>CM060908.1:238098430-243098430 GCA_030737815.1 Allium fistulosum
ATATCTACCCTGGCATTGCCTAGTTGTGCCGTGTCACCTACCATATCGAGCTTTACTACGATTATGATTTTAAGATCCGACCGCGTTAAGGTTCTCCATCCCCTTAACGCTATTTTCTATATGATTATACTTTACTTATTTAGACACTATTATAATATTGAATATTACTACATAGTAGATAGTTTAACGGATCCTTAGAGGATGGGCGGTCCCAAACATCTTCTAAGTTACTTGTACCTTTATTACATTTCACTTGAGTTGGTTTACATTATATAAGTATATATTGTCCTGACTCGACTGTTTTGTGTTTTGCTTTACGCTCGGGTCAGCCTGAGTTATTCACAGATTTGGATTTCCACTCTCTTGGAGATTTGAATCGCTGGAGATTATCTGCTTGTCATGTCCTATCTATTTCAATTCCGTTGTTCTACTCAGCTTGTACTTGGTTATTTTATTGAGAATTTTGTTGTACTCTATTTCTTCTGTTGTATCTTATGTAACTCTGACATATTTAGATAGTAGCTTCATGAACTACTATTTCTTTTACTTCCGCTGCATTATTTTACTCTGTGTCTGTGATTTGTGATTATATTTATTTACTGTATATTCTGAGATTTGCAAAATTTTAATTACAACGTGGTATTTTGAGCAATTCAACTCCGGCATGAGTGTCTACCTATACACTTATAATGGATGCGAATGGTTGAAAATATCGGGTCGTTATAGTTGGTATCAGAGCTTTGGCTTTGAGGCAAAACTTAGAATGTATGGTGAATTTATTTACAGAATCACTTTCGTTCGAGTTTGAATCTCTTCCTTTTGATTCGATTTCCTTTGAATTTTGGAATGTTTCCTGCGGTTCCAAAATTCATTCGTGTCCCTCACTATTCATCATCTTTTGATTCTAGAGTATCCCATGACTCCACTTCCAATATCTTTATAGTGAATTGGCAGTCTCGCCAATATTCTAATTTTCTTGTAAAAGGGTGAAAATCCTTTACAGTCAGCATCGATTCACCAGAGATTTTTATTTATCCTTGGTTTAGATGCTAATATCTTTTATTATTCCAAACTCTATCTCTTGAGATCGAACGTAGATTTATCCCAGAAAAATCCACATCGATCTTATTCTTTAAGTCACGGTTGACCCGGTTAAGGTTGTCCGCGATTTATCTAAGCTTACCCATCTCTCATCTCTGTTTAACCATCTTGTCTTTTGTTTCTAAACTATCTCCAAACATTTTGAATTGTACTTGTAAATCTATGTTTTGTTTTATATATGGTGTTGTTTGAGTTGTTGATGTTGATTTGGATTTCCGATCGATTCGTTTGATTAACGCTATCGATAGGATTTCTAAAACACTTTGACAGAACAAACTGACACCATATTATTTTAAATTTGGTTAATGAAATAAAATTTTGAGATATAAGTAAATTTATGGAACTTATCATTTATTGTTCTACAAATGAATTTATAAATAGTTGTTTATAAATTTATTTGGGAACTGAAATGAATTTAAAACAAGAAATTTAAAGAATTTAATTTCCGATGGATTTCAAACCTTGTGTTTAAATTTTTTAAAAGGATATTATTTAAAGTATTTTTGAATAAAAATTTGTCTCTAAAGGATTTTAAAGTTTAAAAATTAAGTGCTCTTCTCTTTGTCGCTGGAAAATAATTTCGGTGATGACTGCAGCATCATCGACGTTCATTTTCGAGTTTTGAACTGAAGAGACCGTTCTGTAGTCTTACTACAGCTTTGTTTTGAAAGATTTAATTTATTTGAATTTCTAAATATGATTTGATTTATAATATATATAGATATATGATTTAAATTGATTTGACATATTATGTACATATATTTATTTATCTCTAACTGGTTTGAAGGAAACCAGAAAATTAATTCTTACATTTTATCTTAAAGAATAATTTCAGTTATAAAAAGAAAATTAATTTTTTTGAATAAATGATTCAAACTTGAGATAATTGAATTGGAAAGTTTTATTTGTATAACACAATTTCATTCCAATATAACTTACCTAAATTACACAGAAGTTGAAAATGAAATTGGATAATATACAATATAGAAAGGATTTTTATAAATAATATTTGAGTGGTTATAATAAATGTTATACACTTAAATTTTAGTTATAAAAGATTAACAGAGGTAAATAGTGAAAAAGGGATTTAAAGAGATTTTATTTAAATAACTTAATAATCAAATTTGATTTAATATGGAACCTTAAGTCTAACCTAGGAATTTTAATAAAAGTTATTTCCTGAAATGAATATGTTGTATAATAAATAATGTATCTTTGAATAGATAAAATAAAATACATTTGAATTGGACATTTTGTAATAAATTTTATTTAACTTGAAATCATAGTTTAATTGATGTCTAAATGAATAAATGTGTAAAGAAATTTGATTGTTATATTTGCTATGATAAATAATTTTATTTATGAAATAGATATGTCTTAAAAAAAATGAATAATTAGGATTTAAATAGTTAAAATGTATTCTAACATCACTAAATTTGATAATTGAGAATTTGGTTTTCAAATGGAATTTTAAGTGTAACTTATTAAAGGAATATCTATTTATGAAATGGGATATTCCATTCATAAAAGTATGTTTTAATAAGTCTTAAGTTAAAAGATATCCAAATGAATATTTCTGGAATAAAACTGATTTGAAATACTAATATATCTAGTGTAGCATTTTATAAGTGCTGCCGTTTGAAAATACAATGTTTTGGAAATTTTATAATTGAATGAACTTAGAAATGCTACAACTTTAAAATGAATATTTTTTGACCTTGAATTAAAATGGTTTAAATGAAGATTATTTTTAAAGGGTGTTATGATTTTCTAAGTATTATGTTCTTTTTTAAGAATAACATTTCCAAAGTGTTATGATTTTTAGTAGTATGATTTCCAAATGATAAACATCCTTAAATTGTTATGATTTCAAAGCATTATTGTTTCAAATTTATTATCTTATTTTTTTTCCAAACTATCTTTTGGTTGTCCTTATTTCTCTTATCTTGTTACAGAATGGGAAGGCTATTGCTTATACCAGTCTATTTAGAAATCTTTCTGTAATCTTTGATAATCTTTGTTACTCATCTGGATCTGAACACTATTTTTCCATTCATAGACCGTCGGTCAAGTGAAAAGGGAGATTCAGACTCTAGAGAATCTTTTTCGTGCTATATCCTTGATTTGATCACCTCCATCTTGTTAAAATTACCTATAACAATAGTTATCAGGTGTAATTCCAATTTTCTTATCATCTTGTCTTAATTCTATTCATTCTATCTTTTTCTGTGCTTTCCCATATCTCGTTCCTTTTCGGGGACGAAAAGTTTTGAGTGGGGGAGAGTGTAACAACCCTGTATTTTACAATTATTTTTAAATTGATTTCCAGATTTAAAAGCTTTATTTATGAAAAGAATAAATTTGGTTATTGTAAATATAAAAACTTTGATTTTGTATGTGGATTAGAATTCCAAATATGACTAAATTTAATATTTCCAGAAAATGTGAATTTTGGTTAAAATAGTCAAACTTTGACTTTTAAACTTAAAATTTTAAAGTTTGAAATTATAAATTTTATCTTTTATTATAAAAATAGATGTAATAACTTGAACACTACTTTTCGTTTCGTTGAAAATGGAGTTAAAATGTAAAAGTTATGTACATTTCAATTTTTAGTATAATTTGTTTTATTGTGCAATTTTGCCTATTTTAAATTTTATAAATCATATTTTCTTTCTTATATTTTATTTTAATATTTGTCAATATGTTTATTTATGTATATTTCCATCTCTAAATATTTTAAAAATGATAATAGAATTTTTCCAAAATTTACTATGATGATTTCCTATTTTTAAAAGGTTGTTTTCCTATTTTCTGCTATTTTCTTCATTAGAAATTATATGTAAATTAAATTTTAAATGTTTATTTTGTGAATATATTTTTATTTCATGTTATTATTTATGTTTAAAAATATATTACAAGCTCATATGAATTTTCTAAAAATTTATTCTATTCAATTCAAAATTTTCTAGACTAGTTTACTATTTTAGCTATTTTCTTAATTTAACTTTATATAATTGATAAATATTTATATAAATTATTATATTTTGATAAAATTTCGAAATTTTATCTGGGATTATTATCATCACCAGAAATATAAAGTTATAAAAAGGAATTAAAGATATATGAAGAGTTTGATACCTTTTGTGTGCTTAGTCCTTTTGAATTCTACCGTTTCTTTTTCAATCAATACATCTTTTATTTTATTTTTGCTGTTCTATTCCCCCAATCTTTTTCAGCTGACTTCCTCAAGTTATTCACGAATTTTCAAAGCTCCTAAACCCTAAAAAAAATCATGGCCTCCATCTTGCAAAAAAATTTGGTAAATCCCTCTCTTCTTTCTACTTTTTCTATGCTATTTTGCCTTGTTTCTCTCTTCTATTTGCATGGCCTCTTCTCCATAGCCACGGCCACCACCTCCAACACCTTTTCCACCATCATCTGCACCAGCTCCTCCTCCAATCCCCTCTGACCAGATCAGGCCATGGCCATCTAGATGAGCCTACACCCCAAAACAATGTCAAAAAAACTCCAAAACAATGCACTAGTCACCACTATTACTTCACCACCTTCATCCACCACCTTGACCACCACTATAGGCCGCCACCACCACCTTTTCTGGACCTCCCCACACCCCTCCATCTACTGTCCAGACCTGAACCATGCAAGGGCCGAGCCCCACTTGCCGTTGGATGAGCCAAAAATGCACCGAAACTCCACTTATTTTGCCTTGACCCTTTGTCTTATTCATATGTAACTCCTACCATCATCATCTCCTTGTTGCCATGCTATTTTGATGCCATAACCTGAGATTATGTCCAGCTATGGCTGAGAAAAAGATCCCCTTGGTCAAGCTCTTGAATGGTTAAAGAAAGGTCGAATCACTTTGCCCTCTGTTGCTTTTTATTTCAAGTCATTTCGATATTGTTTTGTGTTACATATTTATGTATACATTGTCTTGTTTTGTTTATATGTATACAAGGCAATTATATTTGGCTCTCCACTCTCAAATCATATTCATGTTGTCGTGCCTTTAAAGATTCTTTGTTGTGTGTTTGGTCGTCATCTCCAGCTTAAACAAGTGAGTTATTCTCACCAGACAATATGTACCTATATAACTAGTAAATTGACACCCTACAATCTGTAGAAATATATTATCATGTTATATATGCTTATATTATTATCATATGATGTTCACACCTGTTATTACACCTGTTATATCATATGTTACTGTTATTTAATGTTATTCTGTTATTTATATCTGTTATCACCATTGCAAGTTCCCTATAGACTAGAATCACTATGGGTTGAAATGATACATACCCGAACGGACTTTAGAATAGGGAAAAATCGTTATGGGCTGAAATGATAGGCCTGAAGGATTTTTATTTAATTTATTTTAACTTGGGATTGCCGGTTTGAAATGATAGAACCCGGATTTTTCTTTTTTAACTGCGGATTGAAATGATACATATCTGTATCACTTGACCTAGGTTAGAAAATTATATACAGGCCCGTGGTTATTTTATAAAGTGTTTTGGATATTTTTAAGTATTTTAAAAAAATTATAAATTTATGAAATTTGTTTTAAATAGATTTTGAAATGTTTTAAAATAAAGAAATTATAATTTTTTTTCCATGTGTTAAAAATGTAATTAATGAATGGTTTAACTGGATTTTTGAAATATAACTTAAGTTGGAAATTTGGAATTTTGGTTAAAAATGATATTTAAGTTATATAAATAAAATGGATATTAAATTTTATTTGGAAATGGTAAATATGATAATTTGATTAAATTTGAATTTAAGTGATTTATTAAAGTATTATTGATTTTTCTATGAATTTAAGTGGTTAAATAAATGAATGTTTAAAAGTGATCTTTTAAAATATAACTTGACTAGGAAATGTGAAATTTGGTTTCAATTAAAGGTTTAAGTTAATTAAATAAAATTTGAAATTTTGTTAAATTGTGAAATGGTAATTTAAATTTGAAGTGTTAAGTCTATTTGTTGAAATGTGAAGAATTGGAACTTTTATACTTAAACTTACTAAGTAAATTGTTGAAAATTGGATTTAATTATAAGAAATTTATTGTGAAAAAGATATATGTTAAATGATATGTAAATGAACATTTTAAATGTTAAAATATGATTTTTAAAATATTTATGTGTTTAAATCAAAGTTATTTAATTGCTGGAAATACGCTAACACCTGAAATCTACTTTTAATAGCATTTAGAAATGCTATAGATTCTGTTTTGAACTAAAATTGTGTAAAAAGAGCTATTACAGCATTTCTGAAATGCTGTAGTTGCTGTAGTTGAACTTATACGCTAATATTGAACTCAGGCCTATTATAGCATTCGCTGGAAATGCTATAATGGTCTGCAGTCTTTGCTGAAACCAAATTTAACCCTTGTTTTGAAATCTGAACTACCGCAGCACTTCTGAAATGCTGTCTTTTATGTTTTGAACTATAATTCAACTAAAACTGAGTTTTAACAGCAGTTTTAAGTGTTGTCTTTGCTGAATTAAAAATGTTTTCAAATATAACTTATAGCAGTTGTTTTTAAATGCTGTGAAATGCTGAAATTTTAATAATTAGGGTTTTTGACTTAGTAAACGAACTCAGAATGGTTTGAAACTTTGGAAATTGAATACTTGATTTGAAAATATAATATTTACACTTTTAAAAGGTTTAAATGAATTATTTTGATTGGAATATAAACTATTTAAAGGTGATTTGAAATGATAGTAAATGAACAATATCTTTGAATTTAAAAGGTATTTAAAGTTGAATATTTGGATTTGAACTGATAGGATATTTTATTTTATTAAAATGATTTGAAATGAAGTTTTGTAAGGATATGATACTTTATTATATTAAAATGATTTGAAATGAAGTTTTGAAATGGTATGAAAATTTAAATATATGGAAATGGTTTGGAATTGATTTAATCTTTATTTTGATAAAGATATGGTTTAAAATGATATTTTATTTTGAAGTAAAGTATTGTTTTTAAAAGTTATAACCACGGGTTATAATAACGACTGGTTGGCAAAGAGACCGGGATCGGATATGGACATACTCTCTGTCGATACCGAAAACCACTTTGACAACCGTGTACGCGGTGGAGATTCCAGAATGAAGTAGGATGGTGGCGACGTTCTTAAGGTATGTTACGTGGACCCAACTCCCGTGAGTTGGCATAAGGTGGCTAAAACAGGAGCGATCTCGGACCAGTGAGGTAGCACCTCTTCTTGGACACATTTCTTCGATATTATACTCTGACTTGTGATTGATTAGATGGCCATCCTCCGATTTGGGAGTGTTGTTCGAGGTGGAATGGTAGTGGCTGCTATGCGTATCCATCAGTCCGTGTGCGTAATTGGTATATCTACCCTGACATTGCCTAGTTGTGCCGTGTCACCTACCATATCGAGCTTTACTACGATTATGATTTTAAGATCCGACCGCGTTAAGGTTCTCCATCCCCTTAACGCTATTTTCTATATGATTATACTTTACTTATTTAGACACTATTATAATATCGAATATTACTACATAGTAGATAGTTTAATGGATCCTTAGAGGATGGGCGGTCCCAAACATCTTCTAAGTTACTTGTACCTTTATTACAGTTCACTTGAGTTGGTTTACATTATATAAGTATATATTTTCCTGACTAGAGTGTTTTGTGTTTTGCTTTACGCTCGGGTCACCCTGAGTTATTCACAGATTTGGATTTCCACTCTCTTAGAGATTTGAATCGCTGGAGATTATCAGCTTGTCATGTCCTATCTATTTCAATTCCGTTGTTCTACTCAGCTTGTACTTGGTTATTTTATTGAGACTTTTGTTGTACTCTATTTCTTCTGTTGTATCTTATGTAACTCTGACATATTTAGATAGTAGCTTCATGAACTACTATTTCTTTTACTTCCGCTGCATTATTTTACTCTGTGTTTGTGATCTGTGATTATATTTATTTACCGTATATTCTGAGATTTGCAAAATTTTAATTACAACGCGGTATTTTGAGCAATTCAACTCCGACATGAGTGTCTACCTATACACTTATAATGGATGCGAATGATTGAAAATATCGGGTCGTTACACCGAGATCACCATATTCCACCCAATTCAAATTTGTTGCTCGGTCAGAACACATATTCCTTCACCTACCTTGCCATAGTTGTGCCTATTGATATGCCTTGACCAGATCTTAGCACATAGGGCCGATGACACAAGCCATGGCCGAAACCAAAAGTACACAAACCCCTCGACCTTTTACCTTCCATAAGTTGTAACTTGCCACATCTCTTCACCTACCCAACCATTCCCGTGTGTACATGACCATAACCGAGCCTTCAGGTCTTGAATCCAATCATGGCCGAAAATAATAGGATGATGGCGAGCCCATTGTAGTATGGCCGATCCCACTTGATGGTTAAGGCAAGTCTATGTCACTTTGATTCATATTTTTTTTCCATTGTTTTAATTTATATTCTTTTGTATCGAATCATATACTTATGTTTGTTATAATTATTTGCTCACAAGATTTGGATCTTAACTCTTCATCCATTCAAAAATCTAGTTCATGCTTTGTCGTGCTTTTCGGAGTTTGGTTGTGTGTCTCTAGCCTATCAATTCTAGCTATAAAAGGCGAGTTTATCACTCTCGACAAATCGTACTTATATAAATGTGAAACAATGTCATTTGAATTGTAGTAGTTGATATGCTATGTTATATGTTCACATCTGCCTGTTATCTGACATTATATAATGATTTAACATGTTCATATACCTGTTACATCACCTAACACCATATGATATGTTTTACTGTTTATTTATTTTCTGTTTCTCACACTGCAAGTTCCCTGTTAGTATAGAATCACTATGGGTTGAAATGATACATACCCGAACGGACATTAGAATAAGGAAAAATCGTTATGAGCTGAAATGATAGGCTCAAGCGATTTTTATTTTTATTTTACTTGGGATTGCGGGTTTGAAATGATAGTACCCGGATTTTTCTTTTTAAACTACGGATTGAAATGATACATATCTGTATCACTTGACCAAGATTAGAAAATATTATACAGACCCATGGATAATTTTTAAATAATATTTCCTAAAGATTATTAAGTATTTTGAATTTTATTTTATGAAATTTTAACTTAAATTGTGGTTTAAAGATTTACAATATAAAGATACATTGGTTTTCTATAAGTTAAAATTTTATAAGTCAATAAGTGGTTTTACTTGAAATTTTAAAGATATATTGGTTTTAAATTTAATTTAAAGATCTTCATTGATGATAAATAATCTAATAATTAAATTTGATTTGATATGGAATTTTAAATTTAACCTAGTGATTTTAATAGATTCCTTTTTTATGAAATGGATTTGTTTTGTAAAATAAATAATTATGATTTAAATGGTAAAATGTATCTTAAATTATGACTTAACTTTATAATGGAAAATTTGGTTTTAATTGGAAATGTGAAGTTTGACTTATTAAAAGAATATTTTGTCTATGAAATGGGTATTTCAAATAAAGTGTTAAGTTATTTGTTAAAATAAAAAGTTAAGTAAATAGTGCACTTTTGACTTAATAAATGAATTATAGTAAATTTGGATATTTTAATTACAAAAGTTATTTTATGTAAACTATAAGTAAATTGATATCCAAATGAATATTTCTGAAATGTAAGATATGTTTTATAAGTTAAAAAATGGCTAAAATTGAAGTTTTAATGTTTCTGAAATGTTATAATAAATCTGGAATTGTATCGGTAGCATTTCCAAAGTGCTGTTGTTTCTGAAATTTAACTATGTTCTGAAATAACTAAAATACTACAGCACTTTATAAGTGCTGCTGTTTCTGAATTTGAACTATTTCTGAAAATACCAATATGTCTACTACAACACTTTATAAGTGCTGCTGTTTCTGAAACTGAACAGTTTCACAACCTAAAATACCTACTGTCGCACTTTATAAGTGCTGTTGTTTTGAATTTGACAATGTTTTTGAAATGTTAATATATTTACCATAACACTTTATAAGTGTTGTTGTTGCTGAAATTACAATGAACTTTGGAAATGAATATTATTTTGGAAGGTTTTGACATTGAATTTAAATGGTTTAAATGAATATGTTTTGAGGTGAAATATAAACATTTTGAAATTTATAAGTTAATACAATGTTTTCGAAATTGGTATAACTGAACGAATGAACTTAAAAATACTATAACTTTGGTAATGAATATTATTTTTAAGGGTGTTATGATTTTTCTAAATATTATGATTTCCAAATGATAACTTTTTAAATTGATATGGTTTCAAAGTATTATAGTTTCAAAGTGTTTGGTTTCAAAGGTGTTATAACTTTGAAAGTACTATGATTTTGGAAATGAATTTATTTGAAATAGTATTTAATTAAGAATTTTCTTTGAATATATTGATTTGCAATTGAAGATTTAAGAATATGACTTTATAAAGTGGTTTTGGTTTAAGATGATTTAAAAAGGAATATTTCAAGTTTAAATAAATTGAAGGAAATATTCAGTGATTGGAAATCTGGGTTTATTCAAATGATATTTTGGTCTTGAAGTATAAACTAGTTTTGAAATGGATATGATATTTTGATTTGGTTATAATAACGATTGATTGTTAAAGAGACCAGGATTGGATATGGACATACTCTTTGTCGATACCGAAAACCACTTTAACAACCATGTACGTGGTGGAGATTCCAGAATGAAGTAGGATGGTGGCGACGATCCTATTGAGGTATATACGTGGACCCGACTCCCGTGAGTTGGCATAAGGTGGCTAAAACAGGAGCGATTCCGGGCCAATGAGGTAGCTCCTCTAAATGGACACACTTCTTCGATACCATTCTATTACTTTGTGATTGATTGGGTGCACCCTTTGATTTTTGGGAGTGTGGCTTGAGGTGTGCGGTAGTGGCTGCTATGCGTTACCACCATTCCAGATGCGTAATTGGTATATCTACCCTGGCATTGCCTTGTTGTGCCGTGTCACCTACCCTAGCGCGCCTTATGTTAGTCCTTGAGAAGTTAGTTTTGATGACAACAACCTTAGAATAAGATTATAAAATATAAATACTAATATTATAGTTTAAATATATATGTATATGCAGGATTTAACCATGTAGGTACCAAGAATGAAGACTGTACAGTATAGAGATTCAAGATATCAAGATTGAAGACTCATGAGTATCAAGATATCAAGAGTTCAAGATTTCAATAGTACAAGATAAGTATCAAGTCTAGAATTATGTTAAAACTCCAAGAAAAGCACTGACATCTTAAAATCCATTTTTTCATGGAATGGAATCAACTTCGAGCTTGTTAAAGGGATGGAACCCTAAGTAGGATGGAACCTACGAAAAATCTAGTGGAACATGGTTTTGTATCCACTAACTTTTATTCAAATGTTTTACAAAATTATATCTTGTTTTCAAAATGATTTCAAAATCTTCCTTTTTAAATCAAAAACATATATCCTGTTTTTAAATACTTTTAGCCTCAAAATAATCTTTATTTTCAATATCAAAATTATACTTGGTTTTAAACTATCTTTAATTATAATGTACTTAAATTTTAATATTTATATTTAAGATATAAATATGAAATTATAGTAAAATTTTATATACCGAAATATTATTCTCTATACTTATTTATTTATTTTAACTATAGTATATTTATAAAGTTTAAAATAGTTTTAATATAAGATAGAAATTATTTTCAAAAGAAAAACAAATTATCAAAAATACCTTAGGCATGTCGACAACCACTAGGTACCCATGTCGACATGATGACAATTTATTTCAAAAGTTTGAATTTCAAAAGAAGTGTCTATTCGTCATATCCTTTCTCGAATGGACATGGCTGTTGTTCTACTATAAATAGGGGATGTTTTAAATGAATTTATATTCATATTTTTCTGATTTCACTTCTCTTCTTCTTCCACATTTCCTTATATACATTTTTACTATTACTCTGTCGAAATCTCCATTGAATCTAACTAGATCATCTCTGGTTTGATTCTCTATCACTATCTCAACAAGATCCCAGTGCTGTTCATAGTTATAGGCTTCTTTGTAATCAATCGAGCGAGAAAAGGTGTGATTGTTGCCTGGAAAATCAATCAAGTGAGAGAAGGTGTGATTGTAACATAGGAAATCAATTAGGTGAACTTGTTGCCCGTAAAATCAAGTATCTCTACCCAGAGGATTGTGAATCTGGAGTGGTGTACCTCATGGCCAAGAAATCGAGGGTGTAATTGTAAGAATTGATTTTGAAAGGAACTCCATACTTGTTTTACGGGACTGGATGTAGGGTAACTCCGAACCAGTATAAAATCCAGTGTGTTCTTTCCTTTACTGCTTTTACTTTATATTTGCATCTGTGTTTGATTCTGTGATCATATCTGTGTCCGAATATTGCATACATTTGTGTTCAAATTAATATAAACTCAAAAAGAATTAGTAATTCATTAAAACACTATTCACCCCCCCTTCAAGTGTTAATTCTAGCCTTAAGATCCATAATCCGCATTTCTCACATTTGGTATCAGAGCAAGGTTTTCAAAGTTTCATAATATGAATTTTGAAAATTTCTTTAAAATGGCTATGTTTGAAAAACTTGTTAATACTAGTTTAGAAATATTCAAATCATCATTGCATCATGAGGCTGCATATAATCTATATACAAATTCAAGTTGTCTACAAATTTTTTATGATGTGCAGGAAACATGTTTTATGGGTGTTGAGGAATCAATCCACAATGGACAAATTGTGCAGATCAAAATGAATAAATGAATACTCGATAGTGGATGCTCTAGACACATGGCTGGTAATCCAGATATGCTGAATGATATAATATACAAAGACGGAGGACTGGTTAACTTTGGAGACAACTCAAAAGGATATGTGATTGGCTTCGACAATGTCGGTAACTTTGAAACTCCTATTATTACTAATGTTCTGCTAGTTAAGAATTTGAAACATAATCTGCTAAGTATTAGTCAACTTTGCGATAAAGGATATAAAATTAAATTTTAAAAAGATAAGTGTCACATTGAAGATAATAATTCAACTATAATATTTGAGGGAATTAGGAAAAAGAATATTTATATTCTTAGTATGAAAGTTTCAAATGATAACCTGAGTCTTTTGGCAGATACAAGTGACCCTTGGATTTGACATAAGAGATTTGGACATTTGAAGTTCAAACTCTTATCTAGACTGTCAAAACATGATCTAGTAAAAGGTCTCCCTAAAATGAATTTTAAAGTAGATAGTTTATGTGACGCATGTCAATTAGGAAAACTTAGAAAAAGTTCCTTTAAATTAAAAGATATGATTTCAACTTCAAAACCTCTTGAATTACTTCATCTTGATTTATTTGGTCCATCTCAAATTCAGTCAATAAATCACAGTAAATATGTTTTTGTAATTGTAGATGATTATTCAAGATTTACATGGAAAACATTTTTGAAACATAAAAGTGATACTTTTGAAAGTCTTAAGAACTTTACAAAAAGGATTCAAAATCAACTTTCTATAAAAATTATAACCATCCGTAGTGATCACGGTGGTGAATTTGAAAATGAAAAGTTTGAGAAATTCTGCAATAAAAAGGGAATAACTCACAATTTTTCATTTCCAAGAACTCCACAACAAAATGGAGTAGTAAAACGTAAAAATAGGACGATTCAAGAGTGTGCAAGAACTATGCTTTCAGATAGTAAATTACCAAAACATTTTTGGGCAGAAGCAGTTGCTACCGCCTGTTATATTTTAAATAGAATTTTAATTAGACCTTTAACTAATAAGACATCTTATGAACTTTTTCACGGAAAGAAACCTAAGGTATCTTATTTTATAATTTTTGGAAGTAAATGTTTTATTTTAAATACAAAAGATAACTTAGATAAATTTGATCCTAAATCCGACAAAGGTATCTTTATCAGATATTCTAATAGAAGTAAAGCATACAGAGTGTTTAATTTAAGAACTAACACCATCGAAGAAACAATGCATGTTTCATTCGATGAAAATCTCAATTTTTTTGAAAATACAAATGATGAAGAGGATTTAATTACTCAAAATCAGGAGTCAACTGAAACTAATAATGAAATTAATCATCCTAATAAAAAGATTAAACTTTTAAAAGATCGTTCTATAGAAAATATACTAGGAGATATGCAATCTGTTGTTACAACTAGAAATCAACTAAGTAAAATGAGCAATGTAGCCTTTATATCAATTATTGAACCCAAAAATCCAAAAGAAGCATCAACTGATGATTCATGGATTTTGGCTATGCAAGAAGAACTAAATCAATTCACTAGAAATGATGTTTGGGAACTTGTTCCTAGACCTGAAAATAAAACTATAATTGGAACTAAATGGGTTTATAAAATGAAAATGAATGAACAAGGTGAGGTCGTTAGAAATAAAGCCCGGTTAGTCGCTCAAGGTTATTGTCAAGAAGAAGGAATAGATTGTGACGAAACCTTTGCTCCCGTAGCAAGATTAGAAGCCATTAGGATTCTACTTGCTTTCGCAAATCATAATAATTTATAATTATTTCAAATGGATGTTAAAAGTGCCTTTTTAAATGGAATTGTAAAAGAGGAAGTATATGTTGAACAACCACCACTTTTTATAGATGAAAAATTACCAAATCATGTTTACAAACTTAAGAAAGCTCTATATGGTCTAAAACAAGCTCCTAGAGCCTGGTATGATAGACTAAGATCTTACTTATTACAATCAAACTTTGAAATTGGTAAAGTAGATAATACTCTTTTTATTAAAAGAAATAAGAATGATATTCAACTAGTACAAGTTTACGTAGATGATATCATTTTCGGATCAACTAATTTTGAAATGAATAAAGAATTTTCTGAAATAATGACAAAAGAGTTTGAGATGAGTCATATGGGTGAATTAAACTTCTTTCTAGGATTGCAAATAAAACAATTAGAAAATGGTATCTTTATTAGTCAAGAAAAATATGCTAAAGACCTAGTTAGTAAATTTGGTTTGACTACTGCAAGTGGAAAACCCACTCCCATGGCAACCAATGAGTACCTAAGTAAATAAGATCTCTCGAAAGATGTAGATCAAAAATTATATAGAGGAATGATTGGATCACTACTCTATATCACTGCTAGTAGACCCGATATCATGCATAGTGTTTGTCTCTGTGCAAGATATCAATCCCAACCTAAAGAGACCCACTTAAAAGCTGTAAAACGTATCATAAGATATGTTAAACACACCTTTGATTATGGCTTATTTTATCCTAAAAATGATTCTTTTGAATTAATATCTTATTGTGATGTTGACTATGCTGGTTGTAAATCAGACCGAAAAAGTACAAGTGGAACTTGTCACTTTTTGGGGCATTCTCTAGTTTCCTTGTTTAGTAAAAAGCAAAACACAGTTTCTCTATCAACAACTGAAGGAGAGTATATTTCTGCTGGTTTGGCTTGTTCTCAAGTAATATATATGCAACAAACTTTAAAATATTTTGGTTTAAATATCTCAAAATCACCAATTTATTGTGATAATACTAGTGCAATAAATTTATCCAAAAATCCTACGCATCATGCTCGAACTAAACATATTGATATCAGACATCATTTTCTCAGAGATAATATAAGTAAAGAAGTAATTTCTCTCGATTATATTAATTCCGAGAATTAAATTGCTGATATCTTAACAAAACCCTTAAATGAATCTATATTTACTAAATTAAGAAGAGAATTAGGTATTTGTTCAATAACTAAAATATAAAATATAATATATAACAATGATAATTAAAATTAAATTAAAATAAATCAAATAAGTAAAACTACAAGTACCTTGTCGACATCCCCCCTACACCCCTGTCGACATACAACGTTTTTTTAATTTAAGTTTTTTTTCCCACCAAAATTCAAAATGAATGGTTATATATTCTTCCTATTTCGAAATTTTGTTCATTCCTTCTGGTCTTTCTCTGATTCTAACTTCTGAAAAATTAAAACAATGGCCTCCTCCTCTAAATCAAACAAAAATTCAATCTTTTCGTTCCCTTCAACCGGACCATTTCAACGTACTACGCTTGCACGGGTGATGAAAATGGAAGATTCCTTGAAGGATGCACTGCAACTTATGACTGAAATTCAAGTGGTGCAAATCAGAATGGCCAAAGAACAAGAATGGCAAGGCAAAATCCTTAGAAACTTCTAAAAGTTTCTAATGGACAATCGCGCCAATCACATCTTGATCGATGAAGAATCTTCAAGTGTTCAAGTGCAAGAGGACTGCGAGGAAGAAGAAGAAGCCCCCATGGACGAAGAGCACACTGAAGATGATGACAAAGTTGTTTGCGTTGGTGAAGTGTGCTTTGACAAGGATGGAAATCTAGTCGAACAAAATGGAAATTTCTATTTCCATTACCCAAATTGCTCGATTCATAGATCTCCAATTTTCAAGAATACACATTAGTTTCTTTTCGTTTTTTCTTATTTGTATATAATCTTACTTATGTTTTCTACACAAATGTAAATATAACATTATATAATAAATGATTTGTGTTTATCATATTATCATATATGGATTCTTAGTTAGGAGAGTTAGTTATTAAGGGCTAAGTTTTAGATTCAGAATTAAGTATTGATTATTTATGATAACACTATCATTATAATCACATATAATACAGTATTAGATTAAGGGGGAGTTCTATAGTTTGGAGTTAGTTTTTGTTGATGACAAAGGGGGAGAAGTATAAAATTGGATAGTTAGGCATAGATTAAGGGGGAGATATTAGTTTTAGGGAGTTATTAGAGAGTTATTAGGATAGAAGTAATATTTTATAAACAAAGGTTGTCATCATCAAAAAGGGGGAGATTGTTAGTCCTTGAGTAGTTAGTTTTGATGACAACAACCTTAGAATAAGATTATAAAATATAAATACTAATATTATAGTTTAGATATATATATGTATACGCAAGATATAACCATGCAGGTACCAAGAATGAAGACCGTACAGTGTTAACTCCTTTATTTCAGCGACCTAAAACTCTACGACCTAAGAAAACTCTGCGACCTAAGAAAACTCTGCGACCTAAGAAAGCTTGCGACCTAAGGGAAACTGCGACCTAAGGGAAGCTGCGACCTAAGGGAAACTGCGACCTAAGGAAAGCTGCGACCTAAGGGAAGTTGCGACCTAAGGGAAACTGCGACCTAAGGGAAGGTGCGACCTAAAGGAAACTGCGACCTAAGGAAAGCTGCGACCTAAGGGAAGTTGCGACCTAAGGGAAACTGCGACCTAAGGGAAGTTGCGACCTAACTTGCTTAGCGACCTAAGGGATTCTACTACCTAACTACTGAAGGTATCCGCGGTCTATGAACAGCTGCGACCTAGCGACCTAACGTACTCTGCGACCTAAAGATGTTTGCGACCTAAAGCCTGAAGTGATCCAGCGACTTAACAACCTGACGAGCTAAAGGCAAAGAAAGGAGTGCGACCTATTATAGGTCGTTCACGACCTACCACTTGTTCAGATGAAAACAGGAGCGACTCCATCAGGCTGCATTCCCTAAGTCGCATATGGACTGCGACCTATCTTAGGTCGCTCACGACTTACGACCTAACTTAGGTCGTACGCGACCTAAGACTTAAAGCAATATTTCTGCCCAGAATTCAGCTCCTATAAATAGACCACCAATTGCAACATGAAGGGGACTTTTGGCCGATCATTTCTTCAAGCGTCGTTACTCTGCCGAGCTCTCAACTCATTCAACCATTGAAGATCTTCAGATATTCGAGACACTACAACAAGCTTCGAGAGGAATTCTCTACATCCAACACGGATTCATCGAGTTTCATCATCGAAGTTTGAGCTAGTAGTCAAGCGTGTCTTTGTGATCAAACTGTATTGTTTTCATAAGAGAATTGTATCGATTTGTAACCGGATTCAGTAATAAAGAGATTCAAAGTGGACTTAGGCTCGATCTCAAGCCGAACCACTATAAACTGCTGTCTTTTACTGCTTTTCTGCTATTTTTCTACTTAATTTCTGTTCCCGTCACACGGGTGGTGCTTTCATGACTATATTACACACACCGGGTGTTAACGTTCACTTTTTAGCGTTAACATTTTGGTGCTTTCACTGAGAGTTGAACTCAGGCTACAACTCACCATTACTTCACGGAAGTTTGTTGAAAGAATTTCCTACAAAACCAGAAGTCTATCAGACATAATGGCTCCTGGAAGGAAACGAAAGTCTGTCAGAACTGATGATGACCGCGACAATACTTCCACTTCTCTTTCTCCAAATCAGGCAGCTCGAAGTGTCGGTGTGACGCGACAAGAGTTAGATGCTGCTGTATCCGGACTGTACCAGCAGATTGAAACTCAGAATAATCTGATGATGGAAAAGCTGAATGCTCTACTTGGGGCTAATCAAAGACCAGTAAGTAATGAGGAAAACTTTGCTAATGCTGCTCCTAATTCCGAAGGGAGAAATATTCCTCAAGGGGGATCAGGTGCTGTTGAAGGGGCACCCCTCCAGGCTGAAGGATCCAGGCCGTCACCGGTTCTCCATGAGCATTTACCGGGGCAAACCTCCGAAAAGATGGCCGAAGTCTATTCCGCGAAATCTCTAAACAATGAGGAATATCTCTCTAGCATGGTTCGGCAAATAATGAAGGAAAGCATGCAGAGAAGCGAAGATGAGAATGATTGGGGATTCGCTCCGAGTAAGACTCCATTTACTGAAAGAATCCTAAAAGCAGAGTTTCCCAGAAAATTCGTTCCTCCTACCATTCCTTCTTATCGAGGAACAAGTGATCCAAATCAGTTCCTATACAAATATGATTGGCACATGACTGGCGCTAGAGAAACCGATGAGATTAAGTGCCGATATTTCCCGGTGTATTTGGAAGGAGTGGCGTTACTTTGGTTTACCAAGCTTCCTGTGCGATTTGTTGACCAGTTTTCTGATCTGATCCGAAAATTCAAGGAGCAATTCAGATTATACATTTCAAGGGCAAAGGATATAATGTCTCTCTCAAGTCTTGAACAGAATCCTGGAGAGCCCATCAAATCCTTCCTGAATCGCTTTAATTTAGCCCTAGCAGAAGTTGATAATGCTGAACCGTGAATGATCTTGACCTACTTAATGCGGGCTATTGACAAGTCAAGCAAGTTTGGAAAATGGTTAAAAATGAAGGAACCGAATTCGCTCGAAAAATTCTACAAAAAGGCTGATGAGTTCATGCGCCTAGAGAATCTCTCCGCATTAGCTAAAGTTGTGACAACAGTGGTGGAAAATAATGCTACAGTTCAGAACAAGAAAGAACCCGCAAATCAGAAAAGGGAAAGTAATGGTGGAAAGAAGCAGAAAGATCTCAAAAAGCCCCGCTTCCTCAAGCCTTCAGATTTTACCCCTCTAACTGATACACCGGAGAATATTTTCATCACCACTAAGGATGCTGTTGAATTTCCAAAACCGCCGGCAGTTAAAGTTGGGAAAAGTGCTGCTCAAAGCGGAAGATTTTGCAAATTCCATAACCAACCAGGCCATGATACCAATGAGTGCCGCCACTTGAAAAGCCTTATTGAAGAATTGTTAAGAGAGAACAAGTTGCAACAGTACGTTAAGAGGAATAGAAAAGACCCGTCTTCATCTAACCAAGGGCAACTACCCTCAGCTCATTCATCTGGTTTAGGAGAGAGGTCTGCTAAAAAGGAAAGACCTGTTATCAATGTGATCACAGGAGGACCTCATCCGGCTGGCAGGAGTTGGGGTGAGATGGAAAGGTATGCTAGAGCCTTAAAATATGCCTCAGCTGAAGAAAGTGTCTTAATCTTGGAAGATGCTGCACCTCTAAAGCAGCAGAAGACTTTTCATGATGATATTATGTTCAGAACCAGGGATTCTATTGATGTGGAAGCTCCTACTGAGGACCCTTTAGTCGTCTCTGTCGGTATTGGGCTGGCTATTGTCAGAAGAGTGTTAGTCGATAGTGGCGCTTCATGCAACATACTCTTTAAGAAGACGTTTGACCAAATGAAAATTCCAATGACAGATGTACAAGCTTCTTCACACAAGATTGCCGGATTTACAGGAGAACTGAAACAGCCAATTGGAACAGTGGACTTGTTTGTTGAAATGGGCGAAGGACAGAAGAAGTTGGTTCGGAAGCAAACTTTTGTAATTGTTGATGGATTCTCCGCCTATAATGCTTTCTTGGGTTGGCCTACTCTTGCTGCTTTCAGGGCCGTCCTCGCTCCATGGTGCTTAACAATGAAATTTCCTACTGATAATGGGATTGCTGTCTTTAAGGGAGATCAGAACGCAGGGCGAGAATGTTATCTTGTAGAACTCCGAGAGGCCAGGAAAAGAGAAATGGGGAAAGATGCGGCAGCTCCGCTCCGCATCAAGGAACCAAACCTGTAGCAACTACGGAGTGGCCCACGTACTGGCGAACACAGCAATGCAAGGAAAGAAATGGATCCCAGGAAAGCCAGTACAGGGGAAAATAGAGTGGTACCCGTGGAAGTAACGGTACCAATATCTGTTGACTCGAAAGACCCGAACAAAGTACTCAATGTGGGTTCATAGCTGAGCAAAGCAGTTCAAAACACGCTGATATCATTGTTAAAAGCCAATCTAGATGTGTTCGCTTGGTGCCATGCTGATATGTGTGGGATCTCCCCGGAAATTGCTGTACATACTCTGAACATTAATCCAAAATTCACGCCAGTGAAATAGAAAAGAAGAACTCAAGGCCCAGAAAGGTCGACAGCACTAAAGGAAGAAGTCGATCGGCTCATGGAAAACGGCTTCAGCAGAAACTCCAATTTTCCAAATTGGGTTTCAAATCCAGTATTGGTCAAGAAGGCAAATGGAAAGTGGAGAGTATGCATAGATTTCTCAGATCTGAATAAAGCTTGTCCCAAAGATTGCTTCCCACTGCCCAGAATCGATCAATTGGTAGATGGAACAGCTGGGCATGAGTTGTTATCATTTATGGATGCTTACTCCGGGTACAATCAGATTATGATGCATGAGCCGGATCAGGAAGACACAAGTTTTATCACAGATGTGGGTCTCTACTGCTACAAAGTTATGCCTTTCGGATTGAAGAATGCTGGGGCAACCTACCAAAGGCTCTTCAATGCAATGTTCAAACCTCAGATTGGCAGAACCATGGAAGTTTATGTTGACGATATGTTGGTAAAGTCAAAGAAAGCTGTAGACCACATGGGTCACTTAGAGGAAATGTTTGCAGTTCTTCGAAAGTACGGGATGAAGCTCAATCCATTGAAATGTTCGTTCGGAGTAGAATCTGGGAGATTCTTGGGTTTCATTGTGAGCGCCTGGGGCATCGAAGCAAATCCTACTCAAATCACAGCTCTAAGGGAGGTCGAAGCCCCTAAAACAAAGAAAGAAATGCAAATTCTCAATGGAAAAGTCGCTGCTTTGAGTCGCTTCATTTCCAAGGCCACAAACAAATGCATTCCCTTCTTTGACGCTCTAAAGAAAGGAAAGAAATTTTTTGAATGGACTCCGAATGCAAGAATTCTTTCGATGAACTAATTCATCATATGGAAACGCCTCCAGTTCTTTCCAAGCCTAGTGATGGTGAAGACCTTTTCATCTATTTAGCAATTTCATCTCATGCTCTTAGTGCAGCACTTGTACGAGAAGATATGAAGATACAGCGTCCAGTCTATTACATCAGTAAACGGTTCACTGGGGCAGAGATGAATTATTCGAAGATAGAAAAGCTCGCTTATTGTTTGCTGATTGCTTCCAGGAAATTGAGACCATACTTTCAAGCTCATCCTATCAAGGTTCTTACTGATCAACCTCTAAAGCAAGTCCTATTTCGTCCTGAAACTTCGGGTCATCTTTTGAAATGGAACATTGAACTCAGCCAGTATGACATCACTTACCATCCCCGAAGAGCAATCAACGGACAAGCTTTAGCAGATTTCATCGCAGAATCTACTGACAAAGGTGATAGTGAGAATGAAATCACTGATGGCATTCCAATCCAGTGGAAGTTGTATGTTGACGGATTGAGAAATGATTACTGTTCTGGGGCAGGGGTTGTGCTCGAAACCCCCGAAGGACGATCGTTGTGTTATGCATTGAGACTGGAATTTCCTTCAACAAACAATGAAGCAGAGTATGAAGCCCTTATCGTCGGTTTTAAAATTGCCAAGGAGCTAAACATCAAAGTGTTACAGATCTTCAGCGATTCTCAACTTATTGTTTGCCAGGTAAAGAAAGAGTTTCAGGCTAAAGGTGGAAATCTACCCGCATACTTATCAAAGGCATGTGAACTTCTCGAAGATTTTGATCATTATACGATAAGTCATATTCCTCGGGTAGAAAACATGAAAGCGGATTCTCTCGCAAAGTACTCAAGTTCTGGAGAAGCTCAATTACTGGGATAGTTCCTGTGGAAGTTCTGTTAGCTCCAAGCATTGATGAAATGGATGTTGATTGGATTATGGCTGCGTCTCAAGAGCATGAATCATGGATGACTCCAATCAAAGAATACCTACTCAATGGTTCCCTGCCAGAAAGTTCTAAAGAACGTCGAAAACTATTGAGGAAAACATCAAGATATATAATTCAAGATGGCCGATTATACAGACGGGGATTCTCAATGCCATTGCTCCGATGTGTAACTAAAGAAGAAGCCAAGACAATTCTAGCCGAGGTGCACGGAGGAGAATGTGGGGATCATTCAGGTGGCCAGACTCTAGCCAAGAAAGTTCTTCGATATGGGTATTTCTGGCCTGACATTAATCGGGATGCTGCCATTTACTCCCGAAAGTGCGACAAATGTCAGAGATTTGCAAAAATCCCAAAAGCGCCTTCCACCGAACTCACACAGATGTTCAGCCCATGGCCATTCCCTATTTGGGGAATAGACTTGATTGGACCCTTACCGATCGCTAAATCTGGAATCAAATATGCTATTGTTGCCGTTGATTATTTCACAAAATGGGCTGAAGCTGAACCCCTAGCCACCATTACCTCTAAAAAGATGATAAATTTCGTAACTAAAAATATCATTTGTAGATATGGTGTGCCACAGAAGATAATCACAGACAACGGCACTCAGTTTGAAAGTGAAGAATTCCAAGACTTTTGCAAACGGTTCAGAATTCGAAAAAGCTTCTCAACAGTGGCTCATCCACAGGCAAACGGGCAAGTGGAAGCAGTAAACAAAATCATCAAGTCAACCATCAAAAAGCAACTCGAAAAAGCAAAAGGTGGTTGGGTTGATAAGCTTCCATTAGCACTATGGGCATACAGAACTACTCACAAAACTGCAACTGGGCACACTCCATTTTCACTGGCATACGGATTAGAAGCAATGATTCCAGTGGAAGTAGAAGTTCCTTCACACAGGAGAATTCATTTCAACGAGACTGAAAACGAAAAGCTGCAACTTGAAGCACTTTATTTTCTTAAAGAAAAAAGAGAAGAAGCTAGGCTTAGAGTTTCAGCTTATCAGCAAAGGATAGCCAGGCATTTCAACTCTAAAGTTCGCCAACGCAGCTTTGAGATCGGAGATTTAGTCTTGAAAAGGATCATGACAGCAACTGGGATGTTTGGGCCAAACTGGGAAGGGCCATATGTTATAGGCAGTAAACTTCTTGATGGCACTTTCAAACTCATAACCGTTGAAGGAGATCCAATTCCAAGAGCTTGGAACAGCAACCACTTACGTCCTTATTTTACTTGAAAAAAGCTTTGCTCAAAATTGTAAAATAGTGATGAATGTATCAGTTGTATTGAAAAACATTGTAAATCAGTGTAAATGAATGAAAGCTATAAAGTGGATGTAGGCCCGATTCTTGGCCGAACCACTATAAATCTTGTGTTCTTTACTATTTCATGATACCTGTTTCATTTCGATATGTAAATACTTTAAATGTATTGCTAAAATGTCGATTCAAAATTGCAGGACATCAAAACAATGTTTGCTCGTCACAAAGCCAAGCGACCTCTATAAATCACCTATTTAGCAAATACCAAGTGACAAAAATTCCAAATTCAAATCCTATACAAGAAGAACTTCACATAAAAAGTTGGCGACTCCACTGTGGCAAGCCTTTGTTAACTAGTTGTGATTGTCAATATGAACAGACATCCAACTAGGTAACTCGCGTTTGTCCCATGAAGTCGTTCAACAGTGAAGTCCACTTCTTCGGATAAGGCAATATACTTGCGAAAGAAAAGAAGATGCGCTTGGAAACAATAATAAAAGATCGCTAATGAGCAGATGATGAGAGAACATTGCCAAGCAAACAAAGAAGCAGCCAAAAGGAGGTATGCCTCTCAATAAAAGGGCCGGTAGAACCACCGAAGGGATACCTTCCAAAGCAGAAGGAACAGGGCCCTTGCTAACTGATCGTGATTTATCCGATCAGGCAGCTTGTGTCCATCCTGTGGATTTACTCGCCCCTGAGACGCAACCTTCCTGGCACACCAACCAACCAACGCTCCATCCCAAAGGACAACAAAGCCCTCTAACGAGGCACGCCAAAAAAATGAAAGTACTTCTCTCAATCAAAAAAGATTGGTGGAACCACCGGAGGGGCACCTTCCCAAGTTGAAGGAACAGGGCCCTTGATAATTGATTGCGATCGCTTGTGCAAACAAACATCCAATCAAGCAACTTGCGTCCGCCCCGTGGATCCATTCAACCATGAGAAAGTAACTTCCAGGCAATCAAAAAGCCCTCTTCGGAGGCACATGACCTCTTCAGAGGCAAAAGCCCTTTCCCAAGGCGCCACAAGCCCTCTTCGGAGGCACCTACCCTCTTCGGAGGAAAAAGCCCTCTCCCGAGGCACCACAAGCCCTCTTCGGAGGCACAAGCCCTCTTCGGAGGCACAAGCCATTTTCGGAGGCACAAGACCTCTCCGGAGGCACAACTCTTTAAGAGGAGCCCTCTCCGGAGGCATGTCCCAAAATAGAATACTCAAATAAAAAGCCTTCTCCGGAAGCACAGTTCAACTCTCAAAGGTAGGTTAACTTGTTCATTTCAAAAAAGTTCCTTCTAAAAAAGTTGAAATGCTACAAAAAGACCCCTTCGGAGGCACACTTCACCTTGCTTGAAGTACCAAACATTTTCTTCAGAAAGTTCATTTCACTGCATAGGGAAATCTACTTTCTTTTTTGACAAATGAAAGTGATCATCCCCGAAAGTTGAAGTGTTCTTCAGAAAGAAAGTGGAAGTAAAAACTTCTCCAAAAAAAAAACGAGATATGATCTATTAAAAGCAGAATAATTCTTCCCTTAAAAGTGGAATAGTTATTCTCTGAAATAAGATTATCAGTCTTGTGAAAGTTAGAAATGTTGCAATGCACTTGTGGTATGGGGGCAACACTATACAATTCAATTACATTAATAAAAGGAATATGCAAGCAACATACCGCAAGTTCATTGCAATATCATGAAAAATAGATGTGGAATAAATGCATTCTCAAGCACAGACCAGAAAGTTTGTACAAGTAAGAAGAATTGTTTATTCTACACTAAAATGAGAAACAAATGCATTCTCACATACACAAGAATTTGTACAAGTAAAATAGCTATTTTATTCAATACTATGAAAACTTTTTACATTGTACAGATCACAAAAAAGAAGCGGGGACCGGTACCCGCACAATCTCCGGTCGATACATGCAAAAAGCAAAAATAAGAAGTAGAAGATCCAGCTTGCTATTCCTTCTTCCCGCCACCTTTGGAGCCTTTACTCGGCCTAATGATTAGTTTCTGAAGCCGTTGTGAACGGGTCGGGGCAGAAGGAGAAAGAGGCACGGCTGGATCAACTTCTGCTTCCTCCCTAGCGGAAATATTCTTCTTTTTCCTTATGGCACGCTTCCCCTTCCTCTTCGAAGAAGATTCACTCCCCGGGGTAGCAAGTAATGTCGAAAGCTTCGTGTCATCATCTAGAGACTGCTCCGGGGTCTTCTCGATGTCATCAAGATCCTCCGCCTTCTGCTCCTGTGAAGCGACCGGATCATCCAGGCCTTGAAGAGCTTCAATTTTCTCTGCCTGTGATCCCGGTTGGGAAGCTGAAGGAGGAGTAATTTGCGAAGATGGAGGAATGGCAATTAAAGGAGTGGAAGTTTGTGCAGTATTCGGTACCTCCGCTGTAGAAGAAAAGAAGTTAAAATCGGTATCCTCCGAGAAAAGAGAAGGTATCGGTTCACCAAAGTTTAAGTAATAAGTAAGAAGGTCATCAAACTCGTTTAAATCAAATAAATGATTCACTGAACTCGGGTCGATGCCAAAATTACCTGGAGAAGTCGGTTTTGAAAAGACAATTTCAAATTTATCAGCCTTAGTGTCTTCTTGGCTTTGCTCCTCGATTTGAGTAAGGGGAGACTCGGTTGTGATGAGCTTAGCCTCGACGCTTTTTGCAGGAGAAGAAAAGTGAGAGCTGGAACCAACGATATCGACGTCGGTCGAAGTCGAAGTGTGGACAGGGGCAGTTAAAGATATTTTCTTCGCTGGATGTTCTTCTGCCACTATTCCAGCTCTAGCTTCAGCGAGTTGCTTTTTTCCCTTGGCAAGAGCAGCACGAGCTTCTTCGTCAAGATAGCGTGCCTCAAGTTCCGCCTCATCATAGCCTGCCCCGCCAAGCATGTCAACTGCTGCTTCCCATACTTCAGCCAGGGTAACCTCATAGTCGGGACCCAGAAAAGAGAGGCTCCCGTGACCCAGAACACTGTGCAGATAAAAGTCAAATAAGGTGGAGCTGATGTTGGCTTTTGTTGTTTCATACAATTGCTCGGCCGCTTCTTTTTCGGCGATGGCTGCAGCTCGACCAGCAACAGCCTCATCACGCTCTTTCTCAGCATTAGCGAGTTGGGACTTTAGCAATTCAATCTCCACGTTCTGGGAGTTAACTGTTTCCCACAACTGAGTGTTACTTTTGCGGTATTCTTCAACAACGAACTGCTCAGCTGCAAATTTCATCTCAGCGTCCCTCTGAGCAGCGTGCGCATCCCGCACTTGTTTTTGAAACACTTCTTCCTTTTGAGATTGTGAAGCGGAAGAAGCGGCGAGATCTTCCTTGAGTTTTGTGACCTCGGACTCAAGTCTTGCATTATCATCAGCAATACTCGTCATCTCGGCGTCATGCTGTTTGCAGATTTTGTCCCATTCCGTCTTGTCGTTTTCCATGGTCAGCATGGCTTCAAGGTTCGCATGATTGACTCTCTGGAGTTCATCGACGAGTTTCTGCCATTGCGACATCCTCTCAATGTTAAGCCTAACTGCATCAACACTTTTAAGCATGTCTTGCTTGTCGATCGGGACCAAATCTAGGTCAAAGCGCACTCCTTTTAAGCACCAATTCGGAAATCGGCTTTGAAGCGTTGGAGGGCCATCTTTAACCTGATACTGGGTCTGTTGATGATCACTTGAATATCAGACTTCTTTAAAGAAGGAGAGCCGGATGGAACATTAGGATAAATGGGAGCATCGGTCTTTACAAATATTGCAGATGCGTCACTTGGCTTGGATCGCTTGCTCGATTCGTCAGCAATATGAGTCTTCCCCTTGTCATCATAAGACTTTCGCTTATGGGAATCGTCACTTCTGTGAGAAGAATCATATCGTTCAGCGTCTTTTCTTCTCTGCCACTGCTCGTAATCCCGCCTTTCTTGAGCCTTCCTTCGAGCCCTTTCCTCATCTGTCTCTCTCTGGTCACCAAGGTATTTCCTAAAGTCATAAGATCCACGACCTCCATGGCGCTGAAATGAGTCATAATATGAGCCAGTACGCCCCATCGGAGAATCTGAAAACGGAAAAGAAGTAAAGTTTAGAAATTTCCAGGAAGAAAGAATAAGTGCTTATAAGTGCCGGAACATCGTAAGTGTGTGTGATGTGCGAACTACACGCGTCAAACTACAAACCACTCGTTGGTTGGGGAGTGATAAAAGATTGAGAAGCGGGAGTTGATTTTTGAGCTGACGGAGTTTTCTGCAAAGTAGATGTCGCTTCAGTCACAGGAGAAGTAGCTTTAGTTATATCATCTTTGAAAAGTTCCTGTGAAGTGATCATCAGATCTCTCAAGCCATCAAAGGTATCGTCACCATCGTGTTTTGTGGGGCTTTCTTTCTCGACTCCTTTATCATCAACTTTCTCGAAATGTTGAGAAGTTTCTTCTTCTTTAATAACGAAAGAAAGTGCTAATTTGTTGGATGACCCAACAATGTCGGTAGGAGTAGAACACTTTACCAATGAAGTCTCAATGGTAAGTCCTTTCGGTGAAAGTTCTTCAGCATGGACTGGGGCATCCGATGTTTTTACTGGAGAATTGGGGACTTCATAAGGCTGGGTAGATCGGGAAGAGTGTAGAAGTCTATACTGATGCAAAAATTCATCTTTTAACAAAAATTTGGCGCTTCTTTCTTCTGCCGCCACAGCATTTATGGTTTCAAGAATTGACTTGAGGCTGGGATTTCTGAGCGGAGGAGGAAGTGCTGGAAGAAGAAAAAGAATGAAGTTAAACATTTGATAATTCGGGTTTCGAAAAACTCATGAGATGAACGGCAAAAGACAATCTTACTTCCGATTCTCCAGACAGCATAGAACCCTGGAGGACATCGGACAAAGAAAAATTTACTCAAAAATCCGTGAGCACTTTCGGGCAAGTCCAAAATCAATTTCCGGTTTCTGGCACCTCTCACGAGCACGATTGAGGGATGGTCTTTGTTCTTTGAAAAAGTGCATAAGTAGCAAATTTCGTCAAAGCTCGGGAGACGGTCAAGCGTCCTCCTAAACAGAACGCATAACCCCATCAGAACAGCGTAACCGTTGGGGTGTAGCTGGAAGGGTGAGATGGCTAGTCGAAGAAAGAGTTCGCGAAGAAATTCATTGAAAGGCGGAATGGCTCCACTTAAACACATCTGGCGGTTCACTGCAACAAAACCAAGAGGTGGCTTGTCAGCTGTGTCACTTGCTCCAGGGAATATAGCATCCGATTCGGAAATACCAAATTGGGTACATAGTTGTCTAAAAACTTTGTGACTCAGAGTAGTCGGGTTTCTCTCCGGAGGATCGATTAGTGGGTTGGCTATCGGGAAAGCTTCTCCGATTGGTCCTGAATCTTCTTGTTGAGACGTCATTCTACACAATCAACTAGATATTTAAATATAAAGGTGCATGTTTCCTAAAAGGTGCGAAGTGTTGTGCAGAACTAAAAGGCAAGCATAATTGAAATTGAGGTAGTTGACATTTGTCGATTATAAAATTTCAAGGCTTGTTATTTCAAGTCGAAATACAATGTTGTGTTGAAGCAAACAAGTCAATTTAGGTTAATTATTTCAGCTTTGTTTCAATACAATTTGTCATTTCACAGTATTTCATCCGCAGAATTCATTTAAGTTAATTATTCATTATCAACTAATCTGTCATGCGATGTGGGCAGTCAATGGCAGTATATTTGTCCCGGTTTTCTGCAAATGTTGTTTTTAAACAGGTTGTTAGCATTAAAGTCAAGACAATTTGAAAAGAGATACAACACAGTTCAAATTCAAAGATTCAGTCAAATTCTGCTAAAAATTTCCAAGTGTTAGGTCGCCCACAGCCTAACATAAGTCGCAGCATTTTTAGGTCGTGCTGTTCAAATTAAAAGTGTTCAAGACTGTGCAAAATCGTTTCAAGTGCTAGTTCGCTCAGCGACCTATCATAGGTCAAGGCGTCTTTAGGTCGCAATGCAACTGAGTGGATCAAGACAGTGCAATCTTCTCCAAGTCCTAGGTCGCTCGCAACTTGGCATAGGTCGTAAACTCTCTAGGTCGTGGAAAAGGTTGTTCGGTATTGCTTAGGTCGCGGATATTCTTAGATCGCGAGGCTTAGGTCCAGATCTGGTAGGTCGCTGGCTTCCTCTCCAAGCAACACCTTATTGGATCCAATAGCCCAATACCGCCATTGCAAAAGAATTCATCATCCCCTTCATTCCATCTCAACGTACCACCAAATCAACCAGCAAATTGATTGCGAATCCCGCCGATCCATAGTGAAAATTTCCATACGATCATGAATCACCACAACGTGTCAAACAACAAACAGAAATCGATCGAAACCACCATTCAGAAAATAAAACATGGCGCATAAAATTAACTTAGGTCGAGAAACGAGGATTCATGATCGAGCAATGATTGTGGGTGAGTAGGGATTGATCCACTTACGTGATATACTGATAGGAATGAATCGATGGTTAGTTGGATTGAATTCGCCTCCGAAAAATCAAAAATTCACCAATGGCGATGGAAGCTCAGAATAGTAAGGTGAGGAGGAAGGGGCGACCTAACTAATTTATATGAGGCTGAGAGAGGGAGGCGAACAGGCGTGCAAGTTTTAGGTCGTTCGCGACTTAGCAAGGTTGAGTCGAAGCACACGACCAACGGCATAGTCATATACTTCGATGGGCAAATGTTAACTCCTTTATTTCAGCGACCTAAAACTCTGCGACCTATGAAAACTCTGCGACCTCAGAAAGCTTGCGACCTAAGGGAAACTGCGACCTAAGGGAAGCTGCGACCTAAGGGAAACTACGACCAAAGGAAAGCTGCGACCTAAGGAAAGCTGCGACCTAAGGGAAGCTGCGACCTAAGGGAAGTTGCGACCTAAGTGAAACTGCGACCTAAGGGAAGTTGCGACCTAAGGGAAACTGCGACCTAAGGGAAGCTGCGACCTAAGGGAAACTACGACCTAAGGGAAGTTGCGACCTAAGGGAAGTTGCGACCTAACTTGCTTAGCGACCTAAGAGAGTCTACTACCTAACTACTGAAGGTATCCGCGGTCTATGAACAGCTGCGACCTAGCGACTTAACGTACTCTGCGACCTAAAGATGTTTGCGACCTAAAGCCTGGATTGATCCAGCGACTTAACCACCTGACGAGCTAAAGGCAAAGAAAGGAGTGCTACCTATTATAGGTCGTTCACGACCTACCACTTGTTCAGATGAAAACAGGAGCGACTCCATCAGGCTGCATTCCCTAAGTCGCATATGGACTGCGACCTATCTTAGGTCGCTCGCGACTTACGACCTAACTTAGGTCGTACGCGACCTAAGACTTAAAGCAATATTTCTGCCCAGAATTCAGCTCCTATAAATAGACCACCACTTGCAACATGAAGGGGACTTTTGGCCGATCATTTCTTCAAGCGTCGTTACTCTGCCGAGTTCTCAACTCATTCAACCATTGAAGATCTTCAGATATTCGAGACACTACAACAAGCTTCGAGAAGAATTCTCTACATCCAACACGGATTCATCGAGTTTCATCATCGAAGTTTGAGCTAGTAGTCAAGAGTGTCTTTGTGATCAAACTGTATTGTTTTCATAAGAGAATTGTATCGATTTGTAACCGGATTCAGTAATAAAGAGATTCAAAGTGGACGTAGGCTCGATCTCAAGCCGAACCACTATAAACTGTTGTCTTTTACTGCTTTTCTGCTATTTTTCTGCTTAATTTATGTTCCCGTCACACGGGTGGTGCTTTCACGACTATATTACACACACCGGGTGTTAGCGTTCACTTTTTAGCGTTAACATACAATATAGAGATTCAAGATTGAAGACTCATGAGTATCAAAATATCAAGAGTTCAAGATTTCAATAGTACAAGATAAGTATCAAGTCTAGAATTATGTTAAAATTCCTAGAAAAGCACTGAGATATTAAAATCCATTTTATTCATGGAATGGAATCCACTTCGAGCTTGTTAAAGGGATGAAACCCTAAGTAGGATGGAACCTACCAAAAATCTAGTGGAACATTGTTTTGTATCCACTAACTTTTATTCAAATGTTTTACAAAATTATATCCTGTTTAAAAAATGATTTCAAAATCTTCTTGTAACAACCCGCATATTTATCAATTTTATATTTAAATATTTTATTTAAATATAACATCGTTCGTCGGATTTTAGTCCAAAAAGCTACTTTTTTGCAAACTGTCGAATTGGGACTCGAGACCATTTCCATTGAGTTCAAAACGCCGTTTGCGATCTTTATAAGTATAAACTTTGATATTCTTGGAGATAGTAGAATTTTGCTACTTTTTCCACTTAGGGCATTGGTCTTGTTTCAGCTCATTAGACCCAAGCTTGACCCCTCCTCTCTTCATTACCTTACTTCTATTTCCTAATACACAAGCTTTTACAACAATGGAGAGAGGAATGAGAAATTAAAAACTCCAAGCCATAGTTTTCTTTTGCAAATCAAGTTCTTGCTCCAAACTAATAGAAGAAGCTTTGGTAAGCCTCCTCTTCTTCTTCTCCAACTCATTCTCTTATCAATTTCAGAAATTCCTAAACCTAACTTAGGAAATGTTTCTCTTTTTAGCCTAGATTCAAGGTTGTCGAGTTGGAATTGAAGTGTGATTGCTCTTACCATTGCTCTATAGCTTCTTCTTCATTTGTTTTGGGTTTAAAGGTGAGATTTTTATCTCACATCTTAGTCTATAATTATCTTCGATTGTTAGGTATGAATTCCTAACACTTATTCTTGTGCAATTGATTTTGGTTTGGATCGATTTTGTGTATATTCCAATTTTTGGTGTTTTGGTTTAATTTTTGTGAAAATCCTATTATGGATATTTGGATATTGATATTCGAGGCATATCGAAGAGCCATTAAGGCTGGGTTGTCGCTGGGCATAATTCATTAGTTGTTGTTGCTCGCCCGATCGTTATCGATGTCGTTTGGCCGTTTTTGGCCTAGGTTCAGGGAATGCCTTGAAAAACAGTTTCAGACGTGTGAAACGTTTGGTTCAGACGTCTGAATATAATACTGGGAATTTTCTTCTCCCAGCATTCAGACGTCTGAATCAAAGTTTCAGACGTCTGAATTGGTTCGTTTTGAACCAGAAAGGAAATAGGCTAAAAAGTGCCTATTTCAGACGTCTGAAATCAAGGATTCAGATGTCTGAATTCTGTTCTGGAAAATATTTTATTTTCCAGATTCGGACGTCTGAATCCTTGATTTCAGACGTCTGAATCTGCAGTCTTTTGCCTATTTGCCTATTGAGCTTGAATTTCCAACTTTAATCGATTCATGTTGATTCCCTTTTTGTTGTTATCATTTATTATCGGCTTCGATGACATTTTCTTCATGATTTTTGGGAATATCCATTTTGATGGATTCGGTATCGGTTTCCTTGGATTTTATTCACATCTTTGAATGTGAATTTTGGTGATTGATTGTTCTACAATCATTTTGTGATTTGTCACTTTAAAAATATAAAGGTTTCAATACTAGTAGTAAATATCAAAACTCTTTCATTAAAACAATTTCAACTTTATTTTATTTATAAAGCTCGTTTCCTCAAACCGATTTCCAATCTATTAGTATATACAAACCTTTACCTCACTCGTATGACAAATTGAATTAAACGGCTTAGTAAAACAAGTGGTATGAAACGCTTGCGTTTGCTTCGTCGGTTAACTCTTGGACTTGTTCGATTGAACCTCTTGTGATAATTTCCTAGTGAAGATCTACAGTTTGTTCGTAAATATTTAAGTTAAGCTAGTGGTTATGGGACATGAAGCTAAACTCATATATTTACTTGCTTAGTGTAATTGACACTTCTTGATGATCATGACGATCATTTTTGTGATTTAGACTAGCGATTGAGCGATGTCTCTTTGTTTGCGAGGGAGACTAGACCCCGTTTGTGTGATGTTTCTACTCACATATGTGGGGTAGCGCCCCATGGTCTTCGGGCCATTTTAGTGGAGTTTTGACTCATGGTCTTCGGGCCGTTTAGTGAAAATGGTTAGCAACCATGGAATAGCTTTCCGTCTAGTGATACACGTGTTGGTGAGTTTTCATGCTCCCGTCTTGTGATAGGCCTCTTTCCCTTTTTGTGATTTCTGGATTTCTTGTGTTGATTTCTTGAATTTGTGCTTCACCAATTTTCGTGATTTCCATTGATAAGTTTTATCAATTTTTGTGCCTCGGTGAATTTGTGTGTCATTGACCTGTTATGAATACAAGCTTAGGGTATAAATACCCTATTTTATCTTTGAGAAGATTCTTGTGATATTGATTAATCTCATGTTGATTTTTAATTACATCCTTATAGTAGTATGCCATTATGGTTATTACATGTATATGCCATATCTTTTATTCTATGTCATGTCATCTGATATTTATTGGTAGACTGATCCATTTATTATTTTCTTATGAAATAATACTCGGGTCAGACCCGAGATGTTACAGGTGCTTCTGTTTGACTTCTCTTCTGGGATTACTCTGACTTTTGGCTAACTACTTAGATTAGTAGATTTTGGATGTATACATTTGAGATATAGACTCCGTGATGTATACTTATTCTTTTGTGTAGCTAGTATCTAATCTTTTGTATTATCGTGGATCTTCCAGACCACTACTCTGATGTACACTTTCATGTGTTATATATATATATATTCATATCTTTTTCCGCCTTTGTGGTATGGATGTCTGTGACTGATTTGTGTTATGTTTATTTCTATGTTTGTTTCCGAAGTTTATATATAGCCAATGTGTGATAGCTTTGAGCTTGTATCGGTATGTCGGATTTCCTCCTTAAATGAAATGCATGCTATACCATCTGACATATCGGTGCTCGCACAAAGCAATTACACGGATGGTCGCTCCTCAACAGCCTTATTCTCCGCGCTAGTTGACGGCATTACTCCGTAGTGTCCTTGGCTAGCATGGGTATAGAGGTGGGGCGTCACAGCTTGGTATCAGAGCCAAACTTCGGAACGATGTAGAATAATCTAACAAGGATCATTGTCCTAAGTCTTTCTTAGGAGTCATGCCTTAGGATTTTATTCGAGTCAATTGGACCCGTTCTATCCTATTTTCTTTTATGATTCCTTGTTTTATCAATCAAGTTTGATTGAAATTCATTCTGTGAATAACTTTTTCTTCTTCTTTCTTTCTTTCTTAAAGAAGAAGAAATGGTTGGATCTGGCAGTCCTGGCACTGGTTAATCCAGTAGTCCTTCTCTGGATGGCGTATTCATGTCTGCCCAACAACTTTTGGATCTTGTAAAGAATCAAAAGTTTATTTGTGCTTTGTGTAAGAACCCCGAAATGGTTTTACCTCTAAATCTTGAAGTTCCTTTCCATCAGCTTGTGGATATCACTCTTCGACATGAAGAGGTTGGTAAAGGAAGTGATAGTGATATTGGGATTTCTAAGAAGAGGCATATTAAGTTCAAGAGCCTTAATCCCAATAAGAGAGTGAAGCAAACTACTTTGGTGGCAAAGACTCCAATCTCTAATCGTGGAGAATGCTACAATTGTGGTTCCACGGACCACTATGCAAAGGAGTGTCCGGAGCCGCTCTTTTATCGTTATTGCAAAAATTCAGGTCATCATATTTCTGCATGCTCCAAACTTCTAAGCAAGAAAGAAACTTCGGTAGCAAAGTCGCCTACCTCTAGTCGTGAACAATGCTACAATTGTGGTTCCACGGACCACTATGTGATTAAGTGCCCGAAACCCCTTTATTGCCGCTATTGCAAAGATTCGGGTCATTACTTGTCTACATGTCCCAAACTTCAAAGTAGGAGAGAGGGAAAGTTGAGAGTTGTGCAAGCCCCTTGTGACACTTCTCTTGGTCAAGGTAATTCTCCTTCTATCCTTGACAATATTTGTTTTGTGATTATCTTCTTCGAGTTCTTTTTGATATGGCTTTATTTTTATATCAAAAGAACTTGTGATTCTTTTTCTTTAAACATTTCTGGGCTTGATGACTTCTTTGAGGATTGCGAATCCGGGTTGGTGGATCCGCAACACTCAATTTGCTTTTTATTGATGTCGAAATTATTTCATGTGATTTTTCTGTCCGAACCGATTTGCATATTAAGCGTTGTTTAGGCTTCAGAATTGATTTGCGTGAAAGGATTGGTTTAATCATTATGAAGCCCATATCCTATTTTTCCGAATGGACTATTCATTTTCGACATTTTTAATCTGTTAAGCAGATTTTTATTTTTCTTTTGTGATTTCGATTCCAAATTGATGGCATCATTTTATTCTTTAAGCTCACATGTTGAGTAAAGTGCTATTTCTCTCATTCATGTAGTTTGAGAATTTTCTGGTATTTTTGGGTTTGTCATAGGATTTTCGCCTAAGCAATCTTTCGAGTGGTGTTAAGGTCCTTTTAGCTCGACCTTGCCACCGGTTTTCATTAGCTACGAGTTGCGGGAGTTAGCATTCCACTTACCACATTCCGCACTCGTTATGATTCTTATGAATGACTATTTATGTCATTCGGTTTATTCGGCTTATTTCATCCATTTTATAAATAGAGTATTCTATGAATATCTCGATAATTCCATTCTTGTATTTATTAATTTTGGATGAAAATAGAAATTTAAAATTTTGCAAATCTTTTTCATAAGATTTATTTATAAGTATAATTGATTTTAATCTTAAACGAGCAAAGAATATTCTCAAAACTTTTAAGAGATATTTTCATCATATAGAAGATGATTTTGTGTTATATTGCCCATTTAGTGTTTTAAGAATTTTGGTCGATGCGCTTGATCAACGCTATCGATAGGGATTTCCTAGACGCTTTGATGAGACAGTCAAATACGATATATATATTGACTTGTAAAAATGTAAATTTTTCTAGAAAGATTATTACATAAAGATAAATGTAATTTTGAAAGTTTTAGCTTTTTCAGAAAAGAAGATTATTTAAAAGAAATTCTTTCTTTTCGATACTCTTATTCTTGTGATTCCCAAAGGGAACCAAGACTTTATCTTTTGTACCAATGCTAATCGTATTGGTTTGGATGCCGTTCTCTTGCAAACGAGAGCGTGCAATCATTTATGCTGCTAAATTTTAAAAGCCGATCGAGACTAGGTGTGCCACTTATGATCTGGTGTTCGCGGCTATTGTTTTTCTTTCAAAGTTTGGCATCATCATCTTGGGGGAGAAATTGTTCTCCACCTCGATTATAACTCATTGGGATATCTATTTTCTCATAAGGAACTTAATTTGTGTCAACCACGTTGGCTCGAATTCCTTGCATCTTATGATCTTGATATCCATTATACCCTGGAAAGGGTAATCGTGTTGCCAATGCACTTAGTCGCAAGCAACAAGCGGTTGTTTTCATGATGATATTCGAATGGAAGGATCTCGAGGTTTCATCCACTTGTGAAATTCGAGATCGTGTTTCCCATTCATGTTCATCTTATGTAGCCTTGAGGCTCATCCTTCTTTTTAGACCGCATTCTTGAAGCTCAAAGACTAGATCCCGAATGGGCTCTTCTTAGCCAAAGTTGTAGGGATAATATTGATATTGAAGTGGTGAAAAATTTGAAATTGATTCTCATGGCGGCATTCGAAAATTTGGTAGACTTGTCGTGCCAAATCTTAGTGATCATCGCAAAGACACATTAGAACATTCCTATTGTTCTAAATTTACCATTCATCCCGGTAATAGAAGCGACTTTATTATTGGGATGGAACAAAATCTGATATTGCTAACTTCATTAAGCGTTGCATGACTTACCAACTCGTATAGACCAAGCATCAAAGGCCCGGTGGGTTATCGCAACCTTTGGACATTCCAATTTGGAAGTGGGATCATATTTCCATGGACTTTATTGACGGTCTTTCCCGTTCTCGTTTGGGTCATGACAATTTATGGGAGATTGTAGATAGACTTACAAAATCCACCCATTTTCTTTTCGTTCGGTCCAATCGGACCGTACCTCTTTTTACCAAACTCTATGTCTAGTTAAATTGCATGGAGTTCCTACTTCTGTTGATTAGCAATCATGATCCATTATTTTACTAGTGGACTTTGGTAAGATCTTCAAAAGCTTTGGGAACAAAGCCTAATTTTTAGCACCGCTTATCATCTATGTCCGATGGACAAATCGAGCGTGTGATACAAACTTTTGAAGATCTCTTTCGAGCATATGTTCTTGATTTTGTGGAATTTAGGAAAATCATATTTCTCTTAGTGAGTTTTCTTCCTATAATAGCTTCCAATCTTGAATTGGTATGGCATCTTTTGAGGCACTCTGCGAAAGGTCGTGCCGATTTCCTTCGTGTTGGCTTGAAGCCGGTGAGAAGCTGGTTTTAGGTCTAAACTTTATTGATGTTCGTTTGTGTTTCACCTATGAAAGGTGTTGTGCGTTTCAGTCGATCAGGAAAATTAGCGCCTCGATACATTGGTCTGTTTTCCATAACCGAACGCATTGGTTCCGTGGCTTATCGCCTCTTATTACCGACTCAATTTTCTGCTATTCATGACGTTTTCCCACGTCTTTTATTTACGGAATTGCCTTTGGGATTCCGATTTTTATTCTTGAGCCCGGTATTATTGTGGAAATTGAAGTTTCGCTTATTTCACTTATGAGAAACATTCTATTCGCATCATTACTTCGGGGGTTGAGCGCCTTCGAAATAAATATGTTCTTTTTGTGAAAGTCCGATGGTTCTTAAATCCTAAGGGTTTCTCTCGGGAATCTAGAGAATTCATCGAGCGAACACGTTCGGACTTACTCTTTCGTGCTCTTTATGGTGAACTTCTTATTTCAAATTTTCTTTTGTGTTGATATGCCTATATGGTTGTTACTATTTATTTTCTTCTTAAGATTGCGAGGACGCAATTTCTTTAAGGAGGGGAATCTGTAACAACCTGCATATTTATTGATTTTATATTTAAATATTTTATTTAAATATAACATCGTTCGTCGGATTTTAGTCCGAAAAGCTACTTTTTGCAAACAATCGAATTGGGACTCGAGACCATTTCCATTGAGTTCAAAACGCCGTTTGCGATCTTTTTAAGTATAAACTTTGATATGTTTGGAGATAGTAGAATTTTGCTACTTTTTCCACTTAGGGCTTTGGTCTTGTTTCCGCTCATTAAACCCAAGCTTGACCCCTCCTCTCTTCATTACCTTACTTCTATTTCCTAATACTCAAGCTTTTACAACAATGGAGAGAGGAATGAGAAATTAAAAACTCCAAGCCCTAGTTTTCTTTTGCAAATCAAGTTCTAGCTCCAAACTAATAGAAGAAGCTTTGGTAAGCCTCCTCTTCTTCTTCTCCAACTCATTCTCTTATCAATTTCAGAAATTCCTAAACCTAACTTAGGAAATGTTTCTCTTTTTAGCCTAGATTCAAGGTTGTCGAGTTGGAATTGAAGTGTGATTGCTCTTACCATTGCTGTATTGCTTCTTCTTCATTTGTTTTGGGTTTAAAGGTGAGATTTTTATCTCACATCTTAGTCTATAATTATCTTTGATTGTTAGGTATGAATTCCTAACACTTATTCTTGTGCAATTGATTTTGGTTTGGATCGATTTTATGTATATTCCAATTTTTGGTGTTTTGGTTTAATTTTTGTGAAAATCCTATTATGGATAATTGGATATTGATATTCGAGGCGTATCGAAGAGCCATTAAGGCTAGGTTGTCGCTGGGCATAATTCCTTAGTCGTTGTTGCTCGCCCGATCGTTATCGATGTCGTTTGGCCGTTTTTGGCCTAGGTTCAGGGAATGCCTTGAAAAACAGTTTTAGATGTCTAAAACGTTTGGTTCAGACGTCTGAATATAATACTGGGAATTTTCTTCTCCCAGCATTCAGACGTCTGAATCAAAGTTTCAGATGTCTGAATTGGTTCGTTTTGAACCAGAAAGGAAATAGGCTAAAAAGTACCTATTTTAGACGTCTGAAATCAAGGATTCAAACGTCTGAATTCTGTTCTGGAAAATATTTTATTTTCCAGATTCAGACGTCTGAATCCTTGATTTCAGACGTCTGAATCTGCAGTCTTTTGCCTATTTGCCTATTGAGCTTGAATTTCCAACTTTAATCGATTCATGTTGATTCCCTTTTTGTTGTTATCATTTATTATCGGCTTCGATGACATTTTCTTCATGATTTTTGGGAATATCCATTTTGATGGATTCGGTATCGGTTTCCTTGGATTTTATTCACATCTTTGAATGTGAATTTTGGTGATTGATTGTTCTACAATAATTTTTGTGATTTGTCACTTTAAAAATATAAAGGTTTCAATACTAGTAGTAAATATCAAAACTCTTTCATTAAAACAATTTCAACTTTATTTTATTTATAAAGCTCGTTTCCTCAAACCGATTTCCAATCTATTAGTATAAACAAACCTTTAACTCACTCGTATGACAAATTGAATTAAACGGCTTAGTAAAACAAGTGGTATGAAACGCTTGCGTTTGCTTCGTCGGTTAACTCTTGGACTTGTTCGATTGAACCTCTTGTGACAATTTCCTAGTGAAGATCTATAGTTTGTTCGTAAATATTTAAGTTAAGCTAGTGGTTATGGGACATGAAGCTAAACTTATATATTTACTAGCTTAGTGTAATTGACACTTCTTGATGATCATGACGATCATTTTTGTGATTTAGACTAGCGATTGAGCGATGTCTCTTTGTCTTCGAGGGAGACTAGACCCCGTTTGTGTGATGTTTCTACTCACATATGTGGGGTAGCGCCCCATGGTCTTCGGGCCATTTTAGTGGAGTTTTGACTCATGGTCTTCGGGCCGTTTAGTGAAAATGGTTAACAACCATGGAATAGCTTTCCGTCTAGTGATACACGTGTTGATGAGTTTTGATGCTCCCGTCTTGTGATAGGCCTCTTTCCCTTTTTGTGATTTCTGGATTTCTTGTGTTGATTTCTGGAATTTGTGCTTCACCAATTTTCGTGATTTCCATTGATAAGTTTTATCAATTTTTATGCCTCGGTGAATTTGTGTGTCATTGACCTGTTATGAATACAAGCTTAGGGTATAATACCCTATTTTATCTTTGAGAAGATTCTTGTGATATTGATTAATCTCATGTTGATTTTTAATTACATCCTTATAGTAGTATGCCATTATGGTTATTACATGTATATGCCATATCATTTATTCTATGTCATGTACTCTGATATTTATAGCTAGACTGATCCGTTTATTATTTTCTTATGAAATAATACTCGGGTCAGACCGAGATGTTACAGGTGCTTCTGTTTGACTTCTCTTCTAGGATTACTCTGACTTTTGGCTAACTACTTAGATTGGTAGTTTTTGGATGTATACATTTGAGATATAAACTCCGTGATGTATACTTATTCTTTTGTGTAGCTAGTAGCTAATCTTTTGTATTATCGTGGATCTTCCAGACCACTACTCTGATGTACACTTTCATGTGTTATATATATATTCGTATCTTTTTCCTCCTTTGTGATATGGATGTCTGTGACTAATTTGTGTTATGTTTATTTCTATGTTTGTTTCCGAAGATTATATATAGCCACTGGGTGATAGCTTTGAGTTTGTATCGGTATGTCGGATTTCCTCCTTAAATGAAATGCATGGTATACCATCTGACATATCGGTGCTCGCACAAAGCAATTACATGGATGGTCGCTCCTAACAGCCTTATTCTCCATGCTAGTTGACGGCATTACTCTGTAGTGTCCTTGGCTAGCATGGGTATAGAGGTGGGGCGTCACACTTCCTTTTATTCGTGACTTCTGTTGTATCTTGTCTGACTCTGATTCATATATATATAATAGCTTCATGAACTAATATTTCTTTATTTCTGTTGCATTATATTACTCTGTGTTTGTGATTCTGTGATTTATTTATTTACTGTATATGATGAGTTTGCCAAATTTATATTTACAATTTAGTATTTTGAGCAATTCAAGTCCGGCATATGTGATGCGAATGGTTGAAAATATTGGGTCGTTACAGTTGGTATCAGAGCTTTGGCTCTAGGCAAACTTAGCATATATAGTAAATTTATTTACAGAATCACTTTCGTTCGAGCTTGAATCTCTTCCTTTTTGACTCGATCTCTTTTGAATTTTGGAATGTCCCCTGCGGTTCGAAAAATCCATCCTTGTTCTTCCCTATTCGCCTTCTTTGATTTTGGAATATTCCATAACTCCACTTCGAATGATCTTTATAATAAATTGGAGGTCTCGCCGATCTTTGAATGATTGCAAAGGGGTGAAATTCCTTTATAAGGAGCATTGATTCACCGAAGATTTCTGCATCCTCGGTTTACAATGCTCTCTGTCTCTTGTTATCCTGAATTCTATCTCTTGAGATCGGATGTAGGTTTGTCCCAGAACTCTACATCGATCTTATTTTTGAAGTCATGGTCGACCCGGTTAAGGTTGCCAGTGATTTATATAAGCTTATTCATTCCCTTATTCTGTTATTTAATCATCTGGTCTTTTGTTTCCAACTTATCTTCAAATCATTCTTGAAGTGTATTTGTAAACTAATATTTAAAATGTTTTATTATATATTGTGTTGTTTGAGTTGTTGATGTTGATTTGGGTTTCCGATTGATTCGTCTAATCAACGCTATCGATAGGATCTCCAAACACTTGAACAGAGCAAACTGACACCATATTGTTTTCAAACTTGTTAAATAGGATAAATTTTGTATAATTATATTTTATATATGTATAATTTTCTGAATTTTGGTAGTTAATTGAATTGGATGTTAAGAAATAATATTTGACTTTGTATATATCTTATAATCATTGGCTTTTGTTTCATATATAAATAATTGAACTATAAAATATGGTTATAAATTAATTTAGAAATTTAAATGAATTTAAAATCAAGAATTTGAGAATTTAATTTCCAATGATTTCGAACTTTGGTTTTAAAGTTTTAAAGGATATATTATTTGAAATATTTCCGAATAGAAACCGTTTCTAAAGAATTTTCAAAGTTTTAAATCAGTGCTCTTCTCTATATCGCTGGGAAATAGTTTCGGTGATGACTACAGCATGATCGATATTTATTTCGAGTTTCGAAGTGAAGAGACCATTCTGTAGCTTTACTACAGTTTTGCTTTGAAGAATTAAACTGATTTGAATATCTAAAAATTGACTTGATTTATAATATATATATATATATTGATATATGGTTTAAAATTTGATTTGATATATATATATATATATATTGCATATATATTTATTTATCTCTAGAATAGTTTGAAGTTAACCGGAAATTTAATTCTTAAATTTTATCTTAAAGGATGATTTCAATTATAAAATGAAGCCAAAATTTTGAATAAATATTTAAGCTTGAAATAATTGAATTAGAATAATTTTATTTGTATATCATTCTATTGCATTCCAATATGACTTACCTTAATTATTTAGAAGTTAACATTGTAATTGAATAATGTACAATATAAAATGGTGTTAAAGGAATTTATAATAAATTGGAGTAGTTATAATAAGTGTAAATAGATATAATATATGTGATTAGATATATTAAGTGGAATAAAATCAATAATAATTTGGAATAAAGAAGAATTAAAATTTCTTGAATAAATTATGAGTATAGTAAATGATTTTCAAATTCATGATTTTAGAAATTGTTAATTGGATGATAGAATAATGAAATTAGAAATAGTTAAGATTTATTTAACTTAGGTGAAATCAAATAGATGAAATCAATTATTAATTTAAGTTGAAATTTTCATGGTTTTAAATCTAATATCTTATTTTATTTTCCAATCTATTTTTCTTTCGGGTTGTTCCTATTCTCTTACCTCCTAAGTGGGAAATCGAATTTCGAATTGATCTTATTCCGTGAGAAGGTTGAGTAAGTCCGATGGTACTTTGAGGATGTGTGTTAATTATAGGGAGCTGAACAAGCTCACTAGGAAACATATATCCAATGCCTCGCATCAATGATGTGTTTGATTCAGCTCTGTAGAGTTATTGTTTTCTCTCAGCTTGATCTTACCACAGGCTTTACCATCTCAGTGTTGCTAAGTAAAGTATTCCCAAGACGGCTTTCCGTATTGAGAATGGGTTTTTTTATGAATGGTTATTTATGCCTTTTGGTGTGACTAATGCCCCAGCTTTCTATGTTGGTTTGATGAATCGTGTTTTCGTGTTGTGCTTATCAAATTTGTTCTAGTCTTTGTGGATAGATTGACCAAGTCGGCTCAATTTATTTCGGTCAAGTCTACCCATTCTGCTTCTAGCTTGTCTGTGATCTATATGAGGGAGATTGTTTGTCTCCATAGTGTTCTTATCATTATTATTTGTGATAGAGATCTTATCTTTACCGGTGAGTTTTGGAAACTTTTCAAGAATCCTTGGGTACTCACCTGAATCTGAGCATTTCTTACCATTCATAGACCGATGGTAAAACAGAAAGGGTGAATCAGGTTCTGGAGAATCTTCTTCGTGCTTGTATTCTTGATATTGGAGGATCTTGGGAAGATCATCTCTATCTTGTTGAATTCACCTATATCAACAGTTATTAGGTGTAATTTCAATCTTCTTTTTCATCTTGTCTTAATCCTATCTCATTTTATCTTGTTTTCTTTGTTTTCCCTTTCTTGTTCCTTTTCGAGGATGAAAAGTTTTGAGTGGGGGAGAGTGTAACAACCATTAATTTTGTAAATTTTTTTATTAAATTTTTTTATTTTGAAAACTTTGATTTTTAAATCATTTAAAATTGAATTTTTGAAATTTTTCCAATGTAATTTTGGATTTTGTTTGTAATTTATTTTCCAAATATAATAAAAAATGATTTTCTGAAAATTTTATATTTCGGTCAACTTTGAAGTAGAATATAATTATGATATTTGTTCTGCTCTTCGTTTCGTCTAATTCTGTTTTGTACTTTTCAAAATTTGATAAATACAGCGTTTTACACGCAATTATTTTCTGTAATTTTGTCTATTTTTCTATGTCTATTTTCCTATGTTCATGTCTCTATTTTATTTTCTATTTTATTGTTTAGACTTCTATTTTATTTATTGGATTTTTAACTTGCTTTATTTTGATTTTTGGCTTTGGAAATTTCAAGAGACTTCGGTTTCTCTTCTTTAAATTGTGCCTTTACATTTTCTAGCCTTCTCATTGCCATATTCGTTCATTCCACATCTATTAGCCGTGCAAAAGCTTCTCATTCCATTCACTTCTCATTTCATTTCACGTACTAGAGAAAATATTCAAGTTCTCATGGCTTCCTCATTCTTTTCCACTTTTTCCATTTTGTTTTCCTTTTGTTCCTTCATGCTTGCTCGGCCATGAAGCCTCTATCCGACCACATATCCTCTCCACCACCACCATGACCGACCACAACCCCTTTCCATCACCACCAAACCCAAGGCCGTGACCCCTAGATCCACTCCATCACCAAAACAAGTTGCAAACCCTAGCCGAGATCACCATATTCCACCCAATTCCTATTTGTTGCTTGGCCACAACACATATTCCTTCACCTACCTTGCCATAGCTGTGCCTATTGATGTGCCTTGACCAGATCTTAGCACATAGGGCCGAGCACACAAGCCATGCATGGCCCAACCAATATTACACAAACCCCTTGACCTTTTACCTTCCATAAGTTGTAACTTGCCACATCTCTTCACCTACCCAACCATAGCCGTGTGTACATGACCATAACCGAGCCTTCATGTGTTGAATCCAATCATGGCCGAGCATAATAGGATGATGGTCGAGCCCATTGTAGTGTGGCTGAGCCCACTTGATGGTTAAGGCAAGTCTATGTCACTTTGATTCATATTTTTTCCATTGTTTTAATTTATATTCTTTTGTATCGAATCATATACTTATGTTTGTTATAATTATTTGCTTATAAGATTTGGATCTTAACTCTTCATCCATTCAAAAATCTAGTTCGTGCTTTGTCGTGCTTTTCGGAGTTTGGTTGTGTGTCTCTAACCTATCAATTCCAGCTTTGAAAGGTGAGTTTATCACTCTCGACAAATCGTACTTATATAAATGTGAAACAATGTCATTTGAATTGTAGTAGTTGATATGCTATGTTATATGTTCACATCTGCCTGTTATCTGGCATTGTATAATGATATAACCTGTTTATATACATGTTACATCACCTGACATCATACGATATGTTTTACTGTTAATTTATTTTCTGTTTCTCACACCACAAGTTCCCTGTTAGTATAGATTCACTATGGGTTGAAATGATACATACCCGAACAGACATTAGAATAAGGAAAAATTGTTATGAGCTGAAATGATAGGCTCAAGCGATTTTTATTTTTATTTGACTTGGGATTGCGAGTTTGAAATGATAGAACCCAGATTTTTCGTTTTAAACTACGGATAGAAATGATACATATCTGTATCACTTGACCTAGGTTAGAAAATATTATACAGACCCATGGATAATTTTTAAATAATATTTTCTCAAAGATTATTAAGTATTTTGAATTTTATTTTATGAAATTTTAACTTAAATTATGGTTTAATGATTTACAATATAAAGATACATTGGGTTTCTATATGTTAAAATTTTATAAGTCAATAAGTGGTTTTACTTGAAATTTTAAAGATATATTGGTTTTAAATTGAATTTAAAGATCTTCATTGATGATAAATAATTTAATAATTAAATTTGATTTGATATGGAATTTTAAATCTAACCTAGTGATTTTAATAGATTTTATTTTATGAAATGGATTTGTTTTGTAAAATAAATAATTATGATTTAAATGGTAAAATGTATCTTAAATTATGACTTAACTTTATAATGGAAAATTTGGTTTTAATTGGAAATGTGAAGTTTGACTTATTAAAAGAATATTTTGTCTATGAAATGGGTATTTCAAATAAAGTGTTAAGTTATTTGTTAAAATAAAAAGTTAAGTAAATAGTGCACTTTTGACTTAATAAATTAATTATAGTAAATTTGGATATTTTAATTATAAAAGTTATTTTATGTAATCTATAAGTAAATTGATATCCAAATGTATATTTCTGAAATGTGAGATATGTTTTATAAGTTAAAAAAATGGCTAAAATTGAAGTTTTAATGTTTCTGAAATGTTATAATAAATCTGGAATTGTATTGGCAGCATTTCCAAAGTGCTCTTGTTTCTGAAATTTAACTATGTTCTGAAATAACTAAAATACTACAACACTTTATAAGTGCGGTTGTTTCTAAATTTGAACTATTTCTGAAAATACCAATGTGTCTACTACAACACTTTATAAGTGCTGTTGTTTCTGAAATTGAACTGTTTTGCAACACTAAAATACCTACTGTAGCACTTTATAAGTGCTGTTGTTTTGAATTTGACAATGTTTTTGAAATGTTAATATATTTACCGTAACACTTTATAAGTGATGCTGTTGCTGAAATTACAATGAACTTTGGAAATGAATATTATTTTGGAAGATTTTGACATTGAATTTAAATGGTTTAAATGAATATGTTTTGAGGTGAAATATAAACCATTTTGAAATTTATAAGTTAATACAATGTTTTCAAAATTGGTATAATTGAACGAATGAACTTAAAAATGCTATAACTTTGGTAATGAATATTATTTCTAAGGGTGTTATGATTTTACTAAATATTATGATTTCCAAATGATAACTTTTTAAATTGATATTGTTTCAAAGTATTATGGTTTCAAAGTGTTTGGTTTTAAAGGTGTTATAACTTTGAAAGTACTATGATTTTGGAAATGAATTTATTTGAAATAGTATTAATTAAGAATTTTCTTTGAATATATTGATTTGTAATTGAAGATTTAAGAATATGAGTTTATAAAGTGGTTTTGGTTTAAGATGATTTAAAAAGGAACATTTCAAGTTTAAATAAATTGAAGGAAATATTCAGTGATTGGAAATTTGGGTTTATTCAAATGATATTTTGGTCTTAAAGTATAAACTAGTTTTGAAATGGATATGATAATTTGATTGGAATATAAACCATTTTTGAAATTTATAACCTCGGGTTATAATAACGATTGGTGGTTAAAGAGACCTGGATCGGACATGGACATACTCTTTATAGATACCGAAAACCACTTGCACAACCGTGTACGCGGTGGAGATTCCAAAATGAAGTAGGATGGTGGCGACGATCCTATTGAGGTTTATACGTGGACCCGAATCCCGTGAGTTGGCATAAGGTGGCTAAAATAGGAGCGATTCCGGGCCAATGAGGTAGCTCCTCTGGTCGGACACACTTCTTCGATACCATTTTATTACTTTGTGATTGATTGGGTGCACCCTTTGATTTTTGGGATTATGGCTCGAGGTGGGCGGTAGTGGATGCTATGCGTTACCACCAGTCCGGATGCATAATTGGTATATCTACCCTAGCATTGCCTTGTTGTGTCGTGTCACCTACCCTAGCATGCCTTATACGAGTTTGGTTTTGTGCAGTAGCCTGTGGAGTATTTAGGGTAGCCTCCCGATCCGGAGGTACGCTGGAACTGGACAAACTACTGGGACTATTTATGTGTTAAGGGGAATATTGGGTCACTCATTAACGCTATTTTAAAGTAAGTTTATTTTACTACTAGACACTATTATAATCGCGTATATTACTACATAGTAAATAGTTTAACGGATCCTTAGAGGATGGGCGGTCCCAAGCATCCTTTAAGTTACTTATGTATTTCTATTACAGTTCACTTGAGTTGGTTTACATTGTATAAGTATGTATGTTCTGACTCGAGTGTTTTGAGTATTTGCTTTATGCTCGGGTCAGACTGAGTTGTACCAGTATTCGAGACTCACCTTTGGAGTTGGAGCTTTGCTTGGATCCATCTATTGATTCTTCTTTCAGTCATTCAGTTGATTCCAGTGATATATTCAGATCTTGTATTTGACTATTTTATTTAGACATCTATGTATTCGTGACTTCTATTGTATCTTGTTTAACTCTGATTCATATATATATATATATAGTAGCTTCATGAACTACTATTTCTTTGTTTCCGCTGCATTATATTACGTTGTGTCTGTGATTCTGTGATTTATTTATTTACGGTATATGATGAGTTTGCCAAATTTATATTTACAATTCAGTATTTTGAGCAATTCATGTCCGGCATGTGTGGATGCGAATGGTTGAAAATATCGGGTCGTTACACATCATCTTCATGGTATTCCTTCATAACGTTCAAATCGTATCGAAGTAGTTTTCGGATAATTAAATCTGATCCTGGTCTCTTCGAAACGATCAACGCATTGGCCAATATTGATAGTCGGTTATTTAACTATTAAATAACATCCATAAGCAACCATCGGGCCTTAAATAATTTCCCAAATTATTTATTTCAAAATATCTACACAAGATATTATTTCCGTACTTCAACATTTTGAAAATAGTTTCAAATCCCTTTTTATTCCCATGGAAACAAATTGATACCCTTGTCCGATACTTAGAATATTTTTCCTACTTCATTTGATATTCAACACTTGGAAAATATACACTGATTTCCCATTTCTTTTCAAAAGAAAATCATTTACAATTTTATTTGTAAATTCCCCGCTCATTCTACACGAATTCTATAAAGTTATAGGATTCCTTAGTTAATTCCCTTTACTATTTCCAAAGCCGTTTATGCTTATTTAAAATTCCAGTGTCACTTCTACTTCCCTTGTGAATTTTATTTCACCTTTCGAAGTTCACTTATCTTATGCTTTAGAAATTTATTTAGATTTCCATAATACCCTTATAAGATCTTTCCCCTAAAATCTTATTCAATTTTAATTAACTTCGCTTCCCATCTCAAGAGGATTCATAATTAAATTTTATGACATTTAAAATTATATATATGAAATAAGAATAATGGTTTACTTTTAAAAATATGGTTTTAGGTAAACAAAAATATCAACTTCTTAAAAGCATTAAAAGTTCATATTCAGTTACTAATTAGTTTACAAAGTTGATTTATAAAATTAGAACTTATTTAAATAAATATTAAGTATTATAATAACTAACTTCGAGATATTCTAAATCCAGATAATAGTTTATATCATATAGTATAGTAATTTAAAATCTCCTTTAAAACAAATTTTAACTTATTCGACGAAAATCTATTTTTAAGAAAATCCAATATTCACCAATCCAATTCATAAATTCCTCTTGATTCATATCACATCGACTATATCTAACCATTTCTCATATTTGAAATATATATATTCCACTATTTCTTTCAAAACGATTCCCATTACTCGATATAAGTCCACACCATTAACTTATATTTTCCATATATCCACTAATATCATTTTATCATATTTATAAACCCCATTTATAAATTTATAAACTCCTTTGAGTTCTCCATCAATTTCAAAAAAACAAATTCCATTTAAAATTCCATATTATAATTTATCCCTTAATAAAATTTCATTTTATTTCAAACTTATTTATCAATTTCAATATCTCTTCAAGCCCTTATTATATAGTCTAATTCCAAATCTTTACTTAAACAAATTTTCAAATAGTTAAGTATAACCCCAGTTGGTTAATGTATTTTTATTCTACTTAATTCCCTTTAGAATAAATCCAATTTAAAATATACATACTTACTATTCAAATTCCCTTTTTTAAATTCCTTCAAATTAACTATTTACGGTATTTAAAAATACCAAATTCAACTCCAATGCTATTTTACATTCTATAATTCAATTAACACACAATCCATATCAATTTATCCATCCTATCATATATCAATATATATATATATATATATATGAAAACAATAAATATTTTTAAGGAATCTAGTTGGATCCCTCCAACCTGTTTCCCCTGCATCCATAGATGTTAGTCAACAAATAAAATACCAATCCCGCTTCAAGGCGGGATATCGCGGTATGTAGGGTCATCTGCTATTATGCGGGCACATAAGGTCTCATGCGCTATATAATGCGAGAATATCAATCACTCCAATATATATATATATATATACTACTATATATAATATCACATCCAAACTGATAATATTTATCATTTTCAATCAATCATCCAATAATTTAAATTTTAACTATTTAAATTAACCAGCAGTCCAATTTGAGTTAGATTAACTCACCTTTGCTTTTATTGCATCGATTCCAGCAATGAACCAAGTCGGCTAATTTCATTTGATTCTGAACCTCGTATAATTGAAATTTCCGAATTCATTAGCATTTGCCATGATTTTAAACTACCATTAATATTCTCATTTTTGAATTTAAATCTATTGGGTTAATAAAATTCCAAATTTTACTTTACTGTTAAATTTCTGATAAACAAATTAAATTAAAAGTTTAAACTTGCTTATCATTAAATTAAAATGTTATAAAATTAAATTACCTTAAGATATTTTTTTTTTCCAAATTAGAAAGTGAGTTATGATGTGCATTTATATATAAATATTACCCATTCCAATTCCAGTAAATAATAATAATAAAAATGTTACCTCACTGTAAATATTTTTTTTTTATTTTCTGTTTTCCCTAACCGATTTATACAGACATTCATAAATATATTAAATTTAAACAAAAATCCTATACCTTCCTCAAAGCGATAGCAGACACGCGACCCCTCAAAAAATCACGACATCCCCTAAACTCGCCGCAACCTCCTATAGTATCTCGACTTCGACACACCATCACGGCCACCCTCTCGCGACCTCCATTCGCGACCATCCTTCGATGCCATGCTCGAGCCACAACCTATACTGCCAAAATGCTCGAGCTCAACGTGACCATGGTGTCCTCGAGAGCGCATGCTCTCCCCTCCAGTGATCCCCAGGTCTCCTCGCGGCCGTGCTTGCATCTTCCCTTATATATATATATTTTAAGGAGACAAGAGATTTCACCCTCGTGCTCACCATTATCGAAGAGGGAAGAGTGAATTCGAGGATTTAGTTTTTGCCTGGAGGAAAACAAATTCGCGCTTATAAAAGGAAGAAAGGGTTTCTCGTTCGGCTATGATTTTTCTTTCTATGAATTCGATTTGATTTGAAACTTCTTGTGTTTTTAAAAAGAGAGCGGGGAGCAGGAAAAGATGTTAGTGTGCTCGAGCCAACATGCTACAGTGACATACTACAGTGATTTGAAGAGAACGGGAAAAAGTTCTGATGTGCTATTTTCTTTTCAAATCAATTTATATATATATAATTTTTAAATTTAAATCGTCTCGAAACCACAACTTAAAATATTGACCTCTTATCGAGGCATGCCGCTAGGCGTTCAAAATGTTATACCCCTATTTTGAACGTAATGGAAAAGGTTTCGAGTCCTAACTCGATCGTATGGAGAAGATAGATTTTTGGACCCAGTTATTATATTGAATTTCTTATATAGATTTCAGTGCGTTTACAAATCGTACGTCCACCCGATAACCCCGAAAGCTACGAAATTTGAAATCCGATAATAATACAGCATTACAGATCCAATGGAACTGGTTTCGTCGAATTCCAAGACTATGCCTCGAAAGGCTATTCTAAAATGTCAATTTAAACGATATATTTTTAAAACTGAACATATCACTTCCAAATTCATTTTTAAAAGTTGCATTGTCTTAAGTATTATTAATCTAAATTTTACAAGCCTTTAAATTATTTTTATCGGCTTAAAATTCCAAATTTCACTATTTTAACCAATATTCAATTATAAAATTTCAATATTTAAATTATCCAATAAACTACTATATTTAAATTCCGAATCCATTTTATTAAATAAAAACCAATCTTTCACATTCAAAAATCAATCTATAATTCAATTTTAATATTTAAAACCATTTAAATATTCACAATTAACGATAGAAAAACCCAGGTCGTTACATATCACATACTTTCAAAATAATATATCCCAAACCACGGAAAAAACGATATAATATCGCTAGAAAACCGTAATCCAAGAATGTACCTATTTGTTGGGCAAAGAATGCTTATTTTATGAAACCAAAAGCAGTAACTATTGCTTCCATAAACGTGTATTTCACTTATATAACCCAAAAGAGTTAATAATTAAATAAAAGAGAAATATTTAAGTTGTTTCAATAGATAACAAATAAATCATCACAATATAACAATAGTCATTTGCAAACAACAGTACAAACATCATTTTCAACAAAGAGAGCAATCATCCATCCATAGTAACCAAAAACAAATGATTTGTTCGTGATGCAGCAGCGGAATAACAAAATGATGATTCTGTGAAAGTAGCAATCGATGGAATGAAGAATACTGAATGGCCCAAATTCGTTGATCCGAAGATACCGAATTTTAGCTATCTTCGTCACGTTGATCGCGCACGATACCGTGAAAGAAGATCTGCAATTCTTCAGATGTTGATCAAGCTCACTTGATACCGTGAATTGGCTTCTATGATCGTTGATCCGAGCGCACTCGAATGCTGAAAGAGGAGATAGGAGATTACACTCAACTACCAATTTAATGAAAGCACAAAGCTATCAAACAAAAGTTTTATTCAAAATCAACTAACTGTTACAAATGAGGCCAGCCTGCTATTTATAGAGCTTTACAACACACGCGTCTCAAAACTGTACAACACTTAGGTCATTTCCGACCTAACAAACCAGCAACTTACGATCTACAACAACACATGCGACCTACGACCTAAACAAGGTCGTTAACGACCTAACAACACGTCATCACCATATATACATCACAACACCTTTTCAGAACACAACATAACGTATATACAACTCATCGACTTACGACCTAAGTACAAGCGACTTAAGAAAACACGTTACAACACCATATAACGACTCAAAATCCCAACGACCTAAAATATCAGTGACATAAAAGAACATAGCGACTCAACAAAGTAACGACCTAACTCATAAGTCGGCAACGACCTAACTTCTTCAGCGACTTAGCAAAGTTCACAACCTAAGGATTTCACACGACCAAACTAGGTCGTAGAGCGACCTAACTTAGGTCGTGGGCGACCTAAAACTCCTTCCTTTGAACAACTCCGCATGCATCCTTTGTTAGATCCTACGCGACCTATCATAGGTCATTGGTTCCCTTATTCCGCATAACTCGCTTCGCCGCCTTGCTCCGGTACCTCGTTAGGTCGTGGCCGACCTAAAACTTCTCCCTTAGGTCGTGGCCGACCTAACCCTTGTGAAATTGTGGATCGTGCTGCATCATCCTCCCCGGGTTGAGAAAAATTCGTCCTCGAATTTGAAAGCTCTTTCCCATCGGATTGGTCATCCCCATAATAAGGTACGAGATGCTTAATATTGAACACGTCGGACGTGTACACATCCTCTGGTAGCTTCAACCTATAGGCATTTTCATTGATCCGTTTCACAATTTTTACAGGACCGATTTTTTTGGCTTTCAACTTGTTATAAGCACCCACTGGAAAACGATCCTTTGTTAATACAGCATACACCAAATCTCCTTCATTAAATTCGACACTCCTTCTGTTTGCACAAAAAATGGACAAACACCTCAAAGTCGTATGATTTAATTGATTTTATGTTGTTCTTAGTGATTTGGGTGATTTATGCAAATATATGAAAAGCAGGGACTAAACTGTAAAAGACACGCAGATTTATAGTGGTTCAGCCAGAATGTGCCTACGTCCACTTTATATGTTATTCTCCTTTTCTATTCAAATTACAAGTACAAAGCTTTGATACAAGTATATGAAAGTTGTTTGAAAGTTCTATCCGTGCTTGAGCTCTCCAACTTCTCTCCCATTGTTATGCCCCTGCCCCTGTATTTATAGAGTGAGGCTGGGGGCAGGGGTCTTGGATGTATATAGCTGCTGGTGGACCTGGGCTGACGCGATCTGGCCTGGTAGTGTTGGTCCGGAATGTCTTGGTCCGGTGGTAGGTGGTTCGGTAGGAGCTTGGTTCGGAATGTCTTGGTCCGGTGGTAGGTGGTCCGGTAGGAGCTTGGTTCGGAATGTCTTGGTCCGGTGGTAGGTGGTCCGGTAAGAGCTTGCTTCGGAATGTTTTGGAGAAGGCTGGTTCGTTCCATGCTTTGGTTCGGTACCGAATGGTTCGGTGGCCACTTCTTTGTGTTGGCTCGGTAGTGGTACAAACGTACCCAACATTTGCCACCCAAAGTAGGGCATATGCTAGCATATGTCGTGCTTTGTTCCAGTTTGGACGACCATCTTCGGCCCGAGAACCGAACCGGCTGGTCCAGCCATCCATCCTTCCTCTATAAGTAGGAGCCACATGCCTTCGTCATTCCTCACCTGAACGAAATATCTGAGTTAAATTCTGAACTGCCGAATCAACTTTTGTGCCGAACCAATCTTAGCTGCCGGACCAGGTAAGTTCTCTTCTGCCGAATGACCTTTTAAGGTTGAATTTCTTTGTTTTGCCGAATGAAACTAAAGATTTTCAATGCCGAATGAACTCGATACCGAATGGATCGTGAAATCTTTCAGCACCGAATGAACCTGATACCGAATGAACTTGAAAACTTTCTGTATCGAATGGACTTGAGAACTCCTGTACCGAATGGACTTGAGAACTTTCGTACCGAATGAACTTGAGAACTTTCGTACCGAATGAACTTGAGAACTTCTGTACCGAATGGACATATGTTTCGAACTGCAAGTTAAACTCCAGAAATCATACACTTGCTTGTTTTGTATTTCTACATCCTTCGTTCTAACAACGTGCTTTCTTGTGTTTGCAGATAAATGTCTCACAAAGTGGAAACCCGATCAGAAAAGAAAAGATATACGGACAGAAGAGAATCTCCCGTCGTGCCCCTAGTTCAGTCGAATCCAGAACGACATGGACCCACCCCGAGATCGCTAGTGGACAGGTACGGTCCTCAAGAGCTCTTGAACTCGCCTCCTGATTGTTTCCCTAGCTCACTCAAAGACGAGCAGCTTGATGTCATTTCTCGCTCTTTCGGGATTGACAGAGCGCGTATGCTGTTGCCGGGGGAAGGAGTGATGCCATATAATCCCCCCGAAGGATATTTTGCTTACAGCAGGTACCACTGTATGTGTGGTGCCATCCCGCCTCTCAATGCCTTGATAGTCAGCTTTGTCACATATCTGAAGGTGGCTCCATTCCAGCTTCAGCCTAACTCCTACGCCATTCTGGTGAGCCTCTTTGTTATCTTCCAGAGGAGATACGGGCGTCCTCCTTCCAACCGGGAGATCCGGTATTTGTACAACCTGAGGGGCTATAAGAAGGGGTCTCCATACATTAGCTTGGAATCAGCCGTATCTTTCAAGCCGGTCCTGGACTTATACTCGAAGTTCAACATGTTTAAGAAAGAATGGTTCTTTATCAAGGACGACTCTGTTTCCATCTGTCGCTTCACTTCCGGTTGTAAGTCTTAAGCTTATTTATAATTTCTGTTATAACTGCAATGCTTTTTCTTATGTGTTTTTATTTCTTGCTAGTGACAGGTGGCTTTGCGGTCGTAGAGAATGACCGCCTGGTTCAGATGGCTGCGGAAATAGAAGCCATCACGGGAAGGGATAGGTCGGCCTCTTTTTTGATTAGGAATGCTACACTTCTAGGGCACAACCTGATCCTACCACATTAGTCCATGGTCAAGCAGAGAGACACGGCGGAGGAGAGGGCTGCCAAAGCCACAGGAGGGGCCACGGCGAAGAGCGGCAAAAGGAGACCCTTCTCGGCGCACCCAGTCGCCGGAGGGAAGAAACTCATGAAGTTTGATGGACCCTCCCCTAGAACACATCCAGATGTTCAGGAGGAGGATAAAGTGGAGGGGAAAAAAGGCGAGGATGAAGGAGGTGAGGCGGAGAGTGGAAGCGGTGGAGAAGGTGACGGTGCTCGTCACGGCGATGACAGTGGCAAAGGACAGGGTGGTGATGGTACCGGGGCTTTGTCTCCTAGGCAAGTAGGCGAGATGCAAGAGTGGACGGATGATGCTTTCCATCAAGCCTTCGAAGGTTTGGAGGAAACAGAGAAGTCCAAGAAAGCTGATAAAGTTTGGACCGGCGCCGATTTATCTTCCGGGAGCGCTTCTACTGAGGCAACTTCTGCGGTTCAAGGTGAATTTCTCTCTATTCTTTTTAATTCTCGAATGATGGCTCAATGCATGCTGGTGACGCTTGATTTTTATTCCAGTAGCGAGCAAAACGGCCAAGACCTCAGATCTTCGGCATAGGCTTGAACAATACAGACTCCTCAAAGCTTCCACCAAGCCGAAGACTCCTACTGACCGCCCTGGAGACGTAGTCGGCTATCGTCCTCTTCTTGGAGTTATCGAAGATGATATACAGAAGAGGAAGAGGAGTCGATCTATGTTTGGATCTCTTCCTGGTCCTCCGGCCCCACTCCAGCCTATTCATGATATTGAGGAGGAGAACACCGAGCTTATACCTTCCCCACATCCGTCTGAGAATCCAACCTTCACCCCGATATATCACCTTGGCTTGGTTCGTAACCCGTTTGCGGGTCACCCTAACCTGGACCCGACCACTCATGACATCTCCTTGAATGAGGTTACTGGTGAGCATCTTCTCCCTCGCAATCCTATGGTACGGGTGCTTGACGAAGCTAAGTCCCTGGACCTTGATTTGCTTACTACCCGGGTTGTAACTCTGGGCGATGAGGCTAAGGCAAATATTGACCGGGTTGCTGAGGAGACCAGGAAATTGATGGGGCACCACGCCCGACTAGTCAAGGCTGGGGAAGAGATAGGAAGCGCCAACATTCCGCTACGGTTGATGGTTTCCGACCAAGCTAAACAACTCGCCGACCAAGCCATCCAAATCTCCCAGCATGAGGCCGCATCCAGACAATTGAGGAAGACTATTGAAGAGGCCAGTAGGGCGGAGTTGCGGAGGATGGAGGCCGTCTGTAAGGGGTGGATTGACATGGCTATTGCCACGGTGGATAAGGTTTGGCAAGCGGATCTCGAGCGGGTAGAGGAACTACCGGGGAGACTTGACGCTGCGGAGCTTGCTCAGGCCAAGTCAAAAGAGGAGATGGAGGCGATGGGGAGGTCCCTTCAGGCTGACCGTTTACGGTATCGATCGGAGAGGGATGCTGTTGTTGCAAAGCTACGGGCTTTTGAGGTCCGAATGAGGGAGTTTGAAGAGAACGAGGGGATGATGGATGGAATGCTCCAGGATATGTACTTCCGTACTTGGAGGCAGGGTAACTTGTCCTGGATGGATGATTACCCTCGGGTTATGGCTAGGATCTATCTCAGGGCTCTAGAGGAGGCCAAGGCTGAGGCGGATAAGGAGGGTGGTGTGGCCTTCAGGATGGATGTGGTTACCGCCCAGTTTACCAAGGAGGAGAAGGTGGCGGTGAAGGAGGGCATGCGGTTGCTTGTAGCTGAGGAGGCAGGTGTGCAAGTAGAGGATGATGATCAAGATGATCAAGGAGCAGATGCTGGTAAGTCTTCCTTTCTAGTCTTTCCATTAACTTGGTTGCTTATCACTAATGAATTCTTTCTTTGACCGGACAGGTGGGCAATAGGACAAGGATAAAACTCCGACGCAGCCGGCTCCTTGATTGGACCTGGATATCTTTTTGTGGACTTGACATTGTTGTATATGTTAGTCTCAAAACAGTAACGTCACTCTTAGGTTGTAATTATGCTGCTTGTAATAAACAACACTATTCTTGACGTGTAATTTTTTAACTTAAGCTGATTCTGTCGTCTTTTGAATGTTTTTGCTATTTTGACATGTTGTATGAGAAATATAGCTATGCATATCCTTGTAATTAAATTGTGTTCGACGTCAAGTTCTTGTTTAAAACATAATTTCATGACTTGCAATGTTAGCGTGAGGTGTGAATTGATTATAGTCACGTGTTTACATATGAAAGAAGGAAATACCGCCCTTTATATTTTGCTTGTAGATAGCAGCTTTGAATGTCTCGTGTGACCGAGTATGGAATGCGGTCCAGTATCTTACTATGAGTATCTGCTTGTTCTGTGTCCTGTACTTCAGGGATTGTTACAGAGGATAGGAGAAAAGTTTCTTAAACAAAATTGAAATATGTGAAAAAGTAAAACTTCCAATCACGGAAGGCCTTCGATGTGCTTAAGTTCGTGGCAAACGGGCTTTGTAGTCACTTTCCCTAGTTGTGGGTCTTGGAGACATTTGTCACCCATCTTACGCCTCCGCGGGGAGTTAATTCTTTTTTACCACAGCCGCACTTAAGACACATCGGAGCCGAGATCGCGCACAGTAACTACCCGGCCCATTATGGCCCGTAATCGTGGGTATTATTCGATTTACTGTGGCCGACTAGCGTGGGTGCCGATCGTCAACCGTGAACTGCCCCTGGCTGGCCACACCTTATGTTGGGGCTTATAGTCGGTTCACAGTTGCCGGCGAGCCGAACGCCGTAATGAGCTGCCTCGGCTATAGTCGGCCTTCTTGGTGGCTTATAATCGGCTCATTACAGTTGGCTTTAAGGGCCGTCGCGAGCAATGAGTTAACCCGCAGCAGAGGGATGCCGGAGCAAAAGTTTCTCAATGGCGAGGGCATAGATTCGCATAGTACCTGTTAGGTTTTGTCCAGGTGGACTTGCGCTGAGGAGTGTCTTGAATGGAAATGCTATATGCACAGGATTTTGTTCAACAGAAAAGGATAAAGTTAACAAGCAGCCAAGTTATAAAGGAACAAGTTAAAAAAGAGACAAGATTTTTTAAAGTGGTTCGGCACGAAAATGCCTACGTCCACTGATTCTCTTTGTTAATTTACTTTATATGGGCAGTACAAGTTAAGAAAAGTATCGACGGAGGTGTTGGATGTTCCATGCCCTCTGGAACACCTCTCCGTCCACTGTTGACAAAATATAAGCTCCGTTGCGGAGATCTTTATGAATTACATATGGTCCATCCCAGATTGGATCTAGTGCTCCGGGGCAAGGGAAGATTCGCTTGAGGACAAGATCCCCTTCTTGTAAGGTACGATGCTTGACTTTGGAGTTGTATTGTGCGGCCACTTTTTGCTTGTGGGCTGCTGCTTTGAGGGCTGCATCATTTCTTCTCTCCTCAATTAGATCCAAAGACATGTGAAGGAGTTCTTCGTTCTCTTTCGGGTTATAGTGGACCCTACGGTGGGAAGGCACGATTGTTTCAACTAGGAGCATAGCCTCCGATCCGTATGCCAAAGAGAAAGGAGTATGCCCTGTTGACGTTCTGAAAGATTTGCGATAGGCCCACAGTGCCGTAGGGAGTTCATCCACCCAAGCGCCCTTTGACTTTTCGAGTTTCTTTTTGATTAGAGTTTTCAGAATTTTGTTGACGGCTTCGACTTGTCCGTTTGCCTGGGGATACGCTACGGATGAGAAGCTTTTGTGAATTCCATGCTCTTGGCACCAGTCGGCGAATTCCTTGCTGTCAAACTGAAGTCCATTGTCTGATATGATTTTGAATGGGACTCTGTACCTGCACAGAACATTTTTGATCAAGAAGTTAATAACTTTTGCTGAAGATACTTTATTCAGGGGTTCTGCTTCCACCCATTTGGTGAAATAGTCGACTGCCACTATAGCATATTTGGCCCCGCCTCGGCCCATTGGTAGTTCGCCGATTAAGTCAATTCCTCATATTGCAAAGGGCCAAGGGCTGGTCATTTGAGTAATCTCAGTTGTTGGTAGCCGCAGAATCTTAGCAAACTTCTGGCATCTGTCACATTTTCTGACGAAATCTAAGGCGTCCTTGCTTAAGGTGGGCCAGAAATATCCATATCGGAGTATCTTTTTTGCTAAAGTTTGCCCTCTGGTGTGATCTCCGCAGCTTCCTTGATGAATGTTGGATAAGATTTCCTTGGCTTCCCTTCCAGCGACACACCTTAATAGGGGGTTAGAGAACCCGCGCCGATAGAGGGTGTCCTCTTGTATTGTGTAGCGGGAAGCTTTCCTCAAAATTTTCTTGACTTCGTTACGTCCGCTGGGTAGTGTGCCACTTTGTAAGTAGTCTCGGATGGGAGTCATCCAAGTTGCTTCTTCGGTGGCAGCTATCAGATTCACTCACTCAAAACTTGGGGTCAGTTGCTTCGAGATGGCTACTGCTCCGGAAATAGCGCCGTCTCTCATGCTTGCTTGCTTTGCCAATTTGTCGGCCTCTCGGTTCTCTTCCCGAGGGATGTATTCGACTAAGTAGTGGTCGAATCGACCGAGAAGTAACTTGGTCTTCTTTAGATATGTTATGAGTCGTTCTTCTCGAGCCTGGAATTCTCCTAGTATTTGATTAACGATAATTTGAGAATCACTATGAAGACACAAAGAATTGGCTTTGATTTCTAAGACAAGTTCTAATCCAGCTATCACCGCTTCATACTCCGCATCGTTGTTGGTTGCAGCGAACTCCAACCTTATAGCATAGTTCAGCTTATTTCCCCTAGGAGTGATTATTACCACACCTGCCCCCGAGCCTTGTTCGTTTGATGCACCGTCCACGAAGAGATTCCATTTGACGTCTTCTGCTATTTCTGGTTGCTCCTTACCTTCGTTGGTAGTGAATGAAATCGGCCATGGCTTGCCCCTTGATGGCGGTGCGAGGGTGATAGGTGATATCATACTGACTTAGTTCAATGCACCATTTAAGTAGTCGCCGAGAAGTGTCGGGACGATGGAGTACCTGCCTCAGTGGTTGATCAGTCAGAACTTTGATGGAATGGGACTGGAAGTAGTGACGCAGTTTCCGTGATGTGATTAGTAAATAGTATGCTAGCTTCTCAAGTTTAGGATATCTGACTTCTACCCCCGTAAACCTCTTACTTACAAAGTATACTGGCCGCTGCGTGCGGTTGTCTTCTCTTACCAAAGCAGTGATTAGGGCGTGAGATGACACAGCAAGGTATAGGTATAATTCTTCGCCTTCGCTTGGAGTCGAGAGTACCGGCGGTTTCTGGAGGTGTTCGATTAAGTTTAGGAAAGCAGTTAAGCATTCGTCAGTCCATTCGAACTTTCCTTTATCTTTCTTTAGAGCTTCGAAGAAGGAGACGCACTTGTCCGTTGCTTTGGAGATGAATCGGCTTAGGTTGACCACTTTCCCATTCAGGCTTTGCATTTCCTTTCGAGTGGAAGGTATCTTGATATCTTTTAGAGCTCGGACTTGTTCAGGGTTTGCTTCAATCCCTCTAGCATGGACGATGAATCCCAAGAACTTTCCTGATGATACTCCGAAGGAGCATTTTAGAGGATTAAGTTTCATTCCATATTGGCGAAGTACTTGAAACATCTCGCCCAGGTGGCTTACGTGATCGTTGGCTTTCCTTGACTTTACCAGCATGTCATCCACATACACTTCCATCGTTTGTCCTATCAGCCCTGCAAACATCTTGTTGACGAGGCGCTAGTAGGTGGCTCCTGCGTTTTTAAGTCCGAAAGGCATTACCTTATAGCAGTACAAACCCCGGTCAGTGATGAAACTAGTGTGGTCTTGATCGGGAGCATGCATAGGAATTTGGTTATATCCTGAGTATGCATCCATAAAGGATAAGAGTTCGTGCCCGGCTGTGCTGTCTACAAGTTGATCGATTCGGGGAAGTGGGAAGCAATCCTTCGGGCATGCATCATTTAAGTTAGAGAAATCAATGCATGTTCGCCACTTCCCATTAGCCTTCTTTACTAGTACCGGGTTGGCGATCCATTCTGGGTAAATGGCTTCTCGTTTGAAGTCATTGGCAAGTAGATTCTTTACTTCTTCATCGAGGGCTGCTGATCGTTCTGCCCCCATACTTCTCTTTCTTTGTTTTACGGGCGCCTTGGTAGGATCAACATTTAGTACGTGGCACGCTATGTCAGGGGAGATTCCGGTCATGTCAGCATGTGACCATGCGAATACATCCAAGTTGTGGCGGAGAAAGTCAATGAGATGCTCCTTCAACTCAGCTTTTAGTCGGGACCCGATTTTCAATAGTCTACCCGAGTCATGCTTGTCTACAGATATAAACTCCATAGCCTCTGCAGGCTCGGCGGTGGCCTCCTCCTCTTTGTCCCTGGGGTCTAATTCATTGAAAGGGTCGTTGGTATATCGAAGAGGAGGGGCTTTCTTTAGTTGCTATGCTTCCAAACTTTTTGTGCAGAGGGCAACCTCTACACCCTTCCCTTTATCCTTCCTGTGGTTGTTGCGAAGTTCAGTTACATAGCAGTCTCGAGCAATGTCCTGGTCTACCTCTACCTCCCCTATTCCATTGTCCATTGGAAATTTCTTCTTTAGGCACCATGGGGCCAGGACGATTTGGAAGTCAGACAAGGCTGGCCTTCCTAAGAAGGCGTTGTAGGCCGAGTGGTTTTCTATCAGCACAAATGTTTGTTTCCGTACAACGGAGCGGGGATGACTCCCAATTTCAACAAAGAGGTCCAGTTGCCCGAGGGGCATCTTCGCATCTCCAGTGAAACCGTGTAGTGGTTTATTGTAGGGAGAGACGTCCTTTATTGATAGTTTCATTTTGTCGAATGCATGCTTGAATAAGATATTTACTGAGCTTCCAGTGTCTACTAGAATTCGGAAAACTTCGGCTGGACCGAGCCGGGCAGAGATAACCATGGGATCCATGTGAGGGTACTGCCTTCCTTCTAGGTCACGCCTACTGAATGTGATGTCATCACTCTCTTTCCGCTTCGGGTCGCGTTCTTCTATAATAGAATTAACATAGGCTTCATTGTTTCTAAGCGTTGTCGGCGATGTGCGGTCCTCCCGAGATGGTATGGACCACTATCTTCTCTTGACTGGAGCCGCTAGTGTTTCGATTTCCTCTGCCTATCTCCGGTGAGGGTACCCTTGGGTTCTCATTAGCAGTAGCTGGAGTCCTGTCCTGACCTTTTACATAGCGTTCCAGTTTCTTCCTTCTGATGTGTTCTTCAATCAAGTCCCGGAGATGATGGCACTCATTGGTATCATGCCCATGAGATTCGTGGAAGCGGCAGAACTTTCCAGACTTCTGTGCGTTATCTGATTCCTTCTTGTACGGTGGGCGTTTGTATCTAACTTCGCCTTGGGTGGCAAGGAAGATGTTTCCCTAGGTGCCATGTTCCTCACGGGTAATGCTACTGGTTAGCATTCTCAGTCAAATAAATCTTGAAGTCAATCTCTATCTTAGGGGGGTTGTCCCCTAACCTCCTCAAAGACGACTGGAAAATCTCTGACGACAGGAACCGAATCTAATTCTAACGATGAAGAATCGAGGGAATAAAGGAAACTCAACATGACTGATCCTTCCGGGTCGCAAGAAACCTCGAGAGTCCTACCGCTGCATGTCTCTAGTCTAACGACTCTCCTCTCGCAGTCTAATATAGCTCCATATGTGGATAGCCAATCCATCCCTAATATCATCCCATACTCCGAAAATCCCAATACATAGTCATCACAATCAAATTCTATGCCTAGGATATAAATTTTCAAACTCTTACAAACCATAGATAAGTGTGTCGATCCTCCTATGGGGTTTGAAACAACGATGGGGTTCACTACTAAAGAAATCTCTAAGTGCAAACAATCCACAAGAGAACTAGAGATAAAAGAGTGTGATGCTCCAGAATAGAATAAAATTCGAATGTGAAAATCAGAAATAGAAATCAAACCTTCAACTGTGACTTTCCTACCTCTATCCGGAATGCCGCCTGAAGGTGCTGCGTCTAACGCCTAAATTTGTGCAACCGGTGTACTAGCTCCCCGTCCCATCTTCTGGGGACAATTCCTACTCATGTGACCGGGCTGCCTGCAATAAAAGCACTTTCCCTTCATCTTCTCCCTTTTGCAATCCTTGGCAATATGTCCCATAATTCCACATTTATTGCACCTTAATCCTTTCTTAATCTGCTTCTGAGGGCCATCGCCTTTCTTCTTCTCTTTGTTGTTCCTCCATCATTTCTTCTTTGGACTTTCCGACTTAACAACTTCCTTAGACTCTCCTTCCTTGACTACATCAGACATAAGTGTCATCTCTACCAAAGACTCATAATTAGCTCCCATCAGTATGTCAGTCAACAACATTACCTGAAAGGGCTGATTCAATCCATTTGCAATCTTCATAGCTTTCTTGTGCGGCGTATTCACCAACTCTATTCTGAACCGGGACAATTCATAAAATTGATTGTTGTACTCCTTCAGCGATAGACTCCCTTGCTTCAAATTAATGAATTGCTCCAACTGAACACTCTCCTCTGTTGGAGACAAAAACTTCCTATCAAATCGCTCCCGGAACCTATTCCAAGTCACCTCTCTTCCTTCTAACTCCATGACCTCCCACCAATACGAAGCCTCCTTTTTCAACTGCCAAGATGCTAGCTGAACTCACTGCTGATCATCCAATCCCAATAGTCTGAATATCCTCTCTGTGTCTCTAAGCTAAGCTCACCCCTCCATAGAAGCCTCCATACCAGAAAAAATCATTCCACCCAAACTCGCAAAATCCTTACAAAGCTTAGAGAAATTGACGGCGGCAAGTGGGTTGATGGGATTCCCACCCACTGGTGCTGGGTTGGGCGCTTGCCCGTGCCCCTCTAGAGTTGCGGCTTGTAGATACCTACAAAATCAGGCTGGGATTGGAATGCCCTCGGGAAGGTTCGGAGCATCCGCCATTCTACGAAAAGAAAAATATAGTTTAGGAAAGAGTCGAACGGAGATTGAATTGGACTTTTGAGGGGATTTTTATAAAAACTCTTTTGTACTTAAACACTACTTTTAAGAGTTCTTTTCTGAAAAATACTTTAAAAGCAAGTTATTTTGAAAAATACTTTACTTTTAAAATAATTTTTTAGGAATGCAGTAACCTTAGGCTCTAATACCAAGTGAAACACCCCACAGCACTTAGTATACCCAAAAGGACACACTAAAAGATGTGGTGTGGTGTAGGTTTAACTAAAGCTAGCTGAGACAAAGATTCACAAGACAAAATAGATAGATAATAACACAACGGAAGTAATTAAAAACAATAAATGATTTTAAAATTTAATACTTCATAAATACTTCATACAAACCACATATGTTCCAAATACCAAATACAATTGTCTTATGAAAATAAAATCCCAGTCTCATCAAAAAAACCAGAGTACAAACACAAACTTTCCCTCAATACAGTGCCAGTACAATAAAAGAACAAAAAGCTGGAAATAAAAAGGAATACATGATAGGGTCTCCAACTCTCCAAGAAGCCACGGTCTAACTTCCTTGCCTCTGATTGCCTATGGGGGGAAGCGGAAAATAGAGGAGTGGGTCAGACTAAAAGTCTGGTGAATGATAGTAATTACTAGAATCTTTAAGCAAAGTAAAAGTAATAGACCATACAACAGTTCTTGTATATATATATAGGAAACAAAGAGAATAGGAAGAAAAAGGAATTAGCTGGAAATAAATATGAATTACTAAATTAACGGAATTAATTAACTTTGATTATTTGCACTTGTCTTTGTTAGCTACTTTGATTATGCTGAATTCCTAATCCTATAATTTGGCTGAAATCCTAATTCTACCCTTTGATCGGCCTGCTACTCCATAGACCTTACTGCGGACTAGATGCTATATAACTTCCTACGCAGAAATGGTGTCTACGAATGACATGCAAAGTATCTACTGTGGACTAGACGTTATATAGCTCCCTACACAGAAGGCAATGGTGCCTACGAAAGGCACACATACTAAGCGCTTGGAACTCATAACCATTACTAAGCACCCGAATGGAAGTCGCACGCGTATCCGCCACCATGCGCATGTTACCTTTTTTCCACCTATTAGGTCTTCTTATTACCTCAAGCTCCAGCATAAGCGTGCCCTCATCCCACTTCAGGCTAATGTGAGATCACCATGCCCATAGATAATAGGGGAATTGTTGTTGGTACTGTCCTATCATCCAAACAATATCTAGTTGCGCCCCTTGCCCAAATCCCTATGATTTAAACTTCTACTTATTGACCAATTACTACCATTATTAGCATAAGCATGCCCCTCGTCTCACTTCAGGTTTATGTGAAACACCGTGTCCATAGAAATAATAGGGGAATGTTATTTGGTACAGGTCCTACTTTCATCTTTGCTTATTAATTTAGAAAAATTATGTAAATAAGCCTTTATAATTTACCTCTTCTATGTTTTCTTATTAATCTATCCTAAGTCTTAAAATAAGCCTTATTCCGTTCTATTTCTTATTATAACCTACGTTATAATCATGCTTGTTACTTAACCCAAGGTCTAAGTGTAAAAATAAGCTTCTTTCATCTTATACTCTCTTTAGTTATAATTCTAAGTTACAACTAGATCAATTATCTTTAATTAGTCAAATTCTAACATTAATATCATAATTAGGCTCAATTTCAGTCTTAATTCCATTTTTTTTACAGTCTTTACATCTTATCTTCCGTTATTTCAGTATTCTTGTAATTTTAATCCATATTCGCGTTTAATCTATTCTAATCCATACGCGAAGAAGAAGGAGAAATAAAAGAAAACTAAAAATAGAAGAAAATCCAAAGCGTAGGAAAAGGATGTAAATAGCGCATAAATAACAGTAAATAAATTAAAATACTGTAAATAAACTGTAATTAAATGGAAATGTTATAATTAATAGAAATAAACTAAAATCAACTTTAAATAAACTACTAAAAAGGTTATTTCAAAAATCATAGTAAAACTATAACTATTGGAAACCTTATTATTTTAAATTACTTAAAAATCTAAATAATTACAATCAATCACCTGTGGTCCTAAGCTCTTCCCTTTTGGTCTTCCTTGATCCACTTGAGGGTATTAAAATATTCTTATTAAAAAGATTCTTTCCTTGGAAAATTATTCATTTTAGAGTCCTTCCTGAAAAGGTGAACCCAAGCGGAGAAAATATAGAATGAGAAAAAGTGTTAGGCCTAGGGTTCTATTTATAGGTATAGAAGTGGATCTCGGACCGTTGGATTTAAAGATTGAACAGGATGCAACCACGTCATAGGCTAAATAGGAGCCATCGGATGCTAGAACGGAGGGAATAGATTTGTTAAAAGAATGCAAATGATGTGTACAACATTTGAACGAATGAAACGAACTTTCGTTCGTTCAAAATGTGAGGCGGCTCGACCTAGCCTAGTTTTTTTTCTGATTCTTCTTTAATTTTGTTTAATTCATAACTTGCTCATATTAGCTCGAGTTCTGACGTTCTATATACGGAAATTGACCAGAAAATTACCACGGACCAAATGGTGCAACTACCGTGGCTCAATTCTGAAAATTTCACAAAGTTATTTTATTATTTCATTATTTAATGAATTAATTATTATGGGTTAAATTTTAGGTTATTACAGTTGCCTTTTTGGATAGAGACTGGAAAGATTAAAATCCTTATTCATTTTAGTAAATGAGACTTGTTTATTCCATTTTGAGTATGGAAAGGAAGAGATGAATAGATCTTATTCATCATAAGTAATACAACATAAGTTAGTAAAAAGTAATAGGCGGTAGGAGGAGCATATGAATTACTTGGATTCCTAGAGTAGGACCTTTCTATCTTAGAGTGGACATGGTCCTAGGCCTCCTAGCCCTTGAAGATAGTTGTGTTTAGCTGCTATATTAAAGAAAAGTAAAAGCATATAAAAGTAACTAAAAGAAAAACAGTAAGATCTAAAGAAAGCGACGGAAACGTCGATAGAAATAAATGAGAATTGCAAAAGAAATATACATTTTCTCATAAATTAAGCTTGGGAAAAGTTTGAAAAGGAAAGTTTTTCTTATGTAAACCATGCTAAGGAAAGAAAATAGAGATTTTTATAAAATAGCGGCATAAGTTCCAAGTATGTGGAAAGAGGTGCACAAAAGTAAAACGGTAAACGTAAGGTTTTCCATTTTCTACCTTCTTTCTAACATAAGAAATCGAGTTCAGAAAATTAGATTTTTTTATGAAATTCAAATATTAAATGTTGTGTGGTAGGATTTGGATGTAAAATTCGTTGAACTACACCCCTATTCAATAGGACTGTGGGAAAAAACTGGATGAAAAATATTTTGAGTTATCAAAAGATTGCATTCATATAGAAATTTCAAGTATATTTAGGTTGTGTGCATCATGTTTTAAAATAAATTTTAAAGAAGAAAAGCATTCATAAAGGTGGTACCGCTTATAAATTCATGTACATGCATATATTTTATGTTGAGTGACACTTTGCACAAGGACACAGATGGTCGCAAAATTGGATGTACACAAAATTGATGTGATTGATGCGATGAATTACATAAGTTTACCCTTGTTGAATTTCGAGGATGAAATTTCCTAAAGGGTGGGAGAATGTAACAACTCGCATTTTTAGATAATTAAATAATCAAATAACGATTAATAGTGAAAATAAACATTTTTGGAATTGTTCGAATATGGCCTCGAAACTTATACCATTGTGTCTGTGGCTATTTTCGTATCAATTTTCATATATAACTTGTCGAAATCCGAGTTAATACGAAGAAATTACAAAAAGAACAAGAAAGTAGAAAAAAATAAATAAATATATATGGGTGGACCCATAGGTTGACCCACAATGCCATAGGTCGACCTAAAGAGAACACAGGTCAACCTATAGGTCGACCCGCGTTTGCCCCTGGAAGTTAAATCGTCTAGGAACGTGCTGAACCAAATAGATTTGATTTTTTATTCAATCGGAGCCATAAGTTGATGGATATGATGGCTCCAAGTGACCATTTGACGTGGTGGCTCCAAATTTAATCCTAAAATCTGACAGTTTGAGATCCCCAAGCTACACTATAAATAGAACCCTAGGCCTAGCTATTTTCTCACAATCAGGTTTTCTCCCAATTGGGTTCATTGCCAAAGGCCGAACCCTAAATAGAAAATATTTCTGGGGAGAAGATCTTCTTAATAAAAATATTAGACACCTTAGAAGGGGATCCAGGAAGGCCATGGAGTAGAGCTAAGACTATGGAGCAAATCTAAGGATGACTTGTGACTGGATTTAAATTATATATATCTTTTACATTTATGATATATTATAGTTAGATTCACATTAAATATTTAATTATCATTTATTTTCAGTAATTAGTTATGTTGAAAACTGTAAATTTTTTAAGAAAGCATATATTTAATTATTATTTATATGGAAAAGAAAGAAAGAAACCAAATTAAATATGAATAATATTAGGCTTAACAGTTTTAGAGAAAGGCTTAAGCCTAAAATCAAGAAATTTACAGTAAATTATGCTAAAATGGGAGAAATAAATTAAGAAGAGGGAAATCCAATAACTTGATTTGAGAGTTAGTGATAGATTATTTGGTTGGTTTAGAAAAGAGAATATTCCATAGTTTAATATTTAAAAGATAACAATAAACGTAACTGCAAGAATAAAAGATAGAAAAAGGTAATTAGTGTAAAATAGGGACATTTTTGTATTTTGCATTACCCAACAATTAAAGAAACAATAAAAAGAAATATCTTGCAATTACGAGTTATTGTTTATAGCATCATTTAATATTTAAAATATCGAAATAGATTTTTAGCATAGTTTTTGTAACCAACCAAATAGAATAGAACTACTTTCTAGAGTAAAAGAAAATAAAGTGAAGAGTTAAAGAAATTAAAGAAGAAATCAAGTTAATTATTTGACAGGACTAGAAACAATAAATAGAAATGTGCCTAGATCTGCATTTACTGCACAGATAGTAGAATAAAAGCAATGAAATTATTATGATAAGTAAATTTGTGACAGCCGGACGTAGTCCCAAGCCAAGATTTGTCATATAATATAAGAGACCTAAAGAGAATTCAATATCTTAATAAAAGAAGACAGACTAGAATAGAAAAGAGACACTCACAATTATATTTATAACATGTAGATTATAAATGAATATAGAAGTAATAATTGTAAGTATAATTATAGCATAGGTTATAATTTGAGATAACAGAAAAGGCTTATTTTAAAACTTACACTAAGTTAATAAGCAAACATATAAGAAAGGCCCATACCAACAGCATTCCTTTTCAGTCAGGAACTGATGGTCTCACAATAGTTAGGTGAGGCTGGGCAAGCTTATGCAGATTAGGGTAAATAAGTAGCCAACAGAATTAGAAAAAGTAAACTAAATGCATAATAAAAGATTAGATGTAGGGTCTAATAAAATGGTAAGATGCGTTTGGAGTAGCCCAAAAGATGAAGAGCCTAACGAAGCAGTTCATCATAGATTTTTACCACAGAAAAAATACGTCCAACTTAGTTAATTTGGGCTAGAAGAAAGTACAAGAATTCAACGGGACATGAGGGTACTTTAGGATGGCCCTCTAGGGTAGGCCTAACAAAGCTGCACCTCCTGAGGCAGGTCTGTAGGTATTCCATCAAGAGAGTATGCCTTGATTGCTTTTGCATTGCAGGCCTAACGAAGCGGACCTTTGTAGGTAGTCAAAAGGTTGATTAATGGAGTATAATATTAGTATGACACCGTACACTGACTTGCGAGTAGGTTTTAGTGGGCAAGACCAATGGGCAGGACCCAAAAGGATAGTAGCATGCAGAGATCAAGCTATCATCAACCAAGAACGAGTTCGGGAAAGACTAGAGCTAAACTAACAGGCCAATGATTCTTTCACTATCGAGACATTGGGTGAGGGGCCCAGCCAATTGGACGTTTAGATTGTTTGCAGTAGGGCACAACCACTTAGTTCTTTAGAGGTCTTTCTATTAGTTGAGGGGTGGCTGCGTGGGGCCATAGCCACGATGAGAAAAGAGAAATACCAAGTAGAATATCTGTATTGTAGGCCTAAAGAAACTGTCCTTTACAGATATAGAAAATCCCCAACTGAGTTCCGTACAAAGTAGACCATGTTGGTGTGATTCAAGGAGTAGATAGAACGATTATGTATAGTCCTCAAAGTGCGCATTGGGTGGTACATTGTGGATGTCCGAGCATTAGTATAGGCTAGTGCGGACGCAGTTTTACGTTTTCATAGTAGACGATGGAACATCTGTACTATAGGCCTCACGAAGTTGTCCTTTACAGATTTAGTTACATAACGCTCTAAGTGCAAGACGATGGAGTCCTTTTCGAGGAGGATATGAACGTACTATGGGTAGTACCTAGGACCGATGCGGTCATTAGGCATATAGCTACATATATATTAGTTATTATGTTTTAATCTAATAGGGAGTAGATTGGTACGATTCACGCACAGAGGCGAGAGTATTACAAACCCAGTAAACCTAATATAACAGAAAATGGAAATAAAACGGTATATGTTGAATTAAGCTTAGAAGTATATAATTTGTCCATTCACCAGAACTTTAGTTCTGACCCCCTCCTCATAACATCCTACAGGTTAGGTAGATGGCAGAGACTTTCCAGCTTTAAGACACTTGTTTAGAAAGTGTTATTTTCTTGGTGAGTATTTACTTACTATTATATTTTAGTCGGTTCTGCTGTGAGATATTTATTTGAGCTCTAATATATTTGTCTTTGCCTATTTGCAGGATAATAGATACCCAACTTGGGCCTCAGTGGGCTTGGATTTTAGCATTTTTGCGAAAATTCCGGACCCTCTGGATTTCAGGTTGTTATATATAACTTCAAACTGTTTGCACATAAAATCGCCATATAAGGTAAACTCCTTATTCCGCCTCTAATTGTAGATTTATTTCCATAGTTATCTTTAACCATTTAATTCGGCTCATCGTTACATTATTCATATAGTTTAAGTGTCATATTTATCGCGTACGTTATAGGTCCATAATGTTAGTTTGGTCGTTTTCTTAATTAAAAAAATATGTTATTTTAACTTCCTACATATCTAGACAATTTGTACGTTTTATATTATTCAGGGTATTATATTATTTTATTGTCAAAATTCCAATATCTATATAAGTCACAGTTCAATATAGGAGTTTACAAAATAAATGATATCATAATTAAATCAGCCAAACAAGTAGACTTGCATATATTAAAAGATGGAATCCAAATATGAAATTTTATGTTAATATAATAGGATCACGCCTCCTTTCCGAGGAAGAAAAAAATTCACAATCCAAATCATTTATGTTCCATTCAGCATTAAAGCATATATTGTTGAAATAACAAAGGAATTATATATATATATATATATATATAAAATATCGAATTAGGTAATACAAACTATGTGGAAAGGGAAAAATATATACTTTGCACACCCATCCATAATTCCCTCGAATTCTTTTGTCATAACAAACACAAAAATTATAGTGGAAGTTCAATAGAATATAAATCATTCATATGGCAAATAAATGCAGACTAAATTCTACTATACCAACGCAAAACAACAAAGATTTCAATCAATTACATAGTTGACAATTCATGGGGGAATTTTGAGGTTTAAATTAATAATTATCGTAAACAAAATTCCCAAATCCATAAAAATATCAAAATATCACTACACAATATGTCATTATGGGAAAAGACGAGATTTCCACTCATATATGATTCCCCTTGAATTTCCTTGGATTTAATTCCACGCCTTCACCTTGTTCCTTCCTCTAATTATATCTTCTTTATTTTGTATAATATATAAATTCAATTAAGTGTATTAGCCTCAAAATATTTTAGCATAGGGAAGAATAAATTAGGGAATATATATATCTATATATTTAATATATGATTTTATTGCCTTTTATTTACTTGATTCTTTAATCTTCCCTAAACCCTTGAATCTTTTATATATATTTGTTCTTGAAAATTTGAATTTTAAGAAATGTATCGAGTTAGAAGAAAATGGCAGAGTTTCGTCGGTTTGTATATTTATTTTTATGAATAAAAGTAAAGAGGCTGGCCTTTTATTTATAGTGGTTAGGATGTGCCTCGATCGTATGTTCAAAATCTATTAAATCCGGGTCGTTTTGGCCTTCATAAACCCTAGCCCCCTCAAAACAAATGGTCGACTTGTCCTCCTTGGGTGGACAAACGCTAGTGGTCGACCAACGTAATGAAGGCAGTCGACTGACCTTTGGTCCCTCGCACCAATTGCCATGGAACGTTAACAGATATTTAATTTATATTTATTACCTAATAGTTAATGTTAATGATTTTTGAACTTTAAGTTTTATTATTTAATGGTGCTTTAACGTTAAGCTTTAAAATATTTATTTTGAATTATTTTCGATTTGAAATTTTCAAACATTAATAACTTCTTTGTTTGGACTCCTATTGCAAAACATATATGAAGTTGATTAGAAGATCGCCACGAACACAATGTTGCAAGTTTCATGGCCAAATATTGTCATTTATATAAATTCTAATTTTAGCCTGCTTATTAATTAATTAATTTCATATTAGCTCTATAGGGTGTTACAACAATCTTAAAGAAATCCTTGATGAATCGTTGATAATATCCTGAAAATCATAAAAAACTTATAATCTTTGAAATTGTCTCAAGCTGCTTCTAGTTTTTAATAGCTTCCACTTTAGCTGGGTCTATAGAAATACTAGCTTTTGAAACAACATGGCCTAAGAACTTCACCTATTTCTACCGAAATTGAAAAATATAAAATTTGGCTTTCATCTTAATATACCTTAAAGTCACCAATATAGTCCAAAGGCGCTTCTTATGTTTTGCTTCAGATTTGGAGTAGACTAAAATGTCATCTATGAAAACTAAGACGAACTTGTCCAGCTACTTTCTGGAACCTTTGTTAATCAAATCAATGAAGTGTGATGGATCATTCATTAATCCAAATGGCATTACTAGCCATTCATAGGAACTATGTCTAGTTCTAAATGTTGTCAAAAGGAATACTATCTTCTGCAATCCTAAATTGATGAAATCCGGTTGCTAGGTCAAGTTGTGAAAAGATCTTAGCTCCGCATAGTTGACTAAACATATTATTGATCCTTAGAAAATGATATTTGTTCTTGATAGTAAGCTCATTCCACTTTTGATAATTTGTACCTATCCTAAGGGATCCATCCATTTTCTTTACAAACACTGTTACGATGCCCATGGAAGAATTACTTGACCTAAGAAAATGCTTTGACTCCAATTCTGATAGTTGCTTCTTAAGCTCCTCATCCTCCTCTATGGACGTTCTTGTAGGAGGTCGACTAACATGTGGAGCTCTGGGAACAAGATCAATTCGAAACTTGATAGCATGCTTCAGAGGTAAATCTATAATTGTTTGAATACATCTGTATATTCAATAACCACAAGAATTTTAGTAATATCCTTCACTTGTACATATTCAAGAGCAAATAGAAATCCATCTAAGTCCTGACAAACATCTCCTAGAACCAAACTTACTCGTTTAGTGGAATTTGGATGGCTTAAAGCAATGACCCTCTTAGGGCAATAAAGTGAACCTTATAGCGGTCAGGCCATTCCATTCCCAAAATAAATCCAAACCAAAAATATTCAAATACGTGAAAATCACAATAGAATGCCAAATCATACAAAACTTATTCAACATTCTTGCACATTATTCCAAGGGTTCTGTATCCTCCAATAGGATTATCAATCCTTTAAGATGTAACCAAACACATAACATTCAAATCAAACTCATCAATTAGTTCCTTTGATACAAAAGAATGAGACACTTCCATATGAAAAGAACTCTAATAGAATTCCTTTAAATAATATCATACCTTCCAAAACAGCAGGAATTGTCTTCATACACTGAGAAGTACTTCCAGACGCATCCATAGCATTCAACTTTCTACCATTCTAATCTATTATTAGATAAGAAAACCTAAGATATCCCTCCTTATTATAGATCTTGCAATTTGTCTGAATTGGGAAAGGGTGCAAGTCAGTACACTTCAGTAATGTCTCCTTTCTTCACAGTTAAAACACTTCACTTCCTCTCTACCATGATCCTTGAACTCTTGCACCTTGACCTTCATATTCTTCTTTCCCTAAAATCTAGGCTTCTACTTCTTGAATGGAAAATCTCTGCTTCTGCCCAATGATCATCTTGCTCTTCTATTCTTCCTTGCTACTTTCCTTTTCCACTTGTTCTAGCCTTAGTATTATGACCATTGGCTTCTCAAAAGTAACTTCCAACTAAGGTAGCAGGGCTTTCCTTAAAAGTTTATTCAATCCATAGACGAATTCTGGTTCTTCTTCAAGTGAGTAATGATAAGACCAGTTCCATACTTCTACAAAGCTTCAAAAGTGGAAACATATTCAACTACTTGCATATGTCCTTTCCTCAAATTTATGAACTTCCTAGGCATTGCTACCTTCTCAGCTTTAGGAAGAAATTTCTACTTAAACCGAGTCTTGAATTTATCCTATGACAAGCCTGCTTCCTCTATCTTTACTATCAACAGCTTAGACTAGTCTAGTGCTCTCTCCTATAGCTGACTTAAATCAATCTGGACCTTCTCTTGGTCAGTGATTCCCATGCATGTGAAGATACGCTCACACGTCATGAGCCATGCTTGGTCTCAAATAACTCCTTATGTGCCTTTAAAGGTCTTCCCTCCAAGGCTAGCATAGTCATTGCATAGCCTAGCGAAGTCGAATCGAGGAGTGGGAGGAGTGGGAGGACTTTTCCGCCTGATACAAACTAACAGGACTTCTACAATTTCGATAAAGTTATTGACGCTTTGTGTTCTTGATAACACTGATTTGTCTTTGATAGTACACCCTTCCTATAATCAAATCGTCAAGTATATATTATGTGTGTGAAGATTAAAAAGGAAGATATTTCTTTGAATCGAAGTATATAATAATTAACTCTGAGATTCATACAATAAATCTTTAATTAGAAAGCTTTTAGAATGTAGAAATATAGTCAAGAAATATAGATCAGAGAATAGAATAGATTAAAGTAAATTTAGATTCTTAAAATCATGGATTTAGATCTTTATATATTATATTAGGTTGCTACTGTTCACGAAGAGTTTCAATCAAGAGTTGCATCTGTAACTCTTCGAATTGGATCGTTACTCTTCGCAAAGAGAAGCAACCTTTCAGGAAATATGGAAGTTGCGTATGGTCAGTCGACTGGTAAAAAATATCTAGTTGACTGAGTATTCAAAGTGGTGTGCACGTGTGCATGTCTGTGTAAAGAACACAGATTTAGTCGACTGATGAATTCAGTCCAGTCGACTGAACTGTGCTTTTTTGCACAGTGAGCACTTGTGCACACTATTTTGTATATATATATATATATATATATATTTAAAGCTTTTGTATAGTGTGGGTATACCACTTGAGGAGTGATTTTAACAATTATAAACTATAACTACGACTCAAACAATAAAGATTTTTATAGCATACTCGGGTTTGAAGTCCAGTTTCCTTTGTAGTTCACCACGTGCGTATAGCTTTCTATTTTTTTGTCACTTTGATCGTCTAATCTCATTGTTGATCGTTGAAGCTTATCATGAATCAAAACTTATCATTCAACATTCTCCCCCTTTTTGATTGATGACAACCGATTTTGACGATTCTTTATATATGGAAATATATAACTTAGATTATATATTCCTCCCCCTGAATGTGTGGCAACTTTTCTATTCCTGCATAAAAAGTTAGTACACAAATTTCTCCCCCTTTGTCATCGACAAAAAGGAATACTTAATTCAATAATCATAGAGTACTAACGAATATTTGTAAAATGAGACATTACGAATCATTACAAATATGAACATAGATATTATCACACAAACATTCACAAAGATATCACATCACATACATTGTTTTACGAATACAAACATTACGAAAGCACAAACGTTTGGTCACAATGTCACAGACATAACATCACAAAGCATATCATAGTTTTTTCACAAAAGAAAACTTACCAAAAAAATTCAAATTTTCACTTCCATTTTCCCTATCATTCAATGGATTCTTCTTCATCATCTCCGGTAATCATTGGACTCTTCCCCTTATCTTTGTCCATATCACTTTCTGTTTCCTCATCCGATGTTTTCCACGTATGTGACGCCCCACTCCGAGACCCACATTAGCAAAGAGTATTACAAAGTAACACCGTTTGCTAATACGGAGAATAGAGCTGGATAGGAGCGACCATCTATAGCCTTGTCTTAATTATCTATTGAATACGCCGACAATTACCACTTCTTTATCAAGTGGATCGACATCTCCAATAAATACTTGATACAAATCCATATGTGGCTAAAGGATCTTTTAGAACAAAAGATAACAACTCAAATGTAATACACATCACAGAACAGTAGATCATCACATACATTTACACATATACAGATACATTACAGAGTATACAAAATGATACATGTCAAGTGGTAAAGCAAACCACAATATACATGCGAGTTAAAAGAATACATATCAGAGTTACAGCCAAAAAGGATTACACAAAAAGCTATAACAAAAAGGAGCTAGCGGAATAGTCCATGCGGAAGCAAAATAGGCTAAGTCCAATGTACCTAACCTGAAAAATCTCGGTCTAACCCGAGTATAAAATACACGGGTCAGTCTAGCTAAACAAATCAATTAGATAAACTAAATGATAATGAACATACAAGGTCATAAAGTACCACAAATATCTCCAAAAGAGATAACCTGATCTTTTAACAAAAGATGAATCATAACAAGCCTCATATCATAGGCAACTCAAATAAACAAAGGATATCATATCCCAAAACAAGCCAAAAATGCAAATAAAAAATACCAATAAAGGTAACACAAGTTTCCACAAGGTAATCGCTATATATCGTGTGGTTCAAAGAACCTACAACGAAAGGCGATACACTAGGGAAATATAATTGTCAAAGAAAAAAAAGATGCTCGAGCTCAGTACTACATAACAAGGATCCACACGCCCGAAGGCAACGCCCGAAAGCAACAAACCCCGAAGGCAACAATCCCCGAAGGCTCAAGCCCAAAGGCAACAAACCCCGAAGGCAAAAAACCCTGAAGGCTCAAGCCCGAAGGCAACAAACCCTAAAGGCAACAAACCCCGAAGGCTCAAGACCGAAGGCAACAAACCACGAAGGCAAAAAATCCCGAAGGCTCAAGCCCGAAGGAAACAAAACCCGAAGGCAGCAAACCCCGAAGGCTAAAGCCCAAAGGCAACAAACCCCGAAGGCAACAAACCCCGAAGGCTCAAGCCCGAAGGCAACAAACCCCGAAGGCAACAAACCATAGTTCACACTAACTGGCAAAATGTGTCACAACTCTCAGAAAGGAACCCGAAAAATGTTAACGTGAGTCCCATACCCCACGTTTACACTAAACGGTTTACTAACCGTTAGTCAATTTCATACTCAAAGCAATACAAAGTTCACCTCATATCATCGGTAAACCAGACCCAAAGGTCAAAATGGTCAAACGAATAGATTAGGAATTAACTGAAAAGATAAACCCACATGTTCATAGCACGCGTTTTATTTAATCATTTAATTCTCCTCCCTCTTCGCTCGAAATGCAAAATTGTGTGCGTTTTATATAGAAATTATAAATTGGAGAAACGAGTTTTTAATACAATTTAAAAGATCATTTTATAAAAACCCGTGTACTAAATCTAAAAAAGATTCATCAAAGACAACTAAAGTGAAACGACTAATTAGAGTAAGAAGAATCGATCAAAAATTGGAATCCCACACAAAGTAGGCAAGTTAGGCTGAGACAAGCAGATTCAGACTTCTGAATTGTATATTTCAGACATCTGAAACTGGAGCTCAGGCAATACTTTGCCTAGGCCAATGATGGCCAAATCATATCGAAAGCAATCAAATGAGTGACGATGGCTAGGGGTTTACGCCAAACGACTATCCAACCTTAAAGACTCACCAATATACTCTGACCAACATGCCCAAACATCCATATAAGGATTTTTCATTGATTTTGACTTCAAACGCCAAAAATTGGAATATTCATCAAACCAATTAAATTCAAAAACAAATGGACAAGGAATATATGTTAGGAATTGCTACCTAACACTATTAAAGATATAGACGTAGATGTGAGTTCCAAAACTCACCTTTTAACCCAAAAACTCAAGAGAGAAGCTATAGAGCAAGGCAAGAACAATCACTCTTCAATTATAACCCAAGGAGCTTCAATCTAACCTCAAGAACAAATATTTCCTAAGTTAGGGTTTAGGAAATTTCAGAAATCGAAGAGGAATTGAGATGGAGAAGAAGAAGAGGATGCTTACCTAAGCTTCTCTTGGATTTTGGACTTGAATTTGAGTTTGCAAATGAATCTAGGGCTTAGGAATTTCCATTTCCCATTCTTTCCCCCATTTTCAGTTGAGCTAGAGAAAAAGAAATGAAATGAGTGAATGGAGAGGAGAGGGGGATGAGTCAGGGTAATAAGTAGGGTTAGTGGGTTGAAACCCAAACCCAAAAGCCCAAATAGAAAATAGCAAAATTCAACTCACTCCGAACATATCGATGTTTATACTCTAAAAAGTTGTAAACACCATTTTGAACTCAATGAAAGTGGTCTCGAGCCCAAATTGGTGATTCTCAATTCCATTCCTCATTCAGACGTCTGAAATTTCCAAACCAGACGTCTGAATCTGGAAAAATATGAGTTTTCTAACCTCATTCAGACGTCTGAAATGAACGATTGAGACGTCTGAATCTGGAAAAACAGAAGTTGTCTAGAACAATATTCAAACGTCTGAATCGTCCATTTCAGACGTCTGAAAATGGCAATTTTAGCCTATTTCCTTTCTGGATTGACTCGAATAATTTCAGACGTCTGAACGACCCATTTTCAGACGTCTGAATTTCTGTTTGAATGTGTTTTCAAATAGGCACTTCCATAAACACGATGCACATTTTCTTTTCACTAATTCGAATGTTCTTTTCGAAATAGTGACATTTTCGGACTTAAATCCGACTAACGATGCTATATTTAAATTAAACATTTAAATATACGAATCGTAAAATATGCAGGTTGTTACACGTAAATTTCGGTTTCCTCATCCGATGTTGTCCACGTAAATTTCGGTGTTAGTTGTTTTCCGGATGAGGTAGATGAACTAGTAGTGCAAGAGATAGCTTCCCATAATATGCCAAAGAAGCTCTTTATCTTATTGAACTTCTTATCAATTTTTTGTCGAGGAGTCTGACACGTGAATCTAATATCACTTGATTGCGAGCTATAAGATCGATTGCTTCACGTGTTCCTTGGAAAGGTGTAGTGGTTCGAATTTCATCGCCTTGTTTTTGCGGTGGTGCTTCTTCTTGATGTTCTTGGGAACAGTTTTGCCAATCTTGAAATGTCATGATACGGAGGGGTCTTGGTGGTAATTTCATGAGGCTTATCGTCCGACTATTAAGAGTTTTTACAATTGAAGTGTCCGAATCAGGTATTGGCACTTGAAGGTCCATAAGCAATCTCATAATGTATTCTCCTTAGTAGGTTATATTTTGTTTCCCTTGATTGAAGACTAGAAGTTCATCAAGAATAAGTTTCGGCAAATTTATTTGTACATTTCCATATATAGAGTACAATGCTCTATAGTTCTCCGGGTATACCAATTCATATGATTCAGTTCTTGGAAGTATTGTTTTCATTAAGGCACGATGCAAAATTCTTGATGTCGGCCGTAGTGAAATAGATTTCAATTCTCTCATATTATCTTCAAGGAAACGATGGATTATCTCGTCTCGAATATTGATATCGCAATTCAAGTCTTCCAATGGTATTCCATCTACCGGAGTGTGAAGTATATGTCCTATTCTTTCTAAAGAGAAAAATACTTGTCATCCACAAACTAGACTCCAAACACAATTATCTCTATTCCATGGAGTTTGGTGATCAAGATTGAGATTAGAAAGAAATAATTTCACCATAGTGTGATTAATTTTTACCTTATTCTGATTGTGGTCTAATATGGATTCCAAACGACTTCTTCTTCCCAAATCGTGAATTCCATATGCGTTGAAGTCTGGGTAAACCATAAATGATCCTTCTAGAAATCTTGATTCATTCATTTTGTTCCACCGTTCAACCGTTACATGATTGTAAAGCCATTGACCAATTTGAGTATTAATTGGCTCTAGAGAGATTGAGGTTGCTCTTCTTTGTCTTTTTTGAGGTCTAGGAGCCATGATGTTGAATGATTTGGAGAATTTTTAATTTAGGAATGATTTGGAATGTTTTAGGGTTTTGAATGCTTTGAGTTTGAAGGAGTTTATGAAAGAAAACTATTCGTGAATAGTTTATAACCTTTTTTTGTTCTGTTACATCGTTCAGTCGACTGAACCCTTTTCCTGAATGTTTTTGCTTTGGAAATGGGTTCAGTCAACTGGACAGTTTGGTCCAGTCGACTGACTGTCAGTGACTTTTGCTTGCTTTATATTGCAATGCAACAAAGTTTATTTTTATATTTTTTTTATTATATGATGATTTCATAACATAGTATAACAATGATTTTACAAAATATAATAGTATTGAAAATTATATTTAATGATGATTACGCGAAGATATGCATTAATAAAAAAATGACCATCAACGAATATGATTTATTTTGAAGGTGATTTCTTTGGTTTATCATCCTTCCTTAATGACGTGTTTGCTGGTGATTGATTTAATTTGCGATCCCATGAGTTTGGAGTTCGAGGAGAGTATCATGGAGTAGGATCCCACGAATTTCGATATCCAGCTAATGGGTCGAACGATGAACACGGCTTTGGTAATGGTTCATATCCGTCTATCGGTTTAGAGTTGCAAAATTTGACTGCAATTTGTTCCAAAAAATTTAAGCGTCTTGCCGTCACTTTTTGTTCGAAATATAATTCACGTTATAGGTCCATTTGTTGTTGTTGGTAGTGATGAATATTGTCGATCTTCTCTTTAGTCGATGGCGAGATGAACGTAGTTTGTTTTCCCTTCTTATTATCTGGTGTATAACAGGTATGATAGCTTTCCCACTTACGTACCGGTTTATATTCCGGTGTTGGAGTAGGTGATCGATGGTCGGAGCTATCTGAGGAAGGTGTTGCATAGGATAGGTGTGAATTATCTAAGGATTGCGACACCATTATGATGTGATAATAAAATACATGAAGCTTGTATTTAGACTGTATTTGAAAAGTGTATGCAACATTTTAAAGAAATTTATGTATATATAGGTGTAGAACCTGTATTTTCTATAGTCAGAATATGAAATTAGTTTTAGACCATATATAAATAAGTTAATGATTTAAGGTTGGAAAATGATTTGAAAATGTATGGTTAACAAAATTTCGAGCTAATTTAATATAGGATGACCTGGTTTTTACTACTAAACAAGAAACAATAACTACCAAATTGGTAGACATATGAGACTTCCAGTAGAGAGACCATAGTTCAATCCTTTAAGATTCAATATTTTTGAATTTCGAAAATTTTGTTTTTAACAAAAAGTGGATTCTATGTTGAGACAAAAAACACCCATAGCTCATATGGCTATAGACATTAGAAATTTAGGAATGGATGGAAGTCGAATCCCGTCATAGTTAGAAATTGTATATTTTATTTTTCACGTTTTTGCCCCCTTTTTTATTAATAAATATTATTATAATTCTTTTATTGACATTATTCTAAGTTCACTTCTTAGTTTTATAAATATGTTTTCATTTAATGGTTTAGTGACGCCCCACCTCTATACCCACACTAGCCAAGGACACTACTGAGTAATGCCATCGACTAGCATGAAGAATAAGGCTGTTGAGGAGCGACCATCTGTGTAATTGCTTTGTGCGAGTACCGATATGTCAAATAATATAGCTTACATTTCATTTCAAGAGGAAATCCGACATATCGAATACAGACTCAAAGCTACCACACAGTGGCTATGTGGACTTCGGAAACAAATATAGAAATAAACATAACACAAATCAGTCATAGATATTCATATCACAAAGGAGGAAACAGATATGTCTAGTTATAAATATCACATAAAATGAGATAGGATAAGAGATATGACCAAAAACGTATGATAAAAAAAACGCCATACTGTGACAGGTATACATCAAATAACAACAAAAATCATACAATATCTCAAGAATCTCAAAGCACCAAAAAGAATGTCATATTCTTTAAATTATTCGATAAAACACAAATATTGACAAAACATATCAATGTCAATCACAAAAATCGGTGAAACACAAATTCTACAAATCATCAACTAGAAATCCAAAAATCACAAAAGGGGGAAGGCCTATCATAAACGGGAGCATGAAAACTCACCAACACGTGTATCACAAAAGGAATGTTATTCCATGGTCGCTAAACATAAAGCCGGTGCAACGGCGTAGTGCAATAACGGTACGCCCGAGGAACCTGAAACTCAAATATTTCGGAACAACGATGCAGTGCAAAACAGTATACCCGATGAACCCGAAACTCAAATAATTCGGAACAACGATGTAGTGCAATAACGGTACGCCCGATGAACCAGAAACTCAATAAAGCCCATAGGTCGCTAGCCTATAAAAATGAGACGAAGCTCAATAGAACTGGGTACAGTCCCCCACGTGGACAAAGAGACATCGCACATCGCTAGTCTAAACCATAAAATGATCATCATTGATCAATGAGAAGTGTCAATTACACTAAGCTAGTAAATAAATGAGTTTAGCTTCATGTCCCATAACCACTAGCTTAACTTAAATATTTATGAACAGATTGTAGATTTCTACTCAAAGATTGTCACAAGATTTCAATCGAACAAGTCTAAGAATTAACCGACAAAGTAAACACAAGCGTTTCATACCACTTGTTTTGCTAAGCCGTTTAATTAGATTTCTCATACGAATGAGGTAAAGGTTTGTATATACTAATAGATTGGAAAACGATTTTATAAACGAGATTTGTATTAAAAATAGAGTTGGAATCATCTTTGTGAAAGAGTTTGAATATTTATTACTAGTATAGAAAACCTTTATATTTTAAAGTGACAAATCACAGAAATGATTGTAGAAACAACCAATCACCAAAATCCACATTCGACGACGTGAATTAAAACCATAAAAATCGATACCGAATCCATCAAAATGGATATTCCCAAAAATCCCAAAAAAGAAGTCATCAAAGTCGATAAATGATAACAACAAATCGGATCAACATGAATCGATTAAAATTGGAAACCCACGCAAAGTAGGCAAATTGGGCCGAGACAAGCAGATCAGTCGACTGAACCAGGTGGTCAGTCGACTGATACTATGCCTGGAAACATTTGGTTTCCAGGTCAGTCGACTGAACCATAAGGTCAGTCGACTGATACAGGTACAGAGTATTTTCTGTCCCCTGGTTCAGTCGACTGACTTCCTGGTTCAGTTGACTGAACATGCTTCTACAGCATTAACAGCCTAGCCCCCAAGTGGGGCAAAATCCTAACCGGAGGCGAACGGACGAGCAACGGAGACTAAGGATTTTCGCCAAGCAACATCCCAGCCTTGTATGGCTCTTCGAAACACCCCAAAAACGTGTTCAAACATCAAAGATAGTATTTTTAAAGATTTGACCTTAAAACACCAAAAATTGGAATATTCATCAAACCAATTCAATCCAAAAGCAAATGGACAAGGAAGAGATGTTAGGAATTACTACCTAACAACTATCAAAGATATAAACATAGATGTGAGTTCAAAAACTCACCTTTTAACCCAAAAACAAAAACGAGAAGCTCTAAAGCAAAGAAAAGATCTTCAATTTCAACTCTAGAAGCTCCAATCTAAGATCATAAGCAATATTTCCTAAGTTAGGTTATAGGAAATTTCTGAAATTGGAGAGATATTGAGATGGAGAAGAAGAAGAGGATTTCATATGTGTTGAACTACATGATCTAGAGAGTGGATTTATTCTCTAAATTGTCGTTTAACTCTTATATTTGCATTTCTTTTCTTTTAGTTAGTTAGTTAATTCTCTAATTCTCTATCTTAACTTTCACTCGACTTTGGTTTAATTTGATTGAATAGATTTTTAAAATCATCAATTCCCTGCGGATCGACCCGTATTCGCCAAGTACTACAAGTGTACGCCGTGCGCTTGCGGTTATTTTAATTTTAAATTCATTGGACGGTTTTCTAAACCGATAGAATTTCCGTCGACGAACAAGTTTTTGGCAAAAACTTGTTCGTCGACGGAAATTCTATCGGTTTAGAAAACCGTCGAACAAATTTAGAAATAAAATAACCGCAAGCGCACGGTGTACGAATGTAGCACGTGGCAAATACTGGTCGATCCGTAGGGAATTGATGATTTTCAAATTCTATTCAATCAAATTAAACCAAAGTCGAGTGATTGTTAACTAACTAAAAGAAAGTAAAAACAAACTAAAACTAAGGAGAATAAAAGATGAGATTAAAGAGCAATTTAGAGGCAAATCCCCTCTAATGATCATATAAATCAACATAATGACATTATGATCTCTTTTTGGTCATGTGTGAGTTTAGGTGATGCATTTATCATAAGCATGGCCTAATTGTGTTATTAATTAACACACTTAAACCATCAAACTTTAATGCACCCTCTAACCCACTTACTAACTTCAATGAAAATGATATGAAATCAAAAGTAGAATCTATTTCAAGCATGGTTTATTAACTATTGAATTAGAAACATAAACCATCAAATTTTGATTCTAAATCCACTTCCATTACCATGATCATATGTAGATAAAGAGGTAATTAATGATTCATATGACCAAGCATAGCCTATTTGTTTTGAACATTATAAGCTATCAAACTCAATATTAAACACAAAACCACACAAACATCTACTTTCCATTAAGCACAAAAGAGACATAAAAGAAATTATGTTGCATCTACATGATTCACGAGAGCTTCATTACCCCTAAATTGAAGGGATTAGCCTCTCATTTTTGTTATCAAATCAACAAATGTAGAAAGCAACATTAAACAAAAAAGAGGAAAAAAGAAAAAAAAAAGAAAGGAAAAACTAATCTACTTGCATGAAATAAGAGAGATCTACACTACAAACATGAAAGTAAATAAACAAAAGAAGCATTTAAAAGAAGAGAGCACTAATTAACATTACATAAAAAAATGGAAGTTACATGAAAATAAAAATGGCTAAGTAGCCATGGAAAAGAGAAGAGAGCTTTCTTTTATTTGATCTAAAACTAACTAAGAGAGACTAAGAGGGAGAGGAGAGAGGTTACATGAACATAATGGGTTATTTATACAAGCATGAAACCCTAATCCATAATTTGGGGAATGCCCAAAATACCCTTGAGAAAGTGTGGAGGCGAAGTAATCATTAGCTTCTACTAATCATCATTTAAGTGTACATGAAGCCATTAGTTCCATAAGCATGTGCATTAGCCTCTAATTTGTACATTAAGGTAGGTGGGTAGGTGGGTAGGTGGGGTCCTCCATTATCTTCACTTTGAATTATTTTCATCTTCATTTGTTCTCTTCACTCTTGTGCATGCATATTCCTTCATGAAACCACTTGTAATTGAGTTTAAATTCCTACAAAATAATATAGAAATTTCTAATTAAATTTTCTCAAGTTAATTTATGCACAAAAATGACTATTTTGCCCTTGGATGAAAATGAATATGTGACAATTTGGAATTATTTGAATTTTGGTTTAAACAAGTCAAAATACCCGATATGATCATTTATTTAATTTAAATAGATTAAATATGGTGGTAAAAATATGCACATTTACGTGCACATCACTTACCTAAGCTTCTCTTTGACGTTGGAGCTAGAATTTGTATTTCCTAATCAATATAGGGCTTGGAATTCTAATCTCCTTTCTCTTCCCCCATGTTTACTTGAGCTAGAGTGTTAGGAAATATTATGAAGGAATGAAGAGGAGTGGAGTGGGAGTTAGGGTATTAGATGGGTTGGGTGTTAGGTTATTGGGCTGAAACCAAACCCAAAGCCCTAAATGAAAATATCAAAATTTCACTCAACTCCAAACATATCGATGTTTATACTCAAAATGGTCGCAAACAACATTTTGGACTCAATGGAAGTGGTCTCGAGTCCCAATTCGAGTGTTTGAAAAAAGTGACATTTTGGACTTAAATCCACTAACGATGCTATATTTAAATAAAACATTTAAATTTACGATCGTAAAATATGCAGGTTGTTACAGACTCCCCTCCTTAAAGAAATTGCATCCTCGCAATAATTAAGAGGAAGATAAAAAGTAATAACCATACGAAGGCATAACAACACAAAAGAAGATATTTTGAGATGAGACGTTCACCATAAAGAGCATGAAAGAGTAAGTCCGGATGTGTTTGCTCGATGAATTCTCAAGATTCCCAAAAGCAATCCTTAGGATTTGAGGACCATTGAACTTTCACAAGAAGAACATCTTTATTTCGAAGTCGTTTAACCTTCGAAGTAATGATACGAACAGAATGTTGCTCATAATTCAAATTTGGTGAAACTTCAATTTCTTCAATTACACTAGGCTCAAGAATAGAATCGGCATCACGAAGGCATTTCCGTAGTTGAGAGACGTGGAATACATCATGAATACCAGAAAACTAAGGTAGTAATAAAAGGTGATAAGCCACGGAACCAATACGTTCGGTGATGGGAAATGGACCAACATATCGAGGTGCTAACTTTCCCGATCGACTGAAACGCACAACACCCCTCATAGGTGAAACATAAATGAACACCAATAAAATCTGGACCTAACCAGCTTCTCACCGACTTCAAGCCAACACGAAGGAAATCGGCATGGCCTTCCGTAGAGTACCTCGAAAGGTGCCATACCAATTCTAGATTGGAAGCTATTATTATAGGAAGACTCTACAAGAGAAATATGATCTTCCTAACTTCCACCAAAATCAAGAACACATGCTCGAAGAAGATCTTCAAAAATGCTGTCTAAAAGAGAAGGATGAGCCTCAAGGCTACACAAAACAAGAGATGAACATGAATTGGATTCACGACCTCGAATCTCACAAGTGGACAAAGTCTCGAGATCATTCCATTTGGATATCATCATAGAAACAACGGATTGTTGCTTACGACTAAGGACATCGGCAACACGATTTCCCTTTCCGGGAAGATAAAGAATATCAAGATCATAAGATGCAAGGAACTCGAGCCAACGTTGTTGACACAAATTAAGTTCCTTTTGAGAAAATATATACTTCAAAGATTTATGATGGGTGTAGAGAACAAATTTCTCTCCCAAAAGATAATGTCGCCAAATTCTAAGAGCAAAAACAATGGCTGTGAGCACTAGATCATGAATGGCATATCTAGTATCGACAAGCTTTAATTGTCAAGAAGCATATGTAATATCACATTTCCTTTGCAAGAGTATGACACCCAAACCAAAACGACTAGCATTGGTACAAACAATAAAGTCTTGGTTACCTTCGGGAATCACAAGAATAAAAGCATCGGAAAAGAGTTCTTTTAATTGATCCTCTTTCCCGAAAAGCTAAGACATTCAAAATTATAATTAACTTTATGTAATTATCTTTTTAGAAAAAAATTACTTATTACAAGTCAATTTACTGTGCCTGACTGTCTCATCATAGCATTTAGGAGATTCCTATCGATAACATTGATCAAGCGCATCGACCAGAATTCTTAAAGCACTCAATGGGAAAAACAACACAAAATCATCTTCTATATGATAAACATGCCTCTTATAAAATTTACAAATATTCTTTGCTCGTTTTAAAAACAAAATCCAATCATACTTATAAATATCTTATTAAAAAGATTTGCAAATTTTAAATTATTGATTTCATCCATAATCAATAAATACAAAGATAAACTTATCGAGATGTTCGTAGAATACTCGATTCATAAGTTGGATGAGATAAGGTAGAAGGTTCGTCAAACCGAATGACATAACGAACCACTCACAAGAATCATAACGAGTGCGGAACGCGGTAAGTGGAATGCTACCCTCCGCAACTCGTAGCTGAAGAAAACCAATGGCAAGGTCGAGCTGAAAAGACCTTAGCACCACTCAATAGATTGCTTAGGTGGTAATCCTAAGACAAGCTCAAATATACCAAAAAATTCACAAACTACTTGAATGAGGGAAATAACACTTTCATCATCAAGTTGGTTTAAAGAATAAAATGATGCCACCGAATTTGGAAATCAAAATCATTAAAAACAATAGAAATCTGCTTAACAGATTGAGAATGTCGTAGATGGATAGTCCTCTCAGGACATAGGATATGGGCTTTATAATGATTAAGCCAATCCTTTCCCAAAAATCAATTCTGAAGCCTAAGTAACGCATAACATGCAAATCGGCTCGAAAAGAATGATACATAAAATAATCTCGACATCTTTACAAAGAAAACTAAGTATTGCGGATCCACCAACCGAATCCGCAATTTTTAGTGAAGTCATCAAGTCCATAATATTTAAAGAGAAATAATCAACAAGTTCTTTTGATATAAAATAATGAGACGAACCCAAATCAAAAAGAACTCGAATAAGATAATCACAAAACAAATATCATTAAGAATAGAATGAGAAATACCTTGACTAAGAGAAGTATTGCTAGGGGCTTGTATAACATTCAGCCTTCCCCCTTTCTTGTTTGGAAGTTTGGGGCATGAAGATAAAAGATGACCCAAACTTTTGCAATAACGACAAAAAAATGGTTCTGGGCACTCATTTGTATAGTGGTCCGTAGAACCACAATTGTAGCATCGTCCACGACTAGTGGTAGGATTCTTTGCTACCGAAGTTTCTTGCCTCCCTTTCTTGTTGGGATTGGGGCCTTTGAACTTAATAGGCATCTTCATGTTATTGTTGAAGTTCTGTTTGGCACGCACAACTTCAACATCATTTTCTCTATCGGCCTCTTCAAGCCGAAGAGCGATATCTACAAGCTGATCGAAAGAAACTTCTAGTTTCAAAATTAACGGCTTTTTGAGGTTCTTATTCAACGCATAAACAAATCTCTGATTTTTCTTTAATAGGGTATTAATATATTCGACCCCATATTTACAGAGAGATTCAAAAGATGCGACGTAGTCGGTCATAGAAGATTCACCTTGAACAAGGTCAATAAAGCATCGGGCTAAAGTTACTTTTTCAGCCTCCGGCACAAACTTCAATTCGAATCTTTCCCGGAATTGCTCCCAAGTAAGATCCGCTTCAATAATTTCCGAAATCAAAAGATCATACCAATCTAATGCTCTTTCTTAGAGCATGCTAGAAGCCACTTGGACTCAATGAAGATCAATAAGATTCATGCGAGAAAAGATGCGGTCGCACGATCTAAGCCAAGCTTGGATTTCTATAACACTTTCGGATCCCTTGAATGGCCCTCCACCCAAAGCGGTATAATCTATGCACAAGCGTGCAAACCTGGATTTAGGGTGAGTGGGCACTGGAATTGGTCCGACAACTTGGGCATTGTTCACAAGATCTAAAAGTTGTTGAGCAGAGATAAATACTCCATCTTGAGGAGTAGCACTAGATTGACCAGCGCTAGGACTGCCAGATCTGACTATTTCCCTTCTTTAAGAAAGAAAGAAAGAAAGAAAGAAGAGGAAAAAGGTTATTCTCAAAATGAATATCAAACAAACTTGCTTGATAAAACAAGGCATCATAAAAAGAAATAGGATAGAACGGTACGAAGACTCAAATTAAATCATATGGCACGACTCCTAAGAAAGACTTAGGACAATGATCCTTGCTAGATTATTCTACATTGTTCCAAAGTTTGCCTCTAATACCAAGCTCTGATGCCCCACCTCTATACTCACAATAGCCAAGGACACTACTGAGTAATGCCGTCGACTAGCACGAAGAATAAGGCTGTTGAGGAGCGACCATCTGTGTAATTGCTTTGTACGAGTACCGATATGTCAGATAATATTGATTACATTTCATTTCAAGAGGAAATCCGACACATCGAATACAAACTCAAAGCTACCACACAGTGGCTATGTGGACTTCGGAAACAAATATAGAAATAAACATAACACAAATCAGTCACAAATTTTCATATCACAAAGGCGGAAACAGATATGAATATAACACATAGAAGTGTACATCAAAGTAGTGGTCAAACAAGATCCACTACACAATAAAAGAATAGATACAAGTGTTAGACAAAAGAATAAGTATACATCAAGGAGTCTCTATCTCAAATGTATACTAACAAAAATTACTATGCTAAAGTAGTTAGCCAAAAGTCAAGTGAAGGACCCTGATAAGAAGTCAAGCAGGAGCACCTGAAATACCTCGGTCTGAACCGAGTATTATTTAAGAAGAAAATAATAAACAGATCAGTCTAGCTATAAATATCATATAAAATGAGATAGGATAAGAGATACGACCAAAAACGTATGATAACAAAAACGCCATACTGTGACAGGTATACATCAAATAACAACAAAAATCATACAATATCTCAAGAATCTCAAAGCACCAAAAAGAATGTCAAATTCTTTAAATTATTCACCAAAACACAAATATTGATAAAACATATCAATCTCAATCGCAAAAATCGGTGAAACACAAAATCAAGAAATCATCAACTAGAAATCCAGAAATCACAAAAGGGGGAAGGCCTATCATAAACGGGAGCATGAAAACTCACCAACACGTGTATGACAAATGGAATGTTATCCCATGGTCGCTAACCATAAATCTGGTGCAACGGCGTAGTGCAATAACGGTACGCCCGAGGAACTTGAAACTCAAATATTTCGGAACAACGACGTAGTGCAAAAACGGTACACCCGATGAACCCGAAACTCAAATAATTCAGAACAACGACGTGGTGCAATAACGGTATGCCCGATGAACCTGAAACTCAAATAATTTGGAACAACGACGTAGTGCAATAACGGTACGCCCGATGAACCCGAAACTCAATAAAGCCCATAGGTCGCTAGCCTATAAAAATGACATGAAGCTCAATAGAACTGGGTACAGTCCCCCACGTGGACAAAGAGACATCGCACATCGCTAGTCTAAACCATAAAATGATCATCATTGATCAATAAGAAGTGTCAATTACACTAAGCTAGTAAATAAATGAGTTTAGCATCATGTCCCATAACCACTGGCTTAACTTAAATATTTACGAACAGATTGTAGATTTCCACTCAAAGATTGTCACAAGATTTCAATCGAACAAGTCTAAGAATTAACCAACAAAGTAAACGCAAGTGTTTCATACCACTTGTTTTGCTAAGCCGTTTAGTTAGATTTCTAATACGAATGAGGTAAAGGTTTGTATATACTAATAGATTGGAAAACGGTTTTATAAATGAGATTTGTATTAAAAATAGAGTTGGAATCATCTTTGTGAAAGAGTTTGAATATTTATTACTAGTATAGAAAACCTTTATATTTTAAAGTGACAAATCACAGAAATGATTGTAGAAACAATCAATCGCCAAAATCCACATTCGACGACGTGAATTAAAACCATAAAAATCGATACTGAATCCATCAAAATGGATATTCCCAAAAATCCCAAAAAAGAAGCTATCAAATTCGATAAATGATAACAACCAATCGGATCAACACGAATCGATTAAAATTGGAAACCCACGCAAAGTAGGCAAATTGGGCTGAGACAAGCAGATCAGTCGACTGAACCAGGTGGTCTGTCGACTGATACTATGCCTAGAAACTTTCGGTTTGCAGGTCAGTCGACTGAACCATAAGGTCAGTCGACTGATACAGGTACAGAGTATTTTCTGTCCCCTGGTTCAGTCGACTGAACCTGCTTCTCCAGCATTATCAGCTTAGCCCCCAAGTTGGGCAAAATCCTAACCGAAGGCGAACGGACGAGCAACGGAGACTAAGGATTTACGCCAAGCGACAACCCAGCCTTGTACGGCTCTTCGAAACACCCCAAAAACGTGTTCAAACATCAAAGACAGGATTTTTAAAGATTTGACCTCAAAACACCAAAAATTGGAATATTCATTAAACCAATTCAATCCAAAAGCAAATGGACAAGGAAGAGATGTTAGGAATTGCTACCTAACAACTACCAAAGATATAAACATAGATGTGAGTTCAAAAACTCACCTTTTAACCCAAAAACACAAACGAGAAGCTCCAAAGCAAAGAAAAGATCAACTACTCTTCAATTTCAACTCTAGAAGCTCCAATCTAAGATCATAAGCAATATTTCCTAAGTTAGGTTATAGGAAATTTCTGAAATTGGAGAGAGATTGAGATGGAGAAGAAGAAGAGGATGCTTACCTAAGCTTCTCTTTGATGTTGGAGCTAGAATTTGTATTTCCTAATCAATCTAGGGCTTGGAATTCTAATCTCCTTTCTCTTCCCCCATTTTTACTTGAGCTAGAGTGTTAGGAAATATTATGAAGGAATGAAGAGGAGTGGAGTGGGAGTTAGGGTATTAGATGGGTTGGGTGTTAGGTTATTGGGCTAAAACCCAAACCCAAAGCCCTAAATGAAAATATCAAAATTTCACTCAAATCCATACATATCGATGTTTATACTCAAAAAGGTCGCAAACGCCATTTTGGACTCAATGGACGTGGTCTCGAGTCCCAATTCGATTTTTCGCAAAAAGTGACATTTCAGACTTAAATCTGACTAACGATGCTATATTTAAATAAAACATTTAAATATACAATCATAAAATATGCGGGTTGTTACAGGTTTAGTGAAAATATCAGCTAGTTGATTTTCTGAATTTACATATTCTAAGTTTAGTAAATCTTTTTCAATACAATCACGACAAAAATGATGTCGTATATCAATATGTTTGGTTCGTGAGTGATTTATTCGATATTTAGAAAGATTTATTGCACTAGTATTATCACAATATATTGTTTATTTATTTAAATGTATATCTAAATCTTTTGGTGTTTGTTGCATATAGACAACTTGAGCACAAGCTAAAGTGGCAGATATATATTCTGCTTCACACGTCGATAAGGAAATGCAGTTTTGTTTCTTGCTAAACCAAGAGACTAAGGAACGTCCAACAAAGTGACATGTCGCACTTGTACTCTTTCTATCCGTCTGACTTCCTCCAAAATTAGCATCACTATATGATACTAATTCGAAAGGACATTCTTTCAGATAAAATAGTCTGAAATATTTGGTTTTGCTTAAGTAACGAATAATGCCTTTTACTGATGGCATATGTGATTCTTAGGATCTGCTTGAAATCGAGCACATAAACAAACACTCATCATTACATCAGGTCTACTAGCAGTTAAGTATAGTAATGATCCAATCATACTACGATATAGTTTTTGGTCGACACTTTTGCCTTCTTCATCTCTATCGAGATGTATTGTTGTACTCATCGGAGTTGATTTGGCTGTAGTGTTTTCCATACCAAATCGTTTAATTAGATTATTACAATATTTCTCTTGATTGATAAAAATTCCATTTTCTAATTGTTTTATTTGTAATCCAATAAAATATGATAATTCTCCCATATGTGACATTTCAAATTCATTAGTCATTATAGTTGAAAATTCCTAACATAATTTTTCATTAGTTGACCCAAAAATAATATCATATACATATATTTGAATAATTAAAATATCATTTTTAGTCTTTTAATAAATAAATTTTGATCAATCTTTCCAATTTCAAAACCAGAGTCTATTAAATATTTCTTAAGGCAATTGCACCAAGCACATGGTGCTTGTTTTAAACCATATAAAGCTTTCTAAAGTTTATAGACGTGATTTGGAAATTTTTCGTGAATGAAAAGAGGGGGTTGTTCAACATAAACATTTTTTTAATATATCCATTTAGAAAAGCACTTTTTACGTCCATTTGAAATAATTTAAAGTTGTGAAAACACATGAAGGTTAATAAAATGCGTATGGCTTCTAATCTAGCGACTGGAGCGAAGGTTTCTCATTAATCAATACCTTCTTCTTGATTATATCCTTGCGCTACTAGTCTAGCTTTATTTCTAGTTATATTACCTAATTCATCGGCTTTATTTTTAAATACCCATTTAGTCCCAATGACTGATTGATCACTTGGTCTAGGAACAAGTTCCCAAACTTCATTTCTTTCGAATTGATTTAGTTCTTCTTCCATAGCAAGAATCCAATAGTCATTTGTTGAGGCTTCTTTTATATTTTTAGGTTCTATAGTAGACAGAAGTGCTATATGTCCCATTTGATTTAATCAGTGTCTAGTTCTAATGTTTGAATTTACTTCTCCAATTATATTTTGAACAGGGTGATCTCGTAAAATTCTTGGTGGAGATCTTATATTTTCTTCATTATGAATAATGTTTTCATCTTCTCTAATATTATTATTATCATTAACTTTTTGAATAATATCATCATCATCCAAGTGATTTTTTATATTTTTTATATTTTCATTAATAACTTTATTTTTTAATAAAGTTTTCATCAAAAGAAACATAAAGAGTTTCTTCAATAATTTCAGTTCGTTTATTAAAAATTCGATAAGCTTTACTTCGTTCTGAATAACCTATAAATATTCCCTCATCGGATTTTGGATAGAATTTACCAAGTTGATCTTTATTGTTTAAAATAAAACATTTTGAACCAAAAACCTTAAAATATGAAATATTTGGGTTTCTTCCATTTATTCGTTCGTATGGAGTATTTTTAGTTAGTGGTCGTATAGAAACACGATTCAAAACATAACAAGTAGTAGCTATAGCTTCTTGCCAAAAATGTTTTCGTAAAGTGGTTCCATTTAATAAAGTTCTTGCACATTCCTGTAATGTTCTATTTTTCATTTCTACAACTCCATTTTGTTGTGGTGTTCTAGGAAAAGAAATTTTTTAATTAATTCCTTTCTTATTACAAAAATGTTCAAAAGCTTCATTTTCAAATTCTCTTCCATGATCACTTCTAATATTTTTAATTTTCAAATCTTTAATATTTTCAATTCTTTTGACAAATATTTTAAAGTTTTCAAAAGTATCACTTTTATTTTTCATGAATATAGTCCATGTATATCTAGAAAAATCATCTACAATAACAAACACATATCTATTATGATTGATCGAATGAATCTGAGTAGGTCCAAAAAGATCCATATGTAATAGTTCAAGTGGCTGTTCTATAGATATTACTTTCTTAGATTTAAAAGAAGAGTTTGTTAATTTTCCTAATTGACATGCATCACCGATGTTGTCAATTTTGAATTTTATATCGGGTAAACCATTTACTAGTTTTTTTTTGGCTAATTTATTCAAAGTTTTAATATTTATATGACAAAATCGTTTGTGCCATAGCCAAGAATCATTTTCTTTTGCTACCAGACACATATTAGAGTTATTATTTATATTCATATTTAAAATATAAATATTTCTATCTCGTATACCTTCAAAGATTAACTCTTGATTTTTATTTGTAATATTGCATTTATTTTCTGAAAACGATATATTAAAACCTTTATCGCATAATTGACTTATACTTAGTAAATTATGTTTTAAATTTTTAACTAATAGAACTTCAGTAATGAGAGGTAAATTAGAGGTACCGTTGCTGCTGACATCGCCTTTGCCGATGGTATAGCCTTTGGAGTTATCTCCAAATGTGACTGATCCTCCATTCGAGTAGATAATGTTGGTTAGCATATCTTTATTTCATGTTATGTGTTTAGAGCAGACACTGTCCAATATCCATTTTCCTCTCTTTTTAAGTGGTACCTGCAAAAAATAAAGAATAATATTGGTACCCACTTCCTTTGTTACGGTCCTAAGGGTTAAATCTTAGGAAGCCAAACCCAATAAGGTTCAGAGTTCCCTTTAAAAATATAATTATCATTATAATGAACAATTTCCATGAATGATTTAATATATTTATTACTAATCAAATTATTATTTGTTTTAGGAATCCATATATTTATAGTTTTAATTTCCTTAGAAACTATTGATTTAATATCTTTTTAAACCCATTTTAATGTTATTCAAACCTTTTCCAAATTCTTGTTTAAATAATTTTTTATATCCTAGTCCTGATTTATTTGAGGTAGATTGAGAATTTTCTGTAATTTTAGAAAGATTCTCTCTTCCTTTATTAAAATTAGAAATATTTTCTAATTTTGTTTTGAGACTAGAATTTTCTAATTATAAAATTTTATAGCCATATTTTAAATCATTAATATCTACTGATAGATCATCATTCTTATTTTTCTGAATTTCTAATTCTTGAGTAATCATACATATTTGGGATGTTAAATTAGAATTAGATTCTTGAGTATTCTCAAGTTCCTCTTCTAGAATTCTCTTCTCATCTTTTAGCATACTTACTTCTAGTTCTGATCTATTCAGTTTTTCTATTAATTCCTTATTCTTCTTTTTAATCCGTTTTACTAAATCTATTAATTCTGAATTAATTTCCACTAAATCATCAAAACTTAAATCACTTACATCGTCTTTTGTGGCCATGATGCATACATTAGCTTGTTCATTGTCGCTGTCACTATCACTATCTGATGAGTCTGATTCATCCCAAGTGACTAATAAAGCTTTCTTTATGAATTTGTCCTTCTTAAATTTGTTCTTTTTACGTTCTAGACAATCTCTCTTCATATGGCCCTTCTTATGACATTCATAGCATTCCATGACCGAAGATGATGGTTTATTGATATCAGTATTGTTGTTGCAATTACTTTTTTTTACTCCTGAACTTGTTATTCTTTTTGAATTTCAAAATCTTTTTGAAATTTTTTGCAATAAGTGCCATATCCTCTTCATCTGAATCTGAATCATCTTTTTCTGCTTGAAATGCTAGATTCTTCTTATCTTGTGCTTGAACATTCTTTGCCTATAAATTCACTTTATATGACATTAGATTTCCTATTAACTCTTCTGGTTTCATAGTGGAAAGATCATTTGCTTCTTTAATAGCTAAGACCTTTCTTTCCCATTCATCCGTTAAAGAGTTTAGGATTTTTGATACTATATCAAAATCAAAAAAAATTCTCCTAGTCCTAATAATGAATGATAAATATCTTGGAATCTGGAATACATATCATTAATGGACTCATTTTCTTTCATTCTAAAATTTTGAAATTGATTCTTAAGCATAGATATCCTGCTTTGTTTAACCTTGTTAGTACCTTCATGAGTTATTTTCAGTGTTCGCCATAATTCGTATGTAGTATTGCACACGCTTACACGATTAAACTCATTCTTGTCCAAGGCACAAAACAACATATTCATAGCTTTAGCATTTGTAGTAGCATCTAATTTTTGTGTGTTTGACCATGTAGAATATTCAGTTGTGGGTATATGATATTCTGATTGTGTGATATTCCATGAATCAAAACCATTTGCTTGCATATAAAGTCTCATACGTGTAGCCCAATAAGTGTAATTCATGCTATTGAATAGTGGTGGTCGTGCAGTGGATTGGGCTTCTATAAAATTGTTGTTAGTGTTATGTTCCATATTACTGGAATATATCAAATAACTATGTAACGGTTATTAGATGACCATGCTCCGATACCAATTAAAAGTACGTATGCCGTACAGCTAATACTTAGGATCGTGTAATATGGAATGTATTATAATCTAAATGCGGAAACAGATAATAATAGTAAAGTAAATAAGAATAAGCATACCAGGAGTTTTTATACTGGTTCGAACTTCCTGTTCTACGTCCAGTCCCAGACTTGCCTCTGGAATTTCTCTCAATAACCCCTCACTTAACCTGGAGGAATAGGTATACAACACCTGAGCAGCCGAACAGGATTTTTCCGCCTCAGTAGCCGAAGAGGACTTTTCCGCCCGATACGAACTAACAGGACTTCTACAATTTCGATAAAGTTGTTAACACTTTGTGTTCTTGATAACACTGATTTGTCTTTGATACTACACCCTTCCTATAATCAAATCCTCAAGTATATATTGTGTGTGAGAAGATTAAAAAGGAAGATATTGCTTATAATCGAAGTACATAATAATTAACTCTGAGATTCATACAATATATCTTTGATTAGAAAGCTTTTAGAATTCAGAAATATAGTCAAGAAATATAGATCAGAGAATAGAATAGATTAAAGTAAATTTAGATTCTTAAAATCATGAATTTAGATCTATAAATATATTATATTAGGTTGCTACTGTTCACGAAGAGTTTCAATCAAGAGTTGCATCCGTAACTCTTCGAATTGGATCGTTACTCTTCGCAAAGAGAAGCAACCCTTCAGGAAATAAGGCAGTTGCGTATGGTCAGTCGACTGGTAAAAAATATCTAGTTGACTGAATATTCAAAGTCGTGTTCACGTGTGCATGTCTGTGTAAAGAACACAGATTCAGTCGACTGATGAATTCAGTCCAGTCGACTGAACTGTGCTTTTTTGCACAGTGAGCACTTGTGCACACTATTTTGTGTATATATATATATATATATTTAAAGCTTTTGTATAGTGTGTGTATACTACTTGAGGAGTGATTTTAACAATTATAAACTATAACTACGACTCAAACAATAAAGATATTTATAGCGTACTCGGGTTTGAAGTCTAGTTTCCTTTGTAGGTCACCATGTGTGTATAGCTTTCTCTTTTTTTTCGCTTTGATCGTCTAATCTCATTATTGATCGTTGAAGCTTGTCATGAATCAAAACTTATGATTCAAAAATAAGGAATGTCTCATCCTAATGTAACAACTAGTCTCTTAAAATTCTAAGTGAGTCTAGCTGTCTACTGCATAGCTGGTCCTGCAATGTCTCGGACTGACTCGAGTATCGAGTCAAACCATGTTTGAAAATATTTTTTAGGTGATGTAATAATAATGATAATAATGTAGTAAAATATATCACATAAGTGCGGATATAACATGAGAAAACTAATTCAAATCATCCAATCACCTACTGATAATATCGAATTAAAGTATGGATGAAACGATCACATGTCAAGTCATATACATAATATCAATCAATACATCTGTAAAATAATGACTATCACTCTAGTGTAAGTGAAAGTATAATATCAATAAATAAGTATGGATAAAACGGGGACTAACTACACTTTAGATATAGGATCTCTAATGTATTCTTATTCATCATCTCAATAGGTATATAAATAGTACGCATCTCTCTCCTACACACACCATAAACAAGACAGGATATTGACAACGCGTCTTCTTGCTCCAAGAGCCACACATGTGTCTACTAACAAGCGCCCATAGTCTAAGTTACATACACGATCACCATGACTCATATCCATCGGGTGCTTGTCTACATAAAGCCTTAGTCACGACCCTACAAGTGCCCTTAATGGTAATGGACCGTTGGCCTATGTGCCCCAGGGGCTCATAATCACAATGATTGCCCTCAGCTATATAAATAAAAAGTGCATCACATATTCGGGGTGCGACCCTGCAATCAGGCCGCTAGGATGGATACTAGCCTAATCTATTTCACTTTCGTACCATAAGAGAAATCGGACGGTGATAGACAAACATATAGTATCTATAAATAATGGCTGACACATGACAATGTGTGTGTGTTTGTGTGTATTTCATTGTCCACCACAACGAGCATCACCTCATACAAAATAAATGTTCATATGAGTGTCATTTACTTACAGAGAATAACTGAACAAATATCACCACGACATCCTATACCGCCGTGTGTTACTCAATTGTTTATTTAATGCTCATAAAATATAATAAATCAACACTATATTATATGCAACAAGTCTGATGAATAACCGAAGAAATATTACCGAAAGTCTCATACCATATGGTATTATAACCCCGTTATGAAAATTTCATGTTACATAGAAATTACAAACACACAAATAATTTAAAGTGGAAATTAGGTTGAAGTGCTTCTATTTTCAGGGTAATAGGTTTTAAGGATGGAACTTCTGGATAATTAGTTTTAAGGACAATTTACAGGATAATGATAAATTCATTTATCTTTTTAAGTTATACAAGAAAATGATAAATCATTTTATCATTATTTCTGTATAACTGAAAATGATAAATTCTTTTATCTTTTTTTTTATAAATTGTCCTTAAAACTAATTTTTTCAAAATTATTGTCCTTAAAACTTATTATCCTGCACAAATAAGCCCTTGAAGTGAAAATCCCCTAATTTAAAAGTGATTATATTTTTAGGAAAATATTACACATCATTTAGAAAGTATAAATAGTATTTTATAAACATATATATACTTTATAATAATTAAAATATTACTTAGAAATATTCAATTTGATATAAAAATCTTTTTTAATACTTTAATAAATTCATAATATTACTACTAAATCATCAAATAAGCATTTCAAAGTCTTTTAACCATTTTTAATAATCAAATAGGACTTTTAAATAAGTTATCAAACTCCAAAATCAATGTATTTAATAATTAAATTATTGAATTAATATTACTATTTAATAATATTCCATCATAAAATGAGTTCAAAGTGTTGAATTTACGATGTATATACTATATATTTTATTTACATATAATTATTTTATTTTAAAATAAGAATTTATAAATTCCAATATTACTTCGTCTATAACATTATCCTTAAATTTACTTCATATGATTGCATGATCATGAAAAAATGGATAAAAATGAATTTACTGTAAATAGCTTTCATACTTTGTACAAGCTTATAATCATCAATTCAAACATCTATGAATCAAAATAGACATAGAATGTGAGCTAGAACACTCACCTAAAGTTGTAGAACTTTAATATCCTCTTTAGCTAGTTCATCTTCCCATCTTTCTCTTAACTGTAAATTTCAAACTTCAAGAATCAGTGATCAAAACTCGAATTTCTTCTTAGCTATTGGTGTAGATCAACATCAAGAAGAACATGCTGGATTTGGGAATTTATGAAAATATATTTTAACGTATATTAATCTTTGGAGAGGAGGTAAGAGTGGAGTAAATTTTTGAAAAATGAAGTTTGAGTTACATGAACCTTCAATTTGATAATGTGAGCTTATATGTGTAATTGTGGAAGGAAAAGTGAAGATTTAGATAGGTCTAGACTCATGAATGAAGGGATTTAGGCCAATTTAATTTGCGCTTCATTTGATTACTAATCTAATTTTTTTAATTTTTCCTTCATGAAACCACTTTTGCATTCTTATTCTAGCAACTAACTAATTAAATAATAATCATATTTAATTTTCCTAACATTCATATAACATTATTTATATTTTTATAAAATTATTTTCCACTATTTTAATTAATTTAATTTAATTATTTCTTTAAATTCCTATTTAACCTCATTATTAAATAAATTCCAAATTCCTTTAATAATTAAAAACAAAATTCTTTCTATAATTAAAATGAATTTATAAACTTATTTATTTCAAATATTATTCTCTACAAAAATTTATTTAACCATTTAAATTTGAATTATGAATTTATCTTTAAAATTTTAAAATATCTAATTTATGTACCAAAATTATTGTTTATCTTATTTAAAATTATTTGTACTTTAATAAAATATTTTTCATTAAATTCTCAAATTATTCTTATAATTTCATATTATTATATTAAAACACATTTAACTATTTTAATCTTATTATAAAACTTCCAGTTAAATGATTCTTGACAAAGGGTAGTTACAAAAAAAGTCAAGTGGAAAGAAGAAAAGGGTGGAATTTCAACCTAAAGTCATAACTCGATATCGGCTTGTCTAGCTCAATGGTGAGTTAGGAAAGCATGTGTTCAAGAGATTAAAAGGTAAAGAAAAGCGTATATAATCAAAAGCACTCATAACTCGATACCGAGTCATGGACACAACTAGGTATGGAGTTATCAATATTTGATTATTTGGCCACGATCTCTCGTTTGGAGCCCCATGCTTGAAGTGGAGAATGTGGGGAGCATATTTCGCCGATCATTTTGATCATCCGTGTTTTTAAATAAGAGGAGAGACGCAAAGGGAAGGGGATCCTTCCTTACTTTCTTTATTATCTAACATTACCCTAAAACTTTGTTGCATCCTTACTCGAGTTGTAGGCAACCGAATTGTAAGACTTGTAAAAGAAAGAAACATTCGGTAACAAAGTTGACAGTAGGCATAGGCTATCTATTTTGCCCGAATGACTCTAAATTTTGTGTCTTCTTATCTCATTTTGATTTCTTAGTTCTTTAGTTTTCACCAATTAGTCGACTGGGTGTTTGTCCCACTTTTAGTGCAAACATCTGGTCTCAATGGATACATCGATATCTTTTTTGAAAACATCTTGACAGAGAATATTTATGTTAACATAAAAATCGACGCTAACAACCCGGTGTGAGTATTGGTAAAGTGAAAGCACCACCCGTTGGTACGGGAACAAAAGATAAGCAGAGAAATAACAGAAAGCAGTAAAAAGACAACAGTTTTATAGTGGTTCGGCTTAATATCTAGCATACGTCCACTTTAATCTCCTTTATTACTGATTCAATTACAACTTTTACAACAATTCTCGATTACAACACCACTTAAGACGAGTAGCTAGAACTTGAATGGAGAAGAGCTCTTCAAATCCATGTTGAATGCGTTAGATCTCTTCCAAAAGTTTGTTGAAGCGTCTTCGATGTTTGGAGTGCTTGAAGTGTTGAATGAGTTGAGAAAACAACAGAGTATCGGCGTTACAAAAGTGGGCCCCAAAAAGTCCCCTCTCAGTTGGAGTAAGTGGGGTATTTATAGGAGAATTCTGGAATTAGGTCGTAGGTCATGAGCGACCTAGGGAGCACGGGCTACGGATCAACAGGCAAGTTGTAGGTCGCAAACGATCTAAGGGTAGGTCGCTAGGTCGCCAGCAACCTAGGGGATATGAGCTATGACTTGTCTCCACTACACTTGGTCTCGTTTGAACGAGTTAGTAGGTCGTGAGCGACCTAATGGAAGAGGTATGGTACGTAGCTTCACTCTACTATAGCTCGCTAAGTTGTTACATTATTAGGTCGCTGAGTCGCTGGAGCTTTAGGTCGCTAGGTCGTTGGAGCTTTAGGTCGTTAAGTCGCTGGAGCTTTAGGTCGTTAGGTCGCTGGAGCTTTAGGTCGTTAGGTCGCTTATACTTTTAAGTCGTTAGGTCGTTGAAGCTTTAGGTCATTAGGTCGCTTATACTTTTAGGTCGTTAGGTCGTTGATTCTTTTAAGTCGTTAAGTCGCTTATCACACTAGATCGTTGGGTCGTGGAAAAGAGGAGTTAACACTTGCCCCTCGAAATGCATGCCTATGTCATAGGTCGTGTGCTTCGACACAATTCTGCTAGGTCATGAGCGACCCAAGAGATCTGTTACCTCGCGTGCCCATTCGCCTTCCTCTTTTTGCCCCATATAAACTGTTAGCTCGTTTCTTCCTCTTTATTTAACTGCTTTGACAACCTTCTCTTCCATTAACGAACCTTCGAGTTTCCAAGGGCGAATTCAATCTATCCAGTCCTCAATTCATCTTTACCATCGTATTGCGTAAGTGAATTCGATCTTTATCCAACCATGATCACCGCCAAATTGTGAATCCCCATTCTCTGACCCCAATCCAACCCCGTACGTCGCGTTTCACTTTCGAGTCATGTTGCGATCGATTTTCAATCGTCATTAGCTATGTTGTTGTTGTGATTCACGAGAGCACAGCTATGCGTTGGATCTATGATGGATCTGAGATGATTTGTATCAGTTTTCGGGTGATTTGGTGGTATGAAGAGATAATGGATTTCACTAAGAGGATGATGGATTCCATTGTGTAAATGATAACGGGTTATTAGATAGCGAGCTATTGAGTGGAGAGGAGTTAGCGGGTTAAGGAAAGTAGGGCATAACAGTTTTGACAGGAGATAGCTCGAGATTACTGAGTTACATTAGAAGCGACCTAGTGAATCTGAGCGACATAAGAACCTTTTCGACCAAATAGATTTGGCCGACCTAACAAATCGACCGACTTAAGAATCCTCGCGACCTAAGGGAAACGGCGCGACCTTCGAATTCGCGACCTAACTTCTTGCAGCATCACCTTTTGCGACTTAATCTTTAGGTCGCGTACGCATTCAAGCAACCTAGGACTTATCCAGATTTGCACTGTTTGGCTTTGAACAATGTGGCTTAAAAATTTCGACTTATGTTAAGTCGTTGGGCTTGATCTGGACGATTTAAATAGTCCCCGAACTTGCTTGATTCATTCCTGCGAATTAAAGGATGAACAGAACTTGAATACTTGTTGAATTTGATTGAACTTCCAATTCTAACGGCCGGAATGAACTGCTTGAACTTGATGCACTTCTTTACAGATTATATTAACTTTAATGCTAATAACCTGTTAAACATAACATTTGCAGAAAACTAGGGCGAATATACTGCCATTGACTGCCCATATCGAATGACAGATTAGCCGATAAAGAATAATCAACTTAAAAGAACTGTGTGAATAAAATGCTGTGAATTAACAAGTTCAAGTGAAGTATTAAAGCAAAGCATTTGTTTGCATCAACACTGTACTTGGACTTAAAACAACAAGCCCAGAAGCTTTATAATTGACAAATATCAACTAGTTTAATTCCAGTTACATTTGCTTGTCATTTTATTAGTTTTGCACAACACTTCACACTTTTTAGGAAACATGCACCTTCATATTTGAATATCCAATTCCTTGTGTAGAATGACTTCTCAACAAGAAGAAATAGGGCAAGCTGAAAAGGTTTTTCCAATTGCTAACTCGTTGAATGATCCTCCGGAAAGAGCTTCGACCACTTTGAACCATAGAGTTTTCAGTCAGTTGTGCATTCAGTTTGGCATTGCTGAAGCAGACGCTCAGCTTCCCGGGATAAATGATACTACTGATAGGCCACCTCACGGCTTCATTGCAGTTAACCGACAGATGTGCTTGAATGGAGCTATTCCTCCTTTTAATGACTTTCTTCGAACGCTCCTTCTCCGATTAACCATCTCTCCTTTCCAACTACACCCCAATGGTTACGCCATCTTGACGGGGTTGTGTGTGCTATTCAGGAGGACTCTTGACCGTCTTCCAAGCTTCGAAGAAGTCTGCTATTTGTGAACTTTCGCAAGGAACAAAGAGCATCCTTCAATTATTCTCGTGAGAGGCGCGAGAAACCATAATCTGATTTTAGACTTGCCCGAGAGTGCACACGGGTTTTTAAGTCAATTCTTCTATGTTTGTTGCCCCCCGGGGTTCTATGCCATCTGGAGAATCGGAAGTAAGATTGCTTATCTCTGCTCACTTCACTTTTTTTGAATTTCTTGAAACTCGAATTGTCAAGTACTGAACTTCATTCTTTACTTCTGTAGCACTTCCCCCTCCTTCTAGAGATTTTGGCCACAAATCGACCTTTGGAAGACTAAGTGATGTGGCTGCTGAAGAGAGAAGCATTAAATTTTTGCTGAAAGACGAGTTTCTTCACCAATTCGGACTTTTACACCCTTCTCGAACTACTCAGCTTCATGATGTTTCTAGTTCCGAGACTGAAACATCAGCTGCCCCGGTTTCTACCGAAGAAGTCGCATCGAAGGGAACTGCTGTATGAGCTTCGTTAGTGAAATGTTCCACCCCCGCCAATGTCGTGGGGTCATCCGGAAAGCTCACACTTTCCCCGATGATTGAGGAAGGAGTTGAAAAAGAGAGCTCCGCTGGGCATGACGGTAACGATATCTATGGTGGATTGAGTGATCTGATGATAACTTCACAGGAGCTCTTTAAGGATGACCCTGTTACTACTAAAGTTATTTCTCCAGTAGTTGAGGCGACATCCGCCCTGCAATAAGCTCCGTCAGCTCAAGAGTTGACAACGGTTGCAAAAGTCATCACCGCTCCTAAGCCAAAGAGTGGTTTGTAGTTTGACGCGCGTAGTTTGCACATCACACACACTTTGGATTCTTGGCGATTATATGCACTTGGCTTCTTTACTCTGAATTTTTTTTAAGACTTGTCTTTTTCACTTTCTGATTCTCCGATGGGGCAAAGTGGCTCATATTATGAAAATTTCCAGCACCATGGAAGGCGTAACACTTATGATTACAGGCGCTATCTCTCTGCCCTTAGGGAAACTGACGAAGAAAGAGCTGCTAGGAAGGCTTAAGAAAGAAGAGCCCATGAGGAGCGATACAGTAGAAGGGATGAACGATATGACTCTTCTCAAAGAGATGATGATTCCCATAAATGAAAATCTCATGATGTTAAAGGGAAGAGTCACGTCACTAAAGATCCAAATAAGCGGGCCAAGCTTAGCGACGCGTTTGCAATTTCTTAAAAGCCTGCTGCTTCTATTTCTATAGACATCTCTTCTTGTTCTCCTGCTCTCAAGAAAACTGATATTCAGACAATCATTAGCAGGCCTCAGTACCGAGTTGAACAAGGTCCGGCTACTCTTCAAAGTCAGTTCTCGCAGTGGTGCTTGAAGGGAGTGCGCTTTGATCTTGACTTGGTTCCCATCGACAAACAAGCCATGTTGAGGAATCTTGAAGCCGTCAAGCTTGACATTGAGAGAATGTCTGGATGGCAAAAACTTGTTGACGAGCTTCAGAGAGTAAACCGCGCCAATCTTGAAACCATGCTGACCATGGAAAATGATAAATCCGAGTGGCAGAAAGTTCTCGACCGGCACAATGCAGAAATGACGAGCATCGCCAATGATAATGGGAGACTTGAGGCTGAAGTTGAAAAACTCAAAAATGAGCTTGTTACTTCTTCTACTTCCCATACTCAAAAGGAAGAAGTACTCTAAAAACAAGTTCGCGATGCTCATGCCGCTCAACGGTATGTCGAGGCTCAACTTGAAGCTGAACAGAAGATGACAGAAATCTATCGCACCGACATTGCCTAGCTACGGGAGAAGGCAAGTTCCCAGGACTTGGAAATTATAAGGTTGCAGGCTCAGTTATTAAAGACTGAAAAAGAGCGCGATGAGGCCATCGCTGGAAAAGAAGCAGCCGAGCAATTGCACGAGGCGACGAAGGCCAACATTAGCTCTACTTTATTTGATTTTTATCTTCATAGTATTTTTGGGCGTGGAAGCCTCTCATTCTTGGGCCCGAAGTATGAGATCACTTTGGATGAAGTGTGGGAGGCCGCAATTGATATGCTCGGAGGTGCTGGCTATGCTGAAGCTGACCTTGAGGCGCATTATTTCGATGATGAAACTCGTGCCGCTCTTGCTAGAGGAAAGGAGCAACTCGCTAAAGTGCGAGCCGGATCGACGGAAGAGGAGCATCCAGGGAAGGAAGCACCTTTAACTGCCCCTGTCCATACTTTGATTTCGGTCGACGTTGATATCATAGGCTCCAGTTCCCATTCTCCGCCTCCTGCTAAAGCAAAAACCGAGATTACAACTGCATAGGGCGGAAACGAAGGCGAAGAAAGCACCGAAGCACAAGCCTATGAGGTTGACATTATAAACCCGACTCCTCAAGGTAACTTCTACGTTGAACCAGGTCAAGCGGATTACTTGTTTGCTTCAACTGAGCTTGATGAATTTCTCGCTTATTACTTAAGTCTCGATGAGCCACCATCTCCTCTCTTTACGAGGAATACTGATTTTGACTTTTCTTCTTCTGTAGCGGAAATACCAAGTGCTATACATACTTCTCCTCCTCCAGCTGTTGTTCCTCCATCTTCTCAAGTTACTCCTCCTTCTGCTTCCCAACCAGGGTCACAGGAAGAAAAAATAGAAGCTCTTCAAGACTTGGACGATCCGGCTGCTTCGCAAGAACAGAAGGCAGAAGAACTTGAGGAGGGTGAGAAGACCCCGGAGCAACCTTATGATGATGACACAAAGCTTTCTGCATTGATTACTCCGGTAAGTGAGTCTTCTTCAAAGAAGAAAGGGAAACGCGCAGTTTCCAAGAAGAAGAAGAAAAGCGCTCCTGCTGGTGAAGAAAAAGTGGAAGCAAATCCAGCTACACCTCCTTCTCCTTCTTCCCCGACCCGTCCACGCCGACTTCAGAAATTAATCATCAAGCCGGGCAAGAGCTCTAAAGGTGGCGGGAAGAAGGAGTAATGAGCTTAACTTCATGCTTCTTGTTTTGCTTTTTGTTTGTATTCTCAGACTTGTATCGACCGGGGATTGTGCGGGTACCGGCCCCCGCTTTTTTGAAACATGCGCATGTGTAAACAATCTTATAGTATGGAATAAAATGGCTATTTTTACTTGTACAATTTCTTGTCAGTATTTGTGAATGCATTTATTCCTTGTTTTTTGCACAAATTTCTTTATTTACTTTGTATGATACTGTAGTGAGCTTTTGGTATGATGTTTGAGCATTGTTTTTATTAATATAGCTATATGCCCCCATACCACGGCTCATTGTAATATTCTGAAAAGACTTGTACTCTTATTTTAGAGAATAATTCTTCCGTTTTGGGGAAATATTATTCTGCTTTTAGTAGAGTATGCCTTGTATTGGAGAAGTTTACTTGTTTAGTGCTTCCGAAAAAGGTTTGTGCCTCCGAAGTAGTTTTTTGCTTACGAAGAGGTCATTGTTTGTGTGCCTCCGAAGAGGGCTTGTGCCTCCGAAGCAGTTTCTTGCTTACGAAGAGGTCATTGTTTGTGTGCCTCCAAAGAGGGCTTGTGCCTCCGAAGCAGTTTCTTGCTTACGAAGAGGTCATTGTTTGTTTGCCTCCGAAGAGGGCTTGTGCCTCCGAAGAAGTTTCTTGCTTACGAAGAGGTCATTGTTTGTGTGCCTCCGAAGAGGGCTTGTGCCTCCGAAGCAGTTTCTTGCTTACGAAGAGGTCATTGGCCTCCGAAGAGGAGCATTTGGCCTCCGAAGAGGAGCATTTGGACTCCGAAGAGGAGCATTTGGACTCCGAAGAGTAGCATTTGGCCTCCGAAGAGGAGCATTTGGCCTCCGAAGAGGAGCATTTGGACTCCGAAGAGTAGCATTTGGCCTCCGAAGAGGAGCATTTTGATTCCGAAGAGTAGCGTTTGGACTCCGAAGAGTAGCAATTGGACTCCAAAGAGTTATGCCTCTGAAGAGGGCATGTGCCTCTAAAGAGGGCTTTTGTTTTGCCTGAAAGTTGTTTCTCACAGTTAAATGGATCCACGGGGCGGATGCAAGCTGTTTAATTGGGTGTTTGTTTGCACAGACAATCACAGTTAATTAACAAGGGCCCGGTGCTTTCATTTTGGGAAGGTGCCCCTTCGGTGGTACCATCAACCTTATTGTTGAGAAAAACGTTTCATTTTACAGCGTGCCTCGTTGGAGGGCTTTAAATTGTGCCTTCGGAGAGGGCTTTGAGTTGTTTGCCAGGAAGGTTGCATCTTACAGTTAAGTGGTTCCACGGGGCGGACGCAAGCCATCTAACTGGATGTTTGTTTGCACAAATGATCGCAATGAAGCAACAAGGGCCCGATGCCTTCATTTTGGGAAGGTGCCCCTCCGGTGGTTCCACCAACCTTATTGGTTGAGAGACAAGATTCCTTTTTGGTTGTTTTTTGTTTGCTTGCCAATGTCTTTTCATCGTATGTTCCTCAGCGATCCCTTGCTATCACTTTTGAATACTTTTTCATTCCTTTTGCAGGTTGTTTGATTTTTCCAAGGAAGTTTACTTCATGGTTGAGTGAATCCACGGGCAGACGCAAGCCACTTAACCGGATGTCTGTTTGCACAAACGATCTTGATCAGTTAGCTAGGTCCTGGAACCTTCATTTTTGGAAGGTGCCCCTTCGGTGGAATAACCAACCGTTTGTGAGTAATACTTCTTATGTAGGAATTGAATCCGGAACTTTTGTGGCTTGACATTTGTTTATCGAGTGATTTGTAGGAATCGCTTGGCTTCGTGATATGTTGAATAGGTAAGCTTTGTTTTGATAGCCTGCAATATTAAATCGACATTTTAGCAATATTTTTAATATATTTGCATATCGAAATGAGACAGGCATCTTATAGTATTAAAGAACACAAGATTCATAGTTCTTTATTATTGATTTGCACTGATTTCTCAATGGTTTACAATACAAGAGTTATACATCCATCATCATTTTTCAAATTTAAGCCATGCTTTTTAAGTAAAATATGGACGCAGTCATTGCTATTCCCAGGTCTCGGGATTAGACTCCTATTTCCACTGGATTCATAGTTTTGGATCCATATGCCAGACAGAATGAAAGGTGCCCAGTTGCAGTTTTGTGGGTAGTTAGCAGCACTTTGATTGACTTCATCTCAAAGCGTAAGCATATCTCTCCAACTTGTCCCAACTTCTGCCTGCTGGGTGAGGACCCCCTATGACAACATTAATGACAAGCCTCTCAGATTCCTGTGCTGTAGTCTTGTCATCTAAGCCGGATTGATGAGTAGGAAGTTGTTGCCCCTGAGTGGATGAGGTTGGGTCGACTCTATTTTTCTTCACATATTGTTGCAGTTTATTCTGTTTCAGCAACTCTTAAATCACATTCTTTAACTGGCGACATTGGTTAGTGTCATGGCCAGGTTGATTGTGAAAACGACAGAATTTCCCATTATGTACTGCACCTCTCCCCATCTCAGGTGGTTTGGGATACTTGACAACATCCTTCGTTGCGAAGAAGATATTTTCCGGTGAATCAGTTAAGGGAGTAAAATCTGAAGGATTAAAGTGGCGAGATTTCTTCTCATTTCTCTGCTTCTTTCCTCCGTCATTTTCCCTTTTCTGGTTTCCAGATTCTCTTTTGTTAGAAGCAACATCGTTATTCTTGATTTCGGCAACAACTACTTTCGTTGGCGCAGAAAGGCTTTCTAGGCGCATGAATTCGTCGGCCTTTTTATAAAACTTCTCAAGTGAATTCGGTTCCTTCATTTTTAACCATCTTCCGAATTCACACTAATTGTCGATGGCTCGCATCAAGTAAGTCAGGATCATACGGGGTTCTGCATTATCCACTTCGGCCAAGGCTATATTGAAACGGTTCAAGAAAGATTTGATAGATTCTCCGGGAACTTGTTCAAAGCTGGACAATGACATCATATCCTTCGCCTTTGAAGCATACAACCTGAACTGATCTTTGAATTTTCGAATTAAGTTGGAGAATTGATCAACGGACCAAACTGGTAGCTTTGTGAACCAAAGTAGAGCCACTGCTTCTAAGTACACTGGAAAGTATCGGCATTTAATCTCATCTGATGCTCTTGCACCGGTCATATGCCAGTCGTACTTATATAGGAAATGATTAGGGTCACTTGTCCCCCTATAGGCCGGGATAGTAGGAGGTACAAATTTCCTTGGAAATTCTACTTTCAGGATCCTTTCAGTAAACGGAGTTTTGCTTGGAGCAAATCCCCAATCGCTCTCATTTTCTTCCCTCTGCATGCTCTCTTTCATGATTCGGCGAACCATCCCCGATAGGTACTCCTCATTGTTCAGAGGCATCGCTGGGCAGACGTCAGCTATTCTTTCGGAAGTTTGCCTGGGAAAATGTTCGCGAAAAGTTGGCTGCGGCCTTGAACCTTCAGCTTGGAAAGGTGGCGCTTCGGCGGTGCCAGTTGCTCTTTGAGGAATATCTTTCTCTTGGGAATTATGGGCACCTTCGGAAAAGGTTGTTTCATTGTTTTCTGGTTGTCGATTTGCCCCAAGCAGAGCGTTTAATCTGTCCATCATCAAAGCATTTTGAGTTTCAATTTGTTGGTATAATCCAGACACTACATCGTCTAATTCAGCCCTTGTGACTCCAACGGTAGGAGTTGCCTGGTTTGCTGATGGGGAAGCGGAGGTTCCCTCATGAGTATTTCCGGATCTGGTAGATTTACTCTTTCTTCCAGGAGCCATGATTTCAGATAGACTTCTGGTCTTTAGAGAGATTCTTTCCACAAACTTTTGCGAAGCAATGGTGAAAATATTCCTGAGTTGGGTTCTCAGTGAAAGCACCAAAATGTTAATGTAAAAATCGACGATAACACCCCGGTGTGAGTATTGGTACAGTGAAAGCACCACACATTGGTACGGGAACAAAAGATAAGCAGAGAAATAACAGAAAGCAGTAAAAAGACAACAGTTTTATAGTGGTTCGGATTAATATCTAGCCTACATCCACTTTAATCTCCTTTATTACTGATTCAATTACAACTTTTACAATAATCCTCGATTACAACACCACTTAAGACGAGTGGCTAGAACTTGAATAGAGAAGAGCTCTTCAAATCCATGTTGAATGCATTAGATCTCTTCCAAAAGTTGGTTGAAGCGTCTTCGGTGTTTGGAGTGCTTGAAGTGTTGAATGAGTTGAGAAAACAGCAGAGTATCGGCATTCCAAAAGTGAGCCCCAAAAAGTCCCCTCTCAGTTGGAGTAAGTGGGGTATTTATAGGAGAATTCTGGAATTAGGTCATAGGTCGTGAGCGACCTAGGGAGCACGGGCTACGGATCAACATGCAAGTTGTAGGTTGCAAACGATCTAAGGGTAGGTCGCTAGGTCGCTAGCGACCTAGGGGATATGAGCTATGACTTGTCTCCACTGCACTTGGTCTCGTCTGAACGAGTTAGTAGGTCGTGAGCGACCTAATGGAAGAGGTATGGTACGTAGCTTCACTCTACTATAGCTCGCTAAGTTGTTACATTATTAGGTCGCTGAGTTGCTGGAGCTTTAGGTCGCTAGGTCGCTGGAGCTTTAGGTCGTTAAGTCGCTGGAGCTTTAGGTCGTTAGGTCGCTGGAGCTTTAGGTCGTTAGGTCGATTATACTTTTAAGTCGTTAGGTCATTGAAGCTTTAGGTCATTAGGTCGCTTATACTTTTAGGTTGTTAGGTCGTTGATTCTTTTAAGTCGTTAGGTCGCTTATCACACTAGATCGCTGGGTCGCGGAAAAGAGGAGTTAACAATTTAAAAAAACTGTAATGACCCACCTTTTTGGATGGTTTAAATTGACAATAAACAACACATGTCGAACTCAAACCATTCAAAAGGGAGGATTTGTTACGGGGTAAATAAGAAAATAAGAGAAAAGAAGGAAAAACAAAACACAAAATCTCACAGCGGAATGACAAAATATAATAATCAAACAAATAGTTCATGAAGCTGTTTTACAAATATATTTGATTACACTTTACAATACATATTTGAGTTATTCATACAGCTGGAATAATAAATAATGCAGTGGAATAACATGATGCAGTGGAATATATATAAAATAAATATCATACAAATCTCCGTCTTTGTCCTCCGGAAATAAAGTCTTCAACACTGAAAACCTCAGGCTGACCCGAGTGTAATGAAAAGACAAAACACTCGAGTCAGAACTAAAAGATCTTATGTAAGTTAATTCAAAAGTAAATAAATATGAGTGTAATGGCTTAAGAGATGTTTACGGGATTTTACATCTCCTACTCAGTGTCTAACGTGCGTGCAATAACTTAATAGATTTTTGGGATTTTCATCTCCTAAGGATCCGTTAAACTATTTACTATGTAGTAATATACGCTATTATAATATGTTTACAGTAAAGTAAAGTATTAAAATAGCGTTAAGGCGTTACCCATATCCCCCTTAACACACTTTATATAAATGTCGCAGTCTATACAGTACTGTAAACTTCACCGTAAACTGGTCGGCTATCAGGGAGCACTCCATAGGTACGACATAAACCAAACTCGTAGTGGGCTTGATAAGGCATATGACAAGGCACGCGATGCAATGCTAGGGTAGGATTCTACCGTTTGCACTCCCGGACTAGTGGTAACGCACAGCAGCTACTACCGCCCACCTTGGAACACACTCCCAAAATCAAATCGAGGGGTTACCACAAAATCAATCACAAAGTAATAAATATGGCATCGAAGAAATGTGCCCGATCGGAGGAGTGACCTCACTTTGCCTAGTATAGCTCTTGTTTTAGCCATATCAAGCTGGCCTGAGGGGGTCAGGGCTGCATTCATACCTCATACAGTAGCGTTCGCCAAACCATCCTACTTCATTCTGGATTCTCCACCACGTATATAGTTGTTAATGTGGTTTTCAGTATTGGCAGAGAGTATGACAATATCTGATCCCGGTATCTTTAATAACCGAACGCTTATTTCACACCGGTTGGTTCTTTTACATTTCAAACAGTTCATACTTCATATCAAAATATCATATTCATTTCAAAATCATATTTCCTTCCAAATCATATTCATTTCAAAATCATATTCACTCTAGAAATCATTATTCACCTTAAATTATATTCATTTCAAAATAATAACCACAAAATAGGTTAAACCATCGTATCAAATATCCGCATTTAAATCAATTAAATCTAAATCATAACAGTTCCAACTTTAAACAGTTTGAATATTGAAAGTAGTTTATATATAGGAATAGTTATACATTAAAAATAGTTTATTTTAAAAAAAATTAGGTTATAGATAAAATAGTTTATATATTAGAAATAGTTTATATTAAAATATATTTGTTAAAAGTTGTTTATAAATTTAAAATAATATATATATATATTAAAATAGTCTATAATTTAAAAATAGGTTATAGATTAAAATAGTTTATATATTAGAAATAGGTTATATATTAAAATAGGTTATATATTAAAAATAGTTAATGTATTAAAAATTATTAATATATTAAAATGGTTTATATGAGAAAATAGTTTATATGTTAAAGAGTTTGTATATTAAAAGAGTTTATATTGAAAATAGTTTCAAATTAGAATTGTTTCTTCCAATTTCACAAATCAATTCAAATCAATCTCGGTTCAATGATTTCAATTCAAAGGCTAAAAGTTTCGATTCAAATTTTCATTAAAAACCATTTCAATTTATATTGATTTCAAATCCACGTTTGAACTATAAATTTAAACCACTTCGAATTCAGTAGGATTCAAAGTTTAAATATTCAACGTTTATAATAACTCAATTTTTATAAATTTCATTTATTTTCAAAATTCAAATTTAAGATTTCAATTTAAATTCGTTGAACAATTCATTTAAACCAATTTCAATTTCAACATTTTAAAAGCTTGGGTTTTGAAAATAAGTCAATTCATATAAATCTAATTTTATTTCATAATATCATTTAACTAGATTCAAAATTTAAGAATTTAAAATCATTTAATTTAACAAATCTGGTGTCCGTATATAATTTTCTACCATATGGTCATGTAATACGGATATTTATCATTTCAACCTATAATAATTTAAATTTACGGATATATATCATTTCAACCCGCAATCCCGAGTAAAATTTAAAATCCATAAAATCGCTTGATTTTATCATTTCAACCCATAACGATTTTTTCTAATCTTAAGACCATTCGGGTATGTATCATTTCAACTCATAGTGATTTTCCTAAAAAATAACTAAGGGAACTTGTAGTGTGATTACATCATATAAATAAATATAACATCACATCATCCAAAATGTCAACCATTAGGCATCCATCACAACTATCATTCAAATCAACCAATCAATCACAACAATTAACTGGTTATCAATCAGGTATTTAAAAAACAATTTAAATTCCAATATTAATTTAAAATGGCAATTAAATTCAATATAAATTCAAATTAGATTTAAATGACAATTTAAAATACCAAATCACAATCAATAAATTTTTAATCACATCATAAATTCAATTTAACTAAAATAAGATAGTTTGGCATTCGTGAGTGGGTTAAAACACTCACCTTTGATTTCAAATCGATTAAAATCCAAATAAAGCCTAAAATACTAACAGACTCAGAATGCAGCCAAACTAGTTCCATAATGTTCGGAATTTTGATACGATCGCAAGAGAAAAAACCGTGCGTGAATCCAAGCTTGTATGAAAAAGTTTTTGACATTAGAAGATTGAAATTCAAATTTAAATAAATTAAAAATAGACAAATCAAACCTTAACACGTCACCTAAGTCTCTTCCACTCGAAAACCTACCACGCGCCTCGTACGCGACATCTCGTATCTCAACCGTCGACCAAAAACCGACGGCGCGCCTCCCACGGCCAGCCATACTCCGATCAGACATCACCATTCACACTACCATCAACAGCCGACCCCTCCTTGGCCGAGCAGCCCCCCACAGCCTCCAACAAACGCTCCACCGCCGTTGACTACATTGCCCAAATTCTGGCGATTTATGACCCTTCGACCCAAACCAACCATGCCGATGTACTCTGCGTGACATCCTCCAAATGCTACCACTCCCCGACATCGTATCGACGAAGATCCACCGTCGAAAAGCAAACCCTAGTTTCGATGGTCGAGACTTCTTCGACGATTTCTGGCCAAACGATGCCTCAAATTGAAAAATGAACTACAACAGTAGATTGCGCTTATTGAGAGCTTTCCAATGATATATAATTCGATATAGTTTGGAGAGTTTGAAATTTTGATTTGAAATTTGAATTTGGGAATTAACTATTAAAATTACAAGCTCCTTAGAAACTAAGCGAGAATACCAATTTTGAAGAAAACATATTCTTAAAGAGTCATACCAAGCTGACTAATCTTAACAGAGCACAACTTAGTGAAAATTTTAATTTGCTACCCTACAAATCTACCTTATAACATGTAAAATATTACTTGTTGAAGACATTATTTTAATTATAATTTTATAGTACTAATTCGTATGAATAAAAGAGTATTTATTGACAAAAAAGAAAACCTGTTTCTATGCTCATACATGTAAAAGTCACTAAGCAGACCTTTAGTTTAACTACTAAGCAAAGGACATAAAGGAACAAAGTTGATAATGTCACCTCCAACGTTCATGTTTTTATTACAGAACACATCTAAATGCATTTACGCACATACTAAATCCGATAAAAAATATGTAGAAATGATTAAGGTTATACAAACAAAATCTTCCTCATAACCAGAGACCAAATCTTATGTTCCATGTCCTCAATCAAATCTAACCTATGGTGATAAAGGAATTTGGTCTCTCATAACCACATAGTAATTAAACTTAAACTAGTAGAACCGTACAACGATGGAGAACCGACCGTTTGGTTATATAAATTTAAAAAGTTATTGTAATTTTTTGATTAATTTCAGTTAAACATATTATATAATATGTTCAACAATATATTATCATTATTATAAACAAAAATAAAAATAATGAATGAAATGTACAGTAGAGAACAATTACGTGTTGGAAATAATGCACACATGTACATATACACGCATACGTATAACGCATATGTATGTGTTTAAGTGTGTGAGAAGGAACATATAATCCCAATATTTTTGATCCATTCACAACCCATTCATTTATTTTGCATTTATTGCTCTAAGAAATGAATTTCAATCAAAATATTCCTAGACTTGGTGATTTACAACATTTTTTAACTCCTATTATTCAGATGCGTCATCAAATAAATTTCTAGATGGGAATAAAACCATATGGTTTTGAATATATGACCAAAATGGTATTTGATCCTTTTTTACGCAACCGGTGCATCTTTTTTACACAACCAGCACATACAAAGCATAACTATTTATATTGTAGGTGAGTTGTTAAATCAATTTTTGAATCTACCTAAATTAGAGCGGCTATTGGGTACTCAAAAAATTCGAAAAAAATCTGCATCTGAATACGATAAAAATGAGAAAATATAGGAATATGAAGAACAAAACGGATACAAGATATCAATTGAAGATTCGACTTCCTAATCTTTTAAATCTTCTAGGTAGTTTTTCACCATATGATAAAGTATGATAACATAGAAAAACTATAGTTCATAAAAGTTGATTTAGTAAACATAAGCTAATGAATCCATAAAAAGCAGTATTTTAACTCAAATAGTTCATATATTGTATGTGCTACATTTATCACAAACTATAAGGTATCATAAGTACAAAAACAATGGTAGTAGTTTCAACTAAGAGCATGTTTAAGTACTACTTGAACCTACTTTAGCTTTAAAGCAATTTAATGAAATAAATATTTTATATTATTGCACATTTATATATAGTTAATGTTTTGATCAACTATGTTGGACTCTCCTTATCAAGTATTTTAATCTATTATTTAAAAATTAAATATTTTCAGATAAATTTAAACTTAAGAAAATTCAAAAGTTCTTAAAAATAACGGTATTCTAAAGAAATCAAGTCTGTTCTAATTAAACCAACATAGAAATACATTATTGAAGCCAAAAAATATGTGAATCGTAGGAGCTGACTATTAGATAATATCATATATTTATACGATAAAATTAGATTAATTATTAATTAAAAGCAAAATAGTATAAATTTGATTTTTACAAGATACACTAAAAAATCATCAATAAACACGATACATGTAATCAAAAAATTGAAATTTACACTATGAATCTGTTGCATATAATCATATGAACCCATTAACTTATTATTTTATTTAATTATTTGTTACGTACGTGTATAATGTTCAATCCGAAAATCTTACACCTTAATGTCTGAAGTCTTATGCCTTGCCTCGAGAACACAAAAATGCCTTATATACGCCTTCACCTTTACAACTTTGGTTTGAAACAAAATTATATTAGCCCAATATATTTCACTGTAAATTTAATTTGACCGCGATAGTTTAATTTAATCGCGATAGTTTCAGATTGGAAGATTGGTAAAATTGAACTTATATAAATACCAAGATTACCAATTGATTTTTTCATCAACTGTGGTAACCAATGGTTATGAAGTTTTTATTGAATGTAATAATGTAACTGATGGAAGTAGCTCAAAACAAATCTACATATTCGTATTTAAACTAGGTAATTCATATTTTTGGAATAATACATTATGTTTACCATTTCATTACATAGCTAAAACAATAAAATGTGATATCTTTGTTGATGGAAAAACTATATTATTCAAACCAACTTGGTCGATATAAGTTCATTTAGTGCCAATACGTAACAAAGAGATTAAGGTATTGAAATCTTTTGTTAAGCATCTTTGTTCTAAAAAAGAGAACTTACTCTACATCCAGAGAGGTTCAACTCGACATTTTGATATGTAACTAAAGCAATAACGTTGCAAGTAAAAGTTTTTTGTGAAAGAAGTATTGTTTGCGTTTAAGTTAAAATAAAATAAAAACAAGTAATCTGTTACACCAAAATAAAAGTATACATGCTTAGAATATATTACAAACAATGAAAACCATAATTGATTAACTTTTAGAAACTCCTTCCACAAAGCCTTACACAGTTCATCCGGTTTCTACAAATTCATGCATTTCCCTTGGCTTATCATTATCACATGGATGAACCTAAAGCAAAATAAAAGCAACAAAAGACAAATATATTAAATGATATTGGATTTTGATAGTTGTTAATTCGAAACTGTGTATGAAGGAACTTCTATAATTAAAATTAATATGGTATCAAAGTCATTCCCATTAAAAGAGACCTGAAATCAAGGTATTTTATATCACTTTAAACTCGTCTCAAATTATACATTACAAGTCCATCTAGAGATGTTTCGGACCCATTTCATTTACAAGCATATGATCAATTAAAATCTAGCTTTGTCATGGAGCTTCTTAATAGTGACAACTATACCATTACAGTCAATATCTAGCCTTGCAACAAAAATCAAATATCTTTATATAAGGATAGGACTACCAAATGATCATAAATCTTCAATAACAAATGCATAGACCATTGCAGTCAAACCCAAACTCAAAAATGTTTTACATATTCCTAAGTAAATCTCGTATCCTCAAGTATATTGAGAAAAGCCCAGAATTCATTTACGTTTTTCATTCTTAAGCAATCAGTGTCCAATTAAATCAATACTTCCTCTTTTGCAAATAATACCTGGCATCAAAGCGTTGGCTATCATTCTTAAGAACCTTTGAAGCATGTCTTGGAGTTTCATTCAAATATAATTTGTGAAATCTGTTGATTTATTGTAACCTAAGTGAACAAACGTATGTATATACTAGGAACGAGTAAAAATTGATAAAAGCAATAAAAGAAATATCCTAACCTCAACCTGGCCAACAGTAATTGCCGGATGATTAGAAGGAGTTTTTGCTAAATTCAACAAACAAATGAAATATTGTCGGAATCGACGCCCCTCCGTGGGACATTGGGAAGGTCAAGAAATATTTGGATTCCAAGGGGTGCTTCCAGAAGACGCCCGCCCAGATTCGAGATGCGTTCGAGATTATGGATCTTTCGCGGCTCGAGTCCTGGCACCGCCTTGAAGCCTAGCGAGGCGATGACATGATATGTTGATTGGTGGAACTCGGGCTACCATTGGAGCAAGGGAGGAGTCGGCCTTAGGGTTTTGGTTTCCATTATTCGGAAACAGGGAATTGTTTGGTGGGGTTTTTCCTGAGGATAATGGATGAGATTTAGGAAGGGGTGTTCTACTTTTTGGAGAAGGCGTGAAATATTGTTGAGATCTGGTACACGGGGTGGGCGAATTTTTTTTTTCATAATTTTGGCACGGTCTAAGGCCGTTCTAAAATTGCCATGGTCTGTAACCGTGGTAATTTATTTTACCACGGCTCAGGTCCATAGGAAAATTGCGCGGCTTAAGACCGTGGCAATTTTTGCTCATCTGGGTGTGGCAAATTGAGCTGTATGGTGTGGTGCCAAATAAATTCTTTTATTTGATTTCCACCCTTATTATTAAATCAACTATCACCCTATGGATATAATTAACATTGGTTCACATTTTGTTACATCAATATTCTACAGTTATCATCTTAATTCATATTAACTACAATATGTAATTAGATTAATTTCAATGGATTTACAATTTAGTTTCAACGGATTAAATAACGAAATGATAATTAAACAATTACTACACATTAATAATTCCAACACATTTCTATGTTTATTGTTTACAAAAAAGATAATAAATTCATGTACCAATTTAATTGATTTCATATTCCTTAATAAATCCATCCTAATTTATAACATATAATTTTAATATTAAATCCACATTTAATTTATTCCTTATTTACAATTGTAACCAAATTAACTTTCCAATTATTTCAATTGATTGAAATTACATTAAAATAATTGCAATAACGTTCAAACAACATTATTAAATCAAATTCTAGTTATTTCTCATTAATAAATCATAAAATTTTAATTTCTCACAATATTAAATTGCAAATCTTAATTAATTTAATATTTTTAATTGTCAAAAAATACGGGTCGTTACAATAACATGGTATTTTATTTTGTGATAATTTTCTTATAATTACAACTCCTGTAATTATTGTAGTGTAACATATTATTTAAGAAACATCTATTTTATATACTTTAAAGTAATTATGTAATTAAGTATATCAGTATATAATAAAGGATATAATAAATATTTATTTGATTAGTTATAGAGTTAGATAAATGTAACAAATGACATAATTACCTTTAGGGAACACACCTAACTCTCTCACATTTAACAAAAGTACCACTATAAGATAAGAAGCTACAGTGAATATAGTAGATATTTTCTCTCTTGTAAAAAAAAATCAAGTAATAAGATAAGAAGCTACAGTGAATATAGTAGATATTTTCTAGATTGAACCATCATTTACTTTACTTGCACCAAATTTTACTCCTCAATTTACATCTTTATTAGGTTTTAGTGAGTAATCTGCACTCTAAACCCCAGTTAATTGCTATATCAAGATTGGCTAAAAATCTAGTTATTAACAAATTTCTATTTTAACACCCAAAAAGTGTAGGGAAGGGAAACTTGGTTGACTGAAGACTTGAATATCCCTTGTAAACATCAACTAGTGTTGGCCAAACTGATACTTGGTGGAGTGGCAGCTTGATTTCACCATTCATGAGCTTCGGCGTTACTATTGAATGGCATTAGCTTCTTTTAGTAATGTCCCTCGAAGTTCCAGAATTCATAATTAAGCTTCGACGCTGCTCCAATAGAGGCGGTATTCGGCACCAATAAGGAGCAGCATTAGTTTAAAGCTATTCCATCATGAATCGGCATTGATATGGAGCAGCATTGTAATAGTGTGATAATAACATGTGGCCACATCATTTTGTATGACGTCAGCCTTGATAACTCCTATGAATGATGATGTCTTTCGGCATCAACATTGCATGTATAGATGCGCGACAGCAGTTTGAAGCGTTATTAGTGTGAAGCAGTAATGATGAGGAGCAAAATTGAGAAGGAGTATCATTATAACCTTCATGGATATTGATGGCTTTCGGCATCAATATCGCATTTATAGACGTGCCGTGTATTCTCGTGATTAACAAGATGCGACATCCATAGGAGCGACATTGATAAGTAGCGGCAGTATTTGAAGGTCAACACCAGCATGGGGCGACATTGAAGAAGTGTGGCATCGATGGGAGACGACTTTAATATTGAGCAGTATTGATGAGATGCGACATCATTTCAACGATAGGACCAGGATGAGGCGGTATTAGAAAAATTTGGCATTGATTTTTCTCTATACTTCGACATTGGCTCATCTTCAAAATATAGGCATTGGTTTATACCTTTGACATTAACCTATTCCTATATCTTCAGCATTGGCTTATACCTTCGGTGCTACTTGCTGATACGATATCATGACTATGTCACTTATCTTCGGGATCAATAACGTTTGTTATCTTAATGCCATCTTTATATGCTTTATAATGGTTGCTATTATAAAGGCTTCGACATTCCTTCTTATAACGAGGTTCGATATTGTGACGACCCACATTTCAGAAGGTGTAAATTGACAATAATCAGCACATGTCCAACTTAAACAATCCGAAATATAGATAATCAATGGGGTTAAGTAAGAAAAATAAGAAAAGAAGAAGAAATCAAACAAAGAATCTCGCAGCGAAACGATAAAATATAATAATCTATTAAATAGTTAATGAAGCTGTTTATATTATACATTTGATTATAATTTATACAACATTTATCAAAGTTATATGTACAATAGGGATAAATAGAACAATGCAGCAGACAACATGATGCAGAAATACTAATAGTAATAATAAAGCAAATCCCCATCTTCGTCCTCCAGAAAATGATCTTCAATGCACTGAAAACTCAGGGCTAACCCGAGCGTAATGAAAAAACAAAACACACAAGTCAGGACTAAAATATTCTTATGTGAGTTAAATCCATATTGCATATAACATGAGTGCCGTGGCGTTAGAGATGTTTACGGGGTTTCACATCTCTATCCAGTGTATAATGTGCGTGCAATAACTCAAGAGATGTTACAGGGTTTTCCATTTCTTAAGGATCCGTCAAAATATTTATATGTAGTAGAATACGCTACGTATATAATGCCTAATCAATAAAATAAATATCAAAATAGCGTTAAGGCTTTACATTGATCCATCTAACGCATTTTTAAGCAATGTCGTACAATTTTCATATAAAACACCAGTAAACCGTCAGTGGATAGGGATGCATCGTGACACGACAACACTAAATCAAAATTGTAGTGGTCTCGTATAAGGATAAAAGTATGACAAGGCATGTGAGGTAATGCCTAAGGTAGGATACTACTAGTTCGGGTCGTAGGGCTGGTGGTAACGCATCATAACCGCCCACCGCGTCCATCCATCCCATATCGAGTTAAAGGGAGGCTATCCCAAATCAAGGTACACCAATCAAAACCAACAACAAGAGTAATAACATGGACCGAGTCCAAGAAAATTGAAGAACGGATGTCAGCTCGAGGTAAATAGCCCACTTGGCTCTGTCAAGCCCTCCTGTTTTAGTCATTTCAAATTGGCACAAGTGCCAGGGCGTATCCGTCATCATTCTCTTTCTTCAAATCCAACAAACGACGCCAAATCCAAGCACTTCGTTCTGGAGTCTCCTCCACGTACACAATTGTTAAAGTGGTTCCAATATTGACAGAGAGTATGCCAATAAGAGGCACCGGTCTCTTTAACAACCAAACGTCGTTTTACACACCGGTTGGTACATTTGCATTTCAAAATCGATTCATACTTGATATCAAAATATCATATTCACTTCAAATCAATTTCATTTCAAAATCATCATATTTACTCAAAATATACAATTTCATTTCATAATCATATCGCCTTAAAATCTCGATTTCGCTTCCAAAATTGTTTCAAATTTCAATTTAGGTTAACTCCATTTTAACCCAATTTGCGTTCAAATCCATGATTTAAATATAAACATTCTCACTCTGACCAGTTTGAATTTTTAGAAAATAGTTTGAACAGTTTTAAAATAGCTTAAATAGTTAAAATAGTTTAGTAGAAAATAGTTAGGGTATTAAAATGGTTTATATAGTAAATAGCTTGAAAAATCAAATTAATTTGAATATTTAAAAAGATAGATTTAAATAGTTTATATCAAAATAATTTATTTGAAAATAGTTCAAAGTCAAACTGATTTAATTCCAAATTTCTCAATTCAGATCACTTTCAATTTCCATTTCCATTTCCATTTTAATCAATTCAATTCTGATTTCAATTCGAATTAACTTCGATTCCAATTTTAATTCAAATCAATTTCAATTCCGAATTAATCCAATTTCGATTTTAATTCCAACTAATTTCAATTCTATTCCAATTTGAATTAATTTCATTTCAATTCTCAATTTTAAACCACTTCGATTTATATAAACTTCGAGTTCAATTTTAGAATATCAATTTAAATCACTTAAATTAAATTTAACTTCATTATTCTAATTAAAATTCAAATCTTTAAAAATAATTCAATTCCGAGTCCAAATTTCAAAATATTCATTTAAATTACTTTTACTTGGATTTATTTCAAAGTTCGAGTAAGAGTTCAAATCTTTTTAAAACAAATCATTTTCCAGAATTCAAATCATATTTCGATTTTAACTTCAAAATCTCAAATTTCCTTTTTTTACAATTTCGTTTAACAAATTCCGGTTCCAACATTTGAGCTCAATTTCAAAAATAATTTGATTTTCACTTCATTAAATCAAACTCATTTAAATAATCTCAAATCAAAAATTTTAAAATCATTGATTTAACCAACCCGGTGTCCGTATATAATTTTCTATCCTATGGCCAGTGAATTAGTTATTTTTATTTTTATTTCATGGATGAATATATATCATTTCAATCCAAAATAAATGTCATAGGTATATATCATTTCAACCTATTTCTTAAATTATTCGAAATAATTTGATTTACAGTTTTATATACTGTAAATAATATACATGATAATAACATGATATATAAAATAAATAAACATCCAAATTATCCAAAACATTAATCAATATCATCCATCATAATCAACATCCAAATCAGCCAATAATTCATAACAATTTCATAGTTACCAATATCAGGTAATTTACTGGTAATTAAATTTCGATTTCAAATTTAACCGTCAATTTTAATACCAACAATCAATTCATATGTCAATTTCATTTCCAAATAACAGTCAACAAAATTAGATAACTTCACGATTCAATTTTAACGAACATAAAAATATTATAGTATGCCGCGAGCATTAAAAACACTCACCTTTTATTTTTGTTGTCGCTTTCGCGTTCTGATTCCGATTAATTTCGAACGCATTCAAATTAAACTGAAAATTCAACAAGCTCTAAATTCAGTTAATCCAATTCCTATGCGTCACATTTGTTGATACGAACACAACGCATCCAACCACGTCTCTATTGGACCTATAACGAACGAGATATGATATTTCTAAGAATTTGAATTTACCAATTTATATAACTTAAATTAAATTATATTACAATACCCATAAGCAAAAAGGCCCGGCCCAACTTCTATTTCTTCTCCCTCATGCTCGAACGCTCCCCTATGCACGATAATGGATGTGCAACATACGTGCACGCACGCCCTGGTTCAAGAATCACTCCATGCTTTTCCAAATCGACTTCGCCCCCAACTTTCTCCCGCCTTCCCCTTCCTCCCAGACCATTGGACTTGAAGCTCGAACTTTCCCCCTGATTCACGACCTGCTGACGTTCGAACTCGCTGCCTATGTGACGCGAATCACATAAAGCCATCGAACTTCATGATTTTCTTGCCATATATGTTATTTTCTACAACGAATCCAAAAATGGCCTTACATTTCCAAATCGAGCACTCCATTTCTCAGTATCCCTAACCCTAGCATTCAAACCACGCTCTATCAAAAAGTCGAGCTTCCCAAACAACTGCCGCACTTCAATTATATCATACCAGAGTAAAGCTCTTGCTGCAACAAGAATTTTAAAGGTGGATTCATATTTTTTTATTAAGTATAAATCGAGTTATGGATTTTTGAAATTAAAGAAGTTGCTTTCCTTTGTATATTTTCTTTCTGTAACCTACGTGAATAAATAGAAGGAGAATGATGGAGATAACACAGGGGTAAGGTTGTTGTAGGTAGGCTGAGATGAAAGAATAATGGATGATATGAAGTTTTGGTGGCCTTGATGTGAAATGAAAATAATATATATTTAAAATTCCCAAATATCCAAATATTTTATTCGAACTCTGATCGAGGCGTGCCGCCAGGCGTTTCTAATGTTATACCCATATTCCGAACGTAATGGAACAAGTCTCGAGTCCTAATTCGATCGTAGGTGGAAGATAGCTTTTTGAACCCAATTATAATATTAAATTTTCGATATTAATTTCAACGCTTTTCTATCCCGTACGACCAAATGATAACTCTAAACGCTACAAAATTTAAAATCCGATAATAATACACCATTACGGATTTTTCGCCGAATTCTGAGACTGTGCCTTGGAAGGCTATTTTTATTTGTTAATTTAAACAAGTTATTATTATTATTATTATTTTTAAAATCTAGTAAATCACTTATGAATCTAATTTAAAAAATTTATTATCTTCATTCTTGTTAGTAGAAATTAAATAAGCCTTCAAATCATTTTATCCAGCCTAAAACAAAATTTTCAATTATTTAAACAATTTTCAATTATTAAATTAAACAATAAAATTATCCAATAAATCATTATATTTGAAATTCAAGTTATTAAATCTATAAAATTAACTTTTAAATATTAAAAATCAATTTAATATTCTAATTTCAAATAACCAAAATTCTGGGTCGTTACAGATATTATCTCTTTGTGGCTTTGAGTTTGACATCATACTCCTCTTAGGAATTATGTGGATAACATTTGCCCCTCCGAAGTATAGTGGAAGCATTGACGTTTCAAGTCAATAACCTTGGGAATAACTCTTGTCGGCTATTAGTATTCCCTGCAAGTCTAACCAACTATTCAAAATTGATCCAATGGGAAATGCACGTCTTTTCTTTCACTATAAATATTCAAGTCTTTTTCCACTTTCTCTTTTACTTACGATTAAAAGCTCAAGGAAGCAAACATAGAAATTTACAAGATCATTACGGATTCTAGTTTTTTTGTCACTGAAGTTAAAATCAATGTACAACTCTCACTTTTATCGATTAGATCAATAAGTTAAATAAGGGGTTTTTTTAAATTAAAATTGTTACTAGGGTTTACTTACATGATTTTGATGTTAATATTCATATTATCACTTAGGATAATGATCGATTGTGCTTATAGATTGAATTAGTGATGAATTTCTATGTTGCTTGGATGATTTTAGGATTAACTAGTAGTTATGCAACATTGAATTTGTAGCCCAGTCATTTTTAGTTTAATGGTTAAACGAATAGTTTATCAAACCTAAAATTTAATACCGCCTTGCTCGTATCTACACTAATGCTTTACATCATTATCAGGACGTTTGATACTGATTAATTTACTCAGTTTTACGACGTCACTTTGATGTTCGATGTCAATTAAGTTTTTCCCTTTATCTACTACTTCAACAATCAATTCTGTAGTTCATAGTATTAATGCCGCAAGGTATTTATGCTGCTTATATACAAAGATGGGACAACCGATTTAAAATTTAACATGACATTCTATTATGTTGGCATTAACTAGAAGGATTGTCATTTTAAATTGAGCATTAATCTATCCATTCGACATGGGTTTATTTATGCACATTATACTTAGGATACCTTTATGTTAACTCTCATTCTTTTTTATCATAAGTTTAGCAAATATTTGTGCACTTTTAGTCAACTTAAAAGTTTTAGTTCTCTTATGAATTTGATATTGACTACTTATTGGTCATTGATTGGTTGTAAAATGTATGTTAGATTTTGCACTTTTGATAGGTAAATCACTTAAATGCTTTTTGGCTTAGCTCATAATAATCCATTTTTTATAATGAATATCCAAATTTGGAATAATATCATCTGGAGGGCTAAAAGGCAAGCAAAAATTCCATCCAGAAGATTAGTATGAGTTCCAAAGCTCCTCCCTCTTAGTTAATTCTTCTTTGGTTGTTGAACATTGGTTTTTGATATAGAGTCATTTGTAAACTTCTTAACCAGACTCCCCTGTTGTTTAACTTTTTGTTCCTTTAGCTTGTCTTTTTAGTTCAATTCTTGTTTCTAAACCAAAAATATGCTTCAACAAAGAGATTAGCAATTTAAGAAATTAGAAATTCATTTAGAAATTTATTTAATAGAGAACTAGAAAATTATCTAACACTAATTTTAAAGAGTAGGCCATAAAACTATTTAACATTAAGAAGATCAAAATTTCATCTGAAAATAAGAAACCCAGAATACCATCTTGTGACAATAATAAATCCGGAATACCATGTTCTGCTAATAAGAAATCAAGAATACCATCTGATAATAACAAAACCAGAAATCCCTCTAGTAATAAGAGAACCAGAAAATCGGAAAACCATATGTTATTAATAATCTGAGTAGAATATCAAAAATCTATTTGATAATAATAAGAAATCCAGAAAACCAACTGACAATAACAATCCGAATAAAAGATCAGAAATCCATCTGATATTAATAAGAAATCAAAAATATTATATGATATTTGATAATATGAAAACCAAAATTCCCTCCGATAATAAGAAGACCCGAAAACCATATGGTAATAATAATCTGAATAGACCTAAATAGAATACAAGAAACTCTATTTGGCCATTCCCTTTTTTATGGAAACTAATACTTTGAATAGCAACGGAGATTCCCATTGTTTAATGGAATGTCTCTTGATAAGAGATATGTGATCTTTAAGGTGTTTATTATTTATTTATTTTTATTTTTTAGTCTTATATTGGAAAAAAGTAGTTCCGTTCAACCATTAAGTCGTTTAGCAAAGTAGTTCCATTCAGTTATTCAACCTTCAACAAAGTAGTTCTTTTCAGCCGTTTTGCTATTCAGCCGTTCAGCAGAGTAGTTCAGTTCAGCTGTTTGGCCATTCAGTAAAGTAGTTCCGTTCAGTTGTTTGGCTGTTCAGCTTAAAAAAGGTCTAATTGATTTATTGATACTCATTACACAGACCTTCCTTTGAAGGATTTCCTATCTTTGGGTTGAGACTGAACCTACTAGAAGTTTGTTTTGATCTATCCATTGGATGAAATTATTCACAACTTTCTAGTAAGGATTTATTCTTTGCTTAATTCCCTTTGCCTCTTCATTGGGCTACAGACTTCTTCATCTCTTCTGTCTTTGCCCCTTCTTGGACTTTGCCTCTCTTTAGACTTTGGATATCTAAGTCCCTTTTTTCTTCACCCCTCCTTGGGCTTTGGAACCTTAGTCTCTTTTCTCTTCACCCCCTCCTTGGGCTTTGCCTCGCTTTGGGCTTCGGACATCAAAGTTTTTTCTTCGCCCCTCCTTGGGCCATAGACATCTTAGTTCCTTTTCTCTTCGCCCCTCATTGGGCTTTGCCTCTTTTTGGGCTTTGGACATCTTAGTTTTTTTCTTCTCCCCTCCTTGGGCTTTGCCTCTCTTTCGACTTTGGACATCTTAATCCTTTTTATTTTCTTCGCCCCTCCTTGGGCTTTGCCTCCCTTTGGGCTTTCGACATCATAGTCCTTTTTTCCTTTGCCCCACCTTGGATTTTGCCTCTCTTTGGGCTTTAGACATCTTAGTCTTTTTTTTTTTACTTTTCCCCTTTTATGCTTTGCCTCTCTTTGATCTTTGGGCATCGTAGTCCCTTTTCTCTTTGCCTTTCTTTAGGCTTTGTACTTCTTTATCTTTTTAGGAGTCCCTTCGGAAATGCGTCGGAGGCTTGGACCTCCATCTAGGAGGTGCTTTGAAAATGCGTTGGAATCTTTATCTCTCCCTCTATGAGGTGCTTTGGAAATGCGTCATAGGCTTTGTCCCTCTCTTTAGGAGATGCTCCGATAAAGCATCAAAGGCATTTTAGTAAAAAGAAGTTTTTGAAAAACTTGTTTGTTAAATTGATTTTTAGCCAGTTAATATGTTTGGGAAAACCTTTTTGAAAACTTCAACTTTTTTGATATGAAATTTCCCTTTGGAAGGAAGAATATTTCGAAAAAGAGCTTCTTTGGCAAATCAAGGAATATTTCCTCCAAATCGGTCTTTCCTTTGTAAAGAACTTTTATTGGTTTGGGTTTTGAGCCAATGAATTTGAAAAGATTTTGGGTATTTGAATTCTTCAATAAAGAAGCCCCTTCATCGCGTTGCCACTAAGAAGGGTTTTTGAGCCAATCTCATAATAGAAATGTAAATCTCAAATAAGAGACTGAGTGGTCATGATTGAAGAACCAATAGCCCTTTAATCCAGAATAGGCTCTTCTAATTAGAGTTTTAGCGGTGCTAATGGGCCTTAGTAGTTCCAAAAACTTTTCTTTTGAAAACATGTATAGGTTTTTCTTTTCAATAATTTATGAAAGCTTTGAAAATTATTTTATCAGCACATGCTAAATCAAAACCTTTTACATTCATTTACTAATGCCAAGTAATATTTTCGAATATTTTATAAATCTTCCTTGAAATAGATAAATAACACTTTCCATAATTTAGAGGGTATTTGTTTATAATCCTTTTGATATTTGAAATTTCTTTTCTCAAAGATGTGTTTTGTAAAACTTTTGCAATAAAATTGCTTGTTAAAAAAAATAAAATGGTGCATATTACTCCGCCTTTGTATGATATGTATAATTGCACTACTTCAGGTTTTGATTAGCGAAAAGGAATGTCTTATTTGTAAGTCTTAAAAGTTATAATTCATGAACCGGTAGACTTTGCAAATAAGAACACACATTTTTATTAAGGATCCCTTCTTTTAGGAGGGTTTTTAGTATTTACCTCTTTTCCGGAGATCGCCTTGTGCCAAAGAATTTACTATGATTCGTAAGACTATAAAGAAAGCATTTCTACTGCATAAATTCGAGCCTTGAGATTGTGAGTGTATTTTATCTTGGTATTTGAACTATCCTCTTTTACGGAAAACTAGAAATCTATTATGCTTTGACAAGAAAATCCAGAACCTCCTGGATTTTATTCTTAGTAGATTGGTTTTTTTTTCAACTTGTAAAGAAACTTGAATTTTGTATTATTTTAGCATATAGTGAAATTTAAGCATAAATCAAATTAGAAATTTTGAAGAGAAAAGTTGATCCATGGCGGGCATTTTTCATAAAACTTTTTTGCCTCACTGGAATCTGAATTTGAAGTAGCAAAAACTGCCTTTCCTCCACCAATTCCATTGATATACTTGTTCTGATTTCTTTATTTTTTTCTTGTAGAAAAAGCTAAGTTTCAGATGCTTGGACTATCCTCTTTAGAGCAAGAAATCTTTTAAGTTTCCTTAATTAATTCCTTTAGAAATCCTGATTTGATCATATTTTGAATTATTCCTACCAAGATTCAGCACTTGTCAGTCTAATGTCCATTTACTTTACAGTGGGCACAATAATAACTCATAATATATGGTTCAGGATGACTATGTATTTTGTAAGAAGTGGGAATATTTTCATCACCTTTTGCCACGATAAAAATGTAGGAGATGGGTTTGATTAAGTCTACATTATCGGATTATGAAATCTTCTTCCAACACTCTCTTCTACTTTCATCCCATTTTGGCCTTTTGTTAAAGTGATTGTAATCAAAAATTTCATCCTTCTTGTCTTGTTGAGGTTTCTTCTTATCATGGTACATCTCGTTCATACAGATAAATTTTTCAGCTCGAAAATGTAAGTATTGTTGATCTTTACATCAATTAATACAAAGTTCTTTCCAAAAAGGAGTTTGCTTAATTAGTCCTAAACGAACTGCCGTCAGCTTTTCTTTATCGGTCACATTTTCTGCTCTTAATGCTTCTGTATTAAATCTCTTTAGGTATTCACCAATCTATAGTTGGTTCTTTATATATGTAAAACCTGATAAAGTTAGAGGTATGTCCTAGGGGTAATTATGTAATTTGTTACATATATCTAACTCGTTGACCAATCATGTTCGAAATAAAGGTGTTTTCTTTTTATTATATACTTGATATAATATTGTTATATTAATTAATTAATTAAATTAAAAGTATATTTAATAGAAAATCCATAAATGGTATGTTTTGTGATAGTAGTTACAATATTTTGTAACCGTGAGTAATTTATCATAGTAAAATTAAATATACAATTTTAAATGTTTCTAGTCAAGATGCATCAAGACTGGATATTGATGTATCCGTTGGGACTAGAGTACGCAACGTTCTCCAAATGTTGGGCAGTGTATTACTTATGACTACTAGGGGCACCTAAGGGTTACGCACTAATAGTTATTGGATAACTATGGAACGACTCATTCGATAGTTTTCTATTGGTTAATATAACTAAGTCCAAATAGAAAATATCAATATGAATAATTTACACAGTTCTTTCGACTTGAGAATATTGTGAATCTTCAATATAAAAGCTCCTATTTGATTATAGTCAAATCATGACACAACGTCCATCGAGTGACTACGGTTGGGTCGAGTGGAAGTATTGGAAGTAAAGCACTATTCAAGAGAGGATATGTCTCATCGGTTATGGGGTTAGTATCACGGTCAACTCAAGTCAACTCAAAGTCAAAATCTCTTCTAGAGTAGTTCAGTTAATAATAATTGTTATTATTGAACCAAGGACTTTGTGTTTGGACTACAAAGTTGAATGTGGATGATGAAGAAATTTTGGCCATTACCAAATTCAATAAGTCAAAAATGAGATAGTTTTGATAAAGAGAATTTGTGTAAATAATTATCATAACTGGGTAACACTTAATACGGTAACATTAGATTTTACCGAAGCTGAGTAAGTGATAAATTTGGGCATAATGTTACACCACCTACCAAAATGAAGTGCGAATATTAGCATTCGAATAGTTTGATGTTAATTGCTGACCGAATTTACACCCAAGAGTAACACAACCAAAATGATGAATTCTCTTTAGACCAAACAATTTAATTAGTATATAATTTTTATAAATTAATTAATATTTATGAAATATTAATTATAAAATTTGGATATGATTTGTGAAATGAAATTGTTGCATATATTTATAAAAGTTATAAATATATTGATCGGTGTGAGATATCGATAACAAGTTAAGTTAAATATAATTGTGTATATCTAATTTGGTTAAATGAGCTCACAAACCCATGCATTTTAGAGTGATAGCTGATTGGTCGAGCAAGAGGAAGCGACGCCTACTAATTGTGCAATTAGGGTTTGGAGATGTGCGGTTGAGATCATTGTTTTCTCTCTTATCCTACGCATATAAATACTAATCTCAAAGCCCTGATCACAATCTAATTCATTTTTGGAGCCTCCACCTCCTTCTTCTTCTTCTTATTCTTTATTTTAATGGCAGCAGCTATCCTCTAAAATATCCCAAAATCTCAAACCTAATTCGAATTAAAAACAAAACTAGTTGATAGTGAACGGTCGTTGATTCTTGACTAGCGATCTCACGAATCAAAGAGTTTTAGAGAAAGAGATCTCATTATTCCAAAGTGTACTTTTGAACATTTGTTCTAGGTAATGTTTTACTATATCTTAATCATATTAGTGTGGTTTTATGATTTGTTAACCATTTAATCTTATGTATATAAATTAGATTATTGTTATTTCATTAGATAGGTGAGATTTTTGTATGTATTATTGTCGTCACAATGAAGATTGGATACGTGTATAAAGTTTATAGATCTAGTTCATGTTTTATGTTTTTAATCTAGTGTTAAACATAAAAATAAACTTTATTTCAAAATTATACATATTTATATATATACATATATTAATTTATGATTTACATATTCACATACAATTTGAATTAAAACATATGTTTACATTTTTATTGTATAACATTGATCTGAAATTTTCGTAGTACTTATTTATGTTTATTATGAGTTATAAGGTCTGAAAATAATTGTTAATAATTTATTTATATATTATTATTATTATTTAATGATGATTATCCGATTCAATAAATTCATGTAAAATAATATGTATTTCTAAAATTCAATTTTATATATTTTTTAAATTAAGTCATCATGTGAGGTGACATAGACAAATTTCAGATTTTTTAATTAGTTTTATATTTTTATAAATTAATTTTATTTCGGCCTGCTATCAATTATTTAATTAAAAATATTAATTTAATCGATAAAATTCCAAAAAAAATTTCTAAACCCTAAAAGTTGTTTTTAGATTTTCAAAAATTATGAAAATTGGATTTTCATCATATAATTATTTTTTATGGTCGAATCTGCTTATTCAATACAATATTCATATACATTAAATATTTAAAATTATTGCAACTTCGGATCCAATATGTTTTCTAATTAGTAAGTTAAAAAATATTATATACACACACACATATTTCTTTATTGTTATTTATGGTACAATAAATAGTTATATAAATAAATAAATATTTCCTATAATATTTTAATGATAGAACATATTTTATATATGTATACATATAAAATAATCATTTGAAATTTATAACTATATATTCATGCACATATTTGACAACATAAAATACATAGAAAATGAGCTAATGTATCCGTTGCGATGTAAATCCCAATATCTATATATGCACATGTTATATCATGAATGGAATGCTATGTTATACATGCGCACACATATATATGTGTATATGTATATGATACATACATACATGCATATACATACATACCTACATACATATATATATCTGTGTGTGTGTGTATACTTATATAAATAAAACCAAAATCAAATAAATCTCAAACTACAGTTTGTAAATTTAATAAAATCTTTGTACATAATCTATAAACTACAATTTGTAAAGTTAGAATACATTTGGACATAGTAATATTTCATGTCGTGAATAAATTACTAATTAGTGACATTTAATGAATCAATCAGTTTAAATTAAATAGAAAAAATAAAAGGTTTCTCCCTCTATTTAATACAAATTATGCTCTCAATTAATTACTTGTTTTAGGAAAAGAAACGAAAGGTTTTCTTCCTTATACATTAACTCTTATAATAAATGTTAGGTGTATTTGATACACTATACATTTAAAATTAAATTTATTTTAAACTTTCCTTTAACTGTTTAAATAAAATACATTATTTTATTTAACCTAAATTTAGAAAAGTTCTAAATGAAATTTAGACTTCATAGGTCCATTAAAGGTCCAAAATGAAAAGAAAAAAATTGAAATTCATCCATTTCTTCCGTTGCGGGTTGGCCCAATTCCTTCAAAACTGCGTTGAGAATTCATAAGAAAATTGCTCCCAAGAGTAGATGGTCTTTTCTTAGTAATACTACCATTTGACAGCTACTACATAAAAAATTTCAGGGAAAAGCTCGTAGCGAACTGCCCCAAAGCCGTTATAAAAATCCATTTGACTTTCAAAAGCTAAAGGTGATCATTCGGATCAGTAGTTCCATCATACTTTAGTGAAGGAATTTTGATGTGAGGCGAAATTCTAACAGCCATTATTTCTTCTATAAAAGGAGCTTTTCGAAAACTATTATTTTTCCTTAGGTCAAGGGCTCTTTTCTCCTTAAGCATATTGTTATTTGGTTGGGAATGTCCCTCTGGTATGCTTCATCACTATAGTAGTTTCTATTATACTCTTTATTTGAGATTGAGCTATCCAATTGTTCAAAGGGCTTTCTTTCTTAACTTTCTTGATTCATGTTTTGTTGACTCATTTTAGCCTTATTGCTTTTTTTTTGCGATTTTGGAGAATATATTTCTAGTCCCTCGTCTTGTGTTTTACTTGGAGATTCCGCTTTATCCCCTTCTTCCATAAGCTTTGTCGTTTTAGAATATTTTTTAAAGGAGCTTTCTCAAGAAGCCCTTGCATAACTATCAGTTGTTGTGTTGAATCCTGAACCTTGGCCTCACTACTTGGGAGCTTTATTAAAGTCGAAGATTGTCCAACTTCCATATTCTTTAAATTGAAGCTCGAGATGATATTATCCTCTACAGTCGTTGGTTTAGTGACCTCTTTATTTGGGATGTTGTTATTTCTTCTAGCTCTCACAATTTTAGCTGAAACAAAAGAACTTTATGCAATAAGTTTATGAAGAGAATTATAGGGAATTGGAAGTTCAAGCCCTCTTTCGAGTATCAGCATGTTAATAAATTTCTTCGTTAACACCCAAAAGGTATAGGGAAGTGAAACTTGGTTAAGTGAAGGCTTGAATATCCCTTGTAAACCTCAACGAGTGTTGGAAAAAGCAACATTTGGTTGAGTAAGGGCATGGGAAATTAGGCTAAATATGTTCAAGTCCATGATGACGTTATAAATATGATCATGTCGAAGTCATGTAATCTTGGAGTCAATCTATGTAGATCAATCAAGTTTAAGAGTGTTTTTAGAACTCGAAGCAAGCTATGATTTAAAAATCACAAGTGCATTGGAATTTGAAAGTGATGCAGCACGAGATAGCATGAGAGGGGAGGAATCGACACATACCTTAACTCACGATCGGCCATCACCAATATTCCACGACTCACGACTCATCAACATTGCGATTCACGACTCATCATCACCGCAACCTGCGACTTACGACTCATCCCCTTCGCGACTTACGACTCATCACTACCACGACTCACGACTCAACCTCCAAGGCGACTTAACTCCAATCACCCAACCTAAATTCTTGCCCTGAACTATTCCCAGCCTAATTCGAAGCTACGACATAACTCCTCCGACCTATCTCCTGTCGCGACTTAACCCAAGGCGAAGAATTCCCTCCCGATCGACCTAAATCGCGAATGAAGTCGCTTATTCCCAAATCGCGAATTACTTTAAGTCGCGTGCGTCTTTCCTTAAGACGCGAACTTTCATTCCTTAAGGCGTGAGGACTGTTAACTCGCGTGAACGAGTTATGATAAGTCGAGAGATATGATAAGTCGTGAGATAATATTTTAAGTCGTGTATTTCGTTCTTTAATGTGACTTGTGTTGTTTTGTATTGTAGTTTTTTTAAGTCGTAGTATGTTGTAATTACTATTGAAGGTCATGTAATGACCTAAGTGTTGTAATGTCTTTGATAAGTCGTTAAGTCGTATACGACTTATGCGAGTTGTTTTGTTGTAACCCTATAAATAGGGAGTTATGTCATTTGAAAAAGGTTGTTGATTGTTGAATAAAATTCTCTTTTGTTAGCTTTGTGCTTTCAATTAAAATCGGTAGTTGAGTGTATCTCCTATCTCCACCTTCGACATTCGAGTGCGCTCGAATCTTCAATCGTTGAAGCAAATTCGCGGAATCAAGTGCGCTTGATCAATGCTCGAAGAATTGTAGATCTCTCCACACGGTATCGTGCGCGATCAATGTGTCAGAGATAGCTTGAATTCGGTATCTTCGGATCAACGAATTGGGCATTTCAGTATTTCTCAATCCACCGATTGCTACTTTTCATCGTATCATCAAAAATTGTATTCCGCCGCTGCGTCATTTGGTATCAGAGCTAGAACGCAAGGAGTTTGCGTAGATTTTTGGAGTTGTGCGAGATTTACATCATTTGGAGAAGTGGGTTATCGAGATTTTGAAGAGATTTGTTCGTTTGGAGATTTTTGAAGATTTCAACAAGTGGGTAGTTTTGATTTGAAGATTTTTAGATCGAAGTGAAGTTTTTGTTGGAATTTGTTGAAGAGTGATCATGCCTCTGAGAAGAGCTAACCGTTATCGCAACATTGATGCTTTGTATGGGAGAGAAGAGGCCGATGAGATGGAGCAAAGAATTAACGACAATTTTAATGAGAAGATTAATGAAGGGATTGGTCGATTAGAGAGGATGATGTTGGAGATGAGTCAAAATCAGAGAAGGGTATCACCTGAATCGAGCCATGGGAGAAGTAGAGTTTCACCACATTCAAATCGAGAGAGAAGTGTTGATAGTGATCATAGAAGCGTGGATCGAGATTGTGATAGAAATGTTGATGATCGAAGTCGGGATAGAAATGTGACTGATCGAGATCGGAGGAATGTAGATCGTAGGAATGTTGGTGGAAGAAATGGTGGTGGTAGAGATGTTGGTGGTCAAGATCGACATCGATATACATCGGATTGTGACGAAGAGTATGATGGTGGTAGTGTTCATGGACGAGGACGTGGACAAGGAAGAAATCAGTCGGAGTATGATCACAAGTGGGAATCTGGGATGAAGACTGAAATTCCAGAATTCAAAGGTGGTATGCAAGCTGAGGAGTTTTTGGATTGGGTGGCTAATGTTGAAGAAATTTTTGATTTCAAAGAAGTTCCCGAACATCGTAGAGTAAAGTTGGTTGCTATAAGGTTGAGGGGTAGAGCTTTGGCATGGTGGCAGCAAACCAAACTTACACGTGAACGAATGGGGAAGTCAAAAGTTGAATCTTGGGAGAAGATGAAGAAACTGATGAAGGCAACGTTCTTACCTTACAATTATCAAACTCTGATGTATCAACGTTTGCAGAACTTGAGGCAGGGCACAAAGACTGTTAATGATTACGCAGATGAGTTTTATCAGCTTATTGCAAGGAATGATATTATGGAAACGGAAGAACAACTGACATCTAGATTCATTGGGGGATTGAGAATGCAAATGCAGGATATGGTGAATATGTTCGATCCAAGATCTGTGGCGGAAGCACATCAGAAAGCGTTGGCTTGGGAGAAGCAGGGACGACGAGAAGGTGGTGTGTTTACTAATTCCAACAATCAAGTGAAGGGCGTTAGTGGAGGTTCTAATGTTTCTAAACCTATCAGTAAACCAATGGTGAAGGAGGCTAAGAAGGCAAAGGTTAACAACGGTTTCAAATGTTACAATTGTCAGGAATTGGGTCATAAAAGCAATGAGTGTCCAAAGCCAAAGAAGAGAGCAATGATTGCTGAGGTTGAGGATGAGGATGAGGAGGCTGAAGATTCTAATCAATTACCAGTTGAGGAGGAAGAATTGTTGTCTGGAGATGATGGATATACATTAATGATGAGGAGGAATTGCTTAACACCGAAGCAGGAGGAAGAAACTAGCTGGTTGAGGAGTAACATCTTTCAATCGACGTGCACTATCTTGGGAAGGGTTTACAAATTTGTTATTGATGCTGGAAGCTGTGATAACATTATCTCTACAGAAGCTGTAAAGAAGTTATCATTGAAGACAGAGAAGCACCCGAAACCGTATAAGTTAGCTTGGTTGAGGAAAGGTGGGGAGGTGAAAGTTAGTCGAAGGACTTGTGTTAATTTTTCAATTTGGAAGAAATACAAGGACGAAATTTGGTGTGATGTTGTGGACATGGACGTATGCCATTTGTTGTTGGGGAGACCGTGGCAATATGATAGGGCAGTGCAATATGATGGGCGTACCAACAGTTACAGTTTCGTGTTTGAAGGCATGAAGATTACTTTCGTTCCCAAGAAGCGTCAACAAGAAGAAAACAAACTGGAGGAGATTGAGGAGCTGAAAACTTTATTAACCTTGAAGGAGTTTGTTAAAGAAGTCGAAGAGGAGCCGGAAGTATTCTTGTTAATTGGGCGTGAGAGCAGTGAAGAGGTTGAAATTCCAGAAGAAGCGAAGCCAGTTTTGAAAGAATTCGAGGATGTATTTCCAAAAGAGTTACCGAAGGAGTTACCGCCACTAAGAGACATTCAACATCAAATTGATCTTGTTCCGGGAGCAATGCTGCCACATAGACCACATTATCGAATGAGTCCGAAGGAACATGAGGAATTGCAAAGGCAGGTGGAAGAATTGCTTGAACAGGGGCGTGTGCAGGAGAGTTTAAGTCCTTGTGCTGTACCAGCTTTATTGGTACCCAAAAAGGATGGAACGTAGAGGATGTGCACAGATAGTAGAGCATTGAATAAGATCACAGTCAGATGCAGATTTCCGATGCCGAGGCTTGATGATCTGTTAGATCAAATTAGTGGGTCTGTGATCTTTTCGAAGATTGATCTTAAAAGCGGTTATCATCAAATTCGAATTAGACCAGGAGATGAGTGGAAGACAGCATTCAAGACAAGGGAAGGATTGTATGAATGGTTGGTCATGCCGTTTGGTCTATCGAATGCACCGAGTACATTCATGAGGGTGATGAACCAACTTTTCAGGCCGTACATTGGGAAATTTGTGGTGGTTTACTTTGATGATATTCTGATCTACAGTGCTAGTACAGAAGAGCATGTTCAGCATTTGAGGAAAGTGTTAATTATCCTTCGTGAAGAACAATTCTATGCTGCTACGAAGAAGTGTGTTTTTATGGCGAGGAGTGTTTTATTTCTAGGGTATGTTGTATCGAAAGAAGGAATACAGGTGGACCAAAGTAAAGTTGAAGCTATCAGAGATTGGCCGCAACCCAAGACGATAACGGAAGTTTGTAGTTTTCACGCGTTGGCTTCCTTCTATCGAAGGTTCATTCCACACTTTAGTAGTGTGATGGCACCGGTTACATATTGTATGAAGGGCAAACAGTTTGCATGGACGGAGGAAGCAGGGTTTCTTTTGAGCGAATCAAAGAACTCTTGACGTCAGCACCAATTCTAGTATTACCAGATTTTCAATTAGTATTTGAACTACATACTGATGCATCCAAGGTTGGGATTGGAGGAGTGTTGAGTCAAAGGGGACGTTCGATTGCATATTTCAGTGAGAAGTTGTCGGGAGCGAAGATGAGATACAGTACATATGATGTGGAATTTTATGCTGTTGTACAAGCTATAAAACACTGGAGACACTATCTATTTCAGAAAGAGTTCGTTCTTTACACTGACCACGAAGCGTTGAAGCACTTACAAGGGCAAGACAAGATTTCAGCGAGACATGCATCATGGATTGCATATCTGCAACAGTTTACTTTTGTCGTCAAACACAAGTCAGGAGTGACGAATCGTGTAGCTGATGCTTTGAGTAGAAGGAGTCATCTATTGACGACAATGAAAGTTGAGGTGACAGGTTTTGAATTACTGCCAGAGCTGATTGCAGAAGATCCTTACTTTACAAAGTTCGTTGACGAAGTCAAGGAGGGAAAGACGGATGAGTTTGTACTGGTGGATGGGTTTCTTTTTAAAGGAAGTCGATTGTGCATACCGGATTGTAGTTTGAGAATGAAGATTGTGAAAGCATTGCATGAGGAAGGTCACGTGGGTAGAGACCGTACGTTACAATTGATTTCGCAATCTTATTTTTGGCCATCAATGAGGAAAGAGGTTAAAAGGTTTGTGGAGCGATGTCATATCTGTCAGGTTTCGAAAGGAACTACGACCAATGCTGGATTATATATGCCGTTACCTGTACCAACTAAGCCTTGGGTTGATGTGAGTATGGATTTTGTAACGACCCAGTATTTTGGACCATTCAAATCGACAATAAATCCACACATGTCGGACTTGAATAATTCAAAACAATAGATTGTTAATTTAAATTGGCAAAACTTAGCATATACAATAAATAAATAATCACAGACACAAAGTAATATAACAATAATGCAGCGGAAACAAAGAATAGTAGTTCATGAAGCTACTATATATATATAACAGAGTTAAATAAGATACAATAGAAGTCTCGAATACAATAGATATCTCAATACAATAGTCAAATACAAGATCTGAATACATCACTGGAATCAACTGAATAACTGAAAGCTGGATAGATAGCTGGATCTCCAAGCGAAGCTCCAACTCCAAAGGTGAGTCTCGAATACTGGTACACTCTGTCTGACCCGAGCGTAAAGAAAAACAAACACTCGAGTCAGGATTAACATTCTTATATCAATAAATCCAACTCAAGTGAACTAACAACTGAAATACAAGTAACTCAAAGGATGTTTGGGATAACCATCCCCTAAGGATCCGTTGAACTATCTACTATGTAGTAGTATACGCTAAGTAGATAATGTCAAATCAGTAAAGTACGATATCAAAATAGCGTTAAGTCATGGCCCATTCCACCCTTAACACATTTTTATTCCCAAGAGCATATACAAGACCGTAGTTTCCCCAAAACCGGAAGTCACCAGAGGGCAATCCATATACTAAAGGTACAAACCAAAATCGTAGTGGTCGCGAATAGGATAATCAGTATGACAAGGTACATTAGGCGATACCAACTAGGATACTAGTAGTTGCCTGATCCGGACTGATGTTGGGCATAGCAGCTACTACCCCAACACTGCGAAACAACACTCCCAAATCAAGGGGTGCACCCAAATCTAATCACAAAAGTAATAGATATGGTATCGAAGAAGTGTGTCCGCTAGAGATGGCGATCCTCAATGGCCCGGCGCGGCTCCTGTTTTAGTCATGTCAGGGGTCATCCAAAAATCATTCTCTTTCTTCAGTCAACGCGTTCACCAAAACCATCCACTTCGTTCTGGATCAACACTCCGCATATATTAGTTATTAAAGTGGTTTCGGTATCGACAGAGAGTATGTCCATATTCGATCCCGATCTCTTTAATAACTACGTATTATTACACCGATGGTCATTTAATAAATTTTCATAATAGTTATATTTCAAAACCGACATATCATTGCCATTTTAAAACCATATAAATACGATATCACTTTTCCTTCAAATAAATCCATTTTCAAAATCCTATCACTTTCCAAAGTTATATTGCTTTCGAAATCATAAGTCTTTTAAAATCATAACACTTTGGAAATCAAAACTTGAAATTCATAACACTTTGAAATCCCAGCACTTTCCTCTTAAATAGTTTAAATATTCACAAATCAATTTACATAAACTCGAATTCCAAAAATAAAATTTAATTAAATCTCAAATCATCAATTTCAATTCAATTTAGTTTCTTAATAAACCCTTTCAAATTATCGATTTCAAATGCCTATTTGAACCATAAATAAACCATTTCAATTTCAATATATTTCAAAGTTTAAACATTTCGACATTTCAAAACTAAATTCGATAATTCAATTTATGTCCCAATTTAATTTCATTACATTAGTTTCTAAAATATTTCTTTAATCATTTCAATACATCAAAATACAACTTAAATTTACAAATTTATATAGACAAAATATCCCATTTAAATTTATATAAGTTTGAAATATTCATTTAAGCCACTTCTTAATTAATTCAAGTTATAAAACATATCTTAAAATTTCAAATTTAATAGATTTCAAATCAACTTATTTAAGTATAATTCTTAAATAATTAAGAATTCCAAATCAATTCAAATTTATCTTTCAACCTGAAACATTTAAATTCTATATTTAAAAATATAAATTTTACATAAATACTTAAACATATTTCATATTGATTCAAATCAACTTTATTAAATCAACTTTAATAAATCTTTAAAATCATTATTTATTAAAACAATAAATTTCTTTCAAAACCGTAGAAATGTTTTTCAAAAACATTTATATATAGACCAACGGTGTCTGTATATAATTTTCTATCCTATGGTCAAGTGATACGGATATTTATCATTTCAATCTGCAATTTAAAATATATTCGGGTATATATCTTTTCAACCCGAAATCCCAAATTCAATTTAATTTGAAAATCGCTTGGGTCTATCATTTCAACCCATAACGATTTTCTCCTATTCTAAAGTCCGTTCGGGTATGTATCATTTCAACCCATAGTGATTCTATACTAACAGGGAACTTGCAGAGTGATAACAGATATGATAATAATATAACAACGGTAACAGGCATATATCATCAATATAAATAACAGATAATGGTGACAGATGTCACAGGTGAACAGATACAGATGATGGCATATATATATCAATATAAATAACCAATAATGATGTCAGGTGTCACAGGTGAACAGATACAGATGATGTCATAGATATAGCAATATAAATAACTAACAACAGCATATTTCAATTGTCGTTTCAATTGAAATCAAATTTAATAAATATAAGAACATTAATCGTGAGTGATTGCTCACCTTTCGAGGTTAGAGATGAACTACACGACGGGTTACAAATCCAAGCCCGAATTTCAAAGCAAGCATAATGGACATGAGTTTGACTATCAAAGCTGAAGATAAGGAATTTGACGAAAATCGAATTAGAACAAGATCGAAGAAGATGATTGATATAAGTTGAACAAAATATACGCTATCATTATATTATATATATTTTCAATATCTTTATTTAAGAAATATTAAAATAAGAAGAAATTTCAAAATCATTATTTAAATTCAACTCATATGTTAAGGTCAAAATATATATATACAATATATGTTGAAATATTTCCTTATATATGCCCAGCCATGTCATTTTATATATATATAACTAGTATAAAGCAGACTAGCAAATATATATATATATATCCCGAAAACCAATATATATATTATATTATAAATATCGATATTTACTTCACATCCATATACAGAAATAATTTATACTTACATAACTTATTTATAAACAAATATATCATAGGCTTGCATAACAACATATGTGAGCTAACACAAATATAACTTCCCTTATATTAATATATATATATATATATATATATATTGCAAACGCAAAACATATAAAATTATCTTAAACACATACTATAAACACTTTACACGGACTAACATATGAAACATATAAACTGATATACAAATAACTTGTTCAAAATCTTAAGTAAACTATTATATATCTAACTATTATAAAATATACATGACAGCAGGTTATATATATGTATATAAATCAATATATATATAAACAATACATAACTTTTACATAAAATACCTAGAAGTAAATAGATATATATATTCAGACTATAATTTTTAACAATATATGCATGCAGACTCACATACATATAACCAAAGCAAGATAGAACTGACATAACCTGAACTGCAAAATGCAACAATATATATATGCATGTAAGTTACAAAAATCATCATATATGTAAACTATAGATTGTATATGCATACATAGACCGAACCATATACATACTATATTTTCATAAAACATACAGACACAATATCTACCGAAAAATCAATGTGATTTACTTTGTTATTATTATTACTATCCTTATATATGTAAACCAGTAGAGTAAAATATTCACACTACAAAATTATATAAGTATATGTTCTAAATCCAAACATATGTATTATACTTAGCAGTATAATATTAGAAAACTATATATAAGGAAATATGATGAATACTATTGTCGTATGTAATATCATATATACACAAAATAAGTTTTATATAGCTTAATATATATAGCAAACTTCAAAGTATATATATACAATTATATATTTGTATGTAAAATTTAAGACTAACCCATCGTATTACTGTAACAGGCTATAACTAATAATAAATATACACACCTTATTCATGTATAACCGTATATACATAGAAACATTAAGGCATATTGATCGAGCTTGGTCGGCATTAAAGTCTGGGCATGAGACGGAGGGGCCGAGCGAGAGTGGCCAGAGGCGGAGCAAATCACTTAGGTGGTCGTGAGAAAGATCTAGGGAGCTGGCTTGCGGTCGCATGGGAAGTGGAGGGAAGGCATAGGCGAGCTGAGACATGGGTTATGGGTGCGAGTTTCATGGTAGGAGGCGGGGTGAAGGCTGTTAGGCCGATGGGTTCAAGGCTGCATGGGAAGGTGATTCGTTTGGGTTTGTTGTTCGCTTGATGGCTACAACTAGCGAAGGTGAGGGCATGCGAGGTGATTGGGCACGAGAAAAAAATGAATGGAGGAAGATGAAGAGTGAAAATAGCCTGTTATATTTTCATCCCCTATTTTATATTACTTATGGTAATCAAAATAAACGAACGAACCAAGAAAAATCAAGAGCCAGGGAAAAAATCAAAAGTCAAGGAAAGCAACAGTCGAGATAAATTCGAATTTAAAATGTAGCGGGCATTCAGTTTTACACATTGGTTAAGTGAAAGGTCACGGGCTCAAATGTTCGAAAACGGTTACCGGTACGGTAATCGTTTTACTGACTTCGTATCGTACCAGATCCCAACATATACAAATGAATATACTGCGGAGATCAGCACGACAAGACGATCAAAACGGTATACAGATATCGATAGTAGGACCATCCTATCAAAAGTCGATATGGTACCGAAATGCTGCAATATGTCAGAAATAAGATGAACGGAGCAATAGAAGTCAAAATTTGAAGAAACGAAATATGACGTCTTGCTCAGGAGATGGTTTAGAATTTTTCTATGTAAAAATATTTGGGTTTCGAAACATTTTATTTTCATCACTTTTTAACTGATTAAATTGAAGTAAATTTACGTGCGAAATAAACTTTCATATTTTCGGACGAAAATTTACCAGTTGCTATGTTTAACTAAACGCATTCCAAATATCAAATTTATATTTCAAAATTTTATCATTTAAAATTTGCACAAAATTTCAACTAATTACGTTATTAAAACATTTGAAATTTACAGGTCGTTACAGATTTTGTTTTGGGTTTGCCTCGAACTCAAAGGGGAAACGATTCCATTTATGTGGTGGTTGACCGATTTTTGAAAATGGCACATTTTATTGCTTGTAAGAAGACGGCGGATGCTGTTCATGTTGCTTAGTTATTTTTCAAAGAAATCTATCGACTTCATGGATTGCCAGAATCTATTGTGTCAGATAGAGATACTCGATTCCTGAGTCACTTCTGGTTGAGTCTGTGGAAGATGGTTGGGACGAAGCTGAATTTTAGCAGTGCATATCATCCTCAGACAAATGGGCAAACTGAAGTTGTGAATAGATCATTGGGAAATTTGTTGCGGTGTCTTGTACAAGACAATTTGAAAAGTTGGGACTTAAAGTTGTGTCAGGCAGAGTTTGCTCATAATCATGCTGTTAACCGAAGCACTGGTTACAATCCATTTCAAATTGTATATTCAAACTTGCCAAAGGGGCCGTTGGATTTAACGGTAGTACCACAACCGAAAGGAGTGATTAAACGAGCGACAGATTTCGTTGATGAGTTGAAAGATTGTCATCGGATCGTTCAGGAACGTTTGGAGAAGACAAATGAGAAGTATAAACAAGCGGCAGATAAGAAGAGAAGAAGAGTGGAGTTCAATGAAGGTGATTTTGTGTACGCAGTGTTGACAAAGGATCGATTTCCAGTTGGAACGTACAACAAGTTGAAAGCTCGAAAGATTGGTCCAGTCGAAATTTTGAAAAAAAATCAATGATAATGCATATCGATTGAAGTTGCCAGATGATATTCATACTGCAGACGTTTTCAACGTAAAACATTTGATTCCGTACCATTAGAATGAACTCGTTGAAGAAGAGGAGAGCGTGAATTCGAGGTCGAATTCTTTCCAACAAGGGGAGGAAGATGCAGCACGAGATAGCATGAGAGGGGAGGAATCGACACATACCTTAACTCACGATCGGCCATCACCAATATTCCACGACTCACGACTCATCAACATTGCGATTCACGACTCATCATCACCGCAACCTGTGACTTACGACTCATCCCCTTCGCGACTTACGACTCATCACTACCACGACTCACGACTCAACCTCCAAGGCGACTTAACTCCAATCGCCCAACCTAAATTCCTGCCCCGAACTATTCCCAGCCTAAGTCGAAGCTACGACATAACTCCTCCGACCTATCTCCTGTCGCGACTTAACCCAAGGCGAAGAATTCCCTCCCGATCGACCTAAATCGCGAATGAAGCTGCTTATTCCCAAATCGCGAATTACTTTAAGTCGCGTGCGTCTTTCCTTAAGTCGCGAACTTTCATTCCTTAAGGCGTGAGGACTGTTAACTCGCGTGAACGAGTTATGATAAGTTAAGAGATATGATAAGTCGTGAGATAATATTTTAAGTCGTGTATTTCGTTCTTAAATGTGACTTGTGTTGTTTTTTATTGTAGTTTTCTTGAGTCGTAGTATGTTGTAATTACTATTGAAGGTCATGTAATGACCTAAGTGTTGTAATGTCTTTGATAAGTCGTTAAGTCGTATATGACTTAAGCGAGTTGTTTTGTTGTAACCCTATAAATAGGGAGTTATGTCATTTGTAAAAGGTTGTTGATTATTGAATAAAATTCTCTTTTGTTAGCTTTGTGCTTTCAATTAAAATCGGTAGTTGAGTGTATCTCCTATCTCCACCTTCGACATTCGAGTGCGCTCGAATCTTCGATCGTTGAAGCCAATTCGCGGAATCAAGTGCGCTTGATCAACGCTCGAAGAATTGTAGATCTCTCCACACGGTATCGTGCGCGATCAACGTGTCAGAGATAGCTTGAATTCGGTATCTTCGGATCAACGAATTGGGCATTTCAGTATTCCTCAATCCACCGATTGCTACTTTTCATCGTATCATCAAAAATTGTATTCCGCCGCTGCGTCAGAAAGCAAGTCAAAATTCAAGATGTTTATATTCGAATATCATGAAAATGTTGAATGTACAAGGTCCTATGTGCAAAAAATACAATCAGCACTAAATCCCTTAATTAATTTAGGGTTACAAAGTTTAAAATGCAAGAAGTTAGGGAAAGAATGACCAGCCCCCTCTACAACGCCCCTATGTTTGTATTTATAGGGGTAGAGTTGTGGCACATTAGTTTGACTTCGACATTTATGAGCTTCGACTTTAATACCGCACGGTGTTAGCTTCTATTAATAATGTTCTTCGGCATTCTTGAATGCATAGTTGAGCTTCGACGCTGCTATAATAGAGGTGGTATTTGGCACCAATAAGGAGGGACATTAGATTATAGTTATTCCAGCATGAATCGGCATTGATATTGAACAGCATTTCTACGGTGCGATAATAATATGTGGCGGCGTCATTTTGTATGACGTCGGCCTTAATAACTCATGTGAATGATGATGTCTTTTAGCATCAACATTGCATGTATAGATGTGCGGCATCAGTTTGAAGCGATATTAGTATGAAGCAGTATTAATGAGGAGCAACATTGAGAAGGAGTGGTATTATAACCTTCGTCGATATTGATGTCTTTCGGCATCAATATCACATTTATGGATGTGCGGTGTCTTCTCTTAATTGACGAGATGCGATATCCATAGGAGCGACGCTGATAAGAAGCGGCGGTATTTGAAGGTTAACACCAGCATAGGGTGACATTTTAGAAGTGCGGCATCGATGGGAGACGACATTAATAAGGTAGTATTGATGAGGTGCGACATCATTTGAAGGATAGGACCAAGATGATGCTGGATTAGAAATACGCAACATTGATTTTTCTCTATACTTCGGCATTGGCTTCGGCATTGGTTTATATCTTTGACATTAACTTATTCCAATAGCTTTGGCACTGGCTTATACTTTCGGCGCACTTTGCTAGTACAGTAGTATGACTATGTCGCATATCTTCGGGATCAATAAAGTTTGCTCTCTTAATGTCATCTTTATGTGCTTTATAATGGTTGCTATTATAAAGGTTTCGACACTCCTTCTTGTAATGTGGTTCGATATCATCTCCTTAAGGCTTTGAGTTCGACACCATACCCTCCTTAGAAATTATGTAGATAACACTAGTCAACATTAAAATTGAAGAATTTCAGATATAAATATATCGAAGAAAACTTTGGATTTTCATTTAATTTGATATGATGGCAAGAAACTAAGTAATGCTTAATTTTGAATATGTTTTAAAATATGGTGAAATTTAATTTTAATGGACTACGTTTTTATTAAAAGTGAAGAGTTTCGTAAGACATTATAAGAAAAGATATAAAATCAGTTGTAGGTTTTTAATTACTAGGAAGTGAAGAGTTTTGTGAGACATTTTACTAAAAGAAATAAAAATCAGTTGTAGTTATCCAAATGTCTTAATTCCATACATGGAATATTATTTATCATTCCTTTCAAGTTATTTTGAAATAAGTTTAAAATTATTAAAAGCATATTTATGAAACATTATGACATGAGATGGACTAAATGCATTAGTTATATTATTCATTTAAAAGGATATCTTAGACCCGATTAAAGACATATACAAGTATGATGTTACATCTAAAAATGCACTACAGCAGGTTTTCAACAAAAATATAAAAAATGACATAAAAGCCCTGATGTTAAATTTTGCATAAGCCCCATAGTTCCTAGGGCTGCTTTGCTATGAGCATTTCCGCAATGGGATCTGCTCCTCATTCCATTTCATTTTTCTTACGGTAGGCATGCACGAGAGAAACTACTAAAGATATTTTTTAATTGTACGTTTGTACGAATAAAAAGCGAACATTTTTATTTTGCAGTTTTAAGTACATAAGTAATGATTACCTTTGTTTTGGTTTTGTTAGGTAACAGTTACTCGTACAGATGGTTTTGAGGGCGCTTCAGCTTTTCTCCTTCATCTATTTAACATTTTGGTTTTGAGCGTGCTTCAGCAACCGACTATACAAATCATAAATCCGTTGTTTGTGGTGCGTAAAACTCCTACCATTTGGAGCCACACACGAAGCCCGTTTCATTTCGTTATCAACGCGTGCTTTGTCATCAACCATACACAACACAACGTTTATCTCGCAATTAATTAATAAATGTATATAAACAGCAAGTAAACATGTGGCATGCTTGAGATTTGAACAACATCGCTTTATACATCACATTAATTAAGGTAGGCATTGTTTTCTGGTTGAGTAACCTCAGTTTAAATGTTCAAGACGATACTACTAATAGCAGATGCGCTGATCCCACCTAATATAATCATCAGCTAATTTTATGGTTGGAACAAACTCCATCTCACCTCACATTGAGCACTCATTAATTAGAAAAACCAGAAGAAATTAGATGATCAGCAAACAAGATACCTGTTACGTGTCTATTGCCCCACCGTGTTATGTATTTGTGAACAAATGAAGTTATTTATATACAGCTAAGCAGGTGTACCGGTACAAATCCATCTGAACTGTTGTAGGTATAATTGGTTTTGACTTCACTGAATCACTGCTGATACTACCGTAGCTGCTCTGACATTGACCTTTGTCACCCAAATACATCCGTGTTTAGGACCATTTTATGATCGGAGAATTCAGTACCAGAATTTACCAGTCATTAAAGCATTTTCAGTTACAACGTCATAATAAACACCATTTCGTAGTTTAACCAAATTAAAAGAATAAAAGGCATTTTTATCCTCTACCACATCTTCGCAACATTACTCATTTTCTTGTTTGGTGAGATAAGGTCAACGAGTCTTATTCTTAAAAATCAACGATAACTCAAATCTAAAGCTAAGTCTTTATTTGTTACTCTTCCCACACCTCCTACAAACTATAATAACATGACTGCGCTGCTTCCACAAACAATGTTTTTTTCTCTCACTTCCCATCAAAATCCAATCCTCGACATGGTAACTTTACATGCCCGGGTGGATTTCGATCTTCAATGTTCTTATTGTAACCTCAATCTCAGTTTCGCAAATAAGTTTGAAGTACATATTACATTTTTTTTAACTCTAAAAGCATGACCCACTAAATTTTATGGTTTCGTATGTGTTTGTACAAATCATAGCTCACATTGCAATTTGGCGGTAGCATTTTTTAAATTAGGGTAGTATCTTGAGTGAAGTATATGTGTATATATTTTAGCTTTCAAGCTATTTTGCAGTATCATGTGTATAATTTTTTTTTATATATAAATATACTTTTTAGTAACATTTAATGATCAAGGTAAAAATTATTTACATGATTTTGTTTTATAAAATTGCTTTGTAGTATCCTTTCATGTTTCTAAGTTGAAATAATATTGGGTGAAAAATCAAAATATAATATTTGTTAACTAGTATTTGACCAAACGATATTTCAATGGAATTAGACTACGAAATGATAATGAAATGGATTCTGGACTTCAAGAAGATCAACTATAAAGAACTAGAGAAAATAATAGCATTTTGGCTAACTCCATGGATCGGTATCATTCCATAGATGGATTGACACGGATCTACCAGGAGGTCAAAAATGCCTTTGTTTGACTTATACTATGGATTTACATGCTACTTTGAGGAAAAAGATGTTAGGGTTGTCTCACTTTTGACAAGAAGGAGCGACGGTTTGGAATTGTAATAGTCCAACATTGCTAAATAACTTGAAGAAATGGTGTACAATTTTGGGTTGGTAGGCATAAAACATTAGAGATTCCATTTGTTACAATAAAGTGTGTCAACTAATATGCGTACGTCACATACTGGAGTTGGAGAGATTGCTACGATCGTTGTTACACAACAAGTGGTATTAGAGCCGATGGTTACGAACTGAGCCATGCAAACAAATAATGCTCTTAAAAGTACTCCAAGGGGATGTGAGCCAAATAGGAGATTGTTAGGGATGTCTCGCCTGTGACAAAGAGGAACGACGGTTTGAAATTGGAATAGTCTCAGATTGCTAAATAATTTGGAGAAGTAATGTATAAATATGGGTTGATAGACATATAACATTAGAGATTTCTTTTATTATAATAATGTGTATGCCAACTAATATGCGTTCGCCATGTGTTGGAAATAGGAAGCTTGGTTCGACCATCGTTACACAACAAAAGATAAGTTCGAAAGATGAGGGATGGATTGGTACTGATTCATCGTAAGTAAGATTCTACTCTTCAAGATCAAAGGAATGAAGGCTTGAGAAAATTTAAAGCATAAAGTCAACATTTGGCCAGATCATAATTCAGCAACAGTCCAACAAATATATGATTTTGGTTTGACTTGGCCTATGCTTCTTCCTATCTTCTCCCATCTGACCATTTGATCATTCAAAATGAGATCTGGTGATTCTAATGCGTAGATTAAACTATACATAGAAATCTTCATCATTTGATAAAGGACTTTTAGAACTTTAACTCTTTTTTCTAAGGAAACACCGCCAACAATTGATTTGATCTTCATACCACGGTATTCTTTTTGAAATTTGGTTGTAATAGCGAAAAGTAATCAATAAAACTATAGTGGATGTAGACCTATAACAAACCATTATTAAGAATCATTTAATTGGGATTTTATAGTGAATGTTTATTTAAATAAAAAGGGTTTAAATATTAAAATATTGATAAATACAGGTAATTGGAATTTTAATGGTTTAATATTTTATAGAGTGAGAAAATATTTTCTTTGGGTAATTTTTGATTTTTATAGATGGTTTAGTCATTTTTAAAAGCTAAAATAATTTTTAAAATAAATTAAAATCAGGATAAATAATTTTATAAAGTTAAATATTAAGAAAAAAAGAGATTATAAATTTATTACAAAGAAAATGATTTTTATTTTATTTGTATAAGGAATTCGAGGTTTACTAAGTATAAAGGATCAAAAATGTAATCAAGAAATAAGTAATTAAAAATAGGTCAAATTGTGGGAAACAAGTTTTTATAAAGTTGCTTAAATATTAGTTAATGCAAAATATGATTTTTATTTGGGGTTTCGAATTGAGTTAAGATAAGTGTGGAATTGATTGAAAAACGAAACAATGAATAAAAATAAGACTACATGTTTAATTAAGGCCTAAATGACCCAAGAAATACTTGCAGAAGAATGCCCAGCCAAATGACTTCTCTTGATCATTCTGGAGACTTCCACATCTCATCAAATATCATTGTCGTAGTTCACTTTTCATCCACGGTATAAGTATTTCAGACTTCCTCTAAAATTTAAAACCCTAATCCCTTCATTTAAAAATCAAAATAAAATAAAATCGAAAAAATTATCAACTTAAGATATAAGCTTCTCAACATGGATCTATAACACTTGGCAAGGTAAATTGAAATTTTGATCAAGTTTTAGCTTTGCTTGGAATTTTATAATGATTGAAGAAATAGGAAAAAGAAGGAACTTAAGCAATTTTCAAGCTAGGAATTTATGTTACTTTAGGTGAGTGATATTTCACTAACATATCTATGTTTAAACGCAATATTTGTTGTGTGAATGCTTTGCGTTGATCTTTGATTGTACATGAAATAGCTTTTTAATGAATTGTGCTTCCTTTGTTAAATGAAAATGAAAATGAACTCATCACTATAAACCTTCAAACCCCTCATATGTGGTCACTAAAAGTTGATTGTTAGCTTGGACTTAAATGTTGAAATGGATGTTGAAGGTGTGCCGAAAGTCAAGTTCAATCGGGGGAGAGAAAACGGAGCAAGCGATGTCCGGCCAAAGAGGGACATGCTCTAGGTTGCCACTTGATTGGTCGACCCCGTCCCCCATAAGCGTTAGACCGTTCATGGTCATTGGTCGCCCGTTGTAGTCGACTAGTCTTGGAGCATGTAACTCCAAGGTTTTGCGCAAATTTGTTATTTAAAATAAGTCAAAATAATAAAATAAAAGTATATCTGAAAAGTAGAAATTTAACATTTACTTAATATGAAGTTGTTTTCTGGAAAGGATTTTATGTTCACTAAAAAGTAAAATAGGAGAGGTTTTATTTCTTTAAATTAAATAGAAATTGATTTTTGGGTTTACAAATTCATTTACAAATCCAAATAAATTCCAGAAAATTATAAAATGGTTTTTAATATTATTACATGATTTTAAAAGTATTTTCCAAACTTTTTGAATCAGAAAGAGATTTGGTAATCTTTCTAGTTAAAATCCAATTTTGGAATAAAATGAATATGGGATGTATTAAGTTCACTTGAAAATTCAGAGAAGCTTTTGAGATAAATAAATAGATTTTTATTATAAATAAAATCTATTTTACAAAAAAATTGGATGTTGTGTGATTACATTTTCTATGTAACGAGTGTTTGCGCCAAAATTGGTCACAAACCCCGAATGTTGTGAAAGCACCAGTGTATGAATATAAATCAACAATATTCACACACAAATCTCAAATCTATGCAAACATAGTATCACAATTCAGAAATAATGAACAGAAACATGAGATTTATAGTGGTTCGGCGATCTTGCCTATGTCCACTCTGAAGTTGATGATTTTATTGATATTCGCTTGATGATTACAATTTCTTCTGATGTAATTCAACTGATTTTAGGATTATAATCTGAATCTAAGGAAGCAGTGGTGATTCTGAGTAAATCTGGCAAAGTCTGGGCGCTCTTTAGCTCTTAGAATTGTCTGACCCCTTTTTTGAATGACTAGGGGCTCTATTTATAGGTGTAGGAGGCTGATATTTCGCCTAAAATCCGGGGAGACCACTTCTGGCACGTGAGGGGGCCCACATACCCGCTTTTAGGAAATCCGGGCCCACTTTGGGATCGATTCGACCCTTGCTTCGAATCGATCAAGATTTGCTCTGATTGAGATGAAACTTGGTGTGAACATTCTTCATCATGCGCTTAAGCTTCTGTAAAAATTTCATAGCATTTGGACTTGTAGATCTCAAGTTATGATCGATTCAAGTGATGATCTTCGTCATATGGATTCGATCGAATCGGTAGGGTTGAATCCATATGTTTGGCCTATGGATTCGAACTGAGGCTTGTTTTATGGATTCGAACTAAGGCTTGTTCTATGGATTCGAACTAAGGCTTGTTCTATGGATTCGAACTAAGGCTCGTTCTATGGATTCGAACTAAGGCTCGTTCTATGGATTCGAACTAAGGCTCGTTCTATGGATTCGAACTAAGGCTCGTTCTATGGATTCGAACTAAGGCTCGGCCTATGGATTCGAACTAAGGCTCGGCCTATGGATTCGAAGCAAGGTCCGGCCTATGGATTCGAAGCAAGTTCATAGGATGGATTCATAGGATGGATTCGAAGTAAGGTCATTTTCTCTATCTTGAATTGATCATAGCTTGAGCATACGAACTCAGATTGGCTTGAAACTTGAACCGCTGGTTTCTACGGCTTTGCTTATCATGTCTTGTCAATTGTGGCTCAATCCGGACTTGGGCAAAATTCATCGATATTCATGGCGAATCAGTGTATAACGATCTTTTACAACGAACTGTCTTTAGTTTTCCAGTAAACTTTTTGGTGTCACGGCCTTGCCAAAAGGCGGGATAACATTTGCCCCCCAAAACATGCCTTGCGATTGGAAGGTGTGTTTTGTAATGCCATAAGCCGGATGTTCATATCCTGTTGATGACCTGTAAAGAAATTGATAGTCTTTCCTGACCATGAATGACGATCGTTCACGACCGTATGTCATTTGAGATGATATGTGACCGTTCGAGGTCAGTTGCCGTTCATGGAAAATAATGAAATGGGACCGTTCGTGGTCGGATGCCGTTCACGGCAAATAAAGAAATGGGACCGTCCGCAGTCGGATGTCGTTCTAGAAGAGTTGCGACCGTTCGTGATCGTGTGTCGTTCTAGGCGAACTATGACCGTTCGCGGTCAGGTGACGTGGAAAGAGGAATGTGATCGTTCGCGATCGTGTGCCGTACGGGGCAAAAATGTGATCGTTCGCGATCGAATGTCATATTAGGTGAATTGTGACCGTTCATGGTCGAGTGCCGTACGAGGCAGAGTGTGATCGTTCGTGATCGAATGTTATACTAGATGAAGTGTGACCGTTCGCGGTCGGGTGCCGTTCGAGGCAAATGGTGACCGTTCGAGGTCGGGTGCCGTTCGAGGCTAATGGTGACCGTTCGAGGTCGGGTGCCATTCGAGGCTAATGGTGACCATTCGAGGTCGGGTGTCCGGGAGGGGGACATAGTATTATCAATGTCAGGTTCACGTTTGGGTGAACTTCTGAATCAGCGATCGTGGCGGTTCATCGCCATACAAGGTGTGCTTGTGGACCGTTCGCGATCCAAAGCATACGCAAGTAACTTCTTCTACAGAATTGCAAATATCAAATTAACGTTCACAGAAATATTCAAACAAACAAAGTCTAAATGTTCAAATCAACATGAAACAAAAGCAAAGCAAGGATGTCAAAGTGTAAATTCTCACTACAAGACGATCAATAATCATTCAGAGCATGCCTGTGGATCGTTCGCGATCTCATACATGTGTAAATGGTTTGATGTTGTTAGTGAGAAATTTACGACTCGTTCATCGTTATTCAAATCAATTGATAACCAAACGGTGTCCTGGTTCAGGATCACCCCTAGTTGATGTAGACGGTGGTCGCTTTGGTTCCACCATTGGAGCTCGCCTCCTCACATACTGAAGTAGCCTACCGTTCCTGATATGCCCTTCTACTTCATCCTTCAGGTGTCTACAATCATTTGTGCTATGTCCATTCAGCTCATGGAATAAGCAATATTTGTCTGATTTTCTCTCGTCGGTAGTTGGATCCCGTCGTATTGGCCTACGATAGGCAACTTGCTCTCGGGTGTCTTGGTAGATTCGCTCCAAACCCTTGTTTAGTTCTGAATAGGTGGTAAATCGCGGCTCCCTCCGTTGCCGCTTTGACCTATCATCATTTTCTTCAGCTTTTCGCTTCCCTTTATCAGTCTCTACACCCTTTCCAGGTGAATTACCGCCTCTAACTATGTAAACATCGATTTCTTCTTCTCTCTCTGTACGAGCATCCTCTAATCGTAAAAACTTTTTGGCTTCATGATAAAATTCTCCTAGATCCATAGGCGGATCCTTAGTTAATGAATTTTTGAATTCTGTGCCGTCAGCTATTCTGGACACGGCTGCCATCATAACCATGGATGGATTTGGCCGATACACCGATGCTGCTGCCGCATTGAACCATGTCAGGAAATTCCTCAGAGACTCCCCAGCTTTCTGTTTTAGCGTTGCCAAACTCATCATATTCTTGGGTCTTGAAATGTGAACCCTGAATTGCCTCATAAATTTCTCAATCAAGTCAGTCCATGTCCCAATGGAGCCGCTCTCTAGCTGTCTGAACCATAAAGCTGCTATGTCTGTCAAATACAATGGGAAGCACCGGGACATGACTTCCTGTGATGCCCCCAGCACTTCCATGTGCCTTATATACCTCGTTAGATGGACCGCAGGGTCCGTCCTCCCATCATACCCTTCTACTGTTGGAAGTTTGAATTCTGGTGGGTTCCTAGCCAACCTAATCACAGGAGAAAAGGGACTCCTGTTCACGTCTTCAAGATCTCTGTTTACTAATCCTCCTCTCATGGCTCGCCTGACCATCTCTGCCAATCTATCATTGTCTCTAAGCTGTAGTCCTCGTTCACTACCTTCGATCTGCCCCGCGAGTCCTTGTGAGCTTTCGGGTGTCTGCCCCCCTGGCTGAGCATTCATCCCTCTATCGCTGCCAGGTTGCTCGGATGTCCTTGTCTCTCTTCCCGGGTTCGGATCAACATGTCCTAAGTGTGTGCCCCCCAGCTCTGGCGCTGCGTTGGATGGTCCTGCTTCGTTCTGGACTCAGGTTGTTCCTTGATTTTTCGCTCCAAGTTGCCCAATCTGTTGAAGCAAGTTCTGTATCATTTTTTCTTGTCTTCTCATCATTGCCTCTATCTCATCCCTGGCGACGAAGGCTGAAGCTTGGTTTGCTCCTGAGGAAGCCTCTTGACTTCCTTCGTGCTGACTTCTCTCAGCTCTTTGCCTTCTACTTGTTTGTCGAGTCATTGTCTTTCAAATTTTCAAATCCTAAGTTCAATTCTCAGTGAAAGCACCAAAGTGTTTGCACCAAAATTGGTCACAAACCCCGAATGTTGTGAAAGCACCAGTGTATGAATATAAATCAACAATATTCACACACAAATCTCAAATCTATGAAAACAGAGTATCACAATTCAGAAATAATGAACAGAAACACGAGATTTATAGTGGTTCGGCGACCTTGCCTACGTCCACTCTGAAGTTGATGATTTTATTGATATTCGCTTGATGATTACAATTTCTTCTGATGTAATTCAACTGATTTTATGATTATAATCTGAATCTAAGGAAGCAGTGGTGTTTCTGAGTAAATCTGGCAAAGTCTGGGCGCTCTTTAGCTCTTAGAATTGTCCGACCCCTTTTCTGAATGACCAGGGGCTCTATTTATAGGTGTAGGAGGCTGATATTTCTCCTAAAATCCGGGGAGACCACTTCTGGCACGTGAGGGGGCCCACATACCCGCTTTTAGGAAATCCGGGCCCACTTTGGGATCGATTCGACCCTTGCTTCGAATCGATCAAGATTTGCTCTGATTGAGATCAAACTTGGTGTGAACATTCTTCATCATGCGCTTAAGCTTCTCTGAAAATTTCATAGCATTTGGACTTGTAGATCTCAAGTTATGATCGATTCAAGTGATGATCTTCGTCATATGGATTCGATCAAATCGGTAGGGTCGAATCCATATGTTTGGCCTATGGACTCGAACTGAGGCTTGTTCTATGGATTCGAACTAAGGCTTGTTCTATGGATTCGAACTAAGGCTCGTTCTATGGATTCGAACTAAGGCTCGTTCTATGGATTCGAACTAAGGCTCGTTCTATGGATTCGAACTAAGGCTCGTTCTATGGATTCGAACTAAGGCTCGTTCTATGGATTCGAACTAAGGTTCGGCCTATGGATTCGAACTAAGGCTCGGCCTATGGATTTGAAGCAAGGTCATAGGATGGATTCATAGGATGGATTCGAAGTAAGGTTATTTTCTCTATCTTGAATTGATCATAGCTTGAGCATACGAACTCAGATTGGCTTGAAACTTGAACCGCTGGTTTCTACGGCTTTGCTTATCATGTCTTGTCAATTGTGGCTCAATCCGGACTTGGGCAAAATTCATCGATATTCATGGCGAATCAGTGTATAACGATCTTTTACGACGAACTGTCTTTAGTTTTCCAGTAAACTTTTTGGTGTCACGGCCTTGCCAAAAGGCGGGATAACAACGAGCAATTGGAATTAAAAGAGTTATAGTACTGTTTGGTATTGGACTTTCGATAAACTCCCTATGATTATTCTTTGGATTTGTTACACAGAATATTATACTAAGAGATGAGTGTAGTTTATAAGCACAGAGTAAACGTTTGAGTATCATTAGGTGGTATAGGACACCTGAGCTGATATTTATTTGATTACCTTTTGTAAATCAATGTCACCAATATGGGGTCGAGTTACATAGGGTATTTTATATATGGTGTTGCGAACTGAGAGTGAGCAAGCCGAGGACCATAAGTGTTCCTATTTATTATGCGTACCCTTATTTTGTGAGGTGTAAACAAGATTAGGCTAGTATCAGTCCTAGTGGCCTGATTGCGGGGTAGCTTCCTGAATCCATGACATATGATCGAGAGCCAGAGCTGAGAGCCACTGCCCTTATGTAACATAGGCTAGTAGTCTATTACTAAAGACTATAGGGGTAGTGTGTTGTGAGCATATGAGGAAGGTTTCTGGAGAAAGCTAATAGTTACCAGCCTCCCATCTAGTTATCAATGTTGCAAAATACCATATACTTATACACTTGTGGGAGATCTTATACGACAATGGGATAAAGGGACTATTTCTATGACTGAGTGTCTGTAAGATAATTAACCCCATCTATGAGTCAATTATACGATCATTGGTGGGATGATTTACGACACTGCTAAGAGCAGGTCATCTTGTGTAGGTTGACCTCGTACATTTCCATCTATTATGAGGTTAGATGAGAGCTAAATCTTGCATAGCAAAAAGCATGCCAAATCGCTTTATGGTTGATTTTATGTGATGTTTGTTAATTGTTGGACTAATAGTTGATTCACTCTTGAGTTAATGTTTGTTGATATTTTGCTATTGTGTACTTGTGATGATGTTGCACATGGTTTATGATATATTCTTATACTCAAGAGTAATTATATGCCATTTTATGCGATACATACTTTACCATGCCATTACTATCACATATTAACATTTTATTTTAGACATAGTCCGACTCATGAGTTATTTTAGAATACTCGGGTCAGTCGGAGATATTTTAGGATTATGGATGAAGTAGTCAGCTAGATCTGTTGGATACCTTTTAGAGGCTAGTCTACATAGTAGGATCACAATCACTTTATGTATTTTTGTCCTATTATTGATTATGATGATATGTTTGTTGGACTATAGTATTATGTATACAGTGGGCTAGAGTGGCATTTTTTAGACCTACTTAGACTCAGTATATTTGATGTATTATATTTTATCGTTACGTTCTGACTCCGTGATCTCAATTATCTATTCGTATTATATATTGTTTTATCCTGGAAACTATATGTATTTTTTGATTTGTGCCAATACTGAGTACATAATGGTAAGTATTGTATGATTTGAGATATATACCGGTGTTAGCTTAAGGGAATATTCCTATGTTTGAGCCCCATATAGCCTCAATCTCAACATTATCAAATGAAATTTCCTAGTACTACTCATTAATAATATGGGTATAGAGGTGGGGTGTTACATTTGGTATCCTAACAGGTTCAAACGAGTACATGATATAAGCTACACGAGTTATTGGCCTTATATAGATTTAGGAGTCCCTGTCCTCTTGGGTGTTGGGTAGATACCCTAAATATATGCTAGGAGTACATGTTGATTACTATGGTAGTTTACTAGGTGGCGTGCTTATTATTTTATGTTTGAATATATCAATTTCTTTTATTCTAAATGTGAACCTCACTTTAATGCAAAAGTGAGAATGATTGGTGGTTGATTTACCCGAGCCGATGTTGGACAGTCTAATGGATCCAGTATCGAGGCTGTGTACATGACCACTGATCAGTTAATGGATCTAGTGTGCAGCATTCAAGCATCTAGTGCTTCCACAACTCTTAATCCTCCTACTCCCCACTTTGAGTTTGCTTGGATGTGTAATGATTAAGTTATCCTTGGTGGGAAATCATTCAAGGGCACAAAGGGTGTAATGACCTACCTCCCAGAACATCTAGAATCCACACACACAAGCAATCAAATTCCCTAATGGTGTCACGGTTGACGTTCCATTAAGGGTAAGATATTTAAATAATCAATAAATATCATAGAGCTTATCTATTACTACACATCTAATTCTCACAGTGGAAGGAAATATAATATAATATCAATATAACATATAAATGGCTAAATGTATATCATATATAGAGACATAAAATCCAACATCATACTATAATAATAGATGGTACAATCAAATCCCATCTGAATACATGTCTAAGAATAGTACATATGTCTACAGGTAAATATACCAAAAAATTGTATAGATATCATAATAGTAGTAAAATAGCCATTACTCTATAATTGCATCCAACTAGCATACATCCTCATCTTTATGTCAACTAACTCAAAAAATGGACAACAAAGAAATAATAGAGAGAGGGTCAGACATAAAGTCTAGTGAAAAGGAACTATCGCTAATCTGCATGATTACCAATATGCTAATATATCATGAATAATACAAAATTGTAATACCCAAGGTAATAGAACCATACCTCAACCTATATCATCACATGCATCCAACAAGTTAGTACATTTCTACTACCATGCTACACTCTATGATAAAACCATCATACACAAAACAACATTGCACCAATCATGACTTATTCGTCAGACATGCTAAGCTTGTAGCCATGGATCTCCTGGTAAAGCCAAAACATGCCAATTATAATCACTAATATATGACCAATACTTACGATGCTCCCAACACATTGTCACCATCTAAGAATCGTATTGTACCTAAATCGATATAGAAACATGCCTAACCGCTACCATTTTCTTATCTTGAGAATTAATGACAAGTACATCCCACCATAGCTCGAGGTCTATAGCTGTAATACCGTAATAGGACGTCCCTTATCCCCAAATCGTCGCCGCCCGAAGATGATCAAACAAAGAAACAACTACTCATGAAACATCCACCTATTTGGAGGCCCAAAGCTAATGGCTACGGATGTTGCAGTCATCCATAGTTACTAATCCACGATGACCAAATACGGTGATGTTAGATACATTGATACACAGAAATACATGAATATGGAAACAAAATTAAAACATCAAAGAAGATCACATTCCATTTCAAACATTTCCAATTCATTACATAATCCCACAATCATTTTCCACGTTCAAAGAAAATATATTTATTACAACATACGCCAAGGGTGACATATGAATGAAGGGACTGAGCTAGCCCGAAGCGGAAGAAATGGGTGAATTTCAAAAAATTTACCATTTTGGATCTTCAATGAGCCTATGAAGTCTAAATATATATTAGATCCAATCTATGAAAACATTAAATAAACTCTTATCTTATTTAAAATTGGTTAAAAGGAAGTTTAAAATTAATTTAGTTTAAATGTATAGTGCATCAGATAAACTCAACAATTGTTTATAAGAGTTAATTTAGGGAAGGAAACCATTCATTTCTTTCCTTAAAAATAGGTAATTAATTGAGAGTATAATAAACATTATATGAAGAGAGAAACCTTTCATTTTCTCTCTTTCTAATTAAATTGATTGGGTCATTAAATGATATTAATTGGCAATTTATTGATGCCATAAAATGTAACTATTGTCCAAATGTACTTTACTGTGAATTATTTAAGTGCAACAAATCTGATAATGTATAGAGATGATATTTCCTACATATGTGTCTTTATTGTCCATAGTATTATTTAAAATACATATACATACATATATTTACATTTATTTACAATATACATTACATATAAATGAGATAAAATCAAGTGTCACTTTTATAATTCCAAAAGGTCAGCAATTTTGAACCTAGTTTCAAAACTGAAAGTTTTTAAGAATAAAAAATTATGATTTTACATAAAAGTCCATCATATAAATTAAATTCAAATTATATATATATATATATGTATCTATATATACACACACACATAAATTTGTGTGTGTGTGTATATACACATACAAATATCATTGTAAATAGTGTTTTAAATTTAATACATTTTTATGTTAAAATTTATAATTTAGTATATGTTCCAATATAAAGTAACAATTAAAGCCTAACTTTAATTTTTAGGAAATCCAGGGGTTTATGATATTTTGCAATAAAGTCCAATTATGTTTATAAAGAAAATTTCTTTTTTCTGTAACTTTAAACAGAAGTATGCAAAAACCAAAAGATTGAATTTGAAATATTGAACACAAAACATACATGCAAACATAAATAAATTACATATGTTTTCTATTTGAATCAATAACAGAAATATTTCATTAATTAGGACTTATATTTCAATCAAAAGGTGTTTTTTTAAAATTACAAACTTGAAACAACAACAAAATAGATAGGACAAATCAGACACATATGTATATGTTGCAAAGGTTTTAGTTCTACACAATTAAGCAATATGAAAAATAATTAAATATGGGATCATATAATGTAGATCTAATAATGACAACAAGAATTGGCAAACAATAAAATATATCTTAAAACAGATTCAAATTAAAATAACATGGTGAACATACAATTAATTAAGATGGAACAAAAGGAATCTAATCTATTTTACCAAATAAACAAATACACATATGAGATGAAATAGGAGATGGATCTAAATTACATAAACAAGTTGAATGATGAATATATAAAATTAGAATTATCACCTTGAGATGTTTGCAAGAGAATGCACCTTGAATGATGAATCAAAGGCTCTTAGATTCCATGAATCAATCTTTGAATTTTGCAAGAATTAAGAGATTAGAACCACCTTTTGTTATTAATTTTATTTGATATTTTATTTTGGAAATTTAGAGGTTAGGAAGCCATGAAAATTCGAAATTCTATGATAGAAAAGCAAGTGGGATGATCAAGATAGGAAATAAATCAATCGTATAAAAAAATTAAAGGCAGATGTGATTTAAAGGAAGGATAGATGTAACAACCCGTATATTTGGACCATTTAAATTGACAATAATCCACACATGTCAACTTAAATAGTACAAAACACGAATCATAAATGGAGTATAAGTATATAAATGAGAATCATCACAGAATCACAGAAAATATAACATAACAGAATAGTGCAACGGAATTACAACAATGTCATAATAGTAGTTCATGAAGCTACTAAGTAAATACAACAATGTCTCGAAATAAAGAAATACAACAACATAGATGTCCAAATAGTCCAAATGGAAAGAACAATACTGATAAAGATAAGATAGTCTTCAAGTCTTCAGCTCCAAGCTAAGCAGCAACAGCAATCCTCAGTATGATCCGAGCATATGCACAAACAAACACTCGAATCAGGACATATATTCTTATACAGATAATATGGTTAAAATTTTGAAATAACAATAACTCAAAGATGTTTGGAATAAGCATCTTTCAGGATCCGATAAACTATCTATATATAGTAGAGTACGATAAGTAGATAATGTCTATCAGTAATATAAAGATATCAAAAATAGTGTTAAGTCATGGCCCATTCCACCCTTAACACATTTTTATTCCCAAAAGCATATACAAGACCGTAGTTTCCCCAAAACCGGAAGTCACCAGAGGGCAATCCATATACTAAAGGTACAAATCAAAATCGTAGTGGTCGCGCATAAATGGAATACAAGTATGACAAGGCACATGAGGCTATACCCAAGGTAGTGATACTACCGTTCGCCTGATCCGGACTGGTGAGAACGCAACGCCACAGCGCCCGCAACACCGTGAGACAACACTCCCAATTCAAGGGTGCGCACCAATCGATCACAAAGTAAAAGAATAGTTTACGAAGAAGTGTGTCCACTTGAGGTAGCTAATCCTCCATTGGCCCGGCACAGCTCCTGTTTTAGTCATTTCCAATTTGACACAAGTGTCAAGGCTATCCATTATCGTTCACTTTCTTCAATCATCAACGTTCGCCAATCCAACCACTTCATTCTGGATCATCACTTCGCGTATAGTTATTAAAGTGGTTTCCGGTTTAGACAGTGAGTATGTCCCAAACCGACTCCGGTTCCTTTAATAACCTTCGTGATTATAACACCGATTGGTCGTTAATATATTTCAAAACCAAAACAATTTCAATTTCAATTAGAGTTCGTAAATCGACAATTCGTTAGTCTTTCGAAATCAATTTCCAAAATTATGTTTCAAACTTTCCAATTTCAATTTCAACATTTCCATAATTAAATTTCAAAGTTTCAATTAACAATTCGAATATTCATTGCATTTTGTATGTAAGTTCACTCCAAAATCATTTAACTAAATTTTACGTTCAAAACGATTTAAATCAATTATCGCTTCCATTCGATATTCATTAAATTTATTTATCATTAAACAATTTCAATTAAATTCCTAATTCATTACGTTACGTCTTAAATTTGATTTCATTATCAAAGTTACAACTTATTTACAATTACACTTATCAAATCCAATTCTTTAAATTACAAGTCTTTCATTTGTTTCGATAAAGCGCATTCAATTTCTTTTAAAAAGAAATTCATTTCATCTTTTATTTATTTAGTTACAATTTCAAAACTCAGTTAAAGAAACTTAGTTTCACTTGTTCAATAATTCAATTTCTCCCAATAAAGATATTCATTTCAACTTAATTATAATTCGATCTTATCAAATTTACAATAATTTCAAATCTTAAATTTTAATTATTTCAAACTCATTCATTAATAAATTTAAACTTAATTATTAATAAATTCAAAAATTTAATTATTAATTATTTCAAACTATGTTATTAATAATTTCACAACTTAACTATTAATAATTTCAAAGGTTAATTATTAATAATTTCAAAACCTAATTATTAATAATTTCAAAATTTTATTATCAGATAATTCTAAATTTAATTATTAAATAATTAAATTTTAAACAATATTCTTTTTGTCAATTACTACTTTAATATTCGTTCCAAATTCAAATATTCACATTTACATTTATTCCAATTTAAATTCCAAATTATTCAAAACTTTGTTATTCATCAAATAAAACTTTATTTTTATTTAAATCAAAACATTTGACCAATCGGGTTTTATTTTAATTTTCTATCCTAAGTCAGATTTGTTTGGGTATTTATCATTTCAACCCGATTCCATTTAAATTCAAAATCAAAACATACAAAGGGAACTTGCAGTGTGATAGCTGGGATGGTGTCAAAGTAAATAAACAAGCAATAGCATCCATTCACAACAATTCAACAATTTCATATAATCCCGAAATAATCGTATTAACTCGCGTTTGTTATTTACGCAAATTAATATAACTATTTCTAGAATCTACCCTATCATTTCAAGTAGATTAAAGATTATAACATTACGGTTTCACTTGTCGTTCAATTTCAACTACAACAGTTAATTCAATATACGTTCAAAGGTCCAAAGTGAAATTTGTCAATTCTACGTGTCAATTAACTTAACAATTTAAAGGGTCAATTTAATTTATCAATATTCATCATATAAAAGGGGTCAAGTTAACAATCAAAATTCGACATATATAATTCATTTTAAATCGTTAATCATCCTATATCCAATTTTTAACTTGAATTAATTTATCACTTAACAATAACAATTTTCATCCAATTCAACATCACATAGCAATCATTTATCAATTCAAACTTGCATAAGAATATAGTCGTGAAAATTAATTCACCTTTCGTGGATAAAGAAATTTGACGACGAAGCAAAAGAAGCACGAAAAAGTAAGAACAGATTCGGTACAGCACGAACAACTAACACTGTAATATCGACAAAAGCAAACGATATTAATACAATGAACATTGTATATAATTTATAAATTTATATAAATGCGCTTACCGAAGACGGAGGAAAAGAACAAAGCTGAAAATTTTCTGCTACGAAAGAAGTCAGACGGTTGCTTCTGCACAACAACAGGGAAAACGAAAATTAGTTACAACTCTCTCACAAACATCAACTTATATACATCCGTATATAAATATGTGTCAGCAAAATAAATGGGTTCACAAGAGCCTGCACAAGCAATGCCAAGACTTAAAATACAAGCCTGCATTCCTTTTTCTTTCATTTTCCACCACTCCAGCAACTACACATCATCACGCAACATATTTTCTTTTTTACAAAACATGTATACACCGAAGCCACAGTTCATTTTCTACTCTCCTTCCATACACGCATGAAACCATGCGCATATACGTATACGCACACGCATCACTAACACATGCTAGCACACCCACAGTACACGGCGGGGTTAGTAGAGGTGGTGGTTGAGGCGGGCTCGGTCAGGAAGTGGCGGAGCGGGGTTTGGCAGAGAGGCGGTATGGACGTGATGGGTTAAGTGCTGGCGATGGGTGGTGCTCTCGCACGCACGGCGGAGGGCAGTGGAGGTTTCTGGTGAGCAGTGCGTTAGGGGCTGGAGGTCAGAGGTGGGGCAGTGGAGCGGGTTTGGTGGTTGTCGAGGCGAGGCTGTAGCTCGGGCTCAGGTAGATAAGGCGGAGGGGGAGGCGGACAGGAGGGAGGCAAATGGTTGCTGGGCTTGGGGCGGGGTGGAAGGTTGGTCTGGGTGTTGTGGCCCGTGTGGGTGATGGGATGGGTGTAGTGAGGCGGAGTGTGGCATGTAGGCAGGGGACGTGGGAGGTGGGGTTGCTGGCTGGTGGCGTGTGGACTGGGAGGTGGGGTAGTGCGTTTCAGGGGTCGGCGTTGGAGATAGGGTGGCGGGTTGTTGCTTGGCACGGTGGAGGGTGTGCTCGTACGTGACTGAAGTAGGAGTGAATAGGAAAGAAAAGAGGAAAATGTTTGGACTATCATCTTTTGTTTGCAGAAAAATAATAGGAAGAAGAATGGGAGAGTTTACCTGAGGCAGTTTAGAGAAGGAACAGAGAAATGGGAACAAAGTTTCTTTTATTTTGAACTTATAAAATTTTTTGTAAACAGTAATTGATTTATTGAACTTCCAACCGTCATATTCATTTCCAACCATTCACCTTTGAACTTCCCAACGCTACCCCATTCTCTATGCAACTCTTCACTTTTCAGCTGTCCTATTTATTTCTTCCAGCTGACTATAATTCTTCCATATTTCTTCTGTAAGTGGGTAGAAAATTTTGGGCTGCAACGTGTTAAATCAGTCCGTCCGAAACGGTCAATTTTTAACGTGACGCTTTCCGACTGATTCCGATTAACACGAATAAGTATACCGTTTTTATCAGTGCGACGACGCGCATCCAACGGTACACAGATTATTGCGATACGATGATTTTATAAAATTTGCATTTTGCCGCTTAAATTGTACGATTTGCAAAACAATTTAAACGGAGCAGGCGATGACAGTTTTAGACGAAACGATTTACATAATATTGCTCAGAATAATTTTTACAAGCGGACTGTGTAAAAATATTTGGATTTGGAAGATAAATTTTACGCAGCTTTATATGGACTGATATACAGTAAAACGCGAACGGATTTTACTATAATATTTTTCAACGAAACTTTTTCTATGTCCATATCTAACTAGACGTATGTCATAAATAAAGTTTGGGCGCAAATTGAGATCGTTATAGATTCAATTTTTTTTTTATTGGAACGATGAATTTAAAATTTTAAATTGGGTCGAAAATTAGGGTCGTTACAATCTCCCCCACTCAAAACTTTTCGTCCTCGAAAAGGAACGAGAAGAGTGAAGTAGAAATGAAATAAGTAGGAAAGTCAAGATAGATTTAGAGAAATTTGAATAATACCTGAAATTAATAGTTCGGGGTTTGAATCCCGAATGCTATCCTCAGTTTCCCACGTGCAATCTCGCTCATCTGTACTCCATTGTACTTTGACGAGATTTACCGACTTCCTTCTGAGTTGCTTTGTCTCACGATCGACTATCCGAAGCGGCCTCCGCTCAATAGTCAAATCCGACTCAATAACTATCTCTTCCAACTGGGCAGTAGGGATGGTCATGGATGGATCGTGTATAACTTTGCGAAGATGTGAGACGTGGAACACGTTGTGCACATCGGCGAACTTCTCTGGTAATGCAACTCTATATGCTAATGTTCCGACTCTTTCTGTAATCTCAAACGGACCAACAAATCTGGGAGCTAGCTTTCCCTTTCTTCCAAATCGAACAATATTCCTCAAAGGCGACACTTTCAGAAATACTTTGTCTCCAACACTGAATTCGAGATCTCTTCTCCTTTTGTTAGCATAGCTTTTCTGTCTATCCTGTGCCGTCTTTATCTTCTCTCTGATTTCTTTGACTTTTTCAGAAGCTTCCATAATCATTTCTGGTCCAAGCACTAATCGATCTCCAGACTCTATCCAACAAGCTGGCGATTTGCACGGCCGTCCATATAAGGCTTCGAACGGTGCCATACCAATGCTTGCCTGGTTTATAAAGGATAATTAGTTCAAATTCAAATATACTTATTCAAATTTGAAATTTAAATTCTTTACCTGGTAACTATTATTATAAGTGAATTCTACCAAGTGAACATGGTCTTCCCAAGATCCACAAAAGTCGATAATGCAAGCTCGGAGAAGATCTTCCAAAATCTGATTCACCCTCTCAGTTTGACCATCTGTCTGAGGATGATATGCTGTGCTCAGATTCAATTTGGTGCCCAAGGTATCCTGAAATGCCTTCCAGAATTTACTGGTGAAAATAGGATCTCGATCGCATACAATACTAGATGGTACACCATGAAGTTTAACAACTTCCCTCATGTATATCTCGGCCAAACTCGAAGCTGTACGAGTGGTCTTGACTGGAATAAAGTGAGCGGACTTCGTCAGTCTGTCGACAATCACCCATATGCTTTCATTACCCTTTCTAGTTCTTGGCAGCCCATCAATAAAGTCCATAGAAATCTGCTCCCATTTCCAACCTGGAATCTCTAGCGGTTGGAGCAATCCTGCTGTCTTTCTGTGATCAGCTTTAACTTGTTGGCAAGTGGTGCACCTACTAACATAGGTAGAAATATCGTGCTTCATTCCACTCCACCAATATAGTTTCTTCATATTCTGGTACATTTTAGTGACACCGAGATGAAATGAAAGCGAAGACTTATGATTTTCTCGTAGCACTTCCTGTCTAAGACCATCAACATTAGGAACACAAATTCGATTATCAATCCTCAAGATTCCATTACTATCAACATGTGCACCCACTTTATTATCAGCATTTTCAACTCTGCCAAGAACTATCTCCTTGATGCGATAAAGCAAAGTGTCCTCGTATTGTTTGGCTATAATACGATCCATAAGAGCTGGGGAGACGGAAAGCTGGAATAACATTCCTTCAACAAGATTACAACATATCATAGCTTGGTTTCTGCTCAAAGCATCGGCTACGGCATTTGCTTTCCCCGGAGTGTAGTTAATATCAAGATCATATGCAGTTAGAAATTCGAGCCATCGGACTTGTCTCTGATTCAAATCCTTTTGCGAGAAGATATATCTCAATGACTTATGGTCAGTGAATAACTCGAACTTTGTTCCTAATAGATAGTGCCTCCATAGCTTAAGAGCAAATACAACCGCAGGAAGCTCTAAATCGTGGGTTGCGTAGTTTGTTTCATGGGTCTTTAATTGGCGACCAGCATAAGCAATAACTTTTCCTTTCTGCATTAAAACTGCTCCAAGTCCATCTCGACAGGCATCTGTATAGACGGTCAATCCTTCGCTACCATCAATAACTGTAAGAACCGGTGCAGAGGTCAACTTTCGCTTCATCTCATTGAAAGCTGCTTCGCACTTTTCGCTCCAAATAAATTTCACATTCTTTCTGGTCAGTGCGGTAAGTGGTGCGGCAATACGGGCAAAGTTTTCTATAAATCTGCGGTAATAGCCGGCCAAACCCAAGAAACTACGGATATCTGTAGGAGTTTTGGGAGTCTCCCAATCCTGCAAATTCCAAAGATTCGAATTAAGAAATTGATAAGTTTTTTTGATAGAATTGACAAGTAAGAATAGAACTTACATTGATTACGGCGATCTTAGCTGGATCGACCGAAATCCCATTCTCTGAAATAATATGGCCAAGAAATCGAACTTCATCCTTCCAAAAGTGACATTTTGAAAACTTGGCTTTAAGCTGATGACTGCGTAGAGTTTCAAGAACAAAAGCCAAATGTGACCTATGTTCTTCCTCATCCTTAGAGAAGACGAGAATGTCATCGATGAAAACAAGAACAAACTTGTTAAGAACATCCTGGAAAACTCTATTCATCAAATCGACGAAATAAGCTGGAGCATTAGTAAGACCGAACGGCATAACCAGCCATTCAAAGAAACCAGTCTCAGTGCGGAATGCTGTATTAGGAATACTCTCCTCGGCAATTCTGAGTTGGTGAAAGCCAGTAGCCAGATCGAGTTGAGAGAATACTTTAGCTCCATGGAGCTGGTCGAAGAGATCGTTGATGCGGGGCATCGGATATCGGTTCTTGTATGTGAGTTTGTTCAGCTCTCTATAGTCCACACACATTCTGAGGGAACCATCTGATTTTGTGACGAACACTACTGCAGCACCCCATTCTGAATGACTTCGCCGAATCAAGCCTTTAGAAAATAAGTCTTCAATTTGAGCATTCAGTTCAGCTTTTTCTTTAGGAGCCATTCTCCGAGGAGGAAGAACTACTGGTCGGGCACCAGGAATAAGGTCAATGCGGAATTCGATTTCCCGCGGTGGTGGTAGAGAATTGACTTCTCCAAATACATCAGAAAAGGATTGGACCACTGGAGTAGAGCTTAGTTCATTTGGATGGGAGTCAAGTGAAAATATAAAACTCCCAGCATATTCTTGAGGTGATTTGCCTTCTATAACCAAAGGCATGCCCTGGTTATCGATGAGAGAGACTGTTCGAGCTTTACATGAGATATTGGCTTCGAACTTCCGTAGCCAATCAATGCCTAATAATATATCGAATGCTTCGAATCCGAGGACATAGAAATCCCAAGTGAAGTGGTGAATGCCATGCATAAGAGTGACGTATTTACAAACCCTTCTAAGGTTAGCGGGCCCTCCAATAGGGTTTGATACACATAAGAAAGTAGATGAAAGAATGGGTTCCAAACCAAGTTTATTGCAGAAATCAATAGATATGAAACTATGTGTTGCTCCGGTATCAAATAGAACTTTAACTGGTAAAGTATGCAATATAAAAATACCCTATAATGTACCTTGGTCATCAGTAGGAGCAGGTGGGGTAGGTGGATCATGGGCTGAAGAAGTCATAGCAAAAACCCCGGCCGTCTTTCCCTTTTTGTACATGGGACAATCCCTCTTGAAATGGCCTGGCTGTAGACATACGTGACAGAGATCGTTCCTAGTATTCTGAGGAGGCGGAACAGCGGCACCGACAGATGTTGGACAGCTGCTGGCGTAGTGACCCCTCTGGTCACATTTGAAACAAGTGATGGAGGATAAGTCAATAGGCTTCTTCTGAGAATAGCCAAGCCCAGATTTCTGCTGCCAATTCTTCTTCTGTTGCTCAAAATTTTGCTTCCTCTTTCCCGACTGATTAGCTGGTGTCTGAGTAACTGGGGCTTTGGGGACAGATGTTCCCTTGGGCTTTCCATCGTATCGAAGAGCAAAATCCATCAACTCAGTGAAAGTTCCATGTACATGAGCGGTGAGGAGCTCGTAATACTCTGGGCGTGCGCCATGTATGAACTTCTCGTTCTTCAGTAGAGGTGTGTCAATCAAGCCAGGTCCGAACTTGGAGAGTTCGTTAAACCTCCTTTCGTACTCAGTAAAGGTCATGCTACCCTGCTTGAGATCCATGAAAGACCGATAGAGTTGGGCCTTCCCAACAGCTGGCATCCACTGAGCCATGAAAGAATCCCTATTACAAAAGGTATGAAACGAATCAAAATTGTGACGAGATAAGAGAGGAATTTATTTAGTAGGAATTTAGATAGATTACTACCTAAACTGGGCCCAAGTGATGGTTTCCTCATCAGTTCGAGAAGTGACTGATTCCCACCAATCTTGTGCAGCATCCTGAAGCTGCCAAGCGGCCAACTTGCGCTTCTGAGCATCTGCGATCTCTAAGCCAGAAAAGATCCTCTCCAAACTCTTTAGCCATTGTTGTGCTTCGATAATACTTTCGGAGCCAGTAAATTTGACTCCTCCAAGCTGAGTATACTCCTTGCTAAGAGTGGAGAATCGGACTGCGGGAGCTGGAGCATGTGGACCAGGAGCATTTCCACCCCTGCCTCTAACATTTCTTCTGGTAGCCATCCTGGAATACCAAAAGTGATTTAGAATCAAAGATAGAAATTTATAGAACTTAAAGAAATTCTATTCAACGAATTCAATAAGAAAGATGAATCAAAGGAGGTGGATTCTGCAATGATTCTCCTCAATCTAGGGTATGTTCACCCTATCTCTAATGAGCTTTAAACTCCACAGGCTAAGGTTATCGGGAACCAAAGCTCCGATACCAACTGTAACAACCCGTATATTTGGACCATTTAAATTGACAATAATCCACACATGTCAACTTAAATAGTACAAAACACGAATCATAAATGGAGTATAAGTATATAAATGAGAATCATCACATAATCACAGAAAATATAACATAACAGAATAGTGCAGCGGAATTACAACAATGTCATAATAGTAGTTCATGAAGCTACTAAGTAAATACAACAATGTCTCGAAATAAAGAAATACAACAACATAGATGTCCAAATAGTCCAAATGGAAAGAACAATACTGATAAAGATAAGATAGTCTTCAAGTCTTCAGCTCCAAGCTAAGCAGCAACAGCAATCCTCAGTCTGATCCGAGCATATGCACAAACAAACACTCGAATCAGGACATATATTTTTATACAGATAATATGGTTAAAATTTTGAAATAACAATAACTCAAAGATGGTTGGAATAAGCATCTTTCAGGATCCGATAAACTATCTATATATAGTAGAGTACGATAAGTAGATAATGTCTATCAATAATATAAAGATATCAAAAATAGTGTTAAGTCATGGCCCATTCCACCCTTAACACATTTTTATTCCCAAAAGCATATACAAGACCGTAGTTTCCCCAAAACCGGAAGTCACCAGAGGGCAATCCATATACTAAAGGTACAAATCAAAATCGTAGTGGTCGCGCATAAATGGAATACAAGTATGACAAGGCACATGAGGCTATACCCAAGGTAGTGATACTACCGTTCGCCCAATCCGGACTGGTGAGAACGCAACGCCGCAGCGCCCGCAACACCGTGAGACAACACTCCCAATTCAAGGGTGCGCACTAATCGATCACAAAGTAAAAGAATAGTTTACGAAGAAGTGTGTCCACTTGAGGTAGCTAATCCTCCATTGGCCCGGCACAGCTCCTGTTTTAGTCATTTCCAATTTGACACAAGTGTCAAGGCTATCCATTATCGTTTACTTTCTTCAATCATCAACGTTCGCCAATCCAACCACTTCATTCTGGATCATCACTTCGCGTATAGTTATTAAAGTGGTTTCCGGTTTAGACAGTGAGTATGTCCCAAACCGACTCCGGTTCCTTTAATAACCTTCGTGATTATAACACCGATTGGTCGTTAATATATTTCAAAACCAAAACAATTTCAATTTCAATTAGAGTTCGTAAATCGACAATTCGTTAGTCTTTCGAAATCAATTTCCAAAATTACGTTTCAAACTTTCCAATTTCAATTTCAACATTTCCATAATTAAATTTCAAAGTTTCAATTAACAATTCGAATATTCATTGCATTTTGTATGTAAGTTCACTCCAAAATCATTTAACTAAATTTAACGTTCAAAACGATTTAAATCAATTATCGCTTCCATTCGATATTCATTAAATTTATTTATCATTAAACAATTTCAATTAAATTCCTAATTCATTACGTTACGTCTTAAATTCGATTTCATTATCAAAGTTACAACTTATTTACAATTACACTTATCAAATCCAATTCTTTAAATTACAAGTCTTTCATTTGTTTCGATAAAGCGCATTCAATTTCTTTTAAAACGAAATTCATTTCATCTTTTATTTATTTAGTTACAATTTCAAAACTCAGTTAAAGAAACTTAGTTTCACTTGTTCAATAATTCAATTTCTCCCAATAAAGATATTCATTTCAACTTAATTATAATTCGATCTTATCAAATTTACAATAATTTCAAATCTTAAATTTTAATTATTTCAAACTCATTCATTAATAAATTTAAACTTAATTATTAATAAATTCAAAAATTCAATTATTAATTATTTCAAACTACGTTATTAATAATTTCACAACTTAACTATTAATAATTTCAAGGGTTAATTATTAATAATTTCAAAACCTAATTATTAATAATTTCAAAAATTTATTATCAGATAATTCTATATTTAGTTATTAAATAATTAAATTTTAAACAATATTCTTTTTGTCAATTACTACTTTAATATTCGTTCCAAATTCAAATATTCACATTTACATTTATTCCAATTTAAATTCCAAATTATTCAAAACTTTGTTATTCATCAAATAAAACTTTATTTTTATTTAAATCAAAACATTTGACCAATCGGGTTTTATTTTAATTTTCTATCCTAAGTCAGATTTGTTTGGGTATTTATCATTTCAACCCGATTCCATTTAAATTCAAAATCAAAACATACAAAGGGAACTTGCAGTGTGATAGCTGGGATGGTGTCAAAGTAAATAAACAAGCAATAGCATCCATTCACAACAATTCAACAATTTCATATAATCCCGAAATAATCGTATTAACTCGCGTTTGTTATTTACGCAAATTAATATAACTATTTCTAGAATCTACCCTATCATTTCAAGTAGATTAAAGATTATAACATTACGGTTTCACTTGTCGTTCAATTTCAACTACAACAGTTAATTCAATATACGTTCAAAGGTCCAAAGTGAAATTTATCAATTCTACGTGTCAATTAACTTAACAATTTAAAGGGTCAATTTAATTTATCAATATTCATCATATAAAAGGGGTCAAGTTAACAATCAAAATTCGACATATATAATTCATTTTAAATCGTTAATCATCCTATATCCAATTTTTAACTTGTAATTAATTTATCACTTAACAATAACAATTTTCATCCAATTCAACATCACGTAGCAATCATTTATCAATTCAAACTTGCATAAGAATATAGTCGTGAAAATTAATTTACCTTTCGTGGATAAAGAAATTTGACGACGAAGCAAAAGAAGCACGAAAAAGTAAGAACAGATTCGGTACAGCACGAACAACTAACACTGTAATATCGACAAAAGGAAACGATATTAATACAATGAACATTGTATATAATTTATAAATTTATATAAATGCGCTTACCGAAGACGGAGGAAAAGAACGAAGCTGAAAATTTTCTGCTGCGAAAGAAGTCAGACGGTTGCTTCTGCACAACAACAGGGAAAACAAAAATTGGTTACAACTCTCTCACAAACATCAACTTATATACATCCGTATATAAATATGTGTCAGCAAAATAAATGGGTTCACAAGAGCCTGCACAAGCAATGCCGAGACTTAAAATACAAGCCTGCATTCCTTTTTCTTTCATTTTCCACCACTCCAGCAACTACACATCATCACGCAACATATTTTCTTTTTTACAAAACATGTATACACCGAAGCCACAGTTCATTTTCTACTCTCCTTCCATACACGCATGAAACCATGCGCATATACGTATACGCACACGCATCACTAACACATGCTAGCACACCCACAGTACACGGCGGGGTTAGTAGAGGTGGTGGTTGAGGCGGGCTCGGTCAGGAAGTGGCGGAGCGGGGTTTGGCAGAGAGGAGGTATGGACGTGATGGGTTAAGTGCTGGCGATGGGTGGTGCTCTCGCACGCACGGCGGAGGGCAGTGGAGGTTTCTGGTGAGCAGTGCGTTAGGGGCTGGAGGTCAGAGGTGGGGCAGTGGACGGGTTTGGTGGTTGTCGAGGCGAGGCTGTAGCTCGGGCTCAGGTAGATAAGGCGGAGGGGGAGGCGGACAGGAGGGAGGCAAATGGTTGCTGGGCTTGGGGCGGGGTGGAAGGTTGGTCTGGGTGCTGTGGCCCGTGTGGGTGATGGGATGGGTGTAGTGAGGCGGAGTGTGGCGTGTAGGCAGGGGACGTGGGAGGTGGGGTTGCTGGCTGGTGGCGTGTGGACTGGGAGGTGGGGTAGTGCGTTTCAGGGGTCGGCGTTGGAGATAGGGTGGCGGGTTGTTGCTTGGCACGGTGGAGGGTGTGCTCGTACGTGACTGAAGTAGGAGTGAATAGGAAAGAAAAGAGGAAAATGTTTGGACTATCATCTTTTGTTTGCAGAAAAATAATAGGAAGAAGAATAGGAGAGTTTACCTGAGGCAGTTTAGAGAAGGAACAGAGAAATGGGAACAAAGTTTCTTTTATTTTGAACTTATAAAATTTTTTGTAAACAGTAATTGATTTATTGAACTTCCAACCGTCATATTCATTTCCAACCATTCACCTTTGAACTTCCCAACGCTACCCCATTCTCTATGCAACTCTTCACTTTTCAGCTGTCCTATTTATTTCTTCCAGCTGACTATAATTCTTCCATATTTCTTCTGTAAGTGGGTAGAAAATTTTGGGCTGCAACGTGTTAAATCAGTCCGTCCGAAAGGGTCAATTTTTAACGTGACGCTTTCCGACTGATTCCGATTAACACGAATAAGTATACCGTTTTTATCAGTGTGACGACGCGCATCCAACGGTACACAGATTATTGCGATACGACGATTTTATAAAATTTGCATTTCGCCGCTTAAATTGTACGATTTGCAAAACAATTTAAACGGAGCAGGCGATGACAGTTTTAGACGAAACGATTTACATAATCTTGCTCAGAATAATTTTTACAAGCGGACTGTGTAAAAATATTTGGATTTGGAAGATAAATTTTACGCAGCTTTATATGGACTGATATACAGTAAAACGCGAACGGATTTTACTGTAATATTTTTCAACGAAACTTTTTCTATGTCCATATCTAACTAGACGTATGTCATAAATAAATTTTGGGCGCAAATTGAGATCGTTATAAATTCAATTTTTTTTTATTGAAACGATGAATTTAAAATTTAAAATTGGGTCGAAAATTAGGGTCGTTACAATAGAAACCTTTCCTATTCCTTCCTTATACTTTCCCCTATTAATTCCTTTTTAAATGTTAATTATATCATCTCTCTTCTACATGCATGACTAGCCATAGATGGTGCCACATGGACCCTCAAAATATTTCAAAATCTCATTAGCGTCAATCCTATGTAAATCCAATTCAAATGTGCGCGCGTTTATAACTTTTATATACGCACGCCATTAAATGCTAATGTTATTCAAATAAATTAAAATAAAATTTTAATAATTAATATTTCACAATTACTAATTAATTTAATTTATTTAAATCCCCCTTTTTAGTATTTATCATGTTTAAATCAAATGTAAACACTATAAAGATATCATATATCAATATGCGGATTTATAACTCGTATATATACGCACTTACTAAATGCTAAAGGCATTCAAACAAATTAAATAAAAATTTAGTAATTAATATTTCATATATATTAATTAATTTAATTAATTTACAATAATTATAAATTAATTAAATCATGTGGTTCATTTTAAGCATTCATCATTGCGGTTGTGCGACTCAAAGTTGTAAATTTAGTCAGTGATTAATATTTGAATATTCGAATATTGACATTCATACGTCACTTAGCAGGTGGTGTGATATTTTGGCTGAATTTATCACTTACACATCTTTTAGTAAAATCTAATTTCACTTATTATAAGCAGTACCTGATAGTGAAAATTATTTACACCAATTCTCTTCATCAAAACTATATAACTTTGGATTTATGGAATTTGGTAATGGTCTTCCAATATCATCCACATTCAACTTTATAGTCCAAACACTAAGTCCTTGGTTCAATAATAACAATTATTATTAACTGAAATGCTCTAGCCAGAGGTTTTGATTTTGAGTTGACTTTAGTTGACCGCGATACTAACCTCATATAATCGAGGAGACGAATCCTCTCTTGAGTAGTGTTTCACTTCCAATGCTTCCATTCGACCCAACTATAGTCGTTCGATGGACGCCCTGCCACGATTTAACTATAATCAAAGTGGAGCTTTCACATTGAAGATCGATAGTATTCTCAAGTCGAAAGAACTGTGTAAATTAGTCACATCGATATTCTCTGCTTGACCTTAGTTATATTAACTAATAGAAAACTATCAAGCGAGTCATTTCATAGTTATCAAATAACTATCAATGCAAAACCCCTTGGTGCCCCCAAAAATCATGAGTAATACACTGCCCAACATTTGGAGAGCATTGCATACTCTGGTCTCAACGGATACATCGATATCCAGTCTCGATGCATCTTGACTAGGAACATTTAAAATGGTATATTTGTTTTATTATGATAAATTACTCATGGTTACATAACTTTGTAACTACTATCAAAAAATATGTCATTTATGGATTTTTTATTAAATATACTTTTAATTAAATTAATTAATTAATATAACCACATTATATCAAATATATAATAGAAAAAAATATCTTTATTTTAAACAAGATTGGTCAACGAGTTAGATATATGTAACAAATTACATAATTACTCCAAGGGCATACCCCAAACTCTATCAATCTTCCACTTGCACTTAGGGTCAATTATGGAATCTTATTCTAACTTCTCCAATCGGTTTTCTCAAAACCAATTGTGTTAGTACCTTTGTGAACAGATATTCTATTATGTTTTAATTATCTACTCTGTCAATCAACTCTCTTCGACGGTGATAAACTATTTTATCATGTGGAACAATTTGGAGTATGTCTCTCGACTTCTAGTGAGCTCTAAGTTTTATTACGAACTATATTACGACATTGTTATCATATAACTATGTCATAGGATTCTCAACATTTGGAATCATCTCCGTTATAAATTTGTGCACTTATATTTTATATACATTGTTTTTATTACGACGCTATTCAAGGCGATGTACCAAGCCTTTTTTCATTGAATCGTCCATGGTCTTTCATTTGGAACATTTCCAACTTAAAGATTTGTTATTGACATATTATACTCAATATTACTTGTGAAAGTTTGAGACTGAACATTCCTTCCTAAGGAATTTATTATTTCTTTAAACAATTCTCTAGTGTTTCATAAATTCATGAGAACACTTCAAACAACCATTTAGTAATATCAATTTGGATTTGATATCTGCTTCCTGTATCAAATACATAAACATGATAATTCCTATTGTCAATGTCGAGGAATCAAGCTTACATGTTCTATATTAAACATTTTAATAAGGTGTCTTTGCATATCATTTAGGACATTCCCGATATATTTTATACTTACTATAAAAGACATCATTTATTAATCCAATGTTGAGTATTAAAAGAACTAAGGTTGATTTTGACATAAGTACATCGTTAAAATCAACAACGTGTTGTTTACTTATAGTTTAGAAATATCAATGTACCTTTTAACATTCTTTCTTATGAACACATGTTTCCTCTGCACTTTGTTTGAAAATAAAATTATTTGATATTTCTGTCAAATTACTTGATTCTTATAAAATGATAATTTCGTATCATTTTTTGGATCATATTTAAAGACCCACAAACTCAATATCTCTCTCACTAACTTTAAGACATTTTTGGTTAATATGTGTAAATAGCTTACTCAAAATTGTTATTTAGAATTCTCTGTTTCAATACATATGTACCAAAACACTAGGACTTATCAAGCGATAATTTTTGTGTGTAAATCCAAATTGATTTAACATGTTGAATATCTAATCTGTTACACTAATTTCAACAATTGAAATTTGCAATATTATTTTTAGCAATATTGCACATTTAATTCCGACTACATTAGTCTTACTCATAAAGACACGGTCGTGGTCGATGGATCATATCCCTTCAGTTACGACCACCAAAATCTATATTTTGATAGCGTACTTGGAATTCTTTCGGATTTGCGCATCGTACCATATAGAGTCAACACTCTTAATGGTTTAATTAAACAATCTAGGATTATATATTTTCGACATGAATAAGAAACTCATAGTTTCTCTTCGATGTGCGAGAATACTTATTAGACATTCTAATGCTATGTGTTCGTTTAGGTTAGTTAATTTCATTTCATCTCATATAATCAGTTCTATCCATTGATCGTATCTAATTCCATTTTACTACCAATATTACCTCAAAGAAATTTCTTCACAATGAAGTTGGTATATCTTGAAACAACTATTGTTTCTCAGTGCAATAGAATAGGTATTCATAAACATTTTATGAATTTCTTTATTTATAAAACTGATTCGGTTTTAGTTTACAAAAATTATGTTCGAAACATAAATATGTCATCCAATGATAGTTTTTTTAAAATCCTTTTGTGGAGATTTATATAAGATCCCTCATGAACAATTATCACGTGCAATCTTTCGACTCGCACAACCAGCCAATTCCTTGGCTTAGGATATATTGGAGTTTCTTATAAACCCTTATCTTGTAAAATTTTATAAACTGTTATTTAGATGAAATAATATGAACCTTGTGTACTACTTTTAAGTACATTATCTTATAGAAAGACACTAACTCAACTTCACTCACAATTAATTGTACATTGTCCAAGAAAGTTCGATTAATCAATATCGATGCATCATTATGTACCACATGGAGGAGTAATTTTGAAATTGTATCTTCATTCATTTTAAGTACGTTCGGAACATTTTCCAATATACTCACTCATTTGATCAAATCAAATCATTTTTATCGCATGTTATTTTACTCACTTCTGCTTCATATTCTATAAGTTTACCATAGACATACTACATGCGTATCAAATACACATGTCATGTTGACGATAACTAATTTATGAATTTGACGAAGTACATGCTATTGTTTTGGTAATTATAGAATTACGATTGCATAAATCTATATGTATCAATCCAAAGAGTTCATCAACTCTTATGATACTCCCACTAAATGGATGCATAGCACTTTATTGTTTGAGATATAATTAACAATTACCATATGATTTAAAATCATACAATAAAATTATTCCTCAAAACTATGGCTTGGTCTATAAATCCAAAACAACCGTAAATAATATTAGATACTTTTGTATTTTCCAATGTATCACTGTTGTTATAAATTTTTTTACCACATTATAGTTTTATTTCATAAAGAATATTCATATTGAAATATAGCTATGTCTATTCTTTTTAGTCGACACCGAAAAATAATCATTATTTCATAAATAATGTATGGTAACTTTTACGGAAACAATTTTCATACTATGATGCAATTAATAAGTGCAATATGGCATGCTCCCACTATTTCCACCATTATTATAATAGCGAACTAAATTCGGTGGTCCATCATTCACTTAATACAATTTTTTTATTTCATATACTGCAACTATTTATAGTGGATAGTTCGTTGATCAGATATCTTGAGCTCAAAGAAATAAATCTCATAGAAAACAATTTTCTATATGAAAATACATTTCGGAATAGAAATCATATTTCTTATTCCAATATTAAGTATCAATTATTATTACAATTCTCGTTTCCAATGTTCCTCTATGAAGCAGAGGTGACTATTCATTCTCTTCATCCCAACTGTACCTTAAATTACATCTATTCTTATACATTCATTTTCCTTTCAAATGGTAAATTATTCAAAAGAAAACCATACTACAATATCATAACAATCTATTTACAAAAGGGCATTCGATTATCCTTATCATTTAAGGACATCAAATATGTTGCACTTTACCTAAATCAATCAAAATGACATTTCAGCGATCGAGTTCTTATATCTATCTTGTAGTTTCTGGTATTGTGTTACATTAACAAAATATGATCCCTTTTGTAATCAATCAGATTGAATACTTGATCTCACACTAAGGTTTATTTGGTTTTTCGAATGAACTAATTTTATCGAAATATTGTACATTACAAACTTTGACCATTCAACAAATAATATTTATATGCAATGTATATGGATCAAATATCTTTAGTCTTGTATTGCTTTTAGAGTTTGAAACTCATAAAATGTAATACATGGTCTTCACTAAATAAATGCATAAGTGAAAAAACCATGAATGTATTCAGTAGTTGTAAAATCAGGCACTTGCATGGGTTTTGAAACGTTAACATGCAATAGGAATTTAATAGTGGGCATTATATTTCCATTTGCTAAATTTAATTCAGTTTGTTTATATATGTTAATTGATAAACATTTTATCAATCATATTAAATGCACAAATTTATCATTGTAGATAATTATAACAATATTTTGCATATGTTCTTACAATATTAGAAAGGTTAAACGTTACCATTTCATTTTCTAATAAGGCTCCCTGATGCAGCGTAATCTGATGATGGCTTAGGTCGCGAGCGACCTAACGAGTTGATAAGTCGCTCAAGCGACCTTACGAGTTATGACAGGCAAAACGAGCCACAACCTAAAGAGCTTCGACCTAGTAAGTACCGACCTAAGACTAACGAGTTATGTTTTAAGTCGCTCCAGCGACCTAACGATGGTAACGGGTTAAGCTTAAGTCGCTCCAGTGACCTAATGGGACAAGCTACTGATTGTATCGGCCAGATTGCCTTAAGTCGCTCTCACATGCTGCTTTCTTTAGGTCGCGAACGACCTACCATAAGTCGCAAATCTGAGGTCGCTTCAAATGTTAAGGCGTATGTTGCATGCCCTTGAATCACTCTGGAAGCCGTTTTCTTGGATCGCTGAGGTTCTAGGCCGCATTGCCTTGAGTCGCCGTGTGTTCTTAAGTCGTATGATGTTTAGGTCGTATGTCGTTTGTATTTGTATTTTCTTAAGTCGTATGGTGTATATTTCTTATGTCGCTGTTGTAACCTGTATTGTTCTTAGGTCGTGTAACATGATGTGGTAAGTCGTGTGTATTGTAATGTGATAGGTCGTAGGTCGCGTCTGTTAGGTCGTGGACCTGTATGATTGTAAGCCTATAATATGCGGGTGAAATCATTTGTAAAAGTTAGTTGATTTTGAATAAAACTTTTGTTTGAGTGCTTTGTGCCTCTTCTCAAATTGGTAGTTGAGTGTGATCTCCTATCCCCACCTTCGGTATTCGAGTGCGCTCGAATCAACGATTGTTGAAGCCGATTCACGGAATCAAGTGCGCTTGATCAACGTTGAAGAATCGTAGATCTTTAAACACGGTATCGTGCGCGATCAACGTGTTTGAGATAGCTAGAATCCTGTATCTTTGGATCAACGGATTTGGGCCTTTGGTATTCTTGAATCCACCGATTGCTACTATCATCATTGTATCTGTTTTGATTATCCGCTGCCGCATCATTTGGTATCAGAGCTAGACTTAGCCAATCATAGCTAAGCCGAGTCTTGGAGCTAAGGAGAAGAGTTTGAAGTTAAAGCCGAGAGCTAGTAGAAGCCGTGCATCATTTTTGTAGATCAAGGCCAAGAGTTTAAGTGTTGAAGTTTGTTGAAGATTGAATCATGCCTCCGAGAAGAGCCAATTGCCATAAAAATGTTGAAGATTTGTACAAAAGAGAAGATGCTGAACAAATGGAACAACGCATTAGCAACAAATTCAATGAGAAGTTGGATGAAGGTATTGGGAGATTAGAGAAATTGATGATTGATATGAATCAAAGTCAAAGGAGAAGGTCGCCAGTCTCGAACCATGGAGGAAATAGAGTTTCGCCATCGGTTACGGAAGCGAGGAGGGTGTCGCCACAATCTGATCGAGGTAGAAGTGAGTCATCAGTTTCGATAAGAAGAGATCGCCATGAATTTCGAAATGAAGAAAGAAGAACTCCACGTGAGTTTCAGTATGAACCATATCGTGATGATGAAAGACATAGTAGAAGAGACATGCATGATCGAAGAGATGTGGATGGTCGAGATCGTTATCGAAGTACACGTGATTATGATGAAGAGAGTGATAGAAGTAATATTCATTATCGAGATCGAGACCAAGTACGAAATGCATATAGGGATGTTGAAGATGATCGTCGATGGGAATCGGGGATGAAGACTGAAATTCCAGAATTTAAGGGTAGTATGAAAGCTGAAGAATTCCTTGATTGGTTGTCTATTGTTGAAGAGATTTTTGACTTTAAAGAAGTTCCCGAGCATCGAAGAGTTAAGTTGGTTGCTACACGTTTGAGAGGGAGAGCTATGGCATGGTGGCAACAAACAAAACTTACACGGGAAATGATGGGAAAGTCAAAGATTGAGTCATGGGAGAAGATGAAGAAGTTAATGAAAGCTACTTTCTTGCCTCACAATTATCAATCTCTTATGTATCAACGTTTGCAGAATCTGAGACAGGGGACAAAGTCAGTGAATGATTATGCGGATGAATTTTATCAATTGACTGAGAGGAATGACATTATGGAGACGGAGGAACAGTTGACCGCTAGATTTGTTGGAGGGTTGAGAATGCAGATTCAAGATATGGTGAATATGTTTGATCCCAGATCTATTGCTGAAGCACATCAAAAGGCTCTAGCTTGGGAGAAGCAAGCCAGAAGAGGTGTTGGTGTGTTTACAAATTCCAACAATCAAATGAAAGGGGCTAGTAGCAATGTGAATGTTTCCAAGGCTGTTGCAAAACCGGTTGTTAGTGAAGTTGCCAAGACCAAGGTTAATAGTGGCATCAAATGCTTCAATTGTCTGGAGTTTGGTCACAAAAGCAATGAATGTCCGAAGCCAAAGAAGCGAGTGATGGTAGCTGAGATTGAGGATGAGGATGTAGAGGCAGAATGTTCTAATTCACTACCGGTTAAGGAGGAAGAATTATTGTCGGGAGATGATGGATATACATTAATGATGAGGAGAAATTGCTTGACACCATAGCAGGAGGAGGAGACTAGCTGGTTGAGGAGTAACATCTTTCAATCAACATGCACTATCTTGGGAAGGGTTTGCAAATTTGTTATTGATGCAGGAAGTTGTGATAATATCATTTCTTCAGAATCTGTAAAGAAGTTGTCATTGAAAACGGAGAAGCATCCGAAACCTTACAAGTTAGCTTGGTTGATGAAAGGTGGGGAGGTGAAGGTTGGACGAAGAGCTTGTGTTAATTTTTCGATTGGGAAGAAATACAAAGATGAAATTTGGTGTGATGTTGTGGACATGGATGTATGCCACTTGTTGTTGGGGAGACCAAGGCAGTATGATAGAGCTGTGCAACATGATGGACGTACCAACAGCTATAGTTTCATGTTTGAAGGCACAAAAATCACTTTAGTTCCCAAGAAGCGACAACAAGAAGAGAGCAAGTTGGAGGAGATTGAAGAGCTGAAAACTTTTCTATCATTGAAGGAGTTTGTTAAAGAAGTTGAAGAGGAGCCGGAAGTATTTTTGTTGATTGGACGTGAGAGTAATGAAATGTTTGAAATTCCTGAAGAAGTAAAGCCAGTGCTGGAAGAATTTGAAGATGTATTTCCTAAAGAGCTGCCAACGGAGTTACCACCGTTGTGAGACATTCAACATCAGATAGATCTTGTTCTAGGGGCTGTGTTACCACATAGACCACATTACAAAATGAGTCCAAAGGAACACGAGGAGTTGAGAAAGCAAGTGGAAGAGTTGCTTGAACAAGGGCGTGTACAGGAAAGTTTAAGTCCTTGTGCAGTTCCAGCCTTGTTAGTGCCGAAGAAGGATGGAACGTGGATGATGTGTACTGATAGTCGAGCACTAAACAAGATTACAGTGAGATACAGATTTCCTATGCCTAGATTTGATGACTTGTTGGATCAACTTAGTGGAGCTGCTATCTTTTCGTAGATCGATTTGAAGAGTGGTTATCATCAAATTCGAATTCGACCAGGGGATGAATGGAAAACAACGTTCAAGACATGGGAGGGGTTGTATGAATGGCTGGTTATGCCGTTTGGTCTTTCGAATGCACCTAGTACATTTATGCGGGTGATGAATCAGATCTTTAGACCGTTTATTGGAAAGTTCGTGGTGGTGTACTTTGATGATATACTGATATACAGTGGAAGTCCAGAAGAACACTTGCATCATCTGAGAGAAGTGTTGATGATACTACGACAGGAACAATTTTATGCTGCAACGAAGAAATGCGTGTTAATGACGCATAGTGTTTTATTTTTGGGGTATGTTATATCAGAAGGAGTTATACAGGTGGATCAGAATAAAGTTGAAGCAATCAGAAAATGGCCACAACCCAGGACGATAACAGAAGTTAGAAGTTTTCATGGTTTAGCATCATTCTGCCGAAGATTTATTCCACACTTCAGTAGCGTGATGGCACCAGTTACTGATTGTATGAAAGGGAAGCAATTTTCATGGTCAGAGGAAGCAGGATTTGCTTTTGAGCGAATCAAGGAGTTTTTGACGACAGCACCAATTCTAGTATTACCAGATTTTCAGTTGTTGTTTGAGTTACATACTGATGCATCTAAAGTAGGGATTGGAGGGGAGTTGAGTCAGAAAGGACGACAAATTGCATATTTCAGTGAGAAGCTATCAGGAGCAAAGATGAGATATAATACATATGATGTGGAATTTTATGCTATCGTGCAAGCTGTGAAACATTGGAGACATTATTTGTTTCATAAAGAATTTGTTTTATATACTGATCTTGAAGCGTTGAAGCATTTGCAGGGACAGGATAAGATTGCAGCCAGGCATGCTTCGTGGATCGCATATTTGCAACAATTTGCATTTGTGGTGAATCATAAGTCGGGAATTACGAACCGTGTGGCAGATGCATTGAGTCGAAGGAATCATTTGTTGACTACAATGAAAGTTGAGGTGACAGGGTTTGATGTATTGCTCCATACTTTGCGAAATTTGTAGATGAAGTCAAGGATGGAAAGACGGATGAGTTTGTATTGGTGGATGGTTTTCTTTTCAAAGGAAATCAACTGTGTATACCAAAAGGTAGTTTTCGAATGAAGATTATCAAAGAATTGCATGAGGAAGGACATGTGGGTAGAGATCATACATTGCAGTTGATTTCGCAATCATATTATTGACCTTCTATGAGAAAAGAAGTTGAAAGATTTATGGAGAGATGTCATATTTGCCAAGTTTCCAAAGGGATAGCGACGAATGCAGGATTGTATATGCCATTACCTGTGCCTACTCGACCATGGGTTGATATCAGCATGGATTTTGTTTAGGGGTTACCAAGTACTCAACATGGGAATGATTCCATATATGTGGTGGTGGATAGATTTTCCAAAATGGCACATTTCATAGCTTGTAAGAAGACAACTGATGCCGTCCGTGTTGCTCAATTGTTCTTTAAAGAGGTGTATCGATTACATGGGCTACCTGAATCTATTGTTTCCGATCGGGATACTAGATTTCTAAGCCATTTTTGGTTGAGTTTGTGGAAGATGGTTGGAACGAAGCTGAATTTTAGTAGCGCTTATCATCCGCAAACAGATGGGACAACGGAAGTGGTGAATAGATCATTGGGAAATTTGTTGAGATGCCTTGTGAAAGATAATTTGAAGGACTGGGATATGAAATTATGTCAAGCAGAGTTTGCACATAATCATGCTATTAACCGTAGCATGGGTTTCAGACCGTTTCAAGTTGTATACTCAGCAAGTCCAAAGGGACCATTGGATTTGACGACAGTGCCGTATCAGAAGGTATTTGTTAAGCGTGCTTGTGATTTTGTGACTGAGTTGCAGGAGTGCCACAGAACTGTTCATGAACGATTGCTTGCATCAAACGAGAAGTATAAACAACTGGCAGATAAAAAGCGAAGGAGTGTGAATTTCAGAGAAGGTGATTTGGTTTACGCCGTGTTGACAAAAGATCGTTTTCCAGTGGGAACGTACAATAAATTGAAAGCACGAAAGATTGGTCCAGTAAAGATCTTGAAGAAGATCAATGATAATGCATATCAGTTGAAATTACCGGATCATATTCACACTGCAGACGTTTTCAACATCAAATACCTGATTCCGTATCATGGGGATGAGCTTGTTGTGGAAGAGGAAGGTGCAAATTCAAGGTCGAATTTTTGTCAATTGGGGGAGGATGATGCAGCGCAATCTGATGATGGCTTAGGTCGCGAGCGACCTAACGAGTTGATAAGTCGCTCAAGCGACCTTACGAGTTATGACAGGCAAACGAGCCACAACCTAAAGAGCTTCAACCTAGTAACTACCGACCTAAGACTAACGAGTTATGTTTTAAGTCGCTCCAGAGACCTAACGATGGTAACATGTTAAGTTTAAGTCGCTCCAGCGACCTACTGGGACAAGCTACTGATTGTATCGGCCAGATTGCCTTAAGTCGCTCTCACATGCCGCTTTCTTTAGGTCGCGAATGACCTACCATAAGTCGCAAAGCTTAGGTCGCTTCAGATGTTAAGGCGTATGTCGCAAACCCTTGAATCACTCTGGAAGCCGTTTTCTTGGATCGCTGAGGTTCTAGTCCGCATTGCCTTGAGGCGTTGTGTGTTCTTAAGTCGTATGATGTTTAGGTCGTATGTCGTTTGTATTTTTATTTTCTTAAGTCGTATGGTGTATATTTCTTATGTCGCTGTTGTAACCTGTATTGTTCTTAGGTCGTGTAACGTGATGTGGTAAGTCGCGTGTGTTGTAATGTGATAGGTCGTAGGTCGTGTCTGTTAGGTCGTGGACCTATATGATTGTAAGCATATAAATAGGCGGGTGAAATCATTTGTAAAAGTTAGTTGATTTTGAATAAAAAATTTGTTTGAGTGCTTTGTGCCTCTTCTCAAATTGGTAGTTGAGTGTGATCTCCTATCTCCACCTTCGGTATTCGAGTGCGCTCGAATCAACGATTGTTGAAGCCGATTCATGGAATCAAGTGCGCTTGATTAACGTCGAAGAATCGTAGATCTTTAAACATGGTATCGTGCGCGATCAACGTGTTTGAGATAGCTAGAATCTGGTATCTTTGGATCAATGGATTTGGGCCTTTGGTATTCTTCAATCCACCGATTGCTACTGTCATCGTTGTATCTGTTTTGATTATCCGCTGCCGCATCATTTGGTATCAGAGCTAGACTTAGCCAATCATAGCTAAGCCGAGTCTTGGAGCCAAGGAGAAGAGTTTGAAGTTAAAGCCGAGAGCTAGTAGAAGCCGTGCATCATTTTTGTAGATCAAGGCCGAGAGTTTAAGTGTTGAAGTTTGTTGAAGATTCAATCATGCCTTCGAGAAGAGCCAATCGCCATCAAAATGTTGAAGATTTGTACAAAAGAGAAGATGCTGAACAAATGGAACAACGCATTAGCAACAAATTCAATGAGAAGTTGGATGAAGGTATTGGTAGATTAGAGATATTGATGATTGATATGAATCAAAGTCAAAGGAGAAGGTCGCTAGTCTCAAACCATGGAGGAAACAGAGTTTCGCCATTGGTTACGGAAGCGAGGAGGGTGTCGCCACAATCTGATCGAGGTAGAAGAGAGTCATCAGTTTCGATAAGAAGAGATCGCCATGAATTTCGAAATGAAGAAAGAAGAACTCCACGTGAGTTTGAGTATGAACCATATCATGATGATGAAAGACATAGTAAAAGAGACATGCGTGATCGAAGAGATGTGGATGGTCGAGATCGTTATCGAAGTACACTAGATTATGATGAAGAGAGTGATAGAAGTAATATTCATTATCGAGATCGAGACCAAGTACGAAATGCATATAGGGATGTTGAAGATGATCGTCGATGGGAATCGGGGATGAAGACTGAAATTCCAGAATTCAAGGGTAGTATGCAAGGTGAAGAATTCCTTGATTGGTTGTCTAATGTTGAAGAGATTTTTGACTTTAAAGAAGTTCCCGAGCATCGAAGAGTTAAGTTGGTTGCTACACGTTTGAGAGGGAGAGCTATGGCGGTGGCAGCAAACAAAACTTACACGGGAAAGGATGGGAAAGTCAAAGATTGAGTCATGGGAGAAGATGAAGAAGTTAATGAAAGCTACTTTATTGCCTCACAATTATCAATCTCTTATGTATCAACGATTGCAGAATCTGAGACAGGGGACAAAGTCAGTGAATGATTATGCGGATGAATTTTATCAATTGATTGCGAGGAATGACATTATGGAGATGGAGGAACAGTTGACCGCTAGATTTGTTGGAGGGTTGACAATGCAGATTCAAGATATGGTGAATATGTTTGATCTCAGATCTATTGCTGAAGCACATCAAAAGGCTCTAGCTTGGGAGAAGCAAGGCAAAAGAGTTGTTGGTGTGTTTACAAATTCCAACAATCAAATGAAAGGGGCTAGTAGCAATGTGAAGGTTTCCAAGGCTGTTGCAAAACCGGTTGTTAGTGAAGTTGCCAAGACCAAGGTCAATAGTGGTATCAAATGCTTCAATTGTTAGGAGTTTGGTCACAAAAGCAATGAATGTCCGAAGCCAAAGAAGCGAGTGATGGTAGCTGAGATTGAGGATGAGGATGTAGAGGCAGAATGTTCTAATTCACTACCAGTTGAGGAGGAAGAATTATTGTCGGGAGATGATGGATATACATTAATGATGAGGAGAAATTGCTTGACACCAAAGCAGGAGGAGGAGACTAGCTGGTTGAGGAGTAACATCTTTCAGTCAACATGCACTATCTTGGGAAGGGTTTGCAAATTTGTTATTGATGCAGGAAGTTGTGATAATATCATTTCTTCAGAAGCTATAAAGAAGTTGTCATTGAAAACGGAGAAGCATCCGAAACCTTACAAGTTAGCTTGGTTGAGGAAAGGTGGGGAGGTGAAGGTTGGACGAAGAGCTTGTGTTAATTTTTCGATTGTGAAGAAATACAAAGATGAAATTTGGTGTGATGTTGTGGACATGGATGTATGCCACTTGTTGTTGGGGAGACCATGGCAGTATGATAGAGCTATGCAACATGATGGACGTACCAACAGCTATAGTTTCATGTTTGAAGGCACAAAAATCGCTTTAGTTCCCAAGAAGCGACAACAAGAAGAGAGCAAGTTGGAGGAGATTGAAGAGCTGAAAACTTCGCTATCATTGAAGGAGTTTGTTAAAGAAGTCGAAGAGGAGCCGGAAGTATTTTTGTTGATTGGACGTGAGAGTAATGAAATGGTTTAAATTCCTGAAGAAGTAAAGCTAGTGCTGGAAGAATTTGAAGATGTATTTCCGAAAGAGCTGCCAATGGAGTTACCACCGTTGAGGGACATTCAACATCAGATAGATCTTGTTCCAGGGGCTGTGTTACCACATAGACCACATTACAGAATGAGTCCAAAGGAACACGAGGAGTTGAGAAAGCAAGTGGAAGAGTTGCTTGAACAAGGGCGTGTATAGGAAAGTTTAAGTCCTTGTGCAGTTCCAGCCTTGTTAGTGCCAAAGAAGGATGGAACGTGGAGGATGTGTACTGATAGTCGAGCACTAAACAAGATTATAGTGAGATACAGATTTCCTATGCCTAGATTAGATGACTTGTTGGATCAACTTAGTGGAGCTGCTATCTTTTCCAAGATCGATTTGAAGAGTGGTTATCATCAAATTCGAATTCGACCAGGGGATGAAAGGAAAACAGCATTCAAGACACGGGAGGGGTTGTATGAATGGCTGGTTATGCCGTTTGGTCTTTCGAATGCACCTAGTACATTTATGCGGGTGATGAATCAGATCTTTAGACCATTTATTGGAAAGTTAATTCGTTATGGTGTACTTTGATGATATACTGATATATAGTGGAAGTCCAGAAGAACACTTGCATCATCTGAGAGAATTGTTGATGATACTGCGATAGGAACAATTTTATGCTGCAACGAAGAAATGCGTGTTCATGACGCATAGTGTTTTATTTTTGGGGTATGTTATATCAGAAGGAGGTATATAGGTGGATCGGAATAAAGTTGAAGCAATCAGAAAATGGCCACAACCCAGGACGATAACAGAAGTTAGAAGTTTTCATGGTTTAGCATCATTTTACTGAAGATTTATTCCACACTTCAGTAGCATGATGGCACCAGTTACTGATTGTATGAAGGGGAAGCAATTTTCATGGTCAGAGGAAGTAGGATTTGCTTTTGAGCGAATCAAGGAGCTTTTGACGACAGCACCAATTCTAGTATTACCATATTTTCAATTGTTGTTTGAGTTACATACTGATGCATCTAAAGTTGGGATTGGAGGGGTGTTGAGTCAGAAAGGACGACCAATTGCATATTTCAGTGAGAAGCTATCAGGAGCAAAGATGAGATATAATACATATGATGTGGAATTTTATGCTATCGTGCAAGCTGTGAAACATTGGAGACATTATTTGTTTCATAAAGAATTTGTTTTATATACTGATCATGAAGCGTTGAAGCATTTGTAGGGACAGGATAAGATTGCAGCCATGCATGCTTCGTGGATCGCATATTTGCAACAATTTACATTTGTGGTGAAGCATAAGTTGGGAATTACGAACCGTGTGGCAGATGCATTGAGTCGAAGGAATCATTTGTTGACTACAATGAAAGTTGAGGTGACAGGGTTTGATGTATTGCCAAATTTTTTTTTGAAGATCCATACTTTGCGAAATATGTACATGAAGTCAAGGATGGAAAGGCGGATGAGTTTGTATTGGTGGATGGTTTTCTTTTCAAAGGAAATCAATTGTGTATACCAGATGGTAGTTTGCGAATGAAGATTATGAAAGAATTGCATGAGGAAGGACATGTGGGTAGAGATCGTACATTGCAGTTGATTTTGCAATCATATTATTGGCCTTCTATGAGAAAAGTAGTTGAAAGATTTGTGGAGTGTTAGGTACGTTCATACCACCACCGAATCAGAGGGAGAAAGGAGGGACCGGACGAAATACACCAACCACCGAACCATGCTTCTCCACGCTCCTACCGGACCACTTGCTTCCGGTCCAACTCCATTGCCTACCAGACCACTTGCTTACCGGACCAGCCACTCCACTACCTGCCGAACCAAACCCAAGGTATCCCTACCGGACCAACCAATCGCCGAACCAAACCCAAGGTATCCCTACCGGACCAACCAATCGCCAAACCATCCACTATCGAATCAACCTCCACCGGTTAACCCGCTACCAAACCACCCACTACCGGACCAATCCACTTCTCCATCCACTACCGAACCAACATCACCAGGCCAGATCACGTCAGCCCAGGCCCATCAACAGCTATATACTTCGAAGACCCCTACCCCCAGCCTCACTCTATAAATAGAGGGGCAGGGGTACAACAATGGGGGACAAGTTTTGAGAGCTCAAGCATGGATAGAACTTTCAAACAACATTCTTTTACTTATATCAAAGCTTTGTACTTGTAATCAAAACAAGAGAAGAGAAATAACATATAAAGTGGACGTAGGCACATTCTGGCTGAACCACTATAAATTTGCGTGTCTTTTTACAATTTAGCCCCTGCTTTTCATATATCTACATAAATCTCCAAAATCACTAAGAACAACATAAGAGCTATTGAATCATACGACTTTGAGGCGTTTGTCCATTTTTTGTGCAAACATGGAGAGATGTCATATTTGCCAAGTTTCCAAAGGGACAACAACGAATGCGGGATTGTATATGCCATTATCTGTGCCTACTCGACCATGGGTTGATATCAGCATGGATTTTGTTTTGGGGTTATCAAGAACTCAACGTGGGAATGATTCCATATATGTGGTGGTGGATAGATTTTCCAAAATGGCACATTTCATAGCTTGTAAGAAGACAGCTGATGTCGTCCGTGTTGCTCAATTGTTCTTTAAAGAGGTGTATCGATTACATGGGCTACCTGAATCTATTGTTTCTGATCAGAATACTAGATTTCTAAGCCATTTTTGGTTGAGTTTGTGGAAGATGGTTGGAACAAAGCTGAATTTTAGTAGCGCTTATCATCCGCAAACAGATGGGAAAATGGAAGTGGTGAATAGATCATTGGGAAATTTGTTGAGATGCCTTGTGAAAGATAATTTGAAGGGCTGGGATATGAAATTATGTCAAGCAGAGTTTGCACATAATCATGCTGTTAACCGTAGTACGGGTTTTAGTCCGTTTCAAGTTGTATACTCAGCAAATCCGAAGGGACCATTGGATTTGACGACAGTGCCGTATCAGAAGGGAGTTGTTAAGCATGCTTGTGATTTTGTGAGCATCAAACGATAAGTATAAACAACTGGAAGATAAAAAGCGAAGGAGTGTGAATTTCAGAGAAGGTGATTTGGTTTACGCCGTGTTGACAAAAGATCGTTTTCCAGTGGGAACGTACAATAAATTGAAAGCACGAAAGATTGGTCCAGTAAAGATCTTGAAGAAGGTCAATGATAATGCATATCAGTTGAAATTACCGGATCATATTCACACTGCAGACGTTTTCAACATCAAATACCTGATTCCGTATCATGGGGATGAGCTTGTTGTGGAAGAGGAAGGTGCAAATTCGAGGTTGAATTTTTGTCAACTAGGGGAGGATGATGCAGCGCAATCTGATGATGGCTTAGGTCGCGAGCGACCTAACGAGTTGATAAGTCGCTCAAGCGACCTATCGAGTTATGACAGGCAAAACGAGCGACAACCTAAAGAGCTTCGACCTAGTAAGTACCGACCTAAGACTAACGAGTTATGTTTTAAGTCGCTCCAGCGACCTAACGATGGTAACGGGTTAAGTTTAAGTCGCTCCAGCGACCTACTGGGACAAGCTACTGATTGTATCAGCCAGATTGCCTTAAGTGGCTCTCACATGCCGCTTTCTTTAGGTCGCGAGTGACCTACCATAAGTCGCAAAGCTTAGGTCGCTTAAGATGTTAAGGCGTATGTTGCAAACCCTTGAATCACTCCGGAAGCCATTTTCTTGGATCGCTGAGGTTTTAGGCCCCATTGCCTTGAGTCGCTGTGTGTTCTTAAGTCGTATGATGTTTAGGTCGTATGTCGTTTGTATTTGTATTTTCTTAAGTCGTATGGTTTATATTTCTTATGTCGCTGTTGTAACATGTATTGTTCTTAGGTCGTGTAACGTGATGTGGTAAGTCGCGTTTGTTGTAATGTGATAGGTGGTAGGTCGCGTCTATTAGGTCGTGGACCTGTATGATTGTAAGCCTATAAATAGGCGGGTGAAATCATTTGTAAAAGTTAGTTGATTTTGAATAAAACTTTTGTTTGAGTGCTTTGTGCCTCTTCTCAAATTGGTAGTTGAGTGTGATCTCCTATCTCCACCTTCGGTATTCGAGTGCGCTCGAATCAACGATTGTTAAAGCCGATTCACGGAATCAAGTGCGCTTGATTAACGTCGAAGAATGGTAGATCTTTAAACATGGTATCGTGCGCGATCAACGTGTTTGAGATAGCTAGAATCTGGTATCTTTGGATCAACGAATTTGGGCCTTTGGTATTCTTCAAACCACCGATTGCTACTGTCATCGTTGTATCTGTTTTGATTATCTGCTGCCGCATCACTCCCACTAGTCTTTTATGTTTTTCTAAACCCAATGATGAAACATAGAAGTCTCTCGACTTCACTAGTGGGTGTTAGGACTCGTCTGTCTTAGTATTCCGACCTTGAGTTTGCTCAATAAATCATAGCCCGAGAAATGATGGATAACTCCTTATCGGTTGTATCACAAAAAACTCCTAACCCATGTTTCCTTGTCCTAATCTCATTTCAACCTTGAGTTTTCTCAACAAATCGAAAGAGATTATTCACTCATACCTACAATATCGTGATGGCCTAAGTATAGTATATGTAGCTAGAGTTTGCTCAACAAATACATATAGTTATCTTATCTCGTCTATTCAATATATTAATAATACTACACATAACATCCGTAGATTGAGTTTGCTCAACAACTAAGGAGTATGTAAGTAATTTTGTTATATATATATGGTAGATGACAACATTATATTGAAGATTCATAATCTTTTATATATTATATTGAGTGATATCGACTTATGGAATAATGTATTTTTCATGAAATACCATCATTATTCAAGTGTCAAACACATCAGAAATCATGGTATACGTACATTTTCGTATGTATTTATTCCTTAAGTTTATTTGGGTTTCTTTAATGTTCCACCTTTAGTTTATACATTCATATCATATAATTTTTTTGTCATATAACTTTTATATTTCATATTACTTATATGATAGTCTTATGTATAATATTTTATTTAATTAAATCTATTTAATTAATTTAAATTATTTAACTCTTTAATTAATTTTATATTAGTATTCCAATACAACATTTATATTGGACATATGTACTATAACCTTTATAGTGTATACTATAACCTTTATAGTGTATACTATAACCTTTATAATATAACACATATATCTTATATATTCGTATTTTTATTTAATTAATTAACATTTAATTAATTTATTTAATTAAAAAATTTTAATTAAATTAAATTAATTTCAAAATCTATCTTATATACATACATGTGTACTTATGTTATCGCAAACACTTTAAAAAAACATAACATATATAAACATATATAATACATGCATATAAGTATTAATTAATTAACACATTTAATTATTTTATTCTATTAATCTTATTAATAAAATTTTAAATTTCGAAATTAATATTTAAATATTCTCAAACATTTTGAAGTTTTCATTACCTTTTCAAACATTTCAAAAATTTGTGTTATATTATAAACTTTTATAATGAATATGTTTTATTTTAAATATAACTTTTAAATTTAAAATCATGTCTTAATTTTCAAAAATATTTTGAAAATTAGCCCAAGGCCCAATTCAAATTGGGCCTTTTCTATTAGGGACAAACTTTGGGCTCACATCACATTTAAGGTCCAGTAGGTAACCAGGTAGGATAGGGTACTTGATTACCCAATTCCAATCCTAGACATCACCTTTCTAGACACCATACTAAGTGCAAAAGCTTAGTTAGTTAGCCCTCACATGACTAATTTAGACCGCATAGGCTATTGGGCTCCGATACCATTGAAGGAACCGAGCCAGCCCGTAGTGGAAGAAATGGGTGAGTTTCAAAAAATTTACCATTTTGGGTCTTTAGTGAGCCTATGAAGTCTAAATGTATATTAGATCCAATCTAATAAAACATTAAATAAAGACTTATTTTATTTAAAGTTGGTTAAAAGGAAGTATAAAATTAATTTAGTTTAAATGTATAGTGCATCAAATACACTAAACAATTGTTTATAAGAGTTGACTTAGGGAAGGAAACCATTAGTTTCTTTCTCTAAAAATAGGTAATTAATTGAGAGTATAATAAACATTATATGAAGAGAGAAACCTTCCATTTTCTCTCTCTAATTAAATTGATTGGGTCATTAAATGATATTAATTGGCAATTTATTTATGACATAAAATGTAACTATTGTCCAAATGTACTTTACTGTGAATTATGTAAGTGCAACAAATTTGATAATGTAAAGAGATGATATTTCCTACATATATATCTTTATTGTCCATAATATTATTTAAAATACATATACATACATATATTTAAATTTATATACAATATACATATACATATATGTTTGTATCAAAATTGGGCACAACACTCTTCGAATGTGTTTGAAGAGATAAAATGAAGAAAGTAAATGTAAACTGAGGCAGATCTAACAAACACACCAATCAACAGGTAAGAAAAAGTGCAGAAACACACAAATTTAGAGTGGTTCAGCGTATTGCCTACGTCCGCTATGAAATGATTGATATTTATTGAATTTGACTTGCTGATTACAGGAGATTACAACAGTACAACTGAAGTATAATAATGATTCCGGCAGAGTATCAGCGTAGAAAACCAAAAAGTTCCTTTTTCTGGAAGCATATGGTTGCTATTTATAAGCGCAGTCTGAAAATATCCGGCTTAGATCTCGGAATACCTCTTCTCCCACGTGGGTGGACCATCCTAATGGATCTAAGGTCATTGGGGATCGATCCTGGATCGATCCATGTACACTTTGTATCAATCAAGATGATGTCCTTTTGGGTTGAGATCGATCATAGATAGTCTTGAGGTGGTGAGTAAGCTCTTGTGAAAATTTAGTGGCATTTGGACTTGTGTATTTTGAGTTATGATCGATCCAAGTTTGGATTTGCAAAAGGCTGCTGAGTTCGTATCGATGGATACATATCCATGACTGTTCGTATCGATGCTATACATATCGATAAAGGTGATGTGGCGCTATATTCCAAGATCGATCCACTTTTCGGGCCGAGTGACTGTTTCCCTCATTTGAACGTGCTTTGTTCGTATCCACCCAATGTAACTCCATTCGTATTGTTCCTTTGAAGTTGCTTCGTATTGATAGCCTCCGTTTCAATTCGTATCGATGATCAAAAGACTCCTACGTATCGATGCTTATGGTATCCTTTTGTATCGATCGCTGGTGTTGATTTCATATCGATGTAACGTGACATATTTCGTATCGATCATGTGTGGTATGTTTCATAACAATCACTTACCGATCGATACAAACTGCATAAATAGGAGGATCGATACGAAGTGTGTAAAAACTGGATCGATACGAAATGACGACTACTGATGGATACGAACGAAGCTGAATCTGATGGATATGAAAGAGGTTAGCCTATGATTGATACGAACAATATGGATCCGAATGAAATTGACTTCCTTGATTTTGATCGATCCATATCTTGAGCATACGAACTTCGATCAACTTGAAATTTGAAACGTTGGCTTTCATAGCTTTAGTTGTCATACCACATCAATTGTAGCTCGATCTGGGCTCGGACCAAATTTGCCGGTATCCATAGTAAACCTGTGTATAACTGATCTTGGGATGGACTTTATTTGGTTTCCAGTCAAGTCCTTGGTGTCATGGCCTTGCCAAAAGGCGGGATAACATTTTCCCCCCAAAGTACGTCTTATGAGAACATGACGTGCTTTGAAAAGCTGCAACCTTCATTCCGAAAAGTCTTATCCGATTTGTTGAATAGTTGTTGTCTTTTCATCAAAAGATGTAACCTTCGATTGATTTCCCGATATATAAATGCTGAGTCGTTGACTGCCAATGATTATGCAGTGCATTGTTGTGACTAAGTGTCTGAGTGTTAGCAATTTGTTGTTCATTGTTGTAATTGTCACCAGGTGAGCATTCAACTCCTGTGAATTTTGAAAATTGAATATTTTCCCGTCATACATGCATGTATGGTAACCTGACTCTCGTTAACGTTTGCACGTTCACGAGTCGTTGTCAAGTTTTTTTTTTGAATCGAGTTTCGCATCGATCCTCTCCTAGATCGATGTGAAATTTGAGTTGTAACAATGCTTGATGGTCGTTTTAGAGTACCCCCTCGTACCGATCCTCTCCTGGATCGACTTTGCGAAGTTTAAAATCTCCTTCGTATCGATGGTAATCAATACGGATCAGTTGGCTCTTTAAAACGTTTCGTATTGATGGATACGAATTCTAGTGGTCATCAAAGTGGTGGACACGATGTTGTCACTTCGTATCGATGGAGTTGAACAATCCAAATATGAATTGGTAGTGGCGTTTGTATTGATGAAAGACGATGGATACGAACAGCTATTTCTTTAGATCGATGATGGATGGATACGAAGAAGGCTTCTTCGCATCGATCGGAGGGGAGACCGTTCCTACCGGTTAACAAGACTAGGAGGCGAATCCTCTTTTCTCATGGTTTTTTATCCATATAAATACGCTCGGTACTTAGCTAAATTTTCATCTGTTTTCACTTCTACAAACCACTTTCGTATCGATCAGAAGCTCGAGAAAAGAAAACCGTCTTTGCTTTGGAATCGAAAAAACTCTAATCCCTTGAATTAATTTCTCGAAATAGGTAATTAGTTGACCAAAACCAATTTAAAATGATGAGACTTGAATTCTTTTGCCATTCCACTCTCATTCGCGGTCAATTCTAGCGGTGTCGAGGCCGAGGTTAGGCCGGAGCAAGGTTGAGGAAAAATTAATCGAAGTTCGTATCGATTAAAAATAGTGGAGATTCGTATCGAAGGAGGGAGCGGCTTCGTATCGATTGGAGATGGTGGGGGTTCTTATCAATGAAGAGTGATCGATACAAAAAATTAACTTTGTGATCGATACAAAGTATCGGCTTCGTCGATTGATACGGAGACGCGGTCCGTGATCGATACGTGGTGAAGGGTTTTCGATCGATACGAACTGGCCTTAAGGTGATCGATACAAATTCTTTTCCTCTACGGTCGATAAGAATGGGGGTTCTGGTGATTGGTCCAAGTTTGAACCTCGATGGATGCGAAACTTCATGCACACTTGAATATTTGACTCCGACGAGCTTCAGCCTTGCATAACTGAACTTAATTGTTTCACTACATATCTGACTGCCCTTCGAAGCTCGTCGATGGAACTGTAACTTGAAAATTTTGACGAACTTTAACTTGGATCATTTTCTGAAATTTGGATGGCATAGTTGGGATGGTCATCGATGACGGTCACTCCGGTTGAATCTCGAAGTCTTGTCATTTGAATATCTCACAAATTGCGTAGAATTTCTTAAGCATTATGTAGCACTGCACTACACAACACATTCACGCACTTCACACTAGAGGGAACACAGGTTTATTGTCATCTAACGATGATTTTTACTGAGTTCAATAGCTATGGAACCCGGAAGTTCTCAGTCGCAGGATGTTCAAAGTCCGCCTCTTCCCGTAATTGAAATGTTGGCTATTCCAGTTGAAGAAATTTGCCCTGCTCCGGATGAACTGTCGGGAGCAGTCTTTATTATGAACCCGCAGCATTCTATCTGCTCTAATATCTCTGAAGATATGTTAGGCCAGATTTTCCTAAGGCACGGGTTGCCGCTAAATGACGTCTTATTACCGAGGCTGGAAGATAGAGCTCACAACCCCCCGAAGGGATACACAGCTTGCAATAGATTTATGTGTGTAGCCGAGACACTTCCTCCTTTCAACCAGTTCATCCGGGAAGTTTTACTTTTCTTGAGGATCGCTTCATCTCAGCTGCACCCGAATGGATATGCTTTGCTCAATAGTTTGTTTGTCATCTTCAAGGAGCACCTCTTCCATCCTTCGATGGTAGAAGAGATCAGATACTTGTTCAATATAAAGAGTCACGAAGATAATCCTTCCTTCACTTTCTTAGAGGCGGTTAGGAATTGTCAGATCGTGGTTGCGGCTTGGAGCAAGCTGAGCTATTTCAAGACCGAATGGTTCTACGTTCGATGTCCACCGAGGTTCGCCAGACGGTGGCTAGTAAGACGTAAGCGCCCCAGCCTCCTTGCTGATTAATTAGATAATAGCAGTTGATGTTGAGTCTAACATTTTCTTTTTTTCACAGCTTCAGTTCCGCGACCTGAAGGTGCTCAGTTTAAGGAGATAGTAAGAGTTCTTCAAGAGGTGCCCGCCGAGTACAGAGAGATTGATGAAGTCCTTACAGACGAGAATCTGGTTGCCATTGGGCTAATTGACAGAGACCAAAGCATTAGACTCGTAGGAGTTCTTAGAACGGCCCCAGTAAGGCAAGCTCGAAGGAGAGCTCCCAGGATAGTAATTACTGACCAAGGCGGTGATGAGAATATGTTTGTTGGGGATGAGCCCGCAGCTGGGCCTTCATAAAGTCCTCAATCTTTAAAGCGGAAGAGAAGAGGCAACTCTACTGCTCGAAAATATGTAAGGCGCAAAACCGTCGTAGACTTTTTGCCTGCTACTAGTCAAGAGATTCCTCCTTCATAGATGGATAGCTCCTTTGCGGGACTGGCAGACATCCCCATTCCAGATGACTTGCCATTGCACCAAGATACCGGATTTGAAGGGCTCCAAGCACCTTAGACATAGGAAAGCCAACTCCTCCAAGTACGGCTATTACAACCGGTTGGTTGGGGGGTTTGTACATGCATACACACACTCCACGACACCACACGATTTCTAATAACAAGCAATTTATCTCTGAAGATTACCTACTATGTTTCTCTTTTCATTTTACAGATACGATGACAAGGCGGGTATCTACGCTTGGCAGCCTCCGTTCTACACGCCATTCATCTAGCTCATATTCTGAGTCTAGCAGACGTGAGGCTGATAGATACCGCGATCGCGGCTACTCCAGTCAAGAGAGGGAGCACTACGAGAGTGAAAGGGATAAGGAGAGGGAGAAGGAGAGACAATATAGTCGCCATTCCCGGTCACGGTCCCTGCCACCTAGAGGTCTAATACAATCTTCTGGCTCTAGCAAACAACCACTTGAATCTACACGTCAAGTACCACCTTCCCAAGCATAAAGGCCTAACCAACAGCTTCGGAGGACTGAGACTGAAACCCTCATCGCCACTGAACAAGCCATCACAGAACCCACCGGGGAAGGAGCGATTATGTTTATAAAGGAAATCCAAGGGTTTATGATATTTTGCAATAAAGTCCAATTATGTTTATGAAGAAAACTTTTTTTTGTAACTTTAAAAGGAAGTATGCAAAAACCAAAAGATTGAATTTGAAATATTGAACATAAAACATACATGCAAACATAAATAAATTACATATGTTTTCTATTTGAATCAATAACAGAAATATTTCATTAATTAAGACTTTGATTTTAATCAAAAGGCGTTTTTTTAAATCACAAACTTGAAACAACAACAAAATAGATAGGATAAATCAGACACATATGTATATGTTTCAAAGGTTTCAGATCTAAACAATTAAGCAACATGAAAAATAATTAAACATGGGATCCATATAATGTAGATCTAATAATGACAGCAAGAATTGGCAAACAATAAAATATATCTTAAACAGATTCAAATTAAATAACATGGAGAACATATGTAATTAATTAAGATGGAACAAAAGGAATCTTATCAGTTTGACCAAATAAACAAATACACAAATGATATGAAATAGGAGATGGATCTAAATTATATAAACAAGTTGAATGATGAATATATAAAATTAGAATTATCACCTTGAGATGTTGGCAAGAGAATGAAACTTGAATGATGAATCAAAGGCTCTAAGATTCCATGAATAAATCTCCGAATTTTTCAAGAATTAAGAGGCCATGAAAATTCAAAATTCTCTGATAGAAGAGCAGGAGGGATGACCATGATAGGAAATAAATCGACCGTATAAGAAAATAAAGGGAGATGTGTTTTAAAGAAATGATAAAAACCTTTCCTATTCCTTCCTAAAAACTTTTCCCTATTAATTCCTTTTTAAATGTTAATCAGTTCCTCTCTCTTCTACATGCATGACTAGCCATAGATGGTGCCACATGGACCCTCAAAATATTTTAAAATCTCATTAGCATCAATCCCATGTAAATCCAATTCAAATGTGCATGCGTTTATAACTTTTATATACGCACGCCATTAAATGCTAATGTTATTCAAATAAATTAAAATAAAATTTTAATAATTAATATTTCACAATTACTAATTAATTTAATTTATTTACATCCCCCTTTTTAGTATTTATCATGTTTAAATCAAATGTAAACACTATAAAGATATCACATATCAATATGCGCATTTATAACTCGTATATATACGCACTTACTAAATGCTAAGGGCATTCAAACAAATTAAATAAAAATTTAGTAATTAATATTTCATATATATTAATTAATTTAATTAATTTACAATAATTATAAATTAATTAAATCATGTGGTTCATTTTAAGCATTCATCATTGCGGTTGTGCGACTCAAAGTTGTAAATTCAGTCAGCGATTAATATCGAACTATTCGAATATTAATGTTCGCATGTCACTTAGCAGGTGGTGTGACATTTTGGCTGAATTTATCGTTTACACATCTTTTAGTAAAATCTAATTTTACATATAATAAGCAGTACCTAATAGTGACAATTATTTACACCAATTCTCTTCGACAAAACTACATCACTTTGGATTTATGGAATTTGGTAATGGTCAAAATTCCAATATCATCCACATTCAACTTTATAATCCAAACACAAAGTCCATGGTTCAATAATAACAATTATTATTAACCGAAATGCTCTGGCCAGAGAATTTGACTTTGAGTTGACTTCAGTTGACCGTGATACTAACCTCATATAAGTGAGAAGACGAATTCTCTCTTGTATAGTGTTTCACTCCAATGCTTCCACTCGACCCAACTATAGTCGTTTGATGGATGTCGTGCCATGATTTAACTATAATCAAAGCAGGGCTTTCACATTGAAGATCAACAGTATTCTCAAGTCGAAAGAACCATGTAAATTAGTTACATCGATATTCTCTACTTGACCTTAGTTATATTAACCAACAGAAAACTATCGAGTGACTCATTCCATAGTTATCCAATAACTATCAATACGTAACCCATTGGTGCCCCCAACAGTCATGAGTATTACACTGCCCAACATTTGGAGAGCATTACATACTCTAGTCTCAATAGATACATCGATACCAAGTCTCGATGCATCTTGACTAGGAACATTTAAAATGGTATGTTTATTTTATTGTGATAAATTACTCACAGTTACGACACTTTGTAACTACTATCACAGAATATGCCATTTATGGATTTTCTATTAAATATAATTTTAATTAAATTAATTTATATAACCATATTATATCAAGTATATAATAGAAAGAAAAAACCTTTATTTCAAACAAGATTGGTCAACGAGTTAGATATATATAACAAATTATATAATTGCCCCTAGGGCATACCCCTAACTCTGTCAATGTAGATGCCCCCTTGGATGCAGAGTATATACTAGCAATTTAACAACTTTGTCATTACAAACAAAATAGCGGAATCAAAATAAAAGAGAACTCTAGATAACTATTATGCCTCCCGAACGTCTCTAGAAGCTTTATTCATCTAATGAGGTATCTGAAAACCTCAACTCTAAAACTACTCAAAATCAATTGAGTACCCGAGAGTTTAAGGGGAAAACATAAATTTCGAGTCAGACATAAAGCCTGATATGAATAATAATCTACCATCTCAAATCATTTAAATATCTAGTGAGACCACGCCACTTAGCAGAATGGGTTTTCCCTTCACTAGTATCCTAAAACCTTTATAAAACCATATACTGTGCTCCTGCATCCACAGTGGTTAAAAAAATTCAAAACAATATGATATAATGATATGCAAAACAAATGAATCAATTCTGGATTACCCATCCTCGTTCATTTTGAATATCTGTCTCAAATACAGTTTCTAGGATTATTGTTACCCTAATAGTTTTCATAGACTGACTAATAACCGGTAAAATGTTTAAGGACTCCCTGCCAAATTACATAGTTTTCATGGGATCACTATGACCCTGTTGGTAACTCCAATATCTTTACTCTTATCATAGTTTTCATGGGTTGACTAGGAACCTATTGGTGACTCCAATATCCTCTCTTCTTATTCTAGTTTTCATGGGCTGACTAGGAACCTATTGACATCTGTCAATATCTTAATTCAGATATAGTTTTCATGGGCTAACTACAAACCTACTGGCCCTGCCAGTATCAAATCATAGTTTTCATGGGCTTACTATGAGCTTGTCTTTTTGACATCTTCCTTTATACATAGTTTTCATGGGTTAACTATGAACCTATTTGCCCCTACCAATATCTTTTCCTATACAAAGTTTTCATGGTTGTAACAACCATGGTTTGGAGATTACCTATATATATTAAATTATAACAGAAGTTATAATTTAATATTGTAAATTTTAAATATAATTGGAAATTTTAAATTGTTTATTTGGAATAAACAATGAATTTTGTAAATAAAATGGGAAAAATAAAGTTTGGAACTTTATTTTGTTTATTTGGTAATAAATATGAGATTAAATATTGATTGGATAAGTATTTGGTTTAAATAAATTGAAATATTGGGTATTTATTAGTTTGGAGCTAATAAATTAATTAGGTGATGTATTTGAAATAAATCGAAAGTAATGGAAATAAATTTTTAAAAGCTTTATTTCGAGAATTTGGAGAGAAAATAGTCAATTTGTAATGTTATTGAGTAAATGCAATAATATTGGAAAATATTGCCAATACTAATCTTTTATTGATTTTAAAAAGGAGAAATATGAAGTAATTATGTATTTCTTGATATAAAAGAGTGAAATGTGGTTTAAAAATAATATTTTGATGTTTAAATAAAGTTAGAATGGTTAATTGTAATTTATTTGATAAGGAAACAATTTTTGAATATGTTGTTGTAGTAAAAAATAGTGTTTTTGTGATAAAATAATGTAAATTGTGTGATATTGTCAAAAATATGGTTTTATTGTTAAAAATATATTTTTATAATTAAAATAAATTTTATTTCGTTACAATAATAATTTTATTGCAATACAAATAAGATGTATACATTTTTTTGACTTTAAATTGTTGAAAATGTGAATATAGTGTTAAAATAGGCTAATATATGTATATAGCTCTTTATTTCACTAAGTATATTTACATTTGGGCCTATTTAGGTATGAATTGATCCATTAGCCTATTCTCTAGAGGCTTCTGGCTTATGAAAATAACTGGACGTAGTTATTTTCTTTTCTTCCTTCTTTAAGAAAGTTTATAATAAATAACAAAGAAAAACATTGGCTGCCTTCTACTAAAAATCAATTTCCACTCCAATTTGCTGCAAATTAAAGAAGAAATCCACCTAAATAATATTATACAAGGTAATCTCTATCCAATACCAAAAGTTTTGATCAAAAATCCTTGAAACAAGATATGAATTGTGTGTAATTTATTTTGGTTTGTTTTGCATGTCTGTTTCAAGCTTCTACCACTAGTACAAAACAGATCAGTTGCTTCGCCTCATTTGTGTCGGTTGTCCATAAAACCGACACAAATAGTGTAATTTGTGTCGGTTGTTTATTAACAACCGAAACTATTGACTTATGGGGTAAGAAGAAAATGTTAAAAATGTAATTTGCATCTGTTGTTCTTAAGAAACCGACACAATTGAAGGGAAGCAATAGATTTACTCGTGTCGGTTGTTTGAACAACCGACACAATTAAATACAATAGCATCGGTTGTCCAAAACCCGACACTATAGGCACACAACTTTTTCCCCCAAATCCATTTCAGCCGCCCATCTTTTCCCGCGAACCCCAATAATTCCAGACTAATTCGTAAATCATGTCCGAAATCCTAATTCTCATTCTTCTCCTTTTCCAAACCCTAAATCTAATCTCCGCCTCGCCACCTCCAGGCCTGGACACCTTCCTCTCCTCCCTCCCCCTCTCCGATCCCCTCAACGCCAACGACTCCTTCCTCACTCTCCCCTCCTCCCTCAAAAAGTCCCTCTCCCGAACACTAGACCCAGCTTTCAAGCTCCACGTTTCCGTCCCAGTTTACGTCAAGCAGCCACCAGTAGCCACGAACCCACTGCTTTCGTCCCCTCCACCTCGACTGCTCCTCACGCCGACCAAGCACCGCGCCCAGATCTGGCCTTCACCGCCGAGCACATCTTGCCCAAAGCCTCAGCTCATCACCACCAAAACTTGCCGAACAACTACCCCTCTCCTTAACCGCGCCCAGATCTGGCCATCTTGAACGATATATGAGACCTTATTGTAGTAAAAGAAAATGAACCTTAAATATTTATAATTTCAGCATCTTGGGGATCTGGTGGTAAAGATACCGGTGGTGCCCCACAGCTGAAGGGATCAAGATGGTTTTCTTTTGAAGAAGTTAAAAAGTGCACCGATAACTTTTCAGAAGGTAATGAAATTGGATCAGGAGGCTATGGAAAGGTAAGAAAGAAGTATGAACGCCACAAGTTTAAACCTCTCTAGTGATATGTAAAAAAAATCATCTTAAAAGTCTCATATGTTTCAGGTCTATAAGGGTATTCTTTTTAATGGGCAAATGGTTGCAATCAAGAGAGCAGATAAAGGATCAACGCAAGGTGGACATGAATTCAAGACAGAGATTGAATTACTATCACGGGTCCATCACAAGAACTTAGTCGATCTCATAGGCTTTTGCTTTGACCAAGGGGAACAAATGCTAGTATATGAATTTGTTCCTAAGGGCACTCTAAGGGAAAATTTGACAGGTATGCTACTGAGGTTACATGTCAAATTACTCGTTGAGTATCTTATGATATTGTTTGATCCACTAAGCCAAAAAAAATCCACATGTACAAGTAATGTTAACCCTTGTGCATACATTTAATTCTAATAAAAGGTATAGGTAGTGCTAAATTGGGAAACTGTTACACGCTTTGTAATTTGTTTGTTACGGACGTTACTAAATAAGATCATGCTTATCTGTAAATTATTTTTATATATCATAGTTGGGGTATTGAAATATTAAATCGATATTAAATCTCCTGCTGCACCTCGTCCTGTAAATTTAGGTAGCAATTTTTAAATCTAATCCCAGAACTCGTATTCGATTTTTCAGTGGCAAAACATCCCTTCAAACACAGACAGAATTGCAAATTCTTTGTGTAACATTCAAAAGATCTAGAGGGAAATATGAAAACACAGAACACAATATTGTCGATCAAAAGTACTAGGGATGAGCTGGAAAATAAAAAATTTATACTTTTGGTGATGAATTATGCAATAACAAACAAGTAACTAAATTTGTGTAATTATATTACCACTAGTGCGAACCCGTGCTTTGCATACGGACGTGGTGAACATATTTTAGTTACATGGGTATGCAATTAAAAATAATCGGTATACAAATATATAAAGCTTGATGATTAGGCAGGTAGATCGCATGCTTTGTAACTTTTTTTTGTTCTATATAACTTTGAAAGCAAGCCAACCTTAAATGAGACAATTACATGATATAGTAAGCATGTATGTTTTAGTGGAGTAAAAATTTATAGATCAAAGTTTTAGAACCTGACATGAACATTGTAGCCTATTAGGTCCATCTTCAACCGTTAGGCCATCAAATGTATGCTAATGTGTAAAACTACTAAACTAACTCCAAATAAAAGTTGGCGTGCACTGAAGTATGAAGACGTTAAAAACTCATAGTTGAAAAAGATAACTTGAGGTTAATGATTGGAATAAAGCTGAAGAATTCTTTATTCCCAGTGGGAAAAAAAATATAATCTGTACTGAAAAAATGTAAGATTGCATTTAAAAAAGAGGAAATGATCAACAATCAGGTTATCTAGATTAATTACAGCAACTGATACCATAATAGTAAAGACAAAGAAATTGATACCAAACAAATATTTGAAGCTAAGTAATATCGCATCCATGGATCTGATTAAATATAGCAACTGCCGACTCTAAAACAGTACTTTATATAAATGTCTGCAAAAAACGCAGGCCATGAGGCGTTGAAGAAAAAATGTACCACAGTGGTAAAGTAAGTGCGAAAATAGTTTTACAATTTTTATTCAACGATGATAGACGTTAAAAAGACAAAATCTTTAAATAATAACTGTCCTGCATCCTGACAATATGAGTTGAATGGCGAGAGTGATTTTGTTCACACTTTTTTTCAAAGTGTGAACAAAACACTCGGCTCTTATTGGAGGAATTCAGGGGTCCCATATATGACTCTCCAAATTCCTCCAATAGCAAGAAAGTGTTTTGTTCACACTTTAAAAAAAGTGTGAACAAAATAGTATTCTTGAATGGCAAGTGCATGTTTTTATTTCTGCGGTATTTGAATAGTGGTAGTCAACACCTCATGGCCTTATTTAATATAAATACAGTACATGCAAGGACAATAGTAAAAACAAATTTAATATAATAAGAAGCATACCTGAAACATTTTTGCTGTATTTTGGTGATGTCGTATTTCACCAAACTTGAATGTAAATTATGATAGTAGAATCAGACGCTGCAAATTATCAAAACGATGAATGACATAGATTAGCTTAAAGAAAGTCAATTTGTTAAAGTTCAATAGGTAAATAAATTTTGTTTTTGTTAAACTTTATGAAAAACTATGAAAATATATGTATAACCTGAGACATGCAATTAAAACACAGTTATTTGGAAAATATGTACTGTACTTTAACGAAGCGGACTAAATAATGTTGAGGAAACGCCGGATGGCTTATCACAGATTGTTTGACAGCTTAGAAAACATTTTGGTTTAAGGTACAGCTGAGAAAGTGAAATCCAATGAAGAACCTTAAGCAAGAGAATTTTATGAATAAAATAATGCAATTGTTTTGAATGGAGCAGCTACCTTTTATGTTGTTGCTGAAGAAGTGAAGATTACAAATACAAATAATAAGTAACAAACCAAGACAGTTGTTATTTTTAGGATATGCCTGATTCTGCAATTGAAGGAAAACCATGTGTTCTAGCTACTTCAGTTAGTGAAAAGGATAACCCTCAAATTATTAAAGTTCAAACACCAAATGTAGATAGGTTAAAACTGAAATCATATGCAATATAAACTGCAGTAGTTTAATATGTCATATTAAAAAACGGATATTTATGCAAAATTGTTTGAGTTTGAAGATATTAAATTTGTATGAAGTCCAGATATAATTTTCCAACAGTGAAGAAAAAATAGTAGAAAATAATAGTAGAAGCATAATTAGAAACCTGTTTTTGGTTTTTTTTCACTATTATCTACCAAAAAAGGTTTGTCGTTAAGCTTTCCCCGAATGGGAAAAAGACAGGAAGTGTTTAGGTTTTTTATGTGCTTAGACTCAATTCCACCAGACAGTTTCTGGCTTAAACTTTGCTTAATATAAATTTAATTGCAAACCCACCTTTGTTTGAAACCGAATGCAGTAATAAGATAACATGTGTATGAGTTCATCCATATGTCTACTCAGCCAAAAAAAATACTTACTCGGAACATAGCACGTCTTATCGCCAGTAATATGCCTGACAGTTAAAAATATCGAGTTGAAATTGAAATTTAGTTAGACATACAATGGAAAATGAGTTCATGTTTCAGTGAAATGCTGTTTTAAATTTTTTGCATTTATTCCAATGTGTAGAGGTAATAAGAACACACCACTGGTTAATTGCTATTTAAGATATCCTCTACGTTGTCACGGAAATGAAGTGTTCCAAAGATCAAACAAATAAGTTTATGACTAAAAAACATATTCATTGCAACTGATATTTCTAGCTTGTGCATACACTGGCTGATGTCATATGAGAGGGGATTTAAGGTACGAATGTTCTTATGGTTGTTATTTAGGGCAGCAATTTGTTTAAAGTCTTCAAGATCTGACCGAGGTGCATCATAAATACAAAACAGCTATAGAACGCCTAAAGCTTGTTTCCTCTACCCCATTTGAGCGCATATCATATACAAAGGCAGTGCAACTCTTACAGAATGTCACAGACAAAGAGTTTGAGAATAAAGTTGAGTGGGGCATAGATTTGGCTTCTGAGCATGAAAGGTTAGTGAATATTTGTTCTTAATCCTTTTTGAGTTTGCTCTTATATTCATTTTGCTCATAGTCTTTATTTTGTTGATTGAAGGTACTTGACCGAGATGATTTTCAAAAAGCCTGTCATCGTGTACAACTATCCCAAAAAAATAAAAGCATTTTATATGAGACTTAATGATGACAAAAAGACAGTTGCAGCAATGGATGTTCTTGTGCCTAAGGTACATATACGAACTTTTGTGCTACTGTCATATGATCAAAAACTTCTAATACCATACATCTTTGCTTTTTTTGCCTACAATTATGTTATTGCTGCCAATACCACACATTTGCTATGTTACTCTGTATCACAATCCCTCTATTTTAATCCACTTTGTTTATTAGGTCGGCGAGCTGATCGGAGGAAGTCAGAGGGAGGAACGCTTGGATGTTCTTGTAGAAAGGTACATATACATTTACTTCATAGGAATTTGGATCGTTAAAGTTGAAAATGGTTCTGATTTGCACACTTGATATTTATTTCAATATGCTTTCAGTATATCTCTCATCTCATCCGAATCAATGCTATTTATCTAACGGTTAAACAACATATAGATGTATTTAAACCTCGAGAACAGTTCAACTGTCACACGTATTTAAATCTCATCCCAAATATTCTTAAGTCCATTTTTACTGTGGTTGTTTTGGAATTCAATTATTTGCTTTGTAACTTGTTTTGAATGGTATACTGAGAAATAACAACTTGTACATCTTCGTTTGTGGATTGTGTACAAGTTCTGGACAAAGAAAATAATTATGGCTGTAATTTGTTTTGTGAAATGCAAAGTAGATGAATCTGAAATCATAACCGATATATTTTTGAAAAATTAGGAATTGGATTATATTTTCTAATTGGAAATAAATAGTAAAGATATTTGTTTATAATCGAGTAAAATATTGAACTTGACAAATTGGAAACGAAAATCAATTATTAAATGGATTGTATGATATGGATTGGAGATAATACATAATATATTCAGCTTATGGTTCAACCTGTGTTTGAATTACACTCTCAGATTCTTTTATGCAGAGCATTTCTGACTTAATTATTGTCTTTTGTATAACAATTCTCTTAATTGCAGGACTTTGTACGAGACGGTTCTTATAACCAACAAGAGATAGACGAGGTTCGAGAGAATTTAGCTAGTTATATCATGTATAATTGGATGTAGTTGTTTTTTGTTGTGTACGCTGATCTTTTGTAACGTACGTTGGTATTTTGTTATGTACGTTATGTTTGTGATAGATTATATTCTATTTTGTTCTGTAAACAAGAATTATGTTGATGGATAATATAATTATATTTTTTGTTCAATCAGTTCATAGTAACGTTCGTTTATAAAAAATTAAAATTCAATTTCATACTGTTTTTATAATCTTAAACGGTAATAATATTTTTTTTTTGCTTCAGATATAACTTGTGTCGGTTGTTACTTCAAAGGGAACCGATACAACTGCATATCAATTGTGTCGGTTGAAAAAACAAACATAACCGACACAACTATCAATCATTTGTGTCGGTCGTCAATAAGGAACCGACACAAAACAAGCAACAGTTGTGTCGGTTTTTCTTAAAGGACCGACACAATAAACGGCGGTTTGCTTCACTATACAAGCTGATTTGTGTCGGTCCTATTAGAAAGACCGACACAACTGTTCATAGTTTTGTGTCGGTTCTCTATTACCAACCGACACAAATAATTGATATTTGTGTCGGTTGTACAACCGACACAACAGAAAAATGTCTTTTGTGTCGTCTTCATTTGAGTCGGTTGTAAAACCGACACAACAGGGGTTACACAACCGACACAAATGACCAGTTTTGTACTAGTGTACGGGTTGCTAGAGCCTCAAATCACCTCAAAAGATCACAGCTTGCTACCAAAATCTTTTCTAAATCATAAGGTGAGTTAAAAACTCACAACTACTAATAGGAAACTTGCTTTGCTGCAAAGAAATTGCAAATAAATGCTCTGTATACGTTTAATTCTCTTTATTGTTGTTTTATTGAATTTCTTGTTTCTGGTTGCCACTTTGAGTGGCCATAACTCTTTTATTTTCACTCGAATTGCTGTCGGATCTTTTCTAGATTGTAGTTTAATTGTCAAACTATGTGCATGTCAATTTTCGTTTCAAAACTTGATCGTTTGGTACTCCAATTTGCTGTTCAAAGTTAAATACGAAGAAGAAAACACCCAGGAAAACAATTCCATAGCCTGGGTCGACAGATAGGTTGACCCAGTAGTCTCCAGGTCGACTTGGAGGTCGACCTAGCTGTCGACCTAGCCATTGGTCTTGGTCGACCCCTGTTGGCCCAGGTACGTGAGCCTATTGCCTTTTGATCTGAGCCTTTTTGCCTTATATGCTTATCTTATTCTATGTTTTCGTGGCTCATTTCTAATGCAAATTTTGAGATGATTTGATGATGACTATGGGCTACGATATCCATCAATGAATTAGCCGAGAAATGGAGAAATTTGGAATTCAAATTTTGGATTAAATTCGATTTGAATTTGAATATCGGTTTAGTGTATTTCCCTTGTATTTCTTCGATTTTAAGCACTATTTCTTCCAAATAAATTTTGAGAAAATTTCTAAATAGTTTAGTTTTTGAAATATTTATTATAAAATATTTTCAAATTATTTTTAAATTATTTCAAAGTATTTTATATATATTCAAGTAGAATTTTCAATAAAATGTCTTCAAAATGATTTCAGAAAATTATTTTAATATCCCGTTTTCTCAAGTCAATTATTTTATAAATAATATAGATTATTTTTACACTTTTCGGACGTATGAGAAAGAGAATTGAATGGTTTAGTAAAACACATGGTATGGGACACGTGAGTTTACTTTATCGGTTAATTCCGGACTTCTACGATCGAACTGTCTGGGTTATTGATTTCTGAATTATTTAGCCAATTTATGGCGAGTTTTTGAGATTATAATTCCTATCTTTAGGAATTATCTGGCAAGGCCAATATTTGGCGAGTTGTGGTTCGAGATCTCATATTCTGTGAGTATGATCTATGAGAACCCGTTATAGTGTTTTACTTGCCAATGAGATGAGGCAAGTCTGAGTTTTCCAAGTTCTGAGATTTTATTATGATTTCTGTTTTCTAATATGACACTGTCTAGCAGTTAGTAAAGCGTTCAGTGCGAACATGTGGTATGGGACACACGTTAACTCTTTTCGGGTTTCTATCTGGTGGTTTGTGACACATTCTGGGATTGCCAGTACTATAGACCTTCGGGTCATCTGGGATTTACGACTTCGGTCATCTGGGATTTACGCCTTCGATCGTCTGGGAGAGGTACCTAATATATATATATATATATATAGTACTGGTGGGATGGCACGTGCATCATCGCTTCGAAATGCAAATGGGATTTGACCAATCCGGGGAATTTTTATGAGTTTTGATTTCAAATTCACCAATTTGTGATGATGAATTTACATATAGCCTTCAGCTAGAGAAAGGCTTATATATATGTTGTTTTATGGTGATTTCGATATTGGGATTATGAACTCTTATTGAGTTTCATGAGTTTTGATTAGGAGATTTTGATGACTTCACTTATGGCTTATATGTTACTTATGTTCACTTACATTGTATAGCCCTTGAATGTGAAACATCTATGCCATGTTGAACCTTACCATGTGATTAACTTTGAGCCTTTATGGAATACCTTTTCTTAGTTGTATAAACAGACTTTCTTATGTCATTCCTTTATCTTTAAAGGAATGTTTTCCTTATGCACATGTATTCCTTTATCTTTTGCTAATATTAAGTTCTAGTTAGCCTGACCCGTGTATTTATTACTCGGGTCAAACCGAGTTGCAGGTTAGCTTTTGGGCCTATGCTAGCTTTACCTTTTGGATATCTCCATCACTTTGGATATGGTTTATTTTTTGTGTAGTAGACTTTTGCTTGGGAACCTTATGATGCATATATTCTTTTATGGGATGTATGTATATATTGTGGTTGAATACCACTTATGACGGGTTGTATTACATTTGATGTATGTGTATGCATATATTATCTGTGATGTTGTTCTATGTCTTGTGAGTGCTGTAGTTATTATATTTTGTTTCTGAATCGATCCTATAGCCACCATAGTAGTGTATTAGATAGGAATTAAGTATGTCGAATACTCGAGATGAAATGGAAAAAAAGTGCCAAAACCGACATACTTAGCTCTTATCTAATGTAAGACTATGATGGTCACCCTTAACCAGCCCTATTCTTCGCATTAGCAAAGAGAATTACTATGTAATTCTCTTTTTTAATGTGGGTCTTGGGGTGGGGTGTCACAGCTTCTTATCAGAGCTGGATTCAGAACAAAATGTAATAAACGCAGAGTAGTATACACGATTACCATACATCAAGTATAATACAAGTGTAAACATCATCCCCAAATCGTAGTTGAACCCAGCCTTGTCCTTAACCTTTTGAGTTCTTTGGGGGTAGACAGAAAGGAATATGTCTAGGAATGTCAATTTTAAATTCTATTGTATTCCTAATTCAATGAATTCCAATTGCTAATATCTACCCCTGTGAATAATCCTAGCTCATCTTAACTTTCAACAAATGGCTGGAAGAGGTAGAGGTCGCACTTCGGAGGCGGGACCATCCAATGGTTCTCGTCCCGAAGGAGTTTATATGTCGACCGACCAGATTCTTGAGCTTCTTAGGAGGCACTCAACCTCCCACTCCTACTCATTCCTCTCCTCCGCGCAAATCCGCATTTGCGCGTATGTGTAGCGACTTCACCCATCTCAGAGGCAAGCCATTCAATGGCTCCGAGACAGTTTTAGAGGTTTAGGCTTGGCTCCGAACAAGCGAGCGCATCTTCACTCGCATGGAGATTTCTGATCATCACCGTGTTCTTGTGGTATCAAGTATGCTGCAAGAACAAGCACTAGAATGGTATGAACTCCTTATAGCTGAGATAGATGGGTCTACTCTTACATGGCATGATTTCCAAGATCGTTTTGAGCTTAAGTTCGTGCCAGAATCCAAGAAGGCTTTTCTTGCCCGTCACTTCCTCGAGTTGAAGCAGGGAAAATCCTTTGTGTCAGATTATGTATCCTCCTTCGAGTCTCTATCCAAGTATGGGCTCGAGTTCATTAGTACTCCACACAAGAAGAATCTTAAGTTCGTATTTGGACTAAAGAAATATTTGAAGAAGACACTCATGCTTCAGCTTGAGCTCTCGTTCGAGGAGCTTATGGATTCGGCGCTTCACCTCGAAGCTGTCGAAAAAGAAAGGTATAGTAGTGATGAGGCCGAGGTTCGAATGAACCCATATAAGAAGAAATTTCCCTTTCAAAGATCCCAATCATTTCCTCCTAAGAAGAAGAAGCAAGGAAATTCTGGTTCTCATTCCGGTGCCGTACCTCCTTCAGCTAGAGTGTTGGCTTGCTTCAATTATGGTTCTAGAGACCATATAGCTAGAGAATGTCCTCAAACTCCCAAGTGCCATTATTTCAAAAAGGAAGGACATATAGTTTAAGCATGTATTAAGAAGGGGAAGAGTTCAGGTTTGGGGAATCTGAATGTGGCTCAGGCTTCTGGTAGTGCATCTCAGTCGTGAGGTATATCTCCTACTATTTTGGAAGGTTCTATTCTTTTTCATGACTGTTCTATTCGAATCCTCTTCGATACGGGTGCTTGGCATTTATCCGTACCGGAGAAATTTATTAATGCTATTAGATGTCCAGGTCTTGTTGCTTACTTGAGGATTGCAAATCCTTTTGAGGGGATCCACAATACTTGACGTGAGAATTTTGGGATTTGTTCCTTGTAGCTTACCTTTGCGTGCGTATTAGCACGCTATTTTCTATCTTGAGTTTGGAGTAATTTGAGAGGGAGTGGCTTGCATTTTATCAAGGCACATTCTATGATTTGAAGGGTCCTATAGTTAGGTATCCTAATTCAGTTGGTTGGTTAATTCTTGTCTTCAGAATATTGATTATGATTTCGAAGTCTGTGTATTCATTCTTGAGTATCGAGATGTTGATGATATATCTAAAATTCCCGTCATTGTGACTCTGTTGATTTCTGTAAGTCCGTTCGGATATGACACCCAATCGGGCAATCATATATTGTATTGACCTCATTCCCAGTTTTTAGCCTTTCGGTCATCCTTCCACGAGGATGCCCACTAAGGAAATGAAGCTTGGAATTTAATTGATATTGCCATTCTTACCTCTTTTGAGATAACCTTTTTGAATACTCATTTATAGGCTTAGTAATATTACTCCACCCGAAGTAATGATTTGCCGTTTGTGTTCTGCTTCTCATTCGAGAAGATATTTTACCCTTACCCTTATATCTCATTGATTTCTTATTCGATCTATTGGTGGTGCTAGGGTCTTTCTTCAGCTTGACCCTACACTGATTCTCACTAGCTACAAGTTACGGAGCATAGTGTTCTTTTACCACATTCCACACTCGTTACAAGTTTCTGAGTAGTTCGTTATACTGTTAGGAATGACGAACACTCCAATCTATTCCCACAACCTTGTGAATCGAGTATATTCGTGGAACATCTCGATGAGTCTCTTTTTGTGTTTTTGATTTTGGGTATATGTAATAAATTGTGTTTTCAAAATTTTCCAAAAATTGAAGATATATTTCTAAGAGGAATTGGATTCGGTTTTTGGGATAAATAAAGAACATTTTGAGAACTAAATAGGAGATACTTCTTTTATAGAATATGATTTTTGTGTTGGATTGTCCATCAAGTGCTTTAAGAATTCTGGTCGATATGCCCGATCAACATTATCGATAGGAATTTCCTAAACGCTATGATGAGACAATCAGACATGATAAATTGAGTTTTAATGAGACTAAATTTGGAAATAAATTAAAAAGATTTGAGAATTAAATTTTATTCTGGATGACCTATGCAGCCATTGAACCATAGTGGGATTGGATGAGGGGCGAGGTGGTTTTGATCATTTGGTCAAAGCTACAGCCAATCGATAGGGTTATTTATTATAAATCAATGACGAGGCAATGCCATTATGATAATTGAAATGTATGAGTTTGAATATAGTCAATCATTATTGTTGAAATAATGAGATAATACTTTGTTTAAAGAATAAATGTTTGTTGAATATTGTAAAATAAGTTATACATGTTAAAGATGGAGTTTGTTATGAGAATTTGGGTATTTGAAAATAAAGAGTAGTAAATTTTAAAATTTTATCTTAAGAATTGTTGAAATGAAATTATAAAAAAATTCTTTCGAAAATTTAATTTTGGAATAAAAAGGGGAAATATGAGTTTGAAATTATTTGTCATTTTATAAGAACTATAGGGAGGAGTTTGGAAAATTTCCAAGTGTTGAAAATTGAGATTTTGAATTTAAAGGGAATGAGTTTTGGAACTTTCAGAAGTTTGATTGTAAAAAAAAATTAGATTATGGTTTTGAAGATAATGAACTTCGAACTTTAATAAATTTTGATTGTAAATTAAAATATATATCTATTGTGTTCCTCGTGATTGTCTTGCCTTAGTGCAATAGTCAAACGACTAGCATTTTGCGGTCGTTGAGTAAGGTGATCTTTGAAGTAACCATCTCTTATCGGGTCTTCTTACCTCAATGGTTGTTATCTTAATATAAGTATGGCTCTTTCCGTAGTGACATATGAAAAATCATCAGTTTGTGGTTGGAATTCGGATAAAGCGATGATAAATCCCAACTCTATTAGAGAAACTTTTGTGAAATCATTATCCTTCAATAGATTTTTGAGTAGCACCCCGTTGTGTTTTTGTTTCGAAAGTGAGATACTTTCGAAATCATGATGCATTGATCAAGAAATTCAATGGTCCGCAAATCCAAGTATTTGTACTTAGGAGAATCATTGAATTTACCGATCAATTTTATCTTGGTCTTCATTTGCCTTGAGTAGAGAGTGAGGAATTTTGATCTCGTGTTTGTCTATCCTTCCATTGATTGATGAAATTAATGTGTTGAATACAAACTCTTCTCTAAAAATTGTGAGGACGCAATTTTTGTTAAGGGGGGAGTATGTAACAACCCTGGTTTGGAGATTACCTATATATATTAAATTATAACTGAAGTTGTAATTTAATATTGTAAATTTAAAATATAATTGGAAATTTTAAATTGTTTATTTGGAATAAACAATGAATTTTGTAAATAAAATGGGAAAAATAAAGTTTGGAACTTTATTTTTATTATTTGGGAATAAATATGAGATTAAATATTGATTGGATAAGTATTTGGTTTAAATAAATTGAAATATTGGGTATTTATTAGTTTGGAGCTAATAAATTAATTAGGTGATTTATTTCAACGTTAAATTGTTGAAATAAATCTAAAGGAATGGAAATAAAGTTTTAAAAACTTTATTTTGAGAATTTGGAGTGAAAATAATCAATTTGTAATGTTATTGAGTAAATGCAATAATATTGGAAAATATTGCCAATATTAATCTTTTATTGATTTTAAAAGGGAGAAATATGTAGTAATTATGTAATTATTGATATAAAAGAGTGAAATGTGGTTTAAAATTAATATTTTGATGTTCAAATAAAGTTAGAATGGTTAATTGTAATTTATTTAACAAGGAAACAATTTTTGAATAAGTTGCTGTAGTAAAAAATAGTGTTTTTGTGATAAAATAATGTAAATTGTGTGATATTATCAAAAATAGGATTTTATTGTTAAAAATATCTTTTTATAATTAAAATAAATTTTATTTTGTTACAACAACAATTTTATTGCAATACAAATAAGATGTATACATTTTTGTTGACTTTAAATTTTTGAAAATGTGAATATAGTGTTAAAATAGGCTAATATATGTACATAACATCTTTATTTCACTAAGTATATTTACACTTAGGCCTATTTGGGTATGAATTGATCCATTAGCCTATTCTCTAGAGGCTTCTGGCCTATGAAAATAGTTGTACGTAGTTATTTTCTTTTCTTCCTTCTCTAAGAAAGTTTACAATAAATAACAAAGAAAAACAATGGCTGCCTTGTACTAAAAATCAATTTCTTCTCCAATTTGCTGCAAATTAAAGAAGAAATCCACCTAAATAAGATTATACAAGGTAATCTCTATCCAATACCAAAAGTTTTCATCAAAAATCCTTGAATCAAGATATGAATTGTCTGTAATTTATTTTGGTTTGTTTTGCATGCCCGTTTCAAGTTTCAAGTTTCTAAAGGTTGCTAGAGCCTCAAATCACCTCAAAAGATCACAGCTTGCTACCAAAATCTTTGCTAAATCATAAGGTGAGTTAAAAAATCATAATAGCTAACAAGAATCTTGCTTTGCTGCAAAGAAATTGCTAAGAAATGCTCTGTATACGTCTAATATTCTCTATTGTTTTTTTATTGAATTTCTTGTTTTTGGTTGTCACTTTGAGTGGCCATAACTCTTTGATTTTCACTCGAATTGCTGCTTGATCTTTTTAGATTGTAGTTTAGTTGTCAAACTCTATGCATGTCAATTTTCGTTGCAAAACTTGATCGTTTGGTAATCCAAATTGTTATTCAAAGTTCAATACAAAGCAGAAAACACCTAGGAAAACAATTCCGTAGCCTGTTTCGACAGATAGGTCGACCCAGCAGTCTCCAGGTCGACCTGGTGGTCGACCTGGCCACTGGTGTGGGTCGACCCCTGTTGGCCCACGTACGTGAGCCTATCACCTTTTGATCCGAGCCTTTTTGCCTTATATGATTATCTTATTCTATGTTTTCGTGGCTCATTTCTAATGCAAATTTTGAGATGATTTGATGATGACTATGGGCTATGATATCCATCAATGGATTAGCCGACAATTGGAGGTATTTGTAATTCAAAATTTTGAATTAAATTCGATTTGAATTTGAATATCGATTTAGTGTATTTCCTTTGTATTTCTTCGATTATAAGCACTATCTTCCAAATAAATTTTGAGAAAATTTCTAAATAGTATGGATTTTGAAATCATTATTATAAAATATTTTAAAATTATTATTAAATTATTTCAAAGTATTTTAAATATATTCAAGCAAAATTTTCAATAAAATGTCTTCGAAATGATTTCAGAAAATTATTTTAAAATGACGTTTTCTCAAATAAATTATTTTATAAATAATATACATTATTTTTACACTTTTCAAACGTATGAGAAAGAGAATTAAACAGTTTAGTAAAACATGTGGTATGAGACACGTGAGTTTACTTTATCGGTTAATTCCGGACTTGTACGATCGAAACTATCTGGTTATTAATTTCTGAGTTATTTAGCCAATTTGTGGCGAGTTTTTGAGATTACAATTTCTATCTTTAGGAATTATCTGGGAAGGCCAATATTTGGCGAGTTGTGGTTCGAGATCTCCTATTCTAGGAGTATAATCTATGAAAACCCGTTATAGTGTTTTACTTGCTAATGAGATGAGGCGAGTCTGAGTTTTCCAAGTTTTGAGATTTTATGATGATTTCTGTTTTCTAATGTGACATTGACTAGCGGTTAGTAAACCGTTCAATGCGAACGTGTGGTATGGGACGCACATTATCACTTTTCGGGTTCCTATCTAGGAGTTTGTGACACATTCTGGGATTGCCAATACTATAGACCTTCGGGTCATCTAGGATTTACGACTTCGGTCGTTTGGGATTTACAACTTCGGTCGTCTAGGAGAGGTACCTAATATATATATATAGTATTGGTGGGATAACACGTGCAACATCGCTTCGGCATGCAAATGGGATTTGGCCAATCCAGGGTTTATGAGTTTTGATTTCGATTTCACCAATTTGGGATGATGAATTTACTTATAGCCTTCAGTTAGAGAAAGGCATATATATATATGTTGTTTTATGGTGATTTCGATATTGGGATTATGAACTCTTATTGAGTTTTATGAATTTTGATTTGGAGATTTTGATGATTTCACTTATGGCTTATATTTTACTTATGTTCACTTCATTTTATAGCCCTTGAATGTGAAACATCTATGCCATGTTAAACCTTATCATGTGATTAACTTTGAGCCTTTATGGAATACCTTTTCTTAGTTGTATAAATAGACTTTCTTATATCATTCCTTTATCTTTAAAGGAATGTTTCCCTTATGTACATGTATTCCTTTATCTTTTGCTAATATCAAGTTCTAGTTAGCCTGACCCATGTATTTATTACTCGGGTCAGACCGAGTTGCAGGTTAGCTTTTGGGCCTATGCTAGCTTTACCTTTTGGATTTCTCCATCGCTTTGGATATGGCTTAGTTTTTGTGTAGTAGTCTTTTATTTAGGAACCTTATGATGTATATATTCTTTTATGGGGATGTATGTATATATTGTGGTTAAATACCACTTGTGACGGGTTTTATTACATTTGTTGTAGGTTTATGTATATATTATCTGTGATGCTGTTTTGTGTCTTGTGACTGCTGTAGTTATTATATTTTGTTTCTGAATCGATCCTGTAGCCACCATAGTAGTGTATTAGATAGGAATTAAGTATGTCGAATACTCGAGATGAAATGAAGAAAAAAATAAGAGCCAAAACCGACATACTTAGCTCTTATCTAATGCAAGACTATGATGGTCACCCTTAACCAGCCCTATTCTCCACGTTAGCAGACATAATTACTATGTAATTCTCTTTGTTAATGTGGGTATCGGGGTGGGGCATCACAATGGGCTTATTGAGAACCTATTGGCCCCTGCCAATAACTTTTCCTTTAATATTTTAGCATCCTACATTCTGGTCTTCCTGAACTCCTGGATGCAATTCTACTCATTTAGTAGTTAACTTAATTTATATTCACTACTGGGTCAACCTAACTGGTTATTTTTCCCTTTCCCAAAATATAGTTATGGGTCCATTACAATGTGAATATATACATACATGAAGAAGCATTCATAATAACTTGGTTAATCCCTTTAACCTTTTTGTAACGAACCGCCTTTCTTGCATTCGAAAGATGAATCATTATGGGTTGAAGAAATAAGAAAGATAAGAGAAAGACTAATCAAATACAAAATCTTACCATGCATGGAACATCGTATAATAAATAATGTAGTATATTACATAGTCAGGAAAAAATATTACATCAGAGTTCAATGATACAAGTTCTAGACTAGGACAATTACAACTGCTTGTCCACAAAAGACATAGGTCATACATGCATACACAATGGAATACTTAATAATATTAATAACTATCCATGAAGCCATCTGCTACATCTCTTCCATCATGCTATCGTGAGAAACCTGGATCACTTGGCTACTCATAAAAATTTGAGTACCCAAGAGTTTTAGGGAAAAAAAACTCCGGGTTAGACATGGGTCTGGTGTGAGTAAACTCAAACAACTTAATTCTTACTTTTATAAATAATTTGAAAATCAAAGGTATCTCATAAGACCACGCCGCACATAAACATAGATGGGTTTTTACCTTACGATAATCAAAACACTTTATATTGAAATTCAATGATATTATAATAATTCATAGGGTTTTCATGTAAGACAAAACATAGCTAAAATGCTTGCATATCACATTTCAACATATTTGGGCACAACTAATTCCATACGACACTTATTGGACAATGGATTCCATACATGACCAGGTAAGGAACTACCTTCTAAAGATGCACCTTTAGATAAAATACACCTGGGGTCTGACAAGAACATTTTGTACCCCTGCTACACAGAACCGGCCTACCACTTGACTAGTAGTACCGAATACATCACCACCATGGTTGGGATCAGCAACCGTACCAAAGCATACAAAAAAGGGGTTAAATATCGATTCTAGATACGGTGGTGACATACCATTATGGGAATGACCCACATAGCCCCTGCTGCATACCCTATTTTGGTCATTTCCGGTTGATGAGGCCTGAGGCTACATTTACCTTTTCTAGAGCACTTCCACTTAGAATGCTACATCGCCTTCCAGATGTTGACACAATGTCAGCTTTCATCCATACAAGTCGTTCAGGAGATGAACGAACCGAAGGTACTATTTCCACTACACCCGTTTTTGAATCACCCTCAGGGTTAGTAGCAAATACCCCTTGCACTTCAAAGTCTTTATCTTCGACCTTGCCTTTAATATTTGCAATTCGAACGTTTAAGTTGGTTTGAAGTGGTTTTCGGATAACAACTAAGATCCGATCCCGGTCTCTCCAAACCAACCTTCGATAATTTTAAAGGGTCAATTTATTTATAGTGGATTATCCCACTATCAGAGTGTGAAGATTTACATATGAACATATGTTCCATATGCTTAGATTATCATAACCCGCTTATCAAAATTAACCTTTGTATTTATCACGTTCCCGAAGTGCGGTATTTGTGATGAGTACAAGTCAACTTACTTTCAATAAAAGGCATCATAGTTTTATTACAACTGCTTTAATTCATTTGGCTACTTAATAGCATGGATAAGAGATCCTTGGTTTTAAAACAATTCACTTAAACAAGAAAATTGGTTAAAGATAAATAACCGACAGGGTTTTTAAAGAAACCTTAAAAACAAATAAACTTTAACTAAATCATAAGTTTAAACTCAATCAAACCTTAATTAATCTTAATTAAATCATTAATAATCCAAATTTTATTTATAATTAAACCCTAATTATACTATATTTAATTAACATTTATTTAAGAAATTAAACCCTCATTAAGTGGATAATTAACCTTTAATTAAATAACAATTAATTAAATAATTAACTCTAATGAAAAATTAATTAAAATAAATAACTTGATTAAATAATTAATTTTCTTTTTATCTTAATTAATCATTATTTAAAACTTACTTAATTAAAAATAATTTACTTAGTCAATAATTCCTTAAACTCTAATTATTTAACCTAATTACTTAATTAATTAATTATTAATTACCCAAATTAATTTAAATTAAATAAATTATTAAATAATTAGAGCTAAACTTTTGAATTACTAAATTAATTCCAAATGAGCTTTCAAAAACAATGCAAAAGAAAACACTTAAAATTTAAAATCGTGAAATTTTGCGGACTACATCCATAGCGACTATCGCTATAAGCGCCGTTCGCTATAATCGATTTCTAGACGAAACTTGCACTTGAATCAAACGACGCCATACTTATTTTTTTTTAAACTTATGTGAAAGGTTTTGAAACTTTCAACCAGTTGTAACTTGGAAAACATTTCCAAAATCAAACCAAAGAAAACCTATTTCTTTCCATCAAATCTCAAATCGCTTTGCGACCATTTAAACACTAGTTCACAACCATCTCTTTACTAACTTGGGTTTCGTTTTACAACCAATACTACTAACATATCATAACCAATATAACATGTCGACAACCATATCCATATAAAACATATACATATCCAAATATATCACATATTTAACCAAATCACTTATCCAATTCAAACAAACAACTTGCAATCACATATTATCCAATTCACATGGTAATTCAACATATCAACCTAGCATATTTAACAACATATATAGCATAAAAACAAGGAATTTTCTTTTCCAAAAATTAGAAGTTTACTCACCAAAAGCTTTAAAAATCTCAAAGCAACTTCCACTAGAACTTTGATATATGCTAGCACTTGGTCCTAACGTGCAAATGTGAAGCTTTTGGAAGCCTAAACACCTAGATTAGGCTCAGCCATGGTCATATTTAGGCTTGGCTTGATGTGGTATTGGTGGAAGGGAATTTGATTTTGGAAGAGGAAGTGTAGAGATGGATGTAGAATGGTTTTAGGTACCTAACGAGAAGAGTTTGAGTGGAAAAGAGTGATATTTTTCTAACTTTTACAAACTATGGAAGCCATGGATATTTTGGAGAGGAATTTTTAGAAAGTGAAAAGGAGAAAGCAAATGAGAATGTGTGTGTGTGTGGATGTAAATTCATAGGCAAAAAGATTTGGGAAAATTTACTAAGTTACCCTTTAATGATTTAACATAATATGTCATGATTTTTGAAAAATCACATCACCTTCCTACCCCTCCCTCTTGTCACATCCCTCCTCCTTCTCTAGTCAAATCCTTAAGCTCATGATGAGTAATGATGTCTAATTACGAAAATATTAAGATATGACAACACTTAATAATATATATTTATATATATTGTTTATTATTTTTAAAGTCATGAATTGTCATATCACCTGTTAATTATAATTAACATAAGATAATCTATTCCTAAGTGTATTATTATTTATTTAATTATCTACTATATATGTGTACATATGGTGCACAAAGACGAACAACATTTCCGACAAATTTCCGGCGCCGAAAGGTCGAAATTTCGGAAAACGTTCTTTGATCACATTTTCTATTTTTCTACGAACTATTTAATTTGGTAACCAAATTTTGAAAACGATTTTTCCCTCATTATTAATTAATTAAAATGAGTTTATTAATTAATAAAAATCTATTTATTGACTATATAAAAAATATATAATTGCTTAGTTAAAGTGACCAAATCCAGGGTCGTTACACTTTTAATTAAGGAAAACTTCTTGAAAAACTCCTTTTCAAAACACTTTATATATTTATGCCAAGGTTTTCTTTAAAAAATGAGAATGGGTTATTTGCTTTGAATACTAAGGCTGTCAAAACCTTCAAAGCCTTGCTTTCGACTTCATTGGACAACCTTCTTCGAAAGCACATAAATCTCTTTTCAAAACATAGGCCCCTGCCTTTCAAAACACTTTAAAACATCTCTTTTAAAACCTTTCGAATGTAATAAAGTATTACTTAATAACATTTAGAAGCATAGCTTCGAAACCATTGAAAGTCCCCCCTTTCGAAACCATTGGGTTTATACAAAAATATCATTTGGGTCAAAGTGAATCTAAATGAATGTATCTCTTTCGAAACCATTCTTTATCATATAAAAGTATTGGGGAAAACTTGATGGCATCGACACCATCCCTTTCGAAAGCTTCAAACCATTTAAACAAAACTCTGAAGGATAGCATCGAAACCCCCTTTCAAAGCCATTGCCTTTGAAACCGTTGGACCCTTTCAAAAGCATTTCGGAAGTGGCTTAAAACATCATTAAAACAAAACTACTAGTCGAAAGCATTGTTGAGTTTAACACACTCGAAAGGCTAAAGAACAACAACTGGGCTTTGACATGGTCGGACCCCTTCTTTCGAAAGCATTATTTTATAAGTAAAGAAACCCATTTGAAAGCTTACTCTTTAAACATAATGTTAACCCTTAAGTTTCTTCGACTCATGGCCTTACGAGATAAGACCCACACGACTCATGGTCTTACGAGATAAGAAGCTAACGACCTAGATGGTGAAGGGACCAACGAGTTGAGTCTGCTACGACTTAAGGGTTGCGCGACTCAAGATAGTTACACGACTCAGTGGGTTAAGCCATCTACGACTCATAGTCCAGACGGTTCAACGACTCATGAGGTCTTACGACTCACAAGGTCTGTACGACTCATCAAGTTAACTCTTCTACGACTTAAGAGACTCAGCGACTTAACTTGCCTAGCGACCTAACTATTTGGAAGGCCTTAAGTCGTCTACGACTCATGGTTTGCTATAAGTCGTCTACGACTCATGGTTTGCTATAAGTCGTCTACGACTCATGATTTGCTATAAGTGGCCTACGACTTAAGAGCTTCATGACTCAACGAGACAAGCTTCTTACGACTCATGAGGTCTTACGATTCATCAGTCTTACGACTCATCAGATTTACGATTCATGAGGTCTTACGACTCATCAGGCTTACGACATAAAGGTTATCAAGCTGGAATCCAAAGCCCTTGCCTGTGCTACTGTGATCTGATGAGTCGACTACGACTTAGCACTTGTCTTCCAACTGAGCCACGAAATGGACCAAATATGGCGCCCATGAGACATCTTATGTCGAATACGAGTTACGACTTACCATGAGTCGGTCACGACTCATGACTTGGCCAAACCGAGAGCTCAGAAATCTGCTCCTATAAATAGGCCACCACTTCCAACATGAGGGGGACTTTTGGAAAATCATTTCTACAGCGCTGTTACTCCGTCGAACTCTCCATTCATTCAGCAATCAAGGATCCTTCAAGCATTCGCGACACCACAACAAGCTTCGAGAGAAATTCCTTACATCCGACATGGATTCATCGAGTTTCACCGTCGAAGATTGAGCTAGTAGTCAAGATTGTTTCTTGTGATCGAATTGTACTGTTTCCTGAAGAGATTTGAATCGATTTGTAACCAAATTCAATAATAAAGAGATTCAAAGTGGATGTAGGCTAAATCTTAAGCCGAACCACTATAAATTGCTGTCTTTTACTGCATTTCTGCTATTTTCCTGCTTGATTTCTGTTCCCGTCACACGGGTGGTGCTTTCACGATCTTATTACACACACCGGGTGTTAGCGTTCATATTTTAACGTTAACATTTTGGTGCTTTCACTGAGAATTGAACTCAGGACCTCCCGCTTACCATTGCTTCACACAAGTTTGTTGAAAAAGTTTCCTACAAAACCAGAAATTTATCAGACATAATGGCTCCTGGAAGGAAACGAAAGGCTGTCAGATCTGAAAATGTGCAAGATAATACCGCCACTTCTCTCTCTCCAAATCAGACAGCTCCAAGCGTCGGTGTGACGCGACAAGAGTTAGATGCTGTCGTATCCGGACTGTATCACCAGATTGAAACTCAAAATAATCTGATGATGGAAAAGCTGAATGCTCTACTTGGTACGAATCAAAGACCAGTAAGTAATGAGGGAAACTTTACTAATACTGCTCCCAATTCCGAGGGAAGAAATATTCCTCACGGGGGATCAGGTGCTGCCGAAGGGGCACCCCTCCAGGCCGAAGGATCCAGGCCGCCACCAGTTCTTCATGAGCATATACCTGGACAAACCCCCGAAAAGACGGCTGAGGTCTATTCTGCGAAATCTCTGAACAATGAAGAATATCTTTCTGGTATGATCAAGCAAATAATGAAGGAGAGCATGCAGAGGGATGAAGATGAAAGCGAATGGGGATTCGCACCAAGTAGAACTCCGTTTACCGAGAAGATTCTAAAGGCTGAATTTCCTAGAAAGTTTGTTCCCCCCACCATTCCTGCTTATCGGGGAACAAGTGATCCAAATCAGTTCTTGTATAAATACGACTGGCATATGACCGGCGCAAGAGCAACTGATGAAATCAAGTGCCGGTATTTCCAAGTATATTTGGAAGGAGTGGCACTTCTCTGGTTCACCAAACTTCATGTCCGATCGGTAGATCAGTTTTCCGATCTGACTAGAAAGTTCAAAGAGCAATTCAGGCTATACGCTTCAAAGGCAAAGGACATAATGTCATTGTCCAGTCTTGAACAGAATCCGGGGGAGCCTATTAAATCATTTCTGAACCGCTTCAATTTAGCTCTGGCAGAAGTCGATAACGCAGAGCCACGAATGATCTTGACCTATTTGATGCGTGCTATCGACAAATCGAGTGAATTTGGAAAATGGCTGAAGATGAAAGAGCCAAATTCTCTCGAGAAATTCTACAAGAAAGCTGATGAATTCATACGCTTGGAAAATCTTCCAACATCGATGAAGGTGGCAGCAAAGGTGGAAAATAATACTATCGCTTCGGAAAAGAAAGATTCCGGAGGTCAGAAAAGGGAAAATCACGAGGGGAAGAAACAAAAGGATACAAAGAAACCTCGCTTCTTCAAACCCTCAGATTTCACTCCATTGACCGACACTCTGGAAAATATCTTCTTCGCCACCAAAGATGCTGTGGATTATCCTAAACCGGCTGAGATAAAACCGGGAAAGAGCGCTATGAGAAATGGAAAGTTCTGCCGTTTTCACAACCAACCCGGTCATGATACCAACGACTGTCGTCACTTAAAGAGCTTAATTGAGGAATTGTTGAGGGAAAACAAGCTGCAACAGTATGTCAAGAAGAACAGAAGTGACCCATCGTCGTCAACTCAGGGGCAGCAACTCCCTACTCAACCATCAGGTCAGGTAAAGGTACCACGGCACAAGAATCTGAGAGGCCCGTTATCAATGTGATTACGGGGGGCCCACACCCAGCGGGCAGAAGCTGGGGTGAAATGGAACGGTATGCTCATGCTTTAAAATACATCCCAGCAGAGAAAGATGTTTTTTCTGTAGAAAATGCTGCACCCCTGAAACAACAAAAGATTTCAGATGATGATATTATGTTCAAAGCTAGGGATTCTATTGGTATTGAAGCTCCCACCATAGATCCCTTAGTTATCTCTGCAGGAATTGGACCGGCAATAGTAAGACGAGTGCTCATTGATTGCGGGGCTTCCTGCAATATACTCTTCAAGAAAACATTTGATCAGATGAAGATCCCAATAACTGACGTTCAAGCTTCGTCACAAAAGATTGTTGGTTTCACTGGGGAACCACAGCAACCAATCGGAACTGTCGAGTTGTTCGTGGAACTTGGGGAAGGGCAGAAAAGAGTAGTTCGCAAGCAAACCTTTGTAATTGTCGATGGATTTTCTGCCTACAATGCTTTCCTAGGCAGGCCAGCTCTAGCTGCATTCAAGGCCATTTTGGCCCCGTGGTGCCTAACTATGAAGTTTCCTACAGAAAATGGTGTTGGTGTCATCAAGGGAGATCAAAATGCTGGACGCGAATGTTATCTCATAGAGCTTCGAGAAGCCAGAAAGAGAGAGATGGGTAAAGATGCGGCAGCTCCCCTCCGCATCAAAAACCCAACCTTATAGCAAATACAGGGTGGTCCCTGCACTGGTGAGCATAGTGGTGCAAGGCGAGAAATGGACCCCAGAAAATCCAGTGCAGAGGAGAATAGAGTGGTGCCTGTGGAACTTACGGTACCAATACCTGTCGACTCCAAAGACCCAAACAAAGTACTTAATGTGGGTTCGCAACTAAGTACAACAGTTCAAAACACACTGATATCATTTCTAAAAGCAAATCTGGACGTATTCGCTTGGTGTCATGCTGATATGTGTGGAATCTCTCCAACAATTGCTGTTCACACTCTGAATGTCGATCCGAAATTCGCACCAGTAAAACAAAAATGAAGAACTCAAGGTCCAGAGAGGTCAGCAGCTTTAAAGGAAGAAGTAGATCGTCTCATGGAGAATAATTTCATCAAAGAATCCACTTATCCAAATTGGGTTTCAAATCCAGTACTGGTTAAGAAGGCAAATGGAAAGTGGAGAGTATGCATTGATTTCTCAGATCTAAACAGAGCCTGCCCCAAAGACTGCTTCCCGTTGCCTAGAATCGATCAACTGGTAGATGGGACGGCTGGACATGAGTTGTTGTCTTTTATGGATGCCTACTCCAGATACAATCAGATTATGATGAATGAACCAGATCAGGAAGACACAAGCTTTATCACAGATGTGGGTCTCTACTGCTACAAGGTCATGCCTTTCGGATTGAAAAATGCTGGGGCAACCTACCAAAGACTCGTCAATGCAATGTTCAAGCCTCAGATTGGTAGAACCATGGAAGTTTATGTCGACGATATGTTGGTAAAATCAAAGAAAGTTGTAGATCACATGGGACACTTGGAGGAGATGTTTACAATTCTTCGAAAGTATGGAATGAAGCTCAATCCGTTGAAATGTTCATTCGGGGTAGAGTCTGGAAAATTCCTGGGTTACATCGTAAGCGCTAGGGGTATTGAGGCCAATCCCACTCAAATCACAGCTCTGAGAGAAGTTAAAGCCCCTAGAACAAAGAGAGAACTGCAAAGCCTCAATGGAAAAGTTGCCGCTCTTAGTCGCTTCATCTCCAAAGCCACAGACAAATGCATTCCCTTCTTTGATGCTTTAAAGAAAGGAAAGAAAAATTTTGAATGGACTCCCGAATGTCAGAATGCTTTCGATCAACTAATTCATCATATGAGAACTCCTCCGGTTCTTTCCAAGCCTAGTGATGGCGAAGACCTCTTCATCTATTTAGCAATTTCATCCCATGCTCTAAGTGCAGCACTTGTACGAGAAGATATGAAAATACAACGTCCGGTCTACTACATCAGCAAACGGTTCACTGGGGCAGAGATGAATTATTCAAAGATAGAAAAGCTTGCTTTTTGTTTGTTAATCGCTTCCAGGAAGTTGAGGCCCTATTTTCAATCTCATCCTATCAAGGTCCTGACTGATCAACCTCTAAAGCAAGTCCTGTATCGTCCTGAAACTTCGGGTCGTCTCTTGAAGTGGAACATAGAACTCAGCCAATATGACATCACTTACCATCCCCGAAGAGCAATTAACGGACAAGCTTTAGCGGATTTCATTGCAGAGTCCACTGACAAAGGTGACATCAAGGAAGAAACAACTGACTGCATTCCGATACAGTGGAAGTTGTATGTTGATGGCTCGAGAAATGATTATTGTTCTGGGGCAGGAGTTGTGCTCGAAACTCCCGAAGGACGATCACTATATTATGCATTGAGACTGGAATTTCCTTCGACAAACAATGAGGCAGAATATGAAGCCCTTATTGCCGGATTGAGAATCGCCAAGGAATTAAATATCAAAGTGATACAGATTTTCAGCGATTCTCAGCTTATTGTTTGCCAGGTGAAGAAAGAATTTCAAGCCAAAGGAGGGAATTTGCCTGCATATTTGACTAAAACTTCCGAACTTCTCAATGATTTTGATCACTATTCAATAAGCCACATACCTCGGGAGGAAAATATGAAGGCAGATTCTTTAGCAAAGTATTCTAGTTCCGGGGAAGCTCAGTTACTAGGATTAGTTCCTGTGGAAGTTCTATCGGCTCCAAGCATTGATGAAATGGATGTTGATTGGATTATGGCTACGTATCCAGAGCATGAATCATGGATGACTCCAATCAAAGAGTATCTGCTCAATGGTTCATTACCAGAAAACTCCAAAGAACGTCTAAAGCTGTTGAGAAAAGCATCAAGATATGTAATTCAGGATGGTCGGTTGTACAGGCGGGGATTCTCAATGCCTTTACTTCGATGTGTAACCAAGGAAGAAGCTAAGACAATTTTAGCAGAGGTACACGGAGGAGAATGTGGAGATCATTCAGGTGGTCAAACACTCGCAAAGAAAATTCTCCGATATGGGTATTTCTGGCCGGATATTAATCGAAATGCTGTAACTTATTCCAGGAAATGTGACAAATGCCAAAGATTTGCAAAAATTCCAAGAGCACCCTCCACCGAACTCACACAAATGGTCAGCCCATGGCCATTTGCCATTTGGGGGATAGACCTGATTGGACCTTTACCGATCGCTAAATCAGGAATTAAATATGCTATTGTTGCCGTTGATTATTTCACCAAATGGGCCGAAGCTGAACCTTTGGCCACCATCACTTCTAAAAAGATGATAAATTTTGTAACAAAGAATATCATTTGCAGATATGGTGTGCCACAGAAGATAATCACCGACAACGGTACTCAATTTGAAAGTGAAGAATTCCAGGATTTTTGCAAATGGTTCGGAATTCGAAAAAGCTTCTCAGCAGTGGCTCATCCGCAGGCAAATGGGCAAGTGGAAGCAGTTAACAAGATCATCAAGTCAACTATCAAAAAGCAACTTGAAAAAGCAAAAGGTGGTTGGGTTGATAAGCTTCCATTAGCACTATGGGCGTACAGAACTACTCACAAAACTGCGACTGGGCACACTCCATTTTCACTGGCATACGGATCTGAGGCAATGATTCCAGTAGAAGTAGAGGTTCCTTCACATAGAAGAGTTCATTTCAGTGAATCCGAAAATGAAAAACTGCAACTTGAAGCGCTTGATTTTCTTGATGAGAAAAGAGAGGAAGCTAGGCTCAGAGTTTCAGCTCATCAGCAGAGAATAGCCAGGCATTTCAACTCCAAAGTTCGCCAACGCAGCTTTGAAATCGGAGACTTGGTTTTGAAAAGGATCATGACAGCAACTGGTGTGTTTGGGCCAAACTGGGAAGGGCCATATGTCATAGGCACTAAACTTCTTGATGGCACTTTCAAACTCATAACTGTTGAAGGAGATCCAATTCCAAGAGCCTGGAACAGCAACCATTTGCGCCCTTATTTTACTTGAAAAGAGCTCTGCTCAAAATTGTAAAATGATGATGAATGTATCAGTTGTATTGTGAAACATTGTAAATCAGTGTAAATGAATGAAAGCTATAAAGTGGACGTAGGCCCGATTCTTGGCCGAACCGCTATAAATCTTGTGTTCTTTACTATTTCATAATGCCTGTTTTATTTCGATATGTAAATACTTTAAATGTATCGCTAAAATATCGATTCAAAATTGCAGGACATTATAGCAAGGCTTGCTCATCACAAAGCTAAGCGACCTCTATAAATCAGCTATTGCACAAAAAAACCAAGCAACAAAAATTCCAAACTCAAATCCTATGCAAGGAAAACTTCACATGAAAAGTTGGCGACTTCACTGGGACAAACCTTTGTTCACTAGTTGAGATTGTCGTTATGAACGGGCATCCAACTATAACTCGCCTTTGTCTCGTGAAGTCATTCAACGGTAAAGTACACTCCTTTGGATGAAGCAATTTACTCGCAAAAGGAAAAAAGATGTGTTTGGAAACGATGATAAGAGATCGCTAATGGGCAGATGATGAGAGAAAATTGCCAAGCAAACAAAGAAGCAGACAAAGGGAGGTTTGCCTCTCAACAGGAAGGCCGAGAGATCCACTAAAGGGACGCCTTCCCAATCGGAAGGTACAAGACCCTCGCTAACTGGTCGTGATGCATCCGATCAGATAGCGTATGTCCGTCCCGTGGATTCACTCGCCCCTGAGACGCAACCTACCTGGCACACCAACCAACCAAAGCCCTCTAACGAGGCACGCCAATAAATGGGAGTGCTTTACTCAATCAAAAAGATCGGTGGGACTACCAAAGGGGCACCTTGTTAGTTAATTGCGATCGTTTGTGCAAGCAAACATCCAATCAAGCAACTTGCGTTCGCCCCGTAGACCCCTCTGACCATGAGAAAGTAACTTCCAGGCAATCACAAGCCCTCTTCGGAGGCACAAGCCATCTTCGGAGGCAAAAGCCCTTTTCGGAGGCACAAGCCCTCTTCGGAGGCACAAGCCCTCTTCGGAGGCACAAGCCCTCTTCGGAGGCACAAGCCCTCTTCGGAGGCACAAGCCATCTTCGGAGGCAAAAGCCCTTTTCGGAGGCACATTTCACCAGGGTAAAAGTGCAAAATGCTTCTCTTCGGAGACCCACTTCACCCGAGTAGAAATACAAAAATTGCTTCTCTTCGGAGACCAACATTGCTTCTCTTCGGAGACCAAAATCAAGACTTCTTCGGAAGCACAAGACCTCTCCGGGGGCACAACAATACTCCACAAAGCATAATGCTGCTCTTCGGAGTCCACATGCTACTCCTCAAAAATACCAAAATAAAGCCCTCCTTAGAGGCACACTTCGGTTCTTAAGGATGACCTACTTGTTCATCTTAAAAAACTCTTCCCCAGAAATCGAAGTGCTAAGTAATACCTTCTTCTGAGACTCGCTTTGCCGCGTAGGAGAATTCACTTCTCAAAAACATGAAGTAAACATCTCTGAAGGTTGAAGCGTGAAAACTTATCCGAAAATGAGACACGCTCCGTTTAAGTAGAATAATCATTCCCTCAAAGACGGAATAGTTATTCTATGGAAAACAAGAGTACAGGTCTCGCTAAAAGCGAAAGATATTGTAACGCACTTGTGGTATAGGGGCAATATCATATGATACGGCTACAACAATAAAAAGCAGTATTCAAGCAACATACTACAAGCACATAACAATATCACGCGAAAAAGCTGTGGAATAAATGCATTCTTAAACACAAACAAAAAGTTTGTACAAGTGAAAAGAATCGTTTGTTCTACACTAAAAATAAAAAACGAATGCATTCTCACATACACAAGAGTTTGTACAAGTAAAATAATTGTTTTATTTAGTACTATGAAAATTCTTTACATGTGCAGATATCTTAAAAAGCAAAAGCAGGGACCGGAACCTGCACAATCCCCGGTCGATACATGTAAAGAGCAAAAGTAAGGAGTAAAAAATCTAGCTTGTTATCCCTTCTTCTCGCCACCTTTGGATCCTTTCCCCGGCCTAATGATTAGTTTTTGGAGCCGTTGTGGACGGGTCGGGGCAGAAGGAGAAAGAGGCGCGGCTGGATCAACTTCTGCTTCCTCCCCAGTTGAAGCACTTCTCTTCTTCTTCCTTATGCCGCGCTTCCCCTTCCTCTTTGAGGAAGATTCGCTCCCCGGAGTAGCAAGCAATGTTGAAAGCTTCGTATCATCGTCAAGGGAATGCTTCGGGGTCTTCTCGACGTCCTCAAGGTCCTCCGCCTTCTGTTCCTGCGAAGCTGCCGGATCATCCAGGCCTTGAAGGGCTTCGATTTTCTCTGCCTGTGATCCCGGCTGGGAAGCAGAAGGAGGAGTAACCTGTAAAGATGGAGGGATGGCAACTGAAGGAGTGGAAACTTGTGCAGTGCTTGGTGCCTCCGCTGTAGAAGAAAAGAAGTTAAAGTCAACATCTTCCGAAAATAGAGAAGGTATCGGTTCATCAAAATTCAAGTAACAAGTAAGAAAGTCATCAAACTCGGTTAAATCAAACAACTGGTTCGTTAGACCCGGAACTTCGCCAAAGTTACCTAGAGGAGTTGGCTTTGCAAGTTCAATTTCATATTTATCGGCCTCAATTTCTTCCTGGCTCTTCTCTTCAATTTGGGAAAGAGGGGTCTCGGAAGTATCGAGTTTAGCTTCAGCATCTTTTGCAGCAAGTGGAGATTGAGAGCTGGAACCGATGACATCAACATCAGTCAAAGTTGAAGTATAGACAGGGGCAGGCAGAGAAGTTGTCTTTTCTGGATGTTCCTCTACCGCTGTCCCGGCTCTAGCTTCGGCCAGTTGCTCTTTGCCTCTAATAAGCGCATCACGTGCTTCATCGTCTAGATAAAGCGCTGCAAGGTCTGCTTCCGCATAACCGGCAAATGTATCAAGTATGGTCTCCCAAACTTCAGCAAGTGTAATCTCATATTTGGGACCCAAGAATGAAAGGCTGCCACGACCTATAACGCTGTGCATGTAGAAGTCAAATAGAGTAGAATCGATGCTAGCTTTAGTGACATCGTGAGACTCTTCGGCCGCGACTTGTCCAGCAACCGCGTCATCACGCTCCTTCTCAACTTTAAGAAGCTTAGCTTTCAGCATCTCATTTTCTGCATTTGTGGACGCAATTGTTCCCCGCAACTCAATATTTTCTGTGCGATATTTCTCAGAAATGTGCTGCTCAGCTGCAAGCTTCATTTCGGCGTCCCTTTGCACAGCATGTGCATCCCGCACTTGCTTCTGAAAGACTTCTTCCTTTTGGGTATGCGATGCAGAAGACGAGGCGAGATCTTCCTTAAGTTTCTTGACTTCAGATGTAAGCTTTGCGTTGTCGTCTGCGATACTCGTCATCTCCGCATCATGCTGCTTGCGCCATTTGTCCCATTCCGATTTATCATTCTCCATGGTCATCATCGCCTCAAGATTCAGGTGATTAACCCTCTGGAGTTCGTCGACAAGTTTCTGCCACTGCGACATCCTCTCGATATTAAGTCTGACCACGTCAAGACCTTTAAGCATGTCTTGCTTATCAATCGGAACCAAATCCAAGTCAAAGCGCACTCCTTTTAAGCACCAATTTGGAAATCGGCTCTGAAGCGTTGGAGGGCCGTCCTTAACTTGATATTGTGGCCTGTTTATAATTGTTTGAATATCAGACTTCTTTAGAGGAGGAGAGCTGGCCGGAATATCAGAAGGGATAGGAGCGTCAGTTTTTTCAGAAATTTCAGACGCGTCCTTCTCATCAAGTTTAACCCGCTTACTTGGGTCATCGGTAACATGCTTCTTCCCTTTGTCATCATGATATTTTCTTTTATGAGAGTCATCGTCTCTCCTTCTTTGCTGCTCTTCGTAAGAACGCCTTTCTTGAGCTTTTCTAGCTGCACGCTCTTCGTCAGATTCTTTGCGGGAGGGAAGATAACGTCCATAATCGTAAGAATCACGCCCTCCGTAGCGCCGAAAGTTGTCGTAATATGAGCCGGTACGTCCCATCGGAGAATTTGAAAAACGGAAAAGAAGTAAAGTTTAGAAAATTCCAGAAAAAGAGGATAAATGCTTATAAGTGCTAAAAAATCCTAAGTGTGTGCGGCGTGCAAGCTACATGCATCAAACTACAGACCACGCTTTAGTATGGAAACAGAGACGACTGGCGTAGTAGGCGTCAGGGTTTGTTTTAAGGTGGAAGTCGCTTCAACAACAGGAGAAGTCACTTTTGGATTATTATCCCCGAAAAGTTCTTGAGAAGTTATCATGATATCGCTCAAGCCGTCAAAGGTATCATCACCCTGGTATTCAGCAGACTTCTCCTTCTCAACTTTTGTATCAATTGATTTTTCAGAGACTTGAGGATTCTCTTCCTCCTCAATGATCGAGGCAAGTGCCGATTTGCTGGCTAACCCGACAACATCGGTGGATGCGGAGCATTTTATCAAAGCAGCCTCTACGACAGGTGCTTCTGATGTTGTTTCTTCTACAGGAGCCGGGGCATTCAAGGCCTCCGCTTGTGAACCTGAAGCAGCTAACGTTTCCGCATCAGAACTCGAGATTTCATGAATTTGAGTCGATCTAGAAGGATGTAAAAGTCCAAACTGGTGGAGAAACTCATCTTTCAACAGAAATTTCACATCCCGTTCTTCAATCGGAACAGCCATGAGCTTCTCCAGAGTTTGCTTATGGCTAGGATCCCTAGAGGGGGAGAGGAGCACTGAAATGAGAAAGCAAAGTTAAACACTTAGTGATTCAGACTGCAAGATACTCAGAGAACAAGGAGAAGAAAGGATAGGCTTTCTTACTTCCTTCTCTCCACACGGCATAAAAACCAGGGGGACAACGAACATAAAAATACTGAGTCAAAAACCCATGAGCAGTATCAGGGAGGCCGACAACCAGTTTGCGATTCCTGGCACTTCTTATAACAATGATCGAAGGATGATCTTTGATTCTGACGAAAGAGCATAGATAACAGATTTCGTCAACACTGGGGAGACGGTCAAGCGTTCTGCCGAATAGTACGCATAGCCCCATTAGAACAGCATAACCATTGGGGTGTAATTGGAATGGATCAATTGCCAGTTGACGGAGAAGATGTTGAAGAAAATTGTTTAAAGGAGGAATGGCTCCGCTCGAGCACATTTGTCGGTTGACCGCCACAAAGCCGGGAGGTGCTACATCAGCAGTGTTGTTCTTTTCAGGAAGGATAGCGTCATCCTCAGCAATGCCAAATTGAGTACACAATTGCCGAAAAGTTTTGTACAATAAAGTGGAAGGGGCTCTCTCTAGGGGGTTGACTAAAGGAGCTGGAATGAGAATGGACTCTCCGGTCCGAACTGTTACATCTCCTTGTTGAGAAGCCATTCTACACAAGCAACTGGATATTCAAATATGAAGGTGCACGTTTCCTAAATATTGTGAAGTGTTGTGCAAAATTAACAAAGATAGCAAATAAATACAAACTGGAATTAAGCTAGTCGGTAACTGATCGATTATCAAATTTCAGGACTTGTTAATTTAAAAGTTCAGGTACGGTATTAAATGCAAACCGGACATTTTCAGTTGACTATTTCAATGTTGTTTTAATACTTTGCTTGAACTTGTTGATTTAAAGTACTAGCTTCATACACACAATCTGTTTATGTTGATTATCTGTTATTAACTAATCTGTCATTTGATATGGGCAGTCGGTGACAGTATATTCGTCCCAATTTCTTTGTGGATATTGTATTAGACAGGTTATTAGTTTGCAAGTTAGAGTGATCTGTGGGAAAATGCAGCAGTTCATAGTTCAGCAGTTCAAAATGCAGCAGTTCAAAGTTCATTCAAAGCCTAAGTCATGAGTCACCAACGACTTATGTATTGACTCATCCATGACTTATGTTCTGACTCGTCTACGACTTAAGGGTTACAAGGCAAGTCGGTCGTACTTCAGGTCTTAAGTCATGTGAAAATAAAAGAGACTCCAGTCCAAAGCGGCATACAATCCAAGTCCTAAGTCGTCTACGACTCAAGAACTATGTCGTAAAAAACTAAGTCGTCTACGACTCAAGAAAAGGCTCCAGTCCAAAGCAGCATATAATCCTAAGGCCTAAGTCGTCTACGACTCAAGAATTATGTCATAGGAGGCTTGACTCGTGGGTCGTACGAAGCTGCTGAACTGTGGCCATGCTAGCATCTCATTCGTTTGAACCTGTTGACTTTTCTTCTAACCCATTACCCCCCAAATCCGATAACCTATCCGTCGAATTACGATCCCCATCCTGATTCCACGACACCATTGAGCCATCCAAAGAGCTAAGTTCAGATCGCTAAATCCTTGCCAACCTAATCAATTGAAACCTGAAGCATAGTAACCCTACATCTCCATCGCCCCATTCATCTGAAGATGAAATCTAGCAAAATCAGGCTCACGAGCTACCGGTATGGTGGAATTCGCGACAAAACATTGCACGAGGGGATGGATTAGGTATAGGGGGGAGAATTCACGAATCAATGATGATTAAAGGTCGAGGATGGATCAGAAACACTTACGCAATGAAGAATCGAGAATCGAGTTGGTTGATTGATAAGAAAGGACGAAATCGCCTTGAGAAAGCTCGGAGGAATGTTAATGGCGAATACGACTCACGAGATAGGTAATGGGTAGAAGGAACGACTCAAGCATTTTATACCATTGGGCAGTGGAACACGTAGAGGCGTACACGAGTTAAGATGAGTCGAAGCACACGACCTACGACTTAGGCGTGTACTTCGAGGGGCAAATGTTAACCCTTAAGTTTCTTCGACTCATGGCCTTACGAGATAAGACCCACACGACTCATGGTCTTACGAGATAAGAAGCTAACGACCTAGAGGGTGAAGGGACCAACGAGTTGAGTCTGCTACGACTTAAGGGTTGCGCGACTCAAGATAGTTACACGACTCAACGGGTTAAGCCATCTACGACTCATAGTCCAGACGGTTCAACGACTCATGAGGTCTTACGACTCACAAGGTCTGTACGACTCATAGTCCAGACGGTTCAACGACTCATGAGGTCTTACGACTCACAAGGTCTGTACGACTCATCAAGTTAACTCTTCTACGACTTAAGAGACTCAGCGACTTAACTTGCCTAGCGACCTAACTATTTGGAAGGCCTTAAGTCGTCTACGACTCATGGTTTGCTATAAGTCGTCTACGACTCATGGTTTGCTATAAGTCGTCTACGACTCATGATTTGCTATAAGTGGCCTACGACTTAAGAGCTTCATGACTCAACGAGACAAGCTTCTTACGACTCATGAGGTCTTACGATTCATCAGTCTTACGACTCATCAGATTTACGATTCATGAGGTCTTACGACTCATCAGGCTTACGACTTAAAGGTTATCAAGCTGGAATCCAAAGCCCTTGCATGTGCTACTGTGATCTGATGAGTCGACTACGACTTAGCACTTGTCTTCCAACTGAGCAACGAAATGGACCAAATATGGCACCCACGAGACATCTTAAGTCGAATACGAGTTACGACTTACCATGAGTCGGTCACGACTCATGACTTGGCCAAACCGAGAGCTCAGAAATCTGCTCCTATAAATAGGCCACCACTTCCAACATGAGGGGGACTTTTGGCAAATCATTTCTACAGCGCTGTTACTCCGTCGAACTCTCCATTCATTCAGCAATCAAGGATCCTTCAAGCATTCGCGACACTACAACAAGCTTCGAGAGAAATTCCTTACATCCGACATGGATTCATCGAGTTTCACCGTCGAAGATTGAGCTAGTAGTCAAGATTGTTTCTTGTGATCGAATTGTACTGTTTCCTGAAGAGATTTGTATCGATTTGTAACCAAATTCAATAATAAAGAGATTCAAAGTGGATGTAGGCTAAATCTTAAGCCGAACCACTATAAATTGCTGTCTTTTATTGCATTTCTGCTATTTTCTTGCTTGATTTCTGTTCCCGTCACACGGGTGGTGCTTTCACGATCTTATTACACACACCGGGTGTTAGCGTTCATATTTTAACGTTAACACATAAGTTGATGGAAACCCCTTCGAAAGCCTTTAGCAAACCTCTTTCGAAAACATATGCTTCGATTCCTTCGAAGGCTTTAATAAAACTAAGGCAGGTGCTTCACTTTGAAAACAAACAAAAAGGTATCGACCCCATCAGAAGCAATGCTTTCGACACCTAGCTTTCTACCTTTTTCCAATCCACTACGTACCACTTGAGTGATACCTTGTGTATTGGTTTCGACTTAGTGGATTTCGACTTGATTGAAGCCGGAAGCTCTGAGTCGAAAGGTACATCTAAAGAAGGTGAAACCAACTTTTCTGGGTAAACCTGATTTAATACTAATTAAAGCAAAACTTTCTAACTAACCTGCCACGTATAACCACAAGATTGGTTGCCTTAACTTTTCAAATTCTTTACTAAAATAACTGCCGCTAATTTCAGATCTAAACCATGGTTAAGTTAACAAATAAGCCCTTCCATTAAGCAAAACCAATATTGCAAAGAAGTCCTTCTTCTAAAATAATTTAATTTGCATAGGAAATCACTTAGGAAAAATCCCCAAAAATTCCAGAAATTCAATTTAACCATGTTATCTAACATATCAAAATTTCAAACCCAAATTCTCCATATATTTTTCGAAATAAATTTATAAACCCAATTAACCATATTTTCCTTCGAAAATTCGTAGTAATCTTTCCATAGCTTAGAAAATTATCAAAATTAAAACCCAACTCCAAAATCATGTTTTACATAACATAAATTTTTTCCATGGCATTTAAACATCAATATAAATAACTTTTTCTTTAAAACCGCATAAATCTTATTTAAACAATCTTGTTTAAATCAAATAAATTATAATTCAAGTATATCATCATCCTAATCATCATAAAAATGAATTACCCTTAAATCCGAAAACATATGATTATAAAACAAAATAGAGATGGAATGAATTATTATTCACCTTGATTAAGATAAGGAGATTTGATTGAGATTAATTTCCCCTAAGCTTGAATCCCAAGCTTTACTTTGATTTCTCTCCTCTTTTCCTTGTTAATGGTTGGCTCCTCTTTACATTTTTGTTTCGCATTTTAAAAATGACGTGAATGAGAAATGAAATGGTAGGAACGAGAATATATAAGGGTAAGGGCCGTGTGTAGAAAATTCCCAATATACCCTTATGTAAATTAATTAACTTATGACCCATTCTTTAGCCCATTTAATTGAGCATGACCTTTATTATATTTATTCAAATCTCAACCCCCTTATCACTTAACATTTACATTATTCTATTTAATTTATCTAATTAAATTTCCTGAATAATGTTATCAAAAACTAGTGGTGTTATAGCTCATGCTACAAACACTTTAAAAATATCAAATCCAAAGGCCAAGACCGTAGGAAACAAACTTACTCCGTATATGCAATATTGTATGGATCGTATATCGCAACTCTCTATTCGTCACACTTCAAATCCACTAGATGGATTTATAAAATTTACCAATAAAATACAAAATATCCTCAATCTTCTACCATGACCTCAACTTCACCATAACTTTCTGATTCATCCTCCTGGTTTATCTCAAAATCTACAATTTTGGAATATGTGACGGAGTAGGTCCCATGTGGACCCCCAAAATCAAAGTGCTTAAAACCTACCAAAGCTTTATGAATTATAGCCATTGAAACATTGGTCCAAATTGTGTCTCAATCGGAGTTCGTATGCGAAAGTTATCGCAATTTGAAGGTCCAAATTGTGTCTCAATCACCATAGCATTTCAGACGTCTGAAATCAATTTTCAGAGTTCTAAATTAATTTTTAGACATCTAAATTAATCTTAAAAGTTCTTAAATTTCCATAAAATACATAGGAAAGTTTCAGGAAAAATTCCTTTAAATTAAGATGTTTGAATTTAATTTTCAAATGTGTGAAACGCTGATGTCGACAAACCATGAACTTTAAATGTCCATAACTTTTGATCTGAAGCTCCAAATGACCTACCATTTCTTTCCTTGCGATCATGGAGAAATTATCTTCAACCTAGAGACACAAAATCATCAATTTTACACACCTTTTGAAGTACACTCTTCCCCTTTAGTGCTTTCGACCTACGGCTCAGTATCACCGACATCCGTTGCACGACCATCTTCCAACTCGAATTCATGCCCTTATTATTAGTCATTCAGCATTCCATCGAGTGCTACTTCACACTCGACAAACAATCTTGAGGAAATGTACCTATTCCTCAATAATTCGAGTTTAGTCACTTGATCCATCATTCCAACTCCACACTTTCACCATTCAAATGACAACTTCAACAGTAATTGGATTACTACTCAACAATTCTACTTGTCACCAAAATCAACAATTGAACAACACAACTCAATTCACATCAAACATCCAAACACATCAACTTATATATTTTATACCGCAAAAGGACTTATTTAACTAGATTATCATTTTTATAATCCCAAATCAAGTTCATTACTTAAGCCCTAACCAACATTACCACCAAAACATGATTTTTAACATATCCAGTGATCATAGAGTATAGAGAATAGATCCTACTCACCTAATCTATTAAAAATCCAAGGTAAAATGAAACCCACTTGAAGGTGTCCTTTGATTGGGCCTAAATCTTCACCAAAATGTGGACTTAAAGATATAGGTTTGTACACAACCTCCTAACTTGAATTTTGGAATTTATTTTGGAATTTTTCGTTAAGAATCGAAAGAGTTATGAAGATTTAAAGTTAAGAAATTTAAAATTTCTTTTTAGCTTTAAAGGAGGAAGAATAGAAACGATGAAATGAAGAGGAAAGTGACTTATTTCTAAAATGATGTAGGTGTATGGCAAAAGACCATTTTGTCCCACTTTCTCCTTTCTCTTCATTTTACAAGCTTCATCCGATGTTAACAAATTTGATATGTATTCCATATGTAAATGATTTTACAAACTCAATAGAATAAGTCACGAGTCCTAATTCATTCATCTTCAAAAATTCTTATTTTAAGTCATTAGTTCTTATAATCTTCAATTAAGTAGTTAATTAAGATTATTTACCTATAAAAATTACAGATTGCTTAATTCTCTCCCTTAAAAGGATTTTTACCCGAAATCACCAAGGGTGAAACAATGTATCGTACAAAAACTCAAATGCCCCTATCATACACGCTTAGCATCAAAATTCCAAAATTTGGCAAAAATATTAGCTATACTAAGAAAATTATATGCTAAAATGAAATTCAAACCATCTAAATGAAAACAAAACATGTAGAGTAAATGAAGTCATACTGGTAAAAAGTTCCAGATTTGATGAACGCATCTTCTCTTCTGACTCTGATCTACTGTTTCCAGAATCTTCACCCCATTGGACTCAAATAAGTTTCACAACCTTGTTTCGAAGTCTCTTGACACTACTCTCCAGTATCCGAATAGGTCCTTGAAATGACACTCTGTTTTTAACTAAATTTTTGAACCAACATGCTACAGCTTAAAACACGAGGAATAAAAATTTTGGTCACTTGCTTTCAATTTTCATTCCAGGATCAATCTCAAACCAACATAAAAATACCAATATAAAATAGACTTTAATTAATATATATGAAGATATATTAATCTCTTTTGCTAGCACTTGCGGAATTACTTAAGTAAAAGTTTATGTACTCTTATTGTCCCGATTATTTAAACAGTGAAACTCTATTTTTTTCTTTGCCAAAAATGGTTAAGTTTTAAGTTTATAATCTTAGCTTATAATGAAAGAACAGGTTTACTTTGATTTCCAGAATCTAATTTATCAATTGCGTTCGATCAAACCTATAACACTGCTGGGTTATTATGATTTAACAAAGTTTTATGCTATGTTTTTATACCCTTTGTTTCGCTCTATTATCCCCACTTCAACAGATTTTAGCCCTTATATGGCACGTGAAATTCCACCAACTTTTAACCCATATACTAAAAGACGAGCCAATCATTTTTCCTAGATTATATATTGTTAACATCACTTTTTCAACGACCTAGCACTCAGCGGTCTACGACTTACGACTTAACAACCTAAGCTACTTAAACAACTCAAAGCTTCTACGACCCAACGATCTACAAGCTAACAACCTAACGAGATAAGAAGGTAGCGACCCAACTCCAGAAAGCAATCTAGTGACCTAACGAGTTAGCGACCTAGCGACCTAACGAGTTAGCGACCTAGCGACCTAGCGACCTAGCAATTCAGGAAAAGGGAACGACTTAACATGCTCTGGAGTAAAGCTATGACCTACCTCTTTTGTTAGGTCGCTCACGACCTAACCTTGCCGAGATAACATCCGAATTCACCACCTTAGGTCGCTCACACCCAGTATCTCACCCAGATTGGCTCCATTAAGTCGCCAACGACTTAAGCTAACATGGAAGGACCCTTAGGTCGCTTACGACCTACGACCTACGACCTAACCTCTAAGTCGTCCATGACCTACGACCTAAGCCCCAGTTTTCTCCTATAAATACCCCGCCTACTCCACATTGTAAAGGAGACTTTTTTCCAGACTTTGAAGCGTCGGAACTCTACTGCATTTACGACTTCTACAACACTTCTATTACCAAAAACATTCCAAACTACCTAAAGAGAAGATCAACGACAGTCAAGATGGATTCCAGAATCTCTTTTACATTGTAGAGCTGATTACTTATATCGATTGTTGAATAATCGAAGGAATTCTTGTAAAACTTGTAATCGAACTTGTGATAAAGAAGATAAAGTGGACGTAGGCTTGATTTTGAGCCGAACCACTATAAAACTACTGTCTCTTTACTTTTTCTGCAATTATCTGCTTGTTTTAGTTCCCATACCAACGGGTGGTGCTTTCACTTTACTAATACTCACACCGGGGTGTTAGCGTTGATTTTTACGTTAACATTTTTGGTGCTTTCACTGAGAATTGAACTCAGGCGTGTTCTCACCATTGCTTCGTAGAGATTTGTTGAAAGATTCTCCTTCAAAACCAGAAGTCTATCTGAAATCATGGCTCCTGGAAGAAAGAGTATATCTACTAGATCCAGAGATGCTTATGACAGGGCTACCTCTTCTCCAGCGCCAAATCAGGCGACTCCTACTATTGGAGTCACAAGGGCCAAATTTGAAGATGTTGTGTCTGGGTTATACCAACAAATGGAAACTCAAAATTCTTTGATGATGGAAAGGTTAAACGCTCTGCTTGGGGTTCACCAAAAACAAAAAATAATGAACCAACCTTTGTCGAAGATACCCATGATTCCCAAGACAAAAGTATTCCTCAAAGGGCAGCTGGCACTACCGAAGGGGCACCTCCCCAAGCTGGAGGATCAAGGTCGCAGCCGCCTCTTCGCGAACGTTTGTTCAGGCAAACTTCCGAAAAAGTGGCTGACGTCTGCCCGGCAAGGCCTCTGAACGATGAGGAATACCTATCAGGAATGGTTCGCCAAATTATGAAAGAAAGTATGCAATGGGATGAAGATGAAAATGACTCGGGATTTGCTCCAAACAAGACTCTATTTACCGAAAGAACTCTAAAAGCTGAATTTCCAAAGAAATTTGTTCCCCCTACTATCCCAGCCTATCGGGGGACAAGCGACCCTAATCAGTTCTTGTACAAATATGACTGGCATATGACACATGCCAGGGCAACAGATGAGATTAAATGCAGATATTTTCCTGTCTATTTGGAGGGGGTGGCTCTACTTTGGTTTACAAAGCTACTAGTCCGATCGGTGGATCAATTCTCTGACTTAACTCGTAAATTCAAGGAACAGTTCAGGTTGTATACTTCAAAGGCCAAGGACATAATGTCACTGTCCAGCCTCGAACAAGCTCCCAGAGAATCTATCAAATCTTTCTTGAATCGTTTTAATATAGCCTTTGCCAAAGTGGATAATGCTGAGCCTCGAATGATTCTAACTTACTTGATGCGAGCCATCGATAAAACAAGTGAGTTTGGAAAATGGTTGAAGATGAAGGAACCAAATTCACTTGAGAAATTTTATAAGAAGGCTGACGAATTTATAAGTCTGGAGAATCTTCCTGCACCAGCAAAGGTAGTTATGGCTGAAATTGAAAACAACCATGCGGCTGAAGTTTCTAATAAGAAAGAATCTGGTGGTCAGAAGAGAGAAAATAACAGTGGGAAAAAGCAGAAAGACATGAAGAAACCTCGCCGTTTTTCAGATTTTACTCCTTTGACTGAGACCCCAGAGAACATCTTCTTTGCAACTAAGGATGCTATCGAGTACCCTGAGCCACCTAATATAAAGCTTGGAAATTTTTTTGTGCCTAATGGAAGATTCTGTCGATTTCACAATCAGCTTGGCCATGACACTAATGAGTGTCGCCATTTGAAGAATTTAATTGAATAGCTGCTACGACAAAATAAACTGCAACAGTATGTCAAGAGAAACAGAGATGATCCGGCCTCATCCACTCAGGGGCAGCAACTTCGTGCTCGTCAATCTGGCTCAGGTGAAAAGGCTGTGGTGCAAGAATCTGAAAGGCCTGTTATTAATGTAATCACAGGGGGTCCTCACCCAGTAGGCAGAAGTTGGGGAGAAATGGAGAGTTATGCTCATGCTCTGAGACATGCCCCGAAAGAAGAAACTGTTTTTGTCTTGGGTGATGCCGTGCCTTCAAAACAGCAAAGAACTTTTCATGATGACATCGTATTCAGAGCTAGAGATTCCGTGGGAGTTGAGGCTCCCACCATGGATCCTTTGGTAATAACCGCCGGTATCGGACCAGCTATTGTCAGAAGAGTGCTTGTTGATTGCGGTGCTTCTTGTAATATCCTCTTCAAAAAGACCTTTGATTAAATGAAAATTTGGATGGCTGATGTTCAAGCTTCTTCGCAGAAAATTGTTGGTTTCACTGGGGAAACAAAACAACACATCGGAACCGTCGACTTATTTGTAGAACTTGGTGAAGGGGAAAGAAAAGTGGTCTGTAAGCAAAATTTTGTTATTGTTGATGAATTTTCTGCTTATAACGCCTTCTTGGGACGACCAACTCTCGCTGCATTCAAAGCTATTCTCGCCCCGTGGTGCCTAACTATGAAATTCCCCACTGATAACGGCGTTGGTGTTTTGAAGGGGGACCAGGATGCAGGGCGGGAATGTTATCTCAAAGAGTTGCGAGAGGTGAAGAAGAGAGAAATGGGAAAGGGTGCGGCAGCTCCGCTCCGCATCAAAGAACCCACCTTGTAGCAATTATGGGGTGGACCCTGCACTAGTGAGCATAGTGGTGCGCGAAAAGAAATTGATCCCAGAAAGACTAGTGCAGGGGAGAATAGAGTGGTGCCGGTAGAAGTAACGGTACCAATACCTATTGACCCGAATGACCCAAACAAGGTGCTAAATGTGGGTTCACAACTTTGTATGACAGTTCAGAATATACTAATAGCATTTTTGAAAGCAAACCTAGATGTTTTCACTTGGAGTCATGCCGACATGTGTGGAATATCTCCAGAAATCGCAGTGCATGCTTTAAATATTGATCCGAAGTTCACACCCATAAAGCAGAAAAGAAGAACCCAGGGTCCTGAAAGGTCAACAACATTGAAAGAAGAAGTAGATCGGCTCATGGAGAATGGCTTCATCAAAGAATCCACTTATCCAAATTGGGTTTCTAATCCGGTGTTGGTTAAAAAAGCAAATGGGAAGTGGAGAGTATGTATCGACTTTTCAGACTTGAATAAAGCCTGTCCCAAAGATTGTTTCCCGTTGCACAGAATCGATCAGTTGGTGGATGGAACAACCGGGCATGAATTATTGTCTTTTATGGATGCTTACTCTGGATACAATAAAATCATGATGCATGAGCTAGATCAGGAGGACACGAGCTTCATCACTGATGTTGGTCTTTACTGCTATAAAGTCATGTCCTTCGGATTAAAGAACGCGGGGGCAACTTATCAGAGACTCGTTAATGCCATGTTCAAGCCTCAGATTGTCAAAACTATGGAAGTATACGTTGATGATATGTTAGTGAAATCAAAGAAGGCAGTAGACCACATGGTCCATATGGCAGAAATGTTCGCGATCCTCCGAAAGTATGGGATGAAGTTGAATCCTCTGAAATGTTCATTCGGGGTTGAGTCCGGAAAATTCTTAGGTTTCATTGTGAGTGCTAGGGGCATCGAAGATAATCCTGCTCAGATCACTGCCTTAAGAGAAGTCAAACCCCCTAGAACTGCTTTGAGTCGACTTATTTCCAAGGCCATAAATAAATGCATTCCCTTCTTTGATGCTCTGAAGAAAGGAAGAGAGAATTTTGAATGGACTCCCGAGTGTCAAAAAGCTTTCGATGAGCCGACTCATCATATGGAAACGCCTCCAATACTTTCTAAGCCCAATAATGGTGAAGATCTATTCATATACTTAGCAGTTTCATCTCATGCTCTCAGTGCAGCGTTGGTACGAGAAGACGCAAAAGTTCAGCGTCCAGTTTATTACATAAACAAAAGATTCACTGGAACAGAGATGAATTATTTGAAGCTAGAAAAGCTCGCCTATTGTCTATTGATCGCATCCAGAAAATTGAGGCCATACTTCCAGGCTCATCCTATTAAAGTCCTCACTGATCAACCTCTAAAGCAAGTCCTATTTCGCCCTGAAACTTCGGGTCGTCTTCTGAAGTGGAATATTGAACTCAGTCAATATGGTATCACCTACCATCCCCGAAGAGCAATCAATGGACAAGCTTTAGCAGATTTCATCGCGGAATGCACAGATAAAGGCGATAGTGAGGAAGAAGTGACTGCTGACTTCCCGATCCAATGGAAATTATATGTTGATGGTGCAAGAAATGATTACTGTTCCGGAGCTGGGGTGGTGCTTGAAACCCCCGAAGGGCGGTCATTGTGTTACGCATTTAGATTAGAATTTCCTTCGACAAATAACGAAGCCGAATATGAAGCTCTTATTACCGGTTTGAGGATTGCTAAGGAACTGAACCTTAAAGTATTGCAGATCTTTAGTGATTCCCAGCTTATTATATGCCAAGTCAAGAAAGAGTTTCAAACTAAAGGAGGAAATCTGCCTGCTTACTTATCAAAAGCCTGTGAGCTTCTCGATGATTTTGATCATTACACAATCAACCATATACCCTGGGAAGAGAACATGAAGGCAGATTCTCTCGCGAAATACTCAAGCTCTGGCGAAGCTCAATTATTGGAATTGGTCGTTGTAGAAGTCTTGACAGCTCCGAGTATTGATGAGATGGATATTGACTGGGTCACGACTGTATCTCAAGAAAAGGAATCATGGATGACCCCAATCAAGGAATATCTACTTAACGGCTCCTTGCTAGAAAACTCAAAAGAATGCCAAAAGCTGTTAAGAAAAGCCCCGAGATATGTACTTCAAGGCGACCATCTGTACAGACGAGGATTCTCGATGCCATTACTTCGATGTGTAACGAAAGAAGAGGCTAAGACAATTTTAGCTGAAGTGCACGGAGGAGAATGTGGGGATCATTCAGGTGGCCAAACTATTGCAAAGAAAATTCTTCGCTATGGTTATTTTTGGCCGGATATTAATCGAGATGCTGCTAACTACTCCCGAAAGTGTGACAGATGCCAAAGATTTGCAAAAATCCCAAGAGCACCTTCCACCGTGCTAACACAAATGGTCAGTCCATGGCCATTCGCCATTTGGGGAAAAGACCTTATTGGGCCTATGCCGATTGCCAGATCAGGAATCAAATATGCCATTATTGCTGTTGATTATTTCACTAAATGGGCTGAAGCTGAACCATTGGCTACTATTACCTCTAAAAAGATGATAAATTTTGTGACTAAAAATATCATTTGCAGGTATGGAGTGCCACAGAAGATACTAACAGACAATGGCACCCAATTCGAAAGCGAAGAATTCCAGGAATTTTGCAGGCAATTCAAGATCTGAAAAAGCTTCTCAGTAGTTGGTCATCCGCAGGCAAACGGGCAAGTGGAAGCAGTGAACAAAATCATCAAATCAACCATCAAAAAGCAACTGGAAAAAGCAAAAGGTGGTTGGGTCGATAAGCTGCCACTAGCACTATGGGCATATAGGACTACCCACAAAACTGCGACTGGGCACACTCCATTCTCATTAGCTTATGGATCAGAAGCAATGATTCCAGTGGAAATAGAAGTCCCCTCACACAGGAGAATTCATTTCAACCAAGCTGAAAGTGAAAAACTGCAACTTGAAGCACTTGACTTGCTTGATGAAAGAAGGAAAGAAGCAGAACTCAGAGTTGCAGCTCAACAGCAAAGGATAGCCAGGCACTTCAATTCTAAAGTTCGTAAACGCAACTTTGAAATTAGGGATCTAGTCTTGAAAAGGATCATGACAGCAACATGAGTGTTTGGGCCAAACTGGGAAGGGCCGTATGTCATAGGCAAAAAACTTCTTGATGGCACTTTCAAACTCACAACTGTCGAAGGAGATCCAATCCCGAGAACCTGGAACAACAACCACTTGCATCCATATTTTACTTAAAAGCTATGCTTAAAATTGTAAAATAATTCTGGATGTATGATTCTTGTATTGTAAGCCATTGTAAAATCAGTGTGACTCAGCAATAAGAACTATAAAGTGGATGTAGGCCCAATTCTTGGCCGAACCACTATAAGTCTTGTGTCTTCTACTACTTTAAATTGCCTATCTCATTTCGATATGCAAATATCTTAAATATGTTGCTAAAATATCGATTTAATATTGCAGGCAATCAAAGCAAAGCTTACCTATTCAACACGTCACAAACCCAAGCGATTCCCATAAATCACTCAACAAACAAATGTCAAGCCACAAAAATTCCAGACTCAATTCCTACAAACGGTTGGTGATTCCACCAAAGGGGCACCTTCCCAAAGGGAAGGCACCAGGCCCTTGTTAACTGACTGTGATCGTTTGTACAAACAGACATCCGGTTAAGTGGCTTGCGTCTGCCCGTGGATTCACTCGACCATGAAGTAAACTTCTCTGGAAAAATCAAACAGCTTACCAAAGAAAAGAACATAAATTTGAGGATGATAACGAGGAATCGCTTGGAGGCAATTGATGAAAAGACATGGACAAGGAGACAAAAACAGCCGAAATCGAATCTTGTGTCTCACCCAAGACTGTTGGTGGGACCACCCAAGGGGGCACCTTCCCAAGATAGAAGGTTCCAGGCCCTTGTTACATGATTACGATCGTTTGCGCAAACGAACATCCAGTCGGGTAGCTTGCGTCTGCCTCATGGACCCACTTAACTGTGAGATGCAAACTTCCTGGCAAACCAAACAAGCCCTCTTCGTAGGCACACAAACAAAGACCTCTTCGGGGGCACACAAACAAAGACCAACAACGAGGCAAAAGACCTCTTCGAAGGCAAAAGTCCCCTTCGGAGGCAAAAGACCTCTTCGGAGGCACAAGCCCTCTTCGGAGGCACAACTTATCGGAGGAGTCCTCTTCGGAGGCAAAAGACCTCTAACGAGGCACAAAGCCCTCCAACGAGGCATGCCCAAATCGAAATGCTTCTCTTACCCAAGAATGTTGGTGGGACCACCCAAGGGGGCACCTTCCCAAGATAGAAGGTTCCAGGCCCTAGTTACTTGATTGTGATCGTTTGTGCAAACGAACATCCAGTCGGGTAGCTTGCGCCTGCTCCGTTGGACCATTCAACTGTGAGAAAGTAACTTTCAAGCAAAACAAAACAAGCCCTCTCCAAGGGCACAACAATAAAGCCCTTCCCAAAGGCATATAAAACACGCCCTCTCCCGAGGCACAAATAAAGAAGCCCTCTTCGGAGGGACAAAGCCTTCTTCAGAAGCACTAAACAAGTAAAGCCCTTTAACGAGGCACATCCAAAAACTTCGTCGATGGAACCACCAAAGGGGCACCTTCTCAAAAAGAAGATTCTAGGCCGCAGCTAAATACTCGTGTTTATTTGTGCAAGCAAATATCTGATAAAACAGCTGACGTCTGTCCCGTGGGCCCATTCAACGATGAAACATGATTTTCTAACAAACAGATCAAAGCTTTCTTTGGAAGCTCGCTTCAGTGCGTAAGGGAATCCACTTTTCAAAAGATAAAAAGTGACCATCTCCGAAAGTTGATGTGTTTTTATATAAAAAAATGAGAGGAGAAAGAAAAACTTCTCCGATACAAGGCACACTCTATTTAAAGCAGAATAATATTTCCTCAAAACGGAAGAATTATTCTCTAAAGTAAGAGTACAAGTCTTTTCAGAATATTGCAATGAGCCGTGGTATGGGGGCATATAACTATATTAATAAAAACAACGCTCAAATAGCATACCACGAGCTCACTGCAGTATCGTACAAAGAAAATAAAGAAACTTGTGCAAAAACAAGGAATAAATGCATTCACAAATACCGACAAGAGATTGTACAAGTAAAAAGTGTCATTTTAATTCCATACTATCAATTTTTTTTGTACATGTACAGGTTTCAAAAAGCGGGGGCCGGTACCCGCACAATATCCGGTCGATACAAGCAAAAGACAAAATAGCAAAACAAGAAAGATAGAACCAAATTCATTTCTTCTTCCTCACGCCGCCTTTAGAGCCTCCACCTGGCTTAATGACTAACTTCGCAGGCCGGCTTGGACTAGTTGTGGGAGAAGGAGAAAGAGATGCAATTGGGTCATCTTCTGTTTTCTGGTCACCAGCAGAAGCATCCGTCTTCTCATCATCAGCAGAAGCGCCTTTCTTTTTCTTCGAAACCTCGTGCTTTCCCCTCTTCTTTGAAGAAGATTCACTGCCCAAAGAAATAAGATCAGAAAGTTTCGTATCATCGGCAATGAATCTCTCCGGGGTCTTCTCACCCTCCTCAAGTTCCTCATCCTTTTGCTCTTGAGAAGCCGTCGGGTCGTCTAAACCTTGGAGAGCTTCTATTTGTTCCTCTTGCGACCCCGGTTGAGAAGCAGAAGGAGGAGTAACTTGAAGAGGTGGAGGAGCAACAGCTAGGGGAGGCGAAGCTTGTGCGGCACTTGTTGTTTTCGCTACAGAAGAAGAAAAGTTAAAAACATCAATATTTCCTGCAAAGAGAGGAGATAGTGGCACATCAAAGCTTAAGTAATAGGCAAAATGTTCATCAAGCTCATGTGAAGCAAACGAGCAGTCCACTTGAGCCAGATCGGAATTGAAGTTACTTGGAGAGCTTGGGTTGATCACTTCGATTTCATAGTCTTGGGCTTCAGTACTCTCTTGGGCCTCTTCTTCAGTGTGAGCAGTTGGAGGCTCAGGAATTGTGATTTCAGTTTCGACTTTTGCGGCTTTTGCAGGAGACAAGGAATGAGAGCTAGAATCGATGATATCAGGGTCGACCGAAGCCGAAGGACGAGTGGGGTCAGCCAAAGGTGCCTTCCCCAGATGTTCTCCTTCTGCCGCTTCGGCTCACTCCCTGGCAAGCTATTCTTTTCCTCTAGCCAGGGCAGCACGACCATCGTCGTCCAAGTAGCAAGCTTCCAGATCCTTCTCTGCATAACCAGCATCTTTAAACATTTCACTTATTGCCTCCCACACTTCGGCCAGAGTAATTTCATATTTTGGGCCCAAGAACGAAAGACTTCCTTTCCCTAAGACACTGAGAACGTAAAACTCAAAAAGTGTGGAGCTAATGGTGGCCTTGGTTGTTTCGTGCGATTCTTCAGCAGCCGCTTTTCCGGCAATGGCCTCATCACGCTCCTTTTTTGCGTTTGAAAGTTGAGCTTTTAACATAGTGATCTCCAAGTCTTGGGAGCTGACTTTTTCTCGCAGCTGGACGGTGTCGTTGCGGTATTTTTCAACAACATGCTGTTCCGCCTCAAGTTTGATCTCGGCATCTTTCTGAGCAGCATGTACATCTCTCACTTGCTTTTGAAAAATCTCTTCCTTTTGAGAATGCGAAGCGGAAGAGGTAGCAAGGTCCTCCTTAAGCTTCTTAACTTCGGCCTCAAGCTCCTCATTGTAAGCAGTGATGCTCTTCATTTCCGCAACATGCTGATCAAGAGTTTTCTGCCATTCAGATTTATCATTTTCCATAGTCAGCATTGCCTCAAGATTTGCACGATTGACTTTTTGAAGCTCATCGACAAGTTTCTGCCAGCCAGACATCCTCTCGATATCGAGTTTAACAGCATCAAGATTTCTTAACATGGCTTGCTTGTCAATCGGTACCAAGTCCAAGTTGAAACGCACTCCTTTTAAGCACCAGTTCGGGAATCGGCTGTGGAGTGTAGGCGGAGGCTTCTCGACTTGATAGGGAGGCCTATTGATGATTGTTTGGATATCAGTTTTTTTGAGGGCAGGAGAGCTGGGAGGAATGTATGAAGAAATGGAAGCAGCGGACACTTTAGAGATTTCAAAAGAAGACTTGCCATCGAGTTTGGCCCGCTTGCTTGGCACCTCAATTATGTGACTTTTTCCCCTGTCATCGTGAGATTTTCTTTTATGAGAATCGTCATCTCTTTGAGAGGAGTCACGGCGGTCGTCATTTCTTCCATATCGCTCCTCGTAAGCCTGCCTCTCTCGAGCTTTCCAAGCCGCTCGTTCTTCGTCAGTCTCCCTGGGGGCGGGGAGATAGCGTCGGGGATCATAAAAATCACGCCTTCCGTAGCTTCGGAAATCATCATAGAACGAGCCGCTTCGTCCCATTGGAGAATCTGAAAATGAAAAAGAGATAGAATTTAGAAATCTCCAGAAAAAGGAAGTTAAGTGCGAGAAACTGCTAAAAATCCTAAGTGTGTGTGGCGTGCAAACTACGCGCGTCAAGCTACAAACCACTCTTCAGCTTAGGAGTGATGTTGGCTTTTACAATATGGGTCAACTCTTGGGTTGACGGAAGTGGTCGTAAGAAAGATGTTGCTTCGACCGATGGAGAGACAAGCTTAGGAGCGGTAATATCATCTTTGAAAAGCTCTTGAGAAGTCACCAAAAAATCGCTTAACCCCCCGAAGATGTCATCACCGTTATGCCCAGCCAAGTGAGTCACACCAGTAGTTCCTTCTTCAGCATGTTCGGCACTTTTTGTGGCAGAACTTTCTTTCTCCGTCCCCTCATCAACTTCTGTGGCGGTCTTCCCAGGACATTGAGGGAGTTCCTCCTCTTCGATAACCAGAAGAAGTTTAGACATGCCGGAAAACTCTGCACCCTCAGCAGAACCGGAGCATTTTACTAATGAAGCTTCTACAACTAGTTCTTTCAATGCAAGTTCTTTTGCGGGAGCTGGGGCATCAGATGTTTCCGGTTGAGAAGTAGGGACATCGCGAAGTTGAAGGGATCGAGAAGAATGTAAAAGGCCAAATTGATGTAGAAATTCATATTTCAAAATAAATTTGATACTCCTTTCCTCGACGGCTACAACATTTAGCCTTTCAAAAGCTGACTTGTGACTGGAGTCTTTAGAAAGGGAAGGAAGTGCTACAAAAGTAAAAATGAAGTTAGTACTTGACAACCTGAATTCCGAAAGGCTCAGAAATGGAGTAAATGGAGATAAACAATCTTACTTCCTACTCTCCATATGCCATAGAATTCTGAAGGGCAACGAACGAAGAAAAACTGATTTAAGAACCCGTGAACGCTGTCGAGCAATTCTGTAATCAGTTTACGATTTCTAGCGCTCCTTATTAGTGTGATGGAAGGATGATCTTTATTCCTCCCGAACGAACACAAGTAGCAAATTTCGTCGAAGTTCGGAAGGCGATTAAGTGTTCTCTCGAACAACACACACAACCCCATCAGAATGGCGTAGCCATTGGGGTGCAACTGAAATGGAGAGATAGTCAACTGAAGAAGCAGCCTTCTGAGAAAGTTATTAAAAGGAGGAATAGCTCCGCTCAAGCACATTTGACGGTTGACCGTAATAAAGCCAGGAGGTGGCTTGTCGGCGGTATCATTTACTCCAAGAAGTAAAGCTTCGGTCTCAGCAATGCCAAATTGGACGCAAAGCTTGCTGAAAGCACGTTGGGTTAAAGTGGTTGAGACTGTTTCCGGAGGATTCTCCAGAGGGACAGCTATTGAGAAGACTTCTTCAGTCTGTTCTACTGATACTTCTTGTGCTTGATGAGAAGTCATTCTACACAAGGAACTGGATGTTCAAATACGAAGGTGCACGTTTCCTAAAAGGCGTGTGAAGTGTTGTGCGAAGCTAGTAAGATAACAAGTAAATAAAAATAATAACACTGGTTGGCATACGTCAATTCAGGAAAATTCAAGACTTGTTATTAATTTAAAATTGAGAGTAGTGTCAATGTAGATAACATTTGGTAGTAAGCAGTTCTAACTGTGAGAATTTTGCGTTGACACTTCATTAAAGTTAGTTGATTCGCAGCATTTCACACTCAATTGAATTCAGTTTATTTTACTTAAGTAGAATATTATCTCTTGAGTTAATCCATCATTCGATGTGGGCAGTCAATGATGAGTATATTCGTCCCAGTTTTCTGCAAGTGTTGTATTTAACAGGTTATTAGCAATCAAGTCAGTACAATCTGTGAAAAAGCACAAGTTCAAGCAGTTCAAAATTGCAGTTCAGTCAAGTTCTGTGAAAACTTTGAAAGTGTTCATGTCCTTAAGTCGCAGGAACGACTTAAGACTAGCTTGGGCTTACTTAGGTCGTCCATATCAAGTTCAAACGACCTAGCATAGGTCGGGCTAACGTAAGTCATTCTGCTTAAATTTTGGAGTTTATCAATTGTGTTCCTACGAGTTAAAGCTACACTGCAAGTTAAGGCATAAGGCATTAAGCCAAGACAGGGTAAGTTTGTTTATGTGTTAACTTGTCCAAGTACGCCCGCGACCTAAAAGTTATATCGCAAGAAGTTAAGTCGCCCAGATCATAGTGCGATCCAAAGATAGGTCATAAGGAGAGTTATCTCGTCCGAAGAAATATGCTACACTTCTTAAGTCGCTCAGTTTTAAGTCGTTTGCTTGGTTAAGGCATTTGCTTGGTTAAAACATTTGCTTGGTTAAGTCGTTCGCTTGGTTAAGTCGTGCTAGTTCCTTAAACCGTTCGTTGAGTTATGTCGTGTGATTCATGTTTAAACCGTAAGTCGCTCCTCCTCAGACCCTTAACTCGCATAATGCCTTATCCCGTTCACTACTCCCCAATACATCAATTCACCAACTTCTTAACTCGCTTAATCTTCCTTGGGTTGATAACTCGGCTGGCATCAAACCCGATAGCCCGATAACCCATTAACTTAATAACCCATTGACGCCATCACAACAAAAACCCTCGTCTCTCCAATACCACCAAATCACCCAAAAACCATTAACATCGTCTTCGATTCACTACAAATTCAATATTGATGTTTTATCATGGATCGCCAACCACGGCGTGATCGACAACGGTCACAAATTGGTCGAAACGTGATTCTCGATGAAGTGCAGTAAGAGAAAGCGAATCGAAGTCAGAAAGTGGAAATCGTCGATTGGACGATGGATGTAGGAGAACGATGGCTAGAATTACTTACGTAGTTGAACGGAGGGTTGATCGATGACGAGAAGGTTGGAATTTGTCTTCGAAAGCTCAGAGATTCGTCAATGGCAGTTTCAGATAATAGAGCAAGTGACGAGAAGGAAGGAGAAGCTTAGCAACTTATAGGCGGGAAAAGTGGAATTCGAATTGGCCTAAAACGACCTAACAACTCAAACGGCTCACGACCTAACAACTCAAGCGACTCACGACTTAGCAGTTCAGATGGCACGAGTTAAAAAGTGTCGAAGCACCCGACCTAGTCCCTAGGCGTATACTTCGAGGGGCAAGTGTTAACATCACTTTTTCAACGACCTAGCACTCAGCGGTCTACGACTTACGACTTAACAACCTAAGCGACTTAAACAACTCAAAGCTTTTGCGACCCAACGATCTACAAGCTATCGACCTAACGAGATAAGAAGGTAGCGACCCAACTCCAGAAAGCAATCTAGCGACCTAACGAGTTAGCGACCTAGCAATTCAGGAAAAGGGAATGACTTAACATGCTCTGGAGTAAAGCTACCACCTACCTCTTCTGTTAGGTCGCTCACGACCTAACATTGCCGAGATAACTTCCGAATTCACCACCTTAGGTCGCTCACACCCAGTATCTCACCCAGATTGCCTCCATTAAGTCGCCAACGACTTAAGCTAACTCGGAAGGACCCTTAGGTCGCTTACGACCTACGACCTATGACCTAACCTCTAATTCGTCCACGACCTACGACCTAAGCCCCAATTTTCTCCTATAAATACCCCGCCTACTCCACATTGTAAAGGAGACTTTTTTCCAGACTTTGAAGCATCGAAACTCTGCTGCATTTACGACTTCTACAACACTTCTATTACCAAAAACATTCCAAACTACCTAAAGAGAAGATCAACTACAATCAAGATGGATTCCAGAATCTCTTTTACATTGTAGAACTGATTACTTATATCGATTGTTGAATAATCGAAGGAATTCTTGTAAAACTTGTAATCAAACTTGTGATAATGAAGATAAAGTGGACGTAGGCTTGATTTTGAGCCAAACCACTATAAAACTGCTGTCTCTTTACTTTTTCTGCAATTATCTGCTTGTTTTAGTTCCGTACCAACGGGTGGTGCTTTCACTTTACTAATAGTCACACTGGGTGTTAGCGTTCGATTTTTACGTTAACATATATCCATGTTATATCCACCATTTTAGGTCATGTTGCACACTTCTATATCAATTCAGGTGCTTCCCTTTGCACTTCATTCCCACCTTATGTAAATGATCACTTGCTTGATATTATAACGCCTGTACTAAATGACAAACTATTTGTTTCTCCTACATTATTCTTTCACATTATATCTAGCACTATAATTCTCATTATGGCCCTTTATTTCGATACAGCTGCTACTTCTGTTTTTTTTTCTTCTGCATTATCAACTCTTTAATGTATGATGTTGTATGCCTATTCCTATATCTCATCTAATATACGTAAATGAATAGCAGATGGCTCCATCTAACCTATTCTAGCTCACCCACACAACTCCATTTCTCACATAAAACTGATTTTTACATTAACTTTCCTTTAGACGTGAACATGAAAAGCAAGCATGCAAATTTTTTTAGTGCTTTATGAACATATCATATTTACACAACCACATGACTCGGGTTTAATTAGTTACCAAACCTACAACCAGACTTTGAACATATTAACAACAACGTGCATGCTAACTTCTAAAGTACATTGAGAGTTGGACTTTCAACTTAACATTACAGTTCTCAGTTATTTGCATTTTATATACATTTTACTCATTTCTAATAGTTCTAGTAAAAATATAATTCAAAGTAAATATAACTCAGTTCAGAAATAAATAGAGACAATGCTTTAGTTTTTACATCATTGCATCTAAATTCTACCAGCAATCATATCCTTAATACATCAGTTTTCACAAATCCTTACTAATAATATATATTAGTTCAATTACATTGCATGCATAGGTAAATGATATCTCATATTTAAGAGCTTAAGTTCATATTATAACAAGATAATTTGAAAGCTCCTCCTTTTGCATTTCCTTCATCAGATGTAATCATTTAGTTCCTTCAATTCCTGTATGCATTCCATGAGCCGCCCCAATCAATGAGACACCCAAATGATTGCCAAAGCAAATCAAATAGGTCAGACTAAATAGTCTGGTCTGAGTGTATATCACCTAACATTTTCTTAAAATGATCTTATTTATTCAAGCCAAGATTTTGAACCCCTTGTTATTGACTTGCAACAATCCAGGTAATTTCTAACAACTTTGCAGAATTAAGCTAAGTGTCAGTATCAGTTCATGGCTTTCTCAAATAAGTTTTATAAAATATTCATCAGCTAGTGTGTATGTACATACACACACACACACACACATATATATATGTAACGACCCCACTGTGATGCCTAGTTTAGCAAAGAACATTACAAGTAATGTCGTCTACTAATCTAGAGAATACGGATTGTTAGGGGCGATCGAATGTGAATATATTTTTCTACTAACACTTACATGTCATTTATACCTTTTTCACTTAATATCTGAATTGAATTTGACTTGTACTATATTAATACAAAGTAATAGACACATTGATTTCTCAGAATCAAAACAATATATCATATAAATAACTGTCACAGATCACATCGGAATAAATCTCAACTTATACATATACAAATTACTTAGTTTATAACACGAAATTCTAAATTCAATTGTTATACAAATTTTACAATTCTCTAATCTAAATGAGACATCTTATAAACATATTCACAAATTTCCTAAATGAGATAAAATAAAAAGTCAAAAGTGTTTATCTCCTTGCTAGCCCAAACATCCAATGATCAACTTGTCCTGTAATATGAAAAGTCTCGGTCTGACCCGAGCAAAATAACACTCGGGTCGGACTATCTCTAAATATCAAATACGGTGAGAATAGAATATAACACAAGAATAAACAACATATAAGTAAATACAAATGTCCAGATATAACAAGTCATGGGAATTAATTTAACTTAGAGTTCATCACAAGACATATGGTTATACATTTAAGTCACAGATACATATTAGTCCCTAAACACTGAATTCATAGGACAAAACACAATATCTCCAAGCACACAAATATCAATAATTAACTTAGAACAGGGTTATAAGTTTATGTCACAAACACGAACCAGTCACTAAACACAAAATAACAGAATTAACTTAACATCCATCACAAGATATAAGAACATATATTTATTTCACTAACACACGACACAAGAATATTTATTTATTTCATGAACACAGAATAGTCACAGAATCCCATATCCAGAATCCAAGAGATCTTAATCCAAACCGATCGTAATGATCATCCAAAATCGCAATGGTTGTACTAAAAACCCATGGGAAACAAATAAACAAATTGGTATCACTCGAACCGATCCGATACCAAGGAACATACTCAGACCGAGAACACAGAATTACATAATGATCTCAAGTATAGTCCATACCGAACAAGGTGATCGTAGAAACCATGACTCGATAACTCTACATTTATTTAATATTATGATATTATTATGTTCGAAATGAAATCTAGGAATAAACTTCTTAAGGATCTAGCAGCCACTTGCCGCGCACCAAAAGAGAGTAAACTCTAAAGTGCCAAATACTATCACCTTTAGTAATTACAATAACTTAACCAATACGTCCCGTACCGTATGGTGAAATCTAAGTATCTACTAAAAGCTAGTATAAATCACTTATTACGGATACCACCGGAAAACCTAAACTACATTCTCTTAAGGATCTAACAACCACTAGTCACGCACCAGAAGAGAATACAACTCTAAAGTGTAAAAGACTTCCTAATAGCAATCACACGAATTTAACCAAGGCTTCCCATACTACCCGGTGAAATTCGAGTATTCGCTAATGGGCTAGTAAGTTCCACCCAAACATTCTATTCAATGAGTTACACCATATTTGACAATGTATTATTCGAAAGCATTTAAACCAATCGATGACACTAAGTCGATTATTAGTACTCCTTAAATTATAGAATTAAGGTTCTCAAAACATTTTTTCTTTTGAGTTTATTATTTAAAACACTTATTATAATTTTCCATAAATCCATTCATTATTTAACTTTATAAAAATATTTATAGATTTATTAAAATATTCCATAACTCTGAATTGTTTCAAGATTTTACTTATATACACAAAGTTGTCTCAAATTTCCATTTGTTATATTATTCACAAAACATATTTAATTACTCTTCTAAATCCATATTAAAATATAACCATTTTATTTAAAAATAAACTAAGTTTATACTTTTCAAAATTACATTTCCTCATTCCATGAATCCTATATTATTTATTACATAAACCGTAATATTTATATTCCAAATCCATAATCACTTTTATGTAAAAATAGATTAGATTTGTATTTCCAAAGTCATATTTCCAAATCCATAAATATTTTACTAAACATACCTAGTATATAAAACAACTTGCTAGGAAATCATTTTTAAAATTTATTAACTTAATTTAGAAATAATTCTATGATTTATAAATTAAAAGTAATTCTCTTTCGTAAAATTACTTGTATACGAAGCTTGTCTATTTAATCAATTTAACTACAATTTATGATTAAAAGATATGTAGTTTCGACCACCTAAATCTCATAATTTTACAAAATTTAAAACATGAAAGTTGTAGACAAAAGTCTTTGATTTCAAACATGGAAAAGATCATCTAATTTAGATTTACGGTTTAAAAGTTATTACCGAAATAATTTTCAGATTTAAATTTACTAACTCTTTCTTTCATTGACAGGGCAGCGACAAAGGAACCAATTTTTGACCACATAAATTTCAAAATTATGCAAAACTCAACAAGAAAATTATGGCAAGTAATCTATGCTTCCCAGAACATCAAGAATCATCGAATTCTGATAAGAAATGAAAAAGTTTTAACTAAAAGAATTCTTAGATTAGTTTTTTCATTATCGTTGTCGTTTATTCTTTGGACAACGACACTAAAACATATTTTCGACCATGTAAACTACAAAATATCACAAAACTCAAAACTCAAAACAAGAAAATTGTAGCAAATAGTCTAAGTTTTCCAGAACATCAAGAATCATCTAATTCCGATAAGTAATGAAAAATTTATGACCATTTTAATTTCAGGTTTAAACTTAGCCAATTACAGAGGGCAGTGCGACACCATCAATTTCAAACTCAATTTCGACCCAACATCATAATTTTGGAAAGTGATTAAAAGTGAAGTTGTAGCAATTGGAAGACCTTTCTACCAAAAAAATGGATCATTTTGGGTTACATACACTGAGATATCGCTATTTTACTATAGAGATTTTCCTAATTCAATTTCAGCAACCATATCATGTTTTCAAAAGAGCATTTATTTCAAATTTTCACATAGCCATGAAACTTTGAACAAATAGTGTTTCATAACAGCAACAAATTAATTCAATTGAACATCTAAATTACTAGTTGAATCAAGAAAAACAATTATGCAAGCAATTTCAGAGATAGTGGTGAGGATTACTCACCTTGAATCCCCAATAGGTTCGCCAAATACATCCATTTTCAACAAACACTAGTAGTAGCTCAAACATAAAACAAACAACTAGAATCAAACACTGTTAAAATTGGAAATGATTGGTCAAAAGAATTAAAATAGGGTTTAAAAACCATACCTTGATTTTCTAAAAATTCCTTCCCACTTTAATTAGCTAGTTAGTTTCTAGGGTTAAAGAGGAACTTGGTTTTCTCTTCTTTTCTATTTATTGAAAATGGAATGAACGTACATGCAAAAGAATGAGAAGGGGAAATTATGTTTGGCTTTTCTTAGCTAGTGGGCTTGGATCAAAAGCCAACCCATTAAGATATTAAATACTTTATTTAATTAACAAAGGCCCATACTTATTATTTTATGAAATCCAAAATTTAATACAACACAATACAAATGTACATCTTTATTTTAAACATCATTTTAAATGCTAATTATACTTTTACATTATCATTTTTAAAATAAAATCCCAAATTCTCTTTTTTTTTTAAATAAAAGATTTAAATTAACTCCATATTTTCTTTTTAACCGCATTCAAAATTTTACAATTGCAATGCTTTGCAAATACTAATATTTCTTAATGATTTAGAAATAATCATTCTAAAACAATTTGTCTGTTATAATGGAATACAAACTCCAAATTAATGATTTAAATCTTCTAATTTAAATCCCTATTCGTTTTATTTAATCAACTCCAAAATCAGGGTTGTTACAGACTTTCCCCCTTAAAGAAATTGCGTTCCCACAACTTCCTTAATGAAAGAAATCCATAATATAAATTTTCTCTTAAAACAATTATTTTGTTAACTAATTTCTAATTTTATTTCAAAAACATTCAATTAATATCACTACAAATTATAACACTAAACTCAATTTTTTTTAGTTATCAAAATTTCTCCAAATTTCCAAAAATATTCTAACGCATCAAATTTGTGGAAAATTTCACCAGCGTCTCCTTCGTGCGGCTAGCATTTCGAAAATTTACAATATAATTATAATTACATAATATACATCTCATATCAAGAATGAGGCATCCTGTAGGGAAAAACAAAAAAATGCGATATGTAATCCGAGATACGTACCTTATATTAGAAATATTAGCGAGTCCGTTAATATTCCAAAAGCAAACAATTTATGATCTTTTAAATGATATCTATTTAACTTCAGATACCTCCACCTATCTCAAAAATTCATATTAGTATTTAATATCAAATTCATATCATATAGGAGATATTAACAATTCATGATTACACTTTAGTTAGATTGACATTATATTATTCCATAATGGAAGAAATCCATACTTAAATTTCCAACTTTTAATTATTACTTATGTTAAAATGTCACGTTCGATGTTTAGGATCGCCTATCGATAACATAACATCTCATATATCGATCAGAATCCTTAAACAACGTCCGGATAAGTCAAAACAATAGATAATCTCAAGTTTAGATGCATTTATTTTATTATCACTAACATCCATGCATCCAATTTTAAATAAATGCAACCAAGCAATCAATTCCTAGCAACCAATCAGCCAATCATCCAAAACATATATAATCAACAGCGGAACAATTCAATGTCTCAAAAGTCCACTACACAACTCTGATTATTCCTAGATCATTTAAATATTATACTTATTCACTCAAATTTCCTACATTTTCTATTAAAAGAAAATAGTTCACTTTAGTTTAATTCATTCTAATTTAATTCCAAAATTTTCTAAACTCTAAAAGATTTTGCTCAAAATTCACTAAAGGTTTTAATGTCACAAATTCCAATTTATCAAACTAAAGTTTTTAAAATCAATTTACGCCTCAAATGATTATCGTGATAATCATTTAATATTCATATCCCTAATTAGATAATTAATATAACTATCTACTACACACCTCAGGAGATAGGACTCTAGGTCATCTAAGTCTCGGACTTGTGATATTATATGTTATAATGTTCTAACACAGCTCTAATACCATGCTTTGACGACCCCACCGTGATGCCTAGTTTAGCAGAGAACATTATAAGTAATGTCGTCTGCTAATCTGGAGAATACGGCTTGTTAGGGGTGATCGAATGTGAATATATCTTTCTACTGACATTGACACGTCATTTATACCTTTTTCACTTAATATCTGAATAGAATTTGACGTGTATAGTATCAATACAAAGTAATAGACACACCGATTTCTCAGAATTATAACAATATATCATATAAATAACAGTCACACAACACAGTGGAATAAATCTCAACCTATACATATACAAATTATTTAGTTTATAAAATGAAATTCTAAACTCAATTGTTATACAAATTTTACAATTCTCTAATCTAAATAAGGCACCTCATAAACATATTCACAAATTTCCAAAATGAGATAACTAAAAAGTCAAAAGTGTTTATCTCCTTTCTAGCCTAAACATCCAAAGGTCAACTTGTCTTGTAACTTGAAAAGTCTCGGCCTGACCCGAGAAAAATAACACCCGGGTCAGACTATCTCTAAATATCCAATAGGGTGAGAATAGAATATAACACAAGAATAAACAACATATAAGTAAATACAGATGTCCATGATATAACAAGTCATGGGGATTAATTTAATTTAGAGTTCATCACAAGGCACATGGTTATACATTTAAGTCACAGACATATATTAGTCCTTAAACACTGAATTCACAGAACAAAACACAATATCTCTAAGCATGCAAATATCAATGACTAACTCAGAATAGGGTTATAAGTTTAACTCACAAAGATGAACTAGTCAATAAACACAAAATAACAAAATAAACTTAACATCCATCATAAGACACAAGAACATATATTTATTTCACTAACACATGACAGAAGAATATATATTTATTTCACGAATACAGAATAGTCACAGAATCCCATATCCAGAATCCAAGAAATCTTAATCCAAACCGATCATAATGATCGTCCAAAACAATCGCAATGATTGCACTCAAAACCCATGGCAAACAAACAAACAAATTGGTATCACTCGAACCGATCCGATACGAATGATCGTACTTAGACCGGGAACATAGAATCACAGAATGATCTCAAGGATACTCCATACCGATCAAGGTGATCGCAGAAACCATGACTTGATAACTCTATATTTATTTAATATTATTATATTCGAAAAGAAATCCAGGAATAAACTTCTTAAGGATCTAGCAGCCACTTGCCGCACACCAAAAGAGAGTAAACTCTAAAGTGCCAAATGCTATCACCTTTAGTAATTACAAGAACTTAACCAATACCACTACAACAAAAAGTGTCTTTTATAGCGGCATATAGCCGCTATTAATCACAACCATAGCGGTTTGATAAGCGTTGTATTTCGACATGTTATAAAAAACTGTTGAATATTTATAACACAAAACATGCCGCTATGGTTGAGCTTAGTTTTATAATGCAAATTTGCCACTATGGCACGTTAATTCAATAGCTCATTATAGCCGCTATAATACAGCTAAATCTCAACGGAACTGGAAATCTTTATAACACCATTTTGCCGCTATAAAATATTTATTCAATAGCTCATTATAGCCGCTATAATACAGCTATAGATTTCCGATTACAAAGATCAAACATTTCAATTACAAAAGGTACTGTTACATAAATAGAAATACATGCAATAAAAACAAATTTCTGCATTTTTATTAAGCAAGCAGATGCTTCCTTTTGAAATATAAAGGGACCCAAAAAAAAGCACAACAATTGACAACTAATTTGTTTGCAAATTTAGAAGAAGAAAAAATGACTCATTCTCGAATGCAAGGTTGCAAAAATCCATAAGATTATTACATCATCTTGTTTGTTCAGCAAAAAAATACGGACTTCTCTAAGAGGACGACTCCTTGGCAATCTTCTCAGCCTTAGCAATGACTTTATCAATTCCTCCAACCATGTAAAATGATTGTTCTGATAGATAATCGTATTTACCATCAAGAACTCCCTGTTAACACAAATACTAAAAAGAATTTGGCATATATCAAATTATCAATAGGTGTAATTAACTGGTTATGCAAAATGTTCATATACTAGTAGTTCTCAGTTACAATTATCTATTACATTGTTCTAACGAAACAATAATTAAGAAATTGCAAAACTATATACCAAGCATTCTAATCTGAAGACTGTATTTTTTTTTTCATAGTGTGTATACAAGTCAGGTGCACATGCTTTAAAACAGTATTGTGCCTTCCTAGTAAACAATTAAGTGCAGCAATGCAAATGTGTGCATATCTGCAAATACATACACTTGTACTCCCTCCCTCCCTTCCTCTGTGTGTGTGTGTGTGTGTGTGTTTGTGTGTGTGGATATGTGTTATGACTCACCAGAATCGACGGGAGCAACTCTTCCTATAGCAGCTTCGCCAAAATCAGGATCAAGAACCTCTTCATACGAGCTACTATCATCATCTGAAGGTGCAGTTTTGACTTTAAAACTAGCAGGCATCAAACCCTGACCTGGGCTATAACAATCAACAATCCATTAAATTCGGATAATTTTGTTGTATGTATATAGCTACATTATATTTGCTCATATATACATGGAAAATTGCAAATTGTCCATTAATTTTGGATAATTTTGTTGTCAAAAGGAAAGGGTGTCTCTGGTAATAGATTAAATTAGCTACTGCGAATTTCCCGGGATTATATTTCTGTCCATATTAATTTTTGTCAGTTAATTAATACCTTTTGATAAATGCTCGTTAAATTCTAATAAATAGATTATTTTCATTTTATTTATTTATTTTTGTTGTTGTATATATAAAATTTATGTCGGTAACTAGGATTATATGAATGGAAGAAAAATGAACAGCTAGGGGTACACTAAGTACACAAAATAATTTGTTATCATCGTCGTCTAAATTTTGGACATATTTCTGGAAACATCATGTTACCAAAGTCATTTTGAAAATTACCCAAAACCCTTGTCCATGTCATTCGTTGTCGAAAATTGAACCTAAAAATACACGGTTCCACTTTCACCCTCAAGATTCACTGCACCTTCAATTTTCAAGTAACCGTTTGCATACCATGTCTCTAAAAAAAGAGCCTTGCAGTGTCAAAGAAGGCCTCTTTATTGGAACCAACTTTAGGCCTTTTTTGTAAGTTATTTCAATTATGATTGAATTTGTTGAATCCCTTATGCAGTCGATATTCGACATTCAAATAAAAAATTTAACAAAATCTAAAAATTTCACCTTCAGACCATCGACTTGGTAGTGTAAGAATTTTTATGTGGAATCATTTGATAATATGGGACTGCATTAGGACTATCGGTTGAAGTTGAAAATTCCGAGCAGCGTTCACTGACATCAAATGAATTACGAGCGGGTTACATGAATACGAGCACCAACTGAGTATAGTATAGGTCAAATCCTCTATTTTATCGATTTTAACTTTTGATTAAATCCTTCCCTACCTTCGTCTGTTCAACCTTTAATTTATAAATCGTCTAACTTCGATGTAGTGCAGAGGATATCGTATAACAATAAAACCACGATGAAGAATAGATGAGATAAATTATAGATCAACAGAAATAGTGACAGTAATCAGTTTAAAGTCTTTGGACACTAATAAACTGATGATTAACAAATGCTATAAAATAAACAGCCTACTTATTCAAGAACACGATAAGGTTTAAGATGTACTTACAAAATTAGAAATCTTCTAATCAGCTTAAACAAAGATGGTTCATTTGCTTTGCAATTAAACAGATTGTCTGTATATATGTCGGCTTTGTGAGTTCCCAGAGCATATCTGCAGTTGTAGGTTTCGTTCACTTTAGGAATGCAAATATGTTAAAACGAGACATAGAAAGAAATTTTATTGACAACAAAAGTGTGATTCCCTATACAAATTCACTTAAGAGATAGATCCATTGACTGTAAGTTCCATGTGAGTTCTTATGTCTAAAATTTCCAACAATAAATTTTCAAAGTAGAAGTCATTTATTTACTAATGCTTAACACAAAGATATTGCTAATTTATTTTTAGCAAGTGGTTCAATTGGGTCAGATGCGCTTTTTGATAGATCTGATAATCAATGTTCTCTCTCTAACCTTAAATATTAGTTTTGTAGACCATGCATTGCCAAAACTAGGTCTACACTCAATAGGAAGGGCCTCTTTATGAGCTTCCGCTACCCCATGAAGTAGTTGACCAGAAAAATATTCTTTGTACTCCACCTGTATAGATATACACATAATTAACAATTAAACCATGTGAAGACAATATTGCGAGCAGGAAAAATATTCAAGTAGATACAACACAGTATCAAAAAATGTGCGTTATATTGAACCATTCAGCATTTTCACGTAAACTGGATGATATGGTATTGATTCCCTGTTCAAAGTAACAGGAACACCAACAACCTACTTATTCACATGTGATTCTGTCTTGGATGTGGGGTATTGTACAGGATTGGTGGCGAGATCGTTAATTTAGGCTTTGGGTCCATAGCTTTCCTTGTGCATGAAACATGGTCATAGGCAAATATCATTCAGCTATGTAGCTCGGTGAGGAGGAATTCACAATTACATGCTACATTTATTACAGCAGCTACTTGAGCATTTGGCTCTAGCTTATGTTCGGTTGATCTTAAAGTAAAACTTACTGTTCTACATTTTAAACAACTTATCAACTAGTAATATGTTTGATTTAGCTAGGAAGATAGGATTTGTTTTCGATTTAGAACATCATGACATAGAGTTTATTATGAGCTAGGAAATTTAGAGCGTCTGATCTCTTAGACCATGAGATAGATTAGTTGGAATGTTATGGGCTTAGTTATTCTAGACAAATACAAAAAATAAGGTCTAGATTACCGATTCTATAGAATTCTAGGGGGTTTTGTTGGGATGGGATTCGGACTGAAGACCACTCAAATAGAAACCCCACAAGTACAGCGGAAGACGGGATCGTGGTAAGAAGTGCAAAAACAGCCAATCAAAATAATTGACTACCGGATGGCTGTATATAGCCGAACAGTTGTCATCGGCCTTTCTCCATGGTTTTCCGTATTTTTTTAAAAGTACATCAAGCAACTAAAACTACTAAATTATTAATGCAAAATCTATAACGAAAATCAAGCTAAACATTATGTACCAAAAAAAATTGCATTTTATATGGCAGTACAATGTTGACCATTCAATATAAATAAATAAAAATTGAACTGTCGAATGTTTTAATTTCAAAAACATATTTCATTCAGTAGCAAATCACTTGAATCAAATTGAATCTAAATAATTTCATTTTGTCAAATGCTGTCAAAACCTAAACACTATATAGTTCAGTGATATGAAAATTGTATGAAAACTAATATCAAATATTTTATATTGTCGAGTCGCTTTCTAAACGTGAAAAAATTTAGGGTTTTCCAGTTTTTCGATTTAAAATGTTCAATGTCGACGCAATACACCAAATTCAAACAAAATTGAAAGTAAATACAAAAAATACCTAAAATAGAAGTTGACTACGATGTAGAGGTATTCTTCTTCGATGGCGTAAGCTTCCTTCTGGAGGCATGGTTCACGAATGGCGACTTGAAAACTACGATAGTAAATTTTGGTGGTGAAAATGTAGCGAGGGTAAATATTCGACAGTAAATGATATGGAGGATGGTTGGGTAATGTTTGTTAAAAAAATATATGTGGTAAATTGAAGTTGGTAATGGTATGGACTTGTTAAATTGAAGAATGGATAAAATGAAGCCTCAAACCACTCTAATTATCTGAAGCGGCAGGTAGCTGAAGAAGAAAAGAGAGAATAAAATTTGAGTAAATAATCGGGGAAGAGGGAAATAAACGAGGAAGAGGGAAAGTGAAATAATTAGAGGAAGCCGCGGCCACCAAAATAATTCCCGCTTTGTAAGAGCGTTACATATGTAGTGCCCACCGAAGATGAACAAATTAAAGCAAATAATAACACGGCGAAATAAAGCGTTATCTATTACCGTTATAAAAACCAACTTTTCTTGTAGTGTATGTCCCATGTAGTATGGTCAAATCCAAGTATTTACTAAAAGCTAGTAAATATCACTTATTACAGATACCACTGAAAAACCTGAACTACATTCTCTTAAGGATCTAGCAACCACTTGTCACAAACAAGAAGAGAATACAACTCTAAAGTGTAAAAGACTTCCTAATAGCAATCACACGAATTTAACCAAGGCATCCCATACTACCCGGTGAAATTCGAGTATTCGCTAATGGGCTAGTAAGTTCCACCCAAACATTCTATTCAATTAGTTATACCATATTCGACAACGCATTATTCGAAAGCATTTAAACCAATCGATGACACTAAGTCAATTATTAGTACTCCTCAAATTATAGAGTTAAGGTTCTCAAAAAAAAATTTATTTTGAGTTTATTATATAAAACACTTATTATAATTTTCCATAAATCCATTCATTACTTAACTTTATAAAAATATTCATAGATTTACTAAAATATTCCATAACTCTGAATTGTTCCAAGATTTTACTTATATACACAAAGTTGTCTCAAATTTCCATTTGTTATATTATTCACAAAATCATATTTAATTACTCTTCTAAATCCGTATTAAAATATAACCATTTTATTTAAAAATAAACTAAGTTTATACTTTTCAAAATTACATTTCCTAATTCCATGAATCCTGTAACGCCCCACCTCTATGCTCATAATAATAAAGAGTATTAAAAGAAATACTGTCTATTATTACGAAGAATAAGGCTGGATAGGAGCGGCCATCCGTAGTTTGCCTTACGCTAATATTGGTTACCTCGATAGGAGTGGTATATACTTTTCATTTTTCATCTTATTTGTTTACTCCTATCGACATACCCAATTATCAGTATAAAACAAACTACGATGGTTCATAATAGTTTAGGACATTAGATATATTAATAACACAGGTAATATAAATGCGGAACATAGATAAAATAAAAGTCTCATATATATATATATATATATATAACTGATGTCAGTTACAATATAGTTGACACGATACATATGATACAACTACAACTGTCGACTCTGAAAGTTATATATACACACGTACATTATCGACTAATATACATGAATACATATCAACCTAAATCTGTACACTGACTACTACAAAAAGACACAGACCACTTCAAAAGGTAAGCAAAGTCTTCATAGCTCAAACAGCAACTCAAAGCAGGAAATCTACAACCTGAAATAACTCGGGTCTGACCCGAGTATTAAATTCAAAAGAAAATAATACATGGGTCAGTCTAATTCAAACTCAGTTATTAATGCACAGAAGCAATAATAATCAATATCAAATGGGCGACAGTCACAGAAATCTCGTATATCCAACTTCTCGATAAGAGAATCGGATAACGGCAGATATAACACTAAACAGTGTAAATCAACAATTCAGCAATCTCAAAATGATCAATCACATCAAATTTTTGTGTGGCTGCAGTACACGCACGCGTGCACTGCCTCGCCACACAGTACGTGAAATCATCACGACAGTGAGTACTAACAGCAATCAAAATTGTAGAGTCAAAGTGAAACTCAAGTCAGCAAAACAGCGCAAATCACAAAAATTTAATTATCGATATGATAATTGGAAAACATTTAATCTAATTATCTAAAAGATAAATAGATATCATCAAAATCATCAGCTTAAACCAAATCAGGATACAACTCAAAATATTGAATTGAACCAACTAAACAATTCAAAAATCGAAATATCAATTAAAACTGTCACATTTGCTAGGGCTGCAGTACACGCATGTGTGTACTGCCTCGCCACTACAATAATGCAAGCAAACTCGACAAACAGATCAGAGAACTGCAAGGGTAAAACTGTACCCAGATCCAACTGCCACCAAAAACAGCGCGCCTACATGTACAATGAAACTTTACAACTGACACAAGGTCAAACCCAAAGAAGCCGGGTCAACACATGTGAAAGTAAAACTAGATCACTAGGGCAACAAGTAGTAGTGAGCAAGTGCAGACCACAAAATAAAAGCCTTAACATCAGATAGGAAACCAAGAACAAACGCATATACACAAGTCAAGTGATACAAGTAGGATGATAAGTGCAGACAGATATGGACAATGTGCACGTGTGTACACATTGAAATTTAGATGCAGTAAAACAGGGTCAACACAAGGATGTATAACCCAGACCAACACCAACATGCAAACTCCAAAACTGGACTCAATGAATTGTACAAAGAATTGGTACAAACACCTCAAATCAAGGGAACAACACAAAAGTTCTCAAATCCAACCTGACAGCAAAGCATCAATGTACAAGGGCACTTACAACATCCCTATTCATGAACCAACTGCAATTTATATCAAATTGTGCATGAACAAATATGCAACTGACTGGAATGGAACAAGAAGAAGTCTGCAACACTTCGGTAACACAAGTGATAGCCGCGTGAACTAAACAACAAGGAAGTTAAAGCAAATTTCAAAACCCAATCAACTACACTGCATCAGGCACCAGTGGAACGATGTCGCAGACTATACATGATAAAGTAACCTAGATAAGTGGCCGAAACCACACTAATGACAGAGGTCCAACGGTAACAGGTACCATCAACATTTTCATACGAGTGGAGACAACTACAAACTCAAGTCAGGATGCAAATTCAAATGAATTCGAAAGTGCAACAGAGACAGGTAAAAGCTCAGGGGTACTAGTGTACTCAAGTGCATCTGAAATTAGACTCGACTAAGCCAACAACAAGGTCATCAAATACAACAGTCAAAGACCAAATGACCGAAGTAGTGAAACAACAGGTAAAGTCGAACAAGGATAAAATTCTAACAGAGCTAATGAACAATATGGCTAAAGCTACGGAATATCACTTACTCAAAATCAAGACCGAAGTCAATCGGTATAATACCAAGCAATAGCCAAGACTAAATCAAATCAGCATCATCAAAATAAAAATCAAAACAGTGATGACCGAGAAGAATGAATAGTTCAAAACCAACATCGAAATAAAATCAACATAATCAAATCCAAGGACCAGAGGCCATGAACAGTATGGTCGAAGTTACACAAAACCAAAATCGTCTCAAGAATTATCATCAAGCTAGAATCATAAAAGAAAAAGAGACTAAAATTAGATGTGAGTGGCAAACCACTCACCTTTTTCGACGCGACTAGGAGGAATCTCGAACGAGCACGAATCTGAGGATCGAACAGCTCCGAGTTGAAGCTGTGGCATCCCTAAGTCGAACGAAGCCAAGCACGAAACCTCCTTCGACGAATTGAAGCAGCCGAATGCGTTCCCGTGGATGAACGATTGACGAAGCTCCATGTGAATACCTATTGATTCGATCAAGCTAAAGCCGGCACTTCACGATGGTAGAAAGCCCTAATTTGAAAAAGCGAACGAAGGAAGATATCGTGGCTGCCATTATTTTGTTTTCGTTTATTTTGTTTAGGGTTCGAGTGCATGACCAATGAGAGGGGGGTCGGGTTAGATATCATCACGGCATCAAAAGTAAATGGGCCAAGTTGATTTTTAAAGCCCACACCCTTTTTTCAACCAATTTCAAAAGAATTTCTACTAATCAAAAACTCCAACAACAATTACAAACGATATTAATCGTCCAATGATGATAATAAATAAAATGTGAAATCCCGAGTTGTTACAGACTCCCCTCCTTAAAAAAATTGCGTCCCCGCAATTTTAATAATTAAGGTCGTTACTAACAATTATTTCTTTAACATAAACTGGTTAAGCTAGAAAAATAAAGGTTGGGAATTCAAACGCCAAAGAAATCTTTCAATTCAATTAAAAGAAATTTACAATATCTCAACAAAATCTAATTATCAAAAGATAATCAGAAGACAACAAAATGGAATAAATACTATTATCTGCAATACTCAATTATCAACTAGATAATTTAAAATACAGAAATCACAAAACAGCAATATCTAATTATCGATACGATAATTAGAAAATAACAAAATCTAATTATCAGCAAAGATAATTAGAGAACACAAATCATAATTCGCAAAACTGAAAATATCTAGTTATCTAACAGATAAATAGAAAACACGAACTTCATAATCAGCAAACTCTAACTATCAATAGTGATAGATAGAAAACAGTAATTCAATACAAACAACATAATCTAGAATCAGTTAGAAACTAGAAAATCTCATAATCAGCAAAACTGGCAAATATCCAATTATCAAACGATAATCATAAAACACAAATATCTAATTATCAGAAACGATAATTATAAAACATCAGAAAATCAAAAATCTCAAATCAACAAATATTTAATTATCTCAGGCGATAATTAAACCTCAAATCAACAAATATTTAATTATCAAAAGCGATAATTAAATCTCAAATCATCAAATATTTAATTATCAAACGCGATAATTAAATCTCAATTCAGCAAATATTTAATTATCAAACGCGATAATTAAATCTCAAATCAGCAAATATTTAATTATCAAAAGCGATAATTAAATCTCAAATCAGCAAATATTTAATTATCAAAAACGATAATTAAATCTCAAATCAGCAAATATTTAATTATCAAAAGCGATAATTAAATCTCAAATCAGCAAATATTTAATTATCAAAAGCGATAATTAAATCTCAAATGAGCAAATATTTAATTATCAAACGCGATAATTAAATCTCAAATCAGCAAATATTTAATTATCAAAAGCGATAATTAAATCTCAAATCAGCAAATATTTAATTATCAAAAGCGATAATTAAATCTCAAATCAGCAAATATTTAATTATCGAACGCGATAATTAAATCTCAAATCAGCAAATATTTAATTATCAAAAGCGATAATTAAATCTCAAATCAGCAAATATTTAATTATCAAAAGCGATAATTAAATCTCAAATCAGCAAATATTTAATTATCAAACGCGATAATTAAATCTCAAATCAGCAAATATTTAATTATCAAAAGCAATAATTAAATCTCAAATCAGCAAATATTTAATTATCAAAAGCGATAATTAAATCTCAAATCAGCAAATATTTAATTATCAAACGCGATAATTAAATCTCAAATCAGCAAATATTTAATTATCAAAAGCGATAATTAAATCTCAAATCAGCAAATATTTAATTATCAAAAGCGATAATTAAATCTCAAATCAGCAAATATTTAATTATCAAAAGCGATAATTAAATCTCAAATCAGCAAATATTTAAATATCAAACGCGATAATTAAATCTCAAATCAGCAAATATTTAATTATCAAAAGCGATAATTAAATCTCAAATCAGCAAATATTTAATTATCAAAAGCGATAATTAAAAACAACAAATATCCGATTATCAAAAACGATAATCAGAACTCATATCAACAAATATCTAATTATCACAAGCGATAATTTGAAACAACAAATATCCGATTATCAAAAACGATAATCAGAACTCATATCAACAAATATCCAATTACCTGCAGATAATTGGAAACAACAAATATCTAGAAATCAATTAAGAAGACTAGAAAATCAACATAAAAGCTTGGATCGATCCCATCAGATGGCGAGTTTTTAATTCGCCGCACGTGCATCAACAAATGGCCGAAGCCTACCAAGTACTCAACTTAATTTTGGCGCCCAACAAATGACCCGAAGGTCCAACAAATGACCCGAAGGTCTAGTACTGGTATTTGACCCGAAGGTCCATCATATGACCCGAAGGTCCAACATAGTGGCTCGAAAGCACACGAAATCATCAAATATTTCAATTAACGAGTCCGGAATTAACCGAAATAGCAAACGCACATGTCCCATACCACGTGTTTTACTAAATCGTTTGATTCTCTTCATCGTTTCCTTAAAAGTGCAAAATTCATCAAAATCATCAAAACAACAGATATTCAATTAACGAGTCCGGAATTAACCGAAATAGTAAAAGTGTGGTTCCATACTCCGCACTTTTGCCAAATCGTTTAAATCTCTTCATCGTTTCCTTGAAAGTGCAAAATTGTGTATTTTGTAAAAATACACTTTACATTCTCAAACGGACAAGTCCGAAATTAAGCGAATCAGTAAAAGAAATGGGTCATAGTCCTCGATTTTGCTGAAACGTTTAAATCACTTTCTCATTCTTCTGAAAGTGCAAACTGTAAAATTCCTGAAAACGATTTTATTTATTTTGTAAAAATAACAATTCACATTCTCAACTGGACAAGTCCGGAGTTAAGCGAATCAGTAAAAGAAAGGGGTCATAGTCCTCGATTTTGCTGAAACGTTAAAATCACTTTCTCATCCTTTTGAAAGCGCAAACTGTTAGAAATTTATAAAACAATTTTCATTTTAAAACGATTTTCCAATCACGTGATTAAAGCAGCAATATTAGTAACAATTTCGAAAAGGAAATTGTACTTCTCAAAACATCGTAAAATGAATCTCAAAATCAGCATAGCGGAATAACCGCTTGAAAATCTACTTTTAAAATTTGACGGTTACTAAAGCCAAAGCGATAGTAATTTTAAAACGTCAAAATCATATTAAAACAATTTACATCAAAAATGTAATATCAGTGAATTTTCATTCATCAAAATGCCACAAAACACCGTGCTTCAAAAATATAGCACTGGTGTAAGAATCCCGTTATAAAAATAACGACAACAAAATACGTTTCATAACCAAGCATCGGTTCAACGTAAAATTAATGCAGTAACGTGCAATTTGTATTTGCACGCACACTACAATATATACAAAGAAATTACTCTAATGTATCTTCAATGAAGACAATTCAAAACAGCAAAATCTAATCAATAGATGATTAGTACAAAAGAAAGCCAGCGGAAATTTCAACAAAAATCATATAACTGTAATTTCTTCGAATCCTCAATTCGGATTCGAAATTCTCAAAGAAACCAAATGAATACAGCTATATAAACAACCTATGAAATTTATTTCAATTTCATATTTTGATTTTTAAATCAAAAAGATTATCAGTTGTACTCAGCGAAGACACTTTCACTGTTTCCGCTGCGCACTCTGATAAACAGAACACAAGTCAATCAAATCATCAGAACACAATTTCACTATTATTTTTAAATAAAGATATTTAAAATTCCACCAAAATTTAAAAACTTTAGTTTTTGACTCAAAACGCAAATAAAACATCGTCTAATAGTTGTAACACATGTTCCATCCAAGTTATGTTTTATATTATGTCCATAAACCCCAAGCTCTGATACCAACTGTAACGCCCCACCTCTATGCTCATAATAACAAAGAGTATTAAAAGAAATACTGTCTATTATTATGAAGAATAAGGCTGGATAGGAGCGGCCATCCGTAGTTGGCCTTACGCTAATATTGGTTACCTCGATAGGAGTGGTATATACTTTTCATTTTTCATCTTATTTGTTTACTCCCATCGACATACCCAATTATCAGTATAAAACAAACTACGATGGTTCATAATAGTTTAAGACATTAGATATAATAATAACACAGATAATATAAATGCGGAACACAGATAAAACAAAAGTCTCATATATATATATATAACTGATGTCAGTTACAATATAGTTGACACGATTGTTAACCCTTAAGTTTCTTCGACTCAAGAATTGTACGACTCATGGTCTTACGAGATAAGAAATGTACGACTCATGGTCTTACGAGATAAGAAATGTACGACTCATGGTCTTACGAGATAAGAAATGTATGACTCATAGTGTTACGAGATAAGAAGTGAACAACTTAAGTTATGTGACGACTTAGTGATTTAAAAGAGTCAACGACCTAATTGCTAAAGGGACCTACGAGTTAGCAGGCCTACGACTTAAGAGCTTCATGACTCAACGAGACAAGCTTCTTACGACTCAAGAGGCCTTACGACTTAAAGGCTCTACGACTCATGAGGTCTTACGACTCAAGAGGCCTTACGACTTAAAGGCTCTACGACTCATGAGGTCTTACGACTCAAGAGGCCTTACGATTTAAAGGCTCTACGACTCATGAGGTCTTACGACTCAAGAGGCCTTAAGACTTAAAGGCTCTACGACTCATGAGGTCTTACGACTCATGAGGCCTTACGACTTAAAGGCTCTACGACTCATGAGGTCTTACGACTCATGAGGTCTTACGACTTAAAGGCTCTACGACTCATGAGGTCTTACGACTCAAGAGGCCTTACGACTTAAAGCCCGTGCTTATGCTACCTTTATCTGGTAAGTCGGCTACGAGTTAGCACTTGTCTTCAACTGAGCCACAAGAAGAACCCAGTATGGCGCCCATGAGTTATCTTAAGTCGGCTACGAGTTATTGCTTACCTTAAGTCGGTCACGACTCATGACTTAGCCAATTTTCTGTCCAGAATTCAGAGCTGCTCCTATAAATACCCCATCACTTCCAACATGAAGAGGACTTTTGGCAAATCATTTCTAAAGCACCGTTACTCTGTCGAACTCTCCACTCATTCAGCAACCAAGGATCCTTCAAGCATTCGCGACACTACAACGATCTTCGAGAGAAATTCCTTACATCCAACATGGATTCAACGAGTTTCATCGTCGAAGATTGAGCTAGTAGTCAAGATTGTTTCTTGTGATCGAATTGTACTGTTTTCATAAGAGATTTGTATCGATTTGTAACCGAATTCAATAATAAAGAGATTCAAAGTGGACGTAGGCTAAATCTCAAGCCGAACCACTATAAATTGCTGTCTTTTACTGCATTTCTGCTATTTTCCTGCTTGATTTCTATTCCCGCCACACGGGTGGTGCTTTCACGATTCTACTACACACACCGGGTGTTAGTGTTCACTTTTCAACGTTAACATTTTGGTGCTTTCACTGAGAAACCAACTCAGGCTACCATTCACCATTGCTTCACGCAAGTTTGTTGAAAAAATTTCCTACAAAACCAGAAGTCTATCAGACATAATGGCTCCTGGAAGGAAACGAAAGGTTGTCAGATCTGAGGATGTTCGTGATGATACCGCCACTTCTATTTCACCGAGTCAAGCGGCTCCAAGCGTCGGGGTGACGCGAGAGGAGCTAGACGCTGCTGTGTCCGGGTTATACCAACAGATTGAAACTCAAAACAATCTGATGATGGAAAAACTGAACGCTCTGCTCGGCGCCAACCAAAGACCAGTGGGTAATGAAGAAAACACTGCTGATGCTCTTCGCAACTCCGAAGGGAGAAATATTCCTCAGGGAGGATCAGGTGCTGCTGAAGGGGCACCCCACCAAGCTGAAGGATCTAGACCATCGCCAATTTTCCTCGAACATCTGCCCGGGAAAACTTCGGAGAAGATGGCAGAAGTCTACTCCGCAAAATCTTTGAACAATGAGGAATATCTTTCTGGCATGATCAAACAAATAATGAAAGAGAGCATGTAGAGAGGTGAAGATGAGAGCGAATGGGGATTCGCACCAAGTAAAACTCCGTTTACCGAGAAGATTCTAAAGGCTGAATTTCCTAGAAAATTTGTTCCCCCCACCATTCCTGCTTATCGGGGAACAAGTGATCCAAACTGATGTAGGCCAAGCTATAATTTCCCAAGGCATAAGTCGTAGCCGACTTATCAGAGCAAAAGACATAAGTCGTGACCGACTTATGGAAGGCGAAGGCATAAGTCGTGACCGACTTAAGGAAGGTGAAGGTATAAGTCGTGACCGACTTAAGGAAGGTGCTATGAGTCATCAACGACTTAAGGACAATGTCGTGAGTCGTACACGAGTTAAAGCTAACAGAGGAATTATAAGTCATGACCGACTTATAGAAACAGGCATGAGTCGTGATCGACTTAACTGGAGAGAAGACATAAGTGGTGACCGACTCAACTCGAACGAGCTACGACCTAAAACTACAGGAGGAGCAACACGAGGTGGAAAATGTGAAGGCTTAAGTCGGCAATGACTTAAGGGAAGTGTTTTGATTAATGTATGACTTATCGGAGCGGGTTATAAGTCGGAACCGAGTTACGACTTAGTTAAGTCTCTTGAACGACCTAACGAGTCAGGAGTTAAGTCGCTGAGGATAGAAACCATTGATTTCCTGCCGAGTTAATCTGGACCGTTGTTTCTGAAGTCACTGCTATTGTTGAATCGTGTTATGTTGTTAAGTCGGCAACGACTTAAGTAATGTTGTCTGTTTGTACTTTTCTGTCTTTAAGTCGTATGTCGCCATATGCTAAGTCGGAGGATATCTTAAGTCGGAGCTGAGTTAAGGGTTGTTGTACTGTGTTGTAATTTCTTTAAGTCGTATGTTTTGCATAAGTCGTAAGTCGGTTGTGTTGTAAACTGTTGAGTCGTATACGACTTATGGTAGGACGGCTATTGTTGAGTCGCTTGTTATAAGTCGGAGCCGACTTAGGACTTGTGAAAATTTGTTGTTTTTTTTGTGTGAGTTGTAAAACGCCTATAAATAGGCCGAGTCTCTCATTTGTAAAAGGTTGTTGATTTTTGAATAAAATTCTCTTTTGATTGCTTTGTGCTTTCATTCAAATTGGTAGTTGAGTGTAATCTCCTATCTCCTCTTTCGGTTAATCGAGTGCGCTCGATTCAACGATTGTAGAAGCCGATTCGCGGAATCAAGTGCGCTTGATCAACGCTTGAAGAATTGAAGATCTTTGAACCCGGTATCGTGCGCGATCAACGAGTTCGAGATAGCTAGAGTTCGGTATCTTCGGATCAACGAATTCGGGCAATTCAGCATTCATCAATCCATCGACTGCTACGTTCACCGATCTACATCATTTTTGTAATATCCGCTGCGTCAGTTTTGGTATCAGAGCTTGTTCTAGCCAATCATAGCTAGATCGAGACTTGGAGCCTATTCATTTGAGAAGATTGAAGTTGAGCCGTGAGCAAGTGAAGTTGTTTGCATTTGTTTGAAGATTGAAGTTCGGATTTGCATTGGAGGCCGAAACTTTGTCCATCGTGTTCATCGCGATTTGCTACAAAGTGGAAGTTTTCGATCCGTTTCCTTTTGGATCAAAATCCGGAAAGTGTTTGAATTTGAAGTGTTGAAGAATTTGTGAAGTTTTCAAGTATGCCGCCAAGAAGAGCTAATCGCCACCAAAACGTAGAAGCTTTGTATCGAAGAGAAGAAGCTGATGAGATGGAGCAAAGAATCAACGAAAATTTTAGTGAAAAGCTTAACGAAGGAATTGGTCGGTTAGAGAAGCTTATGACAGAGATGAATCCAAATCGGAGAAGGGTTTTACCAGAATCTAACCATGGGGGTAGTAGAGTCTCGCCACATTCCAATCGAGATAGAAGTATTGAAAATGACCAAGGACGTGGGAGGAACGTGAATGATCGTGAACGAAGAAATGTCGATAGAAGGGATGAAGGTGGAAGGCGTAATGGTAGTAGAGATGTTGGTGGTCAGAATCGACATCGTTATGCATCTGATTTTGAAGAGGAGTATGATGGTGGTAGTATTCAAGGAAGAGGTCAAGGAAGAAACTATTCTGAGTATGATCACAAATGGGAGTCGGGGATGAAGACTGAAATTCCTGAATTCAAAGGTGGTATGCAAGCGGAGGAGTTTCTAGATTGGGTAGCTAATGTTGAAGAAATTTTTGACTTCAAAGAAGTTCCAGAACATCGTAGAGTGAAGTTGGTTGCTACGAGGCTGAGGGGTAGAGCTTTGGCATGGTGGCAGCAGACCAAGCTTACACGTGAACGAATGGGAAAGTCAAAAGTTGAATCTTGGGAGAAGATGAAGAAATTAATGAAAGCAACGTTCTTACCATACAATTATCAATCTTTGATGTATCAACGTTTGCAGAACTTGAGGCAGGGCACAAAGACAGTTAATGACTATGCTGATGAATTCTATCAACTCATTGCAAGGAATGATATTATGGAAACAGAAGAGCAGCTGACATCTAGGTTCATTGGAGGATTGAGAATGCAGATTCAGGATATGGTTAATATGTTCGATCCAAGATCTGTGGCAGAAGCACATCAGAAAGCGTTGGCTTGGGAAAAACAAGGGAGACGAGGAAGTGGTGTGTTTACTAATTCTAACAATCAAGCGAAGGGTGTTGGAGGAAGTTCTAATGTTACTAAACCTATCAGTAGACCAGTGTTGAAGGAGGTTGAGAAGGCAAAGGTTAACAATGGTTTCAAATGTTACAATTGTCAGGAATTGGGTCATAAAAGCAGTGAGTGTCCAAAGCCAAAGAAGAGAACCATGATTGTAGAAGTTGAAGATGAGGATGTTGATGGGAATTGTTCTAGTCCAGTTGAGGAGGATGAGCAGGATATTGCGTCAGGAGATGAAGGTTGTAATCTAATGCTGAGGAGATCGTGTTTAACACCGAAGCAGGAGGAAGATAGTTGGTTGAGAAGTAATATTTTTCAGTCAACATGTACTATTCTGGGGAAGGTGTGTAAATTTGTAATTGACGCAGGAAGCTGTGATAATATTATTTCAACCGAAGCTGTGACAAAATTGAAATTGAAGACAGAGAAACATCCGAGTCCATACAAGTTAGCATGGTTGAGAAAAGGAGGAGAAGTGAAAGTGGATAGACGAGTTCGTGTTCCATTCTCTATCGGGAAGAAATACAAAGACGAGATCTGGTGTGATGTCGTAGAGATGGATGTTTGCCACTTATTATTGGGAAGACCATGGCAATATGATCGAGCAGTACTACATGACGGTCGGACCAATAGCTACAGTTTTATGTTTAAAGGCACGAAGATTATCTTAGTTCCGAAGAAGAGATCACAAGAAGAAAGTAAGTCAGAAGAAATTGAAGAGCTGAAAACTTTATTGACTTTAAAGGAGTTTGTTAAAGAAGTTGAAGAAGAACCGGAAGTATTCTTGTTGATTGGGCGTGAGAGCAGTGAAGAAGTTGAAATTCCAGAAGAAGTTAAACCAGTTTTGAAAGAATTTGACGATGTATTTCCAGAGGAATTACCAACGGAGTTGCCACCGTTGAGGGATATACAACATCAGATAGATCTTGTTCCTGGTGCTGTACTGCCACACAGACCACATTAACGGATGAGTCCGAAGGAACATGAAGAATTGCGGAGGCAGGTAGAGGAATTGCTTGAGCAGGGGCGTGTGCAGGAGAGTCTGAGTCCTTGTGCTGTACCAGCTTTATTGGTACCTAAGAAGGATGGGACGTGGAGGATGTGCACTGACAGTCGAGCATTGAATAAGATTACCGTGAGATATAGATTTCCAATGCCGAGGTTGGATGACTTGTTAGATCAAATAAGCGGAGCTACTATCTTTTCGAAGATTGATTTGAAGAGTGGATATCATCAAATTCGTATCAGACCAGGAGATGAGTGGAAGACTGCTTTTAAAACCAGGGAGGGTCTATACGAGTGGTTGGTCATGCCGTTTGGCTTATCAAATGCACCGAGTACTTTTATGAGGGTGATGAATCAGATTTTTCGACCGTTCATTGGGAAATTTGTGGTGGTGTATTTCGATGATATTCTCATTTACAGTGGGAGTCCAGAGGAACATTTGAATCATCTTAGAGAAGTGCTGATGGTACTGAGACAAGAACAATTCTATGCTGCAACGAAGAAATGCGTGTTCATGACGCATAGTGTTTTATTTCTGGGATATGTTGTTTCAGAGAAAGGGATACAGGTTGACCAAAGTAAAGTTGAAGCGATTAGAGATTGGCCGCAGCCCAAGACGATAACGGAAGTTCGTAGTTTTCATGGGTTGGCTTCATTTTATCGAAGGTTTATTCCACACTTTAGTAGTGTGATGGCGCCTGTTACAGATTGCATGAAAGGTAAACAGTTTTCATGGACAGAGGAAGCAGGGAGTGCTTTTGGGAAGATCAAGGAGTTGCTGACATCTGCACCAATTCTAGTATTACCTGATTTTCAGCTAGTGTTTGAACTGCACACTGATGCATCCAAGGTTGGGATTGGAGGGGTGTTGAGTCAAAAGGGACGTCCAATTGCATATTTCAGTGAGAAATTGTCAGGAGCGAAGATGCGATACAGTACATATGACGTGGAGTTTTATGCTGTTGTACAATCTATTAAACACTGGAGACACTATCTATTTCAGAAGGAGTTCGTTCTTTACACTGATCATGAAGCATTGAAGCATTTGCAAGGGCAAGACAAGATTTCAGCGAGACATGCATCGTGGATTGCGTATCTGCAACAGTTTACTTTTGTTGTTAAACACAAGTCAGGGGTGACAAATCGTGTAGCTGATGCTTTGAGTAGGAGGAGTCATTTGTTGACTGCACTAAAGGTTGAAGTGACGGGGTTTGAAATGTTGCCAGACTTATTTACTAATGATCCTTACTTTGCAAAATTTGTTGAAAAAGTCAAGGAGGGAGAGACGGATGATTTCGTGATGGTAGATGGTTTTCTGTTCAAAGGAAATCGATTGTGCATACCAGAGGGTAGTCTGAGAATGAAGATTATCAAGGAGTTACATGAAGAGGGACATGTTGGGAGAGACCGTACATTGCAGTTGATTTCACAGTCCTACTTTTGGCCATCAATGAGGAAAGAGGTGGAAAGATTTGTTGAGAGATGCCATATCTGTCAAGTTTCGAAAGGAACTGCGACTAATGTGGGTTTATATATCCCGTTACCGGTACCCATTAAACCATGGGTTGATGTGAGTATGGACTTTGTGTTGGGGTTGCCGAGAACACAGCGTGGTAATGATTCCATTTATGTGGTGGTTGACCGATTTTCGAAAATGGCACATTTTATAGCCTGTAAGAAGACAGCGGATGCAGTTCGAGTGGCACAGTTATTCTTTAAAGAAATATATCGTTTACATAGTTTACCCGAATCTATTGTTTCTGACCGAGATACTCGATTTCTGAGTCACTTTTGGTTGAGTCTATGGAAAATGGTGGGAACGAAGCTGAAGTTTAGTAGTGCTTATCACCCACAAACGGATGGACAGACTGAGGTGGTTAACAGATCATTGGGAAACTTGTTGAGGTGTCTTGTTCAAGATAATCTGAAGAGTTGGGATGTGAAGTTATGCCAGGCAGAGTTTGCCTATAATCATGCTGTGAATCGAAGTACTGGGTTCAGTCCATTCCAGATTGTTTATTCAAGCTTACCAAAGGGACCGTTGGATTTAACGGTAGCGCCACAATCAAAGAAGACAGTTAAGAAAGCTGCTGATTTTGTTGAAGGGTTGTCGGAATGTCATAAAACCGTTCAGGAACGATTGGAGAAAGCAAATGAAAAATATAAACGATCTGCAGATTTGAAACGACGAAGTGTTGAATTTCATGAAGGTGATTTGGTTTATGCAGTTTTAACGAAAGATCGTTTTCCAGTAGGCGCTTACAATAAATTGAAAGCACGGAAAATTGGTCCGGTGGAAATCGTGAAACGAATTAATGAAAATGCTTATAAATTGAAGCTGCCAGATGATGTGTATACATCCGACGTATTCAATGTGAAACATCTCGTACCATATCACGGGGATGAGCATATAGAGGGGGAGGAAAGTGCAAATTCGAGGACGAATTTCTTTCAACCTGGGGAGGATGATGTAGGCCAAGCTATAATTTCCCAAGGCATAAGTCGTAGCCGACTTATCAGAGCAAAAGACATAAGTCGTGACCGACTTATGGAAGGCGAAGGCATAAGTCGTGACCGACTTAAGGAAGGTGAAGGTATAAGTCGTGACCGACTTAAGGAAGGTGCTATGAGTCATCAACGACTTAAGGACAATGTCGTGAGTCGTACACGAGTTAAAGCTAACAGAGGAATTATAAGTCGTGACCGACTTATAGAAACAGGCATGAGTCGTGACCGACTTAACTGGAGAGAAGACATAAGTGGTGACCGACTCAACTCGAACGAGCTACGACCTAAAACTACAGGAGGAGCAACACGAGGTGGAAAATGTGAAGGCTTAAGTCGGCAATGACTTAAGGGAAGTGTTTTGATTAATGTACGACTTATCGGAGCGGGTTATAAGTCGGAACCGAGTTACGACTTAGTTAAGTCTCTTGAACGACCTAACGAGTCAGGAGTTAAGTCGCTGAGGATAGAAACCATTGATTTCCTGCCGAGTTAATCTGGACCGTTGTTTCTGAAGTCACTGCTATTGTTGAATCGTGTTATGTTGTTAAGTCGGCAACGACTTAAGTAATGTTGTCTGTTTGTACTTTTCTGTCTTTAAGTCGTATGTCGCCATATGCTAAGTCGGAGGATATCTTAAGTCGGAGCTGAGTTAAGGGTTGTTGTACTGTGTTGTAATTTCTTTAAGTCGTATGTTTTGCATAAGTCGTAAGTCGGTTGTGTTGTAAACTGTTGAGTCGTATACGACTTATGGTAGGACGGCTATTGTTGAGTCGCTTGTTATAAGTCGGAGCCGACTTAGGACTTGTGAAAATTTGTTGTTTTTTTTGTGTGAGTTGTAAAACGCCTATAAATAGGCCGAGTCTCTCATTTGTAAAAGGTTGTTGATTTTTGAATAAAATTCTCTTTTGATTGCTTTGTGCTTTCATTCAAATTGGTAGTTGAGTGTAATCTCCTATCTCCTCTTTCGGTTAATCGAGTGCGCTCGATTCAACGATTGTAGAAGCCGATTCGCGGAATCAAGTGCGCTTGATCAACGCTTGAAGAATTGAAGATCTTTGAACCCGGTATCGTGCGCGATCAACGAGTTCGAGATAGCTAGAGTTCAGTATCTTCGGATCAACGAATTCGGGCAATTCAGCATTCATCAATCCATCGACTGCTACGTTCACCGATCTACATCATTTTTGTAATATCCGCTGCATCACAAACCAATTCTTGTATAAGTATGACTAGCACATGACCGGCGCAAGAGCAACTGATGAAATCAAGTGCCGGTATTTCCCAGTGTATTTGGAAGGAGTGGCACTTCTCTGGTTTACCAAGCTTCCTGTCCGATTAGTAGTTCAGTTTTCCGATCTGACCCGAAAGTTCAAAGAGCAATTCAGGCTATACGCTTCAAAGGCGAAAGACATAATGTCATTGTCCAGTCTTGAACAGAACCCAGGAGAGCCTATTAAATCATTCCTGAACCGCTTCAATATAGCTCTGGCAAAAGTTGATAACGCAGAGCCACGAATGATCTTGACCTATTTGATGCGTGCTATCGACAAATCGAGCGAATTTGGAAAATGGCTGAAGATGAAAGAGCCAAATTCTCTCGAGAAATTCTACAAGAAAGCTGATGAATTCATACGCTTGGAAAATCTTCCGGCATCAATGAAAGTGGTGGCAGCGAAGGTGGAAAATAATATTGCTGCTCCGGTGAAGAAAGATTCCGGAGGTCAGAAAAGGGAAAATCACGAGGGGAAGAAACAAAAGGATACAAAGAAACCTCGCTTCTTCAAACCTTCAGATTTCACTCCATTGACCGACACTCTGGAAAATATCTTCTTCGCCACCAAAGATGCTGTGGACTATCCCAAACCGGCTGAGATAAAACCGGGAAAGGGCGCTATGAGAAATGGAAAATTCTGCCGCTTTCACAACCAACCCGGTCATGATACCAATGACTGTCGTCACTTGAAGAGCTTAATTGAAGAATTATTGAGAGAAAACAAGCTGCAACAATATGTCAAGAAAAACAGAAGTGACCCATCTTCGTCTATTCAGAGACAACAACCCCCTACTCAGCCATCAAGTTCGGGTAAAGGTATTGTGGCACATGAATCTGAGAGGCCCGTTATCAACGTCATTACAGAGGGCCCACACCCAGCAGGCAGAAGCTGGGGTGAAATGGAACGATATGCTCATGCTTTGAAGTATATCCCAGCAGAGGAAGATGTTTTTGCTGTTGAAAATACTGCACCCCTGAAACAGCAAAAGATTTCGGATGATGATATTATGTTCAAAGCTAGGGATTCTATTGGTATTGAAGCTCCGACCATAGATCCCTTGGTTATCTCTGCAGGAATTGGACCAGCTATAGTAAGACGAGTGCTCATTGATTGCGGTGCTTCCTGCAATATACTCTTCAAGAAAACATTTGACCAGATGAAGATCCCAATGACCGACGTTCAGGCTTCGTCACAAAAGATCGTTGGTTTCACTGGGGAACCACAGCAACCAATCGGAACTGTCGAGTTGTTCGTGGAACTTGGGGAAGGGCAGAAAAGGGTAACTCGCAAACAAACCTTTGTGATTGTCGATGGATTTTCTACCTACAATGCTTTCCTAGGCAGGCCGACTCTAGCTGCATTCAAGGCCATTTTGGCCCCGTGGTGCCTAACTATGAAGTTTCCTACGGAAAATGGTGTTGGTGTCATCAAGGGAGATCAAAATGCTGGACGCGAATGTTATCTCATAGAGCTTCGAGAAGCCAGAAAGAGAGAGATGGGTAAGGATGCGGCAGCTCCCCTCCGCATCAAAAACCCAACCTTATAGCAAATACAGGGTGGTCCCTGCACTGGTGAGCATAGTGGTGCAAGGCGAGAAATGGACCCCAGAAGATCCAGTGCAGAGGAGAATAGAGTGGTGCCTGTGGAAGTTACGGTACCAATACCTGTCGACTCCAAAGACCCAAACAAAGTACTTAATGTGGGTTCGCAACTAAGTACAACAGTTCAAAATACACTGATATCATTTCTAAAAGCAAATCTGGACGTGTTCGCTTGGTGTCATGCTGATATGTGTGGAATCTCTCCAACAATTGCTGTTCACACTCTGAATGTCGATCCGAAATTCACACCAGTAAAACAGAAAAGAAGAACTCAAGGTCCAGAAAGGTCAGCAGCTTTAAAGGAAGAAGTAGATCGTCTCTTGGAGAATAATTTCATCAAAGAATCCACTTATCCAAATTGGGTTTCAAATCCAGTACTGGTTAAGAAGGCAAATGGAAAGTGGAGAGTATGCATTGATTTCTCAGATCTAAACAGAGCTTGCCCCAAAGACTGCTTCCCATTGCCTAGAATCGATCAACTGGTGGATGGGATGGCTGGACATGAGTTGTTATCTTTTATGGATGCCTACTCTGGATACAATCAGATTATGATGAATGAACCAGATCAGGAGGACACAGGCTTTATTACAGATGTAGGACTCTACTGTTACAAAGTCATGCCATTCGGATTAAAGAATGCAGGGGCAACCTACCAAAGACTTGTCAACGCTATGTTCAAGCCTCAGATTGGCAAAACTATGGAAGTCTATGTTGATGATATGTTAGTAAAGTCAAAGAAAGCAGTAGAACACATGGATCACTTGGCGGAGATGTTCACAATTCTTTGAAAGTACGGAATGAAGCTCAATCCATTGAAATGTTCATTCGGGGTAGAGTCTGGAAAATTCCTGGGTTTCATCGTAAGCGCTAGGGGCATCGAGGCCAATCCTGCTCAAATAACAGCTCTAAGAGAAGTTAAAGCCCCTAGAACAAAGAAAGAACTGCAAAGTCTCAATGGAAAAGTTGCCGCTCTTAGTCGCTTCATTTCCAAGGCCACAGACAAATGCATTCCCTTCTTTGATGCTTTAAAGAAAGGAAAGAGAAATTTTGAATGGACTCCCGAATGTCAGAATGCTTTCGATCAACTAATTCGTCATATGAGAACTCCTCCGGTCCTTTCCAAGCCTAGTGATGGCGAAGACCTCTTCATCTATTTAGCAATTTCATCCCATGCTCTAAGTGCAGCACTCGTACGAGAAGATATGAAAATACAACGTCCAGTTTACTACATCAGCAAACGGTTCGCTGGGGCAGAGATGAATTATTCAAAGATAGAAAAGCTTGCTTATTGTTTGCTAATCGCTTCCAGGAAGTTGAGGCCTTATTTTCAATCTCATCCTATCAAGGTGCTGACTGATCAACCTCTAAACCAAGTCCTGTATCGTCCTGAAACTTCGGGTCGTCTCTTGAAGTGGAACATAGAACTCAGCCAATATGACATCACTTACCATCCCTGAAGAGCAATTAACGGACAAGCCTTAGCAGATTTCATTGCAGAGTCCACTGACAAAGGTGACAATAAGGAAGAAACAACTGACTGCATTCCGATACAGTGGAAGTTGTATGTTGATGGCTCGAGAAATGATTATTGTTCTGGGGCAGGAGTTGTGCTCGAAACTCCCGAAGGACGATCACTATGTTATGCATTGAGACTTGAATTTCCTTCAACAAACAACGAAGCAGAGTATGAAGCCCTTATTGCCGGATTAAAAATCGCCAAGGAACTAAACATCAAAGTGATACAGATTTTCAGCGACTCTCAGCTTATTGTTTGCCAGGTGAAGAAGGAATTTCAAGCCAAAGGAGGGAATTTGCCTACATATTTGACAAAAACTTCCGAACTTCTCAATGATTTCGATCACTATTCAATAAGCCACATACCTCGGGAGGAGAATATGAAGGCAGATTCTCTAGCAAAGTATTCTAGTTCCGGGGAAGCTCAATTACTGGGATTAGTTCCCGTGGAAGTTCTGTCGGCTCCAAGCATTGATGAAATGGATGTTGATTGGATTACGGCTACGTCTCCAGAGCATGAATCATGGATGACTCCAATCAAAGAATATCTGCTCAATGTTTCATTACCAGAAAACTCCAAAGAACGCCTAAAGCTGTTGAGAAAAGCATCAAGATATGTAATTCAGGATGGTCGGTTGTACAGGCGGGGATTCTCAATGCCATTACTTCGATGTGTAACCAAGGAAGAAGCTAAGACAATTTTAGCAGAGGTACACGGAGGAGAATGTGGAGATCATTCAGGTGGTCAAACACTCGCAAAGAAAATTCTCCGATATGGGTATTTCTGGCCGGATATTAATCGAGATGCTGCAGCTTACTCCAGGAAGTGCGACAAATGCCAAAGATTTGCAAAAATCACAAGAGCGCCTTCCACCGAACTCACACAGATGGTCAGACCATGGCCATTTGCCATTTGGGGAATAGACCTGATTGGACCATTACCGATCGCTAAATCAGGAATTAAATATGCTATTGTTGCCATTGATTATTTCACCAAATGGGCTGAAGCTGAACCTTTGGCCACCATCACTTCAAAAAAGATGATAAATTTTGTAACGAAGAATATCATTTGCAGATATGGTGTGCCACAGAAGATAATCACAGACAACGGTACTCAGTTTGAAAGTGAAGAATTCCAGGATTTTTGCAAACGGTTCAGAATTCGAAAAAGCTTCTCAGCAGTGGCTCATCCGCAGGCAAATGGGCAAGTGGAAGCAGTTAATAAGATCATCAAGTCAACTATCAAAAAGCAACTTGAAAAAGCAAAAGGTGGTTGGGTTGATAAGCTTCCATTAGCACTATGGGCGTACAGAACTACTCACAAAACTGCGACTGGGCACACTCCATTTTCATTGGCATACGGATCTGAGGCAATGATTCCAGTAGAAGTAGAAGTTCCTTCACATAGAAGAGTTCATTTCAAAGAATCCGAAAATGAAAAACTACAACTTGAAGCACTTGATTTTCTTGATGAGAAAAGAGAAGAAGCTAGGCTCAGAGTTTCAGCTCATCAGCAGAGAATAGCCAGGCATTTCAACTCTAAAGTTCGCCAACGCAGCTTTGAAATCGGAGACTTGGTTTTGAAAAGGATCATGACGGCAACTGGTGTGTTTGGGCCAAACTGGGAAGGGCCATATGTCATAGGCACTAAACTTCTTGATGGCACTTTCAAACTCATAACTGTTGAAGGAGATCCAATTCCAAGAGCCTGGAACAGCAACCACTTGCGTCCTTATTTTACTTGAAAAGAGCTCTGCTCAAAATTGTAAAATGATGATGAATGTATCAGTTGTATTGTGAAACATTGTAAATCAGTGTAAATGAATGAAAGCTATAAAGTGGACGTAGGCCCGATTCTTGGCCGAACCACTATAAATCTTGTGTTCTTTACTATTTCATAATGCCTGCTTTATTTCGGTATATAAATGCTTTAAAAGTATTGCTAAAATGTCGATTCAAAATTGCAGGACATTATAACAAGGCTTGCTCGTCACAAAGCTAAGCGACCTATATAAATCAGCTATTACACAAAAACCAAGCGATAAAAAATTCCAAACTCAAATCCTATGCAAGGAAAACTTCACATAAAAAGTTGGCGACTCCACTGTGACAAACCTTTGTTCACTAGTTGAGATTGTCGTTATGAATAGGCATCCAACTAGATAACTCGCGTTTGTCTCGTGAAGTCATTCAACAGTGAAGTACACTCCTTCGGATGAAGCAATTTACTCGCAAAAGGAAAGAAGATGTGCTTGGAAACGATAATAAGAGATCGCTAATGGGCAGATGATGAGAGAAAAATTCCAAGCAAACAAAGAAGCAGACAAAGGGAGGTATGCCTCTCAACAGGAAGGCCGGGAGATCCACTAAAGGGACACCTTCCCAAGCGGAAGGAACAGGACCCTCGCTAACTGGTCGTGATGCATCCGATCAGATAGCGTACGTCCGTCCCGTGGACCTACTCGCCCCTGAGACGCAACCTACCTGGCACACCAACCAACCAAAGCCCTCTAACGAGGCACGCCAATAAATGGGAGTGCTTTACTCAATCAAAAAGATCGGTGGGACTACCAAAGGGGCACCTTGTTAGTTAATTGCGATCGTTTGTGCAAGCAAACATCCAATCAAGCAACTTGCGTTCGCCCCGTAGACCCCTCTGACCATGAGAAAGTAACTTCCAGGCAATCACAAGCCCTCTTCGGAGGCACAAGCCCTCTTCGGAGGCACAAGCCATCTTCGGAGGCACAAGCCCTCTTCGGAGGCACAAGCCCTCTTCGGAGGCACAAGCCCTTTTCGGAGGCACAAGCCCTCTTCGGAGGCACAAGCCATCTTCGGAGGCAAAAGCCCTTTTCGGAGGCACATTTCACCCGTGTAGAAGTGCAAAATGCTTCTCTTCGGAGACCCACTTCACCAGAGCTGAAATACCAAAATTGCTTCTCTTCGGAGACCAAAATTGCTTCTCTTCGGAGACCAAAAATTGCTTCTCTTCGGAGACCAAAATTGCTTCTCTTCGGAGACCAAAATTGCTTCTCTTCGGAGACCAAAATCGCTTCTCTTCGGAGACCAAAAGACCTCTTCAGAGGCGTACTTCACCTTGCTTGAAGTACCAAAAATAAACCCTTTACTGGGGCACAAAATCAAAACCTTCCTCAGAAGCTCATTTCACTGTGCAGGAAAATTCACTCTTTAACAAATAAAAGTGATCATTCCCAAAAGTTGAAGTGTTCTTCAGGAAGAAAGAGAAAGTAAAAACTTCTCTGAAGACGAGATATACTCTATTAAAAGCAGAATGATTCTTCCCTTAAAAGTGAAGTAATTATTCTCTGAAGTAAGAATATCAGTCTTAAAGAAGCTAGAAATGTTGCAATGCACTTGCGGTATGGGGGCAACACTATATAATTTAATTGTATTAATAAGAGCAACATGCCACAAGTTCATTGCAATATCACAAAAAATAGATGTGGAATAAATGTATTCCCAAACACAGACAAAAAGTTTGTACAAGTAAAAGGAATCGTTTATCCTACACCAAAAAAGAGAAACAAATGCATTCTCACATACACAAGAATTTGTACAAGTAAAATATCTATTTATTTCAATACTATGAGAAATTTTTACATTGTACAGGTTGCAAAAAGAAGCGGAGACCGGTATCCGCACAATCTCCGGTCAATGCATGCAAAAAGCAAAAGTAAGGAGTAATAAATCTAGCTTGTTATCCCTTCTTCTCGCCACCTTTGGAGCCTTTCCCCGGCCTAATGATTAGTTTTTGGAGCCGTTGTGGACGGGTCGGGGCAGAAGGAGAAAAAGGCGCGGCTGGATCAACTTCTGCTTCCTCCCCAGTTGAAGCACTTCTCTTCTTCTTCCTTATGCCACGCTTCCCCTTCCTCTTTGAAGAAGATTCGCTCCCCGGAGTAGCAAGCAGTGTTGAAAGCTTCGTGTCATCATCAAGGGACTGCTCCGGGGTCTTCTCGACGTCTTCAAGGTCCTCCGCCTTCTGTTCCTGCGAAGCTGCCGGGTCATCCAGGCCTTGAAGGGCTTCGATTTTCTCTGCCTGTGATCCCGGCTGGGAAGCAGAAGGAGGAGTAACCTGTAAAGATGGAGGGACGGCAACTGAAGGAGTGGAAACTTGTGCAGTGTTTGGTGCCTCCGCTGTAGAAGAAAAGAAGTTAAAATCAACATCTTCCGAAAATAGAGAAGGTATTGGTTCACCAAAGTTCAAGTAACAAGTAAGAAGGTCATCAAACTCGGTTAAATAAAAAAACTGGTTCATTAGACCCGGAACTTCGCCAAAGTTACCTGGAGGAGTTGGCTTCGAAAGTTCAATTTCATATTTATCAGCGTCAGTTTCTTCCTGGCTCTTCTCTTCAATTTGGGAAAGAGGAGTCTTGGAAGTATCGAGTTTAGCTTCAGCATCTTTTGTAGCAAGTGGAGACTGAGAGCTAGAACCGATGATATGAACATCAGTCAAAGTTGAAGTATGGACAGGGGCAGGTAGTGATGTTGTCTTTTCTGGATGCTCCTCTACCACTGTCCCGGCTCTAGCTTCGGCAAGTTGTTCTTTGCCTCTAATAAGCGCATCACGTGCTTCATCGTCTAGATAAAGCGCTACAAGGTCTGCTTCCGCATAACAGGCAAATGTATCAAGTATGGTCTCCCAAACTTCAGCAAGTGTAATCTCATATTTGGGACCCAAGAATGAAAGGCTGTCGCGGCCCAAAACGCTGTGCATGTAGAAGTCAAATAGAGTAGAATCGATGCTAGCTTTAGTGGCGTCGTGAGACTCTTCGGCCACAACTTGTCCAGCGACCACGTCATCACGCTCCTTCTCAACTTTAAGGAGCTTAGCTTTCAGCATCTCAATCTCTGCATTTTGGGACACAATTGTTCCCCGCAGCTCAGTATTTTCTGTGCGATATTTCTCAGTAATGTGCTGCTCAGCTGCAAGCTTCATTTCGGCGTCCCATTGCGCAGCATGTGCATCCCGCACTTGCTTCTGAAAGACTTCTTCCTTTTGAGTGTGCGATGCAGAAGATGAGGCCAGATCTTCCTTTAGTCGCTTGACTTCATATGCAAGCTTTGCGTTGTCATCTGCAATGCTTGTCATCTCCGCATCATGCTGCTTACACCACTTGTCCCATTCTGATTTATCATTCTCCATAGTCATCATCGCCTCAAGATTAATATGGTTGACCCTTCGGAGTTCGTCGACAAGTTTCTGCCATTGCGACATCCTCTCAATATTAAGCCTGACCGCGTCAAGACTTTTAAGCATGTCTTGCTTATCAATCGGAACCAAATCCAAATCAAAGCGCACTCCTTTTAGGCACCAATTCGGAAATCGGCTCTGAAGCGTTGGAGGGCCGTCTTTAACTTGATATTGTGGCCTGGAGATGATTGCTTGAATGTCGGTTTTCTTTAAAGGAGGAGAGCTAGCCGGGATATTAGAAGACATAGGAGCGTCAGTTTTCTCAGAAATTTCAGACGCGTCCTTCTCATCAAGTTTAACCCGTTTACTTGGGTCATCGGTAGCATGCTTCTTCCCTTTGTCATCGTGATATTTTCTTTTATGAGAGTCATCATCTCTCCTTCTTTGCTGCTCTTCGTAAGCACGCCTTTCTTGAGCTTTTCTACCTGCGCGCTCTTCGTCAGATTCTTTGCGGGAGGGAAGATAACGTCCATAATCGTAAGAATCACGCCCTCCGTAGCGCCGAAAGTTGTCGTAGTATGAGCCGGTACGTCCCATCGGAGAATCTGAAAAACGGAAAAGAAGCAAAGTTTAGAAATTTCCAGAAAAAGAGGATAAATGCTTATAAGTGCTGAAAAGTCCTAAGTGTGTGCGGCGTGCAAGCTACATGCGTCAAACTACAGACCGCGCTTTAGTGTGGAAACAGAGACGACTGGCGTAGTAGGCGTCAGGGTTTGTTTTAGGGTGGAAGTCGCCTCGACAACGGGAGAAGTTGCTTTTGGATTGTTATCCCCGAAAAGCTATTGAGAAGTTATCATGATATCGCTCAAACCATCAAAGGTGTCGTCACCCTGGTGTTCAGCAGACTTCTCCTTTTCAACCTCCATATCAATTGACTTTTCAGAAACTCGAGGATTTTCTTCTTCCTCAATAATTAGGGCAAGTGCCGACTTGCTAACTGACCCTACAACATCGGTGAATGCGGAACATTTTATCAAAGCCGCTTCAACAAAGGGTGCTTCTGATGCAATTTCTTCTATAGAAGCTGGGGCATTCAAGGTCTCTGCTCGAGAGTCCGAAGCAACTAACGTTTCCGCATCAGAATTAGAGATTTCATGGATCTGGGTCGATCTAGAAGGATGTAAAAGTCCAAACTGGTGAAGAAACTCATCTTTCAACAGAAATTTCGCATCCCGTTCTTCAACTGGAACAGCCATGAGTCTTTCCAGAGTTTGCTTATGACTAGGGTCCCTAGAGGGAGAGAGGAGCGCTAAAATGAGAAAGCAAAGTTAACACTTAGTGATTCGGACTGCAAAATACTCAGAGAATAAGGAGAAGAAAGGATAGGCATTCTTACTTCCTTCTCTCCACACGGCGTAAAACCCAGGGGGACAGCGAACGTAAAAATACTGATTCAAAAACCCATGAGCAGTATCAGGGAGGCCGACAACCAATTTGCGATTCCTGGCACTTCTTATAACAATGATCGAAGGATGATCTTTGATTCTGACAAAAGAGCATAGATAACAGATTTCGTCAACGCTGGGGAGACGGTCAAGCGTTCTGCCGAATAGTACGCATAGTCCCATTAGAACAGCATAACCATTGGGGTGTACTTGGAATGGAGCGATTGCCAGTTGGCGGAGAAGATGTTGAAGAAAATTGTTGAAAGGAGGAATGGCTCCGCTCGAGCACATTTGTCGGTTGACCGCCACAAAGCCAGGAGGTGCTACATCAGCAGTGTTGTTCTTCTCAGGAAGGATAGCGTCATCCTCAGCAATGCCAAATTGAGTACACAATTGCCGAAATGTTTTGTACAATAAAGTGGAAGAGGCTCTCTCTGGGGGATTGACTAAAGGAGCTGGAATGAGAATGGACTCTCCGGTCTGAACTGTTACATCTCCTTGTTGAGAAGCCATTCTACACAAGCAACTGGATATTCAAATATGAAGGTGCACATTTCCTAAATAGTGTGAAGTGTTGTGCAAAACTAATAAAGATAACAAATAAATACAAACTGGAATTAAGCTAGTCGGTAACTGATCGATTATCAAATTTCAGGACTTGTTAATTTAAAAGTTCAGGTACGGTATTAAGTGCAAACCGGACATTTTCAGTTGACTATTTCAATGTTGCTTTAATACTTTGCTTGAACTTGTTGATTTAAAGCACTTATTCACATAATCTATTTAAGTTGATTATCTGTTATTAACTAATCTGTCATTTGATGTGGGCAATCGGTGATAGTATATTCGTCCCAATTTTCTGTGGATATTGTATTAGACAGGTTATTAGTTTGCAAGTTAGAGTGATCTGTGGGAAAATGCAGCAGTTCATAGTGCAGCAGTTCATAGTTCAGCAGTTCATAGTTCAGCAGTTCAAAATGCAGCAGTTCAAAGTTCATTCAAAGCCTAAGTCATGAGTCGCCAACGACTTATGTATTAACTCGTCCACGGCTTAAGGGTTACAAGGCAAGTCAGCAGTACTTCATGTCTTTGGTCGTGCGAAAATAAAAAAAAGGCTTCAGTTCAAAGCGGTGTACAATCTCAAGTCCTAAGTCGTCTACGACTCAAGAACTATGTCGTAAGAGGCTAAGTCGTCTATGACTCAAGAACTATGTCGTAGGAGGTTCGAGTCGTGGGTCGTACAAAGCTGCTAAAACGTGGCCATGCTAGCATCTCGTTCGTTTGAACCCATTGACTTTTCTCCTAACCCATTATCCACCACACCCGATAACCTCTCAATCAAACTACGATCCTCATCCTCATTCCACCACACCATGGAGTCATCCAAAGTTCAGATCGCCAAAGCCTCGCCAATCTAATCAATGAAAATCTGAAACATAGTAATCCTCCATCCCCATCGCCCCATTCATCTAAAGATGAAATCAAGCAAAATCAGGCTCACAAACTACCGGTACGGTGGAATTCGCAACAAAACATTGCACGAGGGGATGGATTAAGTATAGGGAGGAGAACTCATGAATCAGAGATGATTAAAGGTCGAGGAGGGAGCAGAAACACTTACGCAATAGAGAATCGAGAATCGAATTGGTTGATTGTTAGAAAAGGAAGAAATTGCCTTGAGAAAGCTCGGAGGAATATTAATGGCGGATACGACTCAGGAGATAAGTAATGGATAGAAGGAACGATTCAAGCTTTTTATACCTTTGGGTAGTGGAACACGAAAAGGCATACACGAGTTAAGATGAGTCGAAGCACACGACCTACGACTTAGGCGTGTACTTCGAGGGGCAAATGTTAACCCTTAATTTTCTTCGACTCAAGAATTGTACGACTCATGGTCTTACGAGATAAGAAATGTACGACTCATGGTCTTACGAGATAAGAAATGTACGACTCATGGTCTTACGAGATAAGAAATGTACGACTCATAGTCTTACGAGATAAGAAGTGAACAACTTAAGTTATGTGATGACTTAGTGATTTAAAAGAGTCAACGACCTAATTGCTAAAGGGACCTACGAGTTAGCAGGCCTACGACTTAAGAGCTTCATGACTCAATGAGACAAGCTTCTTACGACTCAAGAGGCCTTACGACTTAAAGGCTCTACGACTCATGAGGTCTTACGACTCAAGAGGCCTTACGGCTTAAAGGCTCTACGACTCATGAGGTCTTACGACTCAAGAGGCCTTACGACTTAAAGGCTCTACGACTCATGAGGTCTTACCACTCATGAGGCCTTACGACTTAAAGGCTCTACGACTCATGAGGTCTTACGACTCATGAGGTCTTACGACTTAAAGGCTCTACGACTCATGAGGTCTTACGACTCAAGAGGCCTTACGACTTAAAGCCCGTGCTTATGCTACCTTTATCTGGTAAGTCGGCTACGAGTTAGCACTTGTCTTCAACTGAGCCACAAGAAGAACCCAGTATGGCGCCCATGAGTTATCTTAAGTCGGCTACGAGTTATTGCTTACCTTAAGTCGGTCACGACTCATGACTTACCCAATTTTCTGTCCAGAATTCAGAGCTGCTCCTATAAATACCCCATCACTTCCAACATGAAGAGGACTTTTGGCAAATCATTTCTAAAGCGCCGTTACTCTGTCGAACTCTCCACTCATTCAGCAACCAAGGATCCTTCAAGCATTCGCGACACTACAACGATCTTCGAGAGAAATTCCTTACATCCAACATGGATTCAACGAGTTTCATCGTCGAAGATTGAGCTAGTAGTCAAGATTGTTTCTTGTGATCGAATTGTACTGTTTTCATAAGAGATTTGTATCGATTTGTAACCGGATTCAATAATAAAGAGATTCAAAGTGGACGTAGGCTAAATCTCAAGCCGAACCACTATAAATTGCTGTCTTTTACTGCATTTCTGCTATTTTCCTGCTTGATTTCTATTCCCGTCACACGGGTGGTGCTTTCACGATTCTACTACACACACCGGGTGTTAGTGTTCACTTTTCAACGTTAACAACGATACATATGATACAACTACAACTGTCGACTTTGAAAGTTATATATACACACGTACATTATCGACTAATATACATGAATACATATCAACCTAAATCTGTACACTGACTACTACAAAAAGACACAGACCACTTCAAAAGGTAAGCAAAGTCTTCATAGCTCAAACAGCAACTCAAAGCAGGAAATCTACAACCTGAAATAACTCGGGTCTGACCCGAGTATTAAATTCAAAAGAAAATAATACACAGGTCAGTCTAATTCAAACTCAGTTATTAATGCACAGAAGCAATAATAATCAATATCAAATGGACGACAGTCATAGAAATCTCGTATATCCAACTTCTCGATAAGAAAATCAGATAATGGCAAATATAACACTAAATAGTGTAAATCAACAATTCAGCAATCTCAAAATGATCAATCACATCAAATTTCTGTGTGGCTGCGGTACACGCACGCGTGCACTGCCTCGCCACACAGTACGTGAAATCATCACGACAGTGAGTACTAACAGCAATCAAAATTGTAGAGTCAAAGTGAAACTCAAGTCAGCAAAACAACGCAAACCAAAAAATTTAATTATCGATATGATAATTGGAAAACATTTAATCTAATTATCTAAAAGATAATTAGATATCATCAAAATCATCAGCTTAAACCAAATCAGGATACAACTCAAAATATTGAATTGAACCAACTAAACAATTCAAAATACGAAATATCAATTAAAACTGTCACATTTGCTAGGGCTGCAGTACACGCACGCGTGTACTGCCTCGCCACTACAATAATGCAAGCAAAATCGACTAACAGATCAGAGAACTGCAACGGTAAAACTGTACCCAGATCCAACTGCCACCAAAAACAGCCCGCCTACATGTACAATGAAACTTTACAACTGACACAAGGTCAAACCCAAAGAAGCCAGGTCAACACATGTGAAAGTAAAACTAGATCACTAGGGCAACAAGTAGTAGTGAGCAAGTGCAGACCACAAAAGCAAAGCCTTAACATCAGATAGGAAACCAAGAACAAACGCATATACACAAGTCAAGTGATACAAGTAGGATGATAAGTGCAGACAGATATGGACAATGTGCACGTGTGTACACATTGAAATTTAGATGCAGTAAAACAGGTTCAACACAAGGCTGTATAACCCAGACCAACACCAACATGCAAACTCCAAAACTGGACTCAATGAATTGTACAAAGAATTGGTACAAACACCTCAAATCAAGGGAACATCACAAAAGTTCTCAAATCCAACCTGACAGCAAAGCATCAATGTACAAGGGCACTGACAACTTCCCTATTCATGAACCAGCTGCAATTTATATCAAATTGTGCATGAACAAATATGCAACTGACTGGAATGGAACAAGAAGAAGTCTGCAACACTTCGGTAACACAAGTGATAGCCGCGTGAACTAAACAACAAGGAAGTTAAAGAAAATTTCAAAACCCAATCAACTGCACTGCATCAGGCACCAGTGGAACAATGTCGCAGACTATACATGATAAAGTAACCTAGATAAATGGCCGAAACCACACTAATGACAGAGGTCCAACGGTAACAGGTACCATCAACATTTTCGTACGAGTGGAGACAACTACAAACTCAAGTCAGGATGCAAATTCAAACGAAGTCGAAAGTGCAACAGAGACAGGTAAAAGCTCAGGGGTACTAGTGTACTCAAGTGCATCTGAAATTAGACTCGACTAAGCCAACAACAAGGTCATCAAATACAACAGTCAAAGACCAAATCACCGGAGTAGTGAAACAACAGGTAAAGTCGAACAAGGATAAAATGCTAACAGAGCCGATGAACAATATGGCTAAAGCTACGGAATATCACTTACTCAAAATCAAGACCGAAGTCAACCAGTATAATACCAAGCAATAGCCAAGACTAAATCAAATCAGCATCATCAAAATAAAAATCAAAACAGTGATGACCGAGAAGAATGAATAGTTCAAAACCAACATCGAAATAAAATCAACATAATCAAATCCAAGGACCAAAGGCCATGAACAGTATGGTCGAAGTTACACAAAACCAAAATCGTCTCAAGAATTATCATCAAGCTAGAATCATAAAAGAAAAAGAGACTAGAATTAGATGTGAGTGGCAAACCACTCACCTTTTTCGACGTGACTCGGAGGAATCTCGAACGAGCACGAATCTGAGGATCGAACAGCTCCGAGTTGAAGCTGTGGCATCCCTAAGTCGAACGAAGCCAAGCACGAAACCTCCTTCGACAAATTGAAGCAGCCGAATGCGTTCACGTGGATGAACGATTGACGAAGCTCCATGTGAATACCTATTGATTCGATCAAGCTAAAGCCGGCACTTCACGATGGCAGAAAGCCCTAATTTGAAAAAGCGAACGAAGGAAGATATCGTGGCCGCCATTATTTTGTTTTCGTTTATTTTGTTTAGGGTTCGAGTGCATGACCAATGAGAGGGGGGGTCGGGTTAGATATCATCACGGCATCAAAAGTAAATGGGCCAAGTTGATTTTTAAAGCCCACACCCTTTTTTTCAACCAATTTCAAAAGAATTTCTACTAATTAAAAACTCCAACAACAATTAACAAACGATATTAATCGTCCAATGATGATAATAAATAAAATGTGAAATCCCGGGTTGTTACAAATCCTATATTATTTATTACATAAATCATAATATTTATATTCCAAATCCATAATCACTTTTATGTAAAAATAGATTAGATTTGTATTTCCAAAGTCATATTTCCAAATCCATAAATATTTTACTAAACATACTTAGTATATAAAACAACTTGCTAGGAAATCATTTTTAATATTTATTAACTTAATTTAGAAATAATTCTAAGATTTATAAATTAAAAGTAATTCTCTTTCTTAAAATTACTTGTATACGAAGCTTGTCTATTTACTTCATTTAACTCAAATTTATGATTTAAAGATATGCAGTTCCGACCATCTAAATCTCAAGTAACGACCCAAAATTTTAGTGGTTTGAAATTGGAATATTTTATTAGTTTTAAATATTGAAAAGTTAATTTTATAGATCAAATAACTTGAATTTCAAAAAATAGCGATTCATTTGATTATTTAATTATTGAATTTAATAATTTAAAATCATTTAAATAATTTAAACCTTGGATTTTATTTGGATAAAAATGATTTAAAGGCTTATTTAATTTCTATTAATAAGAAGGAAGATAATAAAATTTTGAAATAGGATTTATAAGTGATTTACTTGATTTTAAAAATAACCCGTTTAAATTACCATATAAAAATAGCCTTCCGGGGCGCAGTCTCAAATTTTGGCAAAACCAGTGTCATTAGGTCCGTAATAATGAATTATATAACGCCGTCAAAATTTCATACCGATCTGACGTATCGTTTGGTCGTACGGAATAGAAACGCTTTGAAATTAATATTAGAAATTTAATAAAATAATTGGGTTCAAAAAGCTATCTTTTCCATATGGTCGAATTAGGTCTTGGAACTTGTTCCATCGCGTTTGGAATATGGGTATAACATTAGGAATGCCAGGCGAAACGCCTCGATCGGGGTTCGGAATTAATAGCTAGATATTTTGGCATTTTAAATAATTTATTTTCATTGATTTGACTAGGCAGCCTCCATTCTTTCACCTCGGTGCACATACTTACACTCAGCCACCGTATCACATACGAGTCTATACCCTTCTTCACTTATAAATCGCATTCTTCTTACCAGAGAGATGAACTATTTTTCAATTTAAAACTATGCCCTTATCTAATTGATCACACCAATCAGAGCCATTTTTGGCGATATTAGGCGAAGGCCATAACTGAAGAAATGTTGGCGTCAAAGTGTTGAGTGTTTTAAAGGGTGGAGATTGACTAAAACGAGGTAGTTGGCAGTGAACTCAATCAAACGGTGCTGGGGTTTTTGGGTTAGCGCGGCGATTTGGGTCGACGATTTGCGATGAGGTCTGAAGGGTAGTTGCAGAGGAGAAGGCGAGCTACTCTCGGCTGAAGTTTCATGGCCATTGGTGATTGGTGGTGATTGAATTTTTGAAATGAAAGGAAATATTTCTAAGTGTTGATATGGTTTCCTAAGTGTTATAAAGTGTGAAATAAAAGGAAATATTTTCCTAAGTATTGAAAATAGGGTTTTGGAAATATTTTAAGTGTGAAATGAATGGTATAGAAATATTATTCTACGTGCTATAAACTGAATTCAAAAATATTTGTAAGTGTTGATATGGTTTGAAAATATCCTGTTATGGATATAAGTATTTGAAATTTGTTTTCAAATATCGTACTATTGAAGAGATTTGAATATATATCTTTGTAAGATATTTTGAAATAAATATTTGAAAGATTTATAATATGGGTCTAGTGACTGCTTATGTGTGTAATTTGATAGTTAAATAACCGATTATCAAATCTAGCCAAATTCGTTGACCGTTTCGAAGAGACCAGGATCAGATTTGATTATCCAAAAACCACTTCGATTCGATTTGAGCGTTACGAATTTTGAAATCCTGAGGATAATGAATACGAAGATCTTTGAAGAGAAAGGTTTGTTCAGAACTAGAACAACTTGTATGGATGAATGCTATCATTGCATTGTTTCCTGGAAGGCAGTGTTAGGATTCCAAGTATATGAATGCCAAATCTAAGGTAAATACGTAGCCTTAAGCCTCATCAACTGGGAATGACTGAAAATTAGGGAAGATGCAGCAGGACTAAGTGGGTCGCACCCAAGTAGGTTATGTTATCACTTTTCTAGATACCCTCGGATATATTATAATTATGGATATGGTTGTGTATGGAAAAGAGAGCGCTTGTTAGGGTGTGAACATCCGAGGTGATAACATATTCGGTACTATCCAGCAAGGGGTAGGCCAGTCCTTTGTTGGCTGGGATCGTTAGGTACAATTTCGGTACATTTTTCAAGAGGTGTACTGTGATGGGCGGTACCCCTGTGCCTAGTTATTGTATGTAATCCATTTTCCAATAAGCGTTGTACGATTTTAGTTGTATACCAAATATGCTGAAATGTGAGATGCAAGCATTTCAGCTATTTTATAGTTTATTTTCTATAGACATGGTCTTACGAGATACCATTGTTTTCCAAAATGAATTTTGAAAATAATTAAATTCAAATAGAGTGTGTTTTCTCGCACTGGTTTTCAAGACCGAATCGGGTGTTATTTTATTATAATGCTCGGGTCTGACCGAGTATATTACAGATTAGTTTGAATGCTTGGAGCTTCAGGGGACGAGTTGGAGGTCCAGAGACGTATTCACGTAGATGATATTTTCCACTGTATTTATTGGTGTGTTATCAGCAATTGTGAGGACAGATTGTTATAACTGTCCAGGTTGAAATAGGTTAGTATACTTCGATTGATGTTTGTATATATATACATATTACAGTTTTGTTTTTGTGTAAAGACTTGTGATATATTATACATTATTCGTTCCGTTGTGAGATTCTGTATCGTTTAGTTTTTCTTCTTATCTTCTTCCTTCTTCTTTCCCCTAATAATCAGGTTTTCCGGCATTCGATTTCTAGGCATGTAATACAGTGGACGTATTAGTGTCGATTTTCGAGGGTCGAAAATTCTGGTCATTACATTTGGTATCAGAGCAGAAGGTTAAGCGAAAACCTTGCCTTTGGTTGGAATTACTCATTAGAGATAGGGTCAGTAGTAACCTAGAATGAGTTTGAGTGTGTGTGTGTGTATGAGCGTGTATTTTTTAGTGATATAAAATTATTTTATATTGTGTTGGTTGATCTATTGAGTGACCTGTGGATTCTGGTCAATACGAGTGATTAACGTTATTGATAGGAATCTCTAAACACTTGAACAAAGCAATTCGACATGGTATTGTTTTGAAATTGGCTAAGTGAAATAATTTTACCTTGATTATTTTTATATATAGAGGAATAGTTTTCATAAATTATTATGGTATATATGGTGTGCTTGGTTGTTAGGAAATGATAATGTTATACTATTATCATTTGTTATTTGTTGTTTGTATGAATAAAGGTTGATATGATAATGCAAGTAAGCATAATAATGAAGGAATGATTTTATATAACCAAAGTAAGATTTTATAAATACATGGTTTATAAATGTGATTTATAAATTGAAAGGAGATGAAATTTCAGAAGTATATTATATAAATGTGGGTTATAAAAATGATTTATAAATGATTTAAAAGCTGGAATTGTGGGAAATTAAATTCCGTTGGTTTTAAAATGTTTTTCAAATCTTTGGGAAATAATAATAGTATTGTTTGGAAAATATTTTTGAATAGAAATATATAAAAGGGTTTAAGGGGAATAGAAAGAACTGAACTCACTTCGGTCGCTGGATAATAATTTCGGTGATGATTGCAGCATCATCGACGTTCATTTTTGAGTTTCCAAGAGAGGAATTGCTACCATTAGAGTTTTTTTTTGTCAAATTGGTTTTGGTTTTGAAATTCAAAACAATAATCTGATATACCAAGGGATTGTGTGTGTGTATGATTTCAAAAATGATTTGAAATACTTTAGAACAAGGTGTTCAAACTCTAGGATTTTCATTTGAACGTTTTATTGAAATATGAGAAAATAAGTTTGATAACTTATAAAATTTGGAAATTAGCAAGTTAAAGCAATGTTTTAAATTGTTGAATGTGAATGTAGAAAAGTAAAAATTTGAAATTTAACTGTGGAATGGAAGTTAACTTAAATTAAGTTAAATAAAGTGAAATTTGAAAATTTAGCCAAAGTTAGACTAAATGGAATAATTTTTGGAAATGGAATTGATTGATATTTGAAATAAATTAATGATGGAACTAATAAAAATAATTTGTGAATTGGATATAGTTTGGAATGTTGTTTGATAAAACAGAATGTTGAATTGGTAAAATAAGATTGAATTTGGTTAGAAATGGATAAGGACTTAAGTTGTGAAGGGGTAATAGCCACAAGAAGTTTATAAACATAAGAAAATTTATGGAATAATTCATATACTAAGTAAGTATGAAGTGAAATGTGTTGAACATAAAATTTGGTGGAATAATTCTTAAATGATATCAGTATGGAAATGATATACTAAGAAGCTAAGGAATAGAATGAATATGAATAAAAGGAATTTGGTATAGCTAAGAATCAATCGAAATAAATACATAAGATGTACGTATATTATTTATTTGCATAACGATTTGATCCAGATTCGAGCACAGAATTTTGAGATAATTTATACCGATCTGACTTAAGTCTTTCACTCGATTCTCGGCGGCGAACACTGGATATGGATTTTTTATTGATTCTGGGATTCTCTATCATAGTATATGTCTATGCAAGCAGAATAACGGTTCCTGATCAAGGAACCAGATCTGAGTCTGCACTAGAGTGGTCATGTGAACGATACTAGTTCGGAAGTGAAATTGTGTGATCAAGTGAGCGATCAGATTTGATATTGCGTACGGATAATATATGTACATCGTACGGGCTTAAGTAAAGCAAATATTGGAAATTGAAATGCAAAATGATATGATTATGAACTATATGATTGGATATTATTGGTAAATGAGATGCAGGTATATAAGAGCAAGATCTAACATGATGCCTTAGTTTCTTAAGTAAAATTTAGTTGACCAACAAAAAGGTACATGTTAGATCATCATTGATTTGATGGTTTTATGATTGAGCCACTTGGCATTTGTTTTCTTTTGTTGGATTTGGCCCGTAGTGGCGATTTATAGTTGCTCTAATCTAGCTGCAAAGGTGACGCTGGCGAAATTTTTCGAAAATTTAAAGAGTTAGAATTTCGAAGAAATTTTTAATAACTAAAACTTGATTTTTGAGTTATAACTCGAAATGATTGAATGGATAATATTATTTGGAATATATGAATGAATTTGGAAACTTAGTTAAAGTAATAAAAATGTCTCAATAAATTGATTTTGGTAAGTTATTTAAACTAATTTGTTTTAGAAAAGAAATTGGTTTGGGCATTTTCCTACCTTGGCAATTTTGAGGACGAAATTCTTTTAAGAGGGGAAGAATGTAACGGCCCGAAATTTTAGTGGTTTGAACTTGGAATATTTTATTAGTTTTAAATATTGAAATGTTAATTTTATAGATTAAATAACTTGAATTTCAAAATATAGTGATTTATTTGATAATTTAATTGTTGAATTTAATAGTTGAAAATCGTTTAAATAATTTAAATCTTGGATTTTTTTGGATAAAAATGATTTAAAGGCTTATTTAATTTCTATTAATAAGAAGGAAGATAATAAAAAATTTAAATTGGATTTATAAGTGATTTCCTCGATTTTAAAAATAGCTCGTTTAAATTAACATATAAAAATAGCCTTCTGGGACACAGTCTCGGATTTCGACGAAACTAGTATCATTGGGTCAGTAATAATGAAATATATTATGCCGCCAAAATTTCATAGCGATCAAACGTATCGTTTGGTCGTACGGGATAGAAACGTGTTGAAATTAATATTTGAAATTTAATAAAATAATTGTGTTCAAAAGCTATTATCTCCACACGATCGAATTAGGTCTGGAAACTTGTTCCATCGCGTTCGAAATAGGGGTATAACATTAGAAACGCCAGGTGGCACGCCTCGATCAGAGTTAGGAATTAATAGCTAGAGATTTTGGCATTTTAAATAAAAAAAATTCATTGATTTAACTAGGCAGCCTCCATTCTTTCACCTCAGCCCACATACTTACACTCAGCCACCCTATCATGTATGAGCCTATACCATTCTTTACTTATAAGTTGCGTTCTTCTTAACAGAGAGATGACCAATTTTTCAATGTAAAACTATGGCCTTATTCAATGGCTCGCACCAATCAGAGCCATTTTTGGCGATAATAGGCGAAGGCCATAACTGAAGAAATGTTGGCGTCGAAGTGTTGAGTGTTTTCAACGGTGGAGATTGACTAAAAAATGGTGAGGTGGTGGTGAAATTAGTCGAACGCCGCTGGGGTTTTGGTTTAGCACGACGATTTGGGTCGATGATTTGTGATGATGTCTGAAGGGAAGTTGGAGGGGAGGAGGTGAGCTACCCTCGGCTGAAGTTTCATGGCCGTTGGTGATTGGTGGTGCCACAATTTTTGAAATGAACGGAAATTTTTCTCCTTGTTAGCTCAGGCGAACGGCGGCCAGGGGGAGTTTCAGTCCAGTGGCGTTCGGGGCGTGGTGGATGGAGCGTTCGATTGAAGGGGTCGTGATGGCTGTTGGGTGGCTAGGTTGGTGGAGGGACGTAGTCAAAGAGGAGGCATGGTGAAGTCAACACGAGAAGAGAAGGGGGAAGGATTAGAGCGGGATTAAATATGTGGAAGGGTAATTAAAGGGTTAATTTTTGTAATTAGTGGATTCAATTTAAATTATATAAATCGATAACTTATAATGTTAATAACTCCCGCATACACGGTCCAATTAAGACGAAACGAGTTGAGTTGCGTTTGTTATCAAGCTATGTCATGGAACTGAATTGGTCGAGATCTGAGCTATTGGAATTTCGTGGTAAAATAAAACGCCTGTTTGATTTTAGACGAAACGGAACGCCTCGACGACGACAGAAAATATATGTGAGTAAATCTCACTCATTTTGGATAACTAGTTTTATTTTAAAGTGTAAAAAATTATTTATTAGATGATTGGATGAATTGATAAATTATTATTATCACTTGGATGTTATATTATATATATTAGTATATATATTAGTAGTTGGGTATATTCCCGCCGATTGGAGCGGATGATATACTATGCGCCCCGCATAATAGCGGATGACCCTTTTTATTTGCGATATCCTACCTCGAAGCGGGATTATTATTTTATGTTATATAACATCTGTGGTTGCAGGGAGACAAGTTGGAGGGATCCAACTGGATTCCCCAAAAATTTTGATTTTAATTTCATATATGTTGATATATGATGTGTGTGAATATCCTACTATGAATTGTGATATGTTTGATTTATTGGATGCTATAGTAGCACTGGCCTAAATTTTGGTATTATGAATACCATAAATAATATTTTTGGATTTTAAAAAGAAATTTGAAGGATATTCTCGGAATGGAAATATTTATATCGAATTTTGGATTATTTTAAAGAAAACTGATTCGGATAAAACAATGATTTGGTTTTGGGTTTGTACTTAAATATTCCTAAAATGTTTTAAATAGAGATTTTAAAATAATTTATATAAGGGATTTTTAACAATGGATTTTTAATTGATATTTCTGAAAATATGGATAAGGAGTTGAAATCAATATTTAAAATAGATTAGAAAATAAATGGGATTTATAAAGTGATAGATTTAAAAATGAAGTTTATAAATGATAATGTTTTATAAACAGGTGAAACCCGAATGAGTTTATAAATTTATAAACGATGTTTATAGCTAAAGTGAAATGATTTTAATTGGATAAATTAGAAATATAAATTCGCACTGAGAATGTATAATGAGATATAGAAATTGATTTAGAAAGAAATAATTGATTCTATTTTTGAATTTGAAAATAGTTACGAAGTTGGAGACGCAAGTCGATTTGTGATAAATCGATAGAGATTTATAAATGCTAAAATGGTTATATTGGATTTTAAAAATAGATTTTTATCGAGATGTTAAGTTTTGTTTTTAGAAAGGGAATTTTTTTATTAATCCATGTAGTTTAAAACTGTTTTAGTATTGGAAATATTTTAGAAAGTTGGTTATTCAAATATTTGATATTAGTTGAATGAATTATAATTTTTATAATAAGCTTGGTAAATCGATTAGTATCATTTATAAAAGAATTGGAAATTGGTATCGTTGTTTGATTAAAAGTGTTTTGGATATTCTTAATAATTACTTAAACGTATTTTGAAAATAAAGTATTATTCTTTAAAAATACTTATTATTTTATATATGAATTTAACGGCAAGTGATTGGAATGTGTTTATAAATACTCTCGAGATTTGTAAACTAAGTTATTTAATGGAAGTGGTTTTGTAAGAGAAATTTTATAATGGAATTCTAGAAACTTAAGAAATTTCCAAAATATTTTAGAGACAAGAACTTCAGAATGAATCTAAATTCATAAAAGAAATTATAAATTGTTAGTTGGGATTATAAATAAGTATAATTGCTTTTTGGAAATTGTAAATAGGAATTTATTAATAATTCCGGAGATTTATGAGATAAGTAATGAAATATTTCCTAAGTTTGATATTAAAATGATTTTGGAGAATATGTTTATAAATATTTTCCTAAGTATTGAAAAGAGGGTTTTGGAAATATTTTAATTGTGAAAGGAATGGTATAGAAATATTTTTCTAAGTGTTATAAAGTGAATTCGGAAATATTTCTAAGTGTTGATATGGTTTGAAAATATCCTATTATGGATATAAGTGTTCGAAATTTGTTTTCAAATATCGTAATATTGAAGAGATTTGAATATATGTCTTTGTAAGATATTTTGACGTAAATGTTTGAAAGATTTATAATATGGGCCCAGTGACTACTTATGTTTGCAATTTGATAGTTAAATAACCGACTATCAAATCTAGCCAAATTCGTTGATCGTTTCGAAGAGACTGGAATTGATTTGATTATCCGAAAACCACTTCGATCCGATTTGTGTGTTATGAATTATGAAATCCTGAGGATAATGAAGACGACGATCTTTGAAGAGACTGGTTTGTTCAGACCTGGAACAACTTATATGGATGAATCCTATCATTGCATTGTTGCCTAGAAGGCGGTGTTAGCATTCCAAGTATCTGAAAGCCAAATCTAAAGTAGATACGTAGCCTCAAGCCTCATCACCTGGGAATGACTGAAAATCAGGGGAGATGCAGCAGGGCTAAGTGGATCACACCCAAGTAGGGTCTGTTATCACTTTTCTAGATACCCTCTGATATATTATAATTATGGAAATGGTGTGCATGGAAAAGAGAGCGCTCGATAGGGTGGGAACACCTGGGGTGATAAAATATTCGGTACTATCGAGCAAGGGTTAGGCCGGTCCTATGTTGGCAGGGATCGTTAGGTACGATCTTGGTACATTTTTCTAGAGGTGTATTGTGATGTGCAGTACTCCAGCGCCCAATCATTGTATGGAATCCATTCTCCAATAAACTCTATGTGATTTTAGTTGTATACCAAATATGCTAAAATGTGAGATGCAAACATTTTAGCTATTTTATAGTTTATTTTCTATAGACACTATTATAATATCATATGATTTGGATATAAAAGGTATTGGTTACCGTAAGGTAAAAACCCGTCGTATTTATATGTGGCGCGGTCTTACGAGACACCTTTGTTTTCCAAAAGAATTTTTGAAAATAATTAAATTCAAATTGAGTGTGTTTTCTCACGCTACTTTTCCAGACTGACTCGGGTGTTATTTTATTATAGTGCTCGGGTCAGATCGAGTATATTGTAGATTGGTTTGTATGCTGGGAGCTTCAGGAGACGAGTTGGAGGTCCAGAGACATATTCACATAGATGATATTTTCCGTTGTATTCGTTGGTGTGTTATCAGCAATTGTGAGGACAGATTGTTATAACTATCCAGGCTGAAATAGGTACTCTGATTGATGTTTGTATATATAACCATATTATAGTTTTGGTTTTGTGTAAAGACTTCTGATATATTATAGATTATTCGTTCTGCTGTGAGATTCTGTATTGTTTAGTTTTTCTTCTTATCTTCTTTCTTCTTCTTTCCCCAAACAATCGGGTTTTCCAGCATTCAATTTCTCGGCATGTAATTTAATGGAAGTATTAGTGTCGATTTTCGAGGGTAAAAAATTCTAGTCGTTACATTTGTTAACAGAGCAGAAGGTTAAGCGAGAACCTTGGCTTTGGTAGGAATTACTCATTAGAGATAGGGTCAGTAGTACCCTAGAATGAGTTTGAGTGTATATATATATGAGCGCGTATTTGTTAGTGATATAAAAATTGTTTTATATTGTATTGGTTGACCTATTGAGTGACTTATGGATTTTGGTCAATACGAGTAATTAACGTTATTGATAGGAATCTCTAAACACTTGAACAGAGCAATTCAACATGGAATATTTTTGAAATTGGGTAAATGAAATAATTTTACCTTGATTATTTTTATATATATAAAGGAATAGTTTTCATAAATTATTATGGTATAAATGGTGTGCTTGGTTGTTAGTAAATGATAATGTTATACTATTATCATTTGTTATTTGTTGTTTGTAATCGAATAAAGGTTGATATGATAATGCAAGTAAGCATAATAATTATGGAATGATTTTATATAACCAAAGTAAGATTTTATAAATATATGGTTTATAAATGTGATTTATAAATTGAAAGGAGATGAAATTTCAGAAGTGTATTACATAAATATGGGTTATAAAAACGATTTATAAAGGATTTAAAAGCTGGAATTGTGGGAAATTAAATTCCGTTGGTTTTGACATGTTTTTCAAGGCTTTGGGAAATAATAATAGTATTGTTTGGAAAATATTTTTGAATAGAAATATTTAAAAGGGTTTAAGGGGAATAGAAGCCATTCCCAATAGAATGGATAGGTTTGGGAAGAAAAGTAAGGACTAACCTTCGGCTTGGGATTGAGATAGCGTAAGGAATGTAGCGCAGCTGAGTGAGCGATGTAGTCTAAGGCGGAGATTGACACTGAACTCATTTTGGTCGTTGGAAAATAATTTCGATGATGACTGCAGCATCATCGACGTTCATTTTTGAGTTTTCAAGAGATGAATTTCTATCATTGGAGTTTCGTTTTGGTCAAACTGGTTTTGGTTTTGAAATTCAAAAGAGTAATTTGATATACCAAGGGATTGTGTGTGTGTGTGTATAATTTCAAAAATGATTTGAAATACTTTAGAACAAGGTGTTTAAACTTCGGGATTTTCATTTAAATGTTTTATTGAAATATGAGAAAATAAGTTTGATAACTTATAAAATTTGGAAATTAGCAAGTTAAAGCAATGTTTTAAATTATTGAATGTGAATGCATAAAAGTAAAAATTTGAAATTTAACTGTGGAATGGAAGTTAACATAAATTAAGTTAAATAAAGTGAAATTTGAAAATTTAGCCTAAGTTAGGCTAAATGGAATAATTTTTGGAAATGGAATTGCTTGAGATTTGAAATAAATTAATGATGGAACTAATTAAAATAATTATTGAATTGGATATAGTTTTAAATGTTGTTTGAGAAAACTGAATGTTGAATTGGGAAATAAGATTGAGTTTGGTTAGAAATGGATAAGGACTTAAGTTGTGAAGGGGTAATAGCCACAAGAAGTTTATAAACTTAAGAAAATTTATGGAATAATTCATAAATCAAGTAAGTATAAAGTGAAATGTGTTGAACATAGAATTTGGTGGAATAATTCTTAAATGATATCAGTATAGAAATGATATACTAAGAAGATAATGAATTGAATGAATGTGAATAAAAGGAATTTGATATAGCTAAGAATCAATCGAAATAAATACGTAAGATATACATATATTATTTTATTCGCATAACGATTTGATCCAGATTTGAGAACAGAATTTCGAGATAATTTATGTCGATCCGAGTTAGGATTTTTCACTCGATTCTCGACGGCGAACACTAGATATGGATTTTTGATTGATTCTGGGATTCTCTATCATAGTATATGGCGACGCAAGGAGAATAACGGTTTTCCATCAAAGAACCAGATCTGAGTCCGCACTAGAGTGGTCGTATAAATGATACTAGTTTGAAAGTGAAATTGTGTGGTCAAGTGAGAGATCAGATTTGATATTGCGTGCGGGTAATATATGTACATCTTACGGGCATAAGTAAAGCAAATTTTGGAAATTGAAATGCAAAATGATATGATTATGAACTATATGGTTGGATATTATTGGTAAATGAGATGCAGGTATATAAGAGCAAGAGCTAACTTGATGCCTTGATTTCTTAAGTAAAATTTGGTTGACCAACAAAAAGGTACATCTTTAGATCGTTGTTGATTTGATGGTTTTATGATTGAGCCACTTGGCTTTTGTTTCCTTTTGTTGGTTTGGGCCCGTAGTGGCGATTTGTAGTTGTTTCGATCTAGCCGCGTAAAGGAGACATTGGCGAAATTTTTCGAAAATATAAAGATTAAGAATTTTGAAGAAATTTTTAATAAATAAAAATTGATTTTTGAGTTATAACTTGAAATGATTGAGTGGATAATTTTATTTGGAATATATGAATGAATTTGGAAACTTAGTAAAAGTAATAACATGGTCTCAACAAATTGATTTTGGGAAGTTATTTCAACTAATTTGTTTTAGAAAAGAAATTGGTTTTGGCATTTTCCTACCATGGCATTTTCGAGGACGAAATTCTTTTAGAGGGGAAGAATGTAACGACCCAAAATTTTAGTGGTCTGAAATTGGAATATTTTATTAGTTTTAAATATTGAAAAGTTAATTTTATAGATTAAATAACTTGAATTTCAAATTATAGTGATTTATTTGATAATTTAATTGTTGAATTTAATAATTGAAAATCATTTAAATTATTTAAATCTTGGATTTTATTTGAATAAAAATGATTTTAAGGCTTATTTAATTTCTATTAATAAGAAGGAAGGTAATAAAAATTTTAAATTGGATTTATAAGTGATTTACTCGATTTTAAAAATAACTCGTTTAAATTAACATATAAAAATAGCCTTCCGTGGCACAGTCTCAGATTTTGACGAAACTAGTGTCATTGGTCTGTAATAATAAATTATATTATGCCGTCAAAATTTCATAGAGATCAGACGTACCGTTTGGTCATACAGGATAGAAACGCGTTGAAATAAATATCAGAAATTTAATAAAATAATTGGGTTAAAAAACCTATCTTCTCCATACGATCGAATTAGGTCTCAGAATTTTTTCCATCGTGTTCGGAATAGGGGTATAACTATAGGAACGCCAGGCAGCATGCCTCGATCGGTGTTTGGAATTAATAGTTAGATATCTTGGCATTTTAAATAATTTATTTTCATTGATTTGGCTAGGCAGCCTCCATTCTTTCACCTCAGCCCACATACTTACACTCAACCACCCTATCACGTACGAGCCTATACCCTTCTTCACTTATGAATCACGTTCTTCTTACTAGAGAGATGAACTATTTTTCAATTTAAAACTATGGCCTTATCCAATGTCTCGCACCAATCAGAGCCATTTTTGGCGATATCAGGCAAAGGCCATAACTGAAGAAATGTTAGCGTCAAAGTTTTAAGTGTTTTCAATGGTGAAGATTGACTAAAACGAGGCGAGGTGGCAGTGAACTCAATCGAACGGCGTTGGGGGTTTTGGGTTAGCACGGCGATTTAGGTTGACGATTTATGTTAAGGTCTCAAGGGAAGTTTGAGAGGAGGCGGCGAGCTACCCTTGGCTGAAGTTTCATAGCCGTTGGTGATTGGCGGGGCCAGAATTTTTGAAATGAATGGAAATTGTTCTCCATGTTAGCTCAGGCCAACATTCGGCAAGGGGAGGTTCGGTTCAGCGGTGTTCGGGGCATGGTGGATGGAGCGTCAATTGAAGGGGTCGTAATTGCTGTTGGGTGGCTATGGTGGAAGATGGACGTGGTCAAAGAGGAGGTGTGGTGCAGTCAACACGAGAAGAGAACAGGAAAGGATTAGAGAGGGATTAAATTTGTGAAAGGGTAATTAAAGGGTTAATTTTTGTAATTAGTGGATTCAATTTAAATTATATAAATCGATAACTTATAATGTTAATTACTCTCGCATACAAGGTCTGATTGTGACGAAATGAGTTGAGTTGCGTTCGTTATCAAGAATACTATGTCATGGAACTGAATTGGTTGAGATCTGAGCTATTGGAATTTCGTGCTAAAATAAAACGCCTATTTTATTTTAGACGAAACGAAACTCCTCGGCGACGATAGAAAATAAATGTTAGTAAATTTCACTCATTTTGGATAACTAGTTTTATTTTAAAGTGTAAAAAATTATTTATTAATCGATTGGATGAATTGATAAATTATTATTATCAGTTGAATGTAATATTAGATATATTAGTTATATATTAGTAGTTGGGTATATTCCCGCCAATTGGAGCGGATGAGACACTATGTGCCCCACATAATAGATGATGACCCTTTTTATTTGCGACATCCTGCCTCAAAGAGCGATTATTATTTTATGTTATATAACATCTGTGGTTGCAGGGAGACAAGTTGGAGGGATCCAACTGGATTCCTCAAAAATGTTCATTTTAATTTCATATATGTTGATATATGATGGGTGTGAGTATCCTACTAAGAATTATGAAAATGTTTGATTTATTGGATGTTATAGTAGCACTGGCCTAAATTTTGGTATTATGAATACCATAAATAATATTTTTGAAATTTAAAAAGAAATTTGAAGGATATTCTAGGAATGGAAATATTTATATCGAATTTTGGATTATTTTAAAGAAAACTGGTTTGGATAAAACAATGATTTGATTTTGGGTTTGTACTTAACTATTCGTAAAATGTTTTAAATAGAGATTTTAAAATAATTTATATAAGGGATTTTTAACTAATGGATTTTTAAATGATATTTGTGAAAATATGGATAAGGTGTTGTAATCAATATTTAAAATAGATTTGAAAAATAAATGGGATTTATAAAGTGATAGATTTAAAAATGAAGTTTATAAATGATAATGTTTTATAAACAAGTGAAACCCGAATGAGTTTATAAATTTATAAACGATGTTTATAAATAAAGTGAAATGATTTTTGTTTGATAAATTGGAAATATAAATTCGTAGTAAGAATTTATAATGAGATATAGAAATCGGTTTAGAAAGAAATAGTGGATTCTACTTTTGAATTTGGAAATCATTATGAAATTGGTGATGAAAGTCGATTTGTGATAAATCGAGAGAGATTTATAAATGCTAAACTGGTTATATTGGATTTTAAAAATAGATTTTTATCGAGAAGTCGAGTTTTGTTTTTAGAAAGGGAATTTTTTTATTAAACCATGTAGTTTAAAACTGTTTAGTATTGGAAATATTTTGGAAAGTTGGTTATTCAAATATTTGATATTAGTTGAATGAATTATAATTTTTGTAATAAGCTTGGTAAATCGGTTAGTATCATTTATAAAAGAATTGGAAACTGGTATCGTTGTTTGATTTAAAGTGTTTTGGATATTTTTAATGATTACTTAAACATGTTTTGAAAAAACTATTATTCTTTAAAAATACTTATTATTTTATATATGAAATTTTAAGGCAAGTGATTCGAATGTGTTTATAAATACTCTTGAGATTTGTAAACCAAGTTATTTAATGGAGGTGGTTTTGTAAGAGAAATTTTATAATGGAATTCTGGAAACTTAAGAAATTTCCAAAATGTTTTAGATACGGGAACTTCTTAAATGAATCTGAATTCATAAAAGAAATTATAAATTGTTAGTTGGGATTATAAATAAGTATAATTGGTTTTTGGAAATTATAAAAAGGAATTTATTAATAATTCCAGAGATTTATGAGATAAGTTATGAAATATTTCCTAAGTTTGATATTAAAATGATTTTGGAGAATATGTTTATAAATATTTTCCTAAGTATTGAAAAGAGGGTTTTGGAAATATTTTAAGTGTGAAATGAATGGTATAGAACTATTTTTCTATGTGTTATAAAGTGAATTCGGAAATATTTCTGACTGTTGATATGGTTTGAAAATATCTTGTTGTGGATATAAGTATTCAAAATTTGTTTTCAGATATTATAATATTGAAGAGATTTGAATATATATCTTTGTAAGATATTTAAAATAAATGTTTGAAAGATTTATAATATGGGCCTAGTGAGTGCTTATGTGTGTAATTTGATATTTAGATAACCGACTATAAAATCTAGCCAAATTCGTTGATCGTTTCGAAGAGACTGGGATCAGATTTGATTATCCGAAAACCACTTTGATCCGATTTGAGCGTTACAAATTGTGAAATCATGAGGATATTGAAGACAGCGATCTTTGAAGAGATTGGTTTGTTCAGACCCAGAACAACTTGTATGGATGAATGTTATCATTGCATTGTTGCCTGGAAGGCGGTGTTAGCATTCCAAGTATATGAATGCTAAATCTAAGGTAAATACGTAGCCTCAAGCCTCATCAACCAGGAATGATTGAAAATCATGGGAGATGCAACAGGGCTAAGTGGGTCGCACCAAAGTAGTGTATGTTATCACTTTTCTAGATACCTCCGATATATTATAATTATGGTTATGGTTGTGCATGGAAAGGAAAGCGCTCTATAGGGTGGGAACACTAAAGGTGATAACCTATTCGGTATTATACAGGAAGTGGTAGGCCGGTGTGTTGGCAGGGATCGTTAGGTACAATACCGGTACATTTTTCTAAAGGTGTACTGTGATGGGAGGTACCCCAGTGCCCAGTTATTGTTTGGAATCCATTATCCAATAAGCACTGTAAGGTTTTAGTTGTATACCAAATATGATGAAATGTGAGATGCAAGAATTTCAGCTATTTTATAGTTTATTTTCTATAGACACTATTATAATATCAAATGATTTAGATATAAAAGGTTTTGGTTATCGTAAGGTCAAAATCTATCGTATTTATGTATGGCGTGGTCTTACGAGATACCATTGTTTTCCAAAAGGAATTTTGAAAATAATTAAATTCCAAATTCCTTAACCATGTTTGCACTTCCATGATTCCTTCAGTCCCTTCAAAACTTCTTCCACCCAAGTTAGTATAAGTTTTCAATAGTTCAGACAACTCTTCATGTGCATTTTCTTGCCTTGGCCCCACTCCGTCCCTGATAGTCCTCATGTAGTCTTGTACATTCATCATTTAAGGCTCATTGGATCCTCCTGCACCTTGACTAGACCCCCTTCCTACCGTTGATCTCTAGCAGCAGTTCGGATTTTATTAGTCCAAGGTCGTAAATAGTATCATACTACCTAATGCAAGTAAAATGTGTAACTAACTAATAGGTGTTCGTGTATAAAACAATAGATCCTTAGAAAATAAGTTTCATAACTTAATTATTTTACTGTGTTTTATTTCTAACATAGCTCTGATATCAACTGAAGCGACCCTCATTTTTGAACCAACATGTTATAGCTTAGAACACAAGGATAAATTTTTTGGGCACTTGCTTTTAATTTTCATTCCAGGATCAATCTAAAACCAATATAAAGATACCGGTATAACATAACATTTAATTAATATATATGAAGATATATTAATCTCTTTTGCTAACACTTGCGGAATTACTTAAGCAAAAGTTATTTGGTTAGTAAAATAAACTAATTCTCAAATACAACTTAAAACAATTTTAATCTATGTACTCTTGTTGTCCCGATTATTTAAACAGTAAAACTCTTTTTTTTCTTAGCCTAAAATGGCTATGTTTTAAACTTATAATCTTAGCTTATATTAAAAGAATAGGTGTAATTTGATTTCCAGGAGCTAATTTATCAATTGCGTTCGACCAATACATGTGACACTATTGGGTTTCTATGATTTAACATAGTTCTACCCTACGTTTTAGGCCTTTTGTTATCCTTTATTATCCCCTCTTCAAACGATTTTAGCTCTTATATGACATGTGGAATTTCACTAACTTTTAACCCATACACTAAAAGACGAGCCAATCATTTTTCCTAGGTTATATATTCATATTATATCCACCATTTTTTTAACAACCCGTAATTTCAACAATTATTTTAAATAAAATTTATTGAAAACTTTGATTTTAAATCATTTAAAAATTTAAATATTGGAATTTTATTTTGTATTTTTGGGATTTGTTGAGAATTATTTTACCAAATATAATAAAAAAAGATTTTTCTGAAAATTTAAATTTTGGTCAACTTTGGTCAAAGTATGACTTCTGGTTGAAAATTTTAAATTTGAATTTTAAAATTTTATTCTTTTTCTTTGAAGATGGATTTGATTTTAACATTCTCTCTGCTTTTCGTTTCGACAAATTCTGATTTATACTTTTCAAATCTATAAATTTTCAGTGTTTTATACGCAATTATTTTCCGTATTTTTATTTTCTATTTTTATTTGGGTGTTGGGCTAGATTCGGTTTGTAAATTGGCTTGTTATTTGTTGATGGGTTTTGGCTAATGGGCTAGCCTATCCAAAGGTCACTGTAACGACCCAGAATTTTGAACAAATTAAATTGGAAATATTTAATTAATTTTAAATATTTGAACGGTGATTTAATTTGAATCCTCGATATAAATTCAATTTTGGCGATTTAATTACAGAATTTAATCTATTGTAAGTTGAATAAAATTTAAATCTTCAAATTAAAGTTGAAGAAAAATATTTCGAAAGCTTTTAAAATTCGTATTGATAATACTGAAGCTAATCGAACTGTCAGGATTGAATTTGAAACTGTTCTGTTCAGTTTTGAATTTAATCGTTCGTATCGATATTTAAAAATAGCCGTCCGAGGCACAGTCTCGGAATTCGACGAAACCAGTTTCATTGGGTCCGTAATAGTTTGTTATTACCGGATTTCAATTTTCGTATTTGTCAGAGTTAATACGTGACCGTACGATATGCAAACGCATCCGAATAAAATCAAATTCAAATTCATTTTTAATTTAAATTTTTGGTCAACTCAGCCACCCTACTGCCTACTTTGTCTCCTGCCTTTTCCAAGCACGTACGCATCTTGTCCCTTTTATTTCGTTCACGGCAGAACACTTCATCATTTCGTTGAAAAGAAAATTTATGGCCGCGTGCTATTCTCCTCCTTCTATTCAATTGCGAAAACAAATCATGGCAGATACTTCTTCCCTTTCAATTCAATTTGTTCGTTCCCTCCCCATTTACCTCTTGTATTCCACTGCGTGCCCCCTCTCTCAAAAATCGAAACCGCCCTCAGATAAAAATCGCGACCCCCGTTTTGTTCAAATCAATTTCGACCGAACTCGATTTCAGCGAGCGATGAAGGCGATCAACGCGTGGAGATTTCGCGACTGGATTTTGGGGTTCAACATCTTCGAGCGACGACGAAGGTAGTGGCGATGGCGGCGATTCTGGAAAGCATCGAGCTGGGCGTACGCGAGCGCGTGGTCGGAGCTGCAGGCCGAAGCAAGGAGGCGCGATCGATCTTGAGTGCGACCCTGTCAGGTTGGAGTCGCGAGGCAATCAAGGAGCTAGGATTTGCTAGCTCGAAGGGATGGTGGCAATCGCAAGTTCTGGAGGCGTTCAGGCGAATTCGCGTGGTCGAGATTGGAGGGCACGTGTTCATCTCGAGTCGCAACGTGGTAATGTCGAAGTCGTGCAAAACATCTCGAGCTCGACCTGGGCAGTAAAGGTATATATTTATTCAAATTCAATTTAATTTGGTAATATGAATTTGTAAATATGTACATATGCATAATTGTTTTACAGGAGAAAAATAAAATAATATAAATCGATTTGTTTACGGTGATTAAAATGATTTTTTGTGTACGTATATAAATAGATTTATTTTAAAATGTACATAGATTTTATTTTTATGAGTGTACATGAGTTTAAAAAGGGAAAGAAAATATTTTGTTAAATAGAATGGGTTTAAAACCAAAACCATTGAATAACTAAAGTTACCAAATAAAAGTTGATTATTCGATCATTTCGAATATTAATGAATTCTATAAAAAAAAAAATTTTTTGTTTGTACTAGGTCTGAAATGGAAAACAAGTCTGGAATAAAATGGATGGCAAAATAAAAAGCTAAGGTGAGATCTCCTCACTCAGATTTATATTTGGATTGCAGTTATTGATTGACTGTTTGATTGTTATTTGGATGTGGTATTAGATATGATAGGATATATCTATATATATAGCAATATATACATATTGGCATATGTATATATTGGATTGATGATTTCCCGCCTCGTATAGCGGATGAGACCCTATTGCGCCATTAGTAAGCGGATTTATAAAAACCTATATACCGCGATAATTCCGTACTGGAGCGGAATTGGTATTGTGCTAACATCTTTGGATGCAGGGAAACAGGTTGGAGGGATCCAACTGGACCCCTCACATTGATTGAATTTATTTATACTGTGATATGAATCTGTGAATAACTATATTGATGTTATTGATCATATTGATATCTGGAAATTGTTTGAAAGCTAAAATTTAGCTGAATGGATGTTTTGACATCATTGGATTCCAAAAATAAACGGAATTGAATTTTTGAAATCAAAATAGAAATTTCTAAGTGAATTAATTTTAGAAATTGAATAAATTTTGAAGCAAGGAATTTTAAAGTATAAAAAGTTAATTTTTATATTCTTATCGAATTTATTCCAGAATCAAGTGAAAACGTTAAGTAAATGAATTTCGTATAATAGTGATTTTAAATTGAAGAATTTAATTAAAATTTGGATTTCTAAATAGTTGGAAAAAGATAAAAGGGATTTATTTTCTTTAAGAGGAATTTGTTTAAAATGAAATAAGTTGGAAGTCCAATTATAAATTTAATTGGCAAATTGAAACAAGTTTAGAAAAAATCAATATAAAATGATTTGGGATGGGAAATTAATTTAGAAATGAATATTGAAATTGATTTGGTATTGAAGTAAAATTAGAAATCAATTTGGGATTTGATTTTGGGGTTAAAAGTGAATATTTGGGAATGTGGATTTAAAAATTGGAAATGATGTTAAAATGGGTTTATTTACAGTTTGTAAAGTTTAAAAGAACGATTTCTTTTAAAATAAATAAATTATAAGTATTTAACTTATAATATGGATTTTTGATGTATACGTTGAGTTAGAAAATTGAATGGGTCATTAAAGGAAATTTATATAATCGAAGTTGTTATAGAATAGAAAATAGAAATTATAAACGTTGTTTTATAAATTCGAAATCAATTGGGTTTGATAAATTAAATATAGAAGGACATTAAAGAAGATATATTCGCGATTTTAAATAGCGAATTTTTATTGAAATAAAATGTGTAGAAAAGACTGAAAATGTGATTAGTGAAGTATATTCACGATTTTGGACAGTGAATATATTTTTAAGTAAAATGGATAGGGTTTTGGGAAAGCGATATTATGAAATGAAGTTAATTGTTTTAAAAGATGTTTTAAAACGTGTGAACTATCGAAATCATAGATTTCAACATTTATTGTTGAAATAGACGTTTTCGAAAAATAAGGAAATGGTGGACTATAACACTGTTGTTATAGTAAATGATTTCCGAAAGGAAATATTTTTTATAGTATTGGGATTTATATATCTATCTTAATTCCGAATCCCTATACTAGTGATTTCGAGTCGTCGTAACGATGTTTTACGCAACATTCGTTTTGACTCAAATAAATGTGATTTAAGAATGATTTCCTTAAAGAATGAGATATATACTTAATTTTGATTTTAAGTATATCGAATATTTTCAAATGTTGAAAATAAATAGACTTGTGAAAATACTTATTTTTAAATAAGTATGGAATTGCTTTTCCAATGTGAAATGAACGTTTTGAGAATTTATCTTTGTAAAGATAAATTGAAATTGAATATTTGAAATCGATTTGAGAATCGTATATCAGTAGATATTTTGAAGATATAAATTCACTATGGAATTTATAAATGGAATGGGAATTTGTTTTAAAAATAAACGTTGATTTATTTTTAAAGTGTGGAAATTTTATATCTAGTAAAGATATTTTTAAAGATGAAATAATTTGGAAATTATTTGGAATCTGATGATGTTGCGCATCTTTATTGATAGTTAAATAACCGACTATCAATAATTACCTTGAGTAGGTATTTGTTGTGAATTGGATGAATTTGGATGCCACACTTATTTTTGAATAATCGCTCACTATTCGGGTTAGCCGGGAAAGGACCATGGGGTCGTATAACCCATTCCGAATATGTGATACGTCGTTATGAATCGCATTTGAAGACCAGTGTTGAAGACCAGATATTTTTGAAAACGGAAGGATTACCGTCGAGTTACTCTACATCGGCTGATCTCCGATTTAGAGGTTTTATCACCCTTAGTGACGGGAAGTCCTGACGTGATTGAAAATTATCCGGATGTGCAAGGGCTTCGTGAGAAGTGCCTTCGGTTCTGTTCGATCCCGTAACAGACTTGTATGGATTGTGTGTCTGACATTACAATTTGAGATATAAAGCTGATTTCTTTCAAATACATTTATGTTGGTGGCGGAGAATTTATTCTCTTAGCTTAACACCCTTCTCTGAGACGTACGAGCTCAGAGGTTATGTAGTTGAAATTTATCAGCGATATATCCCAATTTGGTAACGTGGCATACTGAGTGTTGCTGTGAAATGATCAGTTTTTGATCATTTGTGATATGATCATTTATTTGATCTTATATCTTTGTGATCATAGGTTGATCATTTTGTTTGACCCGAAGCAGGGCTTTTTGAGAAAGCGTAGCTTTGTGGACGAGACTTCGTCGAGCCTCACACCCCGGAAATGGTCGAAACAGGAAGGATGCGGCAAGGTTCTAGGGAGTAGCGCCCCTTAGTGTATGTCATTCCTTCTGGATAAAGGTGGTATCATGGTATGGAGCCCAGATACTTAACCTCTGTGGTTACTGCATTATTATTTCTATGTGGTTTGTTGCGAATCGGGGATCCTCGGGAAGATCGGTGACGATCGGGGGATGGCATAAGCGTGTCAGTAGTTACCTATTTTTGCAGAGGTAACCCGGCCTTGTGTTGGCAGAGATCCGGTTAGGTTCTCGGGTCGTCTATTCCAGGGACGTACCCATCGTGGATAGGAAGTTCCTTAGCCTGACCATTTGTTGGAAATCCAAAGAAACAATACGATCTTGTACGGTTTTAGTTGTAGAACCTATCATTCACTTATGGTGGTCACCACTGTTTGGATGGTAGCTATAGTAGGCATAAGTGCGGAATGCCTATGCTGGCTAAGATTAATATTATACTTTCGAAAAGTTTTCAACATTATGCACTAATAATAATATCAAAAAGAATTTGATTTTTGCGTAGTAAGCATCTTTGACTATCATAAGAAGAAATCTCCTCCAAGTCTGCGTTTGCATTGTGTGTGTGGTGGGAGGTCTTATGGTAGTTTCATTTTCCAAAAGCATTGCGAATTGACTTTAAAATTATCTTGTTGTTGTTTTAAAGATAAATAACTGTTTTACGATCTCACACCAGTCACCATGACTGACTCGGAGTTTATTGTTCCCTTCTAAACTCTGGGTGCCCACCAATTTCCACACGGGCAGCCTAGAGTTAGATTATCAGGATATTCTGGATATTCTGGAGCTTGGAGATAAGCTGGATGACGAGACGTAGTATTTGTATCTGATAGTATTTATTCCGCTGTGTATTCTGTATGAGGACAAGTTTATATAACTGTCCAGTGTTGTATATTGACTCTGATTGATGTATGTATAAACTGATATAGTTCTTTGTTTTAAAAGACTATTGATTATCTATTATATGTTATTCCGCTGCGATATGTGAGATTCTGATATTGTTTTCTGTTCTGATGTTGTTCTGTTGTTCTTCTCTTCTTTCTTCTACTCTTTTCTTCTTCTTCTGCCTTTTTCTTCTTTCTTAAACCCTCACTATTGGAGTTTCCGGCACTCGATTACTCGACAGTCGATAAAGTGAGTATCGATGTTGAATTTTCGAAAGTCGAAAATTTCGGTATGTGACAGAGTGGTATCAGAGCATATGGTTAAGCGACAACCCTGCTCTGTTGGGTGTTACTCATTAGAGATAGAGTCAGCAGTACTCTAGAATGAGTTGAGTGTAATAATAGATATGAGCGCGTATTTGTTAGTGAATATAAAATTGTTTTGTATTGTGATGATTGGTTTATTAAGTGGTATATGAACCTTCGTCGGCACAGTCTTGCAAAACTATATCGAAGGGGTTTCTAAACGCTTGAATAGAACAATTCGGCACAGTATTGTTTTAAATAGGGTAAATGAGATAATTTTGCCCAAAACTATTTTTGTATATAAAAGAAATGATTTTCTGTAAATTATAATAGTATATGGTTGCATGGTTGTTAGAGGTGATAATATTAATCTATTATCATTAAAATTGAATAAGAAATTGAAATTGTAACTCCAAAGTTAAGAAATAAAATCCATATACAAATGAAATTTGAGAATGTAAATTTTAAATGTGATTTGTAATTTGAAACAGAGTTCCAGAGAAGTTTTTGGAAATGTTTTGAAAGAAATTTGAAAATTTTTGGAGATTTGGGAAGTTTAAATCTTTTTGGAGTTAAAAATGAATTTCGAAGGTTTTGAAAAGTATTTTGGAGAAATGAAAAGCTCTAAACTCTTTTCGGTCGCTGGAAAATAATTCCGATGATGATCGCGACATCACCGGTGTTCATTTTCGGGTTTCCAAAAGAGGAATTGCTGCCAAATTGTTTTGAATAGAAGTTGTTTGAAAAATTTGGATTTTGTTTTGAAATTCAAAGGATAATTTGAACAGTTTTCAAAAATGGTTTTTGAAATGTTGGTAAACTCTGGAATACTATGTAGAAATACTTATGAAATATGAAATAAGTTGATAACTTATACAATTTGAATTTTGATAGAATAAATTTAACTTAAAGAATGAAGTAAAAATTAAAGCAAGTATAGGTGAATCAATTAAATGAAAATGGAATTCCAGATAGATATTGGAAAATTTAAAATTCATTAATGAAATGAATTTGTAATATGAATATATAAGTGATTATATAAATCGAAATGAAAATAAGTTGATAACTTATAGAATATTTGAAATCTGAGTGGAATGAAATTCAAATTGAAGACGAATGGATTAGTAACTGAAACTAATTTAAAATGGTGCAGTATGAATGAAAGCTAATCAATAAAATTCAATATTCAGAAATTGAACTGAATCCAATTAAATGTTGGAATTGAATTCAAATGGGATTGAAATGTAAAAAATTGAACGAAATTGAATATATAACTTCGATAGTGAATTAGAGATGATATAAGAAGTATATATTGAAAGTTTTGGAATTGAATGTACGAAATGGTTTGAATATATGCAACTAGATATTATGGCTAGTAGGATATACAGGTATAAATGAATTGGATTTGATTTCAAAGATAAATTTGAATTGCTCGACAAAAGGTATGTATTTAAATTTCTATATGAGATTTGCTGATTTCTTGTCTAGCCGCTTGGCTTTTTCTTTTTCTTTTTGAAATCTGAGAGTCCGTAGGGACGTTTTGTAGTCGTACCGTATTAGCCGCGCAAAGGAGACGCTGGCGAAATTTTTTGAAAATTTAGAGCGTTAGAAAATTTTTGTGAAAATTTTGAAAGTTTAAAATTTGAATTTAAACTCGAATTTGAATTGAGAAGTTAAACAATGTTGTTTGAAACTTATAATTGAAGTTGGAAATTAGTTGAATTGATAACGAATCTTTAGTAGAAAGATTTGTTTTGAAAATTGATAAAACTTTTAGATTGTGAAAAATAGTAGACGAGTTAAGGACCATTTTTTCCTAACTTGTAATTTCGAGGACGAAATTCTTTTAAGAGGGGAAGTCTGTAACGACCCAGAATTTTGAACAAATTAAATTGGAAATATTTAATTAATTTTAAATATTTGAACGGTGATTTAATTTGAATCCTCGATATAAATTCAATTTTGGCGATTTAATTACAGAATTTAATCTATTGTAAGTTGAATAAAATTTAAATCTTCAAATTAAAGTTGAAGAAAAATATTTCGAAAGCTTTTAAAATTCGTATTGATAATACCGAAGCTAATCGAACTGTCAGGATTGAATTTGAAACTGTTCTGTTCAGTTTTGAATTTAATCGTTCGTATCGATATTTAAAAATAGCCGTCCGAGGCACAGTCTCGGAATTCGACGAAACCAGTTTCATTGGGTCCGTAATAGTTTGTTATTACCGGATTTCAATTTTCGTATTTGTCAGAGTTAATACGTGACCGTACGATATGCAAACGCATCCGAATAAAATCAAATTCAAATTCATTTTTAATTTAAATTTTTGGTCAACTCAGCCACCCTACTGCCTACTTTGTCTCCTGCCTTTTCCAAGCACGTACGCATCTTGTCCCTTTTATTTCGTTCACGGCAGAACACTTCATCATTTCGTTGAAAAGAAAATTTATGGCCGCGTGCTATTCTCCTCCTTCTATTCAATTGCGAAAACAAATCATGGCAGATACTTCTTCCCTTTCAATTCAATTTGTTCGTTCCCTCCCCATTTACCTCTTGTATTCCACCGCGTGCCCCCTCTCTCAAAAATCGAAACCGCCCTCAGATAAAAATCGCGACCCCCGTGTTGTTCAAATCAATTTCGACCGAACTCGATTTCAGCGAGCGATGAAGGCGATCAACGCATGGAGATTTCGCGACTGGATTTTGGGGTTCAACATCTTCGAGCGACGACGAAGGCAGTGGCGGCGATTCTGGAAAGCATCGAGCTGGGCGTACGCGAGCGCGTGGTCGGAGCTGCAGGCCGAAGCAAGGAGGCGCGATCGATCTCGAGTGCGACCCTGTCAGGTTGGAGTCGCGAGGCAATCAAGGAGCTAGGATTTGCTAGCTCGAAGGGATGGTGGCAATCGCAAGTTCTGGAGGCGTTCAGGCGAATTCACGTGGTCGAGATTGGAGGGCACGTGTTCATCTCGAGTCGCAACGTGGTAATGTCGAAGTCGTGCAAAACATCTCGAGCTCGACCTGGGCAGTAAAGGTATATATTTATTCAAATTCAATTTAATTTGGTAATATGAATTTGTAAATATGTACATATGCATAATTGTTTTACAGGAGAAAAATAAAATAATATAAATCGATTTGTTTACGGTGATTAAAATGATTTTTTGTGTACGTATATAAATAGATTTATTTTAAAATGTACATAGATTTTATTTTTATGAGTGTACATGAGTTTATTAAGGGAAAGAAAATATTTTGTTAAATAGAATGGGTTTAAAACCAAAACCATTGAATAACTAAAGTTATCAAATAAAAGTTGATTATTCGATCATTTCGAATATTAATGAATTCTATAAAAAAAAAAAATTGTTTATACTAGGTCTGAAATGGAAAACAAGTCTGGAATAAAATGGATGGCAAAATAAAAAGCTAAGGTGAGATCTCCTCACTCAGATTTATATTTGGATTGCAGTTATTGATTGACTGTTTGATTGTTATTTGGATGTGGTATTAGATATGATAGGATATATCTATATATATAGCAATATATACATATTGGCATATGTATATATTGGATTGATGATTTCCCGCCTCGTATAGCGGATGAGACCCTATTGCGCCGTTAGTAAGCGGATTTATAAAAACCTATATACCACGATAATTCCGTACTGGAGCGGAATTGGTATTGTGCTAACATCTTTGGATGCAGGGAAACAGGTTGGAGGGATCCAACTGGACCCCTCACATTGATTGAATTTATTTATACTGTGATATGAATCTGTGACTAACTATATTGATGTTATTGATCATATTGATATCTGGAAATTGTTTGAAAGCTAAAATTTAGCTGAATGGATGTTTTGACATCATTGGATTCCAAAAATAAACGGAATTGAATTTTTGAAATCAAAATAGAAATTTCTAAGTGAATTAATTTTAGAAATTGAATAAATTTTGAAGCAAGGAATTTTGAAGTATAAAAAGTTAATTTTTATATTCTTATCGAATTTATTCCAGAATCAAGTGAAAACGTTAATTAAATGAATTTCGTATAATAGTGATTTTAAATTGAAGAATTTAATTAAAATTTGGATTTCTAAATAGTTGGAAAAAGATAAAAGGGATTTATTTTCTTTAAGATGAATTTGTTTAAAATGAAATAAGTTGGAAGTCCAATTATAAATTTAATTGGCAAATTGAAACAAGTTTAGAAAAAATCAATATAAAATGATTTGGGATGGGAAATTAATTTAGAAATGAATATTGAAATTGATTTGGTATTGAAGTAAAATTAGAAATCAATTTGGGATTTGATTTTGGGGTTAAAAGTGAATATTTGGGAATGTGGATTTAAAAATTGGAAATGATGTTAAAATGGGTTTATTTACAGTTTGTAAAGTTTAAAAGAACGATTTCTTTTAAAATAAATAAATTATAAGTATTTAACTTATAATATGGATTTTTGATGTATACGTTGAGTTAGAAAATTGAATGGGTCATTAAAGGAAATTTATAAAATCGAAGTTGTTATAGAATAGAAAATAGAAATTATAAACGTTGTTTTATAAATTCGAAATCAATTGGGTTTGATAAATTAAATATAGAAGGACATTAAAGAAGATATATTCGCGATTTTAAATAGCGAATTTTTATTGAAATAAAATGTGTAGAAAAGACTGAAAATGTGATTAGTGAAGTATATTCACGATTTTGGACAGTGAATATATTTTTAAGTAAAATGGATAGGGTTTTGGGAAAGCGATATTATGAAATGAAGTTAATTGTTTTAAAAGATGTTTTAAAACGTGTGAACTATCGAAATCATAGATTTCAACATTTATTGTTGAAATAGACGTTTTCGAAAAATAAGGAAATGGTGGACTATAACACTGTTGTTATAGTAAATGATTTCCGAAAGGAAATATTTTATATAGTATTTGGATTTATATATCTATCTTAATTCCGAATCCCTATACTAGTGATTTCGAGTCGTCGTAAGGATGTTTTACGCAACATTCGTTTTGACTCAAATAAATGTGATTTAAGAATGATTTCCTTAAAGAATGAGATATATACTTAATTTTGATTTTAAGTATATCGAATATTTTCAAATGTTGAAAATAAATAGACTTGTGAAAATACTTATTTTTAAATAAGTATGGAATTGCTTTTCCAATGTGAAATGAACGTTTTGAGAATTTATCTTTGTAAAGATAAATTGAAATTGAATATTTGAAATCGATTTGAGAATCGTATATCAGTAGATATTTTGAAGATATAAATTCACTATGGAATTTATAAATGGAATGGGAATTTGTTTTAAAAATAAACGTTGATTTATTTTTAAAGTGTGGAAATTTTATATCTAGTAAAGATATTTTTAAAGATGAAATAATTTGGAAATTATTTGGAATCTGATGATGTTGCGCATCTTTATTGATAGTTAAATAACCGACTTTCAATAATTACCTTGAGTAGGTATTTGTTGTGAATTGGATGAATTTGGATGCCACACTTATTTTTGAATAATCGCTCACTATTCGGGTTAGCCGGGAAAGGACCATGGGGTCGTATAACCCATTCCGAATATGTGATACGTCGTTATGAATCGCATTTGAAGACCGGTGTTGAAGACCGGATATTTTTGAAAACGGAAGGATTACCGTCGAGTTACTCTACATCGGCTGATCTCCGATTTAGAGGTTTTATCACCCTTAGTGACGGGAAGTCCTGACGTGATTGAAAATTATCCGGATGTGCAAGGGCTTCGTGAGAAGTGCCTTCGGTTCTGTTCGATCCCGGAACAGACTTGTATGGATTGTGTGTCTGACGTTACAATTTGAGATATAAAGCTGATTTCTTTCAAATACATTTCTGTTGGTGGCGGAGAATTTATTCTCTTAGCTTAACACCCTTCTCTGAGACGTACGAGCTCAGAGGTTATGTAGTTGAAATTTATCAGCGATATATCCCAATTTGGTAACGTGGCATACTGAGTGTTGCTGTGAAATGATCAGTGTTTGATCATTTGTGATATGATCATTTATTTGATCTTATATCTTTGTGATCATAGGTTGATCATTTTGTTTGACCCGAAGCAGGGCTTTTTGAGAAAGCGTAGCTTTGTGGACGAGACTTCGTCGAGCCTCACACCCTGGAAATGGTCGAAACAGGAAGGATGCGGCAAGGTTCTAGGGAGTAGCGCCCCTTAGTGTATGTCATTCCTTCTGGATAAAGGTGGTATCATGGTATGGAGCCCAGATACTTAACCTCTGTGGTTACTGCATTATTATTTCTATGTGGTTTGTTGCGAATCGGGGATCCTCGGGAAGATCGGTGACGATCGGGGGATGGCATACGCGTGTCAGTAGTTACCTATTTTTACAGAGGTAACCCGGCCTTGTGTTGGCAGAGATCCGGTTAGGTTCTCGGGTCGTCTATTCCAGGGACGTACCCATCGTGGATAGGAAGTTCCTTAGCCTGACCATTTGTTGGAAATCCAAAGAAACAATACGATCTTGTACGGTTTTAGTTGTAGAACCTATCATTCACTTATGGTGGTCACCACTGTTTGGATGGTAGCTATAGTAGGCATAAGTGCGGAATGCCTATGCTGGCTAAGATTAATATTATACTTTCGAAAAGTTTTCTACACTATGCACTAATAATAATATCAAAAAGAATTTGATTTTTGCGTAGTAAGCATCTTTGACTATCATAAGAAGAAATCTCCTCCAAGTCTGCGTTTGCATTGTGTGTGTGGTGGGAGGTCTTATGGTAGTTTCATTTTCCAAAAGCATTGCGAATTGACTTTAAAATTATCTTGTTGTTGTTTTAAAGATAAATAACTGTTTTACGATCTCACACCAGTCACCATGACTGACTCGGAGTTTATTGTTCCCTTCTAAACTCTGGGTGCCCACCAATTTCCACACGGGCAGCCTAGAGTTAGATTATCAGGATATTCTGGATATTCTGGAGCTTGGAGATAAGCTGGATGACGAGACGTAGTATTTGTATCTGATAGTATTTATTCCGCTGTGTATTCTGTATGAGGACAAGTTTATATAACTGTCCAGTGTTGTATATTGACTCTGATTGATGTATGTATAAACTGATATAGTTCTTTGTTTTAAAAGACTATTGATTATCTATTATATGTTATTCCGCTGCGATATGTGAGATTCTGATATTGTTTTCTGTTCTGATGTTGTTCTGTTGTTCTTCTCTTCTTTCTTCTACTCTTTTCTTCTTCTTCTGCCTTTTTCTTCTTTCTTAAACCCTCACTATTGGAGTTTCCGGCACTCGATTACTCGACAGTCGATAAAGTGAGTATCGATGTTGAATTTTCGAAAGTCGAAAATTTCGGTATGTGACAGTCACCTTGTTGTCTATTCACTTGAAAAGCTACCTCTTGAGAAACAAATTCACATATAAAACTTTTTCTGACTTCTCATTCCTTCTTCTTCCTGCTTAGAAATTTTTACAGTAAGTTTTTTTTTCTCTTTTTCCATTTCTCTTTTTGGTTTCCTCTTCCTTTGGTAGGCCTCACCTCTCCCCTAGCCGACTTCACGTCCTTACCTTTACCACCATGATGATCGGCCATCATCTCCTCTAGCCGAACCACATCCCATCACCATCCCCTATGCCGTGACTTGCCATAACCGAACCATCCCTTTGCCAAAAACCTTAGCCGACCCCATGCTTTCCCCTTCCTCTCTTCCTATTTGCCTCGGCCACGACCTCCACCTTGCCTAGCCATGACCATCCACACCTCATAGCCTTGTCTTGACCAAAATCCTATCATGGCCGAACCAAACACCAAAGTGGCCGAACCCAATTGACCATGGCCGAACCCAAAATGCAACTTCCCCTTGTACTTTTGCATTCCATGCCTTGCCATCCCCTTGTATTCACCATATCCGTGCCTTTTAGCCTTCAAACCCATCCTAGCCGAGTTTATCAAGCCACCAAACCATCATGGCCGAGCATATTTGTATGTGGCCGAGCCCACTTGCTTGTGGCCGAGCCTATTTCTATGATGGCCGAGCCCACTTGCATTTAGACTAGCTCATTTGCTTTGTCTTTTAATTATTTTTCATGTATAATTAATTTACTTATATATTTTTATTTTGTTTGCTTCTAAGATTTGGATCTTGGCTCTTCTTCCACTCAAGTTTGATTCGTGCTTTGTCATGCCTTTTCGGTGTTGTCTTGTGTTTGAATTGTTATCTCTAGCCAAAGAAGGTGAGTTTATCACTCTCGACTTCGTACTTATATTTTAGTGAATCAATGACTTGTGTAATTGTAATAGTGATATGCCATGATGTTAGTAGTCTCATATATGCATGTGATATGATATTATATGATGTTGTAACCTGATGCTATACCTGTTTTATCACATGACATGATATGCTATGCTATACTGTTCATTTTATATTATGTTTCTCACATTGCAAGTTCCCTCACTATGGGTTGAAATGATACATACCCGAATGGACTTTAGAATAGGGAAAGGTCGTTACGAGCTGAAATGATAAGCTGGAGCGAATTTTATTTGACTTGGGATTGCGGGTTTGAAATGATAAAACCTAGAATTTTAATACATTTCGGATTGAAATGATACATATCCGTATCACTTGACCTAGGTTAGAAAATACTATACAGACTCCGTGGTTAGTTTTAAAATAATATTTTTAGTTTTAAAATAATATTTTCTAAAATTATTAAGTATTTTTGAATTATGAAATTTTAACTTAAATTTTGATTTAAATGGTTTAAAATTAAATATATACTGATTTTCTATAAGTTAAAATTTTATAAGTTAATATATGGTTTAAAGTGTAAATTTTAAAATTTAATTTAACTTAATAATTCAATTTGAGTATAATATGGAAATTTTAAACCTAACCTAGTAATATAATATTTTATTATGAAATGGATATTTTTAAAATAAATAAAATAATAAGTTTCTTTGTTATAATAATAATTTAAGTTAATAATGTAATTTCACTTAATATTTCGATAAATACAGTTTTAATTTGGAAATTTTAGTAATAAAGTTTATTTAACTAAAATCATAGTTTAATTAATATCTAAATAAATAATTTTGTAAAGTAAAATAGATTTTATATAATAACTATGAAAAAAATTTAAGATATGATGTTTTTAATATGTTGTTGAAGAAATTATAATAGAATTGGTAGCATTTCCAAAATGCTATGGTTTTAAGGTTATGTTTTTTAAGTGCTATTGTTTCTAACAATGTAACATTTCGAAATGCTACTAGATAAATTGTCACATTTTCAAAGTGCTACGATTGCTAAAATATGATGTTTTCAAAATGTTACAACTAAGTGTGTAAATTTGGAAATGTTATAATTTTTTTTGAAATGAATATTATTTTGAAAGATATTGACATCAAATTTAAATGGTTTAAATGAATATGATTGATTTGAAATATAAACCATTTTGAAATTTATAACCACGGGTTATAATAACGGTTGGTTGTTAAAGAGACCGGGATTGGATATTGTCATACTCTCTGCAAATACCTAAAACCACTTTAACAACTGTGTACGCGGTGGAGGTTCCAAAATGAAGTAGGTGGTTGGTGACGTTCTATTGAGGTTTTAAGGTTATGTTTTTTTAAGTGCTACTGTTTCTAACAATGTAACATTGTCGAAATGCAACTATATAAATTGTCACATTTTCAAAGTGCTACGATTGCTAAAATATGATGATTTCAAAATGTTACAACTAAGTGTGTAAATTTGGAAATGTTACAATTTTTTTTTGAAATGAATATTATTTTTGAAAGATATTGACATCGAATTTAAATGGTTTAAAATGAATATGATTGATTTGAAATATAAACCATTTTGAAATTTATAACCACGGGTTATAATAACGGTTGGTTGTTAAAGAGACCGGGATCGGATATTGTCATACTCTTTGCCAATACCGAAAACCACTTTAACAATTGTGTACGTGGTGGAGGTTCCAGAATGAAGTAGGTGGTTGGTGACGTTCTATTGAGGTTTATGCGTGGACCTAACTCCCGTGAGTTAGCATAAGGTGGCTAAAACAGGAGCAATCGACGGGCTAAGTGAGGTAGCACCTCCGATTGGACACATTCCTTCGATTACCATTCTATTACTTTGTGATTGATTTAGTGCGCACCTTTGATTTGGGAGTGTGGTTCGAGGTGGGCGATTGCTACGGCTTTGCGTTACCACCAGCACAGAAGTGTAATTGGTATATTTACCCTGGCATTGCCTAATTGTGCCGTGTCACCTACCATATCGAGACTATTACGAGTTTTATTTGTGTCGTACCTATGGAGTGTCCTCTGGTAGCTCCAGTTTACGGGGTATTACGGTACTGTATAGACTATTGGCACTATAAAATGTGTTAAGGTGGAAAATGTAAAGCCTTAACGCTATATTTAATAGTTTATCTTACTTTAGACATTATTATAATAGCGTATTGTGCTACATAGTAGATAGTTTAACGGATCCTTAAAGGATGGGCGATCCCAAGCATCCTTTAAGTTACTTGTGCATTCCTATTTCAGTTCACTTGAGTTGATTTACATTTTATATGTATGTCCTGACTCGAGTGTTTTGTGTTTTGCTTTACGCTCGGGTCAGCCTGAGTATCACAGCTTTGGATTCGTCTTCTGTAGCTAGAGATCTAATGGAGATTATCTATCTATCTAGTTGTCTATCTATTTCTATTTCAGTTATTTCCATTCAGCCTTTGCTTATGTATTAGTGGACTTATGTATTTGGACATCCTGTTGTATTTGCTTTCAGACTCTGGTATTATGTATTAGTTTTGAGACTATGTATGTAGTAGCTTCATGAACTACTATGTTTATTTTTATTCCGCTGCGAGTTATTCTGATATTCTGTGTCTGTGATTCTATGACTGATTTTATTTGCTCCAAAATTTATTAACAATCTGTTGTTTTGAATTATTCAAGTCTGACATGTGTGGTTTTATTGTCGATTTGAATGGTCCAAAATAGTAGGATGTTACATTTGGTATCAGAGCTTTGGTTTTAGGCAAATCCTAACCTGTGGAGCAAAAACTCATTAGAGATATAGTAGAAATACCCTAGAATGAGTGAAATTAATCTTAGAATCATTTCTTTGTGAGAGAACGTATTTTTAAGTATAAAATGATTTTCAAATGATTTTAAAGGATTTTAGAAGATTATTTTGGATATAAACTTTTCTTGTTTTAAAATCTAATTTTTCCTTTAACTTCATTCTTTTTCGAATCCACCTTGTTTGATAGAATTCTTTGATTAGGATTGCCATTCTAGTGAATCTTGTTTTTTGTCTTTCTCTTTTACCTTTGTCCTAAAATTCATTCTTGTTTTTTCCAGGATGAATCATAGGAATGCCAGATGTCGGGGTCATGGTGTTGCCCCAGTTCCAGAGCCTATTGCACCCATTAGGTTCACCACTCTCTGTAAGGAGTTCACTCAGCTTCGTTGTACCAAGTTTTCTGGATCAGAGACCATCATTGAGGCTTAACAGTGGCTGAGTGGTTTAGAGAGGAATTTCACTGGTTTGGAGATCAGCGATGCTCAGAAGCGTCAGTTGGCAGCTTGGCAGTTGTAGGAGGAAGCCCAGGATTGGTGGGAGTCTGTTACTACTCAGACTGTTGAGGCAAATATTTCTTGGGAGTAGCTTAGGTATCATCTTGAGTTGGTTTTTGAGTTTGGTTCAGTTTTCTTTCTTCGAATCTTTCTTAAGTTCGGATATCTTATTTCAGGGAGGCTTTTGTGGCAAAGTGGATGCCCGAAGCCGGGAAGTCTCAGCTATATAGGGTGTTTATGGATTTAAGCAGGGGAATATGTCCTTTTCTGAGTATGAGCGGAAGTTCAATGAACTGTCCAAGTTTGGTCCTAGCCTGATTGATACCTCTCTTAAGAAGAATGAGAAGTTTATAGCTGGAGCTCACCCAGAGTATTATGATCATCTCATTTCTCATGTGCATAGCCCGTTTACTGGACTGATGGATATAGCCATTAGATATGAGAACCCCACTTCTAAGGAAGCTTCTATTGCTCGTGCCCCTTCATCTCAGCCTTTTTTTGGTAACTCTAAGAAGAGAAAGCCTAACTTTCATCAGTAGAAGAAGAATTGGCTCAAGACTCCTGGTTTGGGATCTTCTTCTTGTCAGCGGCAGCCTATTGATCTTTCTTCCATCACTTGTTTCAAGTGCGATCAGAAGGGTCATTATGCCAACAGTTGTCCATCATCTGCCGGTGTCACCATTCCTCCACCTCAGGATACTAGGAACAACCTCTGTCATGTCTGTTTGCAACCTGGTCATTTCAAGAAGGATTGTCCTTTGTATCAGAAGGGCAAGACATCTGGAGTCTTTGCCTTGACTTCTTCCACTCATGCTCTGCCTACTCCACCTGCTCCTAGTGATACCCAAGGTACTCTCCATGGCACCTTTACTCTGTTTAATTTTCTTGTTCGTGTTTTATTTGATATTGGAGCTTCCCATAGTTTTATTTCTGTGGATCTTTGTAATAAGTTTGAGCATCTCCTTTCACCTGAGTTTGCGGCTGTACCTTTGTGTGTTACTAATCCTATTGGGGGTCCCGCGAACCTTAATAGGATTTGTAGAAGGATTAAACTCTTTTATTCTGGTTATCGTTTTTCTGGTGATTTCTATGTTCTGGGTTTTGATGCCTTTGATATATTGCTTGTAGGAGATTGGCTGAAGGATCATGAAGCCATTATCTCTTGTAAAACCCGAACTGTTTCTCTTGTTGGTGATAAGGCTGATACATTGGTGATTCAGTGTAGTATGCGTAAGGATTTTGTTGGCAGTTTTATTTTTTCTCTTGATTCTTCTCCTAGTGATCTAAATTCAATTCATGTGGTTAAACTCTATCCCAATGTATTTGGTGAAGTCACTTCTTTACCTCCTAAGCGGGAAATCGATTTCCGTATTGATCTTATTCCTGGAGCTCGACCTATAGTACTTCCTCACAGAGGAATGGCACCCCGCGAGAAGGTTGAGTTGAGGAAGCAAATTGAGGACTTTTTCTCCAAGGGTCTGATCAGACCTAGTCATTCTGAATGTGGAGCAATAGTTGTTTTCATCACTAAGTCTGATGGTTCTTTGAGGATATGTGTTGATTATAGGGAGCTGAACAAGATCACTATGAAAAATAGATATCTTATGCCTCGTATCAATGATATGTTTGATAAGCTTTATGGTGCTAAAGTGTTCTCTCAACTTGATCTTGCCATAGGTTTACACCAGCTCAGAGTTGTCGAGTAAAGTATTCCTAAGATTGCTTTCTGTACTGAGAATGGTTTCTATGAATGGTTAGTTATGCCTTTTGGTTTGACTAATGCCCCAGCTTTCTTTGTTGATCTTATGAATTGTGTTTTTCGTGATGTTCTTAACAAGTTTGTTCTAGTCTTCGTCGATGACATTCTTGTTTTCTCTAAGTCAAAGGAGGAACATAAGGTCCATTTGAATTCTGTTCTGGAGATTCTTAGGAGTCATCAGTTGAAAGCTAAATTCTCGAAATGCCTTTTCTGGAAAGATGAAGTCCGACTTCTTGGACATATTGTTTCTGGTAATGGAGTTTCTGTTGATCCAGTTAAGATCGCTGTGATCAATGTAAGTCTATCTTCTCTCTTCTTTCTTCTGTAATCTAATTATTCTATCTTTCTCTGTAGTTCTTATTTTTCCCTCTTCTATTTCAGGATTGGGAAACTCCTAGGACTCCATCTGATATTCGTAGTTTTCTGGGCCTTGCCGGTTATTATCGGAGATTCATTGAGAATTTTGCTCGGATTGCTGCACCTCTCACTACTTTGACTTGTAAGAATGCAAAGTTTATATGGAATGATAAGTGTGAAGCTGCATTCAATGAGTTAAAGTGCAAGCTTAATCCTGCACCAGTTCTTACCATTACAAATGGAAATGAGTGATTAACGGTATACACTGATGCTAGTCGTGAAGGTTTGGGGGCTGTTCTGATGCAGGATGGGAAGGTCATTGCTTATGTCAGTCGTCAGTTGAAGACCCATGAAGCTAATTATGCTGCTCATGATTTGTAATTGCTTGCCGTGGTTTTTGCTTTGATGCTTTGGAGGCATCATCTTTTGGGAACTAAGTTTGAGCTCTTTACAGGTCATCAGTCTTTGAGATATATTTTCACCTAGAAGGATTTGTATTAGAGGCAGATTAGGTGGCTTGAGTTCCTCGCTTCTTATGACCTCGACATCAACTATACCCCTGGAAAAGCTAATGTTGTGGCCGATGCCTTGAATTTAAAAAAGGCGATGTTGTGTTAGCTTGTTGTTTCTTATCCTCTTATGAATCGTATCATTGCTAAGCAGGATGAGGATAGGATGCTTAGGCTTATTAAGGAGAATGTTCATAGAAGGGTTGGTGTTAGTAGTTAAGATGGTAGTGGAGCTTAGATCGATGATAGAGGGATTTTGAGGATTAATAATCGGATTTGTGTCCCGAATGTCGATGGTTTGAGGCAAGAGTTACTTCGGGAAAATCATCGATCCAGACTTTCTATTCATCCAGGTGTGACGAAGATGTATCGGGATATGAAGAAGTTGTATTGGTGGAGGGGTATGAAGTGTGATATCACCATTTTTGTGAGTAGGTGTGCGACTTGTCAGCAAGTCAAGGCCGATCATTAGAAGACCCCTAGATTATTTCAACCCTTTGAGGTTCCCAATTGGAAATGGGAACATGTTTTTATGGATTTTATTGATGGATTACCGAGGACTAGGAGGGGTAATGAGAGTATTTGGGTTATTGCGGATAGATTGACCAAGTCAGCTCATTTCATTCCGGTCAGATCTACCCGTTCTGCTTCTAGCTTGGGTGAGATTTATATGAGGGCGATTGTCCGTCTTCATGGGGTTCCTGTCAGTATTGTTTGTGATAGAGATCCCACCTTTACCAGCCAGTTTTGGTAGGCTTTTCAGGAATCTTTAGGTACTCACCTCAATATGAGCACTGCTTACCATCCACAGACCGACGGTCAAATGGAAAGAGTGAATCAGATTCTGGAGGATCTTCTTCTTGCCTGTGTCCTTGATTATGGAGGATCTTGGGAAGATCATCTCCATCTCGTCGAATTCACCTATAACAACAGTTATTAGGTATAACCTAAAATCTTCTATTTTAATCTTGTCTTAATCCCTTATCTATCTTATTTCATCTTTTGAATCCTTGCTAGTATTTGCAATGTCTCCATTTGCTGCTCTTTACGGATGACCTTGCAGATCTCCATCTTGCTGGTTTGAATCCGGTAATCATTTGGTTCTTGGTCCTGATATGATTCAGGAGGCTTCTGAGAGAGTAGAGGAGATTAAGAGGAAGATGAGGAGTGCTCAGGATAGGCAGAAGAAGTACACTAATCGGCGTATGAGGAGTTTGGAGTTTTCTATTGGTGATTAGGTTTTCCTTAAGGTCTCTCCCTAAAGGAATGTGATTCGGTTTGGTTGGAGAGGGTAGCTTGCTCCTAGGTTCATTGGTCCTTTCCGCATCTTGGAGAGGGCTGGTTCTTTAGCTTATCGTTTGGATTTTCCTGAGAAGCTTTTTGGAGTGCATAATGTATTCCATGTTTCGCATCTTCGTTGGTATCTTCATGATCCATCTTTGATTGTCCAGTCTTTTGCTCTCGAGAGTTTGGATGTTGAGCCAAACCTGACTGTCGAGAGGAAGCCACTTCGTATTATCGATAGAGGTACGAAGCAGCTGAGAAAGAAATCTGTCAACCTGGTCAAAGTGCAGTGGAGTACTGATGATCGGGATTGTACTTGGGAGACGGAGGAGGGCATGCTTGCTTCGAATCCGGAATTGTTTGTTTCAGGTACTATTCGTTGTTCTATCTTATCTTTCTTTGTTTTTCTGTGTCTCATTCCTTTTCGAGGACAAAAAGCTCTGAGTGGGGGAGAGTGTAACAACCCGTAGTTTCAGCAATTATTTTAAATAAAATTTATTGAAAACTTTGATTTTAAATCATTTAAAAATTGAAATATTGGAATTTTATTTTGTATTTTAGGATTTATTGAGAATTATTTTTCCAAATATAATAAAATAAAGATTTTTCTGAAAATTTAAATTTTGGTCAACTTTGGTCAAAATTTGACTTCCTGTTGAAAATTTTAAATTTGAATTTTAAATTTTTATTCTTTTTCTTTGAAGCTGGATTTGATTTTAACATTCTCTCTGCTTTTCGTTTCGTCAAATTCTGATTTATACTTTTCAAATCTGTAAATTTTCAGCGTTTTACTCGCAATTATTTTCCGTATTTTTATTTTCTATTTTTATTTGGGTTTTTGGGCTAGATTCGGTTTGTAAATTGGCTTGTTATTTGTTGATGGGCTTTGGCTAATGGGCTAGGCTATCCAAGAGTCACCTTGTTGTCTGTTCACTTGAAAAGCTACCTCTTGAGAAACAAATTCACATACAAAACTTTTTCTGACTTCTCATTCCTTCTTCTTCCTGCTCAGAAATTTTTGTAGTAAGTTTTATTTTCTTCTCCTTTTCCATTTCCCTTTTTTGTTTCCTCTTCCTCTTCCTTTGCTTGGCCTCATCCTCTCCCCTAGCCGACTTCACTTCCTTGCATCCACCACCATGATGATCGACCACCATCTCCTCTAGCCGAACCACATCCCATCACATCCCCTAGGCCGTGACTTGCCATAGCCGAACCATCCCCTTGCCAAAAACCCTAGCGACCCCATGCCTTCCCCTCCCTCTCTTCCTATTTTCCTCGACCACCACCTCCTCCTTGCCTAGCCGTGACCATTCACACATCATAGCCTTGTCTTGACCAAAATCCTATCATGGCCGAACCAAACACCAAAGTGGCCGAACCCAATTGACCATGGTCGAACCCAAAATGCCACTTCCCCTTGTCCTTTTGCATTTCATGCCTCGCCATCCCCTTGTATTCACCATAGTCATGCCTTTTAGCCTTCAAACCCATCCTAGCCGAGCCTATCAAGCCACCAAACCATCATGGCCGAGCATATTTGTATGTGGCCGAGCCCACTTGCTTATGGCCGAGCCTATTTCTATGATGGCCGAGCCCACTTGCATTTAGACTAGCTCATTTGCTTTGTCTTTTAATTATTTTTCATGTATAATTAATTTACTTATATATTTTTATTTTGTTTGCTTCTAAGATTTGGATCTTGGCTCTTCTTCCACTCAAGTTTGATTCGTGCTTTGTCATTCCTTTTCGGTGTTGTCTTGTGTTTGAATTGTTATCTCTAGCCAAAGAAGGTGAGTTTATCATTCTCGACTTCGTACTTATATTTTAGTGAATCAATGACTTGTGTAATTGTAATAGTGATATGCCATGATGTTAGTAGTCTCATATATGCCTATGATATGATATTATATGATGTTGTAACCTGATGTTATACCTGTTTTATCACATGACATGATATGTTATGCTATACTGTTCATTTTATATTCTGTTTCTCACATTGCAAGTTCCCTCTCTATGGGTTGAAATGATACATACCCGAATGGACTTTAGAATAGGGAAAGGTCGTTATGAGCTAAAATGATAAGCTCGAGCGAATTTTATTTGACTTGGGATTGTGGGTTTGAAATGATAAAACCCGAAATTTTAATACATTTCGGATTGAAATGATATATATCTGTATCACTTGACCTAGGTTAGAAAATGCTATACAGACTCCGTGGTTAGTTTTAAAATAATATATTTAGTTTTAAAATAATATTTTCTAATATTATTAAGTATTTTTGAATTATGAAATTTTAACTTAAATTTTCATTTAAAAATAAATATATACTGATTTTCTATAAGTTAAAATTTTATAAGTTAATAAATGGTTTAAAGTGTAATTTTTAAAATTTAATTTAACTTAATAATTCAATTTGATTTTAATATGGAATTTTTATACCTAACCTAGCAATATAATATTTTATTATGAATTGGAAATTTTTTAAATAAATAAAATAATGAGTTTCTTTGTTATAATAATAATTTAAGTTAATAATGTACTTTTAACTTAATATTTGGATAAATACAGTTTTAATTTGGATATTTTAGCAATAAAGTTTATTTAACTAAAATCATAGTTTAATTAATATCCAAATAAATAATTTTGTAAAGTAAAATAGATTTTATATAATAACTATGATAAAAATTTAAGATATGTTGTTTTAAATATGTTATAGTAGAAATTATAATAGAATTGGTAGCATTTCCAAAATGCTATGGTTTTACGGTTATGTTTTTTTAAGTGCTACCGTTTCTAACAATGTAACATTTTCGAAATGCAACTATCAAGGTTTTAAATCTCGGATTTCGGTCACGTCTCGTCTCGAAGAATTTAGATAGCTTATCTCGTATCGGGTGAGATCTCGAATGAGATCAGTACATCTCAATTGTCCATCTCGGATTTACATCTCGGTTTCTAAAATTCATTTCGGAGTTATCTCGGAGTATATGTCATGTCGGAAATTAGTTTTCATACACCTAAATTTATAATACTAGTCACTACCTTAAGGAAAACACTATGCACTTACCTTGAATATATCACACGCTTATCATTAGTAATTTAGTATGGAAAAATATCACTTGTATCATGTAAAATAAACAAATAACTAGATTTCATGAATAATGTTCAATATAATATCATATGAGATAAAGTAGACAAAAAACAAACCATAACATTTGCACCTTTACTTCGTTTGATCATTCACTTAACTTTCCTACACAATATAATGTCTCATTTCTACCTTTTATGATTTACAGTGCTCCAAGGGAAATCTTAATTTTATAACTTCAAATACAAAAGTCTACAAGTAGAATTCAGATATTCTATGTCTGATTATAGTATTTAATTATTAGCAAACAAAATCTCATTAAGCAACTAATAGCATAAATATTTCAAACAAACGTAGAAAATAGCATACATAGTACAAACAATTTTCAAACATTTAGTAATATTATAAGAAAAGGAAAAAAATGATGTACGAATGAACATGTAATCATCAAATGAAATTAATAGATGAAAGAGAATTCCTTTATTGCTTAAAAATAAGCCTTGAGGAAAAAAATTATAGCAGCAAAGACTAAATGAAATCAAATTGGGAATCCGTTTGGAACATAAAGTTAAATAAGTGAAGCCCAAAATTTATAGCCGCAAAAAAACAGGGTTAGGAAAAAAACTCAAGAAAGTTTCGAAAAAAGAAAAATAAAATCGGATGTAAATTAATTTGGATCAGAAACCTAAATGAAAATCATAAAGTGAAATACTTACCATAATCGATGTAGATATTATCATCTTCTTACACTCGTCACTGCCGTAAAATAAGAAACGAAGATTAAATGAGATTTATATAAGAAATAAGGGTTAAAAAAATTACAATGAAGAAGGCTTAAATTAAGGTAAAGGATGAGCCAGCCCAATACGGAAAAAGAGTTGATTTTTTCCAAAATTAAAAAATTCGGCCGAAATCTCGCTGTTAAATCTCGTCCGAGATACCGGACGAGATATTGAAATATCGTCCGAGATTTGGGTCAGACGAGATTCAAACGAAATAGGATGTTTCGAATCGCCCAGGCTTGAAAACGAGATCTCGCCCGAGATCTCGGCCGAGATGAGCGAGATTTAAAACCTTGGCAACTATATAAATTGTCACATTTTCAAAGTGTTACGATTGTTAAAATATGATGATTTCAAAATGTTACAACTAAGTATGTAAATTTGGAAATGTTACAATTTTTTTTTTGAAATGAATATTATTTTTGAAAGATATTGACATCGAATTTAAATGGTTTAAAATGAATATGATTGATTTGAAATATAAACCATTTTGAAATTTATAACCATGGGTTATAATAACGGTTGGTTGTTAAAGAGACCGGGATCAGAGATTGTCATACTCTCTGCCAATACCGAAAACCACTTTAACAATTGTGTACGCGGTGGAGGTTCCAGAATGAAGTAGGTGGTTGGTGACGTTCTATTGAGGTTTATGCGTGGACCTAACTCCCGTGAGTTAGCATAAGGTGGCTAAAACAGGAGCAATCGATGGGCTAAGTGAGGTAGTACTTCCGATCGGACACATTCCTTCGATTACCATTCTATTACTTTGTGATTGATTTGGTGCGCACCTTTGATTTTGGAGTGTGGCTCGAGGTGGGCGATTGCTGCGGCTTTGCGTTACCACCAGCCCAGAAGTGTAATTGGTATATCTACCTTGGCATTGCCTAGTTGTGCCGTGTCACCTACCATATCGAGACTATTACGAGTTTGATTCGTGTCGTACCTATGGAGTGTCCTCTGGTAGCTCCAGTTTACGTGGTATTACGGTACTGTATAGACTATTGGCACTATAAAATGTGTTAAGGTGGAAAATGTAAAGCCTTAACACTATTTTTAATAGTTTATCTTACTTTAGACATTATTATAATAGCGTATTTTACTACATAGTAGATAGTTTAACAGATCCTTAAAGGATGGGCGATCCCAAGCATCCTTTATGTTACTTGTGCATTCCTTTTTCAGTTCACTTGAGTTGATTTACATTTTATAAGTATGTATGTCCTGACTCGAGTGTTTTGTGTTTTGCTTTATGCTCGGGTCATCCTGAGTATCATAGCTTTGGATTCATCTTTTGGAGCTAGAGATCTGCTGGAGATTATCTATCTATCTAGTTGTCTATCTATTTCTATTTCAGTTATTTCCATTCATCCTTTGCTTATGTATTAGTGGACTTATGTATTTGGACATCCTATTGTATTTGCTTTCAGACTCTAGTATTATGTATTTGTTTTGAGACTATGTATGTAGTAGCTTCATGAACTACTATGTTTATTTTTATTCCGCTGCGAGTTATTTTGATATTCTTTGTCCATGATTCTGTGATTGATTTTATTTGCTCCAAAATTTATTAACAATATGTTGTTTTGAATTATTCAAGTCCAACATGTGTGGTTTTATTGTCGATTTGAATGGTCCAAAATAGCGGGATGTTACAATTTTACTTCATGTTGCACACTTCTATTTCAATGCAGCAGCTTCCTTTTGCACTTCATTTCCTACTTATGTAAATGATCACTTGCTTGATATTTTAACTCATGTACTGAAAGAAAAACTATTTTTCTCTCCTATGTTATTCTTTCACATTATATCTGGCATTATAATTCTCATTATGGCCCTCTATTACGATACTGCTGCTACTTATGTTTTTTTTCTTTCTCCATTGTCAACTTTTTAATGCAAGAATGTTGTATGCCTATTCCTATATCTCAGTTCATATGCGTAAATTAATAGTGGATGGTTCCAGCTAACCTATTCTGGCTCACCCACACAACTGCATTTCCCACATAAAACTGATCTCTACATTAATTACCTTTAGACGTGAAAATGAGAAGCAAGCATGCGAATTTCTTCAATGCTTTATAAACAAATCTTATTTATACAACTACATGACTCGAGTTTAATTAGTTACCTAACCTACAACCAGACTTTGAACATATTAACAACAACATGCATGCTAACTTCTAAAACACATTGAGAGCTGGACTTTCAACTTAACATTACAGCTCTAAGTTATTTGCGTTTTATATACATTTTACTCATTTATAATAGTTCTAGTAAAAAGATAATTCAAAGTAAGTATAACTCAGTACAGGAATAAGCAGAGACAATGCTTTATTTTTTACTTCACTGCATCTAAATTCTACTAGCAATCATATCCTTAATACATCAGTTTCCACAAATCCTTACTAATAATATATATTAGTTCTATTACATTACATGCATAGGTAAAAGATAGCTTATTCAAAGTGTTTGAGAACGAAACAGAAAGAGATTCAAAATTAATTCATCACAGCTAGTCATATTGATACAACTGGATCTATATATATAGGGTTTAGAATAGAAGATTGTGCACGTGCACAACCTGATAAAATAAACTGTCAACAGAATATATATAATTCTCTAACACTCTCCCTTAATTCAAACTCTCCTCTTCTATCTCCTTCTTCTTTTCTTCACCTCCTACTCTCATATATGCTTCAACATTCAGCTCTTGTCTTAACTTCACAAACCGAGTGCATGAGAGAGATTTAGTTAACACATCTGCCTTCTGGTACAGCGCTGGAATATGATTGATACAGATTTTTGCCTTTAGCCACTTGCTCTCTCACGAAATAGAGGTCTAGCTCGATATGTGTAACGACCCGACTTTCCATCACTAGAAAGTCGCATCATTAATAAGAAAGAAAGGGATAGAAAAGAGAAAAGATAGAGAAGAAAGAACTAAAAAACATCAGAATCTCACAGCGGAAACGGAACAAAATATAATACATCACATATCTATTACATAGTATCATATACATCAGAGATACACAGCTTATACGTCACACATTAGAAAATTATAAACACTTGTCTTTCATACAACTCAAAACATCACAGAGATACAACACATCGGGAATACACATAAACACTAACACAGCGAAACCAATATATATCTATACGCTGAAACCTCCTGCTCCATTGCTCCTACAGAATTTGACAAAGCTAACCTGATACCCTTGGCTACTCGTAAAACTTTGAGTACTCGAGAGTTTAAGAAAAACAGAAATAAACTCCGGGTCAGACATGGGTCTGGTATGAGTAAACGGTTAAAGCTGCTTAACTTTTAAAAATCCTTTGAAACAAAGGTATCACGTAAGACTCCCCACACATAAACATTGGTAAGTTTTTACCTTACGCTAACCAAACATTTGATAGGAAATCCAGTTATATTATAATAGTGTCTAGGGTTTTCAAGTAAAGTACAGAAATAGCTGGAATGCTTACATCTCACGTTCCAACATAGTTGGGCACAACTAATACGTACGGCACTTATTGGAGATTGGATTCCATACAATGGCAGGGCTACCGGGGTACCTCCCATCACAGTACGTGGCCTAGATCACCGTACCGAGGATTACTCCCAATCCCTGCAACAAAAGGCCGGAACATCCCTTACTGGATAATTCCCACACAAGACACCCCACGGTTGTCATGACCAGCCGCACACAAAGCCGAAATAATAAGGATTATCTAGACAGGGGTAATCTCGTCCTACTTGGGTGCTACCCACTAACCATGCTGCACCTCCCCTGTTTTAGCCATTCCCGGTTGATGAGGCTTGAGGCTACGATTACCTTAAGAGAACACATCTCTTAGAATGCTCATCGTCCACCTGACGATGTTCTGGAAGCATTCAATCCATACAAGTTCGTTCCGGGTTCGAACGAAACCGAAGGCATTATCTCGTTACACTCATTTTGGAATCACCCTCAGAGTTAACGACAATAACCCTTGCATTTTGAATCTTCATCTTCACTTGAGATTCACGACCTATCGTTAATGTGGATCGATGTGGTTTTCGGATATCCAAATCTGGAAACCCGATCCCGGTCTCATCGAAATCCAAATCACCATCTTTTAGGTCCAAGTTGTTTTAGAGTTTAAAACAATTCAATTCAATTATCTACATACATACAGATAGATAATTCACAATATAACAATGGATAATCACATTATCATCATAAACAGATAATCTATATTATCAACTCAAATAGATAATCAATATTATGATACTTAAAACAAGCATCCATATCACAATAGATATTATTCATCTCATATCTAAGATCACAATCAATCAATGGGATATCAATATCATTCATCCATAAGCAATGATTTATTATTCAAAATCTATTGTTAACCCTTAAGTTTCTTCGACTCAAGAATTGTACGACTCATGGTCTTACGAGATAAGAAATGTACGACTCATGGTCTTACGAGATAAGAAATGTACGACTCATGGTATTACGAGATAAGAAATGTACGACTCATAGTCTTACGAGATAAGAAGTGAACAACTTAAGTTATGTGACGACTTAGTGATTTAAAAGAGTCAACGACCTAATTGCTAAAGGGACCTACGAGTTAGCAGGCCTACGACTTAAGAGCTTCATGACTCAACGAGACAAGCTTCTTACGACTCAAGAGGCCTTACGACTTAAAGGCTCTACGACTCATGAGGTCTTACGACTCAAGAGGCCTTACGACTTAAAGGCTCTACGACTCATGAGGTCTTACGACTCAAGAGGCCTTACGACTTAAAGGCTCTACGACTCATGAGGTCTTACGACTCAAGAGGCCTTACGACTTAAAGGCTCTACGACTCATGAGGTCTTACGACTCATGAGGCCTTACGACTTAAAGGCTCTACGACTCATGAGGTCTTACGACTCATGAGGCCTTACGACTTAAAGCCCGTGCTTATGCTACCTTTATCTGGTAAGTCGGCTACGAGTTAGCACTTGTCTTCAACTGAGCCACAAGAAGAACCCAGTATGGCGCCCATGAGTTATCTTAAGTCGGCTACGAGTTATTGCTTACCTTAAGTCGGTCACGACTCATGACTTAGCCAATTTTCTGTCCAGAATTCAGAGCTGCTCCTATAAATACCCCATCACTTCCAACATGAAAGGGGACTTTTGGGCAAATCATTTCTAAAGCGCCGTTACTCTGTCGAACTCTCCACTCATTCAGCAACCAAGGATCCTTCAAGCATTCGCGACACTACAACGATCTTCGAGAGAAATTCCTTACATCCAACATGGATTCAACGAGTTTCATCGTCGAAGATTGAGCTAGTAGTCAAGATTGTTTCTTGTGATCGAATTGTACCGTTTTCATAAGAGATTTGTATCGATTTGTAACCGGATTCAATAATAAAGAGATTCAAAGTGGACGTAGGGTAAATCTCAAGCCGAACCACTATAAATTGCTGTCTTTTACTGCTTTTCTGCCAGTTTACTGCTTAAATTCTATTCCCGTCACACGAGTGGTGCTTTCATGATTCTATTACTCACACCGGGTGTTAGCATTCACTTTTTAGTGTTAACATTTTGGTGCTTTCACCGAGAATTGAACTCAGGCTACTACTCACCATTGCTTCACAGAAGTTTGCTGAAAGAATTTCCTACAAAACCAGAAGTTTATCAGACATAATGGCTCCTGGAAGGAAACGAAAGTCTGTCAGAACTGATGATGACCGTGATAATACTGCCACTTCTCTCTCTCCAAATCAGGCAGCTCCAAGCGTCGGTGTGACGCGACAAGAGTTAGATGCTGCTGTATCCGGACTGTATCAGCAGATTGAAACTCAGAATAATCTGATGATGGAAAAGCTGAATGCTCTATTTGGTACGAATCAAAGACCAGTAAGTAATGAGGGAAACTTTGCTAATGCTGCTCCCAATTCCGAGGGAAGAAATATTCCTCACGAAGGATCCGGTGCTGCCGAAGGAGCACCCCTCCAGGCCGAAGGATCCAGGCCGTCACCAGTTCTTCATGAGCATTTACCTGGACAAACCCCCGAAAAGATGGCCGAGGTCTATTCTGCGAAATCTCTGAACAATGAGGAATATATCTTTCTGGTATGATCAAGCAAATAATGAAAGAGAGCATGCAAAGAGATGAAGATGAGAGTGAATGAGGATTCGCACCAAGTAGAACTCCGTTTACCAAGAAGATTCTAAAGGCTGAATTTCCTAGAAAATTTGTTCCCCCCACCATTCCTGCTTATCGGGGAACAAGTGATCCAAATCAGTTCTTGTATAAATACGACTGGCACATGACCGGCGCAAGAGCAACTGACGAAATAAAGTGCCGGTATTTTCCAGTTTATTTAGAAGGAGTGGCACTTTTCTGGTTTACCAAGCTTCCTGTCCGATCTGTAGATCAGTTTTCCGATCTGACCCGAAAGTTCAAAGAGCAATTCAGGCTATACGCTTCAAAGGCAAAAGACATAATGTCATTGTCCAGTCTTGAACAGAATCCGGGAGAGCCTATTAAATCATTCCTGAACCGCTTCAATATAGCTCTGGCAGAAGTTGATAACGCAGAGCCACGAATGATCTTGACCTATTTGATGCGTGCTATCGACAAATCGAGCGAATTTGGAAAATGGCTAAAGATGAAAGAGCCAAATTCTCTCGAGAAATTCTACAAGAAAGCTGATGAATTCATACGCTTGGAAAATCTTCCGGCATCAATGAAAGTGGTGGCAGCGAAGGTGGAAAATAATATTGCTGCTCCGGTGAAGAAAGATTCCGGAGGTCAGAAAAGGGAAAATCACGAGGGGAAGAAACAAAAGGATACAAAGAAACCTCGCTTATTCAAACCTTCAGATTTCACTCGATTGACCGACACTCTGGAAAATATCTAATTCGCCACCAAAGATGTTGTGGACTATCCCAAACCGGCTGAGATAAAACCGGGAAAGGGCGCTATGAGAAATGGAAAATTCTGCCGCTTTCACAACCAACCCGGTCATGATACCAATGACTGTCGTCACTTGAAGAGCTTAATTGAAGAATTATTGAGAGAAAACAAGCTGCAACAATATGTCAAGAAAAACAGAAGTGACCCATCTTCGTCTATTCAGAGACAACAACCCCCTACTCAGCCATCAAGTTCAGGTAAAGGTATTGTGGCACATGAATCTGAGAGGCCCGTTATCAACGTCATTACAGGGGGGCCACACCCAGCAGGCAGAAGCTGGGGTGAAATGGAACGATATGCTCATGCTTTGAAGTATATCCCAGCAGAGGAAGATGTTTTTGCTGTAGAAAATACTGCACCCCTGAAACAGCAAAAGATTTCGGATGATGATATTATGTTCAAAGCTAGGGATTCTATTGGTATTGAAGCTCCGACCATAGATCCCTTGGTTATCTCTGCAGGAATTGGACCAGCTATAGTAAGACAAGTGCTTATTGATTGCGGTGCTTCCTGCAATATACTCTTCAAGAAAACATTTGACCAGATGAAGATCCCAATGACCGACGTTCAGGCTTTGTCACAAAAGATCGTTGGTTTCACTGGGGAACCGCAGCAACCAATCGGAACTGTCGAGTTGTTCGTGGAACTTGGGGAAGGGCAGAAAAGGGTAACTCGCAAACAAACCTTTGTGATTGTCGACGGATTTTCTGCCTACAATGCTTTCCTAGGCAGGCCGACTCTAGCTGCATTCAAGGCCATTTTGGCCCCGTGGTGCCTAACTATGAAGTTTCCTACGGAAAATGGTGTTGGTGTCATCAAGGGAGATCAAAATGCTGGACGCGAATGTTATCTCATAGAGCTTCGAGAAGCCAGAAAGAGAGAGATGGGTAAGGATGCGGCAGCTCCCCTCCGCATCAAAAACCCAACCTTATAGCAAATACAGGGTGGTCCCTGCACTGGTGAGCATAGTGGTGCAAGGCGAGAAATGGACCCCAGAAAATCCAGTGCAGAGGAGAATAGAGTGGTGCCTGTGGAAGTTACGGTACCAATACCTGTCGACTCCAAAGACCCAAACAAAGTACTTAATGTGGGTTCGCAACTAAGTACAACAGTTCAAAATACACTGATATCATTTCTAAAAGCAAATCTGGACGTGTTCGCTTGGTGTCATGCTGATATGTGTGGAATCTCTCCAACAATTGCTGTTCACACTCTGAATGTCGATCCGAAATTCACACCAGTAAAACAGAAAAGAAGAACTCAAGGTCCAGAAAGGTCAGCAGCTTTAAAGGAAGAAGTAGATCGTCTCTTGGAGAATAATTTCATCAAAGAATCCACTTATCCAAATTGGGTTTCAAATCCAGTACTGGTTAAGAAGGCAAATGGAAAGTGGAGAGTATGCATTGATTTCTCAGATCTAAACAGAGCTTGCCCCAAAGACTGCTTCCCATTGCCTAGAATCGATCAACTGGTGGATGGGACGGCTGGACATGAGTTGTTATCTTTTATGGATGCCTACTCTGGATACAATCAGATTATGATGAATGAACCAGATCAGGAGGACACAAGCTTTATTACAGATGTGGGACTCTACTGTTACAAAGTCATGCCATTCGGATTAAAGAATGCAGGGGCAACCTACCAAAGACTTGTCAACGCTATGTTCAAGCCTCAGATTGGCAAAACTATGGAAGTCTATGTTGATGATATGTTAGTAAAGTCAAAGAAAGCAGTAGACCACATGGATCACTTGGCGGAGATGTTCACAATTCTTCGAAAGTACAGAATGAAGCTCAATCCATTGAAATGTTCATTCGGGGTAGAGTCTGGAAAATTCCTGGGTTTCATCGTAAGCGCTAGGGGCATCTAGGCCAATCCTGCTCAAATAACAGCTCTAAGAGAAGTTAAAGCCCCTAGAACAAAGAAAGAACTGCAAAGTCTCGATGGAAAAGTTGCCGCTCTTAGTCGCTTCATTTCCAAGGCCACAGACAAATGCATTCCCTTCTTTGATGCTTTAAAGAAAGGAAAGAGAAATTTCGAATGGACTCCCGAATGTCAGAATGCTTTCGATCAACTAATTCATCATATGAGAACTCCTCCGGTCCTTTCCAAGCATAGTGATGGAGAAGACCTCTTCATCTATTTAGCAATTTCATCCCATGCTCTAAGTGCAGCACTCGTACGAGAAGATATGAAAATACAACGTCCAGTTTACTACATCAGCAAACGGTTCGCTGGGGCGGAGATGAATTATTCAAAGATAGAAAAGCTTGCTTATTGTTTGCTAATCGCTTCCAGGAAGTTGAGGCCTTATTTTCAATCTCATCCTATCAAGGTCCTGACTGATCAACCTCTAAAGCAAGTCCTGTATCGTCCTGAAACTTCGGGTCGTCTCTTGAAGTGGAACATAGAACTCAGCCAATATGACATCACTTACCATCCCCGAAGAGCAATTAACGGACAAGCCTTAGCAGATTTCATTGCAGAGTCCACTGACAAAGGTGACAATAAGGAAGAAACAACTGACTGCATTCCGATACAGTGGAAGTTGTATGTTGATGGCTTGAGAAATGATTATTGTTCTGGGGCAGGAGTTGTGCTCGAAACTCCCGAAGGACGATCACTATGTTATGCATTGAGACTGGAATTTCCTTTAACAAACAACGAAGCAGAGTATGAAGCCCTTATTGCCGGATTAAAAATCGCCAAGGAACTAAACATCAAAGTGATACAGATTTTCAGCGACTCTCAGCTTATTGTTTGCCAGGTGAAGAAGGAATTTCAAGCCAAAGGAGGGAATTTGCCTGCATATTTGACAAAAACTTCCGAACTTCTCAATGATTTCGATCACTATTCAATAAGCCACATACCTCGGGAGGAGAATATGAAGGCAGATTCGCTAGCAAAGTATTCTAGTTCCGGGGAAGCTCAATTACTGGGATTAGTTCCCGTGGAAGTTCTGTCGGCTCCAAGCATTGATGAAATGGATGTTGATTGGATTACGGCTACGTCTCCAAAGCATGAATCATGGATGACTCCAATCAAAGAATATCTGCTCAATGGTTCATTACCAGAAAACTCCAAAGAACGCCTAAAGCTGTTGAGAAAAGCATCAAGATATGTAATTCAGGATGGTCGGTTGTACAGGCGGGGATTCTCAATGCCATTACTTCGATGTGTAACCAAGGAAGAAGCTAAGACAATTTTAGCAGAGGTACACGGAGGAGAATGTGGAGATCATTCAGGTGGTCAAACACTCGCAAAGAAAATTCTCCGATATGGGTATTTCTGGCCGGATATTAATCGAGATGCTGCAGCTTACTCCAGGAAGTGCGACAAATGCCAAAGATTTGCAAAAATCTCAAGAGCGCCTTCCACCGAACTCACACAGATGGTCAGCCCATGGCCATTTGCCATTTGGGGAATAGACCTGATTGGACCATTACCGATCGCTAAATCAGGAATTAAATATGCTATTGTTGCCGTTGATTATTTCACCAAATGGGCTGAAGCTGAACCTTTGGCCACCATCACTTCAAAAAAGATGATAAATTTTGTAACGAAGAATATCATTTGCAGATATGGTGTGCCACAGAAGATAATCACAGACAACGGTACTAAGTTTGAAAGTGAAGAATTCCAGGATTTTTGCAAACGGTTCAGAATTCGAAAAAGCTTCTCAGCAGTGGCTCATCCGTAGGAAAATGGGCAAGTGGAAGCAGTTAATAAGATCATCAAGTCAACTATCAAAAAGCAACTTGAAAAAGCAAAAGTTGGTTGGGTTGATAAGCTTCCATTAGCACTATGGGCGTACAGAACTACTCACAAAACTGCAACTGGGCACACTCCATTTTCATTGGCATACGGATATGAGGCAATGATTCCAGTAGAAGTAGAAGTTCCTTCACATAGAAGAGTTCATTTCAACGAATCCGAAAATGAAAAACTGCAACTTGAAGCACTTGATTTTCTTGATGAGAAAAGAGAAGAAGCTAGGCTCAGAGTTTCAGCTCATCAGCAGAGAATAGCCAGGCATTTCAACTCTAAAGTTCGCCAACGCAGCTTTGAAATCGGAGACTTGGTTTTGAAAAGGATCATGACGGCAACTGGTGTGTTTGGGTCAAACTGGGAAGGGCCATATGTCATAGGCACTAAACTTCTTGATGGCACTTTCAAACTCATAACTGTTGAAGGAGATCCAATTCCAAGAGCCTGGAACAGCAACCACTTGCGTCCTTATTTTACTTGAAAAGAGCTCTGCTCAAAATTGTAAAATGATGATGAATGTATCAGTTGTATTGTGAAACATTGTAAATCAGTGTAAATGAACGAAAGCTATAAAGTGGACGTAGGCCCGATTCTTGGCCGAACCACTATAAATCTTGTGTTCTTTACTATTTCATAATGACTGTTTTATTTCGGTATATAAATGCTTTAAAAGTATTGCTAAAATGTCGATTCAAAATTGCAGGACGCTATAACAAGGCTTGCTCGTCACAAAGCTAAGCGACCTCTATAAATCAGCTATTACACAAAAACCAAGCGACAAAAAATTCCAAACTCAAATCCTATGCAAGGAAAACTTCACATAAAAAGTTGGCGACTCCACTGTGACAAACCTTTGTTCACTAGTTGAGATTGTCGTTATGAATAGGCATCCAACTAGATAACTCGCGTTTGTCTCGTGAAGTCATTCAACAGTGAAGTACACTCCTTCGGATGAAGCAATTTACTTGCAAAAGGAAAGAAGATGTGCTTGGAAACGATAATAAGAGATCGCTAATGGGCAGATGATGAGAGAAAATTGCCAAGCAAACAAAGAAGCAGACAAAGGGAGGTATGCCTCTCAACAGGAAGGCCGGGAGATCCACTAAAGGGACACCTTCCCAAGCGAAAGGAACAGGACCCTCGCTAACTGGTCGTGATGCATCCGATCAGATAGCGTACGTCCGTCCCGTGTATCCACTCGCCCCTGAGACGCAACCTACCTGGCACACCAACCAACCAAAGCCCTCTAACGAGGCACGCCAATAAATGGGAGTGCTTTACTCAATCAAAAATATCGGTGGGACTACCAAAGGGGCACCTTGTTAGTTAATTGCGATCGTTTGTGCAAGCAAACATCCAATCAAGCAACTTGCGTTCGCCCCGTAGACCCCTCTGACCATGAGAAAGTAACTTCCAGGCAATCACAAGCCCTCTTCGGAGGCACAAGCCCTCTTCGGAGGCACAAGCCATCTTCGGAGGCACAAGCCCTCTTCGGAGGCACAAGCCCTCTTCGGAGGCACAAGCCCTCTTCGGAGGCACAAGCCATCTTCGGAGGAAAAATCCCTTTTCGGAGGCACATTTCACTCGTGTAGAAGTGCAAAATGCTTCTCTTCGGAGACCCACTTCACCAGAGCTGAAATACCAAAATTGCTTTTCTTCGGAGACCAAAATTGCTTCTCTTCGGAGACCAAAAATTGCTTCTCTTCGGAGACCAAAATTGCTTCTCTTCGGAGACCAAAAATTGCTTCTCTTCGGAAACCAAATTGCTTCTCTTCGGAGACCAAAATAGCTTCTCTTCGGAGACCAAAATCGCTTCTCTTCGGAGACCAAAAGACCTCTTCAGAGGCGTACTTCACCTTGCTTGAAGTACCAAAAATAAACCCTTTACTGGGGCACAAAATCAAAACCTTCCTCAGAAGCTCATTTCACTGTGCAGGAAAATTCACTCTTTAACAAATAAAAGTGATCATTCCCAAAAGTTGAAGTGTTCTTCAGGAAGAAAGAGAAAGTAAAAACTTCTCTGAAGACGAGATATACTCTATTAAAAGCAGAATGATTCTTCCCTTAAAAGTGAAGTAATTATTCTCTGAAGTAAGAATATCAGTCTTAAAGAAGCTAGAAATGTTGCAATGCACTTGCGGTATGGGGGCAACACTATATAATTTAATTGTATTAATAAGAGCAACATGCCACAAGTTCATTGCAATATCACAAAAAATAGATGTGGAATAAATGTATTCTCAAACACAGACAAAAAGTTTGTACAAGTAAAAGGAATCGTTTATCCTACACCAAAAAAGAGAAACAGATGCATTCTCACATACACAAGAATTTGTACAAGTAAAATATCTATTTATTTCAATACTATGAGAAATTTTTACATTGTACAGGTTGCAAAAAGAAGCGGAGACCGGTATCCGCACAATCTCCGGTCAATGCATGCAAAAAGCAAAAGTAAGGAGTAAAAAATCTAGCTTGTTATCCCTTCTTCTCGCCACCTTTGGAGCCTTTCCCCGGCCTAATGATTAGTTTTTGGAGCCGTTGTGGACGGGTCGGGGCAGAAGGAGAAAAAGGCGCGGCTGGATCAACTTCTGCTTCCTCCCCAGTTGAAGCACTTCTCTTCTTCTTCCTTATGCCACGCTTCCCCTTCCTCTTTGAAGAAGATTCGCTCCCCGGAGTAGCAAGCAGTGTTGAAAGCTTCGTGTCATCATCAAGGGACTGCTCCGGGGTCTTCTCGACGTCTTCAAGGTCCTCCGCCTTCTGTTCCTGCGAAGCTGCCGAGTCATCCAAGCCTTGAAGGGCTTCGATTTTCTCTGCCTGTGATCCCGGCTGGGAAGCAGAAGGAGGAGTAACCTGTAAAGATGGAGGGACGGCAACTGAAGGAGTGGAAACTTGTGCAGTGTTTGGTTCCTCCGCTGTAGAAGAAAAGAAGTTAAAATCAACATCTTCCGAAAATAGAGAAGGTATCGGTTCACCAAAGTTCAAGTAACAAGTAAGAAGGTCATCAAACTCGGTTAAATCAAAAAACTGGTTCATTAGACCCGGAACTTCGCCAAAGTTACCTGGAGGAGTTGGCTTCGCAAGTTCAATTTCATATTTATCAACCTCAGTTTCTTCCTGGCTCTTCTCTTCAATTTGGGAAAGAGGAGTCTCGGAAGTATCGAGTTTAGCTTCAGCATCTTTTGCAGCAAGTGGAGACTAAGAGCTAGAACCGATGATATCAACATCAGTCAAAGTTGAAGTATGGACAGGGGCAGGTAGTGATGTTGTCTTTTCTGGATGCTCCTCTACCACTGTCCCGGCTCTAGCTTCGGCAAGTTGTTCTTTGCCTCTAATAAGCGCATCACGTGCTTCATCATCTAGATAAAGCGCTACAAGGTCTGCTTCCGCATAACCGGCAAATGTATCAAGTATGGTCTCCCAAACTTCAGCAAGTGTAATCTCATATTTGGAACCCAAGAATGAAAGGCTGCTGCGGCCCAAAACGCTGTGCATGTAGAAGTCAAATAGAGTAGAATCGATGCTAGCTTTAGTGGCGTCGTGAGACTCTTCGGCCGCAACTTGTCCAGCGACCGCGTCATCACGCTCCTTCTCAACTTTAAGAAGCTTAGCTTTCAGCATCTCAATCTCTGCATTTTGGGACACAATTGTTCCCCGCAGCTCAGTATTTTCTGTGCGATATTTCTCAGTAATGTGCTGCTCAGCTGCAAGCTTCATTTCGGTGTCCCTTTGCGCAGCATGTGCATCCCGCACTTGCTTCTGAAAGACTTCTTCCTTTTGAGTGTGCGATGCAGAAGATGAGGCCAGATCTTCCTTTAGTCGCTTGACTTCAGATGCAAGCTTTGCGTTGTCATCTGCAATTCTTGTCATCTCCGCATCATGCTGCTTACACCACTTGTCCCATTCTGATTTATCATTCTCCATAGTCATCATCGCCTCAAGATTAATATGGTTGACCCTTTGGAGTTCGTCGACAAGTTTCTGCCATTGCGATATCCTCTCAATATTAAGCCTGACCACGTCAAGACTTTTAAGCATGTCTTGCTTATCAATCGGAACCAAATCCAAATCAAAGCGCACTCCTTTTAGGCACCAATTCGGAAATCGGCTCTGAAGCGTTGGAGGGCCGTCTTTAACTTGATATTGTGGCCTGGAGATGATTGCTTGAATGTCGGTTTTCTTTAAAGGAGGAGAGCTAGCCAGGATATTAGAAGACATAGGAGCGTCAGTTTTCTCAGAAATTTCAGACGCGTCCTTCTCATCAAGTTTAACCCGTTTACTTGGGTCATCGGTAGCATGCTTCTTCCCTTTGTCATCGTGATATTTTCTTTTATGAGAGTCATCATCTCTCCTTCTTTGCGGCCCTTCGTAAGAACGCCTTTCTTGAGCTTTTCTAGCTGCGCGCTCTTCGTCAGATTCTTTGTGGGAGGGAAGATAACGTCCATAATCGTAAGAATCACGCCCTCCGTAGCGCCGAAAGTTGTCGTAGTATGAGCCGGTACGTCCCATCGGAGAATCTGAAAAATGAAAAAGAAGCAAAGTTTAGAAATTTCCAGAAAAAGAGGATAAATGCTTATAAGTGCTGAAAAATCCTAAGTGTGTGCGGCGTGCAAGCTACATGCGTCAAACTACAGACCGCGCTTTAGTGTGGAAACAGAGACGACTGGCGTAGTAGGCGTCAGGGTTTGTTTTAGGGTGGAAGTCGCCTCGACAACGGGAGAAGTTGCTTTTGGATTGTTATCCCCGAAAAGCTCTTGAGAAGTTATCATGATATCGCTCAAACCATCAAAGGTGTCGTCACCCTGGTGTTCAGCAGACTTCTCCTTTTCAACCTCCATATCAATTGACTTTTCAGAAACTCGAGGATTTTCTTCTTCCTCAATAATTGGGGCAAGTGCCGACTTGCTAACTGACCCTACAACATCGGTGAATGCAGAACATTTTATCAAAGCAGCTTCAACAACGGGTGCTTCTGATGCAATTTCTTCTACAGAAGCTGGGGCATTCGAAGTCTCTGCTCGAGAGTCCGAAGCAACTAACGTTTCTGCATCAGAATTAGAGATTTCATGGATCTGGGTCGATCTAGAAGGATGTAAAAGTCCAAACTGGTGAAGAAACTCATCTTTCAACAGAAATTTCGCATCCCGTTCTTCCACTGGAACAGCCATGAGTCTTTCCAGAGTTTGCTTATGACTAGGGTCCCTAGAGGGAGAGAGGAGCGCTGAAATGAGAAAGCAAAGTTAACACTTAGTGATTCGGACTGCAAAATACTCAGAGAATAAGGAGAAGAAAGGATAGGCATTCTTACTTCCTTCTCTCCACACGGCGTAAAACCCAGGGGGACAGCGAACGTAAAAATACTGAGTCAAAAACCCATGAGCAGTATCAGGGAGGCCGACAACCAATTTGCGATTCCTGGCACTTCTTATAACAATGATCGAAGGATGATCTTTGATTCTGACAAAAGAGCATAGATAACAGATTTTGTCAACGCTGGGGAGACGGTCAAGCGTTCTGCCGAATAGTACGCATAGTCCCATTAGAACAGCATAACCATTGGGGTGTAATTGGAATGGAGCGATTGCCAGTTGGCGGAGAAGATGTTGAAGAAAATTGTTGAAAGGAGGAATGGCTCCGCTCGAGCACATTTGTCGGTTGACCGCCACAAAGCCAGGAGGTGCTACATCAGCAGTGTTGTTCTTCTCAGGAAGGATAGCGTCATCCTCAGCAATGCCAAATTGAGTACACAATTGCCGAAAAGTTTTGTACAATAAAGTGGAAGAGGCTCTCTCTGGGGGATTGACTAAAGGAGCTGGAATGAGAATGGACTCTCCGGTCTGAACTGTTACATCTCCTTGTTGAGAAGCCATTCTACACAAGCAACTGGATATTCAAATATGAAGGTGCACGTTTCCTAAATAGTGTGAAGTGTTGTGCAAAACTAATAAAGATAACAAATAAATACAAACTGGAATTAAGCTAGTCGGTAACTGACCGATTATCAAATTTCAGGACTTGTTAATTTAAAAGTTCAGGTACGGTATTAAGTGCAAACCGGAAATTTTCAGTTGACTATTTCAATGTTGCTTTAATACTTTGCTTGAACTTGTTGATTTAAAGCACTTCATTCATATAATCTATTTAAGTTGATTATCTGTTATTAACTAATCTGTCATTTGATGTGGGCAGTCGGTGACAGTATATTCGTCCTAATTTTCTGTGGATATTGTATTAGACAGGTTATTAGTTTGCAAGTTAGAGTGATCTGTGGGAAAATGCAGCAGTTCATAGTGCAGCAGTTCATAGTTCAGCAGTTCAAAATGCAGCAGTTCAAAGTTCATTCAAAGCCTAAGTCATGAGTCGCCAACGACTTATGTATTAACTCGTCCACGGCTTAAGGGTTACAAGGCAAGTCAGCAGTACTTCATGTCTTTGGTCGTGCGAAAATAAAAAAAAAGGCTTCAGTTCAAAGCGGTGTACAATCCCAAGTCCTAAGTCGTCTACGACTCAAGAACTATGTCGTAAGAGGCTAAGTCGTCTATGACTCAAGAACTATGTCGTAGGAGGTTCGAGTCGTGGGTCGTACAAATCTGCTAAAACGTGGCCATGCTAGCATCTCGCTCGTTTGAACCTATTGACTTTTCTCCTAACCCATTATCCACCAAACCCGATAACCTCTCAATCAAACTACGATCCTCATCCTCATTCCACCACACCATGGAGTCATCCAAAGTTCAGATCGCCAAAGCCTCGCCAATCTAATCAATGAAAATCTGAAACACAGTAATCCTCCATCTCCATCGCCCCATTCATCTAAAGATGAAATCAAGCAAAATCAGGCTCACAAACTACCGGTACGGTGGAATTCGCAAAAAAACATTGCACGAGGGGATGGATTAAGTATAGGGAGGAGAACTCACGAATCAGTGATGATTAAAGGTCGAGGAGGGAGCAGAAACACTTACGCAATAGAGAATCGAGAATCGAATTGGTTGATTGTTAGAAAAGGAAGAAATTGCCTTGAGAAAGCTCGGAGGAATATTAATGGCGGATACGACTCAGGAGATAGGTAATGGATAGAAGGAACGACTCAAGCTTTTTATACCTTTGGGCAGTGGAACACGAAAAGGCATACACGAGTTAAGATGAGTCGAAGCACACGACCTACGACTTAGGCGTGTACTTCGAGGGGCAAATGTTAACCCTTAAGTTTCTTCGACTCAAGAATTGTACGACTCATGGTCTTACGAGATAAGAAATGTACGACTCATGGTCTTACGAGATAAGAAATGTACGACTCATGGTCTTACGAGATAAGAAGTGAACAACTTAAGTTATGTGACGACTTAGTGATTTAAAAGAGTCAACGACCTAATTGCTAAAGGGACCTACGAGTTAGCAGGCCTACGACTTAAGAGCTTCATGACTCAACGAGACAAGCTTCTTACGACTCAAGAGGCCTTACGACTTAAAGGCTCTACGACTCATGAGGTCTTACGACTCAAGAGGCCTTACGACTTAAAGGCTCTACGACTCATGAGGTCTTACGACTCAAGAGGCCTTACGACTTAAAGGCTCTACGACTCATGAGGTCTTACGACTCAAGAGGCCTTACGACTTAAAGGCTCTACGACTCATGAGGTCTTACGACTTATGAGGCCTTACGACTTAGAGGCTCTACGACTCATGAGGTCTTACGACTCATGAGGCCTTACGACTTAAAGCCCGTGCTTATGCTACCTTTATCTGGTAAGTCGGCTACGAGTTAGCACTTGTCTTCAACTGAGCCACAAGAAGAACCCAGTATGGCGCCCATGAGTTATCTTAAGTCGGCTACGAGTTATTGCTTACCTTAAGTCGGTCACGACTCATGACTTAGCCAATTTTCTGTCCAGAATTCAGAGCTGCTCCTATAAATACCCCATCACTTCCAACATGAAGGGGACTTTTGGGCAAATCATTTCTAAAGCGCCGTTACTCTGTCGAACTCTCCACTCATTCAGCAACCAAGGATCCTTCAAGCATTCGCGACACTACAACGATCTTCGAGAGAAATTCCTTACATCCAACATGGATTCAACGAGTTTCATCGTCGAAGATTGAGCTAGTAGTCAAGATTGTTTCTTGTGATCGAATTGTACTATTTTCATAAGAGATTTGTATCGATTTGTAACCGGATTCAATAATAAAGTGATTCAAAGTGGACGTAGGCTAAATCTCAAGCCGAACCACTATAAATTGCTGTCTTTTACTGCTTTTCTGCCAGTTTACTGCTTAAATTCTGTTCCCGTCACATGGGTGGTGCTTTCACGATTCTATTACACACACCGGGTGTTAGCGTTCACTTTTTAGCGTTAACATCTATAATTAATTTAAAATGAATTAAATTAATTACTTCTATCTCTAATTAATTTAAAGTAAATTAAATTAATTATTACATCTATAAATCTTGCTTACATAACCATTAATTAATTACAAGTCAATTAATTAATCATTCTCTACTTTCCATCTTAATTAACCATCCTTGATTAATTATCTTTTAATTACATTTATGTAATTATCCTTTAATTATTTTTACAAATTAATTATTTTTACAAATTAATTATCTTATACCAAATATAGAAAGTAACCTTTAAATTACTAAAACTTAATTACATTACTTCTTAATTAATTACATTAATGAATCCCTTCATTTATTAATTATTTCCAAATAAATCCATTTTAAATTACATCATTGATTATAATAATTAATGATCTATAATTACATCTATTACATTTAGTAATTTATCTTCAATTAAACCAAATTGTTAATCACCTTGATTAACTCCATTCAGTAATTAACTACCCTTAATTACTTCATTTAATAATTTAATTACTCCATAATTAATTATCTCTAATTAATCCCTTGATTAATTATACAAAGTAATTATACTCAAATTACTTTCATTATTAAATCATCCAAAATTAATTACTTCCTTGAGTAATTATACTTATCACATCATCAAATGGTTATTTAAATTAATTAAACTTAATTAATTAATTTAAATTAATCATATAATCCAAAATTAATTAAAATAAGTAATTAATCTCTTAATTACTTTTATCAAGTAATTACATTTAACAATTTACAATAGATTATCTAAATTAATTAATCTAATTAATTATTAAAATTCGTCATATTAATTTATTATTAAATAATCCTAGTTAATGACTATCATTAACTATTAACAATCCTTTAATTATTTTTCTAAAGTAATTAATTAAGATTTATTATTAATTACAAATTAATTTTATCTTTAATAACTCATTAATTTAATCCATAATTATTAATTAATTAAAGTAATTAATACCTCTTTAATTAACATAATACTTTAATTTATCCTAAGTCATTAAATCTTAATTAATCTTTAAGATAAAGTATTAGTCTTTATAATTACTCTAATTATCATTAACAAAAGCCTTTGAAACATTTTACCTTTATCTCTTCCTTTAAATTCATTAAAATTTAAGATTTAAAATAATTACAAATTTAACTTGAACAAAATTTAAATAGAATTTACAAAACACCATTTTATATTCAAATGTTAAAGAAACACTTATCCTTTATCAAAGAAATTTATAAGAGTTCTAAGCCAATTCATTTAAATTCAAATTATTCAAATATACTTTACATTCAAAGTTGTTTTAAACATTTTAAATTTTATAAAACTTTACTTCATTTCAAAACTAGGATTCAAATTAGATTTTGAATTCATACTTAACTAGATTTAAACTTGGTTTAAAAAAAACTGTTTTAAAATTTAAAACTTTATAACCTGACAGGCTTTAAAAACTGGCAACACAAACATGACCCGAGTCTACCCTATATTGCTTCGAGTCGAACATCAGACTGCTTCGAGACAAAACCCAAACTACTCGAGGAAAACTCGAGACTACCATTCCTGCTCAAACCCATATCTCAGCATCCACCAATGAAACGCCGTGCACATGCACATCGATCTCGATCGATTCCGATCAAGTTCGACGATCTTCCCTCATCGACAAACATCCCCAAACACTATCGTTATAACCAGATCCCTCTAACTCAACTCGAATTCGAAATTCGAGTTCAACTGAAGCCTGTAACCTAAACAACAGTAACTCGCCCCAAACCTGACAACGCTCCGATGCTCGCCGCTCCGACCCTCTGAAAGTCAACCCCTCCGGCCTCGACTTCCTCTACACGTCAACTTCCATTTCCCAACACCTTGTTTAACTCGATCAACTATAGGGACCGTAGTGATCGACTTTACCTAGCTTAGTATAACTAGGGTTCTGGACTTCGAATGACAACCACCACCTCCCCACTGACATGTACCATCATCACACAATTTTGTCGAAGTCCCCGATCATCCTTCCCCCTCCAGAAAGAACTACAACTTCCAAGACCAACCAGATCACTAGAGAAACTCAAAAACACAATATCCGGACACCACCAAATAACACATTCAATATTACATTAAAAATTGTAAATTTGATTTTAAAAATCCTATCTTTGATAGACTATTCCAGATATATAATTAAGTCAACAAATTTCAACGTTTGATTTTTAACATATTCTCGAACTCCTCTGTGTTTTCATTTTTCCCAGAAAATATTTCTATCTATAATTCTTATAAATATTTTTAAAGCTTAGTTTAGTTTTAAACAACAAACTTTGTTTAACTACTTAAGCCTAAAGGAAATTAGAGTGTGACGAAATTTGAAGTTAAATCTAAGTTTAAATCTCTAGAATTTAAAAACAGAGATGATCACTGTAATATCTAGACATACTCACATGTTTCCAGAGTTTTAAAACCATCATACCAACACATTTTCAAACATACATCACCAGATTACTTCAACCATATGTCATATGCATCAAAAACTAAAGATGTCTCATGTTTACAGTTTAAAGGCAGAGACTTAACTAAGATCAGAGATGTTAAAATCAGTAGATATGCACACTTACATAAATTCACAAAGGCTAGCACAAACACATACATATAAAACAAACATTAACACAGAAATTCCCAGGTTACTTAAGTTTTTAGTTTAAAAGTTTACTAACCTGATTTAAAAATAGAAAGCTTGATCTTTTGTTTGAAAACAGGAAGGCTTGAAACTGGAATTTGAAAACTTTACCTGTTGAATTATTTGTTGAACTTGAATTGATCTGGATCTTTATATTGCTTACTTGGTTAAGTGAAGATTTGATAAAACTGTTATTTTGGTTGAAACTTTGTCTTGTTTAAAACTTTTAGAAACTGGAATTTCTAAGTCTTTTGTAAACGAAATGAAATGAGATAAGTTGATAAATAAAACAAGTATACATAATTGTTTATTGTTTAGGTACACAATAATTCAGAGATTTTTTTTCTAAAAAGAAGCTGAAATGAAATATCTTGTGTACTAGAGGTGATAGCATTTAATGCCTTGCTCCTTATCAAGTTTACACCAGCCATTTTTTTATTCTCGTATGTACAACCTTGCATATGTTTATATTTGTTTGACTTAAAGCTTAGCATACTTACCCCAGTCATATTCGTATATACTGAAATGATTTTTCTACCTGCAACATATACATTGCTATAGATTATATAATATATTTTACTTAAGTTTTTACTTTAAAGGTTGTTATGGTTATTGTTATTATGTTAGCTTGTTATTTATTTCTATTTTCAAACTTAAATATTTATTTCTAACTTACATACTTATTTTCTTTTATTCCTCCATATATGTATTTATTTATTGTTTATTTCTTTTTAGAGTTTAAGTATCAAGCATTTACTCATATTTATATTTTATTTTATGCTTATTTCTAGTGTTGATAAATATGATCTAGTTTAAATATTATTATCTAGATTACATCATAACATATATATATATATAAATATCAATAAAGTAAATAAAAATAGACTTTATTTTAAAATATTAAAACACTCTATCTTTAAATTCCAAATCATAGTTTCTTATGTTTAAAATCATATAGTTATTTATAAAATAGCTTTGAAAAGTTATATATCAAAATTTCCAAATTACCCAAAAATATTAGAATTATAAAATATGCCTTATTAATTAAATTTTAAAATAAAGCTCATCTATTTACAATATATACAAAATTATACACATTATAAATAGAAAAAAAAATTTCAATTTTTAAAAGATAATTTATCATTTAAATATTTATTTAAAAGAAAATTATTAAATCAATTCAAATCCTATTAACAAATATTATCAAATCAATTTAATATTTAATATAGATTATTAAATTGATATTGCTCAAAATTTTGGGATATAACATTCCTCCCCCCTTAGAAGAATTTTGTCCTCGAAATTTAAAATAAAGGTAATTTAATAATCTCATTAATGATTTAATTTTAAAAACACAAGCATATATCATCAATATATGCTAACAACCATAGCAATCAATCATCCAAATAATAAATCCAACTATCCAGACAAAATACTGGATATAATTATCTAGAGTTTCCTTGGTATAAATACCGGGATACTCGCTCTATAGAATCCAAACAACTAATACTACTAAGCTACAGAGCTCCTACTCATCTAGATCTACAAAACAAGATAGGATATCAAACTACAAACAAGTCTGACTCAACGACCAAAACTCCCTGAACTGCTGGTTCTATAACCAGAGATAGAATCTTACACGTACTCCCTCAAAGATACGTGAAAACAACGAATCCCAGTTATCCAAACTGACAATTCACTCCTGAAGATCAAACACTTATCCAAAAATCAAATCTCCGACTCTGGAATTTAAATTCCTCCATCTCTTGTTCACAAAAATATTTTGATGATCCTGGGTCTCCTACATCCTTACTGATCAGCTCATCCTTCGCTGATGCCCTTAGAATAATACTGAACCAAAACAATCTAACAAAATGATATTTCCAAGATCAACCAAAACTCAGAACTCCACTCTACTCCAAAATCAGAAGACAGACCTCACTTCTCACATCTGGAAAAGATGAAACAGGTGCACTTGCCAAATTGGCCTTAAGATCCTGAAAAATTTCCTGTAGAAACTCTCTAATCCAAAACACTGCAACTTCCAGTTGCTTCTACTCTAAAACAGCTGCCACCATGCTTCCACTGCGCAACTCTGACTGAGCAGATGAAAATGCTGATGACAAACACAAGCAAAGACTGGAAAAACACTTTCCAAAAAAATTATTCAACAGATCCAAAAATAACCTCGAGAGTTCCTCCAAAACCTGAGCCGCTTCACTAAAATCTTCCTCCAAAAACCATCCTACTACTAAGCTGAACCATCGGTACCACTTCTGGAATCCAATCGATACCAAACTCAATCTCAAGATGCTAACAAAACTCTGACTTCCTGAAGACATCCAGAAAAATCTCTGACAACCCAAGAGAATGCCCAGCTATCGCAAGTCACTTTTGCGATTGATCCAACCTAATTCCAAAGAAAATCTGTTCTCTCTTTACCAAACAGAACAACTTACGCTTAACCAGCCAATCCATCGAAGAAACGGAACCACTCGGCTGCTTCTGAACTCCACTGCTAAGCTAGAAAACTTCCTTGCCAACTCACAGAACACTCTGAGCTACACTGCTGACACCAATGCCCAAAGACTTCAAATCCAGAAGCTCCTTGAGAAACTCGAACCTCAAACCAAACAGAAACACCCTGCTGCACTCAGCCACATCAACGAAGCAGACACACTTCTTTAAAACTTGTTCCAAAGAAACATCTTCGGAAACATCCATAGTCACTATGTCTCATCACACAGCTAATACATCTTGAGGGATCAAGATATCATCACTTGCTTTGGTCCAACCGACAGATCCAAACTCTACTCAAAGATGGACTCCGAACCTTAACAGGTTACCTTCAGAGATCGATGAAATTCTTACATCACAACAAAATCACTCGAGACAGTATTGGGTCTACAGTCTCGACAGATACACTTCCAACCTCAAACATTCAAACTCCAACCGTTGGTAGTCGTGTTACTCACACCACTACCTTATCTACCTTTATAACTTATATTGGAAAACCCGAACAGGTAACCCAACAGATAGGTAGAAATATATAAATATATATATATATATCAAAATTACAAATACGCTCTCTCAAAATAGACACCACTCCAGAGCTAAGGTATTCGCTCAACCTAGCGCTCTGATACCAACTGTAATGACCCGACTTTCCATCACTAGAAAGTTGCATCATTAATAAGAAAGAAAGGGATAGAAAAGAGAAAAGATAGAGAAGAAAGAACTAAACAACATCAGAATCTCACAGCGGAAACGGAACAAAATATAATACATCACATATCTATTACATAGTATCATATACATCAGAGATACACAGCTTATACGTCACACATTAGACAGTTATAAACACCTGTCTTTCATATAACTCAAAACATCACAGAGATACAACACAGCGGAAATACACATAAACACTAACACAGCGAAACCAATATATATCTATACGTTGAAACCTCCTGCTCCATTGCTCCTCCAGAATTTGTCAAAGCTAACCTGATACCCTTGGCTACTCGTAAAAATTTGAGTACCCGAGAGTTTAAGAAAAATAGAAATAAACTCCGGGTCAGACATGGGTCTGGTATGAGTAAACGGTTAAAGCTGCTTTACTTTTAAAAATCCTTTGAAATAAAGGTATCACGTAAGACTCCCCACACATAAACATGCGTAAGTTTTTACCTTACGCTAACCAAACATTTGATAGGAAATCCAGTTATATTATAATAGTGTCTAGGGTTTTCAAGTAAAATACAGAAATAGCTGGAATGCTTATGTAATATCCCGGAAATTTTGACAATATCAATTTAATAATCTGTTGAATAATTAAATTGATATGGATAATCTTTGATAATAAGATTTGAATTTAATTTAATAATCTGATTAAATTAGTATTTAATTGATGATTTTATCTTTTAAAAGTTAATAAGATATTTCTATTTGAATATATATATTTATTTATATATATTGTAAATAGAAGCTTTGATAAATTGGGAATTTATATTTAATTTAATCTGGACTTTTCAAAGATATTTAAATAAGTAATTTTATAGTTTTAAAATACTTCAGGTAAATATTTTAATTGGTTTAAGATATTTTTAACTTAAGTTTAAATAAGATTTACAAAATTGGTTTGTTTTATTTCTTTTAAATATTTCTTGATAATATAATCTCTTGTTTAAATTATAAAATATGTTAATTTCAAATAATAAGTATAATGTATTATTTTTATATGTATGAATTTTAATGCTAAAAGGAATTGTTATTTTAAATGGAAAAAAATAGTGTATGTAAATATATATAACTTAATTATTAAATTGAATCTTAGGATTTAATTTAATTTGAATTTGAATTTAAGTTTTGAAATTCAAAAGAATAAATATTTAAATTGATTTGGATTTAGAATATTTGTATAACTTTTATTTATAAATATAATTAGCTTTTGTTTCTCTTTAAAAAGTAATATATATAGATAAATGTTGAAATAAATAAGAAAAGGCTTTTTAATTACTTTTAAAATAAATAAAAATAAGTAAAATACAAATGTCATCATATTAGGCTTAAATTAACATGTGTTAAGCAATGGATTAAACAATGTGACAAGTGTCCTTAATTATTTTCTTTTTATTTTATTTTTATAAATTACAAATTCACTTATATAAACATATGCATTCCCTTTACTTGATTCTTTCTATTCTCCTTTTCAAAACAAGATAAACTCCTTTCTCAAACAAAAATCTGAGATTAAAATCAGTAACCATATATCAAAACAATCCTCTAATCTGAATTCAGTAATCAATATTGCTCAAACCAAAAGTAACCGTAACCCAAATCAATAACCTGTAAACCAAGTTGCAAATCTGAAATCAAAAAGGGTTGCAACAAATTCTTTTCAAATCTAAAACCAAGTCTGTAGCCTGCCTGCATTCATTTGCAATCTGGAGGCAGCATTCAAAATTTAAAGATTTCAAATGCAACCTGGAAGCATGCAGCAGTGTTAAATCAAGCATAAGCAAACCTGCATGTATTCTTCAATTCTGAGATAAATCAAGACAAGCAACTCAAGTTTTAAAACAAGCATGCATGCAGTTTCAAAAGCAAAAGAAATTCATAGTTTCAGTTTTCAAAACCAAGCATTTCCAGTTCTCTGTTCAACAAAAACTGGTGAGTAAACTTTTGAATTTTAAAAACAGTTTTAAACCTATGTTTATATGTTGTTATGAATTTCTGAAAAATATGGATGCATGTGTTCATGGATATAGATGTATGTACATAGATATAAATAGTTCTATGAATATATATTCCTACATGTATAAGTGATTCCTGTTGTTCAAAAACAAGAGCATCTCTGTTATTTAACCTCTGTTCAACATTCTATCCAGAGAAAAAAAATTAACAAGTTTAAATTATTGTTTGATGGTCTGATGCTTGCTAAAATTCTTAAATCTATGATGTGATATAATGCTTGCATGTTTATTTTAAGTAGGATGGGATGTATATGTTGTGCATGTTTGGATATCACCTCTGTAAAGCTACAGAGTTAAAATTTGATCAAATTTCATAATCTCATCATCTAATCTCTGATAGGCCTAGGGATTCAAAAGAGTTATGTTTGTTTAAACTTGAATTAAGTCTAAAAATATAATTAAGTATAATAGTTTTGAAATTAATCTGGAATTTAGAAAATACAGTAAGAAACCAAAAACATTCAAATTTTAATTGTATTGATTTCTGAGTTCTTATACATCATCTGATTTAAATTCACAAGCCATGAATTTTAAAATGAGAATCCAGATTTTTAGTGTGGTTTTGAGGGAGGAAAACGAGGTTGATCGGGATTTGGGTTTTTAGGCTTTTCCGATGATTGGTATGGTGGATGGGATCGAGATCTTTGTCGAAGTTAGCTGGAGTGTTACCGATAGCAGGAAAAATAGGGATTGGATTTATAGATGAACGTGGCGACTAGTCGGAGACATAGTAGGGTTTAAAAACTGTTTTTGGTCGTGGTGGTTGTCGAGGTAATCTCGACATCGATAGTTCACCGGAGGTGATCGCAAGGAGTGAAATCTACGCTAGGGTTCGTGACGCGGCTCTGAACGTGGCGGAAGAATTTTCGGTGGACGAGATCGTCGTGGCGAGCTATTTCCGGTGATCTAACTTTTGGTTCCAGGGGTACTCGATGGTTCGATTTCGTTTTACGTCGTTGTTGACGAAGTTGAGTGGTCGAGAAGTTAGTGGAGCTCGTAGTCGACTTAACGAAGGTTACGGCGGAGGTCGGAGCTCTGGCGATGGTGCGTGCACGTGCACGTGTGCACGGTGATGTCTGGATTTGTTTGGATGAGGGAAGATGCAGTTTTCTCGGGTCGATCTTGAGTTGTTTGCGTGTGTGACTCGAAGGGAAGAAAGGACACGAGTAATCTCGGGGATAGCTCGGGGTTTTTAGTTGTTTTGCTCGAGCCTGTTTTGATAAGCTAACCAGATTTTAAAAATTTTGTAAAAGCATGAACAGTTTTTTTAAAAAAAAAAGCAAAATGTTTTAAACTTAAGATCTTAAGTTAATGGTAATTAATTCCAAGGGTTTATTAAATAAGATTTTAATGATAATCAAGAAAACTAATTAAGATAAACAATTTATCTTTTAATTAATTTGAGTCTTGGGTAATTGAAGATTAATTAATTAAATGAAGGTAATTAAAGAGTAATTAATTAATTAATTAGTAATGAATAGTTAATGAATGTAATTAAGATAAGGATTGTTAACTAATGATTTGGGATAATTAATTAATATAATTAATTTAAGATAATTAATTAATTTAGGATAATTACTTTGAAACTGATTAAGTATAACTACTTAATATAATTAATAAAGTATAATTACTTAGTATAAGTAATTAGAAGTTAATAAATGAATGTAATTAATAAAAGGATAATTACTTAATGAAAGTAATTAGAGTTAATTAATGGAAGTAATAAAAGGTTAATTTCTTAAAAAAGAAGTAATTAAGGAATTAATTACTTAATGTAATTAATTTAGTTTAAATGTAATTTGTTTAAGTTAATTAATTAAGTTTAATTAATTTAAACATTTGATGATTTGATAAATAATTATTTAATTTAATAAATGGATTGTAATTACTTAGTTAAGTAATTAATGATAATTACTGGATGTAATTAATGGAAGATGATTTAAGGTTAAGAAAGGAATTTGGATTAAATTACTTTGTAATTAATCAAGAGATTAATTAAAGATAATTAATTAAGGAGTAATTAATTTATGTAATGAAGTAATTAAGGGTAATTAATTACTGATTGAAGATTAATCAAGGTGATTAATAAATGTTGTTTAATTAAAAGTTAATTACTTAATGTAATTAATTTAATTAAGTAATTAATAATTAATTTGTAATTAAGGATCATTAATTAATATAATTAATGATGTAATTAAGAATTGATTAATTAAGTAATAATTAATAAATGAAGTAATTAATCAATGTAATTAATTAAGGATTAATGTAAGTAATTATAGTTGATTAACTTAATTAATTTTAGTTAATTAATTAATGATGTAATTAAAGGTTAATTACAATAAGTGGTTAAGGATAATTAATTTGAGTAATTAATTAAGGATAAATTACTTGAAGGTAATTAAAAGATAATTAATCAAAGATGATTAATTGAAAAAGGTAATTAGAGGATAATTAATTAATTTGTAATTAATTAATGGTTAAGTAAGAAGGATTTATAAAATGAAGTAATTAATTTAATTCACTTTAAATTAATTAGAGATGATATAAATCATTACTTATGGATAGATGATAATACTAAATGCTTTGCATTGATTGATATCTCTGATGAGATATACGCTGTATGATATGGATGTTAGTTGAATTGTATGGATTATCTGATAATGTTGATTATCTGTTGGGAATTATCTTTCTTTGTGTATAAAGATAATGAATTGAATTATTTTAACCTTTAAAACAACTTGGCCTTAAAAGATACGCTTTGGATTTCGATGAGACCGGGATTGGGTTTCCGTATACCGGATTTCCAGGTCTAGAGACCCGAATACCACATCGATCCAAATTAACGATAGGTCGTGAATCAAGTGAAGATGAAGATTCAGAGTGCAAGGGTTATTGTCGTTAACTCTGAGGGTGATTCCAAAACGAGTGTAACGAGATAATGCCTTCGGTTTCGTTCGAACCCGGAACGAACTTGTATGGATTGAATGCTTTCAGCACATCGTCAGGTGGACGATGAGCATTCTAAGATAGATGTGTTCTATTTAAAGGTAATCGTGACCTCAAGCCTCACAAACCGGGAATGGCTAAAACAGGGGAGGTGCAGCAAGGTTAGTGGGTAGCACCCAAGTAGGACAAGATTACCTCTGTCTAGAAGTCCCTTCTTATTTCGGCTTAGTGTGTGCGGTTGCTGATCCCAACCGTGAGGTATCTTGTGCGGGAATTATCCAGTAAGGGATGTTCCGGCCTTGTGTTGCAGGGGATTGGGAGTGATCCTCGGTACGGTGATCTAGGCCACGTACTGTGACGGGCGGTACCCCGGTAGCCCTGCCATTGTATGGAATCCAAAATCCAATAAGTGTCGTACGTATTAGTTGTGCCCAACTATGTTGGAATGTGAGATGTAAGCATTTCAGCTATTTCCGTATTTTACTTGAAAACCCTAGACCCTATTATAATATAACTGGATTTCCTATCAAATGTTTTGGTTAGCGTAAGGTAAAAACTTTTCCATGTTTATGTGTGGGAAGTCTTACGTGATACCTTTGTTTTCAAAAGGTTTTGAAGTTAAACAATTTTAACCCGTTTACTCACACCAGACCCATGTCTGACCCAAGTGTTTATTTTCTGTTTTATTAAACTCTTGGGTACTCAAATTTTTACGAGTAGCCAAGGGATTCAGGTTTAGTTTTGACGAATATTCTGGAGGAGCAATGGAGCAGGAGGCTTCGGCGTTCGTAGATATAGTATTCCGCGGTGTTGATATCTGTGATAGTGTCTTGTCTTGTATTGAGTTGTAATGTCTAGACAGATGTTTATAACTGTCTAGTAAGTGATGTATAAGTTGTGTACTCTGATTATGTAAAGACTATGTATTAGTTATGTGATATATTATAATTTGTTCCGTTTCCGCTGTGAGATTCTGATGTGTTGTTTCTTTCTTTCTCTTCTTTTCTATTTCCTACCCCTTTCTTTCTTCATAAGGATGCGACTTTCTGGGCATAGAAAGTCGGGTCGTTACATATGGTATCAGAGCGTAGGTTGAGCGAATGCCTAAGCTTTTTGTTAAGTGAATATCAGAACACTAGGTTGAGTGAATACCTAGGCTCTGTAGTGGTGTCTATCTTGAGAGCGCATAGTTGTTAGTTATATAAAAATGGATTTATATTGTGTTAATTGATCGGTTGAGTGGTATATGGATTCTGGTCAATACGAGTAGCTAACGTTATTGATAGGGATCTCTAAACACTTGAACCAGGCCAACGGACACAATATTGTTTTAAAGAGGTAAATGAAATAATTTTACCCAGAAATAATTTCTATATAAAAAAATATATATCATTTTAAATATATATTTATGTATTTCTACCTATTTATTGGGTTACCTGTTCGGGTTTTCCAATATAAGTTATAAAGGTAGATAAGGTGGTAATGTGTGTAACACAATTACCAATAATTGGAGTTTGAGTGTTGAGGTTGGAAGTGTATCTGTCGAGACTGTAGACCCAATACTGTCTCGAGTAAGCTTTGCTGTAATAAAGGATTTCATCGATCTCTGAAGGAAGACTGTTATGGTTCGGAGTTTATCTCTGAAGTTTGGATGAGTAGAGTTGGATCTGTCGATGAGGCAGAAGTGAGTGATGGTACCTTGATACCTTAGGTAATAGTAGCTGTACGATGAGATACAGTGACGATGGATGTTCCCGAAGATGTTTTCTTTGGAACAAGATTAAGGAAGTGTGAATGTTTCGGTGTTGTCGCTGAGTTCAGCACGGTGTTTCTGTTTGGTTTGGAGTTCGAATTTCTCGAAGATCTTTGGAATAGGAAGTCCTTGGCATCAGTGTCAGCAGTGCAGCTTGGAGTGTTCTGTGCATTGGTAGGAAGTTTTCTGGATGAGCAGTTTTTCTGGAAGTGAAGTTCAGAAGCAGCAGAGTGGATCCATTTCTTCGATAAATTGGATAAATAAGTGTAAGCTGTTCTGATTGGTAAAGAGAGAACAGTCTGTTTGGAATTAGGATGGGTTGATCGCAAAAGTGACTTGCGATTGCTGAGTGTTCTCTTGGGTTGTCAGAGATTTTCTGGATGTCTTCAGAGAAGTCAGAAGTTTGTCCGCATCTGAAGGTTGAGTTTTCTTATCGACTGGATTCCAGGAGTGATACCGGTGGTTCAGTCAAGTTGAAGGATAGTTCCTAGAGATAGAGTTTGGTGAAGCAGCTCAGGATTTGATAGAGTATCTGAGTTTTATTTATGGATCAGTGAACCTTATTTCTAGAAGTGAGTTGTCCAGTCTGTGCTTGTGTTCTACCTCAGATCAGAATTGAGCAGCGAAAGCAGTTTGGAGTGTATCTCTGGATGGGAGAAGTAAGTTTGGAATCTACTGATGTTGTGAAGTAGAGTTATGTTTGGATCTCGTCTGTGTTCTGATTTGGATAGGTAATTGGTCTACTTGGTTGAATTGTCAGTTTGGATAACTGGAATTCATTGAGTTTTACGTATCTCTGAGGGAGTACGTATTTGATCTATCTCTGGTTTTAGAATCTACAGTTTGGGAAGTTTGGTAGTTGAGTCAGACTCGTCTGTAGTCTGATAGTCTGTTTAGTTCTGTAGATCTAGATGTGTAGGAGATCTATAGCTTAATAGTTTAGATTGTTTGTAGAGCGAGTATCCCGGTATATATATATATATACTTGGGGAAACTCGAGGAATTTTATCTAGAATTTAGTCTAGATAGTTAAATGGTTTGATTGGATGATTTGGCTGCTATGGTTGTTAGCATATGGATGATAGTAGATGTTTGTGTTTTAAATTTAAATCTTTAATAAGATTATTAAATTACCTTTGTTTAAATTTCGGGGACGAAATTATTTTAAGGGGGGAGGAATGTAATATCCCGGAAATTTTGACAATATCAATTTAATAATCTGTTGAATAATTAAATTGATATGGATAATCTTTGATAATAAGATTTGAATTTAATTTAATAATCTGATTAAATTAGTATTTAATTGATGATTTTATCTTTTAAAAGTTAATAAGATATTTCTATTTGAATATATATATATTTATTTATATATATTGTAAATAGAAGCTTTGATAAATTGGGAATTTATATTTAATTTAATCTGGACTTTTCAAAGATATTTAAATAAGTAATTTTATAGTTTTAAAATACTTCAGGTAAATATTTTAATTGGTTTAAGATATTTTTAACTTAAGTTTAAATAAGATTTACAAAATTGGTTTGTTTTATTTCTTTTAAATATTTCTTGATAATATAATCTCTTGTTTAAATTATAAAATATGTTAATTTCAAATAATAAGTATAATGTATTATTTTTATATGTATGAATTTTAATGCTAAAAGGAATTGTTATTTTAAATGGAAAAAAATAGTGTATGTAAATATATATAACTTAATTATTAAATTGAATCTTAGGATTTAATTTAATTTGAATTTGAATTTAAGTTTTGAAATTCAAAAGAATAAATATTTAAATTGATTTGGATTTAGAATATTTGTATAACTTTTATTTATAAATATAATTAGCTTTTGTTTCTCTTTAAAAAGTAATATATATAGATAAATGTTGAAATAAATAAGAAAAGGCTTTTTAATTACTTTTAAAATAAATAAAAATAAGTAAAATACAAATGTCATCATATTAGGCTTAAATTAACATGTGTTAAGCAATGGATTAAACAATGTGACAAGTGTCCTTAATTATTTTCTTTTTATTTTATTTTTATAAATTACAAATTCACTTATATAAACATATGCATTCCCTTTACTTGATTCTTTCTATTCTCCTTTTCAAAACAAGATAAACTCCTTTCTCAAACAAAAATCTGAGATTAAAATCAGTAACCATATATCAAAACAATCCTCTAATCTGAATTCAGTAATCAATATTGCTCAAACCAAAAGTAACCGTAACCCAAATCAATAACCTGTAAACCAAGTTGCAAATCTGAAATCAAAAAGGGTTGCAACAAATTCTTTTCAAATCTAAAACCAAGTCTGTAGCCTGCCTGCATTCATTTGCAATCTGGAGGCAGCATTCAAAATTTAAAGATTTCAAATGCAACCTGGAAGCATGCAGCAGTGTTAAATCAAGCATAAGCAAACCTGCATGTATTCTTCAATTCTGAGATAAATCAAGACAAGCAACTCAAGTTTTAAAACAAGCATGCATGCAGTTTCAAAAGCAAAAGAAATTCATAGTTTCAGTTTTCAAAACCAAGCATTTCCAGTTCTCTGTTCAACAAAAACTGGTGAGTAAACTTTTGAATTTTAAAAACAGTTTTAAACCTATGTTTATATGTTGTTATGAATTTCTGAAAAATATGGATGCATGTGTTCATGGATATAGATGTATGTACATAGATATAAATAGTTCTATGAATATATATTCCTGCATGTATAAGTGATTCCTGTTGTTCAAAAACAAGAGCATCTCTGTTATTTAACCTCTGTTCAACATTCTATCCAGAGAAAAAAAATTAACAAGTTTAAATTATTGTTTGATGGTCTGATGCTTGCTAAAATTCTTAAATCTATGATGTGATATAATGCTTGCATGTTTATTTTAAGTAGGATGGGATGTATATGTTGTGCATGTTTGGATATCACCTCTGTAAAGCTACAGAGTTAAAATTTGATCAAATTTCATAATCTCATCATCTAATCTCTGATAGGCCTAGGGATTCAAAAGAGTTATGTTTGTTTAAACTTGAATTAAGTCTAAAAATATAATTAAGTATAATAGTTTTGAAATTAATCTGGAATTTAGAAAATACAGTAAGAAACCAAAAACATTCAAATTTTAATTGTATTGATTTCTGAGTTCTTATACATCATCTGATTTAAATTCACAAGCCATGAATTTTAAAATGAGAATCCAGATTTTTAGTGTGGTTTTGAGGGAGGAAAACGAGGTTGATCGGGATTTGGGTTTTTAGGCTTTTCCGATGATTGGTATGGTGGATGGGATCGAGATCTTTGTCGAAGTTAGCTGGAGTGTTACCGATAGCAGGAAAAATAGGGATTGGATTTATAGATGAACGTGGCGACTAGTCGGAGACATAGTAGGGTTTAAAAACTGTTTTTGGTCGGGGTGGTTGTCGAGGTAATCTCGACATCGATAGTTCACCGGAGGTGATCGCAAGGAGTGAAATCTACGCTAGGGTTCGTGACGCGGCTCTGAACGTGGCGGAAGAATTTTCGGTGGACGAGATCGTCGTGGCGAGCTATTTCCGGTGATCTAACTTTTGGTTCCAGGGGTACTCGATGGTTCGATTTCGTTTTACGTCGTTGTTGACGAAGTTGAGTGGTCGAGAAGTTAGTGGAGCTCGTAGTCGACTTAACGAAGGTTACGGCGGAGGTCGGAGCTCTGGCGATGGTGCGTGCACGTGCACGTGTGCACGGTGATGTCTGGATTTGTTTGGATGAGGGAAGATGCAGTTTTCTCGGGTCGATCTTGAGTTGTTTGCGTGTGTGACTCGAAGGGAAGAAAGGACACGAGTAATCTCGGGGATAGCTCGGGGTTTTTAGTTGTTTTGCTCGAGCCTGTTTTGATAAGCTAACCAGATTTTAAAAATTTTGTAAAAGCATGAACAGTTTTTTAAAAAAAAAGCAAAATGTTTTAAACTTAAGATCTTAAGTTAATGGTAATTAATTCCAAGGGTTTATTAAATAAGATTTTAATGATAATCAAGAAAACTAATTAAGATAAACAATTTATCTTTTAATTAATTTGAGTCTTGGGTAATTGAAGATTAATTAATTAAATGAAGGTAATTAAAGAGTAATTAATTAATTAATTAGTAATGAATAGTTAATGAATGTAATTAAGATAAGGATTGTTAACTAATGATTTGGGATAATTAATTAATATAATTAATTTAAGATAATTAATTAATTTAGGATAATTACTTTGAAACTGATTAAGTATAACTACTTAATATAATTAATAAAGTATAATTACTTAGTATAAGTAATTAGCAGTTAATAAATGAATGTAATTAATAAAAGGATAATTACTTAATGAAAGTAATTAGAGTTAATTAATGGAAGTAATAAAAGGTTAATTTCTTAAAAAAGAAGTAATTAAGGAATTAATTACTTAATGTAATTAATTTAGTTTAAATGTAATTTGTTTAAGTTAATTAATTAAGTTTAATTAATTTAAACATTTGATGATTTGATAAATAATTATTTAATTTAATAAATGGATTGTAATTACTTAGTTAAGTAATTAATGATAATTACTGGATGTAATTAATGGAAGATGATTTAAGGTTAAGAAAGGAATTTGGATTAAATTACTTTGTAATTAATCAAGAGATTAATTAAAGATAATTAATTAAGGAGTAATTAATTTATGTAATGAAGTAATTAAGGGTAATTAATTACTGATTGAAGATTAATCAAGGTGATTAATAAATGTTGTTTAATTAAAAGTTAATTACTTAATGTAATTAATTTAATTAAGTAATTAATAATTAATTTGTAATTAAGGATCATTAATTAATATAATTAATGATGTAATTAAGAATTGATTAATTAAGTAATAATTAATAAATGAAGTAATTAATCAATGTAATTAATTAAGGATTAATGTAAGTAATTATAGTTGATTAACTTAATTAATTTTAGTTAATTAATTAATGATGTAATTAAAGGTTAATTACAATAAGTGGTTAAGGATAATTAATTTGAGTAATTAATTAAGGATAAATTACTTGAAGGTAATTAAAAGATAATTAATCAAAGATGATTAATTGAAAAAGGTAATTAGAGGATAATTAATTAATTTGTAATTAATTAATGGTTAAGTAAGAAGGATTTATAAAATGAAGTAATTAATTTAATTCACTTTAAATTAATTAGAGATGATATAAATCATTACTTATGGATAGATGATAATACTAAATGCTTTGCATTGATTGATATCTCTGATGAGATATACGCTGTATGATATGGATGTTAGTTGAATTGTATGGATTATCTGATAATGTTGATTATCTGTTGGGAATTATCTTTCTTTGTGTATAAAGATAATGAATTGAATTATTTTAACCTTTAAAACAACTTGGCCTTAAAAGATACGCTTTGGATTTCGATGAGACCGGGATCGGGTTTCCGTATACCGGATTTCCAGGTCTGGAGACCCGAATACCACATCGATCCAAATTAACGATAGGTCGTGAATCAAGTGAAGATGAAGATTCAGAGTGCAAGGGTTATTGTCGTTAACTCTGAGGGTGATTCCAAAACGAGTGTAACGAGATAATGCCTTCGGTTTCGTTCGAACCCGGAACGAACTTGTATGGATTGAATGCTTTCAGCACATCGTCAGGTGGACGATGAGCATTCTAAGATAGATGTGTTCTATTTAAAGGTAATCGTGACCTCAAGCCTCACAAACCGGGAATGGCTAAAACAGGGGAGGTGCAGCAAGGTTAGTGGGTAGCACCCAAGTAGGACAAGATTACCTCTGTCTAGAAGTCCCTTCTTATTTCGGCTTAGTGTGTGCGGTTGCTGATCCCAACCGTGAGGTATCTTGTGCGGGAATTATCCAGTAAGGGATGTTCCGGCCTTGTGTTGCAGGGGATTGGGAGTGATCCTCGGTACGGTGATCTAGGCCACGTACTGTGACGGGCGGTACCCCGGTAGCCCTGCCATTGTATGGAATCCAAAATCCAATAAGTGCCGTACGTATTAGTTGTGCCCAACTATGTTGGAATGTGAGATGTAAGCATTTCAGCTATTTCCGTATTTTACTTGAAAACCCTAGACCCTATTATAATATAACTGGATTTCCTATCAAATGTTTTGGTTAGCGTAAGGTAAAAACTTTTCCATGTTTATGTGTGGGAAGTCTTACGTGATACCTTTGTTTTCAAAAGGTTTTGAAGTTAAACAATTTTAACCCGTTTACTCACACCAGACCCATGTCTGACCCAAGTGTTTATTTTCTGTTTTATTAAACTCTTGGGTACTCAAATTTTTACGAGTAGCCAAGGGATTCAGGTTTAGTTTTGACGAATATTCTGGAGGAGCAATGGAGCAGGAGGCTTCGGCGTTCGTAGATATAGTATTCCGCGGTGTTGATATCTGTGATAGTGTCTTGTCTTGTATTGAGTTGTAATGTCTAGACAGATGTTTATAACTGTCTAGTAAGTGATGTATAAGTTGTGTACTCTGATTATGTAAAGACTATGTATTAGTTATGTGATATATTATAATTTGTTCCGTTTCCGCTGTGAGATTCTGATGTGTTGTTTCTTTCTTTCTCTTCTTTTCTATTTCCTACCCCTTTCTTTCTTCATAAGGATGCGACTTTCTGGGCATAGAAAGTCGGGTCGTTACAGCTTACATCTCACGTTCCAACATAGTTGGGCACAACTAATACGTACGACACTTATTGGAGATTGGATTCCATACAATGGCAGGGCTACCGGGGTACTGCCCGTCACAGTACGTGGCCTAGATCACCGTACCGAGGATTACTCCCAATCTCCTGCAACAAAAGGCCGGAACATCCCTTACTAGATAATTCCCTCACAAGACACCCCACGCTTATCATGACCAACCGCACACAAAGCCGAAATAATAAGGGACATCTAGACAGGGGTAATCTCGTCCTACTTGGGTGCTACCCACTAACCTTGCTGCACCTCCCCTGTTTTAGCCATTGCCGGTTGATGAGGCTTGAGGCTACAATTACCTTAAGAGAACACATCTCTTAGAATGCTCATCGTCCACCTGACGATGTTCTGGAAGCATTCAATCCATACAAGTTCATTCCGGGTTCGAATGAAACCGAAGGCATTATCTCGTTACACTCATTTTGGAATCACCCTCAGAGTTAACGACAATAACCCTTGCATTCTGAATCTTCATCTTCACTTGAGATTCACGACCTATCGTTAATTTGGATCGATGTGGTTTTCGGATATCCAAATCTGGAAACCAGATCCCGGTCTCATCGAAATCCAAATCGCCATCTTTTAGGTCCAAGTTGTTTTAGAGTTTAAAACAATTCAATTCAATTATCTATATACATACAGGTAGATAAATCACAATATAACAATGGATAATCACATTATCATCATAAACAGATAATCCATATTATCAACTCAAACAGATAATCAATATTATCATACTTAAAACAAGCATCCATATCATAATAGATATTATTCATCTCATATCTGAGATCACAATCAATCAATGGGATATCAATATCATTCATCCATAAGCAATGATTTATTATTCACAATCTATAATTAATTTAAAATGAATTAAATTAATTACTTCTATCTCTAATTAATTTAAAGTAAATTAAATTAATTATTACATCTATAAATCTTGCTTACATAACCATTAATTAATTACAAGTCAATTAATTAATCATTCTCTACTTTCCATCTTAATTAATCATCCTTGATTAATTATCTTTTAATTACATTTAAGTAATTATCCTTTAATTATTTTTACAAATTAATTATTTTTACAAATTAATTATCTTATACCAAATATAGAAAGTAACCTTTAAATTACTAAAACTTAATTACATTACTTCTTAATTAATTACATTAATGAATCCCTTCATTTATTAATTATTTCCAAATAAATCCATTTTAAATTACATCATTGATTATAATAATTAATGATCTATAATTACATCCATTACATTTAGTAATTTATCTTTAATTAAACCAAATTGTTAATCACCTTGATTAACTCCATTCAGTAATTAACTACCCTTAATTACTTCATTTAATAATTTAATTGCTCCATAATTAATTATCTCTAATTAATCCCTTGATTAATTATACAAAGTAATTATACTCAAATTACTTTCATTATTAAATCATCCAAAATTAATTACTTCCTTAAGTAATTATACTTATCACATCATCAAATGGTTATTTAAATTAATTAAACTTAATTAATTAATTTAAATTAATCATATTATCCAAAATTAATTACAATAAGTAATTAATCTCTTAATTACTTTTATCAAGTAATTACATTTAACAATTTACAATAGATTATCTAAATTAATTAATCTAATTAATTATTAAAATTCGTCATATTAATTTATTATTAAATAATCCTAGTTAATGACCATCATTAACTATTAACAATCCTTTAATTATTTTTCTAAAGTAATTAATTAAGATTTATTATTAATTACAAATTAATTTTATCTTTAATAACTCATTAATTTAATCCATAATTATTAATTAATTAAAGTAATTAATCCCTCTTTAATTAACTTAATACTTTAATTTATCCTAAGTCATTAAATCTTAATTAATCTTTAAGATAAAGTATTAGTCTTTATAATTACTCTAATTATCATTAACAAAAGCCTTTGAAACAGTTTACCTTTATCTCTTCCTTTAAATTCATTAAAATTTAAGATTTAAAATAATTACAAATTTAACTTGAACAAAATTTAAATCGAATTTACAAAACACCTTTTTATATTCAAATGTTAAAGAAACACTTATCCTTTATCAAAGAAATTTATAAGAGTTCTAAGCCAATTCATTTAAATTCAAATTACTCAAATATACTTTACATTCAAAGTTGTTTTAAACATTTTAAATTTTATAAAACTTTACTTCATTTCAAAACTAGGATTCAAATTAGATTTTGAATTCATACTTAACTAGATTTAAACTTGGTTTTAAAAAAACTGTTTTAAAATTTAAAACTTTAAAACCTGACAGGCTTTAAAAACTGGCAACACAAACATGACCCGAGTCTACCCTATATTGCTTCGAGTCGAACATCTGACTGCTTCAAGACAAAACCCAAACTACTCGAGGAAAACTCGAGACTACCATTCCTGCTCAAACCCATATCTCAGCATCCACCAATGAAATGCCGTGCACATGCACATCGATCTCGATCGATTCCGATCAAATTCGACGATCTTCCCTCGTCGACAAACATCCCCAAACATCCCCAAACACTATCCTTTTGACCAGATCCCTCTAACTCAACTCGAATTCGAAATTCGATTTCAACTGAAGCCTGTAACCCAAACAACAGTAACTCGCCCCAAACCTGACAACGCTCTGATGCTCGCCGCTCCGACCCTCTGAAAGTCAACCCCTCCGGCCTCGACTTCCTCTACACGTCAACTTCCATTTCCCAACACCTTGTTTAACTCGATCAACTATAGGGACCGTAGTGATCGACTTTACCTAGCTTAGTATAACTAGGGTTCTGGACTTCGAATGACAACCACCACCTCCCCACTGACATGTACCATCATCACACAATTTTGTCGAAGTCCCCGATCATCCTTCCCCCTCCAGAAAGAACTACAACTTCCCAGACCAACCAGATCACTAGAGAAACTCAAAAACACAATATCCAGACACCACCAAATAACACATTCAATATTACATTAAAAATTGTAAATTTGATTTTAAAAATCCTATCTTTGATAGACTATTCCAGATATATAATTAAGTCAACAAATTTCAACGTTTGATTTTTAACATATTCTCGAACTCCTCTGTGTTTTCATTTTTCCCAGAAAATATTTCTATCTATAATTCTTATAAATATTTTTAAAGCTTAGTTTAGTTTTAAACAACAAACTTTGTTTAACTACTTAAGCCTAAAGGAAATTAGAGTGTGACGAAATTTGAAGTTAAATCTAAGTTTAAATCTCTGGAATTTAAAAACAGAGATGATCACTGTAATATCTAGACATACTCACATGTTTCCAGAGTTTTAAAACCATCATACCAACACATTTTCAAACATACATCACCAGATTACTTCAACCATATGTCATATGCATCAAAAACTAAAGATGTCTCATGTTTACAGTTTAAAGGCAGAGATTTAACTAAGATCAGAGATGTTAAAATCAATAGATATGCACACTTACATAAATTCAGAAAGGATAGCACAAACACATACATATAAAACAAACATTAACACAGAAATTCCCAGGTTACTTAAGTTTTTAGTTTAAAAGTTTACTCACCTGATTTAAAAAGAGAAAGCTTGATCTTTTGTTTGAAAACAGGAAGGCTTGAAACTGAAATTTGAAAACTTTTCCTGTTTAATTATTTGTTGAACTTGAATTGATTTGGATCTTTATATTGCTTACTTGGTTAAGTGAAGATTTGATAAAACTGTTGTTTTGGTTGAAACTTTGTCTTGTTTAAAACTTTTAGAAACTGGAATTGCTAAGTCTTTTGTAAACGAAATGAAATGAGATAAGTTGATAAATAAAACAAGTATACATAATTGTTTATTGTTCAGGTACACAATAATTCAGAGATTTTTTTTTCTAAAAAGAAGCTGAAATGAAATATCTTGTGTACTAGAGGTGATGGAATTTAATGCCTTGCTCCTTATCAAGTTTACACCAGCCATTTTTTTATTCTCGTATGTACAACCTTGCATATGTTTATATTTGTTTGACTTAAAGCTTAGCATACTTACCCCAGTCATATTCGTATATACTGAAATGATTTTTCTACTTGCAACATATACATTGCTATAGATTATATAATATATTTTACTTAAGTTTTTACTTTAAAGGTTGTTATGGTTATTGTTATTATGTTAGCTTGCTATTTATTTCTATTTTCAAACTTAAATATTTAGTTTTAACTTACATACTTGTTTTCTTGTATTCCTCCATATATGTATTTATTTATTGTTTATTTCGTTTTAGAGTTTTGAGTATCAAGAATTTACTCATATTTATATTTTATTTTATGCTTATTTCTAGTGTTGATAAATATGATCTAGTTTAAATATCATTATCTAGATTACATCATAACATATATATATATATATATAAATATCAATAACGTAAATAAAAATAGATTTTATTTTAAAATATTAAAACACTCTATCTTTAAATTCCAAATCATAGTTTCTTATGTTTAAAATCATATAGTTATTTATAAAATAGCTTTGAAAAGTTATATATCAAAATTTCCAAATTACCCAAAAATATTAGAATTATAAAATATGCCTTATTAATTAAATTTTAAAATAAAGCTCATCTATTTACAATATATACAAAATTATACACATTATAAATAGAAAACAATTTATCAGCTTTTAAAAGATAATTTATCAGTTAAATATTTATTTAAAAGAAAATTATTAAATCAATTCAAATCCTATTAACAAATATTATCAAATCAATTTAATATTTAATATAGATTATTAAATTGATATTGCTCGAAATTCCGGGATATCACAATATGCTTGGTCCTTGAATGAAGTATGGGATTAGCTGCTAGTAGTACTGCACTTGAGTTATCACACCACATTGTTGATGGCCATGCTTCGTAGCCAGTTGCTTCAGACAACAGGGATTTGATCCACATGATCTTTGACACTATGGCGGCAACACTACGATATTCAGCTTCAGTTGATGATCTCGATACTGTAGTTTGCTTCTTTGAACACCAAGACACTAAATTCTCCCCAAAATATACATAGTAGCCACTCACCGATCTTCTATCATCTCTGTCAGCACCCCAATCAGCATCAGCAAACCCACTGATTTTTAGAGTATCACTAGGGTTTAGTTTCAGTCCATAATCTGATGTCCCTGCCAAATATCTGAGTATTCTTTTAGTTGCTTTACAGTGTTCACTCAGTGGGTTGGACATGAATTGACAAACTGTATTTACGCAGAATGATAGCTCTGGTCTTGTAATGGTGATGTATTGCAGAGCGCCAACTATGCTTCTATAGTGATGTGGATCATCTATTGTGTCACCATAATTCTTTGATAGTTGCAAGTTTGTAGTCATAGGTGTACTGGCAGCTTTTTCCTTATCCATACCTGCTCTTCTTAATACATTCTGAATATAGTTAGTTTGACTGAGGTGAAATCCTCCATTTCTAGTTCTCTTCACCTCTATGCCTAAGAAGAAATTTAGTTTGCCAAGATCTTTTAGCTTGAACTGGTCATTCATGTATCTTATTAACTGATCAATCTCAAGTGTATTATTTCCTGTTATGATGAAATCATCCACATAGACCAGGATATACATGACATTGATGTTGTCTCTCTTGATAAACAGTGAACAATCAGATTTTGTTGGGTGAAAACCAAGCTTCATCAATGTGCTTTTGAGTTTTTCGAACCAAACTCTGGGGGCTTGCTTCAGGCCATATATTGCTTTATTCAGCTTGCAAACCTTCTGATGACTTCTGCTTTCTTCAAACCCTCTAGGCTGCTCCATATACACTTCCTCTTCTAACTCTCCATTTAGGAATGCATTATGTACATCTAATTGCTTGACTGACCACTTGTTGTGTAGTGCAATGGTGAGTATTATTCTTATGGTAGTAGGTTTTATTACAGGAGAAAATGTTTCTTTGAAATCAAACCCTGCTTGCTGTGTGAATCCCTTAGCTACCAGTCTAGCCTTGTGCTTTGCTATGGTCCCATTAGTATTGTGCTTCAGTTTATATGTCCATCTACATCCTATAGCAATTTTGTTCTTGGGCAGTGTAACTAATCTCCATGTATTGTTATTAACTAAGGCTTGGTACTCCTCTTGAATGGCTTTTCTCCATTTGGGATTCATTACTGCTTGTTCATAGCTTGTAGGTTCAGTTGATAGACTCTGAGTAATGTATGCTTTTGGTTTAAAGATACCGCTTTTAGCTCTAGTTGTCATGTGATGTCCTCGATGTTGTTCCACTTGTCTAGTTGTATCAGTATTTCTTTGTGAATTGCTGCCTAAATCACCTGCTGCAGTGATACCTCTTTGTGTGTTGCTCCCAGAATCATCTGTCACACTCCCCTGATGTGGTACCTGAAACATGTCATTCATGTTCCCACTGTCTTCATTCATTTGGTTATGAGTGCAATGATCTTCATCTCTGTTTGTATCCGAATCCTGAATACCAAAAGTTGAGTCTTCCTCTAGTACTGCCTCTGATGAATGGCTTTCTTCATTGATAATAGGTGATGGTATGGTAGCATCGATCTTTGAGCATTTGTAACCTTCTTGGTGCATTTGACCTTATTGTCAGCAAAAGGAAAAATTCTTTCATTGAACATGACATGCCTGGACATAACAATTTTTCCTTCTTTTGTCAAACACTTGTAGCCTTTTTTTAGTGATCCATATCCCAGAAAGGTGCATGGGGAGGATCTAAAGTCAAGTTTGTGACGATTATAAGGTCTTAGCATTGGAAAGCATAAGCAGTCGAAGACTCTTAGTCTCTTGTAATCGGGTTTAGTCCCATTTAAAGCTTCATGTGGGCTGATGTATTTTAAAACTTTGGTGGGAAGATAGTTAATTAAGTATACTGCAGTTGAAAAATATTCTGGCCGGAATTTGAGAGGTAAGGATCCTTGTGCTAGAAGAGTTAACTCCATATCAACAATATGTCGATGCTTCCTCTCAACAATCCTATTTTGTTGAGAGTTGTATGGACATGTAAATCTGTGTATTATCCCTCCTGCATTGAAAAAAATCCTTGAGAGATTTGAATTCAGCTCCTCCATCGGTTTGAAATACTTTCAATTTCCTGTCAAGTTGTCTTTCGACTTGTATGATGAATTGTTTAACAGCCTCAGAGACTTCGGATTTTAACTTCAAAAAATAGATCCATGTGTATCTCGAGTATGCATCCATAAATGCAACATAATACTTGAACTCGTAATCAGAATTCAATGGTGCAGGACCTCATACATCACATTCAACTAATTCAAGTGGATTAGTGTAAACTGTTTCTGAATTACTGAAAGGAAATTTGTGGCTCTTGCCAATTTGACATTGACTGTGAAATTTGGATATCATATTATTTAAATGTGAAAGATTCTCATTATTTAAAACAACTTTCATCACGCTTACATTGGGATGTCCAAGCTTTCTATGCCATATATCATACTCATCATCTACATTATTATTATTAGTAGTAGTATTGTAACATACCATATTATTATACTTTCTATCATCAGATTTCAGATTGAATTTGTAGAGACCGTCATGTAGTTCCCCCTACAAAAATATATCTCCATTCAAGTTATTCTTAACCAAGCATGTGTTTGGATGGAACTCAAAAAATACTTGATTATCTCTAGCAAATTGTGAGACGCTGACCAAGTTCTTTTTAATTTGGGGAACATGTAGCAGATTTTTTAACAGTAGGGTTTTATTTCTGTTTTCTGAGGTGAACTGTGCATGACCGATATGTGTGATATTTAGAGGCGTGCCATTTCCCATACAAATCGAATTTTTACCTTTGTAGGCTGCTCCTTCCAGATTCAAATTCCAAAGATTGTTTGTGACGTGGTGAGTAGCTCCAGAATCAGGAAACCAGGCTTCATCTTGAATATCCATGTCACAAGCTAATGCATCAGGATTTTCATTATGATGGGACTGATTCCTTGGATTATGTCTTGCAGCATTCTATGCTTGAGTGAGATTGACATTGTAGGGATAAGGTCTGGAAGTGCTATGATTAGATGATATTTGTTGATTACTACTGTAGCTGGATTCGAATCTGAAATAACATCTAATCGCTGTGTGACCAAGCTTCCCACATATTTGGCACTTTGGCCGATTATTGAAGAACCTTCCTCTTCCTCTTCCTCGACCTTGTGCTCTACCTCTGTCATACATGGAGTTTCCTCTAACTGGTTGGGTTTCCTGATGGTTCTGGGTTGATGGATCAGTTCTTGTGTTGTGTTGAGTGTGCTTGTTCTTCACGTTTGCAGCATAGTTGATGGAAAATTCTGTCGTGGAGTTGTTTTTTTGTTCAAGCCTGCCTTCATGAGCAAGAAGACATGAACTAACATACTGGACAGATGGAGATGATTCTTTTGAGGTTATAACAGCAACTATGGCTTCAAATTCTTCTCCCAATCCGTGAAGAATATGGAGAACCTAACCAGTCTCACTAATCTTGTGTCCTGATGACTCCAAAAGATCACATGGTTTCTTCATCTTATTGAGATACTCTCTGATGCTTGCATTATCTTTCTTGACATTTTGTAGTTGCCTCTTGTAACTCATAATTCTCGCTGCTGCCTGCGAGTTGAAATTCAGATGGATTGCATTCCATACTTCAAGTGAGGTTTTGCATCCTATAACTGATGATAATAGATCAGGGCTGATTGAGGACAAGATCCAGGAACACATCAAGCTATCTTGTCTCGAGTGTATCATGAATTATGTGTTTGGTGTTGAGATGCCATCTTGACCGATAATGAATTAGGGAGGAGGTATAGTGACTGGATCTATAAATTTCTGTAAGCCATATCCATTGATAGCCATTTCAATCTGAAACTTCCAGAGAAGAAAGTTGTCTTCATCTAGTGTTACCGTAATAAGTTGGGTTTGTGGATTGATAATTGATTTCAGCGAGTCTTCGAGAGTCTTTGATGATTGATTGGATGTTGTATTTCCGAGATTGGTTGATCCGTTTCTTGATTGAATCTCATCGTCTTTAGCCATGATCTAGGGTTTGATTATTGGATCCGATTAGATCTGATGATAAAGATGAGGGAAGTCTGAACTTGCGAAGAAGATAGGTAATCGATTTTCTATTCAGATCTGAGATCTGAAAGATTGATGCCGTTGGGCGATAGCTCTGATACCATGAAAGTGTTTGAGAACGAAACAAAAAGAGATTCAAAATTAATTCATCACAGCCAGTCATATTGATACAACTGGATCTATATATATAGGGTTTAGAATAGAAGACTTTGCATGTGCACAACCTGATACAATAAACTATCAACAGAATATATATAATTCTCTAACACTTATATTTAAGATCTTAAGTTCATATTATAACTAGATAATTTGAAAGCTCCTCCTTCTGCATTTCCTTCATCAGATGTAATCATTTAGTTCCTTCAATTCCTATATGCAATCCATGAGCTGCCCTAATTAATGAGACACTCAAGTGATTGCCAAAGCAAATCAAATAGGTCAGACCAAATAGTCTGGTGTGAGTGTATATCACCTAACGTATTCTTAAAATGAACTTATTTAAACCAAGATTTGGAACCCCTTGTTATTGACTTGTAGAAATCCTGATATTTTTTAATAACTTTGGAGAATTAATCTAAGTCTCAGTACCAGTTCACGGCTTTCTTAAATAAGTTTTATTAACTATACATCAGCAAGTTTATACATATACATATATATATGTATATACATATATATATATGTATGTATACACATATATATATGTACACATATATATATGTACACACACAGACACACACAGATATATATATATATATATATATATATATGCCAATATACTTCGAACCAAGCCATCGGTCATTCAAGCAATCAATCCATACAGTTATTCAGGCAATAATAATCATACAAACATAGGTCTACCTATACTATAGCCCTATATTAATTTATTAATGGATCAATACTTTTATATTTGAACTCTAATGTGTACATTGCCTGGGACTCTTCACTGTTAACCCAGCACACTTGGATCCTTGGACATTAACATGCCATGTACAAACTTAACATCAAAATTAAATTGATCAATATAGTATCCTCCAATTGGCCTTAGTCATTCATTAATAATACTAAGGTGATCCATGGTCCTTAGTTCATTACTAAGTGTTTCAAACTTAATTTAATAGTCCATTTTGTATATACATACAGTAACTCATTATTTAGAGTCTTCGTATAGAAACTATTTAACTACAGTTGATCATCCATACATTCACATGCATTACAATCAACCATTATATACATATCAGTTTCATAGTTTATTTTAAAACTGTTTATTCATCCTTAGGAATTTTATTGTTAAAGACATATAGCCGTGAATGTTTCTCGGCACATCCTAATGTAACGACCCGTAAATTTTCGATAATTAAAAATAGTTAATTTGATAAGATTTTGTGATTTAATATTGAAAGAAATAAAAATTTGTGATTTATTTATGGAAATAATAACTAGAATGAATTGTAACAATATTAATGTAAGTTAATTTTTAACAATTCCTATGAAATTCCAATTGATTGAAATAATGTAAATGTTATAACTTAGTTATAAATTTTATATAAGGAAATGAATGTAAATATGAATTAATTAATGAGATAATATACAATTAACGGTAATTGAATAAAATCAGTATTATGTAAGGAATTATAATATTTGTTGTATTAATGTGTGCATTTATTTATAATGGGATATAAAAGGTAATTGATAATTTAAAATGTTGACTTGTTAATAAAACAATGTGTAATGAATGGAAATGGAATAAATTTAGTGTAATAAGAGTTGTTATAATAATTGTTTGTTAAGAATGAACTTACAAATATTATAAAAATGTATAATGGTGACAATTGTTGTTGTTACCAATTTAATTAATCAATTACAAATAAATGTCAATAAAATGTTACATTAATGCGAGTTAAGACAAATGCTGTAAATTGTGAGTATAATAAAAGAGATAGAAATGTAATTATTTTCATAAGGTAGTAATTGATTTTATAGAAGGATGAAATCAATATAAATAAATTAATTTGAGATTTTAAATTATAATTAATGTGTGAAATTGACAAAAGTTCTATATAATGGAAATATAATAACTAATTCACATAAAAGGTGGAAATTGGTGAATATTAGTGTAATGGGATATAAACCATGATAATTATATCTATAAGGTAACAAGTGATTTAATAACAAGATTAAAATCAATTAAATGGGATTATTGGAAATAAAAATTTATAACCTTTGAATTTATAGGAATTGAAATCAAACACTGTAAGTGGTAAAATAATTAGCTTTAAATTGATGTGTAAATTTATTTTAAACTATTATAATTATACAAGTAATTGAAAAGATTTATGAAATTTGTTGATTATTAAATTTTAATTGGAAAAGTGATTTAATTAATTTAATATTAATTTATTTAATTAATGTGAAAATAGCCATTTTGGCCACTGACTCGGATTTGGACGAAACCAGTTTCATCGGATCCGTAATGGTGAATTATTGTAGGATTTCAAGTTTCGTGTCGATTGGACCTGTCGGTAGATCGGACGGGCTCAGAACGCCTAGAAATCAATTTAATTGAAATCAATTTGAAACAAGCTGATTTTAACATAACTTCTTCATACGATGGAATTTGGACTTGAAACCTATTCCATTGAATTTGAACTCATCAAAAACATCTGTTTTGATATATGGGATGACCCATTTTCGTTTCGGAGACAGAACGGGCTTTTCGGGTCATTTATCGTTCCACGTGTAAATCAAATCTTGTCCATCCATTCTATTTCCAGCTTTGTCTATAAATAACGCATTATAAACCCTAGCTCCTCCTTATTTTCATTTGTCTGTACGTACATTTCCTTCTCATCTCCTCTTTCCAATGGCTGGAAATCCTAATTTCCAAATTGCAAATCCAAATCAAAAATCAAATCAAAAATCAAATTAAAAATCAAACCACTCAAACTATATCGAATTATATACCATTTCGAAGCTCTCGACGAGTGCTCCTCAGATCTGCAATTCATTTCTGTCATCGAAACATCGTTTGTCCAAAAATTGATGGTTGATTTTCGACCGTTCATCGCTCGTCGATCAACGTCGATGGATCGACGAATCGATGATATGGTTGTGTAGAGATCGTCGAGGGGATTGCATCTGTGTCATTCGTAGGTGATGTTGACGATCAGATTGTCGAGAATAATTCGATTTGGGGCTAAAAATATGTGCGACGGCTGTCCTTTTTTGCCATTGATCATTGTCGTAGTGGTAGCGGAGGGAGGCGCTGATGGAGGCAAGCAGGATGGTGGTGGTCGGCGCGACCAATAGTGGCCCGAGGCGGCACGGTGAACGTTTGAACGGGGCGGCTAGGTTGAACGGCAAGTTCTGTAGCTTGTAGGTTTTCGCGTTGTAGCTAGGTGACGTGGTAGGTTTTAATTCGTCCATTTTATTTTAGTTAATTTTAATTATCCAATGTTCTAATATGCATAACTTTTACATACGAGGTCCAATTCATGCGCGGTTTTCTCCACTAGGATCGTATAAGAATTCCGGACATTTTGACTCTTGTTTGGATGGATTCGAAGACTATTTGAATTTTGGGTTTAAATTGTATTTTAATTCGATTTAAATTCAAAGGTGAGTGATTCGACCCACTCACAACTTCTAAAATTTATTATGTTTGTTAAATTAAATTTATGATGTGATTGAAAATTTATTTATGGCGTTTGGTATACTTAAATCTTCATTTAAGTTAATTTGAATTTATTTCAATTAAATCATTATTTAATTTATTATTGAATTTAAATTGCCAGTTAAATACCTATTATTGATTATCAGTTATCTATTGATGTTTATTGATTTATTTGGATGAAGAATGTGATGGATGTTTGATTGTTGATATTGGATGAATGAATGTTGTATTTTATATCGTTATAAACAACAAGTTCACTATGGGTTGAAATGATACAAACCCGAATGATCTATAGATTAGGGAAAAATCATTATGGGTTGAAATGATAGACTCGATCGATTTTATGGATTTTATTGTTAAATTCGGGATTGTGGTTTGAAATGATATATAACCATAAAATTCTAAATTGTGGATTGAAATGATAAATATCCGTATCACTTGACCCTAGGGTAGAGAATTATATACGGACAATGGATTGGTTAAATTAAATGATTTTGAATCCTTAATTTTTTGAATTTAATTGAATGATATTTTGAAATAAGAATTTGATTTATTTAAATTAAATTATTATTGAAAACAAAGTTTATGTTGAAATTTGAATGGGTTAAAGGAATTGTTCAAAGAAATTTAATTAAAAATCTTAGTAGAAATTTTGAAATATAAATGGAAGTTAACGGAATCGAGATATTGGAATTGGTTGAAATATAACTTTGAAATATATTGGAATTTGAGTAATTTAAATTGATATTTTAAATGTGGTTTGAAAGAAATATAGAATTTAATAATTTAGTGAGAGTTTGAATTGAAAGATTTAAAATGGGTTTGTTGATTTGGAAATTTAAATGGTTCAGATGTGTTGAAAAGAAATAAATAGTTTAAATTGATGTTAACTTCAAATTCATTTTTTAATGTAAATAGTTAAAAATATATTATTTTAAAATTTCTAATTATTAAGATTTTCAAAATTTTAAACTATTTTAACCTATTTTAACTTATATTAAATCTAATTAATCTATTTTAAAGCTATTTAATCTATTTTAATTATATTTAGTCTATATTCAATTTTTTTAAATCTATATTAACTATTCTAGAATATTTTGACTATTAAAAATTTATTTAAACTATTTATAACTATTTAAACTATTTTCTAAATTTTCAGACTAAGTAAAGTAGAAGTGTTTATATTCAATTCATTGGTTTAAAAGAGAATACGGTTAAATGATGTTATAACCTAAGTTGGGGTTTAAATGTTGTAATTAATTGAATATGATGATTTTAGAAGTAAGGATTTAACCAAATTGGAAATATGATTTTTGAAAGAAATTATGATTTGAAAAGTAAATATGATTTTAAAGTGAATATAGTTTGAAAATGAATATGATTTCGAAAGAAATATGATTTGAAAGTGAATATGATATTTTGATATAAATTGTGAATTGAAATTTTTGAAATTTAGAAGAACCATCCGGTGTGTAATAAGCGGCTGGTTGTTAAAGAGACCTGGATCAGATATTGTCATACTCTCTGCCAATACCGAAAACCACTTTAACAATTGTGTACGTGGTGGAGATTCCAGAAATGAAGTAGGATGGTTTGGTGAACTATTTATGTATAAGGTATCACGTGACCCTGACCCCCGTGAGTCAGCTTAGATGCGACTAAAATCAGGAGCTATGCCAGGCCAAGTGAGGTCATTCCTTCGATCGGGCACACTACTTCGATACTATATTCTGATTTTGTGATTTGATTGGTGGCCACCCTCTGATTTTTGATTTGGGAGTGTGTTCCGAGGTGGGCGGTAGTAGCTGCTATTCATTACCACAAGTCCAGATCTGCAAATGGTATATATACCATGTCATTTCCTCGTGTGCCATGTTCACATGCCCTAACGCGCCTTCTACGAGTTTGTTTTGTACCATACCTATGGAGTGCCCTCTGTGTAAACCTTTCAGAGGAGCGTACAGTACTGTATAGACTATGGGAATATATAAAATGTGTTAAGGGGGATATGGGTAACACCTTAACGCTATTTTAATACTTTTACTTTACTGTAGACATATTATAATAGCGTATTGTATTACATAGTAGATAGTTTAATGGATCCTTACGAGATGTGAATCCTGAACATCTCTTGAGTTACTGCACTCACGTTATACACTAGATAGGAGATGTCAAACCCCGTAAACATCTCCGACGTCGTTTACGCGCATATTTATTTATCGTTGATTTAACTTACATAAGATCTTTTAGTTCTGACTCGAGTGTTTTGTCTTTTCAATTCGCTTGGGTCAGCCTGAGCATTTCAGGGATTGAAGACCGTATTTTTGGAGGATGAAGATGAAGAGTTGTATTATTATTATTATATCTATTCCACTGCATATGTTGTTCCGCTGCATTTATTTATTTATTCTTGCTGTCTGTAACTCTAATTCTGTATTGTATAAGTATAATCAAATTGATTTGTAAAACAGCTTCATGAACTGTTATTTGATTATTATATTTTGTCATTCCGCTGCGAGATTCTGTAAAAATTTCATTTCTTTCTCTTTTCTTATTTACCGCAATAACAATCTGCCCTTTTGAATGGTTTGAGTCTGGCATGCATGTCTGCTTAAAACGTCCAAAAAGGCAGGTTGTTACTGTTGGTATCAGTGCTTTGGTTTAGTGATAACCTTAGCTTTGTGGGGTCTGACTCATATAAAATAGGGTAGTAATACCCTAGAATGAATCGCTGAGTGTGTATATATATATATATATGAGAGCGTGTTTGTTAATGTTATAAAAGGTTTTATATTGTGTTAATTTGTTCCGTTCTGTATTTATAAATTCTGGTTGGTGCATAGGACGCTATGACGTCGATAGGGGTTTATAAACACTTAATAGGACAAACCGACATAATATTTGTTTTGAAATATAGGTAAATGAAATAATTTTGCCTATTGTATATTTTGTATATAAAATAATAATTTTATAAATAATATATTTGGGTGTAATATATTTGGTTCTTAGGTAATGAAAATTTATAAATATTAGTTGAAAATAAAAATTTGTTAATAAATAAATATAAACTGGAAAAATTTAGAACTTAAATTCCGAGATTTTTGAAAAAATCCTTTCGAAAGATTTTGGAATATTAATATTAATATTATTTGGAAGTATTTTCTGGGATAAATATTTCAAGATGATTTGAAAGAAAAGTTTAAAATAATTTTGGAAGAAAATAAGTTATGTACTCCCCTCTCTATCGCTGGAAAATAATTTCGGTGATGAGTGCACGCATCATCGATATTCATATTCGAGTTTCAAGATGGGAAGGTTGCTGTAGTAGTTTTACTACACGTTTGTTTTGATAAGAAAATCGTAAAAATTTTAAATTTCTAAGTAGGATTGATATATATATATATATATATATATTATTTTAAATGATTTGAAAAGGAACCCGACATTTAGTTCTTAAATTTCTATAAATTTAGAGATTTTAATTATAGAAATGCAATGAAATTTTAACCATTTAATAATTGGAACTTCTAAATGAAAATAAGAAATTAAATGCTAAGTTATAAATGAAGTATATAAGAAATTTTAAATTTGTAACCTGTAAATAAAAAGGGATATGAAATATAAGAAATTATAACTACTGAACATTTATTTACTAAAGTGAAATAAGATAAACTTGTGCAACTTTCTATTGCATTCTTAAAGACATATATATATATATATATATATATATATATATATAACTTACCAATTATAAAAAGTTGAAATGTAAAGGAATGTAATGGAAAATTATACAAGTAAAACTTAAAGTAATGAAAGCGCTCAATGAAATTCTTTTATGAATAAGAGCCTTGATATTATAGTTGTTATAAAATTATGTTATAATTGAAATTACTATAATAAAATGTAATATAAAGTAAGTATTGTAAGTAAATAATTATAAACTTAAGTTAATGAGTTAATATGCTAGGTAATTGAATTGGACATGAATACTATAAATAAATAAGTGTAAACTTAAGTTAATAATGGGAGCCATTTATAATTGAAATGAATAGAAAACTGAATACTATAATAAATTAAATATTTATAACTTCAAAAATTGTTGAAATGATTTAGAAAATGGATTTAATATTCAATGACATTATATAAGAAAATGAATGTAAATTTAAAAGTAATAAACTTAAGAATGAATTTATGCACTAATGAATATTAATATCTAATGGAAACCAGATATACAAATTAATAAATGTGAACTAAACTGCAATAAAATATATGTAATACTTGGATAATAAATTCATTGAGTTTATAATCAACTGATTGGAAATAACTTATGTAAATAAATGGATATAAAGAAATGAAAAGAATTTCATTATATGAATAAATAAAGAAAAATGAATTTGTAAGTAAATGAATGTAAATAAATGAAATTATGTAATAAATGAATGAATGGAAATTGGATTTTTGTAAGAAATAAATGTAAACTAAAGAAATGATCATTGAGAAAAGAAATTAATAAGAATAAACTTGAACTATATTTGGAATTTGTTGTTTGTTTTGGTTTATGGTTCTTTGGGGAAAGATACTTCTAATTGCTTAGGATGTATAAATAATCTATTGAGTTTTATCTAAGAATGATGAGTAAATGGTATACATAGTGGTTTATTTGTCATTCTATGCGATTAAAAGTCTGAACCCGAACGAACCATTTGTTTGTTGATATGGATGTATGATTGATTACATTGGTTTCATATGATGATTGCATGCTTTTGGGTTGCAAGTGCTTGTTGTATGTTGTTTGCAAGTAAATGTTGTTATAATTTGTTTGTTATAAATTTAAAGCAATATAAATATTTTTCTTATATAATTATTAACTTATTTAGATTATATAAGTGAAATACAAGTTATGGAAGCAATATAAATATTTTTCTTAATTCCTTCTTTTCCTTGTTTTTCCTTTTCGAGGACGAAAAGTTTTGAGTGGGGGAGAGTGTAACGACCCATAATTTTCGATGATTAAAGATAGTTAATTTAATAAGATTTTTATGATTTAAGATTTGGAGAAATAAAAATTTGTGATTTATTAATGAAATAATAACTAGAGTGAAATATAATAATGTTAATTTAAGTTAATTTTTAACAAATTTGTGAAAGTCCAATTAAGTGGAATAATTTAAATGTTATAATTGGTTATAAATTGTAAATTAATTGTAATAATGAATGTATTAACCGATAACTAAATTAAAAGAGCAATTGATAATTTAAATGGTGTATCAATTAAATAGTATGTAATAAATTGTAAATTGGAAAAAAATGAATGTTGTGTAAATAATAATAACATTTGTGTGTAGATATCAAACATGCATATAAGATTACATATAGTTAATCATGACAATTACTATATGTTGCCTTTTTATTTAGCCTGTTAAATTTGATTTAGAAATCAACTTCAATTAATTCACTTAATTAGTGCAGTTAATGTAGATTTAATTTGATAATTATATAATATTAATTCAATAAGATGTAACCAATTTAACTAATTGCAATTGAATAAAAATTAGTGTTGTAGTAGTAATTATAATACTTGTTGTGGATAATAAACTTACAAATGTTATTAAATGTAGAAATGGTGACAATTGTTATTTGTTACCAGTTTATCTAATAGACTACAAATAAATGTAAATAAATGTTGCATTAATGCGAGTTAAGACAACAACTGCAAATTGTGAATGTAATAAAGGTATAGAACTGTTAATCATATTTACAAGGCAATAATTGATGTAATAAAAAGAGTGAAACAAAAACAAATTATTTTATTGAGATTTTTAAATTATAATAAAATTGACAAAAATTTAATATAATGGAAATATATTAGTTAATACAAATAAGAGATGATAAACTATTATTTAGTAAGAAATGTGTAATTACCGTTTGTATCCAATAGTGTATAAATATATTAAATTACTATTAGGTAGGAAATAATTGTTCTACTTCTCATTACATTCATTTAGTCCATTTTGAAACTTAATCAACTGAAATTAATGTAATTGAAAATTTTCAATTAATAGGAGAGAGAATGCTAAATTGTAAATTGATAGATGTAATTAAAAGTAGCGTATGTTTTGTGAAAATATAAGGAAAGTTTGATTAATGAAAAAAACATTTACATCAAATAAAATGAATGTTTCATTTGTGAATGTAGGTTTAATTTCATTAAAATAAAGAATAGAATGATTGATTTTGAAGAACAAGGAATCGCTGTCAAGTCCCTGGAATTGAAAGATGATGTAAGAAAAGTCCCTTCAGAATAAGTTATGAAAATTAGGTCCCTATTTTTAGATTTTGGCTAATTTATACCGCTTTTGTCCCTGAAAAGAATGCTAAGTCGATTTTATAAAAGAGGACGGTTTGGTAAAAAATAACAAAATAGGGACCTAATTTACAAGTGTTTATGAGCAGGGACTTTTTGTGCATGAGCTTTGAAAATAGGGACCTTTGGTCCAAAACCCCTTTGAAGAAAGAAATATATGTTTATTGAACTATGTTTTAGCTTACAGATTGATTACAAGAATAGAAAAAAATAATCTATTTCAAAGTTATTTATTACTCTTGTGTATAAACAACAAATTTATAAACGTGTTTAAATAAACAATTATTCTATTTTTCATCTATTTTAGTTGTATGTTTTATAATTTAACTTTGTAAGTAATTGCAATTAATGTAACTCAAATATTTCAATTAAAAGGAAAGAAAACGTTGACTGCAATTAATAGATTTAATTAAAGAAACGTACATTTTGTGTTAAACAAAAAGGGTGTTTTAATGGAAATAAAAGATCATTTTGGGAAAACAAATTGAACGTTTTCATTTTTAAGGTAAGTTTAATTTTTTTTTATGCGTAGATAAAAACCTAAATGCGTACAAATTTGAATATTATTTGAGTTAATGAAGTTAATTTGGTAACGTTTAAGAAAAATTGAATTTCAAAAGGTTGTGCGATGTACATGGTCCCTTCATTTCTTTTGTTATTAATTGTTGCATGAACGTTTTAAAATAGTTTCCTTATTATTAATATTTAATATATTCATTTCTCCTTCTGTTTAATACCTGAGACTAGACTTTTAGGTTGTATTTAATTCTTGCCACCTCATTTTCACGTATACAAAATTTTACTTTCCTTTGGTTTGCAAACTTTTCCATTCATACGTACATTTCCTTATGCATTATTAATGCCCGAAGCTTTCAAAATAAATTGTGACATTTATTTTTGTCGCTCCACCTTCATTTTCTAATTTTAAATAACTTGCAGCTTATTTTTCATTTGCGTTTTGTTTTTCCTAACACCGCATATTCAAAAGCTCTTATTCTTGCAAATCCAAAAGCTTTCTTTTATGAAACATGATTTTTTTTTCATTTTTCCGTACACGTCCTGTCCTCATCTTAGTTGTTCTTCAATCTTTTCCTGAAGCCTCATCTTAAGAAAAATGGAGTATTAAAATTTGTTTATTTTTTTTTGCGTACTAATTATTATTTTAATAATATTTCTTAGAACATGAGTATCTTTTGCATCTAAACTTTGATTCATACGCGATTTCTTCTGTTGGATTCGTATTTAAATTCCGCACAACATGAAATTGATTTAGTTGAATTTGGAGACTGTTGAGTTTTGCGCTTCTGTTTGGATTTTAATGGGCTAAACTCAAAGGTGAGTGTTTTAAACCACTCACAATTACTAAACTATCTTATGTTATTTAAATTAAATCTATGATGTGATTTGAAATTAATTGATTGATGTTTTGTATGTTTAAATTGTCATTCTGGTTAAATTTGACTTTTATTGCATTTAATCATCGTTTAATTTAATATTAAATTTTAAATTGTCAATTTAATACCTGTTATTGGTTATCAGTTATCTATTGATGTTTATTGATTGATTTGAATGATGATTGTGATCGATGTTTGATTTGTTGATATTGGATGACTGGATGTTGTATTTTATATGGTTATAACACAACAAGTTCACTATGGGTTGAAATGATACATACCCAAACTATTTTTAATCTATTTTAAACTATTTTTAAAACTATTAAAATTATTTATGACTGGATATTGGATGACTTATGTTGTATTTGGAGACTGTTTCAATCTATTTTAAACTATTTTTAAAACTATTAAAACTATTTATGACTACCTAAACTATTTTCTAAAATTTCAGACTATGTAAAGAGAAAGTATTTACATTTAAATCCTTGATGATAATACAACCTAAGTTGGGTTTGAAATTGATGCCTTTTTGTGAAATGACATATTTGATTAAATGTGATAATTTTGGAACGTGGATTTAATTAACCTATCTTATCGATAATTAAGTGAATATGATTTTTGAAAGTGAATAAGATTTTAAAGTGAATATAGTTTGGAAGTGAATATGATTTCAAAAGAGATATGATTTGAAATCGAATATGATATTTTGATACAAATTGTGAATTGACTTTTGAAATTTAAAAGAACCATCCGGTGTGAAATAAGCATTTGGTTGTTAAAGAGATCGGGATCAGATATTGTCATACTCTCCGCCAATGCCGAAAACCACTTTAACAACTCTCTACGTGGTGGAGATTCCAGAAATGAAGTAGGATGGTTTGGCGAACGATTTTTGTAAAGGTATGACGTGACCTTGACTCCCGTGAGTCAGCTTAGATGTGACTAAAACAGGAGCCATGCCTGGCCAAGTGAGGTCATTCCTCCTATCAGGCACACTTCTTCGATACTATATTCTACTTTGTCATTGATTTGGTGGCCACCCTTGATTTTGATTTGGGAGTGTGTCCGAGGTGGACGATAGTAGCTGCTATGCGTTACCACTAGTCCGGATCCGCAATTGGTATATCTACCCTGGCATTGCCTCGAGTGCTGTGTTCACATGCCCTAGAGCGCCTTCTACGAGTTTGTTTTGTACCGTACCTATAGGGTGTCCTTTGAGTAAACCACCGGTTTGGTGGAGCCTACGGCATTGTATAGACTATGGGAATATATAAAATGTGTTAAGGGGGATATTTATAATGCCTTAACGCTATTTTAATACTTTTACTTTACTATAGACATTTTATAATAGCGTATTGTACTACGTAGTAGATAGTTTAACAGATCCTTAGGAGATGGGAATCCCGAACATCTCTTAAATTACTGCACCCACGTTAGACAATGGATAAGAGATGTCAAACCCCGTAAACATCTCTGACGCTGTTACACTCATATTTACCATTGATTTAACTTACATAAGATCTTTTAGTTCTGACTCGAGTGTTTTGTCTTTTCAATTCGCTTGGGACAGCCTGAGCATTTCAGGGTTGAAGACCTTATTCCTGTAGGACGATGACGAAGATTGTACTATTATTACCTATTATATGTATTCTACTACATCATGTTATTCCACTGCATTTATTTATTTATTCCTGTTTATGTAATCTGATGTTTTTGTTGTAAAGAATAATCAAGTGTAATTTTTTAAAACAGCTTCATGAACTGTTATTTGATTATTATATTTGGTCATTCCGCTATGAGATTCTGTAATTGTTTTATTTATCTCTTTTTCTTATTTACCCCATAACAATCTTCCCTTCTGAATGATTTGAGTACGACATGTGTGTCTGCTTAAAACGTCCACAAGGGCAGGTCGTTACACTTATGATCAGTGAATAGCTCAAACTTCTCACCAAACAAATAAGGCCTCCATATTTTCAAAGCAAAGACAATGGCTGACAACTCCAAATCATGAGTCAGATAATTCTTTTTATGGGTCTTAAGTTGCCTACTCAAATATGCAAATACCTTGCCTTCTTGGATAAAAACCGCACCAAGCACCATACAACAAGCATTGATGTAGATGACGAATGGTTTGGCTACCTCCGCGATAACCATAACTGAAGCACTAGTCAATATTGCTTTATTCTATTGAAAGAGTCTTTGCAACATGCATCCTATAAGAAAGCTTGGTTCTTCCTAGTCAGATGAGCCGAAGGTGTTGCAATCTTTGCAAAGTCCTTAATAAATTTTCTTTAATATCTCACCAACCCAAGAAAACTGCGAACCTCTGTTACATTACTCAGTTCCTTCCAATCTTGCATTGCAGCAACCATGTTTGATCACTTGAAATCCTATGCTCGGACACAACATGAACTAGGAATCTAACTTCCCTTCTCCAAAGTGACATTTAGAAAAATTTGCCTTCAAGAAATTTCGCCCTATTGCCTTCAACACTTCCCTTAATTTCTCCTTAACACCTTAACACTTCCCTCAAGTGTAATTTGTGCTCTTCTTCACTTTAAGAGAATACCAAAATTTTATCCACGAACATCACCACAAATTTATTGAGTTGGTCTTGAAAGACACGACTCATAAGATCAAAAAAATATGCAATGCATTCATAAGGACGAAAAGCTTTACCTATCATTCATAAGTTGCATCGGTGGTTCTAAAGGCGGTCTTTGGAATGCTATCTTTGGCCACCCTTAGTTGACGAAGCCGTATTGCAAGATCTGTTGAGGGAAAATCTTCGCTCCTCTTAGTTGGTCGAACAAATCATCAATACGAGGAAGATGATATTCGTTCTTACTTGTCAACTTACTTAATTCTTTATAGCCGACACATAATCTTGAGGATCTATATGCTTTTGTAGCAAACACAATGAGGTGCTCCTCACTAAGATGTACTTCTTGGAATAAGACCCTTCTTTGAAAGCTCGAAAATATGATTTTCCAATTCTCTTCTTTCTCTCGTAGCAATACGTCTAATAGGTAAGACAACCAGCTTCATATCTCGCTATAGACCAATATTCAATATCCCGATTAGGAGGGAAACCCGAAACCTCTTCAAACACATCTGCAAAATTCCCAACAATTAGAACTTATGCCAATTCATCATGAAAGAGATCCAAGAAGTATAAATAACTCAACATCATAGAAATCTCGGATTCACAATACACATTAAGCCACTTCTCGCCACTGTCCTTCATTCAAACCGCAAGATCATCGCAATATAAAAAAACACCATGCATAAACATCCAATCCATGCCTAAAAGAAGTCCATAACATGAAAATCCGAGCATGAATGCATCATAAGAAAACCCTAACCCACCCCAAGGTAATTAAGTGTCTCCACATATCATGGAAAGATGTGTCGACCCTCCTAACGAGATTCGACACCATAAGAAAATCATCGATAACATGAGGCACCAACGACAAACTATCAACAAGATGGCTAGCTATAAAATAATGTGAAGCTCCTATATCAAATAAAACACAAATAGGAAAGTTATAAATAGAAAGCACACCTTACATGATTATGCTTTTCCCCTTGTCAAGCTTTAGTGGAGTGCTCAAACTAGGAGTTGCTTGGATAGCATAAGCTTTGACCGTTTGCCCACTCTTCGGAAGAGATGGACAATTTCTCTTGAAATGTCCCGATTGATCACAATTGAAATAATTCTTGCCTTGGAGACTAATCCTACAATCTTTACTGAATTGACCCTTCAAGTTTCACTTATGACAAGTCACCCTTCCTTCTTCTTTTTCCTTAGATCATTTTCATTTCATTTGCCCTTCCTCTTTCTTTGGAACTTTGGTTTCACTTCTACCTTGACTTTTCTCCTTTAGAAGCCTTTAAGAAATAAAGTTTAGCAAAGAGACTTCCAGCAGACTCTCAAAAGTAATGCCTATTTGAATATGGATAAGAGTAATGTCCTTAAGAGGTTAATTAAGTCCATAGCAAATTTCTTGGCCTTCTTAGTGTGAGTTTTAATCATATCCATCCCAAAGCGAGCCAAAATTGTGAATTCATTTATGTACTACTTCATGGTCTTATCACATTGTTGGAGATACAAAAACTTTCTAGCTTACAAGTCATCTCATCTTCAGAAATAAACTAAGCCTCAAACCTCCTTTGAAATTGTTCCCAAGTCATAGTATGCTCATCTACCTTTCCAATTACAACATCGCACCAATTCAGAGCCTCTTCCTGGAGTTTCTTAAAAGCATGTTTCCTCTTTACCAAAGTCTAAAGTGCTATATCATCAAACATTCGCTCACTAGTATAAAGCCATGCCCGAGTCTTAATAAATGATTATATGTCCCCATATAAGGCTTGCCTCCCATGCAGAGGCAATCTCTACAAAGTCTGGGAAAATCAAAAATAGGTGGTGGAGGAGATGGAGGAAAAAGCATCACCCTAACTACTAGCGGCATATAAGGGACACTCATTGGCGGTTGGGTACCCTATGCTATAGCTTGAAGGTATCCTTGGAGCCCTGTTGGTATTGGAAGATCTGGACCCTCAACATTGTCTATAGCGGTTATTCCATGAGTTGCATGACCAATTGTAGCTATTTGTAAATAGAAATCATCAATAACTTTACCATAAGATAGTACAAGACGCTAAAAACAGATATGTAGGTTTCTAATTGCTATACACATAAGTATAGAAAAATACAAATTTGCTCTTCTAACTTATCCCAACCTATAGTGATAGGGTAACCTAAGCTCTGATACCAAATGTAATGACCTGCCTCTCATAACAATAAGAATCTGCACACCCAAGTAATCAAATTCCCCAATGGTCTCACAGATGATGTTCCATTGTGGATAAAATATCTAAACATCAACAAATACCATAGAGCATATCTGTCACTACACATCTAATTCTTACAGCCGAATGATATAAAATTAATATCAACATCTAATTCTCCAAATGCAGTTGGGCCTATTTTTGGTATTTCGAATATTGGTTCTGCCTCTGCGATTTCCACCTTGCTTGCATCTTCTGCCTAATGTGAGGGAAGTTGGGTTAATTCTGAATGTCAAGTTAATGATATTTTTGATATTGAAGGAGTTGAGGGAGGTTCTATTGATGAATTGAGTGTTGTGCCTCTTGTTTTAAATTACTCTTCAAGTGCTTGTATGAATGCTAAGGTTAGTTCTTTTGCTGCTGCTCCATTGCGGATTGATGCATTAAATAATTATGCTAGTAACCTTGCCCTTTTCAGTGTTACTATAATGCCCTCCTAGGCCCCTGCTACAATTCTATACGAGAGTGGACCTAGTATCGATTTTGTTGCTGCTTTGCCTTCTAAGAAAATCAATTGGTCCTCTCTATTCTCTACTTTGCTAAGAAATGAGGGTGTGTATGTACCCCATTCTTCTAATACTTTAGAAATCGATGGTATAATGGTCCCTCCGACGGAGATTTTTCAAGTCGGGGTAGATATTTGGTCTGATTACTTAGACCGTTTCTTCCTAAATTCTAATCCTTCATATTATGTCGTTAGAGATCACTGTTGTAATGTTTAGAAGCTCAAGAGTGGTCTTCATGTCCACTTTGACAACTCTATGTTTTTTTCCATATTCTCTAGACCCAACGAAAGGCTTCGTGTCCTATAAGCGGATCCATCATTCATCGAGGGTAAGCCTTTTATAGTTACTACTTGGATTCCAACTATTGACAGTGCTAGAGAGCTGGTCTTATCTATTCTAGTTTGGGCTCATTTCTCCCATATCCTGCCTGTTTTGCAACCCATGATTGGGTTGGATTGGTTAGCAATCCTTATTGGTAATCTGAAGTGTTTTGATGTTAACACTATTGCTAGAAAGATGCTCATTGATGCTAAAGCTTTTATAGAAATTACTCCGAATAAGCCTTGCCTTCTAAGATTAGAGTTTAACCTATTGAGTTGCGCATTGCGATTATAGATGTTCATTACAGTTGGATTCCAGACATATGCACGACATGCAAATCTTTTGGTCACACTAAAGAAATTTGTAAGCATGTTGGCATTGTTGGAGAGAGTAGATGTCTATATTATCAAGTAGTGGATGAGGATTTGCCACTTTATGTTCTAGGTGAACTTGTTAAGAGGAATAGGACACTTCTGGCGGATTCCCTTAGGCTAGAAAATTTCTATATAGCTTTAATTCGATCAATTATGTTCCTTCCTTAGTTACTTAATTCTCAGGGTACTTCCATGTTATTGGGCCTGATTCTTTGGATGAAGGTAATGGTTCCTCTTCTTTGGAAGGGGACTAGTATGTATTAGTTAGTACTTTTGGCCTTTTTCCAAATTCTTGTCTTAAATGTTCTATAGCTTTTATGCACATGTGCAGAACACCTATTTAAAATTAATTTATAAAAGTTGATGGATCACTATAAAGCTGGCCGACCTTGCTAAAAAATAAATGTATATCACATAAAGAGACATATGATCCAACACCATATTACAATAATAGATAATACAATCAAATCCCATCTGAATACACATCTCAAAATAATACATATGTCTAATGTAAATACACCAAAATCTGTATAGATATAATCATAGCGGTAGAATAGCCATGGCTCTATAAATTGCCTCTAACTAGAAGACATCCCCATCTTTATGTCAACTTACTCAAAGAATAGACAACAAAGAAGCAAAAAAGAGAGGGTTAAACATTAATTTTTGTGAAAATGAAATATCGCTAATCTGCATGATTACCAATATGCTAATATATCATGAATAATACCAGATGATAATACCCAAGGTAACAGAACCATACCTCAACCTGTATCACCACCTACATCCAATAAGTTAGCACATTTCTACAATCGTGCTACACTATACGATAAAACTATTATATACAAAAGAACAAGACACTAGTTGTGACTCAATAGTCACACACGCTAGGCTACTAGGCCACGGGTCTCCCAGTAACGCCAAAACAAGCGAAGTATATCCACTAATATAAGACCAGTAGTTATGATGCTCCCAACGCATCGTCACTACCTAAGAATCATATTGTACTCGAATCGTTATATATACATGCTTAATCTCTACCATTTGTTTATCATGAGAACTAATGACATGTACGTTCTAGCATATAACTCTTGCTACAGTGTAGCCCAAAGTCTATAGCTGTAGGACCAAGACAGATGGTCTTCTATCCTCAGATCATCTCCGCCTGAAGATGCATGAATGAATCAACAATCGCTCATGCTACAAATAGTTTAATACTATCAAATCCCAAGGCCAAAGCCATTGGAAATGGACTTACTCCGTATATGCATCTTGGCCAATTCCAAGTCAGGAGTAGAGCATGAGCAATATCTTGGAATTGTTCTAGAAACACTTAGCGAAACCAGTTGAAAGCCAAGTTTTCTAAATGCCATTTTTAGAAGAAGAAGGTAAATTTCTTAGGCCATGTTGTATCCAAGGCTGGTATTTTTATAGATCAAGCTAAAGTTGAAACTATTCAAAATTAGAAGCGGCCTGAGATAGCTACTGAGATCAGAATGCTTTTGGGATTAACTGGTTACTATCAATGCTTTTTTATGGATCTCTCAAAGACTATGCTACCTCTTACTAACCTTACCAGGAAGGGAGTTAAGTTCTGATGGAATGATATATGTGAGGAAGCTATTCAGCTAAAGGATTTGCTTACTCATGCACCTATTCTTATTGTCTCTTAAAGCTACCTAGATCTTGAAGTCTATACCGATGCATGTGGTTCTAATTTGGGTGCAATTCTTATGCACAGAGGTAAAGTTATTATTTATTCATCAATCCAGCTATGGCCTAAGGAAGTCTGATATGTCACCCATGATTTAAAGCTTGTCGCCATAGACTTTGTTTTGAATTTTGGCACCACTATTTGCTTAGTGAGAGATCTTTTCTTTATATCAATCATAAGTCACTAAAGTATCTTCACTCAGAAGGATTTCAATGTGAGACAACGACATCATCTTGAGTTTCTTACAGTTTATGATTATGAGATTTAGTACATCCCTGGGAAGGGGAATATATTAGCTTATGTATTAAGTATGAAGCATGAGGCAGTTTTCTCTATAATGATAATAGCGTAAAAGGATCTTTAGTTGCTTTCTATGTGTGATATCTGATACAGATTTTTTTGTTGGTTCATGTGCAATGTTGGCTAGTCTTATTTCCCGACCATCCATAATTGATCGGATCATTATGCCTAGAGGAGAGATCCGAATACTCTTGTTCTTGTTCGAAAATTGGAATCTAAAGAAGTTGATGATGATCTTGTTGTTTATGCTCTTGATTCTCATGGTTGCTTACAGAGAAGAGAATGATTTATTCTTCCTGATTTGGATGGTCGACATAAGGAAGTGATGGATGATTGTCATCATTTGCGCTATACCATTCACCTTAGAGAAAGTAAGATGTTTATGGATATGAAGGATCTCCTTATTTAGAAAGTGATGAAGTACTACATTGGCGAATATGTGAAGAAATGTATAACTTGTCATCCTCTTAAAGCTGAACATCAGAGGCCTAATGGTCTTCTTTGGCATTGGAGATTCCGCTTTGGAAGTGAGATTAGGTATAAGTGAACATAAATATATTTCATAATGTTTCACTTAAATAAATACCTTGTGAGTTCTAGTAAGGCTTTCGTTAATGTTGTATTCTTTTCAAGTGTCTATGGATTCCGTTGATGGCTACCTCGATCCAGGAATAAGCCAAGATAACATTTGGGTAGCACTTGATTGCTTGACCAAATCGACGCACTTCATACCGACGAAGTCCAACATGACCGGTTCATATTTGGCCAAGCTTTATATGAAGGAGGCAGTGAGGCTTTATGATATTCCTAATGCCATTGTGTGTGACCATGATCAATATTCACCAGCGGTTTCTGGAAGAATCTTCAAACAGCTATTGGGTACGAAGATTAACTTCAGTATTGCATATTATCTCAAATTGATGTTAGACAGAGCAAATAACTAGTTTCTTGTAGACTTTCTTCATTCTTGTGCTCTTGATTTGGGAGCTAGTTATGAGGATTATATCTATTTGGTTGAGTTTGTTAAAACAATAACTACCAGTCCAACATTGACATGGCATCGTTTGAGGCTCTTATAGTAGACCACGTCGTTCACCTTCTTGTTGGTTGTGAGAAGAGATAAGTTTGTTCTTATTCTAGATTCTATTAGTGGAATCTTCATAAGAGAAAAATAATGAAGGAAGCTCAGAACCATCAGAAGTCTTGTGCAGATCAGAAGAGGAAGGATATCGAGTTTGAGGTTAGTGGTCTTGTATTTGGGAGGATAACTTCTCTAAAGGTTGTGAAGAGGTTTAGTAAATTATGGAAGCTTACACCTCACTTTGTTGGTTCATTCCCAATTACTGAGCACATTGGAAGAGTTGCATATCGACTTGCTCTTCCCGATCAGTTCTCTGGTATCCATGATGTCTTCCATGTCTTTCATTTGAGGAAGTATTTGAGGAATATCAAGATAGTTTTGAAGCCAAGACATATTAAGGAGCTTGATATTCCTCCAGATTTGACTTGTATGTAGCATCCTATTCATATAATTGACTCGGACGTCCGATGGCTTAGAAGTAAAAATGTTCTGTTAATGAAGGTGTAATGGTCCGACAACCTATTGGATTGTACCTAAGGGAGCACATTGCATGGACTTATCCTGAGCTATTTTTCTATATACATGAATCTGGTGTGTCTTGTTTGATTTCTTTTATTTGTTGGATTGTTTGTTTAAATAGTTAACATTGTAGATAAGCTAGTAGTTATTACTTATGTTATATATTTTTTCTAATGGGTAATTGCGGTTATGCAATATTCTTAAGGGGAAGTCTATAACAACCAAATTGAGAAGCATTTAATTGGAATTTTATAATGAAAGTTTAATTAATAAATATGATTTAAATATTATAATATGGATAAATGGAGGTAAACTCGTTGTTTAATGGTAAAATTTTTATAGAGTGAGAAAATATTTTATTTGGGTAATTTTTGGTATTTATAAATGGTTTAGTTAATTTTAAAAGCTAAATTGATTTTTAAAATATACAAAAAAGTGGTTACATAATTTTTAAAAAGATAAATTTTAAAAAAATGAGATTATAAATTTATTACAAAAGAAATGGATGTTTATTTCATTTTTATAAGGAGTTTGAGATTTATTGAGAAAAATGCTCAAAAATGAAATTAAGAAATAATTAATTAAAAATGAGTAATATTATGGAATTTTTTTTATAAAGTTGATTAAATATTAGTTGAAGACAAATATGATTTTTATTTGAGATTTTGAATTGATTTAAGATAAATGTGGAATTAATTGTAAGATGGAAGAGTGAATAAAAATGAGATTAGGGGTTTAATTAAGACCTCGATGTCCCAAGCATCACTTAATAAGAATGCCAAGGAAAATTGCTTCACTTGATTACTTCGAAGACTTTGACACTTCATCAAATATTCCCACCGTAGTTCATTTATCATCTTTAGTAAAAGTATTCAAACTTCTTCAAAAAAGTAAACCCTAACATCTTCATTTAAAAATTAAAGTAAAATAAAAGAAAATCCCTAAAATTACCAAATCAAGATATAAGCTCTCAATATGGATCTATACTACTAGCTAATGCAAAGTTGAGTTTTGATCAAGTTATGGGATGGCTTGGAAAAGGGGAAGAAGAAGGAGGTGAAGTAATTTTCAAGCTTGGAATTTACTATTAGTTCAAGTGAGAGTTATTTCACTCATATATCTACGTTTAAATGGAATGTTTGATGTGTGAATGCCTTGTGTTGATCTCTGATTGTGCTTGAAATGGCTTTAGTAATGTATTATGCATGCTTTGTTAAATGAGAATGAAATGAACCCACCATTGTAAACCCTCAATCCTCTCATATGCATTTACTAAATGACGATTCTTGGCATGGACTTGGACGTTAAATTGGATGTTGAATGTGTGCCAAAAGTCGAGTTCAGTCTGGGGGAGAAAATGGAGCAAGTGATGTCGAAAGGGGCCAAACCTAGAGCGACATGCTCTAGATTGTGACTAAAGTGGTCAAACACCTCCCCTATGAACATGTAGCTTTGGGGTTTTGCTCACTTTGGTTATTTAAAATAATAAATAATAATAATTTTCATAAAAATAAAATAAAATTTATTTGAAAAGTAGAAATTTGACTTTTTCTTAATAATGAAGTTGTTTTTCGGAAAGGATTTTTTTTTCACCAAATAAATAGGATAAGTTTTATTTATTTAAATTAAATAGAAATCGATTTTTGGGTTTAATAATTCATTTAAAAATCCAAAAAAATTCAAGGAAATTATTGAATAGTTTTTAGTAATTATTACACAATTTGGAATATATTTTCCAGGATTTGTTTAATTAAAAGGAGATTTGTAAGGTTATTTCTCTACTTAAAACCTTGATTTTTTAATTAAACGAATAGGGTAAAATAATACCTTCACTTGAAAATTCAAAGAAGCTTATGAGATAAATAAATAAAATCTTCTTATAAATAAAATCTCTCTTACAAATAAATATGGATGTTGTGTGATTACATTTTACATGTAACTAGGAATTGGAATAAATGGAGCTATAATACTGTATAGTATGAGACTTTCTGTAAAATCCTTCGGTTATTCTTTGAACTTGTTACATAGAACTTTGTACTAATGTGCAAGTTTATTTTATAAGAATGGAGTAAATGGGTGAATATTGTTATCCCGCCTTTTGGCAAGGCCAGGACACCAAGGAGTTGGATTCCAAATGTCGTTTGTCATGGATATCGTTGAATTTTGACCAAGTTCGGATCAAGCCCCAATCGATGAGACATGATCGGGAAAATAAAGCAAACCAACGTTCCAAGTTTCAAGTCAATCCGAGCTCATACGCACAGGTTATGATGGATACGGGTTGGAGAAAAAAGCATGTTTTCGTATCCATCGGCAGACCCCATTTCGTATCCATCAAAACGTATCTGTTCGTTTTGAAGGAGCTAGTACATCGAGTTCGTGTCGATGGGTTTCGTATCCATCGGTGGTCCTCGTTTTGCATCCATCGATCTCATGTCAATTAGAATGATTAAGTCCACACAGTGATAAGCTTCGTATCGATAGAACCTTCAGCCGGAAAGACTTGTTCGTATCCATCAATAAGTCACCTGGTTCGTAACGATCACTTAATGTCTACTTCGTATCCATCAGTCAGTGCTTGCTTCGTATCCATCATTCAGTGTCTACTTCGTATCCATCATTCGGTGTCTACTTCGTATCCATCTGAGAACCTTGCTTCGAATACGTGCCCAACAACTTGTTCGTATCCAGCGAGTCAACCAACTAGAATGACGTGTTGCCCATCGAAGTAAACGAGGTGAGATATGTGGAGTCGAAGCAATCAATATGGCGTAAAGTCCGGATCGAGGCGAAGCGCGCACACCACGTCATCCCTCGATGCGAATGCGCCGAGATATATGGAGTCGACGCGGTCGACTCGGAGTAAAGACCGGATCGAGGCGAAGCGCATGTTCCACGTCTTCACAGAGGCGCGTGACACCATCGATTCGAAGCCCTCAGTTCGGAGGGATGGATTCGAACCAGACAGCCTAGCGAAGAACGTCGCCTCGTATCGATGATATCTCTCAATCCACTGATCGAAATACCATGAAATTTTAACTGAAGGTTGCACACATACCGAGGAACGTCTCCATCAAATTTGAGCTCAATTGGAGGTAATCTTGATCGATACGAAATGACTTCGTATCGATCGCAGATCGACTCCAAACTTTTTGGAAACGGTCGCGTGGGCCCCCTCACGTGCCAGACCAAGTCTCCCGGAGTTTGAGCGAATTCTAAGCCTCCTACGCCTATAAATAGAGCCCCAGAATCAACAGAAAAAGGATCTGGATTCTGAAGTGTCCAGACTCTGCCGGATCGAGATTTGCATCTTATTCTTACTGTTGAATCTGAATTCCAAGCTATAATTCGCTGTTGTTTGCTGTAATCACTTGTAATCATTGAAAGAGAATCAATAAAATCATCAAAACTTCATAGTGGACGTAGGCGATACGCCGAACCACTCTAAATTGCTTGTCTGCGTATTTACAATTCTGTTTATTGGAGTTTTTGTTAGATAATCTCTGTTTTACATTTACGTTCTTCATTTTATCTCTTCAAATAACTCCCGAAGAGTGTTGTGCCCATTTTTGGTACAAACACTTTGGCGCTTTCACTGAGAAAAAACCAAGTTTTTTCTCCTGCTCGTTGGATCTACTACCGTCGTTGGATTGCAAAAATCTAAGGAGGAGATCCAGATCTTCCATTCAGTGGTTTGTTCTATTCTATTTAGATTGCTCCAGATCTAAGAGGAACTACATTCATCATAGATTCCATACCCATATTTTCGAATCCAGAAAAAGTGCAATTTTTCGTATCCATGAAAATATGGTATTTTCGTATCCATGTATTTGTTTCCAGAAAGTATGGTTATTTTCGTATCCATGTCTCCGAATCCATGAAAGTATGGTGATTTTCGTATCCATCTCTTCGAACCCATCTGGACCGAGTGTTCGTATCCATAAGCATAGCCTCACTTCGAATCCACTGTCTTCGTATCGATCAGAGACACAAGACCCTCGCATCCATCTACTTCGAATCCATCAGGGCGCGCTTCTTCGTATCCATCACGATGCGCTTCTTCGTATCCATCAGGGTGCGCTGCTTCGTATCCATCAGGGTGCGCTTCTTCGTATCCATCACGATGCGCTTCTTCGTATCCATCAGGGTGCGCTGCTTCGTATCCATCAGGGTGCGCTACTTCGTATCCATCACGATGCGCCACTTCGTATCCATCACGATGCGCTTCTTCGTATCCATCCATTCACACCCAATTCGTACCGATACTCAACTGCAATTCGAATCGATCCAATTGTGTCCAATTCGTATCGATACGAAATTTCAAAAAAAAAAAAATTCGGGTACGACCCAGATTTCCTAAAAAGAGCCTAAATAAATTTTTTTTCGGGGGAAGCCCCCCGAACCCTAGCCGCAGCACAGGGCACCCGCATTGTCGATTCAATCACCAATTTAATGAAGGAACATTCCATCCATGCTTCTGATTGTTCCATGACTGAACAAGACATAGGAGATCACAACAACAAATGTTGAGTTGCAATCAAGGAATGGGTAAAGAAATACTACTCAGCCGTACTCCTAGAGGTTGGAGAACCTAGTTAATATGCCAAGAACTGGGGTTGATTAATATATCATGCGTTTAAGGTGGAATGCAACTTCCTCCAATTGATCAGCTTTTAAACTCCTGAATTGACAACTATGGTACGACGGCTAGTATGATGACTCCCCTACACTGCCTACTCTACCGACTCAAAGCATAGCTGGTCACCGCTGAACCATCTTCAAATGCCCGCATCTTAATCATTGTACGTCCACATGACTAAAAGCATGGCATACAACCTCAAGAAGACTTCCTTAATACCCTATATAGGTCCCCTATCTGGATGAAAGTTTGGGATAAACACCAATCTGTTAGCCCATTTTAACCAACTCACCATCCTATCGGCATTGCAAACAACTCGAACGCAATCATGCATACGTCATTGACCAGTGTTACAAGACCCCTGGGCAATAAAATAAGCCTGATCATAATGCCGATTGGGGAATCTTTCCTAGTCGAGACCTATTCGTTGAAACCATCCTACATGCAGAACTTCCAGTGAAAATTCAACATGTTAACTATGTCGGTGTGTTATGGAAATACAACCCCCGGCACTACCTCATGAAGTGAGAATTGCGCATGGCTTACACCAAGAGTGATGACTGCTATCAAATGTAGCTGTCTTCCCCCATTCCTCAAAGAACATTGTCAATCGTGGTTAGACATACCAGATCTACTTCTTATATTGTTGAAGTGAATGAAGAAGCTGGCAGCCAACGAATTTATCCAAAGCCCGCAGCCAGTTGCTGCCGATACCCATAAATGAATTCATCACTGGCGCTTATTTCCAGACTTTGACAAGAGAACTGGTAGACCGCCGCCGACAACTGCACCAACATGTCTAGGCAAATTTTGAGTTGATGAATCAGATGAAGGATCAACATAGCAGGATAAGGAGGGGACCTGCTCCATACTCTAGATCGGAAAACTCCTCTTCTCTAAATGGCTACCGTGAACGCCAACGCCATATGGCTTCTCCGGGAAGGATAGCTCCGACCATATATGCAAGCCCCATAAAACGAAGGACCGGGAACATCCGACCCCTATCGATCAAGGACTTTGATCAAATTGAACCATTTGCGTTAGACTTCCAACTGAGAAAGGATGGAATGATGTGCAATAGCGAGCATACGACGCTGCCTCACTTATCAATGAGATTTGATCTGATCCCTTTTGAATTATTTCTAATTTAATTTCATTTACGTTGCGAAATATGACCTACTTGAATTAAACTACTTGCAAATGATGCAGGTAACCGAGTACTTAAGATTAGGTGCAAAACAACCTCCGCGGACCATGATCAAATCATTGAGGTATCATCGTGATGAGCATGATTCGACCACTCATCGGCTACTATATGCCCCTGACTGGGGGCAAGGCATCAAAGCGGAAGAGACCGATAAGGTCAGGACTTTAGTACAAAGTGGATGCAACCGACCATCCACTCATCTGCCTACGCAATTTAATTAGGAGATGTAAGAAAGACTTGGAGTTATATGTCCCAACAGTGCCTTCTCCATCTCGTACTTGAAGCTTGCCAAAATACTTATGCTTCTTCTAATGCCCGATAAAATCGGAATCACATCAAGGGTGGACGTGATGTCACCATCCATGCATCCAATCCTACATTAGACATTTGGGATTATTTGAGGGAACACATGTTTAAAGGTCCAACCCTCAATTTAAAGTCATCAACGACTGATTGTCTACTCACTAACCATCATGAGCCGTCATTTCAACTCTCTTCCTTAGCTCGATCGAAAGAATGCAAAGTATAAATTGGATGTGACTCGACTGTCTGCTCTCCATTTCTTGCACCCGACTTAAGGGAAAATATACAACTCAAAGTGGTTGTAGTTCGACCATCCTTTCCTATGCTCGAGCACAAAGCTTGCCAGAACACTAATCTTACTCCTTAGGCCTGGCAAAAGCGAAATCCAAATGAACATGGACGCGATCTAACCGTCCATACTCTAAACCTCATCCTTTGTTGAGGGGCCTATAAGTGGAAGTTAATCGGGATCCCACCGATCACTCGCTAAGCGAAACACCTAGCTCAGGGACAAGCCCTCACATCAGGCCAGAAACGGGCTGATACATGACAACTTTTTACTTAACTCCGTACTCCCAGAGTGCGAGGCGGAGTATAAACATTTTCCTAAAACCCCAGAGTACTCCGAGAGCGCGAGCTGGGTACAAACTTTTTACTTAACTCCGTACTCCCAGAGTGCGAGGCGGAGTATAAACATTTTCCTAAAACCCCAGAGTACTCCGAGAGCACGAGCTGGGTACAAACTTTTTACTTAACTCCGTACTCCCAGAGTGCAAGGCGGAGTATAAACATTCCTTAACTCCGTACTCCCAGAGTGCGAGGCGGAGTATAAACATTCATTCAACTCCGTACTCCCAGAGCGCAAGACGGAGTATAAACATTCACAAAACCCCAGAGTACTCCGAGAGCGCGAGCTGGGTATAAATATCAACAAACTCCAGCTTCCGAGAGTGCGAAGCGGAGTATAAGCATTCAAACTCCAGACTCCGAGAGCGCGAGCTGGAGTATAAACATTAACCAACTCCGTACTCCCAGAGTGCAAGGCGGAGTATAAACATTCAACTCCGAGTTCCCAGAGCGTGAACCGGAGTATAAACATCAACTCCGTATTCCCAGAGTGCGAAGCGGAGTACAAACTCCAGACACCGAGAGCGCGAGCTGGAGTATAAATATTAACTAACTCTGAAATCCCAGAGTGCGAAGCGGAGTATAAACAATCGACTCCGCATTCCCAGAGTGCGAAGCGGAGTATAAACAATTAACTCCATATTCCCAGAGTGCGAAGTGGAGTATAACCATTCGACTCCGTATTCCCAGAGTGCGAGACGGAGTATAAACACTTAACTCCATATTCCTAGAGTGCGAAGTGGAGTATAAACATTCGACTCCGTATTCTCAGAGTGCGAGACGGAGTATAAACACTTAACTCCATATTCCCAGAGTGCGAAGTGGAGTATAAACATTCGACTCCGTATTCCCAAAGTGCGAGATGGAGTATAAACACTTAACTCCATATTCCCAGAGTGCGAAGTGGAGTATAAACATTCGACTCCGTATTCCCAGAGTGCGAGACGGAGTATAAACACTTAACTCCATATTCCCAGAGTGCAAAGTGGAGTATAAACATTCGACTCCGCATTCCCAGAGTGCGAAGCGGAGTATAAACAATCGACTCCGCATTCCCAGAGTGCGAAGCGGAGTATAAACAATTAACTCCGTGTTCCCAGAGTGCGAAGCGGAGTATAAACATTCAACTCCGTATTCCCAGAGTGCGAAGCGGAGTATAAACAATTAACTCCATATTCCCAGAGTGCGAAGTGGAGTATAAACATTCAACTCCATATTCCCAGAGTGCGAAGTGGAGTATAAACATTCAACTCCACATTCCCAGAGTGTGAAGTGGAGTATAAACATTCAACTCCGCATTCCCAGAGTGCGAAGCGGAGTATAAACATTCAACTCCATATTCCCAGAGTGCGAGGTGGAGTATAAACATCAATCGACTCCGCATTCCCAGAGTGCAAAGCGGAGTATAAACAACTAACTCCGTGTTCCCAGGGTGCGAAGCGGAGTATAAACGACCAACTCCGTGCTCCCAGAGTGCGGGACGGAGTACAAACATCAGTCAACTCCGTGTTCCCAGAGTGCGAACAACCGCTTACGAGATGACATATATCCCCGGAGTGTGGATGAAATGATGCATAAGAAAACAAGTGTAGTTCGGCCACTCGGTCCTCGCTTGATGCAATCACAAGCTGATCATCACAACTTAACCCTGGAACTGGGGGCAGAGGCAAATGTTAGTCATTACCCGAGACTATGCGATGCTCAGCTCTGATGCGATCCCCTATCACAACTCAAGTCCGAGATTTCCATACTTAACAAGTAAAATGAGCTATTCTTGAAACAATCAGATAATGCAAGTACACTGGACCAAAGTCCGAACACTGCAATATTCAAGCATAGAAAGGAACATGAGCTGAAACTAGAAAGCAAAATTTTATTTCAACTAACTCAAGAACAACGGTTCATACATGAGTTTTTTTCAAAATATTCCTACTAGCAGGGGCCGAACCCGCATCTAAACATTGCCTACAAAAGGGAAAGACAGAGAAAATAACAAAAATCCCTAACTGCCTATGAAAAGAATGTCTAATCCTTCTGCTTCCTCAACTTCTTCTTCCTCGAGGAGCTACTGGAACCACCAGTACCCTTTCGCTTGGAGCCTTTCTCTTTAGGCAGGCTCCCTTCGGGTGAAGGTATAATGTCAACGTCCTCGTCTGAGCTGGACTCTATAGGGATGCTTCCCGCGGGAGGAGTTGGAGGAACAGACTCCGCAGCCGGAGGAGGGACTGGCACATTAGTATCAGTAAGTGTGCCCCCGGGAGACACAATCATAAGAGGAGTAGGGCACCGTGCTGCTGCTCCGCCATCTACATCGCCGCCGTGCGCCGCGGCCGCCATCTCGGCATTAATCTCGGCCAACATCGCCGCTTCCCGCTGTGCTCTGGCTTCGCTAGGAGCCGTAGTAGTCTGAGATGAGATGTCAGAAGTAGCCGTGAATCCACCAAAGCCGAATGGCAAGTCCGCAAAAGGATCACTCTGACGGCCAAGGAGCTCGTTTATCATCTGTTCATCGAAAGAAAGTGAGCTCCCCTGCGTTACTCCAACTGGTGCCATTGCCGCGACGGAGGTCGCCTCAGAGATGATGGCTCCTGGCGCTTGGCCTGGTTCTTGGGTGGTAAGAGGCGCGGCTGGTGCAACTTCTGTCACTGATCAAAGGAAAAGGACATGTCATTAGCAACATTTCAACACAGACTCTTCAATCCAAATATACAAGAAGTTAGTTCAGAGTACCTTCCTCGGTTTGGCTCGAGGTCGTCTGAACAACTTCAGAAGGATGTTCCTTAATAGGAGATAGATGCGGTTGATCTGGATCATATGCCGGGATAGGCTGGGGGTAGATCATCGGAGTTGGCTCAGATTGAGATGACACGATTATCTCAGAACTCATAACATGGTGTTCTGTACCAGAGCTCTCTCCGACTTCCTGAGTCTGGGCACCAAGCCTCTCCTTATCGTGGGAAATCATGGAGTCATGGAGAACCTTCTTTTCGTCATCATTGAGAATGCGGTTGTCCAGCTCGAATTCGTCAAGGGCTTCATCAGGTTGCCCAGACTTCTCCTCATCAACCAGTAGGTTCCAGGCGTTATAGAGATGCGTAGGGTAATCGTCAAGCCATGTCAAATCTCGGTGCCTTAGCACATTGGCGTTATAAGTGACGAGTAGCTCTTCCACCTCGGCCTCAATCCTGGCCTCCGCCTGTCGTACCTTCTCGTCAACCCCAGCCTCAGCTTCGTGAGCATGTTGTATAGCCGCTTCTTTCTCCTTTCGGAGCATCACTGCCTGATCACAGGCCTCCTGCGCAGAGACATTTGCTGCGTCTTTTTCCTTCGCCATCTCAGAAAACTTTGATTTCAGCTCATTAAGCTCCTTGAGAGCTTCATCCCTCTCAGCGGTGATGGTGGTGTTCCTATGACCCATGTCCTCGATGGCGGTATAATGCTCTTGCTTCATCCTGGTCATGGCAGCGTTTACTTCATCAACCTTCTTTAGAGCCTCCATTTCAGATTTACGGGAAGACTCAGCCTCCGAGTTGAGCGCTTTTATGACTTGGTTGTTGTGACCCAACTCCTTCTCGAGCTTCTCAATAGTGACGCCCCGATTGAATGCCACTTTGGACGCTTTCCTCGCGGCGCGTCCCCATTCCCTGTACTGGAAAAAGATGTCCGCAACATAATCATGAATAGTGGTTTCAGCGGTGGGCGGAATTCTCTTCAAGTGCGGAGGGAAGACGTAACCATCAAAACAGATGTCGGGAAATTCCTTCCTCATCTGTGCCAATTTAAGCGCTCCCTCACTAGACGCTTCAGTCGGGACCGGTACAGTAGCCGAGGAGGTGGCTATTTCAGTTCTGCGCGGAGGATCGGACCTCGAAGCTTGGGAAGGTAGCCTAGGCCGTGAAGTCTCGGGAGGACGAACAACTACTACCGTAGGAGGTGCAGAGGTCCTGGGAGGAGGAGAGCGAGATCAGGATCGATGAACGTACCACCTGTCTCTATCAGACCTCTCCTGACCAGAATGTCCGGAGTCGTAATCCCTCTCAACCTCTCTCCTGCGTGGCTCATGATAACGGCGCTTGTTGCGCAAACTACCAAGCACGGAACCTTGCCCAGACATCGTACCTGAAAAGAAAACCACGAAGAATCAGTAACCGTTTGCAATATGTTGTTTACGGTTAGGAAAATGTGTTGTGCCATGAAGAGTGTGTGAATGTGTAACCTCCCGGACCAACCAGAAGTGTCAATCGCACTGGCGGGAAGAGGCTCGCTAACGTCGACGATATGTCGCGGTCCACCCGATTCAACGTTGTGTTGCTCAGACTCGATGTCCGGGATCGGAGGGTCGGAAGGCCCTTCGAATCGATTTTCAGCTTGTAGGGAGGATGCTTCCGTAATCCTAACTCCTGGCAAGGGACGGTGCAAAACCACAGACTTCCGCCTCCCGGACTTAGGCTGTTTTGAGGCCACTTCTTTGCCTTTCCTCTTGGCATCGGATTCCGGGGTTGCATCAGCGGGTCCGACCAACGGTTCCTCGTCGGTATGAGTCCTTTCAGAGTCGGGTTCGTCAATTATTACGACCCTAGGTTTCTTCTGCTTAACCTTTTCCGTGGAGACGGTCTTTAATGCACCATCGAGCCTTATGCTCTGCCTCCGCCCGATCAATCCAAGAACTCTAAGGTTCTGGTCCGTCAGTAGCAACTCGATATTCCTTTCTTCGCTAGGGACTTCTTGAAGGACACGAACTATCTCTTTATAGTAGCCGCCTTCAGGTCGCTGGATTATCGCTGAAAGAAAGAGAATAGAGGATATGAGTTCAGTTTCATTCAAAAAATTGCCCCGTCGATTACTTGGGAAAAGACAATGCTTACGTCTAAACAGCCATCTTTTGGCAAACCCCGGTGGACATCGGACATAAAACCACTCTGACTTGAAGTAGCTCAGCCTAGTCCACGACCCCGTGACAACTTGGCAGTTTCTCACAGACTCCAAAAATGTAAAAGATGGGCTGTCAGTTCGGCTCTTGAAGTTGAAGAGGTATCTTATCTCGGTCGGGCGGGGAGGCCGGTAGAGGTATTCCATAAATGCGATGAACAAGCCGTTGAGTGAAGCATATCCGTTTGGATGCAGTTGAGACGGAGCGATATCCAAGTAAGCCAACACTTCTCTTATGTAATCATTGAACGGAGGGAGTGTACCGGCCGCACATGCATGTCGATAAAAAGCAGTATACCCCTCCGGGGGATTATGTGGTCTGTCGTCCGGTCCAGGCAACAGTACGTCATCCAAAGATAAGCCATGCCTTAAACATATTCTCCCTAGCATGTCTTCAGAGATATTGGACGGGACAGAATCGGGTGGGCTATTGATGAAAGATGCGTCAGGTAACTTGTCCGGAGCTGGGCCGATGACTTCAGCCTCGATGTCTGGAATCTCAAGTCTGGGAGTTTCTTGTTGCTGTGAACTTGACGGTTCCATGGCTAGATAACTCACGAGAAATCACCATTAGATGATAAAAAGCCCGTGCGTTCCTCAGTGTAAAGTGTGTGAATGTGTTGTGCAGTGCGAATGTTATGCGTGACTTGAGCAAATTCTACAGAGTTAAAGAAAACATGCAAGCGACTAAATTCTGGAAGTCAGACAGGCATGACCGTCATCGCTGACCGTCACGACCGCGCCATCCAGGTGATAACGATCGATTCAAGATTAAAGAGTTCGTTGTACTTTTCTGTTAAATGGCAGTTCCATCGACGAGCTTCGAGGGGTAGTCAAATATGCAATTTAATTATCAAGTCCAGATATGCAAGAATGAAGCTCATCGGAGTTATGCTGAAGAATGTCAAGATTTCGCATCCGACATGGGAAGTTCGAATCGATCAAAAGAGGCTCGTTCGAATCCATCATGATACCGGTTCGAATCGATACCCGTGAGCATGTTTCGAATCGATCGTCAGGAGTCAAGTTCGAATCCATCAAAGATCAGAGTACTTCGCATCGATCCTTGGTTGCCTGGTCCGTATCGATCAGAAAAGGCCTTAGCTTAACATCGATCGTGAAGGCAAGATTCGTATCGATCTGAAACTAAGGACCATCACCATATCCATCGATACGAACTGGATCTCCCCCATTGACTTATCCCAAGAATCGATACGGGATCTAAGAAAAAATGTCGCTGTCTTCGTCGATTCGAACACGGCCCCTAGATCGATTCGCTTCTGTCTTCTCCACTCTTTCTTCTCCAATCTACAAGAGCGTCGCCATGGCCATCCAGACTTCGAACCAGATCTGGTTTTACCAATTGCCAGAGTGGTTGACTGACGAAGAAAGACTAGATCGGAGATGGTCTCGTCGTTTAGATTCGTGGTGGATTACCTAGTTTAAGATTGGGATTTCAAGATCTGGTGGATTGAAGCTGATGGAGTCGAAAGCACAGAACTATTATCTCTTTCTAAGTTCTGGATCGATTGCAAGGAGCTGAAGGCGGCAGTAAAAAAGTAAAAGTGAAAAAATGGCGAAGTCCAGAGTATTTATATGAAGCCTCGAATTAGACTGGGTCGATTCGCCTCCCAGTCAACATGACCGGTCGCAGCCAGTCAAGCAGCGCATCGAAGCGAACATTCATTTCGAGCCCACTAGCCTTCATCGATTCGGAGCGCACAAGAGAGCCACCTGAAGACACTGGACTCCATCGTTTCGAAGCGCACAGGAGAGCCACCTGAAGGCACTGGACTCCATCGTTTCGAAGCGCACAGGGAAGCCACCTGAAGGTAACAGACTCCATCGGTTCGAAATGTCCACTTTGTGATCCATCGACTCACAACAGAGCAAACCTATCGATACGAGCAGTCACTACGTATCCATTAGATATCGCCAATTCAAATCGGAATCCACCGCGATTTGTGACCATCGATACGAATGACTATTTTTCATATCCATCAAGGTCAACCCGCATCAATACGAAGAAAAGCTTTCCAACTTTAGCATCGATTCATGAGAGGACCGATACATGATGATGGTTAAAGAGTACGACTTTCAAATTTTTCAAAGAAGACCTGCAGCTTTTCAAAGCACGTCATGTTTTCACAAGACGTACTTTGGGGGGCAAATGTTATCCCGCCTTTTGGCAAGGCCATGACACCAAGGAGTTGGATTCCAAATGTCGTTTGTCATGGATATCGTTGAATTTTGACCAAGTCCGGATCAAGCCCCAATCGATGAGACATGATCGGGAAAATAAAGCAAACCAACGTTCCAAGTTTCAAGTCAATCCGAGCTCATACGCACAGGTTATGATGGATACGGGTTGGAGAAAAAAGCATGTTTTCGTATCCATCGGCAGACCCCATTTCGTATCCATCAAAACGTATCTGTTCGTTTCGATGGAGCTAGTACATCGAGTTCGTATCGATGGGTTTCGTATCCATCGGTGGTCCTCGTTTCGCATCCATCGATCTCATGTCAATTAGAATGATTAAGTCCACACAGTGATAAGCTTCGTATCGATAGAACCTTCAGCCGGAAAGACTTGTTCGTATCCATCAATAAGTCACCTGGTTCGTAACGATCACTTAATGTCTACTTCGTATCCATCAGTCAGTGCTTGCTTCGTATCCATCATTCAGTGTCTACTTCGTATCCATCATTCGGTGTCTACTTCGTATCCATCTGAGAACCTTGCTTCGAATACGTGCCCAACAACTTGTTCGTATCCAGCGAGTCAACCAACTAGAATGACGTGTTGCCCATCGAAGTAAACGAGGCGAGATATGTGGAGTCGAAGCAATCAATACGGCGCAGAGTCCGGATCGAGGCGAAGCGCGCACACCACGTCATCCCTCGATGCGAATGCGCCGAGATATATGGAGTCGACGCGGTCGACTCTGAGTAAAGACCGGATCGAGGTGAAGCGCGCGTTCCACGTCTTCACAAAGGCGCGTGACACCATCGATTCAAAGCCCTCAGTTCGGAGGGATGGATTCGAACCAGACAGCCTAGCGAAGAACGTCGCCTCATATCGATGATATCTCTCAATCCACTGATCCAAATACCATGAAATTTTAACTGAAGGTTGCACACATACCGAGGAACGTCTCCACCAAATTTGAGCTCAATTGGAGGTAATCTTGATCGATACGAAATGACTTCGTATCGATCGCAGATCGACTCCAAACTTTCTGGAAACGGTCGCGTGGGCCCCCTCACGTGCCAGACCAAGTCTCCCGGAGTTTGAGCTAATTCTGAGCCTCCTACGCCTATAAATAGAGCCCCAGAATCAACAGAAAAAGGATCTGTATTCTGAAGCGTCCAGACTCTGCCGGATCGAGATTTGCATCTTATTCTTACTGTTGAATCTGAATTCCAAGCTATAATTCGCTGTTGTTCGCTGTAATCACTTGTAATCATTGAAAGAGAATCAATAAAATCATCAAAACTTCGTAGTGGACGTAGGCGATACGCCGAACCACTCTAAATTGCTTGTCTGCGTATTTACAATTCTGTTTATTGGAGTTTTTGTTAGATAATCTCTGTTTTACATTTACGTTCTTCATTTTATCTCTTCAAATAACTCCCGAAGAGTGTTGTGCCCATTTTTGGTACAAACAAATATCACTAGATAGTATGAGACACATGAGCTGATATTTATTTGAATATATTTTGTAAGTAGATGCCACTCATACGGGATCTAGTTATGCAGGGTATGTTTATATAAGGTGTTGCGAACTGAGAGTGAGCAGGGTGAGAGCCAAAAGCTTGTCTATTTATTGTGTGTTGTTAACTCCTTTATTTCGGCGACCTAAAACTATGCGACTTAACAGCTATTAATGACCTAAGGAACTTAACGACCTAAGGAACTTAACGACCTAAGAGGCAGAACGACCTAACGACCTAACAGACTTCACGACCCAACGACCTAAAGAGCTTAACGAACTAACGACCTAAAGGGGTTCACGACCTAATGACCTAAAGGGGTTCACGACCTAACGACCTAAAGGGGGTTCACGACCTAAGAGGCTTCACGACCTAACTATAGAGAGGACTTAACGAGCTAAGGAGTTAGCGACCTAGTGATTCTAGTCTTCAGCGACCTAAAGCTTAACGACCTAAAACTCCTGCAACTACTCCTTAGGTCGCTTACAACCTACCACTTCAAATAGGACCGAGTGAAACTCCATTAGGCTAACTTCCTAAGTCGCGAGTAGACCACGACCTAACTTAGGTCGCTCGTGACCTACGACCTAACTTAGGTCGTACACGACCTAAGACCTGGGGACTAAATTCCGCCCAGAATCACTCCTATAAAGACCCCCCTAACTCCAACAATGTGGGGACTTTTCCGATCATTCTCTGGAGCGCCGTTACTCTGCAGAACTCACAACTCATTCAACACTTGAAGAACTCCAAACATTCAAGACACTACAACGAGCTTTGAAAGAAATCTACCGCATTCCACATGAATTTGAGGAGATCTTCTACATCGAAGTTTGAGCTATTAGTCTAAAGTGTTTGGGAATCAAAATATATTGTATTCTGAAGTGCATTGTATCATTTTGTAACCGAATCAGCAATAAAGAAATTCAAAGTGGACGTAGGCTCGATCTTGAGCCGAACCACTATAAAATCGCTGTCCTTTACCGCTTTTCTGCTATTTTACTGCTTATTTCTTGTTCCCGTGTCACGGGTGGTGCTTTCACAACTTTATCACACACACCGGGTGTTAGCGTTCAACTTTTAGCGTTAACATTTTAGTGCTTTCACTGAGAATTGAACTCATGACCATTTTCATCATTGCTTCGCAAGAGTTTGTGGAAAAAAATTCCTTAAAAACTAGAAGTCTATCTGAAATAATGGCTCGAGGAAGAAGAGGTAGACCTACTAGATCCGAAAATGCTCATGAAGGGACCTCCGCTTCCCCAACAGCAGACCAAGCAGCTCCTACCATTGGAGTCACAAGGGCTGAATTAGACGACGTAGTTTCTGGATTATACCAACAAATTGAAGCTCAAAACGCTTTGATGATGGATAGATTAAATGCTCTGCTTGGGGCAAATCGTCAGCCAGAAAACCATGAAACAACTTTTGCCGAGATGCCACCTTTCCAAGATGAAGGTTCAAGGCCGCAGCCAACTTCAGATGCCTACCCAGCGATGTCTCTGAACAATAAAGAATATCTGTCCGAGATGGTTGGCCGCATCATGAAAGAGAGCATGCAAAGGGAAGAAAATGAGAGTGACTGGGGATTTGCAACAAGCAGAACCCCATTTACCGAAAAGATACTGAAAGCAGAATTTCCAAGGAAATTTGCACCTCCTGCTATTCCAGCCTATAGAGGAACGAGTGACCCTAATCATTTCTTATACAAGTACGACTGGCATATGACTAATGCATGAGCATCGGATGAGATCAAATGCCGATACTTTCCAGTATACTTGGAAGGTGTGGCTCTACTTTGGTTCACAAAGCTTTCGGTTCGGTCTGTAGATCACTTCTCCAACTTAACGCGAAAGTTCAAAGAACAGTTCAGATTGTATGCTTCAAAAGCTAAGGATATAATGTCACTGTCTAGTCTTGAACAAGCTCCCGAAGAATCAATCAAATCTTTCTTGAGCCGTTTCAATATAGCTTTAGCCGAAGTGGACAATGCAGAACCGAGTATGATCCTGACTTACTTGATGCGAGCCATCAATAAATCGAGTGAATTTGGAAAATGGCTAAAAATGAAAGAACCGAATTCACTTGAGAAGTTCTATAAAAAGGACGATGAATTCATGCGCCTAGAGAGCCTTTCTGCGCCAGCGAAGGTGGTTGTTGCCGAAGTCAACAATAACAATGTTGCGTTTAACAAAAGAGAATCTGGAAATCAGAAAAGGGAAAATGACGGAGGAAAGAAATAGGGGAATGAGAAGAAACCTCGCCGCTTTAATCCTTCAGATTTTACTCCCCTAACTGACACACCGGAAAATATTTTCTTCGCAACAAAAGATGTCGTCAAGTATCCTAAACCACCTGAAATGGGAAGAGGTGCCGTGCATAATGGGAAATTCTGCCGATTTCACAATCAACCTGTCCATGACACTGACCAATGTCGCCAGTTAAAAAATGTGATTGAAGAATTGCTGAAACAGGGTAAACTCCAACAATATGTGAAGAAAAACGGAGTCGATCCAACCTCATCCACTCAGGGACAACAACATCCTGCCCATCAATCTGGCACCCGCAACAACACTCCAGTACAAGAATCCGAAAAGCTTGTCATTAATGCTATCATAGGGGGTCCACACCCAGCAGGCGGAAGCTGTGACGACTGCTAACTACCCATAAAACTGCAGCTGGGGCGACTTTCATTCTCTCTGGCATATGAATCCAAAACTGTGAATCCAAAAGAAATGGAAATTCAATCCGGAGATTCTGGAACTACAACCATTTACATCCATTCTTTACTTAACAACATTGCTTAAATTTGTAAAATGATGATGGATGTATAACTTTTATATTGTAAACAGCTGAAGAATCAATGTGATTCAATAAAAAACTATAAATCTTGTGTTCTCTGATGCTATTAAATGCCTGTTTCATTTCGATATGCAAATATCTTTAAAATATTGCTAAAATGTCGATTTAATATTGCAGGCTATCAAAGCAAAGCTTATCTATTCAACACATCACAAGGTTCAGCGAATCCTACAAGTCACTCAACGATGTCAAACCACAAAAGAAGTGCTATTCACAAACAGTTGATGATTCCACCAAAGCGGGCACCTTTCTGATAAGAAGGTTCCAGACCCTTGCTAACTAATTGCGATCGTTTGTGCAAACGAACATCCGGTAAAGTAGCTTGTGTCTGCCTCGGGGATTCACTCAGCAATGAAGCACACTTCTCTGGCAAAAAGCAAATAACTTGCAAAAGAGTGGAACATTTACTTGGAACGATAAAAAGGAATCGCTAAGAAGCAGATGATGAAAGAACATAAGCAATAAAGCCCTCTAACGAGGCATAAGCCCTCTTCGGAGGCACACATTTTTGAAGGCACATTTCACCGAGCTTGAAATGCAAAATTGCTTCTCTTCGGAGACCGAAATTGCTTCTCTTCGGAGACCGAAATTGCTTCTCCTCGGAGACCGAAATTGCTTCTCTTCGGAGACCGAAATTGCTTCTCTTCGGAGACCGAAATTGCTTCTCCTCGGAGACCGAAATTGCTTCTCTTCGGAGACAGAAATTGCTTCTCTTCAGAGGCACAAAAATGAAGACTTCTTCGTAAGCAGAAATTGCTTCGGAAGCACAAGCCCGCTTCGAAGACACAAAAATAAAGACTTCTTCGTAGGCAAGAAATTGCTTCAGAAGCACAAGCACTCTTCGGAGGCACAAAAATAAAGACTTCTTCGTAGGCAAGAAATTGCTTCGGAAGCACAAGCCCTCTTCGGAGGCACAAAAATAGAGACTTCTTCGTACGCAAGAAATTGCTTCGGAAGCACAAGCCCTCTTCGGAGGCACAAAAACATAAGACCTCTTCGTAAGCGTAAATCGCTTCGGAGGCACGAAGACCTTTTCGAAGGCACATTTCATCGGGATTGAAGTGCAAAAACGCTTCTCTTCGGAGACCACAAAGCCTTCTTCGGAAGCACTAAGACAAATAAAGCCCTTTAACAAGGCACATCCAAAAAACTTCGTTGATGGAACCACTGACAGTAGTAGCTGAATACTTATGATTATTTGTACAAACAAATATGCAGTAAAACAGCCAATGACTGTCCTGTGAATCCGTTCAATGATAAAATATACTTTTCTGACAAACAGGTCAAAACATTCTTCAAAAGCTCATTTCACTACGTAGGGAAATCCACTTTTTAACAAATAAAAGTGATTATTCCCGAAAGTTGAAGTGTTCTTTAGAAAGAGAGAGAGTAAAAACTTCTCTAATACAAAACGTATTCTATTGAAAGCAGAATAATATTTCCTCAAAACGGAAGAATTATTCTCTAAAATAAGAATACAAGTCTTTTCAGAATATTACAGTAAGCCGTGATACGGGGGCATATAACTATATTAATAGAAACAACGCTCAACCATCATACCACGAGCTCATTGCAGTATCATATCAAGCAAAAAAGAATCGTTTATTCTGCATTACAATGAGAAATAAATGCATTCTTACATACACAAGAATTTGTACAAGTAAAAAGAGTTATTTTATTTAATACTATGAAAATTCTTTACATGTGCAGATCTCAAAAAAGAGGGGACCGGTACCCGTACAATCTCCGGTCAATACATGCAAAAAGCAAAAGGCAAAGCAAGAAGCGTAGGATCCAGCTTGTCATTCCTTCTTCCCGCCGCCCTTAGAGCTCTTCCCCGGCTTGATAACCAGTTTTGGAAGCCGTTGTGAACGGGTCGATGGGAGAGGAGAAGGAGGAGTAGTCGGATTTTCTTCTATTTTGTCTTCTCCAACTGAAGTGTTTCTCTTTTTCTTCCTCACTGCACGCTTCCCCTTCCTCTACGAAGAAGACTCGCTTCCCAGAGTGAGCAACATAGAAAGCGTAGTGTCATCATCAAAATACTGCTCCGGGTTCTTCTCACTGTCCTCAAGATCTTCCGCCTTCTGTTCTTGAGAAGCGGGCGGATCCTCCAAGCCTTGAAGGGCTTCTATTTGTTCTTCCTGCGACCCTGGCTGGGAAGCAGGAGTGACTTGAAGGGATGATGGAGGAACAGCTAGAAGAGGAGGAGAGTGCACGGCGCTCGGTGCTTCCGCTACAACAGAAAAGAAGTTAAAATCAGTACTCTCCGAAAAAAGAGAAGATATTGGATCATCGGGACTTAAGTAATAAGCGAGGAATTCATCAAGTTCAATTGAATCAAATGAATAATCCGCTTGAGCCAGATCTAAATCGAAGTTACCTGGAGAAGTCGGTTTTATCACTTCAATCTCAAATTTCTCAGCCTCAATGTCTTCCTGGCTCTTCTCCTCGATTTGAGTAAGGGGAGATTCGGTAGTGACGGGCTTAGCCTCAGTTTTTGCAGGAGGTGAAGAGTGAGAGCTAGAACCGATGATATCAACGTCGGCTGAAGTCGAAGTATGGACAGGGGCAGTTAGAGATGTTTTCTTTTCTGGACGCTCCCCTGCCACTGTTTCAGCTCTAGCTTCAGCGAGTTGCTCTTTTCCCCTGGCAAGAGCGGCACGAGTCTCATCATCGAAATAGTGTGCCTCAAGCTCCGCCTCATCATAGCCGGCGCCGCCAAGCATATCAATCGCGGACTCTCATACCTCAGCTAAAGTGATTTCATATTTTGGTCCCAAGAATGAGAGGCTTCCACGCCCCAAGAGACTGTGAACATAGAAGTCAAATAAATTAGAGCTGATGGAGGCTTTGGTTGCTTCGTGGGATTCTTCAGCTGCAACTTGACCAGCAACAGCTGCATCACGCTCTTTCTCAACTTTAGAAAGTCGAGACTTTAACACTTCGATCTCCATGTTCTGTGAAATAACTGTTTCTCGCAGCTGGGCAGTATCCTTTCGGTATTTTTCAGTAATGTGCTGCTCAGCCTCAAGTTTCAGCTCAGCATCTCTCTGAGAAGCATGCGCATCTCGCACTTGTTTCTAAAGAACTTCTTCCTTTTGGGAGTGTGAAGCGGAAGAAGTGGCGAGATTTTCCTTAAGTTGCTTGACTTCGGATTCAAGTCTCGCATTGTCATCTGCAATGCTCGCCATCTCCGCATCGTGTTGTTTGCAAATTTTATCCTACTCCATCTTCTCGTTCTCCATAGTCAGCATGGCTTCAATATTCATATGATTGACTCTTTGGAGTTCATCAACAAGTTTCTGCCATTGGGACGTCCTCTCAATATCGAGCCTAACAGCATCGAGATTTCTCAGCATGGCCTGCTTGTCGATTGGGACCAAATCTAAGTCAAAGCGCACCCCTTTTAAACACCAGTTCGGGAATTGGCTTTGGAGAGTAGGAGGGGCATCTTTAACTTGATACTGGGGCTTGCTAATGATCGCTTGGATGTCAGATTTCTTTAAAGCAGGAGAGCCGGATGGGATATCAGAAGACATAGGAGCGTCAGACTTTTAAGAAATTGCAGACGCGTCCTTTTCACTAAGCCTGGCTCGTTTACTGGGATCTTCAGAAATTTTGCTCTTTCCTCTGTCGTCATGCGACTTTCTCTTATGAGAAGTGTCATCTCTTTGAGAGGAGTCATGGTGCTCTTCCCTCCTCCTTTGTTGCTCCTCATAAGCTTGTCTCTCCCGAGCTTTTCTAAACGCTCGCTCCTCATCAATTTCTCTGCGAGTGGGAAGATAGCGTCTATGATCATAAGCGTTACGCCCTCCAAAGTGTCGAAAGTCATCATAATATGAGACACTTCGCCCCATCAGAGAACCTGAAATTGAATAAAAGTCGAATCTTAAAAATCTTCAAAGTGGAAAAGCTAAGTGCATATAAGTGCTAAGCATCCTAAGTGTGTGTGACGTGCAAACTACGCGCGTCAGGCTACAAACCACTCTGTGGTGTAGGAATGGTGACAGCTTGTGTTGAAGGTGCTGTAATTTATTGAAAAGAAGAAGTCACTTCAACAACAGGTGTAATGGCTTTTGAAATGTCATCTTTAAAGAGCTCCTGTGAAGTTATCATCAGGTCGCTCAACCCGTCAAAAGTGTCGTCGCCGTTATGCCCGACAGAGTTTTCTTTTTCAACTTCTACGTCAGCCGTCTTTTCAGAATGGCGAGGAGTTTCTTCTTCCTCAATAACCGGGCCAAGTGTAGATTTGCCAGACGACCCCGCAATATCAGTAGAACACTTCACTAGTGAATTCTCGGAGGTAGGTTCTTTTAGTGTAAGTTCTCCAGCAGGTGCTGGGGCATCTGATGCCTTTGCTGGAGAATCAGGAACTTCATGAGGCTGGATAGAACGGGAAGAGTGTAGAAGTTCGAACTGATGAAAAAGCTCATCTTTCAACAAAAATTTAGCACCTCTTTCTTCCACGGCCACAGCATTTAAAGTTTCAAAGATTGACTTGAGGCTGGGATTTCTAAGCGGGGGAGGAAGTGCTGAAAAAAGAAAAGAATGAAATTAAGCATTTGATAATTCGGGTTTCGAAAAGCTCATGAGATGAACAGAGAAAGGTAATCTTACATCCGATTCTCCAGACAGCGTAGAATCCCGGAGGGCATCGGACAAAGAAGAATTAACTCAGAAACCCATGTGCACTATCGGGCAAATCCAAGATCAATTTCCGGTTTCTGGCACCTCTTACAAGCACGATCGAAGGGTGATCTTTGTTTTTAGCAAAGGTGCACAAATAGCAAATCTCATCAAAGCTTGGAAGATGGTTGAGCGTCCTCCTGAACAAGACACAGAACCCCATCAAAACAGCATAACCATTGGGGTGTAGCTGGAAGGGAGAGATAGCTAATCGAAGATAAAGTTCTCGGAGAAATTCGTTAAAGGGAGGAATAGCTCCGCTTAGGCACATCTGACGATTAACTACGACAAAACCAAGAGGTGGCCTGTCCGCAGTATCATTTTCTCTAGGGAACAAAGCATCGGCTTCGGCAATACCGAACTGCATACACAGATGTCTGAAAACTTTGTAGCTCAGAGTAGTCGGATTTCTTTCTGGAGGCTCGATCAATGGATTAGCAATCGGAAAAGCTTCTCCAGCTGATCCTATATCTTCTTGTTGAGATGCCATTCTACACAAGCAACTGGATGTTCAAATATGAAGGTGCACGTTTCCTAAAAGTGTGAAGTGTTGTGCAAAACTAATACAATAACAAGCAAATATAACTGAAATCAAGTTAATTGATGTTTGTCAATTATAAAGTTTCAAAGCTTGTTATCTCAAGTCCAAATACAGTGTTGTGTTGATGCAAACAAGTCAGCTTTAGTTGATTATTTTAGTTTTGCTTTAATACTTCACTTGAATTGGTCGGTGTACAGCATTTCATTCACAGTTCATTAAAAGTTGATTATTCTTTATCGACTAATCTGTCATTCGATGTGGGCAGTCAATGGCAGTATATTTGTCCCGTTTTTCTGCAAATGTTGTGTTTAACAGGATATTAACATAAAAGTTAAAACAATCTGCAAAGAAGTGCAACACAGTTCAAATTCAAAGTTCAGTCAAGTTCTGCCCAAATTTCACAAATGTTTGGTCGTCCAACGACCTAACATTGGTCGGAGTCTCCTTAGGTCGCACAGTGCAAGTTAGAAAGTTCAAGGCGATGTAAATTTGCCAAGTCCTAACTCGGCCGCAACTTAGAGCATGTGCCGCAAAAGTTAAATCGTTGGTATGTTAAGTCGTCCTGCATTCACTCAAGGTAATTAGGTCGTTGAATTGTTAAATCGTTCTGTTCAAAGTACAATATCTTAGGTCGCAAGATTGTTTAGGTCGGTCAGGTATCTTAGGTCGTAAGTCGTAGGTCGCAAAAGTCTCAACACGACCTAACTCTTAAGTCGTGCAGATCTGTTAAGTCGCTGACTTCCTCTCCACGCAATCACTTACTAGATCCGATAACCCGATATTGCCATTACAAAGAAAACTATCATCCTCTCCGTGAATTTCATTCATCTCCACATACCGCCAGATCACCCATAAAATCATTTTCAAATCCCTCTGATCCACTACAAATATTACCGTGCGTTCATGAATCACATCTCAAAGATGAAACACGACGCATGGAATTGGACTTGGGTCGGAAAACACGAATTCACGATTGGGCGGCGATTATAGTGGGGCAGAGATTGAATTCACTTACGTAGTATGTTAGTAAGGATGAATCGACGGCTAAATGAGTTGAATTCTCCATTGGAAGTTCAAAGATTCGTCAATGGCAGTAGGAAATCAGAACAGTAAGGTAAGGAGGAAGAAAGCGACCTAACAGTTTATATGGGGCTGAGAGAAGAAGGTGAATAGGAACATGAGTTAGCACAGTTTTAGGTCGTCCACGACTTAGCAAAAGTAGGTCGAAGCACACGACCTATGGCATAGGCATGTACTTCGAGGGGCAAATGTTAACTCCTTTATTTCGGTGACCTAAAACTCTGCGACTTAACAGCTATTAACGACCTAAGGAACTTAACGACCTAAGAGGCAGAACGACCTAACGACCTAACAGACTTCATGACCTAACGACCTAAAGAGCTTCACGACCTAACGACCTAAAGGGGTTCACGACCTAAGAGGCTTCACGACCTAACTTCAGAGAGGACTTAACGAGCTAAGGAGTTAGCGACCTTGTGATTCTAGTCTTCAGCGACCTAAAGCTTAACGACCTAAAACTCCTTAAACTACTCCTTAGGTCGCTTACGACCTACCACTTCAGATAGGACCGAGTGCAACTCCATCAGGCTAACTTCCTAAGTCGCGAGTAGACCATGACATAACTTAGGTCGCTCGCGACCTACGACCTAACTTAGGTCGTACACGACCTAAGACTTGGGGACTAAATTCCGCCCAGAATCACTCCTATAAAGACCCCCCTAACTCCAACAATGTGGGGACTTTTCCGATCATTCTCTGGAGCGCCGTTACTCTGCAGAACTCACAACTCATTCAACACTTGAAGAACTCCAAACATTCAAGACACTACAACGAGCTTTGAAAGAAATCTACCGCATTCAACATGAATTTGAGGAGATATTCTACATCGAAGTTTGAGCTATTAGTCTAAAGTGTTTGGGAATCAAAATATATTGTATTCTGAAGTGCATTGTATCATTTTGTAACCAAATCAGCAATAAAGAAATTCAAAGTGGACGTAGGCTCGATCTTGAGCCGAACCACTATAAAATCGCTGTCCTTTACCGCTTTTCTGCTATTTTACTGCTTATTTCTTGTTCCCGTGTCACGGGTGGTGCTTTCACAACTTTATCACACACACCAGGTGTTAGCGTTCAACTTTTAGCGTTAACATGTGTAATCTTATTATTTTGTAAGGAGTAAACCAAATTAAGCTAATAGCCATCAAAGGGGCCTGATTGTGGGTTCTTTCCCCGAATCCGTGATATACTTTATGTTCTATGGCCGAGAGCCGCTAGTCCCAAGGATTAGTTTACTTGGGATCAGTCAAAAAAAAATTTAAGGGGAATTTTATAAAGTAGTTCAAAAGTTGGTCTTATTCTGTAAGTTCACAGACATTAAGCAAGGGGATATGACTGTCTTTTAGTACACTACTGAGTTCGATGTCTTTAATTGACACTCTATTGAAGAAGAACGAGAAGTTCATCATTGGCTTGAATTATTACTTAAGGTAGAAACTCATTAGCCATATTGACGAGACTTTTGAGATGATAGTTGAGAAGCCTCTAAGGCATTATAGTCTTTATCCAATGCCAAAATCCATTATTCCTGAAGAGGAGCCAGAGCCAGAATCAGGCGGCAGAGGTAAGAAGAAGTGGAATAACAAGCGAAAGTAGTTTCAGAACAAGGATGACTATTAAAAGAAGATCTAAAGCAGGCCTATTTGTTATAACTACTTGGAAAAGGGTCAATTCAGTAGAAACTGCAAAGCTAATAGGAAGAATGTTTCATCTGCAACAAGTTTGGGCATCTAAAGAAAGACTGTTTCGTGCTACCTAAGTAGAAGCAGGTAGTGAAAGCATATGTTATCAATGCATTTCGACTTCGTCGAATGCTCCATCCATGAAAGAGAAGGGAAAAAGCATTGTTATTTAAGGTATGCTTCCCATTTTTGATGTTCTCATATCTGTTTTATTTTATAATGGAGCTTCACATTCCTTTATATCCAATGATTTGGTAGATAAATTAGGATTGAAACCTGAAATTGCTAACCGACCCTTGATTGTGATGAACCCAGTTGGAGGCTCCACTAGCCTATGTATGGTTTGACGTGGTTTGGTCTTATCGAGCCATGGATGTTTTTTGGTTGTGATTGCTTTGTTTTGGTTTTCATTGGGTTTTGTATTATTCAGGTTATGAACTGGCTTCATAGATACGAAGTGATGGTGGATTGTCAGAAGTCATTGGTGATGATAAGGGTAGATGATGGGCGAACGGTAGTTTAAGGCTGCCTACCAGATAATGAGGTAATGGTTAGCTTTCCATATTTGCTCAATATCCCACATGACGATTTATCATCAGTGCCTATTTCCAGGGAGTATCCGGTCGTATTCAAGGAAGTGACCGAACTTCCACCTCATAGAGAGATCGAGTACTATATCAATTTAATTAAAGACGCCAAACCGATAGTTCTGTATGACACCTAGAGAGTAGAGAGAGCTCGAGGTGTAAGCGAATGACTTATTACGATCAGGGTTCGTTCGTAGAAGCATCTATGAGTGGATAGCACCCGTAGTATTCACCACGAAGGTGGACGGTTCCCTTAGACTGTGTGTTTATTACGGTTAACTAAATAAAGAGACAAGGAAGAACAAGTATCCAGCCCCATGTATTGTTGACTTATTCGATCAGCTTCATGGTGCTAGAGTATTCTCTTAGAAGGATCTTGCGATAGGATTTCGCAAACTAAGAGTAGCGAAGGAGAATGTGCCGATGCAGCGTTTGGTATGCCGTCAGGTATCTATGACAGGTTGGATATGCCATTCGGACTAACCAATGCCCCGACATACTTCATTGATCTCATGAACCGTGTTTTCAAGGGTCAGCTAAATAAGTTCATGCTAGTGTTCGTCAATGATATTCTCGTCTATTCATAGACTGAGGAGGAACACATGTCGCATTTGAGGGTCGTACTTGAGGTGTTGAGAGAGCACCGACTAAAAGAAATGTTTTCAAACTATCACTAATGAAGGAGAGAAGTGCGATTCTTGGGTCATGTTGTTTTATAGCAGAGCATTGCCATGGATCCTTCAAAAGTTGCAGCAATTCAAGATTGGAATAGACTTAAAAAATGTTGTGGACGTGAGAAGTTTCTTGTAGTTTGGTGGATATTATAGATGATTCTTTCGGGACTTCTCCAAAGTAGCTACACAACTCACTTAGTTGAAGAAAAAGAATTAGAATTTTACTTGGGATGAGAGGTGTGAACATGTTTTCATGAGTCTAAAGGAAAAGTTGACGGGTGCACCAGTATTGACTGTTCCGAGTAGGACTGAAGAGATGACAGTATACGCTAATGCTTGTGGTATCGGATCAAGTGTGGTATTGATGTAAAGGGGCAAAGTTGTTACATATATTAGTCTACAATTGAAGCCTTATGAGAAAAAATACCCGACTTATGACCTAGAATTAGCAGCGATTGTGTTTGCGCTACAGATTTGGAGGCACTATCTTTTAGGGGAGAGGTTCGAGCTGTTTATCGACCACAATATATTGAAGTACTTATTTTTGCAGAAGGATCTTAACCTTCGTCAGCACCGATGGTTTGAGTTCCTAGCATCCAATGACTTTGATATTGCATATACACCAGGAAAAAGGAATGAAGTTGCTGATGGATTGAGTAAGAGACATGCCAGCTTGGGAGTTATGTTCCTAGAGTGAATGCAGTTAGAGAGTATATTGCTGGTTATGATTTTTGACCGAGATGCAAGCTAGAAGTGGAGATATTGGCAAGCTTGACTATCAAGCCTACTATTATTGAGCGAATTGGTACTAGTCAAAGGCGTGATGGTAGATTAGCTGAGATCATTGCTAAGATCAAAGATGGGGTAGAGTCTAAAGAGATGATACAGTATGGATTTGACTGAGATGGTTGGCTCCATATAGATGGGAGACTTTTTGTTCCTAATGCTCACGGGTTAAGGGATGAAGTGCTACGAAAGTGCCATCATTTGAGATTGACTATCCATCCTGGCGGTAATAAGATGTTGTGTTATATGGAGCATACCTATTATTGGAAAAGGATGAAGAAAGACGCTGGGACATTCATCTCGAAGTACATGAATTCCTAGTTGATTAAGGCAGAGCAGAAGAAGCCTAGTGGTTTGATGCAATCGCTAAATGTTCTCGAATGGAAATGGGAGCAAGAATCGATGGACTTCATCGACATACTGCCAAGGACTAGAGCAGAGTGCGATAGCATTTTTGGTCATAGTCGATCGATGGACCAAGAGTACTAGATTTATACCCATCTTATGAAGTAGAGCTGCAGAAAAACTAGTCGAATTATATGTAAATTTGTAAGTACGATTCAATGGAGTGTCAAAGAGCATTGTGAGTGACCAAAACCTATTGTTCACTAGTGGGTGTTGAAAGAGCTTACAAGAGGCATTAGGGATAGAGCTACATCTAAGTATAGCTTACCACCCTCGAACTGACGACCAAACTGAAAGAGTGAATCATATCTTAGAGGATCTCTTGCATGCTTGTATACTTGACTTTAGAGGCTCGTGGGATGATCACTTACACCTTGTTGGATTCGCATACAACACTACATCTACTAGTCCAACATCAATATGGCACAATTTGAAGCATTGTATAGCGACCGTGTAACGCTCCCTTGTGTCGGTGGGAAGCTACCGAGGAACTGATACTTGTACCAGATATGATTAAATAAACCTCGGAGAAGATTGAGATCATTCGATAATGAATGAAAGCTGCTCAAGATAGACAGAAGAGCTACGCTAATATGAGTCTTAGAGATCTAGAGTTCTCTATTGACAATATTTTACTTGTCAAGATCTATTAAGTTCGATAGTAAAGGGAAGTTGGCACCGGATTTGCAAGTCCTTTTATGATGCTAGAGAGGATTTTGAACCTTGCTTATAAAGTTGACTTACATCAAAGAATAGTAGGGGTGCCCAATGTGTTCCCATTTTTCACTTGTGCAAATTTATGCACAGCTCGGGCATAACTATCACACTTGATCAACTAGATGATATCAAGATTGGACCAGAGGCTTTGAGATCTCATAGGCCTATTTGTATCATCAAACATGATATAAAGCAGCTTAGAAGGAAGATAGTGAAGTTTTTGAAGGTTCAGTGTAGTAAAAGAGAAGGCGATTACACTTAGAAAATCGAAGAGAGTGTGAGGACTGCTTATCCAGAGCTTTTTACTTAGTGAGACTTTCTATTTATCGCTTTTACTTTCACTTATGATATCACGAATTATACCTTAGTATAGTATCCTACATGCTAGGATAGGCTTGGATGTTACCTTTTTCATCTGCTGTTGTGTATGCATGTTTGACATGTGATGGTTGCCTATGCTTGTATATGGTTGTGGGCATGCATAATGATTTTGATGATTTTTGTTTAGGATTTCGAGGGCAAAATTCCTAAAAGGGGGAATGTAATGATCTGTATTCTATGTATCGGAGGATAATAAAATATTAATAATATTTTTACATATGGTCCTATGATTTTGGGAAACTACTACTAGCGACATTTTCCATCCTTTGAATTTTTATCTGATGATTTTAACACTAAACATCTTGTATAATCTATAATTTTTAATAGGAGCCGAACTGGTGTCTGAAACTACTTCCACTAGATCAGGATGATTGTTTCTCTTTCCTTAGACTGTTCATAATAGGAAAATGGACTCAGTGTTAGTTTAATATGACTATCTGAAGTTTCACTTGATATTGGATAGCTTAATGGGTAAATAGTGAGTTAATGGTTTGGCCCAAAGCGCATTTCGGGATTACCATGGGGATGGAGCCGATGAGACTTCTCTCCATCAATTTCACACTTCACAAACATAGAGAGAAACCCTTATTAACCATTTCTTAGTCAGAAATTTACCCTAAATGCTACTTTAATTAGCAAAATCCTATCATTAAGGAGAGATTAGCGAGATTAGCACTTGGATTTGGAGATTTTCAATTAGAGATCGCTATTGGCTACTGTTCATCTTAGGATCTGTGCACATTTGTATTTATTTGGATATAGGTGAGTTTTTAGGATCCCTCACTTACTAGTTAGTCATTATATGTTTTAAAATGATATTTTAAAATGATTTTTGGTCCATAAAACGAGTTTTAAACTTTAAATAACCACATACGTTAATTTCAAATGATGGAAAGGATTTGTAAAAATCGTGTTCTTGTGGATTTCACTTGTTCTTATAGTTATACCTTTAGATTTAGGCTTCACTTTGATGTGTATGGATGTATGATTTTAGGATATAAAGTATATAATGGTTGCTTAAATGTATGATATTTAAATGATAGAAAACGCCAACCAAATGGCAATTTAGTTATAGGGATAAGTTATGGATCAGTGGTGATCTATAGAGTCAACTTGACCCAAATTTAGTGCGATCCATACGAGGAAATAAGGAAGTCCTCATAAGGCTGTATTTCGAATTTCAAGTCGTTTGGAGTTCGTTTGCTCGAGTTATGGCCATGTGAAGATGGATCGTTGGTGATATGGAAGCTTGTGATCGGTGGGAAGTTGTTTCGAGTCTTGGACATGTTCGCTTTGAGTTCCTAGAGAGCTGCTTTGAGTCATAGGTGTTTATTTGGAAGTGTAGGCCAATGGAGCAAAAGAAGGAGAAATTAGGCTGAGGCATGGATCGGTACCAATCCATGGGGCATCTATCGGTGATGGTGATGGATCTGTGCATGTGAATTTCCTAAAGAGAAGCGTAGTTCAGTTGAGTTGAAGTGTGGGATAAGTGATGGCTATCTGTCGGTGATGGCTATGGATTAGTGATAGCTACGGATTGTTGAAGGAGAGTCTCACATGAAGAAGCATAGTTAGTTGAGTTGAAGTATGGGATTAATCATGGCATGGATTGGTAGCCATGGATTAGTGGTGATGGATCGGTATAGGGAAGTGGGTGCTTCGAGTCTCTTATGGGGCTACTTCATGTTTCTAGGACACCTTCGACTCATGGAGATGGTTCATGCTTTCAATTGCTTCGAATCATACCTTCCATTTTCAAGCAAAGGCTCGGGTCGATACCGAACCGTAGTGTTCGATGGCAATTTTCGATAGTGACAACATATGGTTCAACGACGATGATTCTGTTATGGAAAGTGATGGCATCGATGATGGGTAGTTATACTTCGAGATGCATAGTAGGTGACTACAAGTTGGATTGAAAGAACTGTTAGAGGAAGTTTATGAGATGAACAATTTATTACTAACGATGGTTGTTTATAATAATTCCCAACCACGATGACATAAGACGGGAGTTGTAAGGACAGTTCCAAGATGAGCTCTGTTACAGATGACACATGAAATGAATCATTGATATTCATAGATTTTGAAGTGTACTTGTAAAGTAGGGGTATGTAAGGACGCTCACTTGGGAGTGCGATGTGCTCTAGATCACATGGTGTTTCAATCTGTTTTACCCTGGACTGAGTGCAATGGCTGTCTAGTTCCTAACCTGCTCAGTGGTATGGTTCAAATACCAAGAAACTGGGATGTTAAGTAGTCTTGCCTATGCAAAAGGGTCATATAAATATCATATATCCAACATACTTAGTGAGTGAATGTGAGGATGGATGATGGATGCTTTATTAGCCTGATTGCTTATCATCCTAGGGATGTCACACGATGAGATGTTTTCGATGTAGATATCTCGACACCCCTTAGTACTTTGATGTATAGTACACCACGATGATCACGATATAGAGTAGCATATATTTTATGTTAGTGCTAACACTGTGGGTGTAGGGATAGGTCAGGTTTGACTTTCCATACCATTTGTCCTAGTATATTGACTTTATAGTATTTTAGATTTTCTACTGCTCACACCAAACTATTGTGTGAGTCGAGATAGTTTGCTTTACTTCCTATTATTCAAGGTACACCTAAATGAGTAGATTATGGATATCAGGTCTGGTGAGCACGTGGAGCTAGATAGAGGACGAGCAAGAGATCACACTCTCGTATTACTATATTTACTTATTATGGTTTGTTATTCTGCCGCACAACAATATTGTAACATCCTTCCACTTTGGACCATTCAAATCGACAATAAAACTACACATATCAGACTTGAATAATTCAAAACAACAGATTGTAAATAAAATATGGGGCAAATAAAATCAATCAAAGAATCACAGACACAGATTATCAGAATAACTCGCAGCGGAATAAAATAAACATAGGAGTTCATGAAGCTCCAAGATACATAGTCTCAAAACTAATACATAATACCACAGTCTGAAATCAAATACATTTGGAAATTCTAGGTACGTAAGTTCTCTAATACAAAAGCAAAAGCTGAGCGGGAATAACTGGAATAGAAATATCAAGTAGACAGCTAAATCTTCAGCGGATCTCTAGCTCCAAAAAGGATGAAACCAAAGTTGTGAAACTCAGGCTGACCCGAGCGTAAAGCAAAACACAAAACACTCGAGTTAGGACATACATACTTATAAAATGTAAATCAACTCAAGTGAACTGTAAAAAATGCATCAGTAACTTAAAGGATGCTTGGGATCGCCCATCCTCTAAGGATCCGTTAAACTATCTACTATGTAGTAATTTACGCTATTATAATAATGTCTAAAGTAAAGTAAACTATTAAAATAGCGTTAAGGCGTTATATTTTCCCCCTTAACACATTTTTATTTCCCATAGTCTATACAGTACCGTAATCCCGCCCGTACTGGACATCGTCAGAGGGCACTCTATAGGTATGGTACAAACCAAACTCGCAGAAGGCACGCTAGGGTAGGTGACATGGCACAACTAGGCAATGCCAAGGTAGATATACCAATTACACTTTCGGACTGTTGGTAATGCATAGCCGCAACTACCGCCTAACTCGATCCACACTCTCGAATAAAGGTGCGCACCAAATCAATCACAAAGTAATAGAATGGCTAACGATGAAGTGTGTCCGATCAGAGGAGCTACCTCACTTGGCCCGTCGATTTCTCCTGTTTTGGCCACCTTATGCTAACTCACGGGAGTTAGGTCCATGTAAATATACCTTTAGGATCGTCGCCACCATCCTACTTCATTCTGGAATCTCCACCGCGTACATAGTTGTTAAAGTGGTTTTCGATATCGATAGAGAGTATGCCCATATCCGATCCCGGTCTCTTTAACAACCAATCGTTATTATAACCCGTGGTTATTTACATTTCAAATGGTTTGCATTTCATATCAAACATTCCTTTCAAAACCATATAAATTCCATATCATTATTCTTCAAAATATTATTAATTTTTCCAAAGTTGTAACACTTCCAAATTCATTTAATTATAACCCCTTTGAACGTAAAAATTTAGAAATCATAGCACTTTCAAAAAATGTAACCTTTAGAACCATACATTAGGAACCATAACCCTTTAGAAAAATTTTGTAGCATTCAAGAAATGTCACTTTTAAGAAAACACAGCAGTACAGAAATGCTACTGTAAGAATTTGCAGTAGTGCAGAAATGCTACGGTAAGAATTCGCAACGGTGCAGAATTGTTACTGTAATAATCCACAACAGTGCAGAATTGTTACAGTAAGGAAATCGCAGCAGTATTGAATTATTACCGTAAGAAATCGCAGTAGTTTTTAATTGTTACCGTAATACTTCCTACTACAATAGTTTATAAAAAATCAAATAGTACATATCTTTGCAGTTTTTATCAAAGTCATTATATCATTCCTATTATACTACTCAAATTTTAGCTATTTGGTCATTAAAGAAACCACACCTTTAGTCAAATAACTTTGTTACTAAAATGTCAAATTTTAAAGCTGAAATCCTTATGCTAAGTTAAAAGTACATTATTAACTTACACTTTATTTTTCTTTTTCAGTAAATAACATTTATCATTTTAACTACCCAAGTTATATTCTTTACATTAGTTAAAACTTACATGTCAATTGTACGCTTTAACTTACATTTTTCTTTCTTCTCAAGAAAAAATCATTTATCATTTTAATCACTATTACATGAATTTAAAACTTACAATTTATAGGTTAGAATAAAATACCATTATTACGTCAAATCAGATTATTAAATTTCAATTAACCTTCATTCTGTAAATTAGATTCCAAAATTTACATTTTCAACTATTTATTTCTTATAAAAATTTTAACTCATGTAAACAAATTCACAGAAATTATTACATTAAATTTTAGTTGAGATTCATATATAGAAATCCAAAATAATTAATAGTTTTTAGAAAATCATTTTAAATCAACCACGGAGTCTATATAAAATTCTCTACCCTTGGGTCAAGTAAATACGGACATATCATTTCAATCCGCAATTTATTAAATTTCCAGGTTTTATATCATTTCAAACCGGCAATCCCAAGTCAAATAAAATTGCTCAGGCCTTTCATTTCAACCCATAACAATTTTCCTTAATCTGAAGATCGTTCGGGTATGTATCATTTCAACCCGTAGTGAAGGAACTTGCAGTGTGAGAACAAAATATTAAATAAACATAACGATATTCAATATATCATGGCATATGATCATAATAGGTAAAATATGATGTGAAATAACATAATATAAACATAGGTGAAATTCTCAACTTGCATATACAAATCCATACAATTCTATTGTCATCAATTCACCAAAATATAAGTATGTCGTCAAGAGTGATTACTCACCTTTCTTTGGTTAGAGAAGTGATTCAAAACACAACACAACGACTACGATAAGCACAACAATTACGGACAAGCTTGAGTGAGAGGAGAATCCAAATCCGACGCTTTAAAAATAAAATAAATTCCATATGTAAACAAATAATTCACATAGAAAAATAAAGTAGAAAAATTGTATATTTGCAAAATACATGAGAGGGCTTGTCTAAGGGGTGCATAGGCTTGGTCTATGGGTTATTTGGGTTCGGCCATAGGGTTTTGGACTAGACTAGGGTTCGGCCATATGGGTTTGGTTCGACTAGGGTTAGGGTTTTGATGGTGAAGGCTCGGCCTAGGGCTAGGGTTTGGTGGTGAAGGCTCGGTCTAGGGGTTTTGGTGGTGGAGGAGATGGTCACGGCCAAGGAAAAGCAAGGGGAAGGGGTGAGGTGGTTTGGTTATTGGTTTTGGTTGGAGGAAGAGAAGGTGGAGGCCAAAATTTGTGAAGAGGAAATGGGAAAAGGAAGGAGAAGAGGTGGTTTTGGCTAGGGTTTCTGGTTGGAGGAAGAGGAGATGGGTGTAGAGACTAGCATGGCCGAAATTTGTTGAGGAGAGGAGGAAGAAAATTGTAAAGGAAAAGAGGAAGAAGGTCTAGGGTTTTGAGAAGGAAGAAGAAAAAGAAAACTTACATTGTTTTTTCTTCTATGGAGGCACAAATGATAATGAGACATCTAGCAAAACCCTAGGATATTATATAGGCATCTCAATAGGTGGCTTCTCATCTGCTAAAGGAATTCCTAGCCCATTAGTACAAGCCCAAAGTCACAATGTAAATAAGATGAATGTTAATGGAAAAATAAATGCATGTAATACGCCAAAAGTTGTCAGTTTTGAGAAGTAGAAATTAAAATTTAACAAAACGGAAAACAAGGAAAATGTTAGAATTAAATTCATCTTCAAAAAATAAGTAAAAGTTGAAAATTCAAATTTTAAAATTTTCACAAAAAGTCAAACTTTGACCAAAGTTGACAAAAATTTGAAATTTAAGAAAAGTCTTTATTTTATTAAATTTGGAAGAACATTTCACATCAAAACTCAAAATTATACATTAAAATTTCCAAATTTATCAATTTAAAATAATTATATTCAAAATTTTCAATGAATCTTTATTTAAAATATTCTCAAAATTTGCGGGTTGTTACACTATCTCCTACTCAAAACTTTTTGTCCTCGAAAAGGAACTAGACCTAGAAAACAAAGAAGGATAAAGTAGGATAACGAATAGTACCTAGAACAAACAATTCCGGATTCGAAGCACGAATGCTCTCCTCCATTTCCCAAGTACAATCCCGATCATCAATGCTCCATTGCACTTTGACTAGGTTAATAGATTTTCTTCGAAGCTGCTTCGTACCTCTATCGATAATACGAAGTGGCTTCCTCTCGACAGTAAGGTTCGGCTCAACATCCAAACTCTCGAGAGCAGAAGGCTGGACAATCAAAGATGGATCATGAAGATACTGACGAAGATGCAAAACATGGAACACATTATGCACTCCAAAGTTTCTCAGGCAATTCCAAACGATAAGCTAAGGAACCAAGTCTCTCTAAAATGCAAAAAGGACCAATAAACCTAGGAGCGAGCTTCCCTCTCCGACTAAAACGAATCACTTTCCTTAACAGAGAGACCTTAATAAAATCTTGATCACCAACAGAAAACTCCAAACTCCTCCTACACCTGTCAGCATACTTCTTCTGCCTATCCTGAGCAATCCTCATCTTTCTGCTAATCTCCTCAACCTTCTTAGATGCTTCTAGAATCATATCCGGACCAAGAACCAAACGATTACCGGATTCAATCCAGCAAGACGGAGATTTGCAAGGTCGTCCATAAAGAGTAGCAAATAGGGCCATTGTGATAATAACCTGAATTCAAAAATGGGATAAGATAGATAAATGCTTAAGACAACCTTAAATAGATATTTTAGATCTGTACCTGATAACTATTGTTATAGGTGAATTCAACAAGATGGAGATGATCTTCCCAAGATCCTCCATAATCAAGGACACAGGCACGAAGAAGATCTTCGAAAATCTGATTTACCCTTTCCGTTTGACCGTTAGTCTGCGGATGGTAAGCAGTGCTCAGATTCAGGTGGGCACCTTAAGATTCCTAAAAAGCCCTCCAAAACTGACTGGTAAAGATGGGATCTCTATCGCAAACAATACTAACAGGAACACCATGAAGACGAACTATCTCTCTCATATAAATCTCAGCTAGACTAAAAGCAGAACAGCTAGACCTGATCGAAATGAAATGAGCCGACTTAGTCAATCTATCCACAATAACCCAAATACTTTCATTAACTCTCCTAGTCCTCAGTAATCAATCAATGAAATCCATAAAAACTTGTTCCCATTTCCAATTGGGAATCTCAAGAGGTTGCAACAATCCAGCGGTCTTCTGATGATCAGCCTTAACCTGTTGACAAGTCACACATCTACTAAAAAAGAGGGAGATATCACATTTCATGCCACTCGACCAATATAGCTTCTTCATATCATTGTACATCTTCGTCACACCTGGATGAATAGAAAGTCTGGACCGATGATTATCCCAAAGTAACTCTTGCCTCGATCCATCAACGTTCGAAACACAAATCCTATTATTAATCCTTAAGATCCCTTTATCATCAATCTGGGCTCCACTTCCATCTAGGCTACTACCACCAACCCTGCTACGAACATTTTCCTTAATAAGCTTAGATATCCTATCTTCATCCTGCTTAGCAATAATATGATCCATAAGAGGAGAAGAAACAACAAGCTGACATAACATCGCCTTCTTCCGACTCAAAGCATCAGCTACAACATTGGCTTTCCTTGGGGTATAGTTGATGTTAAGGTCATAAGAAGCTAGAAACTCAAGCCACCTAACTTGCCTCAGATTTAAGTCCTTTTGGGTGAAAATATATTTCAACGACTTATGATCCATAAAGAGCTCAAACTTAGTTCCCAAAATATGATGTCTCCAAAGCTTCAAAGCAAAAACTACGGCAAGCAATTCCAAATCATGGGCTGCATAATTAGCTTCATGGGTCTTCAACTGGTGACTTGCATAAGCGATAACCTTCCCATCCTGCATCAGAACGGCTCCCAAACCTTCACGACTGGCATCAGTGTATACCGTTAATCCCTCATTTCCATTTGGAATGGTAACAACTGGTGCAAAAGTAAGCTTGTGCTCCAACACAATGAATGCAACTTCACACTTATCATTCCATCTAAACTTAGCATTCTTACGAGTTAAAGCGGTGAGAGGTGCAATAATCCAAGCAAAATTCTCAATGAATCTTCGATAATAACCGGCAAGGCCCAGCAAACTACGGATATCAGATGGAGTCCTAGGAGTTTCCCAATTCTAAAATAGAATAGGGAGGAATAAGAACCAAGAAAGAGATAGAATAATTAATGTACAAAGGAAAGAAGAGAAGATAGACTTACATTGATCGCATCGATCTTAACTAGATCAACAGAAACTCCATCACCATAAATAATATGTCCAAGAAATCGGACTTCATCTTTCTAGAAATGGCATTTCGAGAATTTGGCTTTCAACTGATGACTTATGAGAGTCCCCAGAACAAAGCTCAAATCATGCTCCTCCTCTGACTTAGAGAAAACAAGGATATCATCCACGAAGACTAGAACAAACTTATTAAGAACATCACGAAAAACCCGGTTCGTAAGGTCGACAAAGAAGGTTGGGTCATTAGTCAAACCAAAAGGCATAACTAACCACTCAAAGAAACCATCCTCAGAATGGAAAGCAGTTTTGGGTATACTTTCCTCAGCAATTCTGAGCTGGTGGAAACCGGTGGCAAGATCAAGCTGAGAGAATACAGTAGCTCCATAGAGCTGATCAAACATATCATTTATACGGGGCATAGGATATCTGTTTTTCATAGTGAGCTTGTTCAGCTCGCTATAATCGACACACATCCTTAAGGAACCACCGGACATAGTGACGAAAACCACAGCTGCTCCCCATTCGAAACGACTTGGTCTGATCAAACCTTTGGAGAACAAGTCTTCGATTTGCTTCCTCAACTCAACCTTCTCACGGTGTGCCATTCTTCTAAGAGGAAGAATATAGGTCGAGCTCCAGGAATGAGATCAATACGGAATTCGATTTCCCGTTTAGGTGGTAAAGAAGTGACTTCACCAAATACATCGGGATAGAGCTTGACCACAGGAGTATAATCAAGATCACTAGGGGAAGAATCAAGTGAATAGATAAACTGCATGTATAATCCTAAGGCATATGACATTGAATCACCAAACGATCACCCTTATCACCGACAAGAGAAATGGTTCGGGCTTTACAAGAAATAACAGCTTCATGATTCTTCAGCCAATCTCCTCCAAGCAAAAGATCAAAAGCATCAAAACCAAGAACATAGAAATCACCAGAAAAACGATAGCCAGAATGGAAGAGTTTTACATTGTTACAAATCCTACTAAGGCTTGCGGGACCACCAATAGGATTAGTAACACATAAAGGTTCGATTGAAAAAATAGGTGAAAGGATACGCTCAAACTTATCACAAAATTTCACAAAAATGAAACTAGGAGAAGCTCCCGTGTCAAGTAGAATACGAACCGAAAAATCAAACAAAGTAAAGGTGCTCTGGAGAGTACCTTGGGTATAACTAGGAGCAGGTGGAGTAGGCGGAGCATGAGTGGAAGAAGTCATGGCAAAGACTCCAGATGTCTTGCCCTTCTGATACAAGGGACAATCTTGCTAGAAGTGGCCATGCTGCATATAGACATGGCAGAGGTCTCGCCCAGTCACCTGAGCTGGAGGAACAGCGGCTCCGGATAACATAGGACAAATATTTGCGTAGTGTCCTTTATGGTCACACTTGAAGCAAGTAATGGAAGAAAGACCAATAGGTTGTCTCCGGGAAGAAGAAGATCCTGAACCTGGATTCTTAAGCCAATTCTGCTTTTGCCGATGGAAATTAGACTTCCTCTTCTTAGAGTTGCCAGAAGAAGGCTGAGATGAAGGTGCACGAGCAACAAATGATTCTTTAGAAGTGGGGTTCTCATATCTAATGGCCATATCCATCAATCTAGTAAATGGGCTATGCAAATGAGAAATCAGACGATCATAAAACTCTAGGCGGGCTATAAACTTCTCATTCTTCTTAAGAGGGGTATCAATCAAGCTAGGACCAAACTTGGAAAGTTCGTTGAACTTTCTCTCATACTCAGAAAATGACATATCCCCTTGCTTAAGATCCATAAACTCCCTATACAGCTGAGACTTTCCAGCTTCTAGCATCCACTTCACCACAAAAGCCTCCCTAAAACACGATATCCAAACTTAAGAAAGATTCCAAAGGGATAACCTAAATCAAATTAAAAAGACTAACTCAAGACAATACCGAAACTATTCCTAAGAAATATCTGCCTCAATAGTGTTGGCTGTAACAGACTCCCACCAATCCTGGGCTGCCTCCTGCAACAAACATGCTGCTAGCTGACGCTTCTGAGCATTGGTGACCTCCAAACCCATAAAAATCCTTTCCAAACTTCTCAGCCACTACTGAGCCTCAATGATGCTCTCTGATCCCGTAAACTTAGTACCACCTAGCTGAGTGAACTCCTTACAGAGAATGGTAAACCTAATGGGTGCAACTGGTGCTAGAACTGGGGCAACACCACAACCCTGACCTCTGGCATTCCTACGATTCATCCTGGAAATTCAAGAATGAATTTTAGGACAAAGATAAAGGAAAGAGATAAAAGACAAGATTCAAACTAGAATGGGAATCCTAATTAAAGAATTCTATTAAACAAGGTGGATTCAAAAAGAAGGAAATTCTAAGAAAATTAGATTTTAAAACAAGAAAATTTTATATCCAAAATAATCTTTGAAAAATCATTTAAAATCATTTTAAAATCAATTTATACTTAAAAATACATTCTCTCACAAAGAATGATTCTAAGACTGATTTCACTCATTCTAGGGTATTTTTACCCTATCTCTAATGAGTTTTAGCCCCGTAGGCTAAGGTTTGTCTAAAACTTGGCTCTGATACCAACTGTAACATCCCGCCATTTTGGACCATTCAAATCGACAATAAAACTACACAAGTCAGACTTGAATAATTCAAAACAACAGATTGTTAACAAAATTTGGGGCAAATAAAATCAATCATAGAATCACAAACACAGAATATCAGAATAACTAGCAGTGGAATAAAATAAACATAGTAGTTCATGAAGCTCCTAGATACATAGTCTCAAAACTAATACATAATACCACAGTCTGAAAACAAATACATTTGGAAATTCTAGGTACATAAGTTCTCTAATACAAAAGCAAAAGCTGAGTGGAAATAACTGGAATAGAAATATCAGGTAGACAGCTACATCTCTGGCGGATCTCTAGCTCCAAAAGGATGAAACCAAAGCTGTGAAACTCAGGCTGACCCGAGCATAAAGCAAAACACAAAACACTCGAGTCGGTACATACATACTTATAAAATGTAAATCAACTCAAGTGAACTGTAAAGAAATGCATCAGTAACTTAAAGTATGCTTGTGATCACCCATCCTCTAAGGATCCGTTAAACTATATACTATGTAGTAATTTACGCTATTATAATAATGTCAAAAGTAAAGTAAACTATTAAAATAGCGTTAAGGCGTTACATTTTCCCCCTTAACACATTTTCATTTCCCATAGTCTATATAGTACCATAATCCTGCCCGTACTAGACGTCGTCAGAGGGCACTCCATAGAAATGGTACCAACCAAACTCGTAGAAGGTGTCCTAGGGTAGGTGACACGGCACAACTAGGCAATTCTAGGCTAGATATACCAATTAAACTTTCGGACTGTTGGTAATGCATAGCCGCAACTACCGCCCAACTCGATCCACACTCCCGAATCAAAGGTGCGCACAAAATCAATCACAAAGTCATAGAATGGCTAACGATGAAGTGTGTCCGATCGGAGGAGCTACCTCACTTGGCCCGTCGATTGCTCCTGTTTTAGCCACCTTATGCTAACTCACGGGAATTAGGTCCATGTAAATATACCTTTAGGATCGTCGCCACCATTCTACTTCATTCTGGAATCTCCACCGCGTACACAGTTGTTAAAGTGGTTTTCGATATCGATAGAGAGTATCCCCATATCCGATCCCGGTCTCTTTAATAACCAATCGTTATTATAACCCGTGGTTATTTACATTTCAAATGGTTTGCATTTCATATCAAACATTCCTTTCAAAACCATATAAATTCCATATCATTATTCTTCAAAATATTTTTCATTTTTCCGAAGTTGTAACACTTCCAAATTCATTTAATTATAACCCCTTTGAACGTAAAAAATTAGAAATCATAGCACTTTTAAAAAATGTTACCTTTAGAACCATATATTCGAAACCATAACCCTTTAGAAACATTTTAGAGCATTTAGGAAATACCACTTTTAAGAAAACGTAGCAGTACGGAAATGCTACTGTAAGAATTCGCAGCAGTGTAGAAATGCTACTATAAGAATTCGCAACGGTGCAGAATAGTTACTGTAATAATCCACAGCAGTGCAGAATTGTTACAGTAAGGAAATCACAGCAATTTTGAATTGTTACCATAAGAAATCACAGCAGTTTTGAATTGTTACCATAATACTTCCTACTACAATAGTTTATAAAAAATCAAATAGTACATATCTTTGAAGTTTTTATCAAAGTCATTATATCAATCCTATTGTACTACTCAAAGTTTAGCTATTTGGTCATTAAAGAAACCACACATTTAGTCAAATAACTTTGTTCATAAATGTCAAATTTTAAAGTTGAAATCCTTATGCTAAGTTAAAAGTACGTTATTAACTTACACTTTCTTCTCTTTTCAGTAAATAACATTTATTATTTTAATTACCTAAGTTATATTCTTTACATTAGTTAAAACTTACATGTCAAATGTACGTTTTAACTTACATTTTTCTTTCTTCTCAAAAAAAAACCATTTATCATTTTAATCACTATTATATGAATTTAAAACTTACAATTTATAGGTTAGAATAAAATACCATTATTACGTCTGATCGGATTATTAAATTTCAATTAACCTTCATTATGTAAATTAGATTCCAAAATTTACATTTCCAACCTTTTATTTCTAATAAATATTTTAACTCATGTAAACAAATTCACAGAAATTATTACACTAAATTTTAGTTGAGATTCATATATAGAAATCCAAAATACTTAATAGTTTTCAGAAAATCATTTTAAATCAACCATAGAGTCAGTATAAAATTCTCTATCCTATGGTCAAGTAAATACAGACATATCATTTCAATCCACAATTTATTAAATTTTCGGGTTTTATACCACTTCAAACCCGCAGTCCCAAGTAAAATAAAATTTCTCAGGCCTATCATTTCAGCCCTTAACAATTTTCCTTAATCTTAAGATTGTTTGGGTATGTATCATTTCAACCCATAGTGAAGGAACTTGCAGTGTGAGAACAGAATATTAAATAAACATAACAATATTCAATATATCATGGCATATGATCAGGTAAAATATGATATGAAATAACTTAATATAAACATAGGTGAAATTCTCAACTTGCATATACAAATCCATATTGTTCTATTGTCATCAATTCACCAAAATATAAGTATGACGTCAAGAGTGATTACTCACCTTTCTTTGGTTAGAGAAGTGATTCAAAACACAACACAACGACTACGACAAGCACAACAATTACAGACAAGCTTGAGTGGGAGGAGAATCCAAATCTGACGCTTTAAAAATAAAATAAATTCCATATGTAAACAAATAATTCACATAGAAAAATAAAGTAGAAAAATTGTACATTTGCAAAATACATGAGAGGGCTTGTCTAAGGGGTGCATAGGCTTGGTCTAGGGGTTGTTTGGGTTCGGACATAGGGTTTTGGACTAGACTAGGGTTCGGCCATATGGGTTTGGTTCGGCTAGGGCTAGGGTTTTAGTGGTGAAGGCTCGGCCTAGGGCTAGGGTTTGGTGGTGAAGGCTCGGTCTAGGGGTTTTGGTGGTGGAGGAGATGGTCACGGCTAAGGCAAAGCAAGGGGAAGGGGTGAGGTGGCTTGGCTATAGGTTTTGGTTGGAGGAAGAGAAGGTGAAGGCTGAAATTTGTGAAGAGGAAAGTGGAAAAGGAAGGAGAAGAGGTGGTTTTGGCTAGGGTTTCTGGTTGGAGGAAGAGGGGATGGGTGTAGAGACAAGCATAGCCGAATTTTGTTGAGGAGAGGGGGAAGAAAATTGTAGAGGAAAAGAGGAAGAAGGTCTAGGGTTTTGAGGAGGAAGATGAGAAAGAAAACTTACATTGTTTTTTTTCTGTAGAGGCACAAATGAAAATGAGACATCTAGCAAAACCCTAGGATATTATATAGGCATCTCAACAGGTGGCTTCTCATCTACTAAAGGAATCCCTAGCCCATTAGTACAAGCCCAAAGTCACAATGTAAATAAGATAAATGTTAATGGAAAAATAAATGCATGTAATACGCCAAAAGTTGTCAGTTTTGAGAAGTAGAAATCAAAATTTAACAAAACGGAAAACAAGGAAAATGTTAGAATTAAATTCATCTTCAAAAAATAAGTAAAAGTTGAAAATTCAAATTTTAAAATTTTCACAGAAAGTCAAACTTTGACCAAAGTTGACAAAAATTTGAAATTTAAGAAAAGTCTTTATTTTATTAAATTTGGAAGAACATTTCACATCAAAACTCAAAATTATACATTAAAATTTCCAAATTTATCAATTTAAAATAATTATATTCAAAATTTTAAATGAGTCTTTATTTAAAATATTCTCAAAATTTGCGGGTTGTTACAAATATGAAGCTCGCTAGTGCCTTTATTACTTAGAGATAGTTCGTTTATGAGTTATTGTTTAATGTATAACTTTATCACATTGGTTGTATACTATATGGATCTATTTATCTGTGATTCATTAAGTTATTACTATCTCAATTTTTATATATCTAAAATGTTTATTATTATATTTTATTTGATGCGTTGTGAGATATATGACGGGTTATGTGATATTTTATTTACCATACAATCTTGACAGCTGTCCTACATTGGCTGGGTGCCATGTAGCACACTATACATGTATTATTTGGTGCCGGTGGTGTTGGGCTGTCGTCCCACCTATACAATCTAATTTTCTGTATTGTCGGACGGTATTACCTAGTAATACTCTTTGATAGTATGGGTATTGAGGTAGGGTGTTATACGACCAATGAGTTGATGACCACTACAAAAATTCTTAGTATTCTCCCTCATTTCTGTTGCATTTTTTTCATTTTAATCTTTATTTTATCATTTGGTATTTTTTGCCCATTTCAAAGCATTTGGTGCTTATATTGAGAATTGCTCTCAGGACCAGATCTTTGATTGAGGACTTGAGTAAGTTCTCCAGCGAGTGTTAGTCCATGAGTTGATGGTTTTGATGACAACAACCTTAGAATAAGATTATAAAATACAAATACTAACAATATAATTTAGATTTATATGTATATGCAGGATTTAACCATGCAGGAACCAAGAATGAAGACTGTACAGTATAGAGATTCAAGATATCAAGATTGAAGACTCATGAGTATCAAGATTTCAAGATAAGTGTCGAGTCTAGAATTTTTTTAAAACTTCATAATAGCACTGAAATCTTCACTCCATTTTTCTTTTGGGATGGAACCCATTCTACCTTTTTAGTGGCTTACAAACCCATGACAAGTAGCTTACAAACCTACGACAAGTGGCTTACAAACCCACGAACATCCTGGTTTTGTACAAGTTCTCGAGTCCTGACATGATGAGATATTCTACAGGAAGAAGCTTGCAAAACTACTTCAAAATGATTTTCAAAACTGCTTTTCAAAATGTTTTAGCCTTAAAAATTATCTTTTCAAATGATTTTCAAAAAGATGTTTTAGCCTAATATATTCTTGTTTTTAAACTTCGTTTATTTTAAACTCTTTTAAATATAATATATTTATACTCAGATTTAAATATAAAATTATAGTAAAATTATATATATATTATTCTCTATATTTATCTATGTATTTTATCTATAGTCAAGTATATTTATAAAGTTTAAAATAATTTTAATATAAGATAAAGGTTATTTTCAAAGAAAATCAAAACATCAAAAATTGCTTTGGGATGTCGACATGCCTATGGTGACCATGTCGACATGGTGACAGTGAGTTCAAAATTTGAATTTCAAAAGAAGTGTATATTCGCCATAACTCTTCACGAATGGACATGACTGTTGTTCTTCTATAAATATGGGTTAGTTTCAATGAATTTTTAATCAGTTTTTCTGGTTTTTCATTTCTCTTCTTCTTCCACATTTTCTTATTCAAAATCCTATCATTACTCTGCCGAAATCAACAATGAATCTAACTAGATCATCTCTGGTTTGATTCTCTATCACTATCTCAACAATGTTTGATGTGTGTTTAGTGTTTGATGATAACAAACTATATATATATCGTATTTTAGATGTGTTTACAGATTATACACATACAGGAATAACAGAAATATTATCAACACAGAATTTGAATTCAAACTGAAATTTTATTCAAACAATCTTTTTATTACAAATTTTGAATAGTACAAATTCTGACTCTCACTATAACTGTACAATTTCTGTATACATCACAATTTGATTTTACAGTCACAGTCCTCACTACATCACTCATACACTCAGTTGTTTGTCTGCATTTGCACTGTCCAGTTCCAGTATCTGTCTTGTTTTTGTGTACCTGTATAATTGACAATTTACAACAGTAATCTGAACAGAAACAAATTTAATTTGCAAAAATATAAAATCTATTTTTAGAGCTGTCTCAGATATATGGGTTAAACGTCATCATCTTTGATTGCGTAATATCTGTGCATATCAGTATTCATATCAGGGACAGGTGATTACGAGTGGCTGAAGTACACACGTATGTACGTGTGCACTGCCTCGCCAACTCGAGTGCACAAGGTCAAATCTATATCAGATTCAACACAAAGTGCCAATAGACTCAATCAAAATTCAACAAACTCACATGCAACTGACTCAAGATCAAAGACTCCACTATACAACTGGAAAACCAAGAATGCAGACTCAAGAAATTGGAAAATGCACAAAAGTTCAAAATCAAGCCATACATGAAAGTGAGATGACAAATCAAGTCTGATCCATTACATATGAATGTACCAAGCATGTACAAGTTAACTGATGCAGACAGGTAACAAAGACTTATGACCATATACAAGATCAACAAAGTGTACACAGTGAAGGCTACAGTTTCAAGTGAAGGTGGATATAGTGTTCAACAACAACAATGAAGAGTCCACCAGAGAACTCACAGATCAACCACAATGAAGAAGACCAGACAGTATCAACATAATAAAAATGAAACTAACATTTGAATGCAACAACTCCAGACCATGCTACAGAATATACAATGAGGTACAATGAAGTCAACAAACATTTATAAATAACTCAAGTGCCACAGTAGATATCTACATGAGTGCAGCAGTCCAACAACCACAAAGCATATATGAAAAACTCAAGAGTGAAATTTGACAACATGCACAAGAGATTCAAGATTACAGAGTGCAGCCAATGGTCATACAATTATATACATACATGAATATATGTATACAATGCAAAAGTCAACATGATAGCAAGTACACACAGGAAAGCAGTGAAATGGGCAAAAGTATCAAATCTGGAAAACAAAGAAGAGTGCAGTACAACTACTACAGTGATACAAGTAATATGTACAAGTCAGTCATCACAACACAGCAACAATGAAGTACAACAACTACAAGACCGAACTCAATACAGTAGTGCAGATGATCAAGAATAAGTGCACAGGGAAGTCACAGTAAAGTCGAATGCATAAGAAAAGAATTCACAGTAAAAAGAATGTCAATGCCGAAATCATGCATTTGAAAGCAGGAAGTTTTTTTTGGAAATCATAGAAAAAGTCAAGTTGTATAATTTAGGAAAGTATCAGATTCGTTTTTTTTTCAAACAGAGGATCGAACGTCACAAAAACAAAGTCGTGCATCGAAAGGAATTTCCAAAAATACAAAGATTAAAACAGGAAAGTATTGGCAACGTGGAGAACACGTTTAACCAAATCAGACGTTTATATAAAGGACTCAAAATCATCATTGACGAAGTGTGGCGATTCAGAGGAACAAAACCAAAACCCAATCATCACTGACAATTCATCAAGCAATCAAGATAAGCAGAACAGAAGAACTTACAAATTCCAGAGTCGTCACAACGAAGCCGTAGCCTCGAATAAGAATCGACAGTGCAACACGCGAATTCCAGAATTGACGAATAGAAGGAGCGCGCAAAGCCATAGCAAGCACAAATCACCTTCTCAAGCAAAACCGAGCACTAAGGGGAACGAAGCCCCAAATCAGAAAAACCCTAAATCTCGTGAGCCTCCACAAGCAAGCGGAAACGAGATCATCTCAAGGCAATCGAGAAGCACGAAGCTCCAGACAGCAAGAAGAGCACAAGCCCTAATTTTCAGATCGAAAGAAGAGGCCGCCATTTATTTTTCCAGAGCAAATAAAAGGGAGCGAGCCGATACAAACAAAAGAAGGGGCTGGCCTATTTTTAATTAAGGGTTTAGTTTATTAAGGGTTTAAATTTAGTTTGAGTTTTAAATAGGATTTTTAATTTAGTTTTTAAATTGGGTCAGGTTTTATTGAAATAACTTTTAGGCCAAATTTATTTTGAGGGCAAAAATATTTTAAACTGTCAATCTATATTTTGTCCTAGGGTTCAAACTGAATTTTGTTTTTTTCAGTTTATATTTTTCAAAGTCCAGTCAGAGTGAATCACCACCTAGGGATTAGGTGTTGTCAGATTGTCTAGTTAGGGTTAGTTCAGTGAGCAGGGAGGCTGCGAGTTTGCAAAGCTCTATAGGCGGGAGCAGAATTTGCGAGTAAACGAAACTCTATAGGGGGAGCAGGGTGTGCGAGTCTGTAGGAGTGTTTGTGAGCGGGAGCGAGTGTCTGCGAGTCTGTCAGAGTGTTTGTATGCGGGATACTGTTTAACTCTAATAGAAATCTGGGAATGCAGCAGTAGGCAGGGGTTGCCGAAGCTGGGTAAATTTTGTGTGTGATTTACTTTACTGCATATTTATTTATCTGCTATTTGCTTTCGCGTTTAATTTGAGAAAATTTGCGATAACCCTATTCACCCCCCCCCCTCTAGGGTTAATCTAGATCCTACAAGTGGTATCAGAGCGAGGTAAATTTTTCTTTAACTCTAGAGTCATGAATCTGTCAAATAATGCTTTTTCTGAGGGGCAATCTATTGCTAGGCCACCGATGTTTAATGGTAATGATTATGCTTACTGGAAAGTTAGGATGAGTATCTATCTTAGTTCTGTTGATTACGATGTTTGGGATATTATTGAATCTGGCTATAAAACTCCCACTATAACTGTAGGTGATATTGAGATTCCTAAATCAAAGGATAGGTGGGATGCTAATGATAAGAAATTAAAAACTACCAATGCTAAGGCCATGAATGCTCTGATCTGTGCTCTTGATAAAAATGAATTTAATAGAATTTCTCATTGTAAAACAGCATAGGAAATCTGGCATACTTTGGAAGTGACACACGAAGGAACTTCTCAAGTCAAAGAGTCTCGTCTAGCTCTGTTCAGCAATGAATACGAGAATTTTGTGATGGACAAAGGCGAGAGTATAAAGGACATGTTTGGACGCATCTCAACACTGGTATACAACGCTAGAGCGCTTGGAAAGGAATTCTCTGAGGTAGAGCTGATAAGGAAAATACTACGAGTCCTACCAATGAACTTTGATTCAAAAGTCACGGCAATACAAGAATCGAAAGATTTGAGTAAACTACGCATGGAGGATTTGATTGGAAATCTGATGACGTATGAGCTTGAGTTGAAAGCAAAGGAGGAACGCATCAATTCCGAACCAAAGAAGAAGACGATTGCCTTAAAGAGCAAAGAAGAGAGTGATGAAGAAGAAGTTGATCCAATTGAAGGACTTACAGTGGCTGTCAATAATTTCAGAAGATGGTCGAAATTCAAGCCACGAAAGAAGAAGACCAGTGGTAATAGATCTAAAGATTCAGACAACTCTGAAAACGAATTAATCTGCTATAATTGCAACAAACCTGGTCACTTCAAACAAAATTGTCCACTCCTCAAAATCAACAAAGGAAAGAAAAAGAAGAAGAAGGCCTTCGCAGCAACTTGGGATGATGAGGAAGGAGAGGAAGCTTCGAGTGATAGCTCCGAGGAGGCTAACTTGTGTCTCATGGCAAGATCAGATTCAGAAGTAAGCCCAGAGGTATATAATGAGGTAAAAAACTATTCTTATAAAGATCTTGCTTATTTCTGCATCGATCTCACTAAAACAGCTGAAGCTCTTGATTCTAAAAATGAAAAACTGAAATCTGATAGAAAAAAACTTGCTCATGAAAATTTTAGGTTAGAATCTGAACTTGAAAAAATTCAAAACCTAGAATGTAAAAATTGTAAAATTTTAGATTCAGAATTATCAAAACTGAAGAATAATTTTGAGAATTTTGAAAAAGAAAACTTGAATCTAAAGGAAACCATTGAAGCTAGGAAAAAGGATTTTATAAACAGATGCACCTCACTTGTGACTGAAAACACAACACTGAAAACCAAAGTCCAAAATCTTGAGAAATCACTGAGTAACTTTTCAAGAGGAGAAAAATCATTCAATATGTTATTAGGAAATCAATTGTTTGCTAACAATAGAAAAGGACTAGGTTTTGGTAAATCACAAGGTGATGATAGTGCAAAAGAAAAGGGTATCTTTACTGAACGTGAAATATTTGGACATCGTGTTGAAAATGGTAGTCATAGGAACAAGAACACTAAATTTATACAAGTTTGGGTTCCTAAAAATTCTACGAATAAATTTCAAGTGTATTGGAACAAGAATGAAAGGACAAAACAAGTTTGGGTTCCAAAGGGATTGTTTATTAATAATTATTCTGCCACTAACAACCATGGACCTATAAATAGGTCACATACATCTTTAACCGTATAGGTGTGGTGGCAGGCTGAGGAACAACATTGGTGTTATCTGGATTCTGGCTGTTCCAGACATACAACGGGTGTCAAATCAACGTTCCTTAGCCTAGTATAAAGGTGACAGATTCACTATGAGCAAACGACGAATGATTATCGTACAGGTAAAACAGGTAGTTATCTTTGTTTTTCACACGATAGATAATCGGTAAGAATCTGCACCATAATCTGAATTAAATCAGCCAGCTATGATTGATGATATTATCTTGCTCGAAGTAATTGTGATGGATGACGGAATCTAACTTGCTTGATTTATGATCTTATATGACTCGATTTTAATCTGTGCTTAAAAATTGATCAATCATCCTCTTCTTGAACTTAATCTGTTTGGTCAAACTATGATTGATTTCTGATTGCTCATGTCTAAAAAGGTAGTTTTGAGAAACTATTGAAACTGTTGCTTCACCGATGAAAACTTCAAATTGTTTTTGAGATAATCTTAATACTTTAACTGTAAGTATACGGAAGGAATACACACTCGCTCTTCATTTGATAAAAGTTTGTGTACACCGTAGTTTTAGTTCTGAAGATGAATCTGATACTGTTGAAATGGTTCTTAACTGCTTCTAGACACCATATTATGTTTTCTGTGTGTTTGTGTTTGCACGATTTCACTCTAATTCTAAAGAATCACATTTGAATACCACTAAACGAACTTTTGAGATGTTTTTCACACACACACAAATTTGGACTATGATATCTTTCGTGTGAAAACTTTAATTTAGTTGGTTATTCTAATGTTGATTATACGGGTTCACTGGTTGACAGGAAAAGTACTAGTAGGACATGCTTCATACTAGGACACTCACTAATTTCATTGTGTAATAATCATGTTCTCCATTCACTCACGAAACACATTGATGTGAAACACCATTTTTGATCACATTGTTAGGGAAAACATTTGCATTAAATTCAACTGAGAGTCAACTTACTGATATTTTCACAAAACCCCTCCCCGAAGACAGATTTTCCAGATTACGTTTGGATTTGGGGATTATGGAAATTGACTAATCATTTTCCAATTTTTGGTTGAAATACTCTTGGATATTTATTTTCAACTTCAATTTCTAGAATTCAAACCTGTTTTGGATATCATTCAAAGATTGATTCGAATATGGTATTCAGTAGTGGAAATACGTTTGGTTTATGAAATTTCATTATATGATTAATTTGGTAACTTATTCCACGACCATCTCTATTTCTACCATCTTTCTATCATTCATAATGGTTTTGAAAAATGAGAAGAGTGAATTGCTCTTTAAATTAAAAAGGGAAAAATCAAAGAAAATTTTAAAATATTCCTCATGCATCCATTCTCATTTAAAAGTCCTTATGGTTATGCATGGATGGATCATGAGAGGTTATCATCACTCCATTCTCATTTAAAAGTCCTTATGGTTATGCATGGATGGAGCTTGATAACTAATGAGTAACTGCTAATCCCATTTAAAAGTTCTTATGGTTATGCGTGGTTAGTAAGTGCTTATTATTTTTTTTGTGTGCGCTTAAATGTCAAATCTTTTTAAAATTAAAATAGAATAGAACATCTCTCTTCTCATTATAAAAATCAAATTATCGATCCATTCTCTAAAATGTGGAAATTGTTATCTTGTTATGATATATTATGGTTTTTCCCTATTTTTTCCATTTGTTTTTCCCCTACTGTTTCATTATTTTTTGTCAGTCTTTTGATGATAACAAAAGGGGGAGAAGGAAGAGATTTTGATAAGAAAATAAGTATTTTTGGAATACTACACCAAATTTGTTAAATGTTGTTAGTTATTTTCTATAGTTCTTTTATTCGACTGAATATGGAATAGTCTCAGTTGTAGGGGGAGTATACATGTAGGGGGAGCTAAATATGTCATGTTTAAACACATCTACTGAATTTCAAAATCTTTTATATATATGTTTGTCATCATCAAAAGGGGGAGATTGTTTGATGTGTGTTTAGTGTTTGATGATAACAAACTATATATATCGTATTTTAGATGTGTTTACAGATTATACACATACAGGAATAACAGAAATATTATCAACACAGAATTTGAATTCAAACTGAAATTTTATTCAAACAATCTTTTTATTACAAATTTTGAATAGTACAAATTCTGACTCTCACTATAACTGTACAATTTCTGTATACATCACAATTTGATTTTACAGTCACAGTCCTCACTACATCACTCATACACTCAGTTGTTTGTCTGCATTTGCACTGTCCAGTTCCAGTATCTGTCTTGTTTCTGTGTACCTGTATAATTGACAATTTACAACAGTAATCTGAACAGAAACAAATTTAATTTGCAAAAATATAAAATCTGTTTTTAGAGCTGTCTCAGATATATGGGTTAAACGTCATCATCTTTGATTGCGTAATATCTGTGCATATCAGTATTCATATCAGGGACAGGTGATTACGAGTGGCTGCAGTACACACGTATGTACGTGTGCACTGCCTCGCCAACTCGAGTGCACAAGGTCAAATCTATATCAGATTCAACACAAAGTGCCAATAGACTCAATCAAAATTCAACAAACTCACATGCAACTGACTCAAGATCAAAGACTCCACTATACAACTGGAAAACCAAGAATGCAGACTCAAGAAATTGGAAAATGCACAAAAGTTCAAAATCAAGCCATACATGAAAGTGAGATGACAAATCAAGTCTGATCCATTACATATGAATGTACCAAGCATGTACAAGTTAACTGATGCAGACAGGTAACAAAGACTTATGACCATATACAAGATCAACAAAGTGTACACAGTGAAGGCTACAGTTTCAAGTGAAGGTGGATATAGTGTTCAACAACAACAATGAAGAGTCCACCAGAGAACTCACAGATCAACCACAATGAAGAAGACCAGACAGTATCAACATAATAAAAATGAAACTAACATTTGAATGCAACAACTCCAGACCATGCTACAGAATATACAATGAGGTACAATGAAGTCAACAAACATTTATAAATAACTCAAGTGCCACAGTAGATATCTACATGAGTGCAGCAGTCCAACAACCACAAAGCATATATGAAAAACTCAAGAGTGAAATTTGACAACATGCACAAGAGATTCAAGATTACAGAGTGCAGCCAATGGTCATACAATTATATACATACATGAATATATGTATACAATGCAAAAGTCAACATGATAGCAAGTACACACAGGAAAGCAGTGAAATGGGCAAAAGTATCAAATCTGGAAAACAAAGAAGAGTGCAGTACAACTACTACAGTGATACAAGTAATATGTACAAGTCAGTCATCACAACACAGCAACAATGAAGTACAACAACTACAAGACCGAACTCAATACAGTAGTGCAGATGATCAAGAATAAGTGCACAGGGAAGTCACAGTAAAGTCAAATGCATAAGAAAAGAATTCACAGTAAAAAGAATGTCAATGCCGAAATCATGCATTTGAAAGCAGGAAGTTTTTTTTGGAAATCAGAGAAAAAGTCAAGTTGTATAATTTAGGAAAGTATCAGATTCGTTTTTTTTTCAAACAGAGGATCGAACGTCACAAAAACAAAGTCGTGCATCGAAAGGAATTTCCAAAAATACAAAGATTAAAACAGGAAAGTATCGGCAACGTGGAGAACACGTTTAACCAAATCAGACGTTTATATAAAGGACTCAAAATCATCATTGACGAAGTGTGGCGATTCAGAGGAACAAAACCAAAACCCAATCATCACTGACAATTCATCAAGCAATCAAGATAAGCAGAACAGAAGAACTTACAAATTCCAGAGTCGTCACAACGAAGCCGTAGCCTCGAATAAGAATCGACAGTGCAACACGCGAATTCCAGAATCGACGAATAGAAGGAGCGCGCAAAGCCATAGCAAGCACAAATCACCTTCTCAAGCAAAACCGAGCACTAAGGGGAACGAAGCCCCAAATCAGAAAAACCCTAAATCTCGTGAGCCTCCACAAGCAAGCGGAAACGAGATCATCTCAAGGCAATCGAGAAGCACGAAGCTCCAGACAGCAAGAAGAGCACAAGCCCTAATTTTCAGATCGAAAGAAGAGGCCGCCATTTATTTTTCCAGAGCAAATAAAAGGGAGCGAGCCGATACAAACAAAAGAAGGGGCTGGCCTATTTTTAATTAAGGGTTTAAATTTAGTTTGAGTTTTAAATAGGATTTTTAATTTAGTTTTTAAATTGGGTCAGGTTTTATTGAAATAACTTTTAGGCCAAATTTATTTTGAGGGCAAAAATATTTTAAACTGTCAATCTATATTTTGTCCTAGGGTTCAAACTGAATTTTGTTTTTTTCAGTTTATATTTTTCAAAGTCCAGTCAGAGTGAATCACCACCTAGGGATTAGGTGTTGTCAGATTGTCTAGTTAGGGTTAGTTCAGTGAGCAGGGAGGCTGCGAGTTTGCAAAGCTCTATAGGCGGGAGCAGAATTTGCGAGTAAACGAAACTCTATAGGTGGAGCAGGGTGTGCGAGTCTGTAGGAGTGTTTGTGAGCGGGAGCGAGTGTCTGCGAGTCTGTCAGAGTGTTTGTAAGCGGGATACTGTTTAACTCTAATAGAAATCTGGGAATGCAGCAGTAGGCAGGGGTTGCCGAAGCTGGGTAAATTTTGTGTGTGATTTACTTTACTGCATATTTATTTATCTGCTATTTGCTTTCGCGTTTAATTTGAGAAAATTTGCGATAACCCTATTCACCCCCCCTCTAGGGTTAATCTAGATCCTACAAACAAGATCTAAGTGCTATTCAGAGTTATAAGCTTCTTTATAATCTATCTAGCGAGAAAAGGTGTGATTGTAGCCTTGGAAATCAATCAAACGAGAAAACGTATGATTGTAGCCTTGGAAATCAATTGGGTGAACTTGTCGCCCGTAAATCAAGTATCTCTACCTAGAGGATTGTGATTCTGGAGGGTGTACCTCGTAGCCTTGAAACCGAGGGTTGTAATTGTTAAATTGCATTTGAAAGGAAATCCGTACTTAGTTGTGCGAGACTTGATGTAAGGTAACTCCGAACCAGTATAAAATCCGGTGTGTTCTTTCCTTTACTGCATTTACTTTATTTCTGCATCTGTGTTTGTTTCTGTGATTATATATGTGTTTGAATATTGCATACATTTGTATTGAAATTAACATAAACTTAAAAAGACTTAGTAATTTCTTAAAAACACTATCCACCCCCCCTCTAGTGTTATTCCTAGCCTTAAGATCCATATTCCGCATTCCTCACATTTGGTATCAGAGCAAGGTTTTGAAAAGTTTCATAATCTGATTTTTGAAATTTTTAAATGGCTATGTTTAAGAAATTTGTTAATGCATGTTTAGAAATATTCAAATCATCATTGTCTCTTGAGTCTGCATATAATCAATATTCAAATACATGTTGTCAACTAAGATTGTTTGATGTGCATGAATCATGCTTTATGGGAGTTGATGAATCAATCCTAAACAAACAAACTGTTCAGATCAAAAAGAACAAATGGATACTCGATAGTGGATGTTCTAGACACATGACTGGGAATCCAGATATGCTGAATGATATAATATACAAAGACGGAGGACTGGTTAACTTTAGAGACAATTCAAAAGGTTATGTGATCGGCATCAGCAAAGTTGGTAACTCTGAAACTCCTATTATTACTAATGTTTTTCTAGTTAAGAATCCGAAACACAATCTGCTAAGTATAAGTCAACTATGCGATAAAGGATATAAAATCAAATTTGAAAAAGAAAGGTGTCACATTGAAGATTATAATTCAACCATAATATTTGAGGGAATTAGGAAAAAGAATATTTATATTCTTAGTATGAAAATTTCAAATGATAACTTGTGTCTTTTGGCAAATGCAAGTGACCCTTGGATTTGGCTTAAGAGATTTGGGCATTTGAATTTCAAACTCCTATCTAGACTGTCAAAACATGATCTAGTAAGAGGCCTCCCTAAAATGAATTTTAAAGTAGATAGTCTATGTGATGCATGCCAACTAGGAAAACTTAGAAAAAGTTCTTTTAAATTAAAAGATATGATTTCAACTTCAAAACCTCTTGAATTACTTCATCTTGATTTATTTGGTCCATCTCAAATTCAGTCATTAAATCACAGTAAATATGTTTTTGTAATTGTAGATGATTATTATAGACTTACATGGACAATATTTTTGAAACATAAAAGTGGTACTTTTGAATGTTTTAAGAATTTTTCAAAAAGGGTTCAAAATCAATTTTCTCAAAAAATTATAACCATCCGTAGTGATCACGGTGGTAATTTGAAAATGAAAAGTTTGAAGAATTCTGCAATAAAAAGGGAATAATTCACAATTTTTCATTTCCAAGAACTCCACAACAAAACGGAGTAGTAGAACTTAAAAATAGGACGATTCAAGAGTGTGCGAGAACTATGCTTTCTGATAGTAATTTACCAAAGTATTTTTGGGCAGAAGCAGTTGCTACCGCCTGTTATATTTTAAATAGAATTTTAATTAGACCTTTAACTGATAAGACATCTTATGAACTTATTTACTCAAAGAAACCTAAGGTATCTTATTTTAGAATTTTTGGAAGTAAATGTTTTATTTTAAATACAAAAGATAACCTAGATAAGTTTGATCCTAAATCCGACAAAGGTATCTTTATCGGATATTCTAATACAAGTAAAGCATACAGAGTATTTAATTTAAGAACCAATACCATCAAAGAAACAATGCATGTTTCATTTGATGATAATTTCATAAATTTTGAAGAAATAAATGATGAAGAGGATTTAATTACTTAAAACCAAGAGTCAACTGAAACTAATAATGAATTAAATCACCCTAATAAAAGGATTAGACTTTTAAAAGATCACCCTATAGAAAATATACTTGGAGATATGGAATCTGTTGTTAAAACTAGAAATCAACTAAGTCAAATGAGTAATGTAGCTTTTATATCAACTATTGAACCCAAAAATCCAGAAGAAGCATCAACTGATGATTCATGGATTTTGGCTATGCAAGAAGAATTAAACCAACTCACTAGAAATGATGTTTGGGAACTTGTTCCTAGACCTGAAAGTATAACAATAATTGGAACTAAATGGATTTATAAAAATAAAATGAATGAACAAGGAGAGGTTGTTAGAAATAAAGCCCGGTTAGTCTCTCAAGCTTATTGTCAAGAAGAAGGAATAGATTTTAATGAAACCTTTTGTAACAACCCGCATATCTATCGATTTTATATTTAAATATTTTATCGTTAGTCGGATGTTAGTCCGAAAAGCTACTTTTTGCATACGATCAAATTAGGACTCGAGACCACCCCCATTGAGTTCAAAATGACGTTTGCGATCTTTTTGAGTGTAAACTTCGATATGTTTGGAGATAGTGAAATTTTCGTCACTTTTCCCACTTGTGACTTTGGTTGGGACTGCACCTGCTTAACTCAGCCCAACCCCCTCTTCTCTTCATCACTTCATCAAACACTTCAAGCTTCTTCAAAAATGGTGGAGGGAAAGAGAAATTAAAATTCCAAGCTCGAGATCTTTAGTGAATTCAGCATCAAACTCCGACTTCAAGGTGAAGAACATAGATTCAAGCTAGGGGTTGATTCTTGCTTTGTTCTTAAGCTCTCCAACATCAAATTCGTGGAAAAGGTGAGATTTTTGATCTCACATCTTGCCTATATCTATCTTGGACTGTTGGGAATGATCCTCTATTGCATTTGTATGAATATCTGCATTTGGTTTGGATTGGATTGGCGAAAAACTCAAAAATTAGTGATTTTGGTGAAAAAAACTGCTACTAGGTCGTTCTGGCCATTTTTAGCTCGTTCTGGCCCTTAAGTCGTAGGTCGTTGCCGACCTATAATCTCCAGGCAAAATGATTGAGTCGTTCACGAGTTAAAGGCATGAGTCGTTCACGAGTTAAAGGCATGAGTCGTTCACGAGTTAAAGGCTTAAGTCGTTTGCAGTTAGCTCGTTCGCCTCGAGTTAAGTCGTAGGTCGTTTGGCCTTAAGTCGTTTGCAGTTAGCTCGTAGCTCGTATGGCTCTTAAGTCCTAGGTCGTTGGCTTTTAAATCGTTAAGTCGTAGCTCGTATGGCTCTTAAGTCGCTAGGCCATGCCAACTCCGCTAGCTCGCAACTGTTAAGTCGTATGACCTTAAGTCGTAGGTCGTCCCCGACCTAACTCCACTAGGTCGTTCCAGCCTTAGCTCGTAGCTCGAATTGAAGCTTAAGTCGTTAAGTCGTTCGTTCCACTAAGTCGTTCAAGGCTTAGGTCGTTAAGTCGTTCATTCCACTAAGTCGTTCAAGGCTTAAGTCGTAAGTCGTTCGCGAGTTAGTACTTGGTCGTTTGACCTGTTTTTCCCCTAGGTCGTTCGACCTGTTCTTCTGCTAAGTCGCGTGGCATTCTCCACTTAGGTCGTATGACCTTATCCCTTAAGTCGTAAGTCGCTTGCCTCCCTTAAGTCGTAAGTCGTTCGCGAGTTAGTACTTGGTCGTTTGACCTATTTTTCCCCTAGGTCGTTCGCGAGTTAGTACTTGGTCATTTGACCGGTTTGGCTTCTCGAGACCGCTTGCCTTCACTAGGTCGTACCGTGACGGGGCGCTGCCCCGCACCCCGCCGTGGGCGCTGCCCCCTGGACCCCCGCGACCTGACCGGGCAAGTCGAACCCCGTATTACTCTGCGTAGGCAATCTTATATGAAAAGCATTCATCAGAACTTCCATTTTGATGCATTTTGAGCTGATTTCCTTGGATTTTATTCACGTCTCCGAATGTGAACTTTTGTGATACGTTTTATGACTTGTCACTTTAAAAATATAAAGGTTTCAATACTAGTAGTAAATATCAAAACTCTTTCATCAAATTGATTTCAACACTATTTTTAATATCAAAAGTTCGTTTTCCCAAACCGATTTCCAATCTACTAATATATATAAGCCTTTACTTCACTCGAATGAGAAATCGACTTAAACGACTTAGTAAAACGAGTGGTATGAAACGCTTGCGTTCACTTCGTCGGTTAGCTCTTGGACTTGTTCGACTGAACCCTTTTCGTGACAATTTCCTAGTGAAGATTTGCAGCTTGTTCGTAAATATTTAAGTTAAGCAAGTGGTTATGGGACATGAAGCTAAACTCATATATTTACTAGCTTGGTGTGATTGACACTTCTCGCTGATCATGATGATCATTTTATGATTTAGACTAGCAATTGTGCGATGTCTCTTTGTTTTCAAGGTAAGACTAGACCGCAATAGTGTGATTCCGACTCACACACATCTCTCTGTCCGCAAGGTTAGTCTAGGCCGCAGTAGTGTGATTCCGACTCACACATATCTTTATGTTTGCGAGGGTAGGCTAGACACCACTTGTGTGATTCCATTCACACATACCTTTCTGCTTTTTGGTTAGCCTAGGCCTCAATCAGTGTGATTCCGACTCACACATATGGGGTAGCTCCCCATGGTCTTCGGACCGTCATGTGATAGGCCTCTTTCTCTTTTTATGATTTCTGGATTTCTTGTTTGATTTCTGGATTTTTATGTCATTGACTTGTTATGAGTACAAGTTTAGGGTATGATGCCCTCTTTGGATCTTTGAGAAGATTCTCGTGATATTGATCATTTCTCATCGGTTGATCTCCTGTTGATCATCATTTTCATACTTATAGTAGTATGTCTGTATGGATATTCTATGTTTATGCCATATCTTTTATTCTATATCATGTCATCTGATATTTATAGTTAGACTGATCCGTTTATTATTTTCTTAAATAATACTCGGGTCAGACCGAGATGTTACAGGTGCTTCTGCTTGACTTCCTTCCGGGATTTGCTACTCTGACTTTTGGCTGACTATTTAGTTTAGCAGTTTTTGTTGTATACACTTGAGATATGGACTCATAGTTGTATTTTTTTTGTATAGCACAGGTTGCTATTCTTTTGTATTATTGTGGAACTTTTTGACCACTACTCTGATGTACACTTTCATGTGTTAGTTATATATTCATATCTTCTTCCGCCTTTGTGATATGGATGTCTGTGACTGCTTTGTGTTATGTTTATTTCTATGTTTGTTTCCGAAGATTATTTTATAGCCACCGTGTGATAATCAATTACATGGATGGTCGCTCCTCAACAGCCTTATTCTCCGTGCTAGTTGACAGCACTACATCGTAGTGTCCTTGGCTAGCGTGGGTATTGAGGTGGGGCGTCACACCTTTGCCCCTGTAGCAAGATTAGAAGCTATTAGGATTCTACTTGCTTTCGCAAATCATAATAATTTCAAATTATTTCAAATGAATGTTAAAAGTGCATTTTTAAATGGTTTTGTAAAAGAAGTATTTGTTAAACAACCACAACTTTTTGAAAATGATAAATTTCCAAATCATGTTTACAAACTTAAGAAAGCTCTATATGGTCTAAAGCAAGCTCCTAGAGCCTGGTATGACAGACTAAGATCTTACTTGTTACAATCTAATTTTGAAATAGGTAAAGTAGATAATACTCTTTTTATTAAAAGAAATAAAAAATGATATTCAACTAGTACAAGTCTACGTAGATGATAACATTTTTGGATCAACTAATTTTGAAATGAATAAAGAATTTTCTGAAATAATGATAAAAGAGTTTGAGATGAGTCATATGGGTGAATTAAACTTCTTTTTAGGATTACAAATAAAACAATTAGATAATGGTATATTTATTAGTCAAGAAAAATATGCTAAAGACTTAATTAGTAAATTTTGTTTGACTACTGCGAGTGGAAAACCCACTCCCATGGCAAACAATGAGTACCTTAGTAAAGAAGATCTCTCGAAAGATGTAGATCAAAAGTTATATAGAGGAATGATTGGATCACTACTCTATATCACTGCGAGTAGACCTGATATCATGCATAGTGTCTGTCTCTGTGCAAGGTATCAATCCCAACCTAAAGAAACTCACTTAAAAGCTGTAAAACGTATTATAAGATATGTTAAACACACCTTTGATTATGGTTTATTTTATCCTAAAAATGATTCGTTTGACTTAATATCTTACTGTGATGCTGATTATGCTGGTTGTAAAACAGACCGAAAAAGTACAAGTGGAACTTGTCACTTTTTAGGGCATTCTCTGATTTCCTGGTTTAGTAAAAAGCAAAACACGGTTTCTCTATCAACAACTGAAGCAGAGTATATTTCTGCTGCTTTGGCTTATTCTCAAGTAATATATATGTAGCAAACTTTAAAAGATTTTGGTTTAAATATCTCAAAATCACCAATTTATTGTGATAATACTACTTTAATAAATTCATCCAAAAATACTACTCAACATGCTCGAACTAAAAATATTGATATCAGACAACATTTTCTCAGAGATAATATAAGTAGAGAAGTAATAACTCTCGACTATATCAATTCTAAAAATCAAATTTCTGATATTTTAACAAAACCCTTAAATGAATCTACATTTACTAAATTAAGAAGAGAATTAGGTATTTGTTCATTAACTGAAATATAAAATATAAATACCAAGTATAATTAAAAATTAATTCAAAATAAATTAAATAGGAAAAATTTCAAGGACCATGTCGACATCCCCCCTAGACCCATGTCGACATATAACGTTTTTATTTTTAAAAATTTTTCCCACCAAAATTTAAATAAGTGGTTATAAATTTCTCTTATTTCGAAATTTTTCTTCATTCTCTCTGTTTTCTCTCTGTCCTATCTTCTGAGTTCAATTTATCAATGGCCTCCTCTTCCAAATCAAACTTAAAATCATCCTTTTTGTTTCCATCGCCTACTTCTGGTCCGTGTCAACAATCAACGCTCGCTCGTGTAACGAAAATAGAGGATTCTATGAAAGATACCCTTCAGTTAATGACTGAAATCCAAGTGATGCAACTTCGAATGGCCAAAGAACAAGAGAGGCAAGGCAAAATCCTTAGGAATTTGCAAAAATTTCTAATGGATAATCATGCCAACCCAATCTTAATTGACGAGGACTCATCAGAAGATCATGTACAAGAGGCCAGTGAAGAAGAAGAAGAAGAATAAGAAGTAGTCCCCATGGAAGAAGCGCACGCGGAAGACAACGACAAAGTCGTTTGCGTTGGCGAAGTGTGCTTTGACAAAGATGGAAATCTTGTCGAACAACATGGAAATTTCTGTTTCCACTATCCAAATTGTTCGGTTCATAGATCTCCTATGTTCAAAAACACACATTAGTTTCTTTTCTTCCTTTTCTATTTGTTGTTTGTTTTTATTTCGATCTCTACGAAAAACATAAATATAAACGAATATATAATTAATAAAAAATGTATGTTCTTATATATGTTCTATTAACAGTATTATTATATAGATTCTTAGTTAGGAGAGTTTGTAATTTAGGACTAAGTTTGAATTGATGATAACACTATCATCATATAGGATATTAGACTAATAGTTATATAGTTTGAAGTTAGTTTTTTTTTGTTGATGACAAAGGGGGAGAAATATAAAATAGGATAGTTAGGCATAGATTAAGGGGAGTTATTAGATTTAGGGGGAGTTATTAGGATAGAAGTAATATTTTATAAACAAAGGTTGTCATCATCAAAAAGAGGGAGATTGTTAGTCCATGAGTTGATGGTTTTGATGACAACAACTTTAGAATAAGTTTATAAAATATAAATACTAAAAATATAGTTTAGATATATATGTATATGCAGGATTTAACCATGCAGGTACCAAGAATGAAGACTGTACAGTATAGAGATTCAAGATATAAAGATTGAAGACTCATGAGTATCAAGATTATCAAGAGTTCAAGATTTCAAGATAAGTGTCGAGTCTAGAATTTTGTTAAAACTTCATAATAGCACTGAAATCTTCACTCCATTTTTCTTTTGGGATGGAACCCATTTCTACCTTTTTAGTGGCTTTGTAACGACCCAGAATTTTGGACCATTCGCATCCATTATAAGTGTATAGGTAGACACTCATGCCGGAGTTGAATTGCTCAAAATACCGCGTTGTTAATTTAAATTTGGCAAAACTGAACATATACAGTAAATAAATAATCACAGATCACAGACACAGAGTAATAAGTGCAGCGGAAATAAAAGAGATAGTAGTTCATGAAGCTACTATATGAATATATAAAATACATCAGAGTTTACAACAGAAGAGTAATACGATACATTAGATACAAATCAGAATACATCACTGGAATCATCGAATACTGAAAGCAGAATAGATGGCTGGATCTTCAAGCAAAGCTCCAACTCCAAAGGTGAGTCTCGAATACTGGTACACTCAGTCTGACCCGAGCGTAAAGCAAAAACACAAGACACTCGAGTCAGGATTAACATTCTTATATTAATAAATCCAACTCAAGTGAAATAGCAATTGAAATACAAGTAACTCAAAGGATGTTTGGAATAACCATCCTTTAAGGATCCGTTAAACTATCTACTATGTAGTAGTGTACGATAAGTAGATAATGTCTATCAGTAATATAAAAAGATATCAAAATAGCGTTAAGTAATGGCCCATTCCACCCTTAACACATTTTTATTCCCAAAAGCATATACAAGACCGTAGTTTCCCCAAAACCGGAAGTCACCAGAGGGCAATCCATATACTAAAGGTACAAATCAAAATCGTAGTGGTCGCGCATAAATGGAATACAAGTATGACAAGGCACATGAGGCAATACCCAAGGTAGTGATACTACCGTTCGCCTGATCCGAACTGGTGAGAACGGAACGCCGCAGCGCCCGCAACACCGTGAAACAACACTCCCAAAATCAAGGGTGCACCAATCGACAACAAGTATAAGTAGTTCGAAGAAGTGTGTCCACTTGAGGTAGCAAATCCTCCATTGGCCCGGCACAGCTCCTGTTTTAGTTATTTCCAATTTGACACAAGTGTCAAGGCTATCCATTATCGTTCTCTTTCTTCAGTCATCACGTACATCAATCCAACCACTTCATTCTGGATCATCACTCCGCGTATAGTTATTAAAGTGGTTTTCGGTTTAGATAGAGAGTATATCCATAACCGAATTCCGGTCTCTTTAATAACTTCTGTAATTATTTCACCGATTGGTCGTTTATTTATTTCAAAACCAAATCAATTTCAATTTCAATTTCAATTCGTAAATCAACATTTCATTTGTCTTTCGAAATCAATTTCCAAAATTTTCGTTTCAAAACTTCAATTTACCATTTCAAAATCTTATAATTCAATTTAAATATCTTTAGTTAAAACCATTCAAATATTGATTCAAGTTCGTATAATTTTCATTCCAAATCATTTAAATTAATTAAATTTAACATTCAAATCAATTTAAATTCATTTATCGATTTCATTCAATATTCATTAAGTAAATTTATCATTCAAAACAATTTCTATTAAACTTCCAATTCATTAAATCAATTTCTTAAGTTCAACTTCATTATATCAAAACTTACAAATTGAATTAAATTAAATTCGTCAAATCAAATTCTTCAACTTTCAAGTCTTACATTAATTTCAATAAATCACATTTTCATTTCTTGTTAAAGAAATTCAATTTCACTTATTTACTTACTTAAACAATTTTCCAAAACTTAATTAATAAAGAAAACTCAATTTCAATTATTTACAAAGTAAATTCACTTATTCAAAAGTTCAATTTTACTTATTAAAGAATTCAATTCAATTTAATCATTAAATAATTCAATCTTATTTAATTATTAAATAATTTCGAAGTTTAATAATTTCAACTTAATTATAATTTCAAACTTATTTATTAAATCATTTCAAACTTAATTCAATCATTTCTCAAATTAAACATCGTTCTTTCATCAATTTCATTTTTAATATTTTGTTTCAGATTTTTTTAAATATTAACATTTTCCTTTCATTAAAAATTCAAATTTCAACTTCATTTCAAAACCATATTATTTATTCAAATAAAATCTTCATTTTATTTTTAAATCAAATTATTGACCAATCGGGTTTTTATTTAATTCTCTATACTAGGTCAAAGTTAAATTTTGGGTATTTATTATTTCAACCCGATTCCAATTCAATTCAAAATCAAAACATAACAAAGGGAACTTGCAGTGTGATAACTGGGATGGTGTCAAAGTAAATAAACAAGCAATAACAACAATCAATAACAATCCAATAATTAATTTAAATAATCCCGAAATAACCATATTAATTCGCATTGTTATTTGTACGAATTAATATACTTATTTCTAGAATCTACACTATCATTTCATGTAGATTAAAGATTATTACATTACGGTTTTCACTTGTCATTTATTTACAATTTCATACATCATCAATACATTCAGTGGTTCAATATGTAATTAAACAAATCCTACGTGTCAATAAATTCAACAGTTAAAGGGATCATATTATACAAATGTCAGTTAATCAAATTTAACAATTAATTATCCTATATCAAGTTCAATTTCATACTATTTATCATTTTAACATTAACAATTTAACGTCCAATATAAACATCAACAATCAATCAATTATCAGCCAAACTGTATTATCATTGCATAAATAATTAACAGATAATGGTGTCAGATGTCACAGGTGAACTGATACAGGCAATAGCATATATAACAGTGTAATTAACTAACAGCAGCATATTTCAATTGTCGTTTCAATTGAAATCAAATCTAATAAATAAAAGAACGTTAATCGTGAGTGAGTGCTCACCTTTCGAGGATAGAAGAATTTGACGACTCGGCAAGATACGAATTGGATCACGATCTAGACCGTTGAATAATCCAAACAACAACTCAAAGCAAGGTAAGCTGGAAGCGGATTTTTTTGACGGACAAAGCTGAAAGATAGGGGTTGGTGGGAACGAATTAGAATTGATATAGACAACAATTATTATGTTATATATATAAACAGATTTGAAAGTTTAAATAAAAAAAAATTATATAAATATACACTACAAATACTTGCATATAACAATACACCTGCCCGTTCTAAATACAGATAAAATTTGAAGATTGATGCAGATCTATACACAACAATATTTTATACTCAACCCGGCTAATTTCATATAATATTTTATATATAGACTCTATTGGAAAACTGTTATATAAACATTTATATACTTTATAACTGACTATACTAAAACAAATGAGTTGTTATATAGATTAACAACTATGCAGACCAATGCCAAACATTTTAACTTATAACATTTTGTAAACTATATATATGGCTATATCTCAACGCAGAGAAAATTTGACATATCTTTATAAAACTTGGCCATACCAATGAATGCACTTGCAGACCCTTATTATAAAAAGTATAGGTTACCAAATTCTTTACAGCAAACCAATGAACACAAGAAATATAAACATTACGTAAGCCTATATTATATAATTTGTATAAACTAAAATATATGGAACTCACATTATCAGATAAAGATGAAGGCACAATAATTGGCTACAACTTAAACTCATGCAACCCATATATACAAATATATGTAATATTTACGCATCACATAACATTTAAAAATCGAACTGTAAATTGTAGATTTATATATATCCATACATATTTACATTATCAAGCCACTATACGTCTTTTAAAATCTAGAACTATAACCTACACAAGCTTTTATATATATAATTAAAATAACAATTTTTACAAACAATGAAATCAGATCTCACAGCTAGAGTAGATTTATCTTACATATATATAAATCATATATACATACGGCTGGAGGATGGGCTTCACTGAGCTGGGGAGAGCTCGCCGTTGCCGTGTGGAGAATGGGCCGGGCGGTGGCTGTAGGCGGAGTGTGAAGGGCACGGGTAGGCGGAGCTTGGTGTGAAGCTGCTATGGCCGAGAAGGAGTGAAGTGCGACGCAAGGTGATACTATTGGTGAACGATGACGACGTGGATAGGATATGACTGCTGGGTGGTGAAACTTGGTCGATGGCGGAGAGGGTCGGCGGAGAGAAAAATGGAGACAGGCGGTTGTCGCTTGGTGGCGGAGCTCGGGTAATGGATGCTAGGCTAGTGGAGGCGGTTGACTGGGAGGGCACGAACATGCTCACGGCGGCCAAAGTGTTGTCGGCTATTGGGTGAGCTTTGACCAGGAGGGGGACGTGGAGGCGGTGTTTTGCTCGCGACGTTGTCGAGGTGTGGGCGGTGGAGTGGAAGGGAGGCCAATTGAGGGGTGGTGTAGCAGCGGCGTTTAGGTGGCTGCTCGTGTTTTGGCTAAGGGGAGAGTGACAAACATGGGTGGTCATGGTAGGGGTGATGCAGCATAAGCTATGGAATGGGAAGAGTAACATGCTGGCTCCAGTAAGAAACGTGCATGCATTTTGAAAGCTTAAAAGCTTACACCTTCTTCTTTTTGTTCTTTTTCTTTTTTTATGCCATGAAGAAAATGGGCAACAGTATGAGAAAGAATAAATGATCATTTGCAAATGAAAGATGAAATGTTGTCTCGAAACAACGCGCATGCAATTTGAACTGTTCATTTGCAAAAGGATAGAATAAATGACCCGTTCATTTTCCAAAACAATGTGCTTTCACAAAAAAAACGCCGGAAATCAAGAGAAAATTAACTTTTATATTAAACCAAGAAAAATTTGGAAGTAAAAAAAAAATTTAAGTTGTTAATAACTGATTTTTACGGTGGAAGTGAATGGGCATACCGTTTCACGTATTCGGTTGTGCACCGGACACTAAACATGGTGTTGAATATACCGCAGAGATCAGCACTACGAGGCAATCAAAACGGTATATAGATGTCAGGGGTACGATCGAATTATAAAAATTCGAATTTTCTAATAGCGGAAAATGCAAGAAAAACGCTGAAAAATAAGATTGACGGAGCCAAAGATGTCTGAATTTGGAAAAATGACCAACTGACATCTTGCTCAGAAGATGGTTTAGAATTTTTCTATGTAAAAATATTTAGGTTCCGAAAACATTTTATTTTCATCGCTTTTTAACTGATTAAATTGAAGTGAATTTACGCGTGAAATAAACTTTCATATTTTCGGACGAAAATTTACCAGTTGCTATGTTTAACTAGACGTATTCCAAATATTAAATTTTTATTTCAAAATTTTATCATTTAAAATTTCACAAAATTTCAACTATTTACGTTATTAAAACAGTTGAAATTTTACGGGTCGTTACACTCTCCCCCACTCAAAACTTTTCGTCCCCGAAAAGGAACGAGGTAGGAGAATAGAAACAAACAGAAGAAAAACAGATTTGAAATACAAAATAACAATTAATTTAAACCATATAAATTCAAATTTAAATTAATTGATATTCAATAATTGATTTAATCCATTTGATTTCGCTAAAATCAATCTCAACTATTTCTAAATTCATTATCTTATTATCCAATTATCTTCAATTTACAATTTATAAAACCATAAATTTGAATAGTCTTTTATTATAATCATATTTTCTTCAGCAATTTATATTCTTCTTTACTCAAATTATTGTTAAATTTATTCTACTTAATATATCTACTCCCATATATTTAACCCATATAAATTCATTTAAAACATAAAAGTCTCGATTTAAATTAATTTACATCTATTAATTTCTTTTAAATTCAAGGTATTTTCATATGTTGATCAAATTTCAATTTATTAATTCTTTCAAAACAAATTTATTAATTCTTTCAAAACAAATTTATTTCATTATTAACTGAGTTTACTTATTATCCAATCTAACTCTATTAACATCTTTATAATCAAAATTTAGTGTATAATATTTATTATAAACACTCAAATTTTATTTATAAATTCAATTTATATTATATATTATCCAATTACATATTCAACTTCTGAATGATTTAGGTAAGTTGTATTAGAATGCAGTTGAACAAGATACAAACAAAATTTTCCCAATTCAATTATTCAAGTTTAAATGTTTATTCCAAATTTTGGTTTTATTTATAATTAAAATCATCCTTTAACAAAATTTAAGAATTCGATTTCCGATTAACTTTAAACAACTTAGAGATATATATAATATATTTATATCAAATCAAATTAATTTTTTTTTAAAATAGGATACCTATATATATGTAAATCAATATATACTGAAGAAATTTAAATAAAATATTTTTCAAAACAAAATCGTAGCAAAGCTACAGAATAGTATCTCCACTTCGAAACTCGAAAATGAACGTCGATGATGCGGCCGCCATCACCGAAATTATTTTCCAGCGACAAAGAGAAGAGCACTGATTTCAACATTTAAAAATTTTTGAAAACGGTTTCTATTTGAAAATACTTTAAATAATATACATTAGAATTCTTTGGAAACAAATTATAGTCAAAATACCTTTAAATAATGTGCATTTTAAACCTTTAAAACCATAGTTCGGAAATCATTGGAAATTAAATTCTCAAATTTCTGAATTAAATTCATTTCAAATTCCAAATCAAATTATAACTAAATTTATAAATTCCTTTATTTATTATGCAATAGTCAATGGTTTACAAAACAATAAATGAAAATCAAATATTATTATTTCAGACAACAAATTCATTAGCAATTTAATTTCAGAAAACTTATATTTATATATAATATAATCATTCAAAACTATTTTGTTTATCAAATTTGAAAACAACATTTTTAATATAAATTTAGAAATACATTTCTTTGCTCGACGATACAGGAATGGATTTTCAAAATAAGGATAGGGATTCAAATTTGATGGACTTAAATCAAAGAGAAATTTGATTCGAAGATAGGTTTGAAACCAAGACGAGATAACTAAATAACAAAATAAGGCGATGGATAAATTTATATAAGTCGCGGGCAACCTTAACCGGGTCAACTGTGACTTCAAGAATAAGATCATTGCTGGATTCCGAGGTAAATCAACACTCGATCTCAAGAGATGAATTCAGGTATAGCAGGGAATAGATAGCATCGTAAACCGAGAATATAGAAATCTCCGGTAAATCCATGCCTATTATAAGGGAGTTTCACCCTTTTTCAAATCATTCTAAGATTGGCAAGACCGCCGATCTATTATAGATAACATTCAGAATGGAGTTATGGGGTGCTCCATGATTGAAAGAAGACGAATAGTGAATGACACGAATGAATTTTGAAACCGCAGGGAACTTTCCAAAAATTCAAGGGAATTGAGTCAAAAGGAAGAGATTGAAACTCTAATGAGAGTGATTCTGTAAATACATTTACCCTATATGTTAAGTTTTGCCTAGAGCTACCAAAGCTCTGATACCAACTGTAACGACCCAGAATTTTGGACCATTCGCATCCATTATAAGTGTATAGGTAGACACTCATGCCGGAGTTGAATTGCTCAAAATACCACGTTGTTAATTTAAATTTGGCAAAACTGAACATATACAGTAAATAAATAATCACAGATCACAGATCACAGACACAGAGTAATAAGTGCAGCGGAAATAAAAGAGATAGTAGTTCATGAAGCTACTATATGAATATATAAAATACATCAGAGTTTACAACAGAAGAGTAATACGATACATTAGATACAAATCAGAATACATCACTGCAATCATCGAATACTGAAAGCAGAATAGATGGCTGGATCTTTAAGCAAAGCTCCAACTCCAAAGGTGAGTCTCGAATACTGGTACACTCACTCTAACCCGAGCGTAAAGCAAAAACACAAGACACTCGAGTCAGGATTAACATTCTTATATTAATAAATCCAACTCAAGTGAAATAGCAATTGAAATACAAGTAACTCAAAGGATGTTTGGAATAACCATCCTTTAAGGATCCGTTAAACTATCTACTATGTAGTAGTGTACGATAAGTAGATAATGTCTATCAGTAATATAAAAGATATCAAAATAGCGTTAAGTCATGGCCCATTCCACCCTTAACACATTTTTATTCCCAAAAGCATATACAAGACCGTAGTTTCCCCAAAACCGGAATTCACCAGAGGGCAATCCATATACTAAAGGTACAAATCAAAATCGTAGTGGTCACGCATAAATGGAATACAAGTATGACAAGGCACATGAGGCAATACCCAAGGTAGTGATACTACCGTTCGCCTGATCCGGACTGGTGAGAACGCAACGCCGCAGCGCCCGCAACACCGTGAAACAACACTCCCAAAATCAAGGGTGCACCAATCGACAACAAGTATAAGTAGTTCGAAGAAGTGTGTCCACTTGAGGTAGCAAATCCTCCATTGGCCCGGCACAGCTCCTGTTTTAGTCATTTCCAATTTGACACAAGTGTCAAGGCTATCCATTATCGTTCTCTTTCTTCAGTTATCACGTACATCAATCCAACCACTTCATTTTGGATCATCACTCCGCGTATAGTTATTAAAGTGGTTTTCGGTTTAGATAGAGAGTATATCCATAACCGAATTCCGGTCTCTTTAATAACTTCCGTAATTATTTCACCGATTGGTCGTTTATTTATTTCAAAACCAAATCAATTTCAATTTCAATTCGTAAATCAACATTTCATTTGTCTTACGAAATCAATATCCAAAATTTTCGTTTCAAAACTTCAATTTACCATTTCAAAATCTTATAATTCAATTTAAATATCTTTATTTAAAACCATTCAAATATTGATTCAAGTTCGTATAAGTTTCATTCCAAATCATTTAAATTAATTAAATTTAACATTCAAATCAATTTAAATTCATTTATCGATTTCATTAAATATTCATTAAGTAAATTTATCATTCAAAACAATTTCTATTAAACTTCCAATTCATTAAATCAATTTCTTAAGTTCAACTTCATTATATCAAAACTTACAAATTGAATTAAATTAAATTCGTCAAATCAAATTCTTCAACTTTCAAGTCTTACATTAATTTCATTAAATCACATTTTCATTTCTTGTTAAAGAAATTCAATTTCACTTATTTACTTACTTAAATAATTTTCCAAAACTTAAATAATAAAGAAAACTCAATTTCAATTATTTACAAAGTAAATTCACTTATTCAAAGTTCAATTTTACTTATTAAAGAATTCAATTCAATTTAATCATTAAATAATTCAATCTTATTTAATTATTAAATAATTCAAAACTTATTATTAAATAATTTCGAAGTTTAATAATTTCAACTTAATTATAATTTCAAACTTATTTATTAAATCATTTCAAACTTAATTCAATCATTTCTCAAATTAAACATCGTTCTTTCATCAATTTCATTTTTAATATTTTATTTCAGATTTTTTTAAATATTAACATTTTCCTTTCATTAAAAATTTAAATTTCAACTTCATTTCAAAACCATATTATTTATTCAAATAAAATCTTCGTTTTATTTTTAAATCAAATTATTGACCAATCGGGTTTTTATTTAATTCTCTATCCTAGGTCAAAGTTAAATTTTGGGTATTTATTATTTCAACCCGATTCTAATTCAAATCAAAATCAAAACATAACAAAGGGAACTTGCAGTGTGATAACTGGGATGGTGTCAAAGTAAATAAACAAGCAATAACAACAATCAATAACAATCCAATAATTAATTTAAATAATCCCGAAATAACCGTATTAATTCGCATTGTTATTTGTACGAATTAATATACTTATTTCTAGAATCTACACTATCATTTCATGTAGATTAAAGATAATTACATTACGGTTTTCACTTGTCATTTATTTATAATTTCATACATCATCAATACATTCAGTGGTTCAATATGTAATTAAACAAATCCTACGTGTCAATAAATTCAACAGTTAAAGGGATCATATTATACAAATGTCAGTTAATCAAATTTAACAATTAATTATCCTATATCAAGTTCAATTTCATACTATTTATCATTTTAACATTAACAATTTAACGTCCAATATAAACATCAACAATCAATCAATTATCAGCCAAACTGTATTATCATCGCATAAATAATTAACAGATAATGGTGTCAGATGTCACAGGTGAACTGATACAGGCAATAGCATATATAACAGTGTAATTAACTAACAGCAGCATATTTCAATTGTCGTTTCAATTGAAATCAAATCTAATAAATAAAAGAACGTTAATCGTGAGTGAGTGCTCACCTTTCGAGGCTAGAAGAATTTGACGACTCGGCAAGATACGAATTGGATCACGATCTAGACCGTTGAATAATCCAAACAACAACTCAAAGCAAGGTAAGCTGGAAGCGGATTTTTTTGACGGACAAAGCTGAAAGATAGGGGTTGGTGGGAACGAATCAGAATTGATATAGACAACAATTATTATGTTATATATATATAAACAGATTTGAAAGTTTAAATAAAAAAAATTTATATAAATATACACTACAAATACTTGCATATAACAATACACCTGCCCGTTCTAAATACAGATAAAATTTGAAGATTGATGCAGATCTATACACAACAATATTTTATACTCAACCCGGCTAATTTCATATAATATTTTATATATAGACTCTATTGGAAAACTGTTATATAAACATTTATATACTTTATAACTGACTATACTAAAACAAATGAGTTGTTATATAGATTAACAACTATGCAGACCAATGCCAAACATTTTAACTTATAACATTTTGTAAACTATATATATGGCTATATCTCAACGCAGAGAAAATTTGACATATCTTTATAAAACTTGGCCATACCAATGAATGCACTTGCAGACCCTTATTATTAAAAGTATAGGTTACCAAATTCTTTACAGCAAACCAATGAACACAAGAAATATAAACATTACGTAAGCCTATATTATATAATTTGTATAAACTAAAATATATAGAACTCACATTATCAGATAAAGATGAAGGCACAATAATTGGCTACAACTTAACCTCATGCAACCCATATATACAAATATATGTAATATTTACGCATCACATAACATTTAAAAATCGAACTGTAAATTGTAGATTTATATATATCCATACATATTTACATTATCAAGCCAATATACGTCTTTTAAAATCTAGAACTATAACCTACACAAGCTTTTATATATATAATTAAAATAACAATTTTTACAAACAATGAAATCAGATCTCACAGCTAGAGTAGATTTACCTTACATATATATAAATCATATATACATACGGCTGGAGGATGGGCTTCACTGAGCTGGGGAGAGCTCACCGTTGCCGTGTGGAGAATGGGTCGGGCGGTGGCTGTAGGCGGAGTGTGAAGGGCACGGGTAGGCGGAGCTTGGTGTGAAGCTGCTATGGCCGAGAAGGAGGGAAGGGCGACGCAAGGTGATACTATTGGTGAACGATGACGACATGGATAGGATATGACTGCTGGGTGGTGAAACTTGGTCGATGGCGGAGAGGGTCGGCGGAGAGAAAAATGGAGACAGGCGGTTGTCGCTTGGTGGCGGAGCTCGGGTGATGGATGCTAGGCTAGTGGAGGTGGTTGACTGGGAGAGCACGAACATGCTTACGGCGGCCAAAGTGTTGTCGGCTATTGGGTGAGCGGTGACCGGGAGGGGGAGGTGGAGGCGGTGTTTTGCTCGCGATGTTGTCGAGGTGCAGGCGGTGGAGTGGAAGGGAGGCTAGTTGAGGGGTGGTGTAGCAGCGGCGTTTAGGTGGCTGCTCGTGTTTTGGCTAAGGGGAGAGTGACAAACATGGGTGGTCATGGTAGGGGTGATGCAGCATAAGCTATGGAATGGGAAGAGTAACATGCTGGCTCCAGTAAGAAACGTGCATGCATTTTGAAAGCTTAAAAGCTTACACCTTCTTCTTTTTGTTCTTTTTTTTATGCCGTGAAGAAAATGGGCAACAGTATGAGAAAGAATAAATGATCATTTGCAAATGAAAGATGAAATGTTGTCTCGAAACAACGCGCATGCAATTTGAACTGTTCATTTGCAAAAGGATAGAATAAATGACCCGTTCATTTTCCAAAACAATGTGCTTTCACAAAAAAAACGCCGGAAATCAAGAGAAAATTAACTTTTATATTAAACCAAGAAAAATTTGAAAGTAAAAAAAAAATTTAAGTTGTTAATAACTGATTTTTACGGTGGAAGTGAATGGGCATACCGTTTCACGTATTTGGTTGTGCACCGGACACTAAACATGGTGTTGAATATACCGCAGAGATCAGCACTACGAGGCGATCAAAACGGTATATAGATGTCAGGGGTACGATCGAATTATAAAAATTCGAATTTTCTAATAGCGGAAAATGCAAGAAAAACGCTGAAAAATAAGATCGACGGAGCCAAAGATGTCTGAATTTGGAAAAACGACCAACTGACATCTTGCTCAGAAGATGGTTTAGAATTTTTCTTTGTAAAAATATTTAGGTTCCGAAAACATTTTATTTTCATCGCTTTTTAACTGATTAAATTGAAGTGAATTTACGCGCGAAATAAACTTTCATATTTTCGGACGAAAATTTACCAGTTGCTATGTTTAACTAGACGTATTCCAAATATTAAATTTTTATTTCAAAATTTTATCGTTTAAAATTTCACAAAATTTCAACTATTTACGTTTTTAAAACAGTTGAAATTTTACGGGTCGTTACAGGCTTACAAACCCACGACAAGTAGCTTACAAACCTACGACAAGTGGCTTACAAACCCACGAACATCCTGGTTTTGTACAAGTTCTCGAGTCCTGACATGATGAGATATTCTGTAGGAAGAAGCTTGCAAAACTACTTCAAAATGATTTTCAAAACTGCTTTTCAAAATGTTTTAGCCTTAAAAATTATCTTTTCAAATGATTTTCAAAAAGATGTTTTAGCCTAATATATTCTTGTTTTTAAACTTCGTTTATTTTAAACTCTTTGAAATATAATATATTTATACTCAGATTTAAATATAAAATTATAGTAAAATTATATATATATATATATTATTCTCTATATTTATGTATGTATTTTATCTATAGTCAAGTATATTTATAAAGTTTAAAATAGTTTTAATATAAGATAAAGGTTATTTTCAAAGAAAATCAAAACATCAAAAATTACTTTGGGATGTCGACATGCCTATGGTGACCATGTCGACATGGTGACAGTTGAGTTCAAAATTTGAATTTCAAAAGAAGTGTATATTCGCCATAACTCTTCACGAATGGACATGACTGTTGTTCTTCTATAAATAGGGGTTAGTTTCAACGAATTTTTAATCAGTTTTTCTGGTTTTTCATTTCTCTTCTTCTTCCACATTTTCTTATTCAAAATCCTATCATTACTCTACCGAAATCAACATTTAATCTAACAAGATCATCTCTGGTTTGATTCTCTATCACTATCTCAACAAGATCTAAGTCCTATTCAGAGTTATAGGCTTCTTTGTAATCTATCTAGCGAGAAAAGGTGTGATTGGAGCCTTGGAAATCAATCAACCGAGAAAAGGTGTGATTGTAGCCTTGGAAATCAATTAGGTGAACTTGTCGCCCGTAAATCAAGTATCTCTACCCAAAGGATTGTGATTCTGGAGGGTGTACCTCGTAGCCTTGAAATCGAGGGTTGTAATTGTTGAATTGCTTTTGAAAGGAAATTCGTACTTAGTTGTGCGGGACTGGATGTATGGTAACTTCGAACCAGTATAAAATCCGGTGTGTTCTTTCCTTTACTGCATTTACTTTACTTCTGCATCTGTGTTTGTTTCTGTGATTATATCTGTGTATGAATATTGCATACATTTGTATTCAAATTAACATAAACTTAAAAAGACTTAGTAATTTCTTAAAAACACTATTCACCCCCCCCCCCTCTAGTGTTATTCCTAGCCTTAAGATCCATATTCCGCATTCCTCACGGCGAGATCCCAAAGAGTTGTCTCCAAAATAGATTACAAGTAGAGTTATGATAGAAGAAGAAGGTATAAGTGCTAGAGCACTTGAAGGATAGAATGAAGAACATGAGAGAGTTAGGGGTATCCCCTTGCGGCAATTATGTAATTATCTATATATATCTAACACTATGGCCAATCTTCTTCATTACATAGGTATTTATGTTCTATTATATTCTTTGTTATATAGTGATATAATAAATTAACTAATTAATTTAAATTATATATTAAATAGAAAATCTCTAAAAGGAGTGTTATGTGATAATATGCACAAAGAGTTATAATCATGAAAAACAACCACAATATTAGATATAGTATGTCAATCCAAGATTCATATTCAACCTTTATTCAGAAGCATTAAGTTAGAGATGTTCCAAATGAATGGTTGTGGCTGATTCAACCGATTGACTATGTACATCACCATGAATAGTGCCACAATAAAAGCGGTATATTTAACACTCACATTTATAGTTAAGCTAGGAGTAATTCCAAATATTGAGAATCACATCACATTGTTTTATGAAAACAATCGTGTAACGAGCTACCTTTTGACCCCTGAATTTTGATAATAATACATCCATGGTATTCATGTGCTAAGCTGCCAACTGCCGAAAAGACATATAGTTAGCATAAAGGAAAAAAAAAGAAATAAGAAAGAAGAGAACGAAAACATCAAATTCTTAAAGTAGAATGATAATATATAATATCAAAAGATAATACACAGAGCAACTCTAATATACATAACATTTCAGAGTTACTAATTATAGTACTATTATCAGCCTGGACAGTTATGATAAACTGTCATTACAATTGCTGATATATATACATATTATAATGTAATAGAAATAAATACTATGTTGTGTAATATCCAACACCTCTCTAAGGTCTCAATGAACACCAATGAAAACACGCATTTCTCACTCGAGGAATTAAGGGAAAAATAAAATCCAGAGTTAGACGAAAATCAGGCACAAGAAACTCAAGAAATATGAAGCCAACATATAAAATTACTTTTAAGACCACATGGAATTCCAAAATGGTTGTCCACTTAGGAGAACTACCATCTAATAAGTACATAAGGTGATATAATAGATAATGTCTAGGGTAAAGAATATAAACCAGAAAATAGTTGTTGGTGCTTACATTGGTCACACCATAACAATATTTATAGGTATATGAAGAAAACCACAAAGGCGCGTTTGCATAATGGATATTTCGTGGAGACGCCCCCAACTTAAAAACTGAAGTGGATTTCCATGATAAGGATCAGAAAATAGCTTCCAAGCATCATATATCTCTAGATAAAGTATGCCATATGGTAAACACAAAACCCAGTAGCCCATACGAGTGAACCTTACGCACATGGAACAAAGAATCGTCAACTCCCCTTACTTAACATGTTGAACATCAACTCTAGATACTAGAGTTGATATACCCTCCATGGGTTAGCTGAACCCCAAGATCGTGTCGCCTACCATATCTTTAGCCACATACTGATGATGAACCCACGTTCAGCATCTCAACACACGATCCACCATCACTTGAACAGATCAGGAATCTCAAAATGGATTCTAGCATTTAAACATATCCACTTCTAAGAGATTGAACATGTATCTCAATCTTGGAGTGGTTTTCGATAAGTAAAACACTTACCGATCCCAGCCTCTTCAAGACTGAATCGACAAATTTCCAGCTAATTCAATTCTGGTTCTTTAAAAATTAAGTGAAAGCTAAAGGTTTTTCATACGAATGCTCCTCCTCAGGGGTTCTCAAAGCATATAAAGCCCTGAAGCTTTTTAAATACTTCATAAGTTAATCTGGTCATATTAAACACCAATGAAATGATCGCATAAGGAAACCAAGTCTCGTATACTTACCACATTTCAAACCTTTTCAACTTTTACTATTCCTCGGTCAAGAATGAAGCCTAGTGGGTTAGAGCACTATGCTTCTACAACCTACTCGAATCAACATTCTTAACTCTGACATATATAATCAAGTCTATTTCGTCGGCTTTACGTGCTAAGCACAAGACTAAATATTTTCCATATACAAGTAATTACACAATGCAGGATTAACACACACAAAGCATGATATAGTTATATGAACGACTTTTAATCCTTTTTTTATGTAAGTAGTCTTTCATTAATTAAAACCTCTTTTGTTAGTAAAATTTTTTTATCTAACAAAACATCTTTCATTTAATTAAACTTCTTTACTAATTAGACCTCATTGTTAATTAAACTTACTTAATTAATCAAACTTCTTTTATTTATTAAACTTCTTAATTTAAGTTAACTTCTTTAATTAGACTCCATTATTAATTAAACTTCACTTATTTAATTAAACTCCTTTATAAATTAAAACTTAGCTTATTAAACTTGTATATAGATTTAATTTGCCTTTATAAAAGTGATACACTTACTATCTATGTATTTTACTATTCATTTATATTACTCGTGTATTTTACTATTTAAGTATTTTACCATTCACGTATTTTACTATTTATGTATTTTACTATTTTTGTATTCTCCTATATATTTATACTCTTTTCCGTACATCAAAAAGCATTCGTATACTTACCTCAAATGGTATAAGTATATTCATAAATTATTACCAAGATTTTACTTACTTTAAAATATAATCGAAGAGGTTAAAAACAAATGTTACTCAAACATTTGTTACTATAAACCCCTTCTCTTCTATAAATTAAACTTTTATTCTCCTATCTTTTTAAAAAATATCCCATAGTTGTTATTATCTTTAAAATTCCACTATTAAGATATAATTATATGCTTAAGTATAATTAATAATAAGGGTTGAAAACAGATATTACCTAAACAATGTTTACTACAACTCAAACCATTTCACACTTAGTCATTTTCTTTAAACTTGGTTTTAAAGATTAATTATATTTTTAAGGGTTAAAGACAATTGTTACTTATACATTTATCCCTACAAACTCAAATTTTTTTCACATTAACTAATTTCTTTAAAACCTGCTTTCAGAGATTTAATTATATTACAACGGTTAAAGATAATTTTCACTTATACATATGTCACTACAAACCTAAAACCATTCACTTATATTTATCTTTAAAATATTTCATTATTAAATATCAAATTATTTTCCTAAGTATAATTAATAATTAGAGTTAAAAACAAATGTTACTTAAACAATGTTTACTACAACCCAAATCCATTTTTATACTTATTATTAACTTTAAAACATTGATTTTAAAGTCCAAGCATATGCACACTTATTAATTAAGGTAATACACTTTTAATTGAACTTCTCAAAACCATTTATGTGACGACCCGTCCTTTACGACCCTTGAAAATTGACATAAATATGCTCATCGTATAACATGCCGAAGGATCAAGTGCTGGAAAGACAGATTATTGTGGAAAAAGAAAGTAGGTAGAAGATAGAAGAAACTAAACAAAATAGAATCTTACAATGGACTGAATCGTTTAAAATTTTAATTTTTAAAACTTACTAACTACATTATAATTCAAATAGAATTTATATCCATATTCGAAATCACTTCGATTCATATTAAATCAGAATTCAATTATTTACACTATTACCATATATTAAATTAATATATAAAATTCCAATTTTAAATTATCGACTTTTAATCCCATTAAAAATTCGATATTATAATTCAAACCCAAATAGAATTTTAAATCAACTTAAAAATCATTTATATTCATATCAAACTCTAGACTTCCATTTTTACCCAATTTCCAATATTAAATTACTATTTACCAAACCCATTAAATCGCTATATTTGAAATGTTAAACAATTTCAGTGGTTCTTCCATATCCAAAGTCAATTAATAATTCAAATCCAACATTTAAAATAAATTAAATGTTCAATACTAAACGACCAAAATTCCGGGTCGTTACATTCCTCCCCCTTTTAAAAATTTCATCCTCGAAATTTGCTAAGGTCGGAAAAATGCTCCTAAACCCATTTACTTTTCTAAAACCCACTTTGTTACAATCCTACATTCACTTCCCTACCCCTTTTAGTTTTACCCAAAATAATTTGTTTCCATTCCAAACTCAAAAACCTTTTATTTCAACTTCAATTCAAAAACCAACTTTTCCTAGTTACAAAAATTTCCAAAAATTTTCAAAATTTTTCTAACACCCTAAATTTTCGAAATTTTTTGATATTGTCTCCTTTATACGGAGAGCCTTTTACAATATCACAAGATAGATAAATATACATACATCAAACCACATGGTCGGAAAACAAAATATATATCAATAGATTATCATTTCTTTATTTTATTGCGTAGGCGTACCTTTATTTGCGTTATTAAGTGAGCATCAATTTTATATGCATTTACGCAACTCAAAATTTATCCAACAGCTCCCTGTATTTGTACTTACTCAAAATAAGCTCATAAGTTTTCATAAACATGAAATTTTATTAACATTCCATTTCTTTAACTAGCTAAACACATGAACTTCTTAACCTGAACATGCCAATCATATATTACAAACAATTTATAAGGTTCCAACAGTAATTTAATTTCTTTCCATGGCTCCATATACCATTTATATCATTTCACTCAATTCGAAATGATTTACAACCAAATTTAATGCATTCATTTCATATTTACAACACTCAACTCATATATTCACTCCAATATGATTTATATGTGCCTTACTTGCATAAATTCACTTTTATTTAATTCCAAATTGATCCACAACCAATTTATTTGCATTCCATTCACTATTCACTTTCATTATATACAAATCCATTTTATCATTTTCAATTTCATTCCTTTTTAAATTGACTCTAAATCAATGTTGCTACTTCCCATTTGATGCCTATTCAAGTTTTCTACCAAATTTTGTTCGCTTTATGTTACAGCAAACAACATTCCAATCCATGTTAGTTTATTCTATGAATCCATTCCATAAATAATTGCTTAAGTTAAGCTTCCATTGCAACTTGGTTCTAATTCATTTTAAACCGAATCCCGTTCAATTTACCCATTTTCATTTACTTAGCATATCCAATTAATACTATTACTTTGGGGAATTATTTCATATCAATCGATTCTTGAACAATTTAGTTCAGGCTCAAGCATTTGCATTTTTATTAACTTTACTTCCAACTTATATTACATCTTTTCCATTCACCTTCATTTAATTCACATAGATTTATTCACTTTATTTTATAGTGAACGACATTTCATTCCATGCTAATTTATTATAAGCCATTTAATAAAATTATTTCTATGGTTCATTATAGATTCCATATCACTGCTTGAGTTATATTCAGCTTTCAAACTTAAGTTCACCCTCAACTTATCCAATCCATATCCCAAAACCATATTAAATTCATTTACACTTAAATCGAATTCATTTCTTATTATCCAATACTTAACCATTTTAACTTGGTTATACTTTTTCACTTTCCTAGTTTAATAAGTTATACAATCTATGTCTTGAATTTTCCACTTAAGTTTAACCACATTCATTATTTATAACATATAGTTATATAAAACTTCACAATTCATATTTACATTCAATTTACTCCATTCTAATTCACTTCCCAATAAAATTAAAAATTTTGAATTTCCATTCTTTACTATAATATCACCATTTTCATTTTGGTTTACTATTTTATCTCTCAATTCATAAGTTCAAAAACATATATACAATCTCAAATTACCTACTTGAGTTCATTTACATTTTATAATCACAACTCTGGATTATACACATCACTTAATAGCTTAAGTTTAACCATCCCATTTAACAATTATAACTTATACTTACATAATCATATTACATTTCAGCTTTATATTCCATTCAATTCAAATCCAACTCCAATTATATTTAACTTATCTTAAGTTAAATTTCAACCTATCTTGTTCACTTCAGTTTACTCAAGTTAAATTTTAATCCCAAGATTTAAAATTTAATATTTTCCTTTCTTATCTATATCAACTCCGAATTATAAGTTCAATAACTAATTCTACTTAACTTTTCAAATTTTCTAAATAGAGATCCCAGAATTCAATCACCCGGTTTTATTTCAAAACATTTTGAAATCATAATATACGTATATCACTTTGGTATATCAAATCATGCTTCCGAATTTTTAAAACAACTTGGTTTTACCCAAAACAATTTCCCTTTGGAACTTCCGAAACAAAACTTGCTTACCAAACAAGTCCAAACAAATAATCACAGCCAATCACTATGGTAGCGATCCGTCACTTAGAAACTCGAAAATGAATACTAATGATGTGGTCATCATTACCAGGATTATTTTCCAGCGACTGAAGTGAGTTCAGTGCTTCCTTACTTCCAAAATTTATTTTAAAACATTTTCTATTCAAAATGTCTCCAAAAATAATATCACCATTCTTCCTTTCAAACACTTTGGAAAACATTTCCAAAAATCTCTAAGATTTAAAAATTCTCGGAATTTAGTCCAAAATCAATTTAAATCATTTTCCAAAATTTCTGGAATTTAAATTCTAGGTTAAATCAAATTTTAGTTATACTCCTTTGAATAAATCATTCTTATACAGTTTCTATTTGGTTATATATATATAACCATTTCAAAATTTATAATCTTATTTGAATATAATATTAACTACCAAACATCTAAATATATATAATAATTTCAGAAAATTATTTCTTCTATAAGAAAATATAGTTTTGGGTAAAAATTATTTCATTTACCCACTTTAAAACAATACTATGTCGGTTTACCTTGTTTAAGAGTTTAGAAACCCCTATCGATACGGTTGTACTTCCCGTACCGACAAGAATTCATAAACGCTAAATCGATAAGTCAACACAATATAAAACCATTTTATATTCACTAACAATTACGCGCTCATATCCATTAATACACTTAAACTCATTCTAGAGTACAACTGACTCTATCTCTAATGAGTAATCCCCCACCAAAGCCTAGGTATATCACCAACCTAAGCTCTGATACCACATGTGACGACCCGTCCTACACAACCCTCGAAAATCGACATAAATACGCTCATCGTATAACATGCCAAACGATCAACTGCCGGAAAGACAGATTGTTGTGGAAAAAGAAAGTAGGTAGAAGACAGAAGAAAGTAAACAAAACAGAATCTCACAGCGGACTGAATAATATATAATATCAATAGCTCTTTACACAATCCAATTTGTAATATACATATTTCACATCATAGTACGCAAATCAATAATTACCAGCCTGGACAGTTATAACAACCCGCCCCTCACAATTGCTGGTAATTTCAAACAAACACTGCAGCGGAATAAAATCAAGTACGAGATTTACGTCTCGGTCTCCAGCTCGTCTCCTGCTCCATAGCATCATAACCTGAACCTGTAATACTTGGTCTGACCTGAGCATTATAATAAAATAACTCCCGAGTCAATCTGGAAACCAACGTGAGAAAACACACTCAATTTGAATTATTAAAGTTTTCAAAATCCTTGGAAAATCAAAGGTATCTCGTAAGACCACGCCATAAATAAACACGATGGGTTTTTACCTTACGATAACCAAAACATTCCATAACAAAATCATCTGATATTATAATAGTGTCTAAGTACAAATACTTATTCAAATAGCTGAAATGCTTGAATCACACGTTTCAGCATAGTTGGGCACAATCAAAACCGTACAACGCTTATTGAAGAATGGATTCCATCTGAATGACTAGGTACTGGGGTACCACCTGTCACAATACATGTCTAGAAACACTGTACCGAGGACCATGTCAGGATCCCCTGCTACACAAGACTGGTCTACCGCTATCCTGGACAGACCGAGTTTGCTATCACCTCGGGTGTTCCCACCCTTCCTGAGCTCTATCCATAAATCGTAGTAATAATATCCAAGGGTATCTAGAAAGGTGATAAACATACCCTACTTGGGTGCTACCCACATAGCCTTGCTGCATCCCCACTGCTTTTCAGTCATTCCCGGTTGATGAGGCTCGAGGCTACGATTACCTTTTCATGTAAATTTCACTTAGAATGCTCATTGTCCTCCAATGATAATGTATTGATAGCATTCATCCATACAAGTCCGTTCCGGGTCCGAACAGAACCGAAGGCACTATTCCTACTACATCCATTTTGGAATCACCCTCGGGATTAGTAGCGATTAGCCCTGGCATTTCACTGCTCCATCTTCGACTACATGCTCTTGTCTTCATTTCAAAAACGTACTCGTTGGATCGAAGTGGTTTTTGGATAACTTATCCGATCCCGGTCTCTTCGAAACAACGTTCGATATTTCCGGTGAACTCAACCCCCGTTCTTTAGGAAATAAATAGATGAAGATAAGATCAGAGATCACCTCCTAACCGTTAGTGGATTGATTTCCTTAACATCGTCCTAGAGGAACGAAACAAGTTTATACGTACAGTACAACACCTCGAACGGTAACTGTACCATATAATTCCCGTGCTTCTTCTAGATATTCCCAAAGTTATACTTAGGTCCATATTTGATGGTCGGTTATTTAACTATCAAATAAAAAAATCATTTAACCAAAATATCTCATTTTACACGTAAACCCCAAATCTCCTTTAAATTTAATTTTAAATAAATTAAAACTCTTTATCCAAAATATGTGTACTTATCTTATCGAATTCAATAAATTCACAAACTATCCTTTCCAAAATTTTTGAAAACACTTTTAAAATAATGTGGAAAGTACCACAGTGGTATCAAACCATGGATCTCAGCTCAATGGTTACGTCTCTATCCCAGAGAAATCCAAAACTTAACTACAGGCACTCATTGCCTCCGATTTACGCCATGCGAGTATACCATTACTTCTCGAAAACTTTATTTAAAAAAATATCTCAAAATAATTCTTGTAAATTCTAAAATAAATTTTCATGTTTAATCTAGGCAAATATACTTAAATAAAAGTCATTATACCAAACCATATTAAAATTTAAAAATTATCTTTTAAAACAAAGATGCTGACTAGTTCTTAAATAATAATAAATCCTTAATAATCATTATAAAGTAACTAATTTATAATTAAATATGATTTAAACAATTTAAAACAATTAAATAACTAATTTCCAGAATATTTTTAACACTTTTAAAATTACCGAGTTAATAATTAAAAATCCTCTTTTTGAAATAAGCATAACCTCCTCGATTCTAATTTCATTTCATAAATTTGGAAATCTTACTTGAGTCCAGTATACCCAATTTATACTTACGAGTACATATGCATGCCCAGGTGGGCCTGCATTTAATCACAGTATGCTTGCATTTTTACTTATACCTGTGGAAGTAGATTTGATAGTAGCATCATCATATTTGAACTCCGCCAAGGCAGAAGATGCTATTTTTTTTGTTCAGACTGCAATAACATTTTCATACTAAATCGAAATTAGGCGAGACTTCGACTGATGGACTCCCATCTAAATTACAGACAATAAGCAACACTCGGATATTTCAGCTACTGAACGTATACCATAGTTCTCCATGGAGAATAACAGTTGTACTTAGAAAATAACAGACTACATCCCCGTATTTGAACTCTACCTAGTCCAGTATACCCAATTTATACTTATAACAAATTCACTTCTATTCTTCCAAAATATTTAAAATCTCGATTTTAAAACCTTTTATATTTAATCAAGTACCATTTAAGAATTTATTGTTTAAAAATCCTTTTATATACTTTTATTCCAAAAATATCTGTTTAAGATAACCCGAATTTGTTAACTACAAATTCCAAAACACTTTATTTTATCCAATTAACTAACCCAAAATTCTTTATAAACATTTTACTTCAAAAATCCCAGTTTAAAATTCTTCTAAATTCAAACCATATTTTTATTGGTATTGTATAGTACCAATAATCAAGGCCAAATAACCATAGCATCCAATCAATAGAAATCCCACAGTAATCTATCATAGATTATTCCTACAGGACATATATCACTATATATTAAATTAAATTCAACATTTTTGAGGAATCCAGTTGGATCCCTCCAACCTATTTCCCTGCATCCAAAGATGTTAGCACAACATAAAAATATCAATTCCGCTTTGAGGCGGAATATCGCGGTATATAGGGTCATCCGCTATTATGTGGGACACATAGGGTCTCATCCGCTATATATATATGTTGAAATATCAATCACTCCAATATATATATACTACTATATATAATATCACATCCAACTGATTAAAATGCATCGATTCAACCAATCATTCATTAATTTATTTTACTTATTAAAAATTAATACCAGAAGTCCAAAATTGAGTGAGATTAACTCACCTTGAGTTATAAATTTGCCAACGCTCAAATTTTAAATTAAACTGAACACGTTCGATTTAACCTAAAATTTTCACTCGCTCCAAACACCTCCAAAATTACTCTAGCGTGTAGTGCACGTCGCTGCAATTCCGGCGCCGCTAGTTTTGTATGATTTTGACCTCGTATGGAGAAAATATGCATTTGATAATTTTCAATATAAATTATATAATTAATTTTTTTTTCCTTTTTTATTTTATTTTATACCCAGATCAAATATATGTCGTACAATTTGTAAAGAGAAATCCTGGCCGCACTTCTCCTCTTCCTCACTCCCGTTTGAACTGTAACCAACTAACCCATCGTCGACTTCTAATCTCGCTCGTCGCTCCTCCTCTACACGTCGATTAGATGATCAACTATGGCCACCGCGTGCGCCTCCACACCATGCACCCCTGCCCTCAGTCCCAAAATGCTCGGCCCCACCATCGACGAGAAATCAGCCACGAAACAAACTACCTTCCCGAACAATTTCTGGCCTCCACGTCGACTTGTTGGCGATCTCCACCGTTGGATAAAGAGATGTTGACGAGCTCTCCACTTTTTTAGTTGGAAGATTTCTCTAAGAATTGATGGATTTCGAGTAATTTAGGGAAGAAATTTGAAGCTTTTCAGCCATTAATCCCTTTACTAGGGGCCGCGAATTAAATAGTAGGGTTTTCCTACTGTTCATCTATATATATACGATTTTATATATATTATTTTATTATTTTCCAATTAACGTGCTTTTTCAAACGAACTCCAAATGAGACGTGCTGCCTGGCGTTGATAATGTTTTACCCCTATTTCGAACACAATGGAACATGTTTCATAGCCTAATTCGATCGTTTTTGGAAGATAGTTTTTTGAATCGAATTAAAATATTAAATTTTTCGATATTTATTTCGACTCATTTCTATTCCGTACGACCAAACGGTAACTCCAAACGCTACAAAATTTGAAATCCGATAATAATACACTATTACGGATCCAATGGAAATAGTTTCGTCGAATTCCGAGAATGTGCCCCCGAAGGCTATTTTAACTCGTCGATTATATCGAGCGATTTTCAAAAACGTCGAAATTATTTAAAAATTCAATTTTTAAAACTTACTAATTCCATTATATTTCAAATAGAATTTATATCCATATTCGAAATCACTTCGATTCATATTAAATCAAAATTCAATTATTTACACGATTACCATATATATTAAATTAATATATAAAATTCCAATTTTAAATTATTGACTTTTAATCCCATTCAAAAGTCCATAATATAATTCGAACCCAAATATAATTTTAAATAAATGTAGAAATCATTTATATTCATATCATACTCCAGACTCCCATTTTTACCCAATTTCCAATATTAAATTACTATTTACCAAACCCATTAAATCGCTATATTTGAAATGTTAAACTATTTCACTAGTTCTTCCATATCCAAAATCAATTAATAATTCAAATTCAACTTTTAAAATAAATTAAATGTTCAATACTAAATGACCAAAATTCCGGGTCGTTACAATTTATTTAACTTAAGTGTTAAAAATTCAAACTTTCTTTATTAAATTTATACAATACTTAACTTGCTTTTTAAAACAAATATATATATATATAATACTTTTAAAATACCTATAATTATGTTAAAACACTTTTAAACTACTTAAAAATATATATTATAATTATCTATATAGAATATTATGTAAAATTAAGAAATTTTGAAATAAACAGAAAAATAAAAAATTTCTAAATCAAAAGCCATTTATTTTATAAATTCATAATTAGTTATTTAAAATATATTTAAACTTGAAACCATTTTTAAAATAGTTTAATATAAGTTAGAAAGCAACCCTAAAACAGATTAGAGAAAAGTATTTAATTTAAATATCATTTTTACTTAATTTATTGTTCCAAGCAGAAAAGATATTATTTCTGCAAATGCTAGAAAAAGAATTTGCTACGGTTAAAAGGTGTCTCAGAAGCAGAGATAGCCTTCCCGAAATGCTATCTAAAGTTTTTCGGTTATTTTTGACTTGATTTTGGTCAACTTTGCGACTAGTCTTCAACACATACAATTGATTTTTTATCCACACTTTTTACAGTAGCTAGTATACTTAGGGTAGTAAATACCATAAAAAGAAACCCCTAAGTATATCTTTTAATTATTTTATAAAATTTCAGAAAACATGTTATTTTTCCGAAGTGCTTATATGGTGACTATTTCGCTATAACTTTTGCCACTTCGTTCGACTAGTTACTTAATGTTATAAACTCCAAAATATTACAGTAAGAACAAAGTATATTTTTCTTGTTAAAATAGTAAAGAAACCCCAAAGGAAGTTTCTACAAAAAAGGTTATTTCCCTAAACAAGGTAGTTTAAATGTGTCGATATAGCAACCTTTTTTAACATAAACTTTCTTAACTTTGTTTGACTAGTTTTAAACCTTTCTAAAACTTGATATCTTTACATTAGTAAATAGTTATAATATAGTTGGTAAAGTTACAAAGAAAACCTTAAGGATGTCTTCCAATGTTGACTTAGAAATCGTTGAGCATAAAGCGATTTTAAAGTGCATCCATAGCGACTATTTCGCTTCAAACTTTTACAACTTTGTTTCACATTTTCCATAACTTTCCAAACCTATTCCTTTATGTCAAATACACCAAAAAATGTGTAGAGAACATTCAAATATACACATCCACAATATATTTAAATTTTAACAAATTTAACATATATTAAATACAAGGGATTTCGAAGAGCGTTTATAACGACTTTTTCGCTTCAAAATTCACATACACCCTTTTACATCACATACAAAATTATCAGACATGTATAAACAAGGCCATGGCCATGTTATATGTTTTAGAGGGTTTATAAGAGGGATTATAATACATACATGCTATCATTTGCTTTAAAAAGCAAGAGGAGCCCAAAATGGATAATTTGCATTTGTTTTCATATAGCATTTTATATTTTTGCACACCAACATTATATCACAATATATGTTACTACTAAAACTCCTTTTGACCAAGTCAAAACTAGCTTAAGCAGAAGACGAAGAAGAAAAGGAGGAAGAAATTCCAGCAAGACCTTTTGAAGGAGTCGAAGGGATGCCATAGTCAAAGTCCAGGTGAATCTCAACCTTTTGAAGGGTTCGAAGGGGTCGAAAGCACCCTTCCGCTTCAGTGACCACCTTTCGAAGCAGATGATTCCACATGCATGACGGCCTTTTGAATGAGTCAAAGCCACACCTCTCGAAGAAAAGGAATAACAACCCTTTACATACGTGCCAAACCTTTCGAAACCAAAAGTTTCTCCTTCACTCAATCCACTCGGAAGCTTGTATGGGCCTGAAAAACCCTTTCGAAAGCCAAACCAAGGCTTTCAAACCGGTCGAAGCCATTATTATCCAAGGAGGTTCCGCATCAAGTCACAGGCAGGAGTCCAAAAGCGACTAACAGAGTCGAAACCATCAGTAGTGCAACACCTTCAGAACCACTGGATAAAGCCTACCGATAGAGTCGATAGCTCCTACAAAGCAACACAAAGAAGAAAGGCGCAACAATCCCTTTCGACAAGGGTGGAAACATTCTAAAGACAATACGGCAGCCACCTTTCGACCAGGTCGAAAGCATTAGGGTCGAAAGGTGTTGACTCGCGTCTATAAATAAGACCAAATGGGTCTGGTTTAGGGGATCCGAAATCTGTCAATCAACACTTGTATTTTATTAATTCAAAAAGCTGTAAAACCCTAATTTGTAAATTGATTTGGGGAAATTGAGTAATAAAGGCTTCTTTGTGATGAAAAAGGGGACGATCTTTGCATTTTTGAGTTTGTTTCAAAGCATTATTATCAGAATTAATTATGTTTTTCCAAGCGTCGACCACGTCGAAAGGCTCTTCCGATTTGATCAAAACTTTTATATATCCTGTTAACGCTGAAAATTGAACGCTAACACCCGGTGTGTGTAATAGAGTTGTGAAAGCACCACCCGTGTGATGGGAACCGGAATTAAGTAGTAAAATAGCTGAAAGCGGTAAAAGACAGCAGATTTATAGTGGTTCGGCCCGTAATTGAGCCTACGTCCACTTTATACTCTTTTATTGATGATTCTGGTTACAAAATGATACAATATCCTTCAAAATACAATATCTTTCGATTCCTAAACACTTTAGACTATTAGCTCAAGCTTCGATGTTGAAGATCTTCTCGAATTCATGTTGAATGCGGTAGATTTCTCTCAAAGCTTGTTGTAATGTCCTGAGTGATTAGAGTTCTTCAAATGATGGATGAGTCGGGAATTCGGCAGAGTAACGATGCTTCAAGAAATGATCGGCCAAAAGTCCTTTACTTGTTGGAGTTTGGGGGGTATTTATAGGAGTTGAATTCTGGAATGAAGTTTCGCCAAGTCTTAGGTCGCGTACGACCTAAGTTAGGTCGTAGGTCGCGAGCGACCTAAGCTAAGTCGCAATCCACCAACGACTTAAGAGGCAGGCTGATGAAGTGTTGGACTCATCTGAAGTGGTAAGTCGTAGGCGACTTATAGGAATGATTCAGTGCGAAACTTAACACCAAAGTCTTAGGTCGCGTACGACCTAAATTAGGTCGTAGGTCGCGAGCGACTTAGGAAGTAGCCTGATGTAGTTGTTCTTGGTCTTCTTTGGATAAGGTCGTGAGCGACCTAAGTTACAGTTGCTAAGATGTTAGGTCGTGAAGTCCACTAGATCGCTGACACTCTTAGGTCGCAAAGAAGTTAGGTCGTAGACTTTTAGGTCGCGAAGTCCCTTCAGTAGTTAGGTCGTGAGATTCTTTAGGTCGCGACATTCCTTAGGTCGCAGACTTTCTTAGGTCGCTATGTTCTTAGGTCGCAGACTCCTGTTAAGTCGCAGAGTCTCTTAGGTCGCGAAGCTCTTAGGTCGTAGGGTTTTAGGTCGCCAGAAAAATATGAGTTAACATTTGCCCCTCGAAGTGCAGGCTTATGTCATAGGTCATGCGCTTCGACTTAACTTTGCTAGGTCGTGAGCGACCTAAAACACTTGCTAACTTTCGCGCCTATTCGCCTTCCCCTCTAAGTTCCATATAAATTCATTAGGTCGCTGCTTCTTCTCCACTTACTTGCTTCAATTTCCCGCCTTGCCGCTATCAGAAATTTGCAATCTCAAGGACCAATTCAAGTTAATCATTCAACGATTCATCCTCTCTGTCAGATTACGTAAGTATCCTCGACTTCTATCCATTCCATGATCACCATCGAACCGTGAACTCTAATCTCCGGGCTAATTTTGTACGCCATGCTTCAATTTGAGTTGCGTTGTGATCAATTTCTGATCATTATTGGTTACTGTTGTTGTGATTCATGGGCGTACAGTATGTGACTGGATCTATGATAGATCGGAGATGAGTTGGATCGGTTTTTCGAATGATTTAGTGGAATGAAAAGATGACGAATTTTATGAAGAGGATGATGGGTTTTCGTTGTACTTGCAATAACGGGTTATTGGGTCTGGTAAGGGATTGCGTGGAGAGGAAGTCAGCGACTTAATGAGATCTGGACGACCTAAGAGTTAGGTCGTGTTAATAACTGCGCGACTTAAGTCTTACGACCTAAGAAACCTGACCAACCTAAGTAAAACCGAACAACTCTTTGCGACCTAAGTGGTTTCCGGCCTACACTAGGTCGTGAGCGACCTAAGACATGAACCATTTGGACTTAAGGAAATTTGCATAGCCTTGAATTCTTCGATTTGCCCTGTGCGACCTAAAGATGCCTCGACCTAGATGGGTCGCTAAACGACCTAGGACTTGAACAAATTCTGCACTGCCCTGAACAACACTTTAATTTGCACAGAGCGACCTAAAAATTGTTTCGACCTACGATAGGTCGCTGAACGACCTTAGACTTGTGAAATTTTGGGCAGAACTTGACTGAGCTTTGAATTTGAGCTGTTTGGACTGCTTGGACTTTGTTGAACTCGATTGCATTCTTTTGCAGATTATATCAACCTCTAAAGCTGTCAACCTGTTAAATACAACATTTTCAAAAACTGGGACAAACATACTGCCATTGACTGCCCACATCGAATGACAGATTAGTAGATAAAGAATAATGAACTGTGGGAACGAGATGCTGCAAACTAATCAATCCAAGTGAAGTATTAAAGCAAAACTAAAATAGTCAACTAAAGCTGATTCGTTTGCATTAACACTGCACTTGAGTTTTAAGTTAACAAGCCCTGAAATCTTGTAATTGACCAATTGTCAACTAATTTAATTCCAGTTATGTTTACTTTCTGTTTTTGTTAGTTATGCACAACACTTCACACTTTTTAGGAAACGTGCACCTTGATATTTGAACATCTAGTTGATTGTGTAGAATGGCATCTCAACAAGAAGATGCATGACCAGTTGGAGAAGCCTTCCCGATAGCCAACCCACTGATCGATCCTCCGGAGAGAACTCCGACTACTCTGAGCCACAAAGTTTTTAGACAACTATGTATCCAAGGTATTGCCGAATCAGATGCTATATTCCCTGGAGCAAGTGACACAGTTGACAGGCCACCACTCTGTTTTGTTGCAGTGAACCGCCAGATGTGTTTAAGCGGGGCTATTCCGCCTTTCAACAAATTTCTTCGTGAACTCTTTCTTCGATTAGCTATCTCGCCCTTCCAGCTACATCCCAACGGTTACGCTGTTCTGATGGGGCTATGTGTTCTGTTTAGGAGGACGCTTGACCGTCTCCCGAGCTTTGACGAAATTTGTTACTTATGCACTTTTTCAAAGAACAAAGACCATCCTTCAATCGTGCTCGTAAGAGGTGCCAGAAACCAGAAATTGATTTTGGATTTGCCCGAAAGCGTTCATGGATTTCTGAGTCAATTTTTCTTTGTCCGATGTCCTCCAGGATTCTACGCTGTCTGGAGAGTCGGAAGTAAGATTGTCTTTTGCCATTCATCTCATGAGTTTTTCGAAACCCGAATTATCAAATGCTTAACTTCATTTTTTTTCTTTTTCCAGCACTTCCTCCCCCGCTTAGAAATCCCAGCCACAAGTCAAATCCTTGAAACCTTAAATGTTGTGGCTGCGGAAGAAAGAAGCGCCAAATTTTTGTTGAAAGATGAATTTTTGCATCAATATGAACTTTTACACTCTTCCCGATCTACCCAGCCTTATGAAGTCCCTAATTCTCCAGTAAAAACATCGGATGCCCCAGTCCATGCTGAAGAATTCTCACCGAAAGGACTTACCATTGAGACTTCATTGGTAAAGTGTTCTACTCCTATCGACATTGTGGTGTCATCCAGCAAATTAGCACTTTCTCCCGTTATTGAAGAAGAAGAAACTTCTCAACATTTCGAGAAAGTTGATGATAAAGGAGTCGAGAAAGAAAGCCCCAGAAAACACGATGGTGACGATACATTTGATGGGTTGAGTGATCTGATGATCACTTCACAGGAACTTTTCAAAGATGATATAACTTAAGCTACATCTCCTGTGACTAAAGCGACATCTACTTTGCAGAAAACTTCGTCGGCTCAAAAATCAACTCCCGCTTCTCAATCTGTTATCACTCCCCAACCAAAGAGTGGTTTATAGTTTGACGCGTGTAGTTCGCACATCGCATACACTTAGGATGCTTAGCACTTATACGCACTTTGCTTTTTCAATTTGGAGATTTCTAAGACTTGTCTTTTTTCTTCAATTTCAGGTTCTACAATGGGGCGAAGTGGCTCATATTTCGACAACTTTCGGCGCTACGGAGGGCGCGATTCTTACGATTACGGGCGCTATCTCCCTACTCGCAAAGAATCTGACGAAGAGTGAGCAATTAGAAAAACTCAAGAGAGGCGAGCTTATGAGGAGCAGCAGAGAAGAAGGGACGATGACTTCCATAAAAGGAAATATCATGATGATAAAGGGAAAAGCCATGCTGCTGGAGACCCGAGTAAACGGGTTAGACTTGATGAAATGGACGCGTCTGCAATTTCTGGAAAAACTGACGCTCCTATCTCTTTTAATATCCCGGCCAGCTCTCCTCCTTTAAAGAAATCCGACATCCAAGCGATCATCAACAGACCCTAGTATCAGGTTAAAGATGGCCCTCCAATGCTTCAAAACCGATTTCCGAATTGGTGCTTAAAAGGAGTGCGCTTTGATTTAGATCTAGTTCCGATCGACAAACAAGCCATGCTCAGAAATCATGATGCAGTTAGGCTTGACATTGAGAGGATGTCGCAATGGCAAAAGCTTGTTGATGAACTCCAAAGAGTCAACCATATGAATCTCGAAAACATGCTGACTTTGGAGAACGATAAGGCTGAATGGGATAAATGGTGCAAGTAGCACGACGCGGAGATGACGAGCATCGCGGATGACAACGCAAGGCTTGAATCTGAAGTCAAGCGACTTAAAGAAGATCTCGCCTCTTCTTCTGCATTGCAAACTCAAAAAGAAGAAGTCTTCCAGAAGCAAGTGCGAGATGCACACGCTGCGCAAAGGGATGCCGAGATGAAGCTTGCAGCCGAGCAGCACATTACTGAGAAATACCGCAAAGAAAATGCTGAGCTGCGGGGTACAGTTATTTCCCAAAACACAGAGATTGAGATGTCAAAAGCTCGACTTTTTAAAGTTGAGAAAGAGCGCGACGATGCAGTTGCTGGACAAGTTGCAGCTGAAGAATCTCATAAAGCAAATAAAACCATTATTGACTCTACTTTATTCGACTTTTACATCCACAGCATTTTAGGGCGTGGTAGTCTCTCATTCTTGGGACCAAAATATGAGACTACCTTGGCCGAAGTATGGGAAGCAATAATGGACATGTTCGGAGGTGCTGGATATGCTGAGGCAGATCTTGAAGTAACTTATCTGGATGATGAGGCGCGCGCCGCCCTTGCTAGGGGAAAAGAGCAGCTTGCTAGAGAGCGAGCCGATGCAGCGGGAGCAGAATGTTTAGAAAAAGAAACTGTAACTAACTCTGCTTGTCCTCCGGCTTCGGTCGATCTCAAAAACATTGGCTCTAGCTCCCATTCTTCACCTCCAGCTAAAGTTGCCAAAGAAACTACTACTACTCCCACGGAGGATGAGGCTCCGGACGATGTTGAAGCTAAGAAATTCAAGATTGATCTTGCGAAGCCAACTCCTCCAGGTAACTTCAAATCAGATCTGGCTCAAGTGGACTATTCATTTGATTCAATTGACTTGGATGAATTTCTCGCTTATTACTTAAGTCCTGGTGATCCGATATCTTCTCTTTTTCGGAGAATATTAATTTTGACTTCTTTTCTTCTGTAGCGGAAGCTCCGAGCACTGTGCACTCTTCCCCTCTTCCAGCTATTCCTCCTCTCTTCAAGTCACTCCTGCTTCTCAACCAGGGTCGCAGGAAGAACAGATAGAAGCTCTCCAAGGCTTGGATGATCCACTCGCTTCTCAAGAACAAAAAGCGGAAGGGATGGAGGATAGTGAGAAGACTCCGGAGCAGTCATTTGATGACAATACAAAACTTTCCAAGCTGCTGTCTCTGGGAAGTGAATCTTCTTCAAAGTGGAAAGGAAAACGTACACTAAAGAAGAAGAAGAGAAGTGCTTCAACTGGGGAAGACAAAATAGAAGAAGACCCAATCACTCCTCCTTCTCCATCCCGCCCATACCGGATTCCGAAATTAACTATTAGGCCAGGCAAAAGCTCCAAAGGTAGCGGGAAGAAGGAATGACAAGCTGGATTTTCTACTTCTTATTTTGCTTTTTACATGTATCGACCGGAGATTGTGCGGGTACCGGCCTCCGCTTCTTTTTGTAATCTGCACAATGTAAAAAGTTTTCATAGTATTGAATAAAATAGCTATTTTACTTGTACAAATTCTTGTGTATGTGAGAATGCATCTGTTTCTCATTTTTAGTGTAGAATAAATGATTCTTTTTACTTGTACAAACTCTTTTGTCTGTGTTTGAGAATGCATTTATTCCACATCTACTTTTCATGATATTGCAATGAACTTGCGGTATGTTGCTTGCATATTCCTTTTATTAATGTAACTGAATTGTATAGTGTTGCCCCCATACCACAAGTGCATTGTTACATTTCTAGCTTTTACAAGACTGATATTCCTATTTCAGAGAATAACTATTCCGCTTTTAAGGGAAGAATCATTCTACTTTTAATAGATTATATCTCGTTTTTAGAGAAATTTTTACTTTCTCTTTCTTCCTTGAAAAACACTTCAACTTTCAGAGATGATCACTTTTATTTGTTAAAAAGTGGATTTTCCTACGCAGTGAAATGAGCTTTTGAAGAAAGTTTTGATTTTGTGCCCCAGTAAAGGGCTTATTTTTGATACTTCGAGCACGGTGAAGTGTGCCTCCGAAGAGGTCTTTTTGTAGCATTTCAACTTTTTAGGAAGAACTTTTTGAGATGAATAAGTTAACCTTCCTTTGAGAGTTGAAATGTGCTTCCGGAGAAGGCTTTTTTGTTAGGTACTTCAAGTACGGTGAAGTGTGCCTCCAAAGAGGTCGTTTGGTCTTCGAAGAGAAGCAATTTTGGTCTCCGACGAGAAGCAATTTTGGTCTCCGAGGAGAAGCAATTTTGGTCTCCGAGGAGAAGCAATTTTGGTCTCCGAGGAGAAGCAATTTTGGTCTCCGTAGAGAAGCAATTTTGGTCTTCGAGGAGAAGCAATTTTGGTCTCCGAAGAGAAGCAATTTTGGTCTCCGTGGAGAAGCAATTTTGGTCTCCGAAGAGAAGCAATTTTGGTCTCCGTCGAGAAGCAATTTTGGTCTCCGAAGAGAAGCAATTTTGGTCTCCGAAGAGAAGCAATTTTGGTCTCCGAAGAGAAGCAATTTTGGTCTCCGTAGAGAAGCAATTTTGGTCTCCGTAGAGAAGCAATTTTGGTCTGCGTAGAGAAGCAATTCTGGTCTGCGTAGAGAAGCAATTTTGGATTTCAGCTCTGGTGAAGTGGGCCTCCGAAGAGGAGCATTTTGCACTTCAACTCCGTTGAAATGTGCCTCCGAAGAGTTGTTCCTCCGAAGAGGGCTTGTGCCTCCGAAGAGGGCTTGTGCCTCATTAGAGGGCTTTGTTGCTTGTGTCTTCCCACCATCTGCCTCTTAGTGACTCCTTTTTACCATTCCAAGTACATGTTTCACTCTTTTTGTAAGGTGTTTTCTTTTTGCCAGAGGAGTGTATTTTGTCGTTGAGTGAATCCATGGGGCAGACGCAAGCCACTTTACCGGATGTTTGTTTAAACAAACGATCGCGATCAGTTAGCAAGAGTCTGGAACCTTCTTGTTAGGAAGGTGCTTGCTTTAGTGGAATCACTAACGGTTTGTGAATAGCACCTCTTCTGCGGCTTGACATTGTTGAGTGACTCGTAGGAGTCGCTGAGTCTTGGGATGGGTGGAGCAAGTATTCTTTGCTTTGATAGCCTGAAATATATAATCGACATTTTAGCAATATTTTAAAGAAACTTGCATATCGAAATGAGACAGGCATTTTATAGCATTAGAGAACACTAGTTTTATAGTTCTATATTATTGAATCACATTGATATTTTCAACGGTTTTCAATACAAAAGTTATACATCCACCATCATTTTACAAATTTAAGCAATGCTGTTAAGTAAAACATGAATGCAAGTAATTGCTGTTCCAGAATCTCTGGATTGGACTTCAATTTCTACTGGATTCGTAGTTTTGAATTCATATGCCAAAGAGAGTGAAAGATGCCAAAGCTGCAGTTTTGTGGGTAATTAGCAGTCGTCCCAACTTCCGCTTGCTGGGTATGGACCTCCTGTGACAACATTAATGATAAGCTTTTCGGACTCTTGCACTGCAGTGTTATTGCGAGAGCCGGATTGATGGGTAGGATGTTGTTGCCCCCGAGTGGATGAGGTTGGATCGACTCCGCTTTTCTTCACATACTGTTGAAGTTTACCCTCTTTCAGCAATTCTTCAATCACACTTTTTAACTGGCGACATTGATCATTGTCATGTCCTGGTTTATTGTGAAATCGGCAGAATTTCCCATTACGAACTGCACCTCTTCTCATCTCCGGTGGCTTAGGATACTTGATAACATCTTTTGTTGCAAAAAAGATATTTTCCGGTGTGTCAGTTAAAGGAGTAAAATCTGAAGGATTAAAGCGGCGGGGTTTCTTCTCGTTTCCCTGGCTCTTTCCTCCGTCATTTTCCCTTTTCTGATTTCCAGAATCTCTTTTGTTAGAAGCAAGATCATTATTGTTGTCCTTAGCAACAACCACCTTCGCTGGTGTAGAAAGGCTCTCTAAGCGTATGAATTCATCAGCCTTTTTATAAAACTTTTCAAGCGAGTTTGGTTCCTTCATTTTTAGCCATTTTCCAAATTCACTCGATTTATTGATGGCTCGCACCAAATAGGTCAGGATCATACGCGGTTCCGCATTATCCACTTCGGCTAAAGCTATATTGAAACGGCTTAAGAAAGATTTGATTGATTCTCCGGAAGCTTGTTCAAGACTAGACAGTGACATTATATCCTTAGCTTTTGAAGCATACAATCTGAACTGTTCTTTGAACTTTTGCGTTAAGTCGGAGAATTGATCTACAGACCGAATTGGAAGCTTTGTGAACCAAAGTAAAGCCACACCTTCCAAGTACACTGGAAAGTATCGAAACTTAATCTCATCTGATGCCCTTGCACCGGTCATATGCCAATCGTACTTGTACAGGAAATGATTAGGGTCGCTTGTCCCTCGATAAGCCAGGATAGTAGGAGGTACAAATTTTCTTGGAAACTCTGCTTTAAGGATCCTTTCAGTAAATGGCATTCTGCTTGGAGCAAATCCCCAGTCGTTCTCATTTTCTTCCCTTTGCATGCTTTCTTTCATGATGCAGCGAACCATCCTTGATAGATACTCCTCACTGTTTAGTGGCATCATCGGGCAGAAGTTAGCTATCTTTTCGGAAGATTGCCTGGGCAAATTTTTGCGAAAAGTTGGCTACGGCCTTAGTTCTTCAGCTTGGGAAGGGCGTGTTTCAGCAGTGCCAGTTGCTTCCTGAGGAATATCTTTCTCTTGGGAATTATGGGCATTTTCGGCAAAGGTTGGTTCATTGTTTTCTGGTTGTTGGTTTGCCCCAAGCAAGGCGGTTAATCTGTCTATCATCAAAGCGTTTTGAGCTTCAATTTGTTGATATAATCCGGACACTACAGCGTCTAACTCGGCTCTTGTGATCCCAGCACTGGGGGTCGTTTGACTTGGTGAGAGAGAAGTGGGAGTGTTGTCATGAGCATCATCAGATCCGATAGATTTGCGTTTTCTTCCAGGAGCCATTATATCTGACAATCTTCTGGTCTTGAAGGAAACTTTTTCAACAAACTTCCGTAAAGCTATGGTGAACGATCGCCTGAGTTGGGTTCTCAGTGAAAGCACCAAAATGTTAACGCTGAAAATTGAATGCTAACACCCGGTGTGTGTAATAGAGTTGTGAAAGAACCACCCGTGTGACGGGAACAGGAATTAAGCAGTAAAATAGCTGAAAGCGGTAAAAGACAGCAGATTTATAGTGGTTCGGCCCATAATTGAGCCTACGTCCACTTTATACTCTTTTATTGTTGATTCTGGTTACAAAATGATACAATATCCTTCAAAATACAATATCTTTCGATTCCTAAACACTTTAGACTATTAGCTCAAGCTTCGATGGTGAAGATCTTCTCGAATTCATGTTGAATGCGGTAGATTTCTCTCAAAGCTTGTTGTAATGTCTTGAGTGATTAGAGTTCTTCAAATGATGGATGAGTCGGGAATTCGGCAGAGTAACGATGCTTCAAGAAATGATCGGCCAAAAGTCCTTTACTTGTTGGAGTTTGGGGGGTATTTATAGGAGTTGAATTCTGGAATGAAGTTTCGCCAAGTCTTAGGTCGCGTACGACCTAAGTTAGGTCGTAGGTCGCGAGCGACCTAAGCTAAGTCGCAATCCACCAACGACTTAAGAGGCAGGCTGATGAAGTGTTGGACTCATCTGAAGTGGTAAGTCGTAGGCGACTTATAGGAATGATTCAGTGCGAAACTTAACCCCAAAGTCTTAGGTCGCGTACGACCTAAATTAGGTCGTAGGTCGCGAGCGACTTAGGAAGTAGCCTGATGTAGTTGTTCTTGGTCTTCTTTGGATAAGGTCGTGAGCGACCTAAGTTATAGTTGCTGAGATGTTAGGTCGTGAAGTCCACTAGATCGCTGACTCTCTTAGATCGCAAAGAAGTTAGGTCGTAGACTTTTAGGTCGCGAAGTCCCTTCAGCAGTTAGGTCGCTAGATTCTTTAGGTCGCGACATTCCTTAGGTCGCAGACTTTCTTAGGTCGCTATGTTCTTAGGTCGCAGACTCCTGTTAAGTCGCAGAGTCTCTTAGGTCGCGAAGTTCTTAGGTCGTAGGGTTTTAGGTCGCCAGGAAAATATGAGTTAACATATCCAAGTAACTCTAGTGATAGACTCCAAGTCACCTTCTATAAGACGTCAACTTTCGACAAGGTCAAACCTTATGCCAATCTACTTTAACCCTTAGTTACCCATCCAAACCCAAGACACTTAAGGCTACAGCTTTCGATAGGGTCGAGACCTCAATCTCAGTTGGATTTGCTTCTAATCCCTGACCCAAGCCTTATTCACTAAACAACTAAGCCTTCGACAGGGTCGAAACCCACCAAACCCAACCTGAATCCTAGAATCTTAAAGATACCCATTTGTGTTCTACAACTGCTTTGAAAGGAAGGCTTTCGAAGGAAAGGCCAAACTATCTCAGCAAGTTTGAAAGGCTGATAAGAAAGGAAATTAATCGTTTCGATTGGGTCGAAAGGTTGACCCAAGAAAGTTCTCACTACAGCAACCTGATCGAAAGGGTAGCCAAGAAGAAAACACACATTTTATTCTCTTCAAATTATATAACGGAAACAAAAAAGGATAAACCTTCTTCCTTAACTCAACTTCGGGGTGTTGACAAGATTTCTTGTTAACATTTTGGCGCTAGAAGGAGGGCTCGAATCTCTGACTTGGTTGAACACCCAACACCACTTGTATCCAACCCAACTCAATTTCAAGCTTATCTACTTCAGACTAACACCACCATGACTAGAAGAATCAAAAGATCCGAGCAAGGATCTTTCGAACCACATTTGATAGGATTCTCCCCAAGAACAATTAAGGATTCCAAACAATATGAAGAGCAAATTCTAAGATTGAAAGCTCTACATATTGTAGAGAAAAGAGCAGAATCATATGATCCAGAGAAATGGAGTTTGAATCCCTTTCATATTGGCCCCACCCCTTTGCTTTAGGAAAAAGGAAAAATAGAAGTGACAATTTATTTAGACAAATAAGGAAATACAAGGCAAAGAAACAAGAAATCAATAAACCATCCTCAAGAAACAAGTTTCAAGTCTAGACTTCCTAAAGAGTGCAACTTAACAACATCCATAGAGAATGTCTGTAACACCCCTAACTTTTGATAACATTATTCAAGAGTTTCAATTAGATAAATTAAATAGAATAATGTAAAAGATAAGTGGTAAGGAGATTGAGACTTGAACTAATTAATTGAAGTCGTGCTAATAAACTAATTAGTGGGCTAAAGAATGGTTTTTAAGTTAAACAAATTACACAAGGGTATAATAGGAAATTGCCGCTCAATAATCCTTACCCATATATATTTTCGTTCCCACCATCTTACTTCCCATTCACATCATTTTCGAAAACAAAAATGATAAGCATAGGAACGACCGGCTATTAAGAGGAAGAGGAAATCAAAATTAAAGCTAGAAAATCAAGCAGAGGGGAAATCAATCTCAACCCAATCTCCTTATCTAAATCAAGGTGAATAATAATTCCTTCTCTATTTTTTTAAATCATATATTTTTGAATTTAAGGGTAAATTCGTTTTTATGATATATTGGATGATGATATGCTTAATTTATGATTTATTTGATTTTAAACAAGATTGTTTAAAAAAGGGTTTTTGCATGGTTTTAGGTCAAATCCGAGATTTAATGTTGATTAAATGCCATGGGAAAATTTTATGTTATGAAAAACATGATTTTGGAGTTGGCTTTCAATTTGGATAATTTTCCCAGGTATGGAAAATTTATTATGAATTTTCAATGGAAAATATGGTTGTTTGGGTTTATAATTTATTTTGGAAAATATATTGAGAATTTGGGCCTGGAATTTTGATATGTTAGATAACATGATTAAAGTGAATTTCTGAAAATTTTGGGGATTTTTCCAAAGTGATTTGCTATGCAAAATAAATTGTTTTAGAAGAGGGACTTCTTTGCAAAAATTAGAAGGGCTTGTTTGATTAACTTAACTATGTTTTAGATCTAGATTAGCGACACTTATTTTTGAAAAAGAATTTTAAAAAGTTAAGGCAACCAATCTGATGTTGACACGTGGTAGATTAATTAGAGAAAAGTTTGCTTTATTAAGAACTAAACCTGATTTGCTCAGAAAATAAGTTCCACCTACTTAGGAAAGCACCTTTTAACACAAAAGCTTCAGCCTTCATCCTTGTTGAAACCAACTAGGCCAAAACCAGTACACAAGGTATCACCATGATGGTACGCAGTGGATTGGAGATAGGCGGAAGGTAAGATGTCCAAAGCATAGTTTCCGAAGGGGTCGAAACCTTGGTTTGTTTTTAAAAGAAAAGCGCCCGCCATTGTTTTGGTTTAGCCTTCAACATAGTCGAAGCATTTTGTTTTGAAAGAGTTTTGAAACGGTTTCGAAAGGGTTGCCATTAACTTAAGATTGCTTTCGACTGGGTTCCTTACTTATAAAAGAATGTTTTGAAAGAAGGGGTTCCGACCTAGTCGAAACCCTACTGTCGTTCTTTATCCTTTCGGTGATGTTAAAGATATCAACACTGTCAGAAGGTACCTTGTTTTTATAAAGTTTAAGCCACTTCCTATAGCTTTTGAAAGGGGTTAGGGGTTTCGAAGGTGATGGTTTTGAAAGGGGTTTGGACGCCAACTTTCTAATGTTTTACCTAGATGTTTTATGCTTTCGAAAGTGATGGTGCCGATGCCATCAAGTTATCCCCAATATTTTTATATTATAAAGGATGGTTTCGAAAAAATGCTTTTGCCTATATTCACTTTAACCCAAATTATGTTTATGTATAAACCCAATGCTTTCGAAAGGGGTACCTTCATTGTTTTTGGAAGGTTTACTTCTAATGGTGTCAAAAGGGATACTTTCAACTGGTTTCGAAACTAAGCTTCTAAAGTTAAATGCTAATACTTTAATCCATTCGAAAGATTTTGAAAGGTAGATTTTAAAGTATTAAAAGGCAGGAGCCTAATGTTTTGAAGAATAATTTTTAAGGCTTTCGAAGGAGGCTATCCTATGAAGTCGAAAGCTAGTTTTTGAAGGTATCGAAAGGTTTTATAACCCAAACTATATTTTTAAAGGAAAAATCGATGTCAATATTAATGGAGATTTTATAATGGTTTTAAGAAGAAGCTATCTTTGATAAAGTAATAGGTTAAAGGGATTAAACATGTTTTATTTTAAACCCAAAGGAGTGCTATTGCTATGTTGTTATATTGCTTCTTCTAAAATGAATATATTCACTTTATAATGGACCCATAACTGCATTTTGGGGATAAAAGGTAGGAGAACCAGTTAGGTTAACCCAGTAGTGAATATAAATTAAATAAACTCCTGAATGTGTAGAATTGCATCCAAGAGGCCAGGAAGACAAGAATATAGGATGCCAAAATATAGAAGAAAGAAATTGGTAGGGGCCAATAGGTTCTCAGTAAGCCCATGAAAACTGTGTATGGGAAAAGATATTGGCAGGGGCCAATAAGTTCATAGTTAGCACATGAAAACTATGTATAAATGAAGATGTCAGAAAGACAGGTTCATAGTTAACCCATGAAAACTATGTATAAAGGAAGATTTCAATTAGACAGGTTCATAGTGAGAACATGAAAACTATGATTGGATACTGGCAGGGGCTAGTAGGTTTGTAGTTAGCCAATGAAAACTATATCCGCATGAAATATTGACAATAGGTTCCTAGTAAACCCATGAAAACTAGGGTAAGAAGAATGGATATTGGGGTTACCAATAGGTTCCTAGTCAACCCATAAAAACTAGGATAAGTGTAAGATATTGGAGTTACCAATAGGTTTATAGTGATCCCATGAAAACTCTGTACTTGGATAGGGAGTCCTTAAATGTTTAACCGGTTATTAGTCAGCCCATGAAAACTATTAGGTTTAATATAATCCTAGAAACTATAATTGAGACAGATAGTCTAAAATGAATAGGGATGGGTAATCCAGAATTGATTCATTTATTTTGCATATCATCATATTATACTTTTTTGAAAGGTTTTAACCATTGTGGATGAGGGAGCCCAGTATATGGTTTTATAAAGATTTTGAGATACTAGTGAGGGGAAACTCATTCCGCTAAGCGGCGTGGTCTCACTAGATATCTAAATGATTTGAGATGGTTGATTATCATTCATACCGGGCTTTATGTCTGACTCAAAGTTTATTTTTCCCCCTTAAACTCTCGGGTACTTAATTGATTTTGAGTAGTTTGAGAGTTGAGGTTTTCAGGTACCTCTTAAGACGAATAAGCTTCCGGAGATGTGCAGGAGGCATGATGGCTATTTAGAGTTCTCTTTTCTTTTAATTCCGCTGTGTTGTTTGTAATGGCAAAGTTGTTATACTACCTGTATATACTCTGATCATCCAAGAGGGCATCTTCATATGTCGCTCTTGGGCGTATGTTGTAATAAATATATTTTCTCTGAACGTGGTTTGCGAATATTGGGATTATGTAATGAATTGGAAATATTTCGAAATGAAATGTGATTCTGTTGAAGTTTAATTTTTTTTTCCATATTCATGTATTTATATGTATCAATGGATCTAAACCGCCGTATTTGGTCGCCGAGAATTAATAACTATGGATGACTGCATCATCTGTAGCTGTTAGTTTTGGGACTCCAAGTAGGGGGATGTTACAAGTTGGTATCAGAGTATAGGTTTATGAAAATTTAAAATAAAGTTAAACCTAAAAGATTTTCAAACATAATCCAATGAATTTGAAAATATGATCAGGGTTTGGGTTAGCGTTATAGTAACGTACTTTTATTATATATATATAAGTACGTGTTCCCCTCTCTCATAGACCGTTCTTCTGTATCTTACCAAGGCTCGTATGCAGGTTTACGAGAAAAAAGATATGGAATCTAAAAACAGAAGAGGAAATCTAGGTGGAGGAAGTTCCACAACCAATGGAAATGCTCGACCTAATACCATGAGGAATTAAGGTCGATAGGGTAATGGTAATCCTAATGCTGAAGCCAATGTAGGTGCTGGATATCCGCCAGTAGATGCGGGGATGGTGTACCAGTTGTTGGCCAATCTTTTGCATGTTGGATTTGCTGGTAATGTTGGAGAAGCTAATCCTATGGCTCTAGTTGGGAATAACTATGCTAAGATAAGAAGAGACTACACCAGTTTGGGTGGGAAGCTGTCTGTTGGAACGAAAGATGCTTTTGAAGTTGAGAATTGACTTTCGAGCCGTGAAAAGATCTGTACTGATTTAGGCTTGAATGATAGGCAAAAGAGAAGGCTGGCCTCTAGGAAATTACAAGGGGCAGCGCTTCATTGGTGGAATAGTGTGACCGTCGGAGTTCCGGAGAAAGAGCTGACATGGGCTACTTTTAGGAGAAGGTTTGAGCAGAGAATTCTATTTGTAGTTGCTAAGTCTGCATTAATGAGAAAGTTCGTGGATCTGTTTCAGGGAGAGATATCAGTGGTCGAGTATGCTACTAAGTTTGATGAGCTGTCTTGATATGGATATGCTTTGGTTGACACTGATGTCATAAGAAATGAAAGATTCATTCAAGGACTGAGAATTGAGCTTGCTAGAATGACCATGACCCATATCCGGGAACCTTCTAATGTGGTGGTGGAGATGGCTATTCGCCATGAAGTGATACTTGATATTTTAGCTAGAGAGAAGCCAGTTGAATCCCAGGGTCCTCAGGGGAAGAATAGGAAATTCTTTAAAAAGAAGGGAGCCCAGAAAGGGGATGTTTCTAAGAAGGCAAAGGCTGATTTGGTATGCTACAAATGTGACAAAATGGGTCATTATTCAAATGAGTGCCGGTCAGGCAAGGGGAAGAAGGCTGTAGACAAGAAGAATGTGAAATGCTTTGACTGTGATCAAGTTGGGCATTACAAGAACCAGTATCTAGAGCTAGGCAGGGCGGATAAGGTTTTTACTGTTGGATCATCAGCTAAGCCAACTGCAGTTGATAAAGGGAAAACTATGATGGAAGGTACGTTTTTGATTCAGAGTATACCAGTTAGGATACTTTTTGATACCGCTGCATCACATTCATTTATATCCCAGTGTTCGGTTGAAAGGTTATGCTTAGAACCAACATACCTTGTTACTTCCTTAAGGGTTGCGAATCCAATAGGAGGGTATGCAACTCTGGGGATAAGATACGACTAGTTAGAACTTGATTTGTTAGGTCATAAGTTTGCATGCATTTTTTATGTGTACGATTTCGTAGATTTCAGAATCATTTTGGGTATGAATTGGTTAAGATGGTATGACGCTAGGATATTCTGCTAGGATGGGTAGATATTTTTTGAGACACCCGGATAGTCATAACCGAATTATATTCTCCGTAGAGAATTTTGACTGGAGTTGTTGTGCTTTGTTAAGCGCAATGGAAATGAGTGAGGAGTTAAGTTAGTTTCGAACTACAAGAGAGTTTACAGATGTATTTGAGCTAGTCACAAGACTACCACCGAAACGAGATGTTGAGTTTCAGATAGATCTTGTGCCGGGAGCTGAGTAGACCACCTAGCAGGATGTCACCGACAAAGATGAAAGAATTGAAGGTGCAACTAGTGGATCTAGAAGGAAGGAATTTTATTAGACCAAGCAGTTCGCCTTAGGGAGCGGCCGCAGTATTCGTGAAGAAACCAGAAGGGTCATTGAGGATGTGTGTCGACTATCGTAAGCTGAACGAAAGGACGATAAAGAATAAGCATCATTGGCCGAGAATTGATGATCTATTTGATCAGTTGAGTAGAACCATAGTGTTTTCCCAGTTGGATTTGGCGATGGGGTTCCATCAGTTGAGAGTGGCAGAGGACAGTATTGCTTTGACTACATTTCGGACTAGATGTGGTTTGTATGAGTGGTTAGTGATGCCGTTTGGGTTGAAGAATGCACCATCTTTCTTTGTCGATCTAATGAACAGAGTCTTCCAAGATTATTTTGATAGATTCGTGTTGGTATTTATAGATGACATTTTGTTATACTCTAAGGATGAGAAAAAGCATGAAGATCATCTTAGAGTTGTGTTAGAGACGCTGAGGCAGAATCAGCTAAAGGCGAAGTTTTCCAAGTGTCATTTTTGGAAGAAAGAAATTAAGTTTCTTGGTCATGTGGTTTTAGAGAAAGGATTGTCAGTCAATCCAGATAAGATTGAAGCTGTGAACAATTAGAAGAGGCCAGAGATGGTGACCGAGATCAGAAGTATTCTTCGACTTGCTGGCTATTACCAAAGATTCATCAAGGATTTATCACGGATAGTAGCACCTTTGACAAAGCTTACTAGGAAGGAAGTGAAGCTTGTTTGATCTGAAAATTATGAGGAAGCATTCCTTAAGTTAAAGCATTTTCTGACCAATGCTCCAGTGTTAGTAGTTCCAGATGGTAACCAAGGGTTAGTAGCATACACAGATGCGTATGGGACTAGATTGGGAGTAGTGTTGATGTAGAAGGGCAAAGTCATTGTTTACGCATCTAGGCAGCTTAGACCACATGAAGTAAGGTATCATACTCATGACTTAGAGTTGGCAGCGGTGATTTTTCCCTTGATGATTGGAGGCATTATCTCTTGGGGGAGAGATTAGAGTTATATACTAATCATAAGTCTTTAAGATATCTATCTCTCAGAAGGAGTTGAATATGCGACAGCAGATGTGGTTGGAGTTTTTGGCTGCTTATGATTTTGGTATAGAGTATACCCCAGGGAAAGGTAATAAAGTAGAAGTCGCTCTTAGCAGAAAACATCCGAATATGGTGTTGGTTATGTTGGCAGAGTGGAAATATCTAGAAGCTTTGGCCAGTTGTTGTGTGCAGTTAAGATCGACTGCTAGTTCTAGTTAGAATACTACCATGTTGTCATGTTTAGAAGTTCGACCAGTGTTGATCCAGAGAATTGCTTCTAAACAAAAGGAGGATCCATGGTTAGCCGAGAGGATCAGAAGGCTTGAGGTTGGAACCGAGGTCGATGATTTGAATGATTTTTGTCTTGACCAGAGAGGATGGTTGAGAAAGAAGGGACGGTTATGAGTTCCAGATGTGGAGAACTTGAAAAGAGAAGTTCTTGAAGAATGTCATCGATCCAAGTTTATGATTCATCCTGGAGGGACCAAGATGTATTAATATATGAAGAGGAGCTTCTATTGGGAAGGCATGAAGAGGGATGTTGGCTTGTTGGTTAGGTAGTGTGTAAACTGTCAACAAGTGAAGGCCGAACATCAGAAGCCGAGTGGGTTACTTCAACCTCTAGATATTCTAGTTTGGAAATGAGATTCGATATCCATGGATTTTGTAGATAGGTTGCCAAGGTAAAGCAGAGGAAATGAGAGTAAATGGGTTATCGTGGACAGATTGACCAAGAGTGCCCATTTCATTCCAGTAAAGTCAACCAGGACGGCACCTGTTTTGGCGAAGTTATTCATGAAGAACATAGTTAGACTTTATTGAGTTCCTAGTAGCATAGTCAGCGACAGAGATGCTTTATTCACTAGTGAATTCTGGAAGAGTCTACAGGATGTGTTAGGCACTAAGCTTAAGATGAGTACCACATATCACCTACAAACGGATGGGCTGACAGAGGGAGTTAATAAGGTACTCAAGGATTTGTTGAGGGCTTGTGTGTTGGACTTTGGTGGATCTTGAGATGATCACCTGCATTTGGTTGAGTTTTCCTATAATGATAGTTACCAAACTAGTATAGGAATGGTGCCTATTGAAGCTTTGTATGGAAGGCCATGCAAATCCCTTGCATTTTGGTTGGAGACTGGAGACATATTAGTCATAGGTCCGGATTTGGTTAGAGAGGCATTAGAGAAGATTGAGTTAATCTGAGAATGGATGAAGGAAGCTCAATCCAGACAGAAGAGTTATGTGGATAAGAGGCGTAACGATCTAGAGTTATTAGTGGGAGACATGGTATTCATTAGGGTATCACCGATGAAGGGTGTGGTATGGTTCGGTAAGTCAGGGAAACTGGCACCGAGATATGTTGGTCCATTCTAGATTATAGAAAGGATTGGAAAGCTTACATACAGAGTAGAGTTGCCGAGCAGTATGGCAGGTGTCCATAATGTATTTCATGTGTCTCATCTTTGCAAGCATGTGCATGATCCAAAGGCTACCATTCCTCAGACAGAGCTGGAGGACTTGGTAGTAGAGCCTGATTTGACTTTTGATAGACTACCAATTCAGGTTGTAACGAGATATGAGAAAAGATTGAGGAACAAGATAGTCAAGTTGGGGAAAGGTCAGTGGAGCGACAGCGAGGAAGACTGTACTTAGGAGATAGAGGACAGGATTCAAGATACTTATCCTGATATGCTTTCATGGTATGTCTACAATAGATATATATAGATAATTCCTAGTCGGGAGACTAGTATGGTTATTAGGAGTCTTATAGATGATTGCTATGTTTAGTATTTAGTCCTTACTGAATTTTGTGGACGAAATTCTTTAAGGAGGGGAGCCTGTAGCAACGCTAATTTTTGATAACATTATTCAGGAGATTTAATTAGATAAATTAAATAGAATAATGTAAATGTTAAGTGATAAGGGGATTGAGAATTGAATTAATTAATTGAGGTTGTGCTCGATAAACTAATTAATGGACTAAAGAATGGTTTTTAGGTTAAACAAATTAAATAAGGGTATATTAGGAAATTGCCGCTCGATGATCCTTACCCATATATATTTTCGCTCCTACCATCTTACTTTCCAATCACGTCATTTTTGAAAATGAAAATCATAAGCATAGGAACGGCCGGCCATTAAGAGGAAAAGGAAATCAAAATTAAAGCTAGAAAATCAAGCTTAGGGGAAATCAATCTCAATCCAATCTCCTTATCTAAATCAAGGTGAATAATAATTCCATCTCTATTTTTTTAAATCATATATTTTTGGATTTAAGGGTAAATTCGTTTTTATGATATATTGGATGATGATATGCTTGATTTATGATTTATTTGATTTAAACAAGATTGTTTTAAAAGGGGATTTTGCATGGTTTTAGGTCAAAACCGAGATTTAATGTTGATTAAATGCGATGGGAAAATTTTATGTTATGAGAAACATGATTTTGGAGTTGGCTTTCAATTTTAATAATTTTCCAAGCTATGGAAAGATTATTACGAACTTTCATGGGAAAATATGGTAATTTGGGTTCATAATTTATATTGGGAAATATATTAAGAATTTGGGTCTAGAATTTTGATGTGTTGGATAACATGATTAAAGTAAATTTCAGGAATTTCTGGGGATTTTTCCAAAATTATTTGCTATGCAAAATAAATTTTATTAGAAGAGGGACTTTTTTACAAACATTAGAAGGGCTTGTTTGATTAACTTAACAATGGTTTATATCTGGACTGGCGGTGGTTATTTTTGAAAAATAATTTGAAAAAGTTAAGGTAGCCAATCTGATGTTGACAAGTGGCAGGTTAGTTAGAGAAAAGTTTACCTTATTAAGAACTAAATCTGATTTGCTCAGAAAATAGGTTCCTCCTACTTAGGAAAGCACCTTTCGATACAGAAGCTTCCGCCTTCATCCTTGTCGAAACAAACTATGCCGAAACCAATCCACAGGGTATCACCATGATGGTACGCAGTGGATTGGAGATAGGCGGAAGGTAAGGTGTTGAAAGCATAGCTTCCAAAGGGGTCAAAACCTTGGTTTGTTTTTAAAAGAAAAGCACATGCCTTTTGTTTTAGTTTATCCTTCAACAGAGTTGAAGCATTTGGTTTCACAAGAGTTTTAAAAAGGTTTCAAAAGGGTTTCCATTAACTTAATATTGCTTTTGACTGGGTTCCTTACTTATGAAAGAATGTTTTGATAGAAGGGGTTCCGACCTAGTCGAAACCCTGCTGTCGTTCTTTAAACTTTCGGTGGCGTTGAAGATATCAAAAATGTCAGAAGGTACCTTGTTTTTATAAAGTTTAAGCCACTTCCTATAGCTTTCGAAAGGGGTTAGGGGTTTCGAAGGTGATGCTTTTGAAAGGGGTTTCGATGCCAACCTTCCAATGTTTTGCCTAGATGTTTTATGCTTTCGAAAGTGATGGTGCCGACGCCATTAAGTTTTCCCCAATATTATTATCTAATAAAGGATGGTTTCGAAACAGATGCTTTTGTCTATATTCACTTCGACCTAAATTATGATTAAATATAAACCAATGCTTTCGAAAGGGGTACTTTCAATGTTTTTGGAAGTGTTACTTCCAATAGTGTTAAAAGGGGTACTTTCAACTGGTTTTGATGCTAAGCTTCTAAAGTTAAATGCTAATACTTTAATGCATTCGAAAGGTTTCGAAAGGTAGATTTTAAAGTATTAAAAGTCAGGAGCCTAATGTTTTGAAGAAAGATTTTTTAGGCTTTCGAAGGAGGCTATCATATGACGTCGAAAGCTAGGCATCAAAAGGTTTTATAACCCAAACTCTATTTTTAAAGGAAAAACCCATGGAAATATTAAAGGATTTTTTATAACGATTTTGTGAAGAAGCTATCTTTGATAAAGTAATAGGTTAAAGGGATTAACCATGTTTTATTTTAAACCTGTTGGAGTGGTATTGCTATGTTGTTATATTGCTTCTTCTAATATGAATATATTCACTTTATAATGGACCCATAACTGCATTTTGGGGACAAAGGGTAGGAGAACCAGTTAGGTTAACCCAAGTGGATATAAATTGAATAAATGGATATTGGGGTTACCAATAAGTTCCTAGTCAACCCATGAAAACTAGGATAAGAGAAAGATATTAGAGTTACCGATAGGTTCATAGTGATCCCATGAAAACTATGTACTTGGACAGGGAGTCCTTAAATGTTTAACCGGTTATTAGTCAGCCAATGAAAACAATTTGGTTAATGGGAACTATAATTGAGACAGATAGTCTAAAATGAATAGGGATGGGTAATCCAAAATTGTTTCATTTGTTTTGCATATCATCATATTATACCATTTTAAAAGGTTTTTACCATTGTGGATGCAGGAGCACAATATATGGTTTTATAAACGTTTTGAGATACTAGTGAGGGGAAAGCCGCTCAACTATGCGGCATGGTCTCACTAGATATCTAAATGATTTAAGATGGTAGATTATTATTCATACAAGGCTTTATGTCTGACTCAAAGTTTATGTTTTCCACTTAAACTCTCGGGTGCTCAATTGATTTTGAGTGGTTTGAGAGTTATGGTTTTCATGTACCTCTCAAGACGAATAAGCTTCCGGAGACGTGTAGGAGACATGATAGCTATTTAGAGTTCTCTTTTCTTTTGATTCCACCGTGTTGTTTGTAATGGCAAAGTTGTTATATTGCCTATATATACACTGATCATCCAACGAGGCATCTTCATATGTCGCTCTTGGGCGTATGTTGTAATATTTATATTTTCTCTAAAAGTGGTTTGCGAATAATAGGATTATGTAATGAATTGGAAGTATTATGAAATGAAATGTGATTATGTTTGAAGTTTAATTTTTTTTTCCAAATTCATTTGTTTCTGTGTGTCAATGAATCTAACACCATCATATTTAGTCGTCGAGAATTAATAACTATGGATGACTGCAGCATCCATAACCATTAGTTTTGGGCCTCCAAGTAGGGGTATGTTTCAATGTCTACTAGTTAACCAAGGATGAGCTTAATTATTGGTCATCACAGAAAAAGAAGCCAAAACATGAAAGGAATCTACGGGGATCCTATTGTCATTATCACATGATGAACGGACATGAAACCAACCATTGAAGAGCCTTAGAAGGGATGATAATCAACTTCTTCCGTCAAGGAAAGATTAATGAATTTGTAAAGAGAACTTGAGTAAAGTCAATAAAGAATTACTTTTCTGAGAAAAATCTACATGGTTGGGAGTGAAATACTCCTTGAATTTGGACACCACCTAAGACGATAGAAAGCCTTTGTCCGCGCCGAGTTGCCATGGTAGAGCATTTCCTGGAGGGATGGTGGAGTAAGCCTTTAACCGCGCCACACTATGGCAAAGTTAAAGCATTGGACAAGCCATTAGCCGCGCCTCTGGTCAGGTCAAGGCACCTCCTGGAAGGAGGACGGAGTAAGCCTTTTTTCGCACCACGCTATGGCCAGGATAAAGCACTAAACAAGCCCCTGTTCGTGCAACGCTATAGCCAAGGCAGGGCGCCTCCTGGAGGAGGTCAGAGTAAGCCTTTATTTGTGCCACGCTATGGCCAGGTTAAAGCAACGGACAAGCCCTTCGCCGCGCCTCTGTTCTGGTCAAGGCGCCTCCTAGAGGGAGGTTGGGTAAGTCTTTGGTTCCAGCCTTTGAGAATGAGCTAACCAAAAGCACCAGACGACAATGGACTAAGATGTCCAAGCCCAAGAAGAGGCTCATCAAACAATGGACTAAGATGTCTAAGCCCGAGAAGAGGCTCATCAAGCAATGGACTAAGAAGTCCAAGCCTGAGAAATGGCGTATCTCTAGAAGACTAAGGTGTCTAGGCCCAAGAAGCGACATATCAGATTATGGACTAAGACGTCCAAGCTCAAAAGGCAACCGATCAGATTGCAACTACATACAAGACCTAAAGGGTTCATACATGTCAAAGAAGACAGAATCAAAGGAGTAGAACAGAACTCCACTTATTAATACCCAAATCTGGGTTTCGGAACTTTCATTTCCGAACTTCATTTACTAATACCCGAATCTGGATTTCTAGGCTATTACTTATTAATGCCCTAATCTTGGCTTAAGATTTCTATGTTAGGTTTTTGATTATCCACTACTAATGCTCGGATCCTGGTCAAAGAATTTTCTTAAGAAGATCATTATTATGAGTTCTCGTTAATACCCGAATCTAGGTTTCGAACTTCTAAGCTTTCAAAAAACCCGAGTATGGGTCATTGGATTTCTACTACAAATATTCAGATAATGATTTTTGGACTTTTTCATGTTTAGCTATTTATTAATTTTCTCCAGAGGATGACTCTCTAATATTTATACCCTTAATTCGGGACAGGATTTTCCACCGACAAACTTTGGATATTCCAACATATGGTTAGAATTACTCATCATGACCCAAAATGGGATCTAGACATTTGATCAAATATAAACTACATTTCATATGATTAAGATGATGATTTGTTAATCTTAACAAATGAGATGCATATACTTATACACAAATTTCAAGATAACAATAAGAAATGTTGTTTGCTTCATACATTTCAGGGAAATCAAAACAACAAAGAAGAATGAAAGATTTAGCAATCACAAAAGTTGTGGTATAAGCTATTAAACAAATGCTTTAGAAATAACATTACATAAAAGGTTTACAAATCATGTGATATTTACAAAATTTGCATATTTTATATAACTTATGAAATTATTTACAAATCAAGTATATGCATTTCATGAATATAAATCTATCATAAATCCTGAGTATCCTTGTTCAGGCTCTCAGCAATTGAAGGATCTACAATATGAAGAATTGCGATGCAAAGGACCTCTTTGAGTTTCTTCTCTTTCTTCTGTATCCTATCTGCATTATCGACTGCATCGATATTAGTCTTCAGAGCATGATTAATAGCTCTATTTGTGCCTTTATGGGTTTTATTTTCCCTTTCCAATTCGGCAATGCGCTTCTGGAGGAAGTAGTTATTGCGTTCAAGTTCCTGAATTCTGGCAACATACTAATTTATGTTCTACAAATATTTAACCTTTTGCTGTTCATCGAAATACTTTGCCACTTCAAGTTTATCTTTCCTGCACCGTTCGCCCACTACCTTCTCGTCTAGGCTAGAAGGAGGATTAGTCAGTGTGGGGAATTTCTGAGTAGCGAGGGAAATAGACCTTGTAGGTCCGGTAACAGAAGGAGCCGCATGGGGAGCTGGTAAATCAATTCTCGGAATGTTATCTCTCATAATATATTCCAACGATTCAAATTAGGCTTGACTATCCTTTAATTTCATCTCCAAATCACTTATCTGTTGAAGGAGTTCTGACATTTTGTGATCAAAGTTGATTGTAGTGTTCGATTTAACTTGACGCTTCAAAGCAGAGATCATTTCATTTTTACTTTTAACTTCGGCTTCTAAACTGGCCAATTGATCCATAAGATTTTTGACAAGCAATTTCTAAAGTAAGAATCTCCTATGCCATTTTAAAGCTTCAGTATTGCCTTGAAAGCGAGCAAGTAAGGAATCTTCGAGAAGTTTACTCTTTTTGAGTTCCATTAATAACTTATCTCTAAGAATAATAAAGCATGACGCTGAATCGAGTAAGAGAGGAGCTGCTGATAATTGTAACTCCTATTTAAATAAAAAGAAACATAATGAAGTTAAAACCAGAATGATAAATTTCTTTATTATTACGATAAGAAATTACAATTCAAATGACAATGAAATTAAAAGATACAATAAACACTTGTCTTATATCTAAATATGAGAAGTAGCATCTCTAACTTTATTTAATGAATTGGCAGAAAGCATAATTGTTGAGTCAAAAGGAATGTTTAGTCCCTTTGGAGTAATCGCCGGGGGAAATTTTCTATAGTCCCACTACTCAGTTGGAGGACTATCGCGACAATAAATTTGTTTCGTATGATATGTCCTGATCTCCTTAAAAAGCTTTTCTTTCTCATCACCGAGGAAATCAAAGTGGAGACGAGGATGTTCCAAATAAATTTTTTGTAAATCTCTAAGAAAACAATACCTTGCTAGTTTTGAAGATTTTAAAATTAGTGCCTTTCCAAGATAAATTCTTCTCAATTTAACATATTGACTTAAGTGGTCCCAAGAAAGAAAATGGCCTGAGAAATAGTCACTATGTTATAATATAATGAAATGTGGCTAAGAATAAAAAGAAAGACTAAAACGAATATTAACAAATCAATATATTATTACATGTTTACAATCATTCATCTGGTTCGTACAAGATTGACTTAGTAAATAATTCAAAAACAAATTTGCCTTATAATACTTAAGTTTTTCAGGAGGTAAATCTTGGGGAATGGATTTGACCCGTGGTAAATTCCAACAAGCTACAGGATGCGGGTTCGATCAGAATTCATTCAAGTACCTTTTGTGTAAGTGCTTAGGTAAACCCCCACTAAATTCACCTAAATTTGAAAAGTCAAAGATGGGGTATCTAAAATAGACCTAATTTAAGAAATTAAATAAAATGTCCCTCTCCTCAATCAACATCTAGAATAAGGTAATTAACTCCCAGTTATCTTTCAAGAGAGCCTCATAGCAAAGGCGCGCTCTCCTTAGCCGAGGGGGAGCTTCTTGATACTTAAAAGATGCTAACACTGCTGCGCTTCTATTAAGTCTATGAATTTTGTCAGAAAATACATTATGCTCTCTAAACTGCTTGTCTAACTCCCTATATAACCTATTTATCTCTTCTTGTTTCCTTTCAAGCTTAGTCTTATAGGGCTAAATAGTTTCTTCATTATCTAAAATAGACGATTTACACCATTATTATCTTTGAAGCAAAAGATGTTTAAATAGAGAATTCCATACCTGAGATATCGGGATCGGTGCTTGAGAAGCCTGCTCCCTTTCTTTTGGCACTTCCACATCAATAGGAGGAGACTCTTCTTGTGTGCCAGAAGAAGCTGAAGACTTATGCAGAATCGCTACGTGAGGAGACAAATCTTTTTCAGTAGAATTTGTATTATCATCCCCATCTTTTTCAGAAGATTCAGCATGGCCACCCCCGTTGAAACACCCCACACCCTTTAGTATACCCTAAAATGACAGACTAAAAGATGTGGTGCATTATAGGTATAACTAAAACATTACAGAGACTAAGATTCAAAAGACAAATAAATAAAACAGTGGAAACATTTAAATGGTAATTCATTATTCAAAATAAAACTTCATAAATAAGTCTGAAAAACATCACATGTCACAAACACCAAATACATATGTCTTATGAAAAATACATCTCAGTCTCATAAAATCATAGAACAATAAAATAATCATCCCTCTCGTAAGTACCAATACATCAAAACCTAAATGAAAAGAAAAATGAAAAGAAGAAGAATACATGAAGAATGAGAAAGATCTGCAAATTAATATATCTATAATAAATCTGAATCTTCTGTCCTTGCCTCCGCTGGCTTATTGGGGGAAAAGGGGAAGTAGAGGAGTGGGTCAGACTATAAGTCTGGTGAGTGAAAGTAATTACTAGCATTTCTAAGAAAGATAAAGATAATAGACTTAGCAACAGTTCTAGTATAAAAGGAAATAAAGGAAAGATAAAACTGGGATAAAATGTTATTTAACTGTTTGCTTGATTGTGTTCGTTTACACTTGTCTTAGATTGCTGTGATTAGGTTGAAATCCAAATCCTATTTTAGTTAGGCTAAATCGTAATTCTACCCGTTGATCGGCCTTCTATTTCTATTTTGCCACTGTGACCTAGTCCCATCCTGTGGGTCCCACACCAAAAGACACTTGTTTAGTGCTTGGAACACAGTAGGGAATTACAACCCTAATCGATGCCGCAGGCTCGGTCACCATTGGTACACACTCACTGTCGCCCCTCTCTTGTGACCTCTTACTCACCATGTCAGCATAAGAATGCCCAGCCTCACCTAATCTATTGTGAGACCATCAGTCCTAGTATGAAAGGGTCCTACCCAACCTTACCTATGTGTTTTGTGAGACCATCAGTCCTAGTCTGAAAGGGAATGATGTTGGTATGGTTCCTATCAAACAAAATCTAAATGCGCCCCTTGCCCAAATCCCCCGATTTGAGCTTCTATCTATTGGCCACTTATTTACCCTGTGTCCCAGCCTTACCTAACTATTGTGAGACCATCAGTCCTAGTCTGAAAGGGTCCTGCCCAGCGTCACCTAATCAGTTGTGAGACAATCAGGCCTAGTCGGAAAGGGAATGCTATTGGTATCAGCCCTATTTCTGTTCTTGCTTATTAACTTAGTGCGAGTTTTAAAATAAGCCTCTTCTGTTATTTCTCCTTTGTTTGCTTATTAACTTAGTCTAAGTATTAAAATAGGCCTTTTCTATTATCTCTGCTATATTTGCTTATTAACTTAATTATAAGTCTTTAAAATAAGCCTTTTCTGTTATCTCTAATTATAACCTATGTTATAATTTGTTTATTAACTTAGTCAAAGTTTTAAAATAAGCCTTTCTGTTCTTTCTGCTTAATTATAACCTACGTTATAATTCTTACTCTTCTGTTTTATCTTTTTAGTTATAACTACTAGTTATAAACATGCTTGCAAATGTCTCAAATTTTCCTAATTCATTCTATCTTCTTTTTATTACAGTTTTTCTTATTTTACATCTAATTTCTGTAAATTTAATGTTTTCTATTTTAATCCATATTTGCAAATTATTTTCTTTTTTAATATTCTTATATTTTATTCGCGCAATAAAGAATAAAAAGAAACTAAAATTTACATACTAAATTCTAATGTAAAATAGATGTAAATAAATGTAAATAACAGTAAATAACTGAATAAAATAGCTAAATAAAAATAACTGAATAAAATAGATTGAAAAGAACTTTAAAAACTAGTTGTAAATAACTTATATAGAAATTGTCTCAAAATTGCAAAATAACTACAACTATTGAAAACCCTATTATTTTAAATTACTTAAAAATCTAAAATAATTACAAAACACTCAGCTATGGTCCTTAGCTCTGGTCCATGGTCTTCCTTGATCTACTTTTAGAGCGTAAAATATTTTTATCAGAATGATTTCCTCCTTAGAAATTTTTTCTATTTAGGGTCCAGTCTCTGGCAATGAACCCAAATAAGAGAAAATCTAAATTAGAAAAATAGCTAGGCCTAGGGTCTTATTTATTATGTGGTTTAGGGATCTCAGACCATTGGATTTGAAGATTAAATCTGGTGCAACCACTTCATATGCTCATAGGAAACCGTCGGATGGAAGCACGAACGCACGGGATTGAAGAAAAGTTGCAAAATAACCTGTTCGAACAAATCTACGTCAAAAGAATTGAACGGGTCGACCTGAAATGAGTGAAGGTCGACCAATATACGTGGAAGGTCGACCTATAGGTCGACCTATGCATATTAAGGGTCGACCCTAAGGTCGGCCTGACCGTATTATATATATATATATTCTTGTTTTCTTATTTCTTGTTTAATTCGTAACTTCTTCATTTTAGCTCGGATTTTGACAGATTATAAATGGAAATTGATTAGAAAATTACCATGGACACAATGGTGCAACTCCCACAGCACAATTCTAATAATTTCACAATCTTATTTTATTATCTAATTAATTTGTTAATTAATTATTATAGCTCAAATTTCGGGTTGTTACATTCTCCCATCCTTAAAGGATTTCGTCCTCGAAATCTCTAAGGATAGAAGAAGGAAATAAATATTTTCATCCAAATTCTACAACCATATACTCAACAACCATCCCCTACATCCATTGTCCTTAATTTTTCTAATGCAATTTATGATATATATATATATATCAGCAAATAATGTAGTGCCATTGTCCCTAACTAATGCAAAATATTAGGCGGTCTACTGTTTCAGTCGACCTCCTTTTTATGCAATCATGTCCGTGTCATGTATCCAAATGAATGCAAATTCCCTAATGATAACTGATTGTTCTATATGCATACTGCAATCATCATCCAAATGCAACAATCATATGCTAATCATCCATTTATAGCAACCATGAAATAAAATAAAAATGCAAATGTGCACACATCCATATGCATATACTTTAGTGACCTAGTTAGGCCGATCCCTAAGAGATAATAGTGCCTAGTGTATATATATGCATCCATTAGCATCCACTAGCAAACACTTACAACCACTAGCGTCCATCATACATAACATGTTCTAGTAACATGTTTACTTTCAGTCCTACCATTCATAGGTTAAATCCTAAGATCTACCCTCCCAAAATATACTAAAGGAAAGAACCTATTCAAAACTAAAGATGGATATAGGAAATTCAAAATGTACCATCGAAAAGAAATGGATAAGAGATACGTATTTTCTCTTCAGCCTCCCACGTAGCGTTCTCAAAACTATCTACATACTGCACCTTAACCAAAGGGACTTCCTTATTTCTAAGCCTCTTGATATCACGTCCAACAATCTTGGTAGAAATGCGACAAACCGAAACTTCTTTCTCCACTTCAACTTCCTCAAGTAGACTAGGTTCCACTACCTCTGCTGAATCATGTAAGCACTTTCTCAAGTGCAAAACATGAAAAACATCATGAACTCTTGCGAGCCTCTCCAGTAGCTTTATCCGATATACCATCTTCCCTATCTTTTCCACATTGGGGAACGGTCCTACGAATCTGGGAGCAAGTTTGTGATGCCCCACCTCTATACCCACGCTAACCAAGAACACTACGATGTAGTGCTGTCAGTTAGCACGGAGAATAAGGTTGTAGAGGAGCGACCATCCATGTAACTTCTAAGTGCGAGCACCAATATGTCAGATAGAACATAATTCATATCTCATAAAGAGGAAATCCGACATACCGATACAAACATAAAGCTATCACATGGTGGCTATATATAACCTTCGGAAACAAACATAGAAATACTCATAACATAAATCAGTCACAGACATCCATATCACAAAGGCGGAAGAAGATATGAATAAATATATAACACATTAAAGTGTACATCAGAGTAGTGGTCAGAAAGATCCACGATAATACAAAAGAATAGCATCACGTGCTATACAAAAGAATAAGTACACAACATAGAGTCTATATCTCAAATGTGTACATCCAAAAACTACTAATCTATGTAGTTAGCCAAAAGTCAGAATAATCCTGAAGAGAAGTCAAGCAGAAGCACCTGTAACATCTCGGTCTGACCCGAGTATTATTTATAAGAAAATAATAAACGGATCAGTCTAGCTATAAATATCAGATGATATGGTATAAAGTAAACGACATGACATGAACATGTAATAACCATAACGTCGTGCTACTATAAGTACATAAATGATGATCAGCAAGAGATTAATCAATTCCATAAGGATCTTCTCAAAGATCTTGGATCTTTTTGACCACTACTCTGATGTACACTTTAATGTGTTATATATTTATTCATATCTTCTTCCGCCTTTGTGATATGGATGTCTGTGACTGATTTATGTTATGATTATTTCTATGTTTGTTTCCGAAGGTTATATATAGCCACCGTGTGATAGCTTTATGTTTGTATCAGTATGTCGGATTTCCTCTTTATGAGATATGCATTCTGTTCTATCTGACATATTGGTGCTCGCATAAAGAAGTTACATGGATGGTCGCTCCTCTACAGCCTTATTCTCCATGCTAACTGACAGCACTACATCGTAGTGTTCTTGGTTAGCGTGGGTATAGAGGTGGGGCGTCACAAAGTTCCCCACTTGATCCAAATCTTACTACCTTTCTTAGCGGAGATGCCTTAATGAAAACCAAGTCTCCTACTTCAAACTCAATATCCTTCTCTGTTTATCTGCATAGGATTTCAATCTATCCTGGGCCGTGTTCATTCTTCTTCGAATCAAATCGATCTTTTCTAAAGTCTCCCTAATCATGTCGGGACCAAGTAGCAATATCTTTGTAGACTCCAACCAACATGAAGGCGACTTGCAAGGTCTTCCATAAAGAGCTTCGAAAGGTGCCATCCCAATGCTAGCCTGAAAACTATTATTATATGCGAATTCCACTAAAGGAAGACGGTACTCGTAAGTTCCTCCAAAATCAAGAATACACCTCCTCAACAAATCCTCAAGACCTCTATTAACTCTCTCCGTTTGGCCGTTTGTCTAAGGGTGGTAGGCTATACTCAATCTAAGCTGCATCCCTAAAGCCTCTTATAAGCTTCTCCAAAACTCGCTAGTAAAGATAGGGTCTCTATCGCTCACTATGCTAGAGGGAACTCCATGAAGTCGGACTATCTCATGAACCTATAAGGATGCCAAATAAGGTGTTGTCCTCTTACTCTTAATCGGAATGAAGTGGGCGCTCTTAGTCAAACGATCTATAATTACCCAAATACTGGTATTCCCCTTCCTACATCGGGGTAAACCATCTATGAAGTCCATCGAAACACTATCTTACTTCCATTCGGGTACATCCAATGGTTGAAGTAATCCGCCAGGCTTCTGCTGCTCCGCCTTAACTCTTTGGCATACAAGACACTTAACTACAAACTTTGCTACATCCTTCTTCATTCCACTCCAATAAAATACTCTCTTCATGTCCCTATACATCTTATCACCTCCCGAATGAATAGTCATTCAAGAATGGTATGCTTCTGCTAGAACTGCTCCCATCAAATCACTAATGCGGAGGACAAAGTCTTCCATCTCTCCTTAGCCACCCTTTACTAACAATTTTATGGCGTTGGAGATGTCTAGAATATCCACAAGCTATGAGTCCTCTCGCTGCCTCGGGCCAATCTGATCTATGAGGGTAGGATTAACTTTAAGTGCTGCCAATAATCCAGGAGTAATGTTCGTGGAGGGCTTATAATCAAAGGTGGAAATAAATTCTAGGCTTTTCCACTCCATAAACATTGGACTAAGGGTTTCTCTCTTTCTACTTAACGTATCAGCAACCACATTCCCTTTACCAAGGGTGTAAGCTATCTCAAAGTCATAAGATGCCAAAAACTCCATCCAACGTTGTTGCCTCAAGTTTAAATCCTTTTGTGAGAACAAGTACTTCAACAATTTATGATCAGTGAAAAGCTTGAACCTCTCTCCTAGTAGGTAATGTCTCCAAGACTTGAGCGCGAAAACAATATCAGCTAACTCCAAATCATGGTAGGGTAGTTCTTCTCATGAGTTCTCAACTGTCTACTTCCATAGCATACTACCCTTCCTTCTTGCATCAATACTGCCCTAAGACCTGTCCCACATGCATCAACATATACTGTAAAAGGCTTAGCTCCGTCGGGTAAAACTAACACTGGTGCACTAGTAAGAGCCTTCTTTAGCATCGCGAAGGAATCCTCACATTCTACGTCCTACACGAATGCCGCATTCTTCTTAGTGAGGCGAGTAAGCGGTGCTAAAATCTTAGCGAAATCTCTGATAAACTTCCTATAATAGTCAGCCAAACCTAGGAAGCTTCTAACTTCAGTAGCATTCTTGGGGGCCTTCCAATCTTGCACTGCTACTAACTTAGCGGGATCAACAGCTAGACCTTCTCTTGAGAATACATGCCCCAAGGAACGCACCTCATTACGCCAAAAGTGACACTTCGAGAACTTTGCCTTCAACTGATGAACACGAAGTGTACGAAGAACCTCCTCAAGATGAATAGCATGCTCTACCATACTCTTGGAAAACACCAAAATGTCATACATGAATACTACAACGAACTTATTTAGGACATCTCGAAAAACACGGCTCATCAAATCTACAAAATATGATGGAGCATTAGTCAGCCCAAATGGCATAACCAACCACTCAAAGAATCCATCGGGTGTCCTAAATGCTGTCTTATCTATGCTATCGTCAGCGACCCTAAGCTGATGAAATCCAGTAGCCAAATCAAGCTGAGAAAATACAGAAGAGCCAACCAACTGATTGAAAAGATCGTCTATCCTAGGAAGTGGGTAACATTTCTTCTTTATGAGCTTATTCAACTCTCTATAGTCTACGTAAAGTCGAAGGAAACCATCTGCCTTTGTAGTGAAGTCGACTGGCGCCCTCTACTCAGATATGCTTAATCTGATGAAGCCTTTCTCCAATAGCTCACCAATCTGCTTACTTAACTCCTTCCTCTCCCTAGGAGCCATATGTATCACGGGCAATGCCACTGGCTTAGCATTGTCATTCAGATAGATCCTAAAGTCGATCTCTCTCTTAGGGGGTAGTCCCCTAACCTCCTCAAAAACGTCTAGGAAATCTCTAACGACTGGAATGGAATCTAACTCCCCTAGTGATGAATTAAGGGAATAAAGGAAGCTTAACATGACTAACCCCTGTGGGTCGTAAGAAACCTCAAGAGTCCTACCGATTGATGTCTCTAGTCTGATGGCTCTCTTCTCGGAGTCCAATATCACTCCATAAGTGGATAGCCAATCCATCCACAAAATCATCCCATATCCCAAAAATCCCAGTACATATGCATCACAATCAAACTCTACGCCTAGTATAAAAATTTTCAAACCCCTACAAATCAGGGATAAATGTGCCGATCCTTCTATGGGGTTTGAAACAACTGTAGGGTCTACTACTAGAGATATATCTAAGTGCAAACAATCAACCAAGGAACTAGAAATGAAAGAATGCGATGCTTCGGTGTCAAAAAGAGTCCAAATAGGAAAATCCTAAATAGAGTTCAAACCTTCTACAGAGACTTTCCTACCTCGATCAGGTCCACTACTAGAAGGTGCTGTATCCAAAGCCTGTACCTACACTGTAGGTGCGCCTGCTCTTTGCCTCGTCCTCTGAGGACAAGCTCTACTAAGGTGTCCAGGCTGCCCACAATTGTAACACCTCCCTTTCATCGAGCCCTTCTTACAGTCCTTTGCAAAATGCCCAACCAATCCATAACTATAACATTTCCCACCTTTCCTGATCCGCATTTGAGGTCTCCTTGTTTCCTCTTGTCCTTATCCTTCTTATTCTTCCACCACTGCTTCTTTGAGTTTTCTGATTTAGGGACCTCCTTAACCTCTACCTTCAGCTGCCCAGATGCAAGCCAAACTCTCTGTCGGTCTTCCAATCCTAACAACCCAAATATCTGCTCCGTATCTCTTAACCACGCTCGTGCCTCCATGAAATCCTCCATGCCAGAAAATGTCTTGCCTCCTAGACTAGCAAAGTCCTTGCATAGCTTAGAAAATTTTGCTACTACAGGTGGATTAATGGGATCTCCACCTGTTGGTGATGTATTGGGTGCTTGCCCTTGCACCTCTGGTACCGTAGCTCTACGGAACCAGTCAGCCATATTATGCAAAGAAAATAAAACTTAGGCTCGAAAGAATCGAAAGAAGGTTGAACTGGACTTTGTGGGGATTTTTATAAAAACTCTCTTATACTTGAAAAATATTTCTATAATAAGAGTTTCTTTCTGAAAAATACTTTTAAAACATGTTATCTTTTAAAAATACTTTACTCTTTAAAACAAGCTTTTAGAAATCGTGTAACCTTAGGCTCTAATACTAAGTGAAACACCCTACACCCCTTAGTATACCCAAAAAAGGACACATTAAAAGATGTGGTGCGTTAGAGGTATAATTAAACATTACAGAGACTAATATTCACAAGACAAATAAATAAAACAGCGAAAACATTTAAATGGTAGTTCAGTATTCAAAAAAAACTTCATAAATAAGTCTAAAAAACATCACATGTCTCAAACACCTAAATCATTTGTCTTATGAAAAATACATCTCAGTCTCATAAAATCAAAGTACAATAAAATAATCATCCCTCTCATAAGTACCAGTACATCAAAAGCCAAATGAAAAGAAAATTGAAAAGAAGATGAATACATGAAGAATGAGAAAGCTCTACAAATAGATCTCCAAGAAATCTGAATCTACTGTCTTTGCCTTGCTGGCCTATTGAGGGAAAAGGAGAAATAGAGGAGTGGTTCAGACTATAAGTCTAGTGAGTGAAAGTTATTACTATCATTTCTAAGAAAGATAAAGTTAATAGACTTAGCAACAATTCTAGTATAAAAGGAAATAAAGGAAATATAAAACTGGGATAAAATATTGTTTAACTGTTTGCTTTGATTATGATTGTTTACACTTGTCTTAGATTGTTGTGATTAGGCTGAAATCCAAATCCTATTTTAATTAGGCTGAATCCTAATTCTACCCGTTGATCGGCCTTCTATCTTTGTTTTGCCACCGTGAGCTAGTCCCATCCTGTGGGTCCTACAACAAAAGACACATGTTTAGCGCTTGGAATGCAGTAGTGAATTACAACCCTAATCGATGTCGCACGCTCGGTCACCGTTGGTACACACTCACTGTCGCCCCCACTTGTGACCTCTTACTTACCATGTCAGCATAAGCGTGCCCAACCTCACCTAATCTATTGTGATACCAACAGTCCTATTCTGAAAGGGTCCTACCAAGCCTTACCTAAGTGTTTTGTGAGACCGTCAGTCCTAGTCTTAAAGGGAATGCTGTTGGTACGGGTCCTATCAAACAAAATATAGATGCGCCCCTTGCCCAAAAATCCTCCGATTTGAGCTTCTATCTATTGGCCACTTATTTAACCTATGTCTCAGCCTCACCTAACTATTGTGAGACCATCTGTCCTAGTCTGAAAGGGTTCTACCTAGCCTCATCTAATCTGTTGTGAGGCCATCAGTCCTAGTCTGAAATGGAATGCTATTGGTATGGGCCCTATTTATGTTCTTGCTTATTAACTTAGTGTCAGTTTTAAAATAAGCCTCTTCTGTTATTTCTGCTTTGTTTGCTTATTAACTTAATCTAACTCCTAAAATAAGCCTTTTCTGTTATCTCTACTATATTTGCTTATTAACTTAATTATAAGTCTTTAAAATAAGCCTTTTATGTTATCTCTAACTATAACCTATGTTATAATTTGCCTCTTAACTTAGTCAAAGTTTTAAAATATGCCTTTCTGTTCTTTCTGCTTAATTATAACCTACATTATAATTGTTACTCTTTTGTTTTATCTTTTTAGTTATAACCACTAGTTATAAACATGCTTGCAAATGTCTCAAAATTTCCTATTTCAGTCTATCTTCTTTTTATTATAGTTTTTCATATTTTACATCTAATTTTTGTAAATTTAATATTTTCTATTTTAATCCATATTTGTGAATTATTCTTTTTTGTAATATTCTTATATTTTATTCATGCAAAAAGGAATAAAAAGAAACTAAAATTTACATACCTAACGTAAAACAGATGTAAATAAATGCAAATAACAGTAAATAACAGTAAATACCTGAATAAAATAGCTGAATAAAAATAACTGAATGATATAGACTGAAAAGAACTTTAAAAACTAGCTGTAAATAACTAATATAGAAATTGTCTTAAAATTGTAGAAAAACTACAACTATTGAGAACCCTATTATTTTAAATTACTTAAAAATCTAAAATAATTACAAAAAACTCACATGTGGTCCTTAGCTCTAGTCCTTGGTCTTCCTTGATCCACTTCTAGAGCATAGAATATTTTTATCAGAAAGATTTCCTCCGTAGAAAAATTTTCTATTTAGGGTCCAGCCTCTGGCAATGAACCCAAATAGGAGAAAATCCGAATGAGAAAAATAGCTAGGCCAAGTGTCTTATTTATAGTATGGTTTAGGGATCTCAGACCGTTGGATTTGAAGTTTAAATCTGATGAAACCACGTCATAAGCTCATTGCGAACCATCGGATGGAAGCACGAACGCACAGGATTAAAGAAAAGTTGCAAAATGACATGTTCGAACAAAACTGCTTCAAAAGAATTAAGCAGGTCGACCTAAAATGAGTAAGGGTCGACCTATACATGTGGAAGGTCGACCTATAGGTCGACTTATGCACATTAGGGGTCGACTCGACCCTATTATATATATTTTTTCTTGTTTTCTTATTTCTTGTTTAATTCGTAACTTCTTCGTTCTATTTCGGTTTTGACAAATTATATATGGAAATTGACAAGAAAATTACCATGGACATAGTGGTGCAACTCCCGTGGCTCAATTCGAATAATTTCACAATATTATTTTATTATTTAATTAATTTGTTAATTAATTATTATAGCTTAAATTTCGGGTTGTTACACCCGTCACCACCAGAACCTGGATTGCCGTGAATGTTATCATCATCATCATTATTATCGTCGTTGTCATTGTTATTGTTGTCCCCCTCTTCTTCAGCAGCATCATCCTTGTCGCCTTCATCTTCTGAGCCAGAATCGGCTTCAAAGGAGGTGACTTCAAAAGAAAGAATCTTGGAGGCATCAATCTCCTCCTTTTAAGTAGCCTCAATTCCCTGCTTCATTTGATTAATCTTGCCCATAACTCTATCAACGAGGGCAGAGTCAAGTGAAGGAATGTTTAGCTTATGGCACTTGTCGATGTTGTCAACGTAAGTGAACATCAGAGCTTCTTTGAAAGAATTCATCATAATTTCATCGTGTGTGGTATCGAGAAACTTTGACACTCGCCGTTTTGCATCTGAAAAAGTATCGACTGCCAGTTTCAGGAAGGCCTTGTTCTTTTCCAACTTCTCTTTCAAAGAGGCATTTTTTGCTGTCATTCAAACTTCTCCTCGTCAGATTCTTTTAGGGTTATTTGCATTGCCAAGTTTTCGTCAACGAGGAGTTGTCGGGCTCTCCTTTCCTCTAAAATAGTGGATTTCGACTGGGCGAGAGAAGCTCTCATTTTCTCCAGTTCGGACATAGCATCATCTTTTTTGGGGATAAGGAAGAGACTTGATTCTTTAAGGCAGAAATTTCCTCCTAAAACTTAGAGGATTCGATAGAAGATTTGGATGCCTACTCGTGCAAATATAACCAACTCTTTGAAATTTGAAAGAAGAAATACATCAAAAATCATAAATTTAGAGAATAATAGTAATGAAAAAGTCAAGTGAAAAGAAACTTACCAAGATTTGTTGTTTTATCAGAGAACGATAGTGACCTGCCAAGTCAAAAACGATGGAAGGCGGGTGGATGGAGGCAAAGGATGCAGAGTTTAAGATAGAATGGACTATCTCTTCAAAATTAATGGAGGGATAAGAAGATGTTGGCCTTGGAGGAATGCGCTTTTGAGTAGGGGTCATCTCCACTGCTTTTTGCATCTGCTCTAGTATACTTGGAGCGCTAGACATAATGATGCAAAAGAGAGGATCGACTGGAGTAGGAGTCTTCTCGGATTTATCCCAAAGAACTTCAACAATCGGACTCTCTAAAGTTTTGTCAAGAGATAAAGATTCCTCATCCTCAGAATCTGGAACATTGACTACTTTAGCTATTTTCAGAGGCAGTTCTGCCTCAGTTTATATCTCCAACTTTCTCTCGAATGCCATCTTGGTCTTAGCAAGATATTGAGCAATGGATGGCGCACGGGAATTCGTAGGTAGAGGTACTAGACCACTATCAGTCTTTCAACCTGAGGAGCAACTGAAGAGAGTTTAAACAGATTATAAGTTACCAAAGTAATTTGGAAAACAACACGAAAATAGGAAACAAGTGTCGCATCTATAACTTACAAGAATGGTTGGAGTAGATAGGTGACATAGGAGAGAAATGTACATGATCTCCCAAGGAAAGGAAGCATTTGCTTTTTGACGTATGTTGGATCAGATGAGGCTGTCCCAGAATTCTTTGACCAGAAGGGAGGAGAGAGTGCTTCCTCAAGTTTGTAGGATTCGACAGTTTCAATCGATTTTTAATCCTACCAGAAACTACAACTAAAGACTCCACCGTTCTCTTATCTGCCCTCATTCAATTCTTTAGCAGGAGCACCTGACATAAGGCAAAGATCAGAAAAGAAAAGTAACTAGACAAAAAGAAAATAGTGAAATCCGAGCATACCAGGAGTAGAGAAAGTACCACTATTATTTGGGAAGCATCTGACGAAGAAGAACTAGTTCTCCCAGTCTCTATACTTATTAGCTTCGTTTGATATCATTTTCTTCGGAGGGTTCTCCCTGAAGATTTAGTGGTTAACTGTTATCTCTAACTATAACCAATGTTATAATTTGCCTATTAACTTAGTCAAAGTTTTAAAATATTCCTTTCTATTCTTTCTGCTTAATTATAACCGGCATTATAATTGTTACTCTTCTGTTTTATCTTTTTAGTTATAACCACTAGTTATAAACATGCTTGCAAATGTCTCAAATTTTCCTATTTCAGTCTATCTTCTTTTTATTATAGTTTTTCATATTTTACATTTAATTTTTGTAAATTTAATGTTTTCTATTTTAATCCATATTTGCGAATTATTCTTTTTTTAATATTCTTATATTTTGTTCGCGCAAAAAGGAATAAAAAGAAACTAAAATTTACATACTAAATTCTAACGTAAAACAGATGTAAATAAATGCAAATAACAGTAAATAACTGTAAATACCTGAATAAAATAGCTAAATAAAAATAACCGAATGAAATAGACTGATAAGAACTTTAAAAACTAGCTGTAAATAACTTATATAGAAATTTTCTCAAAATTACAGAAAAACTACAACTATTGACAACCCTATTATTTTAAATTACTTAAAAATCTAAAATAATTACAAAAAACTCACCTGTGGTCCTTAGCTCTAGTCCTTGGTCTTCCTTGATCCACTTCTAGAGCGTAGAATATTTTTATCAAAAAGATTTCCTCCTTAGAAAAATTTTCTATTTAGGGTCCAGCCTCTAGCAATGAACCCAAATAGGAGAAAATCTGAATGAGAAAAATAGCTAGGCCTAGGTCTTTTTTATAGTGTGGTTTAGGGATCTTAGACCATTGGATTTTAAGATTAAATCTGGTGCAACCACGTCTTAAGCTCACTGGGAACCGTCGTATGGAAGCACGAACGCAGAGGATTGAAGAAAAGTTGCAAAATGACATGTTCGAACAAAACTGCTTCAAAAGAATTAAGCCGGTCGACCTAAAATGAGTGAGGGATGACCTATATATGTGGAAGGTTGACCTATGCACACTAGGGGTCGAACTTAAGGTCGACCCGAACCTATTATATATTTATTTTTCTTCTTGTTTTCTTATTTCTTGTTTAATTCGTAACTTCTTTGTTCTAGCTCGGATTTTGACAAATTATATATGGAAATTGACCAAAAAATTACCATGGACACAGTGGTGCAACTCCCGTGGCTCAATTCGGATAATTTCACAATCTTATTTTATTATTTAATTAATTCATTAATTAATTATTATAGCTTAAATTTCGGGTTGTTACACCAGTCACCACCAGAACCTGGACTGCCGTGAATGTTATCATCATCATCATTATTATCGTCGTTATCATTGTTATTGTTGTCCCCCTCTTCTTCAGCAGCATCGTCCTTGTCGCCTTCATCTTCTGAGCCAGAATCGGCTTCAAAGGAGGTGACTTCAAAAGAAAGAATCTTGGAGGCATCAATCTCCACCTTTTCAGTAGCCTCAATTCCCTGCTTCATTTGATTAATCTTGCCCATAACTCTATCAACGAGGGCAGAGTCAAGTGAAGGAAAGCTTAGCTTAGGGCACTTGTCGATGTTGTCAGCGTAAGTGAACATCAGAGCTTCTTCGAAAGAATTCATCATAATTTCATCGTGTGTAGTATCGAGAAACTATGACACTCGCCATTTTGCATCTGAAAAAGTATCGATTGCCAGTTTCAGGAAGGCCTTATTCTTTTCCAACTTCTCTTTCAAAGAGGCATTTTTTGCTGTCATTCAAACTTCTCATTGTTAGATTCTTTTAGGGTTATTTGCATTGCCAAGTTTTCGTCAACGAGGAGTTGTCGGGCTCTCCTTTCCTCTAAAATGGTGGATTTCGACTGGGCGAGAGAAGCTCTCGATTGCTCCAGTTCAGACATAACATCATCTTTTTTGCGGATAAGGAAGAGACTTGATTCTTTAAGGCAGAAAGTTCCTCCTGAAAGTTAGAGGATTCGACAGAAGATTTGGATGCCTACTCGTGCAAATATAACCAACTCTTGGAAATTTGAAAGAAGAAATACATCAAAAGTCATAAATTTAGAGAAGAACAGTAATGAAAAGGTCAAGTGAAAAGAAACTTACCAAGAGTTGTTGTTCTATCAGAGAACGATAATGACCCGCAAATTCAAAAATGGTGGATGGCGGATGGATGGAGGCAAAGGATGCAGAGTTTAAGATAGAATGAACTATCTCTTCAAAATTAATGGAGGGAGAAGAAGATGTTGGCCTTGGAGGAATGCGCTTTTGAGTAGGGATCATCTCTAAAGCTTTTTGCATCTGCTTTAGTGCGCCTGGAGCGCTAGACATAATGATGCAAAAGAGAGGATCGACTGGAGTAGGAGTCTTCTCGGATTTATCCCAATGAGCTTCAACAATCAGACTCTCTAAAGTTTTGTCAAGAGATAAAGATTCCTCATCCTCAGAATCAGGAACATTGACTACTTTAGCAATTTTCAGAGGTAGTTCTGCCTCAGTTTATTGCTCCAACTTTCTCTTGAATGCCATCTTGGTCTTAGCAAGAGATTGAGCAAAGGATAACGCATGGGAAGTCGTAGGTGGAGGAACTGGACCACTATCAGGCTTTCAATGTGAGGAGTAGCTGAAGAGAGTTTAAACAGATTATAAGTTACCAAAGTAATTTGGAAAACAACACGAAAATAGGAAACAAGTGTCACATCTATAACTTACCAGAATGGTTGGAGCAGATAGGTGACATAGGAGAGAAATGTGCATGATCTCCTAAGGAAAGGAAGCATTTGCTTTTTGACGTATGTTGGATCAGATGAGGCTGTCCCAGAATCATTTGACCAAAAGGGAGGAGAGAGTGCTTCCTCAAGTTTGTAGGATTCGACAGCTTCAATCGATTTTTGATCCTACTAGAAACTACAACTAAAGACTCCACTGTTCTCTTATCTGCCTCATTCAATTCTTTAGCAGGAGCACCTAACATAAGGCGAAGATCGGAAAAGAAAAGTAACTAGATAAAAATAAAATAGTGAAATCCGAGCATACGAGGAGTAGAGAAAGTCCCACTATTATTTAGGAAGCATCTGACGAAGAAGAACTAGTTCTCCTAGTCTATATATTTGTTAGCTCCCTTTTATATCATTTTCTTCAAAGGGTTCTCCATGAAGATTTGGTGGTTAAGGTTGTTGGGTTTGACTAATCGGACAAGGTGGTTCAACACTTCAGCATTAAGAGAGGGGATGCTAGATTCTAGAGCCATCAACTCCGAAGAAGGGAGATTGGTGTATACATTCAGAGATACCTGGATTGGGGTGACTCAAAGATAGGATAGAAACCTAGATAAGAAGTCCGGGAATTGGAGAAACCCTCTGTTCCATATATAGATAGCAGTATAAGTGAAGAACCCTTCAAGAGGGCTGTTAATAGTGTCATTCTCTGTAGGTGGAATGCCTTCCACTCTGATGATACCAAAGTCGTTAAGGATGACATCAACTTCATCTTGTCTAGTGGTATCAACTTCATCTTGTGTAGATATCAAAGAATGCTTTGAAGTAACTTCAGCTTTCTTTGGATAACTCATGATTCTACCAGGTGAAAATATTTCATTTTGAATTACAGTTTGTTATAAAGTTAATACTCTTTCAAGGATTAGTAAAAACCTACTACGATAACTTAAATGTTAAACAAAACATGAAACTTCAAATTCTTGAAAGAATTTTAAAGGTAAAAATGAGGTATACGGAGCTTTCGACTGAGTTGAAAGGGGAGAAAAAGTTAACAGTTGACAAACACCTCTTAACAATGTCGAAAGCCCAAATATAAATGTCTACTGAGTTTTCGACGAGGTCAAAGGGGGCCCTCAAATATATGTCTAATCGATACTTTTCAACAATGCTGAAAGCTCAAGAGGAACTACATTATTAAAATAGGAATAATTAAAACCAGTTAAAAAAAGGTTTTGAACAAAGTAGACACTACCATTATTCAATAAACAAAAGACCCTTCGACACTATCGAAACCTACAATCCTAAGTTGTTATCAGGGAATATGAATGCTATCGAAACCTTACATACCCACTGAGTCGAAAGGATCTAAGTTAAAATCATATTGATAAAAATAAAAGAACTTGGAACATTTCAACATTATTAGAGAAAGGTGATTATAGAAGGTTTCGACTCATTTGTTTCATAAGGTTTTGATAGGGTCGAAAGGACATTATTGTTTCGAAAGTAGGCTAAAAACAAAGTTTCAATCAATACAACAAGTTTCGACTAAGTTGAAACGTTTGGCTTGATTGATGAATCTTACAAAGTGTGCTTTCTTTAACCCAGTTTAATCTTTCTCTAACTTAAAAAATTTTAAAATAAGTTTACATGAATGGTTGCGAAACCCATGTGGCAAAATCCATGCTTTCAGAGATGTGAGTTACGATGCATAAACAACATCCTCGAAAGGTGTTAAAGTTGAAAGCAAAAAATTACTTTCGATAAGGTTGGTTTCGTATAAACTAAAACCTTTCGACGAGGTCAATGAAATAAAGCGCTAGATTACCTTTCGAACCAATCGAAAGGGGCTGAAAAATCAAAATAGCAAATTGCCGCCTCAATCCCTTTCGAAGGGGTAAAAAGGTAATATTCTAGTGCCAAATTTCTAGTTCGTACATCTCAAGACTTCTGGGCGAAGCTAACCTAGGTTTCATTTTTCCCCAAACCTAATTTCAACCCAGAAACTTGAAAACCCATTAAATAAACGGATTTAAATGCGAATTAATTATTAAAATTTAGAAATCTTTGAGATAAAAGTTCAAATGTTCTAAAAACAGCAACAACAATAAAATCTGAAATCGAAGAAAAGTCAAATTGAAAATTAACAAAAACAAAAAAATCTAATCGAACCATGGAATCAAATCAAAACATGCCTTCAGTAAAGTTAAAACTCAAGCAATTTTTAATAAATCATAACGAAAGTTCAAAATCTCGATCGTGCGATTTGAGAAAATTGAAATCCATCACGAAATAAAATGAGAGAGAGAGAAATTTCGATAGTAAAATAAATTAAACTTACTCAGATATGGATTTTTGATGGAGGAAAATGTACATTATCTGGAGGCTGGAATATTTTGATGTTTCTTGAAGTAAATTTGGTTTGCAGGTAAGTGGAAGAGAAGAAGAATAGTCGTGACTTATAAGAAAAGTCAGCGAAGAAAATGGGCCGCTTGATTAAATTTAAATGGATGGCCGAGATTCATGCGGGAATACCAAAAGGCAGAAAGATTTTGGGTTTCGACATGATTGACTTGGAAAGTCAAGAACATCCCTACACATGGGGGGGGGCGAAATGTTACTACTAAAATTTCATTTTACCAAGTCGAAACTAGCTTAAGCAGAAGACGAAGAAGAAAAACTGGAAGAAGTTCCAGCAAGACCTTTCGAAGGATTCAAAGGGATGCCACAGTCAAAGTCCAGGTGATTCTCAACCTTTCAAAGGGGTCGAAAGCACCCTTTTGCTTCAGTGACCACCTTTCGAAGCAGATGATTCTACATACATGAAGGCCTTTCGAATGAGTCAAAGCCACACCTTTCGAAACCCTTTACATACGCGCCAAACCTTTCGAAACCAAAAGTTTCGCCTTCACTCAATCCACTCGGAAGCATGTATGGGCCCGAACAACCCTTTCGAAAGCCAAACCAAGCCTTTCGAACTGGTCAAAGCCATTATTATCCAAGGGGATTCCTCATCAAGTCATAGGTAGAAGTCCAGAAGCAACTAACAGAGACGAAACCATCAGTATTGCGAAACCTTCGGAACCACTAGATAAAATCTACCGATAGAGTTGAAATCTCCTACAAATAAACACAGAGAAGAAAGGCGCAACCATCCCTTTCGACAAGGGCAAAAGCATTCTAAAGACAATACGGCAGCCACCTTACGACCAAGTCGAAAGCATTAGGGTCGAAAGGTGCTAATCCGCCTTTATAAATAAGACCCAAGAGGTCTGGTTTAGGGGATCTGAACTCAGTCATTCAACAGTTGTATTTTCTTAATACAAAAATCTATAAATCCCTAATTTGTAAATTGATTTGGGGAAATTGAGTAATAAAAGCTTCTTTGTGCTGAAAAAGGGGAAGATCTTTGCATTTTTGACTACTTAGTTATTTCAAAGCATTATTATAAGAACTAATTGTGTTTTTCCAGGTGTCGACCATGTCGAAAGGCTCTTCAGACTTGGTCATAATTTTTATATATCCAAGTAACTCTAGTGATATACTTCAGGTCACCTTCTGTAAGACGTCTACTTTTGATATGGTCGAAACCTTATCCTAATGTGCGTTAACCCTTGGTTACTAATCCAAACCCAAGATACTTAAGGCTACATCTTTCGATAGGGTCGAGACCTCAATCTCAGCTGGATTAGCTTCAGATCCATGACCAAAGCCTTATTCACTAAACAACTTAGCCTTCGACAGGGTCAAAACCCACCAAACCCAACCTGAATCCTAGATTCTTGGAGATACCCATCTGTGTTGTACAACTGCTTCGAAAGGAAGGCTTTTGAAGGAAAGACGAAACTATCTCAGCAAGTTCGAAAGGCAGATAAGAAAGGAAATAAATCGTTTTGATTGGGTTAAAAGGTTGTCCCGATAAAGTTCTCACTACAACAACCTGTTCGAAAGGGTAGCCAAGAAGAAAACACACATTTTATTCTCTTTAATTTAACTAAAGGAAACCAAAAGGGATAAACCTTCTTCCTTGACTTTGGGGTGTTGAAAAGATTTCTGGTTAACACTATATATTCATTTGATGGTGACATAACTCACATATTTTCAAACAAACACAAGCCTAAGCATCCAACTTCCTAACTCAACCTTGCAAGCACACCAAAACACTCCCTACCATGACCATAGCCCTTTTTCCCCCTTGTGGCTTATGTCCCAAGACAATTTGGGATGTTGTGCTCCATTTTCTTCAACTTCATGTTGGTAGATATTATTGTGGTGATGGTATAAGAACTATACTAGAGTTTAGAAGAGAAAGATTTAGATTTAAAGAAGTTTTAAAGGATTGAAGTAGAGAAAGAAGTGTAGGAATTTATTTTCTTTTTTCTAAAACATTGATATTATGAAATAAATGAAACATGAGATAATGTTGTAGAAACATAAAAATACCTTCTACACCCCATCTCGGCCAGCAAAGATGCCCACTTTCCTCCCTTCCGATACAAGCACATGCTCCTTAAAGCTTGCCTTTATTCCCACCATTATCCATGCCTTGAATTAAGAGTCAATTTTCCATTAATTAATCCTACTTACTTTAATAACTTTTCTATTAACTTAAGTGTTTTTAACTTTTTATTTATTTTTTCATATGTTATAATACAAGTTCCAAATAGTTCGAACAACCAATGTTTAGCAAAAAGTAGTTTACCAATAAAACGAGTTCGGTCACATTATTGATACTTCTACGAACTATTTATCTTTATAAACAAATTTCAAAACAAATTTTCTCATCATTAGTTAGTATTTAAAAATGGGTCATCAAGGTTGTTAACTCAATTTATTCACATTTAATCCAAGATACAAATATTAAAATAATTCTGATATTTAAACACGTAGGGTTAAAGACAATTGTTACTTATACATTTATCACTACAAGCCCAAAGCCATTCATTTATATTTATCTTTTAAATATTCATTATTAGATATCTAATTATACTCCATGTATAATTAATAATAAGGGTTAAAAAAATTGTTAGTTAAAAAATGTTTACTATAACCCAAACCCATTTTTATACTTATTATTAACTTTAAAACATTCATTCTAATGGTCAAAGCATATCCACACTTATTAATTAAGGTAATACAATTTTAATTGAACTTTTTAATACCATTTATTTAACTTAAGTGCTTAAAATTCTATTATCCCGCCTTTTGGCAAGGCCGTGACACCAAGGACTTGACTAGAGACCAAGGACAATCCGTCCCGAAGATCGGTTGTACACATGTTTAATATGGATACCGGCAAATTTGGTTCGAGTCCGAATCAAGCTACAAATAACGTGACAAGACAAGCAAAGCTATTAAGCCAACATTCCAAATTTCAGGTCAATTGGAGTTCGTATGCTAAAGTTATGGATCGATCAAGATTCACATAGAAGACGTCATTTCGTATAATTCACTTGTGTATCCATCCACTTCGTATCCATCATCCATCAGCAAGTATCCATTTCGTATCGATCTCCCTCCATCCATTTCGTATCGATCAATCAAGCATTAATATGAAACCAACAGCCATCAATCGATATGAATGAACCAATAGCCAACATTGATACGAAGCGGCCTCCAACCATCGATACGAAGTAGCATGCGAGCATCTATACGAACATAGCCTATATGATCGATACGAAGAAGGCATGGTCAAAAAAAGGAAGCGGTCTGTTAGCATAATACTCAGATCTCCCTTGAACTATCCTTCATGCCATCACTACACACTTGATCGATACACACAAGACTAATACGAACAACGATCGATACGCGCAGTTCAGCCAACCTACAAATCCAACCTTGGATGGATCATAACTCAAAATCTATAAGTCCAAATGCTACCAAATTTTCACAGCAGCATACTTACCACCTGAGGAATGCTTTTGATCGATCGCAGTCCAAAAGGAGTAGATCTTGATTGATACGAAGAGCACATGGATCGATCAGGGATCGATCCCAAATGACCTCAGATCGATCTGGTGGGCCCACCCATGTGTAAGAAGGAGTATTCCGAGATCTAAACCAGATATTTCCAGACCGCACCTATAAATAGCAACAGTTAGCACCAAAATTAGTCACCAACACCCTTGAATAGAATTGTGTAGAGAGATTAATGAAGAAATTAAATTAAAATAGAGAAGTAACACAGTTGAATGCAAAAGGAACAACAAAAATGAGAACACCAGATTTATAGTGGTTCATCGTAACTGCCTATGTCCACTTTGAATATAATCTTGATTACTTTTCCAATCACTTGAGTACAGCTACAATCCGTAAACAAACAACCCGAATATAAGTTTGAACTGAAAAGAAGCGACTATAAAAAATGGCAGAGTATCCCTGGAGTTCTCGAAAAAAAGGTCCCTTCAATTGTACCCATGCCCCTCTATTTACAGATGAAGATAGGATGGACTCCCTGCGCAGGCCCAAGACCAAGGTAGCTCGGCCAATGGTCGTAAGTCAGGTTGACCGAGCGAGTCATACCGAGCCACCAATGCCGAACGATGGTTGCCGATCGACCTTGGGCTTCTTGTTAGTAACTCGAAATTTGTCCTCACATAACTCGAGGGAAGTGGTGGTACGAGTCGAAGTAAAGGAAGGCCGGTCGCACCACTTCTACACCAACTTTCTTGACCGATCAAGACCGAACCAACATAGCCGAGCGACTTGTGTCCAACTCTCTGAGGCCGGGCCATTAAATACCGAACCAAATGTACCAATTCCTCTTAGGCCGATCCACCAAGTGCCGAGCCACCCTTGCCGAGCGATCTCTCCTTGGACATCTTGACCAAACCATCTTGGTTTCCCTTCCTTGATCGAGCGAATCCTACCCTAACACTTCTGAAGCAAGACCACAATCACCAAACCACCAGGGCCGAACTCATCTATACCGAGCCACTAGGACCAACTCCATCTTGACCGAGCCGCTCTGTCCCGCCCGACTTGGCCGAACCTCTATGCCTATGCTTCTACACCGACCCACCTTCGCCGAGCCTTACAGTTACACTGACCCATGCGTATAGGCCGATCCAAACTTGAGTTACATCGGTCTCTTATACTTTCAATCATCTCTTAGCTCGAGTCCTGCCTAAGTTCAACCATAGGTTCTGCGACTATCGCCATGTAGCCGGGCCAAAGTGCCGGGTAACATTTGCCCCCCAAAATGCATCGTGTGAATCAACACGACGTGCTTTGAATCAACAATTAGTCCTTGCTTTCAAAAGCTAGCTCATCCAGAAAGATAATCGCCTGTCGTTTAGATCATGTTCCTAACTTTTCAAAAGCTGAATGCATACGATCTTACGAAGACTAAACCATGGCGGACTTTCCTAACATTACGTGCGCTTATACACATATATATGTATATATATGTATACATACATATATGTATATATTTAACCCTTCTTCTCTTCTTTTTTTTCTTTTTTTCTTTTTTTGTATATATATATTTTATTTTATTGCGGGTCGGTTGACGTACGAGCACCGAACCACTCGTTCGGCTTACTCAGTATCACCTAGCATACTCACTCAGTACTCTGACCGGTTCCACAGGGTATGACCTTTTCACCTTCCCTTCTACACATATAAAAGCCCTACACCTCAGCCTTTTCTTCTCACTTTCATTTTATTATTTTCTTCCTCCGGCTCTACTCGAAACCCAAGTTCCGTCCCCCTATCGAACTGCCATCTCCCTCCATTCAATCGTCCTCCCTAACATGCTCCCCTATCATTTTCGCCTTCAAGCCCCAGCTTCAAATTACTGCATAGGTAAGGATCTACGCCCCGTTTAGTACTATTAGGGCTTGCCTTCCTGAACTCGACTTAAGCTTGAGTCGTGTATGCATACGACTCCTCATGGTGAGTGGGAGAGGAGAGAAATATGAGGAGTGAGAGTATAGGCAAAGATAGCGGAAAGTTTAACATAAGTGTTTTTAGAAAGGGAGGTGGGTAAGTTTGGGGTCAGTGCATAGGATATAGAGTCGCACTCAGCAAACTGACCGAAGGAGAAGAATCAGTAGGTTCATGGAGTAGGGTTGGATATACAGGCACTCAATGGAAGTACGGGTCGATAGGAAATGTGAGTGATCGGTCGGTAAACCTTTGTTGGAAGTCATGCTAGTGAGAGGCTCGGTACTCTAAGAGGGAGTGTCGTTCGTTCTCGAGTGAAAGAGAGAGAGAGAGTGGGTCGGTCAATACGTACTTAGGAGAGTGGGTCGCTTGGTATTTAAAGAATTGCTATGGGTCGGCAGGAGTCTAGGGCAGTGACTCGGTATGTATTAAGAAATGTGAAGGAGGGGAGTATAGTGAGATGGTTCGGCATCCGATAGAGTGATGTTGGTCGGTAGAAGTCCGAGGGAGGTCGTTCGATAATTAGGGGGAGGTAGTGAGGAAGTGGATCGGCATTGGCAATCAAAATTGTTGCAACTCAAACATAGTACATATTTTGGTAACTTACATCCACAACCAACCACAGCATATCAGATAATGACAGGCAATAAAGCATAAATGCCCAAGGACTCAATCTGAACTAACTCCCCCATAGCTTGAACAATCTTAAATGCAAATTTAACTCAACAAATGTGAACAACAGCCTTCACACTCTATGATGCCAATGTTCGATTCCAAGACTTCCACTGCCAATCACATGATAAACTACAGGGGACGGTCAGCAATGACGATCTCTGAGGACAAAAACTTAAAGTTCTATTGCACCACACTTGTGTTTAAAACTTTAGTTTTTTCTGCACTCATGTTTGAGTCATCGCACTAGTTCACACACAAAATGGAGGATATATTGTTGTTTGTTATATCTGATATCGATTGTCTTTCAAGTATAGCTTAAATAGGTATCTTCCCATATTAAACGCTCATTGAAGATGTCCAAAAGATCCAGCTCTGCTATAGTTTCTAATAAGCCTGAGTCAATTTCTCGGCAGAAGGTAGTAGGAACTTCGAATCCACCGACAACTTCTACACAAGGTATTCCGGATCCATCTGCTGTTGTTATAGGTCGGACTCCCGATGTTATAGACGGAGCAGTTATCCTGGATAATCCTATTGATTCACAAGCTTCAAAAATCGGCGAAGCCGCTCTTCGTCGGTTGAGCTCAATTCATGGAATCCCTTTCGACGACGTTTTAGTTCCATCAGGACAAGATCGGCCTCACCTGCCCCCAGCCGGGCATACAGCATGCAACAAATTCATGTGCTGGGTCGGAAGTGTGTCACCTTTCAATTCATTTCTCCGTGAAGTGTTAGGGTATATCGGGATTGCTCCGGCATAGGTACACCCCAATAGCCACGCGTTTATTCATGGCACTTGTATTCTCTTCATGAGCACCTTATTCAGACTCCCTACTCCCGAGGATATCCGCTATATCTACCGCTTCAAAAGATGGTCTGACAGTCCATCCTTCATATTTCTCGAGCCATATTCCAAATGTCAAATCCTGACGGGGGTGTGTAGTAAATTTTTCCAGTATAAGCAAGAGTAGTTTTACATACGCTACTCATGGCTTTGCGAGAAGATGGCTGGAAGGGAGTAAGTTTCATTCCTAGACTGATATATGTCTAAGGCTCGAAGTGCATCCTTTCTAAACTTCCTTTGACTTTTATAGGTATCCGCCCACGACCTGAAGGCGTTGGGTATTCTGAGGCCGTCAAGGCCATTCGAGTCATTCCCATGGGAGACCGTGAGATTAAATCTGTTATTTCCAATGAATTGCTTTCGAGGTTTGGATTACTTATGGAGGGTCGCCGAACTAGCCTTCAAATTGGCGCCCCTACAACTGGATCCGCTGCGGAGAAAAGCAAAGAGCAGGCCGGACCTTCGGTGCCTCCTACAGAAGGGGCCTCCGATACAACTAAGGAAGGTAAAATTAAGGAGACCGGGGTGCCAGAAGCGACTGACGAGAATATAAGTTCCGACATAGCACCGATAACTGACGCACCCAGCATTGATGAAGCGCCTCCCCTTCAAAGAGGAAAATGAGCCTAGCCTACAAGCTGAAAAAGAATACAGTAGGCGGAACTTAAAAAGTTATAATTACTCCAGTTGAAAGTGAGTCGTCTCTCCAAAATTTAGAGGGTTCACTAAAAGGTCTATCAGACCTGACCATCCCTGACTACTTACTAAATTATGGCTTCAATGACCCAGAGGTTATGGGACTTAATTCACCCGCGAGAAGCGATGAAGGCGATCAGGCTCATCATCAAGGAGAGAAAACTCCAATAAGTAAAGCAAAAAAACACTGGTCCATCGGGGGGATGCAATAGGACACACACAAACACTTACACTTCACCCTACACTTAAATTTTAGTTATCATATGATTCCCACTAAATCGTCCGCACTTGGTTTCTGTTCAAGTGATATAGGGCGTACATACGGCATTAACCGTCTTTGCGGATCCTCTATCTTCTACCATTCGCGTCGAGATTCAGGATCAGGTAGACGCCGAGATAGGATGACAGTGGCTATAGAGACTACTGTCCCAAAGATTCATCGTCTTCCAAAAGAAAATTTTATAGTCATTCCTTATATCCAAACGATCCTCCCCTCAGTCAGAGCACAGTAGGGAAAAATCTACTCAGAAGGGATCCCGATCCGAAACTCCCCACGACCAACACTCTGGATCGTCGAGCACCAAGCAATCTCGTGAGCCCCATAAGAAGTCTGTGACTCCGGCTATGCAGACTTCCCCAGCCTCCGCACACGATCCATCGACGACAGAAAAATTAGCCGAGCTCAAAGCCACATTCCCGAAGATATGTTTCGATGGATTGAAATTTCTCCCTGCGATTCATCCTATTCCCATATATGTCAAATAAAGCGCCATCGCCTGCACCAACGACTTTTACATCCAGCATGATGCATTTGTACATTTGGCAGAGAAAGTTTTAGAGGTTTCCATGGAACGTCAACATGAGATCGATCGCCTGAAACTTGAATCCATTCACGATGAAGATATCATCAAAGTCCAAGATAAAGAGCTATACTTGTACAAGTCTCAAATTGAGGCCACTTAGAAACATGCTAAGGACATGGACAAGGCAGTCAGTCGCTTGGAGGCCGCTCGCAGGAAGGAAATCGATGAGGCAGTCCAACGTAGTGGTGCTTTAGCTTAAGAGAAAGACTCAATTCAGAAAGAAAAGGTATTCTCGGTCGGCGAGTTAAAGAACTGGAGGAGCTGCTTGCCAAAGAGAAAGAAGAGAAAACTGCCGCACAGGAAGAGTCACAACGATATTGCAATGAAATCGTCGCAACATGACTCTTAATGACGAAGCTTGACGAGGAACTTTCTAAAGCTGAAGCATTAAAGGATGTATCCCTTGAGGAGGGTAAATGAATGGCGCTGACAGAGGTCGATTCTTGCCTCGAGGCAGCTGCTGAAGCCGGCAGGGAAGAAATTAAGTACCTATTTGATCCCCTTATTGTCGAGTATAATGCTCGAGTTCTCATGCACCGGGATCTATCTTTTCTAGGCGAGGGTTACCTCGAATCATTGTCCGAAGCATGGGATACTTTAATAAAAATTAAAAAAGTTTAGCTGGGCACCGAAGAGGTTGATGAAGAAGATCTTGTAAAGGAAGTGCTTCAAGGAAACGAGCCTTCTGATTTATCTGCAGCAAAAACCCTCTTCAGAAGAGATTCCTCCTCATCGAAGGGGAAGGAGGACATTGCTGGCCCATCCGGAACTGAGTCTCCAGTTCCCCCTTCCGCTCAGCCGGTTGGTTTCTCATCACTCAATCCTATCGAGCAGCATGTCGGCTATGACCCAGAGAAGCCCGGGCTTGATATTCACGTTCTATCCTCTATTCCAGAGGGTGAGACTCCGAAAACAGTTGAGAGTCAGCCAGAAGCTGGTATGTAATTTTTTATTCTAGGGTCCAAAGAACCATCGCTTTTGACGAATAATAGATGTATTCTAACATTTATCTTTAATGGCTTCATATAGGCCATTTTGATCCCGAACCAACTCCAAGGAGCGATGTCGCCATGGAGAAGAAAGAGAAAATGGCGGAAGAACTTCACACTGAGGGTACTCCTGGGCCAGATGCCCAAGTGATCAGGGTGCTTGACGAGGACAAACTCGAGAATCCCGATCCAATAGACGAACATGGCGAGGTTGAAATCACTGGCACCTCCGGACCTACTTCAAAACGTAGCATGGGGGAGCTAATCATGGAAGAGGAGAAAAAGAAAGTCGAAATTAAGATTGAACCTCAGGTGGTGGAACTTGATGATCCTTTAAATAGGCCCTTGAAGATAATTCACCCTGGGGGGAACACACATCTGAATGTCCCTCTTCCTCCCCGGATACCACCTTATTGGGAAGCAGAGGGTCCAGGAAGAAGCGCTTGGACGAGGAACCTTCGTAGAAGCCGAAGAAGGAGAAAAAGTCAAAGAAGTAATTATCATCATGTCATACCTCGTTCAGCCTAAATAAACCTAAGTCATGTAATTGTTTTTATTTATTTTTATAGTCGTTGTGAATAGACTTTTGCTCCAAACTCCGGAAAAGTTGTAATGGAACTTAATTTTGGGTTAGTAAATAAAATTTTGTTACGTTTTCTTCCACGATTCTCATTGTTTAGCCTATTGTCTAACTTGCAGTTGAAATTCGAAATCTTATGGGTTACATAAGCTCGGTCCGCTTTCACATGACTTGGAATTTTTTTAATTATTTATACTCTAGTCTGCACTCTGGGGACTTAGAGTACTCTAGTCCGTGCTCTGGGGACTTAGAGATTTTTGGATCGTTTATACTCTAGTCCGCAATCCAGGGACTCATAGTACTCTAGTCCGCACTCCGGGGACTTAGAGATTTTTGAATCTTTTATACTCTATTCCGCACTTCGGGGACTCAGAGTACTCAAGTCCGTGCTACATGGACTTAGAAAATTTTGAATCGTTTATACTCTAGTCCGTACTCTGAGGACTCAGAGTACTCTAGTCCACGCTCCGGGGACTTAGAGATTTTTGAATCGTTTATACTCTAGTCCGCACTCCGGGGACTCAGAGTACTCTAGTCCGCGCTCCAGGGACTTAGAGATTTTTGAATCATTTATACTCTAGTCCGCACTCCGGGGACTCAGAGTACTCTAGTCCGTACAGTGGGGACGTAGAGATTTTTGAATCATTTATACTCTAGTCCGCACTCCGAGGACTCAGAGTACTCTAGTCCATGCTCCGGGGACTTAGAGATTTTTGAATCGTTTATACTTTAGTACGCACTCCGTGAACTCAGAGTACTCTAGTCCGCTCTCCGGGGACTTAGAAATTTTTGAATCGTTTATACTCTAGTCCGCACTCCGGGGACTCAGAGTACTCTAGTCCGTGCTCCGGGGACTTAGAGATTTTTGAATCGTTTATACTCTAGTCTGCACTCTGGAGACTCAGAGTACTCTAGTCCACGCTCCGGGGACTTAGAGATTTTTGAATCGTTTATACTCTAGTCCGCACTCCGGAGACTCAGAGTACTCTAGTCCGCGCTCCGGGGACTTAGAGATTTTTGAATCATTTATACTCTAGTCCGCACTCCGGGGACTCGGAGTACTCTAGTCCGTACTCCGGGGACTTAGAGATTTTTGAATCGTTTATACTCTAGTCTGCACTCCGGGGACACACAGTACTCTAGTCCGCACTACGGGGACATAGAGATTTTTGAATCTTTTATACTCTAGTCCGCACTCCAGGGACTTAGAGTACTCTAGTCCGCGCTCCGGGGACTTAGAGATTTTTGACTCGTTTATTGATCAACTTTTAGTTTTAAGTCCACGTTCATACGCCGGATAGATTAATACAATTTGACTTTGCCATGAAATTGTAACACACGGAACATCAACTCTTCATAGAAAAATAGCATCAAGCCTTTATTGAATATATAAAAAATAGGGACAAGCTGAATTGCCTTATTACATGTTGAAAAAAAAGAACAACAAAAGGAAACATACACTTGAAACAACTGCTACTAAAATGCAAAATAAAAAAACTATGTGTAATAACGATGCAAATGCTCGCTAGTCCATGCTCTATGGAGTGTCATGCCATCAACAGTCGCTAGCTTTAAGGTTCCATCTCCAAGCTTCCATTCAATGACATACGGACCTTCCCATGTTGGATTCATATGTGACGGGATTGGAAAAACTCGCTTTAAAACAATATCACCCACATCAAAGATTCTCAGTCGAACTTTTTCATTATAATATCGAGCGACTTGGTGTCGTTACGCAACCGCCCATAAATCAGCTTCTTCACGTTTCTCATCGACAAAGTCCAATGATTTTAGTAAAAGATCCTGATTTGTCTTAGGATCATAATGAGTCACTCGGTGAGAGGGAACTTCAAGTTCCACAGGTATAACAGCTTCGGTGTCGTATGCCAAGGTGAATGGAGTGTGGCCAGTCGTGGACTTGTGGGTGGTTCTGTAAGCCCAGAGTGCTGTCGGAAGCTCATCCACCCACTTTCCTCTAGCCTTCTCCAAACGTTTTTTCAATATAGACTTGATTATTTTATTTACGGCTTCAACTTGTCTATTGGCTTTAGGGCGAGCGACTACCGCAAACCATTATTCAATCCAATATTTTTAGCAGAATTCTTTAAAGTCCCTACTCTCAAATTGAGTTCCGTTGTCCGTGATGATAGTTTGTGGGAGGCCAAAACGGCAAATGATGTTTCGCACAACGAAATTAATGACCTTTTTGGTAGCGATCGTAGCTAAGGGCTCTGCTTTCGCCCACTTGGTAAAGTAATCGACCGCAATAATTGCATATTTTGCACCACCTTTGGAGATTGGCAGGAGCCGATTATATCAATCTCCCATAATGCAAATGGCCAGGGACTAACCATTTGCGTTAGTTCCATCGGCGGAGCTCTCGGGATCTTCGCATACTTTTGACGTTTGTCACATCTTCTGGCATAGTCTGCGGCGTCTCGATTCACAGTAGGTCAATAGTATCCATAGCAGAGGATCTTTTTGGCTAGTGTCTGCCCCCAGTATGGTCGCTACATTCTCCTTCATGAACTTCTTTCAAGACCCGCTTTATCTCGTTGTGGGCGATGTACTAAAGTAAGGGAACTGAGAATCCTTTCCGATACATTACCCTATCCTTCATTATATACCACGAGGCTTTGGGAATGACTTGTCGTCTTTCGTTCTTTCTCTTAGGCAAAGTCCCATGCAACATGTATTCTTTGAACGGAGTCATCAATGACTCCATTTCAGTTTCTGTCCTTAACACAGGTTCTACTTCCATTTCATTTATGCTCGGGGCATGTATTGTTTCGACAGGGACTAAGATCATCTGATGTGCATCACCAGTACTCACGAATTTTGATAATGAATCGATATCCCTATTTTATCCACGCGGGATATGCGAAATATCGTAATATTCAAAGTCTGCCAACAGTTCTTGAACTCGAGAAAGGTATGGGGCAAGTCTCTGCCCCTTTGCTTGATAGTCTCCCCGTACTTGGTACACCACTAATTGTGAGTCACAAAAGATTTCAACCGATTTAACTCCGAGTTCCCTGGTAAGTTTCAAGCCAGCAATTAATGCTTCATATTCGGCTTCATTATTTATAGCTGGGAAGTTGAGTTTCAAAGCATAAGAAATTGATCGGTTTTCAGGAGTTACAAGAATAACACCAGCCCCAGAACAATGGTCGTTGGATGCCCCATCGGTGTATAGTTTACATCGAGTGGGGGGAGTTACATCACCACCACTTGGCTCGTCTAAAATGGTGAACTCTGCAATGAAGTGTGCTAGCGCTTGCCCTTGGATAGCCCTCCATGGCAGGTAAGTGATATCGAATTGATTTAACTCAATGTTCCACTTGAGTAACCTTCCAGAGGTTTCTGGTCATTGGAGCACCTGCCGCAAAGGTTGATCGGTATAAACACTGATCGGGTGTTCCTGAAAATACGGACGGAGCTTGTGTGATGCAATCACCAAGCAGTAGGCTATCTTCTCAATCTTAGGATAATTTCTTTCTACCCCCGTTAAACGTTTACTGACATAGTATACTGGCTTTTGAATTCGATCCTCCTCACGAACCAAGGTGTACTGATGGCATGCTAAGACACGACCAAGTAAACATATAACTCTTCATGGTGTCCTGGCTTTGATAGAACTAGGGGATTCTCCAAGTGTCTCACGAGAGCTCGGAACGCATCCTCATAGTCCGGCGCCCATTCAAAATTTCTCTTGCCTTTACTTATCACATCGAAGAAAGGAATGCATTAGTCGGTTGCTCTGGATATGAATCGACTCAACGCGGCGACTTTTCCATTTAGGCTTTGTACTTGCTTTATAGTTCTGGGCGCTTGTATGTCTCGGATAGCCTGAATATTTTCTGGGTTGGCTTAGATTCCCCGCGCATTGCAATAAAACCCAAAAACTTTCCCGATGCAACACCAAAGGAACACTTCAGTGGATTGATTTTCATTCCGTAGTATCTGAGTATATCAAACATCTCTGCTAGGTCTCGAATGTGGTCATTTGACTACCGTGACTTCACGAGCATGTCATCCACATAGACTTCCATTGTCCTACCAATTTGGTCTTTAAACATCTGATTTACCTGTTATCCCGTCTTTTGGCAAGGCCGTAACACCAAGGAATTGACTAGTAACCAGTAACGGCCCGTCACAGAGATCAGTGATATACAGGCTCACTACGTATATCGATGAATTTTGTCCGAATCTGGATCGAGCCAAAATCGGTAGGACATAAGAAGCTAAGCCATGAAAGCCAACGTTCCAAATCTCAAGTCAATCCGAGTTCGTATGCTAAAGTTACGAGCGATGCAAGAGGGAGTGAAAATCAATTGCCGGTCGACTCGCTCCTTCGACTCGCTTCACAACACTCAGGAGAATCCAACTTCGACTCGCTCCTTCGACTCGCTCCACGTCCTTTAGAGTTGTTCTCTTCGACTCGCTCCAGTTTGAAGCCATCGAGAGTGCAAACTTCGACTCGCTCTACTCGAACAACTGTTCGACTCCATCAACTTCGACCTCTCTGCTCAAACCTCCCAGGACGCCCCATTTCGACTCGCTCTCCCAGTGCTAGCTTCGACTCGCCCAACCAGTTCTAGCTTCGACTCGCTCGACCAAAGCTTGCTTCGACTCGCTCGACCAAGTACTTACTTCGACTCGCTCGAAGCAACATCCAGGACAGAGTAAGAATCAGGCGCCACGTCATCGATTCGAACGGAAGCGAGTCGAAGGGAACAGCCTGCCAAAAACTCCATTTTGTATCGATCATATCTCCCAATCTACAAATCCAAATGCTATGAAAATTTCACAGAAGACTACGTGCATGCTAAAGAATGTTCACGCCAAATTTCGACTCCATTGGATGAAATCTTGAGTGAGTCGAAATCAGCTCATGTCGATTACGGATCGGACCGAAACTTCACGGGCTTGGACGTACGGGCCTGGTCACATGCCAGAGAGGGTCTCCCGAGATCTGAGCGAAATATCAGCCTCCTACACCTATAAATACACCCCCAAAGCCAACAGAAAAGTGGTTCTTCTTCCTCTTCGAGCTCTCCAACGTCCGGACTCCGCCAGATCCAGATCTGAACTCCAATGCTGCTGCTATCAACAAGATTCACGGCTGCAAATCACAATTGACCGCTGTAAAACATTGAATTCACTTGTAATCAAAAAAGAAAGATCAATAAAGCAAACTATTTCATAGTGGACGTAGGCAATACGCCGAACCACTCTAAATTCTTGTGTCTCCTTGCACTTTAATTATTCTCATCTCTGAAATTTGGAGTTTTTGTTAGATAATTCCTCTCTTTTCATTTAATTTCTTCATTTTATCTCTTCAAAAACTTCCGAAGAGTGTTGTGCCCAATTTTGGTACAAACACTTTGGTGCTTTCACTGAGAAAACCCAATTTCTCTCCCACTCTTTGGATCTCCTATCTATATTGGATTGCATAAATCTAAGAAGAAGATCCTAATCTAGGACTTCGAAGCCCTTCCATTCTACTCAGATTTGCAATCAGATCTAGGAAAGGACTTCACCAATTCATTATGGTGAGCACACGTACCACCTCTGCAGCCGCTGATCCAGGAGCACGGGACCGACAAAACCCCATGCAATCACCTCCGTCCAACCTATATGCTACAGGACCGTCAGATCCGTCAGGTCCAGTCACTAGACAAGAATTCCAGACATTGCTTCAGGAGTCGACCCAAAGTCGACAGTAGTTAGCGGAACAACTACGCGCCAACACGGAGTTGACTAACCAGCTAAATCACCAAAGGCGAAGGAGATCTAGAAGAGACCAAGGTTCCCATTCCTCCACAGAGAGTTCAGCCTCCTCCGATGGTCAAACTAGATCTACACATCCACGGTTGGGTGGAAGCTACGCCCAGGCCACAGGACAACAACCTGCTTCGAACCTTGGGCAACCGAGAGTTGGACCATCCGTTAGCCTCCGCATAGAACCTTCCACTCGGGGAGGAGCTGCTCCTTATCATGTTACCGGCAACATTGCTACTACCACCACTGTTGAGCGAGGAGGCGACGCTAGGAACCAAGCTGACCCTCAACATAACCAACGGGAGAAGATTCCTGAACCTTATGTCCTAGAGGATGTCGAACCAAGGAGGCGAGGCACGGACCGTCGACCGCATCCGGTCCAGGCTCGCGCTGTGGAACCCGACCACACCTTGGCACAACATGCTCCAAGTGTCCAAACGATGGATATACCAACGATGATTCGCCAAATGATCCGTGAAAGTCAGGGTTTGTCTAATGATGACTGGGGAATCTCCCGAAGTCATACCCCTTTCACTAATGATGTTTTATATGCTGAACCACTTCGGCACTTCAGGATGCCAGCTTTGCCAGTTTATGAAGGGAGTTCTGACCCCAATCAACACGTCCTGAAATACGAATGGATAATGAATGCTGCTAGAGCTGATGACGCAGTAAAGTGCCGTAGTTTCCCCATTTCCCTGGGAGGCATCGCTACCATGTGGTTCACTCGTTTGCCACCACGATCCATCTCCAACTTTGACCAGATGGCCACTAAGTTTGTCGAACAATTCCGTATGCATGTGGCGAGGCCAAAGGACGTTAACACCTTGTCTAGTGTTATGCAAGCTCCCGGAGAAACACATAGACGTTACTTGGAGCGATTCCATGCTGCATGTGCAGAGATAAGCAATCCCAACAATAACTCTATCCCGATGGCTCTGACTAAGGGGATTGATGCTAATTCCAAGTTCGGAAGTTGGTTGGCTGGGAAACCACCTGCGTCATTGGACCGTTTCTATTCCAAGGCAGCCCAATTCCTGAGGAGGGAGGATGCGAGACAGTCTAGGAAACAGAATGACGCAGGACCCAACATGGAAGGAATCCAGAGTAACATCGCTGTTAAACAGACTAGAGATAGTTCTGGAAAAGTTCAGTTGAACGTCCAAAATAAGCAGAATCAGCAGAGGGACAATAGGAATCAGAACAAAAAACGCGATCAGGATCGTGGACCACGGCGTAGAGCTTCCATGTACGAAAACTACACTCCATTGAACACGTCGTTGGAAAATGTGTACTTGCAGACCTGCAATACAATACAGTATAAGAAGCCTGCCCCGAAACCACCAACCGAAAGACAAATCCAAACGGGAAAGTTCTATAGATTCCATGAAAGTTATGGCCATAATACCAATGAGTGCCGACACCTACAAGACCTCATTGAAAAGCTGATACGTGAGCGGAAGTTGGATCAGTATGTGCGGGCGCCGCAATCCGGTGGTGCGAGCCCATCGAATCAGAACCGTGCGCCGAATCAGGAAAGACAGGAAGAACCCGCTCGTGCGGACGGGAGGTTGGTCATTAACACAGTAAGCGGCGGTCCTCACCCGACAGATCAAAGCTGGAAGGAAATGGAGTCATATGCCAGTTCTATCAGACATGCGGACTTCGAGTGTTGCAGTAATTTTGATGAGGGGGCTCCGGCCAAGCAACAAAAAACAATAATGGATGACATCGTGTTTAGAAGCAGAGACGCGGATAAGATCGAGGCTCCCACTATCGACCCACTGGTCATCTCTGCACAAGTAGGTCCCGCTTGGATAAAAAGGATATTAGTTGACAGTGGAAGCTCTGTGAATATTTTGTTCAAATGGGCTTATGATCAAATGAAGATGGAAGCCGTAGACTTAAAGCCTTGTCTGTCTCGAGTCCATGGTTTCAACGAAAGTGCCACAATTCCCACTGGGATGGTGGAACTGCTTGTGGAGTTGGGAGTAGGGGAACGTCGGAGAGTACGAATGTTGCAATTCATCGTTCTGGACATAGACTCCCCTTACAATGCTTTCCTAGGCCGACCGGCCCTCGCTGAATTCAGAATAGCCATTGCCCCATGGTTTTTGACCTTGAAATTTCCCACTGACCATGGAATAGGAATCATTTACGGAGATTAGGCCACTGCTAGAGCCTGCTATGTCGCTAAGCTACGGGAAGCACAGCAGAAGGAGAAGGGGAAGGACGTAGAGAAGTCTCACTCCGTTCGTTTCGCCGACAATTGACAATTAGCGCCCGGGCCCAGGCCTGGGCACCCCAGCCAATTCCTCAGGGACCTTGACCCGAGAGAAACTGAAGACGAAGGAGAATCTAAAGAAAGTCAAGCATCCCCAGCTGAACTGACAATTGATGTCCCAATTGGCAATAACGATGATTCAAAAATGATAAAGATTGGATCTCAGCTAAGCCAGCAAACTCAAGAGGAATTGGTTGAATTTCTACGGGAAAATCTCGATGTATTCGCCCGGACACACTCCGATATGTGTGGGATCTCGCCAGACATCGTGAGCCACACTCTGAACATTGACCCACGGCATGTCCCGGTCAAACAAAAAAGGCGCGGTATGGATCCAGAGAGATCTGCCGCCCTTAAGGAGGAAGTAGAAAAGCTCGAAGCGAACGGATTCATTCGAGATGCGCTATACCCCGAATGGGTGTCAAATCCTGTACTTGTCTAAAAGCCAAATGGGAAGTGGAGAACATGTGTCGACTATTCCGATCTAAATAAAGCATGCCCCAAAGACAGTTTCCCGCTCACTAGGATTGATCAGCTAGTGAACTCGACGGCTGGACATGAACTCTTATCCTTCATGGACGCGTATTCAGGCTACGATCAGATACCGATGCATTTACCCGACCATGAACACACCAGCTTCGTGACCAATCTGGGACTTTACTGTTACAAGGTTATGTCGTTCGGACTCAAGGACGCCGGAGCCACTTACCAACTGTTGGTCAATCAGATGTTCGCTAATCAAATCGGGAAGATAATGGAAGTATATGTGGACGACATGCTCGTAAAGTCACGACTCTCTACCAACCATGTAAAAGACCTGGAAACTATGTTCAATATACTTCGGGAGTACAAGATGAAGCTCAACCCACTGAAATGTCACTTTGGAGTTGCGTCCAGAAAGTTCCTTGGGTTCATCGTTAACGCCCGGGGAATCGAAGCCAATCCCGAGAAGATTTGGGCAATCAGAAACCTGGAAACTCACAAAACTATAAAGCAAGTCCAGAGTCTCAATGGGAAAGTAGCAGCATTGAGCAGGTTCATTTCAAAGTCCACTGACAAATGCATTCCCTTCTTCGATCTAAGTCGAAAAGGGAAACGAAACTTTGAATGGACCACAGAGTGCGAGGGTGCTTTCCAAGCGCTAGTCCAACATCTGTCTACACCACCGACACTGTCAAAGCCTATTGATCATGAGAAGCTGTTCATATATCTAGCGATATCAGAAAATGCTATCAGCGCTGCGTTAATCCTAGAGGAAAACAAGATACAGAGGCCCGTATACTATGTCAGCAAACGATTGACTGGGGCTGAAAGGAATTATCCGAAGTTGGAAAAGTTGGCTTACTGCCTTTTCATTGCATCAAGAAAACTCCGACCATACTTTTAGGCACATTCCATTATTGTTTACACCGACCAGCCGTTACGACAGGTACTCTCGCGGCCTGAGACGCCTGGAAAGTTACTCAAGTCAAACATCGAACTGAGCCAGTTTGACCTTACTTACGCTCCGAGATGGACCATACAAGGACAAGTCCTAGCCGATTTCATAGCTGAATTTACCACCCCAGAGGACTTGCCCGAAGCCAGTGAATCCCCCGAGTACGTCTGGAAACTTTATACTGACGGAGCATCAAACGATCGGTGTTCGGGCGCTGGTATTGTACTTGAAACTCCCGAGGGTCGATCCATATGTTATGCCTTAAAGTTCGATTTCCATGCGACTAATAATGGAGCAGAATATGAAGCCCTCCTAGCCGGCTTTAAACTAGCTAGAGATTTGAGGATTATCGCAGTGGAAATTTATTGTGATTCACAATTGGTTGTGTGCCAAGTACAAGGAGAATATCAAGCAAGGGATCGAAGGTTGGCTGCTTACTTAGCGCGAGTTAAGGAAGTACTGGACCATTTCGATTACTACGCCATATTCAGTATACCGCGAGAACGCAACCAAAAGGCCGATTCGTTGGCAAAGTTAGCCAGCACAAGCAAAGCTCAACAAATGGGACTCATACCCGTGGAAACATTATCTTCCCCAAGTATCGACCGAGCAGAAATAAACCGGGAATGTGAATCCGTCCCCGAAAGGGATTCCTGGATGACTCCACTCAGAAATTACATTGAGCACGGAACCCTACCGAAGCGCAGGAGTGAAAAAAGACAAGTCCTTCGAAAGGCGTCAAGGTTTACCATCCAGAATGGACTCATGTACAGAAGGGGATATTCAGTCCCCCTACTCTGATGTATAGCTCACGATGAGATCAAACAAGTACTACGCGATGTGCATGAAGGAGAATGTGGCGATCACACCAGGGGTAGATGCTTGCCAAGAAAATACTTCGTTACAGATATTACTGGCCTACCGTGAATCGTGATGCGTTGGAATATGCCAAGAAATGTGATAGGTGCTAGAAACATACCCGAATTCCTAGAGCTCCTCCTACCGAGATAACGCAAATGGTCAGCCCATGGCCGTTCGCAATGTGGGGCATCGACATCATCGGTGCTCTACCTCTAGCAAAAGGTGAAGAGAAGTACGCTGTCGCAGTTGATTACTTTACAAAGTGGGCTGAAGCCGAAGCTCTTGCCACCATTACAATGAAGAAAGTAATCAACTTTGTGGTCTGTAACATCATCTGTCGATTCGGTCTCCCACACACCATAATTACAGACAACGAAACCCAATTCGACAGCACTGAATTCAAAGATTTCTGCAAACAATTTCACATCCAAAAGAAATTCTGCGCAGTTGCACACCCTCAAGCAAACGGACAGGTCGAAGCAGTTAATAAGGTTATAAAATCAATCCTGAAGAAACAACTGGAAAAGGTTGGAGGCAAATGGGTCGATGAACTTCCTATGGCTCTATGGGCTTACCGGACTACTCACAAGACCACGACCGGCCACACTCCGTTCTCTCTTTCCTACGGTTCAGAGGCCGTTATCCGGTCGAGCAAGAAGTACCTTCTCATCGTGTGACATACTACGACCCAAAAACGAATGCTATATTACTTGTTGATTCCCTCGATCTACTAGATGAGAAGCGTGAGGAAGCTGACTTGAGGGCAGCTGCACATCGAAGTCGAGTCGCCAGATTGTACAACGCCAAGGTCTGCCCGTGAACCTTCGAGTTAGGAGATCTCGTCTTAAAAAGAGTTTATCCGGTTCCTTCACATATGAAACCAACATGGGAGGGACCATATGTTATCGAACGAAGGCTCGGAGATGGCACATTCAAGTTGTCAACCGTCGACGGTCTTATCCTGCCGAGAGCTTGGAACAGCGAGAGCCTCCGCCGCTATTACACCTGACATGCTATCTTTATCCATTTAATCTACTTTCTTTTTCTGCAATTTGTTTATGCATTTTGAATTTAGAACTTGTAATAAGGCAACTGACTTTGCCACACTTTCTTATTTCTGCAATAAAATGCAACCTCTTCGAGCCAGAGCTGTGATTTACTTGAAATACTTCATATGACCATCACTATGCATGGAGAGATAAGTCTCATCATACGGTGGGATTTATTCAAATATAGAGTGGCTGCGGTGCAACCAACTACTACCTAAGTGAAACCTGAGCTCGGGGGCAAGCCATCACATAAAAGCCGAAAAAAGGATCAGTACATGATAAACATTCAACTCCGAATTCCCAGAACGCGAAACGGAGTATAAACATTCAACTTCGAATTCCTAGAACGCGAACCGGAGTATAAACATTCAACTCTGAATTCCCAGAGCGCGAACCGGAGTATAAACATTCAACTCCGAATTCCCAGAGCGCGAACCGGAGTATAAACATTCAACTCCGAATTCCCAGAGCGTGAACCGGAGTATAAACATTCAACTCCGAATTCCCAGAGCACGAACCGGAGTATAAACATTCAACTCCGAATTCCCAAAGCGCGAACCGGAGTACAAACATTCAACTCTGAATTCCCAGAGCGCGAACCGGAGTATAAACATTCAACTCCGAATTCCCAGAGCAAGAACCAGAGTATAAACATTCAACTCCGAATTCCCAGAGCGCGAACCGGAGTATAAACATTCAAATCCGAATTACCAGAGCGCGAACCGGAGTATAAACATTCGACTCCGAATTCCCAGAGCGTGAACCGGAGTATAAACATTCAACTCCGAATTCCCAGAGAGGGAACTGGAGTATAAACATTCAACTCCATATTCCCGTAGTGCGAAGTAGAGTATAAACATCCCACTCCGAACTCCCAGGACGTGAGTCGGAGTATAAACATCAGTCCTGAATTTCCAGAGAACAAGTCAAACCATATTTGTCAACTCCGGATTCCCAAAATGCAGAACGGAGCCTGAACACAAACTTCAAAGTTCCCACAGCATGGGTCGAAGTACATGTGTCAACTCCAAACTCCCGGAGCGCGAGTTGGAGTGCAAAAAAAAACAATCTCAAGTCCCCAGATGGCGGGCATCTGATCGAAACTCAAGTCGGCATAACCATTCGCTAGTAAACAAATGAGGATCCCCGGAATGCGGAAATGGTTATCGACAATCAAACAAGTATGGATGCATTACTCGATCTCCAAGTCGACTCAGACATCCGTTCAGTGGCGCCAAACTCAACGAGTTATAAGGATGAAGCGATACAATGTCAGAATTCAATTCGCTTCCCGGTTACAAGCAATGTCCACAGTTCCCGAACTTGGAAAACCGAAACAAACTCAATTCAGAACCCGAAACTTCACAAGTGCAGTCCAGACACTAAAACACTTAACCAAATACACATTGACAAAGAATTATGTCAAAAATAAAGGATTTCATTTCTATTGATTTTAGAAGACGTTCGTGTACAAGTTTTCCAAAAAATTCATACTAGCAGGGGCCGAACCCGCATCTATACACGGCTAAAAAAATGCAGAAAATCAAAATACGCCAGATGGTCATGACTAATCTCTCTTCTTCCTTGGCTTCCTCTTCAGTGTGGACCCACTCGAGCCATCGCCAATCTTCCTCTTCAAGCCCGTGCCTTTAGGCGGTTGGTTTTCAGGCGATGGCATTATATCAACATCTTCCTCCGAACTCGTGTGAATGAGAATGCTTCCTACGGGCGGAGTCGGAGGAACGGGGTCAATCACAGACGGTGGAATGGGCAGGCTGGTTAGAAAGGCAGAACCACCAGGAGAAATCATTCCAAGCAGGGTAGGTCCCGACGCTACCGTCCCAACTCCGAAGCTGCCGCTATAGCCCGCTGCTGCCAGTTCAGCGTCAATCTGAGAAAACATCTCATCTTCAGTTAATACTCGAGCCCCGCTGGGGGCATCAACGCGGGGATCGTCATGGCGGTGGAAGAGCTCATTCATCAGCTGCTCGTCGAACGCGATCGTACCTCCCTGTAGATCGTCGAGCGAAGCAGTGGTACTCACAGTGGTTGCCTCAGTCACGGTAGCCTCCTGCATTTGATATGATTCTTGAGTGGCAGAAGGCATGGCCGGTGCGGCATCAATCACTGGACAAAGAATAAAAGAATTGTTAGAACCTGAACTCAAGCGGAGACTTCGACTCATGAAAGACATATAGAATGTTCGGAATACCTTCCTCAGTTTGGCTTATAAGCGACGGGGTAGCTTCAGTTGCTGGCGCTGCAGTCAGAGACATCCGCGGCTGATCCGGATTTTAGGCAGGAACGGCTTGAGGGTCAGCCGCAGGAAAAAGTTCAGGCTGGGTTGACACCGGAATGTCAAGACTCACATCATGATGTCCAACCCCGGAGCCTTCTCCTACTTCCAAGTGCTGGGTGCCGAGCCTCTCCTTCTCATAAGAGATCATTGAATCGTGGAGAATTCTCTTCTCATCATCAGTTAATAGGCGATTCTCAAGCTCAAATTCATCCACGGATTCGCCTGGGTGCGCCTCTTTCTCCTCCTCGACCAATCGGCCCCAAGCACTGCGGAGATGCATCGAATAGTCATCGAGCCAGGCTAAGCCTCTATGCCTCAGCACATTAGCATTATAGACAACAAGGAGGTCCTCGATGTCGGCCTCCAGCCTGGACTCGGCCAATTTCACCCTTTCGTCGACCTCAGTCTCCGCTTTCTGGACTTTGACCACCGCCGCATCCCATTCTCCCCTGAGCAGGACAGCCTGATCGCACGCCTCCTGGGCTACGTTGTTCGCATCGTCTTTCTCTTTAACCAAGCTGGCGAATTTGGCTTTTAGTTCGTTGTGCTCCTTGACCGCCGCGTCCCGCCCGGCGATAACTTTGGTATTCCGGTGTCCCATCTCCTCCACTAAGGCAACGTGTGTCTGCCCCAACCTCTCCATCTCCGCTTTCGCTTCATCAGCCTTCTTGATGGCCTCAATTTCAGATTTCCGAGAAGACTCGAATTCAGCAGAGAGGACCTGTTAACACTAAAATCGGATAACGCTAACACCCGGTGTATGTTGTGACAATGTGAAAGCACCACCCGTCTACACGAAAACTAAAAGTAAACAGAAAAAGGGAAAAACAGTAAAAGAAACAGTAAATTTTATAGTGGTTCGGCCTAAAGTTAAGCCTACATCCACTTTACATCCTTTATTATATTCTTTGAGCACACTTTTACAAGATTACAACACTTTTACAACACGATTTCTTAGTTACAACACTTTTACAACACCTTTCCATGATTACAACACAATCGAAGTAAGAGATTAGCACTTTGATGACGGATTGCTCTTTGGATCCATGCTGAATGAAGTAGAACTGCTGATGAAGAATCTTCGATGATTGAAGTGTTGGAGGAGTCCAAAATATAGCAGAGTATCGACGCTCTTGAAATCTGGAAAACCCTCCCCTCTTGAATGCGGAGTAGGCGAAGTATTTATAGGGAGTTGCTGGACTTAGGTCGGCCAAGTTATAGGCCGTGGGCGACCTAAGGGATAGGTCGTAGGTCGTAGGTCGTTAGCGACCTAAAGGGTAGCAGGAGAGGAATTGGCGACCTAAAGAGCAAAGGCACAGGGAGTGGTAGGTCATTAGCGACCTAAGGAAATGTGGTCTAAATATGTCGAGGTATAAAGCGGAGCGACCTAAGGGTAGGTCGTAGGTCGTAGGCGACCTAGTGGGAATGGTTAGCGACCTAGGAAAAAGTGGCATAAGGAGTTATCTCAGCTTGTATAAACTGGGTAGTAAGTTTTAGGTCGTGGACGACCTAAGATAGGTCGTTAGGTCACGAAGTCTGTTAGGTCGTGAATTCTGTTAGGTCGTGAAGTCTGTTAGGTCGCGAAGTCTGTTAGGTCGCGAAGTCTATTAGGTCGGAGGGATTTTAGGTCGGAGAGTTTTTAGGTCGGAGAGATTTCAGGTCGGAGAGTTTTTAGGTCGAACCCCGTAGCGGGGGTGTTGCCCCCGCACCCCCACCTTGGGGGGTTGCCACCCCCCTTGGACCCCCCCTCCGTAGGGGATCTTATTTGATCAAACAATCAGCAGGACTTGCTCTATTGAGATGTTGAGTTGACCATTCTTCGAGACGAACTATCTTTGGTTTCTCGGCCGATCTTTTGATATCTCGACCTTGCTAAAAAGGTGGGATAACAGGATCTGAATAATACGATCCCTTTTTGCAAGCTCGGTCTCCATCTTCTCGATCTCTTTAGCCCGCTCAAAGGCCACTTTGGAAGCTTTTTCAACAGCCTTCGCCCACTCTCGATATTGGGTATAGATGTCATGAACAAAGTCATGCATCGTGCCTTCAACCGAAGATGGAATTCTCTTCAAGTGGGGAGGGAAAACGTAACCGTCCAAGCAAATATTCGGAAAATCCTTCTTCATTTGAGCCAACTTAAGGGCCCCTTCTCCAGTAGGATCAACAGGAACCTGCTCTGTAGCCAAGGAAGATGAAGTCTCGACTCTTTGAAGATGAGTCTCGGATCTAGAAGCATGAGAAGACGGCATATGGCGAGGAGGCTCTGGTGGATGTGAAGTTTGAACAGGAGGAGGAGATGGAAGTCTAGGGGGAGGAGAGCGCGATCTAGACCGATGTCAGTATTCTCTTTCGCTGTCGCTCCCGTATCTATCCTGATTGGAATACTCGCGATCGCGATCCCTATCCGAATCCCTCATACGGGAATCATAGTAACTGGAATCCTTTCGGGCAGAGCGAAGACTACCAAACATAGATCCCCTTCCGGACATAGTACCTGAAAATGAGAAGGAAAAGAAGAGTTAGTAACTTCCCAAGTTGGATGTAGTGCGGTTGTGAACCATGTAGTGTAGTGAAGTGTATGCATGTGCAGTCCCCCGACCAACCGGAAATGTCGGTCGCACTTGTAGCAAGCGACCCGCTCGTTTCAAGAGCACTACCAAGCCCTTCCGTCCCGGCGTCGTGTGGAGACGACACTGAATCCGGGATCGGAATATCATCAAGCCCTGCAAACGGATTCTCTACTTGCGGGGAAGGAGCCTCGGAAATTCTAACCCCCTGGAAAGGTAAAGACACGACCACGGATTTAAATCTTTTAGATTCAGAGCGTTTATATGCAGCAGCCTTGCCTTTTCTTTTTCCTCCGGAATCCTGAACGTCGGAAGGGGGCACGGCCTGGAGCTCAGTATCGGTGGGTGTCCTTTCTGGGTCAACTTCTTCGGTAATCACAACTGTGGGCACTTTGCGCTTCACGCGTTTCTTTGAGGCCACCCTGTGCGTCACATCCAGATGAATACTCTGTCTTTGTTCTATCAACCCGACAGCCCTCAAATTCCTGTCGGGGAAGACTAAGTCTATATGTCTCTCTTCGCCCGGAAACGCCTGAAGAATTCGAACAAGCTCTCTGAAGTATGCGCCATCAGGACGAGAAATTGCGGCTATAATAACAGAAAAGTATGTCAGTTTTTTGAAGTCGGTTGCTAGTATCTCAATGTTTCAAGGAGTGAAATGGCAACACTTACGTCTATCTATCCACCGCCTGGCAAATCCAGGGGGCACCGAACGTAGAACCATTCGGACATGTAGTAACTTAGCCTCCCCCAGGAACCCAACACAATATGGCAGCTTCTGACTGCCTCTAGGAAGGTGAAGGAAGGACTATCTCCACGGCTTTTAACGTTGAATAAATATCTGATCTCGATTGGCTTCGGCGGTCGAAAGAGGATCTCCATGAACAGGATAAAGGTGCTATTTAATAAGGCATACCCGTTGGGATGTAGCTGAGATGGGGCTATACCAAGAAATGATAACGTCTCCCTTATATAGTCATTAAAGGGAGGAAGTGTCCCCGCCGTGCACGCATGACGGTTGAAGGTAGTATACCCTTCCGGGGGATAATGCGGCCTGTCCTTCGGTTCGGGAAGTAGCACATCATCAAGCGATAATCCGTGTCTTAAGCAGATCCGACCCAACATGTCTTCAGAAATACCCGACGGCACCGAATCGGGTGGAGTACAAATAAACCGAGCCCCTTGACGCTCATCCGGAGCTAGCTCAATAACTTCGGCCTCTATAACCAGTATCTCAATAGTTGAAGGAGCAGAACTTGGAAATTCCGGCTGCTGAGAACTTAAAGGATCCATAGCCAACTAGCTTATAAGAAATCATTGTTAAACTGACAGATAACGCTTGTGCATCCCCTCAGTGTAAAGTGTGTGAGCATGTTGTGTAGTGCGGTGCTGTACATTATTTGGGAAGATAAACCGGATTAAGGAAAACGTATAACGAACGAGACTTCGAAATTCAGCCAGAAGGACCGTCATCGCTGACCGTCGCAACCATGCCATCCAGTTATTAGTTATCAGTCCGAGTTAAAATGTGTTAAGTTCCAGTTTCATCGACGAACTTCAATAGGGAATCAGGTGTGCGGTGGTACAATTAAGTCCAGTTAAGCAAATCCCAAGCTCGTCGGAGTTAAGTGGTCAAAGGCGTTATAATTTTCAATATCGTCAAAATTAAACCAATGGTCAAAACAACAAAAGTTCAAGTTCAAGGCAATTATTCAAGTTCGAATTCAAATCATTCACTAAGGCTCGAGGCCGAATCGATCATTTGGGAGTATGCACTTCGACTCGATCCAAGACCATGTCCTTCGACTCGGTCCGAAGCCACGCTCTTCGACTCGCTTCGAAGCCTCTGCTTCGACTCGATCAAGAGCTACGCAGTTCGACTCGATCTCCGGGCGCTCCGCTTCGAACCACCCCGGGCCTGTACTTCGACTCAATCAAAAGCTACACCTTTTGACTCGATTCGAGGCCATCATTTCGAGTCCATCAGGCACGACCCCTTCGTATCGATCCATGAATTCAGAGTGCTCGATGCAAAACGAAGCTCCATCATCGATCAATATGAAGACCCTCGCCTCATCATCTCGAAACCCATACTCCATCGACACGAAGCGGAGGCTAGAAATCCTTCGATCGACCACGGCTTTGATTGATTTGATAAGAAAGCCCGAGCCTCATCGTTTACGCGTGGATTCATTTATTAATTACCTAGATCTGACAGTTAGTTCGAGTCGTTGAAGATAGAGATTGATTCGAAGGCAAAGGTTTTTCTCGTGAAACACTCTGGAATGATACGAAGGCAAGGCAGATAAAAGTGAAAGGTAAAAAGTGAAAAAACGGCTAAGTGCCAGGTATTTATATGGAGTAGAAAATAAGGGGAATAACCGATTCGAATTCCAGTGGAGTCGAACTCGTGCTTCGACTCCCTCTTCAGTGCGTAGATACGGAGCTCCCATTCGTATCGTTTCCCTTCGACTCCATCTCCGATGAAACATTACACGCCATCACTTCGACTCGCTCCCCTTCGACTCCGTCTCCTGTGCGTTTCGACTCCAGCTTCTATGTAGTTCGAATCCAAGACCAAATCAAATGAAGCAGTTCGATCCAAGACCGAGTCGAACATCCTGTTCGAATCCATCACGGAGTCCACATCGACTCGCTCCACTTCGACTCGCTCCACTTCGACTCGCTCAGGTCGAGTCCGCCACCGAGTCGAACAACTGGTTCGAATCCATAGAACCATGACTTCTAGAAGCCAATTCCGTCAACTCAACATACTTACTTCGCATTCATAAATCCGATAAAAATCATCTTCGATGTTTCAATCCTTCACATCGATTCAGGAGAGGATCTTTACGAAGGGGCGTTCAAAAACAGCCGTCAAACATTTTTGCATCAAATTTCACATCGGTTCAGGAGAGGTTCGACACGGAATTCAAAAACAATAAACTGGCAATGACTCAAGAACGTACAAACGTCAACGGGAGTCAGATTAGCATATATGCACGAATGACGGACTAATATTAAATATCCCAGATTTTCAGGAATCAGAAATTCATCTAATAACAATTACAACAACAAATGGGTAACCTCTAGCGTATAGCAATCAGTTGTAACAATACATGGTACAGCAGTCGACAGTTAACAGTTTACATTATCCAGAAGAACGGTCAAAGATTTCAGCTTTCATCGACGAGACACTGACTATTCAGAGTAAGAATGGCAGTATTTCAAAGCACGTCGTGTTTCAACAAGACGTACTTTGGGGAGCAAATGTTATCCCGTCTTTGGCAAGGCCGTAACACCAAGGAATTGACTAGTAACCAGTAACGGCCCATCCCAAAGATCAGTGATATACGGGCTCACTACGGATATCGATGAATTTTGTCCGAATTCGGATCGAGCCAAAATTGGTAGGACATAAGAAGCTAAGCCATGAAAGCCAACGTTCCAAATCTCAAGTCAATCCGAGTTCGTATGCTCAAGTTACGAGCGATGCAAGAGGGAGTGAAAATCAATTGCCGGTCGACTCGCTCCTTCGACTCGCTTCACAACACTCAGGAGAAGCCAACTTCGACTCGCTCCTTCGACTCGCTCCACGTCCTTCAGAGTTGCTCTCTTCGACTCGCTCCAGTTTGAAGCCATCGAGAGTGCACACTTTGACTCGCTCTGCTCGAACAACTGTTCGACTCCATCAACTTCGACCTCTCTGCTCAAACCTCCCAGGACGCCCCATTTCGACTCGCTCTCCGAGTGCTAGCTTCGACTCGCCTAACCAGTTCTAGCTTCGACTCGCTCGACCAAAGCTTGCTTCGACTCGCTCGACCAAGTACTTACTTCGACTCACTCGAAGCAACATCCAGGACAGAGTAAGAATCAGGCGCCACGTCATCGATTCGAACAGAAGCGAGTCGAAAGCAGGAGCGAGTCGAAGGGAACAGCCTGTCGAAAACTCCATTTCGTATCGATCATATCTCCCAATCCACAAGTCCAAATGCTATGAAATTTTCACAGAAGACTACGTGCATGCTAAAGAATGTCCACGCTAAATTTTGACTCCATTGGATGAAATCTTGAGCGAGTCGAAATCAGCTCGTGTCGATCACGGATTGGACCGAAACTTCACGGACTTGGGCGTACGGGCCTGGTCACGTGCCAGAGAGGGTCTCCCGAGATCTGAGCGAAATATCAGCTTCCTACACCTATAAATAGACCCCCAAAGCCAACAAAAAAGGGGTTCTTCTTCCTCTTCGAGCTCTCCAACGTCCGGACTCCGCCAGATCCAGATCTGAACTCCAATGCTGCTGCTATCAACAAGATTCACGGCTGCAAATCACAATTGACCACTGTAAAACATTGAATTCACTTGTAATCAAAAAAGAAAGATCAATAAAGCAAACTATTTCATAGTGGACGTAGGCAATACGCCGAACCACTCTAAATTCTTGTGTCTCCTTGCACTTTAATTATTATCATCTCTGAAATTTGGAGTTTTTGTTAGATAATTCCTCTCTTTTCATTTAATTTCTTCATTTTATCTCTTCAAAAACTTCCGAAGAGTGTTGTGCCTAATTTTGGTACAAACATTACCAAACGCTAGTAAGTCACTCCTGCGATCCTCAACCCAAAAGGCATCACTACATAACAGTACAGTCCAACGTCTGTGACAAAACTAGTGTGTTCCAGATCTGGAATGTGCATTGAGATTTGATTATATCCCGAATATGCATCCATGAATAACAATAATTTGTGTCCTGCTGTTGAGTCGACTAGCTGATCAATTCTGGGTAAGGGGAAACTATCCTTAGGGCATGCCTTGTTCAGGTCCGAGTAATAACACAAGTCCTCCATTTCCCATTCGATTTTCTCACTAGTACGGGGTTAGATACCCATTCAGGGTAGAGGGCATCGCGAAAACATCTAGGTTCGCTCGGAGGAAATCTGTAAGATCCTCAATCATCGAGGGGTTGAGTTGTGATCCAATCTTAAGCACCCGTAATGAGTCATCGTGGCTGACTAGGATGCCAATCATTAGTTCAGCCGGTTCTTCTTTAGACTCGTAGGGTTCTTCATCATCGTCTCTCGGATCTATGTCTCTGTAGATCCGACCTTGCTGCCCGAGCCAAGGTTCGGGCACTACTTGTCAATTTTGAGCAACATGGATGCGGACAGAGTTGTCCACAACCTTCCCCTTCTCTCTTCCTGGGCCTCTCTAAACTCAACCACACAACATGCACGACCAGTCGCTTGATCGCCATGCACTACACCAACTCCTCTATCCGTCGGAAATTTCAAGGTTAAACACCATGGGGCCAAAGCTGCCCTAAACTCCACCAGGGCCGGTCGGCCCAAAAACACATTATACGGGGAATCAACATCTAAAACAATAAACAGTAGGATCTATACCCTCCTACATTCACCTTCTCCTAACTCAACTGGCAATTCAACGAAAACTATCGAATCAGTGGCTGCACCATTAATGCCATGAATGCTTGCTTTAGATGGTTTTAGATCCTTCACCTCCATCTTCATTTGGTCATACGCCTTTTTGAAGATAATATTAACAGAACTCCCACAATCAATCAGTATCCTTCTCAGGAATGCCGGCCCAATCGTGGCTGAGATGACCATCGGGTCGATGGTAGGTGCCTCCACCTAGTCGACATCCCTACTCCTGAATACAATATCATCTGTCATCATCCGCTGCTGTTTCGCTGAGGTCCTGTCTTCTGTGTTCATGTAGCATTCGAAATCCGCATGCTTTAAGGAACTAGCATAGCGTTCCATTTCCTGCCAACTCTTGTCTGCCGGGTGAGGCCCACCGACTATCGTGTTTATAACCAGTCTACCTCCAGTCCGAGTAGGTTAATCAGGTCGATGTAGAGTCTGCCCACGATTTGGGTCGGAGGTCACCTGTCCGCCTTCCTGCGGATTCTTAACAAACTACTGCAACTTCTTTTGTCGAATCAGCTTTTTTATAGCATCATGGAGGTGTCTACATTCTTCGTTATTGTGCCCGTAAGTCTCATGGAAGCGACAATACTTCCCAGTCTGCTTTTGTTCCTCACTGGATTCATTTGGGCACTGCTTTCAGTATTGGAATGTATTACAAGTTGATAAATAAATATTCTCCAGCGATGCGTTCAGAGGAGTGTATTCGTTATAGGTAGGGATCCTTGGTTTCCACTTTACTGCTTCCTTCTTTCTTCTTGAATTTCCTCCTTCGGATTCTTTAGACTGCCCCGGCTTATTTTGAACATTGACTTGGACCTTGCCGGAGTTTTCACCATATTGTTTCATGGCGATATTGCTTTGCACCGCTTCCTTACTTGGCCCTGGCGCGCTGCTTCGCCTCGTCCACCTGACCTCTTCTCTTTGCATGAATTGGTTCGCCTTTGAATAAAAACCTTCCGGGGCTATTTGTGGTTTTCCTGCCAGTCAATCACCAAACTTTGAGTCTGGATCTACCCCTCACATCACAGCCATAAGTATAGCATTGTCATTCGGGTTGCTAACTTCGGTAGCAGCAACGTGAAATCTTTGCAAATATTCCTTAACGACTCCCCTGGTGCCTGGATCACACTGGATAAAGACATCACGTCCTTTGGGCGAGTGGTACGAATCCTAAACTACTCCACGAATTTTGCCGCTAACTCATCAAACTTGGAGATTGATCGCGGAGGAAGTCTGGTGAACCATATGGTAGAGATTCCAGATAAGGTTATTAGGAAACATCTACATTTAGTCGCATTGTTTTCCCTAGCTGAGTCAATCATCCACTCGTATCTCATTACATGATGTCTGGGGTCAGTCTTCCCTTCATACGTTGGAATGGTCGACATACTAAACTTTCGGGGGTACACAGCCTGTAGGATAGCATCTGTAAACGGAGTATGACTCCTAGATATTCCCTAATCATCGTTGGATAGGCCTTGATTTTATCTCATCAGCTGTCTGAACATAGCTGATAAATTCGGGGTCTAGATGGGAGGTGGGAAGTTGGAATCCGTCCTGCGTGATCATTCCGGCCGGTGCCTCCTTGGTAAGTGATCTCCCAAATGCATGTCCTGAGGACCCGCTTCTCTACGACACTGGTGTGGTGGTGGACCAACTTCCACTTGTGCTCCAGATATTAAGTTTCCCACTTCAGTTTGAGTGCGATTTTCCCGGTGCATGTGAGGGGCCGCGGTTCCAGGTAGAGAGCCCGGACCATTTCTGTTGGATTGTTCTACTACACCTGTTTGTGCAATTTCAATCCTACGGAGTCTATGCCTGTGATGTTCATCTGACGAAGCAGAGCTGTTAGAAGATGAGTAGGAAGCGGGGCTTCCTCCAACATTCTGATGATGTTGCTGAGTAATCTGGGTCGTGAGATTGGCGTTAGCTTGAATTTGCTCGTTAAGTTGTCTCCTACTTTCCACGAGTTCTCTCTTCAGCTCATTGAATTATGCCCTGGTGACAACTTCTGATTGGTTTAGGACGGTGGGGGTCCCTGCACCTGGGTTAGCTTGTTGATTGCTGGGTCCCACTTGCTAAACGCTGGCGGTCTCGTTGAAATCCGCGTTGTGGGAGGCCGATCTGGTACGTGGTCTTCCCATCTTAGAGTATTTCGTCAGAACTCTGAATAGAATCTATGAACTACTGAAAGTGAACTTGGATCTCCTTCGGGGGATTTCTTCAATCCAGTAGCGACAAAGTAGATCCTAACAGCCTAAGAATGCACGTTCTTAGTGAAAGCACCAAAATGTTAGCACCAAAATTAGTCACCAACACCCTTGAATAGAATTGTGTAGAGAGATTAATGAAGAAATTAAATTAAAACAGAGAAGTAACATAGTTGAATGTAAAAGGAACAACAAAAACGAGAACACCAGATTTATAGTGGTTCAGCGTAACTGCCTATGTCCACTTTGAATATAATCTTGATTACTTTTCCAATCACTTGAGTACAGATACAATCCGTAAACAAACAACCCGAATATAAGTTTGAACTGAAAAGAAGCGAGTATAAAAAATGGCAGAGTATCCCTGGAGTTCTCGAAAAAAAGGTCCCTTCAACTGTACCCCTGCCCCTTTATTTATAGATGAAGATAGGCTGGACTCCCTACGCAGGCCCAAGACCAAGGTAGCTCGGCCCATGGTCATAAGTCAAGTTGACCGAGCGAGTCATACCGAGCCACCAATGCCGAACGATGGTTGCCGACCGACCTTGGGTCTTCTCGTTAGTAACTCGAAGTTTGTCCTCACATAACTCGAGGGAAGTGGTGGTACGAGTCGAAGTAAAGGAAGGTCGGTCGCACCACTTCTACACCAACAATCTTGACTGATTAAGACCGAACCAACATAGTCGAACCACTTGTGTCGAACTCTCCGAGGCCAGGCCACTAAATACCGAACCAAATGAACCAATTCCTCTGAGGCCGATCCAATAAGTGCCGAGCCACCCTTGCCGAGCGATCTCTCCTTGGACATCTTGACCGAACCATCTTGATTTCCCTTCCTTGATCGAGCGACACCTACCCTAACACTTCTGAAGCCGGACCACAATCACCCGAACCACCAGGGCCGAACTCATCTATACCAAATGTACGTCGATGGAAATTCTATCGGTTTAGAAATCCGTCGAACGAATTTAAATTAAAATTCACCGCAAGCGCACGGCGTACACTTTGTAGTACGTGGCGAATACGGGTCGATCCACAGGGAATTGTGAGAGATTAAAAATCTATTCAATCAAATTAGACCAAAGAGAGATGAAGTTGTTAACTACAAAAAAGAAGCTAAATCTAAAATTAAAATGTGATTTAAAAACTATTAAACTAGAGAACAATTTAGAGGCAAATCCACTCTAATATTTTTGTAAATCAACAAACATAGAATTTATGATCTCTAACTTTGATATTAAATGAAATAAGTGTTGCATTTATCATAAGTATGGTTTGTTTATGTTATTAATTAACATAACTCAAACCATCAAACTATAATACAATAATTATACCACTTATAATTCTCATGAAAATGAAGCCAAAGCAAAAGTTATTTTAAGTATCATCTATTTACTATTGTAACTAGTAATACAGATCATTAAATTTCATTTTTACTTTCATTTCAAAATCAAAAATGGATTAGCAAATGATGATGCAACTTGTGTTTATGTTGAATAAGAATAGCTCATTTGCAAAAGTAACATAAGCTATCAAACCCACTTTTATAAACTTGCATCAAAATTTACTTTCATGAAGCATAGACAAAGAGATCATAAATAATATAAATGTTGAAATTACATAATATTTGAGAGCTTCATCACCCCTAAATTGAAGGGTTTAGCTACTCATTTGTGGCATTGAAGCAACACTTGTAAATTTCAACATGAAAGAGCAAAGAAATGAAAACTAAGCAAAGGAAGAAAGAGAGATTAACTAGTAACTAATTGCATAAAAATTAAAGCTACACTACTTGCATAATGTAAATCTAAACTATGAACATGAAAAGAAAGAGAACATAAAAATAAACATCAACATAAAAGCAAGGAAAAGCATTTAGAAAAGAGAGAAGAAAGAGGCTTGGAAGCCATTTTTATTTCATAGAATATTGAGCTTACACTTTGATTTCTTAATTTCCTAAGTAACATGAAAGAGTAGAAGATATGTTCATGTACATAAGAGGGCTATTTATACATGCATAAAACCCTAATTCTCTTTTTAGGGAGCTTCCCAAAATACCCTTGAGGTGATGTAGCCTCCAAGTAATCATTAACATTCAATAATCCCCCACTTAATATGTACATGAAGCTTTAAGTCCTTTTAGCATGTGCTTAGCTTCTAATTGGAAGTTAGGTAAGTGGGTGGGGTCCTCCATGATATTGAACTTGAATTATTTCCTCTTCATTCCTTTGTATTTCCTTGTGCATGCATATATCATCATGAATCCCACTTCCAAATGCATCAAAATATCCTATAAAAATCATAAAAATTGTCCAAGTAAAAATTCTTAAATTAACACATGCACACAAATGACCATTTTGCCCCTGAATGAAGATGAAAATATGATGGTTTGAAAATAATTGAATTTTGGTTTTAACATGTAAAAATGCCCAAATATGATGTTTATTTAAATAAAAAGAGATAAAATATGGATGTAAATATACGCACATTTACGTGCACATCAAATACCCCCACACTTATCTTTTTATTCGTCCTCGAATAAAGGAAAAATTAGATTAATCCGTTTTCGTAGGGAGCACGATTGCATTGAGTGTATGTAACAAGCTGTTAAACCTCTGGGTGTCCCCAGTAGGACGAGTGTTGTCTCGTGAGGGTTTTCAGCGGATACTACCCACAAAATCCAGATGCAAAGTGAAAATATTTACAAAATGCAAGATTTATTTACAATGGGATGAATGCAAGTTCTTGAAAATATTTACAAATGACAGATTTACTCTTAAATCGACACAAAGAAGTTAAATATAAGTCTTGGTCATTATCTTGAAAATTTAAGTCATTCCTCATCAAAACTGCCAACAAAAATCAAGTTATCATAGCAAATAGACAATAGTTTAACTCGATGTTTCGGTTGATAACAAAGTGTAACTATGAAATAAATCCTTAGTTGATTATCAAAGTTTATTAAATTTGTATTTTCATTTCTTTTCAATAACAAATCAAATCAAATAAGTAAAAATAGTGCTAGGATTTCAATTGCTTGCTCTCTTATTATTTGTAAGAAAAAACAATTACATACCTAGCTCAGGTAAACTGAGGCCAGATATACCACCCATGCACTGCCTTTCGGGCTTATGTGAGGGGAGTACAAAGCATGGCGAGTGCACACACTTTCATGCATACACCTATCGACCATAGGTGGTTTTTTATTAAGTCCGTTCTTTGTTTTTTTTACATGTGTTCCATACATGCATAACCGTGAGGACTTTTAAATGAGTATGAAAGCACATAATTAAAGATTCCAAGTAATTCACCCATGCATAACCGTGAGGACTTTTAAATGAGAGTGAATACTTTGGATGTTATTTTTTTTTAAGAGAGAGAGAGTTTTGCAAAATTATCTTAGCACCATTTAACTTAGAAGAAAAAAATGTTATATCCTTTACTTTAAATTTACCACTTTTTAAACAAAGATTTTCAATTAGAACATACTTCATAATTAACATAGATGAACCTTCCTATATACCAGTTAAACAATTGTTATTTGTAATCAAACTTCAATTTTATTTTTGTTAAGACAAACAAATTTTCAAAAATTTCAATATATTAACCAAAACTTATACTTAACCCATAGTGTTTCTTCAAAAATAAATCAAAATGGTAAAAAGAAAATGTTTTTGAGATATAGGAGTTTTGAGATTTTTTTTTTTGAAGTAAGAAGATGAAAATTCAAAAATGCCATGAAAAACCATGAAAAAAATGAAAATGAGACTTCCCCCCACACTTAATTTTGACTGTGTCCCCATAGTCAATGCGTGATATAATGAGTGTAATGGGAAAAATATGTACATATTTACAAAAGAGGGTTAACATTCTTACTAGACGTAGCTTGGCTCATGAAGGATCATGAGCTCCTCCTCTTGGTTATTTGGCAATTCCAAGAAAGGTTTCAAACGATGACCGTTGACTTTGAAAATTGATCCATCCCTAGGGTTTTCTATTTCTACAGCACCTATGGAAAATCAGTTCGTACCACAAATGGTCCGGTCCATCTTGATTTAAGTTTCCCCGAAAATAAATGAAGTCTCAAGTCATATAAAAGAACTTTCTGGTTAGGCGAAAATGTTTTTCTAAGGATTGACTTGTCATGAAAAACTTTTGTTCTTTCTTTGTAAATTTTCTCGTTTTCATACTCGTCATTCCTAAGTTCTTCTAGTTCGTTGAGTTGTAATTTTCGGTTTTCGCCAGCTTTTTCAAGGTCAAAGTTTAAGTTTTTTATTGCCCACAATGCTTTGTGTTCGATTTCAACGGGTAAATGGCAAGCTTTACCGTAAACTAAACGAAATGGGGACATCCCAAGGTTAGTTTTAAAAGCAGTACGGTAAGCCCAAAGCGCGTCGGTCAATTTCTGAGACCAATCTTTTCGATTTTTGTTGACAGTTTTCTCCAAGATTTGTTTTATTTGACGATTTGAAACTTCAACTTGCCCACAAGTCTGAGGATGATACGGAGTGGATAACTTGTGGGTTATCGAGTATTTCTTCATTAAAGTTTCAAAAGAACGGTTACAAAAACGGGTTCCATTATCACTGATTATTGTGCGAGGTGTGCCGAACCTTGAAAAGATGTTTTCTTTGAGAAATTTCACAATAATTCTATGGTCATTGGTCTTGCACGGAACGGCTTCGACCCAATTTGAGACGTAATCAACAACGAGAAGGATATACAAGTTTCCAAAAGAATTGGGAAAAGGTCCCATAAAGTCGATACCCCAAACATCAAAGATTTCGATGGTAAGAATGGGGTTTAGAGGCATCATATCTCGTCGAGAAATTCGTCCAAGCATTTGACATCGATCGCAAGTTTTACAAAATTCGAATGAGTCTTTGAAGAGAGAAGGCCAATAGAAACCACACTGAAGCACCTTTTCCGCAGTTTTTCGAGAACCGAAATGTCCACCGCACGCTTGATCGTGGCAAAACGAAAGAACACTCCTTATCTCATTATCCGGAATGCAACGTCGGATGATTTGGTCGGGACAATATTTGAACAAGTATGGATCGTCCCAATAGAAATACTTCACTTGGGACATGAATTTGCATTTGTCCTGTTTGGACCACGATGAGGGAGTTTCTTTAGTGACTAAGTAGTTCACTATATCAGTGTACCATGGGTCGATAGAAATTGAAAGGCGTTGCTCATCGGGGAAGTTTTCATTGATTGGCAAAGAAGATGGTGCGTTCGAATGACGAGACAAGTGATCGGCTATGACGTTATCGGATCCTTTTTTGTCTTTAATTGTAAGGTCAAATTCTTGAAGTAAAAGGATCCAACGAATCAAGCGGGATTTGGCATCCTATTTAGCGAAGAGATATCGAAGCGCAGATTGGTCTGTGTACACAGTAATGTGTGACCCTATCAAGTATTGTCGGAATTTTTCGAGAGCAAAAACAACAGCTAGAAGCTCTTTTTGGTTGTTGTGTAGTTGAGTTGAGCATCGTTCAGAGTCATACTCGCGTAGTAAATCACGTGAAGGATCTTGTTGATGCGTTGTCCTAAGACAGCACCAACGGCAAAGTTTGAAGCATCACACATTATTTCGAAAGGAAGATCCCAATTGGGCGCACAAATGATTGGGGCAGAAATGAGTTCGTTCTTAAGACGTTCAAAAGAAGAGATACAATCAGAGTTAAAATCGAAAGGAACGTCTTTTTCAAGAAGAGTCGTCAAAGGGCGAGCAATTTTGCAAAAGTCTTTCACAAAGCGTCGGTAAAAGCCAGTGTGTCCAAGAAATGATCGAATGTCCTTAACAGTTTTGGGAATGGGTAGGTTCGCAATGACATCGATTTTTGCTTTGTCTACCTCAATGCCTTTATTTGAGATGATATGTCCAAGGACTATGCCTTGTTTGACCATAAAGTGGCATTTTTCCCAATTCAAAGTCAAATGTTTTTCTTTACATCGATTTAGAACCAATTCGAGATGATGTAAACATTGGGAAAAAGAATCGCCAAAGATTGAGAAATCGTCCATAAAAACTTCTAGAAAGCGCTCAATCATGTCGGAAAAAATTCCAACCATGCATCGTTGGAAGGTCGCAGGAGCGTTACAAAGTCCGAATGGCATACGTCGATAAGCAAAGGTACCAAATGGACATGTGAAAGTTGTTTTCTCTTGATCTTCGGGAGCGATGAGAATTTGGTTATAGCCAGAATAACCATCGAGAAAGCAGTAGAATTCGTGGCTGGCTAAACGTTCGAGCATTTGGTCTATAAATGGAAGAGGGAAATGATCCTTACGTGTTGCGGCATTTAGTTTTCGATAGTCAATGCAAACACGCCAACCCATTTGAGTACGAGTTGGAATAAGTTCGTTAGCGTCGTTTTTCATGACGGTAAGTCCGGACATTTTAGGCACGACATGAATTGGGCTAACCCATGGGCTATCGGAGATGGGGTATATGATACCGTTATCGAGGAGCTTAAGAATTTTGTCACGAACCGCATCTTTCATTTTTGGGTTAAATCTCCGTTGTGCATCACGAGTGGGTTTGGCTTCGTCAATCAAATGAATACGATGTTGGACAATAGCAGGGCTAATTCCCTTAATATCGGTAATGGACCACCCAATTGCTTCTTAATTTTTCAAAAGAATAGAGAGAAGAGAAACTTCTTGGTCAAGAGAAAGATTGTTAGAAATGATGACAGGACAAGTTTCGTTTTCACCTAAGTAAGCGTACTTAAGGTGATCAGGAAGTGGTTTGATGTCCAACTTCGGGAGTTTTTCGATTGCAGAATTGGGTTGAGATTCGGATTGAACTTGAAGCGATTCAAAGGGAAGAGTGTATTCAATCTCGTTGGGAATTTCATAAAACAATTTTTCGTACTCGGCCTCGCGTTCATCGTTAAGATCAAGTGTCTCATTTTCAAAGTTTTCATGAATGGCACTAACTTCCAATGCTTGGTGACGAGGTTCATTTGATTGGCTTTCAAGATTGAAAATGTTAAGATCCAAAGTCATGTTTCCAAAAGAAATTTTCATAGAACCGTTACGACAATTGATTAAGGCGTTTGAGGCGGCTAAGAATGGCCGGCCTAAAATCAATGGAATTTGACTCGCAGGATTTGTAACTGGTTGTGTTTCGAGAACGATAAAATCAACTGGGAATATGAATTTCCCAACTCGAATGAGCACGTCCTCGATTTCTCCCACGGGTTTCTTAATCGAGCGATCGGCAAATTGAAGCGTGGCTTTTGTGGGTTTGAGATCACCTAAGCCTAATTGTTCGTAAACGGAGTATGGAATCAAATTGACGCTCGCGCCTAAGTCAATCAAACATTTGTTAATTGTCTTGTCTCCAATTATACATGAAATTGTAGGGCAGCCAGGATCTTTGTATTTGACGGGCATGGATTGGGACAAGACTTCACTAAGACTAGCAGCTAAGAAGACCTTTTTGGGTACTTGAGTGTGTCGCTTTTGGGTACACAAGTCCTTAAGAAATTTCGCGTAAGTGGGGACTTGCTGAACGATGTCAAGAAGCGGGATATTCACTTTCACTTGTTTAAAAATTTCCAACAACTTTTCTATTTGGTCCGAGTGTTTCTTGGGTCGGAGACGATGTGGAAATGGAACACGATACTCGGTAGGCGGGTCTACCCGAGCAGAAGAAGAAGAATTTGGATTGGCATTCGATTCATCGTTTTGCTCCACGTTTTGTTCAGATTCGTTCGTTGTTTTAGAAGTGTCGAGAGAGGTTTCCGGTAAATCGTTTGGATTAACGACTTGATTATCGATTTGTTTACCGGAACGGAGAGTTGTGATAGCATTCAATTGGGTGACGTTGTTATCTTGAACAACATGGGCTTGATTTGAATTTGTGTTTTGATTTCTGGGATTTGGAAGGGGCTGACTTGGGAATGTTCCACGTTCGCGTTCACTTACAGAAGTGGCTAATTGACTCATTTTCATTTCGAGTTTTGCAATCGATTGGTTTGTGTTTTGCATATATGAAGTCAATAAATTTTGCAAATTGTTGTTTGATTGAAGGCTTTGAGTGGTTGCTTTAGCCAACGTTTCAAGAGTTTTCTCAAGTGAAGTTAAACGTTTATCGTCTTGGGGAGGATGAGCAGCATTTTGTTGTGGGTGATTATGCGACGGACCAGCAAGGTTTGGTTGAAAATTGTTGGGCTGAAAGGGAGGATTCGAAGCATTATTCGGAAATGCTTGAAAATTGGGACGATTCGTATTTGTGTTGGGATTGTTTTGGTTCCACGCAAAATTCGGATGACTTCTCCAACCAGGGTTGTACGTTGGAGAAAACGGGTCATTTTTGGCTTTATTGAAAGCATTGATTTGTTCGACTGAATTGGGACACTGATCGGCTATATGATTAGGATCGTTGCATTTATAACACATCGGTTGGGAAGTTTGGTTCATTTGATTCGATGAGAAAACGTTATCGAATTTTTTAATCATTGCGTCGATCTTAGCTTCCAAAGCAACAGAAGATCCTATCGAGGGTGCACTCGATCGTGAGTAAACTGATTTTTCGTTCGATCGTTCCCATTGGGATGATTTTTCGGTGAGGTTTTCAAGAAATTGCCAAGCATTGTCGTGATGTTGGGCAAGAAAGTTGCCTTGGCACATTGATTCAAGCATGGTACGTGAGCTATTTTCGAGTCCATCGTATAAAATTTGGAAAATCGTCCATTTTTCGAAATTATGGTGTGGACATTTTATCAAAAGCTCTTTGAATCTTTCAAAATATTTTCCAAATGATTCTCCCTTGAATTGATGAAAGTTTACAATTTCGTTTCGGATTCTACTCGTTTTTTCTAAATGGTAGAATTTTTTTAAGAAAGCTTTTACGAATTCTTCCCACGTTTTAATCGAGTTCGATGGTAAGCTGTACAACCATTTTTCAGCGTAATCCGTAAGAGCGAATGGGATTAATCGAAGTTTGATTCCATCATCAGAAAGTTGTTGGAGCTTAATGGTTGCACATACTTGTTCGAATTTAGTCAAGAAGATGTATGGATCATCGTGTTCGAAATTGCCAAATTTCGGAAGAGTGGCAATATGGTTTGAGTGAATTTTGAAATGGTTACCCGTAGGGGCGGGTAACGTGATGCAAAATGGAATAGAAACTCTATGGGAAAGATTCTATCCATAAGAGTTCGAGGGGCGTTTTCGTTTGCCATTTCGGGAGGATCGTCTGTTCGAGTTAAACGGTTTGTAGAAGGGTCGCGAGTCCAACGATTTGTTGTTGTGTCACGATTCCACGTACTCATGCACAAGTGAAAGTCGAAAAGAGAAAGAAATTAGGAACGAGTTTGGAGAATGAAAGAAGTTTTGAAAACGTTTTTGTTTTTTTTTTTAAATTTTTAAATTTTTTTTTTGATTGAAAAATTTCAAAGGAAAGGATTTAAAAGGATTATTTTTTTGAATTAAAAACTAAGTTAAAATTTACAATTTTTGTTTTTTGGTTTTTCGATTTTTGATTTTTTTGATTTTTTTTTAAATATGCATGAACTAATGCAACTAAATGAATGCACAAGACTTAATTACAATTTTCTATCCTTACTAGCTCCTAACCCAAAATTGTATAATCACACTTTGTCTTAAATCAACAAAAATATTTCTCAGCCAGGTAACGGACAGGAGTTATCGGTGCACCACGAATCACCGTAACAATGCAACCGAAGGTTTAAATACCTTCAGAGTAACAACCAGTATAATATTTACGTATCACCGTAATTTTTATAACTGGTTATTACTCTGCCATAGCCTAGACACCAAGAAATAAAATCGTTCAAATAAAACAATTGTGAAGATACAATTAAGCCCTAGATGAGCTCGCGACACCCTTAAGTCGAATGTCTAACCTTTATTATTAGTCAAATTCTACGATGAGATGCGTTTGTGGGCTAAGGAAAGGGTGATGAAATCCCTCACCTTATGTGAATTGGGGTATTGCCCTTAGAAAAGAAAATAAGATGAGATGGATGCAAAACAAAAAGTAAACGTGAATTTACAATGCAACTAAAATGAAGTTTGTTTTTGTTTTTGGGTTTTGTAATTTTTTTTATATATATAAATGCAAATGCAAGCAACCAAGAATGCACTAGAGATGAAAGCACAATACCAGAGCGTGCAGATTATTAGCAAAATATTTTTTTTAAGCGGCAATTTTTTTTAAGCAAGGCAAAGCAGTTTATTTGGGCAAGCACTTCTTCCTTTTGGAACTTCTGCTTTGGCAACCTGAGATGAAACACAAGATATATTCAACAATTTTTATTATTATTATTATTTAGTATGTTTATCAAAGATGAAAAACAAAATAAGCGAAAAAAAACAAGTGAAAACAAATGGAAAATGAAAATTAAACAACGTTGAACTCTTATTATTTCGATTTTTTTTTTAAATTTTTTTTTTAGTTTTTTTTTTGGAAAGGAAACAAATTTAAACTAGTGGAAACAAAACATGTCAAAACAAGACAAAACAAATCAAAACAAATTCAAATTGGTTTTTTTTTCCAAAGACAAAACAAAACTAAAGACACTCTAAAACAAAACAAGTTAAAACAAAGAAAAAAGAAAAATAAATAAATAAAAATTTACTCAGGCCCGTTAAAACCCACCCACAACATTTATACCCCAGCCCAATTTAAAATCACTTACTAGACAAATTATCAAACTGAATTCATTAAACCAGAGAATCCATTTGTACTTCATTAAACTTCATTAAACCAAGTTTCCAAAATCACGTATTCACACTCCACAGCCGATCAAAAATTCCAATTCCAATTCACTACACAAAAAATTTCCAAAATCGAAATAGAACATGGAAGGGTGAGGTAGCGATTTGAATTGGGTAGAGGCACTGTTGGATTTGTCGCGACTGGGTTTGGATTGAGGTCTAATTGAGGGGGATTGGAGGTCGCACCGGTGGTTTGCAAGGTGAAGTTGGCTGTTGCGATCGGTGAATTCTTTGGTTGGCACTTGCAGATTTGAAGTCGCGAGTCGTGGTGGTTGAACAGTGCAAGTGGTTGATGATAGTCAGTGATAATTGAAAGGGGGAAGTGTGTACAGGCAGTTTGAAGGGTAGATGGCAATTTTGGTGATGTTTACTGTGTGGGAAGAAATGAAGCAGAAATGAAGTGGTGGTGCTGTTGTTTGTTCAGTGGAAAGTTGGGGACTGTGTGTGGTAGTTGGCAATGGATGGCAGTATAGGTTGAATGGAAGTGGGGTAGTATTTGATATGCAGAGGTGTTTGGAAGTAGAGGATAGGATTATACTGTGCAGTGTTGGTTGGTGAGGTAGGTGAACAGCGATGAAGTTTGTTTTGGCAGCAAGCAGTTGTATTGGAAGTGGACTGTTTTTGTACTGTGAAGAAGTTAGTAGTGTGATGTTTAAGGTTGTCGCAACAGAAATGGCGAAGGAAGGGAAGGTTTATATGGTTGAGATGATTGTCTGGTTGCAGTGTGTAATAGAGATGGTACTATGATGGGAGAATAGGTGTAGTAAATTTGTGTAGAAATAGTTTGTATGTGGGCAGAAGCAAGTGTTGACAGAGTGTTGAGGAAACTGTGGCATGACAGTGATGAATGTGGTGAGATGATGGTTCAGGCAGAGGTTGATGGCAAGGGAAGTGCACAGTTCTGTTGATGATGGTATGTTTGCTAGTGTAGGAGAAGTAATCAGAGGATTGGGTGGTTTTGGGGCAATGTAGTGTGTAGGCAATGTAGATGGTAGGCTGATGGTCAGGGAGATTGTGGAAGTGGTTATTGATGAACTGAAGCAGGCCTATGAAGGGTTGTATGTGTGGTTTGATGCTGTAGTTTAACAGAGGGTGAAGATCAGTGGAACAGGGAAATTGTAACAATGAAATGGGAATGAGATTGAAATGAAATGTAAATGCAAATATGAAATGTAAACTTGTAAATGCAAATGCAATTGAATTTTTTTTTTCTTTTTGAATTGTGTATGTTTTTTTTCTTTTTTTTTTGTGTAGAGAAAATGCAATTGCTAATGAAAAAGAAACTAGCAATCTACAAACAACAAAATCAAAATGCACACAAACACACAATGTTTTTTTTTATAAAAATAAAATAAAAAATGCACACACAATAAAATCACACAAAAGCAAACAAAATAATTCGAAGAATAGAAAACTAAAATCAAAACAAGTCCCCGGAAACGGCGCCAAAAACTTGTTCGTCGACGGAAATTCTATCGGTTTAGAAAACCGTCGAACGAATTTAAATTAAAATTTACGGCAAGCGCACGGCGTACACTTTGTAGTACGTGGTGAATATGGGTCGATCCGCAGGGAATTGTGAGAGATTAAAAATCTATTCAATCAAATTAGACCAAAGTGAGATGAAGTTGTTAACTACAAAAAAGAAGCTAAATCTAAAATTAAAATGTGATTTAAAAACTATTAAACTAGAGAACAATTTAGAGGCAAATCCACTCTAATATTTTTGTAAATCAACAAACATAGAATTTATGATCTCTAACTTTGATATTAAATGAAATAAGTGTTGCATTTATCATAAGTATGGTTTGTTTATGTTATTAATTAACATAACTCAAACCATCAAACTATAATACAACAATTATACCACTTATAATTCTCATGAAAATGAAGCCAAAGCAAAAGTTATTTTAAGTATGATCTATTTACTATTGTAACTAGTAATATAGATCATCAAATTTCATTTTTACTTTCATTTCAAAATCAAAAATGGATTAGCAAATGATGATGCAACTTGTGTTTATGTTGAATAAGAATAGCTCATTTGCAAAAGCAACATAAGCTATCAAACCCACTTTTATAAACTTGCATCAAAATTTACTTTCATGAAGCATAGACAAAGAGATCATAAATAATATAAATGTTGAAATTACATAATATTTGAGAGCTTCATCACCCCTAAATTGAAGGGTTTAGCTACTCATTTGTGGCATTGAAGCAACACTTGTAAATTTCAACATGAAAGAGCAAATAAATGAAAACTAAGCAAAGGAAGAAAGAGAGATTAACTAGTAACTAATTGCTTAAAAGTTAAAGCTACACTACTTGCATAAATGTAAATCTAAACTATGAACATGAAAAGAAAGAGAACATAAAAATAAACATCAACATAAAAGCAAGGAAAAGCATGTAGAAAAGAGAGAAGAAAGAGGCTTGGAAGCCATTTTTATTTCATAGAATATTGAGCTTACACTTTGATTTCTTAATTTCCTAAGTAACATGAAAGAGTAGAAGATATGTTCATGTACATAAGAGGGCTATTTATACATGCATAAAACCCTAATTCTCTTTTTAGGGAGCTTCCCAAAATACCCTTGAGGTGGTGTAGCCTCCAAGTAATCATTAACATTCAATAATCCCCCACTTAATATGTACATGAAGCTTTAAGTCCTTTTAGCATGTGCTTAGCTTCTAATTGGAAGTTAGGTAAGTGGGTGGGGTCCTCCATGATATTGAACTTGAATTATTTCCTCTTCATTCCTTTGTATTTCCTTGTGCATGCATATATCATCATGAATCCACTTCCAAATGCATCAAAATATCCTATAAAAATCATAAAAATTGTCCAAGTAAAAATTCTTAAATTAGCACATGCACACAAATGACCATTTTGCCCCTGAATGAAGATGAAAATATGATGGTTTGAAAATAATTGAATTTTGGTTTTAACATGTAAAAATGCCCAAATATGATGTTTATTTAAATAAAAAGAGATAAAATATGGATGTAAATATACGCACATTTACGTGCACATCACCAAGCCACTGGGACCAACTCCATCTTGACCGAGCAGCTCTATCCCGCCTGACTTGGCCGAAACTCTTTGCCTACGCTTCAACACCGACCCACCTTCACCGAGCCATACAGTAACACCGACCCATGCATATAGGCTAATCCAAACTTGAGTTACATCGGTCTCCTATACTTCCAATCATCTCTTAGCTCGAGTCCCACCTAGGTTCAACCATAGGTTCTGCGACTATCGCCATGTAGCCGGGCCAAAGTGCTGGGTAACAGCAACAGTATGCCTATGGAAAGGGCACTTTTTGACTTTGCTACGTCGTTACTCTGCCGCAACTCCATTGTAACTTGAGTCTTCAAGTGTTGTACTATTGTAATCAGTTATCAATCTGCAATAAAACAGAAAAACATTCAAAGTGGACGTAGGCTACAATGTCGAACCACTATAATTTCTTGTGTCTTTTCATTTCTGCAAGCTTTTATCGGTGTGATTGTTAGATTAGCCTCTTTTCCCATTTAATTTTTTCACTTTAATCTCTTCAATATCATCCGAAGAGTGTTGTGCCCAATTTTGGTATAAACACTTTGGTGCTTTCACTGAGAAAACCTTATTTTCTCCTGCTCTGTGGATCCTCTCCATCGTTGGATTGCTAAAATCTAAGGAGATGATCCAGATCTGTCATCCAGTAGTTCCTTCCATCCTATTCAGATTTCACCGAATCTAGGAAAGAGCTACGTCACTCAACATGGTTACTACCATAACTGCTTCAACTACTGCAGATTTAGAATGAAGGGATAAGCAAAATCCCATGCAGCTAGCCACAGCTGGCCAAGCCTCGGTCGGAGCTCCAGATCCACAAGGTCCTGTCACTAGGGAGGAGTTCCAAATCTTAATGCAAGAGCTAACTCAGAGACGCCAGTAGCTCACTCAGCAGATTCATGCCAATATGGAGCTAGCGAACCAGCTAAACGAAGAAAGACTAAGGAGATCTAGGAGGGATCGTACTTTTTATTCCTCAACCGAAAGCTCAGCTTCTTCGGATTTCAATTATAGATCTACACGCCAACGGTTGGATGGAAACTATGCATAAGCCTCCGGGCATCAGTGTGTTGTGAATCTCGGACAAGCCGGGGCTGGTCCTTCTAAAGGACACCAAGCTAGGCCCTCCTCCCATGGAGGGGCACTTCCTTACCACGCTATGGATGACCATGCAGCTGCTGTCGCTATAGACTTGGAAGCTGAGATTCAGATCCAAGCGGATCCGACCCTTCGTCAACACATCCATGCTCATGAACCTTAAATTCCCGAAGATCGGGAGCCAAGGAGGCGAGCAATGGACCATCGACAGTGCCCGGACCATCCCCGCAACATGGAACCTGACCATGCTTGGGCCCCGAATGTTCAGATGACTGACATTCCAACCATGACTAGTGTAAACCCATGCTTTGCACACGAAGTTGCACAACATAAGCAAATTAAATTTGCATAGTATATTTCATGGTTGAGATGTTTAACAAATGCATTGGATGTTGGCATTGGTTATTATGTTGCATTCAGTTAATGAATTTGGTATGTAGACCCAGTTGTATATTTCTTTGGTTGCAACTGCACAACATATTGTTTGAGGGCTAAGAGTTGGTAGGTCATGCTCAAAATCAGCTGGAGAATATACATACCAAATGAATGCAAGTTAGCGGTAATAGTAAGAAATGTCCAATTGACCGCATGCTCCATCTTTTTTAATTTTTATTTTTACATATCATGCAATGTTTATGCTTTGTTTGGATTGTGATTTTTTCACCATGGACTGTTGAAACTTTTTATTGTTGTTATAGATATTTAAGAGTGCAAAAGGTTCGATCACTGCCGAGCTATGTAAACATGTTTCTCCTAAGATTGTGGATAAATTTCTTGAGCCTTGGTGAGCATATGCAATATTTAAACATTAGACTTATCAAAACCTCACCAAGACGTGACATTAGAGCAATGTAGGGTGGAGGAAATACGTAGTTAAATGGTTGTGTGACCTTTCTTTATGCTGTATAACTTGACGGTGGTAGTATAATATGCGCTGTCAACCTTTTTTCCTTTTCTTAAAAATAGAATAAGATAAAATGCAAAGAAGCAAAAGCGGAAATTGCCCAGTTTGCAATGAACTCAAAAGTAAAATCAATTGTCAAAGATATGCTGTATGAATAGATTAGGAGGACGACCATTTGTATATAAAATAAGAAGTGTTTGATTTTAGAAGATAATAGGCATATAAAATCAATATACTTTTTCATGCATTCTCACAGTAATAGAGGGACATAAATATTTATGTGGTATATGGATAGAACTTAAAATCTAGCACTGTATAGGTTAAGAGCGGGGAAATTTTTTTTGCTAAAGATTGTAAACAAATCGATACAGCACATAATTTATCCTACCAGACAGCTTATACCGAACCCCGCAGCATTTTCTCCCTTGTGTTGTATATGTCCCAAGAACTGTTGTTATCTTATCCACTTGAAAAGACGTCGCCTGAGTTATTCCTGTACACAGTTGTCCTGTTCTTAGTATTACAGTGAAGAGAGAACAACTGGTCTATTACTGTTTGCAGTAAGTAGCGTAGCGTAGTAGCAAGGTAGTAATCGAATGATGTTAAGCAAGTTGTACTAATATTTGTTGCTTAAGCTGTTGTAAAGCGGTGTGTTACAACAGAGGTATGTTGGGTGTGAACCCTATTAAGGTGAAAGGAGTTAAAAATATCGCTTGTCCTTTCTAGGAGTTGTATGTAGTAAAACAATGTTTGGAGGGAAAGTATGTAATTATTAAAGACTGTAAATCATTTGTAGGGGTAGTGTTTGGTGTTTGTCAAAAGGCAGAAAAGTGTGGAAAAAAATTCTCTTTTATGTTAGGGGTGAAAAGAATTTTTAAAATAGATCTATAATAGTTGTTACTTTACTTTGATGCTTTTGAAGTACATATTGAGAAAGTGAAGCGAGGACCTAAAATTATGAAACCAAACAGACATTTAAATTGATATATTTATTTTCCATAATTTTCTGCTCGGACTATAATTCTGAGCACTCAACTCATGTACAGAATATGTGTTTTTGTTAGGGAATAAATTTGAAATTTCAAAGTAATTTACATACTACTTTTCTCATTAAAAATATGAGGCGATATTTTTTAAAATTATGACTTTAACTTGTGAACTCGTTGCACGCATCTTGAAAAGTGTATGGTCAGGTAAAAAATCGGAATGCATCAAAACCGTATTAAAGTTAAAATATTTAGCACTTTATTGTTCTACACTATATATTTCTTCCTCCTAGTTGTCTTTTGCTCAACTCGTAGTTGTTAGGTGTAACGACCCCAAATTTTATAAGTATTTAAATTAATAATTAATTGAGTTTTTGAATTTAAAATTGTTAATTTATTTCATTTTGAATAAAATTAGTAAAACAAATGGTTTAAAGTGAAATAAATCGATTTATTTATTGCGAGTTTCCCCGATATCCAAGTATATTCTGTATGAACCATTTGAGATTAAAATATTGTAAATAGTGTATATGTGAGTATATGTGTATATATATTGAATGTATATATATATTTAGGTATATACGAGCAAATTTAATATATATATGTAGATATATATATATATATATATATTTCTATTTGAATTTAAAACTTAAATAAATGGTTTAGAGATAAATGATAAATATATATATATGTATATATATATATATTTGAATTGATGGTTAAAGATGGTTTGAGTTTATAAAATAAATATAAGATAATAAATACTAAAGTAAAATAAATAATTGAGTTATAATGGAAGTAAAACTATAAAGTAATGACAAAAGAAATACAATCAACAAATAGCAATAACAACTTTATATCCATTAGCATAAGTATAATTTCATAAGTCAAGAATTTAATACATAACTAAAACAACTTTTATAATATGTACATAAAGTAAAGAAGCCACCAGACTTTATCTCTAAGGCAAACAAAAATATGTAAACCATCCCTATATCATCTCTTAGCCGAAGGTAAGAAAAAAACAAAGTATAGAAACAAACATAAAGTATACAACCTGGAAAAAAAACAAGACAAAAGAAACAAATAAACAAAGTAGAAACAAATAAAAATACAAGCCTAGTGATAAATGCAAGCCACCAAATTGTCTTCAGCCGAGATGTATAGGCTGGCAAAATAAGAAAAATAAATATATAGCTTTGTACAAAGCAATAAATGCAAACATCCTTAGCCACTGAAATAAGATTTTCAGCCTCCAAAATGAACCTGGCAAATAAATAAAAAAAAGTAAATTTATGAACAAAAGAATAGAATAAGGCAAGTATAGAGACATAAAGTACATCAGCCCTTAATGCCATCATCTCTAAGTACACCATCCTATATCATTTCAGCCGAAGTAAAGGGAGAAAAAAATATGTAAAGTTGTACAAACCAATATTGTATACCCTGTTCATTTCATTTCCTATATACATCTGTCTCTTCTCATTTCAATTTCGTTTCCTCAAAGCTGAAAAAGAAACACTAAAGAAAAAAAAACTAATTAAAACTTAAACAACATTCCATAATCATCAAACAACTCAGAGGTAGAGAGCAAGATGATTTGGAAGAATGATCAAAATGGAAACCTGTTTCCAGTTTTCAAGTTCAAAACAGATTTCAAAGATAAAGTCTCTGTCCTTCCTCTCCAAAGTGGTGAGTAACACCTTGCTTTTAAAATTTAAATTTGATTTTCGTTGTTTGATCTCTTCTAGAAACAATATTGTTATGTGTATATTTACAAGTACATATATGTGAATAGTTGAAATGTTTTGTGCATATCTGTTACTGTGATGTGTCTGATCCATTTCCAGACTCAAAATTTGCAAAACAAAATACTATCTGATGATCTAATTATTTTTAAACTTAGGATTTAAAGTGGAAAGATGTTTGTTTAGTATAAACAAAAGTTTAATAAATTATTCAAGTCGAAATAATTGGTAGTATGTCTGGAAACAAAGTTTACAGTGAGATTCTTATTTAAGTCAAAAATTCAAACATGCAAATTTTAGTTTCCAGGATTATAATTTGAATACGTATATCAAAACATGATTTTTGAAACGAGAATTTCAAATTTTAGTGGATGGGGTTAAGAGCAGTTCACAGTTGAACAAATTTTGCATTTTTATAAATTTCTGATGATCTATCCAACATTTGCTATTGAAATTTCGCTTGAGGCAAGTTTGAACATTGAGGATTTCATAAAAATTGTTGAATAATTTTTCTAATGCACGAATTGATTGAACGAATCAAACTTAGGGTTTTAGACTCGAAATTGATGTGGTCTGGAAACGAGGTGATTTCATCACCTCTGATTGACCGAGTTGCACGAAACTCTAGGGAAGTGTAGTGGAGGGGGTTGACGAGGTGAGGCTGGAATCACGACGCCTCAGGTGGACGGCGTGGATGGGGCGAAGTGATTTGATGAGGAGAGTCGAGTTTCAGAATTTCGAACGAAGGGCTTAATCGCGACCTGGAGATTTTCGCATCGAATTGATCTTGGTTCTTGATTGTAGTGATCGTACGCAACGTGCTGGAGGTTGCAACGATGATCGGCGATGGTCATCGCGATTGTGCACGTATACGTGCATCTCTTTGTATCAGTGTTTTGAGATGGTTGGGGAAGAAAGGTGGAATCTCGGGTTCAAGCACGTGAAAACGTGATTTCGACTCGAAGCAGGTGGAAACGTGGAAAACTCGAAGTAGAGCTCGAGTTTGTGAGGGATTAGCTCGGGGAAATCATGAAGGGGCTCGGGTATAAGATATTGTACAGGGTTTCAAACCTGTTTCTATTTAAACTTTAAAATGTTTAAGTATATTCTATAAAATGATTTGAATTTAAATAATTGAGTTTAAACTCTTTTGAATTTCTTTCAGATGATTAATATTACTTTAACATGAAATTTTAAAAGTAAATTTGAGATAAATGTTTCAAATATAAGAAAGTAATAGATAAAATCATTAATAAGAATAAGTTATCTTTAACTTATTGATCTGTAATCCATAAATTTTTAAGTAAATTAAAATGATTAATTACGATTGGGTTGATTTATGAGTATTAATCAATTTTAAGGAATAATTATTTATGCAAGTAATTTCTTTAGAAAAGTAATTAACGAATGATTTATTTAATTTATCAATAAATAATTTGGATTAATTTATAATTAAAGGGTAATTAATAATTAATTAAATGTTAATTTAATAATTAAAGGTTAATTATTGAATAATTTAAGAGTGATGAATTATAAGTAAATGTTAATCAATTTGTAATTAAAGGTTAATTAATGATTAAATGTTAATTTGTTAAAATAGTTTATAATTAATTAATGATTAATTAACCAAGATTTATAGTTTATTCATAAGTAATTAACCTGGTATAAATTAATTATAATCAGAAAATTAACTGACCTTACCTATGAATGTTTGAAATTTTATTGAATGGTTGAATTGTTTTGATATCCCTGATATATGATGCTTTGTGATATACCCTGATTTATGTTGTGATCTATAATTTCTTTATCTGTGATATTTATACATCTGTGATCTGTATGTGAAAGATAAGCGTTATAGTTTATATCGTTTATCAACTATATCTTGTATTCTGATCTGTGATGATTCATTGTGTTGCACTATTGTGTGTGAAACCCCTGGACTACACCTTTACACACACGAATATGGATTTCACGTGGAAATCGGTTAAGTCACGGATAATTTGATTTTGTTATTTTTGAAATTGAAATTTTTATTTCAATTGATTTTGAAATTGGAAATTTGGGTTTAAAGTGAAAAGCTTTTGAAATAGAATTTCAAAGATAAAAGTTATTTTGAATAACTTAATCGAGTTTTGAAAATTTAAATAATTCGATTTAAATTTGAATTCAATATTTGAAATTGAATCATATGATTTGAAATTAGGGATTAAAAATGATATAAATGTGTTTGTATGAATCTAAACCATTTAAAAGTAAAATGTTGAGAAATTGAATTTGACCCAAGGATTTCAACTCATATAAATGAATCAGATTTCCAAAATGAAAACTGTTTGTTTTAAAAATGATAAAAGCTTTCAGATGAGAAATGAAATTCTAGTTTAATTAAAGGAATTTCAAGATTGAATTGAAAAATGTTTTTTTCAAGTTATGAATGAATTCTTTTTGAAAGCTATGAATTAAATCTGTTTATTTTTAACAGATTTAAAGTGATGATTTGTTTAACCCATTCGAAATGAAATTGTTTTGAAAGCTATTTGTTAAATCTTTGATTTAAAGATTCAACGAATTAATTAAATTGAAATGGAAATCGATTTGGAAAATCTGTAAATGAATCTTTGTGAAATTAAGTGAACTTTGTGAATTAAATCTTTTTGTTTAAAAAAGATTAAAATGGAAATTTGTTTAACCATTTGAAAGAGAAAGTTTGGGTTTAAATTGTGACTTAATTGAAATCCCATTATCCATTTGTTTTTGAATATTGCGCTCACTATTCGGGTTAGCCGGAAAAAGACATCTGTGTCATATAACCCATTCCGAATAGTGATACGTTGTATATGGATAGCATTTGAAGATCGGTGTTGAAGACCGGATATTTACGAAAATGAAAGGACAACCTGTCGAATGTCTCTGCACTGGGTAGCTCCCGGTATAGAGATTTATATCACTCTTTTTGTGATGGGAAGTCCGGACGTGATTTGAAAATTATCCGGATTTGCAAGGGCTTCGTGAGAAGTGCCTTCGGTTCTGTTCGATCCTGGAACAGACTTGTATGGATTGTTTGTCTGACATTACACTTTGAGATATAAAGCCGATTTCTTTCAAATACATATCTGTTGGTGGCGGAGAATTTATTCTCTTAGCTTAACACCCTTCTCTGAGACGTACGAGCTCAGAGGTTATGTAGTTGAAATTTATCAGCGATATATCCCAATTTGGTAATGTGGCATGCTGAGTGTTGCTGTGTGATGATCAATGTTTGATCATTTGTGATATGATCTTTTGTTTGATCATTTATCTTTGTGATCATAGGTTGATCATCTGTTGACCCAAAGCGTGGCTTTTTGAAAAAGCGTAGCTTTGTGGACGAGACTTCGTCGAGCCTCACAACCCGGTAATGGTCGAAACAGGAATTGTGCGGCAAGGTTTTCAGGGGTAGCTCCCCTAGGGTATGACCATTCCTTCTGGAAAAGGGTAGTATCATGGTATGGAGCCCAGATACTTACTCATGTGGATACACTTTCTTTATGATGTGTGATGTTGGTTATCGAGCGCTCGGATAAAGGTCCCAAAGGACCAGGGGTGGCATATCTGAGGTTTCTTTTATCCCTTGGGAAAAGGGGTTGCCGGCCTTGTTTGGCAGAGAACAGTTGGTTCTCGGAACGTCCCGCCAGAGGCGTTTCTTTCGTGGAATAGGAAGTTCCTTAGCCTGACCATTTGTTGGAAATCCAAACAAAACAATACGAGCCCTGTACGGTTTTAGTTGTATTACCTGCCATGGAATGTGGTGGTAACCTGCTATTGAACATGGTAGCTATAGTAGGCATAAGTGTGAAATGTCTATGCTGGCTAAGATTTATATTCTACTTTCGAAATTGTTTTCTACACTATGCACTAGTAATAATATCAAATGATTTGATTTTGCGTAGTAAGCATCTTTGACTATCATAAGAAGAAATCTCCTCCAATTCTGCGTTTGCATTGTGTGTGTGGTGGGAGGTCTTATGGTAGTTTCATTTTCCAAAAGCATTGCAAATTGACTTTAAAATTCTCTGCTATTTGTTTTAAAGATAAACTGTTTTTGTTGCTCACACCAGTCCCATGACTGATCCAGAGTTTATTGTTTCTTTCCTAAACTCTGGATGCTCAAAATTTTTCTACACGAGCAGTCTAGAGTTTGGTTTTTCAGATAGTTAGATTAGTAGGTTATCTGGAGCTAGTTCAGTCTTTGGATCGGACTGCACTTGCTTATTCTTGGTGTATCGTTATTGGGAGTTCGAGCTACTACTGGAGTTCTCTCTTGAAGACTATCTTAGAGTTATTTGTTCCGCTGCTGATATTATCGTTTTTCTTTTCCGCTGCTATTTGTTGTATCATATCTCTGATGTATATTGATATTCATTGTATCACTCTGTTGTATCAGATATTGTATATCAATGTATTATTCATTTATTCCGCTGTGTTATTTACTTAATGTTGTTATAAGCTCCGGCGACTCGGATTTGAACGGTCGAATCTACGACATTCGAGTACGATGTAAAGTATGGATGTCGATTTTTGAGCGCGAAAATCTAGGACGTTACAAGTGGTATCAGAGCTAAGGTTGAACTTTAGCTCAGGAGTATAACACGTTAAGTAGCTCGTTAGAGATAGAGTGAAGTAAACTCTAGAATGAGTAATTCTCAGATATCCGTCTGAACGTCTCAGTAAAATTCTCTTACTGTCCACTGATAGTGAGTATGATTGCAAGAAGAAGACGAGATAGGGGACGAGGGAATACGACTATAAATGGTCAAAACCCTGCAACAGTGGAAACAATCTTTCTTATCAATATTCTTTGATTCGTTTCCAAATTCTTTTGATTTCTTTGTATCAGCTACAGGAAGTAGTTTCGATGTGATGGTGGCTCTACGAATTGTTGTAGAAATTTTACTTCGTATCTTCATCGGCTTCTTATCAGCTTTTTGATTTAAACCTTAATGAATTTGAAATTGGAAATTTAAATTGAGTTAAATTGATTAATAGAATATGAGGATAAAATTGAATTGAATCGATAAAACGATTTCGTTTGAAACCAAAATTTGAAAATTCTATTGTGATTTCTTTTGAATACCAAAGTCCGAAGAGGGACAAATTGATAAGTATTCTGAGATATTCCGACTTGAATTCGGAATCCGTATCTTGTGTTCAAGTAATTGTAGGAGATCGAATCTGTCTATCTCTGTGTTATTTTCGTGCCTGCGAATTTCGAGGACGAAATTCTTTTAAGGGTGGAAATTTGTAACGACCCCAAATTTTATAAGTATTTAAATTAATAATTAATTGAGTTTTTGAATTTAAAATTGTTAATTTATTTCATTTTGAATAAAATTAGTAAAACAAATGGTTTAAAGTGAAATAAATCGATTTATTTATTGCGAGTTTCCCCGATATCCAAGTATATTCTGTATGAACCATTTGAGATTAAAATATTGTAAATAGTGTATATGTGAGTATATGTGTATATATATTGAATGTATATATTTATATTTAGGTATATACGAGCAAATTTAATATATATATATATGTAGATATATATATATTTATATTTGAATTTAAAACTTAAATAAATGGTTTAGAGATAAATGATAAATATATATGTATATATATATATATATTTGAATTGATGGTTAAAGATGGTTTGAGTTTATAAAATAAATATAAGATAATAAATACTAAAGTAAAATAAATAATTGAGTTATAATGGAAGTAAAACTATAAAGTAATGACAAAAGAAATACAATCAACAAATAGCAATAACAACTTTATATCCATTAGCATAAGTATAATTTCATAAGTCAAGAATTTAATACATAACTAAAACAACTTTTATAATATGTACATAAAGTAAAGAAGCCACCAGACTTTATCTCTAAGGCAAACAAAAATATGTAAACCATCCCTATATCATCTCTCAGCCGAAGGTAAGAAAAAAACAAAGTATAGAAACAAACATAAAGTATACAACCTGGAAAAATAAACAAGACAAAAGAAACAAATAAACAAAGTAGAAACAAATAAAAATACAAGCCTAGTGATAAATGCAAGCCACCAAATTGTCTTCAGCCGAGATGTATAGGCTGGCAAAAGAAGAAAAATAAATATATAGCTTTGTACAATGCAATAAATGCAAACATCCTTAGCCACTGAAATAAGATTTTCAGCCTCCAAAATGAACCTGGCAAATAAATAAAAAAAAGTAAATTTATGAACAAAAGAATAGAATAAGGCAAGTATAGAGACATAAAGTACATCAGCCCTTAATGCCATCATCTCTAAGTACACCATCCTATATCATTTCAGCCGAAGTAAAGGGAGAAAAAAATATGTAAAGTTGTACAAACCAATATTGTATACCCTGTTCATTTCATTTCCTATATACATCTGTCTCTTTTCATTTCAATTTCGTTTCCTCAAAGCTGAAAAAGAAACACTAAAGAAAAAAAAACTAATTAAAACTTAAACAACATTCCATAATCATCAAACAACTCAGAGGTAGAGAGCAAGATGATTTGGAAGAATGATCAAAATGGAAACCTGTTTCCAGTTTTCAAGTTCAAAACAGATTTCAAAGATAAAGTCTCTGTCCTTCCTCTCCAAAGTGGTGAGTAACACCTTGCTTTTAAAATTTAAATTTGATTTTCGTTGTTTGATCTCTTCTAGAAACAATATGGTTATGTGTATATTTACAAGTACATATATGTGAATAGTTGAAATGTTTTGTGCATATCTGTTACTGTGATGTGTCTGATCCATTTCCAGACTCAAAATTTGCAAAACAAAATACTATCTGATGATCTAATTATTTTTAAACTTAGGATTTAAAGTGGAAAGATGTTTGTTTAGTATAAACAAAAGTTTAATAAATTATTCAAGTCGAAATAATTGGTAGTATGTCTGGAAACAAAGTTTACAGTGAGATTCTTATTTAAGTCAAAAATTCAAACATGCAAATTTTAGTTTCCAGGATTATAATTCGAATACGTATATCAAAACATGATTTTTGAAACGAGAATTTCAAATTTTAGTGGATGGGGTTAAGAGCAGTTCACAGTTGAACAAATTTTGCATTTTTATAAATTTCTGATGATCTATCCAACATTTGCTATTGAAATTTCGCTTGAGGCAAGTTTGAACATTGAGGATTTCATAAAAATTGTTGAATAATTTTTCTAATGCACGAATTGATTGAACGAATCAAACTTAGGGTTTTAGACTCGAAATTGATGTGGTCTGGAAACGAGGTGATTTCATCACATCTGATTGACCGAGTTGCACGAAACTCTGGGGAAGTGTAGTGGAGGGGGTTGACGAGGTGAGGCTGGAATCACGACGCCTCAGGTGGACGGCGTGGATGGGGCGAAGTGATTTGCTGAGGAGAGTCGAGTTTCAGAATTTCGAACGAAGGGCTTAATCGCGACCTGGAGATTTTCGCATCGAATTGATCTTGGTTCTTGATTGTAGTGATCGTACGCGACGTGCTGGAGGTTGCAACGATGATCGGCGATGGTCATCGCGATTGTGCACGTATACGTGCATCTCTTTGTATCAGTGTTTTGAGATGGTTGGGGAAGAAAGGTGGAATCTCGGGGTCAAGCACGTGAAAACGTGATTTCGACTCGAAGCAGGTGGAAACGTGGAAAACTCGAAGTAGAGCTCGAGTTTGTGAGGGATTAGCTCGGGGAAATCATGAAGGGGCTCGGGTATAAGATATTGTACAGGGTTTCAAACCTGTTTCTATTTAAACTTTAAAATGTTTAAGTATATTCTATAAAATGATTTGAATTTAAATAATTGAGTTTAAACTCTTTTGAATTTCTTTCAGATGATTAATATTACTTTAACATTAAATTTTAAAAGTAAATTTGAGATAAATGTTTCAAATATAAGAAAGTAATAGATAAAATCATTAATAAGAATAAGTTATCTTTAACTTATTGATCTGTAATCCATAAATTTTTAAGTAAATTAAAATGATTAATTACGATTGGGTTGATTTATGAGTATTAATCAATTTTAAGGAATAATGATTTATGCAAGTAATTTCTTTAGAAAAGTAATTAACGAATGATTTATTTAATTTATCAATAAATAATTTGGATTAATTTATAATTAAAGGGTAATTAATAATTAATTAAATGTTAATTTAATAATTAAAGGTTAATTATTGAATAATTTAAGAGTGATGAATTATAAGTAAATGTTAATCAATTTGTAATTAAAGGTTAATTAATGATTAAATGTTAATTTGTTAAAATAGTTTATAATTAATTAATGATTAATTAACCAAGATTTATAGTTTATTCATAAGTAATTAACCTGGTATAAATTAATTATAATCAGAAAATTAACTGACCTTACCTATGAATGTTTGAAATTTTATTGAATGGTTGAATTGTTTTGATATCCCTGATATATGATGCTTTGTGATATACCCTGATTTATGTTGTGATCTATAATTTCTTTATCTGTGATATTTATACATCTGTGATCTGTATGTGAAAGATAAGCGTTATAGTTTATATCGTTTATCAACTATATCCTGTATTCTGATCTGTGATGATTCATTGTGTTGCACTATTGTGTGTGAAACCCCTGGACTACACCTTTACACACACAAATATGGATTTCACGTGGAAATCGGTTAAGTCACGGATAATTTGATTTTGTTATTTTTGAAATTGAAATTTTTATTTCAATTGATTTTGAAATTGGAAATTTGGGTTTAAAGTGAAAAGCTTTTGAAATAGAATTTCAAAGATAAAAGTTATTTTGAATAACTTAATCGAGTTTTGAAAATTTAAATAATTCGATTTAAATTTGAATTCAATATTTGAAATTGAATCATATGATTTGAAATTAGGGATTAAAGATGATATAAATGTGTTTGTATGAATCTAAACCATTTAAAAGTAAAATGTTGAGAAATTGAATTTGACCCAAGGATTTCAACTCGTATAAATGAATCAGATTTCCAAAATGAAAACTGTTTGTTTTAAAAATGATAAAAGCTTTCAGATGAGAAATGAAATTCCAGTTTAATTAAAGGAATTTCAAGATTGAATTGAAAAATGTTTTTTCAAGTTATGAATGAATTCTTTTTGAAAGCTATGAATTAAATCTGTTTATTTTTAACAGATTTAAAGTGATGATTTGTTTAACCCATTCGAAATGAAATTGTTTTGAAAGCTATTTGTTAAATCTTTGATTTAAAGATTCAACGAATTAATTAAATTGAAATGGAAATCGATTTGGAAAATCTGTAAATGAATCTTTGTGAAATTAAGTGAACTTTGTGAATTAAATCTTTTTGTTTAAAAAAGATTAAAATGGAAATTTGTTTAACCATTTGAAAGAGAAAGTTTGGGTTTAAATTGTGACTTAATTGAAATCCCATTATCCATTTGTTTTTGAATATTGCGCTCACTATTCGGGTTAGCCGGAAAAAGACATCTGTGTCATATAACCCATTCCGAATAGTGATACGTCGTATATGGATAGCATTTGAAGATCGGTGTTGAAGACCGGATATTTTCGAAAATGAAAGGACAACCTGTCGAATGTCTCTGCATTGGGTAGCTCCCGGTATAGAGATTTATATCACTCTTTTTGTGATGGGAAGTCCGGACGTGATTTGAAAATTATCCAGATTTGCAAGGGCTTCGTGAGAAGTGCCTTCGGTTCTGTTCGATCCCGGAACAGACTTGTATGGATTGTATGTCTGACATTACACTTTGAGATATAAAGCCGATTTCTTTCAAATACATATCTGTTGGTGGCGGAGAATTTATTCTCTTAGCTTAACACCCTTCTCTGAGACGTACGAGCTCAGAGGTTATGTAGTTGAAATTTATCAGCGATATATCCCAATTTGGTAATGTGGCATGCTTAGTGTTGCTGTGTGATGATCAATGTTTGATCATTTGTGATATGATCTTTTGTTTGATCATTTATCTTTGTGATCATAGGTTGATCATCTGTTGACCCAAAGCGTGGCTTTTTGAAAAAGCGTAGCTTTGTGGACGAGACTTCGTCGAGCCTCACAACCCGGTAATGGTCGAAACAGGAATTGTGCGGCAAGGTTTTCAGGGGTAGCTCCCCTAGGGTATGACCATTCCTTCTGGAAAAGGGTAGTATCATGGTATGGAGCCCATATACTTACTCATGTGGATACACTTTCTTTATGATGTGTGATGTTGGTTATCGAGCGCTCGGATAAAGGTCCCAAAGGACCGGGGGTGGCATATCTGAGGTTTCTTTTATCCCTTGGGAAAAGGGGTTGCCGGCCTTGTTTGGCAGAGAACAGTTGGTTCTCGGAACGTCCCGCCAGAGGCGTTTCTTTCGTGGAATAGGAAGTTCCTTAGCCTGACCATTTGTTGGAAATCCAAACAAAACAATACGAGCCCTGTACGGTTTTAGTTGTATTACCTGCCATGGAATGTGGTGGTAACCTGCTATTGAACATGGTAGCTATAGTAGGCATAAGTGCGAAATGTCTATGCTGGCTAAGATTTATATTCTACTTTCGAAATTGTTTTCTACACTATGCACTAGTAATAATATCAAATGATTTGATTTTGCGTAGTAAGCATCTTTGACTATCATAAGAAGAAATCTCCTCCAATTCTGCGTTTGCATTGTGTGTGTGGTGGGAGGTCTTATGGTAGTTTCATTTTCCAAAAGCATTGCGAATTGACTTTAAAATTCTCTGCTATTTGTTTTAAAGATAAACTGTTTTTGTTGCTCACACCAGTCCCATGACTGATCCGGAGTTTATTGTTTCTTTCCTAAACTCTGGATGCTCAAAATTTTTCTACACGAGCAGTCTAGAGTTTGGTTTTTCAGATAGTCAGATTAGTAGGGTGTGACGACCCGGAATTTTCGAACCCGAAAATTCCAGATCGTTAGAGAAAAAGAAGAAAGAGGTAGAAGAAGAAGAAAAACAAAACTCAGAATCACACATTCTCACATTCGCAGCGGATAAAATATAATATCAAATAATATTCTTTACACAAAGAAAGCTGTAATTGTTATTTTACATTCACTACATCAGAGTTACATCCATTTACAAATATACTAGACAGTTAGAATTAACATGTCTCAGATAAACAACAGTAATATGCTCAGCGGAATACACTCCATACGTTCCTGCCATCCAGCTTGCCACCTGAACTCCAGAACGTCCTAACCTGAAAATCTGTAATACTCGGTCTGACCCGAGCATTACATCAAAGTAACACCCGGGTCAGGCTGGAAACCAGCGTGAGTAAACTCATCTAACATGAAATTCAATCCATAGAACTTATTTAAACCCGGGTAACTCGTACTTTTCTACGAGTTCTTAACTTATTTGAGTCAATCACTTATTTCAAACAATATCTAAGAATCACTACTCAGTTTAGATATCCATGATTCTTAACTTATTTCATTTCAGCCTATTTACTTCTAAACTCAAATTTATAAATAATCGAAGTGGTTTCGGATATTGCTGATACCCGACTCCGGTCTCTTCGAAACCAATGTTATTCATTAAACCAAAAGTTTAAGTTTAAACAATACAATTTATACACGACAATTCATCTCATATCATACATCAACACATATCACATATCGGAGATATCACATAATCCAAGGCATCCAATATCATTCAATCATTCATTAAGCAAGATTAATCATCCTCACCATCTCTAATTAATTTAATTAACCATCAATGAATTAAATTAATTACTTTAATTACTTTTAAACCCTATTTACTTAACATTAATTTATTATAAATTAATTAATTAATCATCCTTTAATTATTCGTCTTGATTAATCATCCTTAATTAATTACTTTTAATTACATTAGTAATTATAAATTAATTATCCTTAATCATTCACATTTATTCTCTTTAATTAATTATACTATAATTAATTACATTAATTAATGATCCTTAATTAATTTCCCTCTTAATTATCTGGATTATCCTTAATCCTACTTACCTAACATTAATTAGTTACAAATTTATTTATTAATTACCTACCTTAATTAATCTTTAATTAATTAATTATAACCCTCAATTATAAATTAATTAATCCTTAATCATTAAATTAATTAATTTCTTTTAAATAAATCCTTCATCATGAATTAATTAAATTAATTAATTATACTTGAATTTTCTTAATTAACTTAATTAATCTCAAATCATTAAACCTTATTTAAAATAAACATTTAGAAATCAGTTATAACTACAACAATTTAAACATCTAATTTAACCTTTTAAATCTTTTGAAATTCTTTCAAAGTTATTTAATAAATTTCAATACATATTCATTTTAAAACTTATATCTTTTAAAACTCAACTACTTTAAATATGTTTTGGAGATGTTAAATCTTTATCTTTGAACCCAAATTATTTCTATAACTTTAAAACTTGTTTTTAAGTTTGCTTTTAAAACTTTGAACTTGATTACTTTTACCAAGTTTGAAACCAGATTCAAACAAAAACAAACCTGAGTCTACCCCATCACTTTCCCGAGTGAAACGCGAGAAAACACACTAGTCTCCCCCTACTACTTCTACTTCGAGTCAAACACACATATTCCCGAGACAAACCCGGGTACAATTCTTCTTCCCAAACATCGATCATTCCAGTTCCAAATGTGCACACGTGCACGTGCACATTCCCTCCGGCCACCAGAGATCGACGCTCCGACCTTCGACACGTCGCCGAACATCTCCTCAGACGAACTGACCACCCCGATCCTCCAATCCAACCGGAAATCGAAATCGAACGAAAACGAGCAACTGGAACCAAACCTTCGCCAGAAAACGCCTCGAACCCAACGTCCCCGATCACCAGAGTCTTCGCGACCCCAACCACAGCTTCACCGACCAACCACGCGTCTATTCCCCCACCACCGGTCGACTCCGATGCATTGACGACGACGCCTTCACCAATTTCCGACTTCGACTTCAAAATTCCCCCTAAGCCCTAATTCACTTCATTCAGGTCACCATGGTCCAAAATAAAATACCATCACATTTTTCCCATAGTCGTCAGACCCCCAGCCAACTTCGACCACGATCCTGATGATGTTCACCATGCCGATCACCAGAATTTCCCCTAAACCCATAATCTGATCAACCACGAATTTCTCACCCGAAACAAAACTAAAAATCGTGATTCTTCTTTTTAAAAATCCTAGTTTTAAAAGACGATTCAGATTATATAAGTGAATTCGAGAATCAAAATGTTTGAATTTAACATGTTTCAGATATTCCACTGTATTTCTTGATTTTCCAGATTATATTCAACTTATTTATACTTGAAAATAATTTTAAATCATAAGTTATGTTTAAACAAACATGGTTCATTTGGATTCGTAAGCTTAACAGAGACTAGATAAGGAAGATTGGAATTTTTATATCAAATATTTGAACTCTGTAACTTAAACAGAGATGATCTCTGATACATCCATACATGCACACAGTTCTATACTCATATACACATATATTCATATTCACAACAACATGCATGTATATATATTCAACATGCATCACAATTTACTTCAAACATCTATCACATGAATCTAATTAAAACTGTTTTAAGCTTAATCTACTCATATTAAAATAACAGGGAAGTATATATGTATACATACTGATTTTAGTATATGCATTTTATTTATACAATCATGCATTCACAGATAAAATCATATGCAAACCATATTACTATAAAGATTCATCACATCATTTAAGTTTATTACTAGATCTAAAAACTGTTTTAAAAATAAAGTTTTACTCACCTGTTATATGATGTGCAGAGAATTTGAAAACAGTTTGCACTTGAAAATTTGCTACAGCAACTTGAAAAGCTTTTGAAAATTGAATTTGCTTTATTTCTTTAAAACTGCAAAGCTTTGAAAACTTTTGCTTTGGCTTCAGATATACTTGCATGCATACTTGAAGGATAGTTACAGGCTTGAATGACAGGGCTTTGATTTCAGGTTGCTGATTTTGATTTCAGTTTTAACTTGAATATTGTTTGTGGATTTCTGGTTTGCATTTGAACTTGAGGAAGGTATTACAGGGTTTTAAACTTTGATCTGAGATTTGCTTTTGAGAAGAGAATTACAGGCTTTTGATAGGTGATTACAGGGTTTTGATTTTTTTGTTTTTGAGTTGTTTACTTTGCTTGAATTTCTGGTTAGACGAAGTAGTTTACAGGCTGAGTTCTTGTTTTTGAAAAGAAAAGATAAGAAAAGAATTTAAGGAAGAGGGTAGGAGTTTATATAGTGTTAATTTAGGATTTATTAAAAGAAAATAAAAATAAAAGGAATGACACTTGTCTTTTACTCTCCCTAATTACTTAACACATATGCTTAGATGGTTTAATATGTTAACACTTGTCATTTTTAAATTTTACATTATTTTTAAAGCTTTTATATTTAATTTTTCTAATTAATAAACATATTCTAATTTAAAAATGCTTTTTCTTAATTTACATAAATACAATCTTTAAAAGAAAAATAAAAATAAAAACCAATTATATTCAAATAAAATCATTTATAATATATTTAATTCATTTTAAATGATAATATAAACTTTTGTATTTATTTACTATTCATATCTTTTCAATGCATACCGTCGATGCTCTCATATATAAGGATCCCGATATAAATATTTATTATCAGAATTATTTATTCAATTCATAAATCAGTATTCTTATTAATCAATCCAGTTAATTATCAATTAACAAGTGTTCAAAAATCCGGGTTATCACATAGGGTATCTGGAGCTAGTTCAGTCTTTGGATCGGACTGCACTTGCTTATTCTTGGTGTATCGTTATTGGGAGTTCGAGCTACTACTGGAGTTCTCTCTTGAAGACTATCTTAGAGTTATTTGTTCCGCTCCTGATATTATCGTTTTTCTTTTCCGCTGCTATTTGTTGTATCATATCTCTGATGTATATTGATATTCATTGTATCACTCTGTTGTATCAGATATTGTATATCAATGTATTATTCATTTATTCCGCTGTGTTATTTACTTAATGTTGTTATAAGCTCCGGCGACTCGGATTTGAACGGTCGAATCTACGACATTCGAGTACGATGTAAAGTATGGATGTCGATTTTCGAGCGCGAAAATCTGGGACGTTACATTAGGCCCGTAGTTGCCTATACGGGATTCGCAAACATTGCAGGATAAGTATTCCTATCCATTGTCAAGATTAATTCTTGTTATCTTTGCATCAAAGGCGAAGATTTTTCCATAAAAATTAGAGTTGCGGATCGAAAGGTTATGGAAGTACCACATGAACAAATTATAATCGCCTGCTCGATTAAAAAAGATGAGAAGAGGGTAAAAGTAAATGATAATATTGTCAGGTAGGTAAAATAATAATTGTAATAAATATTTGAGCATTGCTTCATGATAAGTGGTCATAAGATTAATAGTGATAAGGCAACAGATGTGATGAGCAATGAGGAGGAAGAAGAGATTTTCAAACAATGAACGCATCATTATGTAGGGTTGGGCCAAAAAGGTAATTTTGATTCGTATCCTTGGTAAGGTTTTAGACAGCCTTGATGTAATACTTTGTAGTAGGTACTGTTGACTATGTGACTATTGATTTGCAATAGTTAATTAGTTTATCGGGATGGGAAAAAAGTGAGGTGTTTGGCCAATTAATTTGCGGCATATTTATTCAAAATGAAACATAAGTAGTGGTGTGCAAAAGATGAAAAAAGAGGTCAATGCGTGGAGTAGTACAGTCCTTACCTGATATGGAGGTGGAAGATCTGAGCTTTATTTCAGAGATGTATTTGTCATCGATCAGGTCAAAACGGATTTTGTGTGGGCTGTCTTTAGTGGGAAGTGCAGGTAGTTTTCGCTTGCGGAAGCTGTAAAGAGGAAAGACAACAGTGGGAATTAGGTGTTAATGTTGATTAGTGTTTGGTAGAATAATTTTATGAAGAAATAAACATAAGTTTTAGGGGAAGGAGAGGGAAATTTGTGTAGAAGCCAACATTTCCCGTCCCTTTTGTATGAAAAAGACGTGCTTTAAAGCAAAATACAGTACACTGAAATACCACAAATTTTTGTAGTAACCAGCATCAGATGGTTTTAATATGTTATGGCGAAGGAAAAATAATTTTTTCTTCAGTTTAGCATTATTTGAATATTTGTATAAAAATAAATAAACGTAAAGGGAAAATAATATATAATATTTGAATATTGTAAAAAACACGCACGAACAGTCGGTTGCACTTATTAGTGCTAGTAAACTTGTTAAAAAGGTAATATAACGTTATTAAACTACTAATTGACAACAATCTTAATTTCGGCCGCACTCTCAACCTCAATATCCTCTACTATGGATAACATTCTTATTTTTATCTTGGTTTTCAAACTCAATATTCTCTAGAATATAGCTAGCAACTACATATCTGTGTAATGAAATATTTAACCTGAATTGCAGATGGAAGATAAATCGATTAACTTAAAAGTAGGAAGAAGGAGACAAAAACATACTATCAGGGAAAAAATTAAGGGGAAAACGATCTTCCCAAAAGAAATGTCCTAAAGTTATCATTTTTATTAGCAGTACTTGTAGAAATAGAGGAACAAAAGCAGGTACATTGCATTTATCAGATGATGCTACCGTATTCTGAATTTGAGCAGTTGAAATTCTACAACACATACTCATTTACCAATTAGCCTAAATTAGTTTAACAACTGGGTTGGTTAATGAGCAGCAGATGTTTAAGGTTATAAAATAAAAACTTATCAGCACTAAAATGATTTAGAATCAATACCCCTCATTTTCCATGTGTTTTGATAAATAAATAACCATGTATACTCAAAAAAACATAAATTACGTTAATCATTGTATCGACCAATGAGCATCAGATATAAAAGGGGATGCAATTAATGTTTATTGCTGCGAACATGCTTCATAACTAACAATCTTCATCCTCCCGTCTAGTTATTTTGAAAAAAAAACTTTCCGCTAAACCCGTTAGTAATGTTTACGCAAGTAGGAAAAAAAATCGAAGTGGAACATATTAGAGTGATATTATGTATTTTATTTCTTATTTGTAGATCTTTTATTGATTCAATGTTTAATTGTACTTGTATTTTTTAGCATCGCAAAATGCATAATCACTTGATCGGAACATGCCAACACTGGATGCTCTCAAATCATTATTTTTATGTTTTCTTCTCTATTAATATATGATCAAAATGACCTACAAATATTCACATGTTTGAGTATCAAAACTTTAAAAAGATTTAAACCTAAAAAATTTATTCATGAAAATCTAATATGTTTTTGCATATTAACTCTAATAAACAACTAAGTTAAAAATATCGCTGTCTTTTGAAAAGCTTTTTTTTTACTTATGAGAAAATTAATACCAAAATTTCATATATTGAAACTGTTTTTAGACAAAATAAACAAAGTATTAAACGAATTATTTTTTAAAATACTATTATTACATTATAATATTATAATGATAATGGTTCAATCACAAACACTTGATACTCTAATACTATCAACTCACAATGTTATTTTGTTTCATGGTCCAAAGAACAATTTCTAATCACATCAAATGCACAATCACTTAATGCTAACTTAGGTAGACCAATAATCTTGAATCATTTTCCTCTTAACGTATCTATCATCAACATAACCAACTAAATTTCGCATATTTTAATACTAAATTTCTAGAAAATTTTCAAATTAGATATTTTATTCTCATCAAATAAATAATCTAAGAAAATCATATTAAAACTTTAATAAATAGTTAGTTTACAATTTAGAAAAGCACAGTAATTTACAGAACATAATTAGTCCAGTGAAACCCATAAAAAAGTTAAAACATCAAATTTTGTCAAAATTACTTTTGTGTGGATTTGAATTTTACAAAAAATAATGAAATAATTAAGCCACAATATAATTCAAAATCAAATAAACAAAATAGGAGATGAATTCCAAATTAATTAAACTAAATTTGAAACACTGTTATTTAGATCAAATTAGGAAGATATGCAATGCACAAACAGCGAGATGCATGTATTGACAGGCGAATAATAAATTCATATTTGGCTGGAAAGGTAAAAGATAAATCTAAATATTTGATAATGTAAACTTAGAAAATAATAATATTAATCAAGATAAAGCCAAATATTAGAACGTAAATAATACAATAAACTTTTATATTCAACTATTTTTAAATAAAATTAAAATAAAACTACCAAAATGAATCTGTATCATTACCTGTGGTATGACAGGAAGTTTCACCATTTTACCCCTTCATTCTGAGTTATGTTAGAGCAAAATGGTGGTACTGTATCATGGCATAAGTAATTCTTTATGTTATAACATACGCCAAGATTTCTTTTAAAACTATTGAATGAATTATTTTGTAAAATATAATATAAACTAATAAAAGTCAACCACAAATGTTTGGCACTTCAATATTGCTTGAACCCTAATGCTTTTGTTTTTACAAACCAAACATTATAAATTTAAGTCTTACTGAATGCACACTTATTTAGTTCCAACATGGACATATCAATGTCGTCATATCACTTTTTTTATTTAATTTGTTCTAATTTGTCTATTATCAATAAAGCCCATAATTTTACCATATATCTTGATTTTCAAAGCAAATTTAAATTTAGGAATTCCATTCACAACAAAAAAAATAAACAATTTGCATATTAAATCTCTAACAAATAGCTAATTAGAGAAATTTAAAAAATACTTTTTATCAAACATAATTAGTTTTGAAAAACATAGAGAGGTTGAAAGTTGAAACAACAATTGTTTTTTTCCTTTTGTTTAGTAAATCCCTTCCTTTTTACTATATGTGGTAAAAAAGGAAACTGTACCCAGGTCAGGGATTGTATTTTGTAAAAGGCTGAACTTAGTGATTTATGTGCGTCATTATAAAGTCTGTGTTCAATTTAAAAATTGAAGAGTGTATGTTGAAGAGTGTATGTTGAAGACTGTAGAAGGGAAAATGAGAAGGAATCAATAATGTACTATAGTAAAATAAGTCTGAGGAAGAGTGGGAAAAAAGAGTGAAGAAGGAAATTAAAATCAGGGTCAAATCGGTGAGCAGAAGCTAAAGGTGCTGACCTCTTTATTAAATTGGATGCCTTAGTAATATCCAGATCTGTGTAAACGAAAGTTGCGGTAGTTGAGCTTAAGCTTGGTTTACCTGGCAGTGATGGAATGATCAATGTGATTGAAAACATATTTACAGAACAAAGTGCAGTAGGTATGGATGTAGAGGAAACAGACCTTAGTAATTCTTGATGGTCATTGATGTTAGGATTACTGGTTTTGTGTTCTCATTGATAGCTGAGTTGTCAATAAGGTTAGCTTTGTTGCCCCATAGTGTAGCCGCAATGCGAGTACCACTGCAAACAGCATGAAGTAAGGATTATTAAGGAGAGGCTTTGAAAATTGTTTAAGAGAAAATGAAAACAACCATGCAAACAAAGGTATCATATATGACGCAGCGGATTAATCAAAATGATCTTCAATCGATGAAAGTAGCAATCTGTGGATTGATGGATACTGAAATGCCTGAACTCGTTGATCCGAAGATACCGAACTCTAGCTATCTCTGTCTCGTTGATCCGAAGATACCGAGAAAGAGATCTACGATTCTTCAACGTTGATCTTGCGCACAAGATTCCGTGAATCGGCTTCAGCAAACGATGATTCGAGCGCACTCGAATGACGTAAGTGGAGATAGGAGATACACTCGACTACCAATTGAAATTGAAAGCACAAAGCTAACAAAAGAGAATTTTATTCAATATTCAACAACCATTACAAAATGACACCACTTGCCTATTTATAGGCTACAACACATATCCAGAAAATTACATAAGTCTTAAGTCGTTTCCGACTCATCACCTACGACCTACGACTCATCATAAGTCATACACGACTTATCAGTTTATAATACAACTGTCACGACTTATGACTTAAAAAGATTACAACACATAGTCCTCAACATACGACTTAAAGAAAATATGCAGCGACTTAATGCTAACTCGGCTACTTCTCCTCGACTTGAAGATAACTCGGTAACAACTCAACAAAACTCGCGACTTAACAATGTCTCGGCAACGACTTATGGAAGCTTCGCTACTTACGAAATAATCATCAGCCTTAAGAGATAACACGACCACGACTTAGTGAAGTTCGAATAAACGACTTAGGGTTTCTCGACGACATAGCTATGTCGTTCGCGACATTGAGGAACCGCTCGCGACTCATGGAAGAGGAGTGTGAACTGAGCATCGCGACTTAAGGAAGTAACTCGGTAACGAGCTTCTTCTTGGTCGCGACTCATCGATACTGGGATTGAATCGGTCTCGACTTATCGATGCTGGGATGAGTCGTTCGCGAGTTATTGAAGAATCGGTTGCTTGAGTCGTTCGCGAGTTATTGGAGGTGTCGCGACTTAAGGTGGAAGGCGAGAGATTGATGAATCGGTCACGACTTAAGGTGGAGGGTGAGACATCGATGAGTCGGTCACGACTTAAGGTGGAGGGCGAGTAATTGATGAGTCGGTCACGACTTAAGGTGGAGGGCGAGACATCGATGAGTCGGTCACGACTTAAGGTGGAGGGCGAGTAATTGCTGAGTCGGTCACGACTTAAGGTGAGTGCTTCATCATCCTCCTCTTGTTGAAAAGAATTCGTCCTCGAATTCGCATTTTCGTCATCTTCGTCAAGTTCCTTCCCATAATATGGAATCAAGTGTTTGACATTAAAAACATCAGAAGTATGGACCTCTTCTGGCAACCTTAATCGATACGCATTATCATTGATCCTCTTCAAGATTTCTACTGGACCAATCTTTCGTGCTTTCAACTTATTGTAAGTTCCAACTGGAAAACGATCTTTCGTCAATACCGCGTAAACAAAATCACCCTCTTTGAAGACTACACTTCTTCGTTTCTTATCCGCCATTTATTTATACTTCTCATCTGCCTTTTCCAATCGTTCCTGAACGATTCTATGGCATTCCGTCAACCCATCAACAAAATCAGCAGCCCGCTTAACTGTCCCCTTCGGTTGTGTAACCATCATCAAATCCAACGGCCCATTTGGTAAACTTGAATATACAATCTGAAATGGACTGTAACCTGTACTTCGGTTATTTGCATGATTGTGAGCAAATTCAGCTTGACACAACTTCAAATCCCAACTCTTCAAATTGTCTTTCACAAGACATCGTAACAAATTTCCCAACGATCTATTCACCACCTTTGTGTGCCCATCTGTTTGCGGATGATAAGCACTACTAAAATTCAGCTTCGTTCCCACCATCTTCCACAAACTCAACCAAAAGTGACTCAGAAATCGAGTATCTCGGTCAGAAACAATAGATTCGGGTAAACCATGTAAACGATATATTTCTTTAAAGAATAACTGTGCCACTCGAACTGCATCCGCTGTCTTCTTACAGGCTATAAAATGTGCCATCTTCGAAAACCTGTCCACCACAACAAATATAGAATCATTTCCCCTCTGAGTTCTCGGCAATCCCAACACGAAATCCATGCTGATATCAACCCATGGTTTGGTAGGCACAGGTAACGGCATATATAACCCCGCATTCGTCGTTGTTCCTTTCGAAACTTGACAGATATGACACCTTTCCACAAATCTCTCTATCTCTTTCCTCATTGACGGCCAAAAATAAGATTGAGAAATTAACTGTAACGTACGATCTCTACCCATATGGCCTTCTTCATGTAATTCTTTAACAATCTTCATTCTCAAGCTACAGTCTGGGATGCACAAACGATTTCCTTTAAACAGAAAACCATCCACCAACACAAATTCATCAGTGCTTCCTTCCTTTACTTTTTCAACAAATTTCCCAAAGTAAGGATCTTCTTCAATCAATTCTGGAAATAATTCAAAACCTGTCACTTCAACTTTCATTGTCGTCAACAAATGATTCCTCCTGCTCAAAGCATCAGCCACACGATTGGTTACCCCTGACTTGTGCTTAACGACAAAAGTAAACTGCTGCAAATAAGCAATCCACGATGCATGTCTTGCTGAAATCTTGTCTTGTCCTTGTAAATGTTTCAACGCCTCGTGATCAGTGTATAAAACAAATTCTTTCTGTAATAAGTAATGTCGCCAGTGCTTCACCGCTTGAACAACAGCATAAAATTCCACATCATAGGTACTGTATCTCATCTTTGCTCCTGACAACTTCTCGCTGAAATATGCAATAGGACGCCCATTCTGACTCAACACCCCTCCAATTCCAACCTTTGACGCATCAGTATGCAGTTCAAACAATAACTGAAAATCTGGTAATACAAGAATTGGTGTAGATGTCAGCAACTTCTTGATCTTCCCAAAAGCAATCCCAGCTTCCTCCGTCCAAGAAAATTGTTTCCCCTTCATGCAATCAGTCACCGGTGCCATCACGCTACTGAAGTGTGGAATGAATCTTCGGTAGAATGACGCTAGCCCATGAAAACTTCTCACTTCTGTAATTGTCTTCGGCTGTGGCCAATTCCTGACTGCTTCAACTTTATTCTGATCTACCTGGATGCCCTTCTCCGAAACAATATACCCCAAGAACAAAACACTATGCGTCATGAACACGCATTTCTTTGTCGCAGCATAAAATTGTTCCTCTCGTAAAATAATTAACACTTCCTTCAGATGTTGAACATGCTCTTCCAGACTCCTACTATAAATCAAAATATCATCAAAGTACACCACCACAAATTTCCCAATGAAAGGTCTAAAAATTTGATTCATCACTCGCATGAACGTACTCGGTGCATTCGAAAGACCGAACGGCATCACCAGCCATTCATACAACCCCTCTCTCGTCTTGAAGGCTGTCTTCCATTCGTCTCCAGGTCTAATCCGAATTTGATGATATCCGCTTTTCAAATCAATTTTCGAAAAGATAGTAGCACCACTCAACTGATCCAGCAAGTCATCCAACCTTGGCATTGGAAATCTGTATCGTACAGTGATTTTATTCAATGCTCGACTGTCCGTGCACATCCTCCACGTCCCATCTTTCTTCGGTACCAACAAAGCTGGCACAGCACATGGACTCAAACTTTCCTGTACACGTCCCTGCTCAAGCAATTCCTCCACCTGCCTCCTTAATTCTTCATGCTCCTTCGGACTCATTCGGTAATGCGGTCTATGTGGCAATACTGCTCCTGGAACAAGATCAATTTGATGTTGAATGTCTCTCAGCGGCGGTAACTCTTTAGGCAACTCGTCTGGAAATACATCCTCAAATTCTTTCAATACTGACTTCGCTTCTTCTGGAATTTCAACCTCTTCACTGCTCTCATGCCCAATCAACAAGAACACTTCCGGTTCCTCCTCGACCTCCTTAACAAACTCCTTCAAAGATAACAACGTTTTCAGTTCTTCAATCTCCTCCAGTTTGTTTTCTTCCTGTTGGCGTTTCTTCGGAACCAGAGTAATCTTTGTACCTTCGAACATGAAACTGTAACTGTTGGTCCGTCCGTCATGCTGCACAGCTCGATCATACTGCCACGGTCTCCCCAGCAACAAATGACAAACGTCCATATCTACGTCATCACACCAGATTTCATCTTTGTATTTCTTCCCAATTGAAAACTTCACACAAGCTCTACGTCCAACTTTCACTTCACCACCCTTCCTCAACCAAGCTAACTTGTACGGTTTAGGATGTTTCTCGGTTTTCAACTCCAACTTCTTCACCGCTTCTGTAGAGATAATATTATCACAACTTCCAGCATCAATAACAAATTTACAAACTCTCCCCAGAATAGTGCATGTAGATTGAAAGATATTGTTCCTCAACCAACTACTTTCCTCCTCTTGCTTCGGTGTTAAACAACTTCTTCTCATCATCAATGCGTACCCGTCATCTCCCGACAGTAAGTCTTCCTCCTCAACTGGTAAAGAATTAGAGCATTCAGCTTCTTCCTCATCTTCCTCCTCAACTTCTGTCACCATGGTTCTCTTCTTCGGCTTCGGACATTCGTTGCTTTTATGACCCATCTCCTGACAATTGTAACATTTGAAACTGTTGTTAACCTTCGCCATCTCAACCTCCTTTACAACTGGTTTTGCAACAACTTTTGAAATATTAGAACTTCCATTAACACCCTTCGCTTGATTGTTAGAATTGGTAAACACACCACCACCTCGTCTTCCCTGTTTCTCCCAAGCCAACGCTTTTTGATGTGCCTCTGCCACAGATCTAGGATCGAACATATTTACCATATCCTGGATCTGCATTCTCAATCCCCCAATGAATCTAGATGTCAGTTGTTCTTCCGTTTCCATAACATCATTCCTTGCAATAAGCTGATAAAACTCATCTGCGTAATCATTAACAGTCTTTGTGCCCTGCCTCAAGTTCTGCAAACGTTGATACATCAAAGATTGATAATTGTAAGGTAAGAACGTTGCTTTCATCAATTTCTTCATCTTCTCCCAAGATTCAACTTTTGACTTCCCCATTCATTCACGTGTAAGTTTAGTTTGCTGCCACCATGCCAAAGCTCTACCCCTCAACCTTGTAGCAACCAACTTCACTCTACGACGTTCTGGAACTTCTTTGAAATCAAAAATTTCTTCAACATTAGCCACCCAATCCAACAACTCCTCAGCCTGCATACCACCTTTGAATTCTGGAATTTCAGTTTTCATCCCAGATTCCCACTTGTGATCGTACTCCGACTGATTCCTTCCTCGTCCACGTCCTCGTCCATGAACACTACCACCATCATACTCTTCTTCACCATCCAATGTATATCGATGTCGATCCTGACCACCAACATCTCTACCACCACCATTTCTTCCACCAACATTCCTACGATCTACATTCCTCCGATCTCGATCAGTCACATTTCTATCACGACCTCGATCATCAACATTTCTATCACAATCTCGATCCACGCTTCTATGATCACTATCAACACTTCTCTCCCGATTAGAATGTGGTGAAACTCTACTTCTTCCATGGCTCGATTCAGGTGAAACCCTTCTCTGATTCTGACTCATTTCAAGCATCATTCTCTCTAATCGACCAATCCCTTCAGTAAGCTTCTCATTGAAATTCTCGTTGATTCGTTGCTCCATTTCATCGGCCTCTTCTCTTCCGTACAAAGCATTAATATTGCGATGACGTTGAACTCGTCTTGGCGGCATGATTGAATACTTCACAAACACTTCAACAAATTCACAACTCAAGTTTTCAAACACCTTTCGAACTTTGATCCAAAATGAAATGGATCGAAAACTCCAACTTTGTTTCAAAATATGATGAACAGGATGAACACAACTTCAACACTTCAAATTCCCGGCTCCAAGACTCGATTTAGCTATGATTGGCTAAAACAAGCTCTGATACTAAACTGACGCAGCGGATTAATCAAAACGATCTTCAATCGATGAAAGTAGCAATCTGTGGATTGATGGATACTGAAATGCCCGAACTCGTTGATCCGAAGATACCGAACTCTAGCTATCTCTGTCTCGTTGATCCGAAGATACCGGGAAAGAGATCTACGATTCTTCAACGTTGATCTTGCGCACAAGATTCCGTGAATCGGCTTCAGCAAACGATGATTCGAGCGCACTCGAATGACGTAAGTGGAGATAGGAGATACACTCGACTACCAATTGAAATTGAAAGCACAAAGCTAACAAAAGAGAATTTTATTCAATATTCAACAACCATTACAAAATGACACCACTTGCTTATTTATAGGCTACAACACATATCCAGAAAATTACATAAGTCTTAAGTCGTTTCCGACTCATCACCTACGACCTACGACTCATCATAAGTCGTACACGACTTATCAGTTTATAATACAACTGTCACGACTTATGACTTAAAAAGATTACAACACATAGTCCTCAACATACGACTTAAAGAAAATATGCAGCGACTTAATGCTAACTCGGCTACTTCTCCTCGACTTGAAGATAACTCGGTAACAACTCAACAAAACTCGTGACTTAACAATGTCTCGGCAACGACTTATGGAAGCTTCGCTACTTACGAAATAATCATCAGCCTTAAGAGATAACACGGCCACGACTTAGTGAAGTTCGAATAAACGACTTAGGGTTTCTCGGCGACATAGCTATGTCGTTCGCGACATTGAGGAACCGCTCGCGACTCATGGAAGAGGAGTGTGAACTGAGCATCGCGACTTAGGGAAGTAACTCGGTAACGAGCTTCTTCTTGGTCGCGACTCATCGATACTTGGATTGAATCGGTCTCGACTTATCGATGCTGGGATGAGTCGTTCGCGAGTTATTGAAGAATCGGTTGCTTGAGTCGTTCGCGAGTTATTGGAGGTGTCGCGACTTAAGGTGGAAGGCGAGAGATTGATGAGTCGGTCACGACTTAAGGTGGAGGGCGAGACATCGATGAGTCGGTCACGACTTAAGGTGGAGGGTGAGTAATTGATGAGTCGGTCACGACTTAAGGTGGAGGGCGAGACATCGATGAGTCGGTCACGACTTAAGGTGGAGGGCGAGTAATTGCTGAGTCGGTCACGACTTAAGGTGAGTGCTTCATCAATATACCAGTGAAGATATAAGATAAGTTCACGCCTAGGGGACACTGAACCGTTCCCAATGGATTGACTGAAAATCTCACCAACAAGATACAAGATCCCAATGATATCTGTGCAGAATGGGTGAAGTGTATTTGGATGGTGATTGAGTAATAGATCAATGAACAAAAAGTAGTTGTAAGTTGACTGGATGATGTAGGCTAACCTGTCAGGTACTTAATCGTATCGGTTTTGTTAACTATGGATTGATAGTCGGCAAAGGAAAACTTATGGGTCGGTATGTTGTCCTCATGGGTTTCAACCTCGGCGATCGTTGTCATAGCAGTGAAATCAATCTTAATTGACTTATGGATGGGAAGATACATGTCACCCACGGGAGGTGACGTTGAATTCACCAATCTCGTAAACCGATCCTTCTCGTAGTTTGCCAAGGAAAAGTGGGAGGAAATGTGGGTCTACCACTGCTTGTATTTCTCCACCCTGTCGCAAGATCATGTAGCAAGTGAAAAGTAAGTTGTAAAGGGTGCATGTTCAGGAAAATATAAATGATGCGAACAAACTCAAGTCGGTAAAAGTATAAACAGTTCAAGCTATTGATCACAGACAACTAACAGAAAGGAATGCAAAGCACCATAAAACCTTTGTAAACTTTTAGTATGGTAATATGTAAAAAATTTCGCTACCATCAGATAGTGGGTTGTATTGAAAACTTCTTGTTTCATTGTACGTAAATCAGGCTGTCTAATATTTAAACTATAAGAGCAACAGATAAGAAACTTGCACTACACATAGTAGGACATAATCTATCTTTTTCAATTCGTGTATACTACTTTCATATTCGAACGTGTATATATATAATGTTATATATAAATAAGATCGTCATTTTACACCATAACTGTGGAAACATATATCATCAAGGGATTTAAATATATGTGATTAGAGAGCATGTAATATAGAAAGGGATTATTTGTTGGATAATCTCAATATTGGGTAGTTGTTTCTGTCTTGATTATAGTCGTTGTTTTCTGTAAGTGAAATGGAACAGATTGGTCAACTATTTAATATCCTTTTTATTAACTATTTGTCAACACTCAAAGTATAAAATTCAAAAGCAATAAGGAAAGCAGAGGTTGCCTATCTAAGTGTAGTAAAATTTCAAATTAATCCAAAAATTTGCTAATAATAAATTTCTTTTTAGTATTTAAAAACAATAAATTCAAATAATTCCTAAAAGCATAAATTTATACTATGAAAAATGTAAATTTGAAATCTTCAACACCATAACTGCTGAAACATATATCAGCATGGGATTTAAATATATGTGATTAGAGAGCATATAATATAGAAAGGGATTATTTGTTGGATAATCTCAATATCGGGTAATTGTTATTTGTATAGGAGTCTGGCTTATAGTTCTATTATGAAAAAATTCAACCTCAGAGGTTCATGTTGGTTATGTGTTCATTTATGAGGCCGTCTTCATTAAAATTCAACATGTAGAATGGAAAATACTTTTTATCAACTATTTGCCAACAGTCAAAGTCTAAAATTCAAAAAAAATAAGGAAAGCAGAGGTTGCATATCTAAAGGCAGTAAAATTTAAAATTAATCCTAAAATTTGCTAATAATAAAGATCTTTCTATTACTAAAACACAAAAAATTCAAATTATTCCTAAAAGCATGAATGTATATAATGAAAAATGAAAAATTGAAATTGGCGCAATTACTGTTACAGTTAATCCTTAAATTATCCATCAGGCTTAAAATCGTACATAGAATTTAGAATTTGTGGTATTGTCGAATTTTTATAATGCTTGATGTTTATTAGGTCAGATATGCAGTTTAATTAGTGCATAACAACCAACTTGTAAAGTAATGCAAACATGAACTTTAGACAACCACAGTATGACATTAAAAGGTAATATAATCAGTAAAATCATATATCCAGTGACCTCTTTTGTTTTAAAAAGCTATAGTAGAAAATGAGGATAATTAATTTATGTAGAAAAAAGTAATATAGAGAATAAAAAGGTAAACTTCCCTGTATTTAAACCAATGATATAAATATAGAATATCTTTGTACATATCTTTGTAAATATGACTATATGATCCGTACAGAAATAACCATATATATGTACGATCCCTACCTAAATAACCACGTTTCTCTCTTCCTCTATTCTAATTTTGATTCAAAGGAACAAAGTATATTTTCTATTATAAACGGTTTAAAAATCTATTGAATTGAAGAGCAGCAGTAGTTGCAAATAGTATGAAGTGGGATGTAACAACCTGCCTTTTTGGACGTTTTAAGTAGACACACACGTCAAACTCAAACCATTCAAAAGGGTATATTGTTATGGGGTAAATAAGAAAAAACAAAGAAAGAAACAAAAACAAATACAGAATCTCACAGCGGAATGGAAAAAAGTATAATATTTAAATAAACAGTTCATGAAGCTGTTTTATAAATACATTTGACTATTCTTTTACAACACAAAATCAAAGTTACAGAAAACAAGAATAAATGAATAAATAAATGTAGTGGAACAACATGATGTAGTGGAATAAATATAATAAATAATAATAGTACAAATCTTCGTGTTCGTCCTCTAGAAATAAGGACTTCAACCCTGAAATGCTCATGCTAAACCGAGCGAATTGAAAAAAAAAACACTCGAGTTAGAACTAAAAGATCTTATGTAAGTTAAATAAATAGTAAATAAATATGTCAATACTTCAACTTTACCTATAGTATTCACATTTTATTTTTCAATCCGATTATAAATAACTTAAAATGTTAACTTAAGCTTATAATCATTTTTCTTACATTATTCACTTTTATTACATTTAATTAGTAGCATTTCGAACTATTAACTTCAGTTTATAACAATTTATAACATTAGAATTCTTGTTTATAGAAGTAATTCCATTGATCACTTTAATTTTTACAAATTTTACTTGTATAATATTCTATTACATATTCTTTTTAACATTTCAGCTTTTAATAATTTGGTAAGTTATATATATATTTCTAAGAATTAAATTTGAACATTACCCAAGTTTCTCTTATTTATTTAGTTAACAAAATGTTCAATGGTTACCATTTCTTATTTTCATTTCCTTTTCATTTACAGTTTTTAAAATTTCAGTTTCTTATCTATTTCATTAATCATTTTAACATCAAATTTCTTATTTTCATTTTAGAAGTTTCCAATTTTAATATAGTCAAGATTACATTCATTATAATGGTTTCAATTTCTAATTTTCAGAAACTTAAGAACTAAAAAATTGGGTTTCATTTCAATTATTTTAAAATAATATATATGATCATATCTTTTATATATATCAAATCATATTTGGAATTCAAAATCAAGATTAATTTATCAAAACAATTGTGCAGTAAAATTACTACAACAGTCTTCCCACTTTGAAACTCGAATATGAACGTCGATGATGCGTGCACTCGTCACCGAAATTATTTTCCAACGACTGAAAGGGGAGTACAGACTTATTTCCTTTAAAACATTTCTATCAAATTATATTGAAATATCTATATCTGAAAAAAAACTTCCAAATAATACTAATATCATATTCAAAATCCTTTGAAAGAATTTCAAAAATCCCGGAACTTAAGTTCTAAAATTTCCAATTTATATTTATTTTATTTGTAAATCCAAATTTTCAATCAATATTTATAAAAATTTCTCTACCTAACAAACAACATATTAATCCAACTATATCATTTATAAAATTTATTATTTTATATACAAAATATATGCCATGTAAAATTATTTCATTTACATGTATTTTAAAACAATATTGTGTTGGTCTGCCCTATTAAGTGCTTAGAAATCCCTATCGATGTCATAGTGTCCTATGCACCGACCAGAATTTATAAATACAAAATGGAACAAATTAACACAATACAAAAACCTTTTATAACACTAACACATACGCTCTCTCATATATACACTCAGCGACTCATTCTAGTATATTACTACCATATTCTTAATGAGTCAGACCCCACAAAGCTAAGGTTATCGCTAAACCAAAGTTCTGATACCAACTGTAATGACCTGCCTTTTTGGACGTTTTAAGTAGATATACACGTCAAACTCAAACCATTCAAAAGGCCAGATTGTTCTGGGGTAAATAAGAAAAAGTAGAAAAAGAAAGAAAAACAAATACAGAACCTCATAGTGGAATGGAAAAAATATAATATTCAAATAAACAGTTCATGAAGATGTTTTATAAATACATTCTTTTACAACACAAAATCAGAGTTACAAAAAACCGGAATAAATGAATAAATAAATGCAACAGAACAACATGATGCAGTGGAATAAATATAATAAATAATAATAGTACAAATCTTCGTGTTCGTCCCCCAGAAATAAGTTCTTCAACCCTAAAATGCTCAGACTGACCCGAGCGAATTGAAAAGACAAAACACTCGAGTCAGAACTAAAAGATCTAATGTAAGTTAAATCAACAGTAAATAACTATGAGTGTAACGACGTCGAAGATGTTTACGGGTTTTGACATCTCCTATCCAGTGTCTAACGTGAGTGCAATAACTTAAGAGATGTTCGGGATTTACATCTCCTAAGGATCTGTTAAACTATCTACTATGTAGTACAGTACGCTATTATAATAGTGTCTACAATAAAGTAAAGTATTAAAATAGCATTAAGGTGTTACCCATATCCCCCTTAACACATTTTTATATATTCCCATAGTCTATACAGTACCGTAATCATTCGTAAACTGGAAGCTATCAGAGGGCACTACATAGGTATGGTACAAACCAAACTCGTAGAAGGCGTGATTGGGCATGTGAACACGGCACTCGAGGCAATGCCAGGGGTAGATATACCGATTGCGGATCCAGACTGGTAGTAACGCACAACAGCTACTACCGCCCATCTCGGAACACACTCCCATAATTAAAATCATGGGGTGGCCACCAAATCATCACAAAGTCGTAATATGGTATCGAAGAAGCATGCCCGATAGGAGGAATGACCTCACTTGGCTCGGCGTGGCTCCTATTTTAGTCACATCTAAGCTGACTCACGGGAGTCAGGGTCACGTCAATACCTTATAAAGAAATCGTTCGCCAAAACCATCCTACTCATTTCTGAAATCTCCACCACGTACACAGTTGTTAAAGTGGTTTTCGGTATTGGCAGAGAGTATGACCATATTTGATCCCGGTCTCTTTAACAACCAAACGCTTATTTCACACCGGATGGTTCTTTTAAATTTCAAAAAGTCAATTAACAATTTATATCAAAATATCATAATCAATTTCAAGTCATATTTGTTTCGAAATCATACTCGCTTTCAAACTGTATTCACTTTCAAAAATCATATTTACCCTCAAATTCATATTCATTTTTGAATTCTTGGACAAGATAGGTTAGTTTAATCCTCGTTTTGAAATCATCATATTACTCAAATATTTCATTTTCAAAACGGTATCAGTTCCAAATTACAACTTAGGTTGTTCATCAACAAGGATTTAAATATAAATCCTTCAACTTTACACAGTCTAAAATTTTAGAAAAATAGTTTAGGTAGTTATAATTAGTTTATATAGTTTTAAAAATAGTTTATATAGAAATAATAGTTTTAATAGTTTAAAATAGTTTAAATAGTAAAATAGTTTAGATAGATTAAAATTTGATTTAATTAGATTTAAAATGATTTAAATAGATAAATTAAATAGATTTAAATTATATTAAATAGATTTAAAATAGATTAAATAAATTTAAAATAAATTAAATGTATTTAAATAATATTGAATATATTTAAAATAGATTAAATAAATTTAATTAGTTTAAAATTGGTAAAATAGATTAAATTGGATTAAATAGGTTATAATAGATTAATATAAATTAAAATAGTTTAAATTGATTAAAATAGTTAATTTAATGAAAAGAGTTTAAATTAGTTTAAAATAGATTTCAAAGTTATACCCAAACATTTCAATAACTTAATTCCGATAGATTCATTTATTCTTGCCACTTCAACTTTGAAATTCCAATTTAAATCCTTTGAACAAATCATTAATTCAATTCCAATTTCAGCCTTTACGTTTGGATTATCGAAATAATTCAGTTTATATAAATCAATTTCTATTTCAAAATACCAGTTAACTGAATTCAAAATTTAAAGATTCAAAAATCACTTAATTTAACCAATCCGGTGTCCGTATATAATTTTCTACCCTAGGGTCAAGTGATACGGATATTTATCATTTCAAATCGCAATTTAAATTTTTACGGTTGTACCGTTGTATATCATTTCAAACCACAATCCCGAATTAAATAAAAATCCATAAAATCGCTCGAGTCTATCATTTCAACCTATAATGATTTTTCCCTAATCTATAGATTGTTCGGGTATGTATCATTTCAACCCATAGGGAACTTCCAATTTTATAACAATATAAAATACAACATCCAATCATCCAATATCAACAATCAAACATCCATCACAATCATCATCCAAATCAATCAATAAACATCAATAGATAACTGATAATCAATAACGGGTATTAAATTGAAAATTTAAATTCAATATTAAAGTAAATGATGATTAAATGCAATAAAAGTCAAATTTAACTAGAATGACAATTTAAACATACCAAACATCGATCAATTAATTTCTAATCACATCATAAATTTAATTTAACTAACATAAGATAGTTTACACCTTCGATTTTAAATCGATTTAAAATCCAATTTGAGGCTCAAAATTTAACAGTCTCAGAATTCGTCCAAACCAACGCCAAAATGTCAGAATTTCGATACGATCCCAACGAAACAAACCGCGCGTGAATTAGATCTCACATGCAAGAGTTATACGCGTTAGAACGTTTGAAATCAAAATAAATAAATAAATAAAAAGATAAAAAGAAAACATACATGTACACAGAAAGGCCACGTCACCTTCTTCCAAACGCACAGAAAACCCTACTCCCCAGTTCGATCATGAAGAACCCCTCCCCCTTTGACCGTCGCCGCACGTGCGTGTGGGCCCCCATCGCCAAAGCCATCACCACCAGCGTGCGCGTCATCACCCGGCGTGTCCACGGCCATGTCGCGCCTCCCCCACGGTGATGCCCGAATGCCGTAGCCGTCGCCGAACGATAACCCTAGTACAAATTTTTAACATCGATCCGCCCATCAACTCGTCACTCCAACCACCTGGATGCACTCCCCTCGGCCCTCTCCACAACCCAGTACCAATGGATCGTCGATACGTTGAAGTCGATCACGACGAAATGAACGGCCGTGACTGTTTTTGGCAATTCCGGCCAAACCATGATCCAAATAGAAAAAAAATCACAGATTTGGGTTGTGCTCGTCGAGAGCTTCGAAACGATATATAGTTTGTTAGGGTTTTGAGGAGTTTGATTTTTGATTCATTTTTGATTTGCAATTGAATTTGGAATTGGGAATTGGTTTGCTGCCATTGGAAAGAGAAAAGTAGATAGAATTGTATGTACAGACGATTAGAATAAGAAATAGTTAGGGTTTATAACAGGCTATTTAAAGGTATAGCTGAAATGGAAAAGAATGGACCAGATCGATTTGAAAGTTGAACTATAGATGACCCGAAAAGCCCATTTCGTTCCCGAAACGAAAATGGGTCATCCCATATATCAAAATAGATGTTTTCGATATTTTTAAACTCAATGGAACAGATTTCAGGTCCAAATTCCATTGTATGAACAAGTTGCTTTAAAATCAGCTTATTTCAAATTGAATTTAATTAAATTGATTTCTACGCGTTTCGAGTCCGTATGATCAAACGATAAGTCCGATCGTTACGAAACTTGATATCCTATAATAATTCACCGTTACGGATCAGATGAAACTGGTTTCGTTGAAATCCGAGACAGTGGCCAAAATGGCTATTTTCACGTTAATTAAATAAATTAATATTAAATTAATTATCACCTTTTAATTCAATATTTATAAACTAACAAATTTCATCATTTTTTATTACTAAGACATTTATAATAACCTAAAACAAATTTTTCTAAAATTTCAGGGTTAATTATTTTCCAAAATACAATGTTCAGTTTCAATTGCAATTAATCCAATTAATTAAAATTTAATTCCAATATGTTTATTTAATTTGATTTCTATCTTTATATTCAATCAATTACGACTCTAACAATATAGTTGTAACAACCCGCATATTTTACGATTGTATATTTAAATGTTTTATTTAAATATAGCATCATTAGTCGGATTCAAGTCTGAAATGTCACTTTTTGCAAACAGTCGAATTAGGACTCGAGACCACTTCCATTGAGTCCAAAATGGCGTTTGCGACCTTTTTTAGTATAAACATCGATATGTTTGGAGTTGAGTAGAAGTTTAACATTTTCACTTAGGGCTTTGGGCTTGGGTTTGGGTTTCAACCTACTAACCCAACTCATCTTACATCCTGACTCCACCCCCTCTCCTCTTCATACACTATCATTTCCTTACACTTCAAGCTTTAGAAAAATGGGGGAAGAGAAAAATAATTAGAAATTCCTAAGCCCTAGATTCATTTGCAAACTCAAGTTCTAGCTCCAAAATCTAAGAGAAGCTTAGGTAAGCATCCTCTTCATCTTCTCCATCTCATTTCCTCTTCAATTTCAGAAATTTTCTAAACCCTAACTTAGGAAATGTTTTTCTTTTGAGCTTAGATTGAAGCTTCTCGGGTTATAATTGAAGAGTGATTGTTCTTGCCTTGCTCTATAGCTTCTCTCTTGTGTTTTTGGGTTTAAAGGTGAGCTTTTGAACTCGCATCTACTTCTATAGATATTATTGTTGTTAGGTATGAATTCCTAACACTTATTTATGTTCATTTGCTTTTGATTTGAATTGAATTGGTGAATATTCCAATTTTTGGTGTTTTGAGGTCAAATCTTTAAAAACCCAATCTTTGATGTTTGAACATGTTAGTGGGGTGTTTCGGAGGGCCATACATGGCTGGGTTGTCGCTTGGCGTAAATCCTTAATCGTTGTTGCTTGCTCGTTCGCTTCCGTTCCGTGTTATTGATTTTTCCCCACAAGGGGGCTAGGCTGAAACTGTAGATGAAGCAGGTTCAGTCGACTGAACTACGAGGTCAGTCGACTGAACCAGGGGGGTAGAAAACTTTTTGTCCCCGTATCAGTCGACTGACCACCTAGCTCAGTCGACTGAGCCTTGAAACTGAAAGTTTCCAGACATTTTGTCAGTCGATTGACCTGCTTGTATCAGTCCATCTTGCCTTTTTTTCGTGGGTTTCCAATTTTGATCGATTCGTGTTGATCCGATTTGTCGTTATCATTTATTATCGACTTTGATGACTTCTTTTCGAGATTTTTGAGAATATCCATTTTGATGGATTCGGTATCGATTTTTATGGATTTGATTCAGGTCTTCGAATGTGAATTTTTGGTGATTGATTATTTCTACAATCATTTCTGTTTTTTATCACATTAAAATATAAAGGTTTTCTATACTAGTAGTAACTATTCAAACTCTTTCATCAAAACGATTTTGACACTATTTTAAATATAAAGCTTGTTTTCAAAACCGTTTTTCAATCTATTAGTATATACAAACATTTACCTCATTCGTATGAGAAATCTAATTAAACGGCTTAGTAAAACAAGTGGTATGAAACACTTGCGTTTACTTCGTCGGTTAATTCTTGGACTTGCTCGATTGAACTCTTGTGACAATCTTTGAGTGGAAATCTACAATTTGTTCGTAAATATTTAAGTTAAGCCAGTGGTTATGGGACATGAAGCTAAACTCATTTATTTACTAGCTTAGTGTAATCGCCACTTCTTGATGATCGATGATGATCATTTTATGGTTTAGACTAGCGATATGCGATGTCTCTTTGTCCACGTGGGGTACTGTACCCCGATTTATGGAGCTTCTTCTCATTTTTATAGGCTAGCAACCTATGGTTTTATGGAGTTCGATTCATCGGGCGTTTGATGTACTATGTCGTTGTTCCGTATTATTTGTGTTCAAGTTCATCGGGCATTCGCTGTACTACGTCATTGTTCCAGATTATTTGTGTTCAGGTTCATCGGGCGTTCGCTGTACTACGTCGTTGTGCCAGATTATTTGAGTTTCTAGTTCCTCGGTCGTTCGCTGTACTATGTCGTGGCACCGGCTCTATGGTTAGCGACCATGGGTTAGCGACCCGTTTGTGATGCACGTGTTGGTGAGTATTCATGCTTTCGTTTGTGATAGGCCCCCCTTTGTGATTTCTGGATTTCTGGTTGATGATTTCTAGAATTTGTGTTTCACCAATTTTCGTGAATTGGCATCGATTTGTTTTGTTAATATTTGTGTTTTGGTGAATAATTTAAAGAATGTGATTCTTTTTGGTGTTTTTGAGACGATTTAAGATATTGTATGATTTTTGTTGTTATTTGATGTATACTTGTCATAGTATGGCATTTTTGTTATTATACGTTTTTGTGATATCTCTTATCCTATATCATTTTATCTGATATTTATAGCTAAACTGATCCGTTTATTATTTTCTTCTTAAATAATACTCGAGTCAGACCGAGATATTTCAGGTGCTTCTGCTTGACTTCTTATCAGGGTCCTTCACCTGACTTTTGGCTAACTACTTTAGACTAGTAGTTTTTGTTATTATACATTTGAGATAGAGACTCCTTGATGTATAATTATTCTTTTGTCTAGCACTTGTATCTATTCTTTTGTGATGTAGTGGACCTTCTATGACCACTATTTTGATGTACACTTTTATGTGATATATTCATATCTGATTTCGCCTTTGTGATATGGATGTCTGTGACTGATTTGTGTTATGTTTATTTCTATAATTGTTTCCGAAGTCCACATATCCACTGTGTGGTAGCCTTGGGTTTGTATTTGATATGTCGAATTTCCTCTTGAAATGAAATGTAAGCAATATTATCTGACATATCGGTACTCGCACAAAGCAATTACACAGATGGTCGCTCCTCAACAGCCTTATTCTTCGTGCTAGTCGATGGCATTACCCTATAGTGTCCTTGGCTAGCGCGAGTATAGAGGTGGAGCGTCACCGCTTCGTATTAGAGCCAAACTTCGGAACAATGTAGAATAATCTAGCAAGGATCATTTTCCTAAGTCGTTCTTAGGAATCGTGCCATAGGATTTAATTCGAATCTTCGTACCGATCTATCCTATTTTCTTTTGTGATGCCTTGTTTTATCAATCAAGTTTGTTCGATATTCATTTTGTGAATAACCTTTTTCCTCTTCCTTCTTTCTTAGAGAAGAGAAATGGTTAGACCAGGCCGTCCCAGCGCTGGTCAATCCAGTGCTACTCCTCAGGAGGGAGTATTTATGTCTGCTCAATGACTTTTAGATCTTGTGAACAATGCCCAAGCTGCCGTACCCGTTCCAGTTCCTACTCACCCTAAATCTGGGTTTGCACGCTTGTGCAGAGATTATACCGCATTGGGTGGAAGGCCATTCAAGGGATCCGAAAGTGTTGTAGAAATCCAAGCTTAGCTTAGATCGTGCGACCGCATCTTTTCTCGCATGAATATTATTACTCTTTATCGAGTCCAAGTGGCTTCTAGCATGCTCCAAGAAAGAGCATTAGACTGGTATGAGCTTTTGATTTCCGAAACTATTGGAGCGGATCTTACTTGGGAGCAATTCCGGGAAAGATTCGAATTGAAGTTTGTGCCGAAAGCTGAAAAAGTAACTTTAGCCCGACGCTTCATTGACCTTGTTCAAGGTGAATCTTCTATGACCACTATGTCACATCTTTTGAATCTCTCTCTAAATATGGGGTCGAATATATTAATACCCAATTTAAGAAAAATCAGAGATTTTTCAATGGGTTGAATAAGAACCTCAAAAAGCCTTTACTTCTGAAAATTGAAGTTTCATTCGATCAGCTTGTAGATATCGCTCTTCGGCTTGAAGAGGCCGATAGAGAAAGTGATGTTGAAGTTGTGCGTGCCAAACAGAACTTCAACAATAACATGAAGATGCCTATTAAGTTCAAAGGCCCTAATCCCAACAAGAAAGGGAAGAAAGAAACTTCGATAGCAAAGACTCCTACCTCTAGTCGTGGATGACGCTACAATTGTGGTCTTACGGACCACTATGCAAATGAGTGCCCAAAACCATTTTTTTCGTTATTGCAAAAGTTCAGGCCATCTTATATTTACATGTCCCATACTCCAAAGTAGGAGAGAGGGAGAGTTGAATGTTGTGCAAGCTCCTAGTGACACTTCTCCTGATCAAGGTATTTCTCATTCTATCCTTGATGGCATTATTATGTTTTGTGATCATTCTATTCGATTTCTTTTGATACGGGTGCGTCCCATTTTTTATATCAAAAGAACTTGTTGATTCTTTCTCTATAAATATTATGGGCTTGATGACTTTACTGAGAATTGCGAATCTGGTTGGTGGATCCACAACACTCAATTTACTTTGTGAAAATGTCGAGATTATTTTATGTAATTATTCTTTTCGAGCCGATTTGCATGTTATGCGTTACTTAGGCTTCAAAATTGATTTTTGGGAAAGGATTGGCTTAATTATTATGAAGCCCATATCCTATGTCCAATGTGGACTATTCATCTTCGACATCCTCAATCTGTTAAGCAAATTTCTTTTGTTCTTAAAGATTTTGATTTCCAAATTTGGTGACACCATTTTACTTTTTAAACCCACTTGATGAGGAAAGTGTTATTTGTCTCATTCAAGTAGTTTATGAATTTTCCGGTATATTTGAGCTTGTCTTAGGATTATCACCTAAGCAATTTATTGAGTGGTGCTAAGGTCTTTTCAGCTCGACCTTACCACCGGTTTTTATCAGCTACGAGTTGCGGAGGGTAGCATTCCATTTACGCATTCCGCACTCGTTATGATTCTTATGAATGGTTCGTTATGTCATTCGGTTTGATGACACTTCTTCATGATCGATGATGATCATTTTATGGTTTAGACTAGCGATATGCGATGTCTCTTTGTCTACGTGGGGGACTGTACCCCGATTTATGGAGCTTCGTCTCATTTTTATAGGCCAGCGACCTATGGTTTTATGGAGTTCGGTTCATTGGCCGTTCGCTGTACTACGTCGTTGTTCCGTATTATTTGAGTTTGGTTCATCGGGCATTCGCTGTACTATGTCGTTGTTCCAGATTATTTGTGTTCAGATTCATCGGGCGTTCGCTGTACTACGTCGTTGTGCCTGATTATTTGATGTTAACGCTAAAAGTTGAATGCTGACACCCCGGTGTATGTAATGAAAAAGTGAAAGCACCACCCATTGGTACGGGAACATAATATAAGCAGAGAAATCACAGAAAAGCAGTAAAAAGACAACAGTTTTATAGTGGTTCGGCTTAAGACCCAGCCTACGTCCACTTTAATCTCCTTTATTGATGATTCGATTACAATTCTTTACAATGCTCTTTGATTACTACACACTTTAGACGAATAGATAGAACTTTGATGTAGAAGAATCTTTCAAATTCATGTTGAATGTGTTTGATCTCCTCTTGAAGTTCATTGAAGAATCTTTGGTGTTTGAAGTGTCGGATGAGTCGAGAAAACAGCAGAGTATAGGCATTCCAAAAGTGAGCCAAAAGTCCCCTTTCAGTTGGAGTAGGTGGGGTATTTATAGAGAAAAAACTGGGCAGGCAATAGGTCGTGAACGACCTAAGATAGGTCGTAGGTCGCCAGCGACCTAAGTTAGGTCGTGGGTCGCCAGCGACTTAGATGGCTTTATGGCTTGATAGGGTCGCACTTGATCTGTCTGAACGGGGTGATAAGTTGTAGGTCGTGAGCGACCTAGGGAGTAGTTAGCGACTTAACCGTGTTGAGATATCTGGTGGAGCGACTTAAGTTGGCGCGACCTATAACTTAGGTTGTTTAGTTGTTAAGACGCTGGGTCTCTAGGTCGTTGAACTGTTCCATCCTTAGGTCGCTAGCAGTGTTCAACCTCTTAGGTCGTTAGGTCGCTGGAGCTTTAGGTCGTTAGGTCGCTGGAGCTTTAGGTCGTTAACCCGCTATGATCTCCAGAACCTTTAGCTCGTTAAATCATTAGGTCGCTGAGTCCATTAGGTTGCTAGGTCGCTTTTGAAGTTAAGTCGCTTTGTCGCTCTAAAAGAGGAGTTAACACTTGCCCCTCGAAGTACAGGCCTATGTCATAGGTCATGTGCTTCGATCTAATTCTGCTAGGTCGTGAGAGACCTAAACATGTGCTAACTCGCGTGACCATTCGCCTTCTTCTCTTTACCCCATATAAACTGCTAGCTCGCTGCTTCTTCCTTACTTAACTGCTTCGATATCCCGCTCTGCCATTAACAAAACTTCGTGATTTCAAAGGCGAATTCGAGCTAATCAGTCGACGATTCATCCTTGCTATCATATTGCGTAAGTAAACTCGATTTCTATCCAACCATGATCACCGCCAAATTGTGAATCCCCATCTTCTGACATAGTCCAATTCCGTGTGTCGCGTTTCACTTGCGAGTCATGTTGCGATCGATTTTCGATCGCCATTAGCTATGTTGTTGTTGTGATTCACGAGAGCATAACTATGCGTTGGATCTATAATGGATCTGAGATGATTTGAATCAGTTTTCGGGTGATTTGGTGGTATGAATAGATGATGGATTTCACTAAGAGGATGATGGATTTCATTGTGTAGATGTTAATGGGTTATCGGATCGTGAGTTAGCGAGATAGCGGGTTATTAAGTGGAAAGGAGTTAGTGGGTTAGGAGAGTAGGGCATAGCGGTTTAGACAAGAGATAGCTTGAGATTGCTGAATTACACCAGAAGCGACTTAGGGAATCTGAGTGACATACAAACCTTTACGACCTAACTAAATTTGACCGACCTAACGAATCGACCGACCTAAGAATTCTCGCGACCTAAGGATCCTTGCGACCTAAGGAAAGCTGAACGACCTTCGAATCTGCGACTTAACTTCCTGTAGCATCACCATTTGCGGCTTAATTTTTAGGTCGCGCTGGGATTCAAATGACCTAGGACTTAGCTAGATTTGCATATGAATTCCAAGCAGATGAACAAAGCTGGACGACTTAAGGAAAACCCGACCAATGCTAGGTCGTTTGAGCACAATCTGGATGACCTAAGAGATGAACAAAACTTGAACACTTGTAAAATTTTGAAAGAACTTGCTTGAACTGTTTGAACTTTGTTGCACTGCTTTACAGATTATACTAACTTTTAATCTAACAACCTTTTAAACACAACATTTTACAGAAAACTAGGGCGAATATACTGCCATTGATTGCCCACATCGAATGACAGATTAGTCGATAAAGAATAATCAACTTAAATGAACTATGTGAATGAAATGCTGTGAGTCAACAAGTTCAAGTGAAGTATTAAAGTAAAGCTAAAATAATCAACTAAAGCTGATGCGTTGCATCAACACTGTACTTGGACTTAAAATAACAAGCCCTAAAACTCTATAATTGACAAATATCAACCAATTTGATTCCAGTTATATTTGCTTGTCATTTTACTAGTTTTGCACAACACTTCACACTTTTAGGAAACGTGCACCTTCATATTTGAATATCCAGTTCCTTGTGTAGAATGACTTCTCAACAAGAAGAAATAGGGCAAGCTGGAGAGGTTTTTCCAATTGCTAACCCATTGAATGATCCTCCGGAAAGAGCTTCGACCACTTTGAACCACAGAGTTTTCAGTCAGTTGTGCATTCAGTTTGGCATTGCTGAAGCAGACGCTCCGCTTCCCGGGATAAATGATACTGGTGATAGGCCACCTCACGGCTTCATTGCAGTTAACCGACAGATGTGCTTGAATGGAGCTATTCCTCCTTTTAATGACTTTCTTCAAACGGTCCTTCTCCGATTAACCATCTCTCCTTTCCAACTACACCCCAATGGCTATGCCATCTTGATGGGGTTGTGTGCGCTGTTCAGGAGGACACTTGATCGTCTTCCGAGCTTCGAAGAAATCTGCTATTTGTGCACTTTCGCAAAGAACAAAGATCATCCTTCAATTATTCTCGTGAGAGGCGCGAGAAACCGTAAACTGATTTTTGACTTGCCCGAGAGTGCACACAGGTTTTTAAGTCAATTCTTCTATGTTCTTTGCCCCCCGGGGTTCTATGTCATCTGGAGAATAGGAAGTAAGATTGCCAACTTCTGCTCATTTCACTTTTTCTGAATTTCTTAGAACTCGAATTGCCAAGTACTTAACTTCAATCTTTACTTTTTGTAGCACTTCCTCCTCCGCTTAGAGATCCCAGCAACAAGCCAACCTTCGAAACATTAAGTGCCGTGGTGGCTGAGGAGAGAAGCATCAAGTTTTTGCTAAAAGACGAGTTTCTACACCAATTTGGGCTTTTACATCCCTCTCAATCTACTCAGATTCATGAAGTTTCTAGTTCCGAGACTGAAACATTAACTGCCCCGGTTTCTACCGAAGAAGTCGTATCGAAGGAACCTGTTGTAGAGGCTGCACTGGTGAAGTGTTCTACTCCTGTTGATATTGTGGGATCGTCTAGCAAGCTTACACTTTCCCCGGTGATTGAAGAAGGAGTTGAGAAAGAAAGCTCCACTGGGCATGACGGTGATGATATTTACGGTGGACTGAGTGACCTGATGATAACTTCACAGGAGCTTTTTAAGGATGACCATGTTACTACTAAAGTTATTTCTCCAGTAGTTGAGGCGACATCCGCCCTGCAACAAGCTCATTCAGCTCAAGAGTTGACACCGGTTGCAAAAGTCATCACCGCTCCTAAGTCAAAGAGTGGTTTGTAGTTTGACGCGCGTAGCTTGCACATCACACACACTTAGGATTTTTTGGCACTTATACGCACTTAGCTTCTTTACTTCGAAGATTTTGAAGTTTCGTATCTTTTTCATTTTCAGATTCTCTGATGGGGCGAAGTGGCTCATACTATGATGATTTCCAGTGCTATGGAAGGCGTGGCACTTATGACACCAGGCGCTATCTCCCTGCCTTTAGAGAAACTGACGAAGAAAGAGCTGCTAGGAAGGCTCAAGAAAGGAGGGCCTACGAGGAGCGATATGAAAGAAGGGATGAACGTCATGATTCTTCTCAAAGAGGTGATGATTCCCATAAAAGAAAATCACATGATGATAGAGGAAAGAGTCACATTGTTGAAGATCCAAGTAAATGGGCCAGGCTTAGCGAAAGGGACGCGTCTGCAATTTCTGGAAAGCCTGCCACTTATATCTCTTTCGACATTCCTTCTAGTTCTCCTGCTCTCGAGAAAACTGATATTCAGACAATCATTAGCAGGCCTCGGTACCAAGTTGAACAAGGTCCGGCTACTCTTCAAAGTCGGTTCCCGCAGTGGTGCTTGAAGGGAGTACGCTTTGATCTTGACTTGGTTCCCATCGACAAACAAGCTATGTTGAGAAATCTTGACGCCGTTAAACTCGATATTTAGAGAATGTCTTCATGGCAAAAATTTGTCGATGAGCTTCAAAGAGTTAACCGTGCAAATCTCGAAGCTATGCTAACGATGGAAAACGACAAGTCGGAGTGGAAGAAAGTCCTTGAGCAACATGATGTGAAAATGAAGAGCATTGCCGATGATAATGAGAGACTTGAGTCTGAAGTTAAGAAACTCAAAGAAGACCTTGCTACCTCTTCCACTTCTCATTCTCAAAAGGAAGAGGTTTTTCAAAAGCAAGTGAGAGATGCACATGCTGCCCAGAGAGATGCTTAGACGAAACTTGAGGCATAGCGGCATGTTATTGAAAAATACCGCAAGGATACCGTTCAGTTGCGGGAAAAAGTTAACTCCCAAGATTTGGAGATTGCAGCGTTAAAAGCTCAACTTTCAAAAGTAGAAAAAGAGCGTGACGATGCCTTGGCTGGAAAAGAAGTAGCTGAAGAGTCACATGAAGCAACAAAGGCCAACGTCAGCTCTACCTTATTTGAGTTTTATGTCCACAGCGTCTTGGGGCGCGGAAGTCCTGCTTTCTTGGGCCCGAAATATGAAATCACTCTGGCCGAAGTGTGGGAGTCAGCGCTGGAGACTTTTAAAGATACTGGCCATGCCAAAGCAGATCTGGCAGAATTTTATTTTGACGATGAAGGTCGTGCTGCTCTCGCCAGGGGAAAGGAGCAACTTTCCAAAGAGCGAGCCGTAGTTGCGGAAGGAGAACATTCAGGGAAGGCAACTTTGACCGACCATGCTCTTCCTTCGGCTTAGGCCGAGATTGATATTGTTGGCTCCAGTTCTCACTTGCCTTCTCCTGCAAAAGCTGAGACTGAAATTACAGCTGCTCCCACCGAAGAAGAGGCCCCAGAAGATGTCGAGGCCCAAAAGTTCGAGATTGATCTTGCGAAGCCGAACTCTCCAGGTAACTTTGACGTTAATCCAGTTCAAGTGGATTACTCGTTCGATTCAACTGGGCTTGACGAACTTCTCGCTTATTACTTAAGTCATGATGAGCCAATATCTTCTCTTTTTACGAATAATACTGATTTTAACTTTTCTTCTTCTGTAGCAGAAATACAAAGTGCTGCACAAACTTCTCCTCTTCCAGCTATTCCTCCTCCATCCCTTTAAGTCACTCCTACTTCTCAGCCGAGGTCGCAGGAAGAACAAATAGGAGCCCTTCAAGGCTTGGACGATCCACCCGATTCGCAAGAGTAGAAGGCTGGGGAACTTGAAGAAGGTGAAAAGACTCCGGAGCAACCTTATGATGATGACACAAAGCTTTCTGCATTGATTACTCCGGGAAGTGAGTCTTCTTCAAAGAAGAAAGGGAAACACGCAGCTTCGAAGAAGAAGAAGAAAAGAGCTTCTGCTGTTGAAGAGAAAGTGGAAGTAGATCCAGCTACACCTCCTTCTCCTTCTTCCCGGACCCGTCCACGCCGGCTTCAGAAATTAATCATCAAGCCGGGTAAGAGCTCTAAAGGTGGCAGGAAGAAGGAGTAATGAGCTAGACTTTACGCTTCCTGTTTTGCTTTTTTGCATGTATTGACCGGAGATTGTGCGGGTACCTGCCACCGCGTGAAACCTGCACATGTACAAAAAATTTATAGTATGGAACAAAATGATTCTTTTCACTTGTACAATTTCTTGTCTATATTCGTGAATGCATTTATTCCTTGTTTTTGCACAAGTTTCTTTATTTACTTTATATGATACTGCAGTGAGCTCGTGGTATGATGTTTGAGCGTTGTTTTTATTAACATAGCTATATGCCCCCATACCATGGCTTACTGCAATATTTTGAAAAGACTTGTACTCTTCTTTTAGAGAATAATTCTTCCATTTTGAGGAAATATTATTCTGCTTTTAATAGAGTATGCCTTGTATCAGAGAAGTTTTTCTTTCTCTCTCTTTTTTAAAGAACACTTCAACTTTCGAGGATGATCACTTTTATTTGTTGAAAAGTGGACTCCCCTACGCAGTGAAGCGGGCTTCTGAAGAATGCTTTGATCTGTTTGTCAGAAAATTATATTTCATCGTTGAATGGGTCCACGGGACAGACGTCGGCTGTTTTATCGGTTATTTGTTTGTACAAATAATCATAAATATTTAGCTGCGGCCTGAAACCTTCTTTTTGAGAAGGTGCCCCTTTGGTGGTTCCATCGACGAAGTTTTTGGATGTGCCTCGTTAAAGGGCTTCACTTGTTTAGTGCTTTCGAAGAAGGTTTGTGCCTCCGAAGTAGTTTTTTTTGCCTACGAAGAGGTCTTTGTTTGTGTTCCTCTGAAGAGGGCGTGTGCCTCCGAAGCAGTTTTTTGCCTACGAAGATGTCTTTTGGCCTCCGAAGAGGAGCATTTGGCCTCCGAAGAGGAGCATTGGCCTCCGAAGAGGAGCATTTGGCCTCCGAAGAGGAGAATTTGTTGCTTATTTCCTTCCACCATCTGCTTCTTAGCGATTCCTCGTTATCACTTCAAGTACATGTCCCATTCTTTTGCAAGTTGTTTGCTTTTTGCCAGAGAAGTGTACTTTATCGTTGAATGAATCCATGGGGTAGACGCATGCTACTTTACCAGATGTTCGTTTGCACAAACGATCGCGATTGGTTAGCATGGGTCTGGAGCCTTCTCGTCAGGAAGGTGCCCGCTTTGGTGGAACCATCAACTGTTTGTGAATAGCACTTCTTTTGTATGAGTTGAATTTTGGAACTTTTGTGGCTTGACAATTGTTTGTTGAGTGATTTGTAGGAATCACTTGGCTTCGTGATGTGTTGAATAGGTAAGCTTTGTTTTGATAGCCAGCAATATTAAATCGACATTTTAGCAATATTTTTAATATATTTGCATATCGAAATGAGACAGGTATCTTATAGTATTAAAGAACACAAGATTTATAGTTCTTTATTATTGATTCGCACTGATTTCTCAGTGGTTTACAATACAAGAGTTATACATCCATCATCATTTTACAAATTTAAGCAATGCTTTTTAAGTAAAATATGGACGCAGCCATTGCTATTCCCAACTTCTGCCTGCTGGGTGAGGACCCCTTGTGACAACATTAATGACAAGCCTTTCGGATTCCTGCGCTGCAGTTTTGTCGCTTGAGCCGGATTGATGGGCAGGAAGTTGTTGCCCCTGAGTGGATGAGGTTGGGTCGACTCTGTATTTCTTAACATATTATTGCAGTTTATTCTGTTTCAGTAACTCTTCAATCACATTCTTTAACTGGAGACATTGGTTAGTGTCATGGCCAGGTTGATTGTGAAATCGATAGAATTTCCCATTATGCACTGCACCTCTCCCTATCTCAGGTGGTTTGGGATACTCGACAACATCCTTCGTTGCGTAGAAGATATTTTCCGGTGTATTAGTTAAGGGAGTAAAATCTGAAGGATTAAGGCGGCGAGGTTTCTTCTCATTCCTCTGCTTCTCTCCTCCGTCATTTCCCCTTTTCTGGTTTCCAGATTCTCTTTTGTTAGAAGCAACGTCGCTATTCTTGACTTCGGCAACAACTACTTTCGCTGGCGTAGAAAGGCTTTCTAGGCGCATGAATTCGTCGGCCTTTTTATAAAACTTCTCAAGTGAATTTGGTTCCTTCATTTTTAACCATCTTCCGAATTCACTTGATTTGTCGATGGCTCGCATCAAGTAAGTCAGGATCATACGGGGTTCTGCATTATCCACTTCGGCTAAGCCTATATTGAAACGGCTCAAGAAAGATTTGACAGATTCTCCTGGAGCTTGTTCAAGGCCGGATAGTGACATTATATCCTTAGCCTTTGAAGCATACAACCTGAACTGATCCTTAAATTTTCGATTTAAGTCGGAGAATTGATCTACAGACCGAACTGGTAGCTTTGTGAACCAAAGTAGAGCCACTCCTTCCAAGTACACTGGAAAGTATCGGCATTTAATCTCATTTGATGCTCTTGCACCGGTCATATGCCAATCATACTTATATAGGAAATGATTAGGGTCACTTGTCCCCCTATAGGCCGGGATAGTAGGAGGTACAAATTTCCTTGGAAATTCTTCTTTCAGGATCCTTTCAGTAAAAGGAGTTTTGCTTGGAGCAAATCCCCAGTCGCTCTCATTTTCTTCCCTCTGCATGCTTTCTTTCATGATTCGGCGAACCATCCCTGATAAGTACTCTTCATTGTTCAGAGGCATCGCCGGGCAGACGTCAGCTATTCTTTCGGAAGTTTTCCTGGGCAAATGTTCGTGAAAAGTTGGCTGCGGCCTTGAACCTTCAGCCTGGAAAGGTGGCGCTTCGGCGGTGCCAGTTGCTCTTTGAGGAATACCTTTCTCTTGGGAATTATGGGCATCTTCGACAAAGGTTGTTTGATTATTTTCTGGTTGTCGATTTGCCCCAAGCAGAGCGTTTAATCTGTCCATCATTAAAGCGTTTTGAGCTTCAATTTGTTGGTATAATCCAGACACTACATCATCTAATTCATCCCTTGTGACTCCAACGGTAGGAGTTGCCTGGTTTGATGCTGGGGAAGCGGAGGTCCCCTCATGAGCATTTCCGAATCTGGTAGATCTACCCTTTCTTCCAGGAGCCATGATTTCAGATATACTTCTGGTCCTTAGAGAGATTCTTTCAGCAAACTTTTGCGAAGCAATGGTGAAAATATTCCTGAGTTGGGTTCTCAGTGAAAGCACCAAAATGTTAACGCTAAAAGTTGAACGCTAACACACCGGTGTATGTAATGAAAAAGTGAAAGCACCACCCGTTGGTACGGGAACAGAATATAAGCATAGAAATCACAGAAAAGTAGTAAAAAGACAATAGTTTTATAGTGGTTCGGCTTAAGATCCAGCCTACGTCCACTTTATTCTCCTTTATTGATGATTCGGTTACAATTCTTTACAATGCACTTTGATTACTACACACTTTAGACGAATAGCTAGAACTTGGATGTAGAAGATCTTTTGAATTCATGTTGAATGTGTTTGATCTCCTCTTGAAGTTCGTTGAAGCGTCTTTGGTGTTTGAAGTGTCGGATGAGTCGAGAAAACAGTAGAGTATAGGCGTTCCAAAAGTGAGCCAAAAGTCCCCTTTCAGTTGGAGTAGGTGGGGTATTTATAGAGAAAAAACTGGGCAGGCGATTGGTCGTGAACGACCTAAGATAGGTCGTAGGTCGCCAGCGACCTAAGTTAGGTCGTGGGTTGCCAGCGACTTAGATGGCTTTATGGCTTGATAGGGTCGCACTTGATCTGTCTGAATGGGATGATAAGTTGTAGGTCGTGAGCAACCTAGGGAGTAGTTGGCGACTTAACCGTGTTAAGATATCTGGTGGAGCGACTTAAGTTGGCACGACCTATAACTTAGGTTGTTTAGTTGTTAAAACGCTGGGTCTCTAGGTCGTTGAACTATTCCATCCTTAGGTCGCTAGCAGTGTTCAGCCCCTTAGGTCGTTAGGTCGCTGGAGCTTTAGGTCGTTAGGTCGCTGGAGCTTTAGGTCGTTAGGTCGCTATGATCTCCAGAATCTTTAGCTCGTTAAGTCATTAGGTCGCTGAGTCCATTAGGTCGCTAGGTCGCTTGTGAAGTTAAGTCGCTTGGTCGCTCTAAAAGAGGAGTTAACATTTGAGTTTCTGGTTCCTCGGGCGTTCGCTGTACTACGTCGTGGCACCGGCTCTATGGTTAGCGACCCGTTTATGATGCACGTGTTGGTGAGTTTTCATGCTCCCGTTTGTGATAGGCCTCCCCCTTTGTGATTTCTGGATTTCTGGTTGATGATTTCAAAATTTTGTGTATCACCAATTTTTGTTGATTGGCATTGATTTGTTTTGTCAATATTTGTGTTTTGGTGAATAATTTAAAGAATGCCATTCTTTTTGGTGTTTTTGAGACGATTTGAGATATTATATGATTTTTGTTGTTATTTGATGTATACTTGTCATAGTATGGCATTATTGTTATCATACGTTTTTGTGATATCTCTTATCCTATATCATTTTATCTGATATTTATAGCTAGACTGATCCGTTTATTATTTTCTTCTTAAATAATACTCGGGTCAGACCGAGATATTTCAGGTGCTTCTGCTTGACTTCTTATCAGGGTCCTTCACTTGACTTTTGGCTAACTACTTTAGACTAGTAGTTTTTGTTTTTATACATTTGAGATAGAGACTCCTTGATGTATAATTATTCTTTTGTCTAGCACTTGTATCTATTCTTTTGTGATGTAGTGGATCTTCTATGACCACTATTTTGATATACACTTTTATGTGATATATTCATATCTGATTCCGCCGTTGTGATATGAATGTTTGTAACTGATTTGTGTTATGTTTATTTCTATAATTGTTTCTGAAGTCCACATAGCCACTGTGTGGTATCCTTGAGTTTGTATTTGATATGTCAGATTTCCTCTTGAAATGAAATGTAAGCTATATTATCTGACATATCGGTACTCGCACAAAGCAATTACATAGATGGTCGCTCCTCAACAGCATTATTCTTTGTGCTAGTCGACGGCATTACCCCGTAGTGTCCTTGGCTAGCGTGAGTATAGAGGTGGGGCGTCACAATAGTTAATATTTCTTTATATCTTATTTCACTAATATGCTAAAATTTTCGTCTTTTATTTGTATTCACTGCTATATTTCAATTATATTGATTTTTGTCGATTTTTCACATTAATTAAAATTTGAAATCCCAATTAATTTATTTATCTTGGTTTCATTCTTTTATTAAATCAATTATTACCTTATAAATAAAATTAACATTTCTATTCATTTTATTACATTCACAATTTTTAGTTAATGTCTTAACTCACATTAATGTAACATTTAATTACATTTAATTGCAATTGGTTAAATATGTTGGTAACAAACAACAATCGTCACCATTACTACATTTAATAACATTTTTAAGTTTATTATTTACAAATAATTGTTATAACTATTACTACCCCACTACTGTTATCAATTACAATTAATTACACCTTATTTCATTAGTTAATTAACATTTGAATTATCAATTGTTCTTTTATTCCAATTATCCATTAATACATACATTACTATAATTTATTTACAACCTATATCAATTATAACTCTTTAATTCTTTTAATTAATTAGAATTTACATTTAAAGTAGTTATCAATTACCTTAATTTAGTGATATTACATTTTATTCCAATTGCATTCTTATTATTATCACAAATTTTTATTTCTTCCAACATTAAATCACCAATCTTCATTAAATTAACATATTTTAATTATTGAAAATTACGGGTCGTTACATGGGAAATAATTTTGGGATGATAAAGCTATTGAATTCAATAAAAAGCTACGGAATTATCTGATGTAGGATGAGGTGATGAATAGCGAAGGGTAAAACACGTTGAATGTATATATTTATGTCAAATGGAAACGTGAATAGAAAGGGGTTGAAAAATAACAGGTTAAATGAATAGAACAATTACATACCTTGTTGTCTAGCAACTGCATGTTGAATCCAAAAAATCATTGCTTTTTAAGTTAATGGAGTCCCACACCTTGCAACGCTTATTCAGATTGTTGCTCCAACACTGTCAACAGTAAGGGATTCAATTGGTGAATGTACAGTATCCATGGTAGAAATTTGGTGAAGAGAAGAGGAATTTAGCAAGTGAGTGGGATAAATAATAATTCACTTGGAGGTTATATAATACTGCTGCAGTAAAACTGGTGACTGTTGGTAATTCTTTGAAATAAATGAATTGCAGTCTACTGTAAATGTAAATTGATAATTTTGTTTATTAACATTGTACATCTGTTGGTTTTCATATGTGCAGGTGAAGAAGATAAACAACTAGGAGTATTAATTTTTTAGCACTAACGATGTTTATCTGTTTATGATAGGGAAAGAAGATTAAAGGTCCTTACCTTTTATTACAGTCATCATCCCTAATGAATCAAAGAAACCGAATGTGGGATAAATTTGTAGAAATTCCAACAAAAATGTACAATTATATAGAGTCACAATGGCAAGGATAATGAAAACTATATCTGCAGTGAATAACAGTTAATTCCAGCAAGTGATGGTGTGAATGGTGAACTTATTGGGCAAGCAAGATGAGGACAAGGTGAAAATTTAGGAAATGTTCCTATAAATATAGTGCAGTAAGTCAAAAAGTTACTGCATATAGTGCTATAGCTTCATGGTTATAGTTTCACTGTAATTAGTTAAGCCCATAGCTTTTTTCCCAAAAGGTGCAACACATCTTATCAATGATAATAAACCTCTTATCGATTCAAACAAATTAAAAACTACATTCAACGTCACTTACTTTAACTATATGTAATCTTCATTTACACTTCAACATCAAGAAATGAAGAGGCCATGAGAGCTTTAGAACCACCTAATATATGTGATTTACTTGTAAAAAAAGAATTCAACAATTGAAATATGTAATTGAAAAAAAACTAATCATAATGTGGATCAAAATGTTTGCTGAAAATAGTAGGAATATTTTATTTGTTAGGTCAAAATTGAATAATAAGTCCAATATTTGTAGTTATATGGCTAATTATAACAGGCAAGTCAAAGATCCTTTGATTCATATCTCTATCTGAAGTAGGGTGTTTAAAAAACTAAGTAGTATATAGAAAATATGCATTCTTACCAATTTTGATATTTTTGTGTTACTTTAACTCTCCTTTTGCATTTTTGGTTTTTTCTTCTACACATTCATCGCCTGAAAAGACAGCTTGGCTACAACAATGAGCATAAACTGAGACTGATCATTAAATAAAAATTAAGAATTCTAAACTCACTGTGACGATCATGTGAGATAAATTTGAAAGAACGTAAGAGGAATTGCCAACATGTAAAAAAACTAAGTTACATGAATACTTTAAAAGTTAAGAAAAACTAAGTGATTGATGCTCTCCTATTAATTAACAACTTGATTGTCAATGTGTTTCCTTTTCTCCTTTTTTTCAAGAGAAAATGTCCTGTATATCATGTATGAATTTAATTATTATCATTTTGAAATATGCACACAACATTATGAATCATCTAATAATGAAAGAAGTTTAAAAAAAATTGTGAATGTATGAACAACTCAACCACATATTCCACAAATTCCTTTCACGAATAGATAGTAGGAACCTGACACTTATAAGCTATACGAATCATATTATGTTAAGCAACATAAGTAAATGCAAGCCTGAGAGAATGAGTAAATAGTTTTCCAAACTCATTAACTGTTCCAAATTATCATAAATATCAATGAATAAAGGAATTACATTTACAGTTTGTGAGTGGAGTTCAATTGGACGTTGATTATCTTATAACGATAAAAGTTGATGTGGAATAGTAATAGTTTCTGCTTGGTTTAAATCCTGAATATATAGGTCAATTAAGCCATTTAAGATGAAAAGAAATAAATATCGATCTCTTTGATGGCCACACTTAAACTAAGAATCATTGACGAAGAAATGAATAAGATTCAAATAAGTTTCGCTCGTCTGAAGTAAATTGTAACAACCTGCTATTTCGAACCATTCGCATCCGCACATGTCGGACTTGAATTGCTCAAAACAACAGATTGTAAATTTTATATTTGGAAAAACTCTGCATATATAGTAAATAAATCAAACACAGAATAACAGACACAGAGTAATATAACAATAAGCAGCGGAATAGATAAATAGTAATTCATGAAGCTACTATATAAACATCAAAGTTTGGAATAAAATACAACATAATATCTCAAATACAATAAAGTCTCGAACACAAACAGTTGACACGTCTAAACAAAACAACTGGATAGCTAGAAGCTGAATAGATATAGATGGATCCTCAAGCAAAGCTCCAAAGCTCCAAAGGTGAGTCCCAAATGTTGTGGCACTCAGTCTGGCCCGAGCATAAAGAAAAACACAAAACACTCGATTCAGGATTAACATTCTTATACTAATAAATTCAACTCAAGTGAAATGTCAATAGAAATAAGTAACTTAAAGGATGCTTGGGATTTACATCCTCTAAGGATCCGTGGAACTATCTACTATGTAGTAATATACGCTATTATATAATGTCTAAAGTAAAGTAAAGATATTAAAATAGCGTTAAGGCGTTACCCATATCCCTTTTAACACATTTTTATATATTTCCATAGTCTATACAGTACCGTAATTCCTCCGTAAACTAGAGGGCTATCAGAGGGAACTCCATAGGTATGGTACAAACCAAACTCGTAGAAGGCACGATAGGGCATGCGACAAGGAACTCGAGGCAATGCTAGTGTAGATATACCGTTTGCGGATCCGGACTAGTGGTAACGCATAGCATCTACTACCGCCCTCCTTGTGACACACTCCCAAATCAAAGGGTACACCCAATCAAATCACAAAAACAATAGAATGGTAACGAAGAAATGTGCCCGATCGGAGGAATGACCTCACTTGGCCCGGCAGGGCTCCTGTTTTAGCCGCATCAAGCTGACTCACGGAAGTCACGGCTACGTAAATACCATAGAGAATCGTCACCAAACCATCCTACTTCATTCTGGAATCTCGACCACGTACACAATTGTTTAAGTGGTTTTCGGTATTAGCAGAGAGTATGACAATATCCGATCCCGGTCTCTTTAACAACCAAACGCTTATTTCACACCGCGGTCATTTCATTTCAAATAATTCATACTTCATATCAAAATATCATATTCATTTCAAAACCATATCAATTCAAAATCATTATTCACTTTAAATAATATTCATTTCCAGAATCGTAACACTTTCCAAAATTATAACACTTTTGAAATCATAACACCTTATTGAAATCATAACACTTTTAAAACCATGGCACTTTGGATATTATAACACTTTTTAAATCATAACACTTTCAACTTAAACAGTTTAGATATTGAAAATAGTATATATATTAAAATAGTTATAAATTAAAATAGTTTAGATATTAAAATAAGTTATATATTAAAATAATTTATATATTAAACATGCTTTATATAATAAAAATAGTTTCCTCCAATTTCGCAAATCGATTCAAATCATCTTAAATTCCACCATTCAATTTAATTCAGTTCCAGTTTGACCATTTCAATTTAAAGTTCAAAGATTCAACCATTTACAATATAGATTTCATTTATATTTCAAAATTTAACTTTATTTTATTTCAAATTGGAAAATACTCACTTAACCATAAATAACAATTTGTTGAAATCTCAATTTATACATTTAAATCAATATTCACTATTCAATCTCAATTTTTATTAAAGTTGAGAATATTCATTTAATCATCTTTTATCAAATCAAGCTGTAAATCATCTCTTTAAAAATCTCAAAAAATCAATAAGTTCAAATAAATTCTTATTTAAATTCAAATATTAACCAATTTAAATTCCAAGTCAACATTAATTTATCTTTCGAACCTTTATTATTAAAGTTATAAAAATCTATTTTTAAAATATTAGTATAAATTTAAATAAATACTTACAAATATTATAAATTAAATTTTATTAAATAAAATCTTATTTTATATAATTTTTAACATAATAAAATTATAAGAAAATCTTAAAAATTTTAATTTTAAAACAACTTATAAATTTAAAATTTCCCAAAACAAATTTTTTTAAAATCTAATTTTATACATATAAAACAGCATTTATATATTATATTTTTAAAAGTCAATTTTCAATAAAACCCATTTATTTCCTTTCAAACTTTGAAAAATCATTTTCCAGAATATAGACCAACGGTGTCCGTATATAATTTTCTATCCTATGGTCAAGTGATACAGATATTTACCATTTCAATCCGCAATTTAAATATTTACGGGTATATATCATTTCAACCCGCAATCCAAAATTCAATTCAATGAAAATCGCTTGGGTTTATCATATCAACCGATAACGATTTTCTCCTATTCTACAAGATCGTTTGGGTATGTATCATTTCAACCCATAGGGAATTCTAAACTAACAGGGAACATGCATAGTGGGAACAATTATGATAATAGTATAACATATCAACAACATGCCTATATCATCAGTGATAAATGAAATAAAATAGAAACAACAAGATGTGGTGTCATATCTCACAGGTGAACACTTACAAATAATAACATATCATATGTAGCAATTATATAATTAATAGTTAAATCTAGCAGCATATTTCAATTGTCGTTTCAGGTGAAACCAAATTTAATAAATATAAGATTATTAATCCTAAGTGATTGCTCACCTTTCGAGGCTAGAGAGATTTGACAATGAAATGGGTTACGAATCCAAGCATGAATTCCAAAGCAAAGCAAGATTGGCACGAATTCGACGAACAAAGCTAAGCAGTTAACTGGCATGATCTTGAACTTAATGGATCCGGTGAAACATATTCATATACATACATACATACATATATATATATATATTGAAAATAAATATAAATTTAAAACACACATATATATATTAAAATCAAAATCTTTATATATATTTAAATCATTACCCCTTAAACACATCAAATACAATCAATATATATATATATATTAAGATCAAGATATCCATATATTTCATTTAAATATATATATATATATTATAGTCAAATATCTATGTAAATATATATGATATATTATAAAACACATATATATAGGCAAACACGTATCAACTACCTTCATATAGTATGTTTTTCCTCAAAATCACATATTATAAACCACTTTTTCATATATATAAAATAGACACACTATAACCTTAATATGTATATATATATACTATTTTTTTTCCTTTTTTTAAAACAGTATTTATAAACACCAATATAAAAATCAAAAATATCCATAACCTATTCCTATAAACTCAACACGTATACATACAGGCAAACATATATATAAATATATTCATAAAGTTCAAAATATTGACACTTATATAAACATAAACTCACACTATTACTCTAACATATATAACTACTAAATGTAACAAGAGATCAATAGAAAACATTATAAATTTATATATTTATATGTATACAGTTTGTTAGGTAGGCTAGTCACCACTAATATTATAAAAATTATTTATATATAACATTGTAAACAACTTATATAAAAACAAACAATAGGTTATATATAACTTATAGATTTATATATAAACACACAGGATGAAACTGATGATATGATATAATGTAATATAGTATAATATAATATAGTAATATTGTATATACATTATGTGTATAATATTGCAAAAGAAGAAGGAGGCTGGAGTGTGTTGTCGTGGCCAGGGGAAAGATTACGGGGAGGAGTTGCGGGCCAGGTCATGGAGGAAAGGAGGCAGGTGGTGGCTCAAAGGTATGGGCAACGAGGCAGATGCCGATGTAAGGAACCAGGTGGCGCGGAGGGGAATGGGAATGGAAGCCGTAGATGCATGAAGATGGAGGAGGGCGGTGAAGTGGTTTTAGCGTGTTGGTGGTGGAAGGAGGGGTGGAAGCTTCAGTTGCAAGGTGGGAAGTTGGAGGGCAAGCTGCTCGGCTTCTTGGTGGAATTGCATGCGGCAGAAGGTGTGCGGGGCTGACGAAGTGATGGGGATGGGTCAGGTGAAAGGGTTTAGATGTGGTGGAGTTTCAGGCTCAAAAGGGAGGGTTCAGTTGATGGGTGGAAGGGAGGCTGTCACAGGCGATGGGAGAGGGGAGTAAGGCCATGGAGGGTGGGAAGGAGAAGGATTTGCTGGTCTTGAAGTGGAAGGGGGAAGAGGCACGGCTGTTGAGGGGGTTGTGTGAGGCTGGGTAAGGAGGATGTGGAGTGATTAGAGATAATGAAAGCAAGCTAGAAAGGGAAAGAAAAGAAAGCAGCCATGATTATAACAGGTAGGAGGTAAACGGGAAGGGGACATCACAATATATGAAGCTTTGCATTTTGAAAAGAAACGAAATGAAAAAAATGAAGTTATAAAGGCTAATAAAAAATGAACCGTTCAAAATAATGAATACAAACGTATACAAATTTATACGTTTGGATTTTCGAACCGACGGAAATAAAGGAAGAGGGCAGAAAATGGGATATAGGGGATGGCAACATTCAACCGTTGAATTCTAGCAAATAAAAAAAATTATTGTCCATTTGTTTCAACCTATGGACTATTGAATGCACAAAGAAACCAAAATATTTAAATACAGATCCGATACGGTTAATTATTTTGCAATCTTTGTCACGTATCGAACACCGAGATGTACAAATGAATATACTGGAGAGATTAGCATGCCGAGACGAACAGAATGGTACACAGAGATTAGTGACACGACCATCCTATCAAAAGTCGATATTCGGTACCGAAAATGCTTCTAAAACGCCGAAAATAAGATAAACGGAGCAATAGCAATCCAAATTTGACGAAACAAAATATGACGTCTCACTTAGAAGATGATTTACAAATTTATTATATAAAAATATTCATGTTTGGAAAACATTTTATTATCATCTAATATTAACTGATTTAAATTGAAATAAAATTGCACAACAAAATAAACTTCCTTATTATCAGATAAAAATTCACCATTTGCTATGTTTATATAGACGTATTCCAAATATCAAATTTTTATTTCCAAATTCAATTAAAAATTCACAAAAATTCAGTTTAATTATGTTATTAAAACCGTTAAAATTTATGGGTCGTTACACTCTCCCCCACTCAAAACTTTTCGTCCCCGAAAAGGAAGGAGCTAGGAGAATGGAAACAACCAGAAAGAAAAATAGATTTGAAATATAAAATAAAACAATTAATTTAAAACATATAAACTACATTTATTTTAAAATTGGTTTATATTCAATTAGTTGATTCCAATTCATTTTATTTAATCAATCAAATTTATTGTGTTCACATTTGATTGGTTTCATTTCCATATATTTTTATTCAATTGATTTGTTTCCCATTCATTAACAATTATTACAAAAATTTCAACAACAAAATTTGTTTTATTTTATTCATCTATTAAATCTATTGATCAACCATAGTTAATTCCACCTCAACATTTAACTTCAACTATTCAAAATCATATAGATTTCAATTTAAATAAATTAATATTCAACAATTTGGTTCAATCCATTCTATTCAACTAATAAGTAGTCATTCAATTTTAAATTTTGATTTTCTTTCATTTTATCAACATTTCTTTCAAACAAAATCATTTTTTAAATTAACTCATTTATTTTATCTATTTATCTTCATCTAAGTCGATTCCACTAAAATTCAAGTTCACTATTCTTAAGTTCATATTTATCTGCTTAAATAGTCTTCTCTTTATTTATTTAATTTATTTCACTTAACATATTTTGCAACATATATTAGGTGTATACATTTTATAACCATACATCATTCAACAAATAAATTTTCCTTTTTATTATCCAATTTATTATTAGTAAATTCCTTTAACAAAATATCATTTTTGATATCCTATTACTTTTATCATAGTGTATATTATCCAATTACATTCTAATTACATTTAAACTTTCTAGGTAAGTTATATTAATGTTTCCGAGTGTAATTAAACACTATAAAATTTTTTTTTTATTTACAACATTTATATTAAGCCGGATTTTGGTTTGAATAATTTATTACTTAAGTTTTCCTCTTGTATAACCCTATTTTATACCCTAATATTTTTAACTTTTTTGAATATTTTAGGCAAGTTATATATATTAGAATGCAGTTTAGTATTATACAAATAAGTTTATTCCAATTCAACTATTTCAAGTTTCCGGTTTCACTTCCAATCATTTTGAAATAATTATATACATTTATATTTTATAAATAAAATTATACACAATAAATTTAAATCAAATCCATTTTTTTCAAAACAAAAGTGTAGCAAAGCTACTAAGGGGCCTCTCCACTTCAAGACTCGAAAATGCATGTCGATTATGCTGTAGTCATCACCGAAATTATTTTCCAGCGACAAAAGAGGGGTATTGATTTTCTTCCTTTCAAAATTCTTTGAAAACAATTTATATTCGAAAATACTTTCAAATAATATATTCTTTCAAACCACGAATACAAATTTTGTAAAGCACCAAAAAATAAATTTTTTAAACCCTTAGTTTAAATTTATTTCATTTTCAAATTAGATTTATAAATCATACTTATAAAATTTTTGACTCTTTATAGAATACAACAACAGTTAACAGTTAAAGAATGTTGACAAAATAATGAATGAAAATCTAGTATTATCATTTCTAACAACTAATTCCTTTAACTATCAAATTTCATAAAACTGTACTTTTATAGATAAAAGATAATCATACAAATTTACCAATTTTGGAAACAATATTGTGTAAAGTTGCTCTGTTCAAGTGTTTTGGAATTCCTATCGATAGCGTTAGCTAGATGAATCGATCGAAACCAAAAATTCAAACTTAACAACTCAAACGACACAATATAAACATTTAATTTTAAATTTAAAATACACTCCCTTACATGATAATTCAAGAATGGGTTTCAAAACAAGAACAGAGATTCAAATTTAGAGGAACCGTAACCAAAGAGAATTCTAATTATGAAGATAGGCTCGAAAGGAAGATAAAATAATCATATTACAAAAAGAGAAGGGATGGATAGACTAATATTAATCTCGGGTGGCCTTAACCGGGTCAACCGAGATTCCAAGAATAAGATTGAGGCAGAATAATATTGATCACCAGAGAATTATCTTGATCGTCTACTAGAGAAACATTCGGGCATAGTAAGAGGTAGCAGCATCTAAACCGAGGATACAGAAATCTCCGGTGAATCAATGCCTGTTGTAAAGGAGTTTCACCCCTTTACAAATCATTCTAAGATTGGAGGGACCGCTGATTCATTATGGAGATCAACTGAAGTGGAGTTATGGGATACTCTAGAATCAAGAAGAACACGAACAGGAAGAGACAAAATGATTTTAGAACGAAAGGGAAAGTTCCAAAATTCAAAGGAAATACGAATCAAATAGGATGGAAATCAAGCTCGAATGAAGGTGATTCTCTAATTAAATTTACTCTATATGCTAAGTTTGCGTAAAACCAGAGCTCTGATACCACTTGTAACGACCCGCTATTTTGAACCATTCGCATCCGCACATGTCGGACTTGAATTGCTCAAAATAACATATTGTAAATTTTATATTTGGCAAAACTCAGCATATACAGTAAATAAATCAATCATAAAATCACAGACACAGAGTAATATAACAATAAGCAGCGGAATAGATAAATAGTAGTTCATGAAGCTACTATATAAACATAAGAGTTTGGAATAAAATACAACAAAATATCTCAAATACAATATAGTCTCGAACACCAACAGGTGACACGTCTGAACAAAACAACTGGATAGCTGGAAGCGGAATAGATATAGATGGAACCTCAAGCAAAGCTCCAAAGGTGAGTCCCAAATGTTATGGCACTCAGTCTGACCCGAGCATAAAGCAAAACACAAAACACTTGAGTTAGGATTAACATTCTTATACTAATAAATTCAACTCAAGTGAAATGTCAACAGAAATAAGTAACTTAAAGGATGCTTGGGATTTACATCCTCTAAGGATCCATGGAACCATCTACTATGTAGTAATATACGCTATTATAATATGTCTAAAGTAAAATAAAGATATTTAAATACCGTTAAGGCGTTACCCATATCCCCCTTATCACATTTTTATATATTCCCATAGTCTATACAGTACTGTAACGACCCAAGATTTTTGTGATTTTATTTATGGAATTAATTGAAATTTTGTGGAATTTTAAACAATAAAATTTGAAAATAAAAATTTATTATTTGGAATACGTCTATTTTAGTATAGCAATGGGTAAATTTTCATCAGAAAATACGGAAGTTTATTTTATTGTATAATTCCATTCCAGTTTAAATCAGTTAAAATTAATGACAATAAATTTATTTCAAAACCTGAATATTTTTCTATAGAGAATTTCTAAATCCTCTTCTGAATAAGTCGACATCTTTCGTTTTTCCAAATTTGGACTTCTATTGCTCCGTTTAACTTATTTCCAGCAAATTAGCAGCATTTTCGGTACCGATTTTCGATTTTTGATCGGATGATCGTACAACTGATATCTGTATACCATTTTGATTGTCTCATTGTGCTGATCTCAACGGTATATTTATTTCTGTATTTTGAGGTCTGCTACGCGGCAGAAACATCGAACTGCTCGTGGTGACGGTACCATAAATTTTGACTCTTCAATCTCCTTCCGTTTCAAAATTCGAAGGGTGGTGTCTAATAAAATCAATTGCCTTATTAAATCTTCAGTGAATCAAGGGATTTGACCGTTGCTATTTCTTTATCATCACCTGACTGTTCGAATTGCTTTAATATTTGCAATTGTGAAATCTTCTGTTCTTTCCTTGCGCAAAGTGAAACGTATGTCATAGGGTACGTTTCTATTTTCTTTATTGTTGACAGCTGTTTCCTCTTCTATCTCTCATATTCACTAAAAATATATTCACTGTTCCTTTTTAAAAAAAGTTTATTTCATTAGAAAAAGTGACAGCATCCCTCACCTCTTCTCAACATTTCTCCCTCCCAGATCCACCATAGCCTTCCCTCATGACCCACTTGACTTCGGCTCTACCACCAACCCGAACAGCCGAAGCCTCTCACCACCCAGCACACTTGTCCACAGCGGAAACCCCAATAGCAACCCAGACTACGCCTTTTCTTCCCTCTTCCCACTACCCATACGGCCAATCTCCGCCACGCCTCATCACCTCCAACTTCCGAGACCTATACTCGACCACTTCGACATCTCCACCCTGCTCCTCACCGCATCACACCTCCAGCAATCGCCCACCGCTCCGCCTCGGCCTCACAACCCTCACCTTACTTCGACTCCACCCATCGGCAACCCACTGCCTCTAGCCTTGCCTGGCCGAGCATGCACCACGTTTTTTTTATAATATTGAAGGTTAGTGTATTTGTAATGTTCATTCTCTTTTCAATTTAGCCTTTCTGTTCATTCATGTTAAGAGTAAAGGTATAATATATTGATTTCTAAATTTTGGTTTCTAGAAGCTTATTTATATGTGTTTCGGCAGTTATAAAGCCTCACAGTATTTTATATATCAAGGTGTTCTTTGATTTATTCAGCTTTGAAGTTATAAAAGTTTTCATATGAACGGTACTAATTTTATAATATCAAAAAGTATAGATATATATATGGGTGTCGGTCTTCATTTTACCGAGATATATATGTTGTTATGATCTTTGCATCAGAATACATATAATTATTTTGTTTATATATATATATATATATATATATTCGGTCGGATTTCCAAGTATAGGTGTGCCAGAGATTTTAAGCGTGTGTTGCGTATATATATATATATATATATTTGTTATATACTTTACTGTTATATATAGCTTTAAGCTATAGTTATATATTGGTTTATATATATAATTTTATACACATTGCCTAGTTTATGGTTTTATATCTTTCAGTCTAGTTTACAATATTTTAGTATAAAATGCTTTAAATATGCAAGTATAGTTGCTATATAGTAGTTCATTTGAATCTGTTATTTTATATTGTCAGTACTAGTTGTAACAGAGTTGTATACGAGTGTATTGTATAAACCTATGTTTGTATATGCATAATAGTTCACGTGAGCTATGTGTGGGTTTTTATATATTTAAAGTGATAGTTATATATTTGACTTGAATTGTATATATTGATATAGTAATAGTATATATTTTATTTTAACTATATATATATTATTTTAAAATTTTGCCTTAGATTTAAATATTAATTTTAATAAAATAACAAATATTTATGTATATATCAAACTGATTCTGATTTAGTTCATCAATTCATGATTATCAGCCTTGTTCGTCCAATTCACGTTCAATCTTGCCTCGCTTTGAGATTCATGTCGGGATTCGTAGCTTATTTCCTTGTCAAATCTATCTAACCTCAAAAGGTGAGCAATCACTCACGATTAACGTTCTTATATTTATTAAATTTGATTTCAATTGAAACGACAATTGAAATATGTTGCTGTAGTTATTTAAATTGTTATATATGCTATTATCTGTAACTGTTCACCTGTGGGATATGACACCATATCCTGTTGTTTATATTCTATTGTTATTGATGATATATGCCTGTTGTTGTATTTTATATTATCTGTTATCACTTTGCAAGTTCCCTGTTAGTATAGAATTCACTATGGGTTGAAATGATACATACCCGAATGGACTTTAGAATAGGAGAAAATCGTTATGGGTTGAAATGATAAACTCAAGCGATTTTCATTTGAATTGAATTTGGGATTACGGGTCGAAATGATATCTACCCGTATATATTTAAATTACGGATTGAAATGATAAATATCCGTATCACTTAACCATATGATAGGAAATTATATATAGACACCGTTGGCCATATATAAATAATTTGAAAATAAATTCTATGGTTTTGGAAAGAAATATATGGTTTTAATAAATGTTGATTAGTAAATTGTTATATGTAAATGGTAATGATATATATAGATTTAATAACAATATTTAATTTAATTAAGATTGATTTAATGCATATAGTATGGTTAAGTATTTAAATATATATTCAAAAATAGATTTTGGTAATAATTTGAATAAGTTAAAGTTGGGAAGATAATTTGAACTTAGTTGAAATTGTATTCAATAAAGAATTTTATTTAATTAAACCAATTTGAAACTTATTGAAATTGAGATGTAAGATATGATTTATAACTTGGGTTTGATTTATAAGTAATTTAATGAATATTTCTTGTTTAAATAAATTTAAGGAATATTTAGAAAAAATGTAATTTAAGGCTAGTAAATGATATTGAATCTATTAAGTGAATACTTCCTGATTTAAATAATAATGAAGTTAAATCAAGAGCTATATGAAACTGTTAAATTTAACTTCGAAAATGTTGAATATTAAAGCTTTGAAATATATTGAAATTTAAATGGTCTATTGAGAACTAAATTGAATTGATGAATTGAGCTTTGAATAAATTTGAATTTGGAATTTGAGTTGATTTGAATCGATTTGTGAGAGTTGAGGAAATTTTAAATACTTTACTTTATAAAATTTTTTAATATAAATATATTATTGGAAAATAGATATATTTGAAATAAAAGTGAGTTTTTGGTTTTGAATTATAAATTAATGACCACGGTGTTGTAGTATATATATTTCTACATTGTAGATAGTTCTACAGATCCTTAGAGGATGGTTATCCCAAACATCCTTTAAGTTACTTGTATTTCAGATGATATTTCACTTGAGTAGGATTTATTGATATAAGAATATTAATCCTGACTCAAGTGTTTTGTGTTTTGCTTTACGCTCGGGTCAGACCGAGTGATACAGCATTTGAGACTCACCCTTGGAGTTTGAAGCTTCATTTGGAGATCCAACTATCGATTCAGCTTTCAGCCTTCCAGTTGATTTATTCAGAGAGGTCATCTATTCGTACTGAAGACTTCACTATATTTGAGATATTCTGTTGTATTTTATTTCTAACTCTAATGTTTATATAGTAGCTTCATGAACTACAATTTATCTATTCCGCTGCCTTATTATTGTAATAATCTGTGTCTGTGATTCTGTGCTTGATTTATTTACTGTATATGCTGAGTTTTGCAAAATTTAAATTAACAATCTGATATTTTGAGCAATTCAGTACGACATGTGTGTCTGCCTATGCACTTATAGGGTGCAGCATGATAGGGGGTTCTTGCATTTGGTTTGGTAGCGAGCAGATGACTCTTACTCCTACATGTCCCTGCGGGGTTAGTGAAGTCGAGAGGCTGGCTGTAAAGGCAGAACACAGGTACAGCTGTATGCTACGGTGGGCGTTACCCCACTGACGCGGTCCGTTATAGTTGGTATCAGAGCTTTGGCTCTAGGCAAAACTTAGCATATATAGTAAATTTATTTATAGAATCACTTTCGTTCGAGTTTGAATCTCTTCCGTTTGGCTCGATTTCCTTTGAACTTTGGAACGTTTCTTGCGGTTCCAAAATTCATTCTTGTCCCTCCCTATTTGTATTCTTTTGATTCTGTTTTTTTTTTGAAAGGCAAGAGCAAGAACTCATTTATTGACTTATGTAAAATTACAACCAGTTAACAATTACAGTTCCACAAGATACAAGCATATAGACAGCGTACAAAAAATTACAACCATCTTGACAGCTACAGAAATAATAAAACAACCAAATACAAACTAACAATCCAAGTATTACAGTATACTGCGTACAACCTGAGAATCCATTTATGTAATATCAAACATTCTAGAAGAAAGCCATCTGCTAGAAGTGATGAAATTGCTTCAAAACTTCAGATACAATCTGTTTTCAAATCTTTGAGTATACTGCTATGAACCATATTATAGAGTTGTGATGAATTCTTACTACCAATACCAAAAACTCTGTTATTTCTTTCAGACCAAACTGCATATATCAGACTCTTAAGAAGCTTCAGGAGCAACCTGGTCACACGGGTCTTCCATCTTGTTGCTTTAAACACATTAAACCATTCAATTGAACTAACTGGTGAAGGTTTATAATATCCACCATTTGACAATAGCCTATACCATATCTGATATACAAAAGTGCACTCAAAAAACAAATGAGTATTGGTTTCAGTTTCTGATCTGTAGAGAACACATATATCCTCCGAAATAATACCCATTTTACAGAGCTTATCCTTATTTTTTAATGCATTTGCCATCACTTTCCACAACAAAAAGATTTCTTTAGCACTTCCACCAATTTTCCAAATTCTTGAATGCTAGGGAAATTGGGAACCAACTCTGCAGAGAGAATTATAAACATGCCTGATAGAATGAAGCTTACCTATGCCTGACCAGATCAAAACATTGCCATTATTCTTAATGGGATTACTAGTGATGATATTCCATAAATTCTGAAGTTGAAAGGAACTAGAATAAGGTAATACTATACAGTCATCCTGTATAAATTCATCCACTGTTGCCAATTCAGAAATACCAGAATTCCTTCTCAGATTATAATCAACAACAGAACTTAAAATTAATCCTTGTTTAGCCCATGGAGAATGCCAGAAAGATAGACCTTTAATCAAAACATAATTACATTGTAAGAAAGGAATAAAGGTCTCCCTAAGCTTGAGAATACATCTCCAACTCCAACTACAGTTTTGTGGAATTGACATAGTCCAAAAGTTCCTCTTACCAATAAGATTGTGATTGATCCATAGAGACCATAAATTTCTATCTGTTTCGAAGATCTTATTAAAATAAAATGACATAGCTGCCTTATTCCATAGAAAAATGTTAGTAATACCAAGTCCACCATTCTTCTTAGATTCAAACAGCTTATAAAATGAAATAGGGATGAGCTTTCTAGAAAAAGGATCACCATGCCAGAGGAATTTATTGAGAGCACTAGAAATCATATTAATAAGCTTCACAGGGAGTATATAATGTCTAGTCCAATAATTGGTCATAGCCACTGCAATGGATTGGATGATTGTAAGCCTACCAGCTTGTGACAGTTTATCAATTGGCCATAACTGAAGCCTTTCAATAATTTTCTCAAAGAGTGGCAAGCAATTTTTCTTAGTGATTCTAGAACTTAAGATAGGTAAGCCTAAATAGAAAGAATTTTTAGACAATTCTTGAAGACCAGAGTACTTAATAATATATTTTCTCTGAATACTATTTAAACCAGCAACCAAGATATTTGATTTATGTAGATTAATCTGTAGTCCAGTAATTGAATAGAAAAATTTTAGAGATGAAATAATACATTGAATATTGTGATAAGTAGGCTTTGTAAAAATGATAAGATCATCTGCAAAGAGAAGGTGAGTAATGGTTGGTTTTTTACATTTGGGATGGAGCTGAAGATCTTTTTTCACAACTAGATCCATCAAAATAGGATTAAGAAGTTCCATAACTATTATGAACAAATATGGAGAGATTGGATCACCTTGACTAACACCTTGAACACCTTTGAAATAACCATACATCCCACCCTCTCTCGAAATAGAGTACATAGGTGATGATATGCATGTGTAAATCCAAGCTAGAAAAGGTTTTGGGAAATTCATTCTTGACAAGATAGCTAAAATAGAGGACCAAGTAATAGAATCAAAGGCTTTCTTAATGTCTAGCTTTAACATGCACCTTGGTGAAATGTTTTTCCTCTCATAACCATACATCAATTCTTGAGTCAGCAGAATATTATCACTTATTGATCTACCAATAATATATGCAGCTTGGTTGTTTGAGATAATGGATGGCAAAACCAATTGTTTGATATGATTTTGTAAATGATATTACAACATGAAAATGGTCTAAAATCAGCAATTGAAGATGGATTAACAATCTTAGGAATTAAAGCAATAGCAGTGGCAGCAAGTCCAATAGGGAGTTTGTTATAAAGAAAAAAATGTTGAATAGCCTTTACAATATCTGACCCAATTATTTTCCAACTCTGCTGAATAAAATGAGCATTATAACCATATGGACCACCACAACTATCACTATCCAAACTGAAGACTGCAGATTTAATTTCATTATCTGATATTGTACTAATCAGAGAATTAGACTGAGAGATAGTTATGGTTGGAAGAGTGATGTCATAAAGTGGTTTGATATCAGGAATGAATAAGTTGGTTGGTGCTAAGATAGATGTAAAATATTGAACAAAAGCTTCATTAATTCCATCAAAAGAATTCACCATGTTACCAAACATATCCTTTATCTGAAAAATACATTCACGGTTCCTTTTAACTTTTAGGAAGTTATGGAAATACTTAGTATTCCTATCAGCCTCTCTTTCCATTCTTAAATGAATTTTCTGCTTTAGTGATGAAACTTCCTTTTGAATAACTTGCTCCAGAGCATTTCTTAATTGCAATTCAATTTGAAGTAAAGAAGAATCAGATGGTCTAGTACTCAAAATTTCTTGAATTCTAATAAGCTCATTTCTAATCTGAGTAGATAGTTTAGAATCCTTACCAAAATTAGCTGCAGACCAATTCCTTAGTTGAAATTTAAGAGCCTTCATCTTGAGAATAATATTTGTTAGAGGATCCCTACCATATTGCACATTCCAAACCTGTTTTAAAATAACATGAAAATCAACCTGTTTAGTCCAGAAATTAAAAAATTTAAAATAGTGCTTCCCACCACGAAGATCATCAACTCCCCAATGAAAAATTAATGGACAATGATCAGCTAAAGAAGGATGTAAAATATGATAAAAATATTTTGGCCAAAAATGAAGAAAAGGAAGATTTATAAAAATATGATCAAGTTTACATAAAGTGGGATTACCACTCCTATTATTGTTCGACCAAGTAAAATCTGAACCAAGATATTTAGGAGAGATAAGATTTGATTGAAATAAAGCACTGTTTAATGGAGAAATATCCTTAAGAGATAAAGGACAGCCACCCAGTTTTTGATTACTTGCAAACATACAATTAAAATCACCACCAATTAGCCAAGGAATAGAAGAAGAGTTTAAAGATGGAAGAAAATCCAGAAAAACCTGTCTCAAAGATAATGAATTTTGAGCATAAACAGAGGTAAGATGAAAAATTGAATTGGAAGGCAAGTGAATACAATTGTAATGAATATATTGATCGGAGGCACTTATTCTGGAAAGTTTAAAAGTATGAGGATTCCATAAAGTAAGCAGTCTGCCATAATTAGATTCAAGAAAATTGTTATCATATAACCAAGATGGAGCAATCAAATGCATAGCCTTAATGGTAGATTGAATGTCAAGCTTAGTTTCAGAAACACACATCAAATGAATTTTCTTTTCCTCTATAAGATTCTTAATCTCAAATTGCTTAGATGGTAAGTTAGCCCCCTTATATTCCAAAAAGCAATATTATTCATTTAAGAGGAAGTGGAGGAAGCAAAGGTGAAGGATTCTTCCTTGTATGCCTTGGATGAGAATTATTTTTTGATGAGGATAAAGGAAGGACCTCATGTGGTTTATAATCCTTACCTTTATTGAGATCAACAGTGTTCACATTACCAGTAGTACCAGAATTCGACAAGACAACTGAACACTCACTAGGTACAGAAGGAGGTGGAAGTAAAATATGATTTGGAGGTGACAAATGCAGATATGGTGAGGAAGGGGATTTAGAACTAAATTGAGAACTGCATGAAGTTGAAACAGAGATAGATGCATTAGAGAATACATGTGAGACAACTTTAGTAACAGATTTGGAAAGATTTTCAGCTGATGAAGATGTAACAGAAAGAAAAGCATCACTAACAGATGAGACAGCTTTAGAAACAGATTCAGATGAAAGATTGGAAATATTGTGAGTAGATAAAGATGAAATAGGAGGAGTAGCATCACTAACAGATATACTATCCTTAGTTGTATCAAGAGAGGAGTTTAATAAGACTGCAAATGAGTTGTCTGTAGAGCAGGAACTATTTACATGATGTACTTCAGTCTCAACTGCCTTGCCAACTTCCATACTATTGATAGAATCAACATTTGAAATATTATTTTCCTTAACCACTAATTCTTTCTTCTTCCATACCCCTTTATTCCTTCTAGTAACAATTCTCCAAGTATGGTCAACTGTATTAGCATCATTATCACCTTGAACCCTATTTACATTCTCCCCCAAATCATGCTTTTTACTACCATCAGTATCTGTGGCCTTATTTGCAGATTCACAAGATACAGTTTCATGACCAAAGATTTTACAATGAGTGAAAATTTTAGGCTTCCAATCATAAGACAGTTGAACATCAGGACAGTTACTACCCAACTGTGAAATATGAATAGAATCAGGTAACTCAAAATCAGGCGAAATCTCCACAAGTGCTTTTGCATACTTAAATCTTTGCATCTTTTCAGTGCTACTATCAAAACAGATCAATCTACCAACATGACAGGCCAGCCAGTTAATACCAACCAACGTCCAGAGAATGATTGGAATCCTATGAAAATGGATCCACACCGGCACTTTTTTAATCTGATCTTGAGATAAACCAATAGATGGATCCCATTTTGTGATTATGAACATTCTACCCCTAATAAAGATAGGATCCGAGTTGAGAATAAGATCCTTATCTTCTTGATTGGAAAAGTTGAAATAGAAATTATAACCATCTGATTTAAACTCAACTTCTCCTTTAAGTTTCCAAAACTTTTTCAAGAAATTAACCACTGTCAAGAAAGAGAGCGTACCATCCAAGAAGAAACCAACTAAGTGATTATTCCAATACTTTAAACCTTCCTCTCTTACTAGATCAGGTAAATCTAAAGAGGGTTTGTCACGCGAAATATCAAAATGAATCGTTTTGTATGAACCAGCATTACGAGGTAAAGATTTGAAGAGGGATGACCAGTTAGATTTCAAAGAATGAGAATCAATGTTAGTGGATGATTTGAGAGAAACAGACTGAAACGCAACAGAATTAGAGAGGGAGGTAGATGAAGGAACAGAAGCTGAGGAAGAAGAAGAGAAGGAGAGAGGAGGAAAAAAGGCGGAATCAATAGAGAAAGAGGAAGAGGAAAAAGAAGAAGAAGCAGACGCCATTAAAATTTCAAAACCAAGCTAAAATCATCGTGGAGGGAAAAAAAATATTTCTCAAGCCATGGAACTTTTCTTAAGCTCTTAGGAAATTTGAGAATGAAGAAGTGGATTGTAAAATATTCTTTTTTTTTATTCTGGAGTATCCCATAACTCCACTTCGAATGATCTCTATAAGAATAGGATCCCACCAATCTTTGAATGATTTGTAAAGGGGGTGAAACTCCTTTACAATTGGCATTGATTCATTGGAGATTTATATATCCCTCGGTTCAGATGCTGCTATCTCTGGTTATGTCGAATTCTATCTCTGGCGATCAAATGTCGATTTGCCTTAGATTTCCGCATCGATTATATTCTTGAAGTCATGGTTGACCCGGTTAAGGTCGCCCGTGATTTATATAAGTGTATCCATCTACTATTTTGTAAATAATTATCTCATCTTCGTTCAAGCCTATCTTCGAATCAGAATTTTATTTGATTAGAGTTCTTTTAAATTGAATCTCTATCTTTGTTCTGAAATCCGTTCATGAATCATCCTTTGAAAATCGGGTTTGTTTGTATTTTAGAAATTGCTTTATAAACCGATATTATTATTTTGATAAGTATGATTATATTCTATATATAAAAGAGAAAATGTTTCGATTAAGATTATATACCTTTTTTAAAATGAGAATTTGAGGTTTCGAAAGGATTTGTAATTTTGAAAAATTATATAAGAAATTTGATTTATCTAAAAATGATTTATAACTGAAGGATTTTAAATTTGAAATTCGAGAATTGAACCCCGGTGTTTTGAAATTGGTTTTAAGATTTTGAAATATATATGATAATACGATTTGAAAGTATTTTCCGAATAAGAAACATTTCAAATGACTTCAAATGAGTTCCAATGATTTCGAAATTTTTTTTTAAAGAAGTTTGAGAAAATAGAAGTCCAGAACTCACTTATGTCGCTGGAAAATAATTTCGGTGATGAGTGCACGCATCATCGACATTGATTTTCGAGTTTCAGAGTGGGGGAGAGGCCACTTTAGTAGCATTGCTACGCGAGTGATTTTGCGAAACCAATTTTGATTTCCAATTCCGAAGTAAGATATGATATTCGAAAGATATGTGTATATATATTTGAAATGATTTGAAGTAAGCCGGTGTTCAGTCCTTGAGTTTCGGATTTGAAACCTATCTTTTGAAATTGATTTACTGATTTGTTGTTGATTTCCAACTCTTGAATTTGAAAATGATTTCTTCAACTATTTTGAAGGTTCGAGCACTTCCAAATCAAGGTTAACTTTTCAAAGCTAAGAAATTTTGAAAAGTATAAAGTATATAAGTTTGGTATGTATGCTAAAGTATGTAGTAATATGATTTAAATAAGTTGAAACTGTTTTGTTAAGTAAATGAGTAAGGCTATTTTGATTTTTTCTAATATGAAATTCAGATTTGAAATGTTTTGAAAAGAATTTGGTCTTCAAAATATTTTGAATAAAATTTAGTTTAAATGTTTTAACTTAGTAACATCCTTATGAAACTATATATTTAACAAGTTGGAATAGATACATAAGTCGTACATATGCTGTTTTATTCGCATAAATAATTTGATCCAAGTTTGAGTACACAAGTTCGATGTGAATTACACCATTTCGTGTTAGGATTTTTCATTTGATTCTCGATGGCGAATATTCGATATGGATTTTGTGCTTGATTCTAGAATTCTCTATCATAGTATATGGCTATGCAAGGAGACTGATGGCCTCTAGTCGAGAAACCATATCGAAGTCCGCATTAAGGAAGTCGAATGGACAATACTAGTTCGAAAGCGAACTTCTATGATCGAGCGAGCGATCCAATGTGATTTTTGCGAAATGATGACGTATGTACATCTTATATTCTAATATTAGTGATATATTTTAACGCTGAAATTGAAAGCTGTCGGGTTAGAATATCTTTGCTTACTAAAAGAAAATTTCCAATTTAAATTACAAAGATATATAACCCATAAAAGCAAAGATATTCAAATTCCATATGGCTCTTCATACAGCGAAATTTATTTTGTAAAATTTGATCCTTATATAAGATGGACCTTATGTAGGTATAAGATTGATTTTGAAAACATTTGATTTTGGAAATGAATTGGTTGACTTAAATTATATTGATTTGGAAATTTGGATTTATTTTCTAAATTTATTATGTTGGAAACTTTAAAACTAAAGATATTTAAATTGAGAAGAAATAATTTGGTGGGATTGTATATGATTTTGAAACTGAACTGATATTGAAACAAATTGAAATTTGAGAACCTTATTTTCACTAAATATCTGATTTGGGAGTTATCAAACTTATATAAAATTGATTTGTATAAGTATGATGTTGATTCGAAAATTATGGATTTGAAAGGATACTCAATTTGAAAAGTGAAATCTTATATAATTGAAGTCTATATAAGTGTGATTTGATATATTATTGATTTTGGAAAGTATTCGATTCGAAAATAAAATCTTATATATAATGGACTTTGTATAAGTACGATATTTGATAGTGATTTGAAAAGGTACTATATGATACATATTTTTGAAGTAAAGATATGGAAAGTGCCTTCTGCTTGATATCCGGTTTGTGGCCACATTGTGGATTCATTCTATCGATATTTCTCTGATTTTTGGTTTTCCGGATATGATACTCGAGTTCCCATCGAATTCCATGGCGTTACCCATGGTCTTACGAGCGCGGATGCATAGCGCAACTGCCTCACTGAGTCTTACCTAGGGGTACGGATTGTTTCCTGGGGGATCCAGGCGTAACCATTGTGTATCCTGCAATCTGTGTAGGTCGCGAATAGTAGTGCAACTGCTTGGCTGAGTCTTGCCTAGGGGTACAGATTGTTTCCTGGGGGATCCTGGCGTAACCATTGTGTATCCTGCATTCTACTAGTCATCATGGCGTAACTCGCAGGGCTGAGAAAGCTTACAGATATGGATTGTTTCCTGGGGAATCCAGGCATAATCATTGTGTATCTACGAACCATGGTTAGACAAAGGTTTTGTTTGTTTTTTTGTTTGGATTGTACTTTCCATATCTGTTTTTAAAAGTTTTTCCAGTATATTTCACTGGGTGTTGAAACAAGTCTACTAATTAATTGGAGAATTCTAGTTTTGCGCCTGATCAACGCACTACCAGAGTCTGCAGGAACGAGGATAAACTTGTTGAAACATCGAGTTATAAAAGTATTTTATTATAAAGGTATTTTATTATAAAAGTATTACCAACAAAGAAATTTTGTATTAATATTTGAAATAGAAATCCTTATGATTTGAATTAATTATTCATGCCCGATACTATTCTTTTGAATCTACCTTATCTGCTCAGCTTTATTTATTCACCTATATTCTGTTTTTCCAAGTCCTCCTTCTTTTCCTTGTTGACTATATCCTTCTTAAATATTGTTTATTTATATACTACATGGTTTAATAGTAAATTATGAATATTTTTGAAGTTATTTATTTAATAATACATATTTAAAGGAAGTGATTATTGATTTATTAATAAATGTTTGAAAAGTATCTAAAGACAAATTTATAAATGTATGAATTATGGATTTAATGTTTTCAATAGCCTCTTTGTAAATATAACTAAGGATGTAAATAATTGTTTTCAAATAGCTTACATATATTTATAAAGGTGTTATTTAAACCTATAAATGATACTTATAAAGGAAACAAGAAATTTTACAAATGGGTTTGAAAAATTGAAAAGTATTAAAAATAATTGATTTGCAAATGAAGTTTTCAAATGAATATTTCAATTAAAATTTTATATAGTCTCAAATTAATTGTTTATCCTTGTCTTTCAATCTATTTTTCTTTCTGGTTGTTCTATTCTCCTACCTCCGTCCTTTCCGGGACGAAAAGTTTTGAGTGAGGGAGAGTGTAACGACCCAAGATTTTTGTGATTTTATTTATTGAATTAATTGAAATTTTGTGGAATTTTAAACAATAAAATTTGAAAATAAAAATTTATTATTTGGAATACGTCTATTTTAGTATAGCAATTGGTAAATTTTCATCAAAAAATACGGAAGTTTATTTTATTGTATAATTCCATTCCAGTTTAAATCAGTTAAAATTACTGACAATAAATTTATTTCAAAACCTGAATATTTTTCTATAGAAAATTTCTAAATCCTCTTCTGAATAAGTCGACATCTTTCGTTTTTTCAAATTTGGACTACTATTGCTCCGTTTATCTTATTTCCAGCAAATTAGCAGCATTTTTGGTACCGATTTTCGATTTTTGATCGGATGATCGTACCACTGATATCTGTATACCATTTTGATTGTCTCATCATGCTGATCTCAACGGTATATTTATTTCTATATTTTGAGGTCCGCTACGCGGCGGAAACATCGAACTGCTCGTGGTAACGGTACCATAAATTTTGACTCTTCAATCTCCTTCCGTTTCAAAATTCGAAGGATGATGTCTAATAAAATCAATTGCCTTATTAAATCTTCAGCGAATCAAGGGATTTGACCGTTGCTATTTCTTTATCATCACCTGACTGTTCGAATTGCTTTAATATTTGCAATTGTGAAATCTTCTGTTCTTTCCTTGCGCAAAGTGAAACGTATGTCATAGGGTACGTTTATATTTTCTTTACTATTGACAGCTGTTTCCTCTTCTATATCTCATATTCACTAAAATATATATTCACTATTCCTTTTTAAAACAAAGTTTGTTTCATTAGAAAAAGTGACAGCATCCCTCACCTCTTCTCAACATTTCTCCCTCCCAGATCCACCACAGCCTTCCCTCATGACCCACTTGACTTCGGCTCTACCACCAACCCGAACAGCCGAAGCATCTCACCACCCAACACACTTGTCCACAACGGAAACCCCAATAGCAACCCAGACCACCCCTTTTCTTCCCTTTTCCCACTACCCATACGGCCAATCTCCGCCACGCCTCATCACCTCCAACTTCCGAGACCTATACTCGACCACTTCGACATCTCCACCCTGCTCCTCACCGCATCACACCTCCAGCAATCGCCCACCGCTCCGCCTCGGCCTCACAACCCTCACCTCACATTGACTCCACCCATCGGCAACCCACTACCTCTAGCCTTGCCTGGCCGAGCATGCACCACGTTTTTTTAATAATATTGAAGGTTAGTGTATTTGTAATGTGCATTCTCTTTTCAATTTAGTCTTCCTGTTCATTCATGTTAAGAGTAAAGGTATAATATATTGATTTCTAAATTTTGGATTCTAGAAGCTTATTTATATGTGTTTCGACAGTTATAAAGCCTCACAGTATTTTATATATCAAGGCGTTCTTTGATTTATACAGCTTTGAAGTTATAAAAGTTTTCATATGAACGGTACTATTTTTTTAATATCAAAAAGTATAGATATATATATGGGTGTCGGTCTTCATTTTACCGAGATATATATGTTGTTATGATCTTTGCATCAGTATACATATAATTATTTTGTTTAAATATATATATATATATTCGGTCGGATTTCCAAGTATAGATGTGCTAGAGATTTTAAGCGTGTGTTGCGTATATATAAATTTGTTATATACTTTTGTAACGACCCTGTGACAGCCCATAGTTAGGCAAGTATATATATATAAAAAAAAATATAATATATGTATATATGTATTTTGAATATTTTATAAAAGAAAGACAATTAATTAAAATAAAACTTTTTCTCTGAAAATACTTGTGTGTGTATGAGTGTGCATGCTCTTGTGCACGTGCACACTGTTTTAGTCAGCTACATGAACAAGGCACTTTTGTGAGTAAAGGCCTTATAAATAAATACAAAATAGCAGTAATAACAAATGAGTACATGACTTGTTAGTGTGTACACATTAGCCTAGTTACAATACATAAATAACTTAGGCAGACTTTAGTCTTAATTTCCATAGATTAAATAGGAGCATAGTTGCTTGTGTAGGTAGGAAATGCATGAATATATATATGATGTGCAAAATGTTTGATTCATACACACATATAGCTGGTTATACAAATTGGTTTATATACATGATTAAAACTAGAAAAGACAAATAATGTCTGAGCCATAGTCATGCAAATAATATGTGGAGAAATTTGCCAAAAGTAGCCAAGACAAGGGAAAAAAAAGAAATGGTGGGAAAGGAAAGTGGAGAGGGTGAACTATGGGTGAAACCAGAAATGGTGATGGGAATTCTGATAAAAATAAATTACTTAACTAACCTTAAAACCCTAGTAACTCCCTTATATACATCATTATTTCCTACGGTTACATGTTAGAACCAGGAAACAAAAATTAGAAAAAAAAATAGGCAGCAGTTTAGAAAATCAATGGCAGGCCTGAACCAAGACTTGGGAAGGAGAACTATGGTGAGTAAATCCTCACTTGGCAAGGCATTAAGACCTATGAAAGGCAGCCATTAACCTGTAGTTATTTTAATTTATGTTTGATGTTTTGCTTGCATTTTCTTAGTTTATAAATTTTCTGTTGTTCCTGAGATTTTGTGACTTTCATTGCTTTGTTGTCACTCAACCTATGCTTGTTTATATATGACAACTTATTGAAGGAATAACAACTGATTTATTTATATGTTTATGAATTTGAGAAATATTTTTAGTTAAAGCATGGATTAATAAGGAAAGTAGGATGCAAGGCAGTAAGAGGAAGGGGTTCTCTGGCTTATGTCTTGCAACTGAAAAGATGGTTGGGGTGCAATGAAATTTCCATGTGTTGAGTCCTAATCCATCAGTAAGTATTCTTTGGAAATAGGGTTGAGTAACAAGCAAACACACTTTAATATGTAGATTGATTGTGAGAACCTTATTACTGGGGAAACCACAGAGGCATTTCACTTTCTAAAATGCTTAGACCTATGCTTAGCTAAAGATATATCTCTGAATTAAACTGACTTGAAATATCTACAAGTGTGACTGATTAAATTGTTGAATGGATGAATGGGTGAATGGTTGATGGATGTATGAAAACTGCTAGCACATATTAGTTAACATACCACAGTTTTGGGCATGACATTGCATATGTAATATTGGGTCATATGAAAGAACTTAGTGATTAAACTAAGGATGTGGGTCACCTCTATCAGGTTGGGTATGAGGGAAGTGGGTATGACATAGTGGTTGGCTCGCATCAAGGCTGGGGTGTGAGTTTGCACATGGCATGTTTATGCCCAAATAGCTTATAGTGCACTGGAAACCAGGTAGTGGTTCTAGGCAGTGTGCACCAGTGCAACCATGAATGTAATACTGGACTTTAGAATTACATGAAATAATTATACATGCAAGGGTAAATAGGCTAGAAGTATATGGGAGTCCTAACATGTAGACTCAGGTTTGATACTTTGGTCCAATACCATGAATATGGTCTGTGCATGTTTATGTATGATTGTGCATGTTTTGGGTGTTAGCACCAACTTGTGTGTATGTATGATGGTTGATAGGATTTCTGGACCAATGTTTTTGATGACAAGTTAGTCTAAGAATACACACTTGTCATTACACATACACCACGGGATAAAAACTTTGTAAATTTGAACATGAGAAGGAGACTTGTTATCTTGAATAAAATATTTAGCCTCTGAGAACAGAAACTATAATAATAGAACATACTTCATTAGTCTTTATGCATTAACAAGTGATTCGACTCACACCAGACATAAGTCTGACCTGTTTGTTGCTTGCATCAAATGGGTGCTTCATATGTATTATGGAGCAGATCATGAGATGTCTACAGGAAAAGAGAAGGCTAAGTGATAAGATGCAGATGTGTGATGCTAAAAAGAAATTTGGTGATTCAGTGAACTATGAATGTTTGCTGAAGAATGTCCTTCATGTTTTATTTTTAATTAGAAGTCTTTCTGTAATAATATTGTATTTGTGCTGGATTTTTATGGTGATGTAATGAATGGTCTAAAAGGTTATTATGGGATGAAACTGCTTTCAGTAGAAAAGATAAATGTGTTTAGCTTTATATCATAACCTGTAAGTATGCAAATTTTCATGAGTCAAGCAGTGAATTCAGTAGTAAATCTGAAGCATATGTGAACCAGTAATGTATACATATGTGTTAGATTGTTTAGAGGTTAGAACCTATTTACAAACTAAATGTAACATTATGAAGTAAGGATAAACCCATAGGTAGAAAAGGAAAAAAAACAAAGGAAGCATGAACTTAGATTTTTGTATGAGTTTGAGGTTTTAAATGAATAAACAGAGATAGTAATCATAATAAGACAGTATAGGGATCCAACCTAATCAAGTTGATCAATCTGCAAACTAAGGTGTAGTAAATAGCAGTTGTACATGTTTATGTGCACACAGGTGCACAGAAGCATGCACAACCTTCTGCTTTGCTATCTGAAAAGCCATATTGCAAAAGTCTAAGTGTTATGACTCAACTCACATGTTTCATTAAATATAAAGAGGTAAACACAAACAAACAAACAAGAATTAGTTTGAAAATAATTGCACAAAGATTTAAATGGGAGAGGGTTTTTTTCCAATCCTTTTTACTATGGCTAAAACATAGTTATTTTGTTTAGAATAAACTGAGTTATTCTTTATTCAAAAAAAAACTCTGATATTAGAACTAAAATGATTTGTATGTTTATATGTACATACAAATAGTTTTTTTACAAGAAGTATATCAATATTTCTATATTGATCAAGTTGGATCTTGGGAAATAAATAAAATGAAGAAAAAAAGGAAATAGTTGGTTTTGGAAGTAAGTAACCCCGAATTTAGCATAAACTAAATTGAGTCACTCAAACAATTTGTAGACTAGGGAGGGTTGCTTCAGTTGGTATCAGAGCTATGTTATTAAATACATAGCCAATACAAATACTTGGTTGAATCTGTGTGCATTGTTTGTACTGTTTGCATTGGTTGTTTACTTATTATGTATGAATGAGTTCACTTCTAGTTTAAAAAGTGAAATAGTGAATAGAAATTAGAACTAACCATACTAGAAATGTCAATAGAGGCCCAGAGCTGTTAGGATCAATCCCCAGGCTGCTGGAGAAAGGGAGGACAATCATGATGAACAGACAACTGGAATGGCCACTGATCCCCCAATGATTAACATGCAAGATTTTGTTAGAGTATTAAGGGATGGGATGGCACCTAGAGTAGATAATCCTCATGAGGAGCTGTCCAAATTGCTTAAAACATATACACACTTAGGAGGCAGTAGCTTTGATGGCACAGAAAATGTCATGGGTGTCCAAACATGGCTAAGAACAGTGGAGAGGATCTTTGCAGATATGCAGGTTAATGACCAGAGAAGAAGGCAAATAGCTTCAAGACAACTAAAAGGCCTTGCTTTGGATTGGTGGGAAGTGATCATTGCAGGCAGACAAGAGCAAGAGATCACATGGAATCAGTTCAAAGAAATGTTAGAAGCCAGATTTGTCCCAGCCTCAGCAAAAGCTTCATTACTTAAGGAGTTTATCAAGTTGAGGCAAGGATCTATGAGTGTCACTGAATACACTCAGAAATTTGAAAGGTTGTCCAAGTATGGGGCAGTACTAATCCCAGATGAAGTTTCAAGGAATGCAAGGTACATTCAGGGATTAAATACTGGATTGAGTAGAGCCATGTTACCATACAAAGACAGAACCTTTGATCAAGTTATGGACTTGACATTGTCATTTGAGCAGCATGACAATGCCAGGGAAAAGTTTAAGAATTTCAGGAATAACAAGAAAGGGAAGAATAGAGCACACCCATATGAGAAGAAGAAGGGAGAAGCAATGAACAAAGAAGGAAGTAAGGTGGCAAGGTTTGACAATAAGAAACCTAAAGTGATCTGTTACAACTGTGGGAAGGAAGGCCATATAAAGACCAAATGCCAAGCACCTAAGTCAACTGTTCTTAGGTGCTACAACTGTGGTAAAGAGGGGCACATGAAAAGGCAGTGTCCAGAAATGGCAAGGGTGGCTGTACTTGAAGGGAAGGGCAAGACCATGGAAGCACCTAGCCAAGTGGAAGGTATATTATTCATTAAAGGCATACCCATATCAGTTATTTATGACACAGGAGCTACACACTCTTTTATTTCATGTGACATAGTTCAGAAACTAGGGTTAACATGTGTTTTTGTTGATAAGCCATTGCATGTTAATAGTCCTATAGGTAATTCCTGCATTACAAATATGAAATGCATGCAAGTAGAATTATGTATGGGTGGTCACACCTTTATTTCAGAATTATATGTGTTGAATTACCCTAAGTTGGATATTATACTGGGAATGGATTGTGTTAGCACCAAAATTGGTCACTAACCTCGTTCAGAAAGATTGTGTAGAGATATAAGTGATGAAAGTAAATTAAACAGAGAAGACAATGCTAATTTAAATGCAGAAAGTAAGAACACCAAATTTATAGTGGTTCAGCGTAATTGCCTACGTCCACTTTGTTCAACTTTATTGATTTCCTTTATAGTTGATTACAAATACAATTCGTGAATCAAATGCTTGAGTGAAGTTGTTAAGTAGAGAAGATGAGTCTTGAAAATGGCAGAGTCTCCCCGGTGTTTTCTCTCCCAAAAAAAAGGATCCATTTCCCTGTGACCCTGCCCCTCTATTTATAGGCAAAGGTGGGCTGGACTACCCAAGTGGGCTTGATAACCGAACACTCTAGCCCAGGTGTAGTGGTCGCTGCATGCCGAACCAGGTACGCCGAACGCTTTGATGTCGAACAGTCCTTCCCATGCCGAACGGTGCTTTCCATGCCGTACGGTCCTTTCCATGCCGAACGGTCCTTTCTGTGCTGAATGGTTTGTCTGATGTATGGGAAGTGTAGGATGGTTGCAGTGAAGCTGAACGTATCTCTGTTCGAAGCTCTTGACCGATCAATGTATGTAGGTCGAATGATATCGTTACCTTGCGTAGTTGTGCACACTGAATGCCTTCTGAATGCCGAACGCTCTCGTTGCCGAGTTATCCTATCGCCAAGTTCTACTGACGCCAAGTACCTCTGGATGCCGAGTACTCCGGATGCTGAGTACCATGGGATGCCGAACACTAGTTGACGCTAAGCATAGGTTGTTGCCGAGTGCCAGTTGATGCCGAACACTGCTTGACGCCGAGTCTCCTGGTCGCCGAGCACTACGGATGCCGAACGCTATGGATGCCGAGTCCCACTGGATGCCAAGTGCCTCGCCGAACACTCCTGGATGCCGGACACTCTCTGATGCCGAGCAGTCTTGTATGCCGAGCAGTCTTGATGCCGAGCATTGGTTGACGTTGAGTGCCAGTTGACGCCGAGTGCTCTTGTGCCGAGTACTTCTGATGTCACCGGGTATCATGCCGAGTACTCCTGTATGTCAAGTGCTTTGCCGAACACTCCTTGATGCCGGCCACTCTCTGATGCCGAGCACTGATTGCCGAGTACTAGTTGCCTGGTCAAATCCCCAGGAAACACTTTCCCCCCAAAGTGTATCGCATGGCCGAACGTGATGCGCTTTGAATCTGGTACAATCTACCTCGGAGGTACCTTCTCGAGAATGTTAGCGAAGGAGGTGCAAGACGAACAAGGTTGGGATGCCAAACGATACGTTCGAAGCCGAACGTACCTAGCGTGCCGAACGTCACTCCGCCATGATGCCGAACACTCCGGTATTGACCGGTTCTACCGGGTATAGCCTCTTCGACTTCTACCTCCCTCTATATAACCAGGCTCCCTCCCACCATTTTTCTTTTACGCCTTCTTTTCTATCACTCCTAGAGACTTTGCAACTCTTGCCATCCTATCAGACATAAAGTCTAATTAATCCATTCTCAATTTCGATCGTCGAATTAGGTATCCTTCCTTCCACAATTGCATTACTTCCATTTTAGGTTCATCTCATGTTCTTTAGTTGTAAATGCGTGGCTTAGTGGAAGTGGTTCTATCATTCGGAGTCGCCAAACGGTGTATGGGGGTTAAGCCTAGCTCCTTTGTGCTGATCAAGATTGGAAGAAAAAAAAAGGAAGATGGGGAGGCGAACGGCGTAACCTGCGCCGGGCGATCTGTCTTTGTCGTTCGGCGTAAATGGAGAGGGAGCAGGGTGGAGTTATGATCTAAGGCGGAGCGTTACTCGAGCCGAACGATCTTAGGCCGAACACTACCCTAATGCCGAACAAACACAAACACGTCGAACAGGACTTAGACATGTCGAACGCACATATATGCCGAACAGGACTTAGACATGCCGAACGCACATATATGCCGAACACGACTTAGACATGTCGAACACATATATATGCCGAACAGTATAAATGTCAGACTACACTTAAGCCGGTCACTTTATAGATCATATGCTTTCTGAATCTGGAACTATAATCGCCTCAAGGCAAGCTTTTTGAGACGGTCAGCGATAACGGTCTTGGAAGGCGATGATTCGAAGCTAATCATTATATCTTTAAAAACCTTTAGATTCTTATCGCTTGTACACAATTGCCTGCACTAGTTCACACACCACGTGGGGGGGAAAACTCGTGTTGCTAATTCTAACGTTCAACGTTTTTTAAGTATAGCTCTCTCAAGCACTTAGTTATTTATTTGGGATGTCGAGAAAATCTAGCTCCACTACCATATCCGACAGGCCTGGGCCGTCATCGAGGCAAGGAGCCGCAGATACCTCTAACCCGTCAACCTCTCCCGCTCATAACTTGGCGCCTGATGCTCTGGAGTCAACCATCTTACTAGACAATCCGATCGATTCTCAAGCCTCGAAGATCAACGAAGCTGCTCTGCGACGGATATGCTCCATTCACGGGATTCCTTTTGCCGAAGTGTTAGTTCCTTCGAGACACAACCGCCCTCATCTACCCCCAGTCGGGTACACTACCTGCAACAAGTTTATGTGTTGGATGGGCAGCGTGCCTCCATTTAACTTATTTCTCCGGGATGTACTGCAGTACATAGACATAGCTCCGTCGCAGCTGCACCCGAACGGCCATGCATTTCTATATGGGACTTATCTACTTTTCATGGCTGTCTTCTCCAGACCTCCAACCGCCGGTGATATCAGATATATTTACATGCTCAAGAGACGGAAAGATAGTCCTTCTTTTATGTTCCTCGAGCCATACCACAAATGCCAGATCTTGACAGGGGCCTGTAGTAAATTCGCCCTGTACAAACAGGAATGGTTCTATGTGCGCTGCCCTTCTGGTTTCGCTAGGAGATGGGTTGAAGGCAGTAAGTCCCTCTGCTGAATCGCTATTCGTATTTAATCGGAGTCATGCTTTTCCTAACTCTTCATTTCATCTTTTCAGGTATCAACCCGCGTCCGGAAGGCCGAAGATATTTTGAGGCTGTTGAAGCCATTAGAGCTCTTCCTGCTGAGGATCGAGACATCCGGACTATCATTTCAAATGAATCGCTGTCGGGGTTTGGCTTGCTAGCCCCTGGTCGTCGGATCAGCCTTCCAGAAGGTGTCACTATTCCCAAGCCTTCGTCCGGTAAAGGGAAAAAGCAGGCCGGACCATCGTCGCGCCGCACTCCCGATACGCATGGAGAAAGCGAGCGTAGAGAGGATGATGCTCCCGAGACTCAGGGCGAGAACGTGGGTCCCGCTTGGAATCCGGCAATCGAAGTTCAGGATATTGAGACATCATCCACCCCTTCGAAGGGAAAAAAGAAGTTGAAATATACGGTTCAAAAGGAGAAAGTTGGTGGCACCTCAAAATCTACGCCTATCCCTCCTGAGAAAGAGGCTTCTTCGCAGCATCTGGAAAGTTCTCTGAGGGGTCTGTCCAACTTGTCCATCCCCGATGATTTACTTAATTACGGGTTCAATGATCCTGAAGCTCTCAAATTCTCTTCGCCCGCTAGAGGCAATGTAGGAGTTCAACTCCCGGCTCAAGGAGACAACACTCCGATTAGCAAAGATAAACGAACGGGTCCGTCGGGGGGAACACTAGGACACACACGCACATGCGCATTCCATAATATACTTCAAGTCTTTTTAGATCGTGAATTCTCCTTAACTCGTTGTTATCTCCATTCTTTGCAGGTGATATGGGCCGCTCTCACGGACTTGATCGCCTTCAGGGGTCTTCTATATTCCATCACTCTGGACGGGATTCCGGTTCAGGCAGACGCAGGGACCAAGGTGATTATGAAGATAGGGACAATCGTCCTCGCGAGTCGTCTCACCGCAAGAAAGCACATTCTCAATCTTCTCAGTCCCGCGATCTTCCTCCTCCAACTGAGCTGGATAAAGAGAAGTCTTCGTAGAAGGGTTATCAGTCTGATGCTGCTCGGGAACAACACTCCAGTTCATCGAGTACGAGGCAAGTTCGAGAGCAACGTAAAAGAACGGAATTCTCAAAGCCTCCTCCTCCTATTCCTGCAGTGGACCCAACTGTTGCGGAAAAAATGGTCGACCTTAAGGCCAAGTTTCCGAAAATCTGTTTTGACGGCTTGAAATTCCTCCCAGCCATCCATCACATTCCTGGGCACGTGAAGCAAAGTGCCATTGCCTGCAACAACGACGTCTATGTTCAACATGACGCGTTCGTGCACTTGGTGGAGAAGATCTCGGAAGTGTCCGTCGAGCGTCAACACGAGATTGACCGTCTGAATCTGGAGGCTGACAGTGATAAGAAAATCATCAAACTCCAAGACGAAGAGCTCGCTTCGTATAAAACAAAGCTAGAAGCCGCTGAACAAAGCGCAAAAAATACTGCCGAGGCAGTTACTCGTTAAGAGGCGGCTCACAAAAAAGAGCTTGACGAAGCAGTCCAGCGCAGCGGTGCCCTCGCCTTAGAAAAGGACTCTGTCCAAAAGGAAAGGGACGCACTTGCTACTCAAGTCAAGGAGCTGAAGGAATTACTTTCCAAGGAGAAGGAAGACAAAGTAGCTGCTCAAGAAGAATCGCAGCGATACTGTGATGAGATTGTTGCTACCCGACTCCTGAAGACAAAGCTCGATGACGAACTCGCCGGGGTCGAGAAATTGAAGGACGAGGCCCGTGAGGAGGGCAAAAGAATGGCTGTGGAAGAGCTTGATTCTCGCCTCGAGGCGGTCGAAGAAGCCGGCAGGGAAGAGGTCAAAAGTATGTTTGACCCGTTGATCGCCGAGTATGGAGCCCGCGTCCTTATGCACCGCGACTTAACATTTCTGGGCGACGGCTACCTCGAATCCCTGGCTGAGGCATGTGAAACTCTGATAAGGATCAAGAAGATCGAGTCGGGCTCCAACGAGGTTGATGAGGATGTCTTGGTGAAGGAGTTCCTAAGGGGGAATGAGCCATCGGACTTATCCGCAGCATTGGCACTTTATAGCAAAGGCTCTTCCCCACCGAAAGAGAAGAATGACGAAGCTGGCCCGTCTGGGGCCGATGCTACTACTCCTCACATTGCCACTCCTTACGCTGCTCAATCGGCCGGTCGGCCAACACTTGATCCATTCGAGCAGCATGCTAGTTATGATCCCGAAGATCCCGGGCTTGGTGTTCATGTGATGTCACCTATCCTTGAGGGTGAAACCCCTCGTGCCACCGATAGCCAACCGGACCCTGGTAGGAAATTCTTCTTTCTCTAGAAGTTGAAGAGTTCCTGTCATTTTTCAGCAGTGGCTATTCGTTCTAATGCTCATTCCTTATGTTTTCGTGCAGGTTGTTCTGACGCCGAGCCAACTCCGAGGAGCGATGACGCCAAGGAGGAAGCAGAGAAAACAAGCGACGTTGCTCACGCAGGAGTAACTCCCGGTCCAGACGCTCAAGTGATCGGGGCGCTTGATGATGACAAACTTGATACTTCGTCTCCTGCCGAAGGAAGCGATGAAATTAAAATCACTGGCACCTCTTAGCATACTTCAAAGATGAGCATGAAGGACCGTCTCGCCGATGAGGAGAAGAAAAAGGTCAAAGTCAAAGTTGAATCTGAAATACTGGAACTCACTGACCCGCGTAACAGGCCTTTGAAAATCATTCTCCCGGGCAGGTCCAGACCACTAGATGTCCCGTCTCCTACTCCTGACTCCGTTTCTCTAGCAAGCAAAAAGTCCAAGAAAAAGCGTGAGGGAGAGGAGTCGTCGGAAACACCAAAGGAAGACAAGAAGAAGAAGTCGAAGAAATAATCGATGCACTTGTTCAACAAGTTTCCTGCTTAAGTTTTGTAATTGTTTTTATCCTCCACAACTTGTAGTTTGTATAGAGAGGTCTGAATTTTGTAGGAGTGATCATGTATCCCCATTTTGGACTTATTGAATAAAGTTTTAGTTTCTTTTTGTTTGAATGATTCTCTTGTCTTTATTTGGTTTGTTGACTAATTGTAGCCATAACTCAAGTTCTTATGAGTTGCATTATCTCCCGGTCCATTCTTGTGCTGTTCAAACGTTTTTGGACATGGCGTACCTCTCGTCCCACATCTTTTGAGTACTTGGACTTCTTGCTGACTCTGTGCCCCGGGGACTTGGAGGCTTGAAATAGTTTATACTCTAGTCCGCGCTCCGGGAAATTAGAGTATTTCGCTCCGCACTTTGGGGATTCGGAGTTTTAAAATCGCTTATACTCTAGTCCACGCTCCGGGGACTTAGAGTACTCCGATCCGCGCTCTGGGGATTCGGAGATTTGGAATCGCTTATACTCTAGTCCGCGCTCTAGGGACTTAGAGTACTTCGATCCGCGCTCTGGGGATTCGGAGATTTGGAATCGTTTATAATCTAGTCCGCGCTCTGGGGACTTAGAGTACTCCGATCCGCGCTCTGGGGATTCGGAGATTTGGAATCGTTTATACTCTAGTCCGCGCTCTGGGGACTTAGAGTACTCCGATCCGCGCACTGGGGATTCGGAGATTTGGAATCGTTTATACTCTAGTCCGCGCTCTGGGGACTTAGAGTACTCCGATCCGCGCTCTGGGGATTCGGAGATTTGGAATCGTTTATACTCTAGTCCGCGCTTTGGGGACTTAGAGTACTCCGATCCGCGCTCTGGGGATTCGGAGATTTGGAATCGTTTATACTCTAGTCCGCGCTCTGGGGACTTAGAGTACTCCGATCCGTGCTCTGGGGATTCGGAGATTTGGAATCGTTTATACTCTAGTCCGCGCTCTGGGGACTTAGAGTACTCTGATCCGCGCTCTGGGGATTCGGAGATTTGGAATCGTTCGTACGAGTCTGTATGTCGTGCAGGATAATGTAATTTATCATCCAATTAAGAGATGTAGAAACTTCATAGAAAATATGGCTTCAAGCCTTTATTAATGAAAATCAACTAAATTGCTTGATTACAACTTTTAAAACGGAAACTAAGTCATTCTTGAATGGAAACATGCAGGAAATAACAGTGCCTACAACAAGAAAGGAAAACATGCTAAATGTAATAGTGCCGCAAATGTTCACTGTTCCATGCTCGGGGGAGTGTCGCGCCATCAACGGTCGCTAGCTTGAATGTTCCCTCTCCAAGCTTCTGTTCAATGGCGTATGGACCTTCCCAGCTGGGATTCATGCGTGATGGTACCGGGAAGACTCGTTTCAGAACGAGATCACCCACATCAAAGATTCTTGGGTGGACTCTGCCGTCGTAGTAACGCTTGACTCGATGTCTGTGCGCCGCCGCCCTTAATTCAGCTTCTTCCCGCTTTTCGTCGATGCAGTCCAGTGATTCTAGCAAGAGGTTTTGGTTCGTCTTGGGATCATAGTATGTCACTCGGTGCGATGGAACTTCAAGTTCCACGGGTATAACGGCTTCAGAGCCGTATGCCAAGGCGAACGGAGTGTGGCCGGTCGCGGACTTGTGGGTAGTTCTATACGCCCATAATGCTGTCGGGAGTTCATCTACCCACTTGCCTCCAACCTTCTCCAGACGCTTCTTCAGTATGGACTTGATTATTTTGTTAACGGCCTCGACTTGTCCGTTAGCTTTTGGGTGTGCAACGGCGGCGAACTTTTTCTCGATGCCGTACTTTAAACAGAACTCTTTGAACTCTCTACTTTCGAATTGCGTTCCGTTGTCTGTAATGATGGTGCGTGGAAGGCCAAAGCGGCATATAATGTTTCGTACAACGAAGTTAATGACCTTCTTAGAGGTGATAGTGGCCAAAGGTTCTGCCTCAGCCCATTTCGTGAAATAGTTGACTGCAACTATTGCGTATTTCGCACCACCTTTGGATAGAGGCAAAGAGCCGATTATGTTGATTCCCCAGATCGCAAATGGCCAGGGACTGATCATTTGTGTGAGTTCCGTTGATGGAGCCCTCGGGATTTTCGCATATCTTTGACACTTGTCGCATTTTCTTGCGTAGTCCGCGGCATCCCGGTTTACGGTTGGCCAGTAATATCCATAGCGGAGGATCTTCTTTGTTAGCGTTTGCCCCCCAGTATGGTCGCCGCATTCCCCTTCGTGAACCTCTCTCAAGACTCGCTTTGTTTCATCATGAGCGATGCATCGTAATAACGGGACTGAGAATCCTTTTCGATACATTGATCCATCCTGCATTATGTATCGCGCGGCCTTTCGAAGGACCTACCGTCTTTCGCTTCTTTTTCCTGGTAAAGCCCCGGTCGTCGGGTACAGTTTGAATGGGGTTATCCACGACTCCTTCTCGATTTCTGTTCCCAACACGCGATCGACTTTCATTTCGTCTATGGTCGGGGCATGCAAGACTTCGACGGGATACAATCCCATTTGTTGCGCATCGTCGGTACTTGCGAACTTAGCCAATAAGTCGGCTTCTTTGTTCTGTTCGCGCGGGATATGTGAGATATCATAACGCTCAAGATTTGATAGTAGTTCTTGGACCCGAATGAGGTACGGAGCAAGCTTTCGTCCCTTTGCTTGGTAGTCTCCCCGTACTTGGTAAACCACCAACTGCGAGTCACAAAAGATTTCGACTGATTCGATCCCGAGTTCCCTGATGAGCTTCAAGCCAGCAATCAGTGCTTCATATTCAGCTTCGTTATTTGTAGCCAGGAAATCGAGCTTTAGGGCGTAACAGATCGATCGGTTTTCCGGAGTCACAAGAACTACACCCGCGCCGGAGCAACGGTCGTTTGATGCACCGTCAGTGTATAATTTCCATCGAACGGGGGGAATGATGTCGTGATCGTCCAGTTTGATGGGTATGGTAAACTCAGCGATGAAGTCTGCTAATGCTTGCCCTCGGATGGCTCTCCGTGGTAAGTACGCGATATCGAATTGGCTCAACTCGATGTTCCATCTTAGCAATCTTCCAGAAGTTTCCGGTCGTTGGAGTACCTGCCTCAGGGGTTGATCGGAATAAACACCGATTGAATGTGCTTGAAAGTACGGGCGAAGCTTTCGTGATGCAATCACCAAGCAATAAGCCAATTTCTCTATTTTAGGGTAATTCCTCTCGGCCCCTGTTAAACGTTTGCTAACATAATACACCGGCTTTTGGACTCGATCCTCATCTCGTACCAAAGCCGCACTTATCGCATGTGGGGATACAACCAAGTATACGTACAACATCTCATGGTCAATTGGGTTTGATAGCATTGGTGGGCTCTCCAGATGCCTCACCAGATTCCAGAATGCTTCCTCACAGCTAGACGTCCATTCGAAATTTCTCTTTCCTTTCTTTATTATGTCAAAGAACGGGATGCACTTGTCAGTTGCCTTGGATATAAATCGACTTAGCGCAGCTACTTTTCCGTTCAAGCTCTGTACCTGCTTTATAGTCCTGGGCGCTTGTACATCTCGAATAGCTTGGATCTTTTCTGGGTTGGCTTCGATTCCCCTAGCGTTGACGATGAATCCCAAAAACTTCCCTGATGCAACGCCGAAAGAACACTTCAACGGGTTGATCTTCATGCCATAAAACCTGAATATGTCGAACATTTCAGCCAAGTCTTGAATGTGGTCGTTTGACCGTCGTGACTTCATGAGCATGTCATCCACATAGACTTCCATGGTTTTACCCAGCTGGTCCTTGAACATTCGATTCACTAGACGTTGGTAAGTTGCTCCAGCATTCTTCAATCCAAATGGCATCACTACATAGCAATACAGCCCGACATTTGTAACGAAGCTGGTGTGTTCTTGGTCCGGAATATGCATTGGGATTTGGTTGTATCCTGAGTACGCATCCATGAATGACAGTAACTCGTGTCCTGCGGTGGAATCGACCAACTGATCGATCCTAGGCAACGGGAAACTGTCCTTAGGGCATGCTTTGTTCAAGTCGGAATAATCTACGCAAGTCCTCCATTTCCCATTCGCCTTCTTTACTAGCACGGGGTTGGAGACCCAATCCGGGTATAGGGCGTCGCGGACGAACCCATTTGCTTTGAGTTTGTCCACCTCCTCTCCAAGAGCGGCGGATCTCTCCGGATCCATTCCTCTCCTTTTTTGCTTGACTGGGATGTATTTTTGGTCTATGTTCAACATATGACTCGTGATGGCGGGAGAAATCCCACAAATATCAGAATGCGTCCAGGCGAAAACATCAAGGTTTGCCCGGAGGAAGTCGCTAAGGTCTTCAGTCATTGCGGGGCCTAGCTGCGATCCGATCTTCAGTATTCGCGAAGGGTCGTCACGGCTAACTGAAATGTCAACTGTTAATTTAGCCGGTGCCGCCTTCTCTTCCCTGGGTTTCTCATCGTCGTCTCTCGGATCTATATCTCTGTAGATCCGAGAACTATGCCCGAGCCAGGGCTCGGGCACTACTTGTCAATTATCCGCATTGAGGATGCGGACGGGATTGTCCGCAACCTTTCCTTTCTCCCTCCGGTGGGCCTCTCGGAGCTCGGCCACATAACAGGAACGACCAGCTGCTTGGTCGCCGTGAACAATGCCTACTCCTTTGTTAGTCGGGAACTTCAAAGTTAAACACCACGGGGCTAACGCTGCCCTAAACTCCGCCAGGGCCGGCCGGCCCAAGAAAACGTTATACGGAGAGTCCACATCCAAAACTACAAAGGGTAGAATTCGCACTCTCCGACGCTCGCCTTGTCCCAGTTCAACTGGTAACTCGACATATCCCACTGCATCAGTTGCAGCGCCGTTAAAGCCGTGGATACGAGCTTTGGACGGTTTCAAGTCTTTTGTTTCTAGCTTCATTTGATCGTAGGCCTTCTTGAAGATGATGTTGACTGAACTTCCAGAATCGATCAGAATTCTTTTTACGTATGCTGGTCCGACCGTTGCAGATATGACCATGGGGTCGATGGTCGGAGCCTCTACCTGATCAGCGTCTCTGCTTCTGAACACAATATCGTCTGTCATTACGCGCTGCTGCTTAGTAGGGGCTCCGTCCTCCATGTTCGAACAACACTCAAAATCTACATGCTTCAAGGAACTTGCATATCGCTCCATCTCCTGCCAATTCTTATCCGCGGGGTGAGGCCCGCCGATAATTGTATTTATGACCAGTCTACCAACGGTCCGGGCAGGCTCCTCGGGATGACGTGGAGCTGGTGCACGACCTGGGTTGGACGTTCCCTGTCCTCCTTCTTGTGGATCCTTCATAAATTCTTGCAATTTCTTCTGCCTGATCAACTTCTCGATAGCGTCGTGCAAGTGTCTACATTCTTCCGTATTGTGTCCATAAGTCTCATGGAAGCGACAATATTTCCCGGTCCGCTTCTGTTCTTCAGTTGATTCTTTTGGATGTGGTTTTCTATACTGAAAAGTATTGCAGGTGGACAGGTAAATGTTTTCAAGTGGGGCGTTTAGCGGAGTGTACTCGCTGTAGCTTGGAATTCTCGACTTCCACTTTCCTGCTTCTTTTCTTTTCCATTGACTCCTTCCTCCGGACTCCTTGGGTTGCCTAGGTTTGTTCTGGACGTTGACTTGGACCTTTCCCGAGCTGTCTCCCGATTGCTTCACAGCGATGTTGCTCTTTATTGACTCTTGGACAGGCCCTAGCGCCTTATCTCGTCGTACCCACCTAGCTTCCTCTCTTCTTATGAACTGGTGTGCCTTAGAGTAGAAACGCTCTAGCGTAGCTGGAGGTTTTCCTACCAGCCAGTCTCCAAACTCAGAGTCTGGATCCACACCTCTCATTACAGCCATCAGAATTGCATGGTCATTGGGATTACTGACTTCAGTTGCTGCAACGTGGAATCTTTGCAAATATTCCTTCAACGATTCCCCAGGATTTTGGATTACACTTGACAGAGACATCACGTCCTTTGGGCGCGTAGTGTGTATCCTGAACTGCTCAATAAACTTCTTTGCCAACTCCTCGAAATTTGATACGGATCGCGGAGGAAGTAGGGTGAACCACATAGTAGCGATCCCAGATAGAGTAATCAGAAAGCACCTACACTTGGTGGCATCATTCGCTCTGGCTGAATCCATCATCCATTAGTACCTCATGACATGTTGTCTAGGGTCAGTCTTTCCTTCATATGCAGGAATAGTAGGCATACTAAACTTCCTGGGGTACGCCGCTTGCAACACAACATCCGTGAATGGAGTATGACTTCTTGACACTCCCCAGTCATCATTTGATAAGCCCTGATTCTCTTTCATCAGTTGCCTGATCATGGCTGTCAGATCGGGTGTTTGTATGGAAGGCGGAAGGTTGGAGTCTGTTCTACGCGCATGTCCATGCTGATGCCTCCTCTCTTGGCGATCTGCCAATCGTGCATCTTGAGGTTCGACATCGTTAGCATTTTGATGATCTGGGCCTCTATCTTCAATCTGTATCCCGGTCCTGAAGCTTCCAGCTCTTGCTTGGTCGCGGTCTCCAGCTGTTCGAACAGCAGCATCTGCTCGCACAGCATCAGTCTTACGGCGTCTGCGCCTGGGAGGTTCATCAGAGGAAGTAGAGCTGTCAGATGAGGAGTAAGCAGCGGGAGTGCCCCCAGCATTCTGTTGCTGCTGTTGAGTAAGTTGTGCCATCAAGTTGGCATTGGCTTGCATCTGCTCTCCTAGTTGTCTCCTACTTTCCCTGAGCTCTCTCATCAAGTCGTTGAACTCTATTCTGGTGACAACTGGAGTTTGGTCCTGAGTGGCAACTCCTGTATTTGGAATTGCTGGTTGATTGCTAGTCCCTACTTGTTGCATGCTAGCAGTCTCGTGGGCATCCGCATTGTGAGAAGCTGACCTGGTACGTGGTCTTGCCATTGTAGAGTTATTGGTATGAACTCTGAGTAGAATCAACGGATGTCCTATCAGTGAGTCGGATCTTCTTTGGGGAATTTGTTCAATCCAGTAGCTTTAAAGCAGATCCTTGAGGTCTAAGAATTCAATTCTCAGTGAAAGCACTAAAGTGTTAGCACCAAAATTGGTCACTAACCTCGTTCAGAAAGATTGTGTAGAGATATAAGTGATGAAAGTAAATTAAACAGAGAAGACAATGCTAATTTAAATGCAGAAAGTAAGAACACCAAATTTATAGTGGTTCAGCGTAATTGCCTACGTCCACTTTGTTCAACTTTATTGATTTCCTTTATAGTTGATTACAAATACAATTCGTGAATCAAATGCTTGAGTGAAGTTGTTAAGTAGAGAAGATGAGTCTTGAAAATGGCAGAGTCTCCCCGGTGTTTTCTCTCCTAAAAAAAAGGATCCATTTCCCTGTGACCCTGCCCCTCTATTTATAGGCAAAGGTGGGCTGGACTACCCAAGTGAGCTTGATAACCGAACGCTCTAGCCCAGGTGTAGTGGTCGCTGCATGCCGAACCAGGTACGCCGAACGCTTTGATGCCGAACAGTCCTTCACATGCCGAACGGTGCTTTCCATGCCGAACGGTCCTTTCCATGCCGAACGGTCCTTTCTGTGCTGAATGGTTCGTCTGATGTATGGGAAGTGTAGGATGGTTGCAGTGAAGCCGAACGTATCTCTGTTCGAAGCTCTTGACCGATCAATGTATGTAGGTCGAATGATATCGTTACCTTGCGTAGTTGTGCACACTGAATGCCTTCTGAATGCCGAACGCTCTCGTTGTCGAGTTATCCTATCGCCGAGTTCTACTGACGCCGAGTACCTCTGGATGCCGAGTACTCCGGATGCCGAGTACCATGGGATGCCGAACACTAGTTGACGCTGAGCACAGGTTGTTGCCGAGTGCCAGTTGTTGCCGAACACTGCTTGACGCCGAGTCTCCTGGTCGCCGAGCACTACGGATGTCGAACGCTATGGACGCCGAGTCCCACTGGATGCCAAGTGCCTCGCCGAACACTCCTGGATGCCGGACACTCTCTGATGCCGAGCAGTCTTGTATGCCGAGCAGTCTTGATGCCGAGCATTGGTTGACGTTGAGTGCCAGTTGACGCCGAGTGCTCTTGTGCCGAGTACTTCTGATGTCACCGGGTATCATGCCGAGTACTCCTGTATGTCAAGTGCTTCGTCGAACACTCCTTGATGCCGGCCACTCTCTGATGCCGAGCACTGATTGCCGAGTACTAGTTGCCTGGTCAAATCCCCAGGAAATAGATTGGTTAAAAGGTTTTTGTGTTATCATTAACTTGGAAAATTCCACATTCTCATTACAACTTCCTGATGGCAAAAGAGTTTTGGTCATGTATGAGGCAGCCAAAGATAGGGGTATGGGCAGGATGTTCAACTTGAATAGTGGTGAAGTTGAATCAAGCCTAGAGAAGATACCCATAGTTAACCAATACACTGATGTGTTTGGTGAAGTGAATGGCATTCCTCATAATAGACCAGTAGAATTTCAAATAAGACTTAAGCCAGGAACAAGCCCTGTCATTAAAAAACCAAACAGAATGGGTCCTAAGGAACTGATTGAGTTGAAGAAACAATTAGAAGAATTAGAACAAAAAGGCTTCATTAGGCCAAGTAGTTCAAATTGGGGATCACCAGTAGTATTTGTTAAGAAGCATGATAGTTCCTTGAGAATGTGCATAGACTATAGGGAACTAAACTCAGTCACCATAAAAAACAAATACCCTCTACCTAGAATTGATGATCTTTTTGATCAATTAAATGGTTCTAAGGTATTTTCCAGGCTTGACTTAGCATTTGGTTTCCATCAAATGAAAGTGGAAGAAGAAAGTATCAAGTATACAGCTTTCAATACCAGGTATGGCTTGTATGAATACTTAGTAATGCCATTTGGTTTGACCAATGCACCATCCTATTTTGTGGATTTAATGAATAGGATTTTTAGAGATTATTTAGATAAATTTGTACTGATTTTCATCGATGATATATTAGTATACTCTAAATCAGCTGAGGGACATGAGAAACATCTGCACATGGTACTAAGTAGACTAAGGCAACAAGGCCTTAAAGCCAAGTTTGCAAAATGTTCCTTCTGGAAGAATGAAATAAAATTCTTAGGCCATATAATTTCTCAAGAAGGAATTTCAGTAGATCCTAGTAAGGTCATGGCAGTACAAGCATGGAAGAGACCAAGCAATGTTACTGGGATAAGATCATTCATGGGCATGGCAGGATACTACAGAAGATTTATAAAAGACTTTGCTAAAATAGCAACCCCATTAACTAAGCTAACAAGGAAAGACCAACCTTTCTTATGGACTGAGAAGTGTGAAGGGGCATACAACCAATTGAAGAAAGCACTGATGGAAGCTCCAGTGCTGAAAATCCCAAAAGGCAATGATAATCTGGTAGTGTAGACTGATGCATGTGGGTCAGGTATAGGGGCTGTTCTTATGCAAGATGGTAGAGTAATAGCCTATGCATCAAGGCAATTGAAACCAAGTGAGACCAAGTATGCAACACATGACTTGGAATTGGCAGCTGTGGTGTATGCATTAAAGCTTTGGAGGCACTACCTATTAGGAGCAAAATTTGAGCTTTATACTGACCACAAAGCTTTGAAATACTTATTTTCTCAAAAAGATTTGAACATGAGACAACATAGGTGGGTGGAATTCCTTGCTGCCTATGATTTGGACATTATGTACACACCAGGAAAAGCAAATAGAGTGGCAGATGAATTGAGTAGGCAACATGCCAAGTTGGCTACATTGATGATAGAGGAGTTTAAAATGTTATTGGCACTATCTGATGTGGAAGTGCAAAGTGTGGAAGGGCAAACTATGGTGATAGATGAGGACATGGAGCACTATGGAAAGCTTAGCCTTATCACAATAAAATCAGACTTAGTGGAAGAAGTGAATCAGTCTCAAGACATGGATGCATTCCTAAGAGAGAAGAAGGAACTGTTAAGGAATGGTTCAAATATTGATAAGTTTGAATTGGATGAAAAATGATTTTTGAGATACAAGGGAAGACTATGTGTGCCTGGCACAGAAGCACTACAAAGAAAAATCATGGATGTTCATCACAAGTCTAAGTACACCATACATCCAGGTGGTACTAAAATGTATCATGATCTAAAGAGGAGTTATTGGTGGAAAGGAATGAAAAGGAGTGTGGGTGAATATGTGGCAAGATGCATGACTTGCCAACAAGTCAAGGCTGAGTACCAAAGACCCAGTGGACTGTTGCAACCTCTGGAAATTCCAAGGTGGAAATGGAAAAGCATATCAATGGATTTCATTGATGGCTTGCCAAGATCAAAGAGAGGTAATGATAGTATTTGGGTGGTGGTAGATAGGTTGACTAAATCATCACACTTCATACCAGTAAAGAGTGATAGAAATGCACCAAAATTGGCACAAATTTTCATGAAAGAAATCGTAAAACTACATGGAGTTCCTACCACTATCATTAGTGACAGAGACACCATATTCACATCAAAGTTTTGGAGTAGTTTTCAACAGGCAATGGGGGTTGAATTGTGCTTGAGCACAGCCTACCATCCCCAAACTGATGGCCAGACAGAAGTAGTTAATAAATTTTTGGAGGATCTACTTAGAGCCTGTGTACTTGACCATGGTGGTAATTGGGAAGACTACCTTCATTTAGCAGAATTTGCTTACAATAACAGCTACCAGAGTAGTATAGGGATGGCTCCCTATGAAGCTCTATATGGGAGGCCTTGTTTGTCACCTGCTTGCTGGTTAGAGGTAGAAGATAGGGTGATGTTAGGACCAGATCATGTGAAAGAAACAAATGATAAGATCACACTGATCAGACAGAGAATGAAGGCAGCACAAGACAGAATGAAATCATATGCAGATAGAAGAAGGAAACCACTTCAATTTGAATTAGGAGATTTTGTGTATTTGAAGGTCTCACCTATAAGGAATGTGTTGAGATTTGGTAAGGCAGGGAAGCTAACCCCGAGATACATAGGGCCATATGAGATCATAGCAAGAATAGGAAAGATGGCTTACAGGTTGAAGTTTCCAGAAGAAATGAGTGGAATACATAATGTATTTCATGTATCACAATTGAGAAAATGTGTACATGATGAAGCTTCAGTGATTCAGCCACAAAACCCAGTAGAAGTTAGACCAGATTTAGTTTACGAGAAGGAGCCAGTGGGCATTGTAGCTAAAGAAGATAAGAAATTGAGAAACAAAACTATTAAACTGGTAAAGGTGCAGTGGAGTCTGGACCCTAATGATTGCACATGGGAGGTTGAGGACAAGATAAAAGTCCAGTACCCTCAACTATTTGCAACTGACAATTAGATTAGTGGTAATTTATCATTTATGCTTGTATTCAGTTAGTTAAACATAGTATTCAGTGTTGAATGTGCTTACTTGATGCGTGCTTTGGTTGAATTAAGAGTATGTGTTTATGATGGTGTTGATATGTGACTAACACATGAATAAGATGTTAAATTGTGGGACACAATTTCTTAAAGAAGGGGTGTATGTGACAGCCCATAGTTAGGCAAGTATATATATAAAAAATATATAATATATGTATATATGTATTTTGAATATTTTAAAAAAGAAAGACAATTAATTAAAATAAAACTTTTTCTCTGAAAATACTTGTGTGTGTATGAGTGTGCATGCTCTTGTGCATGTGCACACTGTTTTAGTCAGCTACATGAACAAGGCACTTTTGTGAGTAAAGGCCTTATAAATAAATACAAAATAGCAGTAATAACAAATGAGTACATGACTTGTTAGTGTGTACACATTAGCCTAGTTACAATACATAAATAACTTAGGTAGACTTTAGTCTTAATTTCCATAGATTAAATAGGAGCATAGTTGCTTGTGTAGGTAGGAAATGCATGAATATATATATGATGTGCAAAATGTTTGATTCATACACACATATAGCTGGTTATACAAATAGGTTTATATACATGATTAAAACTAGAAAAGACAAATAATGTCTGAGCCACAGTCATGCAAATAATATGTGGAGAAATTTGCCAAAAGTAGCCAAGACAAGGAAAAAAAAAGAAATGGTGGGAAAGGAAAGTGGAGAGGGTGAACTATGGGTGAAACCAGAAATGGTGATGGGAATTCTGATAAAAATAAATTACTTAACTAACCTTAAAACCCTAGTAACTCCCTTATATACATCATTATTTCCTACGGTTACATGTTAGAACCAGGAAACAAAAATTAGAAAAAAAAAATAGGCAGCAGTTTAGAAAATCAATGGCAGGCCTGAACCAAGACTTGGGAAGGAGAACTATGGTGAGTAAATCCTCACTTGGCAAGGCATTAAGACCTATGCAAGGCAGCCATTAACCTGTAGTTATTTTAATTTATGTTTGATGTTTTGCTTGCATTTTCTTAGTTTAGAAATTTTCTGTTGTTCCTGAGATTTTGTGACTTTCATTGCTTTGTTGTCACTCAACCTATGCTTGTTTATATATGACAACTTATTGAAGGAATAACAACTGATTTATTTATATGTTTATGAATTTGAGAAATATTTTTAGTTAAAGCATGGATTAATAAGGAAAGTAGGATGCAAGGCAGTAAGAGGAAGGGGTTCTCTGGCTTATGTCTTGCAACTGAAAAGATGGTTGGGGTGCAATGGAATTTCCATGTGTTGAGTCCTAATCCATCAGTAAGTATTCTTTGGAAATAGGGTTGAGTAACAAGCAAACACACTTTAATATGTGGATTGATTGTGAGAACCTCATTACTGGGGAAACCACAGAGGCATTTCACTTTCTAAAATGCTCAGACCTATGCTTAGCTAAAGATATATCTCTGAATGAAACTGACTTGAAATATCTACAAGTGTGACTGATTAAATTGTTGAATGGATGAATGGGTGAATGATTGATGGATGTATGAAAACTGCTAGCACATATTAGTTAACATACCACAGTTTTGGGCATGACACTGCATATGTAATATTGGGTCATATGAAAGAACTTAGTGATTAAACTAAGGATGTGGGTCACCTCTATCAGGTTGGGTATGAGGGAAGTGGGTATGACATAGTGGTTGGCTCGCATCAAGGCTGGGGTGTGAGTTTGCACATGGCATGTTTATGCTCAAATAGCTTATAGTGCACTGGAAACCAGGTAGTGGTTCTAGGCAGTGTGCACCAGTGCAACCATGAATGTAATACTGGACTTTAGAATAACATGAAATAATTATACATGCAAGGGTAAATAGGCTAGAAGTATATGGGAGTCCTAACATGTAGACTCAGGTTTGATACTTTGGCCCAATACCATGAATATGGTCTTTGCATGTTTATGTATGATTGTGCATGTTTTGGGTGTTAGCACCAACTTGTGTGTATGTATGATGGTTGATAGGATTTCTGGATCAATGTTTTTGATGACAAGTTAGTCTAAGAATACACACTTGTCATTACACATACACCACGGGATAAACACTTTGTAAATTTAAACATGAGAAGGAGACTTGTTATCTTGAATAAAATATTTAGCCTCTGAGAACAGAAACTATAATAATGGAACATACTTCATTAGTCTTTATGCATTAACAAGTGATTCTACTCACACCAGATATAAGTCTAACCTGTTTGTTGCTTGCATCAAATGGGTGCTTCATATGTATTATGGAGCAGATCATGAGATGTCTACAGGAAAAGAGAAGGCTAAGTGATAAGATGCAGATGTGTGATGCTAAGAAGAAATTTGGTGATTCAGTGAACTATGAATGTTTGCTGAAGAATGTCCTTCATGTTTTATTTTTAATTAGAAGACTTTCTGTAATAATATTGTATTTGTGCTGGATTTTTATGGTGATGTAATGAATGGTCTAAAAGGTTATTATGGGATGAAACTGCTTTCAGTAGAAAAGATAAATGTGTTTAGCTTTATATCATAACCTGTAAGTATGCAAATTTTCATGAGTCAAGTAGTGAATTCAGTAGTAAATCTGAAGCATATGTGAACCAGTAATGTATACATATGTGTTAGATTGTTTAGAGGTTAGAACCTATTTACAAACTAACTGTAACATTATGAAGTAAGGATAAACCCATAGGTAGAAAAGGAAAAAAAACAAAGGAAGCATGAACTCAGATTTTTGTATGAGTTTGAGGTTTTAAATGAATAAGCAGAGATAGTAATCATAACAAGACAGTATAGGGATCCAACCTAATCAAGTTGATCAATCTGCAAACTAAGGTGTAGTAAATAGCAGTTGTACATGTTTATATGCACACAGGTGCACAGAAGCATGCACAACCTTCTGCTTTGCTATCTGAAAAGCCATATTGCAAAAGTCTAAGTGTTATGACTCAACTCACATGTTTCACTAAATATACAGAGGTAAACACAAACAAACAAACAAGAATTAGTTTGAAAATAATTGCACAAAGATTTAAATGGGAGAGGGTTTTTTTCCAATCCTTTTTACTATGGCTAAAACATAGTTATTTTGTTTAGAATAAACTGAGTTATTCTTTATACAAAAAAAAACTCTGATATTAGAATTAAAATGATTTGTATGTTTATATGTACATACAAATAGTTTTTTTACAAGAAGTATATCAATATTTCTATATTGATCAAGTTGGATCTTGGGAAATAAATAAAATGAAGAAAAAAAAGGAAATAGTTGGTTTTGGAAGTAAGTAACCCCGAATTTAGCATAAACTAAATTGAGTCACTCAAACAATTTGTAGACTAGGGAGGGTTGCTTCAGACCCGTATTTTTAACACTTTAAAAATACGAATTAAAATAAAAAAATTGGATAAAAATCCGAAGGAAATAAAATTTTGTGTTGTTAAATGTGAATTACAAGTTAAAATACAAAACTGAATTCTGAAATAACTTATTTCTAAATTTAATATGGATGTTAACTTGTATTGAATGTAAGTAATGAATTGAGTTTGATTGTAAACCAAATTGGTTATGATTGTAAACAAAGAATAAATAAAATGGTAGATTTAATAGTGGAAGTTTATGTTATTGAAACTAATATAAATAAATGTAACTTAATATTACAGTTGATTGAAATCAGATAATAACTGAACTGTAATTTGATAAAGATGTTAACTTGTAATTGAACGTAAGTAAAGATTTAAATTTGAATGTAACAAGTAATTGAATTGAATCGAATTTGATTGTAAACAACGAAATAAATAAAATGTACATTTAATATTGAAGTTAGGATATGGAAATCAACGTAAATGAATGTAATTTAATATTACTGTGAATTTAAATAAGATGATAGCTGAAGAAAATGAAAGTAAATGAATTATAAACTATTGATAATAATGTATAAGTAAATGGTTGATTCAATAATGAAAGTGTAAATCGAAATAAAAGAATTCAATTGGAATTAAATAACTTGAATTTGAATTACAATATAATTGAACGCTGAATCTAATGTAATCTTTTATACTGGATTTATAATAGGAAACTGCATTGTAAAAGATTGTTAATTACTGTGAAATTAAAAATGAAATTTGTGAACAATTGAAATTTGATTTAAAAGTTAATAATTTAAAATTGGGAATTTTATATTGAAATTAGACTGTAGAAATAGCCATTTTTACAACTGTCTTGGATTTCGACGAAACCAGTTTCATCGGATCCGTAACAGTGAATTATTGTAAGGTTTCAATTTTCGTAGCAATCGGACTTGTCGTTTGGTCGTGCGAGCTTGAAACGCGTAGAAATTTAACGTCGTTAATTAAAATAATCGACTTCAAAAGGCTATCTTCCACATACGATTGAATTAGGCCTTGGGACTAGTTCCATTGCGTCCGGAACGGGGGTAAAACCTTATAAACGCCCGACGGCACGTCTCGATTGGAGTTCGGACGACTTTGGACCTACCTATATAAATACACACACAAACCAAGACAGTTTTACTGTCATTTTAATCCAGAAACCCTAATTCTATCTCATGGCCGCCACCTATTCAATGGCCATAATCGCTCGAACTTCTTTCCTTAATATCTCTCAATCCGTTCAACGAAATCAAAAAATTCCAAAAGCAAAGTTGTAGATCTCGGCGAGCTCTTCAAATCAATACGGTTGATCTATGCTTTTACGTCACGGATTCGCCCAGATCTGACTTGGAAGCGTGTACGGTTTTTCTTGGTTTGCGTGCAAACGGTGGCGAATGGGGTGGCGAAACTTGGCTTGGAGGTGGAGCAAGGAGAGGCGCACGCGATGGCATCCCCTGATCAACGTCTGGTCGCTCCTAGTTGCGTGCGTATGGAAGAAAGTGGCGTGGTGTTGGGTTCGTTCGGTTCCTGTAGTCAGGTTGGAGAAGAAGGCTAATTTGCGGCCTTGATCTATTCCTGGAGCGAACGGCCATGATCTTCTATGGTATAAAATAAAAGGAAATTTGAATATTAGCTATATTATAATATGAAATCTTTAAACCGCATATCTTTTTCATACGTCATCAGATTTGGACGAAACTGGCGACGTTGGAATCGCAGCGACGAGTGCTGCGCTGCAGTGTAGATCCGAAGACATTTGGAGCTCGTTAAAATTTTAGGTTAAATCGAACGTCGTTCGATTTGATTTAAAACCGTAGATTCAAGGTGAGTGTTTATACGCTCACAATTGACTAAAATAATTTTATGTTAGTGAAATTGATATTCTGAAGTGATATGAAATTTATTGGCTGTTGTTTGGTAGGTTTAATTATCATCTGTCTTGATATATGAATTAATTGATAGAATTTAAATTGACCGTTAAAATAAATTTAAATTTAAATTGGAAGTATATTACTCGATATTGATAATTATAAAATTGTGGTGAATGTTATTGGCTTTATGGTTGATTGGTTGTGATGGATGCTATTTGTCGATATTGGTTGTTTATTTATTTTGATATATTATGCTATCATCATGTATATTGTTTATTGCATATAAACTGTAAACTGAATCATTTCGAATAAATTAAGAAATAGGTTGAAATGATATACCTATGACATCTATTTGGATTGAAATGATATATGTCCATCCTTGAAATTAAAATTGAAATAATTATCCACTTGGCCATAGGTTAGAAAATTATATACGGACACCGGGTAGGTTAAATTAAATGATTTTAAAAGTTGTTTTGAAATTATTTAAATGAATTGATTTTAAGAATAAAATCCAATTTATGGAAATTGAATTATTTTGAATTGAAAGTCGAGATGTTGAAATTTAAACTTGGTAAATGAATTTTTTTAATTATTCGACGTTTAGATTTTAAGAAAAAAAATTGAAATACGGCGTAAATTTTTGAAAGTTGATTTGTTTTAAAAGATTGGACTTTTAATCGAACTCTGAATATTTCTAAGAAAATTTATATGAATGACATTTCAAGTTTGAGTTTGGAATTGAAAATTGATTTGAAATTGAGATTTAATTAATTTGGAATTTAATTGAAATTCAAAGAAATTTGTGAATTGGACTAAATTGAAACTATTGAATTAAATTTGAAGATAAAATTGATTTGAATAGGATTTGAACTGAAATTGATTTGGAATGTAATACTTAAATGAATTCTTGAAATCCGAATGTTAATCTAAGTTTATTGAATTGGAATTGTTCCAGAAAGTAAGTAAACTACTTAATACGGATGTTTAATTTGAAGTATATTCTAATTTGAATACGAAATGGTTTTAAAGCGAATCTTATATTCTTAAATAAATATATGAGCTGTTTTGAAATGTGAAATATTTAAAGTTTCGAAATATATTGAAAGTGAAATTGTTTATTTTGTGGTTCAAATATGTATTTGAAATTGATAATTTGAAATGGTTTATTGAGAAGCTGAATCGAGTTGAAATTGATGATTTGAGATTTGATTAAATTTTAAATTTTGGAATTCGAGTTTATGTGAATCGTTTTGTGGAATTTGAGGCGAAAAATGATTTTGAAATCGAAATGAGATATTGAGGCGAAAAATGATTTTGAAATCGAAATGAGATATTGAGGCGAAAAATGATTTTGAAATCGAAATGAGATATTGAGGCGAAAATGATTTTTGAAATGAAATTGTATACTTTGAGTAGATATGATGATTTTGAAATGGATTTGATTTTGAAGCAAATACGATATTTTGATATCAATTATGAATCGATTTGAAATGTAAAAGAGCCATCGGTGTAATAATACGTAGTTATTAAAGAGACCGGGATCGGATATGGACATACTCTCTATCGATACCGAAAACCACTTTAATAACTAGTATACGCGGAGTGTTGATCCAGAACGAAGTGGATGGTTTTGGTGAACGTGTTGATTTGAAGAAAGAGAACGATTTTGGATGACCCCTGACATGACTAAAACAGGAGCCCCGCCGGGCCATTGAGGATCGCCATCTCTAGCGGACACACTCCTTCGTTACCATGTCTATTACTTTTGTGATTCGATTTGGGTGCACCTCTCGATTATGGGAGTGTTGTTTCGCGGTGTTGGGGTAGTAGCTGCTATGACCAACATCAGTCCGGATCACGCAACTACTAGTATCCTAGTTGGTATTGCCTCATGTACCTTGTCATACTGATTATCCTATTCGCGACCACTACGATTTTGGTTTGTACTTTTAGTATATGGATTGACCTCTGGTGACTTTCGGTTTTGGGAAAACTACGGTCTTGTATATGCTATTGGGAATAAAACTGTGTTAAGGGTGGAATGGGCCATGGCTTAACGCTAGTTTGATATTTTACTTTATGATAGACATTATTGTATATAGCGTATTCTATTATATAGTAGATAGTTTAACGGATCCTTAGGAGATGGAAATCCCGAACATCTCTTAAGTTAATGCACGCACGTTAAACACTGGATAGGAGGTGTCTAAAACCCGTAAACATCTCCGACGCCGTCACACTCATATTTACTTTTACGATTTAACTTACATGAGATATTTTAGTCCTGGCTCGAGTGTTTTGTCTTTTCATTACGCTCGGGTCAGCCTGAGCATTTCAGATAAGGTTGAAGATCTATTTTGAAGGACGAACACAGAGTTTGGTATTACATCATTTGTATTCTACTACTGTATTATTTTTCCGCTGCATTGTTGTATTATCTCTGATATGTATGTAACTCTGATTTATGATGTATAATAATAATCAAATTTATTTATTTAACAGCTTCATGAACAATTATTTTATTATTATATCTTGTTCCTTCCGCTGCGAGATTCTGAGTTTGTTTCTGTTCTTTCCTTTCTTTTCTTATTTAACCCCAATAACTGTCTGTATTTTGGATTGTTTGAGTCGGCATGTGTGTCTGCCTATGCACTTGGCGGGTGCAGCATGATAGGGGGTTCTCGCATTTGGTTTGGTAGCGAGCGGATGACTCTTACTCTTACATGTCCCTGCAGGGTTGGTGCAGTCGAGAGGCTGGCCGTAAAGGCAGAACACAGGTACTGCTGTATGTTACGGTGGGCGTTACCCCACTGACGCGGTCCGTTACAGTTGGTATCAGAGCTTTGGTTTAGATTACCTTGGCTCTAGTGGGGAATAACTCATTGAAATAGGGTTAAACCTTATGAATGAGTTTGAGTGTATATGAGAGAGCGTATTTGTAATTTTGATATAAAAATGATTTTATATTGTGTTAATTTGTTCCGTTGAGTATTTATGAATTCTGGTTGGTACTTGGGACGCCAGGGCATCGATAGGAATTTCTAAACACTCGAATAGGACAGATTGACATAATATTGTTTTGGATTATATTTTATATATAAAAGAATTATCTTGAAAATTTATAAATTTTGATTGTATTGGTTGTTAGGAGATGATAATATTAGATTATCATCGTTTATTGTTGATTAGTCAATATTTCTAACTATTGACTATTGGATGATTTTAAGAAATGAAACTTGTAGATATGATTGACAATGAATATAAATGGTAAATAAAATAAAATAAAAATGAATTTAAATTAAGATGGAGAATTTAAATTCCGGTGTTTTGAAAATTTATTAACAAAAATTTGAAATGTATAATATAAATATTATATGATAGTATATTCGATTATAAATTGTTTTCAAAGGATTTTCAAATGAAGTAAGTGTTATCCTCCCCACTTGACACTAGAAAATGATTCCGGTGATGAGTGCACGCATCATCGACTTTATTTTCGAGAGTCTAAGTGGGGGAGATCACTTAATAGTTTTTCTAAACCCTGTTTTGATTAAAATTGAATTTTATTTTGTATTCTCTATAGTACGACTTGATACACATTAATATAAGTATATATTATTTCAAACTTGATTTGAAATGAAACCGGAGTTGAAATTCTTAAGTTCTCTAATAAGGAATGATTTTAATTACTAAACTAAAGTAAATCTTGAATTGTTAGAAACTTATGAATTGAAAACGTGAAATTGAATTTAAGTGTTAAAAAAATTAATTTAAAATTGTAGTTGTAACCCTTAATTTGGAAAATAATAAATTGGAAATTTATTTAATAGGTATAACACTCAAATTGAATGAAAAGAAGTTGTATATTGTTTAACTACATTCTATTTCCATAGCTATAACTTACCAAATACTTAAAAAGTTTAAAATGCTAATAAGGATAAGTAAATGAATAATATACAAGTGTGATTGCGAATAATAAAATGTGAAGATCTATTGATAGTTGTAAATATAAAGGAAATTTAAGTTGTAAATTGAATTAAATTTAAAATTAATTAAATATAAAATTTGTAAATAGAAACTAATTAAATTTGAATAAAACTAAATGTCAATAAACTTGGAAGTGTATGAAATTAAAATTTTGACTTGGAAATGTATAATTGATTTAGTGTAGATCTTGGATGGATGTTAATGTTTGATATGTATTAGTTGTTAGATGGATGGTAATTGATTAAATAGAATTCATTAGTGTAAATGGAATTGAATAAACGGAATAGAAATTTTAAATAATTAAATTCAAATTTGAAGCAAAGTGAAATTAAATTTAATTGAATTCAAATTAAATTGAAGCAAATTGACTTGAATTTAATTTATGAAAGAAACAAACTTGAATAAATCGGAAACAAATCGAATGTAAACTTATTTCATGGATAAATAAGAAAATAAACGACTTTGTGTTTATGATTGTTTCTTTAGAAAATTTGAAGTTTGATGGTTTGTACTTTGAAATAATAAAAGCAAATTTTTGGAAAAATCCAAAATTGTCCAATATATGCGGAAACGAAAACAACCATAAATTTTAAATGGCTAGACGAATATCGACGATCTTAGACTTTTCGGAAAGCCTAGAAACTGCGCTACATCTTTTGTTTAGAATGTTTTGATAAATATCTTCATCCACTAGGCTTAAAACGCCAATATTAGTCGCTGGCCTGTGCGAAGTAAAAATCTGAAGCACCTTAGTATTCTCGCCATAACTTTTTACTGGTGTATCGGATTTTGACGATCTTGCACTTTCTGGAAAGCTAAGAACTTAAGTTAAAACTTTTGCTTTAAGTGTTTTGTGTTTTGCTATCATTTAGATGGTCGAAAAGGGGAGTGAACGTCGTTGACCTGCGCAATTCATTGCCCAGGCTGAGGCGTATCCTTTTAGAAAAATAGCCGTAACTTTTGAACGGATGGTCCGAATTTGATAATTTTGGACATTCTGGAAAGCCTGAAACAAATGCAACAACTTTTATTTAGATTACCTTACAAAATTTCATCGTTTATGTGACTAAAAATCTGGATTTGTTCGCTGTTCTGAGACATAAATTTTAGTTTTGAAGATAAAATGAGTTATATATATGTTGTATATGCTAAGCATATTGATCTATTTTAATATGCATGATTCTCACTTGGTTGTTGAGTATTTTAGTAAGTAGCAAAGGGGTTGCGCTTCATTGTGGAGCTCGCTTCTACGCTAAATGCAAAATGTAAGTTAAAATGCTAATAAACGCTTAATAAAAGGTACGTTCTCGGATTACGATTTATGTTGTGATATATTATTGTGTTCCCCATGTTTTGGGATGCATCATTCTTGTAATGAGATGTATATCATGCAATTATTACCACTGTGAAATTTTTCGGTCCTAGCCGCGCAAAGGAGGTGCTGCCGAAATTTTTCAAAAATCTGGGAGTTAGAAAATTTTGAGATTTTAAAAAATCCTATAACTAAATTTTGCAAATAAGTCGAATATTTTGAATGAATTATATCTAAAAGATGGTTTCCCCTTCTCCGTTCCTTTTCGAGGACGAAAAGTTTTAAGTGGGGGAGAATGTAACGACGCGTATTTTTAACACTTTAAAATACGAATTAAAATAAAAAAAATTGGATAAAAATCCGAAGGAAATAAAATTTTGTGTTGTTAAATGTGAATTACAAGTTAAAATACAAAATTGAATTCTGAAATAACTTATTTCTAAATTTAATATGGATGTTAACTTGTATTGAATGTAAGTAATGAATTGAGTTTGATTGTAAACCAAATTGGTTATGATTGTAAACAAAGAATAAATAAAATGGTAGATTTAATAGTGGAAGTTTATGTTATTGAAACTAATATAAATAAATGTAACTTAATATTACAGTTGATTGAAATCAGATAATAACTGAAACTGTAATTTGATAAAGATGTTAACTTGTAATTGAACGTAAGTAAAGATTTAAATTTGAATGTAACAAGTAATTGAATTGAATCGAATTTGATTGTAAACAACGAAATAAATAAAATGTACATTTAATATTGAAGTTAGGATATGAAAATCAACGTAAATGAATGTAATTTAATATTACTGTGAATTTAAATAAGATGATAGCTGAAGAAAATGAAAGTAAATGAATTATAAACTATTGATAATAATGTATAAGTAAATGGTTGATTCAATAATGAAAGTGTAAATCGAAATAAAAGAATTCAATTGGAATTAAATAACTTGAATTTGAATTACAATATAATTGAACGCTGAATCTAATGTAATCTTTTATACTGGATTTATAATAGGAAACTGTATTGTAAAAGATTGTTAATTACTGTGAAATTAAAAATGAAATTTGTGAACAATTGAAATTTGATTTAAAAGTTAATAATTTAAAATTGGAAATTTTATATTGAAATTAGACTATAGAAATAGCCATTTTTACAACTGTCTTGGATTTCGACGAAACCAGTTTCATCGGATCCATAACAGTGAATTATTGTAAGGTTTCAATTTTCGTACCAATCGGACTTGTCGTTTGGTCGTGCGAGCTTGAAACGCGTAGAAATTTAACGTCGTTAATTAAAATAATCGACTTCAAAAAGCTATCTTCCACATACGATTGAATTAGGCCTTGGGACTAGTTCCATTGCGTCCGGAACGGGGGTAAAACCTTATAAACGCCTGGCGGCACGTCTCGATTGGAGTTCGGACGACTTTGGACCTACCTATATAAATACACACATAAACCAAGACAGTTTTACTGTCATTTTAATCTAGAAACCCTAATTCTATCTCATGGCCGCCACCTATTCAATGGCCAGAATCGCTCGAACTTCTTTCCTTAATATCTCTCAATCCGTTCAACGAAATCAAAAAATTCCAAAAGCAAAGTTGTAGATCTCGGCGAGCTCTTCAAATCCATACGGTTGATCTATGATTTTATGTCACGGATTCGCCCAGATCTGACTTGGAAACGTGTACGGTTTTTCTTGATTTGCGTGCAAACGGTGGCGAATGGGGTGGCGAAACTTGGCGTGGAGGTGGAGCAAGGAGAGGCGCACGCGATGGCATCCCCTGATCAACGTCTGGTCGCTCCTAGTTGCGTGCGTATGGAAGAAAGTGGCGCAGTGTTGGGTTCGTTCGGTTCCTGTAGTCGCGTTGGAGAAGAAGGCTAATTTGCGGCCTTGATCTATTCCTGGAGCGAACGACCATGATCTTCTATGGTATAAAATAAAAGGAAATTTGAATATTAGCTATATTATAATATGAAATCTTTAAACCGCATATCTTTTTCATAGGTCATCAGATTTGGACGAAACTGGCGACGTTGGAATCGCAGCGACGAGTGCTGTGCTGTAGTGTAGATCCGAAGACATTTGGAGCTCGTTAAAATTTTAGGTTAAATCGAACGTCGTTCGATTTGATTTAAAACCGTAGATTCAAGGTGAGTGTTTATACGCTCACAATTGACTAAAATAATTTTATGTTAGTTAAATTTATATTCTAAAGTTGTATGAAATTTATTGGTTGTTGTTTGGTAGGTTTAATTATCATCTGTCTTGATATATGAATTAATTGATAGAATTTAAATTGACCGTTAAAATAAATTTAAATTTAAATTGGCAGTATATTACTCGATATTGATAATTATAAAATTATGGTGAATGTTATTGGCTTTATGGTTGATTGGTTGTGATGGATGCTATTTGTCGATATTGGTTGTTTATTTATTTTGATATATCATGCTATCATCATGTATATTGTTTATTGCATATAAACTGTAAACTGAATCATTTCGAATAAATTAAGAAATATGTTGAAATGATATACCTATGACATATATTTGGATTGAAATGATATATGTCCATCCTTGAAATTAAAATTGAAATAATTATTCACTTGGCCATAGGTTAGAAAATTATATACGGACACTGGGTTGGTTAAATTAAATGATTTTAAAAGTTGTTTTGAAATTATTTAAATGAATTGATTTTAAGAATAAAATCCAATTTATGGAAATTGAATTATTTTGAATTGAAAGTCGAGATGTTGGAATTTAAACTTGGTAAATGAATTTGTTTAATTATTCGAAGTTTAGATTTTAAGAAAAAAAATTGAAATACGGCGTAAATTTTCGAAAGTTGATTTGTTTTAAAAGATTGGACTTTTAATCGAACTCTGAATATTTCTAAGAAAATTTATATGAATGACATTTCAAGTTTGAGTTTGGAATTGAAAATTGATTTGAAATTGAGATTTAATTAATTTGGAATTTAATTGAAATTCAAAGAAATTTGTGAATTGGACTAAATTGAAACTATTGAATTAAATTTGAAGATAAAATTGATTTGAATAGGATTTGAACTGAAATTGATTTGGAATGTAATACTTAAATGATTTCTTGAAATCCGAATGTTAATCTAAGTTTATTGAATTAGAATTATTCCAGAAAGTAAGTAAACTACTTAATACGGATGTTTAATTTGAAGTATATTCTAATTTGAATACGAAATGGTTTTAAAGCGAATATTTTATTCTTATATAAATATATGAGCTGTTTTGAAATGTGAAATATTTAAAGTTTCGAAATATATTGAAAGTGAAATTGTTTATTTTGTGGTTCAAATATGTATTTGAAATTGATAATTTGAAATGGTTTATTGAGAAGCTGAATCGAGTTGAAATTGATGATTTGAGATTTGATTAAATTTTAAATTTTGGAATTCGAGTTTATGTGAATCGTTTTGTGGAATTTGAGGCGAAATATGATTTTGAAATCGAAATGAGATATTGAGGCGAAAAATGATTTTGAAATCGAAATGAGATATTGAGGCGAAAAATGATTTTGAAATCGAAATGAGATATTGAGGCGAAAAATATTTTGAAATCGAAATGAGATATTGAGGCGAAAATGATTTTTGAAATGAAATTGTATACTTTGAGTAGATATGATGATTTTGAAATGGATTTGATTTTGAAGCGAATATGATATTTTGATATCAATTATGAATCGATTTGAAATGTGAAAGAGCCATCGGTGTAATAATACGTAGTTATTAAAGAGACCGGGATCGGATATGGACATACTCTCTATCGATACCGAAAACCACTTTAATAACTAGTATACGTGGAGTGTTGATCCAGAACGAAGTGGATGGTTTTGGTGAATGTGTTGATTTGAAGAAAGAGAACAATTTTGGATGACCCCTGACATGACTAAAACAGGAGCCGCGCCGGGCCATTGAGGATCGCCATCTCTAGCGGACACACTCCTTCGTTACCATGTCTATTACTTTTGTGATTCGATTTGGGTGCACCTCTCGATTATGGGAGTGTTGTTTCGCGGTGTTGGGGTAGTAGCTGCTATGCCCAACATCAGTCCGGATCACGCAACTACTAGTATCCTAGTTGGTATTGCCTCATGTACCTTGTCATACTGATTATCCTATTCGCGACCACTACGATTTTGGTTTGTACTTTTAGTATATGGATTGCCCTCCGGTGACTTCCGGTTTTGGGAAAACTACGGTCTTGTATATGCTATTGGGAATAAAACTGTGTTAAGGGTGGAATGGGCCATGGCTTAACGCTAGTTTGATATTTTACTTTATGATAGACATTATTGTATATAGCGTATTCTATTATATAGTAGATAGTTTAACGGATCCTTAGGAGATGGAAATCCAGAACATCTCTTAAGTTAATGCAAGCACGTTAAACACTGGATAGGAGGTGTCTAAAACCCGTAAACATATCCGACGCCGTCACACTCATATTTACTTTTACGATTTAACTTACATGAGATATTTTAGTCCTGGCTCGAGTGTTTTGTCTTTTCATTACGCTCGGGTCATCCTGAGCATTTCAGATAAGGTTGAAGATCTATTTTGGAGGACGAAGACAGAGTTTGGTATTACATCATTTGTATTCTACTACTGTATTATTTTTCCGCTGCATTGTTGTATTATCTCTGATATGTATGTAACTCTGATTTATGATGTATAATAATAATCAAATTTATTTATTTAACAGCTTCATGAACTGTTATTTTATTATTATATCTTGTTCCTTCCGCTGTGAGATTCTGAGTTTGTTTCTGATCTTTCCTTTCTTTTCTTATTTAACCCCAATAACTATCTGTATTTTGGATTGTTTGAGTCGGCATGTGTGTATGTTTTGTCGACTTGAACGGTCAAAAATGCGGGTCGTTACAACTTTACTGTTATATATAGCTATAAGCTATAGTTATATATTGGTTTATATATATAATTTTATACACATTGCCTAGTTTATGGTTTTATATCTTTCAGTCTAGTTTACAATATTTTAGTATAAAATGCTTTAAATATGCAAGTATAGTTGCTATATAGTAGTTCATTTGAATCTATTATTTTATATTGTTAGTACTAGTTGTAACAGAGTTGTATACGAGTGTATTGTATAAACCTATGTTTGTATATGCATAATAGTTCACGTGAGCTATGTGTGGGTTTTTATATATTTAAAGTGATAGTTATATATTTGACTTGAATTATATATATTGATATAGTAATAGTATATATTTTATTTTAACTATATATATATATATTATTTTAAAATTTTGCCTTAGATTTAAATATTAATTTTAATAAAATAACAAATGTTAATGTATATATCAAACTGATTCTGATTTAGTTCATCAACTCTTGATTATCAGCCTTGTTCGTCCAATTCACGTTCAATCTTGCCTCGCTTTGAGATTCATGTCGGGATTCGTAGCTTATTTCCTTGTCAAATCTATCTAACCTCGAAAGGTGAGCAATCACTCACGATTAACGTTCTTATATTTATTAAATTTGATTTCAATTGAAACGACAAATGAAATATGCTGCTGTAGTTATTTAGATTGTTATATATGCTATTATCTGTAACTGTTCATCTGCGGGATATGACACCATATCATGTTGTTTATATTCTATTGTTATTGATGATATATGCTTGTTGTTGTATTTTATATTATCTGTTATCACTTTGCAAGTTCCCTGTTAGTATAGAATTCACTATGGGTTGAAATGATACATACCCGAACGGACTTTAGAATAGGAGAAAATCGTTATGGGTTGAAATGATAAACCCAAGCGATTTTCATTTGAATTGAATTTGGGATTACGGGTCGAAATGATATCTACCCGTATATATTTAAATTACAGATTGAAATGATAAATATCCGTATCACTTAACCATATGATAGGAAATTATATACAGACACCGTTGGCCATATATAAATAATTTGAAAATAAATTCTATGGTTTTGGAAAGAAATATATGGTTTTAATAAATGTTGATTAGTAAATTGTTATATGTAAATGGTAATGATATATATAGATTTAATAACAATATTTAATTTAATTAAGATTGATTTAATGCATATAGTATGGTTAAGTATTTAAATATATATTCAAAAATAGATTTTGGTAATAATTTGAATAAGTTAAAGTTGGGAAGATAATTTGAACTTAGTTGAAATTGTATTCAATAAAGAATTTTATTTAATTAAACCAATTTGAAACTTATTGAAATTGAGATGTAAGATATGATTTATAACTTGGGTTTGATTTATAAGTAATTTAATGAATATATCTTGTTTAAATAAATTTAAGGAATATTTAGAAAAAATGTAATTTAAGGCTAGTAAATGATATTGAATCTATTAAGTGAATACTTCCTGATTTAAATAATAATGAAGTTAAATCAAGAGCTATATGAAACTGTTAAATTTAACTTCGAAAATGTTGAATATTAAAGCTTTGAAATATATTGAAATTTAAATGGTCTATTGAGAACTAAATTGAATTGATGAATTGAGCTTTGAATAAATTTGAATTTGGAATTTGAGTTGATTTGAATCGATTTGTGAGACTTGAGGAAATTTTAAATACTTTACTGTAACAACCGGGATTTTGTAATTTCAATTATTGTCAAAATGACGATTTAATTCAGTTGATAATTGTTAGTGGAATTCGAATTGGATTTGAAATGTGAAAATTGTTTAATTGCAATTGAGATTTATTCGGGTTAAAATTCTTTAATAAAATTGTTAATTGTTAAATTGAGTTTTGAATCCAGTTTGAATTCTTTTAAACATTTGGTTAAGAAGATAATTTGGGCTTTGAATGTTGGTCCACGGGTATTATTCTGTGTATCTCGAGTTATAACCGTCCCCATTTCACTTTGACTTCAAAAACCCTTTTTCCGTTCATTCCTCTTTGGATTTTCTGGAGCAAGCCCTAATTGAAGCTAATCGTTCGAAAGAAAAAAAAATGGGGGCACGAATCCATCGTCTTCGTTCATCCACTCCCAACAAACCCAACAAAGGAAATCGAACGAGAAGAAAATGGTGGCTCGATTCCTTCGCTCCTGCTCGTCCGCTCGAGAAGGAATTAGGGCTTTGGTATCTCAAAAGCGATTGACTTCGACTTCGTTTAGCTCGATCGAGTGAGAAAATTTGTTGCTTGCTCCGTCGATCATTCGTGCTCCTCGTTTCGGCAAAGGTGAGTGACACTCACATCACTCACATCTAATTCTCCCTTATTAGTGGGTTTATGTTGTTCAACTTTGTTTTGATGTTGGTGATTTTGATCTGTCTTGGTTCGATTTCTGTTTACCACGACACAGATTTTGTTTGAGTTATGCAAACTTGATTTTTGTTGGCAACCTACTGTTTCTTCACTTGAAATATTTTTCAACTTGATGTTTGATATTGACCATTTTCTTTGTAACTTTGGCACTGTCATTGCCCTTGGGCATACATGAGATGAACGGGTTCGATTTTTACTTGCCCCGGTCACCACGAATTTGCATTGCTTTGACTTGATTTGACTTCCTTGTGGATTGGTTTCACTGTTTAGTTTTCGTTGCACTACCTGTTAGCATTGACTTTACTTGACTGTTTGACCTTATGCATGTAGTCATATAGTAGCTGGAATTGGTCGTGTTGCTTGATTCACTGCAACCATATTATTACAGTATATTTGCTTGAGTCTGGGTCCATTTCGAGCTTGAGTTGCTTTGTTGAGCTTTTGTCCACTGTTCATTGCATACATAAGGTTACTTGGTTTTGTTTACATGAGCACTACTTGGATCACCGTTCATCATGTCACTTGCACTCTACAATTTTGAACCGCAGCATGTTTGTTAGGTTGAATTGAGTTGCATACTGTGTCTGGTACACATTCTTGGTTTGTTGGCACTGTTAAACTTCATGTTGAGGCTGCACTTCCCTGTCTGCTACTTGACCCGAAGTTTGGCCCTCATGTAGCTTGTCTGCACTTATATAATTCTTGGTGGTTGTGACCACTGTCTGTTTCAATCTACGAATGGTTTTGGATTATAGTCTCGACTCTGTCCACTGTTGCATTATGTTGTACCGGTGTTGCACTTCTGTACACTTTGCAGTCTCGTCTTGATGTAATATTTGGAGTGGTAGTTGCCCTGTGCATGCCTGTATATATACATGAGTCTGATATTTTTGAAGCTTGCATAATCTAGTTTCAATGTCGCATTCACGTAGTTGTCTAACCTGTCCACTGTTTGACTTAGTGGCCTTCCACTTCGGCTGGCACTTTAATGTGCAGTCTGGTTGCATGCTGTTGATCTTCACGTGACTGCAATCTTGTTGCAGTCTTGCCCTTGTATTCATGCGGTGCTATCTCGAAGCCAGTACATTGTTAGGTTGTGTTTATATCCATGTTTGAACTTGACTGGGTATTGAATTATATAGATTAGTCAGAGAGGTTGCAGTTTCTGTTTTCTGTTAGTTGGTTTGAACTATGGTCGAGGCTTAAATTTTATGTTTTGACCATCTCATTTGAATTTATGCTTGAGTTGAATCCGGCTTAAACACTCGGATTTGACCTTTGCAGTTTCGACGTACGGTAGTGGCGAGGCAGTGCACGCGTGCGTGTACTGCAGCCACACCGAGATTTAATTTAATTTGATGCCATCTGTTTCTGTTTTATTAAGCATATTTTGAAATAGTTCATTTTGATTTGAGTTGGATTTGTTGGCTTTTGGATTCATTGATCTTCTGAGTATTTGATAGACTGTATTGGCGAGGCAGTACACGTTAGCGTGTACTGCAGCCAATCAGCACTGTAGTTTTTAAATTGACATTTTAATTGTTTAAATTGAACTGGATTGCTGATTTATTGTTTAACACTGTTTAGTGTTATATCTACCGTTATCCGATTCTTGTATTAAGGAGTCGGATATACGAGGTTTCTATGACTGTCGTCTATTTGACTATTTGATTATTATTGCTTCTGTGCATTGATAACTGAGCTTGAATTAGACTGACCCGTGTATTATTTTCTTTTGAATTTAATACTCGGGTCAGACCCGAGTTATTTCAGGTTGTAGATTTTCTTCTTTGAGTTGCTGTTCAGGATTCGAAGACTTTTCACATCTTCTGAAGTTGTCAGAGTCATTTTGTAGTAGTCGTGTCATTGTATAGAACGATATGTATTCATGTATATTAGTCGATAATGTACTTGTATATATAACTTCTAGAGTCGACAGTTGTAGTTGTACCATATGTATTGTGTCAACTATGTATTAACTGACATCAGTTATATATATATGAGACTTTTGTTTTTATCTGTGTTCCGCATTTATATTATCTGTGTTATTGTTATATCTAATGTCCTAAACTATTATGAACCGTCGTAGTTCGTTTTATACTAGTATTGGGTGTGTCGATGGGAGTAAATAAATAATAGATGAAAAACAAAAAGTATATACTACTTCTATCGAGATAACCAATAGTAGTGTAAGGCCAATTACGGATGGTCGCTCCTATCCAGCCTTATTCTTCGTGATAATAGACAGTATTTCTTTTAATACTCTTTATTATTATGAGCATAGAGGTGGGGCGTCCCAGTTGGTATCAGAGCTTGGGGTTTATGGACATAATATAAAACATAACTTGGATGGAACATATGTTACAACTATTGGTCGATGTTTTATTTGTGGTTGAGTCAAAACTAAAGTTTTGAAATTTCGATGAAATTTTTAAATATCTTTATTTAAAAATAAAAGGTGAATTTGTGTTCGGATGATTTGATTGATTTGAGTACTATTTATCAGAGTGCGCAGCGGAAACAGTGAAACTGTCTTCGCTGAGTACGACTGATAATCTTTTTGATTTAAAAATCAAAATACGAAATTGATATGAATTTCATTTGTTGTTTACATAGCTGTAATTATTTTGTTTCTTTGAGAATTTTGAATCCAAATTGAGGATTCGAAGAAATTACAGTTATGAGATTTTTGTTGAAATTTCCGCTGGCTTTCTTTTGTACTAATCATCTATTGATTAGATTTTGCTGTTTTGAATTGTCTTCATTGAAGATACATTCGAATGATTTCTTTGATTATATTGCAATGTGCGTGCAAAATATGAATTGCACATTACTGCATTTATTTCACGTTGAACCGATGCTAGGTTATGAAATGTATTTTGTTGCCGTTATTTTTATAACGGGATTTTTACACCAATGCTAAATTTTTGAAGCACGATGTTTTGTGGCATTTTGATGAATGAAAATTCTCTGATAGTACATTTTGATGTAAATTGTTTTGATGTGATTTTGACGTTTTAAAATTACTGTCGCTTTGGCTTCAGTAACCGTCAAATTTTAAAAGTGGATTCTCAAGCGGTTATTCCGCAATACTGATTTGTGACCGTTTTTACGGTATTTTGAGAAGTACAATTTCCTTATCGAAATTGTTACTGATTTGCTATTTTAATCACGTGATTGGAAAATCGTTTTAAAATGAAAATTGTTTTATAAAATTTTAGCAGTTTGCGTTTTCAAAAGAATGAGAAAGCGACTTAAACGATTCAGCAAAATCGAGGATTATGACCCCTTTCTTTTACTGTTTCGCTTAACTCCGGACTTGTTCAGTTGAGAATGTGAATTGTTATTTTTACAAAATAAATAAAAATTGTTTTCAGAAATTTTAACAGTTTGCGCTTTCAAAAGAATGAGGAAGCGATTTAAACGTTTCAGCAAAATCGAGGACTATGACCCCTTTCTTTTACTGATTCGCTTAATTCCGGACTTGTCTGTTTGAGAATGTAAAGTGTATTTTTACAAAATACACAATTTTGCACTTTCAAGGAAACGATGAAGTGATTTAAATGATTTAGCAAAAGTGCGGAGTATGGAACCACACTTTTACTATTTCGGTTAATTCCGGACTCGTTAATTGAATATCTGTTGTTTTGATGAATTTGATGATTTCACACTTTCAAGGAAACGATGAAGAGAATCAAACGATTTAGTAAAACACATGGTATGGGACATGTGTGTTTGCTATTTCGGTTAATTCCGGACTCGTTAATTGAAACATTTTGATGCTTTCGTGTGCTTTCGAGCCACTATGAGGACCTTCGGGTCATTTGTTGGACCTTCGGGTCATTTGTTGGGCTTTCGGGCCACTCTGCGGACTTTCGGGTCAAATACCAGTACTAGACCTTCGGGTCACTCTGCGGACCTTCGGGTCAATCTGATGGGCGCCAAAATTTTGTTGAGTACTTGGTAGGCTTTGGCCACTCTGAGATGCACGTGCGGCGAATTAAAAACTCGCCATCTGATGGGATCGATCCAAGCTTTTATGTTGATTTTCTAGTCTTCTTAATTGATTTCTAGATATTTGTTGTTTCCAATTATCTGCAGGTAATTGGATATTTGTTGATATGAGTTCTGATTATCGTTTTTGATAATCGGATATTTGTTGTTTCTAATTATCGCTTGTGATAATTAGATATTTGTTGATATGAGTTCTGATTATCGTTTTTGATAATCGGATATTTGTTGTTTCTAATTATCGCTTGTGATAATTAGATATTTGTTGATATGAGTTCTGATTATCGTTTTTGATAATCGGATATTTGTTGCTTTTAATTATCGCTTTAGATAATTAAATATTTGTTGATTTGAGATTTAATTATCGTTTTAGATAATTAAATATTTGCTGATTTGGAATTTAATTATCGCTTTAGATAATTAAATATTTGCTGATTTGAGATTTAATTATCGCTTTAGATAATTAAATATTTGCTGATTTGAGATTTAATTATCACTTTAGATAATTAAATATTTGCTGATTTGAGATTTAATTATCACTTTAGATAATTAAATATTTATTGCTTTGAGATTTAATTATCGCTTTAGATAATTAAATATTTGCTGATTTGGAATTTAATTATCGCTTTAGATAATTAAATATTTGCTGATTTGAGATTTAATTATCGCTTTAGATAATTAAATATTTGCTGATTTGAGATTTAATTATCGCTTTAGATAATTAAATATTTGCCGATTTGAGATTTAATTATCACTTTAGATAATTAAATATTTGTTGCTTTGAGATTTAATTATCGCTTTAGATAATTAAATATTTGCTGATTTGGAATTTAATTATCACTTTAGAAAATTAAATATTTGCTGATTTCGAATTTAATTATCGATTTAGATAATTAAATATTTGCTGATTTCGAATTTAATTATCGCTTTAGATAATTAAATATTTGCTGATTTCGAATTTAATTATCGCTTTAGATAATTAAATATTTTCTGATTTGGAAATTTGATTATCGTTTTTGATAATCGAATATTTGTTGAATTTGAGATTTAATTATCGCTTTAGATAATTAAATATTGGTTGATTTGAATTTGATTATCGCTTGAGATAATCAAGTAATTATTGAATTTGAAGTTTGATTATCGCTTGAGATAATCAAATATTTATTGAATTTGAAATTTGATTATCGCTTTTGATAATCGAATAATTGTTGAATTTGAAATTTGATTATCGCTTTTGATAATCGAATATTTGTTGAATTTAAAATTTGATTATCGGTTGTGATAATCGAATATTTGTTGGATTTGAAATTTGATTATCGTTTTTGATAATCGAATGTTTGGTGATTTGGAAATTTGATTATCGTTTTTGATAATCGAATATTTGTTGATTTGTCTTCTGATTATCGTTTGAGATAATTAGATAATTGATGTTTGTTGATTTTATTCGAATCGCTGTTTTCTATCTATCTCTATCTTTGTTAATATTTTGAATTTGTTGATTATGAAGTTTGTGTTTTCTAGTTAATTGTTGAATAACTAGATATTGGCAGTTTTGCAAGTTGTGACTTGTGCTTCTAATCGTCTTAGTTGATAATTGAATTTTGGTTGTTTTCTAATTATCGTATCGACAATTAGATATTGCTGTTTTGTGATTTCGGTATCCTATTTATCTGATTGATAATTAAATATTGCTGATAATTGCGTTTATTCAGTTTTGTTGTTTCTGACTATCTATTGATAGTTAAATTTTGTCGAAAAATTTGAGAATCTCTTTTATGAAATTAAAAGATTACTTTGGCATTTGAATTCTCGACTTTTATTCTTCTAGCTTAACCAGTTTATGTTAGAAGAATAATAGTGTTTATGACCTTCGTTATGGAAATTGCGGGGACGCAATTTCTATAAGGAGGGGAGTCTGTAACAACCGGGATTTTGTAATTTCAATTATTGTCCAAATGACGATTTAATTCAGTTGATAATTGTTAGTGGAATTCGAATTGGATTTGAAATGTGAAAATTGTTTGATTGCAATTGAGATTTATTCGGGTTAAAATTCTTTAATAAAATTGTTAATTGTTAAATTGAGTTTTGAATCCAGTTTGAATTCTTTTAAACATTTGGTTAAGAAGATAATTTGGGCTTTGAATGTTGGTCCATGGGTATTATTCTGTGTATCTCGAGTTATAACCGTCCCCATTTCACTTTGACTTCAAAAACCCTTTTTCCGTTCATTCCTCTTTGGATTTTCTGGAGCAAGCCCTAATTGAAGCTAATCGTTCGAAAGAAAAAAAAATGGGGGCACGAATCCATCGTCTTCGTTCATCCACTCCCAACAAACCCAACAAAGGAAATCGAACAAGAAGAAAATGGTGGCTTGATTCCTTCGCTCCTGCTCGTCCGCTCGAGAAGGAATTAGGGCTTTGGTATCTCAAAAGCGATTGACTTCGACTTCGTTTAGCTCGATCGAGTGAGAAAATTTGTTGCTTGCTCCGTCGATCATTCGTGCTCCTCGTTTCGGCAAAGGTGAGTGACACTCACATCACTCACATCGAAGAAATGTGCCCGATCGGAGGAATGACCTCACTTGGCCCGGCATGGCTCCTGTTTTAGCCGCATCAAGCTGACTCACGGGAGTTTGGGCTACGTAAATACCATAGAGAATCGTCACCAAACAATCCTACTTTATTCTGGAATCTCCACCACATACACAGTTGTTAAAGTGGTTTTCGGTGTTGGTAGAGAGTATGACAATATCCGATACCAGTCTCTTTAACAACCAAACGCTTATTTCACACCGTGGTCATTCCATTTCAAATAATTCATACTTCATATCAAAATATCGTATTAATTTGAAAACCATATCAATTGGAAATCATTATTCACTTTAAATAATATTCATTTCCAGAATCGTAACACTTTCCAGAATAATAACACTTTTGAAATCATAACTCCTTTTTGAAATCATAACACTTTTAAAATCATAACACTTTTGAAATCATTACACTTTTCGAAATCATAACACTTTTAAAAAAATAACACTTTCAACTTAAACAGTTTAGATATTGAAAATAGTATATATATTAAAATAGTTATAAATTAATATAGTTTAGATATTAAAATAATTTATATATTAAAATAGTTTATATATTAAACATACTTTATATAATAAAAATAGTTTCCTCCAATTTCGCAAATCAATTCAAATCATCTTAAATTCCACCATTGAATTTAAATCAGTTCCAGTTTGACCATTTCAATTTAAAGTTCAAAGATTCAACCATTTACAATATAGATTATATTTATATTTCAACATTTAACTTTATTTTATTTCAAATTGGAAAATATTCACTTAACCATAAATAACAATTTGTTGAAATCTTAATTTATACATTTAAATCAATATTCACTATTCAATCTCAATTTTTATTAAAGTTGAGAATATTCATTTAATCATCTTTTATCAAATCAAGTTATAAATCATCTCTTTCAAAAAATCAATAAGTTCAAATAAATTCTTATTTAAATTCAATTATTAACTAATTTAAATTCCAAGTCAACATTAATTTATCTTTCCAACCTTTATTATTAAAGTTATAAAAATCTATTTTTAAAATATTAATATAAATTTAAATAAATACTTAAACATATTATAAATTAAATGTTATTTTATATAATTTTTATAATAATAAAATTATAAGAAAATCTTAAAAATTATAATTTTAAATCAACTTATAAATTTAAAATTTCCCAAAACATATTATTTTAAAATCTATGTTTATACATATAAAACAACATTTATATATTATATTTTTAAAAGTCAATATTCAATAATACCCATTTATTTCCTTTCAATTGAAAAATCATTATCCAGGATATAGACCAACGGTGTTCGTATATAATTTTCTATCCTATAGTCAAGTGATACAGATATTTATCATTTCTATCCGCAATTTAAATATCTACGGGTATATATCATTTCAACCCGCAATCCCAAATTCAATTCATTGAAAATCGCTTGGGTTTATCATTTCAACCGATAACGATTTTCTCCTATTCTACAAGATTGTTCGGGTATGTATCATTTCAACCCATAGGGAATTCTAAACTAACAGGGAACTTGCAGAGTGGGAACAATTGTGATAATAGTATAACATATCAATAATAGGTGTGACGCCCCACCTCTATACTCACGCTAGCCAAGGACACTACGAGGCAATGACGTCGACTAGCATGATGAATAAGGCTGTTGAGGAGCGACCATCTGTGTAATTTCTTTGTGAGAGTACCGATATGTTAGATAATATAACTTACCTATCATTTCAAGAGGAAATCCGACATATCAAATACAAACTCAAAGCAACTGCACAGTGGCTGTGTGGCATTCGGAAACAAATATAGAAATAAGCATAACACAAATCAGTCACAGATATTCATATCACAAAGGCGGAAATAAATATGAATATATCACATAAAAGTGTACATCAAAGTAATGGTCATATAAGATCCATTATGTCACAAAAGAATTGATACAAGTGCCAGACAAAAGAATATGTATACATCAAGGAGTCTCTATCTCGAATATATAAAAGCAAAAACTACTAAGCTAAGTAATTAGCCATAAGTCAGATAATAGTCCCAGATGAGGAGTCAAGCAGAAGCACCTGTAACATCTCGGTATGACCTGAGTATTATTTAATAAGAAAATAATAAACAGACCAGTCTAGCTATAAATATCAGATAAAATGAGATAGGGTAAGAGATATAACAAATACGTATGATAACCATAATGCCATACTGTGACAAGTATACATTTAATAACAACAAAGTCAAACAATATCTAAAGAATCTCAAAGCACCAAAAAGAATGTCATATTCTTTATTTTATTCACCAAACCCCAAATATTGACAAACATACCATTGCCAACCACAAGAAGAGGTGAAGCACAAATTCTAGAAATCATCAACCATAAATCCATAAAGCACAAAGGGGGAGGCCTATCACAAACGGGAGCATGAAAACTCACCAACACGTGTATCACAAATGGAACGCTATTCCATGGTCGCTAACCAAAACTTCGGAGCAATGACGTAGTACAATAACGGTACGTCCTATGAACCAAAAAGCCGGGACATCGATGTAGTACAATAACGGTACATCCGATGAACCGAAAAGCCGGAACATCGATGTAGTACAATAACGGTACATCTGATGAACCGAACACCATAAAAGGACATGGGTCGCTAGCCCATAACTTCAGAGCAATGACACAGTACAATAATAGTACGTCCGATGAACCAAAAAGCCGGGACATCGATGTAGTACAATAACGGTACATCCGATGAACCGAAAAGCCGGTGCATCGATGTAGTACAATAACGGTACATCCGATGAACCGAACACCATAAAAGGACATGGGACGCTAGCCCATAACTTCGGAGCAACGAAGCAGTACAATAATAGTACGTCCGATGAACAAAAAAGCCGGGACATCGATTGTAACGACCAGATAATTTTCAACCGTTCCCATCCATACGTGTCGGAATTGAATTGCTCAAAATATCAGATTGTTATTTTATATTTGGAAAAACTCAACATACACAGTAAATAAATAATCACAGAATCACAGACAAAGAGTAATATAACAATAATGTAGCGAAAACTAAAGAATAGTAGTTCATGAAGCTACTATATATATAACAGAGTTAAATAAGATACAACAGAGGTCTCAAATACATAGATGTCTCAATACAATAGTCAAATACAAGGTCTTAATACGTCACTGGAATCAACTGAATAACTGAAAGCAGAATAGATAGCTGGATCTCCAAGCGAAGCTCCAACTCCAAAGGTGAGTCTCAAATGCTATATCACTCAGTCTGACCCGAGCGTAAAGCAAAACAAAAAACACTCGAGTCAGGATTAACATTCTTATATCAATAAATCCAACTCAAGTGAAATATCAACTGAAATACAAGTAACTCAAAGGATGTTTGGGACCACCATCCTCTAAGGATCCCTTAAACTATCTACTAAGTAGTAATATTTCTCTAATATAATAATGTCTATAGTAAAATAAACTTACTTTTAAATAGCGTTAAAGGGTTACCCATATATCCCTTAACACATAATAGTACCAATAGTCTATCCAGTACCTATGTACCTCCTGATCGGGAGGCTACGAGAAGATACTACATAGGTACGACACAAATAAAAACTCTTAGTAAAGCTCGATATGGTAGGTGAGACGACACAACAAGGCAATGCCAGGGTAGATATACCAATTACGCACACAGGCTGGTGGAAACAAATAGCAGCCACTACCGCCCACCTCGGAACACACTCCCAAATCAAAAATCGAAGGGTGGCCACCAAATCAATCACAAAGTAATAGAATAGTATCGAAGAAATGTGTCCGATCAGAGGTGCTACCTCATTAGCCCGAGATCGCTCCTGTTTTAGCCACCTTAAGCCAACTCACGGGAGTCGGGTCCACGTATATACCTCATATAGGATTGTCGCCACCATCCTACTTCATTAGGGAATCTCCACCACGTACACAGTTGTTAAAGTGGTTTTCGGTATCGACAGAGAGTATGCCCATATCTGATCCAGGTCTCTTTAACAACCAATCATTATTATAACACTATGGTCATTTCAAAATAGTCCATACTTCAAAACCAAAATATCATTTCATTTCAACATAACCAAGTCACTACGATATCTTTTTCACTTTCAAATATCCATTTCCGAAAATCATATCACTTTCAAAGTTATAACACTTTCGAAACCAAACACTGTAAATTATAATACTTTGAAAAACCTTAACTTTGAAATCATAACTTCCACCCTTAAACAGTTTAGATATTAATAATAGTATAAATAAAATAAAATAGTTTATAAAGTAAAATAATTTATATTAAAATAGACATAAGTTGAAATAGTTTATATTAAGATATTTTATATTAAAATAGTTTATATTAAAATAGTTTATATTAAAATATTTTATATTAAAAATAGTTTACAAAATAATATAAAATAGATTTAAAATACTTTATATAATAAAGATAGTTTCCATAAATTCACAAATCGATTCAAATCAATTCGACCTCCAAATTCAACTTAATTAAATCTCAGTTCATAAATTCCAACTCAATTCAATTTCTCAATAAATCATTTCAAATTATATTGATTTCAAATACAGAATTGAAACATAAAATAAACCATTAAATTTCAATATATTTCAAAGCTTTAAATATTCCACATTTCCAAAACTAATTTGATAATTCCATTTATATCTCAATTTAATTTCATTACATTTAGTTTCTGAAATATTTATTTAATCATTTCAATAACATCTAAATACAACTACAATTTACAAATTTAAATAAACAAAATATCCCATTTAAATTTATATAGTCCGCAGGTGCGGCGTAGTGGAAAGGAGACTTGGGTTCTGGTAAAAAGACCCAGGTTCGATTCCTACCATGCGCTTCCCTATCCTATATAAATTTACCCGGGGGTATGGGGGCTTGGATCAGCGGACGACTTTACTATACCCTCCTCAGGAGTTTACTGGTCCGCCGGGTTCTCTTGGGTTTTTTAAATTTTTTTTATATAAATTTGAAATATTCATTTAACTTGGATTTTAATCAAATCCAAGTTATAAAGCATATCTTTAAAATTTCAAATTTAATATATTTCAAATTTAACTTATTTAATTATAATTCTTAAATAAATATAATTTCAAATCAATCTCAAATTTATCATTCCAACCTGAATCATTATAAACTCTATATTTGAAAAATATAGATGTTAAATAAATACGTAAAAATATTATATATCAACTTGACTAAATCAGCTTTAATAAATCTTTAAAATCAATATTTATTAAAACCATATATTTCTTTTTAAAACCATAAAAATCATTTCAAAATATTTATATATAGACCAACTGTGTCTGTATATAATTTTCTATCCTATGGTAAAGTGATACGGATATTTATCATTTCAATCCACAATTTAAAATATATACGGGTATATATCTTTTCAAGCTGCAATCCCAAATTCAATTCAAATGAAAATTGATTGGGTTTATAATTTCAACCCATAACGATTTTCTCCTACTCTACAGATCGTTTGGGTATGTATCATTTCAACCCATAGTGAATTCTATACTAACTGGGAACTTGCAAAGTGATAACAGATACGATAACAATATAACAGGCATATAACATCAATATAAATAACAGATAATGGTGTAAGATGTCACATGTGAACAAATACAGATAATAGCATATATAACAATGTAAATAACTAACAGCAGCATATTTCAATTATCGTTCCAATTGAAATCAAATTTAATAAATATAAGAACGTTAATCGTGAGTGATTGCTCACCTTTCGAGGCTAGAGATGATTCGACAAATGGAATGAGCCACGAATCCAAGCACGAATTGCAAAGCAAAGTAGATTGGCACGTATTCAACAAACAAGCTGGTAATGAGGAATCAATGAAACGATTAAAATCAGTTTGACATAAATTAAAACGAGAAATGTAAATTATATCGTTATACATTTCTCAAGTCATTATAAGGTTTAAAACACATACAAATAAGATAAATAGATATAAAATCCCAACATTGATCAAATAAGTGTTTTAAAATAAAATAAATCTAAACTATAAAATCAGATTGGATATATATGATACCAATATAAAACTGTACAACTAATAAAATATTTAGTATTATTATAGCTTATACAAACCCATATATATAAACCTTTAACCTAAAATCAAAACATATACTTTACTGTAAAGTTATAGAAAACAGAACATACATCTTATATATAAACACTGATATATATATATATAAACAGATACACATGTATCACTTATATAATAAAATACACGGTAGTTTTAAATTAACGACACACAGCTTGGAAAACCCCAAAATATATAATATATATTTTCTTTAAACAGTATAGAACATGTATAAAATATCAACTTACATAATGTATATATGAGACGAAAATTTAATAGACTTGTCCTCTATTAGAAGTACATATATAACAAATCAAAGTATATATATACATAAAATATATAATAGCAAAATTTTGTGTAGCCTCAGATGTACTTCATAAGCAAACCAATACTAATATATAAATAACTTACATATACTGACAATACAAGAATAATATATAACAGTTTATATATACCAATACATCATCTCATATTATTTCAAGGTTTCAAAATATATATCTGTGAATGAATAAGATACCAGTATGCAAGACTAATACAAAGACTAATAATATATATAAACTATAAATCATATTATATAGTATATCTTTAAAACCGAAATTAATAATGTATACGAACAAAACAGTAACCAAAGCTTTAGAACTTATACAACTGATACCATATATAGTTATAAAATCAATAACAAAATTAAATATGTTCACACATTGAGACCCTAAATATCTATATTCACAATTATATGTAAGCTTATATCATATATACATAAAACATGTAAGAGGAGAGTGAGGCTACGAGAGATAAACTTGAGTGAAGCATGGAAGAGAGAGGTCGGAGAGAGTTTGATTGTGGCCGAGGTGGGTCAGTGCGTGTGCTCGCGTGGCAGCGACTAAGTGGAGCTGAGTGATTGGTTGCATGCGCTGGCGCGAACGGTGGCTATGGTGGTTGATGTGAGAGGCAAAGTCGGATGTGGTTGCGTTCGTAGTGTAGTGGAGGAAAGTTACAACAAAAATGGAGGAGAACTGCTCGGTTGATGCCTTTGTGTTGAGGCCGAAATCATGAAGAAGGATGGGGAGAAAAATGTACACGAGAAGATAGAAATAGGATGAGAGGAGAAGGCAAGGATAAATGGTTCACAGGCAACCGTTATATGACTTTGTATATAATATACAATTTTCTTTTCAAAAGAAATGAACAGGTAAACCAAAAGATGGGCATAGTGCCAGCTAATAAATGATTGAACGATAGGAATAGTAATAGTCAGGATCAAATTTTCTAGAAAATATAAAAGACAACTGGCCGTTGTTTTGAACAGGTGAGTAAATTAAGGGTCGTAGAAATCAAAAAGGAAAATTGCGAAACCGATACAGAAAATCATTATGTAGATTTCGCTCTCTCCCGGACTTCAAAACACAGAATAGAATATACCGTAGAGATCAGCGCGGTGAGACGATCAAAATGGTATACATATATCTATAGTACGATCATTCTACCAAAAGTCGATAATCGGTACCGAAAAATGCTGCAAATTTGTCAGAAATAAGATGAATGGAGCAATAGAAGTCCAAATTTGGAGAAACGAAATATGACGTCTCACTCAGAAGATGATTTACAAATTTTCTATAGAACAATATTCAAGTTTGGAAATTATTCTATTACCATCAAATTCTAACTGATTTGAATTTTAATAAAAAGTATACAATAAAATAAACTTCAAAATTATCAAATGAAAATTTACCATTAGCTATGTTTAAATAGTCGTATTCCAAATATTTGATTTTTATTTCTAGATTTTATCATTTAAAATTTCACAAAAAATTCAATTGATTAAATGAATAAAACCACCAAAATTTACGGGTCGTTACATCGATGTAGTACAATAACGGTACATCCGATGAAGCAAAAAGCCGGGACATCGATGTAGTACAATAACGGTACATCCGATGAACCAAACACCATAAAATAACATAGGTTGCTAGCCCATAAAAGAAATGAGACGAAGCTTAATAAAACGAGGTACAGTCCCCGACGTGGACAAAGAGACATCACACATTGCTAGTCTAAACCACAAAATGATCATCATAGATCAATAAAAAGTGTGAATTACACTAAGCTAGTAAATAGATGAGTTTAGCTTCATGTCCCATAACCACTGGCTTAACTTAAATATTTATGAACAAATTGTAGATTTCCACTCGAAAGTTGCACAAGAGTTTCAATCGAACAAGTCTAAGAATTAACCGACGAAGTAAACGCAAGCGTTTCATACCATTTGTTTTGCCAAGTCGTTTAATTAGATTTTTCATACGAATGAGGTAAAGGTTTGTATATACTAATAGATTGGAAAACTGCTTTGAAAACGAGCATTGTATTAAAAATAGTGTTGAAATCGTTTTGATGAAAAAGTTTTATTATTTACTACTAGTATAGAAACCTTTGTATTTTAAAGTGACAAACCATAGAAATGATTGTAGAAACAATCAATCATCAAAAATTCACATACGAAAACATGAATTAAATCCAAAGAAAATCGATATCAAATCCATCAAATGGATATTCCCAAAAATCCCGAAAAAGAAGTCATCAAAGTCGATATAAATGATAACAACAAATCGGTTCAACACGAATCGATTAAAATTGGAAACCCACGCAAAATAGGTAAATTGGGCTGAGACAAGCATATCAGTCGACTGAACTAGGTGGTCAGTCGACTGATACTATGCTTGGAAACTTTCGGTTTCCAGGTCAGTCGACTGACCCATAAGGTCAGTCGACTGATACAGGTACAGAGTATTTTCTGTCCCCTAGTTCAGTCGACTGACCTCCTGGTTTAGTCGACTGACCTCCCGGTTCAGTCGACTGAACCTCCTTCTATAGCATTATCTGCCTAGTCCTCAAGTGGGGCAAAATCCTAATCGGAGGCGAATGGACGAGCAAGGGAGACTAAGGATTTACACCAAGAGACAACCCAGCCTTGTATGGCTCTTCGAAACACCCCAAAAACGTGTTCAAACATCAAAGATGGGATTTTTATAGATTTGACCTCAAAACACCAAAAATTGGAATATTCGTCAAACCAATTAAATCCAAAAGCAAATGGACAAGGAATAGATGTTAGGAATAACTACCAAACAACTATCAAAGATATAGACATAGATGTGAGTTCAAAAACTCAACTTTTTAAACCCAAAACACGAATGAGAAGCTTTTAAAACAAAGGAAAGATCAACCACTCTTCAACTTCAACTCTAGAAGCTCCAATCTAAGATTATAAGCAAATATTTCCTAAATTAGGTTATAGGAAATTTCTGAAATTGGAGAGAGATTGAGATGGAGAAGATGAAGAGGGTGCTTACCTAAGCTTCTCTTTGATTTTGGAGCAATAACTTGAGTTTCCAAATCAAACTAGGGTTTGGAATTTCTATTTCCAATCTTTTTCCCCCATTTCAGTTGAGCTAGAGTGTTAGGAAAAGGAATGAGTGAATGAAGAGGAGTTGAGTGGAGTTAGGGTATTAAGATGTGTTAATGGGCAGAAACCCAAACCAAACGCCCAAAATAGAAAAATAACAAAATTCTTCTCAACTCCAAACATATCGATGTTTATATTCAAAAAAGTTGTAAACGCCATTTTGGACTCAATGGAAGTGGTCTCGAGTCCTAATTCGACTGTTTACAAAAAGTAACATTTTGGACTTCAATCTAATTAACGATGCTATATTTAAATAAAACATTTAAATATACAATCGTGAAATATGCAGGTTGTTACAGACTCCCCTCCTTAAAGAAATTGAATCCTCGCAATAATTAAGAGGAAGATAAAAAGTAACAACCATACAAAGGCATAACAATACAAAAGAACAAATTTTGAAATAAGAAGTTCACCATAAAAGAGCACGAAAGAGTAAGTACGGATGTGTTTGCTCGATGAATTCTCAAGATTCCCAAGAGCAATCCTTAAGATTTAAGGACCATTGAACTTTCACAAGAAGAACATCTTTATTTCGAAGGCGTTCAACCTCCGAAGTAATGATACGAATAGAATGTTGCTCATAAGTCAAATTTGGTGAAACATCAATTTCTTCAATTACACCGGACTTAAGAATGGAATTGGAATTCCTATGGTATTTCCGTAGTTGAGAGACATGGAAAACGTCATGAATAGCAGAAAATTGAGCCGGTAATAAAAAGTGATAGGCCACGGAACCAATACGTTCGATGATGGGAAATGGACCAATATATCGAGGTGCCAATTTTCCTGATCGACTGAAACGCACAACACCCCTTATAGGTGAAACACAAATGAACACCAATAAAATCTGGACCTAAAACCAGCTTCTCACCGGCTTCAAGCCAACACGAAGGAAATCGGCACGGCCTTCCGTAGAGTGCCTCGAAAGGTGCCATACTAATACTAGATTGGAAGCTATTATTGGAAGAAAACTCAACGAGAGAAATATGATCTTCCTAACTTCCACCAAAATCAAGAAAACATGAACGAAGGAGATCTTCAAGAGTTTGATTCACACGCTCTATTTGTCCATCGGATTGAGGACGATAAGCGGTGCTAGAATTAAGCTTTATTCCCAAAGCTTTTTGAAGACCTTACCAAAATCCACTAGTAAAATAATGGATCACGATTGCTAACAATAGAAGTAGGAACTCCATGCAATTTAACAATTTTATTGACAAAGAGTTTAGCCAAAATAGGTACGGTCTGATTGGACCGAACGGGAAGAAAATAGGCGGATTTTGTAAGTCTATCTACTATCACCCATAGGCTATCTTGGCCCGAACGAGAATGGGGAAGACTGTCAATGAAGTCCATGGAAATTTGATCCCACTTCCAAATTGGAATGTCCAAAGGTTGCAATAACCCACCGGGCCATTGATGCTCGGCCATAATGAGTTGGTAAGTCATGCAACGCTTAATGAAGTTAGCAATATCAGATTTCATTCCATCCCAATAATAAAGTCACTACTACTACCGGGATGAATGGAAAATTTAGAACAACGAGAATCTTCTAAAATGTCTTTACGAAGATCATAGAAGTTTGGCATAATAAGTCTACCAAACTCTCGAATGCCACCACAAGCATCGATTTCAAAATCTTTCAAACCATCAACCTTATTTTGATCCCTACAACTTTGGCTCAGAAAAGCAAATTCGGGATTTTACTTTTGAGCTTCAAGGATGCGGTCTAAAAGAGAAGGATGAGCCTCAAGGCTACACAAAACAAGAGATGAACATGAACTGGATTAACATCTCTAATCTCACAAGTGGATAAAGTCTCAAGATCATCCCATTCGGATATCATCATGGAAACAATCGCTTGTTGCTTAAGACTAAGGGCATCGGCAACCCGATTAACCTTTACGAGAATATAGAGAATATCAAGATCATAAGATGCAAGGAACTCGAGCCAACGTTGTTGACGCAAATTGAGTTCCTTTTGAGAAAACAAATACTTCAAAGATTTATGATTGGTGTAGAGAACAAATTTCTCTCCCAAAAGATAACGACGCCAAATTCTAAGAGCGAAAACAATAGCCGCAAGCACCAGATCATGAATGGCATATCTAGTCTCGACAAGCTTTAATTGTCAAGAAGCATATGCGATAACACATTCCCTTTTTGCATGAGAATGACATTCAAACCAATACGACTAGTATCGGTATAAACTATAAAATCTTGGTTCCCTTCAGGAATCACAAGAATAAAAGCATCGGAAAAGAGTTTCTTTAATCGATCCTCTTTCACGAAAAGTTAAGACTTTCAAAATTATGATTAACTTTATGTAGTCATCTTTTTAGGAAAATTTCTTATTACAAGTCAATTTATTTTGTTTGACTGTCTCATCATAGCGTTTAGGAGATTCCTATCGATAACGTTGATCAAGCGCATCGACCAGAATTCTTAAAGAACTCAATGGGAAAAACAACACAAAATCATCTTCTATATGATAAACATGTCTCTTAAAAATTTTACAAATATTGTTTGCTCGTTTAAGAACAAAATCCAATTATACATATAAATATCTTATTAAAAAGATTTGCAAATTTCTAATTGTTGTTTTCATCCATAGTCAATAAATACAAGGATAAACTCATCGAGATATTCGTAGAATACTCGATTCATAAGATGGATGAAATCAGGTTGAAGGTTCGTCAAACCGAATGACATAACGAACCACTCACAAGAATCATAACGAGTGAGGAATGCAGTAAGTGGAATGCTACCCTCCGCAACTCGTAGCTGATAAAAACTGGTGGCAAGGTCGAACTGAAAAGACCTTAGCATCACACAATAGATTGCTTAGGTGGTAATCCTAAGACAAGCTCAAAAATACCGAGAAATTCACAAACTACTTGAATGAGGGAAATAACATTCTCCACATCATGTAGGTTTAAAGAATAAAATGATGTCACCGAATTGGAAATCGAAATCATTAAGAAAAAATAAAAATCTACTTAACAGATTAAGGATGTCGAAGATAGATAGTCTGCATAGGACATAGGATGTGGGCTTCATAATGATCAAGCCAATCCTTTCCCAAAAATCAATTTTGAAGCCTAAGTAACGCATAACATGCAAATCGGCTCGAAAAGAATAATCACATAAAATAATCTCGACATTTTCACAAAGTAAACCGAGTGTTGCGGATCCACCAACCGGATTCGCAATTCTCAGTGAAATCATCAAGCCCATAATATATAAAGAAAAAGAATGAACAAGTTCTTTTGGTATAAAAGAGTGGGATGCACCCGTATCTAAAAGAATTCGAATAAGATAATCACAAAACAAATCAATGTCATCAAGAATAGGAGGAGAAATCCCTTGACCAAGAGAAGTGTCACTAGGGGCTTGAACAACATTTAGCTTTCCCTTATTCTTGCTTTTAAGTATGTGACACACAGATATATGATAACTCAAACTTTTGCAATAGCGATAATAAAGAGGTTTCAGACACTCATTTGCATAGTGGTCCATAGAACCACAGTTGTAGAATTGTCCACGACTAGAGGTAGGGGTCTTTGCTACCAAAATTGCCTGCTTCCCTTTTTTTTGGGACTGGGGCCTTTGAACTTAATAGGCCTCTTCTTGTTGATGTTGAAGTTTTGTTTGGCATCCAGAACTTCAACATCATTTTCTTTATCTGTCTCTTCAAGTCGAAGAGTGATATCTATAAGCTAATCGAAAGGCACTTCTAATTTCAAAGGTAAAACCTTTTTGGGGTTCTTATTCAAAGCACAGATAAACCGTTGATTCTTTACAAGATCCAAAAGTTGTTGGGCAGACATGAATATGCCATCCAAAGAAGGACTACTGGATTGACCGGCACTAGGACTGCCAGATCTAACCATTTCTTCTTCTTTAAGAAAGAAAGAAAAAGACAGATGAGGAAAAAGGTTATTCTCAGAATGAATATCAAACAAACTTGATTGATAAAACAAGGCATCATAAAAAGAAATAGGATAGAACGGTACGAAGACTCGAATTAAATTCTATGGCACGATTCCTAAGAAAGACTTAGGACAATGATCCTTGCTAGATTATTCTACATTGTTCCGAAGTTTGGCTCTAATACCAAGCTGTGATGCCCCACCTCTATACTCATGCTAGCTAAGGACAATACGGGGTAATGTCGTAGACTAGCACGAAGAATAAGCCTGTTGAGGAGCGACCATCTGTGTAATTGCTTTGTGCGAGTACCGATATGTCAGATAATATAACTTACATTTCATTTCAAGAGGAAATCCGACATATCAAATACAAACTCAAAGCTACTGCATAGTGGCAGTGTGGCCTTTGGAAAAAAATATAGAAATAAGCATAACACAAATCAGTCACATACATTAATATCACAAAGGCGGAAATAGATATGAATATATCACATAAGTGTACATCAAAGTAATGGTCATATAAGATCCATTACGTCACAAAAGAATAGATACAAGTTCCAGACAAAAGAATATGTATACATCAAGGAGTCTCTATCTCGAATGTATAAAAGCAAAAACTTCTAAGCTAAATAATTAGCCAAAAGTTAGATAATTGTCCCAGATAAGGAGTCAAGCAGAAGCGCCTGTAACATCTCGGCCTGACCCGAGTATTATTTAATAAGAAAATAATAAATGGATCAGTCTAGCTATAAATATAAGATAAAATGAGATAGGGTAAGAGATATAACAAATACTTATGATAACCATAACGCCATACTGTGACAAGTATACATTTAATAACAACAAAGTCATACAATATCTAAAGAATATCAAAGCACCAAAAAGAATTTCATATTCTTTATTTTATTCACCAAACCTCAAATATTGACAAACATACCATTGCCAACCACAAGAAGAGGTGAAGCACAAATACTAGAAATCATCAACCAGAAATCCAAAAAGCACAAAGGGGGAGGCCTATCACAAATGGGAGCATGAAAACCTACCAACATGTGTATCACAAATGGAACGCTATTCCATGGTTGCTAACCATAACTTCGGAGCAATGACGCAGTACAATAACGGTACGTCCGATAAACCATAAAGTCGGGACATCGATGTAGTACAATAACGTACATCCGATGAACCAAAAACCTAGGACATCGATGTAGTATAATAACGGTACATCCGATGAACCGAACAGCATAAAAGGACATGGGTCGCTAGCCCATAACTTTGGAGCAACGACGCAGTACAATAACGGTACGTCTGATGTACCAAAAAGCCGGGACATCGATGTAGTACAATAACGGTACATCCCATGAACCGAACACCATAAAAGGACATGGGTTGCTAGCCCATAACTTCGATGCAACGACGCAATACAATAATGGTACGTCCGATGAACCAAAAAGCTGGGACATCGATGTAGTACAATAATGGTACATCCGATGAACCGAAAAGCCAGGACATCGATGTAGTACAATAACGGCACATCCGATGAACCGAACACCATAAAAGGACATTGGTCGCTAGCCCATAAAAGAAATGAGACGAAGCTCAATATAACGAGGTACAGTCCCCCACGTGGACAAAGAGACATCGCACATTGCTAGTCTAAACCACAAAATGATCATCATAGATCAATAAAAAGTGTGAATTACAGTAAGCTAGTAAATAGATGTGTTTAGCTTCATGTCCCATAACCACTAGCTTAACTTAAATATTTACGAACAAATTGTAGATTTCCACTCGAAAATTGTCACAAGAGTTTCAATCGAACAAGTCTAAGAATTAACCGACGAAGTAAACACAAGCGTTTCATACCACTTGTTTTGCCAAGCCATTTAATTAGATTTCTCATACGAATGAGGTAAAGGTTTGTATATACTAATAGATTGGAAAACGGCTTTGAAAATGAGCTTTGTATTAAAAATAGTGTTGAAATCGTTTTGATGAAAAAGTTTTAGTATTTACAACTAGTATATAAACCTTTGTATTTTAAAGTGACAAACCATTGAAATGATTATAGAAACAATCAACCATAAAAAATTCACATACGAAGACATGAATTAAATCCAAAGAAAATCGATATAAAATCTATCAAATGGATATTTGCAAAAATCCATAAAAAGAAGTCATCAAAGTCGATATAAATGGTAACAACAAATCGGATCAACACGAATCGATTAAAATTAGAAACCCACGCAAAATAGGCAAATTGGGCTGAGACAAGCAGACAGTCGACTGAACCAGGTGGTCAGTAGACTGATACTATGCCTGGAAACTTTCAGTTCCAGGTCAGTCGACTGATACAGGTATAGAGTATTTTCTGTCCCCTGGTTCAGTCGACTGACCTCCTGGTTCAGTCGATTGAACCTGCTTCTACAGCATTATCAACCTAGCCCCCAAGTGGGGCAAAATCCTAACTGGAGGCAAACGGATGAGCAACGGAGACTAAGAATTTACGCCAAGAGACAACCCAACCTTGTATGGCTCTTCGAAACACCCCAAAAACGTGTTTAAACATCAAAGATAGGATTTTTAAAGATTTGACCTCAAAACCCCAAAAATTGGAATATTCATCAAACCAATTCAATCCAAAAGCAAATGGACAAGGAATTGATGTTAGGAATTACTACCAAATAACTATCAAAGATATAGACATAGATGTGAGTTCAAAAACACACCTTTTTAAACCCAAAACACGAATGAGAAGCTTTTAAAACAAAGGAAAGATCAACCACTCTTCAACTTCAACTCTAAAAGCTCAAATCTAAGATTATAAACAAATATTTCTTAAATTAGGTTATAGGAAATTTCTGAAATTGGAGAGAGATTGAGATGGAGAAGATGAAGAGGATGCTTACCTAAGCTTCTCTTTGATTTTGGAGCAAGAACTTGAGTTTCCAAATCAAATTAGGGTTTGGAATTTCTATTTCCAATCTTTTCCCCCATTTCTCTTGAGCTAGAGTGTTAGGAAAAGGAATGAGTGAATGAAGAGGAGTTGAGTGGAGTTAGGGTATTAAGATGGGTTAATGGGCTGAAACCCAAACCCAAAGCCCAAAATAGAAAAATAGCAAAATTATGCTCAACTCCAAACATATCGATGTTTATACTCAAAAAAGTTGCAAATGCCATTTTGGACTCAATGGAAGTGGTATCGAGTCCCAATTCGACTGTTTACAAAAAGTAACATTTCGGACTTTAATCCGATTAACCATGTTATATTTAAATAAAACATTTAAATATACAATCGTGAAATATGCGGGTTGTTACAACAGGCCTATATCATCAGTGATAAATAAAATAAAATATAAACAACAAGATGTGGTGTCATATCTCACAGGTGAACAATTACAGATAATAGCATATCATATGTAGCAATTATATAATTAACAGTTAAATCTAGCAGCATATGTCAATTGTCGTTTCAGGTGAAACCAAATTTAATAAATATAAGAATATTAGTCCTGAGTGATTGCTCACCTTTCGAGGCTAGAGAGATTTGACGATGAAATGGATTACGAATCCAAGCATGAATTCCAAAGCAAAGCAAAATTGGTACGAATTCGATGAACAAAGCTGAGCAAATAACTGGCACGATCTTGAACTCGATGGATCCGATGAAACATATTCATATACATACATACATACATACATATATATATATTGAAAATAAATATAAATTTAAAACACACATAGTTATATATATATATATATATATATTAAAATCAAAATCTTTATATATATTTAAAATCATTATCCCTTAAACACATCGAATACAATCAATATATATATATATATTAAGATCAAGATATCCATATATTTCATTTAAATATATATATATATATATTTTAAAGTCAAATATCTATGTAAATAAATATGATATATTATAAAACACATATATATAGGCAAACATGTATCAACTACCTTCGTATAATATGTTTTTCCTCAAAATCACATATTATAAACCTCTTTTTCATATATATAAAATAGACACACTGTAAACTTAATATATATATATATATATATATATACTAAAATGTTTTTCCTTCTCATTAAAACAGTATGTATAAACACCAATATAAAAATCAAAAATGTCCATAACTTATTCCTATAAACTCAACACTTATACATACAGGAAAACATATATACAAATATATTCATAAAGTTCAAAATATTGACACTTATATAAACATAAACTCACACTATTACTCTAACATATATAACTACTAACTGTAACAAGAGATCTATATAAAACTTTAAAAATTTATATATTTATATGTATACAGTTTGTCAGGTAGGCTAGTCACCACTAATATTATAAACATTATTTATATATAACATTATAAAAAACTAATAAATAAACAAATAATAGGTTATATATAACTTATAGATTTATATATAAACACAAAGGCTAAAACTTATGATATGATATAATGTATATAGTATAATATAATATAGTATATTGTACATATATTATGTGTATAATAATGCAAAAGAAGAAGGAGGCCGGAGTGTACTGTCGTGGCCAGAGAGGAAACAACAAGGGGAGGAGTTGCGGGCCAAGTGGAGGAGGAAAGAAGGCAGGTGGTGGCTCGAAGGTATGGGCGATGAGGCAGAGGCCGATGGGAGGAACCAGGTGGCGCGGAGGGGAATGGGAATGTAAGCTGGAGATGCACGAAGATGGAGGAAGGCGATGAAGGGGTTTTCGCGGGTTGGTGGAGGAAGGAGGGGTGGAAGCTTTGGTTACAAGGTGGGAAGTTGGAGGGCAAGCTGCTCAGCTTCTTGGTGGAATTGCATGCGGCCGAAGGTGTGTGGGGTTGACGAAGTGATGGGTCTGGTGGAAGGGTTTAGATTTGGTGGAGTTTCCGACTCAAGGGGGAGCGTTCGGTTGATGGGTGGAAGGGAGGATGTCACACGCGTTAGGAGAGGGAAGGAAGGCCGTGGAGGGTGGGAAGAAGTAGGGTTTGCTGGTCCTGAGGTGGAAGGGGGAAGAGGCACGGCTGTTAAGGGGGTTGCATGAGGCTGGGCAAGGAGGATGTGGAGGGATTGGAGATAATGAAAGCAAGCTAGAAGTGGGAAGAAAAGAAAGTGGCTACAAGTCTCAGGTAAAACTTTACTCTATTTTTTCTTAGATTAGGAAAGAAGAAGCTTGGCTTTAGGGAGAAGGAATGATACTTGCAAAAGAAAGGGACGATCTAACTTACTGGAACAGATATATGCCTTAGTCATATTTGCAAATGAAACAGTTCACGAAACAAAGGGTCAGAGGGAAAATGGACCAGTGGAAAGCAAATAGTCACACCCGTAAAATTCAAGAAAATATCAAAGGTTATGACTGTTGATTTTCACCGTAAGGAACGAATGGACACAAGGAGTTAAAAAGTTTCAAATTGGAGTACCGATACGGGTAACCGTTTCACGGGTTTCGCCACGTATCAGACATCTAATTACAGAAATGAATATACTACGGAGATCAGCAGGACGAGACGATTAAAACGGTATATAGATATTAGTGGTACGATCATCCGATCAATAGTCGATATCGGTACGAAAATGCTGCTATTTCGTCGAAAATAAGATCGACGGAGCAATAACAGTCCAAATTTTGAGAAACGAAATATGACGTACTGCTCAGAAGATGATTTAAAAATTTATTGTATAAAAATATTCAAGTTTGGAAAACATTTTATTATCATCAAATTTTAACTTATTTGAATTTAAATAAAATTACACAATAAAATAAATTTCAATATTATCAAATGAAAATTTACCTGTTGCTATATTTAAATAGACGCATTCCAAATAATAAATTTATATTTTCAAATTTTTATTGTTTAGAATTTCACAAAATTCAGTTAAATACGTTATTAAAACCAATCAAAATTTATGGGTCGTTACATGAATTTTACGGCTTTTAAATTAAAAACATACGGTGCTTTCAAACTAATTTAAGTTTTTTTATTTCTACTTCTAAGATTTTAGTTCCATTGCCTACCTCTGTTTTAGGCTAAAACCTCTCGTTTTAAAAAAATATAACCATGGTTTCATAAGGCAAGAAGGACAATTATTTCAAGTTTTGCACTATAAAATTATAAATACTTGTAAATTCACATGCATTAAATTTTAAAGCAATTTTAAAATTTTGATAAATGCAAAGCACACACGGAATAATTTTTTTTTTGATAAATACATGGTATACAAATCAGAGTGAATTATTTTTTTTAAAAAAAGCCGAGAAGATTACGCCTAAAGAGAAGTAACCAACTAATATACAGAGAAACAAAAAAATCTAAACTAAAAATACTTATAGTAGTTTGGGGAAAACTCGATGATTAAACACACTCAAGTTAAATGCTCAATACAATAAAGTAGTATGAAACTAATAATATTTTGAGTGGTAGGAAACACAAAGCGTGTATATAAAATGAAAAGAAAGCTGGATCAAAATTAAAATAGTACATTCTCATGCAAAATAACTTAGCTTTGTTTGGTAAATTCTTGATGAGCACAGTGTGTAATGACTGAACGTCTAGCATGCGATTTATTGGAAGGTGCATCTCTTTAAAGAATGAGCAGATAATGGGAAATTTGTAATCCCAATTTTAACAGTTAAAACGACCCTGGCACATTATCCACTCAAAATTGATGACCTAATGACACAATATGAATAATTTTCAAATTAATCGTATAGGTGCACATACATTCGAGCAGACATTTTTTAATTTAAGTTAAATTGCCAAAAAATTTCCCTAAAAGCTGAAAATTTGATGACTGAGAACAACAGAGCAAAAAAAACTTTGTCATTAAAACGGTAAATTTACGGTCATAAACACATACTTTATTGTGCAGCTGCAACTTTGAATGCCTAAATTTTATAAACATTACATATGTTATCAACGAAAAACAGAAGAGAAAATGACATAATTTTTTACATTGAACAGGAGCAGTGAAATGGAGAGTTGCATATAGAACTCAGCCAATGAAGTAGAAGCCCATAAAATATGCGGCATAAGCGAATAATATTTACAGTATGGAACAAATTTCAGTTTCCATGCAAGACGAAATTATGCAAAATGTTTGTTGGTACCAATCATTTTCTCAAAGCAAAGATAGTTGGAAAAAAATTAAAGATGGACATGACACAATTGGATAGTATCACGTTGGATTTTAGCTGCTAACTATTTTACCTTGCACACTAAATTACTGTGGCATTGAGATAATTTATATTCAAAGTTTATCTATCCTATATTCAATTAGACTATGTGTAAAGCACATGCATATTCCTAATATACGAAGTTTTCCTTGAAAGTTAGTGAACAATGCATTTGTATAATCATGCATCATACTCTTTTGTGTGAGTTTTTTTACATGAAATAGTCGTTGTTATGCAAAAATATTTACACGTGGGGATGCATTACATTTTTATTTTTATTTTGTGGACTATCATGAGAACCAACGTTCACTTGGGGGGATGCAAATTTGTTAAACAAATACCACAAACACTTGTTATAGAGTTGTTATTTTCGACTTTGATTTCCTGTTATTTACTGTCTACTATAAATAAATTCAAAGTATTGGTTGTTAAACAATATCTATATAGTAGACATCATATTTGCAATCGAAAAGTAAAAACGGTATCTCCTGGCAACCTAATACAGATAACCATTGCTTTAAATTAAGAAGAAACATGGTTTGTTCAACTTGTGCAGGTCACGGTATTTTAACCCTGATAAAATTGCCATTTCAAGATATTGTATATGCGTTATGAATGTATTTATCTTGGTGTCTATTATAACTTTTATATTTACTCAAATCAAACCTGATATAGCAAAACAACTTGCATTCAGTTCATATGATTCAAAAACAAGTCCCACAATTTACCGCCTTTAAAAATGTTGACACTGCTCCGTTTACATAGTTTATTATTTTCAGCAAAAAGTGTAAAAACAAATAGTTGAATGAGACAGAGAAATTATGGTCTTTCCCACATGCTTAGGAAGAACTTCCTCTAAGCCATTCATTGCTTCATCTAACACATTTGCAGATGTAGTCATCTTAATTGACACAACAAAAAGGACAACAAACATATAAATTTTTTAAGGACAACGCTAGTATTACGTATAACATTCCAGCATACATACATACAATTTTAATATTTTTTTTTTCATCTTATTCCCATGATATATTATTATCAGTATTAAATGTTGATGATCTTGAGGTATTCAAAGTAATCTCTGTTGATTGGATGATTAATTGCTTACTGCAAAGAGAAGTATAAACAAACTAAAAGGAGAACTAAGTACAAAAAAAAATGACTTATTCCTATACTGACAGCACACCGTAAAATGCAAATTAATTAGCAAACCGAAAACAAATGCAAAATAGCTGTAAGCGGTTCATTTATATCTCATAACATACTCAACAGGCAGAAGAAGACAGTGCAGGCAGAAGAAGATACCTGGAAAATGCAGAAGAGCAAATGGAGCAAAAACCGAACAGTGGAAAAAAGGCCCATATCTGGCTACTGGGAAAAGACGAAACATAAAGGAGAGCAATCAGCAATAGGACCTCGTTTTACTTTTTAAAAATAAAAAGGGAAAAAGGGACGATTACCACTAGGGTTTGAGGAGGATAACATGGGGAGCAAAGGCGATGGGAATCTGGGTGACATAGAAGGATGGCAGGGGAAGGCGCCCGAAAGGGCAGAGAACTGGGGCAAACTGGAAAAGCAGCTAGTCGGAGAAGACCCAAAGTGGAGTTAGAGGGGAAAAAAATTGATGGGAGTGGCGGTGTTTTGTTTCTTTACAGGAAAGGAGGGGGAAGGAGAGAGGAAGGTCGGCAAAGGAAAAAAAGAGGACCGACGACGTTCCATTTCACAAAAAATCTAAGGGGGCTTCTGTACCCTTGAAACCAAAATTAGTAATAATATAATAGTATATATTCGCCAAATGATCCGAGAAAGTCAAGGTCTTACTAATGACAATCGGGGAATCTCCCGAAGTCATACTCCATTCACCAACGACATTCTTTATGCTGAGCCACCTCGTCGATTCAGAATGCTTACCTTGCTCGTGTACGAAGGAAGTTCGGATCCTATCCAGCATATATTAAAGTATGAATGGCTCATGAATGCCGCTCGAGCTGACGATGCAGTTAAGTGCATGAGTTTCCCTATTTCCTTGAGAGGTACCGCATCTATGTGATTCACTCGACTACCACCCAGGTCCACTTCGACTTTCGATCAGTTTGCTACAAAGTTTGCCATACAATTCTTTATGCATGTTATAAGGCCAAAGGATGTCAACACCTTGTCCGGTTTTACCCAAGCTCCAGGAGATACACTTAGCGTTATCTGGAAAGGTTTCATGGTGCCCGTGCTAAGGTCAGCAATCCCAATGACAATTCTATCTTAATGTTATTAACTAAAGGGATAGATCCCAATTCCGAGTTTGGAAATTGGTTGACTGGGAAACCTCTCGCGTCGTTGGATAGTTTCTATGCTAAGGCGGCCCAGTTTTTGAGGAAAGAAGATGCTAGACGATCTAGGAAGCAGGACGATGCGGGGCCCAGTGTTGAAGGCATTCAAAGTAATGTTGCTGTGAAACAGACTGGTGAGGGTTCTAGTAAAGTGCAATTGAATATGCAAAACAAGCAAGGTCAACAAAAAGGTAACGGAGGTCAGGGGAATAAGCGAGACCCAAGTCATGGACCGAGACCTAGAGCTCCCATGTTTGACCGATATACTCCTTTGAATACATTCCTAGAGAATGTTTATTTGCAGACTTGTAATACCAGACAGTATAAGAAGCCGGCCCCGAAACAATCATCTGAGAAGCAAATTCAAACTGGAAAGTTATGTAGATTCCATGATTGCTATGACCACAATGCTAATGAGTGCCGTCACTTGTAAGAAATCACTGAGAAGTTGATCAGAGAGAGGAACTTGGAACAGTTTGATCGGGTGCCGCGGGATGGAGGTGCGGGTCCATCTAACCCGAATAAAGGTCAAGGCCATGCTAGGCCCGAGGGACCCGCGCGTACTGGCGAAAGGTTGGTTATAAATACAGTTAGTGGTGGTCCTCATCCAACTGATCGGAGCTGGAAGGAAATGGAGTCTATGCCATTTCGATCAGGCATGCGGACTTCAAATTTTGCAGTAATGTTGATGACGGGGCTCCGGCGAAACAACAGAAAACGATGACAGACGATAGCATTTTTCAAAACCGAGATGCTGATAGAGTTGAAGCCCCCGCTATTGATCCGTTGGTCATTTCAGCCCAGATAGGTCCTGCTTGGATTAAGAGGATCTTGGTCGACAGAGGAAGCTCCATAAACATTCTTTTTAAGCGATCTTATGACCAGATGAGAATGGAAGCAAGAGATCTAAAACCGCGTCTGTGTCGCATACATGGTTTTAATGGAAGTGCAACTATACTCACTCGGATGTTAGAGTTGCCAGTTGAGCTAGGTATTGGAGAGCGCCCGAGAGTCTGGATGCAACAATTTGTTTTGTTAGACATTAATTCCCTCTATAATGCTTTCTTAGGCCGATGGGCCCTCGTTGAATTCAGGGGGGCTATTACCCCTTGGTGTTTGACTCTAAAGCTCCCCGCAGATAACGGGGTTGGAATAGTTCATGGAGATCAGGCGGTTGGACAAGCTAGTTATTTTGCTGAGCCGTGGGATGTGCAGTATAAGGAGAAGGGCAAGGGCATAGAGGAATCTCTCTACATCCATTTTTCTGAGAATTGACAGATAACACCTAGGCTTGGGCTCGGGCACCACAACCAGATCCTTAAATATCTTGATCCACGGGACAATGATAATGAAGAGGAAGTAAGAGACTCCCAGGCTTCCCCGATAGAGTTGACGATCGATGATCCGATCTACGATAAAGAAAATTCCTGAATGGTAAACGTCGGATCTCAACTCAATCACCAGATGAGACTAGAATTGGTTGATTTTCTCCCAGCAAACCTTGATGTGTTTGCTTGGAAGCATTCAGATATGTGTGGGATCTCACCGGACATCGCAAGCCATATATTGAATATTGACCCGCGACATGTCCTAGTCAAACAAAAAAGGCGTGGTATGAATCCAGAGAAATCGCCGCCCTTAAGGAAGAAGTAAATAAACTCAAGTCGAATGGGTTTATTTGTGATGCATTATACCTGGAGTGGTTATCCAATCCAGTTCTTGTCAGAAAGTCAAAAGGAAAATGGATAACTTGTGTGGACTACTCAGATTTGAATAAAACCTGCCCCATAGATAGTTTTCCACTCCCCAGGATTGATCACTTGTGGATTCAACGGCTGGACATGAGCTCTTATCTTTCATGGACACATATTCCAGCTACAATCAAATACCAGTGCACCTACCTGATCAGCAACATACTGGCTTCGTCGTCGACCTTGGACTCTATAGCTACATAGTGATGCCATTCGAACTTAAGAACGTCGGGGCAACTTATCAAAGACTCGTCAACCGAATGTTCGCTAACCAAATCGGAAAAACCATGGAGGCATACGTGGAAGACATGCTCTTGAAATTGCGAGTGTCCATCAATCATGTCAAAGATTTGGAATCAATGTTCAATATACTCCGGTAGTACAAAATGAAGCTCAATCCGTTGAAATGTCACTTCGGGGTTGCATCAGGAAAGTTCCTTGGATTCATTGTCAACGCTCGAGGAATCGAAGCCAATCCTGAGAAAATCTGGGTGATTAAGAATCTCGAAACTCCGAAAACTATAAAGCAAGTACAAAGCCTCAACGGGAAGGTGGCGGCCTTAAGCAGATTTAATTCTAGATCCACGGACAAGTGCATCTCTTTCTTTGATCTGATCAGAAAAGGAAAGCAGAACTTCATACGGACAGAGGAGTGTGCATGCGCATTCCAAGCACTAGTTCAACACTTGGCGACAACTCCCATTTATGGAAGCCGGTTGATCACGAGAGATTATACATCTATCTGGCGGTTTGAACAAATGCGATCAGTGTTGCATTGATTCGGGAAGAGGATCGAATCCAATGACCGGTCTACTATATCCGCAAGCGATTGACAGGGGCGGAGAGAAATTACCCGAAGTTGGAAAAGATGGCTTACTGCCTCGTCATAGCCTCGAGAAAGCTCCATTCATATGTCCAAGCTCATCCGATCACAGTCTACACCGACCAGCCGTTACGACAGGTCCTTACACGACCTGAGATGTCTGGTAGATTGCTCAAGTGGAATATCTAGTTGAGTCAGTTTGACATTGCTTATACACTGAGGCGAACCGTTCAAGGACAAGTTCTGGCGGACTTCATAGCTGAATTCACCATTTCGAAGGACTTTCCCGAAACTAGTGAATCTCCCAAACACATATAGAAGCTATACACTGACGGTGCAACAAACGACCGTTGCTCGGGTGCAGGAGTGGTAATCGAAACCCCAAATGGTCGATCCATATGCTATGCTCTAAAGTTTGACTTTCGCACAACTAACAACAAAGCCGAGTACGAAGCTTTACTCGCTGGACTTAGACTTGTCAAAGACTTGGGAATTATTGCGGTGGAGATTTAATGTGATTCATAATTGGTCTTGTGCCACATTCAAGAAGAACATCAAACCAGAGATCGAAGATTGGTCACTTAACTTACCTGGGTCGAAGAGGTGTTGATTCTGTTCGACCACTATGCTATCCATTGTATACCCTGAGAGCAAAATAAGAAAGCCGATTCTTTGTCAAAACTGGATAGCACTGACAATGCACATCAAATGGGACTCGTCCCTATTGAGGCACCTACCACTCCGAGTATCGATCAATTAGAGATGGACTGGGTGCATAAGGCAATATCCGAGAAGGAGTCGTGGATGACTCTGTTCAAAAACTATCTCGAGCATGGAGCTTTACCTGAGCACAGAAGCGAGAAAAGGCAGATTCTCCGAAAAGCTTCGCGATTCATTATCCAGAATGGAGTCCTGTATAGAAGAGGGTATTCTGTTCCTTTACTCCGATGTATCGCCCATGATCAAAATAGTGTAACATGAGGTGCACGAGGGAGAATGTGGTGACCACACTACAGGGCAAGCCCTTGCGAAAAAGATACCCAGATATGGATATTATTGGCCAACCGTGAATCGAGATACGTTGTCTTATGCCAAGAGATGTGATAGATGTGAGAAGCATGCCTGGATTCTAAGAGCTCGGCCTACCGAAATCACACAGATGGTCAGTCCATGGCCGCTTGCCACATGGGGCATGATATTATAGGGTCTTTACCTCTGCGCAAAGGTGGTGCCAAGTACGCCATCGTTGCAGTTGACTACTTTACTAAATGGGTAGAAGCTGAGCCACTTGCTACCATCACGATGAAGAAAGTAATCAACTTTGTTGTCCGCAACATCATCTGTCGTTTTGGCCTCCCACACAAAATTGTAACTAATAATGTGACCCAATTCGATAATGTCGATTTTAAAGATTTTTGTCAACGCTACCGCATCCAAAAGAAGTTCTCAGCAGTTGCTCACCCTCAAGCGAATGGGAAAGTCGAAGAAGTCAACAAAGTTATCTAGTCCATTCTATAGAAATGATTAGAGAAGGCTAAAGGCAAGTGGGTTGATGAACTTCCCATAGCCCTATGGGCATATCGAATTACCCACAAGTCCACCATCGGACACACTCTGTTTGCACTTTCCTACAGCTCCGAAGTCGTTATTCCTGTTGAACTAGAAGTACCTTCTCACCTTGTGACCTATTACGATCCAAAGACAAATGCCATTCTACTTGCAGAATCTCTGGATTTACTGGATGAGAAGCATGAAGAGGCTGATTTGAGGGCAGCCTGACATCGTAGTCGAGTCGCCTGATTATACAACGCTAAGGTCCGACCTAGAACCTTCGAAGTTGGCGATCTCGTACTTAAAGAGAATTTATCCGGTCCTTTCAAATATGAAACCGACATGGAAAGGACCGTATGCCATTGAGCAAAGACTTGGAGATGGCGCATTCAAACTATCAACTATTGACGACCTCACTTTACCCAAAGCATGGAACAGCAAGAATCTCCGTCCCTATTAGACATAAATGGCTTTTATTCATTTTAGTCTGCTTTTCCTTTGAAATTTGTTTATGCATTTTCTGAATTTGAACTTGTAATAAGGCAACTAACTTTACCATACATTCTTATTCCAGCAATAAAATGCAGACTCATTAAGCCAGAGTGGCGATTCTTGAAATGTGTCATGCGACCATCACGATGAACGAAGAGCTAAGTCCCATCCCACGGTGGTACTCTTTCAAATAGGGAGTGATCGTGATCCGACCAATCACTCGCTAAGTGAAACCCCAAGCTCTGGGGTAAATCACACTAAAGTCAAAAAAGGATTGACACGACAATCCTCCAACAAGCTCTAGTTCCCAAAGTGCGAACTGGAGTACAAATTCCAAATCCAAGCTCGAGGAGGATGGACCAGTCAATCGACAACTTCGCTTTCCAAATCAAGGTGGATGTGATCCGACCATTCACAACTTTGATCAACTTATTGTTCCCAGAGTGCGAACGAGATCCAAATACCTATACGTATGTGATTGACCATCTATCGACTAACTCCAGATTCCTGGAGTGCGAACTGGAGTATAAACATAATCGGGTGTGACTGACCACCCACCAACTGACCCTAGTCCCGAGAGCGCGGACTGGAGTATAAACACCAAATGGGTGTGACTGACCACCCATCAACCAACTCCAGATTCCCGGAGTGCAAACTGGAGTATAAAAATCAACTAACTCCGATCCTGAGAGCGTGGACAAGAGTATAAAAATTAAATGGGTGTGACCGATCACCCGCAAAACAACTTATGTCCCTGGAGTGTGGACGCAATCCTAAACACTAACTGGGCGTGACTGACCGTCCATCAACTGACTATGGCCCCGAGAGTGCAGACCAGAGTATAAGCATCAAACGAGTGTGACTGACCGCCCGCACATCAACTCATGTCCCCAGAGTACGGATATGATTCCAAGTATTAAGCGGGTGTGACCGACCGCCCTTAAATTATCCTACGCCCCCAAAGCGTAGATATGGTTCTAAATAACAAGAAGGCGCGATTGACCGCCGGAATGCAAGTTCAATCCCTAGAGTGTGGATATCGATATCAGCAAATGAGCGAGTGTGATCCGACCACTCAAACTCAACTCCCTTTAACTTTGTTTCGACTAAGTTAAATTTAAATCAGTGAAGGCGGAAAATGATTGCTGACTAATTACTTAAATTTATCCCCAAGACTAGGGGCATAACTCAAGTATACCCTGTTGACCGAGACAGTGCAACTTTGAAATTTTGACTGGACATTTGGTTATGACCCGAAGCCACAACTTCGGGACTTAACAACCGCACTGAAGTTCGACTCAGAGACTGAAGTATCACAAGTACATTGAATGGAAGTACGAATGCTGAAATACTTAAGTAAACAAACGCAGAGTTATGCTGGAAAAAACAAAATGAAGTTTTATTTCCAATTTTCTTTGAAAAAAGATAAGTACAAAAACTTATTCAAAAAATTCCTATAAGCAGGAGCCGAACCCATGTCTATACACGGCCTACAAAAGCAAAAGGAAGTCCTATTCCATCTATTTAATGAAAAGAGGAAACAAAATAACAAGTCTACGCCTTTAACTTTTTATTCTTCTTTAGGGTAGACCCGCTTGTACTACCGCTCAAATGTCTCTTCGAGCCCTTGCCTCCTCGTCCTGCACTAGCTGGTTTGTCTTTGGCCGGGGGAATCGGAAAAGTCTCCTCCTCGAAACTTATGGGGATCGATATACCCTTCGTGTAGGGAACTAGAGGAATGGTGGCACCCTCAACGCTGGAAGAATGAGGCATGCTGGTATCGATGATGGTGCCACCCGGAGAAACAATAAGCATAGGGATCGAGCCGGGACCCGCCATGCCACCACCAACACTACTAGCATGCTTAGCTTGCTCTATCTCGGCTTTATTTTATGCCATTATCTCCTTAGCCCGATCTGCGTGAATCCCCTTTGGCATGCTACTAGTTAGGCCCAAGGAGCTAGTAATCATCACGTCTTCATCAATGGCGAATGGCATTTCGGTGATCGGGTTGCTATGATGACCGAGGAGTGCTTCCATCATTTGTTCATAAAAAATGCAACTGCTTTCATGCATCTCCCCAGCTGATGTGGCAATCGATGTAGTCGTCGCTTCCATCATTAGTGCCTCATGCTCATAATGCATTCCTTGAGTTGCAGGAGGATCAAGTGATGTAGCATCTATAATTGAATAAAGATAGGAGAAAATATTAGTGACATCTTTCGATAATGCTCCTGCATTTAGACGAATGGAAGAAGTGTTCAGATTACCTTCCTGAGATTGACTCACATGTTGACTCGATGTGCCTTCAGAACCATGTTCATGTAACGGAGACAGGCGCGGCCTGTCGGGGTCGTATGTCGGAACAGCTGGAGGATAAATTGCAGAAGTAAGCTCAGGTTAAGTCGCTATAGGCGCTTTAGAAGTTACTTCATGATGATCGACTCCGGATCCTTCTCCAACATCCGAATACTTAGCGGCGAGCTTTTCCTTTTCGAGAGCAACGATGGTGTCGTGAAGAACTTTTACCTCATCTCCAACAAATATCGAATTTTCTAGTTCAAATTTTTCAATAGTTGAAGTATTATGGCCCAACTTCTTGTCCTTTACTAGGCGGCTCCAGGCCTTATACAGATGGAAGGGATAATCTTCGAGTCAGCTGAGGTTGCGGTGTCTTAAGACGTTGACGTTGTAGGTAACCAGGAGATCTTCAATCTTATTTTCCATCCTGGCCTCCACCGCTTTATCTTCCTCCTCAATCCTCACCTTGGCTTACTTAGCCTTTAAAATTGCCACGTTCCTTTCATGCTTTAGAGCCACCTTCTGCTCGCATGCCTCCTGGGCAGCTTTGTTAGCATCATCTTTCTCCCTGACGACCTCGGCGAACTTCGCCTTTAACTCCTCAAGCTCCTTCAGCGCAGTATCTCTTTCTACCACGACAATAGTATTTCGATGGCCCATCTCCTTAACCAAGGCAAAATACGTCTATCGCATCCTTTCCGTAGACTGATTTTCCTCGTCGGCTTTCTTATTGGCCTCTATTTTCAATTTCCTGGAAGATTCGGCCTCATTGTTAAGCACTTGTACTATATAGTCCTTCTGAGCTAGATCTTTCTCCTGTTTCTCGATTGTTTTTACCCACTCAAAGGCCACCGCTGAAGCTTTCTCTGTAGTTTTCACCCAATCCCGGTACTGATTGTAGACATTGTGCACATAATAATGTACCATCGTTTCCACATCATTAGGTATTTGCTTCAAATATGGGGGAAAATGGAAGATGTCGAAGCCGATATTTGGGAAGTCAATTTTCAACTTAGCAATTCTGATGGCTCCCTCCCCCGTGGGCTTCATAGTAGTTGGTGCAGTGACAATCGGAGTATATGCCTCTGTTCTATGGGGTTGATCGCTGGATGTCGAAGTATGGGGAGGCGCTACTTGGCGCACATACTCAGAAGGTTGCTTGCCAGAGACTGATGGTTTCAAGGGACCTCTAGGTGGTGGGATCACGACCGAGAACGACGCCTACTTTGATGTTGTATCTGCCTCTTCCTTTCATAACGATCACGCTCCTGGTTGTGATCATGGTCTCTTTCGAATTCATGCCTATGGGATTCATAATATGAGCTGGAAGAACGGGGTGCAAAACGAAGACTGCCGAGCATAGATCCATGTCTCACCATCATATCTGTAAAATGAAAAGAGATGCATAATTAGTTATCTCTAGAGATCAAGAAACATTTGATTAGAAGTTGTGTGGTGCCATGAAGTGTGTACATGCATATGCAAACCCCCTAACCAACCGGTTGCGGCAGCCGTGCTTATAGGAGTTGGCTCCCTTATATCTAAAGCACTTTGAAGTCCCTCTAATCCAAGGTCTTGATAGAAGACAAGTCGTTTGGAATGGGGATGTCCGCAAATCATTTCAAAGAACTCTCCATTCGTGGAGGAGAAGTCTCAGGATTTATAGTAGTTGTTACGGGCAGAGATATCACAACAGTCTTGCGTCTTGTGGAATTATAGGCAATAGTCTTGCCATTTCTTTTCAACTCTGAAGATCGAAGACTCTACAAAGGCACAACTGCAGGCTCATCTCCAGCTGGCACACTCTGTGAGAAATGCGGATTACGGATCTTAAGGCTAGTATAGACACTTGAGGGGAGTGAATAGTGTTTTAAGGAATTACTAATTCTTTTTGAGTTTATATTAATTTGAACACAAATGTATGCAATATTCAGACACATATATGATCATAATTCAAACACAGATGCAAATATAAAGTAAAAGTAGTAAAGGAAAGAACACACTTGATTTTATACTGGTTCGGAGTTACCCTACATCCTATCCCGCACACAAGTATGGATTTCCTTTCAAAAACAATCTTTACAATTACAACCCTCGATTTCAAGGCCACGAGGTACACCACTCCAGATTCACAATCCTCTGGGTAGAGATACTTGATTTCCCAGGCAACAAGTTCACCCAATTGATTTCCTATGCTACAATCAGACCTTTTCTCACTTGATTGATTTCCATGGCTACAATCACACCTTTTCTCACTTGATTGATTTCCAAGGCTATAATCACACCTTTTCTTACTTGAATAATTACAAAGAAGTCTATAACTTTGAATAGCACTGAGGTCTTGTTGAGATAGTGATAGAGAATCAAACCAGAAATGATCTAGTTAAATTCAATGGTGATTTCGGCACAGTAATGGTAAGAATATAAATAAAGAAATGTGGAAGAAGAAGAGGAGTGAAAACCAAAAAAATATGATATGAAATTCGCTGAAAACATTGCCTATTTATAAAAGAACAACAGCCATGTCTATTCGTGAAAGGTTATGGCGAATGACACTTCTTTTGAAATTCAAATTTTTGAAACCAACTGCCACTATGTCGACATGGGTATCTTGGGTATGTCGACATCACAAAGGAAATTTTGGTGATTTGTTTTTCTTTGAAAATTACTTCTATCTTATATTAAAACTATTTTAAACTTTATAAATATACTTAACTATAGTTAAAATACATAAGTAAATACAGAGAATAATATATATAAAATTTTACTATAATTTTATATTTAAATCTAAGTATAAATATATTATAATTAAAAGATAGTTTAAAACAAACGAAGTTTAAAACAAGAGTTTATTTTAAAAACAAAATCAAAGAATATTTTAAGGCTAAAACATCTTTTTGAAAAGATAATTTTTAAGGCTAAAACATTTTGAAAAGTAGTTATGAAAATCATTTTGAAGTAGTTTTGCAAGTTTCTTCCTGCAAAATATCTCATCACATCAGGACTCGAGAACTTGTACAAAACCAGGATGTTCATGGGTTTGTAAGCCACTTGTCGTAGGTTTGTAAGCTACTTGTCGTGGGTTTGTAAGCCACTAAAAAGGTAGAAATGGGTTCCATCCCAAATGAAATATGAAGTTTTAGTGCTATTATGAAGTTTTAACATAATTCTAGACTTAATACTCATCTTGTACTATTTGATAATCTTGCTATTCTTGATATTCTTGATACTCATGAGTCTTCAATCTTGATATCTTGAATCTCTATACTGTACAGTCTTCATTCTTGATACCTGCATGGTTAAATCCTGCATATACATATATATCTAAACTATAATATTAGTATTTATATTTTATAATCTTATTCTAAGGTTGTTGTCATCAAAACCATCATCTCAAGGACTAATAATCTCCCGCTTTTTGACGATGACAAACTTTGTTTATAAAATATTATTTCTATCCTAATAACTCACCCCTAAAACTGATAACTCCCCCTTAATTTATGCCTAACTATCCTATATTATACTTCTCCCCCTTTGTCGTCAACAAAAAACTAACTCCAAACTATATAACTCCCCTTCATTCTTGTACTAGTACCTACATTAATAAACTATACAATGGAGTATATAATATAGATTAAGATATAATTATATTGATAAACATGATAATTAATCGAAGATCATATAAATATTAATGCATATATATACATGTTTTGTACAAAAAATATCAATCCACACCAAATATCAATCCATATCAAATCAAATCAAAACAAATGAAATCAAATCAATCAAAGCAAATAATTCAAATCAAACAAAGCAATCAAATCAAACATTACGAGGAACTTCCACCCATCCTTCTTCTCCAAAAATAGGGTCTGCTTTAATGACATCCCAATTTTCATTGTCATTAGTGAGAGAGACTAGAGGATGTGCTTCGTTATCATCCTTGTGCAGGGAGGAATCATCCATCGTATTGCATTGAAATGCCTTTCTTGCTCCTTGATCATCTGCATTTGACTCAACTCTAAGTGTCGCTAGTTATGAAGAATGAAAGAAAGAATGTTCTTGAAAGAATTAAGGGTTTCTTCAAGATTTTCGGTTAAATTATGAATTGGATTGGCCATTTTTTTTAGTTTGAGAGAAGAATGATAGACAAATTAAATAAGAAATAATATTGAGTGATGATTTCTGGAAGAAATAGGTATTTATAGGTGTAGAAATTCGTTTGAAATGAATAGACATAAGGTAGTTATTCAAATTTCAAATTTAAAATGAAATGTCATTTCTGACCAGTACATGTCGACATGGTCATAGGGGGGATGTCGACATGGTGCAGTGAATTTTGATGGCTTATTTTGATTTTGTGAATAATTGTGTATATATATATATTTATATAATATACTAACATTTATTCTGGAGATAAGATAAGCTAGATAACAGAAAAAGGAATTCAATTTCATTGCATAATAGAGTGATACAATGATTAATCATAAAGAACTACATGAACATTAAAACAAACTAAACTAATACAATATGAAATGAAAAGTTAGAACTAGTTAGAGGATGATGAAGATGAAGATAATCCAAATTTCTTGCTTACTTTGGAAATAAACTTGTTCATCTTGGATGAAATTTTATCTAACTTCTTACTAACGGATTGTTTAAGAATCCGTTGATTCTCAACAATGGTCTTTTGGTTTTTGAGAAGAGTTTTGTTGGTTGGATTAGGAGGATAGTCAATACTTTCCAAGGATGTTTCACCTTCTTCTTCTTCTTCTTCTTCTATTTCCATTTCATCCCCTTCTTCTATTTCCATTTCATCCCCTTCTTCTTCTTCTTCCTCTTCCTCCTCTTCCTTCTCTTCATGAGCCAAACGCTCTTCCTTTTCGGCAATAGTCTCATAAGGTTGAAAAAAAATTGGAATTTTCACAAGAGAAATATTTGAGTGATTGAAAACCTTTCTTGAAACAAATTCTTCTCCTTTGAAATCTACTCCAAAATAGTTAAAAATCCGAGTAAGATAGATTCCATGATACAAAGTATTCTCACCCATTTCAAGATTTTTGGGACGAAGTTCATCCAAAATAACTTGCGCCCAATTAACATCATAATTTCCAAAAATACCAAAAAGTGCTTTGCAAACTTTTGAAGTAGGATTGTTAAAATTCCCCGATCTTGGGGTCAAAGTATGTTGTAAAAGAAGATTGACAATTCTAGCTTTTGGTCGAAAGTTTCGATTTTTGAATTCAAAATTATCATTTCCTTCAAAAATATGATGAAACGTCTCACGATCATTTTCATCAATATTAAAACTAGAAAGATCCATTCCCGTATTCTTGCAATTGAGAATGGTACCCAAAAGATCACAATTTAAAACGATTCTAGTGCCTTTGACACTACTCCAAATTTCATCATCATTTCCATTATAAAATCCTCGATTAAGATTTGCATAGAAAATTTTAACAAGATTTGGATAGCAAATAAAATCATTTTGAGAAGCATCAATAAGACTGAGAACATGATTGTTTGCAAAAAGAGAATCAATTTCATAAGTAGAAAAATCTTGAAATAAAGCAAACTTTCCGGGATGGACTTGTCCTTAGTTAGCATAATTAATGTATGCTTTTATGGCCTCCAGATCATTGAAGAGTTGCTCTTTTATCTTTCTGGAAATTCTCATGGTGGAAGGGTTTCTTGAAGAAGCCATTAGAGTAGAGAGTAGAGAGCTTGAAGTTTTGAAGAGAGAGTTTGAATTTGAAAATGAAAGTGAAAAGATGTGATAAAAGATAGTGAATAAATAGATTCTCAAAGGACATATTCTCTAGTCAAAAGATGCCTTTTCAAAGAATTGAATGAAGTGAAAAGGTGGAGGGAAATTCAACCATTTGAATTCAAATTTTGAATTTCAAATTTTGTACCCATGTCGACATCATGGTAGGGACCATGTCGACATGTGTTTTTGAATTTCTATAATTTATTTTTCATAAGAATTCTAATATATATATATTCTTATTATTTTTAATGTCTATATATATCTGGAATATTATTAGCATATTCCATAAGATATTATGATACTAATAAAAAATAATAATAAGATAATAATAAAAATTTTAAATTTCAAACAACACACCAATTCAAAATCAATCAATCAAGCAATCAATTCTAAGCATGCAACTTCAACCAATTGTATTGTAAATGTGTACCTTTTTCTGAGTCCGTTTCTCTGAATTTGTTGGAGTCATGAACGGCCGTGAAACACATATTTGGATTATTTGTCTTTTGATCATCATCGCTTGAAGATGAGTCTGAGTCATCTAGAGTAGCAGTAAAAGCATGTTTTCATTTCTTTACGTAATCATTGTTTATAGGAAGGTTTTGCTTATATAGATACGGAAAGTCTTTTTTGATATGGCCTGATTCGTCACAGTTGAAGCATTAGATATTGTTTGGCACTACATTCTGATTTCCAGCGTTCTTAAAGTTGTTTCTCTTGAGATTATTCATCTTTCTGTATTTCAGGAATTTCCAAAAATTCTTGGTTATAAAGGCTATCTCTTCATCATTATTGCTGTTTGAGTCCAATCCATCGGTTAATGCATTGAATGCCATTGATTTCTTTTCAGATGCTTTGCTTTCTCTTCTCCCAATCATTTGGACTTCGAACGACATTAGATTTCCAATTAATTCTTCTATCTTTAAGGTACTGATGTCATTTGCCTCTTCAACTACAAGTGTTTTTTGATCCCATTCTGGAGCAAGAGATTTTAAGATTTTTCTGACTTGATCTTCTTTGGACAATTCCTTTCCCAAGGATATTAGAGAATGCACAATATTATGAAATCTACTATACATATCTGAAATAGACTCATTAGAATTCATTTTAAATAATTGAAACTGATTTGTGATCATGGAAATTTTGGTCTGTTTAACTTTTCTTGTTCCTTCATGAGTAACTTGCAAAGTTTTCACACTACGCCATAGATGACCTTCTGCAACATTTTTGCAAGGTGTTGCCAGCTAAAATGTTGCGAAAGCTATAAAATTTTGGTCCTACTGCAACGTTGTATTTTTGGTGTTACCTTAGCCATAAAAATGTGTTGCTCTAGCCAAACAAGTGTAACACGATGCAAAATTTTTATATAGTTTTGATATAGATATATTCTAATTAAAAAAATTAAAAAAAATTTACACCTCAGCAATCCACACCATTAGTTAAAACAAAATCTCAACCATTCATCCACTATCTACTACATTTCCTTTATTTTCCGCTGACATTTTCATTCACGCGCTTCCTTTTCATTTCGTTCTCCCCCAAATCGTATAAACAAAAATTAGGGATTTTTGTTCTACCCCGATCTATTCCTTTTTGCCTTAATTTCCTATTCCTCTAGCAGAGCCTGTAATCGCAACTCCAATCCACATCTTCTAATTCGCAATGTTCTTAGGGATTGCAAGTGGAAAATCTGTTTGCCAGTGGTGACTTCGAGATTCAGAAATTGACGAAATTGCAACTCCAATCGTGCTTGGGGATTGCAAGTGGAAACTCTGTTCGTAAGTAGCTCTGATTTATTTCTTTGAAATTCTTGGGATGATTTGTGTTGTTTCGATGCGTTTGTCAATGATGAAGTAGGTGTAATTTATATGGCTTTCGAACCCTAATTTCTTTGATTTCACGAAAGCTTCGGTCTTGATTGTTGCATTAAATTCTTTGAGTTGAATGATTTTTCCCTTGCACATTTGGGTCTTCTCATTTTATTTGTAAAAAAATGTATATAAATTGGATACGGTCTTAAAATTAGTTAAGACATGTCTTACAAAAATAATAGTTTGTTAATACAAATGAATTTCTGCCTGCTTATACATCTGAATTAACCGTTCACAGATGTAGCACGAATAGTGTTTGTTAAAATTAACCTGACATCGATAATACAACTTAATTAACAATATAATGCTGCAACCATAAAAAAGAGTACTAAATCTACAAATATAATGCTGTGTATGCAAAAGTAGTGAGGGATAAAGGAAGTTTACTGATGCATGGTTGTTGAAGTTTGATATTGGTTTGCTTCTGGAAGGATTATGGTGCAGGAGTACTGTTGGATTTGGGTTTGAGGTGATTTGTGGAGGTGGAGATGGCGAAGATACTATTTCTTGATATTGCAAGTGAAAATATATGATTTTATTAAAATTGTAAACCTAAGTATTCCAATAGTGTCTATGTGACATCAATTTTTCTATTTTGAATAAATGTTAACATTGAACAAGTTAATGCAATAGAAATTAAATCCAACGTTTAGTATTTAGAACTCATGTATAGGCTATTATTGTACAGATACGATGATACCTGGTCATCTCCCTATGAAGCTTTGTCAAAACATGGACGACATTCCTAAATACTCATACAACATTGTTAGCCTATGGGATAAACATGTAGATTTATATTTTGTAGTTAATGGATAATACTCTTGAGTAATTTATTATAGTTAGTGGATAATGAACATGTAATCTCAGTTTTCTTATAATAAAGAACTGCAGTTTCACTTTATTATAGCTTTGACATCCGAATTGGTTACTTATAGTCATATGGATTATTGAAATAATAATTTTGGATAACACAGTCTTTGTTGTATCACTGATTAACAAGAAATTTGGAGTTTGACTTATTGCTTATGATATTGTACTGTTGTTTAAGTATTGGCATGGTATCATGCTAATATTGAGAATTTATTTTAATATGAATCCATAACTATCACGCAACTCATCTTATGATTACAAAAACCTGCATACCACTAACATTATATTATTTAAAATGTGTGCACCATTTAATCATAAAAAGCTCAGAATTAATAGTTATTGCTATCGTGAATATCTTAATAATTAGATCTTCTAATTACGTTACTAAGTCTGTGGTTATATCGAAGAAACATAAAAAGAGTTAACATCATTACAATAGTAATAAATATAACAGTTGCGTCAAAACATGTTTACATCTCGCTTTGAATAAACAAGTGGTTGTGTGTCCTCATTTCTGTTTCTAAATTTGTTCTATGCAAGGCATAAATTTTTTTAAGTGGTTGTGTGTCCTCATTCCAGTATTCTAAGTTTTAAGACATAAAAATAACTAAATGGAAAACTTTTAAATGCAGCTGCATCAGACCATATAGTGAACTTGCTCAGGTACTGGATGCAAACCCTGTACATGTTAAAGCTTCATATCGACGTGGTACATCAAAATTAGATATGTTGTAATACTAATCACTTCCTATATTGGCAGAATACTCTAAGCTAGCCTGCTAGCAGAGTGCTTATGTTGACCTTAATTTTTTTAAATGTTTATAGGCATACCAGGCTGTCCATCTTTTTATATTAATTTCATTATTGCAATTTTGTATATGCTTTCCTAGCACAGATTCCTTAAGAGTAAAATCTCTCGGTGATTCATATTCAACATTATTGTGTGCTCAGGTGTTTCATTGAAGACACAAGAGTTGTATGCTCTTGTATTTGTTTCACCGTATTTAGACATTTTCACTGATTTCATCTCAGTGTATAATACGGTTATGAAGCTGATCTTCTTGGGAAGTTCATTTTCAAGTGTTTAGTACATAAGGCGACACAAGATAGTTCGAAGATCATATGATAAAGAACACGACACATTTCGCCATCTCTTTCTCACGTTGCCTTGCTTTTTGTTGGCCCTGCTTATAAATGAGAAGTTTACTTTTAAGGAGGTAAAACCCCAATTAAGCGCAATGAAATTTTAACTAACATTATTAACAAATTCTTTATAATTTTTCTATATCTATGTAATGCTGCTTCTGCTGCTGCAGCATGTAATGTAATGTGCAGTATATTGTGACTGTTGTTGTTAGGTTATGTGGACGTTCTCCATATATTTGGAGGCTGTTGCTATTCTTCCTCAGCTTCTTTTGTTACAAAGGACAAAGAATATCGACAACTTGACCAGGCAATATGTTTTCTTCCTTGGGTACATTATCATTTAATTTTTAGTTATTGAATCATTCACCACTTACTGCTGTGGATAGTGTCTTTCTAAATAAATCACCATTTTTGGCTATAGTCGCAAACTAAAATCAAAATGTTGTATCTAGAGTGCCTATAGATTGCTGTACATCCTCAATTGGATTTACCGCTACTTCACTGAACCACATTATGTGCATTGGATAGGTATGAAACTTCCACAAATTCCTTGCTTAGATTCCAAATATAAGTATTGTTCCCTTTGTAGTATTAACATATGTTTTACCTATTTCCAATTTCAGCTTGGATATCTGGACTTGTATAGACTCTTCTTTATGCTGATTTCTTTTATTATTACATAATCAGGTATGAATACAATCTGTAAGCAAACTTCAATTATCTTGTCATCTCTATTTCATTTTTTGTTATTGACATTGAGTTACCACATGAAAATATTGTATTATTCACAAAAATAATAAGAAGATTTTTGTATTATTATGAAATAGGTGATAAACGAGACCCTTCGATTCGGAAACGTTGTAAACTTTCTCCATCGGAAGGCGATTAGAGATGTACATTACAAATGCTATGGAAGTAGTTGAAGATTCAGTGTATGAGCTTGTATGAAACTGTATATGTAATGAGTGAACTGAGTGATGTAGTGAGGAATATTTGTATATGTGAATATTAGTGTTATATATCATTGAATTGTAAAATAGCGGAGTCAGGAATTTGCACTGTTTCAAATGTTGAAATAAAATATTCATTTAAATAAAATATTGTTTGAATATCAAATTCTGTGTAATAGTATTTTATTAAATAAATATTTATTTCTATTAAAAAATGAAATATTCTCTACATTGTGGGCCCCACAAGATGTGGGCCCCACAACTTCAGAAAGTTAATATCTATAGCAACATTTTTGGAATGTTGCTACAGATACCTATGGGTATTGCTATAGACCCAAATAGGGTTCTATTGCAACAATATTACTTATGTTTCCTTAGATAGTCAAAATGTTTCCTTTGAGGTCTAAGGCAACGGCAAAAATTGCATCACCCGAAAAGTGTTGCCATAGACCTATGGCAACATTTTTTGGGCCTGACCCAACATTAATATTTTTTTGTGTTGTAGAAGGCCGTTTATGTTGTAGTGTCCAGATTTCATATGCAGACTTACAAACTGACACTCTATTAAATTCATTCCTATCAAGTGAAAAAAGTAGAATATTCATTGCTTTAGAATTATTCTATGCAACAGACTTTTGCTCAGTGGTCCACTATGAAAAATTAGTTGTGGGTTCAAAATATTCATTCTCTGTGATATTTCAAGTGTCTAGACTTAAAGATTGTAAATATATTTTCATCCAACATGCCCAGTATGCATAGTTACTGCCATTAAAAAGTAGTGGTCTGGCAGTGGACTAACCTTCTATAAATGAACTAGTACCATTAGTAATAGAACTAGTGTTAGTAACATTACTAGTGCTGGTAGCTATTTTGTAAACTTTTCAAAATTCAGATTCTGAAACTTTGAAAACCTTGCTCTGATACCAAATGTGAGAAATGCGGATTACGGATCTTAAGCCTAGTATAAACACTAGAGGGGGGTGAATAATGTTTTAAGGAATTACTAATTCTTTTTGAGTTTATATTAATTTGAACACAAATGTATGTAATATTCAGACACATATGATCATAGATTCAAACACAGATGCAAATATAAAGTAAAAGCAGTAAAGGAAAGAACACACTGGATTTTATACTGGTTCGGAGTTACCCTACATCCTGTCCCGCACACAAGTATGGATTTCCTTTCAAAAGCAATCTTTACAATTACAACCCTCGATTTCAAGGCCACGAGGTACACCACTCCAGATTCACAATCCTCTGGGTAGAGATACTTGATTTCCCAGACAATAAGTTCACCCAATTGATTTCCTAGGCTACAATCACACCTTTTCTCACTTGATTGATTTCCAAGGCTACAATCACACCTTTTCTCACTTGATTGATTTCCAAGGCTACAATCACACCTTTTCTTACTTGAATAATTACAAAGAAGCCTATAACTCTGACGAGGTCTTGTTGAGATAGTGATAGAGAATCAAACCAGAAATGATCTAGTTAAATTCAATGGTGATTTCGGCAGAGTAATGGTAAGAATATATATAAAGAAATGTGGAAGAAGAAGAGGAGTGAAAACCAGAAAAATATGATATGTAATTCGTTGAAAACATCCCCTATTTATAGAAGAACAACAGCCATGTCTATTCGTGAAAGGTTATGGCGAATAGACACTTCTTTTGAAATTCAAATTTTTGAAACCAACTGCCACTATGTCGACATGGGTTTCTTGGGTATGTCGACATCCCAAAGGAAATTTTGGTGATTTGTTTTTCTTTGAAAATTACTTCTATCTTATATTAAAACTATTTTAAACTTTATAAATATACTTAACTATAGTTAAAATACATAAGTAAATATAGAGAATAATATATATATAATTTTACTATAATTTTATATTTAAATCTAAGTATAAATATAATATAATTAAAAGATAGTTTAAAACAAACGAAGTTTAAAACAAGAGTTTATTTTAAAAACAAAATCAAAGAATATTTTAAGGCTAAAACATCTTTTTGAAACTCATTTGAAAAAATAATTTTTAAGGCTAAAACATTTTGAAAAGCAGTTTTGAAAATCATTTTGAAGTAGTTTTGCAAGCTTCTTCCTGCAGAATATCTCATCACATCAGGACACGAGAACTTGTACAAAACCGAGATGTTCGTAGGTTTGTAAGCCACTTGTCGTAGGTTTGTAAGCTACTTGTCGTGAGTTTGTAAGCCACTAAAAAGGTAGAAATGGGTTCCATCCCAAATGAAATATGTAGTGAAGATTTCAGTGCTATTATGAAGTTTTAACATAATTCTAGACTCAATACTTATCTTGTACTATTTGATAATCTTGCTATTCTTGATACTCATGAGTCTTAAATCTTGATATCTTGAATCTCTATACTGTATAGTCTTCATTCTTGATACCTACATGGTTAAATTGTGCATACACATATATATATCTAAACTAAAATGTTTGTATTTATATTTTATAATCTTATTCTAAGGTTGTTGTCATCAAAACCATCATATCAAGGACTAACACACTCTCATCATCTCCCTGTTCAGTAATTACAACTCTGCAACCTCTTCTTCCACCTTGCCTCATCGGAACCTTTTCGGGAACTTCTACAAGCCCGATGCTTTGATCTCTATCTATCAAACCTACGGCGATCAAGTTTTCATCTATGAGGACTCCTTCAATTTCTCTAAGCCCGGCTGGCACTGATTGGAGGAGTCTCACTATCTCTTTAAATTGAGCTCCTTCGGGCAGCGGAATAAAATCTGCAAAAGTAACCAAGTATTAGATTCGGCATCAACTTATAATATCCAGTTAATCGACAAAAAGTTGGGAGCACTTACGTCTAACTAGCCGTTGTCTGGCAAATCTCGATGGACACCGAATGAAGAACCATTATGTTTTGAAGTAGCTTAGTTTACTCCAGGCACCTGCCACTACTTGGCAATTTCTAACTACTTAAAGAAAGGTAAATGAAGGGTTACCCGCGCGACTTTTCACGTTGAATAGAAATCTGATTTCCTCGACAGTCGGAGGTCGAAAAAGGTGCTTCATAAAGATAATGTATAAATTATTGAGAAAGCATATCCGTTTGGATGCAGTTGAGCTGGCGCACTTATCAAGAAGAACAACACTTCCCGGATAAATTGATTAAAAGAGGGCAGCGTTTCGGCATCACACACAAACCTATTGCAAGCAGTATACCCTTCTGGGGACTATGGGCTCTATCTTCCGTGCCCGGTACCAAAACATCTTCTAGGGATAGCCCATGCCTGAGACAGATTCTATCGAGCATATCTTCTGAAACTTTGGAACGGACAGAATCCAGTGGATTCATAATAAAAGCTACATTCGGCATCTCATTTGGAGCGGGACTTATTACTTCAGCTGCGATCTCTGGCATTTCTATAACTGTAAGTGGAGGACTTTGGATATCCTGTGGCTTAGAGCTTCCGGGATCCATAGCTATTGAACTTATTAAAAATCATCATTAAATGGCAATAAATCTGTGTTCCCCTCAGTGTGAAGTGAATGATCGTGTTGTGCAGTGCAATGCTACATAACACTTAAAATTCTACAAGGTTCGAAAGATGTTAAAACGGCAAGACTTCGAGAATCAGCCAGAGTGACCGTCATCGCTGACCATCACAACCATGCCATCCTGAATTCGGAAAACGATCCATGTTAAAGTTCATTAAGTTATCAAATTACAGTTCCATCAACGAGCTTCGAAAGGTAGTCAGATATGCAGTTCAATGATCAAGTCCAATTATGCAAGGCTGAAGCTTGTAGGAGCCAAATGTTCGAATATGCAAAACTTTCGTATCCATCAAAGTTCAAATTTGGATCGTTCCTAAAAGCCAACTTCGTATCGATCCTTAAGTTCGAATTTCGTATCGATCCGGAGATGTAACTTCATATTGATCGTTTCAGATCGATACATTTCATATCGATCGCCACTAGGGACTTCGTATCGATCACTGGCTGAGATTTCGTATCGATCGCTCTAGATCGATACGAACTCTCACCGCTCCAGATCGATACGAAGCCGCTTCCCTCCATCCATCATTTCCAAATCGATACGAATCTCTATTTCTCCCAGATCGATATGAGTTTCTACGTTCTCAGATCGATACAAGCCACTTCCACGTGTTTTAGTGTTTTCTTCGTATCCATCAGTAGGCCTTCTTCCCCAAGCAGCTTAAACGCTATTTCCTCCTTCCGCAACCTTGCTCCGACCCAACTCCGGCATCGCCATTGCCGGAATTGGCCACAACTTTGAAAGAATTGGCATTAAAACTCAAGTCTCATTATTTTAAAGTTGGTTTAATTGATCAGTTACCTTTATTAAAGGATCAATTTAAGAGATTAACGAGTTATGTTGATTTGGGGATGAAGACAGTTTTTCCTTTCTCGAATGCTCTATCGATACGAAGGTTGAAATAAAAGTGATAGCAAAAAAAATTTTGGCTAAGTACAAATTGTATTTATATTGGTTCGAAACCAAGAAAAAAAATTTCACCTCTCAGTGGTCAGAACCGGTAGAAGCGGTCTCCAACATTATCGATACGATGTTCCATCTTCGTATCCATCCACCCAGATCGATCTGTAGTGTAGCTATTCGTATCCATCAGCTATCGGTCTTCAAGCCCATTAATAAGAAATGCTACTGCAAGGTTATGTATCGATCACTCAGTTCCATCGATACGAGACGACAGTTTCGTATCCATCCATTTGAAGACTTCAAGAACTCGTATCCATCGATATGAATCATCTCCAAAGACTTTCTACTTCGTGTCAATAGCCATCGATACGAAACATGTATCCCAACTTCTCAAATCAATCCAGGAGAGGATCAATACGAAGGAAGGACTTAAAATAACTATCGAACGTAGTTACAACTCAAATTTCACATCGATCGAGGAGAGGATCAATACGAAACGCGATCCAAACTAAAACTAAAGAAATTGATAACGACCCATGAACATACAAACATTAACATGCGTGCATGCATGGCAAATTAACATTCAATCTTCAAAATTAACAGGGATTGAATGCTCACCTGATGACAATCAAAACAGTGAACAACAAATCGCTAGCGCTCAACACTCAGTTACAACAAAACACTGCATGATCATTGACAGTCAACAATTCAACATCTATATTACTGGAGATCAATCAAAGGTTATACCTTTTGACGAAAAGACAACAACTACTCAGCGAATCAGATAGAACTTTTTCAGAATGAAGATTGCAGCTTTTCAAAGCACGTCATGCTCACACAAGACATACTTTGGGAGGGAAATGTTATCCCGCCTTTTGGCAAGGCCGTGACACCAAGGACTTGGCTAGAGACCAAGGACAATCCGTCCCGAAGATTGGTTGCTCACAGGTTTACTATAGATACTTGAAAATTTGGTCTAAGTCCGGATCGAGCTACAATTAACGTGACACCACAAGCAAAGCTATGAAAGCCAACTTTCCAAATTTCGGGCCCATTGGAGTTCGTATGCTCAAATTATGGATCAATCAAGATTCACATAGAAGACGTCATTTCGTATCCATCACTTGCGTATCCATCCCCTTTGTATCCATCATCCATCAGCAAGTATCAATTTCTTATCAATCTCCCTCTATCTATTTCGTATCGATCAATCAAGCATCGATACAAAACTAGCAGCCCTTAATCGATATGAAGGAACCAACAGCCAGCATCGATACGAAGCAGCCTCCAACTATCGATACGAAGTAGCATGCGAGCATCGATACGAACAGAGCCACACGGGATCGATATGAAGAAGGCATATTCAAACCAAGGAAGCGGTCTGTTAGCATAATACTCGGATCTCCCCTGAACTATCACTCCATGCCATCACTACACACTTAATCGATACGCACAAGACCGATACGCACAAGACCGATACGAAGCTATCGACACGCACAGTTCATCCAACCTACAAATCCAACCTTCGATAGATCATAACTCAAAATCTATAAGTCCAAATGCTACCAAATTTTCACAGGAGCTTACATACCACCTGAGGAATACCTCTGATCGATCGCAGCCCAAAAGGAGTAGATCTTGATCGATACGAAGAGCACATGGATCGATCAGGGATCGATCCCAAATGACCTCTAATCGATCTGGTGGGCCCACCCACGTGTGAGAAGCGGTATTCCGAGATCTAAGCAAAATATTTCCAGACTGCACCTATAAATAGCAACTTTTTTCCTATAGAAAGGGGACTTTTTGACTCCTCTACGCCGTTACTCTACTGCAACTCGATTGTAACTTGAGTCTTCCAGTGTTGTACTGTTGTAATCAATTATCAATTAGCAATCAAACAGAAAAACATTCAAAGTGGACGTAGTCTACAACGCCGAACTGTTATAATTTCTTGTGTCTTTTCATTTCTGCAAGCTTTTATTGGTATGATTGTTAGATTAGCCTCCTTTTCCATTTAATTTCTTCACTTTAATGTCTTCAGTCACATCCGAAGAGTGTTGTGCCCAATTTTGGTACAAACAAATACCAACTTCTTTTGTTACATTTATAAAATACTTGACTTACTTTTTTCAATCCTATATGTATAATACTTTTAAAATAGGGGCATTTCACTAGAAGGACAAACTTTGCAGTCCAATTAGTTTCTAGGACACACATCTACATAAATTAATTTCAAGGCCAAAGTCAGCAGAATAATTACTTTTAAGGACAAAGTCAATAGTCCAATTACTTTCAAGAACATAATTTCATAGGTTTTTAGGCTTTAGAAACTAATTATTTTGCATTTTGTCTTTAAAAGTAATTATTTAGGTTGTGTGTCCTAGAACCTAATTGCACTTGATAAAGAGGCCCTTATGACTAATTTCCACTTTAAAATATTTATAGTTATGTTAAAATACTTTTAAACAACCTAAAATATATTATAATTATCTATACAGAATATTAGGTAAAAATAACAAATTTTGAAATAAATTAAAAAAATTAATAAACATGAAGCCAATATTTAAAAATTCATAATTAATTATTTCAAATATATTTAAACTTGAAACCAATTTTAAAACACTCTCATATAAGTTAGAAAACAACTCTAAAAAGGTTAGGGTAAAATACTTAATTTAAATATCATTTTTACACAAATTATAGTTTGAAACGGCAAAGATAGCATTTCTCCAAATGCACGAAAACAATTCGCAAAGGTAAATGGTGTTTCAGAAGCAAAGACAGCATTGCAGAAATGCTATATAAAGTTTTTGGGCTGCTTTTTACCTGATTTTGCTACAACTTTGCGACTAGTTTACGATAATTAAACGATTGATTTTTTGTCCAATTTTTTTTACAGTAGGTAGTATCCTTAAAGTACTCAAAATCCATAAAAGAATCCCCTAATAATATTTTATAATTATTTTACAAAATGTTTTGAAAACAAGGTATTTTTCCGAAGTGCTTATAAGCGACTATTTCGCTATAACTTTTCCCACTTCGTTCAACTAGTTACTTAATGTTTTAAACTCCAAAATTATTATAGTTAGAACAAAATATGTTTTTTTGTTAAAATAGTAAAGAAACACCTAAAGAAGTCTCTACAAACGTAAATGTTATTTCTCAACACAAGGTATTTTAAACGTGTTGATATAGCGACCTTTTTCACATCAAACTTTCTTACCATTGTTTAACTAGTTTTAAACCTTTGTAAAACTTGATATTTTACACTAGTAAGTACTTATATTATAATTTGTAAAATCACAAAGAAAATCCTAAGGATGTCTTCCAATGTTGACATAGAAATCACCGAACACAAAGCGATTTCAAAGTGCATCCATAATGACTATTTCGCTTCAAAATTTGACAACTTTGTTTCAACTTTTCCACAGCCTTCCAAACCAATTCCTTGATCTCATATACACCAAAAAATGTGTATGGAACATTAAAATATATACATTCACAATATGTTTACATTTTAACAAATTTAACATAAGTCCAATATAAGGGATTTAAAAGCGCGTTTATAGTGACTTTTTTGTTTCGAACATTCACATACGCACTTTTACATCACATAAAAAATTATCAAACATGCATACGGAAGGTCATGGCTAAATTACAAGTTTTAGGAGGTTTATAAGAGATGTTAAAATAAATATATGTTGCCATTTTCTTTCAAAATCAAGAAGGGTCCAAAAGTGATAACTTGCATTTGTTTTCATATAGCATTTTATAGTTTTGCACAACAACATTATATGAAAAAATATATTCATTTGATGGTGACATAACTCACCTATTTTCAAATCAACACAAGCACAAGCATTCAACTTCCTATCTCAACTTTGCAAGCACACCAAAACACTACCTACTATCACTATAAAAATCCTAATTTTAATTAACATCATTTAGGAGATTTAATTAGATAAATTAAATAGAATAATGTCACGTGTAGTGTGATAAGGAATAAAGATTTGATAATCAACATGGTCAAGCCATAATTAACTAACTAGTTGGTTAATAAGATTATTTTGTGAATTAAGTATAATAGATATATGACAGGGGTAATTTAGAAATAGAAAAACCCTTCATACCTTAAAGCCTCCCTCTACCCTAACATTCACACTTTCACAAAACAAAAGCAATCAAAAGAATATAATGAGGCCAGCCTTTTCTAAGGGTGAAATAATGAAAAATCTAAAGGATATTCAAGAGAAAAGTTAAGAAAACTGAAGCACTCATCAAATCTCAACTATATTGTCAAAATCAAGAAGAATAATAATAAAACCCACTTGTAACATCGCACATTACGATGTCCAAAACTGAATGCTATGGTTGCTACAGTCGTCCATAGTTATTAATTCTAAGCAACAAATTATGGCTATGTTATTCATATCAATAATCAGAAGCGACAGTTGTATTAGTAATTATTGGATGACTAATAACCTGTCTCAATTCTTAGGGACCATCTGTCCAACTTCATAATTTTCATGGGATCACTAAGAAACTATTGGTTTCTACCAATAACCTTCCAATCACAGTTTTCATATTTCATTATCCTTAAGAATCACTGAGATTTGATGAGTTCTTTAGTTTCCCAAACTTAGTGATCCCATGAAAACTATGAAGTCGGACAGATTGTGCCTAAGAATTAAGACATGTTATTAGTCAGCCCATGATTATTGATATGATTATCGCTTCTGATTATTGATATGATTAACATAGCCCCATTTTGTCATCGAGAATTAATAACTATGGATGAGTGCAGCATCCGTAGCAGTTAGTTTTGGGCCTTGGAATGGAGGATGTTACAAGTTGGGTTTCATTATTGTTCACCTTGATTTTGATAATAGAGTTGAGATTTGATGAGTGCTTTAGTTTCCCTAAGTTTGCTCTTGAATCTCCTTTAGATTTTTCATGATTTCCTCCTTAGAAATGGCCAGCCTCTTAATATTCTTTTGATTGCTTATGTTTTGTGAAAGTGAGAATGATAGCAAGAGGGAGGGTTTAAGGTACGAAGGGTTTTCCTATTCATAAATTTCCCATCTCATATATCTATTGTTCTTAAGTCACAAAACAATCTTATTAACCAAGTAGTTAGTTAATTATGGCTCGACCATGTTGCTTATGAAATCTCAATTCCTTATCACACTACGCATCGCATTATTCTATTTAATTTATCTAGTTAAATCTTATGAATAATATTAATTAAAATTAGTGGTGTTAAAGGCTCCCTCCTTAAAGAATTTCTTCCTCGAAATTCAGTAAGGACTATATACTAAGCATATCAAACATGCAAACATCTATAACATCATATAATAATAATACTAGCCTATCCGACCAGTAGAAAGTGAATACACAAAAGATATAGAACATACCATCAAAATAATGCAGGATAAGTCTCTTTAGACATGTCCTCTATCTCCCAAGTACGGTCTTTCTCATTGTCGCTCAACTGAACTTTCACCAACTTGACTATCTTGTTTCTTAACCTCTTCTCGTCTCTTGCTACAACTCGAACTAGTTGTTTTACAAAAGTCAGATCTTGCTCTTCTACTAAATCTTCCAATGCAGTCAGAGCGACAGTATTCTCTAGGTCATGCACATACATCCGAAGATGATATACATGAAACACATTGTGGATACTTGCAAAACTGCTCGGTAACTCTACTCAATATGCAAGCTTTTTTATCCTCTCCATGATAGGGAACAGTCCAACATATCTTGGTGCTTACTTTCCCAACTTTTCAAATTGTACACACGCTTCATCGGTGATACTTTAATAAAAATATGATCTCTAACTAAGAAATAAAGATCCTTACGCCTCTTATTTGCATCACTTTTCAGTCTAGTCTTAGCTTCTCTCATCCTATCCCGGATTACCTCAGTCTTCGCTATGGCTTCACTTACTATATCTGTACCTAGAACCAATATGTCTCGGGTCTCTAACCAACAAGTTGGCGATTTTCATGGCCTTCCATACAATGCTTCGAAAGGCGCTATTCCTATACTAGTCTAATAGATATTATTATAGGAAAACTCAACCAAGTGTAAATGGTCTTCCCACGTCCCATCACAATCTTGTACATAAGCTCTCAATAAATGCTTGAGTACCTTATTGACTCTCTCTATCTACGTATATGTCTCAGAGTGATAAGTGGTACTCATCTTAAGCATGTTACCTAACACTCCTGTAGACTCTTACAGAATTCACTTGTAAACAATTCATCCCTATCACTGACTGTACTACTAGGAATCCCATGCAGTCTATATGTGTTCTTCATAAACAACTTAGCCAAAACAGGAGCCATCCTGGTAGACCTAACGGGAATGAAATGTGCACTCTTGGAAACACCCCCACACCCCTTAGTATTCCCAAAAAGGGCACACAAAAGGAAGTGGTGCATTATAGGTATAGCTAAAGCATCATAAAGACAAAGATTCACAAGACAATTAAGTAAAAGCAGTGGAAAACATTTAAGTAGTAATTCATTATTCAGAATTAAACTTCATAAAATAAGGCATAAAAGCAGAATATGTCTCAAAAACCAAATACTCATGTCTTATGAAAAATACATCTCAGTCTTAGAATTAGAGTACAAAAATAATAATAATAATCCCTCTCATAAGTGCCAGTACATGAAAATCCAAATGAAAAGAAAAATGAAAAGAAGAAGAATACGTGAAATACTCCAGGAATATATCTCCAAGCAATCTGAATCTACTGTCCTCGACCCTGCTGGCCTATGGAGAAAAAAGGGAAATAGAGGAGTGGGTCAAACAATAAGTCTGGTGACTGAAAGTAATTACTACCATTTCTAAGCAAGATAAAGATAATAGACTAAACAACAATTCTATTTCGAAAGGAAATAAAGGAAAGTTAAAACTCGCATGGAGTATTATTTGACTGTTTGCTTTGATTATTTGCTTTGATTGTTTCGATTGTTTGCACTTTTCTTAAACTGCTTTGATTAGGCTGAAATCCTTATTCTACCCTTTGATCGGCCTATCTATCTCTGTTGTGCCACTATGAGCTGATCCAATCCTGTTGGTCCCACAGAAAAAAGACATGTCTTTAGCGTGTAGGACGTAGTAGTGAATTATTTACCTTAATCGATGCCACATGCTTGGTTCAGTACAGACTAACGGTCGCACCTTATTTGACCCTTTATTTACCCTAATCAGCATAAGCGTGCCCAGCCTCACTTAACTGTTGTGAGACCATCAGTCCAAGACCTGAAAGGGAATGCTGCCTAGCCTCACCTAACTGTTGTGAGACCATCAGTCGTAGACCTGAAAGGGAATGCTGCCGGTACTGGTCATAACAAACAATCTTCTAATTTTGCGCCCCTTGCCCAAATCCCCAGATTTGAGCCTCTATCTATTGGCCACTTATTTATGCTAATCAGCATAAGCGTGTCCCAGCCTCACCTACTATTCTGAGACCATCAGTCTTAGATCTGAATGGGAATATTGTCGGTATGGGCCATACTTCTATGTTTGCTTATTAACTTAATTCAAGATCTAAGTTTTAAAATAAGCCTCTTTTATTATCTTTGCTATATTTGCTTATTAACTTAATCCAAGATCTAAATTTTAAAATAAGCCTCTTTTGTTATCTCTTTCTTTCTAATTATAACCTATGTTATAATTGTTACTCTTCTATTTTCTCTTTTTAGTTATAACCACTTGTTATAATCATGCTTGCAAATATCTTAAATTTTCCTATTTTACTCCATCTCTATTTTATTTCAGTTTTTCTTATTTTAGATCCGATTTCTGTAAATTTAGTGTTTTTCTATTTTAATCCATATTAGCAAATTCTTCTCTTTTTAATTTATTCGCCTAAAAAGGGATTAAATCTCTATAAAAAGAAATTAACATTTACAGGCTAAATTTTAACTTTAAAACAGATGTAAATAACTGTAAATAACCGTAAATAGCTGAATAAAATAGACTGAAAAGAACTTCTGAAATTGACTTAAAAACTAACTGTAAATAACTTATATAAAAACTATCTCAAAATTGTAGAAAAACTACAACTATCGAGAACCTTATTATTTTAATTACTTAAAAATCTAAAATAATTACAAAACACTCACATGTGGTTCTTAGCTTTAGTCCTTGGCCTTCTCGGATCCACTTCTAGGGCGTAGAATATTTTTAATCAAAAAGATTTCCTCCCTAGAAAATTTTTCTATTTAGGGTTCAGTCTCTGCCAATGAACCCAACCCTAATGGGAGAAAATCTTAATAATAAAAATAGCTAAACCTAGGGTTCTATTTATAGTGTGACTTAGGGATCTCAGACCGTTTGATTTGAAGATTAAATCTGGTGCAACCACGTCATAGTCTCTCTAGGAACCATCAGATGCAGCTATGAATGCACGAGATTTGACAAAGAAGCAAAATATGGTTATCGGCTCGTACCTGGACATTTTCATGTTCAGGGATTTTGGCGGGTCGACCTGAGGGGTTTATGGGTAGACCCGACCCTAGTGAGGGTCGACTCCTAGGGTCGTTTCTCTTTTTTTTGCATTTTAGTTTATTAAATTCTGAATTCTTGTTTCACTAGTAACTTCTCCCTACTAACTCGGATTTCGACAAGTTATATATGGAAATTGATCAGAAAATTGCCATGGACCCAATGGTGGAACTCTTGTAGCTCGATTCTGAAAATTTCACAAACTTATTTTATTATTTAATTAATTTTTTATTTAATTATTATAGCTCAAATTTTGGGTTGTTACATTCTCTCCTCCTTAAAGGATTTCGCCCCTGAAATCTCCAAGGACAGAAGAATGAAATAAATATTTTCATCCAAATTCTACAACAACATATTCAATCATCAATTATTACATCCATTCTCCTTAAGCTTTCTAATGTAGTTTATGTTATCTGCAATAGTGTAGTGTCAATGTCCCTAACTAATGCAAAAGATTAGGCGGTCTACTGGTTCAGTCGACCTCCTTTTTATTAAATCATGTCCATGCCATGTATCCAAATGAATGAAAATTCCATAATGACAACTGATAGTTCAATATGCGTGCTACAATCATCATCCAAATGCAACAATTATATGATAATCACCCATTCATAGCAACCATGAAATAAAAATGCAAGTGCACACACATCCATATGCTTTAGTGACCTAGCTAGGTCGATCCCTAAGAGATAATAGTGCCTAGTGTGTGTGTATGTGTCCATTAGCAACCACTAGCAACCACTTGCAACCACTAGCGTCCATCATACATAGCATGTTCTAGTAACATGTTTACATTCAGTCCTACCATCCATAGGTTAAATCCTAAGATATACCCTTCCAAAGGATACTAAAGGAAAGAACCTATTCAAAACTAAAGATGGAAATAGGAAAATCAAGACGTACCATCGAAAAGATGCAGATAAGAGGTACGTATTTTCTCCTCCGCCTCCCACATAGTGTCCTCAATACTATCTCCCCACTGCACCTTAACCAAAGGGACTACCTTATTCCTAAGTTTTTTGATATCATGTCCAACGATCTTGGTAGGAATGCAATGAACTGATGCCTCTCTCTCCACTTCAAATTCCTCAAGTTCGCTAGGTTCCACTACCTCTACTGAATCATGTAAGCACTTTCTCAAGTGTGAAACATGAAAAACATCATGAACTCCCGTGTGCCTCTTCGATAGCTTTATCCGATACGCCATCTTCCCTACCCTTTCCACAATGGGGAACGGTCCTACGAATCTGGGAGCAAGTTTCCCACTTGATCCAAACCTTAATACCTTTCTTAGCGAAGACACCATAATGAAAACCAAATCTCCTACCTCAAACTCAATATCCCTTCTTCTCTTATCTGCATAGGATTTCTGTCCATCTTGGGTCGTCTTAATTATTCTTCTAATCAAACCAATCTTCTCCGAAGTCTCTCTAACCATGTCGGGACCAAGTAGCAACATTTTTGTAGACTCTAACCAACATGAAGGCGACTTGCCAGGTCTGCCATAAAGGGCTTCAAAAGGAGACATCCCAATGCTAGCCTGAAAACTATTATTATATGCGAATTCCAGTAAAGGAAGGTGCTCCTCCCAAGTTCCTCCAAAATCAAGAATGAACATCCTCAACAAATCCTCGAGAACTCTATTAACTCTCTTTGTTTGGCCATCCGTTTAAGGGTGATCGGACGTACTCAATCTAAGCTATGTCCCTAAAGCCTCTTGCAAGCTTCCCCAAAACTCGCTAGTAAAGATAGGGTCTCTGTCGCTCACTATGCTAGAGGAAACTCCATGATGTCGGACTATCTCACGAACATATAAGGATGCCAAATAAGGTGCTGTCATCTTACTCTTGACCGGAATGAAGTGGGCGCTCTTTGTCAAACGATCTACAATTACCCAACTACTGGTATTCCCCTTCCTAGATCGGGGTAAACTATCTATGAAGTCCATTGAAACACTATCCCACTTCCATTCGGTTACATCCAATGGTTGAAGCAATATGTCAGGCCTTTGCTGCTCCGCCTTAACTCTTTGGCACACAAGACACTTAGCCACAAAATCTGCTACATCCTTCTTCATTCCACTCCAATAAAACACTTTCTTCATGTCCCTATACATATTATCACCACCCGGATGAATAGTCATCCGAGAATGGTGTGCCTCTGCTAGAACTGCTCTCATCAAATCACCAGTGCGGAGGACACAAAGTATTTCATCTCTCCTTAGCCACCCTTTACTATCGATGGAATAACGTTGGAGATGTTTAGAGACCTCTCCTCTACTAATCCTATCCAGAATATCCACAAATAAACCCCCTCTTGAGACTACATGCCCCAAGAAATGCACCTCCTTATGCCAAAAGTGACACTTCGAGAACTTTTCTTTCAACTGATGAACACGAAGTGTACGAAGAACCTCCTTAAGATGAATAGCATGCTTTTCCATACTCTTGGAAAAAACCAGAAATCGCCCACAAATACTACAATGAACTTATATAGGACATCTCGAAAAACATGGCTAATCAAATCTACAAAATAGGCTAGGGCGTTGGTCGGCCCAAATGGCATAACCAACCACTCAAAGAGTCCATCGGGTGTCCTAAATGTTGTTTTATCATCAGCGACCCTTAGTTGATGAAACCCAGTGGCTAAGTCAAATTGAGGAAACACTGAAGAGCCAACCAACTGATCGAAAAGATCGTCTATCCTAGGAAGTGGGTAACGGTTCTTCTTCGTGAGCTTATTCAACTCTCTATAGTCTACGCAAAGTCGAAGGGAACCATCCGCCTTTCTAGCGAAGACGATTGGTGCTCCCCACTTAGATATGCTCTGTCTGATGAAGCTTTTCTCCAAGAGCTCACCAATCTGCTTACTTAACTCCTTCCTCTCCCTAGGAGCCATATGTCTCACGGGCAATGCCACTGGCTTATCATTGTCATTCAGATAGATCCTAAAGTCGATCTCTCTCTTAGGAGGTAGTCCTCTAACCTCCTCAAAAACGTTTGGGAAATCTCTAAAAACTGGAACTGAATCTAACTCTCCTAGTGATGAATCAAGGGAATAAAGGAAGCTCAACATGACTGACCCTTGTGGGTCGCAAGAAACCTCGAGAGTCCGCCTGCTACATGTCTCTAGCCTAACGACTCTCCTCTCGCAGCCAATATCGCACTATAAGTTGATAACCGGTCCATCCCAAAAATCATCCCGTATCCCGAAAATCCCAGTACATAGGCATCACAATCAAATTCTACGCCTAGTATAAAAATTTTCAAACCCCTACAAATCATGGATAAATGTGCGAATCCTCCTACGGGGTTCGAAACAACTATAGGGTCAACTACTAGAGAAATATCTAAGTGCAAACAATCAACCAAGGAACTAGAAATGAAAGAATGCGATGCTCCGGAGTCAAAAAGAGTTCGAATAGGAAAATTTGAAAGAGAAATCAAACCTTTAATAGATACTTTCCTACCTCGATCTGGTCCACTACTAGAAGGTGCTGCATCCAAAGCCTGTACTTGCGCCGTAGGTGTGCCTGCTCTCTGCCCCGTCCTCTAAGGACAAGCTCTACTAAGGTGTCCAGGCTGCCCACAGTTGTAACAGCTCCCCTTCATTGTGTCCTTCTTACAGTCCTTTGTGAAATGCCCAACCAATGCACAATTATGACATTTCTCGCCCTTATTGATCTATCCCTTCTGAGGTCCTCCTCCTTTCTTCTTGTCCTTATCCTTCTTACCCTTCCACCAATGCTTCATAGAGTTTTCTGTTTTAGGAACCTCCTTAACCACTTCTTTCTTAACAACATCTGATATAAGAGTCATTTCCACAAGTGATTCATATGTCGCTCCCATAGGTACATTTGTTAATGCCAACCCTTGGAGGGGCTGGTTCAAACCCTTAGCAAATTTGATGGCCTTCTTATGTAGTATATTAACAAGCTCCATTCCGAACTGCGATAACTCATTAAACTAATTTATATACTCTTTCACCGAAAGACTCCCCTGCTTCAAACTAATAATCTTCTCCAACTGCATGATTTCCTCGGCTTGCGAGAAGAACTTTCTCTCAAACCTTTCTTGAAATCCAAACCAACCAATGTCTCCACCCTCCATCTCTAAAATCTCCCACTAGTAAGAAGACTCTCCCTTCAGCTGCCAAGATGCAAGTTGAACTCTCTACCGGTCTTCCAATCCTAACAGCCCAAATATCCTCTCTAGATTCCTCAACCAAGCTCGTGCCTCTATGAAATCCTCCGTGCCAGAAAATGTCTTGCCTCCTAGACTAGCGAAATCCTTGCATAGCTTAGAAAAATTTGCTGCTGCAGGTGGATTAACGGGATCTCCACCCACCGGTGCTGCATTGGGCGCTTGCCCTTGCACCTTTGGTGCCGTAGCTTGGAGGTATCAACGGAACCAGGCAAGGACTTGAACACGCTCTAGACGATTTGGGCATCCGTAATTCTACGCAAAGAAAAGAAAATTTAGGCTCGAAAGAATCGAAAGAAGGTTGAACTGGACTTTGAGGGGATTTTTATCAAAACTCTCTTATACTAGAAAACTATTTCTATAATAAGAGTTTCTTTCTGAAAAATAGTTTTAGTTTGAAGATATGTTAACTTTGAAAAGTACTTTACTTTTAAAACAAGTTTTCAGGAATCATGTAACCGTAGTCTCTAATACCAAGTGAAACACCCCACACCCCTTAGTATTCCCAAAGACGGAACACCAAAGGATGTGGTGCATTATATGTATAGCTAAAACATCACAGGGACTAAGATTCACAAGGCAATTAAGTAAAAGCGGTGGAAAACATTTAAGTAGTAACTCATTATTTAGAATTAAACTTCATAAAATAAGGCATAAAAGCATAATATGTCTCAAAAACCAAATACTCATGTCTTATGAAAAATACATCTCAGTCTCAGAATCAGAGTACAAAAATAATAATAATCATCCCTCTCATAAGTGCAAGTACATCAAAAGCCAAATGAAAAAAAATGAAAAAAAGAAGAATACATGAAAAACTCCAAGAATATATCTCCAAGCGATCTGAATCTAATGTCCTCGACCCTGCTGGCCTATGGGGAAAAAGGGGAAATAGAGGAGTGGGTCATACAATAAGTCTGGTGAGTAAAAGTAATTACTAGCATTTCTAAGCAAGATAAAGATAATAGACTAAGCAACGGTTATAGTTTAAAAGGAAATAAAGGAAAGATAAAACTCGCATAGAGTACTATTTGACTGTTTTCTTTGATTATTTGCTTTGATTGTTTCGATTGTTTGCACTTGTCTTAAACTGCTTTGATTAGGCTGAAATCCTAATTCTACCCTTTGATCGGCCTATTCTATCTTTGTTGCGCCAGTGTGAGTTGATCCAATCATGTTGGTCCCACAGCAAAATGACACCTCTTTAGCAAGTAGGATGCAATAGCGAATTATTTACCATAATCGTTGCCGCACGGTCGGTCATCGCCGGTACACACTAACTGTCGCCCATTATTTTACCATTTTTTTACCCTAACTTGCATAAGTGTGCCCAGCCTCACCTAATTGTTGTAAGACCATCAGTCCTAGATCTAAAAGGGAATGTTGTAGAGCCTCACCTAACTGTTGTGAGACCATCAGCCCTAGACCTCAAAGGGAATGCTGTCGGTACTGGTCCTAACAAACAATCTTCGAGTTTTGCGCCCCTTGCCAAAATCCTCATATTTGAGCCTCTATTTATTGGCCACTTATTTACTCTAATCAGCATAAGCGTGTCCCAGCCTCACCTACTATTGTGAGACCATCAGTCCTAGATTTGAAAGGGAATGATGTCGGTACGGGCCTTACTTCTATGTTTACTTATTCACTTAATTCATGATATAAGTTTTAAAATAAGCCTCTTCTATTATCTCTGCTATATTTTCTTATTAACTTAATTCGAGATCTAAGTTTTAAAATAAACCTCTTCTGTTATCTCTTTCTTTCTAATTATAACCTATGTTATAGTTGTTACTCTTCTATTTTCTCTTTTTAGTCATAACCACTTGTTATAATCATGCTTGCAAATATCATAAATTTTCCTTCAGTCCATCTCTATTTTATTTCAGTTTTTCTTATTTTACATCCGATTTCTGTAAATTTAGTGTTTTTATATTTTAATCCATATTAGCAAATTCTTCCCTTTTTAATTTATTTGCGTAAAAAGGAATGAAATCTCTATAAAAAGAAACTAACATTTACAAGCTAAGTTTCAAATTTAAAATAGTTGTAAATAGTTGTATATAATTGTAAATAACTGTAAATAACTAAAAATAACTGAATAAAATAGCTGAATAAAATAGGCTAAAAAGAACTTCTGAAATTTATTTAAAAACTAACTGTAATTAACTTATATAAAAACTGTCTCACAATTGTAGAAAAACTACAACTATTGAGAACCCTATTATTTTAAATTACTTAAAAATCTAAAATAATTACAAAGCACTCACTTGTGGTCCTTAGCTCTAGTCCTTGGCCTTCCCAGATCAACTTCTAGGGTGTAGAATATTTTTAATCAAAAAGATTTCCTCCCTAGAAAATTTTTCTATTTAGGCTTCAGCCTTCGGCAATGAACCCAAATGGGAGAAAATCCGAATGAGAAAAATAGCTAGGCCTATGGTTCTATTTATAGTGTAACTTAGGGATCTCAGGCCGTTGGATTTGAAGATAAAATCTGATGCAACCACGTCATAGGATCTCTAGGAACTATCGGATGCAGCTACGAATGCACGAGATTTGACAAAAAAAGAAAAATATGGTTATCGGCTCGTACCTAGACATTTTCACATCCAGGGATTTTGGCAGGTCAACCTGAGGGGTTTATTGGTCGACCCGACCCTGGTGACGGTCGGCCCCTAGGGTCGTTTTTTTTCATTTTAGTTTATTAAATTTTGAATTCTTGTTTCACTTGTAACTTCTCCATACTAGCTCGAATTTCGACAAGTTATATATGGAAATTGATCAGAAAATCACCACGGACCCAATGGTGCAACTCCCGTAGCTCGATTCTAACAATTTCAAAAACTTATTTTATTATTTAATTAATTCGTTAATTAATTATTATTGCTCAAATTTTGGGTTGTTACACTCTTTGTAACGACCCGTAAATTTCAACTGTTTTAATAACGTAATTAGTTGAAATTTTGTGAAATTTTAAATGATAAAATTTGGAAATAAGATTTAATATTTGGAATACAATTAGTTAAACATAGCAACTGGTAAATTTTCGTCCAAAAATACGAAAGTTCATTTCGCGCGTAAATTTACTTCAATTTAATCAGTTAAAAAGCGATGAAAATAAAATGTTTCCGAAACCTAAATATTTTTACATAGAAAAATTCTAAAACATCTTCTGAGCAAGATGTCAGTTTGTCGTTTTTCCAAATTCGGACATCTTTGGCTCCGTCGATCTTATTTTTCAGTATTTTTCTTGCATTTTTCGCTGGTTGAAATTTCGAATTTTTATAATTCAATCATACCACTGATATCTGTATACCGTTTTGATCGTCTCATCGTGTTGACCTCTCTGGTATATTCAATTCTGTGTTTTGAAGTCCGGTACGCAGCGGAATGCGCGGAAACGGTATCCGTATCGGTACTGGTTTTGTGTTTGTTGGTTATTGTGACTTTTCATTGTTCACCGCACAATACCAACAACTATTTACATTTATATTTATTTAGATTCTTGTGCCTGACCTTTATCATTCCCAACTTACCATTTACATTTGCTTTATTGCTCTTCATACCGGTTCATCTTTTGTTCAAACCGGTTCCTTTGTTTTATTTTTCTCCCATGGCCAAGCAGCCCCTCCTTCACGCAATCTCCACTCCCTCACTTCCTTCCATCTAACTGGCCCGCAACCAACGTTTCTTTTTCCCAGGGCGTGCTTTGCCTTTGTGATGAACTCCTACTTCGAATGTGATATGCACTTGCGATATCAAATGATAAACCCTGTTATTTAAAGACCACCAACGCTCCAACAAACCCAGGCTCGCATTCACCTCATACGCCTCTAACGCCGTAGCTCCTCCGCCGTGGCCAGCTCGCAGCACCCCACCCTGCGCCTCCTCTTTCAGCTGTACCTTCCACTCTCCCTGCCATAGCCGCCTGAGACGGCAGCTCCTCCATTCGCCACAGTGCCCTTCATTTGCTCGACTCACTTTTTCCACCTCCGTGCGTGTATGTACATTCCTAGCTAGCCGGTCAGTATACAATTATATTTGTTAGTTATATAATATTAGTTACTAAAACCTGTTAGTATAGTTTATTATATGAGTATAATGTAGAGTTATTTTACACTATTGTATATGTACATATGGATTAAATATAAAGTAAGGTATTATATTTGTATGAAAGTGTATATGGGTTTAGTTGTTTATACGTAAGTTATAATGTTGTTATACTGATCTTGATATAAGCACTGGTCCTAAAAAAAAGTATAAAGGTTTATATATGTTTGTAGTTATATAGGTTTGGTTATATAAAGTATATACATATTTGTTTATGAATGTGATAGTACAAATTTTATATATAACCTGCAGTCTTCGTTTTGGGCAAGTTTAAATATAGTGTAGTTTATGTATCAATTTATATGTTATTTTATATATTATATAAGTTGTTTATGTGTATGGGACCGTATGAAAAAAAAAACTTGTTGTTTATAAGAGTTTTCCTATAGTGTCATATGCGTTTTACAATAGTGTAAGTGTGTATTGTTTCTATAATAAATATTGATTTAAAACTAGAACTATTGTATATGTCAGATGCTGTTTAAATATAATGTATGTCTATAAGGCTATGATTTGGTGTATAGCCTGTGAGTGTATTTTAATATTTAGTTATAGTACGATATATATTGTTATAATCAAGTTGAAGTATAATTATAAGTATTGCTTGCCAGTACACATTTATATAAAGAGTCATAGAAAATGTTATTTTATAAGTTTATTTTATGATGTCGAGTGGTGTACATATGATATATAATTCATGTAGAATATATGCCTTGATTCTGTATTGATTTGAATATGATATATATAATAATTTTGATTTCTATTTTACCAATGTCATAAGGCTTATCAAGTCTTGACTTTATATAACATATATATTTTGTGTGGTTAATTGAATAGTGATTTAGAAATTTTTATATTATTTTAATATTTGTTTAAATTGAAATATTGAAAAAATTATACATAATATAATAATAATGTTTATATTTTCAGTTATATCAACTGATTCAATTTGTTTCATCGATTTCTGGTATCAGCTCTATCCGTCGAATTCGTGCCCATCTCACTTTGCTTCGGAATGCGTGTTTGGATTCGTAACTCAAATTTCAATGTCTATCCTCTCTAGCCTCGAAAGGTGAGCAATCACTCACGATTAATGTTCTTTTATTTATTAAATTTGATTTCAATTGAAACGACAATTGAAATATGCTGTTGTTAGTTAATTACACTGTTATATATGCTATTGCCTGTATCAGTTCACCTGTGACATCTGACACATTATCTGTTAATTTTTTTATGCGATGATAATACAGTTTGGCTGATAATTGATTGATTGTTGATGTTTATATTGGACGTTGAATTGTTAGTGTTAAATGATAAATAGTATGCAAAATTGAAATGGATATAGGATAGTTAACAATTTTAAAACTGATTTATATGTTAAATTTGATTAGTGAATATGACCCCTTTTAATTGTTAAATTAATTGACATGTAGAATAGTAATAATTACACTTTGAACTATCGACGTATATTGGATTAATTGTTGTAGTGTAAAATTTGAAATTGAATGACAAGTGAAAACCATAATGTAATAATCTTTAATCTACATGAAATGATAGTGTAGATTCTAGAAATAATTATATTAATTCGCACAAACAACAATGCGAATTAATACGGTTATTTCGGGATTATTTGAATTGATTATTGGATTGATATTGATTATTGTTATTGCTTGTTTATTTACTTTGACACCATCCCAGTTATCACACTACAAGTTCCCTTTGTTATGTTTTGATTTTTAAATTGAATTGGAATCGGGTTGAAATGATAAATACCCAAAAATTGAACTTTGACCTAGGATAGAGAATTAAATAAAACCCGATTGGTCAATAAATTAATTTAATAATAAACGAAGTTTTTATTTGAATAAATAATATGGTTTTGAAATGAAGTTGAAATTTGAATTTAATGAAAGGAAAATGTTAATATTTAATAATCTGAAACAAAATATTAACAATGTAATTGATGAAAAGAATGTTGTTAAATTTGAGAAATGATTTAATAATTAAGTTTGAAATTATAATTAAGTTTGAATTATTAAACTTTGAAATGATTTAATAATTAAGTTTGAAATTATAATTAAGTTGAAATTATAAAACTTTGAAATTATTTAATAATTAAGTTTTGAATTATTTAATAATTAAATAAGATTGAATTATTTAATGATTAAATTGAATTGAATTCTTTAATAAGTAAAATTGAACTTTTGAATAAGTGAATTTTACTTCGTAAATAATTGAAATTGAGTTTCCTTTATTAATTAAGCTTTGGAAAATTATTTACGAAAGTAAATAAGTGAAATTGAATTTCTTTAACAAGAAATGAAAATGTGATTATTTGAAATAAATGTACGAAAGACTTGAAATTTAAAGAATTTGGTTTGATGAATTAAATTTAATTTAATGAAATTTGTAAGTTTTGATATAATGAAGTTGAATTTAAATAATGGATTTAATGAATTGGAAATTTAATAGAAATTGTTTTGAATGGCAAATTAACTTAACGAATATTGAATGAAATCAATAAATGAGTTTAAATTGATTCGAATGTTAAATAAAATTTATTTAAATGATTTCGGAATGAAACTTATATACGAACTTGAATCCAAATTTGAATTGTTTTAAATAATTTGAATTTGATTTAAAAGATTTTGAAATGGTAAATTGGAAGTTTGAAACGAAAATTTTGGAAATTGATTTCGAAAGACAAATGAAATATTGATTTACGAATTGAAATTAAAATTGAAATTGATTTGGTTTTGAAATAAATAAACGACCAATCGGTGTAATAATTACGAAAGTTATTAAAGAGACCGGGATCGGTAATGGATATACTCTCTATCTAAACCGAAACCACTTTAATAACTATGCGCGGAGTGATGATCCAGAATGAAGTGGTTGGAATGATGTACGTGATGATTGAAGAAAGAGAACGATGATGGATAGCCTTGACACTTATGTCAAATTGGAAATGACTAAAACAGGAGCTGTGCCGGGCCATGGAGGATTAGCTACCTCAAGTGGACACACTTCTTCGAACTACTTATACTTGTTGTCGATTGGTGCACCCTTGATTTTGGGAGTGTTGTTTCACGGTGTTGCGGGCGCTGCGACGTTGCGTTCTCACCAGTCCGGATCAGGCGAACGGTAGTATCACTACCTTGGGTATTTCCTCATGTGCCTTGTCATACTTATATTCCATTTATACGCGACCACTACGATTTTGTTTTGTACCTTTAGTATATGGATTGCCCTCTGGTGACTTCCGGTTTTGGGGAAACTACGGTCTTGTATATGCTTTTGGGAATAAAAATATGTTAAGGGTGGAATGGGCCATGACTTAACGCTATTTTGATATCTTATTGTTACTGATAGACATTATCTACTTAGCGTACATTTCTACATAGTAGATAGTTTAACGGATCCTTAAAGGATGGTTATTCCAAACATCCTTTGAGTTACTTGTATTTCAATTGCTATTTCACTTGAGTTGGATTTATTAATATAAGAATGTTAATCCTGACTCGAGTGTTTTGTATTTTGCTTTACGCTCGGGTCAGACTGAGTGTACCAGTATTCGAGACTCACCTTTGGAGTTGGAGCTTTGCTTGAAGATCCAGCCATCTATTTTGTTTTCAGTATTCGATGATTCCAGTGATGTATTCTGATTTGTATCTGTTGTATCGTATTACTCTTCTATTGTAAACTCTGATGTATTTTATATATTCATATAGTACCTTTATGAACTACTATCTCTTTTATTTCCGCTTCATTTATTACTCTGTATCTGTGATCTGTGATTATTTATTTACTGTATATGTTCAGTTTTGCCAAATTTAAATTAACAACGCGGTATTTTGAGCAATTCAACTCCGGCATGAGTGTCTACATATACACTTATAATGGATGCGAATGGTCCAAAATATCGGGTCGTTACAGTTGGTATCAGAGCTTTGGTAGCTCTAGGCAAAACTTAACATATAGGGTAAATGTATTTACAGAATCACTCTCATTCGAGTTTCAATCTCTTCCTTTTGATTCGATTCCTTTGAATTTTGGAACGTTCCCTGCGGTTCCGAAATTCATTCGTGTCCCTCATTATTCGTCTTCTTTCAATTCTGGAGCACCCCATAACTCCATTTTGAATGATATCTATAATAGATCGGCAGTCTCGCCAATCTTCGAATGATTCGTGAAGGAGGAAAACTCCTTTACAATTGGCATCGATTTACCGGAGATTTCTGTATCCTCGGTTTACGATGCTATTTATCTCCTGCTATACCTGAATTCTATTTCTTGAGATCGAATGTCGATTTACCTCGGAATTCAGCATCGACCTTATTCTTGAAGTTACGGACGACCCGGTTAAGGTTGCCCGTGAATTAAATAAGCTTATCCATCTCCCGATTCTGTTAATCGAATTATCTTATCTTCTGTTCCAAACTTATCTTCGAATCAAATTTCTCTTTGATTTGAGTCCATCAAATTTGAAACCCTATCCTTATTTTGAATATTCATTCCTGTATCGTCGAGCAAAGAAATGTATTTGTAAACTAATATATAAATGTTTTAAATATATGATGTGTTGTTTGAGTTGTTGATGTTGATTTGGGTTTTCGATCGATTCGTCTGATCAACGCTATCGATAGAATTTCCAAAACGCTTGAACAGAGCAAACTGACACAATATTACATTTTAATTTTGGTAAATGGAATAAATTTTTAATAATTATATTATATATATATAAGTATGATTTTCTGAATTTTTATAGTTAATTGAATTGTTTGTTAATAAATAATATTGGATTTTAAATATGTCACCTAAACCAATGGCTTTTGCCTCATATATAAATAATTGAAAAAAACATGGTTTATAATTTATTTGAGAATTGTAATGAATTTAAATCAAAAATTTGAGAATTTAATTTCCGACGATTTCAAACTTTGGTTTTAAAGTTTTAAAGGTGTATAATATAAAGTATTTTCGAATAGAAATCGTTTTCAAAGAATTTTAAAATGTTGAAATCAGTGCTCTTCTCTTTGTCGCTGGAAAATAATTTTGGTGATGGCGGCCGCATCATCGACATTTATTTTCGAGTTTCGAAATGGAGAAACTATTCTATAGCTTTGCTACGGTTTTGTTTTGAGAAAAAAATATATAAAATATATTTTGATTTGAATTTCTTCAGTATATTTTGATTTATATATAATATATTTATATCAAATTAAATTGTTTAAAGTTAGTCGGAAATAAAATTCTTAAATTTTGTTAAAGGATGATTTTAATTATAAATAAAACCAAAATTTGGAATAAATATTTAAACTTGAATAATTGAATTGAGAAAATTTTATTTGTATATTGTTCAACTGCATTCTAATACAACTTACCTAAATCATTCAGAAGTTGAATATGTAATTGGATAATATATAATATAAATTGAATTTATAAATAAAATTTGAGTGTTTATAATAAATGTTATACACTAAATTTTGATTATAAAGATGTTAATAGAGTTAGATAGGATAATAAGTAAACTCAGTTAATAATGAAATAAATTTGTTTTGAAAGAATTAATAAATTGAAATTTGATCAACATATGAAAATACCTTGAATTTAAAAGAAATTAATAGATGTAAATTAATTTAAATCGAAACATTTATGGTTTAAATTAATTTATATGGGTTAAATATATGTGGTTAGATATATTAAGTAGAATAAATTTAACAATAATTTGGAATAAAGAAGAATTTAAATTGTTGAAAATAAAATATGATTATAATAAAAGATTATTCAAATTTATGGTTTTAGAAATTGTAAATTAAGGATAATTGGATAATAAGATAATGAATTTAGAAATAGTTGAGATTAATTTTAGTAAAATCAAATGGATTAAATCAATTATTGAATATCAGTTAATTTAAATTTGAATTTATATGGTTTAAATTAATTGTTATTTTGTTTTTCAAATCTGTTTTCTTTCTGGTTGTTTCTATTCTCCTACCTCGTTCCTTTTCGAGGACGAAAAGTTTTGAGTGGGGGAGAGTGTAACGACCCATAAATTTCAACTGTTTTAATAACGTAATTAGTTGAAATTTTGTGAAATTTTAAACGATAAAATTTGGAAATAAGATTTAATATTTGGAATACGTTTAGTTAAACATAGCAACTGGTAAATTTTCGTCCAAAAATACGAAAGTTCATTTCGCGCGTAAATTTACTTCAATTTAATCAGTTAAAAAGCGATGAAAATAAAATGTTTCCGAAACCTAAATATTTTTACATAGAAAAATTCTAAAACATCTTCTGAGCAAGATGTCAGTTTGTCGTTTTTCCAAATTCGGATATCTTTGACTCCGTCGATCTTATTTTTCAGTATTTTTCTTGCATTTTTCGCTGGTTGAAATTTCGAATTTGTATAATTCAATCATACCACTGATATCTGTATACCGTTTTGATCGTCTCATCGTGTTGACCTCTACGGTATATTCAATTCTGTGTTTTGAAGTCCGGTACGCAGCGGAATGCGCGGAAACGGTATCCGTATCGGTACTGGTTTTGTGTTTGTTGGTTATTGTGACTTTTCATTGTTCACCGCACAATACCAACAGCTGTTTACATTTATATTTATTTAGATTCTTGTGCCTGACCTTTATCATTCCCAACTTACCATTTACATTTGCTTTATTGCTCTTCATACCGGTTCATCTTTTGTTCAAACCGGTTCCTTTGTTTTATTTTTCTCCCATGGCCAAGCAGCCCCTCCTTCACGCAATCTCTACTCCCTCACTTCCTTCCATCTAACTGGCCCGCAACCAACGTTTCTTTTTCCCAGGGCGTGCTTTGCCTTTGTGATGAACTCCTACTTCGAATGTGATATGCACTTGCGATATCAAATGATAAACCCTGTTATTTAAAGACCACCAACGCTCCAACAAACCCAGGCTCGCATTCACCTCATACGCCTCTAACGCCGTAGCTCCTCCGCCGTGGCCAGCTCGCAGCACCCCACCCTGCGCCTCCTCTTTCAGCTGTACCTTCCACTCTCCCTGCCATAGCCGCCTGAGACGGCAGCTCCTCCATTCGCCACCATGCCCTTCATTTGCTCGACTCACTTTTTCCACCTCCGTGCGTGTATGTACATTCCTAGCTAGCCGGTCAGTATACAATTATATTTGTTAGTTATATAATATTAGTTACTAAAACCTGTTAGTATAGTTTATTATATGAGTATAATGTAGAGTTATTTTACACTGTTGTATATGTACATATGGATTAAATATAAAGTAAGGTATTATATTTGTATGAAAGTGTATATGGGTTTAGTTGTTTATACGTAAGTTATAATGTTGTTATACTGATCTTGATATAAGCACAGGTCCTAAAAAAAGTACAAAGGTTTATATATGTTAGTAGTTTTATAGGTTTGGTTATATAAAGTATATACATATTTGTTTATGAATGTGATAGTACAAATTTTATATATAACCTGCAGTCTTCGTTTTGGGCAAGTTTAAATATAGTGTAGTTTATGTATCAATTTATATGTTATTTTATATATTATATAAGTTTTTTATGTGTATGGGACCGTACGAGAAAAAAAAACTTGTTGTTTATAAGAGTTTTCCTATAGTGTCATATGTGTTTTACAATAGTGTAAGTGTGTATTGTTTCTATAATAAATATTGATTTAAAACTAGAACTGTTGTATATGTCAGATGCTGTTTAAATATAATGTATGTCTATAAGGCTATGATTTGGTGTATAGCCTGTGAGTGTATTTTAATATTTAGTTATAGTACGATATATATTGTTATAATCAAGTTGAAGTATAATTATAAGTATTGCTTGCCAGTACACATTTATATAAAGAGTCATAGAAAATGTTATTTTATAAGTTTATTTTATGATGTCGAGTGGTGTACATATGATATATAATTCATGTAGAATATATGCCTTGATTTTGTATTGATTTGAATATGATATATATAATAATTTTGATTTCTATTTTACCAATGTCATAAGGCTTATCAAGTCTTGACTTTATATAACATATATATTTTGTGTGGTTAATTGAATAGTGATTTAGAAATTTTTATATTATTTTAATATTTGTTTAAATTGAAATATTGAAAAAATTATACATAATATAATAATAATGTTTATATTTTCAGTTATATCAACTGATTCAATTTGTTTCATCGATTTCTGGTATCAGCTCTATCCGTCGAATTCGTGCCCATCTCACTTTGCTTCGGAATGCGTGTTTGGATTCGTAACTCAAATTTCAGTGTCTATCCTCTCTAGCCTCGAAAGGTGAGCAATCACTCATGATTAATGTTCTTTTATTTATTAAATTTTATTTCAATTGAAACGACAATTGAAATATGCTGTTGTTAGTTAATTACACTATTATATATGCTATTGCCTGTATCAGTTCACCTGTGACATCTGACACATTATCTGTTAATTTTTTTATGCGATGATAATACAGTTTGGCTGATAATTGATTGATTGTTGATGTTTATATTGGACGTTGAATTGTTAGTGTTAAATGATAAATAGTATGCAAAATTGAAATGGATATAGGATAGTTAACAATTTTAAAACTGATTTATATGTTAAATTTGATTAGTGAATATGACCCCTTTTAATTGTTAAATTAATTGACATGTAGAATAGTGATAATTACACTTTGAACTATCGACGTATATTGGATTAATTGTTGTAGTGTAAAATTTGAAATTGAATGACAAGTGAAAACCATAATGTAATAATCTTTAATCTACATTAAATGATAGTGTAGATTTTAGAAATAATTATATTAATTCGCACAAACAACAATGCGAATTAATATGGTTATTTCGAGATTATTTGAATTGATTATTGGATTGATATTGATTGTTATTATTGCTTGTTTATTTACTTTGACACCATCCCAGTTATCACACTGCAAGTTCCCTTTGTTATGTTTTGATTTTTAAATTGAATTAGAATCGGGTTGAAATGATAAATACCCAAAAATTGAACTTTGACCTAGGATAGAGAATTAAATAAAACCCGATTGGTCAATAAATTGATTTAATAATAAACGAAGTTTTTATTTGAATAAATAATATGGTTTTGAAATGAAGTTGAAATTTGAATTTAATGAAAGGAAAATGTTAATATTTAATAATCTGAAATAAAATATTAACAATGTAATTGATGAACAGAATGTTGTTAAATTTGAGAAATGATTTAATAATTAAGTTTGAAATTATAATTAAGTTTGAATTATTAAACTTTGAAATGATTTAATAATTAAGTTTGAAATTATAATTAAGTTGAAATTATAAAACTTTGAAATTATTTAATAATTAAGTTTTGAATTATTTAATAATTAAATAAGATTGAATTATTTAATGATTAAATTGAATTAAATTCTTTAATAAGTAAAATTGAACTTTTGAATAAGTGAATTTTACTTCGTAAATAATTGAAATTGAGTTTCCTTTATTAATTAAGTTTTGGAAAATTATTTAAGAAAGTAAATAAGTGAAATTGAATTTCTTTAACAAGAAATGAAAATGTGATTATTTGAAATAAATGTACGAAAGACTTGAAATTTAAAGAATTTGGTTTGATGAATTAAATTTAATTTAATGAAATTTGTAAGTTTTGATATAATCAAGTTGAATTTAAATAATGGATTTAATGAATTGGAAATTTAATAGAAATTGTTTTGAATGGCAAATTAACTTAACGAATATTGAATGAAATCAATAAATGAGTTTAAATTGATTCGAATGTTAAATAAAATTTATTTAAATGATTTCGGAATGAAACTTATATACGAACTTGAATCCAAATTTGAATTGTTTTAAATAATTTGAATTTGATTTATAAGATTTTGAAATGGTAAATTGGAAGTTTGAAATGAAAATTTTGGAAATTGATTTCGAAAGACAAATGAAATATTGATTTACGAATTGAAATTAAAATTGAAATTGATTTGGTTTTGAAATAAACAAACGACCAATCGGTGTAATAATTACGAAAGTTATTAAAGAGACCGGGATCGGTAATGGATATACTCTCTATCTAAACCGAAACCACTTTAATAACTATGCGCGGAGTGACGATCCAGAATGAAGTGGTTGGAATGATGTACGTGATGACTGAAGAAAGAGAACGATGATGGATAGCCTTGACACTTGTGTCAAATTGGAAATGACTAAAACAGGAGCTGTGCCGGGCCAATGGAGGATTAGCTACCTCAAGTGGACACACTTCTTCGAACTACTTATACTTGTTGTCGATTGGTGCACCCTTGATTTTGGGAGTGTTGTTTCACGGTGTTGCGGGCGCTGCGGCGTTGCGTTCTCACCAGTCCGGATCAGGCGAACGGTAGTATCACTACCTTGGGTATTGCCTCATGTGCCTTGTCATACTTGTATTCCATTTATACGCGACCACTACGATTTTGTTTTGTACCTTTAGTATATGGATTGCCCTCTGGTGACTTCCGGTTTTGGGGAAACTACGGTCTTGTATATGCTTTTGGGAATAAAAATGTATTAAGGGTGGAATGGGTCATGACTTAATGATATTTTGATATCTTATTATTACTGATAGACATTATCTACTTAGCGTACATTACTACATAGTAGATAGTTTAACGGATCCTGAAAGGATGGTTATTCCAAACATCCTTTGAGTTACTTGTATTTCAATTGCTATTTCACTTGAGTTGGATTTATTAATATAAGAATGTTAATCCTGACTCGAGTGTTTTGTATTTTGCTTTACGCTCGGGTCAGACTGAGTGTACCAGTATTCGAGACTCACCTTTAGAGTTGGAGCTTTGCTTGAAGATCCAGCCATCTATTCTGTTTTCAGTATTCGATGATTCCAGTGATGTATTCTGATTTGTATCTGTTGTATCGTATTACTCTTCTGTTGTAAACTCTGATGTATTTTATATATTCATATAGTAGCTTTATGAACTACTATCTCTTTTATTTCCACTGCATTTATTACTCTGTATCTGTGATCTGTGATTATTTATTTACTGTATATGTTCAGTTTTGCCAAATTTAAATTAACAACGCGGTATTTTGAGCATTTCAACTCCGGCATGAGTGTCTACATATACACTTATAATGGATGCGAATGGTCCAAAATATCGGGTCGTTACACTCTTGGTCAAACTATCCACTATGTCCCTAATACTCTCATTTCCCATGTTTGACCATGGCAACCCATCAATAATGTCCTTGGATATCGAATCCCATTTTCAAACTAGTATGTCTAAAGGCTGGAGCAAACCACTCGACTTTTGATGCTCGTCTTTCACTTGATAACAATTTGAACACCGCCTTACCTAGAAGCCGGCATTACCTTTCATACCTTCCTAAAAGAAACCGCTCTTCATGTCCTTACACATCTTAGTCCCTCTAGAATGAATCGTAAACTTCGATCGATGGCACTCTCTAAGAACTTCCCTCCTTAGGTTTCCAACATTCCGAACACATAACCATCCCTTCTTTCTTAACCATCCCCTCTGGTCAAGACTAAAATCCTTTAGATCACCAATCTCGGTTCTAACTTTTAGTTTTCTAATTCTTTCATAGTTGGATCACTACTTTGCTTATAAGAAATTCTTTTGATCATTACCGGTCAAACTTCCAAACAAGACAATATGACAGTTCTTTGACTAGAACTGTCAGTTGATCTTAACCACACACTACAAGTAGTTAGTGTTTCCAAATCTTTCCATTCGGCCAACACCACATTCTGATGTTTTCTACTAAGGGCATCTACAACTTTATTCCCGCTCCCTAGTGTATACTCGGTACCAGAATCATAAGCTGCTAAAAACTCCAGCCATCTCTGTTGTCTCATATTCAACTCTTTCTGAGAGAATAAATACCTCAAAGACTTATGATCCGTATACAATTCACCTTTCTCCCAAATGATAATGTCTCCATACTTTCAATGCAAAAATCATTGCTGCCAACTCCAATCATGAGTCATATATCTAACTTCATGCGGTCTAAGCCGTCAAGAGGCATATGCAATCACTTTACCCCTCTGCATTAAAATGACTCCTAATCCTGTTCCATGCGCATCAGTATACAACACCAAATCTAGATTTCCATCTGGAACAACTAACATGGTTGCGTTCGTAAGGACATGTGTTTTACGTATCGAAGGATCGCAAAATATTTTTATTTTATCCGTATGAGGTCATATGACTCTAAAATTTTAGGAAGTGATCCTTAGGGATATTTTTCACTTCTCTAATTTTTCATGAATTTCTATATGACCATTTTAACTATAAAACTCTTGTTTAGACTATAACTTTTGATAGAAGCCGAATAATGGTCTCAAACCAATTCCATTGCTTCAGGATCTTGATTTCCAATTTACTAGTGTGGTCATATAAGAAAAACGGACATGTCATTTGAAAGATATGGTGGTTTTAATTTTTGGTTGTTGTTGGTCAGTTTTAGTGCACAATTAACTATGTCTAAACTGAGGCCCATCAACCCATTTCGAAATTTGTGCTAATAGAGGACTGTAGGAACTGACCTAAGTCATTTCCTTCTTCCCCAAAACATAGCTAATCCTCCATTAACCCTAATTTCATCCAAGGTTGCATCTTTTCCTTACTAATCTTAGCCAGATCATTAACTAGAAAAGAGATTAACATATAAAAGCTAGAGATTACCATTTCTATTGATTTGGGTCTTTCTTTCTTACTGTCCACTTCAGGTTTAAGGAAGAAATCGGTATTTTTGGTATGTGATGAGTGGTTCTTGGTCTCTCACTCTCATTTTTGAATTTAAAATGGTTTTCAAAATTTAACCACTTGTTTATGTATGTTTATGACAAGTAATATATGACTACTAACGCCTATTCACTTGCTAATGTAATCTCTATCACTCATATGCATATGTAAGTGTAAAACTTGGATTTAGGGCAAAACTAGTTTGATTATCATATCTTGATATGTTGATTATATAAATGGATGTATATGCATGATTATTTATGATTGTATTTTATGCTTTGATGTCGTTCGCAAGTGTTTTGGATGTTAGGTAGATAGTCGAGAGAACTGGATAAGTCGGAGGCAAACTTGCTTAGAATTGGACGAAAATTGGGAGGAGCTCTATCGTATAGGGGAAGCCTACATGCTAATCTGCACCTCAAAATCCAATAAGGATTAAATTCAGTACTAAATTAAAGGGCTTAATTCGGCACCGAATCTAGGTGGCTGCTCCAATAGTTCGATTGTTGGTACAGATGCATAGAGCTTGGCCAGATGAGTTGTTCCTTAGTGCGGTGAAGGAAACTGGCTAAATATAAGACTTAATGATTAATTTACTACTTGATTTGGTGACGAATCAAGGACTTAAAATGGTGATGAGTCAAGAGATTAAGTTGGTGACGAGTTAAAGACTTGAGTTAATGACGAGTTAAGGACCGAGCTAGCGACAAATTAGGACTCGATGAATTAAGGGCTAACTCGGCATCAAATTTAGGAGGAAGGCTCAATGGCAGTGAAACTTCTAGAGATGAATATAAGGGTTCTAGAGGTCGTACTGGAGGTGTTGGCTCATTCGCATGATGACCGATGGCGATATAACAACATGATGAAAGTTAGAGTCTTTGGATGGTAACTCGACATTGAATGAAGTTAGGTTCGGGAGATGACGACTCAATAAAGAAAGGAGTCATAGATTAGGGAATGTAGAATGGTTTCTCAAGAACAATGGCTTGATGAAGAAAGGTGTTGTTGAATGGAGGGATGTAGAATGGTTCCTCCAAGATAATGAATGCTAGTTAGGGCAGAAGAAAAGGGCTCTGATATGTTTACTAAGGGATCATTGATACTCGAATTGTTTTCTCTTGCACTCAAAGTAGGGGTATTGTGAGAATGCTCATGGGTAGTGAAGAATGGCAACCCTGGATCAGAAGAATGGATCGGTATACCCTAGGCAAGAAGAATGGGTCTTGGACTAGCTTTAAGCTAAAGAGGGCATAAGTAAAAACTGGATTTCGAATAGTCCCTGGTAGAAGAATGGTCATATAAGTTATCATATATCCACAGTACACTGATTGATAGTCAGTATTGTTTAATGGATGCTATGTCTACTATGGTTGCTTTACTGGTCAACTGTCACTCTAGGGCTCTCATAGGAGATAGGTAGTGGAGATAGGGATAACTACACACCCTTTTTCACACTTGGTTGTGTTACACCTTTATGATATGTAGAGTTGCATATTTTGTTGCTATGTGCTAACTCTTTGGTTGTAGGGATATGTCAGGTATGATTTGTATACCTTACTCCTTACTATATTGAGTTGTATAGTATTTTGGGATTCATTTACCACTCACACCAGACTGTTCACTGAATCGAGGTTTTATGTTTTGCTTCTTATTATTTCGGGTGCTCTTAAATGAATAGACTAGATAACAAGTTTAGGTGCGACATAGTAGCTATGAAGAGGACAAGTTGGAGGAGCTATCTCGTATTATATATGGATTTATGTGCTTATTCCGATGTGTAATACCGTGGAGCCTTAGCAGTGTTCACTTATTATTAGTAGTATGATACAGTTATTTGAGTTTATTTCTATTGTATAAACTCTATTTCATGATGTATAACTCTATACAGTTGTACTCTGATATTTGGATCACTTAGTTATTACCGTGTCTCCTATTTTATATCTGTGATATTATATTTTATTCCATACGCTGTGAGATATACTATAGGTTCTATGATGATTTGTTACATTCTTAAACCTTGATGGTCGCTTTATATAGATCGGCATGACAACAACGCACTATCTAATTTATATTGGGTGCGATTGGTGTAGGGCGGTCATCACATTTTAGTATCAGAGGCTAAGTGGCATTGTCTAACCTAAGGGATACTGTGGTTCAGTAGAGTTAGGAAAGAAGTTCTCACCCTAGATTGGATCAAGAGAGTGTGTGTGTCAATATATATATATATATATATTTGATTTTCAAAACTATATAGTAGTATATATGGAATATAAGTCGCATGCACACATGAGTACCATTGACATGGTTTTCTTCTTAAGAGCCGATCATTCTTGTTACAGATCAAGAATGAGCCGGCAAACAAGAAACACTATTAGGAACTCCCTTTGAGGAGTTGAGCAAGGAGAGGGTTCATGGGCTGTAAATCCTGACTTGCAAGCTATGTTCAACGCGATGATGGCGAACATGCTTCAAAATGCCTAAGCGGCTGCTCCGATTATTGCTGTTGGTGGTGTTGCTCAAGTATATGCACCGAGGGCTGACTTCTCAAAGCTATCCAATGATTATTCCACTTTGGGAGGCAAGTAATTCCTTGGAATGGAATCTTCCAAAGAAGTGCAGGATTGGCTGGACACCTGCGAGTGTATTTCTGGTGATACAGAGATTGATGATGCCATAAAAAGGAGGTTGGCCTCTAGACAACTTCAAGGGTGGGCCATGAATTGGTGGAATGTTATCACTATTGTTGCACCCGAAAATCAGTTTGCTTGGGATCAGTTCAAGGCTAGATTTGAGGAGAAGTTTGTTTTGACTACTTTGAAGTCTTACTATTCAGGAGATATATCCGTTATTGGATACATTGCAAAGTTTGACGCCTAGTCAAAATATTGGATGTCTTTCATCCATTATCCATTGAGAAAGAATGAGAAGTTCATTATGGGCTTGGACAACTATTTAGGGGAGAAGTCGGTGAGTCATGTTGATGAACCATTTGAGAGACTCGTCAAGAAAGCTCTTCGCAAAGGGAGTTTATACCCTAAGTCCAAATCAGTTGTTGTTATTAAGGAAGAGCCGGGGCCACAACAAAGTAGAGAGGAAACAAGAAGAATTTGTTGGGAAAGAGGAAGTAGCCTCGAGGAAAGAATGAGAAGGACGCTCAGAAAAAAGTCAAGTGGGACCCTGTTTGCTATGCTTTTGGAGAAAAAGGTCACATGATCAAAGACTACAAGACCAACGGAAAGAAAAAGTTCTACAACTGTGGAAAGCCTAGGCATATACTGAAGCATTGTCCAAAACTACTATAGTAGAAACAAGTTGTGAAGGCATATACTTTAGACGTTGTTCCGACTTTGTCGAGTGCTCCCTTGGCAAAAGAGAAGGGAATGGCATTGTTATTCAAGGTATGCTTTCCCTTTATGATGTTGTCGTTCGTGTTTTATTTGATACCGAGGCTTCACATTCTTTTATATCTATGGACCTGGTAGATAGACTAGGATTGAAATAGAAATAGTTAACCAACCATCGGTTGTGATGAACCCAGTTGGAGGCTCCACTGGCCTGTGTATGGTTTATCATAGTTGGTTTTATCGAGTCATAGACGCTCTTTTATTTGTGATTCTTTTGTTCTGAATTTCATTGGGTTTGGGATTATCTTGGGAATGGACTGGCTAAATAAGTATGCACCTGCGGTAGATTGCGAGAAGCTGTTGGTGATAATTGGGGATGTGGAAGGGTGGACATTATTGATTGCCTGCTTGCTAGAGGATGGGGTTATGGTTAGCTTACTATATTTGCTTGAGATTCCATAGGATGAGTTTCGATCTATGCCTATCGTTAGAGAGTTCTAGACATATTTAAGGAGGTAACTAGATTACCACCACATATAAAGATCATGTAATGTATAGACCTGACGAGGGATACGAGACCTTAGTTATGCCATTAAGGCGTATGGAGCCTAGAGAGTAGAAGGAGTTGAAGATGCAAGTGAATGACCCTTTAAGAAAGTGGTTCAGTCATAGGAGTATATCTTAGTGGGATGCACCTATAGTATTCTCCACTAAGGCAGACAACTCTCTTAGATTATGTGTAGATTACCATGAGCTGAATAAAGTGACAAAGAAGAACAAGTATCCACTCCCACTATTGATAACTTGTTCGATCACTTCATGGTGCAAAGGTGTCCTCCTAATTGGATTAGGTGATGGGATTTCACCATTTAAAAGTTGCGTAGGAGAGTGTGCCGATCACCGCGTTTCGTACGCCATCTAGTTTCTATAAGTGGTTGGTTATGCCATTCGGGCCAAATAATGCTCCAACATATTTTGTTGATCTCATAAGCCGCATCTTCAGGGGTCAGCTTAACAAATTCATACTTGTATTCGTGGGTAACATCCTAATCTATTCTAGGATAGAGGAGGAACACAAGGCGCACTTGAGGATTGCGCTCGAAGTGTTGAGGAAGCATAGGTTGAAAGCAAAGTTTTCAAAGTGTCACTTCTCGAGGAGGAAAGTGAGATTCTTGCATCACGTTATCTTTGAGTAGGATATCACAGTAGATCCTACCAAGGTGGCGGCAATTCAGGATTGGAGCCGACTCAGTAATGCTACTGATTTGAGGAGTTTTTAGGACTGGCGGAATATTATAAATGCTTTATAAAGGAGTTCTCAAAGGTAGCCGTGTCGTTAACCAATTTGACAAAGAAAAATCATTTTACTCAGGATGCAAGATGTGAGCAGGCATTTGTGAACTTGAAGGAGGGGTTAATGAGCACACCTGTATTGACCATTCTAAGTGGGAATGAGGAGTTGACAGTATACATAGACACATGTTGTACTGGATTGGGTGCAGTAATGATGCAAAATTAGCGGCAATAGTATTTGCCTTGAAGATTTGGAGGCATTACTTATTAGGGGAGAGGTTCAAGCTATTCACGGACGAAAAATCTTTAAATACCTTTTCTCTTAGAAGGATCTCAACCTTTGATAGCAGCGACGGTTGGAATTCTTAGCCTTCTAGGACTTTGGCATTTCCTATACACCTAAGGGGAATCCGATCGCCGATGCACTAATTAGAAGACATGCCTGTTTGGAAATGATATTCCAAGAATGTAAATAGTTAGAGTATATTGCTGGTTAGGACTCCAGGCCTCATTGCGAGTTGGAGCCAAAGATGTTGGTAAGCTTGACCATCATGCCAGATCTTATAGAACGAATTTGTACTTGTTAGAGGCATGATTCTAGATTAGCTAAGATTATTTCCAGATTGAAGAGGGAGTAGGGTCTGAGGCCCTGAGATAGTACAAACTCGACCAAGATGGCTGGCTTTGTAAGAATAGGAGATTGGTTGCTCCCGATGTTGACGGAACGATAATGAGGTGCTTAGAGAGTTACACCATTCCAAGTTGACCATAAATCTTGATGATAATAAAATGTACCGTGATATGAGACAGACTTATTATTGGGAAGGGATGAAGAAGGACGTCGGGACATTCATATCGAAGTGTATGAATTGCCAGTTGGTAAAGGCAGTACAAAAGAAACCAAATGGTCTTTTGCAACCACTTGAAGTTCCCATGTGGAAATGAGAGCAGATATCGATGAAATTCATATATGGACTGCAGAGGACTCGAGCAGGCTATAACAACATCTAGGTCATAGTGGATTGGTTGACTAAGAGCGCTAGATTTATACCCATCAAGTCAAGTTGAATAGCAGCCAAACTGGGCGAGTTGTATGCAAAATGAATCGTACAATTTTATGGTGCGCCGAAGAGCATTATGAGCGGCCGAGACTCATTGTTCACTTGTGAGTTATGCAAGAGCTTACAAGAGGCATTGGGTACCGAGCTGCATATTCGTATAGCTTATCATCCTTAAACTGACGGTCAAACCGAGAGAGTGAATCATATCTTGGAAGATCTCTTACACACTTGCATTCTTGATTTTGAAGGCTTGTTGGATGATTACTTGCATTTATTAGAGTTCACATACAATAACAGTTACCGGTCTAGTATTAGTATGGCACCATATGCAGCATTGTATAGCCGAGAGTGTAATGCACCTTCATGTTAGTGAGAAGCGGGCAAGAAACTGATACTTGGATCGGATATGGTTAGAGAGACCTTAGAAAAGATAGAGATCATTCGACAATGAATGAAAGCTACACAGGATAGGCAGAAGAGTACACTTATAAAAGGCGTAGAGACTTAGAATTCTCCATTGGAGATATAGTATTCGTGAAGATTTCCTCTTTGAAGAGCGTTATTCAGTTCGGTAGTAGAGTAAAGTTGGCACTGAGATTTGTTGGTCCTTTTGTGATATTCGAGAGGATTGGGAAACTTGCTTATAGAGCTGACATACCTCAAAGAATGGCGGGAGTGCACAATGTCTTCAACGTCTCCCTTTTGCAAAATTTATGCACTAATCAGGCATAACTATCGCACCGGATCGGCTTGATTATATTCAGATTGAACTAGAAGCTTCGAGACATCATAGGTCTGTTCATATTGTCGGATGCGATACAAAATAACTTAGGAGGAAGATGGTGGAGTTAGTGAAGGTTCAGTGGGGCGAAAGTGAAGGCGATTGCTTATGGAAAACCGTGGAAAGTATGAGGGCCACGCATCCGGAGCTCTTCACATGGTAAGGCCTATTGGTTATCACATTTTACTTTCACTTTCGATATTGCATAGTATAGTTTAGTATCCCTTATGCCTAGATAGGTTTACCTATATTGACATGTGTGATAATTTACATGATTGTTAGGCATGTAGGATAGCTATGATTGATTTTCTATGTTTGTTTGGGGATTTGGGGGCAAATTCCTAAAGGGTAACTGTAACGACCCTGAATTTTTGACATTTGAAATGTGAATATTTAATTGAGTTTAAATATTCGAATGATAGATTAATTTGAAATTCAAAATATTGCTATGAATTTGGCAATTTAATTAGTGAATTTAATTGTATGAAATTGGGTAAAATTCGGAAATTGGAATTTCAAGCTTGTTAAAAATATTTTCAAGGCTTAGAAAATTGGTATTGATAATTCTTAAGGTAATAGAACTTTTAGAATTGAATTTGGAAGTGATTTGTTCAGTTTTGAAATTTATCATTTAATTCGATATTTAAAAATAGCGTTCCAGGGCACAGTCTCGGAATTCGACGAAACTAGTTTCATTGGATCCGTAATATTGTATAATTATCGGATTTCAATTTTCATAACAATTGGAGTTGTTGTGTGAGCGTACGATAAGCAAACGCACTGAAATAAAATCGAAAATTTAATATTATAACTGGGTCCAAAAAGCTATCTTCTCCATATGATCGAATTTGGACTCGAAACCTTTTCCATTGCGTTCATAATAGGCGTATAACATTATGAACGCCTAGTGGCATGCCTTGATTGGAAGTCAAAATTCTTGGTTCGTTTTCGAGTCGATTCGAATTTGAATTTAAATTGAATATTTATATTAGTCAACTGTAGTTGATATTATCTCACATCAACTTTTTCCTTTCAATTCAAAAACTGTAGCCTGTGAACTCGAGCAGGCTAACGTCTTCTCTTGTCTCCCCTTTTTTTTCTTGTATCATGCAAGAAGATCACATCGAAGAAAAAAAATCAAAACAAAAGATAAATCAATGGCAGCACCCTCTTCCTAATTCTCGTTCGAACGAATCAATCTTTATTCAACATTTAGGGTTCGAGCCGATCCTAATTAGGGAGGTTCTTTCATCGCGGCAGATAGGGGAGGAGAAATCGAGGATCGCAAGCATCGATTTGGAGGCAGTAGTGGAGCGCTCGGGCACGTGTGAGGAGGTCCAAGCTCGATTTCTCCATGGGGTTCGTTTGAAAGCCGCGTCGTATGGGGATTTTTGGTGGACGATGAGAGCAGGCGCTCGATTTCAATTGAGATTGAGGCACGAATGAAGGGGAACTGGCGTGGCTCGGATGAATTCGAGTGGTGAGGAGCACGTCACGGTGAGATGGTATGAGGCCTAGCACTTAGGAACGGAGGTCGTGAGCTTGTTCGCGAGTGCTGTAAAAGTCCAGTGAGGTATATTTCATTTGTTCTTTGCATTTTAAAATTTTAAATCAGTTTTATAAACATATGCAGAAAAGATAAAAAATATATTCACATACAGTAAAACAGAAAATTTTTTATATATATATATATATATATGTGTGTGTGTGTGTGTGTGTGTGTGTGTAGTTAGAAAAATATATATATGAATTTTTAAATGTTGAAAAGTTTATATATGATTTAGATTTTGAATCTATTAACTCTCTAATTATATATGTATGTATATGTATAGTTTTAAAAGAAAATTTGGTTTAAATTAAATTGATTAGATAAAATAAAATTTTACTAAATGGAAATGAATTGTTCGACAAATTCGAATATTGATAAAACATTATAATTGTTATACAAGGTCAATACCAGAAAGGAATCAAGTCGAGAATGAAAATGGATTGCAAAATAAAAAGCAAAGGTGAGATCTTCTCACTCAAATGAAAGATTTGATTTTGTAGTTATTGATTGTTGTTTGGTTGTGACATTAGATATAGTAGGATATATCTATATATATATTTGGAGTTGTTGATTTCCCGCATTATATAGCGGATGAGACCCTATGCGCCGCATAATAGCGGATGATATTTTATAAATCCCATATACCGCGATATTCTAGCTCGAAGTGGAATTGGTATTGTGCTAACATCTGTGGATGCAGGGAAACAGGTTGAGTGATCCAACTGGATTCCTCAAATTATATGAATTTGTTTCATATGTTGTATGAATTTGTTTCATATGCTGTGTGATAATTTATTTATAATCTGTGAATGATTATATTTGCGATTGAATTTGTTAAAGGCTATAATTTAGCCGAATGTGTTTTTGGTATCGTTGGATACAAGAAATAAATTAAAAATTGGATTTTTGAGATTAAAAATAGGAAATTTGAAGTAAATCCTTTTGATAGAATTGGGTGAATTTAAAAGAAGGAATTTAAAAGCATAAGAATGATTTTCGTAATCTTATCGAATTATTTCCAAAAAATGGAAAAAGAAATTTAATAAAAAGGATTTTGAATAATATTGTTTAAAAGCAGAAGAATTTATTGGAAATGGAATTTTGAATAATTTGGAAGGAATAAAGGAATTTATTTTAAAAGGTGATAAATTTGTTTGAAATCCAATTGATAAAATGATTTGGTATTTGAAGGTAAATCTTTGGGGAATCGATATGAAAATTTATTTGATGCTGAATGAAAAATTGATTTGTGTTGAAATAAATTGGAAATCGATTTGTAAAATGATTTGGTAATTTGAAATAAACTTAGAAATCAATTTGTAATTGATTTGGTGTTGAAAAGAAATTTAGAAATCAATTTGTAATTGATTTGGTGTTGAAAAGAAATTTAGAAATCAATTTGGAATTTGATTTGGTGTTTGAAAGTGAATATTTGGAAAATGATTTGAAAATCGTACATAAGTGAATATTCGGAAATTTACATTCACAATGGGATTTGTAAAGGAAAAGTGAAAATAAATAACATTCGGGAATTTTATTTCGCGAGTGAAAATATGATTTGAAATTGGTTTTCAAAATGTTGAAGTGTGGAAAAAATATATATATATATATATCTTGTGAAGATATTTGAAATTTAATAATTTGGGAAAATTATTTAAATTGGTTGATTTTTGTGAATGTTGTTGATAGTTAAATAACCGACTATCAATATTGGCCTTTGAAGTGGCACTTGAATTTGTTTTTAAAACATGCTCTCATTATTCGGTTAAGCCGGGAGAGGACTTTGTGTCATATAACCCATTCCGAATAGTGATACGTCGTGAATGGATAACATTTGAAGACCGGTGTGAAAACCGGGTATTTTCGAAAATGAAAGGACAACCTGTCGAATGTCTCTGCATTGAGTTGCTCCAGTAAAGAGATTTATATGACTCTTCTTGTGATGGGAAGTCCAGACATGATTAGGGAATACCCGGATTGCAAGGGCTTCTTTGGAAGTGCCTTCGGTTCCGTTCGATCCCGGAACAGACTTGTATGGATGTGTGTCTGACGTTACACTTTGAGATGTAAAGCTGGTTTCTATCAAATACATTCTTGTTAGTGGCGGAGAATTTATTCTCTTAGCTTAACACCCTACTCTGAGACGTACGAGCTCAGAGGTTATGTAGTTGATGGTTACTAGTGATACATTCCTAATTTGGTAATGTGGCATACGAAGTGCTGTTGATCATTTGTTGATCAAAGCATGGCTTTGTGAAAAAGCGTAGCTTTGTGGACAAGACTTCGTCGAGCCTCACAACCCGGTAATGGTCGAAACAGGAATGTTGCGGCAAGGTTTTTAGGGGTCGTGCCCCTAGGGTATGTCATTTCCTTCTGGATAAAAGGTGATATCATGGTATGGAGCCCAAATATTTTACCTATGTTGATGCTGCAAATTTATTATACTTTGTGGTTGTTGCTTTGTGTTTGAGGATCCACAGATAAAGGTCGGTAATGACCAGGGGATGGCATAGCTTGTGTGTTAGCTACCTATTTACAGCTGTACAGCGTGAGGTAGCGTCGGCCTTGTGTTTGCAAAGATCCAGTTAGGTTCTCGGGGAGTCTTTCCAGAGGCGTTTCCATTTCGGTGTGAGGAAGTTCCTTTGCCTGACCATTTGTTGGAAATCCAAAGAAACAATACGCACCATGTACGGTTTTAGTTGTATAACCTGCTATGGAATGTGGCAGTAACCTGCTATTGAACATAGTAGCTATAGTAGGCATAAGTGCGAAATGCCTATGCTGGCTAAGATTAATATTATACTTTCGAAATGGTTTTCTACACTATGCACTAATAGTAATAATATCGAACGATTTTGCGTAGTAAGCATTTTTGACTATCATAACGAGAAATCTCCTCAAATTCTGCGTTTGCATTGTGTGTGTGGTGGGAGGTCTTATGGTAGTTTCATTTTCCAAAAGCATTGCGAATTTGTTTTATTTTCTTTGGGAAAATAACTGTTTTACGATCTCACACCAGTCACCATGACTGACTCGGAGTTTATTGTTCCCTTTCTAAACTCTAGGTGCCCATAATTTTCCACACGGGCAGCCTAGAGTTATGTTATCAGGATATTCTGGATATTCTGGAGCTTTGGAGATGAGCTGGATGGCGAGATGTACCACCGTACTTGTTTATTTATTCCGCTGTGTATTCTGTGTTAGGACAAGTTTATATAACTGTCCATTGTTGTATTGAGTTTTATATTGACTCTGATGATATGATGTAATGTATAAATTGATATAGTCTTTTGTTTTAAAGATTATTCATTCATCTATTGTATATTGTTCCACTACGAATGTGAGATTCTGATATTGTTTCTATTTCTGTTTTTCTGTTCTTTCTTTTCTTCTGTCTTCTTCTACCTCTTCTTTTTAACCATAATGGTTCGGTTTTCCGGCATTCGATTGTACGGCATTTGATATAGTGGACGTATTAATGTCGACTTTCAAGCATCGAAAAGTCGAATCGTTACATGTGGTATCATAGCCGTTGGTTAAACGACAACCCTGGCTTTGTTGGGTGTTACTCATTAGAGATAGAGTCAGTAGTACTCTAGAATGAGTGTGAGTGTAATAATAGATATGTGCGCGTATTTGTTAGTGAATACAAAATTTGGTTTATATTGTATTGACTTATCGGTTGATTGTTTATAGATTCTGGTCGGTGCAGTCTGGCCAACTGTAATCGATAGGGGTTTCTAAACTCTTAAACAAGGTAAACTGACACAGTATTGTTTTAAATGGGGTAAATGAAATAATTTTGCCCAAAACTATTTTTGTATAGAAAAGAAATGATTTTCTATGAACTATTATAGTATATGGATGCTTGGTTGTTAGAAAGTGATAATATTGAATTATTATCATTGTTATATGGAAATTTCGTAATAGAAATAATGGTATAACCAAAGATTTGAAGATAAATTCATTTAACGAATGAAATTTATAAATATGAATTGAAAGGAAATAAAATCATATACGAATGGAATTTGTAAATGTAAATTGTAAATGAGATTTATAATTTGAAATAGAATTCCAGAAAAATATTGGAAATAAAATTCATTAATGGAATGAAATTGGTAAAGTGAATTTATAAATGAGTTTTATAAATTGAAATGAGATGCCAGAGTAATTTTTGAAATGCGAATTAAAGAATTTGGATTGAAATTTCAAAGTTAGTTTTGAAATATTGTTTAAAAGGCTCTGGAATTTCTTTAAAGTGTTATGGTAATTAAATAAGTTTGAAGACCTATAAAAATATTTGAAATTGATTGGAATAAGATTCAAATTGAAAAGGAATGAATTTGTGAATGAACAAATGAGGTTACATTTGTAAGTAATGAATTAGAATTAAAAAAATTAAAAAAAATGAAATGAGATTTGATTTGAATCAAGTTGAGTAAAAATCCAAACTTGGAAAAAAAAATATAAAATAAAATGAATTGAATTCAAGTAAACTAACTTGATAATTTATTAATTCATGAAATAAATGAATTGGAAGTTGAAATGGTTAAATTAAAGTTGAGTTGTGAGCTAAATTTTGAAATGGGTTGAATTTGCATATAAATTCAAGTTAGTAGTAAAAATAAATTGAAATTTCCTTGTTTTTAATAAAATAAATTCGAGATGAATTGATTATGGAAATTTGAAATTTAAAAAGGATAAGTGAATATACTAATTGAATTTAATTAGTAGATTGAATGGATTTGATTAAATGAAAAATCAAATCAAGGTTTAAATTAGAAATTGTTTACAAGGAAACTATAATTTGAATTTTGAGTTGAAATAACTTAAGTAAATATTGGACAATAACTCAACTTCATTAATGAAGTGAAATTAAATACAAGGAGTGTATATAAATACTTGCGTTGAACTTAAGAAATAAATGTGGAATTCTTAAGTGAAGTTGATATCAGAAAAATACCAAGTTAATAAATGAGGTTGTATAAAATTATATGAGTTATTAAAAGAAAATAAAATTGATTTTTGTATCAATTGAAAGGGATATGAGTTAGATTCATTTAAAAATGAATTGAATATAAGGAATTGCATTGTAAACCATTGAATCAAATGTAAATTAGATGAAAGCGATTTAATTTGTATTGAAACCTTATGAATTGCTAATGGAATTTATTTTGAATGCATTGCTTATGAAAACTATGTGTTTACCACTGAAAATGAATGAAATGTTAATAGATTTCCTATATTTGTCACTTACATATTTAAACTGAGTAAGTGCAGGTTTTTGGAAGCCGTTTAGCTGCATTTGGTTGCGCAAAATGCTAAATAAATAACCGCTTTGCTTAAAATGCTAATAAAGGTACGCCTACGCAATACAAAATAGGAAATATGAACTATTTTTGCTTTTCCGACCGAGTGGGTCGATGTATATATATTTATATCTTTTGTCAAATTGCAAAAGCTCCTCCGTACAAAGGAGACTCCACCAAAATTTTCTGAAAATTTTGGGAGTTAGAATTTTTTTTGAAAATTTGGAAAATTTTGTTAATGGAAAATTGATTTTCAAATTGTAATGGAAACGTAGGAATTGAACTAGAAAATGAAAACCATTGTTTTGGTTGAAGTTAAAACTCTTGGAAAAAAGTGAACATCAAGTTTTCACTAAAGTGAATTTTTGGTTTTTGAAGATAAAATGAATTGAAATAGTAAATTGAATTAAAATGGAATTGAAAATGCGAAGTTGAATGGAAATGAACATATAACTTTGTTAGTGAAGTGAAAATAAATATAAGAAATAATTGTATTGAACTTAAGAAATGGATGGAGAAAATTCTTAAGTAAAATTTAGAATTGAGGAATATTCTAAGTTAATAAGTGAATGAAAATTTAACTGGAAGTAGTAAAAATGGTGATTGTTAATAAGTGGATAGAAATCAAAATATAAAATGATTTTGAAAAACTATGATTGGAAATCATTGCTAGTAAAGTATACAGGGATTATAAAGGCTATAGGAAAATGGAATTGGATTTTGATTTCGGAGGTAAAATTTGAATTTCTCAACAAAAGGTATGTATTTGAATTTCAGTATGAAATTTGATTGGGTTTTTTATTTTGCCACTTGGCATTTTGTTTCTTTTGGAATTTGGGAGTCCGTAGGGACATTTTGTAGTTGTACCGAGTAAGCCGCGCAAAGGAGACGCTGGCAAAAATTTTCGAACATTTAGAGAGTTAGAGAATTTTTGAGAAATTTTGGATAATTTAAAATTTGAATTTGAAGTTTAAATTTGAATTGTGAAGTAAAATAAACTTGTTTGAAACTATGAAAGTGTTTGGAAAGTTAGTGAAGAGATAATAGATCTTTAATAAAAGATTATTTTGGCGAGTTGATAAAACTATTTGGTTTTGGTAAAATAGTTAACGGGTATTGGAGCATTCTTCTTGACTTGTAATTTCGGGACGAAATTCTTTTAAGGGGGGGGGGGGGATTGTAATGACCCTGAATTTTTGACATTTGAAATGTGAATATTTAATTGAGTTTAATTATTCGAATGATAGTTTAATTTAAAATTCAAAATATTGCTATGAATTTTGCAATTTAATTAGTGAATTTAATTGTATGAAATTGGGTAAAATTTGGAAATTGGAATTTCAAGCTTGTTAAAAATATTTTCAAGGCTTAGAAAATTGGTATTGATAATTCTGAAGGTAATAGAACTTTCGGAATTGAATTTGGAAGTGATTTGTTCAGTTTTGAAATTTATCGTTTAATTCGATATTTAAAAATAGCGTTCCAGGGCACAGTCTCGAAATTCGACGAAACCAGTTTCATTGGATCCGTAATATTTTATTATTATCGGATTTCAATTTTTGTAACAATTGGAGTTGTTGTGTGAGTGTACGATAAGCAAACGCGCTGAAATAAAATCGAAAATTTAATATTATAACTAGGTCCAAAAAACTATCTTCTCCATACGATCGAATTTGGACTCAAAACCTTTTCCATTGTATTCAGAATAGGCATATAACATTATGAACGCCTAGCGGCATGCCTTGATTGGAAGTCAAAATTCTTGGCTTCGTTTTCGAGTCGATTCGAATTTGAATTTAAATTGAATATTTATATTAGTCAACTGCAGTTGATATTATCTCACATCAACTTTTTCCTTTCAATTCAAACACTGTAGCCTGTTAACTCGAGCAGGCTAACGTCTTCTCTTGTCTCCCCTTCTTTTTCTTGTATCACGCAAGAAGATCACTTCGAAGAAGAAAAAATCAAAACAAAAGATAAATCAATTGCAGCACCCTCTTCCTAATTATCGTTCGAACGAATCAATCTTTATTCGACATTTAGGGTTCGAGCCTGTAACAACCCTGTATTTTACAAATATTTTTAAATTGATTTTTCCAGATTTAAAAGCTTTATTTATGAAAAAGAATAAATTTTGTTATTTTTAATATAAACTTTGACTTTGATGTGGATTAGAATTCCTAATATGACTAAATTTAATATTTCCTGAAAATGTGAATTTTGGTCAATAGTCAAACTTTGACTTTTAAGTTTAAATTTTTAATAGTTTGAAATTATAAATTTTATCTTTTATTATGAAAATAGATTTAATAACTTGAACACCACTTTTCGTTTCGTTGAAAACGGAGTTAAAATGTAAAAGTTATGTACATTTCAATTTTTAGTATAATTTGTTTATTTGTGCAATTTTGCCTATTTTAAATTTTTTTAAATCATATTTTCTTTCTTATATTTTGTTTTAATATGTGTTAATATGTTTTTATGTATATTTTGTCTTTTTATGTTTTTAAATTGATAATAGTATTTTTCCAAAATTTACTGTATTTATTTTTCATTTTAAAGGCTGTTTTCCTATTTTCTGCTATTTTCTTCATTAAAAATTATATGTAAATTAAATTTTAAATATTTATTTTGTGAATATATTTTTATTTTATGTTATTAGTTATGTTTAAAATTATATTACAAGCTCATATGATTTTTCCAAAATTTATTCCAATTAATTTCAAATTTTCTAGACTAGTTTACTATTTTTAGTTATTTTCTTATTTAACCTTATATAAATTAATAAATATTATATATATTTTTATATTTTGATAGATTTTCGAATTCTTATCTGGTATTACTATTATTACCAGAAATATAAAGTTATTTAAAATAAAATAAAGAAATATGAAAAGGTTTTGACTTTTGAATTGCTTTTGACTCTTTGAATTCCACCTCTTCATTTTCCACCAACTCTTCATTTCTTTTGACATAACTCTCCACATTTTCAGCCGATCACTTCATTTCTCAACTCACGTATATTTTTCCTCCTTCCTGAACAAAAAAAATTTCGGCCTCCCCTTGATTGAAGAGTTTGGTAAAATTCTATCTCTCTTTTTCTTCTTTTTCCACTTATGTTGATTTTTCTAGTTTGATTTTTTTGCACTTGTATCACCTCATGTAGGTTTGGCTATGCCTCCCTTGCTGCTTAGCCGCCTCCACCACCTGATGGCACACCACCAACACCTCCTCCTCACCAGCCATCCAAGCCATGAACCCCCTTGGTGATGCATATCAACAAAAGTTTCAAAACACCCTTTCATACTAGCCTAACCGAGCACCACACTCATTCCATCACCTTCCACCACCCATGGCCGCCACCAACACCACCTCCCCCACCTCCACCACCACCTGGAACCTCTGCCACGTCATCACAGTGGACCCCACTCCTCTGGCCATGACACATAGGGCCTTGGTAGAGCCCAAATCCTTGTCAAAACCCATGTGTATGCATGCTTATGTATGTTATTCACTTCTACCACTTTGGCACCATCACAAATGACCTCTAGGCCGACCCATACCCACCATAACCTGACCCAAACACCTGCTATTGTCATGTATTTTCCATGAGGGCTGAGCCTAGTAAAGGTAAAAAGCAAGTGCAAAGCATTTCTATTTGATTCTGTGCAGCCTATTCTACTGTAGTTTTGATCGTAGCTGATTTGAAACTCATCGTTGTTATATTGTTTTGTTTGACTTATATTCAAGGGATTTGATACTTTGGCTCCTCCACTCTTATTTGAATCGTGTTATCGTGCTTGTTTGGATCCCATTCGCGCAGTCGTCGTCGTTTCTCCAGCACAAAACAGTGAGTTATTCTCACCAGACAATATGTACCTATATAACTAGTAAATTGACACCCTGTGAATCTGTAGAAATATATTATCATGTTATATATGCCTATATTATTATCATATGATGTTCACACCTGTTATTACACCTGTTATATCATATGTTACTGTTATTTAATGTTATTCTGTTATTTATATCAGTTATCACCATTGCAAGTTCCCTGTAGATTAGAATCACTATGGGTTGAAATGATACATACCCGAACGGACTTTAGAATAGGGAAAAATCATTATGGGCTAAAATGATAGGCCTGAATGGTTTTTATTTAATTTATTTTAACTTGGGATTGCGGGTTTGAAATGATAGAACCCGGATTTTTCTTTTTAAACTGCGGATCGAAATGATACATATCCGTATCACTTGACCTAGGCTAGAAAACTATATACAGGCCCGTGGTTATTTTATAAAGTGTTTTGGATATTTTTAAGTATTTTAAAAATTATAAATTTATGAAATTTGATTTAAATAGATTTTGAAATGTTTAAAATGAAGAAATTATGATTTTTCTATGTGTTAAAAATGTAATTAATGAATGGTTTAACTGGATTTTTGAAATATAACTTAAGTTGGAAATTTGGAATTTGGTTAAAAATGATATTTAAGTTATATAAATAAAATGGATATTAAATTTTATTTGGAAATGGTAAATATGATAATTTGATTAAATGTGAATTTAAGTGATTTATTAAAGTATTATTGATTTTTTCTATGAATTTAAGTGGTTAAATAAATGAATGTTTAAAAGTGATCTTTTAAAATATAACTTGACTTGGAAATGTGAAATTTGGTTTTAATTAAAGGTTTTAGTTAATTAAATAAAATTGGAAATTTTGTTAAATTTGTGAAATGGTAATTTAAATTTGAAGTGTTAAGTTATTTGTTGAAATGTGAAGAATTGGAAACTTTTACACTTAAATTTATTAAGTAAATTGTTGAAAATTGGATTTAATTATAAGAAATTTATTGTGAAAAAGATACATGTTAAATGATATGTAAATGAACATTTTAAATGTTAAATTATGATTTTTAAAATGTTTAAAGAGTTTAAAATGAAGTTATTTAATTGCTGGAAATACACTAAAAAGCTGGAAATCACTTTTAATAGCAATCAGAAATGCTATGGTTCTGAATTACACTAAAAATTGAATAAAAGGGCTACTACAGCATTTCTGAAATGCTGCAGTTGCTGCAGTTGAACTTATAGGCTAATATTGAACCCAGGTCTATTATAGCATTCTCTGGAAATGCTATAATGGTCTGTAGTCTTTGCTGAAACCAAATTTAACCCTTGTTTTGAAATCTGAACTACCGTAGCACTTCTGAATTGCTGTCTTTTCTGTTTTGAACTATAATTCAACTAAAACTGAGTTTTAACAGCAGTTTTAAGTGCTGTCTTTGCTGAATTAAAAATGTTTTCAAATATAACTTATCGCAGTTGTTTTTAAATGCTGTGAAATGCTGAAATTTTAATAATTAGGGTTTTTGACTTAGTAAACGAACTCAGAATGGTTTGAAACTTTGGAAATTGAATACTTGATTTGAAATATAATAATTACACTTTTAAAAGGTTTAAATGAATTATTTTGATTGGAATATAAACTATTTAAAAGTGATTTGAAATGATAGTAATTGAACGATATCTTTGAATTTAAAAGGTATTTAAAGTTGAATATTTGGATTTGAAATGATAGGATATTTTATTTTATTAAAATGATTTGAAATGAAGTTTTGTAAGGATATGATATTTTATTATATTAAAATGATTTGAAATGAAGTTTTGAAATTATATGAAAATTTAAATATATGGAAATGGTTTGGAATTGATTTAATCTTTATTTTGATAAAGATATGGTTTGAAATGATATTTTATTTTGAAGTAAAGTATTGTTTTTAAAAGTTATAACCACAGGTTATAATAACGTTGGGTTGTTAAAGAGACCGGGATCGGATATGGATATACTCTCTGTCTTACCGAAAACCACTTTGGCAACTGTGTACGCGGTGGAGATTCCAGAATGAAGTAGGATGGTGGCGACGTTCTTAAGGTATGTTACGTAGACCCAACTCCCGTGAGTTGGCATAAGGTGGCTAAAACAGGAGCGATCTCGGACCAGTGAGGTAGCACCTCTTCTCGGACACATTTCTTCGATATTATACTCTTACTTGTGATTGATTAGATGGCCATCCTCCGATTTGGGAGTGTTGTTTGAGGTGGAACGGTAGTGGCTGCTATGCGTATCCATCAGTCCGTGTGCGTAATTGGTATATCTACCCTGGCATTGCCTAGTTGTGCCGTGTCACCTACCATACCGAGCTTTACTACGATTATGATTTTAAGATCCGACCGCGTTAAGGTTCTCCATCCCCTTAACGCTATTTTCCGATATGATTATACTTTACTTATTTAGACACTATTATAATATCGAATATTACTACATAGTAGATAGTTTAACGGATCCTTAGAGGATGGGCGGTCCCAAGCATCTTCTAAGTTACTTGTACCTTTATTACAGTTCACTTGAGTTGGTTTACATTATATAAGTATATATTGTCCTGACTCGAGTGTTTTGTGTTTTGCTTTACGCTCGGGTCAGCCTGAGTTATTCACAGATTTGGATTTCCACTCTCTTGGAGATTTGAATCGCTGGAGATTATCTGCTTGTCATGTCCTATCTATTTCAGTTCCGTTGTTCTACTCAGCTTGTACTTGGTTATTTTATTGAGACTTTTGTTGTGCTCTATTTCTTCTGTTGTATCTTATGTAACTCTGATATATTTATATAGTAGCTTCATGAACTACTATTTCTTTTACTTCCGCTGCATTATTTTACTCTGTGTCTGTGATCTGTGATTATATTTATTTACTGTATATTCTGAGATTTGCCAAATTTTATTTACAACGCGGTATTTTGAGCAATTCAACTCCGGCATGAGTGTCTACCTATACACTTATAATGGATGCGAATGGTCCAAAATACTGGGTCGTTATAGTTGGTATCAGAGCTTTGGCTTTGAGGCAAAACTCAGCATATGGAGTAGATTTATTTACAGAATCACTTTCGTTCGAGTTTGAATCTTTTCCTCTTGATTCAAAATTCCTTTGAATTTTTGGAACGTTCCCTGCGGTTCCAAAATTCATTCTTGTCCCTCACTATTCATCTTCTTTTGATTTTGGAGTATCACATAACCCCACTTCGAATGATCTTTATAGTAAATTGGCGGTCTCGCCAATATTCTAATTTTCTTGTAAAGGGGTGAAAATCCTTTACAATCAGCATCGATTAACAAGAGATTTATATTTATCCTTGGTTTAGATTCTAATATCTTTTGTTATTCCAAACTCTATCTCTTGAGATCGAAGGTAGATTTACCCCCAGAAAGTCCACATTTGATCTTATCCATTAAGTCACGGTTGACCCGGTTAAGGTTGTCCGCTGTTGGACAAATTATCAACACCTAACCGAATAGCATTCATAACCACTCCATCCCAATACCGAATCACCTTCTTTCCACATGCTGCCGAATCAACTGCCTTTTCCAACATCTCATCGAACAAACCCATTCGGCGTCACCCCCACCGAACCAGCCTACCACCTTGATACCGAACCAGCCTACCACCTTGATACCGAACCAGCCTACCACCTTGATACCGAACCAACCTACCACCTTGATACCGAACCAGCCTACCACCTTGATACCGAACCAACCCTCTCTCCAGCAACCACCGATCCAACATCTACCAAAGTTCCCCAAAAGCGATGCCGAACCAAGTCATACCAGGCCAGATCACATCAGCCCAGGCCCATCAGCGACTATACATCCAGGACCCCTGCTCCCAACCTCACTCTATAAATAGAGGGGCAGGGGTACAACAATGGGGACAAGTTTTGAGAGCTCAAGCACGGAAGGAACTCTTCAAACAACTTTCTTTTACTCGTATCAAAGCTTTGTACTTGTAATCGAAACTAGAGAAGTGAAATAACATATAAAGTGGACGTAGGCACATTCTGGCTGAACCACTATAAACTTGCATGTCTTTTTACAGTTTAGTCCCTGCTTTTCATATATTTGCATAAACCTCCAGAATCGCTAAGAACAACATAAGATTTACTAAATCATACAACTTTGAGGTGTTTGTCTCATACAACTTTGAGGTGTTTGTCCATTTTTTGCGCAAACATTTTTGGTGCTTTCACTGAGAATAAGGCTCGAAGCTTCAGCTTCATCCGCTTAACAAGTTTTCCTGACAGCATCGTTCGCCACTTGGAAAACATGCCTCCCAAACAGAAAAAAGATGTTAACAAAGGAAAAAACATCGCATCCAGCAGTCTTCCTGATCCAACTGCCGCGAATCAAGTAAATCGTCCTCCTCCAGCAACGGTAACAAATGAAGGACAGCCTAACCCAACCACTCCTGCCACAGAACAGCCTGCAGCAATTACTAGGGCAGATTTGGACAGAGTTGTTGTTGAAGTAACTAACCGCTTCACGTCCCAGCAGGAAGCCTTGGTGGACCATCTCATGTCACGCTTGAGGGACGCTGAAGAATCCAATTGCAACACTGAATCATGGGGCGAGTCCCAGTCTGGAGGATCTCAGAGACAGCAAAGATCTTCCCTCTTCGAAGGAGCTAACGGCAGAAGTAGCCGTGGTAGGAGCCGAGACCAAGCACAGCCCGAAGTTAGGCCTGAGGAAACGTTTGGTACCGAACCCAACAGGGAAGGTACCGGACGAAGGTCAACTGTAGCTGAGCCTGTCATGCTGCCTAACCACAGAAACACCAGTGAACGGGGCCGAGCTAGAGTTCAGCCCGAAGTTGGACCCGAGGAAGTGCTTAGATCAGAACCCAACAGGGGGAGATCAAGGCTAGGGCCAACTGTAGCTGACCCAAGCATGCTCCCAGAAGATCAAAGGCAGCCACTGGAAAATATGAGGAATGATAGACGATACCATCCCTACAGGTTGTCTGGACGGAATCAATCCCACAGAACAGAACCAAACTCATTTCTATCTGCTCCAAGTTCCGATGAAAGGATGGCACGCTTATTCAGAGAGTGTGTCCAACGGGAGCAAAGAGATCGAGGGATAGGCGCTAGGGTAACCAGCCCTTTCGCCCGCAATATCGAAATCGCTATCACCCCCCGAGAATGGAAGATGCCAACAATGGAACCCTACAAAGGAACCTCCGATCCCGTTGTACACTTACAGAGGTACACACAACATATGCTCATGAGTGGAGCAACAGAGGGAGTACTGTGCAAATGCTTTCCGCTCTTCTTAGCAGATCTTGCTACCTCCTGGTTCTGTCATCTACCCCAAGGATCCGTCAGCTCATGGGAAATGTTGAAAGAAAAATTCATCAGTCAGTTCCGCATTCATGTGGAGCAACCTAAGGACGCTTATTCCTTATCCAGCGTCAAACAGAAACTGGAGAAAAGCTGTAGCAATACCTAACCAGGTTCAACGCCGCAGCAGCCGCAGTTCAAGATGCCGATGAGAAGCTTATCCTAATGGCCCTCTGCAGTGGGGTGCATCCGGACACTAAATTTGCTAGAAGATTGATAAAAGAAAAACCAGCTACTTTACCCGATTTCTTCCATGAAGCCGGGAAATACATGAGGCTTGAGGATGCTGCCATTGAGGGGCAGTCAGGACAGCAAAGTAAGACGACCCATGGCAACGCCCCTGCTGTGGCGAGGGACGTTCGAAGAAATGACGCCAGAGACAATGCTGGGGGCAAGAAGGTAGAAAAACGCCTATATCGGCCAGGACCAATATTCGACTCTTACACCCCTTTGAACGAGACCGTCGAAAATATCTTCCTTGCCACCCAAGGCGAAGTTAGATACAAACGCCCACCATACAAGAAGGAATCAGATAACGCACAGAAGTCTGGAAAATTCTGCCGCTTCCACGAATCTCACGGACATGATACCAACGAATGCCATCATCTCCGAGATCTGATTGAGGAACACATCAGAAGGAAGAAACTGGAACGCTATGTAAAAGGTCAAGACAGGACTCCAGCTCCTGCCAATGAAAACCCAAGGCTACCCTCACCAGGGACCGACAGAGGAAACCACAACGCTAGCAGCTCTAGTCAAGAGAAGATAGTGGTCCATACCATCTCAGGAGGTCCGCACATCGCAGACAGAAGTTGGAGAGAGATGGAAAGATATGGGAAGTCGCTTAGAGACAATAGAGACTGTGTCAATACGGTTATAGAAGAGCGCCACCCAAAGCGGAAAGAAAGTGATAACATCACATTCAGTAAACGCGACCTAGAAGGAAGACAGTACCCTCACATGGATCCCATGGTTATCTCTGCCCGACTCGGTCCCGCCGAAGTTTACCGAATCCTGGTAGACACTGGAAGCTCTGTAAATATCCTGTTCAAACACGCATTCGACAAAATGAAGCTATCAATAAAGGATGTATCTCCCTGCGATAAACCACTACACGGTTTCACTGGAGATGCGAAGATGCCCCTCGGGCAGCTGGACCTCTTTGTTGAGATTGGAAGTCATCCCCGCTCCGTGGTAAGGAAACAGACGTTTGTGCTGGTAGAAAACCATTCGGCCTACAACGCCTTCTTAGGAAGACCAGCCTTATCTGACTTCCAGATTGTCCTAGCCCCATGGTGCCTGAAAATGAAATTTCCAACAGACAATGGGGTAGGGGAAGTGGAAGGAGACCAGGATATTGCACGAGACTGCTATGTAACCGAACTTCGCAACAACCACAGGAGAGATAAAGGGAAAGGTGTAGAGATTGCCCTCTGCACAAAAAGCCTTGAAGCATAGCAACTAAAGAAAGCCCCTCCTCTTCGATACACCAGCGACCCTTTCAATGAATTAGACCCTAGGGACAAAGAGGAGGAGGCCACCGCCGAGCCTGCAGAGGCTATGGAGTTTATATCTGTAGACAAGCACGACTCAAGTAGGCTACTTAAAATTGGGTCCCAGCTGAAAGCTGAATTGAAGGAACAACTCATTGATTTTCTCCGCCACAACTTGGATGTATTCGCTTGGTCACACGCTGACATGACCGGAATCTCCCCCGACATAGCGTGCCACGTATTAAAAGTTGATCCTACCAAGGCGCCTGTAAAACAAAAAAAGAGAAGTATGGGGGCAGAGCGATCAGCAGCCCTCGATGAAGAAGTAAAGAATCTACTCGCCAATGACTTCATACGAGAAGCTATTTACCCAGAATGGATCGCCAACCCGGTACTAGTAAAGAAGGCTAATGGGAAGTGGCGGACCTGCATTGACTTCTCCAACCTAAACGATGCCTGCCCAAAGGATTGCTTCCCGCTTCCCAGAATCGATCAACTTGTAGACAGCGCAGCCGGGCACGAACTCCTGTCTTTTATGGATGCATACTCAGGATATAACCAAATTCCTATGCATGCTCCCGACCGAGACCACACTAGTTTCATCACCGACCGGGGTTTATACTGCTACAAAGTGATGCCCTTCGGACTTAAAAATGTAGGAGCCACCTACCAGCGCCTCGTCAACAAGATGTTCACAGGGCTAATAGGACGAACGATGGAAGTATATGTAGACGACATGCTGGTAAAATAACGGAAAGCCAAAGATCACGTAAGCCACCTAGGCAAAATGTTCCAGGTACTTCGACAGTATGGAATGAAGTTGAATCCACTAAAGTGCTCCTTTGGAGTGTCATCGGGAAAATTCTTAGGATTCATCGTCCATGCCCGAGGGATAGAAGCAAACCCTGAACAAGTCCGAGCATTAAGGGACATCAAGATACCTTCCACCCGAAAGGAAATGCAAAGCCTAAATGAAAAAGTGGCTGCCCTAAGCCGATTCATCTCCAAAGCAACGGACAAGTGCGTCCCCTTTTTCGAAGCTCTAAAGAAAGATAAAGGAAAGTTCGAATGGATGGACGAATGCTTAACCGCTTTCCTTAACCTAATCGAACACCTCCAGAAACCACCGGTACTCTCGACCCCAAGCGAAGGCGAAGAATTATGCCTGTACCTTGCTGTGTCATCTCACGCTCTAAGCGCTGCCTTGGTAAGGGAAGACAACCGCACGCAACGACCAGTTTACTTCGTCAGTAAAAGGTTTACTGGGGCAGAAGTCAGATATCCTAAGCTTGAAAAGTTAGCATACTGTTTACTAATCACTTCACGAAAACTACGTCACTACTTCCAATCCCATTCCTAAGCTTGAAAAGTTAGCATACTGTTTACTAATCAAAGTTCTGACCGATCAACCACTGAGGCAGGTACTCCATCGTCCCGACACTTCCGGGCGACTACTTAAATGGTGTATTGAGCTGAGTCAATATGATATCACCTATCACCCTCGCACCGCCATCAAGGGACAAGTCATGGCTGATTTCATTGCAGAATTCACTACCAACGAGGATAAGGAGCAACTGGAAATAACAGAAGATATCAAGTGGAATCTCTTTGTGGACGGTGCGTCTAACGAACAAGGCTCGGGGGCAGGTGTGGTAATAATCACTCCCAGGGGAAATAAACTGCACTATGCTATAAGGTTGGATTTCGCTGCCACCAACAACGATGCAGAATATGAAGCAGTAATAGCCGGATTAGAAATTGCCATCGAGATCGGAGTCAATTCTTTGTGTCTTCACAGTGATTCTCAGCTTATTGTTAATCAAATACTAGGTGAATTCCAAGCTCGAGAAGAACGACTCATAGCATATCTAAAGAAGACCAAGTTACTTCTCAGCCGATTGGACCACTGCTTAGTCAAACACATCCCTCGGGAAGAGAACCAAGAGGCCGACGAATTGGCAAAGCAAGCAAGTATGAGAGACATCGCCATCTTCGGGGAAGTAACTATCTCAAAGCAAACGATCCCAAGTTTTGAGCAAGTGAATCTGATAGCTGCAACCGAAGAAGCGACTTGGATGACTCCCATCCAAGACTACCTACAAAATGGCACACTACCCGACGGGCGTAACGAAGTCAAGAAAATCTTGAGGAAAGCGTCCCGCTACACAATACAAGGAGACATCCTCTATCGGCGCGGGTTCTCTAACCCATTGTTAAGGTGTGTCGCCGGAAGGGAAGCCAAGGAAATCTTATCCAACATTCATCAAGGAAGCTGCGGAGATCACACCGGAGGGCAAACGTTAGCAAAAAAGATACTCCGATAGGGATATTTCTGGCCCACCTTAAGCAAGGACGCCTTAGATTTCGTCAAGAAGTGTGACAGATGCCAAAAATTTGCTAAGATCCCTCGGCTACCAACAACCGAGATTACTCAGATGACCAGCCCTTGGCCCTTTGCAGTATGGGGAATTGACTTAATCGGTGAACTGCCAATGGATCGAGGCGGCGCCAAATATGCTATAGTAGCAGTCGACTATTTCACCAAATGGGTGGAAGCGGAACCTCTAAATAAAGTATCTTCAGCGAAAGTTATCAACTTCTTAATCAAAAATGTTCTGTGCAGGTACGGAGTCCCACTAAAAATCATATCAGACAATGGACTTCAGTTTGACAGCGAGGAATTCGCCAACTGGTGCCAAGAACACGGAATTCACAAAAGCTTCTCATCCGTAGCATATCCCCAAGCAAACGGACAAGTCGAAGCAGTCAACAAAATTCTGAAAACTCTGATCAAAAAGAAGCTCGAAAAGTCAAAGGGCGCTTGGGTGGATGAACTCCTTACGGCACTATGGGCCTACCGCACATCCTTCAGAACATCAACAGGGCACACTCCTTTCTCTTTGGCATACGGATCGGAGGCTATGCTCCCAGTTGAAACCATTGTGCCTTCCCACCGTAGGATCCACTATAACCCAGAAGAGAACGAAGAGCTCCTCAACATGTCTTTGGATCTAGTCGAGGAGAGAAGGAATGATGCAGTCCTAAAAACAGCAGCCCACAAGCAAAAGGTGGCAGCACAATACAACTCCAAAGTCAAGCATCGTACCTTACGAGAAGGGGATCTTGTCCTCAAGCGAATCTTCCCTCGCCCCGGAGCACTAGACCCAATCTGGGATGGACCATATGTAATTCATAAAGATCTCCACAACGGAGCCTATATTTTGTCAACAGTGGACGGAGAGGTGTTCCAGAGGGCATGGAACATCCAACACCTCCGTCGATACTTTTCTTAACTTGTATTGCCCATATGAAGTGAATTAACAAAGAGAATCAGTGGACGTAGGCATTTTTTCGTGCCGAACCACTTTAAAAAAGCCTTGTCTCTTTTTTAACTTGTTCCTTTGTATCTTGGCTGCTTGTTAACTTTATCCTTTTCTGTTGAACAAAATCCTGAGCATATAGCATTTCTATTCAAAGCACTCCACAATGCAACTTCACGCGGACAAGACCCAACATGTACTATGCGAATCTATGCCCTCGCCAATGAGACATTTTTGCTCCAGCATCCCTCTGCTGCAGGTTAACTCATTGCTCACGACGGCCCTTAAAGCCAACTGTAATGAGCCGATTATAAGCCACCGAGAAGGCCGACTATAGCCGAGGCAGCTCATTACGGCGTTAGGCTCGCCGGCAACTGTGAACCGACTATAAGCCCCAACATAAGGTGTGGCCAGCCAGGGGCAGTTCACAGTTGACGATCGGCACCCACGCTAGCCGGCCACAGTAAGTCGAATAATACCCCTGAGTACGGGCCATAATGGCCCGGGTAGTTACTGTGCGCGATCTCGGCTCCGGTGTGTCTTAAGTGCGGCTGTGGCAAAAAAGAATTAACTCCCCGCGGAGGCGTAAGATGGGTGACAAATGTCTCCAAGACCCACAGCTAGGGAAAGTGACTACAAAACCCGTTTGCCACGAACTTAAGCACATCGAAGGCCTTCCGTGACTGGAAGTTTTACTATTTCACATATTTCAATTTTACTTAAAAAACTTTCCTCCTATCCTCTATAACAAACCATAAAGTACAGGATGCAGGGTAAGAGATACCCGCCAATGGATGCAGAGATTCACAATCAGATGGCAGGGCATTCAACTGCTTTCCATGCTTGGTCATACAAGATATTCGAAACTGCCATTTACAAACAGAACATGAAAGGCGGTATTTTCTTCCTTTATGTGCAGATGCATGACTGTAATTTAATTTTTTCACACCACACGCTAACATTGCAAGTCATGAGATTATGATTTAAAACCAGAATCTGACATCAAACACAATTTAATTACAAGAATATACATAGCTACATTTCTCATACGATATGTCGAAATAGCAACAAATATTCAAGAAACGACAAAATCAGCTTAAGCTAAAAAATTACACGTCAAGAATAATGTTATTACAAGTAGCAAGAATTACAACTTAGAAGTTACTCTACTGTCTTAAGACTAACAGATACAGCAATGCCAAGCCTACAAAAAGAATTTTCCAGGTCTAATCAGGGAGCCGGTTGCGTCGAAGTCTTGTCCTTGCTCTGTTGCCCGCCTGTTCGGTCATAAAAAGGATTCATTAGTGATAAGTAACCAAGTTAACGGAAAAGCTAGAAAGGAAGACTTGCCAGCACCTGCTTCTTGACCATCCTGGTCGTCATCCTCTACCTGCACACCTGCCTCCTCAGCAGCAAGCAGCCGCATACCCTCCTTTACCGCCTCTTTCTCCTCCTTGGTGAACTGGGCAGTGACCACATCCATACTGAAGACCATTCCACCTTCTTTATCAACATCAGCCTTAGCCTCCTCCAAAGCCCGAAGATAGATCTTGGCCATGACCCTGGGATAATCATCCATCCACGAGAGATTGCCCTGCTTCCAAGTCCGGAAATACATGTCCTGGAGCATGTCATCCATCATTCCCTCATTCTCCTCAAATTCCCTCATCCGGGCATCGGAAGCCGACAACCTTTCGACGGCAGCATCTCTCTCCAGTCTGTATCTCGAGCAATCAGCCTGAAGGGACCTCCGCATCACCTCCATCTCTTCCCTCAACTTAGCTTGAGCAAGCTCCGCAGCCTCAAGTTTCTCGGACAATTCCTCCACCTGCTCGAGATCCGCTCTCCGAACCTCATCCACCGTGGCAATAGCCATGTCAATCCGCTCTTTGCAGGTAGCTTCCATTTTTCCGCAATTCGGCCCGACTGGCCTCTTCCATGGTTTTCCTTAGTCGCCCAGTAGCAGCCTCATGCTGAGAAATCTGAATAGCCTGATCCGCAAGCTGTTTGGCCTGATCCGAAACCACCAATCGAAGTCGGATATTGGAGCTCCCAATCTCCTCTCCGGCCTTAACCAGCCGAGCATGATGCCCCATCAGCTTCTTGGTCTCCTCTGCCACCCGATCAATATTAGCCTTGGCCTCGTCTCCCATAGTGACTATACGAGTAGTGAGTAGATCGAGATCTAAGGCCTTGGCTTCATCAAGTACTCGTACCATGGGGTTACGGGGGAGGAGATGTTCACCAGTGACTTCGTCAAAAGTAATATCATGAGAACTGGGATCCAGATCAGGATGACCCGCAAATGGATTACGGGCCAAGTCAGGACGGTCGATATGAATAACAGAAGGGTTTCCGGACGGGTGCGGAGAAGGTGCAAACTCGCTACCCTCCTCAGTAATGTCATGAATAGGCTGAGCCGGAGGCTGAGAACCGGGCGAAGTTTCGGATAAAGGATGACTCCTCTTCCTCTGCTGAATACCCTCTTCGATGACCCCAAGAAGAGGACGGTAGCCGACTACATCCCCGGAGCGTTGGGTTGAGGGCTTTGGCTTAGCAGAAATTTTGGAAAGTTTATATTGCTCAAGCCTGTGTCGGAGGTCTGAAGCTTTGGACATCCTGCCTGCTCCTGATATAAAGTACAAGTGTTACAATCTTACATTACTATACGATTCGAGAAACACGGTAAATTACAAGTTAAAAAAAGGGGAAAAGAAACACAGCTGTGATTGTACAAACCCTGGGGAGGAGTGGGATACTGCAATAAGTCCTGGATTTCATTCCAGGACGGGAGCGGGTCATAAAATATTCCTAAGTCCCTATCATTAGTGAAGCATGCAGGGGTCAAGAGTTCACCTTGAGTCGTCAGAGCCACCTTGGCCGGAATGGTCGGGGAAGACTCACTTGCACCAGTCCCGGCTTTGTCCGCCTTCCCGGTCTTCTCTACCAAAGCCGGATCATCATCCAACCCCTCAAAAGCTTGGCGGAAAGCATCATCCGTCCACTCTTGCATCTCGCCTACTTGCCCAGAAGACAGAGCCCTGGAACCATCACCACCCTGTCCATCGCCACCATCATCACCAAGACGCTCAACGTCACTTCCGCCCTCAGCCTCACCTCTTTCTTCCTCCGCATCTATCTCCCCCTGAGTAAGTGGACAATTGCTGGGAGAAGGACCGTCCGACCTCTTAAGTTTCTTACCTCCGACGGCTGGAGGTTTCGTGAATGGTTTTCTCTTTCCACCCTCTGCCGCAACGCCTCCCTTAACCTGAGCAGCCGCCCTCTCTTCCGCCGTTTCCCTCAACTTGACTACAGACTGCTGCGGAAGGATTAAGTTATATTCCAGAAGAATCGCATTTCTAATCAAGAAGGCAGATGATCTATATTTCCCAAGAATGGCTTCTATCTCAGCTGCCGTCTGAACCAGGCGGTCAGTCTCCACAACCGGAAAGCCACCTGTCGCTAGCAAAAATGAGAAAGTGTGAGAAGAAGCATCGCAATCGGAATAGAAATTATAAGTAAAAACATCAACTTACATCCAGAGGTAAAGCGCCGGATGGAGACGGAGTCGTCCCTAACAAAGAACCACTCTTTCTTGAACATGCTGAATTTAGAGTACAGATCCAAGACCGGTTTGAAGGTCACGGCTGACTCCAAGCTAATGTATGGGGATCCTTTCTTGTAGCCTCTCAAATTATATAAATACCGGATCTCCCGGTTGGAAGGAGGGCGCCCGTACTTCCTCTGAAAGATGACGAAAAGGCTCGCCAGTATGGCATAAGAGTTGGGCTGAAGTTGGAATGGGGCCACCTTTAGATACGTGAGGAAGCTGACTACCCAAGCATTGAGAGGCGGGATAGCACCACACATACAATGGTACCTACTATAAGCAAAGTACCCTTCGGGAGGATTGTATGGCATGACTCCTGGGCCCGGCAACAGCATGAGGGCTCTATCGATCCCAAAGGAACGAGATATAACATCGAGCTGCTCCTCTTTGAGAGAGCTAGGAAAGCAGTCAGGCGGGGAATCCAGCAGCTCCTGGGGACCATGTCCATCCACTAATGACCTTAAGGCGGGCCCATGACGCTCCGATCCTGATTGAACTGGGGGCACGGCCGAGGACTCTCCTTCGCCCCCAGACTTCTTCTTATCTGACCGGGTTTCGACTCTTCGGGACATTATCTGCGCGCACGAAAGCGAAAGATATGATTGTTAGAACAAGAAATACAGAAATATAACCGAGCAAGTATATATAAGCATAGGATGTTGTTCAAGATTCAAAGTCCATTCGGCATTAAAAGTTTAAATTTCATTCGATGTTGAAAGCTTCTGAGGTCATTCGGTGGCACACCACGTATCTCATTCGGCGCTCAACACCCAACCACGTCGCCTTCGTTCGGCGAAGGAAAACGTACTTGGTTCGATGCTTGTTTGATTCGGTCCTTGTCTGGTTCGGTGCGAAGTTGATTCGGTCTCAAGCTGATTCGGCGCTCAAACTGATTCGGCTCTCTCTGATTTGGTAAGGGACAACGAAGCGGGTATAGCCTCTATTTATAGAAGTGCACAATATAGCCGGACCGACCGAATCAGCACCCGAAACCGACTGGAACTATACCCAATCAAAGAAAAAACAAAGTGCGGCACATGCAACACACGTGCCCCACTTTGGGGGGCAAATGTTGGACAAATTATCAACACCTAACCGAATAGCATTCATAACCACTCCATCCCAATACCGAATCACCTTCTTTCCACATGCTGCCGAATCAACTGCCTTTTCCAACATCTCACCGAACAAACCCATTCGGCGTCACCCCCACCGAACCAGCCTACCACCTTGATACCGAACCAGCCTACCACCTTGATACCGAACCAGCCTACCACCTTGATACCGAACCAGCCTACCACCTTGATACCGAACCAACCTACCACCTTGATACCGAACCAGCCTACCACCTTGATACCGAACCAACCCTCTCTCCAGCAACCACCGATCCAACATCTACCAAAGTTCCCCAAAAGCGATGCCGAACCAAGTCATACCAGGCCAGATCACATCAGCCCAGGCCCATCAGCGACTATACATCCAGGACCCCTGCTCCCAACCTCACTCTATAAATAGAGGGGCAGGGGTACAACAATGGGGACAAGTTTTGAGAGCTCAAGCACGGAAGGAACTCTTCAAACAACTTTCTTTTACTCGTATCAAAGCTTTGTACTTGTAATCAAAACTAGAGAAGTGAAATAACATATAAAGTGGACGTAGGCACATTCTGGCTGAACCACTATAAACTTGCGTGTCTTTTTACAGTTTAGTCCCTGCTTTTCATATATTTGCATAAACCTCCAGAATCGCTAAGAACAACATAAGATTTACTAAATCATACAACTTTGAGGTGTTTGTCTCATACAACTTTGAGGTGTTTGTCCATTTTTTGCGCAAACATCCGCGATTTATCTAAGCTTACCCATCTCTCTACTCTGTTTAATCATCTTGTCTTTTGTTCCAATCTATCTTCCAAACATTTTGAATTGTACTTGTAAATTAATGTTTTGTTTTATATTGTGTTGTTTGAGTTGTTAATGTTGATTTGGGTTTCCGATCGATTCGTCTGATCAACGCTATCGATAGGATTTCTAAAACACTTTGACAGAACAAACTAACACAATATTATTTTAAAATTTGGTTTATGAAATAAATTTGGATATATAATTTTATGGAACTTAATAAATTGATTTAAATTGATAATTTGAAATGATAATACTTGATTTATCATTTATTGTTCTACAAATGAATTTATAAATAGTTGTTTATAAATTTATTTGGGAACTGAAATGAATTTATAACAAGAAAGTTAAAGAATTTAATTTCCGATGGTTTCAAACCTTGGGTTTAAAATTTTTAAAAGGATATTATTTAAAGTATTTTGAATAAAAATTTGTCTCTAAAGAATTTTAAAGTTTAAAAATTTAGTGCTCTTCTCTTTGTCGCTGGAAAATAATTTCGGTGATGACTGCAGCATCATCGACGTTCATTTTCGAGTTTCGAAGTGAAGAAACCATTCTGTACTCTTGCTACAGCTTTGTTTTGGAAAATCTGATTGATTTGAATTTCTAAAATATGACTGGATTATAATATATATAAAGATATATGATTTAAATTTGATTTAACATATTATGTATATATAATTACTTATCTCCAAATGGTTTGAAGATGTTCGAAGATTCAAATTCTTAAATTTTATCTTGAAGAATAATTTCAATTATAAGAAGAAAAAATAAAAAATTTGGATAAATGATTAAAACTTGAGATAATTGAATTGGAAAGTTTTATTTGTATAATACAATTGCATTCAAATATAACTTACCTTAAATTTTTTTTGAAGTTAACAATGTAATTGGATAATATGCAGTACAGAAATGATTTTATAAATAAAATTTGAGTGGTTATAATAAATGTTATACACTTAAATTTTAGTTATAAAAGATTAACAGAGGTAAATAGTGAAAAAGGAATTTAAAGAGATTTTATTTAAATAACTTAATAATCAAATTTGATTTAATATGGAACCTTAAGTCTAACCTAGGAATTTTAATAATGGTTATTTCCTGAAACGAATATGTTGTATAATAAATAATGTATCTTTGAATAGATAAAATAAAATACATTGGAATTGGACATTTAGTAATAAAGTTTATTTAACTTGAATTCATAGTTTAATTGATGTCTAAATGAATAAATGTGTAAAGGAATTTGATTGTTATATTTGCTATGATAAATATTTTATTTATGAAATAGATATGTCTTGAAAAATGAATAATTATGATTTAAATAGTTAAAATGTATTTTAACATCACTAAAATTTGATAATTGAGAATTTGGTTTTCAAATGAAATTTTAAGTGTAACTTATTAAAGGAATATCTATTTATGAAATGGGTATTTTAAATAAAGTGTTAGGTTATGTGTTAAATTAAGAGCTAACTAAAATAGTGAACTTTTAACTTAATAAACGAAGTATAGTTTAATTTGGATATTCCATTCATAAAGGTTTGTTTTAATAAGTCATAAGTTAAAAGATATCCAAATGAATATTTCTGAAATTGAACTAATTTGAAATACTAATATATCTACTGTAGCATTTTATAAGTGCTGCTATTTTGAAAAGACAATGTTTTGGAAATTTTTATAATTAAATGAACTTAGAAATGTTACAACTTTAAAATGAATATTATTTGACCTTGAATTAAAATGGTTTAAATGAAGAATTTTTTTTAGGGTGTTATGATTTTCTAAGTATTTTTTTTTTAAAAGGATAACTTGTCCAAAGTGTTATGATTTTAGTAGTGTGATTTCCAAATGATAAACATCCCTAAATTATTATGATTTCAAAGCATTATGGTTTTAAATTTATTATCTTATTTTGTTTTTCAAACTACCTTTTGGTTGTCCTTATTTCTCTTATCTTGTTACAGAATGGGAAGGCTATTGCTTATACCAGTCCGTTTAGAAATCTTTCTGTAATCTTTGATAATCTTTGTTACTCATCTGGATCTGAACACTGTTTTTCCATTCATAGACCGTCGGTCAAGTGAAAAGGGAGATTCAGACTCTAGAGGATCTTTTTCGTGCTTATATTCTTGATTTGATCACCTCAATCTTGTTAAACTTACCTATAACAATAGTTTTCAGGTGTAATTCCAATCTTCTTATCATCTTGTCTTAATTCTATTTCATTCTATCTTTTTCTGTGCTTTCCCGTACCTCGTTCCGTTTCGGGGACGAAAAGTTTTGAGTGGGGGAGAGTGTAACAACCCTGTATTTTACAAATATTTTTAAATTGATTTTTCCAGATTTAAAAGCTTTATTTATGAAAAAGAATAAATTTTGTTATTTTTAATATAAACTTTGACTTTGATGTGGATTAGAATTCCAAATATGACTAAATTTAATATTTCCTGAAAATGTGAATTTTGGTCAATAGTCAAACTTTGACTTTTAAGTTTAAATTTTTAATAGTTTGAAATTATAAATTTTATCTTTTATTATGAAAATAGATTTAATAACTTGAACACCACTTTTCGTTTCGTTGAAAACGGAGTTAAAATGTAAAAGTTATGTACATTTCAATTTTTAGTATAATTTGTTTATTTGTGCAATTTTGCCTATTTTAAATTTTTTTAAATCATATTTTCTTTCTTATATTTTGTTTTAATATGTGTTAATATGTTTTTATGTATATTTTGTCTTTTTATGTTTTTAAATTGATAATAGTATTTTTCCAAAATTTACTGTATTTATTTTTCATTTTAAAGGCTGTTTTCCTATTTTCTGCTATTTTCTTCATTAAAAATTATATGTAAATTAAATTTTAAATATTTATTTTGTGAATATATTTTTATTTTATGTTATTAGTTATGTTTAAAATTATATTACAAGCTCATATGATTTTTCCAAAATTTATTCCAATTAATTTCAAATTTTCTAGACTAGTTTACTATTTTTAGTTATTTTCTTATTTAACCTTATATAAATTAATAAATATTATATATATTTTTATATTTTGATAGATTTTCGAATTCTTATCTGGTATTACTATTATTACCAGAAATATAAAGTTATTTAAAATAAAATAAAGAAATATGAAAAGGTTTTGACTTTTGAATTGCTTTTGACTCTTTGAATTCCACCTCTTCATTTTCCACCAACTCTTCATTTCTTTTGACATAACTCTCCACATTTTCAGCCGATCACTTCATTTCTCAACTCACGTATATTTTTCCTCCTTCCTGAACAAAAAAATTTTGGCCTCCCCTTGATTGAAGAGTTTGGTAAAATTCTATCTCTCTTTTTCTTCTTTTTCCACTTATGTTGATTTTTCTAGTTTGATTTTTTTGCACTTGTATCACCTCATGTAGGTTTGGCCATGCCTCCCTTGCTGCTTAGCCGCCTCCACCACCTGATGGCACACCACCAACACCTCCTCCTCACCAGCCATCCAAGCCATGAACCCCCTTGGTGATGCATATCAACAAAAGTTTCAAAACACCCCTTCATACTAGCCTAACCGAGCACCACACTCATTCCATCACCTTCCACCACCCATGGCCGCCACCAACACCACCTCCCCCACCTCCACCACCACCTGGAACCTCTGCCACATCATCACAGTGGACCCCACTCCTCTGGCCATGACACATAGGGCCTTGGTAGAGCCCAAATCCTTGTCAAAACCCATGTGTATGCATGCTTATGTATGTTATTCACTTCTACCACTTTGGCACCATCACAAATGACCTCTAGGCCGACCCATACCCACCATAACCTGACCCAAACACCTGCTATTGTCATGTATTTTCCATGAGGGCTGAGCCTAGTAAAGGTAAAAAGCAAGTGCAAAGCATTTCTATTTGATTCTGTGCAGCCTATTCTACTGTAGTTTTGATCGTAGCTGATTTGAAACTCATCGTTGTTATATTGTTTTGTTTGACTTATATTCAAGGGATTTGATACTTTGGCTCCTCCACTCTTATTTGAATCGTGTTATCGTGCTTGTTTGGATCCCATTCGCGCAGTCGTCGTCGTTTCTCCAGCACAAAACAGTGAGTTATTCTCACCAGACAATATGTACCTATATAACTAGTAAATTGACACACTGTGAATCTGTAGAAATATATTATCATGTTATATATGCCTATATTATTATCATATTATGTTCACACCTGTTATTACACCTGTTATATCATATGTTACTATTATTTAATGTTATTCTGTTATTTATATCAGTTATCACCATTGCAAGTTCCCTGTAGATTAGAATCACTATGGGTTGAAATGATACATACCCGAACGGACTTTAGAATAGGGAAAAATCGTTATGGCCTGAAATGATAGGCCTGAATGGTTTTTATTTAATTTATTTTAACTTGGGATTGCGGGTTTGAAATGATAGAACCCGGATTTTTCTTTTTAAACTGCGGATCGAAATGATACATATCCGTATCACTTGACCTAGGCTAGAAAACTATATACAGGCCCGTGGTTATTTTATAAAGTGTTTTGGATATTTTTAAGTATTTTAAAAATTATAAATTTATGAAATTTGATTTAAATAGATTTTGAAATGTTTAAAATGAAGAAATTATGATTTTTCTATGTGTTAAAAATGTAATTAATGAATGGTTTAACTGGATTTTTGAAATATAACTTAAGTTGGAAATTTGGAATTTGGTTAAAAATGATATTTAAGTTATATAAATAAAATGGATATTAAATTTTATTTGGAAATGGTAAATATGATAATTTGATTAAATGTGAATTTAAGTGATTTATTAAAGTATTATTGATTTTTTCTATGAATTTAAGTGGTTAAATAAATGAATGTTTAAAAGTGATCTTTTAAAATATAACTTGACTTGGAAATGTGAAATTTGGTTTTAATTAAAGGTTTTAGTTAATTAAATAAAATTGGAAATTTAGTTAAATTTGTGAAATGGTCATTTAAATTTGAAGTGTTAAGTTATTTGTTGAAATGTGAAGAATTGGAAACTTTTACACTTAAATTTATTAAGTAAATTGTTGAAAATTGGATTTAATTATAAGAAATTTATTGTGAAAAAGATACATGTTAAATGATATGTAAATGAACATTTTAAATGTTAAATTATGATTTTTAAAATGTTTAAAGAGTTTAAAATGAAGTTATTTAATTGCTGGAAATACACTAAAAAGCTGGAAATCACTTTTAATAGCAATCAGAAATGCTATGGTTCTGAATTACACTAAAAATTGAATAAAAGGGCTACTACAGCATTTCTGAAATGCTGCAGTTGCTGCAGTTGAACTTATAGGCTAATATTGAACCCAGGTCTATTATAGCATTCTCTGGAAATGCTATAATGGTCTGTAGTCTTTGCTGAAACCAAATTTAACCCTTGTTTTGAAATCTGAACTACCGTAGCACTTCTGAATTGCTGTCTTTTCTGTTTTGAACTATAATTCAACTAAAACTGAGTTTTAACAGCAGTTTTAAGTGTTGTCTTTGCTGAATTAAAAATGTTTTCAAATATAACTTATCGCAGTTGTTTTTAAATGCTGTGAAATGCTGAAATTTTAATAATTAGGGTTTTTGACTTAGTAAACGAACTCAGAATGGTTTGAAACTTTGGAAATTGAATACTTGATTTGAAATATAATAATTACACTTTTAAAAGGTTTAAATGAATTATTTTGATTGGAATATAAACTATTTAAAGGTGATTTGAAATGATAGTAAATGAACGATATCTTTGAATTTAAAAGGTATTTAAAGTTGAATATTTGGATTTGAAATGATAGGATATTTTATTTTATTAAAATGATTTGAAATGAAGTTTCGTAAGGATATGATATTTTATTATATTAAAATGATTTGAAATGAAGTTTTGAAATTATATGAAAATTTAAATATATGGAAATGGTTTGGAATTGATTTAATCTTTATTTTGATAAAGATATGGTTTGAAATGATATTTTATTTTGAAGTAAAGTATTGTTTTTAAAAGTTATAACCACGGGTTATAATAACGTTGGGTTGTTAAAGAGACCGGGATCGGATATGGATATACTCTCTGTCTTACCGAAAACCACTTTGGCAACTGTGTACGCGGTGGAGATTCCAGAATGAAGTAGGATGGTGGCGACGTTCTTAAGGTATGTTACGTAGACCCAACTCCCGTGAGTTGGCATAAGGTGGCTAAAACAGTAGCGATCTCGGACCAGTGAGGTAGCACCTCTTCTCGGACACATTTCTTCGATATTATACTCTTACTTGTGATTGATTAGATGGCCATCCTCCGATTTGGGAGTGTTGTTCGAGGTGGAACGGTAGTGGCTGCTATGCGTATCCATCAGTCCGTGTGCGTAATTGGTATATCTACCCTGGCATTGCCTAGTTGTGCCGTGTCACCTACCATACCGAGCTTTACTACGATTATGATTTTAAGATCCGACCGCGTTAAGGTTCTCCATCCCCTTAACGCTATTTTCCGATATGATTATACTTTACTTATTTAGACACTATTATAATATCGAATATTACTACATAGTAGATAGTTTAACGGATCCTTAGAGGATGGGCGGTCCCAAGCATCTTCTAAGTTACTTGTACCTTTATTACAGTTCACTTGAGTTGGTTTACATTATATATATTGTCCTGACTCGAGTGTTTTGTGTTTTGCTTTACGCTCGGGTCAGCCTGAGTTATTCACAGATTTGGATTTCCACTCTCTTGGAGATTTGAATCGCTGGAGATTATCTGCTTGTCATGTCCTATCTATTTCAGTTCCGTTGTTCTACTCAGCTTGTACTTGGTTATTTTATTGAGACTTTTGTTGTGCTCTATTTCTTCTGTTGTATCTTATGTAACTCTGATATATTTATATAGTAGCTTCATGAACTACTATTTCTTTTACTTCCGCTGCATTATTTTACTCTGTGTCTGTGATCTGTGATTATATTTATTTACTGTATATTCTGAGATTTGCCAAATTTTATTTACAACGCGGTATTTTGAGCAATTCAACTCCGGCATGAGTGTCTACCTATACACTTATAATGGATGCGAATGGTCCAAAATACTGGGTCGTTATAGAGCCGATCCTATTTAGGGCATTTCTTTCATCGCGGCAGATAGGGGAGGAGAAATCGAGGATCGCGAGCATCGATCTGGAGGCAGCAGGGGAGGGCTCGAGCACGTGTGTGGAGGGCCGAGCTCGATTTCGCCATGGGGTTCGTTTGAAAGCCGCGTCGTATGGAGATTTATGGTGGACGATGAGAGCAGGCGCTCGATTTCGATTGAGATTGAGGCACGAATGAAGGGGAACTGGCGGTGGCTCGGATGAATTCGAGTGGTGAGGAGCACGTCACGGTGAGATGGTATGAGGCCTAGCAACTAGGAACGGAGGTCTTGAGCTTGTTCGCGAGTGCTGTCAAAGTCCAGTGAGGTATATTTCATTTCTTCTTTCCATTTTAAAAATTTAAATCAATTTTATAAACATATGCAGAAAATAAAAATATATATTCACATACAGTAAAATAGAAAATTATATATATATATATATCTGTGCAGTTAGAAAAATATATATATGAATTTTTAAATGTTGAAAAGTTTATATATGATTTAGATTTTGAATCTATTAACTCTCTAATTATATATGTATGTATATGTATAGTTTCAAAAGAAAATTTGGTTTAAATTAAATTGATTAGATAAACTAAAATTTTACTAAATGGAAATGAATTGTTCAACAAATTCGAATATTGATAAAACATTATAATTGTTATACAAGGTCAATACCAGAAAGGAATCAAGCCGTGAATGAAAATGGATTGCAAAATAAAAAGCAAAGGTGAGATCTTCTCACTCAAATGAATGATTTGATTTTGCAGTTATTGATTGCTGTTTGGTTGTGATATTAGAAATTTTTTTTTTGAAGAATGGTAAATTTTATTGATGCCTCACAGAGACCAATACAAAACTCACAAAGTCTCGTACAAAACAAGATGAGATGAGTAAGACAAAAACACGAAACCAAACTGGAATAATAAAACATATATTCCACAGCAAAAAGCAAAAGTATTGGCTCCTACTAGAAAGCAATGAAGCTAAAAGTCATGGCGGATCCACTTTCCAATCTCGAAGGATACTGCTCTCCAGTTCTGACGCACAGGTAAAGATCTTGCTTTTAATTCTTTTCACTAGGATCCTGACATCTTGTTCAATAGCGATCTGAATTTGGTGATGATTATTTGCAGTTTTCTTGAAGACTCTTCGATTCCTCTCTTTCCAGAGATGGAAAACTGTTGTGGTGAGGCAAATAAGCTGCAATTGGGTCAACAAGTCTTCTTTCTTGCGGGAACTCAGGTACAGTAATTCATCTTCAAGGGTAGAAATTGCTTGCATGTCTTGATTTTTACTCTTAACATGACTTAACACACGAGTAGAGTATTCACATTCAAAAAATAGATGATTGTGTGATTCTGGGTGGGAATTACATAACTTACAATTGAGATTGACCTCCATACCCCATCTAATAAGTCTGTCAGCCGTAGGAAGTCTTAAATTAATGGCTTTAAAAGTCGTGAATGCCATCTTAGGGTTGTTTGATCGGGACCAGATAGGAGCTACCCAAAATCTGTTAATATGCTTAGTACGTAGAGCTTCCCAAGCACTATTGGTAGTAAAGATACCATCTTTAGTGTAGTTCCAAGTCCAAGTATCATTAGGTTCAGAGGAGTAGATAGGAACAAACTTGACATCCTCAGCAATACCATGAAGTCCTTTCTGGTCAGGAATCCAATCACCATGTTGGATAATGGAAGCAACTAGATCATCATAATCTCCAATACATGAAATCATACCCCAGCCATATTTGGCAGCAAGTGAATGTCCATTAATCCAGGGGTCCCTCCAAAGATAAGTATCCCTACCATTAGCAATTCTCCTTGAGATACATGTTTTCAAAACATCCCTGCTCCTTAAAACGCATTTCCAAACCCCAAAAGAGTTAATATCCTCATGCATAGTCCAGAAACTCCCCTTTAAATATCTGCTCCTCATCCACCTAGCCCAGAGAGTGTTAGAGGTTAGAATTTTCCATCCATGTTTAACTTGATAAGTCCTCCTAAGGTCTTTGAGGTTGACGAGCCCAACACCACCTTCAGATTTAGGTCTGGAAAGAATATCATAACTGACTTTATGTAACCCCCCTCCAAATGAAGTTAGCACATGTTGAATTAATCTTCTCAATTGAGCTGTCAGGAATGTGAAATGTTTGAAGCAAAAATCTAACTTTAGCAGTAATAACTGTATGCACCAATTCAATTCTACCAGCAAAAGAGAGTAATTTAGAACTCCAACCATTAAGTTTGTCTCTAATCTTTCCAACTAGTTCACCACATTCACGGTCAGTAATGACATTAGTAGAGAGAGGAACCCCAAGATACTTGATAGGAAGCAGACCTTCCTTAATTTGCAAAATGTCCAAAATGGCTGTTTTAGAAGTGCAATATTTGCTAAAATAGCATTTGGACTTAGCAGTATTTAGCTCAAGACCCACAAATAGATGCAATTGGTTAAAAATATGAAGTAAACCCTGAGCATAAGTTGAGGAAACTCTAACAGCAATAATCAAATCATCAACATATAATAAATGATTGACAATAGGGTCATGTTTAAACAGAGGCTGAAACAAAGAGTTATAGCAAGCTAATTCCATTTGAAGTGAGAAAAATTCCATGGCAACTGCAAATAAGTATGGGAGAGGGGATCACCTTGTCTCAAGCCCCTATTACTAGTAATGTAACCTTTAGGAGTACCATTAATGGTAATGGAAAATGTGGGGATGGAGATGCATTCCTCAATAAGATTTATCAAGGAAGTAGGGAAGTCGATACAGTGTAACACATGAATGATAAATTGTCTGTTGATTTTGTGATAAGCCTTATGTAAATCAATCTTTAAACACATCTTGTCAGCTCCAGGTTTATTGAACTTTCTAATCAGTTCATGAGATAGTAAAGAATTCTCAGATATGTGTCTTCCTTTAATGAATGCAGATTGACATTCAGAAATAAGATCAGGAAGAACCTTTGTAAGTCTATTACATATCACCTTACTGAGAATCTTATATAACACATTACAACATGCAATGGGTCTAAATTCTTCAATCCCAGAAGGACTTTCCACCTTTGGAATAAGAGTGATAAATGTGTGGTTTAATTCATGAAGAATTTTACCAGTGTTGAAAGATTCCTAAATAGCTTCTAACAGTTGATTTTTCAGGTAATGCCAATGGAGTTGATAGAACTTTGAAATGACCCTCCTATTTCCACCCTAATTTCATAAGGATTTTTTTTTTTGCTAAGAGATGATATATAGATATATCATTCATTGCAAATATCTTTTCCAAGGTCATTTTCTTTTTCCAATAAACAAAATATATCCAGGATCAAAATAACTTACCAATATAAATATATCAGTGTATATCTAATAACATACACATACATATGAAGATGTATGTGATCTTCTTATCTAAGTTCAGAGTGTATACTTCATTTTTTGTACAAGAACATTCTGTTTGATTTAGATTTTTAGCAATTCAGATAAATTATTGTATTCAGATTTTTGGCCATAATATCCACTAGAAACATGTACTTTAGTCTGTCATTAGGATTAAGAAATGATCAAGTAATAATCAGTGGTAAACAAGCTTTTAATATAGATGATTATGTTAAAGTCTGGATAATATCAAATTCAGTATAAAAGTAAGTGGATCCTAAGTGAACACAAGCAACATCTAGGCGTAATGGAAACGCGCCTAACTTATACATGAAAGGTCACGAGTTCGAGTGCTATGCTGGTCGGTTCAAACACAATTTTTGGTTTTTCTTTTTATTTTTCTCCTGTATGGTTAGAAATCTGATACCTACCTATAATTGTGCATATATATTTGATTTTGCCTATAACCTAACATACAAAACAATTCTTTTTACATAACTATTTTTAAAACCCATTCCTACAACTGTTTTAAGAATTTAAATTTATATTTTTGCCCAATTTATCAACATGTACACAGGTATTTATGTACATGTCATTACCTTTGCCCAATTTCCAGAAAACTGAGTGAAACAATTGCTAAATGTACTATGCTTTGAAATGCATCTATATTTTCAAGATACAATCTATCATGATCAACCAATACTTCATTTAGTTGAGGCTGGTTAACTCATGAGTCTTGTATATGCTATACACTAGTTCAAAAACAAGGGAGATACCTTTCATTTCATTCTATCTGAAGCTTTTAGAAAAACATTTTACTTTTCCTAATTCAATTCAGAAATGAATTCAGATTTATTTACAAAGCATTTCAGTAAAAAGAAAATAAAATCCTTTAAGTTTACTTCTTGCTAAATCCAGATTTTAGTTCTAAAACTCAGTGCTCTGTTATGTCTCAAGGTTAACTAATACATAATATAAATTATACAAAACAGTAGCTCAACTACATGTGCATATTTCTCTTCCAAACATTCATATCAATAATTAAAATCATTTCATTGTTTCCCAGTCAGATTTTTCCTTTGAGATTTTAAACCTTAGTGCATAACAATATATTTAACATGATACAACTAGTTCATCTAACCATAATAGAATTCATTACATGACTGGAAGTCTTAGAAACATAATATTTTTCCTGAATACATGCAGATATAATCAATTTAAACTCTTATTGAGACTAGCTAGCATGTTCATTCACTCCTCCATAAAAGCCATAACTTCATTTTTTACTTAGTGCCTGGGTTACCTGAAAGAACATAAGTGGCTGCCTCATTTTAAAATGAGACACCCCAGATGCCATGAGCAAACAAGGGTCAGATCTATGATCTGGTATGAATAACATCAATTCATTCATGATATTAAGCAATAGAGAATATAAGGGTACTAACTTGTTATTTAAGCAAATTTCTGCAATCAAATATTTTAACATAGTATAATTAAGTTGATTCAGGTATGATATATTCACTTATCATTCCTTCACTTGCATACATACTCATGCAAACATGATTATCTATTGGCATCAATTTCATTTACTGGAATCATCTTGGTTCCATACCATTCAACCTAAGAAATATCCACATTCCTATTTCTTCATTTACAGGTTGTAATATTTAATTTAAATCCCTGCCTCATCTGCTATTAAGGAATCACTGGGACACATTGCAATGAACTAATTCACATCATTGCACAAAGATCTCAGGGCTTAAACAAACCATGTGCCAACTTGCATACTTCAAATATGACAAGCATTCCAGCAGTCATCTTGGCCTTCCCTTCCCTAGTTTATTTACTAGTGTATTGTCTTAAATCCTAACATCAAATATGCTAAGTGAACATGTCACTGCAAACATGGAAACATCCATAATTTCTTCTAGCATAATTTCCCCTCAGAAATAATCAAACAGTCATTTCCTAAATGGGGTCAATATGTCTTGATCTTAGTAAATATAAGAACATTTTCAACTGTAAAAGAGGCATGGCATGTTATACTGATCTGCAAGCCTTTATGATTGATTCAGATTCAAGATCTGGTTCAATCATAATTTTAGCTTGTGGGTTTTTTTTTTGATTAAGGGCTCAGCACTTAGAAAATTTCTATTGCACCCTTAACATTTTTCTTTTCAAGCCTCAGCACTTATACCAAGTATAATGCAGCTCCAATCATTTTTATAAGGTTTCCATGCCATAGATCTATAACAGTTGAGAGTATTCTCTATATAATTTTTAAGATCCTAAACTTTAACATTTATGAGTATAAATAAAACAGTATGATACTCATCCAAAGACAAATGTCTCAACCAATCAAAGATCATCAAAATCATCCATATTAAATCATATCAGATTTAAAATAAAACATCCAAAAAGCATTGATGAAATCATATACATCAAAACCAGAAATACATAAATGGCAATATAAAAAAAGTGGCTGCCTCAACTCAGGTCTTAATGCCATGAACTCAGTGAGATTACTCACCTAAATGTTTCTTCTTATTAATCCAGAAAATTCTTGTTTGAGTGTTTTCTCCTTCCTTTCAATATTTTCTTCTTCTTTTCTTATTTTTATGCAGCTCGGGGTAAAATAATTCTACTGGCTAAACTGCCTATTTATAAGCATTTTTCCTCTAGGGTTTTATTGAAACAGAATTCCATTTCTGTCCTGGCTTAGCATCATGCATTTTTCATTCATATTACCCCGGCCATATTAACCAATTTAAAGGCTGCATTTTCTTTCTTTTACTTTTTCAGAAAATGGCCACTCACTTAGTCATGTCAAAAGTGTGACTATTCTATTTATTTTAATTATTTCTGAAAATCCCCTTTGCTATTTTTGCCTACACAAGCATATTGACTTGTATCACATTTCATGTCATTTTAATGTTATGGTTTCACTTGCTAATATATATATATGTACTTTTCAGTATTTAAAAATGTATATTTGTATACATATCTTATCTAGGCTTATTTTAATTCCTCTTTTAAATTCAGAAACATATGCACCTATATGTATACAAGTTTACAAATATATATATATTATTTTCTTTTCTGGGTTTTAAATAAATTTGTTTACTGATCTAAAGTAAAACTTACTTTTCTTATTTTCTAAGATGACCCATAAAATCTCAGAAATCAAATAACCATGTTGCAAAATCATGTTTGTATTGCTCTTTAATTCTTGTTTTAAATCCAAGAAATCTGGAGTTCTTTCTTGTGCCATTTCAGTGTGCACGTGCACACATATACTTGCACACTATTTATTACAGAAATTTCACCATATTTAAATCTAAATATTTCAAAATTAAATCATTTTACAAAAATGATTTTTCACAAAATTTTGGGGTATTACATTCACCCCTCCTTTTAGGAATTGTGTCCTCACAATTTTTCTAACATTTAGTAAGCATCATTTTTCTTTTCTGAAAACTTATCAAATATATGCATAAGCAAACAAATTCAACCATATCAACCATGCATAACAAATAATTTTTCCAGAAGAAAAAAAAAATTACCTTTTAATTTGCAAAAAGCTTAGGATAATCCATTCTAATCTTATCCTCTAACTCCCATGTGCAGTCATTAGGATCACTACTCCACTGGATCTTAACTAGTTTCAAGGTTTTGCTCCTTAATTTCTTTTCTTCCTTGGCTATAATCCCCACTGGTTCTTTTTCATAAACCAAGTCAGGATTTATTTGAATTTTGGTAGGCTTTTCCAAAATGTCTTCCTTATCATGTACCCATTTTCTAAGTTGGGACACATGAAAAACATTATGCATTGCTTTCATCTCCTCTGGTAGTTCTAATTTGTAAGCCAATGAACCAATTCTTTCCAGAATTTTATAGGGTCCAACATACCTTGGTGTAAGCTTACCTTGCTTGCCAAATCTCATGACTTTCTTCATAGGTGAAATCTTGATGAAAACAAAGTCTCCCACTTCATATTCCACTTGCTTTCTCTTCCTATCTGCAAATTTCTTTTGCCTATCTTGAGCTGCTGCTATTCTTTTTCTTATTAACCCAATTTTCTCTGTGGTTTCTTTAACATATTCAGGTCCAAGAATAGCCCTTTCTCCAGCCTCTACCCAGCATATAGGTGATAAACATGGCTTGCCATATAAGGCTTCAAATGGTGCCATCCCTATGGTGCTTTGGTAACTGTTATTGTAGGTGAATTCAGCTAGATGGAGGTGGTCTTCCCAGTTGCCTCCAAAGTCCAGTGTACATGCTCTCAACAAATCCTCTAAGACTTTGTTCACCACCTCAGTTTGACCATCTGATTGTGGATGGTAGGCAGTGCTTAAGCACAATTCACTCCCCATAGCCTCTTGAAAACTTTTCCAAAATCTTGAGGTGAAGATGGTATCCCTATCACTCACAATGGTTTTGGGTATGCCATGCAACCTTACTACCTCTTTCATGAATATTTGAGCCAATTTTGGAGCATTTCTTTCTGTTTTAACTGGGATAAAATGTGCTACCTTAGTTAGCCTATCCACTATTACCCATATACTTGTGTTTCCCTTCTTAGATCTAGGAAGACCATCTATGAAATCCATAGATATATCCTCCCACTTCCACTGTGGTATACTAAGGGGTTGCAATAGTCCTGATGGCCTTTGTGTCTCTGCCTTGACTTGTTGGCAAGTCGTGCACCTTGCAACATATCTGGCCACATCTGACTTCATCCCCTTCCACCAAAGATTTCTTTTCAAATTTTGATACATCTTGGTGCTACCTGGGTGTATGGAGTACTTACTCCTATGGTACTCATTTAATATTTCCTCTTTCAATTCTATATTTTCTGGAACACATATCCTATTTTTATTCCTTAAATAACCATTTTTATCAATTTGATAATTTATTACTTCCTCCCCTTTTGATATGAGCATTTTCTTTTCCATCATGTTTAAGTCTTGTTCCTGCATTTGTCCAATCTTAAGAAGTAAATCTGATTGCAGAGATATCATACTTAATTTTCCTTTACCTTTACCTTCTTCAATAGGCATCATTTGTTCCTCACTGTTTTCCTCAATTTCCAAATCAGTAAGTATAGACAAATCCCTAAACTCTTCCATCATCAACATGGCTACCTTGGCATGTTGTCTACTCAAGGCATCTGCAACTTTATTTGCCTTGCCTGGTGTATACAGTATATCTAGGTCATAGGCAGCTAGGAACTCTACCCATCTATGTTGCCTCATGTTCAAATCTTTTTGTGAGAATAAATATTTCAGTGCCTTATGATCAGTGTACAAAATGAATTTGGCACCTAACAAATAATGTCTCCAAAGTTTCAAAGCATACACAACTGCTGCTAGTTCAAGATCATGGGTTGCATACCTGGTTTCATGTGGCTTTAATTGCCTAGATGCATAGGCTACCACCTGGTCTTGCTGCATCAACACAGCCCCTAACCCAGAGCCACTTGCATCAGTGTACACAACCAAATTTTCATTTCCTTCTGGCACTCTCAATACTGGTGCATCAATCAGGGCTTCTTTTATTTTGATAAAAGCTTGCTCACATTTTTCTGTCCATACAAAGGCTTGGTTCTTTCTAGTTAAATTGGTAAGTGGTGATGATATTTTTGAGAAATCTTTTATGAATCTCCTATAATATCCTGCCATCCCCATAAATGATCTAATCTCACTGATGGTGCTAGGCCTTTTCCATGCTTGGATTGCCACTACCTTGTTAGGGTTTACTGATATTCCTTTGGCAGAGATAACATGCCCAAGGAAATGCACTTCTTCTTTCCAAAATGCACATTTTGAAAATTTTGCCTTTAAATCATTTTCCCTTAGTCTTGACAAAACTAAATGCAAATGATTTTTATGCTCTTCCACTGTCTTAGAATAAATCAAAATGTCATCAATAAAAATTAGTACAAACTTGTCTAGATAATCTCTAAATATTCTATTCATCAAATCAACAAAATATGAAGGAGCATTTGTCAAACCAAATGGCATGACCAAAAATTCATATAAGCCATATCTTGTGTTAAATGCAGTATACTTAACACTTGAGTCTTCAACCTTCATTTGATGGAATCCTGATGCTAAGTCTAGCCTAGAAAATATTTTAGCTTCACTGAGTTGGTCAAAGAGATCATCTATTCTAGGCAATGGGTATTTATTCTTGATGGTTACTTTATTTAGTTCTCTGTAATCTATGCACATTCTCAAGGTACCATCATGTTTTCTTACAAACACTACTGGAGAACCCCAGCAAGAATTGCTTGGCCTTATAAATCCCTTGCCTTCTAATTCTTCCAACTGATTTTTCAATTCTTTCAGTTCACTTGGCCCCATTCTATAAGGTTTCTTGATTATTGGACTTGCTCCTGGAATGAGATTAATTTGGAACTCAACTGGTCTGTGGTGTGGAACACCCTTAACTTCCCCAAACACATCCAAGTATTCATTAACTATGGGAATTTCTTCAATGGTTAGTTCACTCAGATCTTTTTCTAAGTCAGCTAAATGATACAATTTCCCTTCCTTAGCTATTTCACATAGAACTGTGATTCTCTGGCCTCTAGAATCTTGCAATGATATGGTGGATGAGTCTAAATTAATTATGGCTTTAAATTGCCTTAACCAATCTACCCCCAATATAACTCCTATATTTGGGTAATTTAAAACATATAAATTGGAAATAAAAATATTTCCTCCTATGTTTAACTCCACATCCACACAATTCATGTTCAAAACACTAGAACTCCCTAGGGGACTTTGTACAAGCAATGGGGTTTCAACCAATTTGCAGTTTAATTTTAACACTTTAACTAATTCATAGGAAATCAAAGAGTGTGTTGCTCCAGTATCATATACTACTGGTATGGGTATGGCACAAATGAGTAATGTACCTTCCACTTGGCCATGATTTTCAGCATCAATTTTCACTGCAGATTTGCCTTTTCCTTCCAAAGTTGCCAATTTCCCTTGCTGTTTATTCTCAGGACAGTTCCTCTTCATATGCCCCTCTTTCCCACATAGGTAGCATTTGAAGGCTCCTCCTTTTAACTCTGGGCACCTTGGTTTGATGTGTCCTTCTTTTCCACAATGATGGCAAACCAATTTCTTCTTAGTATCATTGGCTTTAGTATCTTTACTCTTCCTGTTGTCTGCCTCCTCCTTCTTTTTATCATAAGGGTGATATCTTCCCTTATCCTTCTTGTTGTTGCTCTTAAAATTCCTATATTTCTCTCTTTCTTTGTCATGTTGTTCCAGTTTCAAAGCCAGATCAATTACTTGATCAAATGTTCTATCTGCATATGGTAGCATAGCTCTGCTAAGTCCTGGGTTCAGCCCTTTTATATACCTATCATTCTTGGATGCTTCATCTGCCACTAGCATTGCTCCATAATTAGATAGCCCCTCAAACTTTTGAGTGTATTCAGTGACATTCAAAGTTCCCTGCCTAAGTTTGATAAATTCTTCAAGCAAAATGGTCTTGGCTGATGCTGGTACAAATCTTGCCTCCAACATCTCCTTGAACTGATTCCAAGTGATTTCATTTTCATTTCTTCCAGCTATGATCACCTCCCACCAGCTTAAAGCTACCCCTTTCAGTTGTCTAGAAGCTACTTGCCTCTTTCTTTGGTCATCCAACTGCATGTCATTGAAAATCCTATCAAGTGTTCTCAACCATGCTTGAATTTCCATCACACTCTCTGTTCCTTCAAAACTCTTGCCTCCCAAATTGGAATAAGTCTTCAGTAGTTTTGAAAGCTCTTCATGTGGGTTCTCAGGCCTATGCCCAATTCCATATCTTAAAACCCTCACAAATTCTTGCATATCAAGCATTTGAGGTGCACTGGTTCCTGCATTGTGATGAGATCCTCTTCCTACCATGTTCTGCTAACTAAATTCTGGGTAAATGGTATTAGTATATTATGAGTGCTTCTATAATTTCTAATTTCTTATCTAAATTATTTCATCCAAAACAAACAGACATTATACATTTCTATAATACTTAACAATCAATGCAACCAAGTGCTCTGATACCAACTGAAATGACCCTCCTATTTCCACCCTAATTTCATAAGGAATTTTTTTTTTGCTAAGAGATGATATATAGATATATCATTCATTGCAAATATCTTTTCCAAGGTCATTTTCTTTTTCCAATAAACAAAATATATCCAGGATCAAAATAACTTACCAATATAAATATATCAGTGTATATCTAATAACATACACATACATATGAAGATGTATGTGATCTTCTTATCTAAGTTCAGAGTGTATACTTCATTTTTTGTACAAGAACATTCTGTTTGATTTAGATTTTTAGCAATTCAGATAAATTATTGTATTCAGATTTTTGGCCATAATATCCACTAGAAACATGTACTTTAGTCTGTCATTAGGATTAAGAAATGATCAAGTAATAATCAGTGGTAAACAAGCTTTTAATATAGATGATTATGTTAAAGTCTGGATAATATCAAATTCAGTATAAAAGTAAGTGGATCCTAAGTGAACACAAGCAACATCTAGGCGTAATGGAAACGCGCCTAACTTATACATGAAAGGTCACGAGTTCGAGTGCTATGCTGGTCGGTTCAAACACAATTTTTGGTTTTTCTTTTTATTTTTCTCCTGTATGGTTAGAAATCTGATACCTACCTATAATTGTGCATATATATTTGATTTTGCCTATAACCTAACATACAAAACAATTCTTTTTACATAACTATTTTTAAAACCCATTCCTACAACTGTTTTAAGAATTTAAATTTATATTTTTGCCCAATTTATCAACATGTACACAGGTATTTATGTACATGTCATTACCTTTGCCCAGTTTCCAGAAAACTGAGTGAAACAATTGCTAAATGTACTATGCTTTGAAATGCATCTATATTTTCAAGATACAATCTATCATGATCAACCAATACTTCATTTAGTTGAGGCTGGTTAACTCATGAGTCTTGTATATGCTATACACTAGTTCAAAAACAAGGGAGATACCTTTCATTTCATTCTATCTGAAGCTTTTAGAAAAACATTTTACTTTTCCTAATTCAATTCAGAAATGAATTCAGATTTATTTACAAAGCATTTCAGTAAAAAGAAAATAAAATCCTTTAAGTTTACTTCTTGCTAAATCCAGATTTTAGTTCTAAAACTCAGTGCTCTGTTATGTCTCAAGGTTAACTAATACATAATATAAATTATACAAAACAGTAGCTCAACTACATGTGCATATTTCTCTTCCAAACATTCATATCAATAATTAAAATCATTTCATTGTTTCCCAGTCAGATTTTTCCTTTGAGATTTTAAACCTTAGTGCATAACAATATATTTAACATGATACAACTAGTTCATCTAACCATAATAGAATTCATTACATGACTGGAAGTCTTAGAAACATAATATTTTTCCTGAATACATGCAGATATAATCAATTTAAACTCTTATTGAGACTAGCTAGCATGTTCATTCACTCCTCCATAAAAGCCATAACTTCATTTTTTACTTAGTGCCTGGGTTACCTGAAAGAACATAAGTGGCTGCCTCATTTTAAAATGAGACACCCCAGATGCCATGAGCAAACAAGGGTCAGATCTATGATCTGGTATGAATAACATCAATTCATTCATGATATTAAGCAATAGAGAATATAAGGGTACTAACTTGTTATTTAAGCAAATTTCTGCAATCAAATATTTTAACATAGTATAATTAAGTTGATTCAGGTATGATATATTCACTTATCATTCCTTCACTTGCATACATACTCATGCAAACATGATTATCTATTGGCATCAATTTCATTTACTGGAATCATCTTGGTTCCATACCATTCAACCTAAGAAATATCCACATTCCTATTTCTTCATTTACAGGTTGTAATATTTAATTTAAATCCCTGCCTCATCTGCTATTAAGGAATCACTGGGACACATTGCAATGAACTAATTCACATCATTGCACAAAGATCTCAGGGCTTAAACAAACCATGTGCCAACTTGCATACTTCAAATATGACAAGCATTCCAGCAGTCATCTTGGCCTTCCCTTCCCTAGTTTATTTACTAGTGTATTGTCTTAAATCCTAACATCAAATATGCTAAGTGAACATGTCACTGCAAACATGGAAACATCCATAATTTCTTCTAGCATAATTTCCCCTCAGAAATAATCAAACAGTCATTTCCTAAATGGGGTCAATATGTCTTGATCTTAGTAAATATAAGAACATTTTCAACTGTAAAAGAGGCATGGCATGTTATACTGATCTGCAAGCCTTTATGATTGATTCAGATTCAAGATCTGGTTCAATCATAATTTTAGCTTGTGGGTTTTTTTTTTGATTAAGGGCTCAGCACTTAGAAAATTTCTATTGCACCCTTAACATTTTTCTTTTCAAGCCTCAGCACTTATACCAAGTATAATGCAGCTCCAATCATTTTTATAAGGTTTCCATGCCATAGATCTATAACAGTTGAGAGTATTCTCTATATAATTTTTAAGATCCTAAACTTTAACATTTATGAGTATAAATAAAACAGTATGATACTCATCCAAAGACAAATGTCTCAACCAATCAAAGATCATCAAAATCATCCATATTAAATCATATCAGATTTAAAATAAAACATCCAAAAAGCATTGATGAAATCATATACATCAAAACCAGAAATACATAAATGGCAATATAAAAAAAGTGGCTGCCTCAACTCAGGTCTTAATGCCATGAACTCAGTGAGATTACTCACCTAAATGTTTCTTCTTATTAATCCAGAAAATTCTTGTTTGAGTGTTTTCTCCTTCCTTTCAATATTTTCTTCTTCTTTTCTTATTTTTATGCAGCTCGGGGTAAAATAATTCTACTGGCTAAACTGCCTATTTATAAGCATTTTTCCTCTAGGGTTTTATTGAAACAGAATTCCATTTCTGTCCTGGCTTAGCATCATGCATTTTTCATTCATATTACCCCGGCCATATTAACCAATTTAAAGGCTGCATTTTCTTTCTTTTACTTTTTCAGAAAATGGCCACTCACTTAGTCATGTCAAAAGTGTGACTATTCTATTTATTTTAATTATTTCTGAAAATCCCCTTTGCTATTTTTGCCTACACAAGCATATTGACTTGTATCACATTTCATGTCATTTTAATGTTATGGTTTCACTTGCTAATATATATATATGTACTTTTCAGTATTTAAAAATGTATATTTGTATACATATCTTATCTAGGCTTATTTTAATTCCTCTTTTAAATTCAGAAACATATGCACCTATATGTATACAAGTTTACAAATATATATATATTATTTTCTTTTCTGGGTTTTAAATAAATTTGTTTACTGATCTAAAGTAAAACTTACTTTTCTTATTTTCTAAGATGACCCATAAAATCTCAGAAATCAAATAACCATGTTGCAAAATCATGTTTGTATTGCTCTTTAATTCTTGTTTTAAATCCAAGAAATCTAGAGTTCTTTCTTGTGCCATTTCAGTGTGCACGTGCACACATATACTTGCACACTATTTATTCCAGAAATTTCACCATATTTAAATCTAAATATTTCAAAATTAAATCATTTTACAAAAATGATTTTTCACAAAATTTTGGGGTATTACAAACTTAGAGTTCCACCCATCAGGCCCTGGGGAAGAATCAGTGTGAATAGAGAAAATAGCAACTCTTACTTCCTCCTCAGTGACAGTCTCTTGCAGCATCTGCATGCCCACATCAGTTATAAGTGCCCTGCAAGTGATATGAGGTAATGTTATCTTATTCTCACCATTATATAAATTAGTGAAATAAGAAATGGCTCCCAGTTCAAATTGAGAAATATCAGTAGCTAAATCCCCATGATCATTCATAGAATTAATAAGAGCATTACAGTTCCTCCTAAAAGACATCTTAGCATAGAAAAATTTGGTACAGTCATCCCCTTGAGTGAGCCATTTCTCTTTAGCCATTTGTTTTGCTTGTATAGCTTGTAAATGAAAGGCCTCTTTAAGTTGCTCCTGAGTAGAGAAATAATTAGAGAGTAGACTATCATTAAGTGGGTCTGCATCAAGAAGAGTCTGCAGCTGTTCACACTCCTGTTGTAATTGACTTATAGTGTCCTGAGTCTTTGTTCTTTCTCTGTTCCAATTTTTTCAATCTATGCTTTAGCTCCTTTATCATCATGACCATGGAAAACCAACCATTTACATTAGTTTTAGGGATAGAATTGAAATCAACAACATCAGCATAACCTTTAATTAAGTGCCAGTGATTACCATATCTGAAAGGCCTTCCTTTAGTAAAGTTAATATGTTGATTAAATTGAATATGTAAAGGAGAGTGGTCACTGGTTGAACTAGGAAGTACAGAAATTTTCAAATTAGGGATATTGGATAGGATTTTGTCATTAATAAGTAATCTATCAAGTCTGCAAGCAATTTTTTTGACTTCACCACTAAACCAAGTAAATTTCAGGCCAGAGTGGGTTGCTTCAGAGAGGCCAGCTGCTACAATACATTTGTTGAATTCCTCTGTTTGGGATAATCTAAGGGTACTTCCACCTCTTTTTTCATTTGTTTTAAGAACAGCATTAAAGTCCCCCATTACCATCCAATTATGATTAATATGCTTGGATGTATGAATTAAATAGGACCATAACTGTCTACGAAGAGAAGCCCAATTATGAGCATAAACAAAAGTGCATATGAAGCTCAAGCCACCCACATTAGTACAAGTAACAGTAATGAATTGTTCAGATTTATCTTTAATAAAAAGGTCCCATATGGATTTATGCCAAGTGATAAGTATACGACCTTTAGAAGATGCCGAATTATTGTCTATCCATCCCCAATCATCACCAAACATAGTAGCAAAAAGATTAATATTATGATCCCCCATCTTATTTTCAAGAAAAGAAATAATAGTAGGATTAAATTTATTCCTAAGTTTAAAGAGGTCTAATCTTCTAACATCACCATTTAGACCCCTAACATTCCAACAAATAATAGACATTAAGAGTGTCGAGATTGGCTCCTGGTAACCCGAGCCAATGTGTTTCTTCCTTTCCCTTTTTTTCCTATTTTGGGAATAAATTGCTCCACATATTTTGGGTTATCTTCAGTATACTGGTCAGAAAAATAAAGCTCCTCATCTGAATTTATGGACTTAACTTCCAATTCAATTCCCAACTGATTAATTTCCTGAATGTTATTAGGTGTATCATCGTGATCCACATGTGATGGGGTTTGGACAACATGTTGGACAACAGCAATATTTGCAGGAGACTTATCATGTTGTACAGCAATATTTGTAGGGGACTTATCATGTTGAACAGCAGGTTGATCGACACCAGACTTTGGTGGGGATTTATTTGTGTGATCAGTAGAATGAACAGCATCGGACTTTGATGGGGACTGATCAGATTGTTCAGCTGGTAGATCAACAGCAGCAGCTGCTGAACGCTCAGGGAATGCTTATCCAATGGTGAAGACTCATTCATTTGTGCAAGATTATGAAGTGGAGAGCAATTATTCTGCTTTGTCGAACGATTCTGTTCTTCCAGAATGGACCGACTTCCCTCAGGAGTGGGACTACCAGAACTAAAGCAAGCTTCAAAATTATTTTGTTGTAAATCTTTGTAATTATTATGATCTAGGGTATTTTTTGGCACTGAGCTGCTGTGGTTAAAGTCTGTACCCTGGTTATCAGTATGCTCAGGAAGTATAGTGGTAGTAGCAGTATGATCTGGTGCTGATGCTTTGGGGATCCACTTTTGTGTAGTTTGGTTTGGGCATTGTGTATCACTGTGACCAAAACAACTGCATGACTTACACAGAGGTGGAATAAACTCATATTCCACCTCTTGCTCATAAATTCGACCTTTGTTATCTTTTGCTCTAATTATTTTGGGAAAAGTGGCATCAGCTGTCACCTCTATTAAAACTCTTGCAAATTTAAGTCGTTTAACTTTTCTAGTGAACTCATCAATGTCCAAAGGTTTACCAATAAGGCTAGCAAGTTTACTAAGGCCCCTAGCATTCCACAAAGATAGATGAAGGTTATGTAATCTCACCCAAATAGGGTATGAGTCTAACATGTCTCTTTCGAATTGAAAGTTAGCATCCCATTTTTTCATAAATATAAGCCTGCTATCCATAAACCAGGGACCCCCATTTAAAACTTTATCAAAATCTGCATGATTTTCAAATTTTACCAAGAAGAAACCATTATCCCTAGAATAAATTTCCCATGAACCTTCTGGCTTCCATACTCTTTTAATGTAAGCATTGAAATGCACATAATAAGGTCGTTTACCGGTAAGATAGATGAAAATAGAATTATTCCACATCTCATTAGATAACTGATAATCCAAGTCATCTATAATAGCGAAATTACATGTATCATCACTTGCTGGTTGATGAAAAATAATATCTTCTTTGATAGAAACGTGTTTATCAAACAGATCTGACCAGGATCTTATACCCTGAGCCTTATTAAATTTAAAAAGAGAAGCAGTAGTTTTAGGGTTAGACCATGGATCATTAGAGGCTGTAGTTTGTTCCTACTTCCCACGACGACGAACTTCTTGCCAGCCCTCCCGATCTTCGTCATCGGCAGAGGCTAGAGTAGGAGAAGGATTAGATGCGGCGGCGGCGGCTGAGTCCATTATTTATTTGAAGTTTTTTATTTGTGATATTAGATACAGTAGGATATATATATATATATATATATATATATATATATATATATATATGGAGTTGTTGACTTCCCGCATTATATAGCGGATGAGACCCTATGCGCCGCATATAAGCGGATGATATTTTATAAATCCCATATACTGCGATATTCCACCTCGAAGTGGAATTGGTATTGTGCTAACATTTGTGGATGCAGGGAAATAGGTTGGAGGGATCCAACTGGATTCCTCAAATTATATGAATTTGTTTCATATGTTGTATGAATTTTTTTCATATGTTGTGTGATAATTTGTTTATAATCAGTGAATGATTATATTTGTGATTGAATTTGTTAAAGGCTATAATTTAGCCAAATGTGTTTTTGGTATCGTTAGATACCAGAAATAAATTAAAAATTGGATTTTTGAAATTAAAAATAGGAAATTTGAAGTAAATCCTTTTGAAAGAATTGGGTGAATTTAAAAGAAGGAATTTAAAAGCATAAGATTGAATTTCGTAATCTTATCGAATTATTTCCAAAATATGGAAAAAGAATTTTAATAAAAAGGATTTTGAATAATATTATTTAAAAGCAGAAGAATTTATTGGAAATCAAATTTTGAATAATTTGGAAGGAATAAAGGAATTTATTTTAAAAGGTGATAAATTTGTTTGAAATCCAATTGGTAAAATGATTTGGTATTTGAAGGTAAATCTTTGGGGAATCGATATGAAAATTTATTTGATGTTGAATGAAAAATTGATTTGTGTTGAAATAAATTGGAAATCGATTTGTAAAATGATTTGGTAATTTGAAATAAACTTAGAAATCAATTTGTAATTGATTTGGTGTTGAAAATAAATTTAGAAATCAATTTGTAATTGATTTGGTGTTGAAAAGAAATTTAGAAATCAATTTGGAATTTGATTTGGTGTTTGAAAGTGAATATTTGAAAAACGATTTGAAAATCGTATATAAGTGAATATTTGGAAATTTACATTCACAATGGGATTTGTAAAGGAAAAGTGAAAATAAATAACATTCGGGAATTTTATTTTGCGAGTGAAAATATGATTTGAAATTGGTTTTCAAAATGTTGAAGTGGGGAAAATATATATATCTTGTGAAGATATTTGAAATTTAATAATTTGGGAAAATTATTTAAATTGGTTGATTTTTGTGAATGTTGTTGATAGTTAAATAACCGACTATCAATATTGGCCTTTGAAGTGGCACTTGAATTTGTCTTTAAAACAAGCGCTCATTATTTGGTTAAGCCGGGAGAGGACTTTGTGTCATATAACCCATTCCGAATAGTGATACGTCGTTAATGGATAACATTTGAAGACCGGTGTGAAGACCGGGTATTTTCGAAAATGAAAGGACAACCTATCGAATGTCTCTGCACCGAGTTGCTCCGGTATAGAGATTTATATCACTCTTCTTGTGATGGGAAGTCCGGACGTGATTAGTGAATACCCGAATTGCAAGGGCTTCTTTGGAAGTGCCTTCTGTTCCGTTCGATCCCGAAACGGACTGGTATGGATGTGTGTTTGACGTTACACTTTGAGATGTAAAGTTGGTTTCTATCAAATACATTCATGTTGGTGGCAGAGAATTTATTCTCTTAGCTTAAAACCCTTCTCTGAGACGTACGAGCTCAGAGGTTATGTAGTTGATGGTTACTAGTGATACATTCCCAATTTGGTAATGTGGCATACGAAGTGCTATTGATCATTTGTTGATCAAAGCATGGTTTTGTGAAAAAGCGTAGCTTTGTGGATGAGACTTCGTCGAGCCTCACAACCCGGTAATGGTCGAAACAGGAATGTTGCGGCAAGGTTTTTATGGGTCGCGCCCCATGGGTATTTCATTTCCTTCTGGATAAAAGGTGATATCATGGTATGGAGCCCAGATATTTTACCTATGTTGATGCTGAAAATTTATTATACTTTGTGGTTGTTTCTTTGTGTTTGAGGATCCTTGGATAAAGGTCGGTAACGACCGGGGGATGGCATAGCTTGTGTGTTAGCTACCTAGTTACAGCTGTACAGCGTGAGGTAGCGTCGGCCTTGTGTTTGCATAGATCCGGTTAGGTTCCCGGGTCGTCTTTCCAGAGTCGTTTCCATTTTGGTGTGAGGATGTTCCTTTGCCTAACCATTTGATAGAAATTTAAAGAAACAATACGCGCCCTATACGGTTATTAGTTGTATAACCTGCTATGGAATGTGGCGGTAACCTGCTATTGAACATAGTAGCTATAGTAGGCATAAGTGCGGAATGCCTATGCTGGCTAAGATTAATATTATACTTTCGAAATGGTTTTCTACACTATGCACTAATAGTAATAATATCGAACGATTTTGCATAGTAAGCATTTTTTACTATCATAAGGAGAAATCTCCTCCAATTCTGCATTTGCATTGTGTGTGTGGCGGGAGGTCTTATGGTAGTTTCATTTTCCAAAAGCATTGCGAATTTGTTTTATTTTCTTTGTGAAAATAACTGTTTTACGATCTCACACCAGTCACCATGACTAACTCGGAGTTTATTGTTCCCTTTCTAAACTCTGGGTGCCCATAATTTTCCACACGGGCAGCCTAGAGTTATGTTATCAGGATATTCTGGATATTCTAGAGCTTTGGAGATGAGCTGGAAGGCGTGACGTACCACCGTACTTGTTTATTTATTCCGCTGTGTATTCTGTGTGAGGACAAGTTTATATAACTGTCCATTGTTGTATTGAGTTGTATATTGACCCTGATGATATGATGTAATGTATAAATTGATATAGTCTTTTGTTTTAAAGATTATTCATTCATCTATTGTATATTGTTCCACCGCGAATGTGAGATTATGATATTGTTTCTGTTTCTGTTTTTCTGTTCTTTCTTTTCTTCTGTCTTCTTCTACCTCTTCTTTTTAACCCTAATGGTTCGGTTTTCCGGCATTCGATTGTGCGGCATTTGATACAGTGGACGTATTATTGTCGACTTTCGAGCATCGAAAAGTCGAATCATTACAGTAACGACCCATGTTTTACATATCGGAGGATTACAAAATATTTTTGTTTTATTCGTATGAGGTAAAATGCTTCTAAGATTTTGGAAAGTGACTCTTAGGGTTATTTTTCACATCTATGAATTTTTTCGTTTTTCTATGTGACCATTTTTACCCTCAAAGTCTTGTTTAGATTATAACTTTTGATAAGACCCGAATTAGGGTCTCAAACCTCTTCCATTGCTTCAAGATAATGGTTTCCTAATTCATAAAGTGGTCATAGTAAAAAAACGGACCCGTCGTTTGAAAGTTATGGTAATTTTAAGATTTGGCTACCATTGGCCAGTTTTAGTTGGTAACTAACTAAGTCTAAACTGAGGCCCATTAACCCACATTGAAATCTGTGCTAATAGGAGGCTCGAGGAACTGACCTAAGTCATTTCCTTCTTCTCTAAAACATATATAAGCCTCCATCAACCCTAATTTCATCAAAAATCACATCTTTTTCTTACTAATATTAGCTAAATCATTGATCAGAGAGGAGATTAACATATAAAAACTAGAGGTTATTATCCCTGTTGATTTGGATCTTTCTTTCTTGCGATCCACTTTAGGTCTAAGGAAGAAAATCAATATTTAGGTATTTGGTGACTGGTTCTTGGCCTCTCACTCTCCTATACTTGTTTATATAGTTAAAATGATTGTTTTAAAGATGTTTTTGGATTTAAAATGGTTTTCTAACTTTAAACACTTGTTCATGTATGTTTATGACTAGAAATACGGGACTTTAAAATGATTTGAGAAATGGATTTTTTTTTAAATATTAACACATATTCACTTGCTAATGTAATCTCTATCACTCATTTGCGTATGTTAGCGTAAAACTTGGATTTAGGGAAAAACTAGTTTGATTATCCTATCTTCATGTATTGATTGTATGAATGGATATATATGCATGATTACCTATGATTGTATGTTATGCTTTGATGTAGTTGGTTAGTGTTTTAAATGTTAGGTAGATAGGTCGATAGAATTATACAAATCGAAGGCAAACTTGGTCGGAATCAGAAAAAACTTCGTGGAGGAGCTCTAAAACATTGGGAAAGCCTACATGCTAATTCACATCCCCAAATCCTCTAAGGATTAGATTCGATACCGAATTAAGGGGCTTAATTTAGCATTGAATCTAGGTGGCAGGTCCAATTGTTCAATCATTGGCATTGACAGATAGACCTTGACTAAATGAGTTGTTCCATAGCACGGTGAAGGAAATTGGGTAAGTATAAAAGTTGATGGCGAATTAAGGACTTGATTTGGTGATGAATCAAAGACATAAGTTGGTGATAAATCAAGAGCTTGAGTTGGTGATGAGTTAAGGACTTGAGTTGATGACGAGGTAAGGACTTAAGTTGATGACGACTTAAGGGTTTAAGATGGGGACGAACTAAGGCCTCACAAATCAAAGGATAATTCAATACCGAATGTAGGTGGAAGGCCCAGTGGCAGTGGAACTTCGGGAGGTGAATACTGGGGTTCTAGAGGTCGTGTTGGCTCGTTTAGATATTGATTGATGGCGGTATAACAACAAGATTAAAGTTAGAGTCTTTGCATGGTAACTTGACGTTGAATGGAGTTGGGTTCCCGAGATGATGACTCGATGAAGAATGGATTCGTATAATGGGGAAGTTGAATGGGTCCTCAAGAACAATGGCTCGATGAAGAAAGGAGTCATTGAATGGAGGGATATAGAATGGTTCCTCGAAGATAATGGAAGCTAGTTTAGAGTAGAAGAAAAGGGCTCGGATATGCATACTAAGGGATCGTTGATACTTGGAGTGTTTTCTCTTGTACTCAAAGAAGGGGTATCGTGAGGACGCTCATGGGTAGTTTAGAATGGCTACCTCGGATCGGAGGAAAAGATCCGTGTACCCTGGAAGAATGGATCCAGTACCAGCTTTAGGCTAAAGAGAGTACAATTGAAAATTGGGATTTCCATTATTCCTTGTTAGAAGAATGGTCATGCGAGTTATATATCCATAGTACATTAACTAACTGTTAGTATCGTTTGATGGACGTTATGTCTACTATGGTTGCTTCACTGGTCACTTATCATAATAGATTTGTCACCGGGGATAGGCAGTGGAGATATGGATACCTAGACATCGTTTTATCACACTTGGTTGTGATACACCTTTATGATATGTAGAGTAGCATATTATGTTATTATATGCTAACTCTTTGGTTGCAGGGATATGTCAAGTATGATTTGTATACCTTACTCCTTACTGTATCGACTTGTATAGTATTTTAATATTCATTTACCACTCACACCAAACTATTGTCTGACTCGAGGTTTTATGTTTTTCTTCTTATTATCTCGGGTGCTCTTAAATGAGTAAACTAGAAAACATGTCTAGGCGCGACATAGTAGCTGTGTAGAGGACAAGCTGGACGGAGCTATCTTATATTATATATGAATTTCTATGCTCATTCCGCTATGTAACACTATGGAGCCTTGGTAGTGTTAACTTATCATTATTAGTATGAGATAATTATTTGAGTTTATTTCTGTTGTATAAACTCTATTTCATGATGTATAACTCTATGTATTTGGACTCTGATATTTGGATCACTTAGTTGGAAGTCTAAACTTCCAAAAGAATGCAACTTTACAACTTCAATGGAAAACGTCTACTTGCTTACAAAGGATAAACTTAACTATTGGCCATCACAAAAGAAAAGGCCAAAACATGAAAGAAACTCGGGAGGATCCTTCTACCACTATCATATGATGAATGGTCATGAAAACAACCATTGCAAAGCCTAGGAAGGGATGATCATTAGTTTCTTTAGACAATGAAAGATCAGCAAATTTGTATAAAGAACTTGAGAAAAGATTAATAAAGACCAACTTTCTGAAAAGAGAAAGTCTACCTAAGATGGTAGAAATACCTCTGTCCGCGCCGAGATGGCCAGGGCAGAGCGCATCCTGGAGAGAGGACGGAGTAAGCCTCTATCCGCGCCTATGATAGCCAGGGTAGAGCACCGAATAGGCCCTTATCTGTGCCACGCTATGGCCAGGGTAAGGCACCTCCTAGAGGGAGGACGAAGTAAGCCTTTATCCATGCCTAAGATGGCCAGAGTAGAGCATCAAACCAGCCCCTGTCCGCGCCGCCAAAGGGCCAGGGCAGGGCGCCTCCTGGAGGGAGGTCGGGTAAGTCCTTGGTTCCTACCTCTAAGATGAGCTAACCAAGAGCAGCGGACAATGGACTAAGATATCCAGGCCCAAGAAGAGGCTCATCAAACAATGGACTAAGATGTCCAAGCCCAAGTGAGGCTCATTCAATAATGGACTAATATGTCTAGGCCCGTTAAGAGCCCCATCAAACCATTGACTAAGATGTCCAAGCCCAAGTGAGGCTCATTCAAGAATGGACTAAGATGTCCATGCCCAGTATGAGGCCCATCAAACTTTGGACTAAGATGTCTAAGCTTGAGAAGAGGCTCAATCAATAATGGACTAAGATATCCTAGCTCAAGAGGCAGGCAATCAAATTATTTCAATATACATTCAAAACCTGGAGGGTTCATACATGTCAAAGAAGATGAAAGTAGAGCAGGAGAACAGAACTCCACTTACTATTAAGGCCTTCTTATCATCATCTATTAGTGCCTGAATCTGGGCTCTGGGATTCTGAAATGACCCTCCTATTTCTACCTTAATTTCATAAGGATTTTTATTTTTTTTACTTGCTGAATACTTGTTCAAATGAACTTGGTTTAAATTTGTCAAGGTCATTTTTTTTTCAACCAATGCTCTAGATTTAAGTTTTCTACCAATATAAATATACCAGTTCAGCCATAGAAATGTACACATTTATATGATGATATATGTGTTCCTCTTGTTTAAAATCAGAGTTTGTTACTATTATTATTATTATTATTTTTTTGACAAGAGCCAGTCTGTCTGATTTGAATTTGAAATGGATCTATAAAATGAATTTTTGATATTTACATTATATAAGTAGATCTTGTTCATATTGATTCATGCTTGGATTTGATTATGCTGACTAAGTTTAAGACAATCTTAGGATACAAAAGTATATTCATTTATTTTTCTTTTGCATAGTTCAAATGTATGTTACTTGCCTAAATACCAGAAAATGATATCTACATTTATCATTTTCTATTTTATGTATTTTCTTTGAAGCCTCTCTTGCTCTTTACTTCTACAATTTGACATATCATGAGCAATTCATTTATATTACTGATTTCTAAGTTTTCTGTAATAAAGTTGCTATATTTTTTTTTGAATAACCACTTCGATTCAAGTGAACCAGATTTTGGATTCAAAATTCCTCTTCAAACAATAATACCAATCAGTTTCAATATATATATTTTCCACTTTACATTTCGAGGAGGTTTTAGCATGCTTTAACAAAAAGATGTAAAATACTTTTTGATTTCAAATTGCAGACCAACATGCTCAACCAAGACCCCATTCTTTTGAAGCTGTTTGAACCATATGGCTATGCTAATCCAACACTTGTCTATGGTAATTTGAAATGCTATTCAGATTCCAAGTTCTATAAGCTTCCTTCAGAAAAATTCCTTAAAGCATCACACAGAAATTAACTTGAGTTCTTTTGCAAAATACTTCACTAAATCAACTAAATGTCTGAAATATATTTCTGATTTGAAGTCAAGTTTACACTTCATAACTCAATTATTTTTAAAATGATTCAAACCTGACTACATCAGGATATATATTTTGTATGAAAATTACTTAAATGTATATGCACTTCTCCTTCAGATTTTCAAACTTTACCATATAACAAAAGTTAACTGACCACAACAGATTTAATCAAACAAGGCAATTCATTACATATTCAAACATAATTTTCTTTCATGAATACATGCAAGTAAAATCATCATAGGCTCTTATTAAAACTAGCTAGCATGTTCATTCACTTCTTCTCCTTAGCCATAACTTCAATTCCTACTTAATTCCTGCATTACCTGAAAGAGCATTAGTGACTGCCTCATTTTAAAATGAGACACCCCCATATGCCATGAGCAAACAAGGGTCAGATCTATGATCTGGTATGAATAACTTCATCATATTCATGATATTAAGAAATTGAAGGATGCATGAGTTTTTAGCCAGTTACTTGAGTAACTTATCCAAACACCTACATTCTATGATACAAGTTAGATTATCATGCAAGTGCAATAACTTCATAAGTCAACTAATTACACAATCATAATCATACAATCATTTACACCAATCTCCAGTACTTAGATGCTCTAGAGTAACCATGTTTCCATTTCAACAAATCTGAGTAACACTCATATCTTTTGCTTTCTGGTTTAGGAGTTACTTATGGGTATATACATGTCAATTTATGTTTCAGCCTCATCTGGTATTAAGGAATCACTAGGACACATTGCAATAAATTAATTCACATTATTGCACAATGATCTCAGGGCTTAAACAAACCATGTGCCAACTTGCATACTTCATATATAACAAGCATTCCAGCAGCCTTCTTGGCTCATTATTCCTAGTTTATTTACTAGAAGCATTTGTTTGATTTTATCATCAGATATCTAGATGAAAAATGCCACTGCATACATGAAAGCACCCCATACATCTTACAAGCATGTTTTCCAGAAACAAATAGACAATTATTTTTAATGATGTTGTCGAGAGATATCTGGGTCTTAAATCCATACAAGAATCTTTACAACTATAAACAGAGATATGGCATGTTAGGATTATTTTGATCTGCAAGTAACTATGGTTGAACCAGATTCACAATCTAGCTTAACCATAATTTTGACTTGTGGGTTTTTTTTTTCCTTGATCAGGGGTTCAGCACTCAAGTACACCCCTAATACACTGTTCTAAGCCTCAGCACTTATACATAGTATAATGCAACTTATAATTTTTTTTTCTTCTGTTAAAATTTTCATGCCACAGATCTATATTAGTTATAAATATTCTTGCCTAGATTTTTAAGGTTTTATGCTTTAACTTTTCTGGGTGTAATGAAACAGTGAGTTGCACATCCAAAAACAAACATCACAATAGATCAAAGATCACCCAAAAACGTCCACAATAAAATCATGACAGATCCAAAAACATCCAAAGAACATTGATAAAACCATATTGAGTCAAAACTGAAATAAGCAAATAACTAAATTAGAATTGGCTGCCTCATTTTAGGTCTTAATGCCATGAATTTGGTGAGATTACTCACCTAAATATCTCCCTCTAGTTAATCCAGAAAATCCCTGAGAAATATTTTCTCCCTTCCCTCTAAATGTTTTCTTTCTTATTTTTTTTAAGTGTCTCAGGTAAACTGATTCCCCTGGCTACAACTATCCATTTATAAGCATTTTAATAGGGTTTTAACAAACAGAATTCCATTTTTGTCCTGACCAATATCATGCATTTTGCATTTATATTTTAACATTTCAGTTACCCCAGCCATATTTCTTTTATTAGAGGCATTTTTTTTCTTTTTCCTACTTTTTCAGAAAATGTCTAGTCTACCTAAATCATGTTAAAGGTGTGACCATGTATATTTGTTTATTTTTGTGAATCCCCATTTTCCTATTTTCTGCCCATACATGATATACTTACTTATTTTACATTTCATGCTATTTTAGTGTTATCATTATCCTCTTGCTCAGTTTCAATTTCTTCTCGCATAAAATATACATATGTATAGGTGTATAATTATTTGTTTTATTTAATCCCCCCCCTGTTTCACAGAAAACATGTTTAAGCACATACTTCATTTTTAATTTTGGTTATGCTTCAGTTATTGTTAGCACCAAAATTGGTCACTAACCTCGTTCAGAAAGATTGTGTAGAGATATAAGTGATGAAAGTAAATTAAACAGAGAAGGCAATGCTAATTTAAATGCAGAAAGTAAGAACACCAAATTTATAGTGGTTAAGCGTAATTGCCTACGTCCACTTTGTTCAACTTTATTGATTTCCTTTATGGTTGATTACAAATACAATTCGTGAATCTAATGCTTGAGTGAAGTTGTTGAGTAGAGAAGATGAGTCTTGAGAATGGCAGAGTCTCCCCGGTGTTTTCTCTCCAAAATAGGATCCATTTCACTGTGACCCTGCCCCTCTATTTATAGGAAAATATGGGTTGGACTTCCCAAGTGGGCTGGATAGCCGAACGCTCAAGCCCTAGTGCAGTGGTCGCTGTATGCCGAACCAGGTGTGCCGAACGCCGCTACGCCGAACCATTCCTTCTATGCCGAACGGTGTGTTGGTGTCGTGGGAAGTGCAGGAAGTTTGTCTGTCGAAGCCGAACGCTCTTCTAGATGCCGAGTACTCCTGTTGCCGAGTACTCCAGATGCTGCCGAGTTCTCCTTGATACCGAGCAGTCTTGATGCCGAGCACTCTCGTATGCCGAGCAGTCTTGACGCCGAGTACCATGGGATGCCGAGCGTTCTCGTATGCCGAGCAGTCTTGACGCCGAGCATTGGTTGACGCCGAGTACCATGGGATGCCGAGCGTTCTTGTAGCCGAGTTCTAATGATGCCGAACACTAACTGACGCCGAGTCTCCTGATCGCCGAGCACTACGGATGCCGAACGTTGTGGATGCCGAGTCCCACTGGATGCCGTGCGCTTCACCGAGTCCTCCTGGATGCCGAACAGTCCTTCATGCCGAGTTCCAGCTGATGCCGAGCGCTCTTGTATGCCGAGTACTCCTGGAAGCCGAACAATCCTTCATGCTGAGTAGTGGCCAATGCCGAGCACTCAGTTGCCTGGTCAAATCACCAGGAAACACTTGCCCCCCAAAGTGTATCGCGTGACCGAACGTGATGCGCTTTGAATCTGGTACAATTTACCTCGGAGGTGCCTTCTCGAGAATGTTAGCGAAGGAGGTGCAAGACGAACAAGGTATGGATGCCGAACAACACGTTCGAAGCCGAACGTACCTCGTGTGCCGAACGTCACTCTGCTATGATGCCGAACACTCCGGTATTGACCGGTTCTACCGGGTATAGCCTCTTCAACTTCTACCTCCCTCTATATAACCAGGTCCTTCCCGTCCCTTCTTCTTTACTTTTTCGTTTCTATCATTCTAGTCGAACAGATTTACAACTTGAACATTCCTTCCTAAGCTCCTAACTGCAATCTAGGTACCGCCCCTTGTATAACTTGAATAAGTTTTAAATGAGTCAAATGTGTCCTGTAGGAAGCTTTCGAGTAGGTTGCCCTCATTGCCGAACGATAATTCGAGGCGAGGAGGAAGGATTTGAGGTGTTTGCACATGTGGCTATTGTATTTAGCTCCATCGCGTCGAACCACAGTCAAAAATGAAGGAAAAGAAAAACCCTGGAGGTGGTAAGGGTTTCGGATGGCATAGTTATGGTTCGGCGTATGTTGTCATGTGTCGAACGATAGAGGCTGCCGAATAGTATTTCGTCTGAATGAGGCCGAACACTCGCTAGAACGCCGAACAAAAACTTAGCCGAACGAACTAAGGCCGAACACTACCCTTATGCCGAATAGACATATACGCCGAATAGCATCTAGACCGAACGACATAATTGCCAAACAACTGTCATGCCGAACAGTCACATACCAGCCGAACAGAACTTAGACATGCCGAACGAACACACACATGCCGAACAGAACTTTTAACTGGACGATGACTTAACCGAACGAGGCCTTTAGCCGCACATAGACTTAGACCGAGCAAAACACAGCCGAACATTACACTTAGGCCGAACAATCTTGAATGCCGAACAGAATTCCTGCTGACCTATACTTAGGACGAACAATACAATTGCCGATCACTACTTAAATGCCGAACAGTATAAATGTCAAACTACACTTATGCCGGTTACTTTAGAAATCATATGTCTTCTGAATCTGGAACTGTAATCACCTCAAGGCGAGCTTTTCGAGATGGTCAGCGATGACGGTCTTCGAAGGCAATGATTCAAAGCTAATTATTATATCTTTAAAACCTTTAGATTCTTATTGCCTGTACACAATTGCTTGCACTAGTTCACACACCACGCAGGGGGGAAAAAATCGTGTTGCTAATTCTAACGTTCAACGTTTTTTAAGTATAGCTTTCTCAAGCATTTAGCCAGGTTCATTATTTATTCAGGATGTCGAGAAAATCTAGCTCTGCCACCATATCTGACAGGCCTGGGCCGTCAGCAAGGCAAGGAGCCGCTGATACTTCTAACCCGTCAACTTCTCCCGCTCATAACTTGGCGCCTGATGCTCTGGAGGTAACCATCTTACTAGGCAATTCGATCGATTCTCAAGCCTCGAAGATCAACGAAGCTGCTCTGCGACGGATATGCTCTATTCACGGGATTCCTTTTGCCGACGTGTTAGTCCCTTCGAGACACGATCGCCCTCATCTGCCCCCAGTCGGGTACACTACCTGCAACAAGTTCATGTGTTGGATGGGCAGCGTGCCTCCATTCAACTTATTTCTCCGGGATGTACTGCAGTACATAGACATAGCTCCGTCGCAGCTGCACCCGAACGGCCATGCATTTCTATATGGGACTTACCTACTTTTCATGGCTGTCTTCTCCAGACCTCCAACCCCCGGTGATATCAGATACATTTATATGTTCAAGAGATGGAAAGACAGTCCTTCCTTTATGTTCCTCGAGCCATACCACAAATGCGAGATCTTGACAGGGGCATGTAGCAAGTTCGCCCTATACAAACAGGAATGGTTCTATGTGCGCTGCCCTTCTGGTTTCGCTAGGAGATGGGTTGAAGGCAGTAAGTCTCTCTGCCGAGTCACTATTCGTATTTGATCGGAGTCATGCTTTTCCTAACTCTTCATTTCATCTTTTCAGGTATCAACCCGCGCCCGGAAGGCCGAGGATATTCTGAGGCTGTCGATGCCATTAGAGCTCTTCCTGCCGAGGATCGAGACATCCGAGTTATCATTTCAAATGAATCACTGTCGGGGTTCGGCTTGCTGGCTCCTGGTCGTCGGATCAGCCTTCCAGAAGGTGTTACCATTTCCAAACCTCCATCCGGTAAAGTGAAAAAACTTGCCGGATCGTCGTCGCGCCGCGCTCCCGATACGCATGGAGAAAGCAAGCGTAGAGAGGATGGTGCTCCTGAGACTCAGGGCGAGAACGTGGGTCTCGCTTGGAATCCGGCAATCGAAGTTCAGGATATTGAGACATCATCCTCCCCTTCGAAGGGAAAGAAGAAGTTGAAATATACGGTTCAAAAGGAGAAAGTTGGTGGCACCTTAAAAGTTACGCCTATCCCTCCTGAGAAAGAGGCTTCTTCGCAGCATCTGGAAAGTTCTCTAAGGGGTCTGTCCAACCTGTCCATCCCCGATGATTTACTTAATTACGAGTTCGATGATCCTGAAGCTCTCAAATTCTCTTCGCCCGCTAGAGGCAATGTAGGAGTTCAACTCCCGGCTCAAGGAGACAACACTTCGATTAGCAAAGATAAACAAACGGGTCCGTCGGGGGGAACACTAGGGCACACACGCACATGCGCATTCCATAATATTCAAGTCTTTTTAGCTCGTGAATTCTCCTTAACTCGTTGTTATCTCCATTCTTTGCAGGTGATATGGGCCGCTCTCACGGACTTGATCGCCTTCAGGGGTCTTCTATATTCCATCACTTTGGACGTGATTCCGGTTCAGGCAGACGCAGGGACCGAGGTGATTATGAAGATAGGGACAATCGTCCTCGCGAGTCGTCTCACCGCAAGAAAGCACATTCTCAATCTTCCCAGGTCCGCAATCTTCCTCCTCCAACTGAGCCGGATAAAGAGAAGTCTTCGCAGAAGGGTTATCGGTCTGATGCTGCTCGAGAACAACACTCCAGTTCATCGAGTACAAGGCAAGTTCAAGAGCAACGTAAAAGAACGGAATTCTCAAAGCCTCCTCCTCCTACTCCTGTAGTGGACCCAACTGTTGCGGAAAAAATGGTCGACCTTAAGGCCAAGTTTCCGAAAATCTGTTTTGACGGCTTGAAATTCCTCCCAGCCATCCATCACATTCCTGGGCACATGAACCAAAGTGCCATTGCCTGCAACAACGACGGCTATGTTCAACATGACGCGTTCATGCACTTGGTGGAGAAGATCTCGGAAGTGTCCGTCGAGCGTCAACACGAGACTGATCGCCTGAACCTAGAGGCTGGCAGCGATAAGAAAATCATCAAGCTCCAAGACAAAGAGCTTGCCTCGTATAAATCGAAGCTAGAAGCCGCTGAACAAAGCGCAAAAAATACTGTCGAGGCAGTTACTCATTTAGAGGCGGCTCACAAAAAAGAGCTTGACGAAGCAGTCCAGCGCAGCGGTGCCCTCGCCCTAGAAAAAGACTCTGTCCAAAAGGAAAGGGACGCACTTGCTACTCCAGTCAAGGAGCTGAAGGAATTACTTTCCAAGGAGAAGGAAGACAAAGTAGCCGCTCAAGAAGAATCGCAGCGATATTGTGATGAGATTGTTGCTACCCGACTCCTGAAGACAAAGCTCGATAACGAACTCGCCGGGGTCGAGAAAATGAATTACGAGGCCCGTGAGGAGGGCAAAAGAATGGCTGTGGAAGAGCTTGATTCTCGCCTCGAGGCGGCCGTAGAAGCCGGCAGGGAAGAGGTCAAAAGTATGTTTGACCCGTTGATCGCCGAGTATGGAGCCCGCGTCCTTATGCACCGCGACTTAACATTTCTGGGTGACGGCTACCTCGAATCCCTGGCTGAGGCGTGGGAAACTCTGATAAGGATCAAGAAGGTCGAGTCGGGCTCCAACGAGGTTGATGAGGATGTCTTGGTGAAGGAGTTCCTAAGGGGGATTGAGCCATCGGACTTATCCGCAGCTTTGGCACTTTATAGCAAAGGCTCTTCCCCTCCGAAAGAGAAGAATGACGAAGCTGGCCCATCTGGGGCCGATGCTACTACTCCTCACATTGCCGCTCCTTACGCTGCTCAGTCGGCCGGTCGGCCAACACTTGATCCATTCGAGCAGCATGCTAATTATGATCCCGAAGATCCCGGGCTTGGTGTTCATGTGCTGTCACCTATCCTTGGGGGTGAAACCCCTCGTGCCACCGATAGCCAACCGGACCCTGGTAGGAAATTCTTCTTTCTCTGGAAATTGAAGAGATCCCGACATTTTTCAGCAGTGGCTACTCGTTCTAATGCTCATTCCTTATGTTTTCGTGTAGGTTGCTCTAACGCCAAGCCAACTCCGAGGAGCGATGATGCCAAGGAGGAAGCAGAGAAAACAAGCAACGTTGCTCACGCAGGAGTAACTCCCGGTCCAGACGCTCAAGTGATCGGGGCGCTAGATGATGACAAACTTGATACTTCGTCTCCTGCCGAAGGAAGCGATGAAATTGAAATCACTGGCGCCTCTGAGCACACTTCAGAGATGAGCATGAAGGACCATCTTGCCGACGAGGAGAAGAAAAAAGTCAAAGTCAAAGTTGGGTCTGAAATACTGGAACTCATTGACCCGCGGAACAGACCTTTGAAAATCATTCTCCCGGGCAGGTCCAAACCACTAGATGTTCCGTCTCCTACACCCGATTCTGTTTCTCTAGCAAGCAAAAAGTCCAAGAAAAAGCGTGAGGGAGAGGAGTCGTCGGAAACAACGAAGGAAGACAAAAAGAAGAAGTTGAAGAAATAATCGATACACTCGTTCAACGAGTTTTTTGCTTAAGTCTTGTAATTGCTTTTATCTTCCACAACTTGTAGTTTGTATAGGGAGGTCTGAATTTTGTAGGAGTGATCATGTATCCCCATTTTGGACTTATCGAATAAAATTTAGTTTCTTTTTGTTTGAATGATTCTCTTGTCTTTATTTGGTTTGCTGACACTGTGCTCCGGGGACTTGGAGACTTGAGACTGTTTATACTCTAGTCCGCGCTCCGGGGGCTTGGAGTACTCCGATCCGCGCTTTGGGGATTCGGAGATTTGAAATCGTTTATACTCTAGTCCGCGCTCTGGGGACTTAGAGTACTCCGCTCCGCACTCTGGGGATTTGGAGATTCGTATTCGTTTATACTCTAGTCCGCGCTCTGGGGACTTAGAGTACTCCGCTCCACACTCTGGGGATTCGAAGATTTGAAGTCATTTATACTCTAGTCTGCGCTCTGGGGACTTAGAGTACTCCGCTCAGTAGTGTGGGGATTCGGAGATTCGTATTCGTTATACTCTAGTCCGCGCTCTGGGGACTTAGAGTACTCCGCTACGCACTCTGGGGATTCGGAGATTTGAAGTCGTTTATACTCTAGTCCGCACTCTGGGGACTTAGAGTACTCTGCTCCGCACTCTGGGGATTCGGAGATTCGTATTCGTTATACTCTAGTCCGCGCTCTGGGGACTTAGAGTACTCCGCTCCGCAGTGTGGGGATTCGGAGATTTGAAGTCATTTATACTCTAGTCCGCGCTCTGGGGACTTAGAGTACTCCGCTCCACACTCTGGGGATTCGGAGATTCGTATTCGTTATACTCTAGTCCGCGCTCTGGGGACTTAGAGTACTCCGCTCCGCACTCTGGGGATTCGGAGATTTGTATTCGTTTATACTCTAGTCCGCTCTCTGGGGACTTAGAGTACTCCGCTCCACACTCTGGGGATTCGGAGATTTGAAGTCGTTTATACTCTAGTCCGCGCTCTAGGGACTTAGAGTACTCCGCTCCGCACTTTGGGGATTCAGAGATTTGTATTCGTTATACTCTAGTCCATGCTCTGGGGACTTAGAGTACTCCACTCCGCACTCTGGGGATTCGGAGATTTTTATTCGTTATACTCTAGTCCGCGCTCTGGGGACTTAGAGTACTCCGCTCCACACTCTGGGGATTCGGAGATTTGTATTCGTTTATACTCTAGTCCGCTCTCTAGGGACTTAGAGTACTCCGATCCGTGCTCTGGGGCTTCGGAGATTTGGAGTCGTTCGTACGAGTCTGTATGTCGTGCAGGATAATGTAATTTATCATCCAATTATGAGATATAGAAACTTCATAGAAAATATGGCGTCAAGCCTTTATTAATGAAAATCAACTAAATTGCTTGATTACAACTTTTAAGAGGAAACTAAGTCATTACTGAATGGAAACATGCAGGAAATAACAGTGCCTACAACAAGAAAGGAAAACATGCTAAATGTAATAGTGCCGCAAATGTTCACTGTTCCATGCTCGGGGGAGTGTCGCGCCATCAACGGTCGCTAGCTTGAATGTTCCTTCTCCAAGCTTCCGTTCAATGGCGTATGGACCTTCCCAGCTGGGATTCATGCGTGATGGTACCGGGAAGACTCGTTTCAGAACGAGATCACCCACATCAAAGGTTCTTGGGCGGACTCTGCCGTCGTAGTAACGCTTGACTCGATGTCTGTGTGCTGCCGCCCTTAATTCAGCTTCTTCACGCTTTTCGTCGATGCAGTCCAGTGATTCCAGCAAGAGGTTTTGGTTCGTCTTGGGATCATAGTATGTCACTCGGTGCGATGGAACTTCAAGTTCCACGGGTATAACGGCTTCAGAGCCGTATGCCAAGGCGAACAGAGTGTGGCCGGTCGCAGAGTTGTGGGTAGTTCTATACGCCCATAATGCTGTCGGGAGTTCATCTACCCACTTGCCTCCAACCTTCTCCAGACGCTTCTTCAGTATGGACTTGATTATTTTGTTAACGGCCTCGACTTGTCCGTTAGCTTTTGGGTGTGCAACGGCGGCGAACTTTTTCTCGATGCCGTACTTTAAACAGAACTCTTTGAACTCTCTACTTTCGAATTGCGTTCCGTTGTCTGTAGTGATGGTGCGTGGAAGGCCAAAGCGGCATATAATGTTTCGTACAACGAAGTTAATGACCTTCTTAGAGGTGATAGTGGCCAAAGGTTCTGCCTCAGCCTATTTCGTGAAATAGTCGACTGCAACTATTGCGTATTTCGCACCACCTTTGGATAGAGGCAAAGAGCCGATTATGTCGATTCCCCAGATCGCAAATGGCCAAGGACTGATCATTTGTGTGAGTTCCGTTGATGGAGCCCTTAGGATTTTTGCATATCTTTGACACTTGTCGCATTTTCTTGCGTAGTCCGCGGCATCCCGGTTTACGATGGGCCAGTAATATCAATAGCGGAGGATCTTCTTTGCTAGCGTTTGCCCCCCAGTATGGTCGCCACATTCCCCTTCGTGAACCTCTCTCAAGACTCGCTTCGTTTCATCATGAGCGATGCATCGTAATAACGGGACTGAGAATCCTTTTCGATACATTGATCCATCCTGCATTATGTATCGCGCGGCCTTTCGAAGGACCTGCCGTCTTTCGCTTCTTTTTCCTGGTAAAGCCCCGGTCGTCAGGTACAGTTTGAATGGGGTTATCCACGATTCCTTCTCGGTTTCTGTTCCCAACACGCGATCGACTTTCATTTCGTCTATGCTTGGGGCATGCAAGACTTCGACGGGATACAATCCCATTTGTTGCGTATCGTCGGTACTCGCGAACTTAGCCAATAAGTCGGCTTCTTTGTTCTGTTCGCGCGGGATATGTGAGATGTCATAACGCTAAAGATTTGATAGTAGTTCTTGGACCTGAATGAGGTACGGAGCAAGCTTTCGTCCCTTTGCTTTGTAGTCTCCCCGTACTTGGTAAACCACCAACTGCGAGTCACAAAAGATTTCGACTGATTCGATCCCGAGTTCCCTGATGAGCTTCAAGCCAGCGATCAGTGCTTCATATTCGGCTTCGTTATTTGTAGCCGGGAAATCGAGCTTCAAGGCATAACAGATCGATCAGTTTTCCGGAGTTACAAGAACTACGCCCGCACCGGAGCAACGGTCGTTTGATGCACCGTTAGTGTATAATTTCCATCGAACGGGGGGAATGATGTCGTGATCGTCCGGTTTGATGGGTATGGTAAATTCAGCGATGAAGTCTGCTAACGCTTGCCCTCGGATGGCTCTCCGTGGTAAGTACGCGATATCGAATTGGCTCAACTCGATGTTCCATCTTAGCAATCTTCCAGAAGTTTCTGGCCGTTGGAGTACCTGCCTTAGGGGTTGATCGGAATAAACACCGACTGAATGTGCTTGAAAGTACGGGCGAAGCTTTCGTGATGCAATCACCAAGCAATAAGCCAATTTCTCTATTTTAGGGTAATTCCTCTCGGCCCCTGTTAAACGTTTGCTAACATAATACACCGGCTTTTGGACTCGATCCTCCTCTCGTACCAAAGCCGCACTTATCGCATGTGGGGATACAGCCAAGTATACGTACAACATCTCATGGTCAACTGGTTTTGATAGCACTGGTGGGCTCTCCAGATGCCTCACCAGATTCCGGAATGCTTCCTCACAACTAGACGTCCATTCAAAATTTCTCTTTCCTTTCTTTATTATGTCAAAGAACGGGATGCACTTGTCAGTTGCCTTGGATATAAATCGACTCAGCGTAGCTACTTTTCCGTTCAAGCTCTGTACCTGCTTTATAGTCCTGGGCGCTTGTACATCTCGAATAGATTGGATCTTTTCTGGGTTGGCCTCGATTCCCCTAGCGTTGACGATGAATCCCAAAAACTTCCCTGATGCAACGCCAAAAGAACACTTCAACGGGTTGATCTTCATGCCATAAAACCTGAGTATGTCAAACATTTCAGCCAAGTCTTGAATGTGGTCGTTTGACCGTCGTGACTTCACGAGCATGTCATCCACATAGACTTCCATGGTTTTACCCAGCTGGTCCTTGAACATTCGATTCACCAGACGTTGGTAAGTTGCTCCAGCATTCTTCAATCCAAAGGGCATCACTACATAGCAATACAGTCTGACATTTGTAACGAAGCTGGTGTGTTCTTGGTCCGGAACATGCATTGGGATTTAATTATATCCTGAGTACGCATCCATGAATGACAGTAACTCGTGTCCTGCGGTGAAATCGACCAACTGATCGATCCTAGGAAACGGGAAACTGTCCTGAGGGCATGCTTTGTTCAAGTCGGAATAATCTACGCAAGTCCTCCATTTCCCATTCGCCTTCTTTACTAGCACGGGGTTGGATACCCATTCAGGGTAGAGGGCGTCGCGGACGAACCCATTCGCTTTGAGTTTGTCCACCTCCTCTCCAAGAACGGCGGATCTCTCCGGATCCATTCCTCTCCTTTTTTGCTTGACTGGGACGTATTTCGGGTCTATGTTCAACATATGACTCGTGATGGCAGGAGAAATCCCACACATATCAGAATGCGTCCAGGCGAAAACATCAAGGTTCGCCCGGAGGAAGTCGCTAAGGTCTTCAGTCATTGCGGGGCCTAGCTGTGATCCGATCTTCAGTATTCGCGAAGGGTCATCACAGCTAACTAAAATGTCAATTGTTAATTCAGCCGGTGCCGCCTTCTCTTCCCTGGGTTTCTCATCGCCGTCTCTCGGATCTATATCTCCGTAGATCCGAGAACTATGCCCGAGCCAGGGCTCGGGCACTATTTGTCAATTATCCGCATTGAGGATGCGGATGGGATTGTCCGCAACCTTTCCCTTCTCCCTCCGGTGGGCCTCTCGGAGCTCGGCCACATAACAGGAACGACCAGCTGCTTGGTCGCCGTGAACAATGCCTACTCCTTTGTCAGTCGGGAACTTCAAAGTTAAACACCATGGGGCTAACGCTGCCCTAAACTCTGCCAGGGCCGGCCGACCCAAGAAAACGTTATACGGAGAGTCCACATCCAAAACTACAAAGGGTAGAATTCGCACTCTCCGACGCTCGCCTTGTCCCAGTTCAACTGGTAACTCGACATATCCCACTGCATCAGTTGCAGCGCCGTTAAAGCCGTGAATACGAGCTTTGGATGGTTTCAAGTCTTTTGTTTCTAGCTTCATTTGATCGTAGGCCTTCTTGAAGATGGTGTTGACTGAACTTCCAGAATCAATCAGAATTCTTTTTACATATGGTGGTCCGATCGTTGCAGATATGACCATAGGGTCGATGGTCGGAGCCTCTACCTGATCAGCATCTCTGCTTCTGAACACAATATCGTCTGTCATTACGCGCTGCTGCTTAGCAGGGGCTCCGTCCTCCACGTTCGAACAACACTCAAAATCTGCATGCTTCAAGGAACTTGCATATCGCTCCATCTCCTGCCAATTCTTATCTGCGGGGTGAGGCCCGCCGATAATTGTATTTATGACCAGTCTACCGACGGTCCGGGCAGGCTCCTCGGGATGACGTGGAGCTGGTGCACGACCTGGGTTGGACATTCCCTGTCCTCCTTCTTGTGGATCCTTCACAAATTCTTGCAATTTCTTCTGCCTGATCAACTTCTCGATAGCGTCGTGCAAGTGTCTACACTCTTCCGTATTGTGTCCATAAGTCTCATGGAAGCGACAATTTTTCCCGGTCCGCTTCTGTTCTTCGGTTGATTCTTTTGGACGTGGTTTTCTGTACTGAAAAGTATTGCAGGTGGATAGGTAAATGTTTTCAAGTGGGGCGTTTAGCGGAGTGTACTCGCTGTAGCTTGGAATTCTCGACTTCCACTTTCCTGCTTCTTTTCTTTTCCCTTGACTCCTTCCTCCGGACTCCTTGGGTTGCCCGGGCTTGTTCTGGACATTGACTTGGACCTTTCCCGAGCTGTCTCCAAACTGCTTCACAGCGACGTTGCTCTTTATTGACTCTTGGACAGGCCCTGGCGCCTTATCTCGTCGTACCCACCTAGCTTCCTCTCTTCTTATGAACTGGTGTGCCTTAGAGTAGAAACGCTCTAGCGTAGCTAGAGGTTTTCCTGCCAGCCAGTCTCCACACTCAGAGTCTGGATCCACACCTCTCATTACAGCCATCAGAATTGCATGGTCATTGGGATTACTGACTTCAGTCGCTGCTATGTGGAATCTTTGCAAATATTCCTTCAACGATTCCCCAGGATTTTGGATTACACTTGACAGAGACATCACATCCTTTGGGCGCGTAGTGTGTATCCTGAACTGCTCAATAAACTTCTTTGCCAACTCCTCGAAATTTGATACGGATCGCGGAGGGAGTCGGGTGAACCACATAGTAGCGATCCCAGATAGAGTAATCGGAAAGCACCTACACTTGGTGGCATCATTCGCTCTGGCTGAATCCATCATCCATTCGTACCTCATGACATGTTGTCTAGGGTCAGTCCTTCCTTCATATGCAGGAATAGTAGGCATACTAAACTTCCTGGGGTACGCCGCTTGCAACACAACATCCGTGAATGGAGTATGACTCCTTGATACTCCCTAGTCATCATTTGATAAGCCCTGATTCTCTTTCATCAGTTGCCAGATCATGGCTGTCAAATCGAGTGTTTGCATGGAAGGCGGAAGGTTGGAGTCTATTCTACGCGCTTGTCCATGCTGATGCCTCCTCTCTTGGCAATCTGCCAATCGTGCATCTTGAGGTTCGACATCGTTAGCATTTTGATGATCTGGGCCTCTATCTTCCATCTGTATCCCGGTCCTGAAGCTTCCAGCTCTTGCTTGGTCGCGGTCTCCAGCTGTTCGAACAGCAGCGTCTGCTCGCGCAGCATCAGTCTTACGGCGTCTGCGCTTGGGAGGTTCATCAGAGAAAGTAGAGCTGTCAGATGAGGAGTAAGCAGCGGGATTGCCCCCAGCATTCTGTTGCTACTGTTGAGTAAGTTGTGCCATCAGGTTGGCATTGGCTTGCATCTGCTCTCCTAGTTGTCTCCTACTTTCCCTGAGCTCTCTCATCAAGTCGTTGAACTTTATTCTGGTGACAACTGGAGTTTGGTCCTGAGTAGCAACTCCTGTATTTGGAATTGCTGGTTGATTGTTAGGCCCTGCTTGTTGCATGCTAGCAGTCTCGTGGGCATCCGCATTGTGAGAAGCTGACCTGGTACGTGGTCTTGCCATTGTAGAGTTATTGGTATGAACTCTGAGTAGAATCAACGGATGTCCTATCAGTGAGTCGGATCTTCTTTGGGGGATTTGTTCAATCCAGTAGCTTCAAAGCAGATCCTTGAGGCCTGAGAATTCAAATCTCAGTGAAAGCACCAAAGTGTTAGCACCAAAATTGGTCACTAACCTCGTTCAGAAAGATCGTGTAGAGATATAAGTGATGAAAGTAAATTAAACAGAGAAGGCAATGCTAATTTAAATGCAGAAAGTAAGAACACCAAATTTATAGTGGTTCAGCGTAATTGCCTACGTCCACTTTGTTCAACTTTATTGATTTCCCTTATGGTTGATTACAAATACAATTCGTGAATCAAATGCTTGAGTGAAGTTGTTGAGTAGAGAAGATGAGTCTTGAGAATGGCAGAGTTTCCCCGGTGTTTTCTCTCCAAGAAAAGGATCCATTTCACTGTTACCCTACCCCTCTATTTATAGGCAAATATGGGCTGGACTTCCCAAGTGGGCTAGATAGCCGAACGCTCAAGCCCTAGTGCAGTGGTCGCTGTATGCCGAACCAGGTGTGCCGAATGCTGCTATGCCGAACCATTCCTTCTATGACGAACGGTGTGTTGGTGTCGTGGGAAGTGCAGGAAGTTTGTTTGTCGAAGCCGAACGCTCTTCTAGATGCCGAGTACTCCTGTTGCCGAGTACTCCAGATGCTGCAAATATTCCTTCAACGATTCCCCATGATTTTGGATTACACTTGACAGAGACATCACGTCCTTTGGGCGCGTAGTGTGTATCCTGAACTGCTCAATAAACTTCTTTGCCAACTCCTCGAAATTTGATACGGATCGCGGAAGGAGTCGGGTGAACCACATAGTAGCGATCCCAGATAGTGTAATCGGAAAGCACCTACACTTGGTGGCATCATTCGCTCTGGCTGAATCCATCATCCATTCGTACCTCATGACATGTTGTCTAGGGTCAGTCCTTCCTTCATATGCAGGAATAGTAGGCATACTAAACTTCCTAGGGTACGCCGCTTGCAACACAACATCCGTGAACGGAGTATGACTCCTTGATACTCCCCAGTCATCATTTGATAAGCCCTGATTCTCTTTCATCAGTTGCCTGATCATGGCTGTCAGATCGGGTGTTTACATGGAAGGCGGAAGGTTGGAGTCTGTTCTACGCGCCTGTCCATGCTGATGCCTCCTCTCTTGGCGATCTGCCAATCGTGCATCTTGAGGTTCGACATCGTTAGCATTTTGATGATCTGGGCCTCTATCTTCCATCTGTATCCCGGTCCTGAAGCTTCCAGCTCTTGCTTGGTCGCGGTCTCCAGCTGTTCGAACAGCAGCGTCTGCTCGCGCAGCATCAGTCTTACGGCGTCTGCGCCTGGGAGGTTCATCAGAGGAAGTAGAGCTGTCAGATGAGGAGTAAGCAGCGGGATTGCCCCCAGCATTCTGTTGCTGCTGTTGAGTAAGTTGTGCCATCAGGTTGGCATTGGCTTGCATCTGCTCTCCTAGTTGTCTCCTACTTTCCCTGAGCTCTCTCATCAAGTCGTTGAACTCTATTCTGGTGGCAACTGGAGTTTGGTCCTGAGTGGCAACTCCTGTATTTGGAATTGCTAGTTGATTGCTAGGCCCTGCTTGTTGCACGCTAGTAGTCTCGTGGGCATCCGCATTGTGAGAAGCTGACCTGTTACGTGGTCTTGCCATTGTAGAGTTATTGGTATGAACTCTGAGTAGAATCAACGGATGTCCTATCAGTGAGTCAGATCTTCTTTGGGGGATTTGTTCAATCCAGTAGCTTCAAAGCAGATCCTTGAGGTCTGAGAATTCAAATCTCAATGAAAGCACCAAAGTGTTAGCACCAAAATTGGTCACTAACCTCGTTCAGAAAGATCGTGTAGAGATATAAGTGATGAAAGTAAATTAAACAGAGAAGGCAATGCTAATTTAAATGCAGAAAGTAAGAACACCAAATTTATAGTGGTTCAGCGTAATTGCCTACGTCCACTTTGTTCAACTTTATTGATTTCCTTTATGGTTGATTACAAATACAATTCGTGAATCAAATGCTTGAGTGAAGTTGTTGAGTAGAGAAGATGAGTCTTGAGAATGGCAGAGTTTCCCCGGTGTTTTCTCTCCAAGAAAAGGATCCATTTCACTGTTACCCTACCCCTCTATTTATAGGCAAATATGGGCTGGACTTCCCAAGTGGGCTGGATAGCCGAATGCTCAAGCCCTAGTGCAGTGGTCGCTGTATGCCGAACCAGGTGTGCCGAACGCTGCTATGCCGAACCATTCCTTCTATGCCGAACGGTGTGTTGGTGTCGTGGGAAGTGCAGGAAGTTTGTCTGTCGAAGCCGAACGCTCTTCTAGATGCCGAGTACTCCTGTTGCCGAGTACTCCAGATGCTGCAAATATTCCTTCAACGATTCCCCAGGATTTTGGATTACACTTGACAGAGACATCACGTCCTTTGGGCGCGTAGTGTGTATCCTGAACTGCTCAATAAACTTCTTTGCCAACTCCTCGAAATTTGATACGGATCGCGGAGGGAGTCGGGTGAACCACATAGTAGCGATCCCAGATAGTGTAATCGGAAAGCACCTACACTTGGTGGCATCATTCGCTCTGGCTGAATCCATCATCCATTCGTACCTCATGACATGTTGTCTAGGGTCAGTCCTTCCTTCATATGCAGGAATAGTAGGCATACTAAACTTCCTAGGGTACGCCGCTTGCAACACAACATCCGTGAACGGAGTATGACTCCTTGATACTCCCCAGTCATCATTTGATAAGCCCTGATTCTCTTTCATCAGTTGCCTGATCATGGCTGTCAGATCGGGTGTTTACATGGAAGGCGGAAGGTTGGAGTCTGTTCTACGCGCCTGTCCATGCTGATGCCTCCTCTCTTGGCGATCTGCCAATCGTGCATCTTGAGGTTCGACATCGTTAGCATTTTGATGATCTGGGCCTCTATCTTCCATCTGTATCCCGGTCCTGAAGCTTCCAGCTCTTGCTTGGTCGCGGTCTCCAGCTGTTCGAACAGCAGCGTCTGCTCGCGCAGCATCAGTCTTACGGCGTCTGCGCCTGGGAGGTTCATCAGAGGAAGTAGAGCTGTCAGATGAGGAGTAAGCAGCGGGATTGCCCCCAGCATTCTGTTGCTGCTGTTGAGTAAGTTGTGCCATCAGGTTGGCATTGGCTTGCATCTGCTCTCCTAGTTGTCTCCTACTTTCCCTGAGCTCTCTCATCAAGTCGTTGAACTCTATTCTGGTGGCAACTGGAGTTTGGTCCTGAGTGGCAACTCCTGTATTTGGAATTGCTAGTTGATTGCTAGGCCCTGCTTGTTGCACGCTAGCAGTCTCGTGGGCATCCGCATTGTGAGAAGCTGACCTGGTACGTGGTCTTGCCATTGTAGAGTTATTGGTATGAACTCTGAGTAGAATCAACGGATGTCCTATCAGTGAGTTGGATCTTCTTTGGGGGATTTGTTCAATCCAGTAGCTTCAAAGCAGATCCTTGAGGTCTGAGAATTCAACTCTCAATGAAAGCACCAAAGTGTTAGCACCAAAATTGGTCACTAACCTCGTTCAGAAAGATTGTGTAGAGATATAAGTGATGAAAGTAAATTAAACAGAGAAGGCAATGCTAATTTAAATGCAGAAAGTAAGAACACCAAATTTATAGTGGTTCGGCGTAATTGCCTACGTCCACTTTGTTCAACTTTATTGATTTCCTTTATGGTTGATTACAAATACAATTCGTGAATCAAATGCTTGAGTGAAGTTGTTGAGTAGAGAAGATGAGTCTTGAGAATGGCAGAGTCTCCCCGGTGTTTTCTCTCCAAAAAAGGATCCATTTCACTGTGACCCTGCCCCTCTATTTATAGGCAAATATGGGCTGGACTTCCCAAGTGGGCTGGATAGCCGAACGCTCAAGCCCTAGTGTAGTGGTTGCTGTATGCCGAACCAGGTGTGCCGAACGCTACTACGCCGAACCATTCCTTCTATGCCGAACAGTGTGTTGGTGTCGTGGGAAGTGCAGGAAGTTTGTCTGTCGAAGCCGAACGCTCTTCTAGATGCCGAGTACTCCTGTTGCCGAGTACTCCAGATGCTGCCGAGTTCTCCTTGATACCGAGCAGTCTTGATGCCGAGCACTCTCGTATGCCGAGCAGTCTTGACGTCGAGTACCATGGGATGCCAAGCGTTCTCGTATGCCGAGCAGTCTTGACGCCGAGCATTGGTTGACGTCGAGTACCATGGGATGCCGAGCGTTCTTGTAGCCGAGTTCTAATGATGCCGAACACTAACTGACGCCGAGTCTCCTGATCGCCGAGCACTACGGATGCCGAACGTTGTGGATGCCGAGTCCCACTGGATGCCGTGCGCTTTGCCGAGTCCTCCTGGATGCCGAACAGTCCTTCATCCCGAGTTCCAGCTGATGCCGAGCGCTCTTGTATGCCGAGTACTCCTGGATGCCGAACAGTCCTTCATGCCGAGTAGTGGCCAATGCCGAGCACTTAGTTGCCTGGTCAAATCTCCAGGAAATAGTTATATTCCAATGTCTTCAATAAAGAATTTTTACTCCTTTATTTTAAATAGGATTTTTTTTCTATTTTTTTTCCAGAGAATTTCTAAATCTCTTTCTTGTGCCATTTCCAGTGTGCACGTGCACACATATCCCTGCACATTATTTAATTTAGGAACTTCATCAACATTTGATCCTACATATATATATCATATATATATATATATATATATATATATATATTTATTTACAGAATTTTTTTAATTTCTCCCTCTAAATTTTTGGGGCATTTCATTCACCCTTGCTTTTAGGAATTGTGTTCTCACAATTTTTTTTTTCTAGCACTTGTAACAAACATTTACTGACTTCAGCAACATTTATTAAGCATATGCATAAACAAGCATATTCAATCATATCAACCATGCATATTAAACTTTCCAGAAATTAAAAATTACCTTTAATTTGCAAAAAGCTTAGGGTAATCCATCCTAATCTTATCCTCTAGCTCCCATGTACAATCATTAGGATCAACACACCATTGGACCTTCACCAGTTTCAAAGTTTTGCTCCTCAATTTCTTTTCTTCTTTAGCTAAAATCCCCACTGGTTCTTTTTCATAAACCATATTAGGATTTATTTGAATTTGGGTAGGCTTTTCTAGAATTTCTTCTTTATCATGTACCTACCTTCTAAGTTGTGACACATGAAAGACATTATGCATTGCTTTCATTTCCTCTGGTAATTCCAATTTGTATGCTAAAGAACCCATTCTTTCCAGAATTTTATAGGGTCCAACATACCTTGGTGTGAGTTTACCTTGTTTACCAAATCTCAAGACTTTCTTCATAGGTGAAATCTTGATGAAAACAAAGTCTCCCACTTCATATTCCACTTGCTTTCTCTTCCTGTCTGCAAATTTCTTTTGTCTTTCTTGAGCTGCTGCTATTCTTTTTCTTATTAACCTAATTTTCTCTGTAATTTCTTTTACATAATCAGGACCTAGAATAGTTCTTTCTCCAGTCTCTACCCAGCATATAGGTGATAAACATGGCTTTCCATATAAGGCTTCAAATGGTGCCATCCCTATGGTGCTTTGGGAACTGTTATTGTATGTGAATGCAGCTAAATGGAGGTGGTCTTCCCAATTGCCTCCAAAGTCCATTGCACATGCTCTCAACAAGTCCTCTAAGACTTTGTTTACCACTTCAGTTTGTCCATTTGATTGTGGATGGTAGGCAGTGCTTAAGCACAATTCACTCCCCATGGCCTCTTGAAAACTTTTCCAAAACCTTGAGGTGAAGATGGTATCCCTATCACTCACAATGGTTTTGGGTATGCCATGCAACCTTACTACCTCTTTCATGAATATTTGAGCCAATTTTGGAGCATTTCTTTCTGATTTAACTGGGATAAAATGTGCTACCTTAGTTAGCCTATCCACTATTACCCATATACTTGTGTTTCCCCTTTTAGATCTAGGCATACCATCTATGAAATCCATAGATATATCCTCCCACTTCCACTGTGGTATACTAAGGGGTTGCAGCAGTCCTGATGCCCTTTGTGTCTCTGCCTTGACTTGTTGGCAAGTCATGCACTTTGCAACATGTCTGGCCACATCTGACTTCATCCCCTTCCACCAAAGATTTCTTTTCAAATTTTGATACATCTTGGTGCTACTTGGGTGTATGGAGTACTTACTCCTATGGTATTCATTTAATATTTCCTCCTTCAATTCTATATTTTCTGGAACACATATCCTATTTTTGTTCCTTAAATAACCATTTTTATCAACTTGATAATTTACTACTTCTTCCCCTTTTGATAAGAGCATTTTCTTTTCCACCATGTTTCGGTCTTGTTCCTGCATTTTCCCAACCCTAAGAAGTAAATCTGATTGCAGAGATATCATACTTAATTTCCCTTTACCTTCATCTTCTTCAATGGGTATCATTTATACCTCACTGTTTTCCTCAATTTCCAAATCAGTAAGTATAGACAAATCCTTAAACTCTTCCATCATCAACATGGCTACTTTGGCAAGTTGTCTACTCAAGGCATCTGCAACTTTATTTGCCTTGCATGGTGTATAAAGTATATCTAGATCATAGGCAGCTAGGAACTCCACCCATCTATGTTGCCTCATGTTCAAATCTTTTTGTGAGAATAAATATTTCAATGCCTTATGATCAGTGTACAAAATGAATTTGGCACCTAACAAATAATGTCTCCAAAGTTTCAAAGCATACACAACTGCTGCTAGTTCAAGATCATGGGTTGCATATCTTGTTTCATGTGGCTTTAATTGTCTAGATGCATAGGCTACCACCTGGTCTTGTTGCATCAACACAGCCCCTAGCCCAGAGCCACTTGCATCAGTGTACACAACTAAGTTTTCATTTCCCTCTGGCACCCTCAATACTGGTGCATTAATCAGAGCTTCTTTTATTTTGATAAAAGCTTGCTCACATTTTTCTGTCCATACAAAGGCTTGGTTCTTTCTAGTTAAATTGGTAAGTGGTGATGATATTTTTGAGAAATCTTTTATAAATCTCCTATAATATCCTGCCATCCACATAAATGATCTAATCTCACTGATTGTACTAGGCCTTTTCCATGCTTGGATAGCCACTACCTTATTGGGGTTTACTGATATTCCTTTGGCAGAGATAACATGCCCAAGAAAATGTACCTCTTCTTTCCAAAATGCACATTTTAAAAATTTTGCCTTTAAATCATTTTCCCTTAATCTTGACAAAACTAAATGCAAATGATTTTTATGCTCTTCCACTGTCTTGGAATAAATCAAAATGTCATCAATAAAAATCAGTACAAACTTGTCTAAATAATCTCTAAATATTCTATTCATTAAATCAACAAAATATGAAGGAGCATTTGTCAAGCCAAATGGCATAACCATAAATTCATATAAGCCATATCTAGTGTTAAATGCAGTATACTTAACACTTGAGTCTTCAACCTTCATTTGATGGAATCCTGATGCTATGTCTAGTCTAAAAATATTTTAGCTTGACTGAGTTGGTTAAAGAGATCATCTATTCTAGGCAATGGGTATTTGTTTTTTACGGTTACTTTATTTAGTTCTCTGTAATCTATGCACATTCTCAAAGTACCATCATGTTTTCTTACAAACACTACTGGAGCACCCCAGTAGGAATTGCATGGCCTTATAAATCCCTTGCCTTCCAATTCTTCCAACTGATTTTTCAATTCTTTCAGTTCACTTGGCCCCATTCTATAAGGTTTCTTGATTATTGGACTTGCCCCTGGAATGATATTAATTTGAAACTCAACTGGTCTGTGGTGTGGAACACCCTTAACTTCCCCAAACACATCCAAGTATTCATTAACTATGGGAATTTCTTCAATGGTTAGTTCACTGAGATCTTTTTCTGAGTCAACTAAATGATATAATTTCCCTTCCTTAGCTACTTCACATAGAACTGTGATCCTCTGGCCTCTAGAACTTTGCAATGATATGGTGGATGAGTCTAAATTAATTATGGCTTTAAATTGCCTTAACCAATCTACCCCCAATATAACTCCTATATTTGGGTAATTTAAAACATATAAATTGGAAATAAAAATATTTCCTCCTATGTTTAACTCCACATCCACACAATTCATGTTCAAAACACTAGAACTCCATAGGGGACTTTGTACAAGCAATGGGGTTTCAACCAATATGCAGTTTAATTTTAACATTTTAACTATTTCATAAGAAATCAAAGAGTGAGTTGCTCCAGTATCATATACTATTGTTATGGGTATGGCACAAATGAGTAATGTACCTTCCACTTGGCCATGATTTTCAGCATCAATTTTCACTGCAGATTTGCCTTTACCTTCTAAATTTGCCAATTTCCCTTGCTGTTTATTCTCAGGACAGTTCCTCTTCATATGCCCCTCTTTCCCACATAGGTAGCATTTGAAAGCTCCTCCTTTTAACTCTGGGCACCTTGGTTTGATGTGTCCTTCTTTACCACAATGATGACAAACCAGTTTCTTCTTAGCATCATTGGTTTTAGTGTCTTTGTCCTTCTTGTTGTCTGCCTCCTCCTTCTTTTTATCATATGGGTGATATCTTCCCTTATTCTTCTTGTTGTTATTGCTCTTAAAATTCCTATACTTCTCTCTTTCCTTGTCATGTTGTTCCAGTTTCAATGCCAGATCAATTACTTGATCAAAAGTTCTATCTGCATATGGTAGCATAGCTCTGCTAAGTCCTGGGTTCAGACCTTTTATATACCTATCATTTTTGGATGCTTCATCTGCTACCAGCATTGCTCCATAATTAGATAGCCCCTCAAACTTTTGAGTGTAATCAGTGACATTCAAAGTTCCCTGCCTAAGTTTGATAAATTCTTCAAGCAAAGTGGTCTTGGCTGATGCTGGTACAAATCTTGCCTCCAACATCTCCTTGAACTGATTCCAAGTGATCTCATTTTCATTTCTTCCAGCTATGATCACCTCCCACCAGCTTAAAGCTACCCCTTTTTGTTGTCTTGAAGCTACTTGGCTCCTCCTCTGATCATCTAGCTGCATGTCATTGAAAATCCTATCAAGTGTCCTCAACCATGCTTGAATTTCCATCACATTTTCAGTTCCTTCAAAACTTCTGCCTCCTAAATTGGTGTAAGTCTTCAGTAATTTTGAAAGCTCTTCATGTGTCTTCTCAGGCCTATGCCCAATTCCATCTCTTAAAACCCTCACAAATTCTTGCATATCAAGCATTTGTGGTGCACTGGGTCCTGCATTGTGATGAGATCCTCTTCCTACCATGGCCTGGTCACTAAGTATTGGGCAGAATGTATTAGTACACTCTGAATATTTTCTATAGCTAATATTTTTCTATCTAAATTTACTTCATCCAAAACAAATAGACATAATACATTTCCATGATACTTAGTAATTAATACATACATTAGCTCTGATACCAAATGAAATGACCCTCCTATTTCTACCTTAATTTCATAAGGATTTTTTTTTACTTGCTGAATACTTGTTCAAATGAACTTGGTTTAAATTTGTCAAGGTCATTTTTTTTTCAACCAATGCTCTAGATTTAAGTTTTCTACCAATATAAATATATCAGTTCAGCCATAGAAATGTACACATTTATATGATGATATATGTGTTCCTCTTGTTTAAAATCAGAGTTTATTACTATTATTATTATTATTATTATTATTTTTGACAAGAGCCAGTCTGTCTGATTTGAATTTGAAATGGATCTATAAAATGAATTTTTGATATTTACATTATATAAGTAGATCTTGTTCATATTTATTCATGCTTGGATTTGATTATGCTGACTAAGTTTAAGACAATCTTTGGATACAAAAGTATATTCATTTATTTTTCTTTTGCATAGTTCAAATGTATGTTACTTACCTAAATACCAGAAAATGATATCTACATTTATCATTTTCTATTTTATGTATTTTCTTTGATGCCTCTCTTGCTCTTTACTTCTACAATTTGACATAACATGAGCAATTCATTTATATTACTGATTTCTAAGTTTTCTGTAATAAAGTTGCTATAATTTTTTTTTGAATAACCACTTCGATTCAAGTGAACCAGATTTTGGATTCAAAATTCCTCTTCAAACAATAATACCAATCAGTTTCAATATATATATTTTCCACTTTACATTTCGAGGAGGTTTTAGCATGCTTTAACAAAAAGATGTAAAATACTTTTTGATTTCAAATTGCAGACCAACATGCTCAACCAAGACCCCGTTCTTTTGAAGCTGGTTGAACCATATGGCTGTGCTAATCCAACACTTGTCTATGGTAATTTGAAATGCTATTCAGATTCCAAGTTCTATAAGCTTCCTTCAGAAAAATTCCTTAAAGCATCACACCGAAATTAACTTGAGTTCTTTTGCAAAATACTTCACTAAATCAACTAAATGTCTGAAATATATTTCTGATTTGAAGTCAAGTTTATACTTCATAACTCAATGATTTTTAAAATGATTCAAACCTGACTACATCAGGATATATATTTTGTATGAAAATTACTTAAATGTATATGTACTTCTCCTTCAGATTTTCAAACTTTACCATATAACAAAAGTTAACTGACCACAACAGATTTAATCAAACAAGGCAATTCATTACATATTCAAACATAATTTTCTTTCATGAATACATGCAAGTAAAATCATCATAGGCTCTTATTAAAACTAGCTAGCATGTTCATTCACTTCTTCTCCTTAGCCATAACTTCAATTCCTACTTAATTCCAGCATTACCTGAAAGAGCATTAGTGACTGCCTCATTTTAAAATGAGACACCCCCATATGCCATGAGCAAACAAGGGTCAGATCTATGATCTGGTATGAATAACTTTATCATATTCATGATATTAAGAAATTGAAGGATGCATGAGTTTTTAGCCTGTTACTTGAGTAACTTATCCAAACACCTACATTCTATGATACAAGTTAGATTATCATGCAAGTGCAATAACTTCATAAGTCAACTAATTACACAATCATAATCATACAATCATTTACACCAATCTCCAGTACTTAGATGCTCTAGAGTAACCATGTTTCCATTTCAACAAATCTGAGTAACACTCATATCTTTTGCTTTCTGGTTTAGGAGTTACCTATGGGTATATACATGTCAATTTATGTTTCAGCCTCATCTGCTATTAAGGAATCACTGGGACACATTGCAATAAATTAATTCACATTATTGCACAAAGATCTCAGGGCTTAAACAAACCATGTGCCACCTTGCATACTTCATATATAACAAGCATTCCAACAGCCTTCTTGGCTCATTATTCCTAGTTTATTTACTAGAAGCATTTGTTTGATTTTATCATCAGATATCTAGATGAAAAATGCCACTGCATACATGAAAGCACCCCATACATCTTACAAGCATGTTTTCCAGAAACAAATAGACAATTATTTTTAATGATGTTGTCAAGAGATATCTGGGTCTTAAATCCATACAAGAATCTTTACAACTATAAACAGAGATATGGCATGTTAGGATTATTTTGATCTGCAAGTAACTATGGTTGAACCAGATTCACAATCTAGCTTAACCATAATTTTGACTTGTGGGTTTTTATTATTATTATTTTTCTTTGATCAGGGGTTCAGCACTCAAGTACACCCCTAATACACTGTTCTAAGCCTCAGCACTTATACATAGTATAATGCAGCTCATAATTTTTTTTTCTTCTATTAAAATTTTCGTGCCACAGATCTATATTAGTTATAAATATTCTTGCCTAGATTTTTAAGGTTTTATGCTTTAACTTTTCTGGGTGTAATGAAACAGTGAGTTGCACATCCAAAAACAAACATCACAATAGATCAAAGATCACCCAAAAACATCCACAATAAAATCATGACAGATCCAAAAACATCCAAAGAACATTGATAAAACCATATTCAGTCAAAACTAAAATAATCAAATAACTAAATTAGAATTGGCTGCCTCATTTCAAGTCTTAATGCCATGAATTTGATGAGATTGCTCACCTAAATATCTCCTTCTAGTTAATCCAGAAAATCCCTGAGAAATATTTTCTCCCTTCCCCCTAAATGTTTTCTTTCTTATTTTTTTTTAAGTGTCTCAAGTAAACTGATTCCCCTGGCTACAACTATCCATTTATAAGCATTTTACTAGGGTTTTAACAAATAGAATTCCATTTTTATCCTGACCAATATCATGCATTTTGCATTTATATTTTAACATTTCAGTTACCCCAGCCATATTTCTTTAATTAGAGGCAATTTTTTTTTCTTTTTCCTACTTTTGCAGAAAATGTCCAGTCTACCTAAATCATGTTAAAGGTATGACCATGTATATTTGTTTATTTTTGTGAATCCCCATTTTCCTATTTTCTGCCCATACATGATATACTTACTTATTTTACATTTCATGCTATTTTAGTGTTATCATTATCTTCTTGCTCAGTTTCAATTTCTTCTCACATAAAATATACATATGTATAGGTGTATAATTATTTGTTTTATTTAATCCCCCCCCTTGTTTCATAGAAAACATGTTTAAGCACATACTTCATTTTAAATTTTGGTTATGCTTCAGTTATATTCCAATGTCTTGAATAAAGAATTTTTACTCCTTTATTTTAAATAGGATTTTTTTCTATTTTTTTTTCCAGAGAATTTCTAAATCTCTTTCTTGTGCCATTTCCAACGTGCACACATATCCCTGCACATTATTTAATTTAGGAACTTCATCAACATTTGATCCTACATATATATATATATATATATATTTATTTATAGAATTGTTTTAATTTTTCCCACTAAATTTTTGGGGCATTTTAGATTCTCGTATATGAGTTTCAAAATCTAATACCCGAATCTAGGTTTCGAATCTTTCACATAAATATTTCATCATATAACACCCGAATCTGGGTTTCGAATCGTTATCAATCACTAACTTCTTATACATGAACCTAGGTATCAAAATTGTTGTTATTTAAACCCTAATCTGTGTACAAGATCCTCGGATTTTTATTCATCTTAATCACCCGGATTTGGGCCAAAGAATATTGTCAAAAAGATCGCTATTAAGAACCTCCAAATGGTAACTGTAGGCTTAAACTTTTTAAATCCCATTAATGTTAAGGAATGGGTGAGAGAGTTGCTGCTTTAAAATTTCAGACATTGACTCCTGAGTCAGGTTCTTTATTAAAAAAAAGTTATATTCTAATATTCATGACCTAATGATAAGGCAGAATCTGATGCCTACAAGTTTTGTGCATCTCTAACAAGTGAAGGAGCTAAGTCCTTAATCAATTCTCATCATGGTTAAAGATGAGATCTTAACATTTTGAATAAATCACTTTTCATACAATTGGAAAGATGATTTGCTAATTTATGAATATGATATACATAGTCAAATATGTCAATTCCAAGCTAACAATTAAAGATATTGTTTACTACATGTTTCTCAGGAAAATAAAAATGTCAAAGAGTAACGAAAGATCCAGCAAGCATAGAAGTCACCGAATGAGCAATTCAAAGGCACATCAAAAGTTACATTACGAAAAATGATCACAAATCAGGTGATATTTACAAAATTTCTATAATTTACATAAGTTATGAAGTCATTTACAAATGACAAAATTATGTACAAGATAGATTTACATGGGCTCAAATACATAAATAAATTACAAATCTTGAGCTACTTTATTTAGAATCCCCGCCACTGAAGGATTTACGACATGATTAATTGCTGCGCAGAGAACTTACTTAAGCTTCTTTTCTTTTCTCCTTATTTGGTTTTCATCATCAATTGCATCAATGTTGGTCTTTAAGGTGCGATTAAAAGCTCTGTTCGCAGCCCTGACTGTTTTATTCTCTCTTTCTAACTCTGCGACTCTCTTGTCGAGCAAGTAATTATCATGTTCTACCTTCTTATTTTTGGCAGCATAATCATTGATAGTCTGAGAATATTTCATCTTATGATGCTCATCAAAATAATTGCCAATTTCAAATTTTACCCTCCGACACCAGTTCCCCACTACATTGTCATCTAAGCCGGGGGGAGGGTTGAGCATAGTGCGAAATTTTTAAGCTGTGAGAAGGTTTGACCTAGTATGCTTGGCAGTTGAAGGAGTTGCTTGAAAGGCTGGAAGCTTAATCTTTGGAGTCTTGTCTCTTAAGATGAATTCTAGAGAGGCACATTGGGCCTGGCTATCTTTTAAGTTCAACTCTAAATCATTTATTTGTTGAATAAGTTCAGACATCCTTTGGTCAATATCAGCTGTAGGATTGGTCTTCACTTGTCTCTTAAGTGCAGTGATCATCTCATCCTTTTTCTTTAACTTCGACATCAAGATAGGCTATATGGTCTTTGTAACCACTAGCGATGGTCTTTTGAATGAGATATCTTTTATCCACTTCACAGCTTCAGTGTTGCCACCAAAATGCTCGAGAAGGACTTCATCATGGACCACGATCTCGCCATTCCTTGTTAATAATCTGTCTCTAATAACGTCGACATGGGAAAGTAAATTTTGAAAATGTTGAAACATAGATGGTTGTGGTTCCTATTTAAATAAAAAGAAATGAAAGAAAATCAAAATTAGGATAAAAGAGATTTTTATTATTACAGTAATGAATTACAACTCAAATAACCACAAAGTTAAAAGGTACAACAAACACTTTCATCACATCTAAAGTTGAGAGACCACATTCCTAACTTTGTCTAAAGTATTAGCTGAAAGCATGACTGTTGAGTCAAAAGGTATAATGACTCCTTCAGGAGTTATAACTAGCGGACATTTACTATAATCCCATTTTTCGGCTAGTGGACTATCGCGGCGACAAATTAACTTGGAATGGAAAGTTCTGATTTCTTTTAAGAGTGATTCCTTTTCTTCACCAAGGAAGTCGAAGCGAAGACGAGGGTATTCCAAGTATAATTTTTGTAAATCCCGAAGAAAGCAATATCTTGCTAACTTCGAAGTCTTTAAAGTTGGTGCATTTTTGGAGTAAATTCTCCTCAAGTTAACAAATTGACATAAGTGATCTCTTGGGACGATTCAACCTAAAGAACTGATATTCTGAAATAGTACTGTAAAAGAGACTAAGCATGGAGAAAATAACAAAAGCATGTATTCATAAATCGATTACTTGATACATATTTATAATCAATCATCTAGTTTATACAAAGTTGTCTTAGAGAAAAACTCAGAAAAAAAATTCCCTTATAGTACTTAAACTTTTCAAAGGGAAGATCTTAAAGAATCGATTTGATACGCGGTAAGTTCCAGCAGACTCCAGGATGTTGGTCAGAACCGAATTCATCTAAGTATCTTTTGTGAAATCATCTAAGAAGACCCCCACTGAATTCGCCTAAGTATGAAAAATCTATGATAGAGTGTCTACAATATGCTTTATACAAAAAATTGACTAAGATGTCTCTCTCTTCCATCATCATCCAGAATAGAGTTATTAACTCTCTATTTTCCTTTAAGAGAGCATCGTGTCGGTAACACACTTTCTTTAATAAAGGAGCCGCCTTCTGATATTTAAAAGATGCTAAAATGGAGGTACTCCTGTCCAGACTATGATATTTCTGAGATAGAGCATTGTGTTCCATTATTAGTTTGTCTAACTCCCTATATAACTTGTTAATTTCCGCATGTTTGCTCTCAAGTTTTGTTCTATGGGGAAAATTTGACTTCTTCTTTATCTAAGACAAATGACTTATCACTAATTATTATTTTCGAAGTATAAGATGTTTAAACAGAGAATCCCATACCTGTGAAACTAGAATGGGATCCTAGGGAGCTTGTTCTTTTTATTGTGGATCCTTGGTATGAGTGGGAGCAATTTTCCTCCTTTGGATGGTAGATGGACCAGGTGGTGTTGGTGGCATAACTTTTGAATGGGATTGCTCTTTCTCAGGAGCTTTGACTTGATCACCACTGTCCACCCTTGAAGCACCAGAATGCCCTCCTTTATCTCTACCCGGGCCTTGACGTCCAAAGTGGTTATCATCGTTGTCATCATCATAATTGATATCCCAATCAAGGCCATCACCATCATCGCCTTTTTCTTCAGGGTCAATATCTTTATCACCCTCATCTTCAGAATCGAATTCAATGTCGAAGGAGGGAATGTCAAAAGAAAGAGCTATTGATACATTAACTACCTCCTCCTTGCCTTCGGGTTCGGTGCCCTACCTAATTTGATTAATTTTATCCATTACTCTTTCAGCTATGGCTGGGTCGAGAGAGGGGAATCTAAGATCGGAACATTTCTCGTGATTGTCAACGTAAGCAAGCATGAGGGCATCTTCATAATGTTTCAGAATCAAGGGCTCCAAGGTGGATTCGGCAAACTCAGAGACTTGCTTTTTGAAATAGGAGAAGGTTTGAATAGCTAACTTGAGTGAAGCTCTGGTCCTCTTGAATTTATCTTTTAGTAAAGTGTTCTTAGTAACTAAGCGATTTTTCTCCTCTTCTGAATATTTCAAAGCCATCTCCCTTGCAAATTTTTCATCGAAGGTAAGTTGGTGAGATTACCTCTCCGCTTCTAGATAAGATTCAACCTTAGTGAGGGAAACCTTGACTCGCTCCAACTCGGAGGAAGTGTCATTTTGACCAGCGCTTAGTGATGATAGTTGTTTTTTCAATTCAGTATTTTTCTCCTGTAGCTTGGAGGATCCAGTAGAGAGCTTGGAGACATGTTCATTTAAAGAAATCAAGTTCCTAGAAATTTGCAACAAAAAGAAGAGAAAAACAAGTTAGCAATTAAAAAGATCCAGTGATGATAGCATTAAATGGGTGAAAACTTACCAAAAGTTGTTGCTCCATCAGAGAGTGATGATTTTCCACCAAGTGTGGACTAAATGACGGCAGAGAGGGAGAAGTAAAAGATTCTGAATGAAGGATAAGCTCGACGAGTTTGTCGAAATTGCCGACAGAGGAACAGAAGATGAAGACTCCAGAGGAATTTGTGCTTTAGAAGGAGTCTTTAGAAGAGTGAGCTGCATCTGTGCTAGTGTAGTTAGGGAGTCGGTAATGGTAATATGAGGAAAGGGTGTAGGAGTAGGTGGAGTTGGCTCCATTTTAAATTTAGGGGCTTTTGTAGTGGGCTCTCTAAAGCTATCTCAAAGGATGTGCGTTTTTCTTCTTCCTCCACATCAATAATTTTTGCAGCTTTTGTTGGAGGAGTGCCTTTAGAAGGCTCTGTTAGTCTTCTCTTAAGAGATCTTTTAGATTTGGCGAAAGCCTTCAAGACCGATGTAACATCCGTAGAAGATGGAGGAGGGGCAGCACCACTTGAAGATTCAATGGCCTTGGAGGGAGCTAAAATGAATTTAAACGAATATAAGATCATTCAGAGTAACTTAAAGAATTTCAGAGACAAATGAAAATCACAAAAATAACAGTATACCAGAAGTGTCAGAACAAATGAGCGACATTGATGTAAAATGTCCAACATCGCCTGAGGAAAAGAAGCGCTTGCCACGAGAATTGTGCATGATTGTGGGAGGAGTTCCTAGAATCCTTTGGACAAGCGGTAGCAAAGAATGTTTCCTTAGATTCGAAGGAGTTAGGAGCCTCATCCTGCTTCTAATTTTTTCTGAAGCAGCAGTTAGAGAATTAATTGTTTTCTAGTTAGCATCACTAAGTGACTTGGGAGATTCACCTGAAAAGCTTAGAGATTAGCTAACAGAAAGCAAAAAGGAAATCAAAGACAACATTAAAATAGACTTACGGGGGGAGGCAAAGGCCCCATGAACGTCCATAAAGCACTTGACGAAGAAAAATTGATTTTCCTAGTCCTTAAACTTATTGATGCCATCGGAAATCAGCTTCTTATATACATTAACTCTATAGATCTGCTTGTTAAGTTTGCTTAAACTTGCCAGCTTGGTCAAGGAGTTTAGAACTTCAGGATTGAGCGAAGAATGTCCGGATTCCAATGCCAGCATTTCAAGTGATAGAAGATGGGTATAAACATTTGGAGATAGCTGTATTGGAGCAACTCCAACATGGGACAAGTAGGAAACCAAGAACTTGGGAAATGGAAGAAAGCCGCCATGCCATATGTGGATGGCTGTGTATGCAAAATACCCTTCTGAACGGATTTTTATGATATTTATTGGCTTAGGAGGTATGGCTTCAATCCCGGTTATACCAAAGTCTTTGAGTATGGCATTGACTTCGCTCTGAGATTCGATGGAAGATTGCCTAACAGTGGCTTCAATTTTTGGAGAGCTCATGATTCTATCAGGTGAAAACATTTTAGTTAAAACCCTTGATCAGTTATGAATTTAAAAAGGAATGAAGAATTCAAAAGTAAATAAGTTTTATTGGATAGCTTAAGTGTGAAAACATACACAAAGTTTTAAAAAATGGTGCAGAAAGTTTAAGTCGAAAACTTGATAGTAAAAGCTTTCGACAAAGTCGAAAGGTTATAGTAAAGGCTTTCGACAAGGTCTGAAGGTTTATAGAACAGGCTTTCGACAATGTTGGAAGGAATGATGACATTAATCTTAAACGTCTTACTTCAAAATTATTGAAAACTTAGAAAGTGAATAAATAATGCTGAAAATTACTTAAGCTTACGACAAAGTTGAAAGGTAGAGATGAAATATTAACCCATTCATACCTTTCGACAATGTCAAAAGATCTATGGAAACTTGGATATACTTCAAGTTTACCACAAAGTCAAGGGGCAAGACCTTTCGACATGGTCGAAACCAAAACCTTAAAGTTCTTAAGTTAAAAGTGTTGATATTTGTTATCCCATTTTTGGTCAAAATTGGAATATCAGTGTTGGGTGCGTTTCCTCCACGACTGAACCAAGAAGAAGCAGCCAGCAAGCGTATATAAGTCTGGGACTTCACTCATGATTCAAGTATAAAAGTCCATTCGGTATCAAAGGTTTAAAGTTTCATTCGGTAATCAGCATCACCAAGGTCATTCGGCATTCACCTTCCCAATATCATTCGGCATTCAAGATACCTTGGTTCATCCGGCATTCCCAGTACAATAGCTCATTCGGCACTCTCAAATATAGAAGTTCATTCGGCATCTCACTGCCGAACCAGCTCCACCGAACCAACTCATCTGCCATCTACCACCGGTCCAAGGCCTCGCCGAACCACAACTCCAACAACCCAATGCCAAACCAACCCAACACCGGACCACCCTACACCGAACCAGGAGACCACCGAACCCAGGCTTCTCCATCCTTCACTCCAAGCACGGCCGAACCAAAGCTTCGCCGAACCGGAACGCTGCCAGGCCAGATTGCTTCAGCCCAAGCCCACCAGCAGCTATATACATCCAAGACCCCTGCCCCCAACCTCACTCTATAAATAGAGGGGCAGGGGTACAACAATGGGGGACAAGTTTGAGAGCTCAAGCCCGGAAGGAACTTTCAAACACTTTTAGATACTTGTACCAGAGCTTTGTACTTGTAATCTGAGATCTAAAGGAGAAATAACATATAAAGTGGATGTAGGCACGTTCTGGCCGAACCACTATAAATCTGTGTGTCTTTTTACAGTTTAGCCCCTGCTTTTCATATATTTGCATAAGTCACCCAAATCACTAAGAACAACATAAGATCTACTAAATCATACAACTTTGAGGTGTTTGTCCATTTTTTGTGCAAACATTTTTGGTGCTTTCACTGAGAAGGACAAGGGAATCTCAGATCTGAAAGAAGAAATTTAGATCCAGAAAACGGGTTCCTAGATCTAGCTTTTAGAAGACGAAGAAGCCTCATACAAGGAAAAGCGCTATGGAAGGAACTCAGCAAGGGGGCAGCCAAGAGGCGTCCTCTCATTCAAACTTTCCTTCTACCATGAAGCAAATAGCTGGGGGCAACCACCAAGGACCAGAAACAAGGAGCATGCGAAGCCCCTCACTCAGTTAACATCTGTCAGACATCCAAAGAAATGAGAATTTGATGCCGACAAATTTGCTTTCACCAACACAAGTTCTTGAGCGAAGCATACCTCGTTGCCAACAAGGCATACTTCGGAGGGCCACAACGGTGGAATAAGAACGACCACCGCCCGCACCAACTGAAGACGGCTCAGGATCGAGACGTCATCTTATTATCCATTGATCGAGATAACGACGAACGAGCAGCAAACTCCACACTGATACGGTTAAGTTGTTTACACATGTACAGGACCACGAACGATCCTCAGGCATGCTCTGATACAACTATAAACCACATCGATATAGGCGTTTGCACTCCGACGTCACTGCTTTGCTTTTGTTCTTTACTTCTTAAATTTTGATTTGACTTTGCTGAACATTTCTATTTTAGATTTCATCAGTTGAATGGATATTTGGTTTTGATAATTCTAAAATGGCTAAGCTACTTACACATGTACGGGATCGCGAACGATCCCTAGGCATGCTCTGAGATAGTGATAAACCGCCACAACAGACAATCCAGAAACTCACCCGAACGTGAATCTGGTTTGGATGGTATTAAGTCCCCCCCGGGCACACATCAACTCGCCTCGAACGGCACCCCGACCGCGAACGGTCACAACTCGCCTCGAACGGCACCCGACCTCGAACGGTCACAACTCGCCTCGAACGGCACCCGACTTCGAACAGTCACAAACTCGCCTCGAACGGCACCCGACTTCGAACAGTCACAAACTCGCCTCGAACGGCACAACTCATCTCGCCACAAGTGGCTCGATCGCGAACGGTCGCCATTTGAGGTCCACCCCCTGACCGCCAACAGTCGCACCTTACCACGAATGGCTCGATCTCGAACGATCGTCATTCGAAGTAAGGCGCTTGACCGCGAACGGTCACATTTCACCCCAAGTGGCTTGATCGCGAACGGTCGCCATTTGAGGTCCACCCCCTGACCGCCAACAGTCGCACCTTACCACGAATGGCTCGATCTCGAACGATCGTCATTCGAAGTAAGGCGCTTGACCGCGAACGGTCACATTTCACCCCAAGTGGCTTGATCGCGAACGGTCGCCATTTGAGGTCCACCCCCTGACCGCCAACAGTCGCACCTTACCACGAATGGCTCGATCTCGAACGATCGTCATTCGAAGTAAGGCGCTTGACCGCGAACGGTCACATTTCACCCCAAGTGGCTTGATCGCGAACGGTCGCCATTTGAGGTCCACCCCCTGACCGCCAACAGTCGCACCTTACCACGAATGGCTCGATCTCGAACGATCGTCATTCGAAGTAAGGCGCTTGACCGCGAACGGTCACATTTCACCCCAAGTGGCTTGATCGCGAACGGTCGCCATATGAGGTCCGCCTTCTGACCGGGCTCGGTCGCACTTTACCTCGAATGACTCGACCCCGAACGGTCGTCATTTGAAGTAAAGCGCTTGACCGTGAACGATCACATTCCACCACAAATGACTCGATCTTGAACGATCGTCGCATGGATTTAGACGCTTGACCGCGAACGGTCGCACTTTACCTCAAATGACTCGATCGCGAACGGTCGTCATTTGAAGTTAGGCGCTTGACCACGAACGGCCGCGCTTCATCCCAAGTAGCTCGATCCCGAACGGTCGTCATTTGGAGCCATATAAAACTATCAAGCTCTTTACAGGTTGTTGATAGGATATGAACATCCAGCTTATGGCATTACAAAACACGTCTTCCTACCGCAAGTCATGTTTTGGGGGGCAAAGTGTTATCCCATTTTTGGTCAAAATTGGAATATCAGTGTTGGGTGCGTTTCCTCCACGACTGAACCAAGAAGAAGCAGCCAGCAAGCGTATATAAGTCTGGGACTTCACTCATGATTCAAGTATAAAAGTCCATTCGGTATCAAAGGTTTAAAGTTTCATTCGGTAATCAGCATCACCAAGGTCATTCGGCATTCACCTTCCCAATATCATTCGGCATTCAAGATACCTTGGTTCATCCGGCATTCCCAGTACAATAGCTCATTCGGCACTCTCAAATATAGAAGTTCATTCGGCATCTCACTGCCGAACCAGCTCCACCGAACCAACTCATCTGCCATCTACCACCGGTCCAAGGCCTCGCCGAACCACAACTCCAACAACCCAATGCCAAACCAACCCAACACCGGACCACCCTACACCGAACCAGGAGACCACCGAACCCAGGCTTCTCCATCCTTCACTCCAAGCACGGCCGAACCAAAGCTTCGCCGAACCGGAACGCTGCCAGGCCAGATTGCTTCAGCCCAAGCCCACCAGCAGCTATATACATCCAAGACCCCTGCCCCCAACCTCACTCTATAAATAGAGGGGCAGGGGTACAACAATGGGGGACAAGTTTGAGAGCTCAAGCCCGGAAGGAACTTTCAAACACTTTTAGATACTTGTACCAGAGCTTTGTACTTGTAATCTGAGATCTAAAGGAGAAATAACATATAAAGTGGATGTAGGCACGTTCTGGCCGAACCACTATAAATCTGTGTGTCTTTTTACAGTTTAGCCCCTGCTTTTCATATATTTGCATAAGTCACCCAAATCACTAAGAACAACATAAGATCTACTAAATCATACAACTTTGAGGTGTTTGTCCATTTTTTGTGCAAACAATATTGTTGATGTTGTCGAAAGGTCTGGTCAATGTTGTTAAAACACGTTCTACCCATCAAAGTAAAAAGGTTTGAAATTCCCCAACCTTGTCGAGAGCTTGTTATCGAAAGGTTAGACCATTTAATTATCTAACATTTCGATGACAATGGTAAAGCTAATATAACAATACCTTTCTACCCCATCGAAAGGTATAAAGAGGGAAAATCCATTATTGCCACCTCAATCTCTTTCGAAGGGTTATAAAGGTCATTCTGTATTACCAAATTTTACATGAGTTGGTTCCAGGTTATCATATTGGGTTCAACCAAACCCAAACCCAATACTAAACGCAGTTTTCAAATTCTTCTTGAATAACACGTAAAACAAACCCATTAAAAAAACTGGTTTCATCTAAAATCGATCTAATTCGATTTCATAGAAGAATAAAAATTATTAACAAGTCAAAACCCAGGATTAAAAACCAAAAGCAAAAATTTTGGGATTTTGGATTAAAAGTTAAACCCGATAAGGAGATTTCCTTATCAGACACCACCAACCTTAAAATCAGAACCAACAATGGGTTTTGAAAATTGATTTAAGAGAAAAAATTTCCAAAAAAACCAAATTGAAATTCAATTTCAATTTTGGATTTAGAAAGCTGGAAATTTGATTAAAAAACTAGTAAGAGCGGAAATTAATTTAAAGTTATGAATCGAATTTGAAAGAATACCTTATTTATTTAAAGCGAGATTTGAAAAGTTTTGGAGAACTCTTTTACTTGTGCAAGATAATTTTGATTTCAGGTAAAAGTGGAAGAAAGAGAAGAAGCGTACTATATAAGGAAAGTCGCCCAAATTCTCAACCGTTGGATCAGATTTAAATGAACGTCCGAGATCAACGTAGGAAGGCCAAGAGGCAGGAAGTGTTATAGCTTTCCACAAAGATGACTTGGAAAGTCAAGAGCATCCCTTCGAATGGGGGGGGGAAATGTTCACCAAAAATCAACCTTTCGACTAAGTCAAAATGTCTTTCAAAAAAAGCAAAGGAAAAGAAGCATAGTCGAAACCTTTCGAAGGAGTCGAAGGGATGCGGTCATCAGAATTCATTAGCAGCAAACCTTTCGAAGGAGTCGAATGTTTCAATCTCCTAGCATCCAAGGAGTTCTTAACTTTCGAAGAGGACGAAGAAGTCAAAGAAAGCGTGAGCAACTTCATAATGACCTTTTCAAAAGCATAGCAAGCTTTTCGAACCGGTTGAAACACTTCCAGGAAACCTTTCGACAAAGCCAAAAGGTGTTATGAAGAAAGCAACACTCATAAGCTAGCAAGGAATGGAAGACAACCTTTCGACAACATAGAAGGGAAGCATAGCTCTTGACAACAATAAGATGAAGAGCAACCTTCCGACAAGGTCGAAGGGTTCACAACAATCAAGTGAAGAGCAACCTTCCAACAAGGTTGAAAGGGTCAAAATAGTATAAAGAAGACAAACCCTTCGATAAAGTTGAAAGGTTCATGAAGACATAAAGAGAGCAAACCTTTCGACAAAGTTGAAAGGTACATAATAGTAGATGAATGGAAAACCTTTCCACAAAGTCAAAAGGTTCACAACTGCATATAAAAGGAGACCTTCCGACCCAGTCGAGAGCATGGATTCGAAAGAGAGCCGCCTGCATCTATAAATAAGACCTAATGGGTCCAGTTTTGGGGATCCTTTCTCATTCTAATATTGTAACTTCATAATCAAAGTATTGCAACCCTAACTGTGTTTGATTTGGGGAAGTTAAATAAAAAGAAGCTTTTTCTTGAATACAAAGGGAAGTCCTTGGCTTTATTAATTACTTTACTGCTTGCTTAAATCGTTGTTGGTTTTACTCATATTTTCATGTTCAACCCCATAGGAAGGTTCTTGTCGACAAGGTCGGTAACGCTTCTTCTATAAGTCATCATTGCTACCTTTTGAAGCCTTCAACTCTACAATCTAAACCCTTCGACAAGGTTGACAACTTATTCAGATCAACATTCACTGAAACCTCCCGAAATCATTGGAATAAACCTTTCGACAAGGTTTGAATTATTGTATACTTTAACAACACCTATACCTTCCGAAGCTATAACCAAAGTGATCAAACCTTTCGACAAGGTCAAAGTCTATCCTTTAAATAAAGATACCTGGACTTATAAGGTTTAATCCAAAAGTGACCCATACCTTTCGACGAGGACGAAATCTACCTCATATATGTAATCTTACTTTTCGTCAAGGTTGAAAGCTCTTACAAATCCATCAAGGAATTTGATAACATACCTAAACCCAAAGAGGACTATCAACCCAACCTTTCGATAGGATTAAATTCAACCTTAATGGGACTATCTCAAAGGACTTCAACCTAACCAAAAGAAAAGGTTTTGTAAAGAGACCTCATACAAGTTCAACTTGGATGGAAGGTAACCTAAATCAAAGACTCAACCTTTCAACAACGTCAAAAGGTTCAACCCAAGAATCAACAACGAGTAAGTCCAAATTTAAAGGAAATCCATAAGGGTATCATATCCTTTATCCAAACTAGTCTATCCACTTTTCCTGGAATAACTTTTGGTGCTGACAAGAAATATTGTTAACACTTATGGTGTAGGGCGGTCGTCATAGCGTTGGTCAATAAATGTTTCAGCTTCCAAAATGACTCGTCATATTTCTTAGACCAAATAACTTCTCGTCCTTTCTGGTGAGCTTAGTCAAAGTGGCTGTTATCTCCAAGAATCCTTTACAAATCTCCGATAATAGCCAGTTAGTCTAAGAAAACTTCTTATCTCGATCATTGTGTCGGGCCTTTTCCAACTGATAACAGCTTCGTTTTTGGATAGATCGACTAACAACCCTTTCTCTAAAACTACATGACCAAGTAACTTCACTTCTTTCTTCCAAAAATGACAATTAGAAAAAAACTTCGCTTTCAGTTGATGCTGCCACAATGTCTTAAGTACTATTCTAAGATGAATCTCATGTTCTCATTATTCTTAAAACATATCAAAATGTCGTCAATGATTACCAACATGAACCTATCCAATTGCTTTTGGAAAATCTGATTCATCATATCCATAAAGAAAGTTGGTGCATTAGTTAATCTAAATGGCATTACTAACCACTCATATGAACCATACCTCATTCGAAGTGCAGTCAAAGGAATACTGTCCTCCGCTGCTCTCAATTGGTGGAATCCTATCGCCAAATACAATTGGGAAAATACTTTGGTTCCACTCAACTGATCAAATAAATCATCAATTCTCGGTAAAGGATATCGATTCTTTATCGTATCTTTTCATTCAACTTGCAATAATTGATGCTTAATTTTAATGACCCATTCGGTTTCTTCAACAACACCATGACCGCTCCCTAAGGCGAACTACTTGGTCTAATATAAATCTTTCCCTCTAAGTCCACTAGCTACACCTTTAACTCGTTCATCTCGGTAGGTGTCATCCTGTTAGGTGGTCTACTTACGGGTTCAGCTCCTGATAAAAGAAATATTCGAAACTCAGTAGCTCGTTTCAATGATAGTCCCATAACCGGCTTAAAACATCTGCAAATTCTCTTACAACTAAAACCCAAGTCACTTCGTTTTCTACTTCCATTGCCTCAAAAATGTACAAATATCCACACTCAAGTTATCTGCCGAATATATAATTCGATCACGACTATCAAGGTGTTTAACTAATGTTTTCATATCTCGGTAAAATATCCTAGCATCATATTTGCTCAACCAATCCATACCCAAAATAATCCTGAAGCCTAGGAGATTGGATACATACAAACTGCAGGCAAAGGTATAACCTAGCAACTCAAACTCTAGATGGTCACATCTCATCCCTGGAGTCGCGTACCCTTATATTGGATTAGCATTCCCTATGGAAGTAACAAGGTATGATAGTTCTAAACATAACTTATCTACCAAACACTGAGATATAAATGAATGCGATGCACCAGTATCAAACAATACTTTAACTGTTATGCTATGAATCAAAAGCATACCTCCATCATAGAATTTACTTTCTTAGTAGTAGTTTGTCTGGAAGATAATGGCTCTAAAGCGAAAACTTTTCCCTTGTCGGCACTGACCGGCTCTGGACACTGATTCTTGTAGTGCCCTATCTGGTCACAGTTGAAGCACTTTACACTTTTCTTTTCTGTAACCTTCTTCCCTTTACCAGTCCGACACTCATTGAGCATAATGTCATTTCTTATTGCATTTGAAGCAAAAAACATCAGCTTTGCCTTTGTTGGCAGCTCCGCCCTTCTAAGCTCATTTCTTCTTAAAGAACTTCCTCTTCTTTCCCTGGGAACCTTGTGTCTCTACTGACTTCTCCTTCCCTAAAGTAGAAAGCATTTTTTCATCCCAGATAGCTACTCCCACCACTATGTTCGATGGATCTTTGAGATGCGGCATGATTGCCTTACCGATCTTCAGCCTCAACCCGGGGATAAACTTTTAATTTCTCTTAATAGCATTGCAGAATATTCCAATAGCATCATATCCCTTTGCTATAATTCCAATAGCATCATAGCTCATCAAACGTAGCAGAATATTCCAATAGCTTCATATCCCTTTGCTCCAATTCCATAAACTTCCCGAGCAAAGCGAACTTAGCTACTTCAGATAAGACTCATTCCTTGAATCTCCATCGAAAATCAGCCTAAGTCAACTCCTCCTCAAGCACTCCTACAGTAACTTTGTTCCACCAGAATAAAGCGTCTCCCTACAACTGTCTACATGCCAATCTGCTTTTCTGCTCATCATTCAATCCCAAATTAGCAAAAATTATCTCGTAGTGCAATATCCAGTTTTCCACTTCATCTTCAATTCCCATAATATGCTTTCTACCCAGACTTGTGTAACCTTGGCTCGGCTAGGCATAGTTATTACCAACTGGCTCTACAGGATTAACTCCTCCCACAATAACAACATTTCCTCCAGCTACTCATGCAGCTGCTTCAGCTTGCATCAAATTAACGAAGAACTAATACATAGTCTCCATATTCACTAGTAGGGTTGTGGCACCTACGTTGGCATTTGTTACATTTGGCTATAGACCCTGGTTTCTTCTAGTGTTGGGTCGAGCATTTTCATTGGTTGTAGTGCTTCCGCTTCCTAGATTCACTCTTCCGTGTCCTACTTCCATATCTTTTTTTCTCGTAAACCTGCATACGAGCCTTAGTAGGATATAGAAGAACGGTCTAAGATAGATTGGAGTATAGAGATAGAATACATACTAATATATAGAAAATACAAGTATGTTATTATAGTGTTATCCCATATCCCAATCTTATTCTTTGATTCATGAGGATTAGGTTTTCAAGAACACTTTAGGTTTAAAATTATTTTAACCATAAACCTATGTTTTGATACCATCTAGCAACATCCCTCATTTTGAGGACCAGAACTAACTATTATGGATGATGCAGCATCTGTAGCAGCTAGTTTTTGGCATCGAAATGGGGGATGTTATAATCACCCTAACTTACGGCCATAGCCAACTTCCCCCTTATTGCTCAGGGCTCAATATAATATGGGGTATCAAGCTCCATTTTCTTCAACTTCGTATTGCTAGATGTTGTTGTAGTGATGATATAAGAACTACACTAGTGTTTGGAAGAGATAGAAGAAGTTTTGAAGGATTAAAGTGGAGGAAGAAGTGTAGGAATTTATTTTCTTTGTGCCATAAATTTGAAAATGATATTGTGAACCAAAAGAAACATGAGATAATGTTTTACAATACAAAAAGACCTCCTATGCCCCCATTTTGGGTAGAAAAAGATGCCCCTTTCCTCCTTCCCAGTGCAAGCACATGCTCCTTAAGATAAGCCTTTATTCCCTCCACCATCTATGCCTTGAATCATGGATAAATATCACCTTAATTAATCCTACTTCAATAAAATTTCTATTAACTTAAGTGTTTTTAAAATTTTATTTATATGTTCATATGTTACTATACAAGTTCCAAAGAATTTGAACAACTGTTGTTTAGCAAAAAGTCATTTATCGATAAAATGATTATCGGTCACATTATCGATATTTCTATGAACTGTTTAATTTTATAAACAAATTTCAAAAACAATTTTATTTTCATTAGTTATTATTTAAAAGGGGGTCAACAAGGTTATTAAATCAATTTATTCAAAATAAATCCAAGATTCAAATATTTAAATAATATAGATATTTAAATATGAAGTGTTCAAAATTTCATATTGTTACAAATAACGAGATATAGATAGTAAAAGAACATAGGGATTAAAAGTAGTCAAGACACGTACTCTGAAAGTTCCATTCGATAAAGTTTGTTTATCGGCAATAGAGGAATTTTTATAATAAAGTAGATAATTAAGATATTATAGCATAGTTGTTCACTAAGGGACTATATCGATTAGTTTTAAGGAATTAATGGAAGTGATGGGATTAAGATTCGATAATTGATCCTAATTGAAAGTGGGAGATTGAGAGAGTTAGGGGTATGGCCTAGTGGAGAATATGTATTTTTATATATATTTCTAATGCTATGACCAATCTTATTCATAATATACATTTATTTTCTATAATATACTCTATTATATAGCGATATAATAAATTAAGTAATCAAAGTATATTAAATATAAAATCCTTAAATGGTGTGTTATACGATAATAAGTACAAATAGTTATAATCATGATAAAATTACCACAATATTAAATAACATATTATTTTAAATATTTCTGATCAAGATGTTTCGAGAAAGGATATCAATACATCCATTAAGTCCAGGCTACTTAACGCTCTCCAAATGTTGGGCAATGTATTACTCATGGCCGATGCGCCACCAAGGGTTACACATTGTTAATTATTAGATAACCATGGAATGAGAAAGAGTTTCCTATTGGTTAACAACAACTAGGTCAAATAGGAAATATCGAGCGATGTTACATAGTTCTCTTGATTTGAGAATACTATTGAACTTCAATGTTGATATTCCATTTTGATTATAGTTAAATCATGGCATGGGGATCCATCAATGACTATAGTTGGGTCTAAGTTGTAGAATTGGAAGTTAAACACTATTCAATAGAGATTTCATCTTCTCGCTTGTGCGAGGTTAGTATCAGATTAGCTGTAGTCAACTTAAATCCAAAATCTCTGGCTATTGTATTACAATTAATAATAATAGTTTATTGAACCAAGGACTTTGGTTATGGATGAACCAAGTTGAAAACGGATGATATTGGAATTTCGATAAAATACCAAATTCCATAAATCCAAATGTGATATAGTGTTGATGAAGAGAAATAGTGTAAATAATCGTTACTAACGGGTACTGCTTAAATTTGTAAAATTAGAGTTTACCGATGAGATTTGTAAGAAATGCATTAAGTCAAACTATCACACCGCTATCAAAGGTGATGTGTGAACATTAGTATTTGAATTATTCAAATATTAATCACTGGATAAAGTAATACATTTGAGTCACACAACCGAATCTAATCATCTCAAAAACACCGCTTAATTTAACTGATTTACAATAGATATAGATTAATTAAATTAATTAATATTTATGAAATATTAATTATTACTATATTTCTTGTATGAGATGCGTCTAGTTAAATGGAATGACCTCTATAATTGTTGGGGTGCTGTTAGCAAATTATTGGACGTGCTTATAAAAGTTATATATTTGTGTATTGATATACAATATCAATTTGGATTTAAATAAAATAGATTGATAAGGGGTTTGATGGAGTTTTTAGTCTTACTTAGATCAGGTCATGGTTAACCCAGAATAAGGAAAAAGAGGGGTCTTCGAGTTTGAATTTGTAAGATAGAAACACATTGATATTTCTCTCTAACACACACTATAAATTCAAGCCTTGGTCTTCTCTTTATTTTTTTAACTTTCTGGCTCCACTTTTCCTATTCGTGGCTGCCACTTCCATGCCCCATAACTTTGTTTTTCAACTCTAATTCAAATCTATTCCTAAATACAACTAGATCCTGTGGTGAAGCATTGATATCTAGCATTAGTGGTGTTGATTCATAATCTAGAAGACCGATAGATCAAGTTGTCGATCTAAGGCAAACTCTAGTAAGGTAATCTTCTTTTTACATATTTATATGAAGTTACTCTATTGTAACTATTTTATATGTGTTATAATTGTCTTCTTTTTATATTAACACATTAAACAACTTTAAACAATTGATCTACATGAACCAGTGGTTTTAAAATCAAAATTTTAAATTAAAAACAATTAAAAAACTTATATTAATATATTATTCGATCATATAACAATTTTTATATGTGTATAATAATTTTTACACATTTTAAATATTACTTTTTTGATTTAAATGAAAATTTACTGTTTTAGGTGTACAAGTATTTTAATCCAGTTTATATATATATATAATTAAATTATTTTAAATATATTTTGGTATTAATTAAAAATTAAAAGAAAAATTATTCTTTGGCCTAAACATATTTAATATACAATTTTTTTTGAATTGGATTCAATGCCATTTGTCGCATTTAAAGAATGTACAAAATATATACAAAGCAAAATTACCCAATAATATACACCACCAAATAAAATAGAATCCTAAAATAAACAATTAGAGCCTAGCATGACAACCCACGGTTCAAATATAGCTACACAATTCAAGGGAGTACTCTCAAACATGCTCATTTCTACATAGTCAACACACTAATTGCGGAAACCCTTACCTAATCTCATTACACTCAAAAACATAATCTCATAATATATATATATATATATATTATTCAATATAGTGTCTGCTTTTAATATTATTATATATATAGATATAGTCTTTTAACAAAATTAGTTTTGTTTAGAATAAAAAAATTTACGGACCAAATAAGATTTACATACGTATATATATAATATTTTAAATATTTATTTTATTATATATATAAATTGTTTATACATATTAAAACAATGTTGTGTAATTTAAATGATCAAATAAATAACAATATGTGTATACATATTTATACATAAAAAATTTATTAACAAAATAAGATTTACATATATATAATTTCAAATATTTGTTTTATAATATATATATAACTTAATTTCAACTTTAATAATTATTTTGTACAAATATACATATTGAAATTTAATTAGAGATATTTTAGCTAATATTTTAAGACCTAGTTTTGAATTTTAAAATGTTTAACTAAATCATAATTAGATATTTCAAATATAAATTTTAATTTAAAATTTAATGCCTTAATCAAAAGTAGATTAGATTTTCATAATTTTTTATATATAAATGATTTTGAATTTTACAAATAAATTTATATATTCTATAAGTGTATTAAACACTATTTTGAGACAATCATATATATATATATATATATATATATATCTGTGTGTGTGTATAAATTGCGAATATATCTGTTATAGATGTGAATCCCAACATCTATATATGCAGGCATTACCTATGTACACATTATCTATTAAACTTGGACATTATACATATATGAGTATATATTTATATAATCATTAATTACATTAATAATTAATTCAAACATATTTATTAATCAATTAAATTAGAAAATTAAATAGAATTAGATATTATTTAATTAATCTAGGTTGATTTACTTCAAGCTATTAGACTACACAGGCCTGCAAAATAGGAAAATATTTTTAAATTTAGTCATTTAACCTATTATGATCTGACCCGGTTTCTTCAATGGAATCGGAGTTCGGTAGCCTATGCAGTCTAAATTAGCAATATTACGGCTAACGTATTATACCCTACCTATTTAGTAGGACGTCTAGAAAGATAATGTCTAAGGTTGAGTTTGGGTAATTAAATACTCTGTCCTACCTGGCTACTGCTTCGGCCCATAGGATGAAGTATGCCTAATGGTTATCCCAAACATAAAAGCCTAAACTGAATGGGCCTTAGGCTTTTTTCAAAATTCTTGTTTAAAAACTTAAAATTATATTCTGAATTTAAAATTTAAATTTAAAATATAAACTAAATTTTATAAAAGTTATATAATATTTTTCAAAATATTCTGAAAATAAATTAATATTTTTCAAAAATTGTTTAATAGTTTAATTAATTAGATTAATTAAGTGAATAATCATTTAGTAGTTAATACACACACACATACATATACATATAAATATACATATACATATATATGTGTATGCATATCTTAATATGTTTAAAGTAAGTAATATATTAGTTTTTGAAAATTATTAAGAAAGTATTTAATTAGTAATATTTTAATTAAATGAATATTTATTTGATAAATATATACATTAATTAAATGCTAATTAATAATCATATACATGTATATAATTATATATGTATTTACATGAATCCATAAGTGTTTTAGATAATATTTACCTTAAATAATTTAGGATTTATAAAATAAAATTCTACAATTTTAAAATAATTCAATTAACTGGTTAGTAAAATAATAAATTAAAATTAATTAAATATGATTTAATTAATAATATACATAAGAATATTATATAGGTTAATTAAATTATAAATAGTTATATATAAATTATACTTATACAATATAAATGTATAAAACATAGAGTGATTCTATAAGAAACCCAATTCAGATTTCAGGAATAAGCACATACATAATGTACACATACTATGATTTCGTATGTATCCGACACTTAAATCATGAGGATATTTCATAAAAAATACATTATTCTTTAAATTGATATCACTCAACATAAATATATTAATGATTATAAATCTTTGATATATAATGTTGTCCACTACCATTTATATATTAATAGATTACCTGCATACTCCATAGTTGTTGAGCGAACTCAAACTAGGGACATTATATGGTACTATTGATATATTGTTAAACATGGTAAGATACATGCACGTATTTATTAAACAAACTCAGGGTATGTGTATTATATTTAGGCCGTAGTGAAACGGTGGGTACATGTGAATAATATTTTTTGATTTGTTGAGAAATCTCAAGGTCAAGATTGAGATTAGAACAAAGATCATGGACTAGGAGTTGTATGTGATACAATCAATAAAGTCTCATCCATCGCATGCGAGCCGATGATTTATTGAGCAAACTCAAGGTCGGAATCTCAAGGCAAGCGAGTCCTAATACCCACTAGAGGAGTTGAAAGACTTCTACATCTCTCTTTGGGTGTTTAGAAATATAATAGTCTAGTGGGAGCCTTATTAGAAAATTGAATGGAGTATATTTAAGCTTTCCAATTTTATAAGAATATAAGCTATACAAATTAATATTATATACTTCAATAAAATTTGTGCAACCAATAAGTGATAAAGTTGTTTATCAATTAAAATATAAAAATGAACCAAATCAGGATTAGGACTTACAAAGAAATATAACATAATAAATTATGCTTACCTATTAATCCTTTGGCATGTTGTCACTTGAGGACCCATGCAAGGGCCAAACTATACAACTATTAAGCACATTTGTAAATTTGCCACTTAAGGTTTTATTTGTTTGAGACCGTGTATTGTCTTCTATGAGTTTTTAGCTCTAAAGCAACACATGAATATGGATAACCGATCCATATTATATCATATAAAAAAGTTGTATGGTGACCAATTATATTCGTAAAGTATGAAATCTTGATGAAATTGCTTCACTCGAAATGAGAAAATATACCATAATTCAAGATTTTGTGTTCAATGCGATTTAATACAATAAGGATCTTGTTATGTTAAAAGTAACAGGATCAAGAACAAGTAGACAGACCTAGAAATTCGATTACTAAAATGTCAGTTTGGTCGGCATGATTCAGTGCAACATATTCTACATCTTTAAAATATTAAGGATATCTGAATGCACTTTGTAAAGAATTCAGTAGAGCCTTGTAGTAAGAATTCCCTTTTGAATGGTTTGACCATTTTAAAAAGGAATGTGAATGACCAAGAGTGGTTATAACTTTATCATAGTTGGGATGAATAGAGTGAATAGTCTTATCTTCTTCTTGAAGAGACATGGAAATTGAGAATTGTATAAAATACTAGTGGATACTTAATAAGGAATGTGAAATATGATTTCTATTCTATATTGAACATGGGATTTTCGATCCTCGAAAATCGACATCAACACGTCCACTATATAGAATGCCGAGCAATCGAGTGTCGGAAAACACCAGTTCATTAGGGGTAAAGAGGAAAAAGTAGAAGAAGAAACGAAAAAAACAACACATAATCTCACAATAGCAGCGGAACAAAATATAATATATAATAACAGATTTTAAATACAAGAACTGTACTGCATATATACATACCATTATCAGAGTACAATAGACAACAATCAATCTGGAAAATTTAATAACTTGTCCTCACTAGTGCTGACTATACAGTATACACACACAGCGGAATATAATCAAATACAAGTATACGTCTCTGTCATCCAGCTCGTCTCCGGAGCTCCATAGTATCCTAACCTGAATCTGTAATACTCAGTCTGACCCGAGCATTATAATAAAATAACACCCGAGTTAGTCTGGAAAACCAGCGTGAGAAAACACACTCAATTTGAATTATTAACTTTTATTGAAATCCTTTGAAGACAAAGGTATCTCGTAAGACCACGTCACACATAAACACGACGGGTTTTTACCTTATGATAACCAAAACAATTTTATCAAAATCATTTGATATTATAATAGTGTCTATAGAAAGTAAATAGGAAATAGCTGAAATGCTTGCATCTCACGTTTCAGCATAGTTGGGCACAATCAAAACCGTACGGTGATTATTGGAGAATGGATTCCATAAAATGACTAGGCACTGGGGTACCACCTATCACGGTACACATCTAGAAAAATGTACCGAGCACCTCGCCGAGATCCCCTACAACACAAGACCATCCCTATCCCTAACCTGGATAGAACCGAATATGTTATCACCCCTGGTGTTACCACCCTTATCGAGAGCTCTTTTTCCATGCCCCACTGTATCCATAATTTATAATATATACAAAGTTATTTAGAAAGGTGAAAACATACCCTAATTGGATGTGACCCACTTAGCCTTGCTACATCTCCCCTGATTTTCAGTCATTCTGGTCAATGAGGCTATGATTACCTTTCAAGAATAATTTCACTTAGAATGCTCATCGTCCTCCAATGATGATGTTCTGATAGCATTCGTCCATACAAGTTGTCCTGGGTCTGGACAAACCGAACCACCATCTTCACTATCATCACGATATCCATTCGTAATGCTGAAATCGGATCAAAGTGGTTTTCGGATAATTAAATCTGATCTCGATCTCTTCGAAACGATCAACGAAATTGACCAATATTTGATAGTCGGTTATTTAACTATCAAATAACATCCATAAGAAGTCACTAGGCCCATATTATAATTTTTTTCCAAAATATTCATTTCAAAATACCTTTACAAAGGTATATATTAAAATTACTTCCAAATTTTCAATATTTGAGACAACCCAAATACTTATATCCATATCAAGATATTTCAAACCATCTCTTATTTCAACACTTAGAAAAGTTCCATTTATTTCTCTTTTCACAAAACCCTTTACAATTTATATTGTAAATCCCTTAACTCGTTTATAACAAATTCTATAAGTTCCGACGTTCCTGAAGTAATTTCCTTTAATATATCCAAAGTTAAAACATTTGTCTATAATTCAAATAACCATTTCTAACTACTTTTATGAATCATAATTCATTTTTTCGAAGTTCACTTTTATTTAAATACTTCGAAAATTTTCCTTACTTTTCCCAAATTCCATGTTGAGAATTTCTCTTATAAATCTCATCTACTGAATAAACCCCGTTTCCAAACCTCGAGAAGATTTATAAACAAATTTAAATCAATACAAAACTCTATATATATATAATAAGTATTTAAAGAATAATAATTTATTCTAAAAACATGTTCAAATAATTATTTGAAATATCAAACACTTTTTAATAAAACATTAATAACTCATTTCCAACCCATTTTTAATTGAAAACTACTCGATTTACAAAACTTGTTATAAAAATTAGAATTTATTCCAATAAAAGTTTATATTTGAATAATCCACTTTCTGAAATATTCCAATACTAACTAGTGTAAAATTTCATAGTTTAATAAATTAAATTTCCCTTTTAAAAACAAATTTAACTTCTAAATAAAAATATATTTTTAAAATCTCAATAACCAATTTCAATTTATAGATCCTCTCGATTTACAACACATCGATCCCATTTCGATTCTCTAACCATCCTCACTTTTCAAAAATAGAATTCACTGTTTTTCCCAAAATTATATTTTTCATATCTCGATATAAATTCACCCTGTGAAATTATATTCCAATTTATCAATTAATTTCATTTTCCCTTGTTTATAAACATTGTTTATAAATTTATAACTCCTTTGAGTTTCACTTGTTTATAAACTAATCCCATTTATAAAATCTCATTTTATAAATCCATTTCTTAAAAATTCCATATATTTCACAAATCTATTTAAAATATCAATTTCAACTCCTTTTCATATTTTCCAGAAATATCATTTAAAAATCCATCATTTAAAAATCCTTTATATAAATTATTTTGAAATCTCTATTTAAAATATTTTTACGAATAGTTAAACACAAACCAAAATCAATTATTGTTTTTTTCTATCCAAATCAATTTATTAAAAATAATCCAAATTTTGATATAAATATTTTTATATTCAATATCTCCTTTTAAATCCTTTTTAATTCCAAAAATAATATATATGGCATTTAAAATACCAAAAGTTAGGCCAGTGCTACTATAGCATCCAATAATTCACATCATAATACTAATCTATAACAAATTATTCTAACACATCATATATTATTATATATGAAAAACGACCAATATAAATTTGAGGAATCCAGTTGGATCCCTCTAACCTGTTTCCCTGCATCCACAGATGTTAATACAACATAAAATTACCAATCGCACTTTGAGGGGGATATCGCGGTATATAGGGTCATCCGCTATTATGCGTAGCGCATAGGGTCTCATCCGCTCCAATCGGCGGGTATATATCCAACTACTATATATATATATATATATAACATCCAAACTGATAAGGATTTATAAATTCATCCAAACAATCAATAATTTAAATTAAACATTTTTAAATTATACTAGCAATCCAAATGAGTGAGATTGTACTCACCTTATTGCCCGTAGCCTCCCTTTCCTAGTACGCCACTAAACTACTGAAAATCAAAGCCCTAGTTGTACCTAAATTTTTTTCGTTGCACTAAGGTCATCCAAAGGCACTTAGTGATACCATGGAAGCAGATGCATAACCAAAGGCATCCGAGTAGTGCTCTACAACCATCGTGCTCAATATATTTTGATCAGTCGTGTCTACAAACTTCAATCCTCCAAACTGAACATCCAAATATTGTGAACCATATCCCTTTTGCAATATGGTACAACTCAAGTATTGCAATAGATTCAGCAAGCAACAGACTTAAACATATCGGCTGTGACGCCCCACTCCGAGACCCACATTAGCAAAGAGTATTACAAGGTAACACCGTCTGCTAATGCGGAGAATAGAGCTGGTTAGGAGCGACCATCTATAGCCTTGCCTTAATAATCTACTGAATACGTCGACAAGGTAGCATATATCTATATTTTTCTCAAGTGGATTGACATATCCAATAAATACTTAACACAAAGCCATAAGTGGTTGAAGGATCTATCAGAACAAATATAAAAACTCAAATGTAATACACATCACAGAACAGTTGATCATCACATACATTTACACATATTCAGATACATTACAGAGTATGCAAAATGATACATGTCAAGTGGTAAAGTAGACCACAATATACAAACAAGTCAAAAGAATAAATATCAGAGTTACAGCCAAAAAGGACTACACAAAAAGCTATAACAAAAAGGAGCTAGCAGAATAGTCCATGCGGAAGCAAAATAGGCTAAGTCCAATGTACCTAACCTGAAACATCTCGGTCTGACCCAAGTATAAAATACACGGGTCAGTCTAGCTAAACAAATCAGTCAGATAAACTAAATGATGATGAACATACATGATCATAAAGTACCACAAATATCTCCAAAAGAGATAACCAAATCATCTAACATAAGATGAATCAAAACAAGACTCATACCATCGGCAATCCCAATAAACAAGGTTATCATATCCCAAAACAAGCCAAAAGGCAAATGACAAATACCAATAAAGGTAACACAAGTTTCCACAAGGTAATCGCTATATATCGTGTGGTTCAAGGAACCTACCACGAAAGGAAATACACTAGAGAAATATAATTGTCAACGAAACAAAAGATGCTCGAGCTCAGTACTGTAACAAGGATCCATATGCCCGAAGGCAACGCCAAAAGGCAATGCCCGAAGGAAATGCCCGAAGGCAATGCCCGAAGGCAATGCCCGAAGGCAACGATCGAAGGCAACGCCCGAAGGCAACGCCCGAAGGCAACGCAAAAAGGCAACAAACCGTAGTCGTGGTACTGGACACCACTGTCCGGCGGAATGTGTCACAACTCTCAGAAAGGAACCCGGAAAATGTTAACATGTGTCCCATACCCCACGTTCGCACTAAACGGTTTACTAACCGTTAGCCAATTTCACACTCAAAGCAGTACAAAGTTCACCTCATCTCATCGGTAAACCAGACCCAAAGGTCAAAACGGTCAAACGAATAGATTAGGAATTAACTGAAAAGATAAATGCATGTGTTCATAGCACACGTTTTATTTAATCATTTGATTCTCCTCCATCTTCGCTCGAAGTGCAAAAGTGTGTGTGTGTTTTAAATAGAAATTATAAATTGGAGAAACGAGCTTTTAATACAATTAAAAAGATCATTTTATAAACCCGTGTACGAAATCAAAAAGGAATCATCAAAGTTAATAATAATTGATAACAACAAATCGGATAATTACAAATCGATAAAAATTGGAATCCCACACAAAATAGGCAAATTAGGCTGAGACAAGCAGATTTAGACGTTTGAATTGTATATTTCAGACGTCTGAAACTGGGGCTCAGGCAATACTTTGCCTAGGCCAATGATGGCCAAATCATATTGGAAGCAATCGGATGAGTGACGATGGCTAGGGATTAACGCCAAACGACTACCCAACCTTAAAGACTCACCAATACACTCTGACCAACATGCCCAAACAACGATATAAGGATTTTCATAGATTTTGACTTCAAACGCCAAAAATTGGAATATTCCTCTAACCAATTCAATTCAAAAGCGAATGGACAAGGAATATATGTTAGGAATTGCTACCTAACACTATCAAGGATATAGACATAGATGTGAGATAAAAATCTCACCTTTTAAACCCAAACACGAATGATAAGCTTTAGAACAAGCAATAGGTTAACCACTCTTCAACAATACCTCAAGAACTTCAATCTATAATCAAAGATGAAGTTTCCTCAAAGTATAGGGTTAAGAACATTTCAGAAATTGAAGAGGGATTGAAATGGAGAAGAAAAAGAGAAGGCTTACCTAAGCTTCACTTTGAATTTTGGAGCTAAAACTTGAATTCGCAAAGGAACTAGGGTTTTGAATTTTAATTTCCCATTCCTCTCCCCATTTTCAGTTGAGCTTGAGTTTTTAGGAAATGAATGAGTGAATGGAGAGGGGGCTGAGTTAAGGTATAGAATGAGTTGGGTGAAACCCAAACCCAAAAGCCCACTTATAAAATAGCAAAATTCAACTCGCTCCAAACATATCGAAGATTATACTCAAAAAAGTCGCAAACACCATTTTGAACTCAATGGAAGTGGTCTCTAGTCCAAAATGTTGATTCTCAAATTCATTTCTCATTTAGACATCTGAAATGAATGATTCAGATGTTTGAATCTGGAAAAACAGAAGCTTTCTAGAACAATATTCAGACGTTTGAATTATCCATTTCAAACGTCTGAAAATGGCAATTTTTGCCTATTTCCTCTCTGGTTTGATTCGAACAATTTCAAACGTCTAAATGCTTCATTTCAGACGTCTGAATCTCTGGTTGATAGTTTTTCCCCAAATAGACACCTCCGAATCACGATCCACAATGACTCTTTACTAATTCGATTGTTCTTTTATGAATAGTGACTTTTTCGGACTAAAATCTGACTAACGGTGCTATTTACAAATTAAACAATAAAAATATACGAATCGTAAATATGCGGGTTGTTACAGATCTCCCCTCCTTAACAAAATTGCATCCGCGCAATTCCTGGAGAAGAATTTATAACAACTACATACTTAGATCACCCAAAAAGGAAAGAAAATAAGCTTGAGATAAAGAGATATTCTCACCATTGCTAAGCAAAGATAGAAAACCCGGATAGGAACGCTCGATAAACTCTCTTGTTTCCCAAGTACAATCATTGGGATTAACGGACCGTTGAACTTTAATGAGCGGCACGTCCTTGTTTCGAAGGTGTCTCACCTCCGAGGCAAGTACGCGAATAGGCTGCTATACAATAAATAAGTCCGGTGAGATCTCAAGCTCTTGCAAATCAGGAGAGTCAATAATAGAATCCGATTCTCGAAGACACTTCCGAAGCTGTGAGACGTGAAACACGTCGTGAACACCGGATAGATGAGCCGGAAGTGAAACTCTATAAGCCACAGGGCCAATACGTTCAGTAATTGGAAATGGTCCTACATAGCGAGGTGCCAACTTCCTTGTCGTACTGAAGCGCATAACCCCTTTCCAAGGAGAAACCCGAATAAAGACGAGATCATCAACCGAGAACTCGAGAGGCTTCCTGTGGTTATTCGCGTAGGATTTCTGGGGGCTCTGTGCCTCTTTCATTCTCTGACAAGAAGGTGATCGACATGAACAAAATCCTGGCCAAGAAAAAGCTTCTCCCTAGATTCCAACCAACAAGAAGGTGATCGACATGGCCTTCCGTATAAGGCTTCAAAAGGAGCCATACCGATACTAGACTGAAAACTATTGTTGTAGGAGAACTATTCAAGGGATAGATGATCCTCCCATCTACCTCCGAAATCAAGAATACAAATACGGAGGAGATCCTCTAAGACACGATTCACCCGTTCAGTCTGTCCATCAGACTGTGGATGAGAAGCTGTGCTGAAATTAAGCTTTGTTCTCAAAGCTTGCTGAAGACTCTTCCAAAAATGACTTGTGAATAAAGTATCACAGTCAATCACAATCTAATTAGGAACACCGTGAAGTCTCATGATTTACTTGATATATAACTTAGCCAAAAGAGAAGCAGTCCTATTAGATTTAATAGGAACAAAATGAGCAGACTTAGTGAGGCGATCAACAATAACCCAAATGCTAGAATGGCCCGATCTCGTACGAGGTAGGCCATCAATGAAATCTATCGAAATCTGATCCCATTTCCACAATGGAATCACTAGAGGCTGAAGGAGACCAGAAGGGCGCTGATGTTCGACTTTAATACGTTGACAAGTCATGCAATTACTCATATAACTCGCCACATCGCGCTTCATGCCTTTCCAATTATAAAGGCGATCCATATCAGCATACATCCTACTACTGCCAGGATGAATGGTATACTTAGAACGATGGCAGTCATCAAGAATGTCATGGCTAAGTGCAGAATCAAAAGAAACAACAAGACGGTCCTTCTTGCGAAGACACCCATGAAAATCAATGCTGAAATCCCACAACGCCTCATCACGGGATTCAGTCTCACAAAGCTGAATAAGATGCATAAGATCAGGATCATGCCGCTGAGCTTCGGCAATACGATCAAATAGAGAGGGTCGAGCTTCCAAACTGAATAATACTATCGGAGAATCAGAGGATGGAGCTCGATCACGAATATCACAAAAAGATAGAGTCTCAAGAATATCCCATTCGCCAAGCACCATAGAAACGACAGCCGAATGTCTGCGACTAAGCGCATCAGCAACACGATTACCCTTACTAGGTGTATATTTGATATCAAATTCATAGGAGGCAAGAAACTTGAGCCAACACTGTTGCCTCATTTTGAGTTCCTTCTGAGTGAACAGATACTTCAAGGATTTATGATCGGTATAGAGAATGAAGCGCTCGCCTAATAAATAGTGTCGCCAAATCTTCAAGGCGAAGACAATGGCGGGTAACTCAAGATCATGAGTGGCATAGCGAACTTCATTCAGACGCAGTTGCCTAGAAGCATAAGCAACTACCCAATCCTTTTTGCATAAGTACCGCACCGAGACCACTACCACAAGCATCGGTGTAGACAACAAGATCATGATTCCCCTTGGGAACCACAAGAATAGGAGCATTAGTGAGAAGTTCCTTTAATGTCTGAAAGGAAGCTTCACACTTATCGGACCAAATATAACGAATGCCTTTCCGAGTAAGGCTGGTGAGAGGAAGCACAACATGGGGAAAAATTCTTAATGAACCGACGGTAATAACCCGCCAATCCAAGGAAACTACGAATCGCATGAACATTCTCAGGCCTATTCCAATTCTGGATAGCTTCGATCTTTGAGGGATTGACAGAAATACCATCGGAAGATACAACATGGCCTAAGAACTTAATCTTATTCTCCCAAAAATGGCACTTGGAGAATTTGGCTTTAAGCTGATGTTGACGAAGAGTACTCAAGACAATTCTCAAGTGATTAGCATGCTCGGCTTCAGATTTAGAATAAACAAGAATGCCGTTAATGAACACAAGGACGAACTTATCGAGATATTCCCGAAATACTCGATTCATAAGATGAACAAAGAAAGAAGGGGCGTTCGTCAAACCGAACGGCATAACGAGCCACTCGAAAGAACCATATCGAGAGCGGAAAGTTGTAAGAGGTATGCTATCTTCCGCGACTCGGAGCTGGTGAAAACCAGTGGCAAAGTCGAGCTGAGAGAAGATGATGCAGGCCAACATGTTGAAGTTGAAGTCTTAGGTCGTGAACGACCTAACGAGCTAAAACTGTGGGATAAGTCACTGGAAGATGAAGTCTTAGGTCGCAAGCGACCTAGCGAGTTAAAGCAGATCACATATCACCCAGGTTCCTTAGGTCGCTCAACGATACAACCTTGCGACCTACGACCTAAGATAGGTCGCTCAACGATACAACCTTACGACCTACGACCTAAGATAGGTCGCTCACTGTAGACCGCTACCGTGTTCTCTAAGTCGCTCCGGATGCTGCTTTATTTTAGGTCGCTCGACCTTATGTACTGAGAAGATAGGTCGCTGCCTTGTATTTTAGGTCGTTCAAGTTTTAGGTCGTTATGTGTAATGTGTTAAGTCGTTTACTGTTGTACTTTGATAAGTCAGGTACTGTGTTGTGTTGTATTGTATTTGATGGTTTCCTTTAAGTCGCGTCTGTTAAGTCGTTAACGACCTATGTTAGGTCGCGTGTACATGTATGTTGAGTCGATGTTTGTTTTAGGTCGTTCACGACCTAGTGTTGAGTTGTAAGCCTATAAATAGGCGGGTGGTATCATTTGTAAAGGGGAATTGATTTTGAATAAAATTTGTTTGAGTGCTTTGTGCCTCTTTTGAAATTGGTAGTTGAGTGTGATCTCTTATCTCCACCTTCGGTTATTCGAGTGCGCTCGAATCAACGATTGTTGAAGCCGATTCACGGAATCAAGTGCGCTTGATCAACGTCGAAGAATCGTAGATCTTTAAACACGGTATCGTGCACGATCAACGTGTTTGAGATAGCTAGAATCCGGTATCTTTGGATCAACGGATTTGGGCCTTTGGTATTTTTCAATCCACCGATTACTACTTTCATCATTATATCCGTTTTGATTATCCGTTGCTGCATCATTTGGTATCGGAGCTAGACCTAGCCAATCATAGCTAAGCCGAGTCTTGAAGCCAATTCCTCTTTGAAGTGTAGATCCGAGCTAATAAAAGCCATGCATCATATTTGAAGATCAAGGTCGAGTTAAAGTGTTCAAGTTCAGATTTGTTCAAGCCGAGAGTTGAAGATTGTTTCATTTGACAATGCCGCCGAGAAGAGCTAATCGTCATCAAAATGTTGAAGATTTGTACAAAAGGGAAGTTGCCGAACAAATGGAACAACGCATTAGTAACAAATTCAATGAGAAGTTGGATGAAGGTATTGGAAGATTAGAGAAATTGATGATGGACATCAATCAAAGTCAAAGGAGAAGATCGCCAATCTCGAACCATGGAGGAAACAGAGTTTCGCCATCGTTTACGGAAGCGAGAAGGGTGTCGCCACAATCTGATCGAGATAGAAGAGAATCATCAATTTCGATGAGAACAGATCACCATGAGTATCGAGATGAAGAAAGAAGAACTCCACGTGAGTTTGAGTATGAGCCATATCGTGATGATGAAAGACATAGTAGAAGAGACACACATGATCGTAGAGATGAGGATGGTCGAGATCGATATCAAAATACACGTGAGTATGATGAAGAGAGTGATAGAAGTAATATTCATTATCGAGATCGAGACCAAGTACGAAATTCATATCGGGATGTTGAAGATGATCGTCGATGGGAATCGGGGATGAAAATGGAAATTCCAGAATTCAAGGGTGGAATGGTAGCAGAAGAATTTTTGGATTGGTTATCTAATGTTGAAGAAATTTTGGACTTTAAAGAAGTTCCCGAGCATCGAAGAGTTAAGTTAGTTGCTACTCGTTTGAGAGGAAGATCTATGGCATGGTGGCAACAAACTAAACTTAGACGGGAGAGAATGGGAAAGTCAAAGATTGCTACATGGGAAAAGATGAAGAAGTTAATGAAAGCTACTTTCTTACCTTACAATTATCAATCTCTTATGTATCAACGTTTGCAGAATCTAAGACAGGGAAAAAAGTAAGTGAATGATTATGCGGATGAATTTTATCAATTGATTGCGAGGAATGACATTATGGAGACAGAGGAGCAGTTGACCGCTAGATTTGTTGGAGGGTTGAGAATGCAGATTCAAGATATGGTGAATATGTTTGATCCCAAATATGTTGCTTAAGCACATCAAAAAGCTCTAGCTTGGGAGAAGCAAGGCAGAAGAGGTGGTGGTGTGTTTACAAATTCCAACAATCAAATGAAAGGGGCTAGTAGAAATGTGAATGTTTCCATGGCTGTTGCAAAACCGGTTGTCAGTGAAGTTGCCAAGACCAAGGTCAATAGTGGTATCAAATGCTTCAATTGTCAGGAGATTGGTCACAAAAGCAATGAATGTCCAAAGCCAAAGAAGCGAGTGATGGTTGCTGAGGCAGAGGATGAGGGTGTAGAAGCTGAATGTTCTAATTCACCACATGATGAGGAGGAAGAGTTATTGTCGGGAGATGATGGGTATTCATTGATGTTGACGAGAAATTGCTTAACACCAAAGCAGGAGGAGGAGACTAGCTGGTTGAGGAGTAACATCTTTCAGTCAACGTGCACTATCTTGGGAAGGGTTTGCAAGTTTGTTATTGATGCAGGAAGTTGTGACAATATTATCTCTACAGAAGCTGTGAAGAAGTTGGCATTAAAAACTGAGAAGCATCCGAAACCTTACAAGTTAGCTTGGTTGAGGAAAGGTGGGGAGGTGAAGGTTAATCGAAGAGCTTGTGTTAATTTTTCGATTGGGAAGAAATACAAAGATGAAATTTGGTGTGATGTTGTGGATATGGATGTATGCCATTTGTTGTTGGGGAGACCATGGCAGTATGATAGAGCTGTGCAACATGATGGACATACCAACAGCTATAATTTCATGTTTGAAGGCACAAAAATCACTCTAGTTCCCAAGAAGCGACAACAAGAAGAAAGCAAGTTGGAGGAGATTGAAGAGCTGAAAACTTTGCTATCATTGAAGGAGTTTGTTAAAGAAGTCGAAGATGAACCTGAAGTATTTTTGTTGATTGGACGTGATAGTAATGAAGTGGTTGAATTCCTAAAGAAGTGAAGCCAGTGCTTGAAGAATTTGAAGATGAATTTCCTAAAGAGCTGCCAATAGAGTTTCCGCCGTTGAGGGACATTCAACATCAAATTGATCTTGTTCCAGGAGCTGTGTTGCCACATAGACCACATTACAGAATGAGTCCAAAGGAACACGAGGAGTTGAGAAGGAAAGTTGAAGAGTTGCTTGAACAAGGGCGTGTATAGGAAAGTTTAAGTCCTTGCGTTGTACCGGCATTGTTAGTGCCGAAGAAGGATGGAACGTGGAGGATGTGTACTGATAGTCGGGCACTGAACAAGATTACTGTGAGGTACAGATTTTCTATGCCCAGATTAGATGACTTGTTGGATCAACTTAGTGGAGCTGCTATCTTTTCGAAGATCGATTTAAAGAGTGGTTATCATCAAATTCGAATTAGACCAGGGGATGAATGGAAAACAGCGTTCAAGACACGTGAGGGGTTGTACGAATGGCTGGTTATGCCGTTTGGTCTTTCGAATGCACCTAGTACATTTATGCGGGTGATGAATCAGATCTTTAGACCATTTATTGGGAAGTTTGTGGTGGTGTATTTTGATGATATACTGATATACAGTGGAAGCGCAGAAGAACACTTGCAATATCTGAGAGAAGTGTTGATGATACTACGACAGGAACAATTTTATGCTGCAACGAAGAAATGCGTGTTCATGACGCATAGTGTTTTATTTTTGGGATATGTTATATCAGAAGGAGGAATACAGGTGGATCAGAATAAAGTTGAAGCAATCAGAAATTGGCCACAACCCAGGACGATAATAGAAGTTAGAAGTTTTTATGGTCTAGCATCATTCTACCGAAGATTTATTCCACTCTTCAGTAGCATGATGGCACCAGTTACTGATTGTATGAAGGGGAAGCAGTTTTCATGGTCAGAGGAAGCAGGACTTGCTTTTGAGCGGATCAAGGAACTTTTGACGATAGCACCAATTCTATTATTGCAAGATTTTCAGTTGTTGTTTGAGTTACATACTAATGCATCTAAAGTTGGGATTGGAGGGGTGTTGATTCAGAAAGGACGACCAATTGCATATTTCAGTGAGAAGCTATCGGGAGCAAAGATGAGATATAATACATATGATGTGGAATTTTATGCTATCGTGCAAGCTGTGAAACATTGGAGACATTATTTGTTTCATAAAGAATTTGTTTTATATACCGATCATGAAGCGTTGAAGCATTTGTAGGGACAGGATAAAATCGCAGCCAGGCATGCTTCGTGGATCGCATACTTGCAACAATTTACATTTGTGCTGAAGCATAAGTCGAGAATTACGAATCGAGTGGCAGATGCATTGAGTCGAAGGAATCATTTGTTGACTACAATGAAGGTTGAAGTGAGGGGGTTTGATGTGTTGCCAGAATTGTTTGTTGAGGATCCTTACTTTGCTAAGGTTATGGATGAATTCAATAAAGGGAAGACTGATGAGTATGTGTTAGTGGATGGCTTTCTATTCAAGGGAAACATATTATGTATACCAGAGTGCAGCTTACGAATGAAGATTGTGAAGGAGTTGCATGAAGAAGGTCATGTGGGAAGAGATCGTACATTGCAGTTTATTTTGCAATCATATTTTTGGCCTTCTATGAAGAAAGAGGTAGGAAGATTTGTGGAAAGATGTCATATATGCCAAGTTTCCAAAGGGACAGCAACGAATGCGGGATTGTATATGCCATTACCTGTGCCTACCAGACCATGGGTTGATATCAGCATGGACTTAGTTTTAGGTTTGCCAAGAACTCAGCGAGGAAATGATTCTATATTTGTTGTGGTGGATAGATTTTCGAAAATGGCACATTTCATAGCTTGTAAGAAGACAGCTGATGCCGTCCGTGTTGCTGAATTGTTCTTTAAAGAGGTGTATCGATTACATGGGCTACCAGAATCCATTGTTTCTGATTGGGATACTAGATTTCTAAGCCATTTTTGGTTGAGTTTGTGGAAGATGGTTGGAACGAAGCTGAATTTTAGTAGCGCTTATCATCCGCAAACAGATGGGCAAACGGAAGTGGTGAATAGATCATTAGGAAACTTATTGCGATGTCTTGTGCAGGACAATTTGAAGAGTTGGGATATGAAGTTGTGTCAGGCAGAATTTGCACATAATCATGTTGTTAATCGAAGTATTGGTTACAGTCCATTTCAAGTTGTGTATTCAAGCTTGCCAAAGGGGCCGTTGGATTTAACCACAGTACCACAACCACAGGGGACAGTTAAGCGGGCCGCTGAATTTGTTGATGGATTGGTAGAATGCCATAAAATCGTTCAGAAACGATTGGAGAAAGCGAATGAAAAGTATAAACGATCTGCGGATCTGAAGCGAAGAAGTGTTGAATTTAATGAAGGAGATTTAGTATATGCTGTACTAACAAAGGATCGTTTTCCAGTGGGAGCATACAATAAATTTAAAGCTCGAAAGATTGGTCATGTAAAGATTGTGAAACAGATCAATGAAAACGCTTATAGGTTGAAGCTGCTGGAGGATGTGTACACTTCTGACGTGTTTAATGTTAAACATCTTATACCTTATTGTGAAGGTGAACAATCCAATGGGGAAGAACTTTTAAATTTGAGGACGAATTTTTCTCAACCTGGGGAGGATGATGCAGGCCAGCATGTTGAAGTTGAAGTCTTAGGTCGTGAACAACCTAATGAGCTAAAACTATGGGATAAGTCGTTGGAAGATGAAGTCTTAGGTCTCGAGCGACCTAGCGAGTTAAAGCAGATCACATATCACCCAGGTTCCTTAGGTCGCTCAACGATACAACCTTGCGACCTACGACCTAAGATAAGTCGCTTAACGATACAACCTTGCGACCTACGACCTAAGATAGGTCGCTCAACGATACAACCTTGTGACCTACGACCTAAGATAGGTCGCTCACTGTAGACCGCTACAGTGTTCTCTAAGTCGCTCCGGATGCCGCTTTATTTTAGGTCGCTCGACATTATGTACTGAGAAGAAAGGTCGCTGCCTTGTATTTTAGGTCGTTCAAGTTTTAGGTCGTTATGTGTAATGTGTTAAGTCGTTTACTGTTGTACTTTGTTAAGTCGGGTACTATGTTGTGCATTGTTATGTAAGTGTTGTGTTGTATTGTATTTGATGGTTTCCTTTAAGTCGCGTCTGTTAAGTCGTTAACGACCTATGTTAGGTCGCGTGTACATGTATGTTGAGTCGCTGTTTGTTTTAGGTCGTTCACGACCTAGTGTTGAGTTGTAAGCCTATAAATAGGCGGGTGTTATCATTTGTAAAGGGGAATTGATTTTGAATAAAATTTGTTTGAGTGCTTTGTGCCTCTTTTGAAATTGGTAGTTGAGTGTGATCTCCTATCTCCACCTTCGGTTATTCGAGTGCGCTCGAAACAACGATTGTTGAAGCCAATTCACGGAATCAAGTGCGCTTGATCAACGTCGAAGAATCGTAGATCTTTAAACACGGTATCGTGCGCGATCAACGTGTTTGAGATAGCTAGAATCCGGTATCTTTGGATCAACGGATTTGGGCCTTTGGTATTTTTCAATCCACCGATTACTACTTTCATCGTTATATCCGTTTTGATTATCCGCTGCTGCATCAGAAGACCTTAGCGCCACTCAATAGATCGAACATATCATCGATCCTAGGCAATGGATACCTATTCCTGACGGTCAACTCGTTAAGCTTGCGATAGTTGATGTAGAGCCTAAGAGTTCCATCGGATTTCTTCACAAAGACGACCGCGGTACCCCACGGTGAAAAACTGGACTAAATCAACTATTTGGACTCAGGCTCTAAAAGCTGCTTCTTGAGTTCCTCATTTTCTTTTGTAGACATCCTTGTGGGAGGACGGCCAACTGGATGCGCGCCTGGAATGAGATAAATGCGGAACTCGATCGCCCGCTCGGGTGGCAAACCCGAAACCGGCTCAAAAACATTAGAGAAGTCACAAACAATAGGAATACGAGATATATCATCATCATCTCGTGAGTCAAGAGAATATAAAGCCATTTCGGAATTATCCACATTTCGAAGAACAAGTGATAGCTGAGTAGACGAATCCGGATGTCGAAGATATAAAGTTCTTTCAGAACAAATAATCCTAGCATCGTATCTCACTAGCCAGTCCATACCCAAAATCATATCAAATCCCAAATAAGAAATAACATCCAGATTCGCACGAAAAGAAAAGCCACATAAAACAATCTCAACATCATCACAAAGCATGCTAAGGGTTGCGGATCCCCTAATAGGATTTGCAATCCTCAATGAAGTAACCATACAAGAAACATCCAAAGACAAATCATCGATGAGCTTCTTCGATACAATGAATGCAAAGCACCCGTATCGAAAAGAACTCGAATACTACCATCGTGAAATAAAATAGAACCTTCCAAAATAGATGGAGACATACCTCTGGGCTGAGAAGAACCTACAGAAGCCTTAGCAACATAAAGCTTGCCAGACTTGGCACTAGCAGGAGTAGTAGGGCAGAAGGGAATAGGTGACCTTCCTTCTTGCAATAATGGCAGAAGAGAGGTTTAGGACAAGCTAAAATCATATGATCAGGAGAACCACAATTGAAACACTTCTGAATGGAAGGTGTTCCAGCAGATTGAGAGTTAGAACCAGATTCAATGGGTTTTTTCTTCTTGGAAGGGAAAGATTCCCGCTTATGAAATGGAAACTTCTTCTTATTGGGGTTCTTGCAAACCTCAACATCATCACCACTATCACACTCCTTCTCGATGGCTTCGAGATGAAGTGTTGAATCAACCAATTCCTCAAAAGAAAGCTTAAGCTGCAGCATTAAAGACTTCTTAAGATATTTTTTAAGACTAGAGACAAACTTCATGTTCTTCTTATAAGAGGTGCTAATGAATTCTAGACCATACTTAGATAAGGCCTCGGATGATGCAACATACTCAGAGACGGAAGACTTCCCTTGCTTCAACTCAAGGAAGCGATGGGCTAATAAAACTTTCTTATATTCAGGAAAGAATTTGAGTTCAAATCGTTCCCGATACTGAGTCCAAGAAAGAACAGACTCATCAAGTTCGGCTATAAAGAGCTGTACCAATCAAGGGCACGATCTTGCAATAAGCTAGAAGTAACAAGAACTCGATCGTGGTCAGAAAGATCCATATGGGAGAAGATACGCTCGCATGTGCGAATCCAAGCTTGGACCTCAAGAACGGACTCGGAGCCTTTGAATTGCTTTCTATCAAGATGAGAAAAATCACTGCACAGGCGTGCAAAGGTAGACTTACGAGGAGGAGATGCTCGAATAGGAGTTGGAGGCTGAGTGCTCCTAAATAACTCTAAGAACTGATCGGCAGACATATAAACGCCGTCCGGATGCGAGCCACTGGATTGCCCAACATCCGTGCGTCGTCCTCGGCCTCTTCCTGCCATTAGTTGAAAGTTAAGATAAGATAAAGATTAATCACAGGGTAGATATCATTAATTCAAATATGGATTATTACGAAATAAAATGCATTCCTAGACGTATTCCCAAAATTCTATCTACCCCAAAGCACGGTAAGAATAAAAGGCACGATGATTCAAAGATTTGTACCATTCGTACTACACTTTGATGTACCGTAATATGTGTCTATGTTCTATGTTTATCATATTTTGTTCTGAACTCAGCTCTGATACCAAGCTGTGATGCCCCACTCCGAGATCCACATTAGCAAAGAGTATTACAAGGTAACACCGTCTGCTAATGCGGAGAATAGAGCTGGTTAGGAGCGACCATCTATAGCCTTGCCTTAATTATCTACTAAATACGTTGACAAGGTAGCATGTATCTATATTTTTCTCAAGTGGATCGACATATCCAATAAATACCTAACACAAAGCCATAGGTGGCTGAAGGATCTATCAGAACAAATATAACAACTCAAATGTAATACACATCACAGAACAATTGATCATCACATACATTTACACATATTCAGATACATTATAGAGTATACAAAATGATACATCTCAAGTGGTAAAGTAAACCACAATATACAGATGAGTAAAAAGAATATATATCAGAGTTACAACCAAAAAGAACTACACAAAAAGCTATAACAAAAGGAGCTAGCAGAATAGTCCATGCAGAAGCAAAATAGGCTAAGTCCAATGTACCTAACCTGAAACATCTCGGTCTGACCCGAGTATAAAATACACGGATCAGTCTAGCTAAACAAATCAGTAAGATAAACTAAATGATGATGAACATACAAGATCATAAAGTACCACAAATATCTCCAAAAGAGATAACCAAATCATCTAACATAAGATGAATCAAAACAAGCCTCATACCATCAGCAATCCCAATAAACAAAGGATATCATATCACAAAACAAGCCAAAAGGCAAATGACAAATACCAATAAAGGTAACACAAGTTTCCACAAGGTAATCGCTATATATCGTGTGGTTCAAGGAACCTACCCCGTAAGGCGATACACTAGGGAAATATAATTATCAAAGAAACAAAAGATGCTCGAGCTCAGTACTGTAACAAGGATCCATACGCCCGAAGGCAACGCCAAAAGGCAACGCCCGAAGGCAACGCCCGAAGGCAACGCCTGAAGGCAATGCACGAAGGGAACACCAAAAGGCAACAAACCATAGTGGTGGTACTGGACACCACTGTCCGGCGTAATGTGTCACAACTCTCAGAAAGGAACCCGAAAATTTTTAACGTGAGTCCCATACCCCACGTTCGCACTAAACGGTTTACTAACCGTTAGCCAATTTCACACTCAAAGCAGTACAAAGTTCACCTCATCTCATCGGTAAACCAAACCCAAAGGTCAAAACGGTCAAACGAATAGATTAGGAATTAACTGAAAAGATAAACGCACGTGTTAATAGCACGTGTTTTATTTAATCATTTGATTCTCCTCCCTCTTCGCTCGAAGTGCAAAATTGTGTGTGTGTTTTTAATAGAAATTATAAATTGGAGAAACGAGCTTTTAATACAATTAAAAAGATCATTTTATAAACCCATGTATGAAATCAAAAAGGAATCATCAAAGTTAATAATAATTGATAACAACAAATCGGATAATCACGAATCGATAAAAATTGGAATCCCACACAAAATAGGCAAATTGGGCTGAGACAAGCAGATTCAGACGTCTGAATTGTATATTTCAGACGTCTGAAACTGGGGCTCAGGCAATACTTTTCCTAGGCCAATGATGGCCAAATCATATCGGAAGCAATCGAATGAGTGACGATGGCTAGGGGTTTACGCCAAACGACTACCCAACCTTAAAGACTCACCAATACACTCCGACCAACATGCCCAAACAACCATATAAGGATTTTCATAGATTTTGACTTCAAACGCCAAAAAATTGGAATATTCCTCTAACCAATTCAATTCAAAAGCGAATGGACAAGGAATATATGTTAGGAATTGCTACCTAACACTATCAAGGATATAGACATAGATGTGAGATAAAAATCTCACCTTTTAAACCCAAACACGAATGATAAGCTTTAGAACAAGCAATAGGTTAACCACTCTTCAACAATACCTCAAGAACTTCAATCTATAATCAAAGATGAAGTTTCCTCAATGTTTAGGGTTAAGAACATTTCAGAAATTGAAGAGGGATTGAGATGGAGAAGAAGAAGAGAAGGCTTACCTAAGCTTCACTTCGAATTTTGGAGCTAAAACTTGAATTCGCAAAGGAACTAGGGTTTTGAATTTTAGTTTCCCATTCCTCACCCCATTTTCAGTTGAGCTTGAGTTTTTAGTAAATGAATGAGTGAATGGAGAGGAGAGGAGGCTGAGTTAAGGTATAGAATGAGTTGGGTGAAACCCAAACCCAAAAGCCCACTTAGAAAATAACAAAATTCAACTTGTTCCAAACATATCGAAGCTTATACTCAAAAAAGTCGCAAACACCATTTTGAACTCAATGTAGGTGGTCTCGAGTCCAAAATGTTGATTCTCAAATTCATTCCTCATTCAGACGTCTGAAATGAATGATTCAGACGTATGATTCTGGAAAAATAGAAGCTTTCTAGAACAATATTCAGACGTCTGAATTGTCCATTTCAGACGTCTGAAAATGGCAATTTTTGCCTATTTCCTCTCTGGTTTGATTCGAACAATTTCAGATGTCTGAATGCTTCATTTCAGACGTCTGAATCTCTGGTTGACAGCTTTTCCCCAAATAGACACCTTCGAATCACGATCCACAATGACTCTTCACCAATTCGATTGTTCTTTTATGAATAGTGACTTTTTCAGACTAAAATCCGACTAACGGTGCTATTTACAAATTAAACAATAAAAATATACGAATCATAAATATGCGGGTTGTTACATCTGCTAAGAGACACATCGTGTCTATACCTCTCCACCATAACAAAACCACTAGAAAATCCTATGACTTTTGGTTATCTCGCCTACTACTTCACATGGCATGAACGTCATTTCAGAATTCATGGACTACCTCGCATCAATAAAACACACATTTCACACAGTACGATAATTTCCAATCGACGTTACCTTCGAATTGCAAATCTCGGCGGCGGTGGCTTCCAATCTCAAGCGATGATTCTTCAGGCGAAGGCAACGACACATCAAGTGAGAACTGCAAGCTCCTTAGTCGACGACGAGGTGGAATAGTGGAGGGTTTTTGTTCACGACCAAGGGAGTTGAGCAGCAAGCAGCAGCGTATAGAGGGAAGAGCAGATCGATTTTATATTTTTTTCTCTATTACTTTCATTTTCATTTCGTGAATTAAAAGAAGGGAGAAAGCATTTCTTGAAAGGAAAGGAATAGGCACGACTATAGGGTGGCTGTAGGATAGAGTTTGACAAAAGAAATTACGGCTGATGTGAACAATGATAATAATATATATATTTAAAATTCCAAAATATGTAGATATTTTATTTGAATCCCTATCTAGACGTGCCGCCTGGCGTTTATAATGTTATATCGCTATTCCGAACCCAATGGAACTAGTTTCGAGCCCCGATTCGATCGTGTGTGGAAGATAGCTTTTTAAATTGACTATTTAAATTAAATTCAATTAAATAATTTCTAGCCGTTTTTTAGATCGTACGACCAAATTTTAACTCCAAACGCTACAAAATTTGAAATCCGATAATAATACACTATTACGGATCCAATGGAACTGGTTTCGTCGAATACCGAGACTGTGCCCCAAATCGCTATTTTTAACGCGTCGATAAAATCAACGATTTTCCAATTCACGAAATCGCTTGAAATTTTCAGTTTTAAAATCTTACTAACTAAATTATAATTCCAAATCAGATATTTTAACCATTTAAATATTCAAAATCAATGACGAAAAATACCTTTTATTAGCGTTTTTAAGCGAGCGAGCTTATTTAATATGCAATTACGCAACCCAAATTTAGCCTAATAGCCTCCGGGTACCTGTACTAAATCATTTTAAATATGCAAGTCCCCAAAATATGAAAATTCAACAACATTTCAGTTATTTAACAAATTAAACACATAATTTTTTTACTAACAACCATGTCATAGCATGAATTTATTAATAACCACAAGGTTCCAACATTTGATCATTCATTTCACTCGATTTTGTATATCATTTCATTCAATTCGAATGATTTACAAGCCAATTATTTGCATTCAATTCATAATTATACCAAACAAACTCATATCCATTCCAAATTTATTTAAAAATCAATTTATTCACTTCCTATTAATTCATATCATTTTATTTACTTCCATTTAAGACAAAAGACAATTTTTTTTCATGCAAATTCGATGATATTCATTTAATAGAATAATCATTTTAGTTTATAGCTATTTAAATTGATTCCAAAACAATTTATATTCAATTTTATCCCATTTCAAATTTATTCACAATCAATTCAGTTGCATTCCATTCATATCCGCATTTAATATATTCAAATCAATTTTATTAAGCTCGGAATCATTCCATGCTAATTTATTAAATAACCATTTCATAATTTATTTGAGCCAAGCTTCCATCCAATAATACTAACTTAAGTTAATTCATTTTATTTCCAATTAATTCAATCATATCACTTAACTATATTTTCCTTGCAAACAAATTCCATTTCTATTTTAGATTGATTCTTATTCAATCAAATTCCATTCCATTTACTAATTAATTTAATTAGTTCATTCCCTTAATCTGCTTCAAATTTTAATTCCATACTCGAATGCATTCTCGAATTTATTTAAATGTTATCCAAGGCCATATTTAATTTATTTACCTTAAATTGAACTTATTTATAACTCAAGTCATTGCTATTTCAATCCAATTCCATTTTATTCGATCACACTTCCAAATATATATAATTCACTTACATTTAAGTCGAATTTCTTTTATAACTCAAGTTCCCTATTCAATTAACTTATCTAATTAGTTCACTTTCAATTTGTATTCCAATATCTTATTTTCATTTCAAAAATTACCTTATTTAGTTTCTTGAGTTCAAATTTGTTTTAAAATCTAAGTTCAGCCTTTTATTGCTCACTTTTAAAATATCATACTATTTTTATTTTGGTTGCTCTATCCCATTTTTCCAATTTAACAAATTACACAACTTATTCTTCACATTTCAATCAATTTTATACTCGAGTATATTCAGATTTTATTTTTAACTTGAGATTATACATCTATTTATAGCCTAAGTATATTTATTCCATTAATTTCAAATTTTATAAGCTATTTAAATTTATTTATTCGCAATTCCAAATTTTTACATAAATTTTTTTTCATTCAAAATTTATACATTATGGTTATATAATTATTTCACAACTCAAAATTTATATTTACTTCAATTTGATATTATTTCTAATCCAATCCAATTTTATAACTTATAGTTATTTAGTCACTTTATAATTCACATTTACATATTTAATTCAATTCAATATGATTCAAATCCTGTTGACTTTTTATATTAATTTCAATTCCATTTAACCAACATTTCAAAACCAAATTCGAGTTATTCATACTTAAACTAATTTCACTCCAAACAAATTTATTTTTAATTCATTCAATTCCAATTTCAAAATTTTCCACACTTCTTTACTTATACTTATTTGTTCCATTCACTTATTCATATTCATATGCTTTTATATTTAGTTAGTCTCATTACATTCTATTAATTTCATTCTATTTATTATAATCGCTTCATTTATCGATTTACTTTACTTTGCTTAAGTTAGATTCCAATTCATACAAATTTTCTTTCACAAATCCAATTTATTTAACTTACATGAGTTAAATTTTAATTTCATCTTGAAGTTAACTTGTTCCAAGTTTTATTTCAAAAACTTACTCTCTTCTTATTTCACTTCTCATTTAATTAGAAATTTCAAAATTGAAACACCCGGTTCTTATTTAAAATCATTTAAAATAATATATATAACTCTGTTTTAACAAACAATTTCCTTCAACTTTCAAAAATCAACTTGATTTTTATCCAAAACAATTCCCTCGGAATTTCCAAATAATACCTATTTACCAAACACAAATCTCTATATCAAATTACTATGGTAGCAATCCATCACCTAGAAACTCGAAAGTGAATACTGATGATGCTACAGTCATCACCCAGATTATTTTCGAGCGATTGAAGTGAGCTCAGTGTTATATCACTTCCAAAATCCATTTAAAACCATTTTATCCCAAAAATAATTTCAAAATAATACCATTTTTATTTCCATGCCACTTCGAAAAATATTTCCAAAATTTCCGATATTTCAAACTTTCGGAATACTTAGTTCAAACCCATTTAAAACATTTGTCAAAGCTTTCGGGAATTTAAATTTCCAAATTCTGGTTTGAATACATTTTATTTATAATCCATTTGTATAATTCATACTTATACAATTTTCAGTTGGTTATATAAACCATTTCCAATTTTATAATCTTATTTTGATTACATAATAACAACCAAACACATCAGTATAATAATTTTAAAAAATTATTTGTTTATATCAAAATATAATTTGGGTAAAATTATTTCATTTACCCACTTCAAAACCATACCATGTCAGTTTACCGTGTTCAAGTGTTTAGAAACCCCTATCAATTTAGTGGCATCCCACTACTCGGCCAGAATTTACATACCATTCAACAGATAAATCAACACAATATAAAACATTTTATATTCACTAACAAATACGTGCTCATATCTATTAATACTCTCACACTCATTCTAGGGTTCTACTGACGCTATCTCTAATGAGTAATCTCTACCCAAAGCTAAGGTTCTCTCTTAACCTTCAGCTCTTATACCACTGTAACAAACACGAGATTTTCAATCCTAAAAAATCGACATTGATACGTCCACTGTATACAATGCCGATCAATCGAGTGCCGGAAAACACCAGTTCATTAAGGGTGAAGAAGAAAAAGTAGAAGAAGAAACAGAAAAAAAACAACACAAAATCTCACAATCGCAGCGAAACAAAATATAATATATAATAACAAATTTTAAATATAAGAACTGTACTGTTTATATACATACCGTTATCGGAGTACAATAGACAACAATCAATCTGGATAGTTCAATAACTTGTCCTCACCAGTGCTGACTATACAGTATACACGCACAGCGGAATATAATCAAATACGGGTATACGTCTCAGTCATCCAGCTCTTCTCCGGAGCTCCATACCCGACCATTATAATAAAATAACACCCGAGTCAGTCTGGAAAACCAGCATGAGAAAACACACTCAATTTGAATTATTAACTTTTATCGGAATCCTTTGGAAACAAAGGTATCTCGTAAGACAACGTCACACATAAACACGATGGGTTTTTACCTTACGATAACCAAAACAATTTTTTTATCAAAATCATCTGATATTATCAAAGTGTCTATAGAAAGTAAATAGAAAATAGCTGAAATGCTTGCATCTCACATTTCAGCATAGTTGGGCACAATCAAAACCGTACGGCGCTTATTGGAGAATGGATTCCATACAATGACTAGGCACTAGGGTACCACCTATCACGGTACACATCTAGAAAAATGTACCGAGAACCTCGCCGTGATCCCCTACAACACAAGACCGACCTTATCCCTAACCTGGATAGAACCGAATATGTTATCACCCCGGGTGTTCCCACCCTTATCGAGAGCTCTTGTTCCATGCACCACCGTATCCATAATTTATAATATATCTAAGGGTATCTAGAAAGGTCATAGCATACACTAATTGGGTGTGACCTACTTAGCCTTGCCGCATCTCCCCTGATTTTCAGTCATTCCGGTTGATGAGGCTTGAGGCTACGATTACCGTTCAAGAATAATTTCACTTAGAATGCTCATCATCCTCCAATGACGATGTTCTGGTAGCATTCGTCCGTACATGTTGTCCTGGGTCTGGACAAACCGAACCACCGTCTTCACTATCTTCATGGTATGCATTCGTACCGCTCAAATCAGATCGAAGTGGTTTTTAGATAATTAAAACCAATCCCGGTCTCTTTGAAACGATCAACAAAATTGGCCAATATTTGATAGTTCGTTATTTAACTATCAAATAACATCCATAAGCAGTCACTAGGCCCATATTATAATTTTTTTCCAAAATATTCATTTCAAAATACCTTTACAAAGGTATATATTCAAATTCCTTCCAAATTTTCAATATTTGAGACAACCCAAATATTATATCCATATCAGGATATTTCGAACCATCTCTTATTTCAACACTTAGAAAAGTTCCATTTATTTCTCTTTTCTCAAAACCCTTCACAATTTATATTGTAAATCCCTTAACTCGTTTATAACGAATTCTATAAGTTCCGGAGTTCCTTAATTAATTTCCTTTAATATTTCAAAAGTCAAAACACTTGTCTATAATTCATTTTTTATGAATCCTAATTCATTTTTTCGAAGTTCACTTTTATTCAAATACTTCGGAAATTTTCTTTGCTTTTCCTAAATTCCATGTTGAGAAATTCTCTTATAAATCCAATCTACTAAATAAACCTCGTTTCCAAACCTCGAGAAGATTTATAAATAAATTTAAATTATTACAAAACTCTATATCTATATATATATATATATATAATAAGTATTTAAAGAATAATAATTTATTTTTAAAACATGTTCAAATAATTATTTGAAATATCAAACACTTTTTAATAAAACATTAATAAATCATTTCCAATCCATTTTTAATTGAAAATTAATCGATTTACAAAGCTTGTTATAAAAATTAGAATTTATTTCAATAAAAATTTATATTTGAATAATCCACTATATGAAATATTCCAATACTAATTAGTTTAAAATCTCATAGTTTAATAAATAAAATTTCCCTTTTAAAAACAAACTTAACTTCTAAATAGAAATATATTTTTTAAATCTCAATAACCAATTTCAATTTATAGATCCCTCTCGATTTACAACACATCGATCCTATTCCGATTCCCTAACCATCCTCACTTTTCAAAAATAGAATTCACTATTTTTTCCAAAAATCTATTTTTCATACCTCGATATAAATTCACCCTGTGAAATTATATTCCAATTTATCAATTAATTTCATTTTCCCTTGTTTATAAACATCGTTTATAAATTTATAACTCCTTTGAGTTTCACCTGTTTATAAACTAATCTCATTTATAAAATCTCATTTTATAAATCCATTTCTTTATAAATTCCATATATTTCACAAATCTATTTAAAATATCGATTTCAACTCCTTTTCATATTTTCCCGAAATATCGTTTAAAAATCCATTGTTTAAAAATCCTTTATATAAATTATTTTGAAATCTCTGTTTAAAATATTTTTACGAATAGTTAAATACAATCAAAAATCAATTATTGTTTTTTTTCTATCCAAATCAATTTCTTAAAAATAATCCAAATTTCGATATAAATATTTTTATATTCAAAATCTCCTTTTAAATCCTTTCAAATTCCAAAATAATATTTATGGTATTTAAAATACCAAAAGTTAGGCAAGTGCTACTATAGCATCCAATAATTCACATCACAACGCTAATCTATAACAGAATATTCTAACACATCATTTATTATTATATATGAAAAACAATCAATATAAATTTGAGGAATACAGTTGGATCCCTCCAACCTGTTTCCCCGCATCCGTAGATGTTAATACAACATAAAATTACCAATCCCTCTTCGAGGGGGATATCGCGGTATATAGGTTCATCCGCTATTATGCGGGGCGCATAGGGTCACATCTGCTCCAATCGGCGGGTATATATCCAACTACTAATATGTATACTACTATATATATATATAACATCCAAACTGATAATAATTTACAAATTCATCCAAACAATCAATAATTTAAATTCAACATTTTTAAATTATACTAGCAATCCAAATGAGTGAGCTTTTACTCACCTTATTGCTCATAGCCTCCCTCTCCCAGTACACCACTAAACAGCCGAAAATCAAAGCCCTAGTCGTACCTAAAAAGTTTTCGTTGCAGTAAGGTCGTCCAAAGGCACTTAGTGATACCATGGAAGCAGATGCATAACCAAAGGCCTCCGAGCAGTGCTCTACAACCATCGTGCTCTATATATTTTTATCAATCATGCCTATAAACTTTAATCCTCCAAATTGAACATCCAAATATTGTGAACACTGACCCTTTTCCAATATTATACAACTCAAGTCTTGCAATAGATTCAGCAAGCAACAGACTTGAACATTCTGCTAAGAGACACATCGTGTCTGTACCTCTCCACCATACCAAAGCCCCCAGAAAATCCTATGACTTTTGGTTATCTCGCCTACTACTTCACATGGCACGAACGTCATTCCATAATTCATGGACTACCTCACATCAATAAAACATGCCTTTCACACAGTACGATAATTTCCAATCGACGTTACCTTCGAATTTCATATCTCGGCGGCGGTGGCTTCCAGTTTCAAGGGATGATTCTTCAGGCGAAGGCGACGACACTTCAAGTGAGAACTGCAAGCTCCTTAGATGATGACGAGGTTGAATTGTGGAGGGTTTTTGTTCGCGACCGAGGGAGTTGAGTGGCAAGCGACAGTGTAGAGAAGGAAGAACAGATCGATTTTATATTTTTTTCTCTTACTTTCGTTTTCATCTCTATGAAATAAAAGAAGGGAGAAAGTGTTTCTTGAAAGGAAATGAATAGGCACAATTATGGGGTGGCTGTAGGATAGAGTTTGACAAAATAAATTACGGCTGATGTGAACAATGATAATAATAATATATATATTTAAAATTCCAAAATATCTAGATATTTTATTCGAACCCCTATCTAGACGTGCCGCCTAGCGTTTATAATGTTATACCGCTATTCTGAACCCATTGGAACAAGTTTGGAGCCCCAATTGGATCGTTTTTGGAAGATAGTCTTTTAAATTGACTATTTAAATTAAATTCAATTAATTTTTTCTACCCGTTTTTAAATCGTACGACCAAATGGTAACTCCAAACACTACAAAATTTGAAATCCAATAATAATACAGTATTACAGATCCAATGGAACTGGTTTCGTCGAATTTTGAGACTATGCCCCAGATCGCTATTTTTAATGCATCGATAAAATCATCGATTTTCAAATTTATGAAATCGCTTGAAATTTTCAGTTTTAAAATCTTATTAACTAAATTAGAATCCCAAATCCAATATTTAAACCATTTAAATATTAAAAATCAATGATGAAAAATCCGGGTCGTTACATATTCTAAATGTATTTTCATGTATAAAATTGTTTTCTACGAGATTTATTTCTTTGTGTTTAAAAGATTTGATCTAAAACTCTCGACCGTAAACTAATTATAGTAGATGGAATAAATTACCCATAATAAGTGGTTAAATGGAGCTACGTATTTCAAATGTTGTTATAGCAATGACATAAATTGTGAGAGCATACCATATGACATTTATTACTGAATGCACCAAGTTGCAAAAGATTCTCTTCGTTAATATGCCAAATATTATTTATGAAACAATAGTAATATTCGGTATTGACTAAATATACATATAGTTTTATACTATGTAGTTAAAGCCTTGCTAAAACCCTGCAAAATACCCATTATAGCGCATAACGCTCTTTGATTGCTATGGTTTTTCAGTTTAGCGCTATTAAATAGTGGATCCAATTTAAGTCCTGCTATTTTTCGCTACACCCGCTAAATCAAGGCTTTTCAGCATCCGTTTTAGCAATATTAATATAGAAAGGTTGATTTGACTTGTTCTCTTTTAAACCAAGTCCATAAAGTGAGGATAAATATCTAATTTTAAGTCATAAGAACTCAATATAAGTTAGAAATCAATTGTAGTCACCAAATTTTGACTGCAGAAATCATGGTAATATTTCATTTTGTTATATAAGGTTAAATAATACTTCTTTTTCCAATACAAATGGTATAAGAATGAGAATAAATTATCTTTGAATATTTGGTAATATCTAATGAATTGTACCTCCACTATTTTCCGTTATATCCTCGATATAACTTTTTTGCACTTCTGTTATAAGAGCTCCAAGCACATTAACTATATAGGTTTTGTATGAATGTTATGAATATTTGTTATAAGATAAAACAATAACAATGTTATTTATTTTCATAAATAAAGCGATGCGCCAGCCATAGAAAATACCAAAATAGCTAAAAATTTATAAAATTAACTTTAGTATCATGGACCAACCAACATCTTTGGGAAATAATTCTTCGATTATATTATTTGGAATCATACGGTATTGGTGAATTGTATCTTAAACGATTAAGAGCAAAGCACCCATTTAGTGGAAGTGGCAAAAGAGTTAATGAACTTTTCAGACTGATATATATATATATATATGTATGTATGTATATATAGTCCAAGGTCCAAAGATACTGAAACAGTTTCATATACCTAGTTAAATTCATCAATGAATTAACATCGACATGAACATGTTTATTTGATACACAAGTAGTATATCTGCGATAAAAATTTTAGAATATAAAACAGAAGTAGTAAATAGAACTTAAAAAAGAAATAAAACAATTCAATCTGATTAAAGTACCTAAAAACAAATAATATTTAGTCTTAAAGGTCACTCCTCCCTATGATTCATAATGAACTATCATTAAGGAAAATTAAACTTTGTTTAACACAGCACATTTAATGATGAGTGAATTTGAATGTTTTTTTATTATGATATGCACTTAAAAGTAAGTACATATGTTAAATGTAATTTCATCTAAAAAATAGTTTATGAAATCATATAAGATATGAAATGACAAGAAACCATTATCTTAAATATTCTATGTTATCCCAAAATTATGTTTAACACCCATGAAGCGATGCTGAACCAAAACATGGTTTTATACCCTTATTTCTATCAAGGCGATATCGTTTGTTAAGTCATAAAGGCATCGAAAAACCAAGTATTATTTCATCAACCAAGATTAGGTAAAAAATTAGGTTATTCAAAATTATTCCAAGTTGTAGATGTGCTTTTGATTAAATTATAGATTTGCTCAAAAGTTCATGCCACGTGTCCAAGGATAAAATAGGAAAGATTGCATAGGTGTGCAATAGTCCATTAATCGTTTGTTAATGGGCAAGCTAAGCAATATATTAGCCATAATCCATTGTTCATATAAGAATAGGCTAGATGGTTATAATGCAAAATAAACATTTATTTGGACAAGGGCTTAAGTGGCCTTGTTCAAGATGGATGCCCAAAATTCAAGTTCAAGTACAAAAATTTATTTTATGCATGTCCCTGTGTAATAAGAATCAAATTTGCACAATCGAGGTAATTAGGCTATGCTAAGTAATTTGTCCATTCCTTTGTTCATAAGTTTCAAACGTTAAAATTCAACTCTTTATTTTGCCCTAAACCGATTTAGGGCTACAATCCTTAGTTTTGAGAAGTAGAGAAAGAAATTAATAGCCCCATTTACATTGCCATGGAGTCCATATTTATAGGGGTAGGATTGGACAGCATGGCTGCCACATGGCTCTCAAAATGCTTAGCAGTCGACATCTTTGCTTGCTCCAATGATTTACGTCATTCATGTACTGCTACTGGCTTTGAGCATCTCGTTTCAAGGTAAGCATTTGACATCCTTTCATATTGCTCAATACGCGGCAAGCTTCTTTGCATTGATGGGGTATGATATCTTGGTCATATAACTAGTTTACGATATCTATGTCATAGTGAAGTTACTAGATTTTCCTTCATATTCTCATGAAGTTAAGCATCCATTTATTCACTAATATCTTACGACATCCCTGCTAGTCGTAGCCATTCAACATCTTTATTATATTGGTAACAAGTGATAGGTTTTGTTTATTATTGATATTCGACAACCTTTGACATGCTAATGATACGTCGCATCCACTTTTGTATTGATGGTACACAACATTTGTCCTTATTTTGATGATGTTCGACACCCTTTGTTGCCTGTGCAAGCTCGATGTAACATCCCACCTTTTTGTACGCTTAAGCAAACACACATGTCGACTTAAACCATACAGAAGGGCGGATTGTTATGGGGTAAATAAGAAAAAGTGGAGAAATAAAGAAACAAAATAGAATCTTGCAGCGGAACGATAAAATATAATAATCAAATAACAGTTCATGAAGCTGTTTTACAAAACATTTGATTATACTTATACAATACATATCAGAGTTACACATACCAGAGAATGATAATTATGCAGCGGAATACAGTGGTGTAGTAGAATATATACAAATAGTAATAATGAAATCTTCGTCTTCGTCCTTCAGAAATAGGGCCTTCAAATCCTGAAATGCTCAGGCTGACCCGAACGAATTGAAAAGACAAAACACTCGAGTCAGAACTAAAAGATCTTATGTAAGTTAAATCAATGAAATAAATATGAGTGTAAACGGCGTCAGAGATGTTTACGGGGTTTGACATCTCCTATCCAATGTCTAACGTGAGTGCAGTAACTTAAGAAATGTTCGGGATTCTCATCCCTTAAGGATCCGTTAAACTATCTACTATGTAGTAATATTCGCTATATACAGTAGTGTCTAATCAGTAAAGTATAATCATATATAAAATAGCGTTAAGGGGATGGAGAACCTTAACGCGGTCGGATCTTAATATCATAATCGTAGTAAAGCTCGATATGGTAGGTGACACGGCACAACTAGGCAATGCCAGGGTAGATATACCAATTACGCACACGGACTGATGGATACGCATAGCAGCCACTACCGTTCCACCTCGAACAACACTCCCAAATCGGAGGATGGCCATCTAGTCAAATCACAAGTAAGAGTATAATATCGAAGAAATGTGTCCGAGAAGAGGTGCTACCTCACTGGTCCGAGATCGCTCCTGTTTTAGCCACCTTATGCCAACTCACGGGAGTTGGGTCTACGTATATACCTTAGGATCGTCGCCACCATCCTACTTCATTATGGAAACTCCACCGCGTACACAGTTGTCAAAGTGGTTTTCGGTATCGACAGAGAGTATGTCCATATCCGATTCCGGTCTCTTTAACAACCAATCGTTATTATAACACCGTGGTCATTTAAAATATATATACTTTTAAAACACAATCATTGCCCTTTCAAAACATATCCTTTACTTCAAAATAGTATATACTTTAAAACCAAAATATTTTTGTCATTTCAAAACATATCCTTTACTTCAAAATAGTATATACTTAAACCAAAATATTATTACTATTTCAAAACATATCATTTACTTCAAAACAGTATATACTTTAAAACCAAATTCAATAATATATCATTTAAATAAAATCCAAATTTTCAATCACTATTCTTACTTTTAGTTATAAAACTTGAAGTATTCTTTAAAACCATCTTAAACCCAAATCACATAATGCAGTCATATTCTTAATCTCAAATTTTCAATCGGTTTCAAATCAATATATTTAAAGATAATTCTTAAATAAATTCTATTTCAAATAAATTCATTTTCAAACCATATTACTTTCAAAGTTATAACAATTTCAAAAACAAATACTTTGAAAAACAATAATACCTTAATTTCAATAAAACATTTCAATTTTGATATATTTCAAGTCTTTAAATATTCCAAAATTCCCAACCAAATATGATAATCATATATATACCTTAATTCAATTTACTATTATTTAGTTTAGAAATATTTATTTAATAAATTCAATATCACTTAAATAAAGCTCAAACTTGAAATATTCGTAAATCAAACTTAAAACATCATCAAGTCATACATAGCTTAAATTTTATAATTTAACCATATATAAAATAATATTTATATAATATCAAAATTTAATATTTATTAAACCGTATATTTCTTTCCAAACCATAGAAAATCCCTTAAAATATTTTATATATAGACCACGGTGCCTGTATATAATTTTCTATCCTATGGTCAAGTGATACGGATATTTATCATTTCAATCCGCAATTTAAAATAAAATTACGGTTATATATCATTTCAAACCGCAATCCCGAATAAAATAAAAATGCATAATAACTTGCAGTTTATACAATATAGAATATAGCATCCATTCATCCAAATATAAATAAACAACCATTTATTACAATCATCATCCAATTTAAACAAAACATCAATATAAAGCATATAAAATATAACAGGCATCAACAAATAGTTTATATTCAATAAAATTTAATAACTGTTCAACTGGCAATTTATATGCAATAATAAATAAATTTAACTGGCAAATTATATGCAATAATAAAATAAAATAACAATTTAATTTAACTAAATGCTATCTAACTGAGATGATGATTAAATATATGCCCAAACAATCATAGATAAATTTTAAATCATATCAAAATTTAATTTAACAAACATAAGAAATATTAGAAGTTGTGAGTGGGTTAAAACACTCACCTTTTGAATTTAAATCGAATTTAAATTCAATTTAAACCCAAAAATTTCACCGTCTTAGAATTCGTCCAAACCAGCGTCATCAAGTCCGGAATTTTAATACGATCCTAACAAAAGAAACCGCGTGTGAAACGGAGTTCGTATGCACAAGATATTGCGAAAATTGCGATTGAATTTCAATTAAATAAAATATTAAAAGGGAACACATTTTACATTCATAAATTATATGCCACGTACCATCTTCCACTAACATCCCTCTCACGCGCAACCACCTTCCAGAACTTACTGTATGCACGCACGAGCCTACCAAAACGCGCAGCCCCCTTCCACGATCGCGTCACCTCCTCGCCGCCAAGCCCAGTACGTCGCCTCCGACCTGCCAACTGACGCACCAAGTCATCGACCCCATGCGAACGACGGTGAATCTGAGACCCTTATCAGCCGCCGCCAATAGTATTTAAACCCTAAACGAATTTGGTGACAAATCCGACCGTCAACTCCATCAACGAACAGCACAGATCTAACCCCCTCGGTCCTCTCCATAGCCTGGTATAAATTATTTGTCGATCCGACGAGATTCGCCGTCGAGCGATGAACGGCTGAATACATTTCGAATTTTTTTCTGGTCAGACGATGAACCAAAACGAAAACAAGTTGTACCAGCAAATTACGTATTTCCAGGGCTAAGACATATAATTTTTGTGAATTTTTCTGAGATGTTTGAATTTTCTTTGATTTTTGAATTGTATTTGGATCTGGAATTTGCATCATTGAGGAAGAGAAAGAGTTAAGAAAAATGAACGTAAAACAAATGATAAAAGATGGAGGTTAGGGTTTATCGGGGATACTTAGACGGAATTGAAAATAGAATAGATGGATCGGGTTGAATATGCGCTAACGACAAAGTGGCCCAAAAAGCCCGTTCTGTCTCCGGAACGAAATTGGGTAAATCCATATATCAAAATAGGTGTTTTAAAATATTTTAAACTCAATGGAAAAGGTTTCATGTTCAAATTCCATCGTATGAAGAAGTTATGCTAAAAACAATATTTTCAAATTGATTTCAATTGATTTCAATTGCATAAATTTCAAGGCGTTTCGAGTCCGTACGATCAAACGACAAGTCCGATCGTTCCGAAACTTGAAACACTATTATAATTCACCGTTACGGATCTGATGAAACTTGTTTCATCGAAATCCGAGTCAGTGGCCAAAATGGCTATTTTTATATTAATTAAATAAATTAAGAATTAGCAAATAAATCCATTTTTTTTTTCAGTTTTAGAATTGGAAATTTTTATCACTTAATAATCCTTAGTCATTTACCCAAATTTAAACAAATTTAGATGTATCTTAAATGCAGATTTAATTATCAATTTCAGCGTAAACCTCATTTTCTTTCATTCAGAAATTATAAATTTAATTCCGAAAATTCCTATTAAATTTTCTTTTCATTCTACTATTGCATTCATTATTAACAAACGGATGAAATAATTATTGAAATTCAAAATCCATTTCAATAACATTCTCACTTTTCATCTAAATTCTCATTTATGTAATATTTAAATATTATATTCCACTTATAGTGCAATTAATCCACTTATTAAATTTCAAATTATAAATATATTAATGAATCTTGGTATTCACTCCTCAAATAAATGAATCTTTGGATTTAAATACCCAAATCCATAAATTATGTCCTACCATAAATCTATGCTTTTAATATTTTACGTTCACACTCCCGTTACTTTATAATTAATCACCAAGTAACGTTATCCCAAACCAACATTAATTAATATATTAATCCTTACATTTATAAAATTTCATAATTTTACATTAAACTACAAATAATTTAATGCATTGGTTTCATTTGTAAATTAAATGCTTTTCTTTTAAAGCTTTCATTCCCAAACCATACTCCAATTACTACATGACATTGATTTAATTCAATTTACTATCTAATATTATTAATTCATTAAATAAATTCACTACTTACCCTTGTTTTCTTATATTCAATTCTTAGCCTAGTATAACCATTTACATCACTTCACTTTATTCGTCATTTTATATCAACTGTTCATACTTAGCTTAAATTTCCATGGTTCATTTCACTTCCAACATTTGCTTAATTATTAATTATAAATCCTTATTTATTTCTAAATTGAATTATCTAAATCTTATTAAAATGAAAAATTATACTACGAAAATTACGGGTCGTTACACTCGAAGTCCCATGCCACTTACAAAAGCTTGTAAGGCTCGATCTCTACCAAACACCCGACATCCTCCTTTTTTGTTTAAATTCCTGATATCTTCAAGTGGTTCTACATTCTTACTTATAGTAATATGATATGCCCTTTGCCATCAAATTCATAATCCCTTGTGGATCGGTATCTTCATGTTAAATGCTTGCTAGTTTATCAACTTGAATGCTTTCCTGTATCTACTAATTTGACATGTTCTTCCTACCCATTCTCTATTGTATCCATATCTTCTTGCTCATTCTCTCAGAAAAATATGTGGATAACATTTGCCCCCTCCTTGTATAAAAGTAGCTTTTTGTACTTTAGTGTAAAATGAAGAATTTTCTTACTTTTCTAACTTCTTGCAAATTTTTCTCTTCAATACAGTTTTTCTTTTAAAAAAATAAAGGATTATAATTTTCATTATTAACTTTTTATCGAGCTCTAAATAATCCCCTTCGAACTTGATAAGATATAAATTTGTTTATCTCCTTCTTCATATAGAGAAGTTTCCGTATTTCGATGCAAAACTAAGTTTAGTTAAGAAAACAAGAGATTTGTTCAATAGAAGGATCATATTTGTATAGAAGGGAGAAATCCATCTGTTAATCACAATTTTTCAAACAACAGCCAGAAATCCATCTGGTAATAATATCTGAATTGAAGACTAAAAATCCATTGGGCAATAATATCTGAATAGAAGACTAGAAATCCATTTAGAAATAATATCTGAGAAGACCAGAAATCTATCAGACAATAAATTGTTTTTGACCTTCCTTTGAAGGTTACTTTAAGTTTGTCTTGATGCGAAAATAAACGTGTTAGACTATTCTTCCTCTAGAAGAAAAAATCTATCTGGCAGTAATATCTGAGTAAAAGACAAAAAATCTATCAAACAATAAATTGTTTTTGACCATCCTTTGAAGATTACTTTAAATTTTTCTTGATGCGAAAATAAATGTGTTAGACTATTCTTCCTTTAGAAGATTGCTTTTTAGGGTAGATTTGAACTTGCTCGCTTGATTTCTTTTGTTCCTTACCACTCTTTTGGGTGATGATTTAAGCTTTAATTCTCTTCGCCCCTTATCACCCTTTGGGTGATAATTTAGGCTTAAGCCCCTTATTAATTATAGGTAACGATCTAGGATGGTCATTGCATTTGGTTAGCCAGCTTTAGTAGAATCAAAGACTTATCTGTCATCCCACAATGAGGTCTTCGGTCAGGCCTTATATAGGCAGAACCGATGGCTGGTTTGGTGCTTTAACCAGTCAAATTTAGGCGGGACCAAAGGCTTACTCCATCTTTCCTCTAGGAGAAACTCTGAACAGACCACATAGGCAGGACCGAAGGCTTGCAGTGCTTTGGCTAGGCCATCTTAGGCTGGACCAAAGGCTTTCTCTGACCTCCATCTAGGTGGTGATTTGATCAGGCCCTTGTGGTCGGATCAAAGGCTTTCTTTCACCTCTTGCTACCATCTTAGGTAGTGATTTAGGCTTTTCTTTTAGTTCCTTTCTTTCATTTGATTATCCATTCCATATATATGGTTGTCTCAATCCTGTTTATTTGTCAATTGTAGGGAAGTAAGGCCTTAAATGTTTGACGTTCCAAGTTCTTGCTATTATGTGGCAATCAGGTTGGCATAATCGATAAGTCTCTCAAGGAATTACTTCATGAATAACAAGAGGACCTTCCCAATTTGGTCCAAGTGGTCCGTTTAATGGATTTTTGGTATTTTTCATAGTTTTTCAGAGTACCAATCTCGTTTCTGAAATGATCTTCCTTGTAATACATTTATATCTTTTGTTGATATTCGTCCATTAATATGGCCGCTTCATCCCATAACTCATTGATCAAATCTAAGGATTCTTTCCTCCATTCTTTATTGGGATCAAATGTATATGCAATTCTTCGATGTGATGGAACCTCAACTTCGATTGGAAGCATTGCTTCACATCCATATGTTGAAGAAAAATAGGTATGTCCCATTGCAGTCTACGTAGAAGTTTCTATATACCTCGAGTACTAGTGATAGTTCTTCTACCCAATTTCCTTTTGCTTGTTCAGCCGTTTCTTAAGAATAGGTTTAATAGTTTATTGGCGGCTTCAATGGCTCCATTAGCATTCAGATGAGCTATGGATGAAAAACTTTTGATTATTCCATTCTTATCACAGAATCTGGTGAATTCTTCACTTTCAAACTGAGTTCTATTATTGGATATTATGTTGTTATGTTCCAAATTGTGTAACAATGTTTTTAATCAAAAACTTTAACACTTTTCCTGATGTTATGTTCGATAATGGTTCTGCTTCTACCTATTTGGTTAAATGATCATGGCTACTACTGTGAACTTAGCTCCGCTTTTGGATATAGGCAATGATCCGATTAAATTGATTCCCCATACATTAAAGGCCATGAACTTGAAACTGGGGTCAATTTACTTAGGGGCATATGTTAAACTGTGGAAAATTCCTAACATTTCTCACACCATTTTACATGATTCATTGCATCATTAATCATTTGGGGCTAATAAAAACTCTGCCTCATGACCTTTTTTGCTAATTTTATTCCATTAGAATAATCTCAACAGAATCCCTCATGTGTTTCTCTTAATAGCCTTAGGTCATTTTCTGGATTAACACGCCTTATGTAAGGAAGCAAATATCCTTTCTAATAGAGTATTCTATTCATCATGGTAAAAGTTGGGGCTTAGCGTCTTATCCTTTTATTCTCGTTTGACCCTTGGTAGTTTTCCTTCCATTGAGTACTTAACAATAGGTGTCATCCAGTTGTTTTTGTATTGAGATTTAGTTTCTTCATGATTTATTATTTCTTGGATTTCTCCGTTGCCATTTCTCAATCCATTTTCTTTATTTTCTTGTTCAAGGACATGAGACCTAGTCAATACCAGGACCTTATTTCATGGCTCAGGGGTTTTCTCCTTTATATTGGGGCTTTGCTAGAAACCCACTAGTACAATTCGAGCTTTCGGTGCTCCTCGTGAGCTTGCAACTTTGCTAAAGAATCGGTTTGATAATTTTTTTTCCTCAAGGAACTCGGTGCATGGAGAAGTCATCAAATTTTGCTATCTTTTGTATCTTTTTGATATAAAGGATTAGTTAGGTGTCTTCTGTTTGATATGTCTACCTTAACCGATAAACCATTAACCGAGAATCGCTGAAAACTTCTATCCTTGGAATTTTTTACTGAAGTGCTAGGGTAAGCCGTACTACCATTGATTCGTATTCAACCACATTATTAGCTGCACAAAAACCTAACTTCATAGCTTAATGCAGTCGATGTCCACCAGGGTTAATAATTACATATCCTTCACTTGTTTCCTATTCATTTGACGCTCCTTTAATAAATAATTGCCACTTTGGCTTCAGATCATTTTCCTTTTCTGACCGTTCTTTGATGAATTCTGTGCATTCATTTAAGAAGTCGGCTAGAGCTTGTCTTTTAATTACCACTTGAGGTTAGAACTCAATATCATATTAGCTAAGTTATATTCCCTACTTCACTAGTATTCTCCGCATCTCGGGTTTACTTAAGACTTGTTGGGTGGAAAGTTAGTTAAAACCTTAATTGGGTATGCTTGAAAATAGGCTCTTAACTTTTAAGCGGTGAGTATTAAGCATAATGCCAACTTTTCTATGACTAGATACCTAACTTCTGCATCCTTGAGCCTTTTGATAACATAATATATTGGTAGCTAAGTTTTATTTTCTTTCCTTATTAGAACAGAGCTTACTGCATGCTCGCAAACTGCCATGTAGAGATAAAGATTTTCCTTTTCGATCAGGCTAGATAGAATTGAAGGATTTTCAAGATGATCTTCTAGTTCTTTAAAGGCTCTTTGGCAATCCTCCCTTCACTCAAATATTTTCTTCTTTTTGATCACATCAAAGAATGGTATGCATTTATCAATGGCTTTAGAGGTGAATCCGTTCAAGGCTGCCACTCTTCTGTTTAAGCTCATCACATCTTTTCTTGTTTTTGGTTCTGCAACGTCCCTAGTTGCCTTAATTTGGTCTTGATTGGCCTCAATTCCTCTAAAGCTAAACATATATCCTAAGAACTTCCCAGATTATGTCCTAAAAGAACACTTTCGTGGACTCAATTTATTCTTATACTTTCTTAGTACTTCAAACATTTCTTCAAGATATTTCAAGCGATCGGCTTCCCCTTGAGACTTGACTAGCATATCATCTACATTTACTACCCTATTTTAACTAATTTGCTCTTCAAACATTCTATTTACCAATCTTTAGTATGTTGCCCCTATATTTTTCAGACCAAAAGGCAAAAAAAATTATTAGTATATTCCCCATTCTGATATGAAACTTATGTGTTCTTCATCCGGCCTGAACATGGTGATTTGATTATACCTTGAATATGCGTCCATAACAGACAATAGTTTATGTCCACTTATTGCATCAAGTAATTGGCCTATTCTAGGTAACGGATAACAATCCTTGGGCATGCTTTATTCAAATCAATATAGTCGACACACGTTCTCCATTTTCTATTGGGATTTTTGACTAGTACGGGATTGGCCAACCATTTTGGGTAGAAAACTTCTCTAATGAATCTATTTTCAAGTAGTCTTTTGACTTCCTCTTTCAACGCATTAGCTCGAACCTTAACGAATCGCATTTTATTTTGTCGAATAGGAGTGATATTTGGATCTATGTTTAGGGCATGGCTCATGGTTATTTAATCTATTTCGATCATATTTGAGTATGTCCAAGTGAATAAATCCTTGTTACACCAAAGAACTAGGATAAGTTCCCTTCTGTGCTCATCGTTTAACTCCTTCTCGATCTTTACTATTTTTGTTGGATCAAGCGAATCCATGCTTACTTCTTCTAGATCTTTGGTGGGCTTTACTCTTTCTTGCTCCCCTATACAGTCTAATTCAGTGACGATTTCCTCACCGTCAATTTCTTCATTTATCAGATTAGCCTTTTTCCTTTTTATTTTTCTATAAGAAAACATAAATCTTTTTAGCACATTCGTAGCGTTTTCAATTGTCCTCGTCTTCTCATTTTCCTTGGATGGTTCACTTAGAGGACCATCATCCAAGGGCTTTTCGATTTCAATTTTGATTGATTTGTCATTCTATGAGTCATATAAAGAAAGATAATCCCTTTTGTATTGACCGAGGGAAGCAAAATACGATTCTCGAGAGCTAAATTGCTCTCCCCTATCGTTTTCCATCCAATCTTAGTTAGAAATTTCACCATCAGATACTTTGGTCACATCAAAGCATCCACCTTATCATGGGTTAGTCTCCTAAAGAAAGCATTGTAGCAAGAAGGCTGGTCCATTATGGCAAACAAGGTGTTGAAAGTTCTTGAATAAGGTGGAATCCCCATCTGCACTAGAAGCTTAATCTGATCTTCTGGAGTGGATCCTTTATTATTGGACCCGAAGATGGGCTCGAAGCCTTACTCTAGTTTTTCTTTTTGAATTCCCATATGATCGAAGGCATTCTTAAAGATAACATTCACCGTGCTTCTAGTATCAACTAGAATTTTGGTCACTATAGAAAGCCCGATCTGTGTAGTTATCATCAACGGATCATTGTGTGGATGGCGAACCCCTTTCAACTCTTGCGGGGTTACTGTTAATTTGGGAACCCGGAGCTGATATCTGCGATTTTTGAGTGGTGGCTATAACATCCCGCATTTTTAGATAATTAAATAACAAAATTAATTATTAAATATTGAAAATGAGCATTTTAGAATTGTTAGAATTTAGCTGCTTGAGTTGCACCATTGGGTCCGTGGGAATTTTCTGATCAATTTCCATATATAACTTGTCGAAATCCGAGCTAGTATGAAGAAGTTATGAGAGAAACAAGAAATCAGAATTATATTGCAATTAAACGAAATAATAATAATAATAAGACCCAAAGGGGTCGACCCTTGCTAGGTTCGAGTCGACCCATAGGTCGAACCGCACATAGCCCAGGTCGACCCGCATTAGTGCCTAGACGATTTTCCATCCAGGTACGAGCCGAAGAGTGTAAAATTGATTTTATTGTGAAATCCTGTGCGTTCATAGCTGCATCCGATGGTTCCTAGTGAGCCTATGGTGTGGTTGCACCAGATTAAATCTTCAAATCCGACGGCCTGAGAACCCTAAGCCACACTATAAATAGAATCCTAGGCCTAGCTATTTTCCTCATTCAGATGTTCTCCGAATTGGGTTCATTGCCTGAGGCTGAACCCTAAATAGAATATTTTTCTAGGGAGGAAATATTTTTAATAAAAATATTCTACACACTAGAAGTGGATCCAGGAAGGCCCAGGACAATAGCTTAGGACCACAGGTGGGTTTTTTGTAATTATTTTAGATTTGTAAGCAATTTAAATTAATAGGGTTCTCAATAGTTGTAGTTTTCTACTATTTTGAGACAGTTTTTATGTAAGTTTATTTACAATCAATTTTTAAGTAAATTTCAGAAGTTCTTTTCAGTCTATTTTTACTGAGTTATTTGATTCGGTTATTTGTGGTTATTTACAGTTATTTACATCTATTTTAAGTTGGAATTTAGCCTGTAAATTTTAGTTTCTTTTATAGAGATTTAATCCTTTTTGACACGAATAAAATATTAAAAAGATAAGAATTCGCAAATATGAATTAAAATAGAAAAACACTAAATTTACAGAAATCAGATGTAAAATGAGAAAAACTGAAATAAAATAGAGATAGAATGAAATAGGCAAATTTAAGATATTTGCAAGCATGATTATAACAACTTGTTATAACTAAAACGAGAAAATAGAAGAGTAACAGTTGCAAGAGCAATTATAATATGTAGGTTATAATTAAAAAGAAAGAAACAATAGAAGGGGCTTATTTAAAAATTTAGATCTTGGATTAAATTAATAAGCAAATATAACAGTAATGGACCGTACTGGTAGCATTCCCTTTCAGGTCTAGGACTGATGGTCTCACACCTGGGTGAGGTTGGGCATGCTTATGGTAGTTAGGTTAAATAAGTGGCCAATAGATAAAGGCTCAAATTTGGGGATTTGGGTAAAGGGCGCAAAGTTAGAAGATTTGTTTGTCAGGACCAGTACCAGCAACATTCCCTTTCAGGTCGAGGACTGATGGTCTCACACGTGGGTGAGGCTGGGTAGGATTATGCTAATTAGGGTAAATAAAGGGTCAAATAGGGGGCGATAGTTAGTGTACCGACGATGACTGAGCGTGCGACATCGATTAGGGTAAATAATTTGCTACTGCATCCTAAGCGCTAAGAGGTGTATTTTTTTGTGAGACCAACAGGATTGGCTCACAGTGGCACAACAGAGATAGGAAAGGCCGATCAATGGGTAGGATTAGGATTTCATCCTAATCAAGTTAGCAGTTGAGATAGGATTAGGGTTTCAGCATAATCACAGCAGTTCAAGACAAGTGCAAACAGTCAAACAGAATTAGAAACAGCATTTTATGCGAGTTTTATCTTTTCCGTATCTTCCTTTCATGCTAGAACTATTGCTTAGTCTATTACCTTTATCTTGCTTAGAAATGCTTGTAATTATCTTCACTCACCAGACTTATTGTCTGACCCACTCCTATATCTTTCCTTTTCCCCCAATAGGCCAACAGAGTTGATGATAGTTGATTCAGGTTGCTTGGAGATTCATTTCCGGAGTTTCCCTATTTCAGATGTATTCTTCTACTTTTCATCTTTTTCATTTGGCTTATGATGGATTGGCACTTGTGAGAGGGATTATTATTGTTACTTTTACTCTGTTTGTGTGAGACTGAGATGTATTTTCATAAGACATGAGAGATTTTGAGTTTTTGAGCCATGCTATGTTTTTATGACTTATTTTGAGGTGAAGATTAATTCTGAATGATAAGTTATAATTTAAAAGTTTTCCGCTGCTTTTACTTATTTGTCATGTGAATCTTAGTCTTTGTGATGCTTTAGCTATACCTATAATGCACCACATCCTTTGGTGTGCCTTTTTGGGAATACTAAGGGGTGTGAGGTGTTTCATTTGGTATTAGAGCCTAAGGTTACAGGATTCCTAAAAACTTGTTTAAAAAGTAAAGTATTTTTCAAAGGTAACATATCTTCAAACTAAAAGTAATTTTCAGGAAGAAACTCTTATTATAAAAATAGTTTCCAAGTATAAGAGAGTTTTTATAAAAATCGCCTCAAAGTCCAGTTCAACCTTCTTTCGATTCTTTCAAGCCAAAATTTTCCTTTCTTTGCATAGAATGGGGGATGCCCCAAATCTTCCAAAGGGTGTCCAAGTCCCTGGCTGGTTCCGTAGATACCTCTAAGCTACGAGAGCAGAGGTGCAAGGGCAAGCGCCCAATGTAGCACTGGCGGGTGGAGGTCCCATTAATCCACATGTAGTATCCAATTTTACAAAGCTATGCAAGGACTTCGCTAATCTTAGAGGCAAGACATTTTCTAGCATAGAGGATTTCATATAGGCACAAACTTGGTTGAGGAATACGAAGTAGATATTTAGGTTGTTAGGATTGGAGAACCGATAGAGAATTCAGCTTGCATCTTGGCAGCTGAAGGGAGAGGATTATTACTGGTGGGAGATTATAAAGATGGACGGTAGAGACATTGGTTGGGTTGGATTTCAGGAAAGGTTTGAGAGAAAGTTCTTATCGCAAGCCGAGGAAAGCATGCAGTTGGAGAAGTTCATTAGTCAGAAGCAGGGGAGTCTTTCGGCGAAAGAGTATATAAATCAGTTTAATGAGTTATCATGGTTCGGGATGGAGCTTGTTAATACACTGCATAAGTTGGCCACCAAGTTTGCTAAGGGTTTGAACTAGCCCCTCTAAGGGTTGGCATTGACACATGTACCTATGGGAGCGACGTATGAGTCACTTGTCGAAATGGCCCTCATATCAGATGTTGCTAAGGAAGAAGAAGTTAAAGAGGTTCCTTAATCAGAAAACTCTAAGAAGCACTAGTGGAAGAATAAGAAGGATAAGGACAAGAAGAAAGGAGGAGGACCTCAAAAGGGACGGATCAAGAAGGGCGAGAAGTGTCATAATTTTGGATTGGTTGGGCATTACCCAAAGGACTGTAAGAAGGACACGATGAAGGGGAGGTGTTACAGCTATGGGCAGCCTGGACACATTAGTAGAGCTAGTCCTCAGAGGACGGGGTAGAGAGCAGGCGCACCTACGGTACAAGTACAGGCTTTGGATGTAGCACCTTCTAGTAGTGGACCGGACTGAGGTAGAAAAGTCTCTGTAGAAGGTTTGATCTCTATTTTGGATTTTCCTATTCGAACTCTTTTTTACTCCAGAGCATCGCATTCTTTCATTTCTAGATCCTTGGTTGATTGTTTGCACTTAGATATCTCTCTAGTTATAGACCCTATAGTTGTTTCAAACCCCATAGAAGGATCAGCACATTTATTCGTGATTTGTAGGGTTTGAAAATTTTATATACTACGTGTAGAGTTTGATTGTAATGCCTATGTACTAGGATTTCCCGGATATGGGATGATTTTTGGGATGGACTGGTTATCCACTTATGCTGCGATGTTGGACTATAAGAGGAGAGACGTCAGGCTAGGGACATGTAGCGGACGGACCCTCGAGGTTTCTTACGACCCACAGGGGTTAGTCATCTTGAGCTTCCTTTATTCCCTTGGTTCATCACTAGGAGAGTTAGATTCAGTTCCAGTTGTTAGAGATTTCCCAGACATTTTTGATGTGGTTAAGGGGCTACCCCCTAAGCGAGAGATCGACTTTAGGATCTATCTAAATGACAATGTTAAGCCAGTGGCATTGCCCATGGGACATATGGCTCCTAGGGAGAGGAAGGAGTTAAGTAAGCAGATTGGTGAGCTATTCGAGAAAGGCTTCATTGGATGGAGCAAATCTGAGACGCCCCACCTCGAGACCCGCATTAACAAAGAGTATTACTGGAAAATACTGTCTGCTAATGCAGAGAATAGGGCTGGATTGAGCGACCATTTATAGCCTTGTCTTAAATATCTACTGAATACGTCGAAAAATTCCATATTTTTTTTCTATCTCAAGTGGATAGACATACCCAATAAATACTTAATACAAAGCCATATGTGGATATAGGATCTATCAGAACAAAATACAACAACTCAAATGCAAAACACATCATAGTACAGCAGATAATCCCATATACACACATATAAAGATACATCACAAAGTATACAAAATGATACATCACATATGTGGTATGACGACCACAATACAAACACGAGTCAAAAGAATATACATATCATAGTAGCAAACCAAAAAGGACTACATAAAAAGCTATAACAAAAAGAGCTAGCAGAATAGAGTCCATACGGAAGCAGAATAGGCTAAGTCCAAATGTACCTAACTTGAAACACCTCGGTCTGACCCGAATATTAAATACACGGGCCAGTCTAGCTAAACAAATCAGTTAATAGAGATAAGCGATAATACGAGCATAAGGATAATGTGATAATATTCTCGAGTAAGAAGGGACAACTAAAATGTATGATTATATCAATTGATAAAATGGTATCATTACAGAAACATATAATCTCAAAAGAGATAAAATAACCCATAATATGCTAAAAGTAGTGAGCCTCATAACATCGGCATTCATAAAACATCAAATATGGTTTAGCGGAAAACCTAAACCCGCCATCTTGGCAAACACAAAACATGCATAAAGAGATCTCATCTCAAACACGCCCAAAGGCAAATATATCTCCAAAGAGGAGAATAAATCTCAAGTAAACGCCAATAGGCAAATCTCATATAACGCCAGTGTAGGCAATTCCAATCTCAAAAATAGAACTTCCAAGAGTTCAAATTCCCAAAAGGTAATCGCCACAAATATATATCGAATGGTTCAAAGGACCAATTCCAAAAAGGGGCGATACACTAGGGAAAATAGTTAAAGAAACCATCTCAAAAGTGTTTGCACGTGCATGATGCCAAAGCCTTGCCAAGTACTGTTATCTCAAATAGGTACCTCGCCCGAAGGCAAAACGTCACAACGACAAATACGCCGCAATGGCAAATACGTCGCAATGACAAACGTCTCGAAGACAAACACGCCGCAATGGCAAATACACCGCAATGGTAATGACCCGAAGGTCCAGTACTGGCATGCCGCAATGGCAAATGTGTCACAAACTATCGAATAAGAACCCGAATAGTGTTAACGTGCGTCCCATACCACACGTTCGCACTAAACGGTTTGCTAATTGCCAGTAAATTTCACACTTAAAGCAGTAAAATTTTTACCTCATCTCATCGGTAAACTCGACCCGAAGGTCAAAACAATCAAACAGACAAGTCAGGAATTAACCGATAAGATAAACGCACGTGTCCCATACCACGTGTTTTACCAAACCATTAAATTCTTTTTCTCATTCGCTCGAATAGTGCAAAAACATGTATTTTATATATAAAATAATTTATTTGAGAAAACAAGCTTTTAAAACCATTTTCCGAAATCAATTTTAAAGACAATATTTTAAAATTCCCTTATTATAGAGAATAAATAGATTTTATAGCTTAAAATAATTTAAAAATATTACATAATAATTATTTTGAAAGCCAACTTATTTTAAAAATTATTTCAAAATTGTTTGGAAAAATCTGTGCTCGAAATCAAAGAAATCACTCAAAACTGTCATTCAAATTTAATTCAAATTTGAATTTCAAATTCATCAAAACGTGGCTAGCCTATTGACAGGCATCATAGCCCTCAAAACATTTCAGAAATATCACAAAACATGAAGTAAAAGTCAAAAATCGGAAGGAAAATGAACATTTTTTTAATAAAGATAAACAGGTCAAGGCCCAAGTACAAAAGTTCGGGTAACCTAAAACAATATCACCCGAAAGCCAAAATAAAGCACACACCCAGATCTAGGGTTGCCGACATATCTCGATAATTCCAAAAGCTCTCAAAAAACAAATTAATGGCGATCGAGAAACTCTCCGCTAAGTCTCTCTTCCTCCATACTTAGCTCTGCTCGACTCTCCACGCTCCCAATACGATAGGCTGCTGTTGAAGCATCCACGCATTCCTTGAGTATTCGCTTTAACACATTCGTTTCTCTGATGAAGGTCGATCCTCGGTGTACTAGCAGATCTGAGTTCGATACAACTCAGATCTGTTAGTTTCTTCCCTGTAGACGTCTCATCGCCAGTATTATGGTTCCAGCTCCGCCAGTAAATCTCGCTAGCTTGTTGATTGAAGTTTCTGTCAGTAGCTATTGAGCTCTGATGAGGAACATTAGTATCATTATACTGCTGCTTGCCATAAGAATTTTTAGCATGAGCGAGAAAGAATTCCAGATGTTTGCTGCCAGCTTCGTGGCTCCATTCATCAGCAAGGAAGAAAAATTTGGTTTGATCCCTGATTTTCTTCTTTGATTTCTGAAGAATAACTCTGCTCTTTGTGTCGATAAGTATCCATTTCTTCTCTTTTTTCACACTACTATTATTATGAGTTCTGCAGTTCCTTTCTTTCCAAATATGATACACCGCAGTAGTTAACAGTATGTTCGCATAATCTCTCTCACTACTTTTACCTTTGAAATTGTTGTTGATATGCTGTATGGCTTGAATTAGATCCATCTGACCATTGTTAGTAATTTGCAGTATGTTCTGTATGTTATTCCATATGTAATAAGAGTAGCTGCATTCAAAAAACAAATGATTAGCATCTTCATTTACTAGATTGCATAGGGAACATAGTGAATTATTGGATTTTCCCCATTTATTAAATCTATCCCAAGTTGGCAATCTATTGTTGACTGCAAAATAAGTACAGAAAGCCATTTTGGGACAATTCACTTTGTTCCATATGCAATTGTACCAGTCAACATTAGGAAGTTTATTTCTATTGCTTTCCCATGTAATTTTAAAAGAAAACTTCCCTCTAGTATTAGCTATCCACTCCCAATAATCACTGTCTGCATGAACATCAATAGGAATTTGACAAATAATATTTTTATGAGGATATGTGATAGGATGCATCTGTGGCTGCCATTGATTGTCTTTAATAATCATTGCCACAGTGTCATTAACCCCCCCACAAATAACTAAACTATCCCAACCCACTTTATTCACAAAGGATTCATTTTTAAACCAGGGTTCAAACCAAAGACTAGTTTGATCTCCTGACTTAAATCTTCTTTCCAGAAAAGATTTACCAATATTTCTACAGTCAAGAATTTTTTTCAATGTATAAGACTGATTATTTTTAGGTAAGACTGTCCAAAAATTATCATTCTTAAGGTATTTGGATCTCATCCATTTGGCCCAAAGAGAATCTGCATTCACAAATCTCGAAAATAATTTTAAATGACATGTAATAATGAGATCCTTCATATTTCTAATACTTAATCCCCCATCTTTTTTAGCCTGCACACTTTATCCCAACTGATTTTATGATATTTGCCTCTCCATAAAAAATCAGCACATCTACTTTCAATCTTTTTAATTGAGGCAGCAGGGATATGAAAAGTTTGTATCCAATAAAGAATAATTGCATATATAACAGTTTTAATAAGCTCCATTATGCCTGCTATTAAAAGAAGTTTACAAGACCAAGTTTCCATTTTATCTTGAATTTTATCTATAAAAATAGAGCAATCAGAATCTCTTATCTGATTAATAGATAAGGGAAGACCTAGGTATTTTATAGGCAGATTGCCTTCTAAAATGTTTAGAGAATCTAAAATCTCATTTTTATCTCTACAGTTTTTATTGAAGTATGCTTTACTTTTGTGTTCATTTAGTTGTAGACCAGCATACTTAAGCAATTTGACAAAAAAATTTTAATACCATCAGCATTGGTTTTATTAGCTTTGACAAAAACCATTAAATCATCAACATATATAAAATGATTAAAACACTTGGGCAAAATAATACCCAGGTTTGAAATCTTCTCTGGATTCAACTTTCAGATATAAAACAGGTGGCCGAACAACCTTCGATTGAACTAAAAATTGGTGTGCGTAAAGTATAAATTTTCATCTTTCAAACAAAAAAGAATCAATGAATTCCAAAAGAAATTGAAAAGGTTACGCTATCTCAAACATGGACTCAGACCATGTTTGTAATAGTTCAACAAAAATGTGCCCAAACCTAAAAATCAATTCTGGGTTCAACTTCCAAACAAAAAACAGAGCATGAAATGAAATCAGATTGGGCTCAAAATTCGTGTGCATATAGTAGAAGACTTTCTCTTTCAAACAAAAAAATAATCATGCAATTTTGATAAAGTATGAGGAAGTTATGATGTCTCAAAGTTAAACCCAGGCATTGTTTTAACTGTAAAAATCTAGCAAAAAAATGTTCTGAAGCACAGTTCGGCAGCATATTTCTATAAGCTATATCGGTCGAAATCACTTGAAATTTGTTACGCTTATAGTACAAAACTTTATATTTCAAAAAAAAAAGAATCACGCAATTTCAGTAAGAAATGAAAGAGTTATGCTATCTCAAACATGGACTCAGGCCATGTTTGCAGCAACTCAGAAAACACAATTTCTACAGGCGGAAAAACTGTGTTTGGTTGATTTTGCAGCAATGGTTTGAACACTCAAATGACAATAATTTTCGATCAAATTTTGGAGAAAAAAAGTTCAACATATAAACTTGACTCAGAAAAAGATCCGGCAGCATTTCGTTGCAAGAGATGAAAGTTATAGACAACCAACGTTTGCACTTGAGGCCAGAAATGAAAACAGGAATAGCAATGAACAAAAACTTGTACAACCAACGAATTTAGCTACTGATTCAATTTTTTTGGCCAGTAGATGTGAGATTTTAGTCTCACCTTGCTGATTTGTTGCAAAAGCTCGGATTTTTGATGAAAGGAGGAAGCTTTGCTTGAGATTATAAGCCTTGAGAACCTGTAGAAAGCAATTACAGAACATGCAAAACAAATACAATAAAAAATTTAGAAACTTCTTACTATAAAAGGAATTTGGCGATGAAATTGTATGATTTGGATTTGTATACCTTTTATTTATCTCTAACTTGCAAAAAGACTTGAATTTTGGTTGAACTTGCTGAAGAAATTAGCTTGGTTTTGCAAAATTGGTAAAGATGTTTCTTATTTTCTATTTCAGCTGGAGGAAGAAGGAGGATTGGAAAAATAATGTACAGCCAACTCCTTTTCTCCTTCTTACTAGCCAAGGCTAATGGGCTATGGTGGGTTTGAAAATAAAAGAAAATATAATGGTTAAGGTTAAAAATCAACACTTAACAAAGAAATATGTGTATATATCACATATCCACAAATAAAAATTCATTTTCTACCTATTTGCACAAAAGAAAAATATGAAAATTTTCATACTTGAAAAATAAAACATTTCTTACCATATAAAAAGATTAATTTATATTTTTAAAACATTTTTATTATTAATATCCTTTATTTAACAAAAATACACCATTTATTCAAATAAATGAATAAAACATTGTTTTTAACTTCTAAAATTCCACAAAATTTATTTTCTCACTTAAAAAAATATTTCAAACCATTTTAAAACATTATTTATAGCCCAAACTTATTTTTAACCCAATTTCCACCTTTTATTTCAGTAAACCACCTTTAAAATTTACATAATTCTTTTAAAAATTATTAAAAGAAGCAATTAGACAATAATTAATATAATTATTGCATTTTCTCTAAAATGATATCATTTCCAATATTTAAAGCCCCTATTCCATTTATTATCACTCCAAACAAAACAGAATAAAGCTTTGAATTTCATTTTCTCATTTTAAATTCCAAAATCCATTGTTTATTCCAAATAAACAATTTAATTTCTCCAATTTTAATTTAATTTATAATATTAAATTATAATTATCATTATAATTCAATATTGAAAGGTAATCTCCAAACTAAGGTTGTTACAGACTCCCCCACTTATCAAAATTGCATCCTCGCAATTCCTTGAGAAGAATTTGTATTCAACTATTTAATTTCATCACTCAAAAGGAAAGAAAATAAGCTTGAGATAAAGAGATATTCTCACCATCGCTATGCGAAGATAAAAAACCGGGATATGAATGCTTGAAAAACTTTCTGGTTTCCCAAGTGTAGTCATTGGGATTAGCGGACCATTGAACTTTAACAAGCGGCACGTCCTTGTTTCGAAGGTGTATCACCTCCGAAGTAAGTACGCGAAACGGCTGCTGCACAACAGATAGGTCTGGTGAGATCTCAAGCTCTTGCAAATCAGGAGAATCGATAACAGAATCTGACTCTCGAAGACACTTCCAAAGCTGAGAGACGTGAAACACGTCATGAATGCCAAATAGAGAAGCTAGAAGTGAAACTCTATAAGCCACAGGGCCAATACGTTCAGTAATAGGAAATGGTCCTATAAAGCGAGGAGCCAATTTCCCAATCGTACTAAAACGCATAACCCCCTTCAAAGGAGAAACATGAATAAAGACAAGATCACCAACCGAGAACTCGAGAGGCTACCTACGGTTGTCCGTGTAGGATTTCTGGCAGCTCTGTGCCTCTTTCTTCTCTGACGAATAAGATCAATCTTCTCAGAAGAATCACGAAAAGAATCTTGGCTAAGAATAGGCTTCTCACTAGATTCCAACGAACAAGAAGGTGATCAACATGGCCTTTCGTATAAGGCTTCGAAAGGAGCCATACCGATACTGGACTGAAAACTATTGTTGTAGGAGAATTCCACAAGAGGTAGGTGATCCTCCCAACTACCACCGAAATGTAGAATGCAAGCACGGAGAAGATCCTTGAGAATACGATTCATCCGTTCAGTCTATCCATCAGACCGTGGATGATATGCTGTGCTGAAGTTAAGGTTTGTTCCAAAAGCTTGCTGAAAACTCTGCAAGAAATGACTCATGAATAACAGGTCATGGTCACAAACAATCGAACTAGGAACACCGTGAAGTCTCATGATTTCCTTGATATACAACTTGGCCAAATGAGAAGCACTGTTATTAAACTTAATAGGAATGAAATGAGCTAATTTGGTAAGGCGATCAACAATAACCCAATTGCTAGAATGGCCCGATCTCGAACGAGGTAGGCCGTCAATGAAATCCATCGAAATCTGATCCCATCTCTATAATGGAATCTCTAGAGGCTGAAGGAGACCAGAAGGGCGCTGATGTTCGGCTTTGATACGTTGACAAGTCATGCAATTACTCACATAACTCGCCACATCGCGCTTCATGCCTTCCCAATAATACAGGCGATGCATATCGGCATACATCTTACTACTGCCAGGATGAATGGTATACTTAGAATGATGACAGTCATCGAGAATGTCATGCCTAAATGTAGAATCAGAAGGCACAACAAGACGGTTCTTCTTGTGAAGACACCCATGAGAATCAATGCTAAATTCCCTCAACTCCTCGTCACGGGACTCAGACTCACAAATTTGGATAAGGTGCACAAGATCGGGATCACACTGCTGAGCATCGGCAATACGATCCAATAAGCTGGGTCGAGCTTCCAAACTGAATAATAAAATAGGAGAATCAAAAGATGGAGCTCAATCACGAATATCACAAAGGGATAAGGTCTCAAGAAAATCCCACTCAACTAGCATCAAAGAAACAATAACCGAATGTTTGCGACTAAGCGCATCAGCAACACGGTTACCCTTACCAGGGGTATACTAGATATCGAAGTCATATGAGGCAAGGAACTCGAGCCAACGTTGTTAACTCATATTGAGCTCCTTCTGTGTGAACAGGTATTTCAAGGACTTGTGATCGGTGTATAGAATGAAGTGCTCGCCTAATAGATAATGGCACCAAATATTCAAGGCGAAGATAATGGCGGCTAACTCAAGGTCATGAGTGGCATAGCGTACTTCATTCGGTCGCAGTTGCCTAGAAGCATATGCAACTACCTGATCCTTCTGCATAAGCATGACACTAAGGCCACAATGACTAGCATCGATGTAGACAATAAGATCTTGATTCCCTTCGGGAACCACTAGAATAGGAACATTAGTGAGACGCTCCTTGAACTGCTAAAAAGAAGCTTTACACTTTTCGGACCAAATAAATCGAACTCCTTTCCGAGTAAGGCTGGTGAGAGGAAGCACAATGCAGGAAAAATCCTTAGTGAATCGACGGTAATAACCCGCCAATCCAAGGAAGCTACGAATCTCATGAACATTCTCAGGCCTCTTCCAATTCTGGATCGATTTGATCTTCGAAGGATCGACTGAAATGCCTTCGGAAGAAACAACGTTGTCTAAGAACTTAACCTTATTCTCCCAGAAATGGCACTTGGTGAATTTGGCTTTAAGCTGATGGTGACGAAGAGTACTCAAGACAATTCCCAAGTGATTAGCATGCTCGGCTTCAGATTTCGAATAGACATGGGTGTCGTCGATAAGATCAACAAAGAACACAAGGACGAACTTATCGAGATATTCTTGGATACTCAATTCATAAGATCAACAAAGAAAGCAGGAGTGTTCGTCAAACCGAACAGCATAACGAGCCACTGGTAAGATCCATATCGAGTGTGGAAAGCAGTAAGAGGAATGCTATCTTCCGCAACTCGGAGCTGATGAAAACCAGCGGCATGGTCGAGCTGAGAGAAGACCTTGGCGCCACTCAATTGAACGAACATATCGTCGATCCTAGGTAATGGATACCTATTCTTGATGGTCAACTCGTTAAGCTTGCGATAGTCGATGCAAAGCCTAAGAGTTCCATCAGACTTCTTTACGAAGACGACTGCGGCATCCCACGGTGAAAAACTAGACTGAATCAACTACTTGGACTCAAGCTCCAAAAGCTGCTTCTTGAGTTCCTCATTTTCCTTTGTAGGCATCCTCGTGGGAGGACGACTAACTGGCTGCACGCCTGGAATGAGATCAATGTGGAACTCAATCGCCCACTTGGGTGGCAAACCAGAAACAGGCTCAAATACATCAGATAAGTCACAAACAATAGGAATTCAAGATATATCATTAGCATCTTGTTAGTCTGGAGAATATAAAGCCACTACGGAATTATCCACATTCCAAAGAACAAGTGATAGCTGAGTAGACGAATCTGGATGTCGAAGATATAAAATTTTCTCAGAACAAATAATCCTGGCATCGTATCGCACTAGCCAGTCCATACCCAAAATCATATCAAATCCCAAATATGAAATAACGTGCAGATTCGCACGAAAAGAAAAGCCACATAAAACAATCTCAACATCATCACAAAGCATGCTAAGGGTTGCAGATCCCTCGATAGGATTCGCAATCCTCAATGAAGTAATCATACAAGAAACATCTAAAGACAAATCATCGACGAGCTTCTTCGATACGAATGAATGTGACGCACCCGTATCGAAAAGGACTCGAATAGAACGATCACGGAACAACAATGAACCTTCAAGAATAGAAGGAGAAGTACCTCTGCGCTGAGAAGAAACTCCAGAAGCATCCACTACATTCAGCTTACCAGTTTTAGAATTATTCGGAGCAATATGACAAGTGGAAATACGATGGCCTTCATTCTTGAAATAATGGCATAAGAGAGGCTTAGAACAATCTCGAATCATATGGTCAGGAGAACCACAATTGAAACACCCCTTTCGAGTAGGAGGTGCTCCATTAGACTTGGAATTAGGACTAGATCCAACAGGCTTCTTCTTCTTGGAAGGGAAGAACTTTGGCTTATGAAATTGGAACTTCTTCTTATTGGGGTTCTTGCGAATCTCAACCTCATCACCACTTTCGCACTCCTTCTCGACTGCTTCGAGATGAAGCGCCGAGTCAACCAACTCCTCGAAAGAAAGCTTTAGCTGGAGCATCAAAGACATCTTCAAATACTTCTTAAGACCGGAGACAAACTTCAGATTATTCTTATAAGAGGTGCTAATGTATTCAAAACCATACTTAGATAAGGCCTCGAATGATGAAACATAATCAGAGATGGATGATTACCCTTGCTTCAACTCGAGGAAGCGATGGGCTAATAAAGCTTTCTAAAATTCAGGAACGAATTTGAGCTCGAATCATTCCCGAAACTGAGTCCAAGAAAGAGTAGACTCATCGAGCTTGGCTATGAGAAGCTCGTACCAATCAAGGGCACGCTCTTGCAATAGGCTAGATGCTACAAGAACTCTATCGTGATCAGAAAGATCCATGCGAGAGAAGATGAGCTCGCATGTACGAATCCAAGCTTGGACCTCAAGAACGGACTCGGACCCTTTAAACGGCTTTCCTCCGAGATGAGAGAAATCACTGCACAAGCATGCAAAGATAGACTTGCATGAAGGAGATGCTCGAGTTGGAGCTAGAGGCTGAGTGCTCCTAAATAACTCCATAAACACATCAGCAGACATATAAACTTCGTCCTGATGCGAGCCGCTGGATTGCCCAACATCCGAGCGTCGTCCTATGCCTCATCCAGCCATTAGCTGAAAGTTAAGATAAGATAAATATTATTCGCATGGTAGATATCATTAATTCAAATATGGAATACTACGGAATTAAAATACATTCCTAGACGTATTCCCAAACTTCTATCTACCCCAAAGGACATGGAAAGAATAAAGGCTCGATGACTCAAGGATTCGTAACATTTGTATTACACTTTGATGTACCGTAATATTTGTTTCTATTCTGTGTTTATCGTATTTTGTTCTAAACTTGGCTCTGATGCCAAGCTATAACACCCCACTCCGAGAACCACATTAACAAAGAGTATTACTGGAAAATATTGTCTGCTAATGCAGAGAATAGGGAAGGATAGGAGCGACCATCTATAGCCTTGTCTTAAATATCTATTGAATACGTCGAAAAATGCCATTTTTTTCTATCTCAAGTGGATCGACATATCCAATAAATACTTAATACAAAGCCATATGTAGCTATAGGATCTATCCGAACAAAATAAAACAACTCAAATGCAAAACACATCACAGAACAGCAGATAATCCCATAGACATACATATATAGATACATCAAAGAGTATACAAAATGATACATCACATATGTGTTACGACGACCACAATACATGCACAAGACAAAAGAATATACATATCAGAGTAGCAAACCAAAAAGGACTATATAAAAAGCTATAACAAAAAGAGCTAGCAGAATAGAGTCCATGCGGAAGCAGAATATGCTAAGTCCAAATGTACCTAACCTTAAACACCTCGGTCTGACCCAAATATAAAATACACGGGTCAGTCTAGCTAAACAAATCAGTTAATAGAGATAAGCAATAATATGAGCATAAGGATGATGTGACAATATTCTCGAGTGAGAAGGGACAACTAAAATGTATGATTATATCAAGTGATAATATGGTATCACTATAGAAACATATAATCTCAAAAGAGATAAAATAATCCATAAAATGCTAAAAGTAGCGAGCCTCATATCATCGGCATTCATAAAACATCGAATATGGTTTAGGGGAAGACCTAAACCCGCCATCTTGGCAAACCCAAAACATGCATAAAGAGATCTCATCTCAATCATGCCATAAGGCAAATATATCTCCAAAGAGGAGAATAAAATCTCAAGTACACGCTTAAAGGAAAATCTCATATAACGCCAGTGTAGGCAATTCAAATCTCAAAAATAAAACTTCCAAGAGTTCAAATTCGCAAAAGGTAATCGCTACTAATATATATCGAATGGTTCAAAGGACCAATTCCGGAAAGGGGCGATACAGTAGGGAAAATAGTCAAAAAAACCATCTCAAAAGTGTTTGCACGTGTGTGTGGCCGAAGCCTTGCCAAGTACTGTTATCTCAAATAGGTACCTCGCCCGAAGGCAAAACATCATAATGACAAATACGCCGTAATGGCAAATACACCGCGATGGCGAACGTCTCGAAGACAAATACGCCGCAATGGCAAATACGCCGCAATGACAATTACCTAAAGGTCCAGTACTGGCACGCCGCAATGGCAAATGTGTCACAAACTATCGAATAGGAACCCGAATAGTGTTAACGTGTGTCCCATACCACACGTTCGCGCTAAACGGCTTACTAATCGCCAGTAAATTTCACACTCAAATCCGTAAAAAGTTTACCTCATCTCATCAGTAAACTCGACCCGAAGGTCAAAACAATCAAACAGACAAGTCAGGAATTAACCGATAAGATAAACGCACATGTCCCAAACCACGTGTTTTACCAAACCGTTTAATTCTCCTTCTCATTCGCTCGAATAGTGCAAAAATGTGTATTTTATATATAAAATAATTTATTTGAGAAAACAAGCTTTTAAAACCATTTTCCAAAATCAATTTTGAAGACAATATTTGAAAATTCCCTTATTGTAGAGAATAAATAGATTTTATAGCTTAAAATAATTTAAAAATATTACATAATAATTATTTTAAATGCCAACTTATTTCAAAAATTATTTCAAAATTGTTTGGAAAAATCTGTGCTCGAAATCAAAGAAATCACTCAAAACTGTCATTTAAATTTAATTCAAATTCAATTCAAATTTGAATTTCAAATTCATCAAAACTTGGCTAGCCTATTGATAGGCATCATAGCGCTTAAAAAGTTTCAGAAATATCACAAAACATGAAGTAAAAGTCAAAATCTTCTTTGGGTTTAAATTTCGGACATAAAACAGGTGACCGAACGACCTTTGATTGAACTAAAAATTGGTGTGCATAAAGTAGAAAACTTCATCTTTCAAACAAAAAAAGAATCATGCAATTTCGATAAAGTATGAGGATGTTATGATGTCTCAAAGTTAAAACCAGGCATTGTTTTCACTGTAAAAATCTGGCAAAAACATGCTCCGAATCACTGTTCGACATCATATTTCTATAAGCTATATAGGTCGAAATAACCTGAAATTTGGTACGCTTATAGTAAAATACTTTATATTTTAAACAAAACAAGAATCACGCAATTTCAGTATGAAATGAAAGAGTTATGCTATCTCAAACGTGGACTCAGGCCATGTTTGCACCAACTCAGAAAACACTTTCTACAGGCAGAAAAACTGTGTTTTGTTGATTTTGCAGCAACGGTTTGAACACCCAAATGACAATATTTTTCATTAAAATTTTGCAGAAACAAAGTTCAACATATAAAATTGACTCAGAAAAAGATCCGACAGCATTTCGTTTCCGGAGATGAAAGTTATGGACAACCAAAGTTGGCGGTTGAGGCCAGAAACGAAAACAGGAACAGCAATGATAAAAAACTTGTATAACCAACGAATTTAGCTACTGATTCAATTTTTTTGGCCAGTAGATGTGAGCTTTTAGTCTCACCTTGCCGATTTGTTGCAAAAGCTTGGATTTTTGATGAAAGGAGGAAGCTTTGCTTGAGATTATAAGCCTTGAGAACCTGTAGAAAGCAATTACAGAACATGCAAAACAAATACAGTAAAAAATTTAGAAACTTCCTACTATAAAAGGAATTTGGTGATGAAATTGTATGATTTGGAGTTGTATACCTTTTATTTCTCTCTAACTTGCAAAAGGACTTGAATTTTGGTTGAATTTGCTGAAGAAATTAGCTTGGTTTTGAAAAATTGGTGAAGATGATTCTTATTTTCTATTTCAGTGGAGGAAGAAGAAGGAGGACTGGAAAAAGAACGTACAGCCAACTCCTTTTCTCCTTCTTACCAGGCCAAGGCTAAATGGGCTAAGGTGGGTTTGAAAATAAAAGGAAATATAATGGTTAAGGCTAAAAAATCAACACTTAACAAATAAGTATGTGTGTATATCACATATCCACCAATAAAAATTCATTTTCTTCTTATTTGCACAAAAGAGAAATATGAAAATTTGCATACTTGAAAAATAAAACATTTCTTACCATATAAAAAGATTAATTTATATTTTTAAAACATTTTTATTATTAAAATCCTTTATTTAACAAAAATACATCATTTATTCAAATAAATGAATAAAACATTGTTTTTAACTTCTAAAATTCCACAAAATTTATTTTCTCACTTATAAAAATATTTCAAACCATTTTTAAACATTATTTATCGCCAAAAATTATTTTTAACCCAATTTCCACCTATTATTTCAGTAAACCACCTTTAAAATTTACATAATTCTTTTAAAAATTATTAAAAGAAGCAATTAGACAATAATTAATATAATTATTTCATTTTCTCTAAAATGAAATAATTTTCATTATTTAAATCCCCTGTTCCATTTGTTATCACTCCAATCAAAATAGAATAAAGCTTGGAATTTCATTTTCTCATTTTAAATTTCAAAATCCATTGTTTATTCTAAATAAACAATTTAATTTCTCCAATTTTAATTTAATTTACAGTATTAAATTATAATTATCATTATAATTCAATATTGAAAGGTAATCTCCAAACCAGGGTTGTTACAATATCTAAGTGGGGGGCGCCGATTATCTTCGCTACAAAGGCAGATGATTCCCTTCGACTTTGCGTAGACTGTAGAGAGTTGAATAAGCTCACGAAAAAGAACCATTTCCCACTTTCTAGGATAGACGATCTTTTCAATCAGTTGGTTGGCTCTTCAGTATTTTCTCAGCTTGACTTAGCCATTGGATTTTATTAGCTTAGGGTCGTTGACGATAGCGTCGATAAGACAGCATTTAGGACACCCGATGGATTCTTTGAGTGGTTGGTTATGCCATTTGGGTTGACCAATGCCCCGGCCTATTTTGTAGATCTAATAAGCCATGTTTTTCGAGATGTCCTAAATAAGTTCGTTGTAGTATTTATGGATGACATTCTAATGTTTTCCAAGATTATGGAAGAGCGTGTTATTCATCTTGAGGAGGTTCTTCGTACACTTCGTGTTCATCAGTTGAAAGCAAAATTCTCTAAGTGTCACTTTTTGCGTGAGGAGGAGCATTTCTTGGGGCATGTAGTCTCAAGAGAGGTTATAGCAGTGGATCCCACTAAGGTAGCAATGGTACAGGATTGGAAGGCCCCGAAGAACACTACCGAAGTTAGAAGCTTCCTAGTTTTGGTTGGTTATTATAAGAAGTTTATCAAAGATTTCGCTAAGATTTCAGCACCGCTTACTTGCCTCACTAAGAAGAATGCGGCATTCGTGTGGGATGTGGATTGTGAGGATTCCTTCATGATGCTAAAGTGGTCCCTTACTAGTGCATCAGTGTTAGTTTTACCCAACGGAGCTAAGCCTTTTATAGTATACACTGATGCATGTGGGACTAGCCTTGGGGCAGTATTGATGCAGGATGGGAGGGTAGTATGCTATGGGAGTAGACAGTTGAGAACTCATGAGAATAACTACCCCACCCATGACTTGGAGCTAGCTGCAATTGTTTTCGCGCTGAAGTCTTGGAGACATTACTTGCTAGGAGAGAGGTTCGAGCTTTTCACTGACCATAAATCATTGAAGTACCTGTTCTCACAAAAGGATTTAAACTTGAGGCAGCGACATTGGATGGAGTTTCTGGCATCACATGAATTTGAGATAGCTTACACCCCTGGCAAGGGGAACATGGTTGCGGATGCATTAAGTAGGAAGAGAACAACCCTTAGCCCAATGTTCGTGGAGTGGAAAAGCTTAGAGTTTATTTCCACCTTTGATTTTAAGCCCTCTACGGACATTACTCCTGGATTATTGGCACGGCTTAAGGTTAAGCCTACCCTCATAGATCAGAATGACTCAAGGTAGCGAGAGGATTCAGAGCTTGTGGATATTTTGGATAGGATTAGCAGAGGAGAGGACTGTAGACATCTCCAATGCTATTCCATCGATAAAAAAGGGTGGCTAAGGCGAGATGGAAGACTTTGTGTCCCCCGCACTGGTGATTTGATTAGTGAAGTTCTAGCAAAAGCACACAATTCTCGGATGATTATTCATCCGGGTGGTGATAAGATGTATAGGGACATGAAGAGATTTTTTTATTGGAGTGGCATGAAGGAGGGTGTAGTAGAGTCTGTGGCTAAGTGTCTTGTGAGCTAGAGGGTTAATGCGGAGTAGTAGAGGCCTGGCAGATTACTTCAACCATTAGATGTACCCGAATGGAAGTGGGATAGTGTTTCGATGGACTTCATAGATTGTTTACCACGATCTAGGAAGGGGAATACCATTATTTGGGTGATTGTATATCATTTGACTAGAAGCGCACACTTTATTCCGGTCAAGAGTAAGAGGACAACACCTTATTTGGCATCCATATACTTTCGTGAGATAGTCCGACTTCATGGAGTTCCCTCTAGCATAGTGAGAGACAGAGACCCTATCTTTACTAGCGAGTTTAGGAGGAGCTTGCAAGAGGCTTTAGGGAGACAGCTTAGATTGAGTACGACCTATCACCCTCAAACGGATGGATAAATGGAGAGAGTTAATAGAGTTCTTGAGGATTTGTTGAGGATGTGCATTCTTGATTTTGGAGGGACTTTGGAGGAGCACCTTCCTTTAGTGAAATTCGCTTATAATAATAGTTTTCAGGCTAGCATTGGGATGACTCCTTTTGAACCCCTTTATGGAAGATTTTTCAAGTCTCATTCCTGTTGGTTAGAGTCTACATAAAGATTGCTACTTGGTCCTGACATGGTTAGAGAGACTTCGGAAAAGATTGATTTGATTAGAAGAAGAATGACGACGGCCCAATATAGATAGAAATCCTATGCAGATAAGCGGAGAAGGAATACTGAGTTCGGGGTATAAGATTTGGTTTCATTAAGGTGTATCCGCTGAGAAAGGTAGTGAGGTTTGGATCAAGTAGGAAACTTGCTCCCAGATTCGTAGGACTGTTCTCCATTGTGGAAACGGTAGGGATGATGGCGTATCAGATAAAGCTACCAGAGAGGCCCTCGGGAGTTCATGATATTTTTCATGTTTTGCACTTGAGAAAGTGCTTACATGATTCGGCAGAGGTAGTGGAACCTAGCCAACTTGAGGAAGTTGAAGTGGAGAGAGAAGCATCAGTTCATCGCATTCCTATCAAGATCGTTGAACATGATATCAAGAAGCTTAGGAATATGGAAGTACCTTTGGTTAAGGTGCAGTGCGGAGATAGTATTGAGGACACTACATGGGAGACTGCTGAGAAAATATGTATCTCTTATCCGCATCTCTTGGATGGTACGTCTTGAATTTCCTATTTCCATCTTTAGTTTTGAATAAGTTCTTTCCTTTAGTATCCTTTGGGAGGTTAGATCTTAGGACTTAACTTATGGATGGTTGGACTGAATGTAAACATGTTACTAGAACATGTTATTTGTGTTGGACGCAACTAGTTGCAAGTGTTTGCTAGTGGATGCTAATGGACGCCTATACACACACTAGGCATTATTATCTCTTAGAGATCGGCCTAACTAGGTCACTAAAGCATATGCATATGGATGTGTGTGCACTTGCATTTATATTTCATGGTTGCTATGAATGGGTGATTATCATATGATTGTTGCATTTGGATGATGATTGTAGCACGCATATAGAACTATCATTCGTCATTTGGGAATTTGCATTCATTTGGATTCATGACACGGACATGAGCACATAAAAAGGAGGTCGACTGAATCAGTAGACCACCTAATCTTTTGCATTAGTTAGGGACATTGATACTACACTATCGCATATATCATAAATTGCATTAAAAAGCTTAGGATAATGGATGTAATGGATGATGGTGGAATATGTGATTATGGAATTTGGATGAAAATATTTATTTCATTCTTCTGTCCTTGGAGATTTCGGGGGCGAAATCCTTTAAGGAGGGGAGAATGTAACACCCTGCATTTTCAGACAATTAAATAACCAAAATAATTATTAAATAGTGAAAATGTGCATTTTTGGAATTGTCGGAATTTAGCTATGAGAGTTGCACCATTGGTTCCGTGGCAATTTTCTTATCAATTCCATACATAACTTGTCGAAATCCGAGCTGGTATGAAGAAGTTACGAGAGAAACAAGAAATTAGAATTATATTACAATTAAATGCAAAATAATAATAATAATAAGACCCATAGGGGTCGACCCTTGCTAGGGTCGGGTCGACCCACAGGTCGACCCGCACATAGCCCAGGTCGATCCGCATTAGTGCTTGGACGATTTTCCATCCAGGTACGAGCCGAAGAGCGTAAAATTGATTTTTTGTGAAATCATGTGCATTCGTAGCTGCATCTGATGGTTCCTTGTGAGCCTATGACGTGATTGCACCAGATTAAATCTTCAAATCCGACGGCCTAAGAACCCTAAGCCACACTATATATAGAACCCTAAGCATAGCTATTTTTCTCATTCAGATTTTCTCCCAATTGGGTTCATTGCCTGAGGCTGAACCCTAAATTGAAAAATTTTCTAGGGAGGAAATATTTTTAAATAAAATATTCTATACCCTAGAAGTGGATCCAGGAAGTCCCAGGACTAAAGCTAAGGACCATAGGTGAGTGTTTTGTAATTATTTTAGATTTGTAAGCAATTTAAAATAATTGGGTTCTCAATAGTTGTAGTTTTTCTACCATTTTGAGACAGTTTTTATGTAAGTTTATTTACAGTCAGTTTTTAAGTAAATTTCAGAAGTTCTTTTCAGTCTCTTTTCACTCAGCTATTATATTCAGTTATTTGCAGTTATTTACAGTTATTTACATCTGTTTTAAGTTGGAATTTAGCCTATAAATGTAAGAAATTAGAATTATATTACAATTAAATGAAAAATAATAATAAGAATAATAATAATAAGACCCAAAGGGGTAGACCCTTGCTAGGTTCGAGTCGACCCATAGGTCGTACCGCACATAGCCCAGGTCGACCCGCATTAGTGCCTGGACGATTTTCCATCCAGGTACGAGCCGAAGAGTGTAAAATTGATTTTTTTTGTGAAATCCTGTGCGTTCATAGCTGCATCTGTTGGTTCCTAGTGAGCCTATGGCGTGGTTGCACCAGATTAAATCTTCAAATCCGACGGCCTGAGAACCCTAAGCCACAATATAAATATAATCCTAGGCCTAGCTATTTTCCTCATTCAAATGTTCTCCCACTTGGTTCATTGCCTGAGGTTGAACCCTAAATAGAATTTATTTCTAGGGTGGAAATATTTTTAATAAAAATATTATACACACTAGAAGTGGATCCAGGAAGGCCCAGGACTATAGCTTAGGACCACAGGTGAGTTTTTTGTAATTATTTTAGATTTGTAAGCAATTTAAATTAATAGGGTTCTCAATAGTTGTAGTTTTTCTACTATTTTGAGACATTTTTTATGTAAGTTTATTTACAATCAATTTTTAAGTAAATTTCAAAAGTTCTTTTCAATCTATTTTTACTCAATTATTTTATTCGGTTATTTATGGTTATTTACAATTATTTACATCTATTTTAAGTTGGAATTTAGCCTATAAATGTTAATTTCTTTTATAGAGATTTAATCCTTTTTGACGCGAATAAAATATTAAAAAGAGAAGAATTCGCAAATATGGATTAAAATAGAAAAACACTAAATTTACAGAAATCAGACGTAAAATGAGAAAAACTGAAATAAAACAGAGATAGACTGAAATAGGCAAATTTAAGATATTTGCAAGCATGATTATAACAAGTGGTTATAACTAAAAAGAGAAAATAGAAGAGTAACAGTTGCAAGAACAATTATAACACGTAGGTTATAATTAGAAAGAAAGAAATAACAAAAGGGGCTTATTCGAAAACTTAGATCTTGGATTATGTTAATAAGCAAATATAGTAGTAGTGGCCCATACCGACAGCATTCCCTTTCAGGTCTAGGACTGAAGGTCTCACACGTGGGTGAGGCTGGGCACGCTTATGCTGATTAGGGTAAATAAGTGGCCAATAGATAGAGGCACAAATTTGGGGATTCAGGCAAGGGGTGCAAAGTTAGAAGATTTGTTTGTTAGGACCAATACCGGCAACATTCCCTTTCAGGTCAATGACTGATTGTTTCACACGTGGGTGTAGCTGGGCACGCTTATGTTGATTAAGGTAAATAAAAGGTCAAATAGGGGGTGACAGTTAGTGTGTACCGGCGATGACCGAGCGTGCGACATCGATTAGAGTAAATAATTCGCTATTGCGTCCTAAGTGCTAAGAGGTGTCTTTTGCTGTGGGACCAACGTGATTGGCTCATAGTGGCACAACTGAGATAGGAAAGGCCGGTCAATGGGTAGGATTAGGATTTCAGCCTAATCAAGTTAGCAGTTGAGATGGGATTAGGGTTTCAGCCTAATCACAGCAGTTCAAGACAAGTGCAAAAATCAAAGCAAATAATCAAAAAGAATCAGAAACGATATTTTATGCGAGTTTTATCTTTTATGTATCTTCCTTTCATGCTAGAACTATTGCTTAGTCTATTATCTTTATCTTGCTTAGAAATGCTTGTAATTATTTTCACTCACCAGACTTATTGTCTGACCCACTCCTCAATCTTTCCTTTTCCCTTAATAGGCCAGTAGAGTTGAGGATAGTTGATTCAGGTTGCTTGGAGATTCATTTCCGGAGTTTCTCTATTTCAGATGTATTCTTCTGCTTTTCATCTTTTTAATTTGGCTTATGATAGATTGGCACTTGTGAGAGGTATTATTATTGTCACTTTTACTCTGATTATGTGAGACTGAGATGTATTTTCATAAGACAAGACAGATTTTTAGTTTTGGAGCTATGTTTATGTTTTTATGACTTATTTTGAGATGAGGATTAATTCTGAATGATAAGTTATTAATTAAATGTTTTTCGATGCTTTTACTTATTTGTCTTATGAATCTTAGTCTCTATGATGCTTTAGCTATACCTATAACACACCACATCCTTTGGTGAACCCATTTTTGGGAATACTAAGGGGTGTGGGGTGTTTCATTAGCTCCTCATGAATATAAAAGACTCCATCTCTTGTCTCTCTTATATACCAGTTTCTGGCTCCCTTGTTGCTCCCAGCTAAATGTGGCCCTCCAGGAATAAAGTTTATTCGATTAATTGTTGGAATAAAACCCCATTGAGAATCGTTTTCAAAAAATTTGCGACGTTGTTTGGTGGCTTTTGGTTACTCTCTTCAAGATGGGCAGTTTTTTGGTTCTCTTTGAAAAATTCTTATGGAGCCTAGATCGGATCATATTTCAAATGATTCCAGCTACGACACGACATTTGTTGGTTTTGTGTCCATTCCCTTGTGGTAGGCACAATATTCTCCCCATCTTCTTTGCTCGCGGTTATTTCTTGCCTTGTAAGAATTGGGAAAGTTGCCACCATCTTTAACTATAGCAAAATATAGGAAATTAGTTTGTTTAAAGCCACGTAGTTAGATTTTAAGATCTCCTTCCATCTTCCTCTCTTGCTCTAATCTCATCTTGTCTTCTTGTCGAGATGATCAATGTTAGATCTTCCTTTCCCTTACTTTGTCTGAGACATTTTTAGCATGGTACATTTCATCCATATGGATGAATTTGTTAGCTCGAAAATGAAAATCTAAAGGGTTTGCACCAGTGGATATAAACTTCCTTTCAAAAAGGGGTTTCCCTAATCAACGCTGAATGCACTACCATAAAATTTTCCCCATCAATCATGTTCTCTACTTTTAGTGCCTCTACGTTGAATGTTTTCAATTATTCACCAACAAGCTCTCCCGATCTCTGCTTGACACTAGCCAGTACACTGGAATCGATTGTAGGGTCCTTTCATACACAAAACTGTTCTGAGAATTCATAAAAGAACTAGTTCCAAGAATAAACGTTCTTCTCCCTATAATGCCATACCACTTTGCAACTACTCCTTGTAAAGTGGTCGGAAAGAGCCTACACCGTACTGCTCTAAAATTATTATAAAGGTCCATTTAACTCCGGAAGGTAAGAAGGTGATTATCGGGATTGGTGGTACCATTATTATTTAGCGAAGAAATTTTGATGTATGTTGGAATTTTAACAAACACTATTCTTTCTATAAAGTGTGCTTTATGAAAATTGTTGTTGACTCTGGGATCATGGGTACACTTTCCTTTAAATCAAGCATATCCTTTGCTATTTTATCAACTATATCTCTTAAGTAAGCTTCATCATCGTGGTAATCACCTCTATAGGTCATGTATTCCTTACGCGAGGTTGAGCTTCTCGGCTGTTCATTAGACCTTTCAGTTAATTCTTCATGGCGGTCAGCTTTAGCCTTATTATCTACTAGCGAATTTCGAGAGAATGCTGCAGCTCAAACCTTTTGGATTCCTCTTTTCTTCAAAGTCATAATGATTTTTCCTTTTTCCTTGCTTTTGAGCATGGAAGTATTTAGATTTCTCCTTGGAGATTCGGCATCTTCTCCTTCAGTGAGCCTTGTTGCTCTAGAAGACTTATGTAAAAGGACCTTCTCTAGTAACAACTGTATTATTGCTATTTGCTATGTAAAGTCTTTGATTTTGGCCTTATTATTTGTTGGCTTCACTGGTTTTGAAGGTTGACTAGATTCTACACTTTCTAGATTAAAGCACAAAGTGACATTTTCTTCCAATGTCGTTTGTTGCACTATCTCCTCATTTGGAATGTTAATTCTCTTAACTCTTCCCATTTTCTTGAAATCAAATTTTAAGTAATTAGCTTCAAGATAAAGTTATAATAACTTGGACGTTCAAGCCCTCCTTCTATCGCCCAAATTTTAACCCAAAATTGGGTTTAACACACATAGAGCCATGTTGAACCAAAACTTACTTTTACGCCCTTAGTTCTACCAACGCGATATCGTTTGGTAGGTCATGAGGGCGTCGATAAACCAAGGATTAGTCCAACATCCAAGATTAAGTACAAAATGAGGTTATTCAAAATGATTCCAAGTTTCCCATGGGGTTTGATTAAGTTATATAATTTCTCAAAAGTTCATGTCACATGTCCAAGGGTAAAATATGCAAGATTGCATAGGTATGCAATGGTCCATTAATCGTTTGTTAATGGGAAAAATAAGCAATTTATTAGCCATAATCCATTGTTTATGTGAAAATAGGCTAGATGGTTATTATGAAGAATAAACATTCATTTAGACAAAGGCTTAAGTGGTCTTGTTTAAGATGGAGGCCCATAAGTCAAATTGAAGTCAAAAAATTAGTAACATGCCATGTCCATGTTCATTAAGAATCAAATTTGTACAATCGAGATAATTAGGCTATGCTACGTCATTTGTCCATTCCTTTGTTCATAAGTTTCAAAAGTTAAAAAATCAACTCTTGATTTTACCCTAGATCGATTTAGGGTTACAATTCCTAGTTTTAAGAACTAGAGAAAAAATTAGTCGGCCTTTTTTCATTGTCGTGGGTCCGTATTTATTAGGGTAGGATTAGACGGCATGGCTGCAATGTGGATCTCGAAATGCAAGTCGTTCGACAGCATTGCTTACTCCTATGATTTACGTCATTCGCGTAATGGTACTGGATTTGAGCATCTTGTATTAGGGTAAGCATTTGACATCCTTTCGTATTGCTCAATATGCCCAAGCTTCTTTGCATTGATGGAGTATGACATCATGGTCATACTACTAGTTTACAATATCTATGTCATATTGCAGCTACTAAGGTTTCCTTCGTATTCTCTTGAAGTTCAGCATCCATTTATTCACTGATATCTTACGACATCCCTGCAAATCATAGCCATTCAATATCTTTATTATATTGGTAACACGTGATAAGTTTTTTTATTATTGATATTCAGCCACCTCTAACATGCTATTGATACTTGGAATCCTCTTCTGTATTGATGGTACATGGCATCCTCCTTATTTTGATGATGTTCGGCATCCTTTGTCGCCTATACAAGCTCAAAGTCCCTTACCGCTTACGAAAGTTCGTAAGGGCTCGATGTCTACTAAACACCCGACATCCCCCGTTTTTGTTTAGGTTCGTGATATCCTCAAGTTTTACGCATTCTTCCTTATAGTAATACGATAACCGCTCTACCATCAAATTTGTTATCCTTTGTGGATTGGTGTCATCATGTTAAATGCCTGCTAGGTTATCAGCTTGAATGGTCTTTTGTATCTATTAATTTGACATGTTCTTCCTACTTATTCTCCATTGTCTCCATATCTTCCCGCACATTCCCTCAGAAAAATATACCGATAATAATCTAGATGTATAGTTGTCTAATCTTTGTTAGAACAAAAGTCCCGTAAATTCAAAACTAAGTCGGTTTTATGTAAATATAAAGATAGCTCATAATATGTTCCTATATAGTTTTTCATCATAATGAGAAACAATTGTTGTTTCAAGAAATGTCACCTTCATGGAAAAGCGATTACATTTATCAATTAGTGGTTGTACAACGGACTTGGATACTATCTAAAAACTCTGACGTAGAAACTAATTACATATGATGAAATTAAAATTAAACAGGCCTAAAATAGACACAATTTATTAGAATGTCTAATAATAATTCTCACAAAATAATGTGAAACTATGAGTTTCTTATTATTATCGAGAAATGAATTTCCTCGGTTTCCAATAAGCCATAAAGAGTAATGCCACTAGCATATGGCTATTGCGCAAATCCAAAATGGATTCCAAGTCCATTATCAAAATATGATTTTGATAGTTGTACATAAAGAAGTACGATCCATCAGCCATAAATGTGCCTTCAAGAGAAAGAATGGTGCAGTTGGAATGAAGTAAGCAATGTTGATGAGAATAATGTAAATTTCAATTGTTGAAATTAATGTAATTGATTCATTATTCAATGAGCTTAAGTTAATTCAAATTTTACTTACAAAAATATCACCAGGTATGATTTTGAGTTTTTGGGGCATTTATACTGGAACAAAATTCTAAACAATTTTTTGGAATATATTGTTTTTTTTAAAAGCAATGGGCTAAGGGAGCCCTTCCTATTTCATTCAAAACTCATATATGTTTACATACAACATTACAACCTTTTGACATAAGCTAATTATCACAATATACCAGCATTTCTATTATTTGACATAAAACTAAAAACATCAATACATTTCTTAATTCACTTCAATCTACTTATTCTGGATAGAATTCTCTTATTTATTTTAATATATATTGCAGCTGTAACTTCCATCTTCAAATCAAAGATTCTTCTATTCCTTTCATTCCATATCTCATATACAAAAATCTTCAAAATAATCATAAGAATTACTGTATTCGGAGTCTTCCACCTTGTTGCCTTGTATATATTAAACCATTCAATTCTTGAGCTTTTAACTGGTTTGTGAAAATTTCAATTAGCTAGTAACTTGCACCAGATTTCATAAGTATAATTACACTCAAAAAATAAATGTGTGTTAGTTTCAGGTTGGTTATGACATAGAACACAATCTTCATTACTTATTACTCCCAAGCAAGTTAATTTCTGCTTTGTATTTTGTGCATTTGCCATTATTTTCCATAGCAGCAAATTTTCTTTTGTAGGCGATTTTTCCATCCATATTCTTGAAGCCCATGGAAAATTACCAACATTTGTATCGTCTAATAGAGCTTTGTACACTAGAGATATTGTATGTTTCCTTCCTTTACTTGTCCATAGTACATTAAGATTTGTAGAAGGAAGAGCCAGAGATGATAAGGATTGCCATAATTCTCTAACTTGAATAGAACTACAATAAGGAAGGACAACTGATCCATCAGCAATATAGGATGATACTTTAGCATTTAAAGGGATTCCAGTCTGCATTATTAAAGAATAAGGTAGAAGTTCTTTGATAATTAAACCATTTTTTGCCCAAGGTGATGACCAGAATTGCAGTTCACTGTTATCAAGTGGATTACACTGTATGATTGGCAAACAAGTAGATCTTAAATTTAGTATATTACGCCAACTCCAACTGCTTACATTGGGAATATTCATCGACCAAAAGTCTTTTCCTTTTATAAGATTCTTTATTACCCACTGTATCCAAAGGTCTTCTTTTCTTGAGAAAATTTTGTCAAAATAAACTAAGATATCTGCTATATTTCATAATTTTAAATTTGTTATGCCAAGACCTCCTTTTTCTTTTGGCTACTGAATCTTCGTAAAAGATATTGGAATGAGCTTTTTGGAAAATGGATCACCATGCCATAGAAATCAATTCAATGCACTTTTAATCATTGATATTAGTTTGTTTGGAAGAATATAATGTCTCATCCAATAATTTGCCATTGTACTTGCAATACTCTGAATAATAACTAATCTTCCTGCCTGAGATAATTTTGTATTTGGCCAAATAGATAATCTATCAGTGATCTTTTCATATAATGGGAGATAGTCAGGTTTTGTAATTCTTGCAGTGATTAGTGGTAATCCAAGATATCTGGCATTATGATGCATCTCCTTAAGACCTGAATGTGCAATAATACTAGCTTTCAAATTATCACTTAGTCTTGCTATTAAAATATGTGATTTTTTTCAAATTTATCTTCAAACCAGTTATCTCATAAAATTGATCCAATACCTCAAGTATAGTGGTAATATTTTTAATTGTTGGCTTGGTAAAAATAACTATATCGTTAGCAAATAATAGATGAGTTATGAGCGGATCCTTGCATTTTGGATGTAGCTCCAATTTCTTGCATTGCACTTGCTCAATTATCATTGTATTCAGTATTTCCATCACTATAATCAATAAGTAAGCAGATATTGGATCACCTTGACGTACCCCTTGTGTTCCTTTGAAAAAACCTTTTGAACATCCATTTCTTAGAATAGAGAAATGTGTGGTTGATATGCAGGTATATATCCAGGCCAGCATTGGTTTAGGAAAATTCATTCTAGATAGAATTGCTATAATAGAACTCCATGCAATAGAATCAAAAGCTTTTTGTATGTCAAGCTTCAACATACTTCTAGGTGATATTTTTCCGATTCCATATCCTCTTATAAGCTATTGAGTTAATAGTATATTATCACTGATATTTCTCTGAGGCATGAATGCAACTTGATTGCTTGATATAATTGAAGGCAAAACAGTCTGAAGTCTACTAGCTATTATCTTGGATATAATTTTGTAAAGCACATTGCAACATGAAAATGGTGTAAACTCTGCAACATTAACTCGGTTAGTACTTTTTGGCACTAGAGCTATATTTGTAGCATTTACACTCGTGGGCAATTTGTTATGAGAGAAGAAATGTTGAACTGCTTTTATTACATCTAGTTTAATTATTTCCATGTATTTTGATAGAAGAATGCATTAAAACCATCAGGCCCTCCACTACTATCAGATTTTAGAGAAAAAACTGCCCTTTCAATCTCCTCGGATGATACCCCTTGAATCAGTTTGCTAGCTTGATCATTAACCAAGTAAGGTGTTTGCATTTTATAGAGTGGAAGAAGATTTAGGATCATTGGAACAGGATTTGCTAGTATAGAAGAGAGATAATCAATGAAAGCCTTTGTAATGGATTCATCATTATCCTACATTACTCCATTCAAGTCAGTTATTCTCAATATCCTTTCTCTAGCCTGTTTTACTTTAATTGAATCATGATAGTACCTTGTATTCCTATCTCCTTGCTTATCATTAATTTCATGCAGAACTTCTTTTCTCATCATAGCTTCAAATTCCAATGCCTCATGTAATTCATTTGATAAGTCTAATTCTTGACAAGCTAATGTTGTATTCATTGGATCCTACTGAAGTTGCTGTTGTATATAATAAAGTTTCTCCCTTATTCCATCAGATATTTTTGATCCATCACCAAAATTTTCTTTAGCCCAGATTTTTAGTTTTGACTTCAACCTTAGAAGCTTTGCTTTTAGAATATACAATGGATTTCCAAAAATTATTTCCTGCCAAACCTGTATAACAGTACTATGGAATTTTTTGTGGTTAGTCCAAGATTTATAAAATTTAAAAGAGGGGTTTCTCCTAATAGCATTCTCTCCCCATGAGAAGATAATTGGAGAGTGATCAGAAATGGAAGGATTTAGGAAATTACAGAGAAGATTTGGCCATATGTTTAGAGAATGGATGTTTTGAAAAGCATGATCAAACTTGCAAAAAGTTCTTGGTCCATTTTTACTTTTATTATTTCACGTAAATTCAGCTCCTACATAAGGAATATGGCTAAGAGAAGAATTGATAAGAGCTTGTTTCAAAGGAGATATATCTTTAATAGATAGAGGAATTCCTCCAAATTTTTGGCCAGATGAAAACATACAGTTAAAGTCTCCTAGTATTATCCAAGGTATATTTGGTTGAACAAGAGATGATAGATTGGAGAGAAAAGAAAGTCTTCTGTCTAAACTATTTTGAGCATAAACAAAAGAAATCAGAAAAGAAGTATTTGAAAGTAAGGATACGATGTTAAAATGAATAATTTGATCATTTTCCATTAATTTTGATAGTTTGAAAATTGCTGAATTCCAGAGCACTAATATTCTTCCATATGGAGCACTTTGCAGATTATCCTCATATATCCAATTTGGAGCAATAAACTTACAAGCTTTTTCAGTCATTGACTTGTTTAACTTTGTTTCACTTAAAGAAATAAGTTGTATTTTTTCATCCTTAATCAATTTCTTCACTTCTGTTTGCTTTGAGGACAGATGCCCTCCTCTAATATTCCAGTATACAATATTGTTATTCATCTTCATAACATATTAGGCGATAATAGTTGTGTAGGATGCTTTCTTATATGCCTATTACCACTTGTCTGAATTGAAGATCCTTTGTTTGATAATGGAGACTCATTATTATATTTAGGCTGAATTTCATCAATATTGAAGCTATCACCATTGTTGAGATCATCAGTAGACTCAAAGAAAGAAACTTCCTTTTTTCCTCTTTTTCCTTTTTTACTAACAGATAAGGTCTGATCTACATTTGCTTCCTTTGATTTACAAGGTGATGGAGGTAATATTAGATGTGCAGGTGGAACTATATTGATATATGGAGAAGTTTGTACAGGGTTATCATCAATTTGCTTTTCTACAATAGGGTCCGAATTTACTTTTCTCTGAGTCATAGGGACCATGTCTTCAACATTTCCATTATTCATGTTTGAGATTGTACTACCTTCTTGTTCCAACTGCTTATGTGCTTCTTTCCTACTCAAAGGAAAATTAATATTCATATCTCTCATGTTTTCCAAAGCTTTTCCATTTTGTGAAAATACTTTTTCTTGTTCCTTACAAGATCCATATTTCTCATTTTCATTTTATTTCTCCCCTACAATCTCATTTTGTAAATGTATCCCAAATGTAACTACTGTTTCCTTTACAAATGAACTATTACTAATCCTATTATCTACATCAGAGCCATGACTTTTATTTGAAATTATAACCTCTTGAGTATTTCCAGTTCTGACAGTAGAAGCCTCATTTCCTTTTATTATATCATTATTAAATGATTCTTCACTTAAATCTGATAATGGCATGAAGGCATTTTTAGTAGTAATATTTTCTGCATAGCCCTTACCATCCATCTTCCTTTGCTCCTTATTCAAACCTGTTGTTTCAGTATCTAGACAAGACTCTGTCTCTTTTAGAATTTTATTTTGTTGATCCAAATTCTTCTTCCTAATTTCTAGTGGAATACTGTCATTAATAAAAGTTTCTTGCTCTATTTCCTTCTTTCTCCAGATTTTCTTGGTTTTTATATTGTATTTTTTGAATTGTGAGCCTTCATTACCTTGTCCTTTGCTATTTCATGTTCAATATATTCACTGCAATCTGCTTCTCTTTCAATATTCATTCCCAATCTCTCAACCTTACAATTTCCAGAACAGTTCTTAGTTTCATGCCAAAATACTTTGCATTTACAACATATTTTTGGCTTCCAATCGTAGACAACCTTAACATATGGACAGCTATCACCTAATTCATCAATTGCAATATAATTAGGAAGTTCTTGCTCAGGAGATACCTCTATTAAGGCTTTAGCATACTTGAATCTTGTTAATTTTTTTGTACTTTCATCAAGACAAATAAACTTTCCAACATGACATTATAACCAATTAATTCCAATTAAAGTCCAAGCAATGAGTGGAATTCTATAAAAATGCACCCAAATTGGAACTTTTTTAATTTGTTCTTGAACATATCCATATGATGGATTCCATGTTGTTATGATGAACATTTTTCCTTTTATAAAAATAGGATCAGATTGTAAAATCTTCATTCTGTCCTGATCATTTGAGAAACTAAAATAAAAGTTTTCATTGTCAGACTTAATATCAACTTCACCTTTCAATCTCCAAACTCTTCTCAAGTGCTTTGTTACAGTAAGATAAGAGAGAGATCCATCCAAGAAAAAACCTACCAAATGATCACTCTAGTACTTTATACCTTCTCTTTTAACTTCTTCAGGTAATGGTTTCGGTTTACCATCTTTAATAATTTCAAACTGAATAGGAACAAAAACTCCAACATTTCTTGGCTTTTTCTTGAATAGCGATGACCAATTATTGCCTATGTCAAAAGACTTTGTGATCTGAACATTTTTATTATTCAGCTTTCGAACCATATTATCAGATAGAGAAGGAAAATTCATATCTGATAACAGAGAGGATTGATTCAAAGAATGCAGACATGATTGAGGATTGGAATGAGATGAAGGAGAAGAACAAGAAGAGGTTGGAAGAGTGGATAATGAGGGATGAAAACATAATAACCTAAGGATCTCAAAGACAGTGGCAGCGATAATTGAATTTGTGCCTATAAGAAAGAGTATTAAAAGGTACTTAAATATTTCTAAAACTATTAAAAAGGCCAACGTGATACATAAATTATTTTAGTATGTTTGTTTGAATTATCAATGTAGGATTTGATAGAAACATCTTTTATTCTTTGTATAAAAGGATGTTGGGATTGTTCCAATATAGATACACAAACACTATATTAAAATGTTAAATGTAGAACATGTGATGTAGATCCCTTAAGCATCGTCAATGGGGATTATAACATATGTTGTGTTTTATATTAGATCTTGGTCATACACTCAGTATATAAAAGGATTATCAAATTGAGGGTAAAATCACAAAATGGTAGCTAAGAGTATTCTGGAATATTTTCAAAATACCATAGAATTATCTATAGAAACAACTTACTCCTTATGAAGGCTTGTTCAGATTCAAACTTCATAAGTGATGCCAAATATAGTATGTCAATCCAAGATTCATGTTCAACCTGAGTTAAGGAGCTTTAAGTTGGAAATGTTCCAAATGAAAGGTTGTGGCTGCTTCAATCGAATGTCTATGTATGTCACCATGAATAGTGCCATGATAAAAGCAATATACCTAAATGCACACATTTATAGTTTAGCCAGTAGTGATTTCAAATATTGAGAATCACATCACATTGTTTTATGAAACCAATGGCGTGATATAGATCGTAAAAGAACTTAGGGATCACAAGTAGTCAAGATATGTGCTCTAAAAGTTCCACTGACAATGTCTGTTTATCAACAATAGAGGAGTTTTGATTAATAAATTGGATAGTCAAGATAATATAACACATTTAATCACTAAGGGACCAACTCGATTAGTTTTGAGAAAATTAATTGAAGGGATGGGACTAAGATTCCATAATTGACCCCAATTGCAAGCGGGAGATTGAGAGAGTTAGGGGTATGCCCTAGTGGCATGTATATGCTACATATGTCTAATTCAATGAACAATCTTGTTAATAATATAGGTATTTATTTTCTATTATATACTCGGTTATATAGTGATACAATATATTAAGTAATCAATTATATTAAATATAAAGTCCTTAAATGGTGTGTTATGTGTCACAAAGAGTTGTAATCATGAGAAAATTATCACAATTTAAATAACATATTATTTGAAATATTCTAGATCAGGATGTTTTGAGAAAGGATTTTGATACATCTGTTGAGTCCAGAGCATGTAACGCTTTCCAAATGTTGGGAATGTATTACTCACAACTGCTAGAGGCACTAAGAATTTACACACTATTAGTTATTAGATAACTATGGAATGAATCCTCTAAGAGTTTCCTATTAGCTAACAACAAATAGGTCAAATAGGGAATCTCTAGTGACGATGTTCACAATTCTCTCGATTGGTACTACTAAACTTCGATGTTGATAATCCATTTAATTATAGTTAAATCATGGAATGTCGATCCATATAGTGACTACCTTCGGGTCTAAGTAAAGCATTGGAAATGAAACACTATTCAATAAAGAAGTCGTCCCCTCAGTTGCACTTGGTTAGTATCTTGGTCAATTGTGGTCAACTTAAAGCCAAAATTTCTTACTAGAGTATCACTGTTAATAATATTTGTTATTATTCAACCAATGACTTTGATTATAGATTGACTAGGCTGAATATGGATGGTACGGTATTTTGACCAAATCCAAATTCCATAAATCCAAATGTGATATAGTGTCAACGAAGAGAATTTTTATAAATAATCATTACTTATGGTACCCCTTAAATTTGTAAAATTTGATTTTATAGATAAGATTTGCATGCGATGAATTAAGTCAAAATATCATACCACCGGCTATGGTTACGTTTGAATAATAGTATATGAATTTTTTATACATTATTTACTGGTTAAATTCAAACCTAAGGGTCGCATAACTGAATCTAATCGGTCTTTGAAACACTACTTGGTTTAATTAATTTATAGTAGATATATATTAATTAATATTTATGAAATATTAATTATTATTGTATTTTTTGCATGTGGTGTGTTTAGTAAAATGAAGAGGCCTATAGAATTGTTGTGGTGTTGTTAACAATTTATTGGGTTCATATATAAAAGTTATATGTGTATGTATCAATACATGATATGGATAAGGATTTAAATTAAATAAATTGCTAAGGAGTTTTATGGAGTTTTATTACATATTAGACTGGGTCATGGCTGGCCTAAAATCGGGAGAAAGATGGGGTCTTGGAGTTTGAATTTGTAAGAGAGAAACATGTAGATATTTCTCTCTCACTCGTATTACAAATTCAAGCTCGGTACTCCACTTTATGTTTTACATTTTTGGTCCTCTCATCCTATCAATAATTGCTACTTCGTTGTCCCATAACTTCCTTTTTCAATTCTAACTCAAATCCATTCAACTAGAATCAGTAGTGAAGAATAGATTGGTAGCAGCAATGGTGCTGATTCGGAATCTAGGATACCAATGAATCAAGGTGTAATTCTAAGGAAAAATCTAATAAGGCCTTTTCACATATTTGTATGTAATCAGCTCTATTATAACCATTTTATATGTTTGATAATTGTCCCCTATAAATATCAATGCATTTAATAACTTTAATCAACCGATCTACATTAATTTGTTGTTTTAGAATCAAAAATTTAAATTTAAAAAAATTATGTAAATATGTCATTTTGCATAGGTATATAATAATTTTTACATATTTTAAATATTTTTCATTAATTTTAAATGAATGTTTAGTAATTTTACACCCTAAAATACTTTAATCTAGTTTTAAATTATATAATTAAATTATTTAAAATATATTTCGACAATAATTAAAAATTAAAAAAAATTATTCTCTGGCCAAAAGCATAATTATATATATATATATTATTTATTTCAGTGTTTGCTTTAAATATTATTCATATATATATATACACACTCATTCTTTTAACACAACTAGTTTTGTTTAAAATAACTTTTTTGTACTCATCAAATATGATTTACATATTATGTAAATATATATATATATATATATATATATATATGCATTTTATAATACACACACATTGTTTATACATATTAAAACAATGTTGTGTATTTTCAATAAACAAATAAATAAAAACACATATATAAATAATTTTTTCACTAGAAAATTAAGATATATATATATATATATTATAACTAATATATAAATTGTTTGTACATATTAAAATAGTATCATGTATTTTTTAGATAAATTATCAATTATATATATAATTATTTTATATTGCAATAATTATTTTATAAAAATATAAATATTTAAATTTAGTAAAAGATACTTTAGCTAATATTTTAAGACCTATATTTTAATTATACAATATTTTACTAAGCCATAATTAGATATTTCAAATACAAATTTTGAATTTAAAATCTAATGAATTAATCAAAATTAGATTAGATGTTAATAATTTATTATATACAAATAATTTTAAATTTTACAGTTAAATTTTTATATTTTATAAATATATTAGACATATTTTAAGATAGTCATCACATATATAGAAAAGGGGAATGTATACATTATAGACGCAGATCCTAACACACGTATACATTAACATTACCCATGACACACCGAGTATATAATGGTATACTCATTAATTACATTAATTAATAATTTATTAAAATTCATTAATCAATAAAATTATAAAATTAAATAAACTTCGATTTGATTTAATTAATCTTGAATGGACGCGGTTCAACCTATTAGACTTCGTAGGCTCATTATGATCCAAAACAGGAAAATACTTTGAAATTCACTCATTTAACCTACTATGATCCAACCCAGTTCCTTTAGAACAAGCTTTGGCTCAACTAGAAGTTCTGATGAAACAGGCGTTGGATAGGATGGTGACCGATGTAGATAAGAAGTTGTGGACAACGCACTTTTCCGACTCCTAATGACGACACCAAATACATCTGTTAACCCGCGTTTTGGCAAGGCGGTACACATGCGGATTTAACCCAACAGACTTCATGATCATCAAGGTAGAAAGCCGGGAGAGATGGTTACCAGGATTGGAGATCGATTATGGAAAAGACTATGAATGAAAGTCCTACGGATTCATGCGAATAACATTTTGGAATTGGCTAAGTATGAATTTCACACTTCAACTGAAAAAACTATGGGGTTTGATAGTTTTTCCCAATGGAACGACTATGATCCTTCTCCAATATGGATCAACAATAATGCATCTCCATTATGGATCGTCAATGATCCATCTCCAAAATGGATCGGCTATGATCCATCCCCAATATGGATCAGATATGGAACTTCTCCATTACAGAATGGCTATGATCCATCTCCAAAATGGATTGGCTATGATCCTTCCCCAATATGGATCAATAATGACCATTCTCCATTATGGATCGGTTATGATTCATCTCCAAATTGGATCGGCTATGATCCATCCCGATTATGAATCGGATATGGAACATCTTCATTATGGATCGGCATGAATCGATATGGATACAGATCGCTTGGGTTGATAGTACAAATCAAGGATTATTGATTAATAACTCAAAATCCACAAGTCAACAGTGCATGAAACATTTGGAATAACAAGATATTACATGGTGGGACCCACCATAATATCACACATGAAAAGGAGCACGAAAAACGATCAGCACTTATTGTTATTTTGATGGAAGTGGGGCCCGCAATCGATAGGGTGACCTCGTCTGGAACTGGAGTCTTCGCTGCCGAAATTTCTGGAATATATTTCTCCATCTTCCCCTATAAATACAAGCATCATGGTTCATTTAAAGGATCTTTTTTCCTCTTCTTCTTCACTATCTTCTCTTCCTCCATAACTTTTGTAAGGCAAAAGAAGCAACTGTACTTGTAATCTAAAAGAATAAACAAAATTATCGAAGTGAACATAGGCTAGAGTTTGTCGAACCACTATAAAGCTTGCGAGTTCATTTAATTTTTTCCAATTTATTCTATGATATGTGTTCTTATCTCTATTTAGATATTGTTATTGGATATTGGTGCTTTCATATTCAATCGGGTGTTGGTGGCCATTTTTGGCGCCAACATTTTGGTGCTTACATTGAAAGAGCTAGCCCCTATGGATTTGGAATTCAAATTCAGAGTTTGGAAAAGATCTAGAGCTTAGATTTTTGGAGCAATGGTGAGACAATCAACAAGGAGAGCGCTACCGAAAAGGAGCCACCATGGGGCATGTCTGGGGGCTTACTAGGGAGCTGGAGCTAATCAAGCATCTATCTACATCACCAAGGATGAAATGGAAACAATGAATGTTGCTATGCAGGAAAGGAAGCTGAAAAGACAAGAGGAGATGATGCAGAATTTACTATGATGGATTGGACAAGCTAGAGTACTGAACAAAGGGAATAGAGTAGCGGGAGCCAATGACAACTTAGATCAAGGAGTTGAAGTAGTAGGATTTGCTGGAAATCAGAACCGGGAACATGGAAACAGAGCTATTGGACAAAAGAATGGAACAGAGCGGCCGGGGGTATTCCCAGCCATCTTAGAACGATCGGCCTGATCCTTCCAGAGGGATCGGCCCAATCCCCAAAGGCTTGGGGGCATGCACCCGGGTCTTGTCGATCGTGATGCTGGAGGACCTGTTGTCGATCCCATGGAGCTGGTGTGAATCGAAATTTGGATGCTCATTCGGAGGAGTACATTCCGAAATTCCCTGATGAACTTAGGGGGCGGTTTGGAAATAATAATAGGATATTACCACTGGATTACAATGACTGGTTATAGAGATGATCGTGTGAGTTATGCGTGGAGGATTGGTGAATAGGGATTTGGAGGATGTAAATAAAAGTCCATTCACTCCTAATAACAAAAATGGTAGGAATCCACCGGGGTTTAAATACCAACACTAGAAGTATATGACGGAAAGTCGGACCCAATTATGCATAAGATGAGATACATATAGCACAAGGAAGTACTGTAGGCATCAGAGGAAGCCATGGCACGATGCTTTCCCCTACATCTAATGGATATAACACATTGTGGTTCAAGCAGTTGGAGATCGGTTTTATTGCAACGTGGACGGAATTGGTCGAAAGATTTATGAGGTAGTTCAAGGTTCACATTTCGGGAGCGAAAAAAGTGATGAGTCTGGAAACACAGATACAAAAGATCGGAGAGACTCTAAGGAGTTTTCTAACATGATTTAATGCCGAGGCGGCATTGGTAGATCGGTCAAATCCATCAATAGATTTGATGGAAGCTTTATTAGGAATTGACAATGGCACGAATTTCAAGGATTCATTGGCGCAGGATTGACCTATGAATCTTGGAGAGTTTTATCATAAAGAAGAAAGGTTCCTACTGTAAGAAGACACACGAGCCGAAAACTGGTGGTGAACGCTATGCAAAGAGGAGGATCATTAGGAGATGTAAACAAGAATGATAAAGGGAAGTAGAAAATGGATGATGGATATGATAAGGTGAAAAGGTGATGGAAGAGCGGGAGACAAAGTTCTTTTCTTACTCATATTTAACGAAAAGCCTGGAACAGATTTATCTGGACACTAAGGGGAAGTCCCCTATCGAAAACCAGTAAGAAGGGATCCCATGGAGCGGGAGCGCAAGTCTTGGAAGTACTGAATCTTCCATGAATTGAATGGGCACAGCACGGAAGATTGTAAGCATTTAAAGGATATATTAAGGAGCACATCGGGAATGGCATACTACCGCAATATGTGAGGATCTAGGCAACGGCAGTGGAATATGAGCAGCCACTATCCGAATCGAATGGAAATAGGAATGGCCCGAGATCGGGGAAATGGATCATCATCAACTGATTGGGATGATAAGGGCCGAGTTTTGGACTTGGATTCCAACTGTAATAATAATAAGAATAATAATAAACTCTATAATAAAATGGCTAAGTCACTACACATGTATGGGGTCTAGAACAATCCCGAGGTATGCTCTGAGATGATGATGAATCGTCATGCCTGGAGAGGCACCGTTTGGCTTTTTGTTTTTTGGATTTCAGGATGTACGAACTCTTATTTATTAGGTTATTTATGACTCATATTACTGCGATAAATAAAATAGGAAACGATTATTGTCCCGACCGGAGTGACTAGTCGGTAACTGTAAGGTGCGAGTCCCTTCGCCGAAGAGCGACAAAATGGACTCGTACATGGATTAAGTCCTCGGTCGAAGAGTCGAGGCCAAAGAATAAAACCTAATAGGATGTTAGGTTTGGATTATGCCTTGTGAGGAGTAGGTCGCTTCGTCGAAGAGTGACAGGATCGGCCTACTCAGGTCGTCGAGCATGGATTATGCTCGACAAGGGTCCGGAGACACTACTATCTGCCTAGGACTTAAGCTAAAACACCACTTATTGTTCAGGGACATTGAACCGAAGTACAAGAAGTAGCACCGCTTCGTCGAGTAGTGACAGGATCGGTTTACTCGGTTGTCAAGTATGGATTGTGCATCAAAGACCGAGGAGGTCACGATTTTGATATCAACTTCTAACAGCTATGGTTTTGGATAAAACAATCTAGATTGATTGCTTATTCAAAATTAGATATCGACTCTGACTGGTCATGGATTTCACTAGCGATCCATATAGATCATAGATTTAGATTGGCAATGGAGTGGAATCGATTTGGATAATATGGTTATCGATGGATTATGGATTTGGATTTATGGCAATTCAAAAGATACCTTCATATCACAAGGCATGTTTTGGGGGGTAAAGTGTTAACCCATTCTTTGGCAAGGTAGTACACAAGAAGATTTAACCCAGTAGAGTTAGTGATCATCTAGGCAGAAAGCCAAAAGAGATGGTTATCAGGATTGGAGATCGATTATGGAGAACACTATGGATGACAATCGTACGGATTTATGTGAATAGAATTCTGGGATTGGCTAAGTATGAATTTCACACTTCAACTAAAAAAACGATCGGGTATGATCGTTTTTCATAATGGATCGGTTATGGTCCTTCTCCAATATGCATCAGCAATGATCTATCTCCATTATGGATCGGCTATGATCCATCTCCAATATGGATCGGCTATGATCCATCCCCAATATGGATAGGATATGGAACATCCCCATTATGGATCGGCTATGATCCATCTCCAATATGGATCGGCTGTGAACCATCCCCAATGTGGATAGGATATGGAACATCCACATTATGGATCGGCTAAGATCCATTTCCAAAATGGATCGGCTATGATCCTTCCTCGATATGGATCGGATATGGAATATCACCATTATGGATCAGCTACGGTCCATTTCCAAAATGGATCGGCTATGATCCTTCCACAATATGGATCTGCAATGTTCCATCTCCATTATGGATCGGTTATGATCCATCTCCAAAATGGATCGGCTATGATCCATCCCCAATATGTATCGGATATGGAATATGGATCGACATGAATCAATATGGATAGAGATCACTTGGACTAATCGTACAAATCAACGATGATCGATCAATAACTTAAAATAAGCATGAAACTTTTGGAATAGCAAGATATTACATGGTGGGACCCACCATATCGATCGCACATGAAAAGGAGCAAGAAAAACTATCTACACCGATCGTTATTTTGATGGAAGTGGGGCTCGTGATCGATAAGGTGACCTCGTATGGATCTGGAGACTCTACTGCCGGAATTACAGGAAGATGTCTTCCCCTATAAATACAAGCTTCAAGGTTCATTTGAAGGATCATTTTTCTGACTGGCTCTTCTTTTCCACTATCTTCTCTTCCTCCATAATTTTTCTAAGATAAAAAACAACTATACTTGAAATCTACAGTATAAATAAAAGATTGTTGGAGTGGACGTAGGCCAGAGTTTACTGAACCACCGTAAAACTTGAGTGTTAATTTACTTTTCTGAAATTTATTCTCTGATCTGTGTTCTTATCTTTATTTGGATATTGTTATTGGATATTGGTGCTTTCACATTCAATCGAGTGTTAGTGGCCATTATTGACGCTAACAACATCTACGATATTCAAGTGCCGATCATTTAAGCGTCCGAAAGGCAGATTTTTGAGGTACAAGAAAATAAAGAATATAAAGAAAGAACATAACAACATTTTCTCACAACGAAAGAATCGTATTTAATATAAACAACAAGTAGTACAATTGGTTACTCTCGAAATACAAGGTTTATCAGAGCTACAAACCTGTACTAACATTTAGGCTGGACAGTTATAGTATCATGTCCTTATAGTTATACTAATAGTGTAGTAGAAAATAGAATAGTTGGTAACTTTAGAAGCCGCTTGCTCATCGTCCGTTAGCTCCAAAACATCAAAAAGAAAACCAGCCTTTCTCAGCTTGTTCAAATGAGTACCTGATAGCTAAGAAACAATAAACTTCGGGTCAGACAGGGTCTGGTATGAGAAACTCAAGATGTATGAGTAAACATATGACAACATATACGAGACTACGCTGCAAAACGGAATTGGTTTTCCTCTTACAAGAACCAAATCCATTTATTTTAAATGTAAATAAGGTAAATACATATATAATGTCTAATGTTTGGAAAATAAACATATAAAATAGTTGTGATGCTTGCATCTCACATCACAATGGTATTTCAGTATACATATGAATTCATAACGGTAGCGTTGGATAAATAAATTTCTAAGGAAGAGCAAACGGTACTCCGTGAACTCTTTCCGACATGACAAAGGTAGTGGCCTCCCTACCAAATGCATTGTATATCTCTAGAGTAGATATACCTGAGAGCCCACATAATTTAGGTCACTCTTTATGTTACCATGTCGGTCGACGTCTATCATACGTAACATCGAATGTATCATATCTGTGCATATACAACTAAAATCCACTATAGAAAAGATATGACATACCCTAATGGCAGCGATCCATATAGCTCGGGCTCCTCTGTGCCCCGGTTTTAGTCATTTCCCGAGTCAAGGTCTAGGTTTGAGTCATTTTCCCAGCAAAAACATGGCAATGCTAACCCTACCCTTACCTTTGGAATCACTATTAGGATAGGCAACACAGTAGGTCTAGCAAACCGAACAAATCATAAGGATGTTCTCCTTCAAAATCACTCTCCAACTACATAGTACAATAGGTCCAACTTCCTAAAAAGAATCAGCTCCATAAATCTTTGAAATATCTTCATTCGATTTAATGTATTTTCATGTTTTAAAGTTGATTTGGTTAAGTATATCTACGTATGCTTATCTGACTCTGGACTCTTTAAAAGTATCGTATAGTGAATTTCCACTTAACTCGATTCTAGTTCTTTTGAAAATAAATGGATAACCTATAAGCTAGAGCATCACTAGGAGGATATCTCTACACTTTTCCCTTAAAGAGAATGGCAATTTATATACATGGTAGAGCCTCATCTGAAGGATATCCATATCATATAAATTAATTCATGTCTCTTTTAAATATTTCCTAAGTTAAAGGTCATGTTTGATAGTCGAAAATTTAGCCATCTAGTGTGTACCAAAAAGTAAAAATATATAATCACTTTAATTTATCCATGGTAAGTTTTGCTTATTTTCAAATACTCATATATGATATTCAATATAAGAGTGATCATTTTTGACTTGCTCTATACAACGGGCCAGGCCAGTATCCAGAGAGGGAAGAATACTAGTTATCCAATCCCAAGCCTAGGTACCAATATTCTAAGACACCCATCAGATTGAGAACCTTATTAGTTGGTCCAAAATATTATATCAATTTATAAACCATTGTTTTTACAAGAAAAATGCTATTAAAACATTTATTATGAGAACATACATATTGAAGTCCATGCCTTAACCCACGTGGACCCCATGCGTCCCCTCCAAATTCAGCCATGTCGTTACTTACATGATCATGTCGGGGTCGACATGATTACTTAGTCAAAATTTGGGTAAGTTCATCATAGTTCAACCATGAAGCCTTCCTGTTACTACCAAATATCCTTCTGACCTTGTCGTCACCTGATTGAGTAGAAGAGAAAGAAGAACAATAGAAAGTAGGTCCAGCAAAACCTTACGAAGTAGACGAAGGAATGCACAATCAAAGTCTAGAAAATCATAACCTTTTGAAGGGGTCGAAAGGGTTGAAAGCACCCTTCCGCTTCAAGAGATCACCTTTCGAAGCAGGTTCTTTCGCATGCATGAAGACCTTTCGATTGAGTTAAAGCAACACCTTTTGAAGACAAGGAATGAAAACCCTTCATATGTGCGCCAAACCTTTCGAAACCAAAGGTTTCGCCTTCATTCATACCACTCAAAAACACGCCTTGGTTAGAACAACCCTTTCGAAAGCAAAATCAGGCCTTTTGAACCGGTCGTAGCCTTTAATATCTGGGGACGGTTCCACATCAAATTGCAAGGATAAGTTTGGAAGCTACTAACAGCATCGAAATCATCAGCATTTTAACACCTCTGAAACCCCTAGAAACCACCGGTCGACAGAGTCGAAAGCTCCTGCCTTCATTCCTTGTGACAACAAAGTAACATAAAAAGGAAAGGCACAATACCCCTTTCGATGAAGACGGAGGCATTCGAACAGATTTGAAAACATTGCAGAGGGGTGTGCAAGTGTCAAAGGAGTCGGAAGGCATCTGAAGCCACCTTTCGACCAGGTCGAAAGCACTGGGTCAAAAGGTGCCAACCCGCATCTATAAATAAAACCCAAGGGGTATGTTTTAGGGGATCTGAAATCATTTATTCTAGACTCATGTATTCTTAATTTTTGCAAAGTTTTAAACCCTAATTTGTAAATCAAATTGGGGAAAATTGTTTGTAACATCCCCTACTTGGAGGCCCAAAACTAATGGCTACTGATGCTGCAGTCATTCATAATTATTAATCCTCGGCGACCAAATACGATAATGTTAGATACATTGATACACAGAAACATATGATTATGGAAAAAAAATTAAAACATCAAACAAGTTCCACATTCCATTTCAAAACATTTCAAATTCATTACATAATCCCATAATCAATAACCACGTTCAGAGAAAATATATTTATTACAACATACGCCAAGAGCGACATATGAAGATGCCTCCTTGGATGATAAGAGTTTTTATAGGCAATTTAAGAACTTTGCCTTTACGATAACAACACAGCGGAACCAAAATAAAAGAGATCTCTAAATAGCTAACATGCCTCCTGCACGTCCCCGGAAGCGTATTTGTCTAAAGAGGTAACTGAAAATCTCAACTCTCAAACTACTCAAAATCATTTAGTACTCGAGAGTTTAGGGGGAAAACATAAACTTCGAGTCAAACATAAAGCCTGGTATGAATAATAATCTACCATCTCAAACCATTTAGATATCTAGCGAGACCACGCCACTTAGCGGAACGGCTTTTCCTCTCACTAGTATCCTAAAACCTTTATAAAACCATATACTAGGCTACTACATCCAACAATACGATGATATGCAAACAAGTAAATCAATTCTGGATTCCCTATTCATTTCTGACTAACTATCTCAATTATAGTCTAGAGTCACTATTAACCTATTAGTTTTCATGGGCTGACTAATAACCTATTTAGTGTCTAAGGACTCCCTTTCCAGTTACATAGTTTTCATGGGATGACTAAGAACCTATTGGCCACTACCAATACTTTACTGTTTCATGGGTTCTCCCTGAACCTATTGGTAACTCCAATATCTTTATTCTTATCCTGATTTTCATGGGTTGACTAGGAACCTATTGACTTTTGTCAATATCTTAATTTGTATATAGTTTTCATGGGTTCACTATAAACCTATTAAACCCTGCCAATATCAAATCATAGTTTTCATAGGCTAACTATGAACCTGTCATCCTGATATCTTAATTTATACATAGTTTTCATGGGCTTACTATGAACCTATTGGCCCCTACCAATATCTTTTCCTATACACAGTTTTCATGGGCTTACTGTGAACCTATTGGACCCTACCAATATCTATAATTAATTTAATTTATATTCACTACTGTGTCAACCTAACTAGTTATTCTGCCATTCTCCCAATTACCGTAATGGTTCAGTACAATGTGAATATATATATTAGAAGAAGCAACCATAATAACATAACAATACCACTCTTGTGGGTTTAACGTCCTTGAAATTATTTTCATATAAAACTTAGTTAATCCCTTTAACCTAATTATTTATCAAGAAAAGCTTCTTCTTAAAACTATTTCAAAACTCCTTTATTTAGCCATGGGTTTTTCCTTTAAAATGAGATTGGGATATTTGTGTTGAAATACTAAGGCTTTTGAAACCTTCAAATTTGCATTCGACCTCATTGGATAACATCCTTCGAAAGCATATAAATCTCTTTTCAAAACATTAGGCCCCTACCTTTTGAAGTACTTTAAAACCTCTCTTTCAAAATCTTTCGAATGTAATAAAGTATTACTTATTAACTTTTAGAAGCATAGCTTCAAAACCATTGGAAGTATCCCTTCCGAAGCCATTGAAAGTCCCTTTTTCGAAACCATTGGGTTTATATTTAAAAATATCATTTGGGTCAAAGTGAATATAACGAAAGTATCTCTTTCAAAACCATTCATTGTCATATAAAAGTATTGGGGAAAACTTGATAGTGTCAGAACCATCCTTTCGAAAGCTTAAACTATATAAATGAAACATTTGAAGGTTAGCTTCGAAACCCCTTTCAAAACCATTGCCTTCGAAACCCTTGATTCCTTTTGAAAGCATTTAGTAAGTGGCTTAGTACATCTTTAAAACAAACACTTCCCTTCGAAAGCATTGATGACTTCAATACACTCGAAAGGCAAAAGAACGACAGTTGGGTTTTGACTAGGTCAAACCACTACTTTTGGAAGCATTATTTCATTAATAAAAAACCCATTTGAAAGCTTATACTTTAAAACATAAGATGGCAACCCTATTTGAAAGCGGTGTGGAAAACCCATTCGAAAGCATTTGTTTCGACTCCTTCGAAAACGTTTATGAAAACAAGCCAGGCGCTTAATCATTTGAAAACAAGGCAAAGGTTTCGACCCCATCAGAACCAATGCTTTTGAAACCATGCCTTCCGTTTTTCCTCCAATCCACTATGTACCATCTAAGTGGTACCTTTTGTATTGTTTTCGGCCTAGTGGGGTTCCGACTTAATTGAAGGTGGAAGGTATGGGCCGAAAGGAACTTCTAATAGAGGCGGAACCTGCTTTTCTTAGTAAATCTGATTTAATGCCAATTAAAGCAAACACTTTCTAACTAACCTGCCTATGTGTAAGCATATGATTGCTTGCCTCAACTTTTCAAATTCTTTACCTAAATAACTGCCACTTAATTCCAGATCTAAACCAAGTTTAATTTAGCAAATAAGCCCCTCCATTAAACAAAACTAAATATTCAAAAGTCCTTCTTCTAAAATAATTAATTTCCATAGAAAATCAATTAGAAAAAAATCCCCAAAAATCACAGAAATTCACTTTTAATATATTATCTAACATATCTAAATTTTAGACCTAAATTCTCAATATAATTTCTGAAATAAATTTCTAAACCCAATTGACCATATTTTCCTTTCAAAATTCATAATAATCTTTCCATAGCTTAGAAAATTATCAAAATTAAAACCCAACTCCAAAATCATGTTTTACATAACATAAATTTTTTCATGCCATTCAAACATCAATTTCGATCGGTTTTTCCCTATAGCCGCATATATTCCCTTTTAAACACTCTTGTTTAAATTAAGCAGATTATAATTCTAGCATATCATCATCCAAAACATTATAAAAATGAATTTAATCTTAAATCCGTAAACATATGATCATAAAACAAAAAAAGAGATGGTGATGCAGGCCAAGCTATAATTTTCCAAGGCTTAAGTCGTGACCGACTTAACAAAGTTCAAGGTATAAGTCGTGACCGACTTATAAAAATTAAAGGCATAGGTCGTATACGGGATACCATAAGTCGTCCACAAGATAAGGAGGTAGACTTACTTCGTCCACGACTCAAAGGAGCGCCACGAGATAACAAAGGCAACGCGCGAGTTAATGTAGCAGCATTGCGTCGTCTTCGATCTAACAGTTCAGATGAAAAGGAGCTACGACTCAACTGGGGAGAAGCCCTAACTCGTAACCGACCTAATGAAATGATAAGTCGTGACCGACTTAGTATAACTCGGCAACGACTTAGCGAAGACTGGCGAGTTAACGAGTCTCTTAAGTCACCTAAACGACCTACTGAGTTACGCAGTGAAAAGGGCAGAACAAATTGGTGAAGTTTAACTCGTGAAATCCTTAAGTCGTAAGTCGCGTGAAGATGGAAACCGTTGATTCTTCTGCCGAGTTAACCTCTGCCGCTGATGGAAGCTAGAGCTGTTGATAAGTCGTTACCGACTTATAGTAAGTCGTAAGTCGGCAAGACTTGTATTGTGTTGTAATTTTTAAGTCGTATGTCGTCTGTATTTCTTGAGTCGTACGTGATAAGTCGGTGCCGACTTAGGAGTTGTTGTAATTTTGTGTTTTCTTTGCGTGAGTTGTAAACCCCCTATAAATAGGCCGTGTGAGTCATTTGTAAAAGGTTGTTGATTTTTGAATAAAATTCTCTTTTGATTGCTGTGTGCTTTCATCTAAATTGGTAGTTGAGTGTAATCTCATATCTCCTCTTTCGATTAATCGAGTGCGCTCGATTCAACGATTGTAGAAGCCGATTCGCAGAATCAAGTGCGCTTGATCAACGCTTGAAGAATTGAAGATCTTTGAACCCGGTATCGTGCGCGATCAACGAGTTCAGGATAGCTAGAATTCGGTATCTTCGGATCAACGAATTTGGGCATTTCAGTATCTTCCAATCCACCGATTACTACTTTCACCGATTGAAGATTGTTTTGATTAATCCGCTGCGCCAGTTTGGTATCAGAGCCTGTTCTAGCCAATCATAGCTAGATCGAGACTTGGAGCCTAATCATTTTGAATAATTTGAAGTTTAAAGAGAAGCCGAGCTAAGAAGAGTGTAGATCGAGCATCATTTCATTGTCTAGCCGAGAATTATTGTTCATCGTGTTCATCGCGAAGTTGCAACAAAGTGGAAGTTTCCGATCCATTTCATTTTGGATCAAAGTTCGAATTGTGTTTTAATTTGAAGAGTTTGTAAAGTTTCAAGTATGCCGCCAAGGAGAGCTAATCGACATCAAAACGTAGAAGCTTTATATCGAAGAGAAGAAGCTGATGAGATGGAGCAAAGAATCAATGAAAACTTTAGTGAAAAGCTTAACGAAGGAATTGGCCGGTTAGAGAAGCTTATGACGGAGATGAATCAAAATCGGAGAAGGGTTTCACTTGAATCTAATCATGGGGGTAGTAGAGTCTCGCCACATTCCAATCGAGACAGAAGTGTTGAAAATGATCAAGGGCGTGGGAGGAACGTGAATGATCGTGAACGGAGGAATATAGATAGAAGGGATGATGGTGGAAGACGTAATGGTAGTAGAGATGTGGGTGGACGAGATAGACAATGATATACATCTGATTTTGAAGAGGAGTATGATGGTGGTAGTGTTCGAGGACAAGGACAAGGAAGAAATCACTCTGAGTATGATCACAAATGGGAGTCGGGGATGAAGACTGAAATTCCTGAATTCAAAGGTGGAATGCAAGCAGAGGAGTTTCTAGATTAGGTAGCTAATGTTGAAGAGATTTTTGACTTCAAGGAAGTTCCAGAGCATCGTAGAGAGAAGTTGGTTGCTACAAGGTTGAGGGGTAGAGCTTTAGCATGGTGGCAGCAGACCAAACTTACACGTGAACGGATGGGGAAGTCAAAGATTGAATCTTGGGAGAAGATGAAGAAATTGATGAAAGCGACATTCTTACCTTATAACTATCAGTCGCTTATGTATCAGAGATTGCAAAACTTGAGACAAGGAACGAAATCTGTGAATGACTATGCTGATGAATTTTATCGACTGATTGCAAGGAACGATATTATGGAGACAGAAGAACAGTTAACAGCCAGATTTGTTGGAGGATTGCGAATGCAGATTAAGGATATGGTTAATATGTTTGATCCAAGATCTGTAGCGGAAGCACATCAGAAAGCGTTGGCTTGGGAGAAACAGGGACGACGAGGAAGTGGTGTGTTTACTAATTCTAACAATCAAGTGAAGGGTGTTGGTGGAAGTTCTAATATTTCTAAACCTATCAGTAGGCCAGTAGTGAAGGAGGTTGAGAAGACAAAGGTTAACAACGGTTTCAAATGTTACAATTGTCAGGAATTGGGTCACAAAAGTAGCAAATGTCCGAAGCCGAAGAAGAGAGCTATGATAGCGGAGGTTGAGGATGAGGATGAAGAAGCTGAATGTTCCAATTCACCACCTGATGAGGAGGAAGAAGAAGTGTCGGGAGACGAAGGTTATAATCTCATGATGAAGAGGTCCTGTTTAACACCAAAGCAAGAGGAGGATTGTAGTTGGTTGAGGAGCAATATTTTTCAGTCAACATGTACTATTCTGGGGAAAGTTTGCAAATTTGTTATTGATGTTGGAAGCTGTGATAATATAATTTCTTCTGAGGCTATGAGGAAGTTGGCGTTAAAGACTGAAAAACACCCGAAACCATACAAGCTAGCTTGGTTGAGGAAAGGCGGGGAGGTGAAGGTTGGACGAAGGGCTCGTGTGAATTTTTCAATTGGAAAGAAATACAAAGATGAAATCTGGTGCGATGTGGTAGATATGGACGTCTGTCATTTGTTGCTGGGAAGACCGTGGCAGTATGATAGAGCAGTGCAACATGATGGGCGTACCAACAGTTACAGTTTCATGTTTGAAGGCACAAAGATTACTCTAGTTCCAAAGAAGCGACAACAGGAGGAAAACAAGTTGGAGGAGATTGAAGAGCTCAAAACTTTGTTATCTTTGAAGGAGTTTGTGAAAGAAGTAGAGGAGGAGCCTGAAGTGTTTTTGTTGATAGGGGGAGAGAACCGTGAAGAAGTTGAAATTCCAGAAGAAGTTAAACCAGTTTTGAAAGAATTTGACGATGTATTTCTAGAGGAGTTACCAACGGAGTTGCCACCGTTGAGGGATATTCAACATCAGATAGATCTTGTTCCAGGTGTTGTGTTGCCACACAGACCACATTATCGAATGAGTCCGAAGGAACATGAAGAGTTGCGGAGACAGGTAGAGGAATTGCTTGAACAGGGGCACGTGCAGGAGAGTTTAAGTCCTTGTGTTATACCAGCTTTATTGGTACCCAAAAGGGATGGAACGTGGAGGATGTGCACTGACAGTCGAGCATTGAATAAGATTACTGTGAGATATAGATTTCCGATGCCGAGACTTGATGATCTATTGGATCAAATTAGTGGGTCTGTAATCTTTTCTAAGATTGATTTGAAGAGCGGTTATCATCAGATTCGCATTAGACCAGGGGACGAATGGAAGACAGCATTCAAGACGAGGGAAGGATTGTATGAATGGTTGGTAATGCCGTTTGGTCTATCGAATGCACCAAGTACATTCATGAGGGTGATGAATCAAATTTTCAGACCGTACATTGGAAAATTTGTGGTGGTTTACTTTGATGATATTCTGATCTACAGTGCGAGTACAGAAGAGCATGTTCAACATTTGAAGAAAGTGTTAATTATTCTTCGTGAAGAACAATTCTATGCTGCTACAAAGAAATGTGTTTTCATGGCGAGGAGTGTTCTATTTCTGGGATATGTTGTCTCGAAGGAAGGTATACAGGTGGACCAGAGTAAAGTTGAGGCGATCAGAGATTGGCCACAGCCCAAGACGATAACGGAAGTCCGTAGTTTTCATGGGTTGGCTTCATTCTATCGAAGGTTTATTCCACACTTTAGTAGTGTGATGGCACATGTGACTGATTGTATGAAGGGTAAACAGTTTTCATGGTCAGAGGAAGTAGGGAGTGCTTTTGGAAAAATCAAGGAGTTGCTGACGTCTGCACCAATTCTAGTGTTACCAGATTTTCAGTTAGTGTTTGAACTACATACTGATGCATCTAAGGTTGGAATTGGAGGAGTATTGAGTTAGAGGGGACGACCTATTGCATATTTCAGTGAGAAGTTGTCAGGAGCGAAGATGCGATACAGTACATATGATGTGGAATTCTATGCTGTTGTACAAGCTATTAAACACTGGAGACATTATCTATTTCAGAAAGAGTTTGTTCTGTATACTGATCATGAAGCATTGAAGCATTTGCAAGGGCAAGACAAGATTTCAGCAAGACATGCATCGTGGATTGCATATCTGCAACAGTTTACTTTCGTTGTTAAACACAAGTCAGGGGTGACGAATCGAGTGGCTGATGCTTTAAGTAGTAGGAGTCATTTGTTGATGACAATGAAAGTTGAGGTGACTGGTTTTGAATTATTGCCGGAGCAGATTGCAGAAGACTCTTATTTTAAGAAATTTGTTGAAAGGGACAATGAAGGGAAGACTGTTGAGTTTATGATGGTTGATGGTTTTCTTTTTAAAGGAAATCGATTGTGCATACCGGAGGGTAGTCTAAGAATGAAGATTATCAAGGAGTTACACGAAGAGGGACATGTTGGGAGAGACCGTACCTTACAGTTGATTTCACAGTCTTACTTTTGGCCATCAATGAGGAAAGAGGTAGAGAGGTTTGTGGAATGTTGTCATACTTGTCAGGTTTCGAAAGGAACTGCGACTAATGCTAGTTTATATATGCCGTTACCCGTGCCTGTAAAACCATGGGTGGATATCAGTATGGATTTTGTTTTGGGTTTGCCTAGAACTCAAAGGGGAAATGATTCTATATTCGTTGTGGTGGACAGATTTTCAAAGATGGCACATTTTATTGCTTGTAAGAAGACGGCAGATGCTATTCATGTTGCTCAGTTGTTTTTCAAGGAGATCTATCGACTTCATGGATTGCCAGAATCTATTGTGTCGGATAGAGATACTCGATTTCTGAGTCATTTTTGGTTGAGTTTGTGGAAAATGGTGGGAACGAAGCTGAAGTTTAGTAGTGCTTATCATCCGCAAACGGATGGACAGACCGAGGTTGTGAACAGATGATTGGGGAATTTGCTGAGGTGTCTTGTACAAGATAATCTGAAGAGTTGGGATGTGAAGTTATGCCAGGCAGAATTTGCTCATAATCATGCGGTAAATCGTAGCACAGGGTTCAGTCCATTTCAGATAGTATATTCAAGCTTACTGAAGGGTCCGTTGGATTTAATGGTAGTGCCACAATCAAAGAAGACAGTTAAGAAAGCTGCTGATTTTGTTGATGGATTGGCGGAATGTCATAAAATCGTTCAGGAACGATTGGAGCAAGCAAATGAGAAATATAAACGATCTGCAGATTTGAAACGAAGGAGTGTTGAATTTCATGAAGGTGATTTGGTTTATGCAGTATTAACAAAAGATCGTTTTCCAGTGGGCGCTTATAACAAGTTGAAAGCCAGGAAAACTGGTCCGGTGGAAGTCTTGAAACGAATTAATGAAAATGCTTATAAATTGAAGCTGCCAGATGATGTGTATACGTCTGACGTATTCAATGTTAAGCATCTCGTACCATATCATGGGGATGAGTTTGTTGGGGATGAAGAGAGCACAAATTCGAGGTCGAATTTTTCTCAACCTAAGGAGGATGATGCAGGCCAAGCTATAATTTTCCAAGGCTTAAGTCGTGACCGACTTAACAAAGTTCAAGGTATAAGTCGTGACCGACTTATAAAAATTAAAGGCATAGGTCGTATACGGGATACCATAAGTCGTCGACAAGATAAGGAGGTAGACTTACTTCGTCCACGACTCAAAGGATCACCACAAGATAACAAAGGCAACGCGCGAGTTAATGTAGCGGCATTGAGTCATCTTCGATCTAACAGTTCAGATGAAAAGGAGCTACGACTCAACTGGGGAGAAGCCCTAACTCGTAACCGACCTAATGAAATGATAAGTCGTGACCGACTTAGTATAACTCGGCAACGACTTAGCGAAGACTGGCGAGTTAACGAGTCTCTTAAGTCGCCTAAACGACCTACTGAGTTACGCAGTGAAAAGGGCAAAACAAATTGGTGAAGTTTAACTCGTGAAATCCTTAAGTCGTAAGTCGCGTGAAGATGGAAACCGTTGATTCTTCTGCCGAGTTAACCTCTGCCGTTGATGGAAGCTGGAGCTGTTGATAAGTCGTTACCGACTTATAGTAAGTCGTAAGTCGGCAAGACTTGTATTGTGTTGTAATTTTTAAGTCGTATGTCGTCTGTATTTCTTGAGTCGTACGTGATAAGTCGGTGCCGACTTAGGAGTTGTTGTAATTTTGTGTTTTCTTTGCGTGAGTTGTAAACCGCCTATAAATAGGCCGTGTGAGTCATTTGTAAAAGGTTGTTGATTTTTGAATAAAATTCTCTTTTGATTGCTGTGTGCTTTCATCTAAATTGGTAGTTGAGTGTAATCTCCTATCTCCTCTTTCGGTTAATCGAGTGCGCTCGATTCAACGATTGTAGAAGCCGATTCGCGGAATCAAGAGCGCTTGATCAACGCTTGAAGAATTGAAGATCTTTGAACCCGGTATCGTGCGCGATCAACGAGTTCGGGATAGCTAGAATTCGGTATCTTCGGATCAACGAATTTGGGCATTTCAGTATCTTCCAATCCACCGATTACTACTTTCACCGATTGAAGATTGTTTTGATTAATCCGCTGCGCCAGATGGTATGAATTATTATTCACCTTAAATAAGATAAGGAGATTGCGTTGAGATTAAGATTAATTCCCCTTCTTTAATTCCTTAGCTTGATTTCAGTTCCTCTTCCTTAGCAATGGTCGGCTCCTCTTGATTTATGTTTGTATTTTTTTTAAAATGACGTGAATGGGAAATGAAACGTGAATGGTGTAAGGAACAAGAATATATAAAAGGGTAAGGGTTATGTGCGGCTATTTCCCAATATACCCTTATGTAAATTAATTAATTTAGAACATTCTTAAGCTCATTTAATTTATTAAGCACGAAATTAATTTATTTTCATATCTCAATCCCCTTATCACTCTAATTATTTACATTATTCTATTTAATTTATCTAATTAATTTTCTTGAATAATGTTATCAAAAATTACTGGTGTTATAGGCTCCCCGCCTTAATGAACTTCGTCCTTGAAATTCAGTAAGGACTAAATACTAAACATAGCAATCATCTGTAATGACTCTTAATAACCATACTAGTCTACCTTACTAGCAATTATCTATATAAATCTAATATAGACATACCCTCAAAGACGAGCAAGATAAGTATCTCGAATCATGTCTTCTGTCTCCCAAGTATAGTCCTTCTCGTTGTCGCTCCACTGAACTTTCACCAACTTGACTGCCTTGTTCCTCAATCTTTTCTCATCTCTCGCTACAACCCGAACTGGTTGTCTAACAAAAGTCAAATTAGGCTCTATTATCAAATCTTCCAACCGTGTTGGAGGAATCATAGTCTCTGGATCATGCACATACTTGTGAAGATGAGACACATGAAATACATTATGGACACCTGCCATACTTCTCGGCAACTCTACTCTGTATGCCAGCTTTCCAATCTTTTCTATAATCTGCAATGGACCAACATATCTCGGTGCCAGTTTTCCTAACTTCCCAAACCGTACCACATCCTTCAACGGTGATACCTTAATGAAAACATTATCTCCAACTGAGAATTCTATGACTTTACGCCTCTTATCTGCATAACTCTTCTATCTAGACTGAGCTTCCTTCCTCCTTTCTCGGATCAACTCAATCTTTCCCGACGCCTCTCTAACCAAATCTTGACCTAAGACTAATTTGTCACTAGTCTCCAACCAACATGCTGGTTATTTGCATGGCCTTCCATACAAAGCTTCAAAAGGTGCCATTCCTATACTAGTCTGGTAACTATTATTATAGGAAAACTCAACCAAATGTAGGTGATCTTCCCAAGATCCACCAAAGTCTAATACACAAGCTCTCAACAAATCTTCGAGACCTTATTGACTCCCTCTGTCTGCCCATCCATCTAAGGGTGATATGCGGGACTCATCTTGAGCTTATTGCCTAATACATCATGTAGACTCTTCCAAAATTCTCTAGTGAACAAAGCATCTCTATCACTAACTACGATACTAGGAACTCCATGTAGTCTGACTATGTTCTTCATGAACAACTTAGCTAAAACAGGTGTCGTCCTGGTTGACATAACTGGAATGAATTGGGAACTGTGGGTCATTTTGCCCACTATAATCTATATACTTTCATTCCCTCTATTTGACATTGGCAACCCGTCTATGAAATCCATGGATATTGAATCATATTTCCAAACTGGAATCTCTAAAGGCTGAAGTAACCCACTCGGCTTCTAATGTTCAGCTTTCACTTGTTGATAGTTTGCACATTGCCTAACCCACAAGCCAACCACCATTCATACCTTCCTAATAGAAGCTCCTCTTCATATCCTGACGCAGCGGATTAATCAAAACAAACTTCAATCGGTGAAAGTAGCAGTCGATGGATTGATGAATGCTGAATTGCCCGAATTCGTTGATCCGAAGATACCGAACTCTAGCTATCTCGAACTCGTTGATCGCGCACGATACCGGGTTCAAAGATCTTCAATTCTTCAAGCGTTGATCAAGCGCACTTGATTCCGCGAATCGGCTTCTACAATCGTTGAATCGAGCGCACTCGATTATCCGAAAGAGGAGATAGGAGATTACACTCAACTACCAATTTGGAATGAAAGCACAAAGCAATCAAAAGAGAATTTTATTCAAAAATCAACAACCTTTACAAATGAAACAACTTGCCTATTTATAGGCTACAACACGCAAAGCAGAAAAAAAATACAACTCCTAAGTCGGCAACCGACTTAACAACATCTCCGACTTAACATAAGTCGTATACTTCTTACAACACAAAGTTCAGAAAAACTTAAAAATATTACAAGTACTTAGGTCGGAAACGACCTACGACCTAACACGGAGACGACTTAAGACAGACAGCTACAACACTTGCCTTCAGCGACTTAAACCATGCGGCGACTTAAAGAAACCAGTGGTGGAGATTAACTCGCAGCAGAATCAACGCACCAGGCTTCGCGCGACTTAAGAACAGGCGGCATCAACGACTTAAAGAAATCAACGGTCATCATATTTCAGCGACTTAAAGAATGGACGGCATCCGTAGTTTGCGACCTAAAACAAAAGCGGCATCAGGAATCAAAGGCATAGATTAACTCGGCAGACACATCAATGGTATCCAGGGCTTCGCGACTTAAGATAAAGGTGGTATCAGAACTTCGCGACCTAAGTTTTATGCGACCTAACTTAGGTCGTTCCATTTTAGCTCGTAGCACCTTTAACTCGGTACGTCTTTCCAGCGTTCTACCTTCCAACTTGTTAGGTCGTAGGCATCCTTCCATAAGTCGTGAGCGACTTAGAACTTCATCTCTCAACAAATTAGGTCGTAGCGCTTTCCTTGGTGACACGGTAGGTCGTTCCCACGACTTATGCCTTAGTTCCTTAGGTCGTACGCATTTCTGAGCGTCGGTTCCGTTAGCTCGTAGCCCAACTTCAATAGGTCGTGAGCGACCTAAGAACCCATTAGGTCGTGAGCGACCTAAGACTTCAATTTTTAACAACTTAGCTTGTTCCCACGAGTTATCTCTCAGCTTCTTAGGTCGTACCCGAGCTAACTCGGTTGGTCGCTTGTATGCTTCAGACTTCCCCTCTTTAGGTCGTGAGCGACCTAAGACTTCTTCACTAGGTCGTGAACGACCTAAACCTTGTAAATTTATAACTCGCGCTGCATCATCCTCCCCAGGTTGAGAAAAATTCGACCTCGAATTTGTACATTCGTCCACATCAGCTCGTTCATCCCCATGACATGGTACGAGATGTTTAACATTGAACACATCAGAAGTGTACACATCTTCTGGCAGCTCCAACTTATAAGCATTTTCGTTAATTCGTTGTACGACCTTTACAGGACCAATTTTTCTGGCTTTCAATTTATTGTACGTACCTACTGGAAAACGATCTTTTGTTAACACTGCATAAACCATATCTCCTTCATTAAACTCAACATTTCGTCGTTTCAAATCAGCAGACTGTTTATATTTCACATTTGCTTTCTCTAATCGTTCTTGAACGACTTTATGACATTCCGTCAGTCCTTCAACAAAATCAGCAGCTTTCTTAATTGTCTTCTTTGATTATGGCACTATCGTTAAATCCAACGGTCCCTTCGGTAAGCTTGAATAAACTATCTGGAATGGACTGAACCCAGTACTACGATTCACTGCATGATTATGGGCAAACTCTGCCTGGCATAACTTCACGTCCCAACTCTTCAGATTATCTTGCACAAGACATCTCAACAAGTTTCCCAATGATCTGTTAACCACCTCAGTCTGTCCATCCGTTTGCGGGTGATAAGCACTACTAAATTTCAGCTTCGTTCCCACCATTTTCCACAAACTCAACCAAAAGTGGCTCAAAAATCGAGTATCTCTATCTGACACAATAGATTCTGGCAATCCATGAAGTCGATAGATCTCCCTGAAAAACAACTGGGCAACATGAACAGCATCCGCCGTCTTCTTACAAGCAATAAAATGCGCCATTTTTGAAAATCTGTCAACCACCACATAAATGGAATCATTACCACGCTGCGTTCTCGGCAACCCCAACACAAAGTCCATACTGATATCCACCCATGGTTTTACAGGCACGGGTAACGGCATATATAAACCGGCATTAGTCGCAGTTCCTTTCGAAACCTGACAAATATGACAACGCTCCACATACCTCTCTACTTCTTTCCTCATCGATGGCCAAAAGTAGGACTGTGAAATCAACTGCAAGGTACGGTCTCTCCCAACATGTCCCTCTTCGTGTAACTCCTTGATAATCTTCATTCTCAGACTACCCTCTGGTATGCACAATCGATTTCCTTTAAAAAGAAAGTCATTAACCATCATAAACTCATCAGTCTTTACCTCCTTGACTTTATCAACAAACTTTGCAAAGTAAGGATCATCAGTAAATAATTCTGGCAATATTTCAAACCCCGTCACTTCAACCTTTAGTGTAGTCAACAAATGACTCCTCCTACTCAAAGCATCAGCTACACGATTTGTCACCCCTGACTTGTGTTTAACAACAAAAGTAAACTGTTGCAGATATGCAATCCACGATGCATGTCTTGCTGAAATCTTGTCTTGCCCTTGTAAATGCTTCAACGCTTCATGATCAGTGTAAAGAACAAACTCCTTCTGAAATAGATAGTGTCTCCAATGTTTAATAGATTGTACAACAGCATAAAACTCCACGTCATATGTACTGTACCGCATCTTCGCTTCTGACAACTTCTCACTGAAATATGCAATTGGACGTCCCTTCTGACTCAACACCCCTCCAATCCCAACCTTGGATGCATCAGTGTGCAGTTCAAACACTAGCTGAAAATCAGGTAGCACTAGAATTGGTGCAGACGTCAGCAATTCCTTGATCTTCCCAAAAGCACTCCCTGCTTCCTCTGTCCATGCAAACTGTTTACCTTTCATGCAATCTGTAACAGGCGCCATCACACTACTAAAGTGTGGAATAAACCTTCGATAAAATGAAGCCAACCCATGAAAACTACGAACTTCCGTTATCGTCTTGGGTTGCGGCCATTCTCTGATAGCTTCAACTTTACTTTGGTCAACCTGTATACCTTCCTTCGAAACAACATATCCCAAAAATAAAATACTATGCGTCATGAATACGCATTTCTTCGTATCAGCATAAAATTGTTCTTGTCTCAGTACCATCAGCACTTCTCTAAGATGATTCAGATGTTCCTCTGAACTCCCACTGTAAATCAGAATATCATCAAAATACACCACCACAAATTTCCCAATGAATGGTCGAAAAATCTGATTCATCACCCTCATGAAAGTACATGGTGCATTGGATAAACCAAATGGCATGACCAACCATTCGTATAGACCCTCCCTGGTTTTAAAAGCAGTCTTCCACTCATCTCCTGGTCTGATACGAATTTGATGATATCCGCTCTTCAAATCTATCTTCGAAAATATATTAGCTCCGCTTATTTGATCTAACAAGTCATCCAACCTTGGCATTGGAAATCTATATCTCACGGTAATCTTATTCAATGCTCGACTGTCAGTGCACATCCTCCACGTCCCATCCTTCTTGGGTACCAATAAAGCTGGTACAGCACAAGGACTCAGACTCTCCTGCACACGTCCCTGCTCAAGCAATTCCTCTACTTGCCTCCGCAACTCTTCATGTTCTTTCGGGCTCATTCGATAATGTGGTCTGTGTAGCAACACAGCACCTGGAACAAGATCTATCTGATGTTGTATATCCCTCAACGGTGGCAACTCCGTTGGTAACTCTTCTGGAAATACATCGTCAAATTCTTTCAAAATTGGTTTTACTTCTTCTGGAATCTCAACCTCTTCATTGCTCTCTCGCCCAATTAACAAAAACACTTCAGGTTCCTCCTCTACTTCCTTCACAAACTCCTTCAGCGATAACAAAGTTTTGAGCTCTTCAATCTCCTCCAACTTGTTTTCCTCATGTTGTCTCTTCTTTGGTACTAGAGTAATCTTCGTGCCTTCAAACATGAAACTGTAACTGTTGGTACGCCCATCATGTTGCACAGCTCGATCATACTGCCACGGTCTCCCTAGCAACAAATGACAAACGTCCATATCTACGACATCACACCAGATTTCATCTTTGTATTTCTTCCCAATTGAAAACTTCACACAAGCTCTACGTCCAACTTTCACTTCACCACCCTTCCTCAACCAAGCTAACTTGTACGGTTTAGGATGTTTCTCGGTTTTCAATTCCAACTTCTTCACCGCTTCTGTAGAGATAATGTTATCACAACTCCTAGCATCAATAACAAATTTACAAACTCTTCCCAGAATAGTGCATGTAGATTGAAAGATATTGTTTCTCAACCAACTACTTTCCTCCTCTTGCTTCGGTGTTAAACAACTTCTCCTCATCATCAATGCGTACCCATCATCTCCTGACAGTAAGTCTTCCTCCTCAACTGGTAAAGAATTAGAGCATTCAGCTTCTTCATCCTCATCCTCAACTTCTGCAATCATGGTTCTCTTCTTTGGCTTTGGACACTCACTGCTTTTATGACCCAATTCCTGACAATTGTAACATTTGAAACCATTGTTAACCTTTGCCTTCTCAACCTCCTTCACCACTGGTTTACTGATAGGTTTAGAAACATTAGAACTTCCTCCTACACCCTTCGCTTGATTGTTAGGATTAGTAAACACACCACTTCCTCGTCTCCCTTGTTTTTCCCAAGCCAACGCTTTCTGATGTGCTTCTGCCACAGATCTTGGATCGAACATATTAACCATATCCTGAATCTGCATTCTCAATCCTCCAATGAACCTAGATGTCAGCTGCTCTTCTGTTTCCATAATATCATTCCTTGCAATGAGTTGATAGAATTCATCAGCATAGTCATTAACTGTCTTTGTGCCCTGCCTCAAGTTCTGCAAACGTTGATACATCAAAGATTGATAATTGTATGGTAAGAATGTTGCTTTCATCAATTTCTTCATCTTCTCCCAAGATTCAACTTTTGACTTTCCCATCCGATCACGTGTAAGTTTGGTCTGCTGCCACCATGCCAAAGCTCTACCCCTTAGCCTTGTAGCAACCAACTTCACTCTACGATGTCCTGGAACTTCTTTGAAGTCAAAAATCTCCTCAACATTGGCCACCCAATCTAGAAACTCCTCTGCTTGCATACCACCCTTGAATTCAGGAATTTCTGTCTTCATCCCCGACTCCCATTTGTGATCATACTCAGAATAGTTTCTTCCTTGACCCCTTCCTTGAATACTACCACCATCATACTCCTCTTCAAAATCAGATGCATAACGATGTCGATTCTGACCACCAACATCTCTACTACCATTACGCCTTCCACCTTCATCCCTTCTATTGGCATTCCTCCGTTCACGATCATTCACGTTCCTCCCACGCCCTTATTCATTTTCAACACTTCTATCTCGATTGGAATGTGGCGAGACTCTACTACCCTCATGGTTAGATTCTGGTGAAACCCTTCTCCGATTTTGATTCATCTCCGTCATAAGCCTCTCTAACCGGCCAATTCCTTCATTAAGCTTCTCACTAAAATTCTCATTGATTCTTTGCTCCATCTCATCAGCTTCTTCTTTTCGATACAAAGCTTCTACACTTTGGTGGCGATTAGCTCTTCTTGGCGGCATACTTGAAAACTTCACAAATTCTTCAACACTTCAAATTCAAACACTTTCCGGATTTTGATCCAAAATGAAACGGATCGAAAACTTCCACTTTGTAGCAAATCGCGATGAACACGATGGACAAAGTTTCGGCCTCCAATGCAAATCCGATCAAACAATCTTCGAATAATGATGACTTTTCTTCCTCTTACTCTCGGCCGTGATAAACACAAACCCAAACCTTCCCTTCAAGCTCGGCAAATCTCTTCAAACTTCAAATGAATAGGCTCCAAGTCTCGATCTAGCTATGATTGGCTAGAACAAGCTCTGATACCAAAACTGACGCAGCGGATTAATCAAAACAAACTTCAATCGGTGAAAGTAGTAGTCGATGGATTGATGAATGCTGAATTGCCCGAATTCGTTGATCCGAAGATACCGAACTCTAGCTATCTCGAACTCGTTGATCGCGCACGATACCGGGTTCAAAGATCTTCAATTCTTCAAGCGTTGATCAAGCGCACTTGATTCCGCAAATCGGCTTCTACAATCGTTGAATCGAGCGCACTCGATTATCCGAAAGAGGAGATAGGAGATTACACTCAACTACCAATTTGGAATGAAAGCACAAAGCAATCAAAACAGAATTTTATTCAAAAATCAACAACCTTTACAAATGAAACAACTTGCCTATTTATAGGCTACAACACGCAAAGCAGAAAAAAAAATACAACTCCTAAGTCGGCAACCGACTTAACAACATCTCCGACTTAACATAAGTCGTATACTTCTTACAACACAAAGTTCAGAAAAACTTAAAAATATTACAAGTACTTAGGTCGGAAACGACCTACGACCTAACACGGAGACGACTTAAGACAGACAGCTACAACACTTGCCTTCAGCGACTTAAACCATGCAGCGACTTAAAGAAACTAGTGGTGGAGATTAACTCGCAGCAGAATCAACGCACCAGGCTTCGCGCGACTTAAGAACAGGCGGCATCAACGACTTAAAGAAATCAACGGTCATCATATTTCAGCGACTTAAAGAATGGACGGCATCCGTAGTTTGCGACCTAAAACAAAAGCGGCATCAGGAATCAAAGGCATAGATTAACTCGGCAGACACATCAATTGTATCCAGGGCTTCGCGACTTAAGATAAAGGTGGTATCAGAACTTCGCGACCTAAGTTTTATGCGACCTAACTTAGGTCGTTCCATTTTAGCTCGTAGCACCTTTAACTAGGTACGTCTTTCCAGCGTTCTACCTTCCAACTTGTTAGGTCGTAGGCATCCTTCCATAAGTCGTGAGCGACTTAGAACTTCAGCTCTCAACAAATTAGGTCGTAGCGCTTTCCTTGGTGACACGGTAGGTCGTTCCCACGACTTATGCCTTAGTTCCTTAGGTCGTACGCATTTCTGAGCGTCGGTTCCGTTAGCTCGTAGCCCAACTTCAATAGGTCGTGAGCGACCTAAGAACCCATTAGGTCATGAGCGACCTAAGACTTCAATTTTTAACAACTTAGCTCGTTCCAACGAGTTATCTCTCAGCTTCTTAGGTCGTACCCGAGCTAACTCGGTTGGTCGCTTGTATGCTTCAGACTTCCCCTCCTTAGGTCGTGAGCGACCTAAGACTTCTTCACTAGGTCGTGAACGACCTAAACCTTGTAAATTTATAACTCGCGCTGCATCATATCCCGATACATCTTGGTCCCTCTAGGATGAATCGTAAACTTGGATCGATGACATTCTCCAAGAAATTCTTTCCTAAAGCTTTCAACATTTGGAACACACAATCGTCCCTTCTGTCTCAACCATCCCATTTGGTCAAGACTAAAATCCTTCAAATCATCAATCTCGGTTTCAACCTCAAGCCTTCTAATCATCTCGACTAATACCAGATCCTCCTTCTGCTTAGAAGCTATCCTTTCGATCAATATTGGTCAAACTTCTAAACAGGACAATATGGTAGTAACCTTACTAGAACTAGCAGTCGATATTAACTACAATGTAACAACCCAAAATTTAACTCGTAATAATTAATTTGTTAATTAATGAAATGATAAAATAACTTTGTGAAATTATCGGAATTGAGCCAAGGGAGATGCACCATTGTGTCCGTGGTAATTTACTGGTCAATTTCCATATATAGAACATTGGAATCCGAGCTAATATGAACAAGTTATGAATTACACTAAAATAAAGAAGAATCGAAAAAAGAAAAAATAATATGGGCTAGGTCGACCGGCTGGTCGACCTAGGCACCAGGGCGGTCGACCGCCCATTCGACCCACCTCCCCTTGTGAACGAACGAACGAACTTTCGTTCGATCGAACGTTGTATGCCTCATTTGCATTCTTTTAACCAATCTGGTCCTTCAGTGCTTCCATCCGACGGCTCCTATTCAGCCTATGACGTGGTTACATCCTATTCAATCTCCAAATCCAACGGTCTGAGATCCACTTCTACCCCTATAAATAAGACCCTAGGCTTAACACTTTTTATCATTCTAGATTTTCTCCGCTTGGGTTCACCTTTTTAGGAAGGACTCTAAAAGGAATAATTTTCCAAGGAGAGAATCTTTTCAATCAAAATATTTTAATACCCTCAAGTTGATTCGGGAAGACCAAAAGGGAAGTGCTTAGGACCATAGGTGAGTGATTGTAATTATTTAAATTTCTTTAAGTAATTTAAAATTAAAGGGTTTCCAATAGATGTAGTTTTACTACTATTTATTTTGGAATAACCTTTTTAGTAATTTATTTACAGTTTTTTAGAATTATTTTTCAGTCTATTTCTTTTAGCTATTCTTTTCAGTTAATTTTAGTTTATTTCTGTTAATTATAGCTTTTCCATTTACTTACAGTTTATTTACAGTATTTTAATTTATTTACTGTTATTTATGTGTTATTTACATCCTTTTCCTACGCTTTGGATTTTCTTCTATTTTCAGTTTTCTTTTATTTCTCCTTCTTCTTCGCATATGGATTACAGTAGATTAAATGTGAATATGGATTAAAATTATAAGAATACTGAAATAACAGAAGATAAGATGTAAATTGTAAAGACTGTAATAAAAATGGAATTAAGACTGAAATTGAGCCTAATTATGATATTAATGTTAGGATTGGACTAATTAAAGATAATTGGCCTAGTTATAACTTAGAATTATAACTAAAAAGAGTATAAGATGAAAGGAGCTTATTTTTACACTTAGACCTTGGGTTAAGTAATAAGCATGATTATAACGTAGGTTATAATAAGAAATAGAACAGAAGCAGGCTTATTTTAAGACTTAGGATAAATTAATAAGCAAAGATAGTGAAGATAATAATGAAGGCTTATTTAAATAATTTATCTAAGTTAATAAGCAAAGATGAAAGCAGGACCTGTACCAAAAAGCATTCCCTATTAGACAAAATGGTGGTCACATAATTAACCTGAAGTGAGATGAGGGAACGCTTGTGCTAATAATGGTAGTAATTGGTCAAACAGAAGTCCACATCACGGGGGATTTGGAAAAGGGGCGCAACTAGATATTGTTTGGATGATGGGCCAGTACCAACAGCATTTCCCCTATTTTTCTATGGATATGGTGTTTCACATAATCCTGAAGTGAGACGAGGGGCACGCTTATGCTGGAGCACATGTAATAAGAAGACCTAATAGGTGGAGCAATAGGTAGCATGAGCATGGTGGCAGTTACGCGTGCGACTTCCATTTCGGTGCTCAGTAATCGCTGTGAGTTCCAAGCACTTAAGAATGTTTGCCTTTCATAGGCACCATTGCCTTTTATACAGGGAGCTATATAACATCTAGTCCACAATAAATACTTTGTGCGTATTCTGTAGGCACCATTGTACTTTGTGCGTCTTTCGTAGATGTCATTACCTTATGTGTAGGGAGTTATATAGCATCTAGTCCGCAGTAAGGTCTATTGAGTAGCAGGTTGATCAAAGAGTAGAATTAGGATTTCTACCTAATTATAGGATTAGGAATTCATCCTAATCAAAGCAGCTAACAAAGACAAGTGCAAACAATCAAAGTTAATCAATTGCATTAATTTAGTAATTCGTATTTATTTCCAGCTTATTCCTTTTTCTTCCTATTCTCTTTGTTTCCTTTATATATACTAGAACTATTGTAAGGTCTATTACTTTTACATTGCTTAAAGATTCTATTAATTACTATCATTCACCAGACTTTTAGTCCGACCCACTCCTCTATTTTCCCCTTTTCCCCCCTATAGGCAATCAGGGGCAAGGAAGATAGACTGCAGCATCTTGGGACTTGGAGACCCAATCATGTATTCCTTCTTTTTATTTCTAGCCTTTTGTTCTCTTATTGTACTGGCACTGTATTAAGGGAAAGTTTGTGTTTGTACTCTGGTTTTTCTAATGAGACTGAGATTTTATTTTCATAAGACAATTGTATTTGGTATAGGGAACATATGTGGTTTGTTTGAAGTATTTATGAATTATCAATTTTTAAAATCACTTACTATTTTTAATTACTCTGTTGTATTATTATCATACCAAAACATACAGACTCGGTTTCATGATGGATAGATTCAATTAGGTTAAGTTGGAAAGTATCATGTGGTTTAAAATCACTTACTATTTTTAATTACTTCCGTTGTATTAAACCCTTTCATGATGGATAGATTCAATTTTTAAACCTTTTGAAAACATCTAGGAATGAAAGGGAACATGAAAGTATTCATGTTGGATAGTATCAATTTTCTCCCCATCCGGGAAAAATATTCTAGCCTCGTACCTTCTCAACCAATCTACACCCACAATGATTCTGAAATCTACGAAATCGAAAACATACAGACTACGTGCAAAATTATGGCCTAACAAATCAAGTTTTGACTGGTCACATCTCATCCTCAGAGTTGCATAACCTCTTATTGGATTCGCAACCCTTAAGGAAGTAACAAAGTATATGCATTCTAAGCATAACCTATAAACCAAACACTGGGATATAAATGAATGTGATGCACCGGTATCAAATAGTATCCTAACTGGTATACTCTGGATCAAAAACGTAGCTTCCATCACAATCATCCACTTTTCAGCTGTAGTTGGTTTAGCAGATGATGGTCCAATAGCAAAAACTTTCCCTTGTCCGTCCTAATCGGTTCTAGACTGGTTCTTATAATGCCCAACTTGACCACAGTTAAAGCACTTCACATTCTTCTTATCTACAGCCTTCTTACCCTTGCCTGACCGGCACTCATTTGCATAATGACCCTTCTTGTCACACTTGTAGCAAACTAAATCAGCCTTGGCCTTCTTGGGAGCATCTCCCTTCCGGGTTCCTTTCTTCTTAAAGAATTTTTTTTCCTAAGAACCTTGGGTTACAACTGGCTTATCTCTAGCACAAATAGAAAGCATCTCCTCATGGCGAATTGCCGTCTCCACCACCACATTACAAGGATCACGGATATGTGTCAGGGTCGCCCTATCAAGCTCAGGTCTCAATCCCTGAATGAACCTTTCATTTCTCCTTATTTAAGTGTCTATGGTAGCATGTCCATATCGGGACAACTCATCAAATTAGTAGCATACTCAGTTACCGACATTTCTCCCTGCACCAAATCCATAAACTCTCTTAACAATGCTGACTTAGCGACTTCAGATAAAATCCTCTGTTCAAATCTCACTCTAAAATATGCCTAAGTCAACTCTTCCTCCGAAACCCTGGTAGTAATACTATTCCACCAATGATGTTATGACCCTTGCAACCGCCTAGAGGCCAACCTCAACTTCTGCTCATCAGCTAAACCCAAATCAGCAAAGATAAACTCATAATGCAATAGCCAATTCTCTACTTCGTGGCATCCTCCATCCCCAAAAATGGCTTCCCACTAAGACTAGTGTAATCTTTGCTCAGCTTAGCATAATTATTCCCAACTGGAGCCATAGGATTAGCTCCTCCAACATTACCAGCAACTCCTGCTTGCATCATATTGATGAAGAACTGATACATTTCCCCCATATCCATTGGTGGATTTCCAACACCCACATTGGCATCAACATTTTTCTTAGCATTAGCATGTCGACCTTGGTTCCTCCTGGTATTAGGTCGAATAGTTCCGTTGGTTGTGGTGCTTCCTCCACCAAGATTTCCTCTTCCATTTCTTGCTTCCATATCTTGTTTCTCGTAAATCTGCCTACGAGCCTTAGTAAGATATAGAAGAATGGTCTGAGAGAGGGGAACACATACTTGTATATCTGTATATCAAATACAAGTACGTTACTATAGCGCTAACCCAAACCCCAATCTCATTATCAGATTCATTAGGTTATTTTGAAAATCATTTAGGTTTAAATTCCTTTTAAGTTTCATAAACCTATACTTTGATACCAACTTGTAACATTCCTGTTACACTAAATATTAACCTTACGGCTATGACAAAAGATCCCTAAGCACACAAGGAAAAGAGAAGCGCAGCTTAAACCCTTCAAAAGATCCCTATACTATGATACCTAATGACCTTTTCGAAAGCATTAAAAGCCTTCTGAATAGGTTGAGGGACATACAAGACACCGTTCAACAATATCGAAAGTTTTATAAAGAAGATGGGGATCATAAGTCAGCAAGGAGTAAAGAAGCAACCTTCTGACAGGAACGGAAAGTTCTCGATAACATATGAAAGGAAAACCCTTCAACAACAGCGACATGCTTATGAAGGCATGAAGAAAAATAGACCCTTCAACGATGCCCGAAAGTCCACATAATCTTTCAACCAGGATGAAAGGTTTGCAACTATATGGAAGAAGAGAATCCTTCGACCCAACCGAAGGCATAGAGGCGGAAGCATGGCCGCCGGCATCTATAAATAAGACCCAAGGGATCCTGTTTTGGAAGCCGATTTTTCCTCTCACTTCATACTATGAAAATTCAAAGAAATATGTTGTAACCCTAATTGAGAACCAATTTGGAGATTTGTTAAAGAGCTTCTCTTGAATAATAAGGGAAGTATAATGTTCTGTTAAATCACTTGGTGTTTTTCTTGAATCCTCGTTAGATTAACTCTTATTTTCAGGATCAACTCCATTGGAAGGTTCTTCCTGGCTAGGTCAGAAACTTAACTACTCGAGCTGCAACTTTAATCTAAAAAAGTTTCCAACTTCTCCACTTTAACCTTCCGGTACGATCGTCGACCGACCCGGGTTAACTTAAGCAGTAACCTTTCGAAGTCAATGGCTTTATGATCATAATTCGTCACCTAAGTTGATAGTATCTTGCACTTCAACAATACCTAAACCTTCTGTAACCTTCATCTGAGCAATATAACCATTCGGTAAAGTTTTAATCCAAGAATATATGGTTTAGTCCAACTAGTGGCATTCATATACCTTCCGATTAAGTTAAATCCGACTTCACATGAGGATTCAAACCTTTCGATAAGATTAAAAGCTCTTATGCACCGCCTAGGGATCTATTGTTTTAATTACTTTTAAAGAGATTAGTCATCTCGAACCTTTCGGTAACATTAAATATCCACTTTAAAGGGATAAGACTGAAGAATAATCATTCGAAAAACTTCACAAGATACCTTACAAGATTTACCAAGGTAAAGGGTTCTCTACTTAGAAGACCAGACTTTCCAACCATTCCAAAAGGTCCAAATCATAAACCAGCAACTGTCGGGGTTCAGCCTGAAAGTAAATCTTAAGGGTATCTGGTCCTTATCTAAAACTACCTTTCATATTTTTGTTGGAATATCCTTTGGGGACGTTGACCATAATTTTGGTTAACATTTTTGGTGCTAGAAGGAGGGCCCGAACCTCCGATTGGTTGGACTTCTCACCAAATTTTCTACTTGGACACTCTCTTAAGACTTATTAACTCCTCTTTTTGCAATAAGAAAGAGTTTACTTTGAATATAAGATTTACAATCCATTTGAATACAATTAAAAGATAAGGTATGGATTCAATGTTTGAAGTAAGAGAAAAATTTTGTAGTGAAAAATTGATTCAAGGATCAACGAAACCTCTAGATGTGGGTTCAGATTAACAAATGAATCATAGTCAACTATTATTTAAAGAGCAAACCTTTCGCTTTCGAGCTTTACAAGTTGTTAAGAGAAAAAGACAGGATATACCCTATGACTTATGGAAATGGAATATCAATTAGGTCTGTTCGGAACTGAACCTAATCACCGCTCCAGAAAAAGAAAGTCTAATAATAAAGGACCAATTTCAAAAAAATGAGAAGGACCATCCAGTCGTATTATCATAAGATCATCTTTGAGGAGGAAATGGTGAAAGATTATGATGACTTTGTACACAAATGAAATAAGATTATAAATGAAGCCACTATTCAAGGAAAAGCCATAGACGCATAGAAAAGTTCATGGCCAAAGGGCTAAGGATAGTAAGAGAATCTCCAAATGAGAGTATAAAGATTTCCAGGAGATCTCCAAATGAAATCTTAAGAACGAAAGAAAAGTCCTTGGAAAAGGACCAATGAACAATGAGAGGAAAACCTGCCCCTCAAGAAGGAATATTTGAATCATGCCGAAAGAAGGTTGGACACTAGCCAAAAATGGCTCAGAAATCAAACTCCTTAAAGAATATAATCCTACTATTGCGGTCGAAAATACCCACATCCATACTAAGAAAAAAGGCGAATTAATAGCCTTCTCATAAAAAGAAGTCAAAATATAAAAATAAATTTAAAGATTTGCGTTGCAATTCTTACCTGATAAAGGGACATGAAGCAGATCAATATGAGACATTTAAAAGGGACGAACCTGCACTTCCTAGGTTAAGGAAAACTTAAGCAGTTTGTAAAAGATTCAATTGATCGTGGAATAAGAAACTCTGTTCTCAAAACAAGAAAAAACCTACATGGTCGGGAGATAGATTCACCTTAAACTGGGACTACCTAAAATGGTAGGCTACCAATAATGGTAGAAAGCTCTTAGTCGTGCAAAGATGGCAAGGTCAACGCACGTCCTGGAGGGAGGGCATAAGCCTTTATCCGCGCAAAAACCAAAAATGGCCAAGTTAAAACAGCACAAGCCCTTATTCGCATCGCTCTATGGCCAAGATAAGGCACCTATTGGAGGAAGGACGGGTAATCCCTTAGTCCAGCCACGCTATGGCCTAGCCAAGGTACTAAACAAGCCCTTAACCGCGTCACGCTATGGCCAGGTTAAGGTGCCTCCTGGAGGGAGGTCGGGTAAGTCCTCGGGCCTTGCTTCGGAATAAGCTAGCCGAGTGTACCAGAAACCCGGATGAAATGTCCGGCCGACTAAGAAAAGTCCATGCTAGAAATGGGCACAGCCAGAAATCGGCACCGCCTAAAATGGCAACCACCAGAAAGTGGCAACGTTTAAAATGACAAAACAGCATGAAATAGGCATTGCTTAAGTAAGCACAAAAGTTGGACTAAAGAGTCCCTGCTTGAAATAGGCCAAAACAAATGCATAAAGAAACTCGAGCCCGAGAAAGAAAAAGCATGCAAAACACTATCAAAGCCTGAAGATGGCATATTTGACCAAAAAGAAAACTAGAGTGAAGTCACTGACTTCTTCTCACGAACAATTACCAGAAATGGTATTCTGGTCTTCTACTATTAATTACCAGAAATGGTATTCTAGTCTATTCTTGTCTTCTACTATTAATTACCAGAAATGGTATTTTGGTCTTCTACTATTAATTACCAGAAATGGCATTTTGGTCTTCTATTATTAACTATCAGAAATGATATTCTGGTCTTCTATTACTTATTACCAGAAATGGCATTCTGGTCTTCTATTGTTTATTGCCATAAATGTTGTCCTGGTCTTCTATTGCTAGATTGGCTTTCTAGTTTTCTAATGCTTATGGCCTAAAGATGGTCTTTTGATCTCTTATTATTGATACCGAATCAGCAGGTTGTTCATTACTAAAACGAGTATTCCAGAATTCAAAATTCTCACATTCATATTTCGAAGTCTAATAACCGAATCTGGGTTTCGAGGTTCTTATTTCTAAACACCATCCATCGAAAGCCCGAATCTGGGTTTCGAATTGTTGTCAAATGCTAATTTCTTATACCTGAATCTGGGTATCAAAGTTCGCTGCTTATTTAAACCCTAATCTGGGTAAAAGTATGTTAGATTACTGTTACTCTCAAATGCCCAAATCTGGGTTAGAATATACTCTTAAAATGACATATGAGAAGATTGCTACCTCAAAACCTTGAACATTAACTTCTGAGCCAGAAAAGACAAAGTAGCAAGGAATGACAAGGGACACAACAATTGTAAAAATTGTCAAATAATCCACTTAAAAGCGTATCGAAGGTTACATCACAAAAGACCACACATCAGGTGATATTTACAAAATTATCATAATTTATGAAGCAATTTACGAGTAACACTATTATGCATAAGATAAATTTACATGACCTGAACATGTTAATTACAAATCTCGAGATGCATTATTAAGGGTCTCAACTACCGAGGGGTCAGCTATTTGACCAAGTGCAATGCGAAGAACTTCTTTAAGCTTCTTCTCCTTTTTCCTAATCATGTTCTCATCATCAATTGCTTCAATATTAGTCTTTAAGGCATGGTTAAAGGCTCTATTTGTCGCCCTAAGGGTTGTGTTTTCCCTTTCCAACTCGGCAATACATTTGTCGAGCAAGTAGATGTTGTGTTCCAATTTTTGATTCTTGGCCGCATAATCGTTGATGGTCTTGAAATATTTAACTTTTTGTTTCTTGTAAAAATACCAAGAGATTTCAAATTTCACTCTACGGCACTAGCTCCCCACAATATTATCGTCTAAGCCTGGGGGAGGATTAGTCATGGTAGGAAAACTCTAGGCTGCGAGACGCTTTGACATAGTAGTCTTCGAAGTCGAAAGGGTTGCTAGCGGGATCAAAGGTTTAATCTTTGGAACTTTATCACCCAGAATAAATTCTAGAGAGCCACATTGTTCCTGACTATCTTTCAACTTTAATTCCAGATCGTTTATTTGATGGATAAGCTTAGACATCTTCTCGTCAAAGTCAATTGTGGGATTCAAATTTACCTGGAGCTTAAGCAAAATGATCGCCGCATCCTTCCTTTTAATCTCGGCCTCAAGATGGTTGATGCGATCTTTGTTATTCTTGACTATGACTTTTTGGGTGAGATATCTTTTATACCATTGTACAGCCCCCGTATACCACCAAAGCGCTCTAATAGCGCTTCATTTTGAGCCACGGTCGCTCCACTCTCTGCCAACAATCTTTTCCCTATAATATCAACTCGGGATACCAAGTTTTGAATAAGAGTGGTTGTAAACGACTGAGGTTCCTATTCAAAAGGGAAAATAAAATTGGATCAAAATTGAGTTAAGAGATATTTTTATTGCTATAATAATACATTACAACTCAAGTAACCACAAAGTTAAAAGGAACAACAAACACTTCCATTATATCTAAAGTTGAGAGGTAACATTCCTATCTTTGTGCAGAGTATTAGAAGAAAGCATGACCATTGAGTCAAAAGGTATAGTAACTCTTTTAGGGGTAATAACTGGCAGACATTTGCTCTAATCCCATTTTCCGGTGGGTGGGTTGTCACGACCACAAATCAACATGGAATGGAATGTCCTGAATTCTTTTAAAAGAGTTTCCTTCTCCTCCCAAAGAAAGTCCAAGCGAAAACGAGGGTATTCCAAATATAATTTCTGTAAATCCCAAAGAAAGCAGTATCTCGCCAACTTTGAAATCTTTAAGAGGGGTGCATTTTTAGAGTAAAACCTTCTCAGGTTTACATATTGACTTAAGTGGTCTCTTGAGACAACACGACCTAAAGAACTGATATCCTTAAATAGCATAGCAAAAGAAACTAAGTAAAGAGAGCATTACAAAAGCATGTATTCATAAGTCAACCACATGATACATATTTACAATCACTCATCGGGTTCGTACAAGACAGACCTAGAGAAAAATTCAAAAATAAATTTGTCCTTGTAATACTTAAGCTTCTCAACAGAAGGTCTTGGGGAATCGATTTGACCCGTGGTAAGTTCCAGCATGCCCCAGGAGGGAGGTTGGATCCAAATTCGTCTAGATATCTCCTGTGAAAATGTCTAAGTAAACCCCCACTGAATTCACCTAAGTATGAGAAATCTATGATTGAATATCTGCAATATACTATATACAAGAAGTTAAACAAAATGTCTCTTTCCTCAATCACCATCCAGAACAAGGTTATTAACTCTTTATTTTCCTTCAGTAGAGCGTCATATCGGAGGCACACTTTCTTTAATAAAGGAGCCGCTCTTTGAAATTTAAAAGATGCAAGTGCAGAGATACTCTTGTCGAGACTGTGATATTTCTCAAACAAGGCATTATGCTCCATTATTAATTTGTCTAATTCCCTGTAAAGCTTGTTAATTTCTACTTGTTTTCTTTCAAGTTTTGTACTGTAGGGGAATTTCGGCTTCTTCTTTATCTAAAACAAATGATGTATTACTAACTTTTACCTACCAAGTGCAAAAATTTAAAGAAAGAATCCCATACCTGAGAAATTGAGGCAGAAACTTGAGGAACTTGCTTACTCCTTGAAGGACCCTTGGAGTGCACTGGAGTAGTTTTCTCCTACACAGGTTCATTCGGTCCAGAGGTTGGTGGAGGTGTATCTTTATGAGGTGATGCCTCCTTTTCAGGGAATTTGGTGGAACCACCGTCATCTTCTTGGGCACCAGAGTGACCTCCCTTATCACCATCATGGCCCTGACCTCCAGGTGGTTGTCGTTGTCATCATCATATCGTCAACATCCTAGTTCATATAGTCATTATCCTCTTTCTCATTGGGACCTTTATTTTGGTCATCCTCATCCTCAGAGTCAAACTCAATGTCAAACGATGGGATGTTAAAAGAGAGAGCTTTCTTAAAGTCAACCTTCCCCTCTTCACTCTCCAACTCAGAGCCCTGCTCGAATTGCTCAATTTTATCCATGACTTTTTTGTCTAAAGTCGGGTGGAGTGAAGGAAAACTAAGGTTAGAACATTTATCACGATTATCGATATAAGCAAGCATTAGGGCATCCACATAGTATTTCATCATCATGGGCCTAGGGAAAAATCGATGAAATCGGAAACATGCTTTTGGAAATTGGTAAGAGTTTGGACATCAAGTTTAAGATAAGCTCTATACCTTTTTACGTTATCTTCCAGCAATGTGTTCTTGGAAGCTAAATGAGCCTTCTCATCCCTCGAGTCTTTTAAAGCAAGCTCCCTTGCAAATTTCTCATTATGGGTAAGTCGATGAGCTTGCCTCTCCACCTCAAGGTTAGCCTCAGCCTTGGATAGGGAAGCCTGAAATCGCTCAGAGGTAATCCGATGAGCCTACCTCTCTGCTTCAAGGTCGGCTTCAACCTTGGAAAGGGAAGCCCGGACTCGTTCTAGCTCGGAGGAAGAGTCATTTCGAGCAGCTGTAAGAGAATATATTTAACTTTTTAACTCAGCATTTTCCTCCTGAAGCCTGGAGGATCCAGAGGAAAGTTTAGAAACATATTCATTAAGGGAAACCCAGTTCCTGGAAATCTGCGACAAAAGAAGAAATGCGGGTTAGCAATTAGAAAGACCCAGTGATAATAAAGTTAATTAGATAGAAGTTTACCAAAAGTTGTTGCTCCATGAGAGAGTGATGGTTTTTTGACAAGTCTGGAGTAAAGGATGGCGAAGAAGAGGAAATGAAGGGTTCTGATTGAAGAATAGACTTAACAAGATAACTAAAATCAGTTGGCAATGAAGTAGAAGATGATGATCCTGAAAGGGTGTGAGACTTAGAAGGAGTCCCAAAAAGATCAATCTGCATCTGTGCCAACACACCCGGAGAATCAGAAAATGAAATAGGCAGAGTGGGAGCAGGAGAAGGTAGAATTGGCTACACAGCATTTTCTGAAGCTTCAACAACTGGACTTGTTAAAGTCTTCTTTGGAGAAGTATCTTCTTCTTCATCATCAAGGTCGATGATTTTTGCAATTTTGGCTGGAGGAGCCTCTTTAGGAGGCCCTGCTTGCCTTCTTTTAAAGGATTTTTTGGAGCTAGCGAAAAATTCCATAACCTGTGAGACATCCATGGATGATGAAGGAGGAGAAACTTCCCTTAAGAGCACAACAACCTTGGGAGGAGCTATAACAAATACCAGGAGATATAAATCAGACAAAAAGAATCCTAGGATTCCATAGAAAGAGAACACTAAGTTAATGAGATACATGAAGCGCGAGGACCAATTGGTGATCATGGAGAGAAATGATCGGCGTTGCCTGAAGAGTAGAAACAGGCTCCCCGGGGAGTGAACATGATGGTAGGATGAGTACAAAGAATCTTTCGGCTAGCTGGCAATCATAAATGCTTACTTAAATTTGGAAGGGTCAAAAGCGTCAACCTGCTCCTATGATGTTTTGGAGCTACAGTTAATGAGTTGATGATTTCTTGATCCGCATTGCTAAGTGCTTTAGAAGGCACACCTAAGAAAGATTAAAGGTTAGTCAACAAGAAACATAGAGGTAAGCAAAAACGGTATCGGAATGAGCTTACGAGGAAAAGCAAAGGCCTAGTGGACATCAGAAAAGCACTTGATGAAAAAGAATTGGTTTTCCCAATCCTTAAACTTGTTAATACTATCCAATATCAGTTTCTTTTACACATTCACCCTATAAATCTGTTTATTGGACATGCTTGACCTTGCCAATTTGGTCAAGGGAGTTAAAATTTCAGGGCCAAGCGACGAAAGTCCATATTTCAGCGCTAGCATTTCAAGAGACAGGAGATAGGTATACACATTTGGTGAAAGTTGTATTGTAGCAACTCCAATGTAAGACAAGAAGGAGAGTAGGAATGCAGAAAATGGGAGGAAACCACCATGCCATATGTGGATGGCAGTAAATGCAAAGAACCCCGTCGGGGGGTTGTTAATAGTACCAATGAAGCTAGGAGGAATGGCTTCAACTCCAGTAATACCGAACTCTTTCAAAATAGCATCAACTTCACATTGGGTTTCGATGAGGGAATGCTTGGCAACGGCTTCAGCTTTAGGGGAACTCATTGTTCTGTCAGGTGAAAACGTCCCAATTAAAAACCTTTAACCAATTATAGATTTATATGTCTATCAAGAATATAAAAGTAAACAAGTCTGTTCATATTGAAAGTATATAAGGCTAGTTTAAGCTTTCAGTAATGTCGAAGGGTTGCGGTTGAGGCCTTCGGCAAAATCGAAGGGAATACAACAGCTGCTACCAACGATGTCGAAGGGCTAATTGGTTAAACTTTCAACATTGTCGGAGGGAATAGTGACTTTAGTTTTTACTATCATGCACTAACAAAATTTAGAAGAAAGTAGAAATGTAACTTTCGTAAATCTGTTAACAGGGTCGAAAGGAAAAAGTGAGGTATTTACTTAAGTTGCAACCTTTCGACAATGCCAACGGTCTTATGAAAACCTGAGCCCATTGCAAGCACAACTTAAACTAAGTGGCAAGACCTTTCGGCACAAATAAATTTGTGAATTTAAAATTTCCTAAATGGGAAAACGAATACCATTAATATTATAGGAAGGACTGACCATAGGTTTTAAGATACAACTTAAAGGATTTCAGCCTTGTCTGAGGCATGTGAATGAAGGGTTTAAACCCTTTGATCTTGCTGAAAGCTCTAGGTCGGAAGGTCTAACCATGATTTTACTTAAACTTCTGGCCATAATGATAAGGTGATCCCCAGAATACCTTCCGACACTGTCAAAAATTGCAGGAGAGATAACTCTAATTTTTGCCACTTTGGACTCTTTCGAAGGGGTAAGAAAGACATTTCACATCACACAATTGTGAGCTAGCGAGGCCCAGGTTTCCATAGTGGGTTTAAGAAAGTCCTTACCCAATAATAAATGCCATTTCAAGTTTTTCTTGAGAAATAAGTAAAATGATCCTGTTAGTAAAATTACCCTCATCTGAAATCGAATTAATTTGATTACAAAGTATAGCATAATATTGTGAATGGACAAAAATAAATCTTAGAAAGCAGGAGGTTGAATTTATATGTTTTGGGCATAAAAATTAAACTCTACTAAAAGAGGGCTTTTCCCATGGCAAACACTGCCGATCTGGGATCCAAAACAATAGTTAAAGTTTACCAAAGAACCAATCTAAGAAGAAGAGGATTTTTTCCAAAAAAAAACCAAATTCGATTTCGTATTCGAGAAATTGACGAACTGATTAGAAATTAATAGCGAAAAAGATGAAACTAAAGTTTATAGAGTAAACTCAAAGAATACCTTGTTGTAATAAGTTGAAATATGGCAAATTTTTGGGAATTCATTTACTTGTCTACGTTAATTTTGATTTCAGGTAAGTATAGAAGAAAGAGAAGAAGCAGGTTATATAGAGAAAAGTCACCTTAATTCTTGACCGTCGAATTAGACTTAAGTGGACGCTCTAGATCGACGCGGGAAGATCAAGAGGCAGAAAATTTTGAAGCTTCCGGCAATGACTTGGAAAGTCAAGAGCATCCCATCGAATGGGGGGGAATGTTACACTAAATATTAACCTTCCGGCTAAGACAAAAGATCCCTAAGCACACAACGAAAAAAAAGCGCATCTTAAACCTTCTGATATTTCCGAAGGGATGCAAGCGTTGAAGTTCACTAACTTGAAACCTTTTGAAGGGTCGAATGGTTTCATCTCCATTATCCATGAAATTCAAAGGAGAAGAAGGAGTCAAATAAAGTGGGAACAACTACCTAATGACCTTTTTGAAAGCATAATAAGCCTTCCGAACAGGTTGAGAGATATACAAGACACCTTTCAACAATATCGAAAGGTTTATAAAGCAGACGGGGATCATAAGTCAGCATGGAGTAAAGAAGCAACCATCCGATAAGAACGGAAGGTTCATGATAACATATGAAAGGAAAACCCTTCAACAACAGCGAAAGGTTTATGAAGGCATAAAGAAAAACAGACCCTTCAATGATGCCCGAAAGTCCACAAAGTCTTTCAATTAGGACGAAAGGTTTGCAACTGTATGGAAGAAGAGAACCCTTCGACCCAGCCGAAGGCACAGAGGCGGAAGCATGGCCACCGACATTTATAATAAGACCCAAGGGGTCCTGTTTTGGAGGCCGATTTTTCCTCTCACTTCATACTACAAATATTCATAGAAATGTGTTGTAACTTTAATTGAGAACCAATTTGGGGATTTGTAAAAGAGCTTATCTTGAATAAAATGGGAAGTATAATGTTCTGTTAAATCACCTGTTGTTTTTCTTGAATCCTCGTTATATTAACTCTTATTTTCAGGATCAACTCCGTCGGAAGGTTCTTCCCGGCTAGGTCAGAAACTTAACTAGCCAAGCTGCAACTTTAATCTGAAAAAGTTGCCAACTTCTCCACTTTAACCATTCGGTACGATCGTCGACCGACCCGGGTTAATTTAAGCAGTAACCTTTCGAAGTCATTGTCTTTATGATCAGAATTCTTCACCTAAGTTGATAGTATCTTACTGTAACAACCCGCATATTTATCGATTGCATATTTAAATATATTATTTAAATATAACATCGTTCATCGGATTATAGTCCGAAAAGCTACTTTCTGCAAACGGTCGAATTGGGACTCAAGACCACTTCCATTGAGTTCAAAATGTCGTTTGCGATCTTTTTGAGTATAAGGTTTGATATGTTTGGAGTAAGTTGAATTTTGCTACTTTTTCTATTTGGGTTTTGGGTTTGGATTCAGCCCACTAGCTAACTTAACACCCTAACTTAGCCCTCTCCTCTCCATTCACTCATTCTCATTCCTCAAACTCAAGCTTCAACTGAAAATGGTGGAAAGGAAAGGGAATTAGAAATTCCAAGCCCTAGTTCATTTGCAAAATCCAAATTCTTGCTCCATAATCAAAGAGAAGCCATTGGTAAGCCTCCTCTTCATCTTCTCCAACTCTTTCTTCCTTCTATTTCAGAAATTCCTAAACCTAAATTTGGGAAATGCTTGTTTTGATCTAGATTGAAGCTTGTAGAGTTGAAGTGGAAAACGGTTGGTCTTCTCTTTGCAATTGAGCTCCTTCTTCTTTGTTTTTGAGTTAAAAGGTGAGATTTTTATCTCACATCTATGACTATAATTATCTTTGGTTGTTAGGTATGAAATCCTAACACCTCTTCATGTGTATTTGCTCTTGATTTGGATTGGTTTTGTGAATATTCCAATTTTTGGGTTTTAAGTCTAATTTTTATGAACATTCTCTTATGGATGTTTTGATCATGCTTTTGTGGTGTATTAATGAGCATATAAGGCCGGGTTATCGTTTGGCATAAACCCTTAGCGCCATTGTTTGTCCGATTGCAAATTGGAAGAGTTGCTCATCATTTGGATAGGCTGAAAGCAGCCCAGATTCCAGTTTCAGTCGACTGAAATGTCTGTTCAGTCGACGGAACCTGTGTCCCGAGTGTTCCCAGGCATGATTCAGTCGACTGAAAACTCTGTTCAGTCGACTGAACCTGGAAACATAAAGTTTCCTGAACCTGGAAATTTCCAAGATCAGGGTCAGTCGACTGAAAACCCTATTCAGTCGACTGAACCTGCTGTTTCTTCCCAAACTGTCTTTTGGGTTTGAATTTCCAACTTTTATCGATTTGTGTTGGTTCCAATTAGTTGATATTGCATTTTGACTTCGATGAATCTTTTTTTTATTTTCATTCACGGGTTTTTATAAATGATCCCTTCAAATTGTATTAAAAGCTCTCTTCTCCAATTTATAAATTCTATTTAAAACACACACACAATTTCGCACTCCGAGCGAAGTGGGAGGACAATTAAATGATTAGATAAAACTCGTGCAATGAACACGTGCGTTCATCTTTTCAGTTAATTCCCAATCTATTCGTTTGAACGTTTTGACCTTTGGGTTTAGTTTACCGATGAGATGAGGTAAACTTTGTACTGCTTTGAGTGTGAAATTGACTAACGGACAGTAAACCGTTTAGTGCGAACGGGTGGTTATGGGACTCACGTTAACACTTTTCGGGTTCCTTTTCGGGTTCCTTTTCGGGAGTTTGTGGAACATGCTGCCTTTGGGATAGTGTCTTCGGACTGTCTCCTTCTGGCTTGTTGCCTTTAATATCGCTTTTGGATAATTGTAACTCCTCTTTAAACAAAAAGAAAGAAAATAAAGTCAAGACTTAAGTAGTCAACCTCTTTATTACAGCAATAAAAGATTACAGCTCAAGTAACAATGAAATTAAAAAGTACAATTAGACGCTTGTTTTACATTTAAAGATGGGAAACCGAATTCCTAACTTTACTTAATGAATTAGCAGAAAGAATAACAGTTGATTCAAAAGGAACATTAAGCCCTTTTAGAGTAATAATCAAAGGATATTTACTATAGTCTCATTCCCCAGTAGGAGGACTATTGTGACCATATATTAGTTTGGTATGATATGTTCGAATCTCTTTGAGTAGCTTTTCCTTTTCTTCAGAAAAGAAAATCGAAGTGGAGATGAGGATGTTCCATATGAAGTTTTTGTAAATCTCTATGAAAACAATATCTAGCTAGTTTTGAAGATTTCAAAACTGATGCTTTTTCAAGATAATCTCTTCTTAGTTTAACATACTGGCTTAGATAATCTCTAGAAACAAAGTTTCTAGAGGGACATTCACTCTGTAATAAAGTAGTGAAATAAAACTAAGCATAAAAGGAAAACTAAAACAAACGTTAACAAATCATTATTGTTACATAATTACAACTATTCAGCTGGTTCATACAAATTGATTTTGTAAACAATTCCGAAATAAACATGTCCTTATAATATTTAAGTTTATCAGAGGGCTAGTCTTAAGGAATTGATTTGACTCGTTGCAGATTCCAGCATGCTCCAGGATGCAGATCAAACCCAAATTTCTCCAAGTATCTTTTGTGTAGACGCCTAAGTAGACCCCCACAAAAGTGACCTAAATATGGCAAATCTGTGGTCAGGTGTCTATAATAGGCTTTATATAGAAAATCCACCAGAATATTTCTCTCCTCAATCAACATCGAAAATAATGTGATCAACTCCCGATTCTCTTTTAGAAGACCGTCATATCGAAGATGCACCCTACTCAGTCGTGGGGAAGCTTCCTGATGTTTGAAGGATGCTAACACTACCACAGTTATATTAAGTCTATGATATTTATTTGAGAGAATGTTGTGCTCCTTCAATTGTCTATCTAACTCCCTATATAAACTATTTGTTTCCGCTTGTTTTCTTTCAAGCTTGTTTTTATAGGGGTGAACAGATTCCCTTCTTATCCAAAATAAGTAATTTAAACTATCACTACCTTGGACGCGAAAGATGTTTAAACAGAGAATACCATACCTGAGAAACATGAATTGATGCTTGAGAAGCCTTCTCCTTCACTCTTGATTCGTCAACATTAATATAAGCAGGATCCTGTTGAGGGTTTGAAGGCGCAGGGGGTTCATGCTGGCTTGCTTCATGAGAAGATGGATCAGGATTGCCTTTTTCAGAAGTTCTTATGTTATCGTCTACATCATTCTCAGGAGCATCAGATTGACCACCTCTATCATCGCCTGAACCTTGACCTCTGTTGATGTTATCATCGTCATTATCATCATTATTATTGTCATTATCATCATCATTGTCGTTGCCTTCTTCTTTGACAACCTCATCTTTGTCGCCTTCGTCTTTGGAGTCATATTTAACTTCGAAGGAAGGAATTTCAAAAGATAGGATTTTTGTGGCATTGATTTCCTCCCTTTCGACAACTTCAGTCCCCTACTCCATCTTCTTGATTTTATCCATGACCCTATTAACAAGAGAAGGGTTGAGTGAGGGGAAGCTCAGATCTGGGCATTTCTCGACATTATTAGCATAGGCGAACATCATGGAGTTCTCAAAAGATTTCATGGTAACATCTTCAAGAGAAGAATCAAGAAACCGTGACACTCGTCGCTTTGCATCGGAAATTGTGTCAATGGCCAGTTTTAAAGAAGCTTTACTCTTTTCAGCTTTTCCTTTAAGGAGGATTGTTTAGCTGCCATTCGTGCCTTTTCCTCTTCGGACTCTTTTAAAGTCACCGTCAATGCTAAGTTTTCATCAACGAGGAGTTGACGAGCTTTCCTCTCCTCCAAAATAAAAGACTCTGACTGGGCAAGAGAAGCCCTCAATCGCTCTAATTCAATCGCAGCCTCGTTCTTCTTCGCAGGTAAGGAGGAAACCTGATAGTTTAAGTCAGAAATTTCTACTCGAAGCTTTTGATGATTTGTTAGAGGACTTTGATAAATTTTCATGCAATAGAAACCAACTCTTGGAAATCGGAGGAAAAAATACAACATAGGTCAAATACTTAAAGAAAAACAGTAATAATAAAGTTGAGTGAAGAAAAGCGTACCAAGAGTTGACGTTCAAATGGAGACCGATAATGACCCGCAAGATCAGAAACAAAAGAAAGCTGGTGAATTGAGGTATAAGGTAAGGAATTTAAGATAGAATGGACCATCTTTTCAAAGTCGGTCGAAGATATAGATGATAATGGTCCAGGTAGATTCAGCTCTTGAGTAGGTGTCGAAGTTCCTAAATCCTTCTGCATCTACTCAGTCACACTTGGAGAGTCGGAGATGAAGATGGGAGAAAGTGGATCAACCTTTGTTGGAGTCTTCTCGGGTTGATTGTAAGAAGCTTTGATGGTTGGACTTTCCAAAGATCTGTCAATATCAATAAATTCACCTTCAACCAGTGGTGGAGAATCAGAAACTTCGACAATTCTAGCTCTCTTCGGAGATGTTTCAACCATAGTCATTTTACCTAAGTTTCTTTTTGCGGCCATCTTCGATCTAAAAATGGATTGGAAGAAAGATGGCATGCGAGAAGTTGAAGAGGGAAGAGCCAGATCGCTTGTAGGTTTTTCAACCTAAGGAGAAACTGTAGAAAAATTCGAACAAATTATAAGTCGGTAAAGTAATTTGATAAACAACGTGGCAATTAACAAAAAGTACAACATTTAAACTTACCAGAGTGATCATGGCATATATGTGACATTGGGGAGAAGTTTGTTGGATCTTCCAAAGAGAGAAAGCGTTTGCTTCGGGATGTATGCTGGACCAAAGGAGGTTGGCTAAGTATCCTTTGATCCACAGGCAAGAGAGAGTGCTTTTGTAAGTTTGTGTGATTCAGCAGGGTCAATCTGTTTCCAATCTTAGTTGAAGCGGCGATCATCAACTTCTCTGTCTTTTAATATTCTTCGTTTAGCTCTTTAGCAGAAGCACCTAACAAATGCATAGGTCAGCAAAGGAAAATAAATAAATGGGAAGATTAAATTTGAGATTAACTTGCGTGGAGAAGAGAAAGCCCCGCTAATGTTGGGAAAACATTTAACATAGAAAAATTGTGTTTCCCAGTCCTTGAACTTATTCACTCCGTCAGAAATCAACTTTTTGGGAGGGTTGGCTCTAAAGACCTAGTTGTTCAGATTACTAAGCTTGACCAACCGAACCAGATAATTCAAGAATTCAGGATTGAGAAAAGGAATTCGAGATTCCAATGCCATTAGTTCTAGACAAAGGAGATATGTGTAAACATAAGGTGAGAGCTAAATAGGAGTAATCCCCAGATAGGCAAAGAATTGGGATAAGAAATCTGGAAAAGGAAGGAATCCTCCATGCCAAATATGAACTGTTGTGTAGGCAAAGAAACCTTAAGGAGGATTGTAGATGGTGTTGTTTTCAAAAGGGGGATGGCTTCTACCCCAGTAATTCCGAAGTCATTCAGGATCACGTCCACTTCATCTTAAGTGAATATCAAGGAATGTTTGGAGATGGCTTCGATCTTCTTGGGTGAACTCATGATTCTACCAAGTGAAATCATTTCAGTTAGAAATTATAGTTTGTTATGAAATTAACATTCTCTCAAAGATATTGAAAACCTATTACAATGATTTGAACAATAAGCAAAACACGAAATTTCATATTCTTAAAAGAATTATAAAATTAGAAAATAAGATTCATTGAGCTTTCAACATGGTCTAAAAGGAAAATGAAAGTAAACACCTGACAAAAATGTAGAAAGCCCAAGGATAAAATTTACTGAGCTTTCGACGGATTCGAAAGGGAGGATGAAAGCAAACGTACAATAAACACATTTTAACAATGTCAAAAGCTCAATAAAAGTTTTTGTTATTAAAGGAAAGTAGTTAAAATCAACACAAAAATTTTAATAGAAAATATGCTATCAACATCCTACGAACATGGTAGAAACCTTTCGACGCCGTCGAAGCCCGTGAGCTCAATCTTTCTAAAAGAATATGGACGTTGTCGAAACCCTATAAGCCAATCAACTCGAAAGGTTTAAGTTTGAATTATATTAGTAAAAGTGGGAAGTCCTTGGAACTTTTAGACTATATTGGTGTATAGTGATGATCAAATCACGATTAGATACAAAGAGTTTTGATAGAGTCGAAAGTGGTATATGATTAATACCGAGTGTTTCAATGGAGTCGAAGGTGGTATATAATTTCGAAGGCATAACAACGATAAAATTTGAATCGACATAGTAGGTTTCGACTAAGTTGAATACAGTAGGTTTCGTCTAAGGCAAAAGGTTTGACTTGATTTACAACTTATACAAAGTATCCTTTCTTCAATCTCATTTACAAAATGTCTGTATTTCTAGCTTAAACAAATCAGGAATAAGTATGTGTTAAAGGTTGTGAAACCTATGAAACAAAGTTTATGTTTTCAAAAGAGTGAATTAAGTATTTATCCAGTAAGATACAATAGCCAACTTATTTGAAAGGTGTCTGAATACGTTAAAATACAAAATTGCTTTCGAAAAGGTTGACTGAGTGCTAACTATACTATATAACCTTTCGACAAGATCAGTCAAATGAAGCGCTATGTTACCTTTCGACCCCATCGAAAGAGGCTAAGAAAGCAAAACAAAAGTTGCCGCCTTAATCCCGTTCGAAATGGTAGAAAAGTAAAATTGTAGCGCCAAATTTTGATTCGTATAGCTCAAAACTTCTAGGCGAAGTAAACGGAAACTTTCTTCTTCCCCAAACCCGATTTCAATCCATAAATTCAAAAGCTAATAAACAAATGAATTTAGACAAGAATTAACCACTTAAAATTTTAAAATCTTTGTGGTGAAAAATTCAAATTCTCTAAAAGGAACAATAACAATAAAATCTGAACCAGGTAGAATTAAGAGGAAGATTAACAAGAAAAGTAAATGAATCAAACCATGAAACTGAATTAAATGTTTTCAGCCAAATAAAAAACCTAAATAGTTTCACATAAATTAAAATAATAATTCAAAATCCAAATTATGGAATGTAAAATAAAAAGGGAAAAGAAAATTCAAAAAAGCAAGATGATAAAAACTTACTTTAGATCTGAGTTTTTGATTGTTGGAGATAAAGCCTATTTGAGAGTTTGAGAATTTTGATTTTGCTCGAAGTTAATTTTGGTTTCAGATAAATGAAAGAGGTGAAGAGGAGAACGTGGTTTATAAGAAAAGTCAGCAAAGATATCAGCACTGCCGATCAAATTTAAATGAACGACCCAGATTCATGTTGGAATACAAAAAAGTGGGAAACATTGAGGCTTTCGAGATGATTCACTTAGAAAGTCAAGGGCATCCCTTCATAAGTGGGGAAATGTTACTACCAAATATCCATCTGACCTTGTCGACACTTGATTGAGTTGAAGACAAAGAAGAACAAGAGAAAGTAGCTCCAACAAGACCTTTCGAAGGAGATGAAGGGATGCATAGCCAAAGACTAGAAATATCACAACCTTTCGAAGGGGTTGAGAGAACCCTTCCGCTTCAAGAGATCCCCTTTCGAAACAGGTGCTTTCGCATGCATGAAGACCTTTCGATTGAGTTGAAGCAACACCTTTCGAAGACAAGGAATGACAACCCTTCATATGCACGCTAAACCTTTCAAAATCAAAGGTTTCGCCTTCATTCAAACCACACAGAAACACGCCTTGGTTAGAACAACCATTTCGAAAGCAAAATAAGCCTTTCGAGCTAGTCGAAGCCTTTAATATCCAGGGAAGGTTCCACATCAAGTCGCAAGCATAATTTCGGAAGCTACTAACAACATCGAAACCATCAGCATTTCAACACCTCCAAAACCCCTGGAAACCACCTGTCGACAGAGTCGAAAGCTCTTGCCTTCATTCCTTTTGATAATAAAGCATCATAAAAAGGAAAGGCGCAACCACCCCTTTCGACGAAGATGGAGGCATTCGAACCCATTCAAAAACATTGCAGAGGGGTGCGCAAGTGTCAAAGGAGTCAGAAGGCATCTGAAGCAACCTTTTGACTACATCGAAAGCACTAGGTCGAAAGGTGCCAATCCGCATCTATAAATAAGACCCAAGGGGTCTGTTTTAAGGGATCTGAATTCATTCATTCTAGACTTGAGCATTCTTTATTTTTGCAAAGTTGTAAACCCTAATTTGTAAATCAAATTGGGGAAAATTGTTCAAGTCAATTATTGGATTAATAAAGGGAAGATTTCAATATTTCTGATTATATAGTTTTTTGAAGGCTTTTTACTGGATTTAACTGTATTTTACAGGTATCGACCTCATAGATAGGCTCCTTTCTAGTGAGTCAAAACACCAGCCTTTCCATGTAATCCAAGACCTTAACTACAAACCCCCATTCACTAAACACTCACCTTCTAGCTTGTCGAAACCTTAACTCAAGCTAATTTACCTTAGAATCAAAAACCAAACCTAAGTCACTAACTAACCTAGCTATCGACAAGTTCGAAACCCACCTAGTCAAACCTTACCTTTAAATCCTTAGAGCCATCCTTTAGCATTCCGCAACTATTTCGAAGTGATAATCAAACTACTTCAATCGGCTCGATAGACCAAAAAGAAAGGAATTTAAGTGTTTCGACTGGGTCAAAAGGTCCATAAGAAAAGTTTCCACAAAAAAACCTATTTGAAAGGTTGGATCAAAGGGAATACCCACATCCTATCTTCCTCAACTTAACCATGAGAGGTTGAAAAGGACTAACCTTTTCCTTAAAATAAACTTTGGGGTGTTGACAATTTTTCTTTCTAACACTTGCCTTCCCCCATAGAAAAGTAGCAAACCTAAATCTTTAGGACCAATCAAGTCTGTATCGATATGATTCCTTAGCAAAAATTTCCAACTGCATCAGCTAAAATCTCTCGTCTTTACCGTGTCCGGCCAAAGTAAGAACCCAGTGCCCTAAAGTCTTTGCATCATTGCCTCGGAACAAATCTCTCGGCACTAAAGCACTCGATGGTAAAATACTTAGCCATTTTTCCACCCCAATCCAAAACCTCTCGTCGTGCCTTCTGTCCTGAAGCTTTAGCAACCCAAGCACATAGTTGCAACACTGTATTCACTAAGTGCTTTCACTACCGAGTTGTTTTCTACTACCACCGACATTATTTGACCACCACTACCAACTTATTTTCTTCACCTCAAAACTCCACAGAATCCAAGCAAATTCAATTGTGATCAAATGTATAGGTTGCTAATGCATTTAAATCACCATATCTTGGTCACATCATGTTTTGAGCAACTTTTCTCATCGAATCACTTAAATAACGACCAGTTTCTAATGACACTATGTGAGTTACAAACATACAAACATCACATGATATCCACCATTATATACGAGCATCAAATAACAATTTGGACATATATGTTGTCCTAGATCTATCCATATACAAAATTTGAATTTTTGCAAAAGATCAAAAATGAATCAAAAAAAGTATTCGTCTTTTTAAAGCCATTTTATAGATAATGTTAAGGTTAGATCTAAGTTTAAAAACATTTAACACTTGAAATTATCATAAAACATTATTTTTGCTATATTATCTAATAAAAGATAGTGAGAGATGAAAAATCACTCGCTTAAATCCAAAATACACTTATCTCAAGGTAAATCCAACATTGAACAGTAGATGCACAAATTTCATGGTTGTTCAAATATTGACTATAATCTCCCTAACTATTTACCCCTTAATGACGTGATTTCTCTAATCAAAGTTAGGAAACGGTTCTTTTCTTGCTATGAAATGGGTTAACGGATGTTCGGTATAGTTTTGGAAAGTGGGAAAAGTGATTATGAACTATCCTATCCTTCCCATTTAGCACAAATATCAAGGGATAATGAGCCTAATCCGGGCCTAATTAATTACCCATTTAGTTAACCAAAAAAAACTTTAAACTCCCATATCTCAAAATGGTATATCCAATAAGCTATTATGACCTCTCTAAAGAAAGAGAAACCATTATATCTTTCCAATGGAAGTGATATCGATACCTAATTTAGGTCATATCAAAAGTTGTCGGTTTTATAGGTTTGTAAGGTCAAAATGTTCAATAAAATTACTAAGGTACGAAAATGTCACTGATCAACATTCCCTAAAGTCGTAGTGTCATACGGCCCAATATGAATTTAAAATTAAATTTTTATGCTCCTTTATTGCTCACTCTACCCCTTTACGAATTTTGCTCTCGAGATCCCCGAATCAAACAAGGTAAGGTCAATAATAGTTACTATGCATGCCTAACATCCACAAGCAATCATCAAACATGTAATCATGCAATCGTAAACAACCAAACAACATCTATGTCCATTCCAGCATGTAGAGTGCTTAACTACTTTATATAAGACATCAAATATGATATCAGATGCGTAAGCTAACGGTAAAAATGAAAATATTACCAAGTAAAGAGATCCAAATAAGTGGTCCTCATACTCCCCTTGGTCACCCATGTGCAATCGCCTTCGCTCTTTCTCCATCGAACCTTTTCTAACTCCAGCATCTTCCTCCTAAGTTGTTTCGTACCACATTCGATGATATGAATAGGCTTATGAAGTCTCGAAGCTTCTAGTTCAATCTCAATATCGTCTGCCTAATCTGTTGAAGCTGTCATGCCCGAGCCATGCACAAATTTCTATAAATGAGAAAGATGGAACACATTATGAATGTCCGCCATCTTCTAAGGTAAGTCAACTCTGTAAGCAAGTTCTCAATCCTCTTAAGTATCTGAAAAGGACCTAAAAAACTCAGTGCCAACTTCCATTTAGTACGAAGTAGAATCACATTCTTCAATGGAGAGATCTTAACAAACACCATATAACCAACAGAGAACCCTAAATCACAACTCTTATCAGTGCATATCTTCTATATATCTTGAGTAGCTTTCATTCATTGGTAAATGATTTCGACTTTCTTCAATGTCTCCCAAATAATATTTAACCGTAATATCAATTTCCTACCCACTTCTCACCAATATGAAGGACCGTTGCATGGTCGGTAATATAACACCTCAAATGATGAAATACTAATGCTAGAATATTATTGTATGCGAAATCTACTAAATACAAGAGATCGTCCAATGAGCCCCCAATATTGAGTATGTAAGCTCACAAGAGATCCTCTAAAATTCGATTCACCCTTTAGGTCTGCCCATTAGTTTTTTGGTGATAAGTTGTACTTAGGTACAACTCTAGCCCCAATGCCTCTTATAATCTCTTCCAACCATTGGTAAACAATTGGCCTTGGTCACTCATAATGCATTTTGGCACATGTGAAATAGCATTATCCACTTCACATACAACTCAACTAATTTGGAAGCTGTTCACTTTAACTTAATGAGTATAGTTATAGCACTCTTTATCAAATATCAATAACCCAGATGCTACCGTACTCTCCGCTGGTCCTCGATGATCCATTGATGAACTCTATCAATATTTGTTCCCACTTCCATTTAGGAATCTCAAGTGGTTGCAACAAAACACTTGGCTTCTTTTGCTTAGCTTTAACTAGCTTACAGTTCATACACTTCGAGAAGAATACCCAAATGTCCTTCCGCATCCCCTTAATATAATGTCTGCCTCATGTCTATATAAATTTTATTGCCTCTTGGATATATAGTCAATCTAAATGGTGGCACGCTTGTAGAAGCTCATCTTTCAACTAATCAACATTGGGTACAAAAATCTACCATCTGTATGGAGCCAACCTTCTTGGTTAAGTCCATACCACCTCATATCTTCAGACCCTACTCCTTCTTCAGACTTAGCCATGTTCTTCGCTAGCCTAGCATCATGCCTTTGGCTAGTACCAATCCGCTCAATCAATGTATGTTTGGTAGTCAAACCAGCCAACATCCCTAGGTTTAGTCGACATCGAGGTCAGAAGTCATAACCGACAATTAACTCAAGCTGCTTCCACTCTAGGAACATCTCTCCCAAGCTTGCATGATTCTACCTAAAGAATCAACAACCTTATTTCACTTACTAGGCATATAGGAAACGCCAAATCAAAGGTGGCTAAAACCACTGACCGTCGCTGGTAGGTCAAGATCCTTCTGGGAGAAGAGATACTTCAACGATTGTGGTCCATGAATAATCAAACCTCTCCCTAAGCAAGTAGTGACTTCAAATTAGAAAAGCTAATATTATCACCACAAACTCCAAGTTATGAGTCAAATACTTCCCCTCAATCCATTTTAGCTGTCGACTAACATATGCGACAACCTTACGTGTTTGCATCAACAGTGCACCTATTCCATTACCAAAGGTGTCTATGTATACAGCCAACTCCTTATTCCTACTCGAAATGAATAATACTAGTGCTCTCATCAATCTCTCTTTTGGACTCACAAATGCATGCTCGCACTTTGCATCCCAAATAAAAGTCTGATTCTTCTACATCAAATTGGTTAATGGTGTCGTTGCTTTTGAGAAGTCTTTAATAACACGTATATAGTATCCCTCCATCCAAGGAAACTCCTTACACCTGTAGTACTCTTGGGTCTATCCCAATCCTGGAGCGCCACAATCTTTGCAAGATCTATAGCAATGCCCTGCTAAAAAAAACATGCCCTGCTCAAATGTCTCTTGTGTTACTCCTTCGTCGGTGAGTATACAAGAATATCATCAAAAAACACAAGGAGAAACTTATTTAAGTGATCCACAAAAACAAGGTTCATGTGATCAACAAATTATGCTAGTGTATTGGCCAGCTTGGTCGGCATAACAAACCACTCATAAAATCTAAACAACGTACAAAACACTGTTATCATTACACTCTCTATAGTCACTCTCAGTTGGTGAAACCCTAGCATTATGTCCAACTAAGAAAACAACTTCGTGCCATGGAGCTGGTTGAAATAGTCATCAATACGTAGGATTGGATACTCGTTCTTCTCTAACATTTTATTCATCTTAGGGTAATCAGCACACAGCCCCAAAGACCCATCTGCCTTAGTGGTGGATACTATATATGCTCTCCACTCAGATATACTCCTAAGAATGAACTCTTTTCTCAATAGGTCATTCACTAGAACCTCTAGTTCCCTTTGCTCTTTCGGTGCCATATGCCTCAAAGGCATAACTATTGGTCTAACATCTTAGACTAGATTAATACAGAACTCTATCTCCCTATATGGTGGTAATCTGGTCACATCCTCAAATATGTGAAGAGACTCCCAAGTTATAGGCATCGACGATAGCTCATCATGCGGGATCTCAAGTGAATACAGAAAGCTAACTATCACCTCATCATCAGGAATGCAGCCTATCTCTATTCTCTACCCATCATCAGTCCCTATCAGCCCGAATAGCTACCCACAATCCACCCATACTCCATACTTCTTCAGCCGGTCCATCCTCAAAATAATACTGAACTCCATAAAAAAACAAGCAGTTATAAACAAGTGAAAATCAATTACTCGATAACACTAGGTCTTGACCAAGCATGCATAGAATGACTAAGCCTATAACAAGGTTTGTCATAATCAAAGGTTGAGCAACTACTTTCGTCACAATTCCAATCCGTCTACCAAGTCACTAGATATAAAGGAATATATATCCCCAATATCAAATAAAACATGTATCGAAAAATCACAAATGAAAAGCATACCTTGAATAATGGTGTCCTTCCCATTATCCTTCGTCAATGGAGCATTTGAAAAAGATGGAACGATGTTTAAAGTGTATGCCTTTACTGTCTTCCTCTGCTTCAATGGTTCGAGAGGGTCTTTGTTATAGTTGTAGCACTTCCTTCCTCCAACTTTGTAGTCCTTGGCAAGCTGACCCTTCTCCCCATATCTGTAGAAAGTAGCATCCCACATTCCCTTCTTATAGCTTATTAAACTGCTTCTTCATATTGTTATTCCACTTCCTCTTGCCTAACCTACCAGCTTGTAGCTTTCGCATGTCCTTGCGAACAATAGCTGGCTTAGACCTAGGATATAAACTCTTATGTCGAAGAGCCTTCTCAACAAGCTCCTTAAAGGACTCATCGGTACATCTTACTTGCTTCTCTCCTGAATGGTTGTCAAAGCCCATAATGAATATTCTCAGCGGAATATCAATTATATATAAACCATACTTCAACAACATTTCTAATTCAGCCACATACTCTGAGATAGCCATGTCCTCTTGCCTCAAATTAGAAAACTTCGAGAATAGCATTGACTTCTGGGTAGCTAATATATACTTCTCCTAAACCTTATCTTGAATTACTCCTAAGTAAGCTAATCCTTAGGAATAGTAATCATCATCATCATATAAGTGTACTACAATCAATGTCCAATGTCGGGTGTCTGGATATTCAAGTAATGATACGTAGATCATGTGACAGATCTTAGGTGATAAAGTAAGCATAGCAAACGTTGCATCCATCAAACAATTTCTCACATCACTCAAGTGCGTTGGATATAAGATAACTCATATAGCCCAATCATTAGCTAGAGACCCAATGCAAGTCTCAATTTCTTGGTGCTTCAATCCATGCCACTTCATAAGGCCAGGAAATAGACCTACAATCATAAGGTCTAGGGTAATCTACAATTATAGGGTTTGGAAAAAGTCATAATCCAGACGGGCGTCTCCATGTACTCCCTATACAAGTGCACATTGGAATCAGAGTACCAACAATCCCTTTACACATATTCTTATAGTAGAACACAATCAACTATCCATTCCATTCATATCCATTATAGAACTCAATCATAATTCCACTCGCAAGTTCCTGTTAAACTTGTCCTTTCGGATCATCATCTTAATGTTCATCATTGAGGTGTCATCATAGAAACATCTCTAGACATCTCTCATAAGTTGTAGAATTATGTAATCATCGTATCGAAGCGTCACATCATTGCTTCACTGTGAAAGTCTTTCTTTATTACACTATAACATCGACATCGAACATCAAACAAAAGAACGAACATGTATGACCTACATATCGAAGTCCATGCCTCAGCCCCCTTGGATACACATGCTTCTCCTCCAACTTTAATCATATTGGTATTGACATGATCATGTTGGTGTCGACATGATTACTTAGTTAAAATTATAAATAAGTTCATCATGCTTCAACCTCAAAGCCTCATGTTCCTTATTCACAAAGTGGCAAACCAAAATCCATGAAACCAATCAAGTTTATGCCGACCTGATTCCTTGGCCAAATTATCAAAGTCTGTCAGCCAAAACATCTTGTCTTCATCATGTCTATCTAATGTAATAACCCCCGAGCCTCGAAAATTTTGCTTTATTGCCTCGAAGCCAATCTCTTGGCCCTAAAGCTCTTGATAGTTACTCAGCCATTTGTCCACCCTAATCTAAAAAATCTCATCATGCCTTCTGCCTCGAAACTCCAACAACCCAAACCCGAAGTTGTTGCACAGTTTCCACTAAGTGCCTTCACCACCAAGTTGTTTTCTACAAAACAAACATGAATTGACAACTTCTACTGACCTGTTTTCTTCACTTCAAAAATCCACCAAACCCACCTAAATTCACTTACGATCAAAAGAGCAGGTTTTCAAGGCTTTTACGAACACCATAACTCGGTTATAAAAAAATTTGTGCATTTCTCACATCAAATCGCTAAAATGATGATCACTTTCTAACTACACTGAAACAAGTTACAAATACTACAAAACGACCACATACAAACATTACATGACATCCAATATCATATATAGGCAATCAAATCACAATTCAAACCTATATGATGTCCTAGATCTTACCATACACAAAATGATGAGTTGTTTTGCAAAATGGTCAAAAATAAACCAAAATACATATTTATCTTTTTAAAGTCATTTTAAACATGATGTTAAGGCCAAATCTATGTTTAGAAACATTTTAATATTTAAATTCATCATCAAACATCATTTTTCTATATTAACTAATAAAGGATAGTGAAAGGTGCAAAATCACTCACCTAATACCAAAATACACAAATTTGAGGTAAATCTTAGGATGAACTGTAGATGCATGAATTCCAATGTGGTCGGAATAGTAAATCTCTAATGTCCCTTGCCACTAACCCTTTAATGACATGATTTGACTAATTAAATAGGGAAATGGTTGATTTTTGGCGAGGAAATGAATAAATATGGTTTGGTTCTGTTTTGGAAAGTGAAAAAAGTGACTTGGAACTGTCCCATCTTCCCCATCAGGCAAAAATTCAAAAATTGGTTAATAGGCCTAATCCATGCTTAATTAATTACCCATTTAGTTGTGCAAAAACTATTTGAACTTTAAACTACCATAATACCTAAATGGTAAGTTATGACCACTCTATAGAAAGAGAAACCATCATACATTACAAGGAGAACAGTGATTTCCGACGGTTGAAAACCGTCGGCGGCCATCGGAAAAAGCCGTCGGAACATACGTCGTCGGGGAGCAGTACTTCCGACGGCTTCTGATGGAAGTCGCCGTACATATTCTCGACGGCTTTCGACGGATTCCGACATGTGTCGGGACCCGTCGACAAAAATATCCTACAGGCTGTCGGAAACCATCGGAAAAGTCATTTCAGTAATATCGGCAGGAGTTGGTAAATTTACTGAATGATAATTGTAAATAGTTTATGCTATATAATTTTAAATGTATAATAATTGTATGTAAAAATCAACTTCAGGAAGCCGAGGCGCATGGTCCCGTGGGCCTCGTCCATATAGCATGCGTACGAGTGAACACGTCCATATAGCCCACGGGACCATGCACCTCAGCTTCCTGAAGTTGATTTTTACATACAATTATTATACATTTAAAATTATATAGCATAAACTATTTACAATTATCATTCAGTAAATTTACCAACTCCTGCCGATACTGCTGAAATGACTTCGACCCTCCACGATGAATGACGGGATTTTTATTTCTGTTTGCAGAGTTTCTATCCGACTCTGCCTGTACATTCAAAATTTGATACATTATTTTTTAATCACGTCAAATTAATAATTCAAAATAATTTAGTATACTTGCCTTCGCCTCGTCCGTTTCCCAGTATCCCAACCATGCTTGCCATACGCTCTCCCCCATCCACCGTGGTTTCTTACCAGATTTCTTAATTTTGGATATCGTGTCCCTATAGTTCTTGCGCATCTTCTTCATCCAGTATCCTCATGCTGCAGCATATCGTCTGTTTGGATGTCTATCTCAGCCTGTGTTTCATGATAAAAAGTAAAAAAAAAAAGATTACACTGTAAACGATAAACGGTAGAAAAACAACAAAAACAGATTAAAAATGGAAAACAGAAAAATATACATACTAGGACATCCTGCCATATGCACTCTATGATGTGAGGAGGGATGTTATCCCACTTCGGCCAGCAAGCACTCATCCTACTCCGGTAAGAAGCTCTAGAACTATCCAACACAACCTTCGAGGGCAGTAGGTCGAACCCTCTGTTTTTAAATATGATACAGATAAGTACATACGTGTATCAAAAAAAATAAGATGAGGAATAAAATTTAATTCTTACCCCTCTGCTCTAGGTACTAAAGAAACTACAGGACGTTGTGATGCTTGCGATGGACCACTGCCATCGCCTCCTGTAGATCGGGAAGAGCTCCTGCCTCTAGAAGACATTACAATAAACCTGTGATGTATATACACATCATTTCAAAAGAGAATAATAACATGATAATGAAATATATTTCATACGTAAATGACATCAACGGTATAAATTGCTAAATTAACGATTGAAATGGAAATAGAAATGGAAGTGTGTGGTACCTGATTCATAATGGGTCTCATGTTACGACGATAAGTAGATTACATTGCATTTTTAATAAAAATTGCTAAATAAATGACAAATGGAAATGACATAAAACATGTAAACAATGGTAAACGTACAGATTTAGTTTCATAGTCACATCAATTTCATAATACATCAAGAATTCAACTTAGTTACATCAATTGCAAAAAAACAGATTCAGATTTATATCAGTCATCATCGTCTTTTGATTCAGATTCGGTCTCGTTTTCTACGATATTTTCCTCTGCACCATCAAACGCTTCTACCAAAACATATGATTCATCAATCAAAGGACCAAAATCTGTATGATCGTCTGTAATTATTATTTCGTTATTTTGCTCAAGATCTGCATGATAAGCTTGTTCGTCCAGAATATTCTTCCTATCAAATGTGAATCTGGCCTTTGTTTTAAAAACTGCAGACCGATCTGCTTTATCTCTTTTTAGAGACGGATAAGGAGAATAAACTTGCAATACTTGTTTGGCTAGTACAAAAGGATCATACTTGTGATAGTACGATGTATGCTTTATTTCGATAAGATTATAATCCTTGTGCACATTAATTCCAGAACCTGGAACATTGCTAAACCAATTGCATCTAAATAGAAACACCTCCTCCGCGGGTCGTGAGAAATATGTCAGTTGCAAAATTTGTGTTAGAACGCCATAAAAATCATTTAAGTGATTTTCTGGATCGTCACTACCTTTAACAAATACACCAGTATTATTTGTTAATTTTTCTACACCGTATTCTTTGGTGTTAAATTTATATCCATTGACGAAATATATTGGATATGTCTTGACCACTCTTTTTGGTCCCATCGCAAGATGTTTCAACCCTTCGTCAACAACACAATTTCTTGGCTCATAAACGTAATTTGAAAACTAACCGGAAAATTCTTTACCGAGGTCTCCATTCGGATGTTCACGTTCATAAACACTGTTTATATAAACAAATTATTACATTAGGTTATACACGCGCATGCATTATAGAAAAGAATAAAACACAAATTATTATTTCAGATTACCTAACAAACGGTGCAACCTCGGCACAATTTAGAAGAATATATGTGTGTGCTACATGAAGATCTCTATCGTCTAGCCATATTTCTACACATTTTCCAAAAGGCCGACCATGTTGTCTAAAAATAGATAACATTTCTTGAGAGGACTCTTGTTCGTCGCCTTCGTCATTACGAGGAACACTTTCAAATGAAATATTCACGTGGCCACTGAAATAGTGAGAGAAAAAGAATGAAGCTTCTTCTTCGATGTAAGATTTACATATCGAACATTCAACTCGTGCTTTTTGCCTCACTTTTTTCTTCAGATGATTCAAATATCTATGAAAATTAATTTATATTAACTTCATCTTTCAAATGCAATTAAGTTACGTGATAACATATTACACACCTCTCAAATGGATACATCCATCCATAATGGACAGGACCTCGAAGTCATGCTTCAGATGGAAGATGAACAGGTAAATGTTCCATTACATTAAAAAAACCTGGCGGAAATATTTTCTCTAATTTGAAAAGCAATATATGAATATCCACTTCAAGTTTACGTAAACGTTGCACTTTTAAAGTAGTCAATCAAAGCTCTTTGTAAAACATACTAAGCTCCGTTACTAACTTCCAAACTTTTAACGGCAGTAGTTCTTTGAACATAACAGGATTTCCATCATTATGTGACAGTCGGGACTTTTCATTCCGCTCAATCTACCATTTTTAATGTCAACACATCTACGAAGATTTGATGATATCCCATCAGGAAATCTTAACCCTTCCACCCATTTTAACACAGCTTTAACTTGATTATTATCTAATTCGTAACATGCTTTGGATTTTTTTACAGTCATTTGGTTTCATATGAAGCTCAGGATGTTTGCATAATTCTTCTATATCACGTCTTGATTTCAAATCATCCTTTGTCTTCCTTTTCACATTCAAAATTGTGTTAAAAACATTATCAAATACATTTTTTTCATTGTGCATCACATCTATATTATGACGAAGCAGAAGATGTTTCCAATACGGCAACTCCCAAAAAATAGTTTGTTTGCACCAGTTATGAACAACTGATTTGCCTTTAATATCTGTTTGCTCTCCAGTTTCATATATCTTTGGATAGTCCCTAACAAGTTCATATATGTCTTCGCTTGACCATATCGTCGATAGTTGTCTGGTTTCTACTCTATTAGCTAAAAAGTTTTTCTTGTCTCCTCTGAAGGGATGATTTACATGGAGAAAATATCGATGACAGTCAAACCATGAAATTTTCTTACCATGAGGTAAAGAAAAGGCTTGTGTTTCATCCATGCAAATTTGGTTCAAAACACTACAAAGCATCAATGGTTCAAATTTGGTCTCGTTTGAAGGTCGTTCGGCATTCGAACGAATGGTTTTTTGTCCGAAAGTATACGAACGGCCATGAAAATTTAAAATTCAAGATCAACACCCCAGATTCGTGTATTTTTAAACCATATTCTGGAAACATATCCAAAATACCTTAGATCGACATAAGATCGAAAGAATTTATTTTTACACCGCATATTTTATTTTATATAATTTTATTATACCAAATACATTTAAAAATTCATAATTGATTACCCAACGGTTTAAAAAATTATTTTAATTCTTTAAAATGTTACATATAACCATCTTTATCAAATTTGTATAACGGATCGACTAAAAGTTGCATCGAATTGTCGTGCGAGTTAGATTTTCAACAACCAAAATATCCGGACCGACCCTAAACGACTCAGGCCATCACTAATCGGGCCGATGCCAGCCGACGCCAGCCGACTCCATATCGAGTAGACAGGTTTCAGCCGAGACCTTCTTCTTCGCATTTTTTGCTTAATATAAAAAACGATTTTTTTTTCTTCCCCATCACCGATTCCGACCCTCTCAAGGCGTCACACTCCGTCGTCGTCGCCGTAAAAGCCTAGAACTCGCCGGAACTCGCCAGAATCTCCTCTTCTTCTTGAATTTGGTAATTTTCTAAACCCTAATTTTGAATTAAATTATTTAATTAGGTTTAAATGTATATTATTGTGATGATAATTGGGTGTAGGTATTGCTAATTTAGTGTATTAGGTTATTTTTAGTATGAAATCATTGAATTTGAAAGTGTGAATTGGGAATAATTGGGTGTAGGTATTTAGAATTCAAAAGTGTGAATTGAGAATTGGGAATTTGAAAGTGTGAAAGTATGAATTTTAAAGTGTGAAAGTGTGAATTGGGAATAATTGGATGCATGTCGTTAATCGACTAAATATATGAAATGTATTTAGATGTTTGGCATGCAGGTTGGGATTTTACTTACAGTACGGCATATAGGGAGATTTATTCCCGATCGATCTCTTATATTTTATATTTGGATTGAGTGAGGACGACTTGGTCGTCGAGTGTTGTTTGATTGGCCTGTGCGCCTTGTATTTGGATTGAGTAAGGACGACTTGGTCGTCGAGTGTTGTTTGACTGGCCTGTGCGCCATGTGTTTGGGTATTTATACCTAGAAAGTCTTAGTAGCCGGTCCATTCGGGCTGTGCCGATATTATACGAAGGGCGTATCGCCTCGATACGCTACCGTTTATTTCTGTCGCCTATGTGAAGTGACTATTTGGATGTTTATTGCTTTATATGCAATAAACATCTTAATATAAATGATTTAAAGGAAATAATTTATAAATAAACTTCTTACTTATTTTAGTCTATCTCTAATTAATATAAATAATTTAAATGAAAATAAGACAGCAACAAAGCCTTTAGTCCCAAAAGGCATTGGTAGATTAGAAAATACGATAATAATCACATAAAACTTCAGATGCAACTATATGCGTATAGGAATAGAAAAGAAATGCTGTCGAAATTTCTAATATATATATATATATATATATATATATGTTTTTAAATTAGGAAAAATGTTCAACTATCTTCTCGACCGTACCTGGATGTATGAAAGTCAAACAGGAACAAAAGGTTCAACGAAAAAACATTTTAAGGATGGTGTACATTAATTTGTTAAATTCGCTAAAGCTAATAATGAAGAAGGCGGCACACAAATTCATTGTCCGTGTCGTAAATGTCGACATTTGCATTATTGGGAACCGGATTTAGTTATTATAAATTTGTGTAAATTTGGTTTTGTGCCAAACTATTATTTCAAGGATTGTCATGGAGAAAAAATTGGTGCATCTAATTCTATAGTGTCTGAGGCTTAGGTGAATAACAATAATGTTACGACGAATCCAATAGTAAATTTGGTGGAAGATGCATCACGGTCAATTTTCCCTACTATTCAAGTTAATGATGTAAATGTCGAAGAAGAACCAACCAAGGGGGTGAAAAGAATTTATGATTTACTAGATTCTGCGAAAAGACCGTTGTGGAAAGGTTGTAGTAGCGAAACAGAATTGTCAGTTACTGTCGAATACATTACTATGAAATCAAAATTAAATTTTACAGAAGATGGATTTACAGCAGTTGTACAAGCTGCAAAACGACATATGCCACCCAATAATCTGATGTGCGATAGTCATTATAAAGTGAAAAAACTAATGTCTGCTTTCGGTTTGCCCTACCGAAAGATAGATACATATATAAAATGTTGTATGTTGTATTGGAAAGATGACATTAATCTTACGAAATGCAGAATTTGTAATGAGGAAAGATACAAACCAAGAAAAAAAAGGAAAGGAAGTTCCATACAAGAGAATGCATTATTTACCCATCACTCCCAGACTTCAAAGGTTATATCGTCGTCTGCGACAGCATCACATATGAGATGGCACAGTGTGAGAACGCAAGAAGAGGGGACTTTGATACATCCATCGGACGGAGAAGCATGGAAACATTTCGATAAGAATTATCATCACTACGCCATAGATTGCATACTGCAACACCAAAGAAGTGATGCAGGATGTGCCAAAAAATGTTGCTGAAGGCTAAAAAAGGGCAAAGGCAACACTTTCTCGGTGTTGCATTTTGCCGCGTTGCCGCAGACCTCAAAGGCAACATTTTGACTATCTAAGGCAACATAAGAAATATTGTTGCAATAGAATCCTATTTGGGTCTATAGCAACATCCATAGGTGCATGTAGCAACATTCAAAAATGTTGCTATAGATATTAATTTTCTGAATTTGTGGGGCCCACAATGTAGAGCATATTTGATTTTTTAATAGAAATAAATATTTATTTAATAAAATGATATTGCACAGAATTTGATATTCAAACAGTAATTTGTTTAAATAAATATTTTATTTCAACATTTAAAATAGTACAAATTCCCGACTCCACTATTTTACAATTCAATGATAAATAACACTGATATTCACATATACAGATATTCCTCACTACATCACTCAGTTCACTCATTACATATGCAGTTTCAATTTATACAGACACCGACACTGACAAATATATGACGAGCTGAGTGCCGAGCCGAAGGCGAGCCGAGAAGCGGGTCCGGGCGCAGCGCCGGCGGGGGTCCGGGGCACCGCAGTCCCGGCGGGGATCGAACAAGTGGGCACCGCCCGATTCATCCGATTTCGGAAGGTCGAGCCTTCTTTGAAACCTGTCTTCAACTCCATTTCAGATTGAATCCAACATCTGAGCAATCTGCAAAAATACACACTGACGCAGTAAAATTGAAAAGGAAATATTTTTGCAGTATAAAATAAAATGTAATTTTGAAAATATTATTTGCCTCAGTTATTTGGGTGACAATTTGGTCCAAGCAGTTGACAATGCACAAGAACAAAAATGAAACAGAAGCATGCTACAGAAATAAACAGCATGCTCAATGAATTGGTCAGAGCAAACTATACCAGACTTGTATGCCAGACATAAAACAACAGTGGACAGAGCTCAACAAAAGAACTCAAACTCACAATTAAACCAAAACTCCAACCATATTCAAAAATACAGACCAACAGAAGTGTCAAGTGAATGAGCTGCAGCAATTTCAAAAATGGCCGAAGTCAGATAATATAAGAAATATGAACTCGAGCAAGTCCAGCTACCATATGAAAGCAACCATACATATATACATGTGTGAAACATCATGTATATATATAGGCAGTGCAAACAGGCTCAAAGGACCAGTGCATAGATATACAATGACCAATGCAAAGTGGTGAATACAAAAACATGCATCAATGAAACAAGCAGCCTTAACAAGTGAATGGCCAAGACCAAAACAAAGCAAGACTGGCACAAGGGAAAGAAACTTATATGACTCGAAGGCAACTAAATACAAGAGAAGGCCTCAACATCAAATAAAAAACAAACCCAGTGCAACATATATACATGTTCAAGTGCAACAACAAACACATATATACATAGCCAAAGTGAAATATATTACAAGTTCAAGCTACAGGATGTCAACCAGAAGATATATTACAAGTTCAAGCTACAGGATGAACAGACATAGCCAAAGTCAACCACGAACAGTAGCAAGTTCAACCAATTCAAATCAAGTTGCCGAAGTCTAGTTAAATGTCAAAGGCAAAGTCACGATGAACAATCAATTAAATGACCGATGTCAACAGATATATACGAACGTAAATCTAGGGGTTCGAACCCTATATAAACACATTAACATCATCGGCAGATAGTATCGAGTTCAAGCAAGCAATACAGTAAAGAAAAAGCAACAAATTACATACCCGAATACACAGTTGAACTCAAGCAAAATCGAAGGAGCTGTATTCGAAGCAAGGAGACGATCGATTGCCAAAGCAAATCAGAAGAACAACAATTGTAATCGATCGACAATCAATCGGGTCCTTCGATATTAGACGAAGCCCTAATCGCACAAGGCCGAAGCCCTAGCTAATCTCACAGGAGCGAAGACAAGGCCGAAGCCCTAGCTAATCTCATAGGAGCGAACACGAGGCCAAAGCCCTAATTTCAGAGCAAAAGAGGAACAAGATAGGAGCAGCCATTATCACATACGAGAAAAGGGGATCTACTCTAAACTAGTTCAGGTGGTAAAACGAAATTTTGGGGCAAATTGCAGTGGTGATCCATTTTAACAACCAGATTAAATGTAGACCGTTGGATCGTATTCACGCGGATTGCTAATTTTATTAATTTTTTAATTTGAATACATCTATAGCTACTGCAACATCTTGTTGATACCTATGCTAACACCTTGAAGCGAGTGTTGTAATAGACAAAAATCAGCATACCTATCGTTACATTATAGCTAGCAACACCTTGTAATTTCGTTGCAGTAGGCCATCTATGGCGTAGTGCATGCGTTTGCCGCAAAGAGTCGTAATGTGAGACTTGGTTTATGTACAGTCGTAATGTGAGACTTTAGAGGGAAATGATGATACAGAGTGCGAGACCGAGTCAGAATCAGAAAACGACGAAGATTGATAATTAATTAGTGATGATGTAATGTATATAAGATGGAAATTTGTATCGTTTGTTGTATTATGTCAATTCTAAAACCTTTGTTAATGTAATGGAAATTCGTATCGTTTTTTTTATTATTCTTTTATTATTCTACTGTGAGCTATATGTATGTGATTATTAATCAGCCATGTTTTCTAATTATGAAATGATATATGTTTTTTTCATTATATGAAATGATATATATATATATGCATGTTTCTAGCATATATTATGTCACACAGTAGGCGGTCCCAAGGTTCACGAGGCCCTGCTTTTGGCGAGGGTAGTAGTGGTACGGCCGATAATCGCCAGAGAGCATACTTAGTGCCGAAGACCGATGGAGGGTAAGTATTTAATTTACTGCAACTTCATTATATTATTTAGTGCATGCTACTAGTATATTTATGATTTATTAACTGACAATATCAAAATGTATTCAGGGGTTTCGATTTACAACCGTCCGAGCCCATTTTAGCTGTGTCTCGCAACAGCTACCGTAGTATGATGTTGGACTTGTGGGAGCACTGGGATAGGATTCCACTTTATATCAGAGATGCCGTATGGGCTGACCTCCAGGTAAGTATAAAATTCTAATTAACTTGAGATTGACATATTTGATCTTTGAAAATTAATATACAATTTATACAATTCATTTAAATTTCAACGTGCAGGCGTCCTTTATTGTGGATCCCGAAGATCTCGGGATGTTCAGGACGCACTGGGAGAGGCAGATGAGAAAAAACTATAGAGGTATGCTCTCCAAGATGAAAGAGGCCGGTAAAAAGCCAAACTGGATGAGTGAAAATTTGTATGCGCGGTTTGTGCAATATTGGGAAAGCGAAGATGCGAAGGTACATATTCTACTTTCATATGTCTGTAATTATAATTCGTTTAAAGGTTTATATAATAGTTAAATTATACAGGTGGTAGCATCGAGGAACTCCGCAAACAGGCTTAGGAATCCTACAACACACCACCGTGGATCCAAGTCTTTTCAGCAATATAGAGAAGAAATGGTAAATATAAAAATTGTTATTTGTAATTTACTTATAACATTATTTAGTTATGTATATGTATATATATATGTGTGTGTGTGTATATACATTCTTTAGTCATATTTAATTTCAGACGAGGGAGAGAGGTGGTGTTGCACCGTCTCATTTGGACGTCTTCACCCGAACACACGTCATCGAGCATACAGATGAAGATGGCGTGGTAACATATGAATGGTCAGACGCCAAATCAGCGAATATCTGGGTATAAAGACTATAAATTTTTTCTCTTATTTAATAATACATTAAATTGAATATTCATCTTCTCAAAATTATATTTCTAAACATAGGAGAGATGCGATCAGGAGATTGCTCGCGTGCTTGCATAGTCTGGCAGGGAGCAGTTGACCGTTGAGGAGACGGACAGGATATTCGCTCGTATTACCGACCCGCCGACCAGAAATAGACAGTATGGATATGACAATCAAGCGGTAATATTTATTGAATTTAATTAATTCATTAACCATTTTATAAATTTTATTGAATATTACGTATAAAGTATAACTATGAATTTATTAATATACAGGCTGCGACGCAATCCGCTTACAATAAACAACAGGTTGAAGAAAAAATAGCTGCGCTGCAAGCACAAGTGGTCGAGTTGAACGATTGGAGGAAGACTGGATTGAAGCAGTAACTAGACGAGGCGATTGCTGCTTACTTGGCAGAGCACGGGAATATGCCGCCATCACAGGAATCTGGCGCTGATGATGATTGGGGTGAGTGGTAGTAAGTTTTTATATATGTTTTCTGATGAACTTTGAATGTCTTGTATATTTAATGAACTTTTGGTTGAATTTTGTAAATATTATGGATATTTGTGATGATGGACGTTTGAAGACGTATATTGATGTTTTGTGGTTCTTAGTTGGGCATATATGTGATGTATATTGTTGTTTAGTGAAGTATATTTGAGGAATATATATGATTGTGTGGATGAAAGGTAGAAATGACTGTTGAAAATGCAGAAAAATTTACCCAGATTAGCGTCGGTTGGAGTCGGCTCGGGTCGGGCTATGGGTCATTTATTATTTTACACGTGGACTAAGTTTAGCGTCGGTCGAAGTCGGCTAGCCGACTCTAGCCGACGCTAAACTAGGGAACAGACTGTCCCCATTCCCGTCACCATATCACTTGGCGACAAGCTATATAGCGTCGGCTCGAGTCGGCCGGAGTCGGCTAAAGTCGGCTATATGCAGACGCTAAACAGTCTTCTCCTTGTAGTGAATATATCATTTTCTTTACTAGAAATTTATATAAAATCCACATTAACTCAAAAAATTATGAAAATTGAAACTCATCTCTAAAATACTTCTGGCCTATATTTAAATTTTTAAGGTATTGGGATGTCATCTAATAGAGTTCTCATGTCAAACATATCATAAAAACTAACATGAACATATATAATTCATCAACAAGCATATATATAACTTCAATCATCAAAACATGACATATACTGGTAAAAACATTTCGGATCTAATCAAAAAACCGAAAACCATAAGAAAATGGGATGTAGTAATTATTCACTTTAGCTTTGAGATCAAAAGATGTGAGATTTGATGTTGATAATGTTGATTATCTTCCTTTACTTGAATCCTAGTTTTAATCTTCTCTTGAGAACAATAATATTGGCCAACCTTAGATATTTTAGTTTGCTAAAATGAAAATGAACGTGAGTTCTATTTCCTAAGGGTTTAGGGTATAAGCCTTCCCTATTTCTCATTTTTCTCTTACTCATTCCTAACATCTTTGTTTATTTATTTTATTTTAATTAACACACTAACATGGCACATCTACCTTTAGTCTAATCAAATCTCAACCTATTAATCTTCACATTATTTTATTTAATTTACTCAATTAATTATTCTAAATAATGTTATAAAAATATAGGGTGTTACATATGCATACGAATTACATTATCATCATGTTTAATGATATTTAAAAATAAACAAAGATGATAATGATGTTTCGATCTTAATAAGTTCATGGAACATATGACTATTCGAGATGATTTTCTATTGCATATATTGAATAGAGCTTGCATATTGTACATTACATCTACTTTGAACGAGCAAGTCCCCTTTCAACTTGGTCGAAATGGACGTTTCGAAAGGGATCTGATGTGTAAATGATAAGCAATGCTATGTAGATGAATTCCTTCGAAAGGTATACACACACTACAATACATACGACTGTTTTGAAGGAGTTCATTCCAAAATAGAATAAACAATGTTGTCGAAAGCAAATACTTCTCCTTAAAGGCAGAATGGTCCTTTCGACTGTCGAAAGGAATGAATGTCTGATATAAATAACCTCTTTCGACCCACTCAGAAAAGAGTTTTCGAAAGAGGTGTTTTCTCCTAATCTTCACTTCAATAAGGTTGATTGAATCTATTAACTTCCATTAATATTTTCATAAGACCCCCCTCCAAAAGCAATTTGGCTAATCAACCCAATCGAAGGGGGATTTCGAAGGAATTGAACATTTCTAATAATCTTCTTTTGAACCGTCAACTATATTTCTTGTTAGCCACATAGCTTTGGGGATGTTGACAAGTTTTCTTGTTAATGCCTATAGACAAGTAATAATCAACAATGAGAACTTGTTTACAATTCATTGGTAATATTCATATTGAATGGAGTGAGACAAGAGAAGTTGCAACTGATTTGCATTATAAACTGAGTATACTGCAAAACTCAATTTTGCACCGTGTTTACAAACTCAGTATGTGAACCAGGTGTTTGCAAATTCATTGTGCAAGTTGAGTTTTAGTTGCGAATAAAAGTTGAATTTGTACTTGCTAGCTCGTCCAGCTCAGTTTTGCAACTTAGTTTGCATACTCAGTTTTGCATAACTGAGATTATCGAGCCTGTAAAATCAGTTTGCAAAACTGATCCTGCAAACCCAGTTTTACAAACTAAGGTGCCTTTTACTCTTTTTAAAAAGCACTTTTTTACATGTAAGATAGAAAAGACAGAATGTGTTAAATGGTTTATAAGTGTTTGCTACATGACTCAATTCATATTGGCTAAACAGGTATAAGCAGGTATTTTTAGCCTTTAAAACTACTAACTGTAAGTAACAACTGGTTTAAAGAGATTCCCTTTTCTTTATAAATAGCACTATCTACCTTTTTGTAGACAACATCAAAATTTATGTAACAGGTGATTGTATGTAACTATATCAAAAACAATGTCAAAATTTATATGCGGTAATCCTTTTCTTCTCCTCTTTTGTACGACGTTCTACTACATAGTTGGTAAAAATTGAAAGCAATGAAAGTACTTGCCTAATGTTATGAAAGTAGGATGTAGGTGTTACATGCTGATCATAGTGCTGGCTTTATAAGATTATGTGGAAAAAGTTTTTGGTTAATTTAGTGCAAAATTTACATAGATTAATTATGCAGCAACAAGAAATATGACTTGTTCTTTATAGAGAAAGGTGTATAGTTACAGGAAATGTGTCATTTCAACCCTTGACTAGTGTATATATTGCAACATATAACAGATGATTAAAAATTTAGTTCTCTCGCCGAAAAAATATTCAAGCATGATCAAGTACCAACACTTTATTATTGTTCAGGAAAGATTCTCTACTACACAGTTTTTTGCATTAGAATAAGACATGATTGCAATTTATCAGCTCGTGATTCATTATTTACCTTTTTTTTATGTTATATAAGTTTATATTTTGGAACAGTTATACAGCTTAGAAGGAAATATCACCACATAATGTAAATATTAGTTTATACTAAGGTCTTTCTTCGCACGTTCTCCTTTTGCGATTAAATTTATGTACAAATGTTTTTCATTTTATTTACCTGATAAGTTCATTACTAATCATTCTATTTGATAGTATTTCCAATGATTTCTATGGTAGTTCCAAAGGCATCATGCATGTCAACCACATTTAAAATATTTATAAGAAAGTCCATATGTCAATTGAAATGTACGACTCGTTTAACTATAATGGAGATCAGTGCACTATCATGGAAAAGGAGGGACGATGGTAATGCAGCTCCCTATTTAAAAAATTTATAATATTTTGCTACGTGGAGCAAAAAGCTATGAGAATCAAATTTAACAAAATTAAGTATTCACTACATATGTCAGTTGTAGTTAGTTCAAAGCGACACATGACAAAACACTATTTAGTCAATCTTTTAAAATAATGTAAGCGTAACAAGTGTTTCCAATTACAAAAATAAACACAAATAACAACCCAAAAATTTTAACTGTTTTATTAACGTAATTAACTGAATTTTTGTTTGAAATTTAATAATAAAGTCTAGCAATGAAAATTTGATATTTGTAATGCGTCTATTTAGACATAGTAAACGTCAGATTTTCATCAGATAATATGGAACTTTATTTTGTTGTGTAATTTTATTTAAATTTAATATCAGTTAATTTGATGGAAATAAAATGTGTTCGAAATCTGAATATTTTCATAGAATAAAAATGTAAATCATTTTCTGAGTGAGACGTTATATTTCATTTCGTAAAGTTTGACTACTCCGGCTCCGTTTATCTTATTTCCGGCGTTTTAGCAGCATTTTTAGCACCGAATATCGAGTTTTGATAAATTGATCGTATCGTTGATATCTGATGCAGGCCAAGTACTAAGTCGTAACCGACTTAAGGAAAATGAAGCTATGAGTCGTGACCGACTTAACAAAGTTCAAGGCATGAGTCGTGACCGACTCAAGGAAGCAGAAGACATAAGCGTAAGTCGTGACCGACTTAACATAATGGGGGACTTAAGTCGTGACCGACTTAGGAGGGTGGAAGACCTAACTCGTGAAGAGGTACGGGATATCAAAGATCTTAAGTCACCAGGACGACCTACCGAGTTACTCAGAGAGAAGGCAAAGCAAACTGTTGAAGTAATAGGTCGTAAACGACTTAACGAGTCAAACGATAAGTCGGCACCGAGTTACGACCCAGTTAAGTCGTACCATCTTATGTCGCCAAAGCCTGAAGACTGTTGATTCCTACGCCAAGTTAATCTACGCCGTTGATTCTTAAGTCGAATAAAGCGGGTAGTCTTTAAGTCGCTGAAGCTCTGGATGCCGTTGAGTCTAATGCCGAGTTAATCTAGACCCTTGATTCTTAAGCCGAAGGGAGATGCTGTTGTGTTTCTTTGATAGGTCGTCATTTGTTAACTCGTGACACTGTTAAGTCGCATCTGTTTGTAAGTCGTATTTTGTCTGTATTTTATTAAGTCGTAAGTCGGTTGTGTTGTATAACTGTGATGAGTCGGAGAAGTGATAAGTCGCCGCCGACTTAAGACTTGTGTAACTTTCTGTTGTAATATGTTGCTATGTCGCTGTGTTGTAACTAGTTTCTTAAGTCGTCTACTCTTTTGTAGATAAGTCGTCGCCGAGTTATGTCGTAAGTCGTAAGTCGGTTGCCGACTTAGGAGTTGGTGAATTTTTGTGTTTTTTTTTGTGTGAGTTGTAAAACGCCTATAAATAGGCCGGGTTTCTCATTTGTAAAAGGTTGTTGATTTTGGAATAAAATTCTCTTTTGATTGCTTTGTGCTTTCATTCCAAATTGGTAGTTGAGTGTAATCTCCTATCTCCTCTTTTGGATAATCGAGTGCGCTCGATTCAACGATTGTAGAAGCCGATTCGCGGAATCAAGTGCGCTTGATCAACGCTTGAAGAATTGAAGATCTTTGAACCCGGTATCGTGCGCGATCAACGAGTTCGAGATAGCTAGAGTTCGGTATCTTCGGATCAACGAATTCGGGCAATTCAGCATTCATCAATCCATCGACTGCTACTTTCATCGATCTACATTGTTTTGATTAATCCGCTGCGTCAGTTTGGTATCAGAGCTTGTTCTAACCAATCATAGTTAGATCGAGACTTGGAGCCTATTCAATTTGAAGAGATTTGCCGAGATTGAAGGTTGTTATCACGGCCGAGAGAAGAAGTGTTTGTTCGAAGATTGATTGATCGAATTTGTGTTGGAAGCCGAAACTTTGTCTATCGTGTTTATCGCGATTTGCTACAAAGTGGAAGTTTTCGATCCGTTTCATTTTGGATCAAAGTCCGAATTGTGTTTGAATTTTGAAGTGTTGGAAGATTTCCAAGTATGCCGCCAAGAAGAGCTAATCGCCACCAAAACGTAGAAGCTTTGTATCGAAGAGAAGAAGCTGATGAGATGGAACAAAGAATCAATGAGAATTTTAGTGAGAAGCTTAATGAAGGAATTGGCCGGTTAGAGAGGCTTATGACGGAGATGAATCAAAATCGGAGAAGGGTTTCACCAGAATCTAACCATGGGGGTAGTAGAGTCTCGCCACATTCCAATCGAGACAGAAGTGTTGAAAATGATCAAGGACGTGGGAGGAACGTGAATGATCGTGAACGGAGGAATGTCGATAGAAGGAATGAAGGTGGAAGACGTAATGGTAGTAGAGATGTTGGTGGTCAGAATCGACATCGTTATGCATCTGATTTTGAAGAGGAATATGATGGTGGTAGTATTCAAGGAAGAGGTCAAGGAAGAAACTATTCTGAGTATGATCACAAATGGGAGTCGGGGATGAAGACAGACATTCCTGAATTCAAGGGTGGTATGCAAGCGGAGGAGTTTCTAGATTGGGTAGCTAATGTTGAGGAGATTTTTGACTTCAAAGAAGTACCAGAACATCGTAGAGTGAAGTTGGTTGCTACGAGGCTGAGGGGTAGAGCTTTGGCATGGTGGCAGCAAACCAAGCTTACACGTGAACGAATGGGGAAGTCAAAAGTTGAATCTTGGGAGAAGATGAAGAAATTGATGAAAGCAACGTTCTTACCTTACAATTATCAATCTCTGATGTATCAACGTTTGCAGAACTTGAGGCAGGGCACAAAGATAGTTAATGACTATGCTGATGAATTTTATCAACTTATTGCGAGGAATGACATTATGGAAACGGAAGAGCAGCTGACATCTAGATTCATTGGGGGATTGAGAATGCAGATTCAGGATATGGTTAATATGTTCGATCCAAGATCTGTGGCAGAAGCACATCAGAAAGCGTTGGCTTGGGAAAAACAAGGGAGACGAGGAAGTGGTGTGTTTACTAATCCTAACAATCAAGCGAAGGGTGTTGGAGGAAGTTCTAATGTTTCTAAACCTATCAGTAGACCAGTGGTGAAGGAGGTTGAGAAGACAAGGGTTAACAATGGTTTCAAATGTTAAAATTGTCAGGAATTGGGTCATAAAAGCAGTGAGTGTCCAAAACCAAAGAAGAGAACCATGATTGTAGAGGTTGAAGATGAGGATGTTGATGAGGATTGTTCTAGTCCAGCTGAGGAGGATAAGCAAGATATTGCGTCAGGGGATGAAGGTTGTAACCTAATGCTGAGGAGATCGTGTTTAACACCAAAGCAGGAAGAAGCTAGTTGGTTGAGGAGTAATATCTTTCAGTCAACATGTACTATTCTGGGGAAGGTGTGTAAGTTTGTGATTGACGCAGGAAGCTGTGATAATATTATTTCAACCAAAGCTGTGACAAAGTTGAAATTGAAGACAGAGAAACACCCGAGTCCATACAAGTTAGCATGGTTGAGAAAAGGAGGAGAAGTGAAAGTGGATAGACGAGTTCGTGTACCATTCTCTATTGGGAAGAAATACAAAGACGAAATCTGGTGTGATGTAGTAGAGATGGATGTTTGCCACTTATTATTGGGAAGACCATGGCAATATGATCGAGCAGTACTACATGACGGTCGGACCAATAGCTACAGTTTTATGTTTAAAGGCACGAAGATTATCTTAGTTCCGAAGAAGAGATCACAAGAAGAAAGTAAGTCAGAAGAAATTGAAGAGCTGAAAACTTTATTGACTTTAAAGGAGTTTGTTAAAGAAGTTGAAGAAGAGCCGGAAGTATTCTTGTTGATTGGGCGTGAGAGCAGTGAAGAAGTTGAAATTCCTGAAGAAGTTAAACCAGTTTTGAAAAAATTTGACGATGTATTTCCAGAGGAATTACCAACGGAGTTGCCACCGTTGAGGGACATACAACATCAGGTAGATCTTGTTCCAGGTGCTGTATTACCTCATAGACCACACTACAGAATGAGTCCGAAGGAACATGAAGAGTTACGGAGACAGGTAGAAGAATTGCTTGAACAGGGGCGTGTGCAGGAGAGTCTTAGTCCTTGTGCTGTACCAGCTTTATTGGTACCCAAGAAGGATGGGACGTGGAGGATGTGCACTGACAGTCGAGCATTGAATAAGATTACTGTAAGATATAGATTTCCAATGCCGAGGTTGGATGACTTGTTAGATCAAATAAGTGGAGCTACTATCTTTTCGAAGATTGATTTGAAGAGCGGATATCATCAAATTCGTATCAGACCAGTAGATGAGTGGAAGACTGCTTTTAAAACCAGGGAAGGTCTATACGAATGGTTGGTCATGCCGTTTGGCTTATCAAATGCACCAAGTACTTTCATGAGAGTGATGAATCAGATTCTTCGACCGTTCATTGGGAAATTTGTGGTGGTGTATTTCGATGATATTCTAATTTACAGTGGGAGTCCAGAGGAACATTTGAATCATCTTAGAGAGGTGCTGATGGTATTACGACAAGAAAAATTCTATGCTGCAACGAAGAAATGTGTGTTCATGACGCATAGTGTTTTATTTCTGGGGTATGTTGTTTCAGAGAAAGGAATACAGGTTGACCAAAGTAAAGTTGAGGCGATCAGAAATTGGCCGCAACCCAAGACGATAACGGAAGTTCGTAGTTTTCACGGGTTGGCTTCATTCTATCGAAGGTTTATACCACACTTCAGTAGTGTGATGGCGCCTGTTACAGATTGCATGAAAGGTAAACAGTTTGCATGGACAGAGGAAGCAGGGAGTGCTTTTGGGAAGATCAAGGAATTGCTGACGTCTGCACCAATTCTAGTGCTACCTGATTTTCAGCTAGTGTTTGAACTGCACACTGATGCATCCAAGGTTGGGATTGGAGGGGTGTTGAGTCAGAAGGGACGTCCAATTGCATATTTCAGTGAGAAGTTGTCAGGAGCGAAGATGCGATACAGTACATACGATGTGGAGTTTTATGCTGTTGTACAATCTATTAAACACTGGAGACACTATCTATTTCAGAAGGAGTTCGTTCTGTATACTGATCATGAAGCATTGAAGCATTTGCAAGGGCAAGACAAGATTTCAGCGAGACATGCATCGTGGATCGCATATCTGCAACAGTTTACTTTTGTTGTTAAACACAAGTCAGGGGTGACAAATCGTGTGGCTGATGCTTTGAGTAGGAGGAGTCATTTGTTGACTACACTGAAGGTTGAAGTGACGGGGTTTGAAATGTTGCCAGATTTATTTACTAATGATCTTTACTTTGCAAAATTTGTTGATAAAGTCAAGGAGGGAAAGACGGATGATTTCGTGATAGTAAATGGTTTTCTGTTCAAAGGAAATCGATTGTGCATTCCGGAGGGTAGTTTGAGAATGAAGATTATCAAGGAGTTACACGACGAGGGACATGTTGGGAGAGACCGTACTTTACAGTCGGTTTCACAGTCCTACTTTTGGCCATCGATGAGGAAAGAAGTAGAGAGGTTTGTGGAGCGTTTTCATATTTGTCAAGTTTCGAAAGGAACTGCGACTAATGCAGGTTTATATATGCCGTTACCGGTACCCACTAAACCATGGGTTGATGTGAGTATGGACTTTGTGTTGGGGTTGCCGAGAACGCAGCGTGGTAATGATTCCATTTATGTGGTGGTTGATCGATTTTCGAAAATGGCACATTTTATTTCTTGTAAGAAGACGGCATATGCTGTTCATGTTGCTCAGTTGTTTTTCAAGGAGATCTATCGACTTCATGGATTGCCAGAATCTATTGTGTCAGATAGAGATACTCGATTTCTGAGTCACTTTTGGTTGAGTTTGTGGAAAATGGTGGGAACGAAGTTGAAATTTAGTAGCGCTTATCATCCGCAAACGGATGGACAGACTGAGGTGGTTAACAGATCATTGGGAAACTTGTTGAGATGTCTTGTGCAAGATAATTTGAAGAGTTGGGATATGAAGTTATGCCAGGCAGAATTTGCCCATAATCATGCTGTGAACCGAAGTACTGGGTTCAGTCCATTCCAGATTGTTTATTCAAGTTTACCGAAGGGACCGTTAGATTTAACGATGATACCACATTCAAAGGGGACAATTAAGAAAGCTGCTGATTTTGTTGAAGGGCTGACGGAATGTCATAAAATCGTTCAAGAACGATTAGAGAAAGCAAATGAGAAGTATAAGCGTTCTGCAGATTTGAAACGAAGGAATGTTGAATTTCATGAAGGTGATTTGGTTTATGCAGTTTTAACGAAAGATCGTTTTCCAGTAGGCGCTTACAATAAGTTGAAAGCACGGAAACTTGGTCCGGTGGAAGTCGTGAAACGAATTAATGAAAATGCTTATAAATTGAAGCTGCCAGATGATGTGTATACATCCGACGTATTCAATGTGAAGCATCTCGTACCATATCACGGGGATGAGCATATAGAGGGGGAGGAAAGTGCAAATTCGAGGACGAATTTTTCTCAACCTGGGGAGGATGATGCAGGCCAAGTACTAAGTCGTAACCGACTTAAGGAAAATGAAGCTATGAGTCGTGACCGACTTAACAAAGTTCAAGGCACGAGTCGTGACCGACTCAAGGAAGCAGAAGACATAAGCGTAAGTCGTGATCGACTTAACATAATGGGGGACTTAAGTCGTGACCGACTTAGGAGGGTGGAAGACCTAACTCGTGAAGAGGTACGGGATATCAAAGATCTTAAGTCACCAGGACGACCTACCGAGTTACTTAGAGAGAAGGCAAAGCAAACTGTTGAAGTAATAGGTCGTAAACGACTTAACGAGTCAAACGATAAGTCGGCACCGAGTTACGACCCAGTTAAGTCGTACCATCTTATGTCGCCAAAGCCTGAAGACTGTTGATTCCTACGCCAAGTTAATCTACGCCGTTGATTCTTAAGTCGAATAAAGCGGGTAGTCTTTAAGTCGCTGAAGCTCTGGATGCCGTTGAGTCTAATGCCGAGTTAATCTAGACCCTTGATTCTTAAGCCGAAGGGAGATGTTGTTGTGTTGCTTTGATAGGTCGTCATTTGTTAACTCGTGACACTGTTAAGTCGCATCTGTTTGTAAGTCGTATTTTGTCTGTATTTTATTAAGTCGTAAGTCGGTTGTGTTGTATAACTGTGATGAGTCGGAGAAGTGATAAGTCGCCGCCGACTTAAGACTTGTGTAACTTTCTGTTGTAATATGTTGCTATGTCGCTGTGTTGTAACTAGTTTCTTAAGTCGTCTACTCTTTTGTAGATAAGTCGTCGCCGAGTTATGTCGTAAGTCGTAAGTCGGTTGCCGACTTAGGAGTTGGTGAATTTTTGTGTTTTTTTTGTGTGAGTTGTAAAACGCCTATAAATAGGCCGGGTTTCTCATTTGTAAAAGGTTGTTGATTTTGGAATAAAATTCTCTTTTGATTGCTTTGTGCTTTCATTCCAAATTGGTAGTTGAGTGTAATCTCCTATCTCCTCTTTCGGATAATCGAGTGCGCTCGATTCAACGATTGTAGAAGCCGATTCGCGGAATCAAGTGCGCTTGATCAACGCTTGAAGAATTGAAGATCTTTGAACCCGGTATCGTGCGCGATCAACGAGTTCGAGATAGCTAGAGTTCGGTATCTTCGGATCAACGAATTCGGGCAATTCAGCATTCATCAATCCATCGACTGCTACTTTCATCGATCTACATTGTTTTGATTAATCCGCTGCGTCAATATCTGTATACCATTCTGTTTGTCTCGTCGTGCTGATTTTCGCAGTATATTCATTTTTGAAATTCGGCGTCCGATACGCGACGAAATCGTCGAAACGATTTGTCGTATCGGTTTCGAATTCGGGTCTTTTGGGCTTTGTGTGTCCTTTCTTTGGTCAATCAGGCAAAGTAACTAGCTGAAGTGTTCATTCTCTCCCTTTCATATTTTCCCTGTTCTGGTTCGTTCATTTATCCTATTCCTCTCTTATTTTCTGCTCTACAAGATTAAATTGAGAAAATTTATATGTAACTAAAATTTTATATATATTTGTGCAAAGTTGTTCGTGCCTTTTTCCTTCAATGTTTTGTTCTCCAGAGGAAATTATAATTTACTAAACGTTGCTCATGCGTGACCTTCCCTTTTGCCGTACCCTGCTCCACCACAGCTTCGCTAACTCGCCTTCTGACCCAGTTCAAGTGTCGCCATCACAAAACCCGATCTCCATGCACACATTCCGCCTCCCCAACGACGTGCAGCGGCGCCACACTAGCACCTAGCCTCTCCGACCAAACCCCTTGTCCACCCTATTCCGCCTCCGCCCAGACCTCCAACCCACCATCCCTAACCCGCCTCCTCCCCAAGGCCGAGCAACACACTTCAATCATCGCCTTGTGCAGCCCATCTTCCCGAGCTCGGATCTCCACCAGAAACTCGAGCCTACCACAACCGAAGCCTCCACAGTCCTCCCGACTCTGCCCTTGCTCCTCCAATCCAGTGAGCAGCCATCCTCCTCTGTTACGCATGCATACATACACACATACATAAGTGTATGTATGTTTATCTATATAAATTTTTATAAGTATATGTGTGTGTGTGTATATATATATGTATATATATATGTGTGTGTGTGTATATATATATATTTTAGTATAAAGATTTTTCTTGATCCTTTTATATAAATATTGATATGTTTTTTTATAAAATATAAAATGTAAAATCTGGTTTTATGTAAGGTATATAAGTTATAATCTGTTGTATATATTTGTCTGCATATGTATATTTAGATGTATTTTTTTATAGTGTCTGCACATATATAGTAGCCTTTATATGCACATTTAGTTGTATGCTATATATATATAGAGTTTGCATATATTCGTTTACTCATGCATTTGCAATAGATTTTCATTATACTACTCACGTATATATGTCACGTATATATATGTAGTTGTATAAGGTACAAGTCTGTTTGTCTATATATATACAATAATAAGATATGTCTCTATACATATAATTTTATGTAAGTTATATGTATATAACCTGTTTGTTAGTATGTATATATACGAGTTTCATAAGCTCCTATATGATCTGTTAAGTTTATCTATATGTTACAATAAAGTAAGTCTAAATTGTTTTTTATATAACAAATATTTATCTTAAAATAATATGTTTGTAAGTTTAGTAGTTTATATATATATAGTTGATGTGTCTGCATAGTACATTTATTTGAAATTATATATTGTGTCTGCCGCAAATCAATATATTCTTTATCAATATATGTTTTGGTTTTTATTAAAATATTATATATAGATATGTTATTTTAAAATATGTGTTTAAATTAAGTGATGGTTTGTAATATATTATATATACAGATTTTATGTTATATAAGTTGTAGACAAGTTGTTGAGTTATGTATGTACTGTAATAAAATATGTTATATTGATTTAGTTATAAACATTGATCTTAAAATATAATAGGTCTGAAAGCTTATGCATTAGTTTAAGTACTAGTCTATATATATATATATATATATATACACACACACACACACACACACACAGACCTGAGTTTTGTTTTCGTATATTTCTAGAGATTTTTATTTTATGTGTTTAAATTTAATATTGATTTGAAATTATATATATATATATATATATTATTTTAAGAATATGTTTCTAAAATTTATTTTTAAATATATATGTAATATATATATTTCGTTTCAATTTATATCAAGCTGATTTTGGTTTGTTTTCATCAATTCCTATTTATCAACATTGTTCGTCAAATCCGTGTTCAGCTTGCTTCGCTTTGAGATTGTCGTTGGATTGGTCGATTGTCGAATTCGTGATTTAATCCATGTGCTTGCCCTGTTTCTCTAGCCTCGAAAGGTGAGTAATCACTTACGGTTAACATTCTTATAGTTAGTAAATTTAATTTCACTTGAAACGACAATTGAAATATGCTGTTAAAATTTTAAATTGCTAGTTATTTATTTGTTAAATATGATATGTCATTTTCTGCAATTGTTCACCTGTGATGTTTGACACCATATCCTGTTGTATAAATATATTTTTTGTCATTGATGATATAGGTATGTTGTTGATATGTTATATTATTACCATATTTGTTCTCACTCTGCAAGTTCCCTGTTAATTTAGAATTCCCTATGGGTTGAAATGATACATACCCGAGCGATTTTGTAGAATAAGAGAAAATCGTTATGGGTTGAAATGATAAACCCAAGCGATTTTCATTAATCCAAATTTTAGGATTGCGGGTTGAAATGATATATAACCGTAAATATTTAAATTGCGGATTGAAATGATAAATATCCATATCACTTGACCATAGGATAGAAAATTATATATGGACACCGCTGGTCTATATTTTGAAAATGCTTTCCAAAGTTTGGAAAAAAAATATGGGTTTTTATAAACAGTGATTTTTAAAATATATTATATAAATGCTATTTTTATATATGTATAAAAATTTAGATTTTAAAATAATATGTTTTGGAAATTTTAAATTTATAAGTTAGTTTTGAAAATAAAATTTTTAAAATTTTTCTTATAATTTTTACTATTTTAAAATATATAAAAATAGATTTAATATAAATTAAATTTAATAATAAGATTTAATTTAATAAATTTAATTTAATTAGTATAATATACTAGGAATTTATTTAAAATTATATTTCAAAAATTGATTTTGTAATAACTATAATAAATTAAGGTTGGAAGATAAATTGAAATTGATTTGAAATTTGTATTTGTTTAAGAATTATACTTAAATAAAATTGACCTGGAACTTATTGAATTTGAGATTTTAAAGATATGATTTTATAACTTGATTTTTGATTTAAGGTGATTAAATGAATATTTTCAAATTTAAATAAATTGAAATTGGATATTTAGTTTTATTTAAATTTGTAATTTGAAAATGTATCTAAATGATTATTGGATTGATTAAGTGAATATTTCAAGATTGAATAATAGTAAAGTGGAATTTGAAGTATAAATGAAATTTATCGAATTGAGTTATTGTAAATGCTAGATATTTAAACTTGAATCTTTGAACTTTAAATTGAAATGGTTAAACTAGAATTGATTTAAATTGAATTTTGGGATTTAAGATGATTTGAATTGACTTGCGAAATTGGAGAAACTAATTTCATTATGTAAAGTATTTTTAATATATAAACTATTTTAATTTATAACTATTATAATATATATATATATATACACACTATTTTCAATATCTAAACTGTTTAAGTTGGAACTGTTATGATTACGAAAGTGTTATGATTTCAAAAGCGCTATATTTTCAAAGTGCTACGATTTCAAAAGTGTTATGATTTCGAAAATGTTACAATCTTTAAAAGTGTTACGACTTTGGAAATGAATATTATATAAAGTGAATAATGATATCAAATTGATAAGGTTTCTGAAATAAATATGATATTTGATATGAAGTATAAACTATTTGAATTATAAAATGACCACGGTGTGACATAAGCGTTTGGTTGTTAAAGAGACCAGGATCGAATATTGTCATACTCTCTGCCAATACCGAAAACCACTTTAATAATTGTGCACGTAGTGGAGATTCCAGAATGAAGTAGGATGGTTTGGTGACAATTCTGTATGGTATTTATGTAGCCCTGACTCTCATGAGTCAGCTTGATGCGGCTAAAACAGGAGCTACGCTGTGCCAAGTGAGGTCATTCCTCCTATCGGACACATTTCTTCGATACCATTCTATTACTTTATGATTTGATTAGATGCACCTTTGATTTGGAAGTGTGTCACGAGGTGGGTGGTAGTAGCTGCTATGCGTTACCACCAGCCCGAATCCGCAAACGGTTTATCTACCCTGGCATTTCCTCGAGTGCCTTGTCGCATGCCCTATCATACCATTACGAGTTTGTTTTGTACCGTACCTATGTGGTGTCCTCTGGGTAAACCTCCAGTTTACAGAGGAGCGTATAACATTGTATAGACTATGGGAATATATAAAATGTGTTAAGGGGGATATGGGTAACGCCTTAATGCTATTTTAATACTTTTTCTTTACTATAGAAATATTATAATAGCGTATATTACTACATAGTAGATAGTTCCATGGATCCTTAGAGGATGGAAATCCCAACTATCCTTTAAGTTACTTGTATTTGAGTTGACATTTCACTTGAGTTGAATTTATTAATATAAGAATGTTAATCCTGGCTCGAGTGTTTTGTGTTTTGCTTTATACTCAGGTCGGACTGAGTGTCACAGCATTTGAGACTCACCTTTGGAGATTGGAGCTTTGTTTGAAGATCTATCTATCCAGCTTTCAGTCATTTCTGTTTATTCCAGTCATTTATGTTCAGACTCGTCAGTTGCTTATGTATTTGATATTCATTTTTGTTTAAGATTCTGTTGTATTTTGTTTCGGACTCTTATGTTTTATAGTAGCTTCATGAACTACTATTTATCTATTATGCTGCTTATTGTTATATTACTCTATGTTTGTGATTTTGTGATTGATTTATTTACTGTATATGCTGAGTTTTGCCAAATACAAATTAACAATCTAATATTTTGAGCAATTCAAGTCCGACATGATCGGATGCGAATGGTTCGAAATAGCGGGTCGTTACAGTTGGTATTAGAGCTCCAGTTTTGGAAAAACGTAGCATATAAAGTAAATTTAATTACAGAATCACCTTCGTTCGAGCTTGAGTTTCTTCCTGTTTGACTCGGGTTTCCTTGGAATTTTGGAACTTTCCCCCTTTGTTTTGAAATCCATTCTGGTCTTTCCCTGTTCGTGTTCTTCTTGATTTTTGGAGTATCCCATGCTACACCTCGGTTGATCTCTATAATGAATTTTGAGAACATCTTGCCACCTTCATTGGCAACTATGTCCTCGTGTGTGTCTAAACCCATCGACGGTCCCGCCAACCTTCGTATGATTTGTAAAGGGGTGAAACTCCTTTATAACAAGCGTCGATTCATCGGAGATTTCTATATCCTCGGTTTATGATGTTGTTATTCCCTGCAAAGTCCGAACCGTTCTCTAGTAGATGATCCGGAAAAATCCTTTTGTGATCGAATGTCGAATGCCTTTGGTTATGCTGGCAGTTATACCTTTCGTTTGATACTCAGCCTAGTGATCTTGACTACACCTTGATAATCAGGGAATATCCTGATGTTTTGGTGAAATCACATCTCTCCCATTTAAGTGGGAGATCTAATTCCGCATAGATCCTATCCTGACTTGTGTCCTAGTTCTCATTGATGATATTCTTGCCGCTCTAAGTCTCGGTTGACCCGATTAAGGTCGCCCGCGATTTATATAAGTCTATCCATCTTTTCTCTTTTGTAATCTATCTATGTTATCTCACTTTCGAGCCTATCTTCTTAGTCAGAATTTCTCTGTTATGGGTCCCTCTATATTTGAATTCCTATTCTTGTTTTAAAATCTATTCTTGAACCATCCTGCGAGGGAGTGTATTTGTAATTAATATAAAATGTTTTATATTGTGTTGTTTGAGTTGTTACGGCTGATTTGGAGTTTCGATCGATTCGTCTGGCCCACGCTATCGATAGGAATTCCAAAACACTTGAACAGAGCAAACTGACACAATATTGTTTTCGAAATTTGTAAATAAAATAATTTTATGTATGATTATACTTTGTATATAAAAGTAATTTTTTCTGAAATTAAATAGTTAAATGAATTGGTTGTTAGAAATGATAATATTTGATTATCATTTATTGTTTTGTAAACCATTGACTATTGCAACATGATATAAATAAAGGAATTTATAAAATATGGTTTATAAATTGATTTGGAATTTAAATGAATTTAAATTTAGAATTTGAGAATTCAATTTTCGGTACTTTCAATATTTGGTTTTCAAAGATTTGAAAATATTTTCGAACGGAAATTGGTTTCAAAGAATTTTTAAAAGAAATAATTTTGTGCTCTCCTCTTTTGTCGCTGGAAAATAATTTCGGTGATGACTGCAGCATCATCGATATTCATTTTCGAGTCTTAAAGCGGAGAGACCGCTTGGTAGTTTTGTTGCACTTTCGTTTTGAAGATGGATTTGATTGGGATTTCTTGAGTATGATTTGATTTCCATATATATATATATATGTATATATTTATTGCAAATGATTCGAAGTGAAACCGGAAATTTAATCCTTAGATTCTGTGTTAAGTTTGAGTTTTCAATTATTGAAATGAATCAAAAATTCTCAAATATTTGAAGTGTTTAAATTCTAAATTGGAATTTAAAACACCTTGAAACATTTGAAATAGGACAAAATTTATTTGCATAATACTTAATTGCTTTTTGATATATATAATTTATCTAAAATATTCAAAAAGTTAAAGGGTTAGTGTGACTATATATATAATTGAAGGTTATAAAAGAGAAAACTTAAGTAATAAATTGTTCAAACTCAAATTTTGCTTAATAAAAAAATGTTGTAAATAAAAGGAAAATTCGTATAGTGTTCAACTATATTCAAATACATAAATAAAACTTACTTGGAAGAGTTTTGAATGTAATTGAATAATATACAATAATAAATAAGATGTCCGAATGAATTTTGTTAGGGAATTTATAAATAAAATTTAGGTGATTATGATAAATGCTATACACTTGACCTATATTGCAAGATATGTCAGTGAAATAAATTGAATAATAAAAATGAAATGCTATCTAAATAAATAAATATGAACTTAAGAATGGTTGAAATCGAATCTTACTGAAATCAACTTAATTGAAGATGAGCGGGGTCGAATTTATTAAATAAATAAGTTAAATATAATAAATTTTGTTTTGGAAGAAATTTTTTGTAACAAATGTTAATAAATTGAATGGAAATTTATTGATTAAATAAAAAGATTGAAACCCAAAATTTCTGTATATTAATCAATTTAAAATGATAAAATTTATATGGTTTTAAATTAATGGCTGTATCTAATACTGTGTATTTCAAATCTGTTTGCGCCAAAATTGGACACAAACCCCAGAAGTAGTGAAAGCACCAGTGTGTAAACACAAATTCACAATATTCCAACGCAGGTCTCAGATCTAGATAAAGTAGAGAATGAAAATGAAGAAACAGTCAAATTAAAATGGAAGAAAGTAAGAAAGAACGCAAGGTTTATAGTGGTTCGGCAATCCGGCCTATGTCCACTTTGAATCAATCCCTTTTTATTCCTTCTTTATACTGAAATTACAGTTACAAGCCTTTGAAAGTTGACAACAAAAATGGAAGAGCTTCGCCTAAAAGAGAAGAAGAAGATCCCCTTTTTAGTTGCCATAGGACTCCTATTTATAGGTGTAGATTCCAAAATATCCGCCGCAAAACCTGGAATACCTCTCCTCTTACGCAAGTGGGCCCACCAGACCAATCTAGAACAATTTGGGATCGATGCGTGTTCAGTTCGTATCGATCCAAGAGTGGTCCTATCGGGCAGAGATCAATCATGGAGGTTCTCGAATCTATTAGGAAGCTCCTCTCCAAATTTCATCGCATTTGGACTTGTAGATTGTGAGTTATGATCGATGTAAGTTGATGTCCACCGGTTGGCTGTCGCGTTCGTATCCATGGATTTCATATCCATCAACTCGCCTCTTTCACTTCGTATCCATCAGCATGCGCTGTTTGTATGCATTGACCATCCTTCGTATCTATCCAATATATGGTCTTCATGTTACCTTATTCATATCGATTCTTGAGCACCCCAAAAGCATATGCCACCGTATCCATAAAATCTGCCTTCTTTGAATCGATCCATAAGCGCCTTCTTCGTATCGATCCACAAGCGATCGATACGAAATGTCCAATCGAAATTCTGAAACCACTGCTCCCTCTTCGTATCGATCTAGTAATGATTGATACGAAGTGCACCTATGCATCCATCCAACCAATTCGCACTTGCATCGATACGAAGTTATCGATTCGAAACCATCGATATGAAGTACGATGCCGTTCCCACCCTGATCGCCGCGAAACCATCGGTTCGAAGTATGCTGCCATTCCAATCCCGATCGATGCAAAATCATCGATGCCACACCCATCCTTGATTGATACTAACTCCTACCACTCCAAACCCTACGAGTGCTATCCATACTGCCACGTGATCGATACGAACAGTATCGATTCGAATCATATCGATACGAAGGTATCGATGCGAACAATTTCTCACCAATTTTAATCCATCCATATCTTGAGCATACAAACTCCGTTTGACTTGAAATTTGAAACATAGCCTTTCCTAGCCTTGCTCATCATTCCCAATCAATTCCGTCTTGATTGGAGCTTGGCCAAATTTTGACAACATCGATCACAGTCTTGTTTCCAATCGATCTCCAATCTTGATATCCATCCTCTCCAGCTAATTTTTTGATATTCTTGCCTTGACCAAAAGGTGGGATAACATTTGCCCCCCAAAACATGCCTTGTGTAAGAAGGTGTGTTTTGAATAGTTCTGAATCCGACATCCGAAGTCCATATTCCGCCTATAGCCATACCATCCGATTCATACTCCAATCTATTACCAAGCCATCCCATCCGGGTGTCGCATTTTGGACTGCTCCGAGTCGAGTCCGATCCAAACCCAGAAACCAAAGCCTTAGCCAATTCCATATCCATCCGAACTCGATAACCGAGTCCTAATCCATCCTCATCCAATAATCAATAACCTAATCTAGGACCTCTCCGGGTCGATATCCAAATCCATAGCCGTTCATAGCCAATATTCGCATCCATAACCTCTCCTGGTTCTTGCCAAGCGTAGCCCAAACTCGACGACCTGTATTGAATAATGCCCTAGGGTTTTTGGGTTTAGTGTCCCTGAACGCTGAGTAATGCCATGGCTTAAGTCCTAAGCCGAATCCCGGTCTCTCCGGACCCTTGCCGAGTATAGTCCATACTCGACGACCTGAAATAGTAACTGATAATATATGGCCTAAGTCCTAGGCCGAATCCTGGTCTCTCCGGACCCTTGCCGAGCATAGTCTATACTCGACGACCTGAATAAGTCGATTCGACACGCTCGGATGAAGCGACTTACCCCTTGCCGGTCATAATCCATACCCGACGATCATTTATCAAAAACCAGATAAAAACCCAACCAAAAACCAATCTGAAATCCAGATTGTTTGTACCGAAATTGGGCACAACACTTTTCGAAAGTCTTTGAAGAGATAAAGTGAAGAAATTAAATGTAAAACGAGGATTTATCTAACAAAAACTCCAAATTTCAGAAATGAGAATAATTAAATGCAGGGAGACACAAGAATTTAGAGTGGTTCGACGTATTGCCTACGTCCACTATGAAGTAGTTTGCTTTATTGATCTTTCTTTGATGTTTACAATTGATTTCAATGAATTACAGAGAATAACAATGATTTGCAGCAGTGAAATTCGCTGGTAGCAGCAGCAATGGAGTTCAGATCTGGATCTGGCGGAGTCCGGGCGTTGGAGACCTCAAAGAGAAAGAAAAACCACTTTTCTATTGGCTTTGGGGGTCTATTTATAGGTGTAGGAGGCTGGTATTTCACTCAGATCTCGGGAGACCCTCTCTGGCATGTGACTAGGCCCACACGCCCAAGCCCGTGAAGTTTTCGTCCGATCCATGATTGACATGAACAGATTTCGACTCGATCAAGATTTCATCCAATGGAGTCGAAATTTGGTGTGGAAATTCTTTAGCATGCACGTAGTCTTCTGTGAAAATTTCATAGCATTTGGACTTGTAGATTGGGAGATATGATCGATACGAAATGGAGTTTTCAGTAGGCTGTTTCCTTCGACTCGCTCCTGTTTCGACTCGCTTCCGTTCGACTCGGTGACGTGGCACTTGATTCTTATTCTGTCCTGGATGTTGGTTCGAGCGAGTTGAACTGTTCACTGATTAAGCGAGTCGAAGTGTGCCCAGATCGAGCGAGTTGAAGTAAGCACTTGGTTGAGCGAGTCGAAGCAAGCACTGGTCGAGCGAGTCGAAACAAGCACTGGTCGAGCGATTTGAAACAAGCACTGGTCGAGCAAGTCGAAATGGGGCACCCTAGGAGGTTTGAGCAGTTGAGTCGAAGTTGATGGAGTCGAACAATTGTTTGAGCGGAGCGAGTCGAAGTGTGCACTTTCGATGGTTTCAAACTGGAGTGAGTCGAAGAGAGCAGCTCCGAGGGATGTGGAGCGAGTCGAACCTGGATGACTCGAAGTTGGCCTCTGAGCGAAGCGAGTCAAAGTTGTCACTCCTGGGCGTTACGAAGCTAGTCGAAGGAGCGAGTCGACCGGTAATTGATTTTCGTCCAGTCTTGTATCGCTCATAACTTGAGCATACGAACTCGGATTGACTTGAGATTTGAAACGTTGGCTCTCATGGCTTAGCTTGTCATGTCTTACCAATTTTGGCTTGATCCGGACTCGGACAAAATTCATCAATATCCGTAGTGAGCCCGTGTATAACTGATCTCTGGGATAGGCCGTCACTGGTTACTAGTCAATTCCTTGGTGTTACGGCCTTGCCAAAAGGCGGGATAACATTTTCCCTCCAAAGTACGTCTTGTGGAAACACGATGTGCTTTGAAATACTGCCATCTTTACTCTGAATAGTTATCGTCTTTTTGATGAAAGCTGTAACCTTTGACCGTTCTTCTTAATAATGTAAACTGTTGACTGTCGACTGCTGTACCATGTATTGTTGCAACTGATTGTTGTATGCTAGTGGTTACCTGTTTGCTGTTGTAATCATTAATGGATGAGTTTCTGATTCTTGAAAATCTAGAATATTGAATACTAGTCCGTCATTCATGCATATATGTTAACCTGGCTCTCGTTGACGTTCGTACATCCACGAGTCGTTGTCAGTTTATTTTACTCTTGAATTACGTATCGATCCTCTCCTGAATCGGTGTGAAGGGTTGAAACATCGAAGATGATTTTCATTGGATTTATTGATGTGAAGTAAGTATGTCGAGTTGATGTAGTTGATCTCTGGAAGTCATGATTTCATGGATTTGAACTGGTTGTTCGACTCGGTTTTGATTCGAACTGCTTTGTTCGACTCGGTCTTAGTTCAAACTGCTTTGTTCGACTTGGTCTTGAATTCGTACAGTATAGGAGCCGAAGTCGAAACGCACAGGAAATGGAGTAGAAGGGGAGCGAGTCGAAATGCGCAAGATGCGGAGGAGAGAGTCGAAGTGCACAGGAGATGGAGGAGCGAGTCGAAGTGATGGCTTGTAATGCTGCATTGGAGATGGAGTCGAAGGCAAGCGATACGATGGGGAGCTTTGCATCAGCGCAATGGAGAGGGAGTCGAAGCACGCATTCGAATCCATCGGGATACGAATCGTTTATTTCCTTCATTTCCAAGTCCATATAAATACTTCGTACTTAGCCATTTTTTCACTTTTTACTTTTCGTTTTCCTGCCTCGCCTTCGTATCGCTCTGAGACTAGAGAAAGAAAAGAAGAAAAAGACACTCCTATCCTCGAATTGATTTACACCTTCAATTACTCGAACCAATTAACAAATCTAGGTAATCCAATAAGCGAATCTACACGTAAACGAGGAGACTCGATTCTTAACACCAAACCCATCAGTGTCGCGATCGATCGAAAAGTTCCTTGGCCTCAGCTTTTTGTCGATCTGGAGTAGGGGTTTCGAGATGATGAGGCGGAGGCCTTCGTATCGATCGATGGTGGAGCTTTGGATTAAGTCGAACGCTTTGAATCTCTGGATCGATACGAAGGGGTTGTGTCCGATCGACTCGAAATGGTGGCTTTCGATCGAGTCGAATTGGATGGCCTTGGGTTGAGTCGAAGCAGCTGTCTTGGATCGAGTCGAAGTGGCTGCTTTGGATCGAGTCGAAGCGCATGGCCTTGGGAGCGAGTCGAAGTCGAGGCTTCGAAGCGAGTTGAAGCGCGTGGCTTTGGACCGAGTCGAAGGACGTGGTCTTAGACCGAGTCGAAGGACGTGGTCATGGACCGAGTCGAACTGCATAACCCTGAATAATCGATTCAAACTCAAGCCTGATTCGAACCTGAACCTGAGTGATTGTCTTGAACTTGACCTTTTGATGATTGACCATTGATTTAATTTTGATGATACCGAAAATTCTAGTGCCTTTGACCACTTAACTCCGACGAGCTTCAGACTTGTTTAACCGGACTTAATTGTTTCACAGCACACCTAATTGCCTACGGAAGTTCGTCGATGAAACTGAAACATACTAAAATAATAACACATTTTAACTCGGACTGATAGTTAATGACACGGTTGTGACGGTCAGCGATGACGGTCTATCCGACTGAATTCCGAAGTCTCGTCGTTTACATGCTTCCCTTAATCCTTTAGATCTTCTCCAAATGATATATAGTACTGCACCGCACAGCACACACTCGCACACTTTACACTGGGGGATGCACGAGTGTTATTTGTTAGTTTAACAATGATTTTTTATAAGCTAGCCAGTCATGGACCCTTCAAGTTCTCAGCAGTCGGAATTCCTAAGTTTTGTTCCTCCAACTATAGAGATACCGGTTATAGAAGCCGAAGTTATTGAGCAAGCTCTGAACAAGCGTCTATGGGTTCGGTTTATATGTAGTCCACCCGATTCGGTGCCGTCGGGTATCTCTGAAGACATGTTAGGCCGGATCTGCTTAAGGCATGGTTTGTCACTTGACGACGTGCTACTTCCTGGGCCGAAGGACAGGCCACATTATCCCCTGCAACGGTTTACTGCTTTCAACCGTCATGCTTGCACGGCGGGGACACTTCCTCCCTTTAATGACCTTCGTCTTGTTTATGGAGATCCTCTTTCGACCGCCGAAGCCGATAGAAATCAGATATTTATTCAATGTCAAAAGCCGTGGAGATAGCCCTTCCTTCACCTTCCTGGAGGCAATCAGAAACTACCACATTGTGTTGGGTTCCTGGGGAAGGCTAAATTATTATAAATCCAAATGGTTCTACGTTCGGTGCCCCCCTGGATTTGCTAGGTGGTGGTTGGATAGACGTAAGTGTCGCCATCTCTCCTGAATCACTGAGATGTTAGTAACCGACTCCAAAACTGAAATATTTTTCCTTTCTTATAGCCACAATCTCTCGTCCTGACGGCGCATACTTTAGAGAGCTTGTTCGGATTCTTCAAGCGTATCCGGGTGAAGAGAGGCATACCGACCTGGTCCTAACTGATAGAAATTTGAGGACCGTTGGGCTGATAGAGTGGAGGCAGAGCATACATTTGGAAGGGACGCATAGAGTGGTCCCCAAGAAACGAGTGAAGCGCAAAGCGCCCACAATTGTGATCACCGAAGAAGTTGATTCAGAAAGAACGCCTATCGACCCCGAACTCCCAGCTGGGCCTTCTGCCGATGCTCAGGATTCAGGTGGAAGAAGAAAAGGCAAGACCGCTGCTCAGAAGCGTTCTAAATCTGGGAGGTTTAAGTTTGTTGTTATGTCCCTGCCTGCTCAGGGGATTAGAATATCAGAGGCTTCTTCCCCGCCAGTAGAGAATCTTTTTGACGGGCTTGCCGATGTTCCGATTTCGGACTTTGTGTCGTCTCAACACGACGCTGGTATGGAGGAGCTTGACAGTGCTCTCGAACTGAGCGGGTCGCTTGCTACGAGTGTGGCCGACATTTCCGGCTGGTCAGGGGATTTCACATGCATACAGTTCACTACACTTCATGATTCACAACTGTAAAAGACTCAACTTAGGAAGTCACTAACTCTTTCTTCGCTTCTCATTTTCAGGTACTATGTCTGGAAGAGGATCGATGCTAGGGAGTCTCCGCTCGGCCCGATAGTCTTCTTCTTACTATGATTCCCGCAGGAGGGACTCTGATAGAGATCACGATCGCGAGTACTCTAGTCAGGATAGGTATGGGCGTGATAGGGATAGAGAGTATATGCATCGGTCTAGATCACGCTCTCCTCCTCCTAGGCTTCCCTCTCCACCCCTGTTCCTGCCTCACACTCATCTGAACCTCCTCGCCACAGGCCATCTTCTCATTCTTCTAGATCTGAGACTCATCTTCAAAGAGTCGAGACTAGATCCTCCATGGTTACAGAGTAGGTCCCCGCTGACCCCACTGGAGAAGGGGCCCTGAAGTTGGCTCAGATGAGGAAGGATTTTCCGAATATCTGTTTTGACAGCTATGTCTTCCTACCACACTTAAAGAGAATTCCATCTGGGGTGGAGAACACGATGCATGACTACGTTCATGATATATACACCCAGTACAGAGAGTGGGCAAAGGCTGCCGAAAAAGCTTCTAAAGTGGCCTTCGAGCGAGCTAAAGAGATCGAGAAGATGGAGACCGAGCTCGCAAAAAGGGATCGTATTATTCAGGTACTCTCTGCTGAGTCCGAGTCTTCTCGGAAATTCTAGATTGAGGCCATTAAGAAGGCTGATGAAGCAAAGGCGGAGATGGAGAGGTTGGGGCAGACACACATTGCCCTGGTGGAGGAGATGGGCCACTGGAACACCAAAGTTACCACCGAGCGGGATGCGGCGGTCAAGGAGCTAAATGAACTCAAAGCCAAATTCGCCATCTTGGTCAAAGAAAAAGATGACGCGAACAACGCAGCCCAAGAGGCATGCATTCAGGCTATTTTTCTCAGGGGAGAATGGGATGCGGCGGTGGCTAAAGTCCAGAAGGTGGAGTCTGAGGTCGATGAGAGGGTGAAGTTGGCCGAGTCCAGGCTAGAGGATGACATTGAAGATCTTCTTGTGGTCTATAATGCTAACGTGCTGAGGCATAGGGGTCTAGCCTGGCTCGGTGATTATCCGACGCATCTTCACAGTGCTTGGGGCCGACTGGTTGAGGAAGAGAAGGAGGCGCACCCGGGTGAGTCTGTGGATGAATTCGAGCTCGAGAATCGTCTGTTAACCGATGACGAAAAGAATATTCTCCATGATTCAATGATCACTTATGAGAAGGAAAGACTCGGCACCCAGCACCTGGAAGTAGGAGAAGGCTCCAGGGTTGAGCATCGCGATGCAAGTCATGAACTTCCAGTGTCAATCCAACCTGAATCTTTGCCTGCGGTTGATCCTTAAAGTATTCCTGCCTATAATCCGGATCAGCCACAGATGTCTCCGACTACAGCGCAAGCGACTGAAGCCGCCCCATCGCTTATAAGTCAAACTGAGGAAGGTACTCCAAACATTCCACATATCTTTCCTGAGTTGAAGTCTTTGATCGAGTTTAAGTTCTAACAATTCTCTTATTCTTTGTCCAGTGATCGACGTCGCTCCGCACATGCCTCCTGCTACTCAAGAATTACATCATTCGCAGGAGGCTATCATGACCGAAGCGATCACCATGAGCGCAGCTGCCTTGATTGATGATATGCAGGGGAGTACAATGGCGTTTGACGAGCAACTGATGGATGAACTCTTTCGCCATCACGGCAATCCCCTTGCTGACTTGCCACCTGTCACGAGTAGAACTGATCCTGCTACAAGTTCATCAATATCAACTGCCGATGTCCCCAGTGGGGTTCGAGCAATAACCAAAGAGGATATGTTCTCTCAAATTGACGCTGAAATGGCAGCAGCGGCTCGTGGTGGAAGCTTTAGAGGTGGGACAGCTGCCTCTGGGCCTACTCCGCTCAGAATGATATCTCCCGGTCGTGCTTCTCACTGGCTTGCCCATTCCACCTTCTGTATCTGATCTTGTTCCTCCGACTCCATCCGCAGGGAGCGTTCCTATTCACTTGAGTTCGGAGGAGGATATCGACATAATGCCCTCGCCTGAAGATCAACCGCCGAAAGGCACAGGCTTGAAGAGGAAGATTGGCGATGGCTCCAACGGGTCCACATCGAGGAGGAAGCCAAGAAAGAAGAAAGATTAGGCATGTTCATCCGGTGTATTTTTGACTTACATTTTGTTAGCCGTGTATAGATGCGGGTTCGGCCCCTGTTAGTAGGAACTTTTTGGGAACAAACTTGTATACGAACTCCTTTTACAAACAATAGAAATGAAACATCTCTTTTTTGGTTTCTTTTCTGTCATTGTGTATTTGCCTAAGTGTTTAAATATCTGGAGTGCATTTGTGAAGTTTCAGGTTCTGAATCAAGTTTGTTTTGGTTTGCCAAGTTCGGAAACTGTGGACATGGCTTGTGACCGGGAAGCGAGTTGAATTCCGACGTCGCATCGCTTTAATCAATGGTTGATGCTTAAGTCCTGCCCCCCAATCTTGGAGATGAGTTGTAGACCGTCAGTCGACGATCGCTTCTTACTTATAACACGTTGAGTCTTGTGCCACCGAACGGATGTCTGAGGCAACCGGAGATTTGAGTAATGCATCCATGCTTGTTTGATTGTCGATGATAATCTTCGTACTCCGGGGATTCTTATTTTCTTACTGGCGGTTGGTCATGCCGGCTTATGTTTTAATCATATGCCCGCGATCTGGGGGCCCGGAATTGACATTTGTATTCTGACTCATGCTCTGGGAGTTTTGGAGCTCATACTTTTACTTCGATTCATGCTTCAAGAACTTGAAGTTGGTGTCTACGCTCCGTTTCGCACTCTAGGAATCTAGAGTTGATGTTTGCATTCCAACTCGCGCTCTGGGAATACAGAGTTGGATGTTTACACTCCGCTTCGCACTCCGGGAATATGGAGTTGAATGTTTATACTCCAACTCGCGCTCTGGGAGTTCGGAGTTGAATGTTTATACTCCGACTCGCGCTCTGTGAGTTCAGAGTTGAATATTTATACTCCACTTCGCACTCTGGGAATTCGGAGTTGAATGTTTATACTCTGACTCGCGCTATGGGAGTTCGGAGTTGAATGTTTATACTCCACTTCGCACTCTGGGAATTCGGAGTTGAATGTTTATACTCTGCTTCGCACTCTAGGAATACGAAGTTGAATGTTTATACTCCGACTCACGCTCTGGGAGTTCGGAGTTGAATGTTTATACTCTGCTTCGCACTCTGGGAATACGGAGTTGGATGTTTATACTCCAGTTCGCGCTCTGGGAACTCGGAGTTGAATGTTTATACTCCGCTTCGCGCTTTGCGAATACGGAGTTGAATGTTTATACTCCGGTTCGCGCTCTGGGAACTCAGAGTTGGATGTTTATACTCCGTTTCGCGCTCTGGGAATACGGAGTTGGATGTTTATACACCGACTCGCGCTCTGGGAGTTCAGAGTTGAATGTTTGTACTCCGCTTTGCGCTCTGGGAATACAGAATTGAATGATTATACTCCGACTCGCGCTCTGGGAGTTTGGAGTTGAATGTTTATACTCTGCTTCGCGCTCTAGGAATACAGAGTTGAATGTTTATACTCCGGTTCGTGCTCTGGGAATACGGAGTTGATGAAGGATTGTCGTGTATCAATCCTTTCCTGACTTTTATGTGATGGCTTGCCCCCGAGCTCGGGTTTCACTTAGTGAGTGATTGGTTGCATCGCAGTCACTCTCTATTTGAATAAATCCCACCGTATGATGAGACTTAGCTCTCCGTGCATAGTGATGGTCATATGAAGTATTTCAAGTAAATCACAGCTCTGGGTCGAAGAGGTTGCATTTTATTGATGAAATAAGAAAGTACGACAAAGTCAGTTGCCTTATTACAAGTTCTAATTTCGAACTGCATAAACAAATTTCAGAAAAGGAAAGTAAGCTAAAATGGATAAAGATAGCCTGTTAGGTGTAATAGCGGCGAAGGCTCTCGCTATTCCAAGCTCTTGGCAGGGTAAGACCGTCGACGGTCGATAATTTGAATGTGCCATCTCCGAGCTTTCGTTCAATAACATACGGTCCTTCCCATGTTGGCTTCATATGTGAAGGAACCAGATAGATTCTTTTTAAAACGAGATCGCCTAATTCGAAGGTTCGCGGATGGACCTTGGCGTTGTACAATCGGGCGACTCGACTTCGATGCGCAGCTGCCCTCAAATCAGCCTCTTCACTCTTCTCATCCAGTAGATCGAGAGATTCAGCATGTAATATAGCATTTGTCTTTGGATCATAGTATGTCACACGATGAGAAGGTACTTCTAGCTCGACTGGAATAACGACCTCTGAACCGTAAGAAAGAGAGAATGGAGTGTGGCCGGTTGCGGTCTTGTGGGTTGTTCGGTAAGCCCATAGAGCCATTGGTAGTTCATCGACCCACTTGCCTCCGACCGTTTCCAGTCGTTTCTTCAGGATGGACTTTATAACTTTATTAACTGCTTCGACCTGTCCGTTTGCCTAAGGGTGTGCAACTGCGGAGAATTTCTTTTGGATGCGAAATCGTTTGCAGAAATCCTTGAGTTCAACACTGTCGAATTGGGTTCCGTTGTCCGTAATAATGGTGTGTGAGAGACCGAATCGACAGATGATGTTACGAACCACAAAGTTGATTACTTTCTTTGTCGTAATAGTCGCGAGAGCTGCGGCTTTCAGCCCACTTTGTAAAGTAATCAACTGCGACGATGGCGTACTTCGCACCACCTTTTGCCAGAGGTAGAGCACCAATGATGTCGATGCCCCACATTGCAAACGGCCATGGGCTAACCATTTGTGTTATTTCGGTAGGAGGAGCTCTAGGAATTCGGGCATATTTCTGACACCTATCGCATTTCTTTGCATAATCCGACGCATCGCGATTCACGGTTGGCCAGTAATATCCATATCGAAGTATTTTCTTGGCAAGTGCTTGCCCCCCGGTGTGATCGCCACATTCTCCTTCATGCACTTCGTGCATTACTCGTTTGATTTCATCGTGAGCGATACACCGGAGTAGAGGAATAGAGTACCCTCTTCTATACATGACCCCATCCTGAATGACGAATCGTGAGGCCTTTCGGAGAACTTGTCTTTTTTCACTCCTGCGTTCTGGCAGGATTCCGTGTTCGATGTAGTTTCTGAGTGGAGTCATCCATGAATCCTTTTTGAGGTTGGTTTCGTATACCCTGCCTATTTCTACCCGGTCAATGATTGGGGAGGATAACGCTTCTACGGGAACGAGTCCCATTTGTTGAGCTTCACCGGTGCTGGCTAGTTTTGCCAATGAATCAGCTTTTTGGTTGCGTTCTCGAGGTATGCAATAAATGGCATAGTAATCAAACTGATTTAATACTTCCCGAACTCGAGCCAAGTAAGCAGCCAGCCTTCAGTCTCTCGCTTGATACTCTCCCCGTACTTGACATACAACCAATTGTGAATCACAGTAAATTTCCACCGCGATGATTCTCAAATCTCTAACAAGTTTCAAGCCAGCTAAGAGGGCTTCATGTTCAGCTTCATTGTTGGTTGCATGAAATTCAAATTTCAAAGCGTAACATATAGATCGACCTTCAGAGGTTTCGAGCACAATACCAGCGCCCGAACACCGGTCGTTTGATGCACCATCAGTATACAGCTTCCAAATGGATTCGGGGGATTTATTGGTTTCGGGTAGGTCCTCTGGAATGGTAAATTCAACTATGAAATCAGCGAGGACTTGTCCTTGGATTGCTCGTCTTGGAGTGTAAGTAATATCAAACTGGCTTAGTTCGATGTTCCACTTGAGTAACCTACCAGACATCTCAGGCCGCGAAAGGACCTATCGTAATGGCTGGTCGGTGTAAACAACAATGGGATGTGCTTGGAAATATGGTCGGAGTTTCCGTGATGCAATCACAAGGCAGTAGGCCAACTTTTCTAGCTTTGGATAGTTCCTTTTAGCCCCGGTCAATCGTTTGCCGACATAGTATACCGGCTTCTGTATCTTGTCTTCTTCTCGGATTAATGCAGCGCTGATAGCATTCTCTGATATCGCCAAATATACGAACAACTTCTCATGGTCGATGGGCTTCGACAGGATAGGTGGTATGGATAGATGTCGGACTAGCGCTTGGAAAGTGCCCTCGCACTCCGTGGTCCATTCAAAGTTGCGTTTTCCTTTTCGGATCAGATCGAAGAAGGGAATGCATTTTTCAGTGGACTTTGAAATGAACCTGCTCAATGCTGCTACTTTCCCATTGAGACTTTGGACTTGCTTTATGGTCTTGGGAGTTTCAAGATTTCTGATTGCCCAAATCTTTTCAGGATTAGCTTCGATTCCTCGAGCGTTAACGATGAACCCAAGGAACTTCCCGGATGAAACTCCAAAGTGACATTTCAATGGATTTAGCTTCATTTTGTATTCTTGAAGTATGTCGAACATAGTCTCCAGGTCTTTAACATGGTCGATGGAGAGTCGTGACTTCACAAGCATGTCGTATACATATACTTCCATTGTTTTTCCGATTTGATTGGCAAACATCCGATTAACCAATCGTTGATAAGTAGCTCCGGCGTTCTTGAGTCCGAATGGCATAACCTTGTACCAATAAAGTCCTAGATTGGTCACGAAGTTGGTATGTTCTTGATCGGGTAAATGCATCGGTATCTGATTGTAGCCAGAGTACGCGTCCATAAAGGATAAGAGTTCATGTCCGGCTGTCGAATCTACTAGTTGATCAATTCTGGAAAGTGGGAAATTGTCTTTGGGACATGCTTTATTCAGGTCGGAGTAATCAACGCATGTTCTCCACTTTCCATTCGGCTTTCGGACGAGCACGGGATTCGACACCCATTCAGGATATAGCGCATCTCGAATGAATCCGTTTGCTTCAAGCTTTTCTACTTCTTCCTTAAGGGCGGCAGATCGGATCCATACCACGCCTTTTCTTTTTGACCGGGACATACCGCGGGTCAATATTCAGAGTGTGGCTCGCGATGTCCGGCGAGATCCCGCACATATCAGAATGTGTCCAGGCAAATACATCAAGATTTGCCCGAAGAAATTCAACCAATTCCTCTTGAGTTTGTTGGCTTAGCTGAGACACCCAATCTTTATCATTCTCGAATCATCGTCACTGTCAACTGGGACATCAATCGTCAGTTCAGCCGGGGACGCTTGACTTTCTTTAGATTCTCCTTCGCCTTCAGTCTCTCTTGGGTCAAGATCTCTAAGGAATTGGCTGGGGTGCCCAGGCCTGGGCCTGGGCGTTAGTTGTCAATTATCGGCGAAACGGACGCAGAGAGATTCCTCTACGCCCTTTCCTTTCTCCTTTCGCTGCGCCTCCCGCAGCTCGGCAACATAACAGGCTCTGGCAGTAGCCTAATCTCCCTGAATGATTCCTATCCCATGATTAGTAGGAAACTTTAAAGTCAAACACCATAGGGCGATGGCTGCCCTGAATTCAGCGAGGGCCGGTCGGCCCAAGAAAGCATTGTAAGGGGAGTCTATGTCTAAAACAATGAACTGAAGCATCCGTACTCTCCGTCGTTCTCCAACTCCCAATTCTACTGGCAGTTCCACCATTCCAGTTGGTATAGTTGCACTTCCATTGAAACCATGGACTCGGGATTGACACGGCTTCAAGTTCGTGGCTTCCATTTTCATTTGATCATAAGCTCGTTTGAATAAAATATTCACAGAGCTTCCACTGTCAACTAAGATCCTTTTCATCCAAGCGGGACCTATCTATGCTGAGATAACCAGTGGATCGATAGTGGGAGCTTCGACTTTATCAGCGTCTCTGCTCCTGAACACGATGTCATCTGTCATCGTCTTCTGTTGCTTGGCCGGAGCCCCTTCATCAGAGTTACTATAACATTCGAAGTCTGCATGCCTGATAGAGCTGGCGTACGACTCCATTTCCTTCCAGCTTTGGTTTGCTGGGTGAGGACCACCACTTATCATATTGATGACCAACCTCCCGCCTATACGAGTGGGTTCCTCCTATCTTTCCTGATTCGGCGCACGATTCTGATTCGGCGCACGATTCTGATTCGGCGCACGATTCTGATTCGACGGGCCAGCACTACCAGACTGCGGCACCCGCACATACTGGTCCAACTTTCGTTCACGTATCAGTTTTTCAACGAGGTCTTGCAAGTGATGGCACTCATTGGTGTTGTGGCCATAACTCTCATGTAATCTACAAAATTTCCCTGTTTGGATTTGTCTTTTAGTTGGTGGTTTAGGGGCAGGTTTCTTGAATTGCATGGTATTGCAGATCTGCAAATACACATTTTCCGGCGACGTTTTTAACGAAGTGTAGTTATCATACATGGAAGCTCTACGTCGTGGACCGCGATTCTTATCGCGTTTCTTGTTTTGATTCCCGTTGTCCCTCTGTTGATTTTTTTTATTTTGTGCGTTCAACTGAACTTTCCCTGAACTATCTCCGGACTGTTTAATAGCGATGTTACTTTGGATTCCCTCAATGTTGGGCCCTACATCATCCTGTTTCCTAGACTGTTTCGTATCCTTCCTTCTCAAAAATTGGGCTGCCTTGGAATAGAAACGGTCCAATGATGCATGTGGTTTTCCGGCTAACCAATTTCCGAACTCGGAATCAGCATCAATCCCCTTAGTCAGTGCTATTAGGATAGAGTTATCATTGGGATTGCTTATTTCTGCACACGCGGCATGGAATCGCTCCAAGTAACGTCTAAGTGTTTCTCCGGGAGCTAGTGTAATGCTAGACAGAGTGTTAACGTCCTTAGGCCTTGCTATGTGCATACGGAACTGTTCGACAAACTTGGTGGCCATCTGGTCAAAGTTAGATATGGATCGCGGTGGCAAACGAGTGAACCACATGCTAGCGATGCCCCCTAGGGAAATAGGGAAACTACGGCACTTTACTGCGTCATCAGCTCTAGTAGCATTCATCAGCCATTTGTATTTCAGGACGTGTTGATTGGGGTCAGAACTTCCTTCATAAACTGGCAAAGCTGGCATCCTGAAGTGCCGAGGTGGTTCAGCATATAAAACGTCATCGGTGAAAGGGGTATGACTTCAGGAGATTCCCCAGTCATCATTAGAGAGACCCTAACTTTCATGGGTCATTTGACGGATCATCACTGGTATATCCGGCATTCGGGTACTTGGAGCATGTTGTGCCAAGGTGTGGTCGGGTTCCACAAAGTGAGTCTGGACTGGACGCGGTCGACGGTCCATGCCTCGCCTCCTTGGTTCAACATCCTCAGGGACATAAGGTTTGGGAGTCTACTCTTTTTGGCTACACTGAGGATCATCTTGGTTTCTAGTATCACCTCTCCGTTTGGCAGTGGTGGTAGTAGCAATGTTGCCGGTAACACGGTAAGGAGCAGCTCCTTCTCGAGTTGAAGGCTCTGTAAGGAGACTAGCGGATGGTCCAGCTCTTGGTTACCCAAGGTTCGAAGCAGGTTGGTGTCCCGTGGCTTGGGCGTAACTTACACCTAACCGTGGACGTGTGGATCTGGTTTGGCCATCGGAGGAGGCTGAACTTTCTGTGGAAGAATAGGAACCTTGGTCTCTCCTAGATCTTCTACGCCTTTGGCGGTTCAGCTGGTTGGACAATTCTGCGTTGGCGCGCAGTTGTTCAGTTAACTGCTGTCGACTTTGTGTCAACTCTTGAAGCAATGTCTGGAATTCTTGTCTAGTGATTGGACCGGATGGATCTGAAGGTCCTGCAGCATTTTGGTTGGAGGAAGGTGATTGCATGGGATTCTGTCGGTCCCGTGCTCCTTGATCAGCAGTTGTAGCAGTGGTACGTGTGCTCACCATAATGAATTGGTGAAGTCCTTTCCTAGATTTGATTGCAAATCTGAATAGAATAGAAGGGCTTCAAAGTTCTAGATCTGGATCTTCTTCTTAGATTTATGCAATCCAATATAGATAGGAGATCCAAAGAGCAGGAGAAAAATTAGGTTTTTCTCAATGAAAGCACCAAATTGTTTGTACCGAAATTGGGCACAACACTCTTCGGAAATCTTTGAAGAGATAAAGTGAAGAAATTAAATGTAAAAAGAGGATTTATCTAACAAAAACTCCAAATTTTAGAAATGAGAATAACTAAAATGTTGGGAGACACAAGAATTTAGAGTGGTTCGGCGTATTGCCTACGTCCACTATGAAGTAGTTTGCTTTATTGATCTTTCTTTGATGTTTACAATTGATTTTAATGACTTACAACGAATAACAATGATTTGCAGCAGTGAAATTCGCTGGTAGCAGCAGCATTGGAGTTCAGATCTGGATCTGGCAGAGTCCGGGCGTTGGAGACCTCAAAGAGGAAGAAGAACCCCTTTTCTGTTGGCTTTGGGGGTCTATTTATAGGTGTAGGAGGCTGGTATTTCGCTCAGATCTCGGGAGACCCTCTCTGGCACGTGACCAGGCCTGCACACCCAAGCCCGTGAAGTTTTAGTCCGATCCGTGATTGACACGAACATATTTCAACTCGATCAAGATTTCATCCAATGGAGTCGAAATTTGGCGTGGATATTTTTTAGCATGCACGTAGTCTTCTATGAAAATTTCATAACATTTGGACTTGTAGATTGGAAGGTATGATCGATACGAAATAGAGTTTTCGGTAGGCTATTTCCTTTGACTCGCTCTTGTTTCGACTCGCTTCCGTTCGACTCGGTGACGTGGCACTTGATTCTTATTCTGTCCTGGACGTTGCTTCGAGCGAGTCGAACTGTTCACTGATTAAGCGAGTCGAAGTGTGCCCAGATCAAGCGAGTCGAAGTAAGCACTTGGTTGAGCGAGTCGAAGAAAGCACTGGTCGAGCGAGTCGAAACAAGCACTGGTCGAGCGAGTCGAAATGGGGCTCCCTGGGAGGTTTGAGCAGTGGAGTCAAAGTTGATGGAGTCGAACAATTGTTTGAGCGGAGCGAGTCGAAGTGTGCACTTTCGATGGTTTCAAACTGGAGCGAGTCGAAGAGAGTAGCTTTGAGGGATGTGGAGCGAGTCGAACCTGGTTGACTCGAAGTTGGCCTTTGAGCGAAGCGAGTTGAAGTTGTCACTCCTTGGCGTTGCAAAGCGAGTCGAAGGAGCGAGTCGACCGGTAATTGATTTTCATCCAGTCTTGTATCGCTCATAACTTGAGCATACGAACTCGGATTGACTTGAGATTTGAAACATTGGCTCTTATGGCTTAGCTTGTCATGTCCTACCAATTTTGGCTCGATCCGGACTCGGACAAAATTCATCGATATCCGTAGTGAGCCCGTGTATAACTGATCTCTAGGACGGGCCATCACTGGTTACTAGTCAATTCCTTGGTGTTACGGCCTTGCCAAAAGGCGGGATAACACAGATCAAATCAGAAAACCAAGAAATCCGCTTTAGAATTCCAAACCGATATCCAAACCAGAAAACAATCATTCAAACAAAAGTCCAAACCAGAAAACAAACAAAATCAGGAGCTCAAACCAAACTCTGAAACCAAATCAGAAAAAGCAAGTGTCCAAACCAAAAGAAAAAATAGATTTCACAAACCATAGCGTCGTGGTTTATCATCATCTCAGAGCATGCCTAGAGGCCATCTCCATCCCCGTACTTGAGTAAGTGACTTGGCCATTTGCCTATAGTTTGCTACTTATTCCATATCATCCCTGTCAGTTGATAACCAATCGACCATCGTTTATGGGCCCCGTGCCATTGCCGTTTGAAGTAGACGGTGGCTGCTCCTGTTCCACCGTCGCATTTCGAGTCCCGATGTATTGTTGCAACTGGCCACTCCTTACATGCTCCTCGATTATATCCTTTAGATGCCTGCAGCTGTTGGTATCATGTCCGTCTAGATCGTAAAAAGACAGTGCCTTCCTGATGCTATTTCACTTTCCGAGGGTTTTCTCCTTGCAGGCCTTTGGTAGGAAAGGCAATCCCGAGTCTCCATGAATATTCATTCTAACATCTTGTTCAATCCTATGTAAGTGGAGAATTTTGGCTCTCTCCACCGCTTCCTAGCTTTTCCTGGTTCGTCATCCAACTTCCTCTTTCCTTTATCTTTACCCAAGCTTTCGCCAGGTGGATCTCCATCCTCTACTGTGCTCACTTCCTTTAACTTCATATTTGAACATGCGTCCTCCTGTCGAAGGAATCTCTCGGCTTCATGAAAGAATTCTCCGAGATCCATTGGCGGGTCCCGTATCAATGATACTTTGAAATCTGAGTTATCCCTAACTCCCGACACTGCGGCCAATAAAATCATTGATGGATCTGGCCGATCCACTGAAGCAACCGCTGCATTGAACCTAGTTAAGAAAGCTCTGAGCGATTCTCCTGTCTTTTGTTTTACCGACGTTAGTGTCATCACATTCTTTGGCCTTTTGATATGAACCTGAAACTGCTTCAAAAACTTATCCACCAATTCCATCCATGTTCTGATAGATCCCTCTTCCAACTGCTTGAACCACATAGCAGCTATATCCATCAAGTACAGAGGAAAACATCAGGTTATTACTTCCTCCGATTACCCTAGCACTTCCATATGTCTCGTGTATCTCATCAAGTGATCGGTAGGATCAGCCTTGCCATTGTATACCTCCAGCGTAGACAGCTTGAACTCGGGTGGGTTTCGAGCCATTCTGATGTCACGGGTAAACGGACTCCTGTTTACTCCTTCCAGATCTCTATTTGTTAAACCTCTGCGTACAGTTTGCCTGATAATCTCAACCAACCCAGCGTTGTCCATCAAGGGTTGCCCCACGAGTCCTCGAGGGAATTCTGGTACGTACTCTTCATCGCGCGCTCCTGCATTCCTACCAGCATCTTGTTGTGCAGTATCACCTGAAGTTCTTCCATGGGTCGGTCCATCATTGTCAGCTGGTGTGCCCCCATGCCTGGATCCATCTTGATTAACTATCGTGTGCTGATTAGGGGCTGAGCCCTGTTGAGCTGCTCCGCTTGATTGCTTGTTGAGTTCTTCCGTTCCAGCTCCGTGGATCTGAACTCCAACAACTCCAGCTGTTCCTGCCTATCCAAACTGTCTGAGAAGGTTCTACATCATTTCCTCTCTTTAAAAACTCTTCATGAATAGCTCCCCTCATCATCTCCATCTCGTCTCTAGTGATGAAGGCCGAAGTCTGATTAGCCCCTGATGATGCCTCTTGGCTTTCTTCATTCCGACTTCTCTCTACTCTTTGTCTTCTACTTGATTGCCTTGTCATAGCTTTTTAGATCTGAATCCTTAAGCCTTCAAATTTAATATCCAAGTAGTAGAATCCATGAGTTAGCTATTTCTCAGTGAAAGCACCAAAGTGTTTGCGCCAAAATTGGACACAAACCCCAGAAGTAGTGAAAGCACCAGTGTGTAAACACAGATTCACAATATTCCAATGCAGGTCTCAGATCCAGATAAAGAAGAGAATGAAAATGAAGAAACAGTCAAATTAAAATGGAAGAAAGCAAGAAAGAATGCAAGGTTTATAGTGGTTCGGCAATCCGGCCTACGTCCACTTTGACTCAATCCCTTTTTATTCCTTCTTTATACTGAAATTACAGTTACAAGCCTTTGAAACTTGATAACAAAAATGGTAGAGCTTCGTCTCAAATAGAAGAAGATCACCTTTTTAGTTGCCATAGGACTCATATTTATAGGTGTAGATCCGAAAATATCCGCCGCAAAACCTGGAATACCTCACCTCTTGTGCAAGTGGGCCCACCAAACCAATCCAGAACGATTTGTGATCGATGTGTGTTCAGTTCGTATCGATCCAAGAGTGGTTCTATCGGGCTGAGATCGATCATGGAGGTTCTCGAATCTATCAGGAAGCTCCTCTCCAAATTTCATCTCATTTGGACTTGTAAATTGTGAGTTATGATCGATGTAAGTTGATGTCCACCGGTTGGCTGTCGCGTTCGTATCCATGGATTTTGTATCCATCAACTCGCCTCTTTCACTGCGTATCCATCAGCATGCGCCATTCGTATCCATCGACCATCCTTTGTATTGATCCAATATCTGGTCTTCATGTTACCTTGTTCGTATTGATTCTTGAGCACCCCGAAAGCATATGTCACCGTATCCATAAAATCTGCCTTCTTCGAATCGATCCATAAGCGCCTTATTCGTATCGATCCACAAGCGATCGATACGAAATGTCCAATCGAAATTCTGAAACCGCTGCTCCCTCTTCGTATTGATCTAGAAATGATTGATATGAAGTGCACCTATGCATCCATTCAACCAGTTCGCACTTGCATCGATACGAAGTTATCGATTCGAAACCATTGATACGAAGTACGATGCCGTTCCCAACCTGATCGATGCGAAACCATCGGTTCGAAGTATGCTGCCATTCCAATCCCGATCGATGTGAAATGATCGATGCTACATCCATCCCTGATTGATACTAACTCCTACCAGTCCAAACCCCATGAGTTCTATCCATACTGCAACATGATCGATACGTAGTATCGATTCGAATCATATCGATACGAAGGTATCGATGCGAACCATTTCTCACCAATATTGATCCATCCATATCTTGAGCATACGAACTCCGTTTGACTTGAAATTTGAAATATAGCCTTTCCTAGCCTTCCTTATCATTCCCAATCGATTCCGTCTTGATCGGAGATCGGCCAAATTTTGACGACATCGATCACAGCCTTGTTTCCAATCGATCTCCAATCCTGATATCCATCCTCTCCAGCTAATTTGTTGATATTCCGGCCTTGACCAAAAGGTGGGATAAAAAAATCTATCTTTTCTTTCTAGTTGTTTCTATTCTCCCGCCTTGTTCCTTTTCGGGGACGAAAAGTTTTGAGTTGGGGAGAGTGTAACGACTCGGGAATTTTAACGGTTTTATTGACATAATTAACTGAATTTTTACTTGAAATTTAAAAATAAAATCTAGTAATGAAAATTTGATATTTGTAATGCATCTATTTAGACATAACAAATGTCAGATTTTCAATAGTTAATATGGAAGTTTATTTTGTTGTGTAATTTTATTTAAATTTAAAATCAGTTAATTTGATGGAAATAAAATGTCTTCGAAATCTGAATATTTTTATAGAATGAAAATGTAAATCATTTTTTGAGTGAGACGTTATATTTTGTTTCGCCAAAATTTGACTGCTCCAGCTCCGTTTATTTTATTTTCAGCATTTTAACAGCATTTTTGGCACCAAATATCGAGTTTTGGTAGAATGATCGTATCGTTGATATCATTGTACCATTCTATTCGTCTCGTCGTGCTAATCTCTGCAGTATATTCATTCCTGAAATTCGGCGTCTGGTACGCAATGAAATCGTCGAAATGATTTGTCGTATCGGTTCCACATTCGGGTCTTTTGGGCTTTATGTGTCCTTTCGTTGGTCAATCAGGTAAAGTACCTAGCTGCCAGCTATTAATATTCCCTGAATTTAGCTTAAACTATTGCTATTCCCAAAAGTTTCAATATATTGGTTTCTCTGCCTTTATTTCTGTCAATTTGAAAATATAAAATAGAAAGTTAGTACGTTTTGCATTCCTTTATTTACTGAACTGTTCATTCTCTCCCTTTCATATTTTTCCTATTATGGTTCGTTCATTTATTCTCTTCCTCTCTTATTTTCTGCTCAGCAAGATTAAATTGAGAAAATTTATATGAAACTAAAATTTTATATATATTTGTGCAAAGCTGTTCGTGCCTTTTTCCTTAATTGTTTTGTTCTCCAGAGGAAATTATAATTTACTTAACATTGCTCATGCATGACCTTCCCTTTTGCCGTAGCCTACTCCACCACAACTTCGCCAACTCGCCTTCTAACCCAGTTCAAGTCTCGCCATCACAAAACCCGATCTCCATGCAACTACCGCCAAGCTGTACTCCTTCCGCCTCCCCAACGACATGCAGCCGCGCTACACTAGCACCCAACCTCTCCGACCAAACCTCTCGTCCACCCTATTCCGCCTCTACTCTGATCTCCAACTGTGACGCCCCACCTCTATACCCGCGCTAGCCAAGAACACTACGGTGTAATGTTGTCAAATAGCATGGAGAATGAGGCTGTTGAGGAACGACCATCCATGTAATTGCTTTGTGCGAGCACTGATATGTCAGATAGTAAAGCATGCATTTCATTTTTAGAGGAAATCCGACATACCGATACAAACTCAAAGCTACTACACAGTGGCTATAATAGTTTAGGACAATAAATATAAAAATAACACAGATAACATAAATGCGGAATACAGATGGAATGAAAAGTCTCATATATATATAAAAACTGATGTCAGTTACAATACATTTGACACAATACATATGATACAACTATAACTGTCGACTCTGGAAGTTATATACACAAATAAATTATCAACTAATGTACATGAATACATGCCATCCTAATCAATACACTGATTACTACAAAAAGACAAAGACAACTTCAGAAGATGTGAAAAGTCTTCATAGTCCGAACAGCAACTCAAAGAAGGAAATCTACAACCTGAAATAACTCGGGTCTGACCCGAGTATTATATTCAAAAGAAAATAATACACGGGTCAGTCTAATTCAAACTCAGTCATTAATGCACGGAAGCAATATTAATTAAATAACAGTAAGACGACAGTCAAAATAAATTCACCTATCCAATCCTTTAACAAGGAAATAGGATATCGGTGAATATAACACGTAATAGTGTTATACAACAAATCAACAGATTCAAAATATCAACAAAGATAAATGAAGAGATTATCAGAAAAGATAATTTAGAAAACATCAGAATTGCCAAAACGGCAATTACAACCAAATCATCAAATTAAACCAAATCAAAATATCAAAGTATCACTGCAACAATGAAATGTGCATGTACACTGGATCCAACAGTAACATCAAAGTGCAACTCAATACAACATGCAACTACAAATGGACTATCTACAAGTCAATGAAGTAGTGCAGTTCAACAGAAATGTACAACTCATGATTGTAATTCAAGTAAACAGGCTACAACATCAATGTAAACCAGACTACTACAGATGATCAAAATGCAACAGTGATCGAATGAAGTGTAACTGCAACAAGACAAATGCAAGTACAAGTAAACTGATGCAGCAGTCTCAATGAAGACAAATGGTCAAAAGTACACAGTGCATCAGTGTCAACATCACCATGAACAGGCAAACAAGTTATGAATACTTCATTGAGCAACTCAGCAAGCATACTGGTGAACAAGATGAAGATCACACATCCAAGTGCACAAGACATGGACATATAATCAAAACACTCAGTGATGTTCAAATGACAAAACTCAAGACCAGGTCAAGGAAGCAAAATTATCAATGCAGACAAGAAGAATATACAAATGATCAAGCAACTGGAAATGACCAGTGCAACCAAAACTGGCAATAGGGAAGTAAAGCAATATCATAGGTGAAACAGAGATGGTATGAAACAATACTTCAATGTAAAAGACCAGACTTATGAACATGTACAAGATCAACAGGTGAAGGCAGGCAACTGACTCAAGATCAAAGACCATAGTGAAACAATGAATGAACCAATGTCTAGTGAATGACTCAAATGAACAGACTACAGCATAAATGCCAAAGCATACATGGAGCAGTAATCAAACAGTGTCTAACAAAGTGGATATCTACATGAATTAGTGCAAATGAAATACACTCAGGTCAAACACAGACCAGAGTTCAAGTAACTTCAAGTACATGAATGCACAGGTGAAGCAAGACTAGTGCATCAATACAAAAACAACAATGCAGCAGTATAACACTACATGTAGCAGTTTCAAACATCATCAATATCTACAACAAATGCAACTACATGTGTACATGAACAAGGATGAAAAAAAAGGAAAAACTGAAAAGAGAAGTCATCAGAAGTTCAACAGGAATGGTATCAAGTTCAATACAACATGATGCAGCAATATTATAAATGGTGAAGATCAAAGTCAGAATATATGCAGTGGTAACAAGGAAATGAACAAGTCAGGCCATATATTAGACCAGCGAAGTGAAAATGATCAAACTATCTACACCAGTATCAATCAAACCAGCAAGTCAAAGAAGCCAGAAAATCACGTTGGGAAAATATGGAAACGTATCAAAGCCGAAAAATTGAAAAAGTCAAAACTTTATAATTTAGGAAGGTTTTAGAAATCAGAAGTTCGACTGTTAAAATACTTCAAATCAAAAGAACGAACATTCAAGAATCAAAGCCGTGACTCAAAAGTAATTTCCAGAAATATCAAAACAAATTAAAGGAAAGAATCGGCAATGTGGGAATCACGTTAATCAAATCAGGCAAGTGCAACCGAGAACAATCAAGTTCAAGCATAAATCAGAGCAAAGCAACGAAAACAATGAAATTGAAGTGTCAGACCCAAAGTGGTCAAAATACGAGTTAACAGATTCAAGTGGTCGAAGGCGACATTCCGATAAAGTCGAAGTCGACACTCAAATCATCACAGTTCAAAAATAATATACGAACGAAAACAAGGGGTTCAAACCCTAATTAAGCGAACCATCAATTACTAAAACACTTAAATCTCAAGTCACGGAACAGAGTACTTGAGTTAGATGTGAGCAATAAATCACTCACCTTGTTGCCAATTCGAAGCAGTCGAAGAAATGAGGAACACGAACGAAGTTAAGCAAGACAGCTGCCATAAATTTTGAACGCGCCCTAGGTTTAGCAGAGGAATGAAGGAGAGGGGACGAATGAAGACGAGATGCCGCCATTTTCAATTTCCTTCGTTCGATTTTTATTTAGGGTTGAGAATGAAAAAGGGGGAAGAGGATTGAACGGTTTATTTGCCTTAGTTAATTTTCACGGCCACGATAAAAACAGGGGCCACAAAATTTTAATTTTTAAAACCCATCAATCTTACTAAAAATTTGTAAAAGAATTTTAATTCAAATTAAAAACTTCAATTGGTAATTAGCAAACGAAATCCTGGGTTGTTACAGACTCCCCTCCTTAAAGAAATTGCGTCCTCGCAATCAAAAGGAATAATTGAACAAATGGTAACAACCATAAAGAACATCATCACAAGATGAAGAAATTTAAGATAGGAAGTTCACCATATAGGGCATGAAAGAGTAAGCTTGAACGTGTTTGACGGACGTTAAGTTCTTTATGAGAAATAAATATTCCCAAAGTTTATGATCAGGGTAGAGAACAATTTCTCACCCAGAAGTAATAATGTCAAATCAATAGCCACGAGCACTAGATCATGAGTGGCATATCTAGTCTCAATAGTCATTAATGATTTAGAAGCACAAGAGATAGCTCGTTCTCTTTTGCAAGAGAACGACATCCAAACCAATACGATTAGCATTGGTACAAAAGATAATGACCTGGTTACCCTTGGGAATTGCAAGGATAGAAGTATCGAAAAAGAGTTGTTTCAAATAATATTCTTTCCCGAAAAAGCTAAAATTTTCAAGATTTACAATTTACTTTATGTAATTATCTTTTCAGAAAAATTTGCATTTTACAATTCAATTTACTGTGTCTGATTGTCTCATCAAAGCGTCTAGGAGATTCGTATCGATAATGTTGATCAAGCGCGTCGACCAGAATTCTTAAAGCACTCAATGGGCAATACAATCATAAAATCATCTTTTAATATCATAAAAGAAATTTACCAATTTTCAACAAAATCTAACTATCCATAGATAATCCAATAACAGCAAAACTAAATAATCATGATTATCAGCAATGTTCAATTTTCAAAAACGATAATAGAATCTCAAATATCTAATTATCACAAGCGATAATCAGAAATCATAAATATCCGATTATCAAAAACGATAATCAGAAATACAAATATTCAATTATCACAAATGATAATCAAATTTCACAAATATCTGATTATCAAAAACGATAATCAGAAATACAAATATTTAATTATCACAAAAGATAATTAAATCTCACAAATATCTGATTATCAAAACGATAAAAATACAAATATTTAATTATCACAAAAGATAATTAAATCTCACAAATATCCGATTATCAAAAATGATAATCAGAAATGCAAATATTCAATTATCACAAATGATAATCAAACCTCACAAATATCTGATTATAAAAAACGATAACCAGAAATCACAAATATTCAATTATCACAAATGATAATCAAATCTCACAAATATCTGATTATCAAAAACGATAATCAGAAACACAAATATTCAATTAACGAGTCCGGAATTAACCGAAATAGTAAAAGTATGGTTCCATACTCCGTACTTTTGCTAAATCGTTTAAATCTCTTTATCGTTTCCTTGAAAGTGCAAAATTGTGTATTCTTAAAATAACATTTCACATTCTCGAATGGACAAGTCCGGAATTAAGCGAACCAGTAAAAGAAAGGGGTCATAGTCCTCGATTTTGCTGAAACGTTTAAATCGCTTCCGCATTCTTTTGAAAATGAAAACTGAAAAAATTTTGAAAACAATTTTAATTTATATTTTGAAACAACTTTTAAAAATAATGAATTTTGAAAACACGTGATTAAATTAGCAACATGAGTAGCAACTTTGATAAGGAAGTTGCACATCTCAAAATACCATAAAAACGGACAACAAAATCAGCATTGCGGGAGAACAGCTTGTAAATCCATTTCAAAATTGACGGTTACTGAAGTTAACACGTCAAAAATCTCATCAAAATAACTGGTATCAAAATATAATACCAATGAATTTTCTTTCATCAAAAATGTCACAAGAGTCTTCTCAAAGATAGAAAGGGATATCATACCCTAAACTTGTTTTCATAACAAGTCAATAACACATGAATTCACCAATGCACAAAAACGGATATCATATCACTGAAAATCATGAAAATTGGTGAAGCACAAAATTCCAGAAATCATCACAAGAAATCCAGAAAACACAAATTCTAGAAATCAACATACGAAAACCAGAAATCACAAAGAGGGGGAGGCCTATCACAAAACGGGAGTATGAAATCTTCAAAACACCGGTATCACAAGAACGAGAAGCTATCTCATGGAAGTTATCCATTAAATTTTCACACAGGAATGGCCCGAAGACCGTGGGTCGCTACCCCACATATGTGATGGCGAAACATCACACAAACGGGGTTTAGTCTCCCTCGTAGACAAAGAGACTTCGCACAATCGCTAGTCTAAATCATAAAAAAAAGGGGGAAAAGGCCTATCACAAAATGGGAGCATGAAAACTCACCGACCGGTATCACATGAATCTTTTCAAAGATAAAATAGGGTATCATACCCTAAACTTGTATTCATAACAAGTTAATAACACATGAATTCACCAATGCATAAAAATTGATATCATATCAATGAAAATCATAAAAATTGGTGAAGCACAAATTCCAAAAATCACACAAGAAATCCAGAAAACACATAAATAGGGGGAGGCCTAACACATGAATGGGAGCATGAAAACTCACCTACGCGTATAACACATGACGAGAAGCTATCTCATGGAAGCTATCCATTAAATTTTCACACAGGAATAGCCCGAAGACCGTGGGTCGCTATCCCACATATGTGATGGCGAAACATCACAAAAAGCGGGGTCTAGTCTCCCTCGCAGACAAAGAGGCATCGCACAATTGCTAGCCTAAATCAAATCACAAAAATGATCGTCATGATCATCAAGAAGTGTCAATCACACCAAGCTAGTAAATATATGAGTTTAGCTTCATGTCCCATAACCACTAGCTTAACTTAAATATTTACGAACAAGTTGTAGGTCTTCACTAGAAAATTGTCACAAAAAGGTTTCAATCGAACAAGTCCAAGAGTTAACCGACGAAGTGAACGCAAGCGTTTCATACCACTTGTTTTACTAAGCCGTTTAATTCAATTTCTCATACGAGTGAAATAAAGGTTTGTATATACTAATAGATTGGAAAACGGTTTAAGAAAAAGAGCTTTGTAGTAAAATAGTTTTGAAATCGTTTGGAGAAAAAGGGTTTTAATATTTACTACTAGTATAGAAAACCTTTATATTTTTAAAGTGACAAATCACAAGAATGATGGTAGAAACAATCAATCACAAGAATTCACATACAAAGATGTGAATAGAATCCAAGGAAATCGATACTGAATCCATCAAAAAGTATGTTCACAAAAATCCCGAAAAAATGTCATCAAAGTTGCTAATAAATGATAGCAACAAATCGGGGAAATAATCAAGAACCGATTAAATTTGGAAACCAAGTCAATTCACTAAAATTTCACATTCGAAGACGTGAATAAAATCCAAAGAATTCGATTCCAAATTCATCAATGTAGAAATACCCAAAAATTCCGGAAGTAGAAGTTATCAAAGTCGGCAAAAGTGATAACAACCAATTGGAAAAGAAGAATCGATTAAATTTGGAAAAACGAAGCAAAACAAGCATAAATGCAGAAATGACTTCAACAAAAATAAAAATCAAGTCAATGTCGAAGTCAACAATTAATGGCCACAGTCGAGTACAAAATGAATCAATCATTATCATCAAAGAATCCAACGGCAAACAAAATCAGAGTCTTGGAAATCGAGAAATTAGCAATTTCACAAAAACAAAGTGACCGAAGTCGAATGGAAATCAAGCCGCGGAAAACACAAAATATCAAGTTCAAAATCGCTGAGATTCGAACAAAATCAACATCGGCTAAATCAATTCAAAGCCGAAAACACAAGAACATAATCCTCATCTTCAAAAAACCAACTTGAGTTCGCAAAGCAAACGGAGGCAGAAGCCAAAATACTTTCACGAAATCAAAATCAAATGCACATGGATAAGCGTTAGGAATTCATACCTAACAATCAAAGATAATCATATGTAAAGATGAGATATAAAAAATCGATAAATAGTTGTAACACATGTTCCATCTAAGTTATATTTTATAATTTTCCTAAACCCCAGGCTCCGATACCAAGCTGTGACGCCCCACCTCTATACCCGCGCTAGCCAAGAACACTACGGTGTAATGTTGTCAAATAGCATGGAGAATGAGGCTGTTGAGGAGCGATCATCCATGTAATTGCTTTGTGTGAGCACCGATATGTCAGATAGTAAAACATGCATTTCATTTTTAGTGGAAATCCGATATACCGATACAAACTCAAAGCTACTACACAGTGGCTATAATAGTTTAGGACAATAAATATAAAAATAACACAGATAACAAAAATGCGGAATACAGATGGAACGAAAAGTCTCATATATATATAATAACTGATGTCAGTTACAATACATTTGACACAATACATATGATACAACTATAACTGTCGACTCTGGAAGTTATATACACAAATACATTATCAACTAATGTACATGAATACATGTCATCCTAATCAATACACTGATTACTACAAAAAGACAAAAGACAACTTCAGAAGATGTGAAAAGTCTTAACAGTCCGAACAGCAACTCAAAGAAGGAAATCTACAACCTGAAATAACTCGGGTCTGACCCGAGTATTAAATTCAAAAGAAAATAATACATGGGTCAGTCTAATTCAAACTCAGTCATTAATGCACGGAAGCAATAATAATTAAATAACAATAAGACGACAGTCAAAATAAATTCACCTATCCGATCCTTTAACAAGGAAATAGGATATCGGTGAATATAACACGTAATAGTGTTATACAACAAATCAACAGATTCAAAATATCAACAAAGATAAATGAAGAGATTATCAGAAAAGATAATTTAGAAAACATCAGAATTGCCAAAACGGCAATTACAACCAAATCATCAAATTAAACCAAATCAAAATATCAAAGTATCACTGCAACAATGAAATGTGCATGTACACTGGATCCAACAGCAACATCAAAGTGCAACTCAATACAACATGCAACTACAAATGGACTATCTACAAGTCAATGAAGTAGTGCAGTTCAACAGAAATGTACAACTCATGATTGTAATTCAAGTAAACAGGCTACAACATCAATGTAAACCAGACTACTACAGATGATCAAAATGCAACAGTGATCGAATGAAGTGTAACTGCAACAAGACAAATGCATGTACAAGTAAACTGATGCAGCAGTCTCAATGAAGACAAATGGTCAAAAGTACACAGTGCATCAGTGTCAACATCACCATGAATAGGCAAACAAGTTATGAATACTTCAATGAGCAACTCAGCAAGCATATATGTGAACAAGATGAAGATCACACATCCAAGTGCACAAGACATGCACATATAATCAAAACACTCAGTGATGTTCAAATGACAAAACTCAAGACCAGGTCAAGGAAGAAAAATTATCAATGCAGACAAGAAGAATATATAAATGATCAAGCAACTGGAAATGACCAGTGCAACCAAAACTGGCAACATGGAAGTAAAGCAATATCATAGGTGAAATAGAGATGGTATGAAACAATACTTCAATGTAAAAGACCAGACTTATGAACATGTACAAGATCAACAGGTGAAGGCAGGCAACTGACTCAAGACCAAAGACCATAGTGAAACAATGAATGAACCAATGTCTAGTGAATGACTCAAATGAACAGACTACAGCATAAATGCCAAAGCATACATGGAGCAGTAATCAAACAGTGTCTAACAAAGTGGATATCTACATGAATTAGTGCAAATGAAATACACTCAGGTCAAACATAGACCAGAGTTCAAGTAACTTCAAGTACATGAATGCACAGGTGAAGCAAGACTAGTGCATCAATACAAAAACAACAGTGCACCAATATAACACTACATGTAGCAGTTTCAAACATCATCAATATCTACAACAAATGCAACTACATGTGTACATGAACAAGGATGAAAAAAGAGGAAAAACTGAAAAGAGAAGTCATCAGAAGTTCAACAGGAATGGTATCAAGTTCAATACAACATGATGCAGCAATATTATAAATGGTGAAGATCAAAGTCAGAATATATCCAGTGGCAACAAGGAGATGAACAAGTCAGGCCGTATATTAGACCAGCAAATTTAAAATGATCAAACTATCTACACCAGTATCAATCAAACCAGCAAGTCAAAGAAGCCAGAAAATCACGTTGGGAAAATATGGAAACATTTCAAAGCCGAAAAATTGAAAAAGTCAAAACTTTATAATTTAGGAAGGTTTTAGAAATCAGAAATTCAACTGTTAAAATACTTCAAATCAAAAGAACGAACGTTCAAGAATCAAAGCCGTGACTCAAAAGTAATTTCCAGAAATATCAAAACAAATTAAAGGAAAGAATCGGCAACGTGGGAATCACGTTAATCAAATCAAGCAAGTGCAACAGAGAACAATCAAGTTCAAGCATAAATCAGAGCAAAGCAACGAAAACAATGAAATTGAAGTGTCAGACCCAAAGTGGTCAAAATACGAGTTAACAGATTCAAGTGGTCGAAGGCGACATTCCGATAAAGTCGAAGTCGACACTCAAATCATCACGGTTCAAAAATCATATACGAACGAAAACAAGGGGTTCAAACCCTAATTAAGCGAACCATCAATTACTAAAACACTTAAATCTCAAGTCACGGAACAGAGTACTTGAATTAGATGTGAGCAATAAATCACTCACATTGTTGCCAATTCGAAGCAGTCGAAGAAAGGAGGAACACAAACGAAGTTAAGCAAGACAGCTGCCATAAATTTTGAACGCGCCCTAGCTTTAGCAGAGGAATGAAGGAGAGGGGACGAACGAAGATGAGATGCCGCCATTTTCAATTTCCTTCGTTCGATTTTTATTTAGGGTTGAGAATGAAAAAGGGGGAAGAGGATTGAACGGTTTATTTTCCTTAGTTAATTTTCACGGCCACGATAAAAACAGGGGCCACAAAATTTTAATTTTTAAAACCCATCAATCTTACTAAAAATTTGTAAAAGAATTTTAATTCAAATTAAAAACTTCAATTGGTGATTAGCAAACGAAATCCTGGGTTGTTACACCAACCCACCATCCCTAACCCGCCTCCTTTCCAAGGCCAAACAACAGACTTCAATCATCGTCATGTGCAGCCCATCTTCCCAAGCTCGGAACTCCACCAGAAACTCGAGCCTACCTTAGCCGAAGCCGCTACTGTCCTCCCTTCTCTGCCCTTGCTCCTCCAATCCAGTGAGAAACCATCCTGCTCTGTTATGCACACGTGTGTATATATATATATAAGTGTATGCATGTTTATCTATATAAATTTTTATAAGTATACGTATATATTTGTTTGTGTGTGTGTATATATAAATTAGTATAAATATTTTGCTTGATCCTTTAATATAAATATCGATATGTTTTTTATAAAATATAAACTATAAAATCTGGTTTTATGTAAGGTATATAAGTTATAATCTGTTATATATATTTGTCTGCATATGTATATTTAGTTGTATTTTTTTTATAGTGTCTGCACATATATATAGTAGCCTGTATATGCACATTTAGTTGTATGCTATATATATAGAGTTTGCATATATTCGTTTACTCATGCATTTGCAACAGATTTTCATTATAATGCGCACGTATATATGTCACGTATATATATGTAGTTTTATAAGGTACAAGTTTGTTTGTCTGTATATATATAGTAATAAGATATGTCTCTATACATATAATTTTATGTAAGTTATATGTATATAACCTGTTTGTTAGTATGTATATATGTGAGTTTCATAAGATCCTATATGGTCTGGTAAGTTTATCTATATGTTACAATAAAGTAAGTCTAAATTGTTTTTTTATAAGAAATATTTATCATAAAATAATATGAAGTTTAGTAGTTTATATATATATAGTTGATGTGTCTGCATAGTACATTTAGTTGAAATTATATATTGTGTCTGCTGCAAATCAATATATTCTTTTTCAGTATATGTTTTGGTTTTTATTAAAATATTATATATAGATATGTTATTTTAAAATATGTGTTTAAATTATGTGATGGTTTGTAATATATTATATATACAGATTTTATGTTATAAGTTGTTGAGTTATGTATGTACTATAATAAAATATGTTATATTGATTTAGTTATAAACATTGATCTTAAAATATAATAGGTCGGAAAGCTTATGCATTAGTTTAAGTACTAGTCTTTATATATATACCTGAGTTTGGTTTTCGTATATTTCTAGAGATTTTTATTTTATATGTGTTTAAATTTAACATTGATTTGAAATTATATATATATATATATTATTTTAAGAATATGTTTCTAAAATTTATTTTTAAATATATATGTAATATATATATTTCATTTCAGTTTATATCAAGTTGATTTTGGTTTGTTTTCATCAATTCCTATTTATCAACTTTTTTCGTCAAATCCGTGTTCAGCTTGCTTCGCTTTGAGATTGTCGTTGGATTGGTCGATTGTCGAATTCGTGATTTAATCCATCTACTAGTCCTATTTCTCTAGCCTCGAAAGGTGAGTAATCACTTACGGTTAACATTCTTATAGTTAGTAAATTTGATTTCACTTGAAACGACAATTGAAATATGCTGTTAAAATTTAAAATCGCTAGTTATTTAATTGTTAAATATGATATGCCATTTTCTACAATTGTTCACCTGTGATGTATGACACCATATCCTGTTGTATATATACTTTTTTATTTGTCACCGATGATATATGTCTATTGTTTATATGTTATATTATTACCATATTTGCTCTCACTCTGTAAGTTCCCTGTTAATTTAGAATTCCCTATGGGTTGAAATGATACATACCCGAACGATTTTGTAGAATAAGGGAAAATCGTTATGAGTTGAAACGGTAAACCCAAGCGATTTTCATTAATCCAAATTTTGGGATTTCTGGTTGAAATGATATATACCTATAAATTATTATATTGCGGATTAAAATGATAAATATCCGTATCACTTGACCATAGGATAGAAAATTATATACGGACACCGCTGGTCTATATTTTGAAAATGATTTCCAAAGTTTGGAAAGAAATATATGGGTTCTTATAAGCAGTGATTTTTAAAATATATTATATAAATGCTATTTTTATATATGTATAAAAATTTAGATTTTAAAATAATTTGTTTTGGAAATTTTAAATTTATAAGTTAGTTTTGAAAATAAAATTTTAAAGAATTTTCTTATAATTTTTACTATTTTAAAATATATAAAAATAGATTTAATATAAATTAAATTTAATAATAAGATTTAATTAATAAAACTTAATTTAATTAGTATAATATATTAGGTATTTATTTAAAATTATATTTTAAAAATAGATTTTGTAATAACTATAATAAATTAAGGTTGGAAGATAAATTGAAATTGATTAGAAATTTGTATTTGTTTAAGAATTATACCTAAATAAAATTGACCTGGAACTTATTGAATTTGGGATTTTAGAGATATGATTTTATAACTTGATTTTTGATTTAAGGTGATTAAATGAATATTTTCAAATATAAATAAATTGAAATAGGATATTTAGTTTTATTTAAATTTGTAATTTGAGAATGTATATAAATGATTATTGGATTGATTAAGTGAATATTTCAAGACTGAATAATAGTAAAGTGCAATTTGAAGTATAAATGAAATTTATCGAATTAAGTTATTGTAAATGTTAGAATATTTAAACTTGAATCTTTGAACTTTAAATTGAAATGGTTAGACTGGAATTGGTTTAAATTGAATTTTGGGATTTAAGATGATTTGAATTGTGTTAACACATCCATTTCAACGACCTATCACTACTCAACGACTCGCGACCTAACTCCTGAAAGAGGTTAACGACCTAACTCCTGAAAGAGGTTAGCCACCTAACTCCTAAAAGAAGTTAGCGACCTAACTCCTGAAAGAGGTTAGCGACCTAACTCCTGAAAGAAGTATGAGCGATCTAACGACCTAAAGGCATCCCGACCTAGCGACCTAAGGGGTTGAATACTGCTAGCGACCTAAGGATGGAACAGTTCAGCGACCTAGAGACCCAGCGTCCTAATAACTAAACAATCTAAGTTATAGGCCGCGCCAACTTAAGTCGCTCCACCAGATAACTCAACACAGTTAGGTCGCCAACTACTCCCTAGGTTGCTCACGACCTACAACTTATCACCCTGTTCAGACAGATCAAGTGCAGCCCTACCAAGCCATAAAGCCATGTCTCTTTAGGTCGCTGGAGACCTACGACTTATCTTAGGTCGTTCACGACCTAACACCTGTCCAGAATTCTCCTATAAATACCCCACCTATTCCAACTAAGGGGGGACTTTTGGCTCACTTCTGGAACGCCTATACTCTGCTGTTTTCTCGACTCATCCGACACTTCAAACACCAAAGACGCTTCAACGAACTACAAGAGGAGATCTAACACATCCGACATGGATTCAAAGAGCTCTCTTACATCAAAGTTCTAGCTACTCGACTAAAGTGTGTTGTAATCAAAGTGTATTGTAAAGGGTTGTAACCGAATCATTAATAAAGAAGATAAAGTGGACGTAGGCTTAATTTCGAGCCGACCACTATAAAACCGCTGTCTCTTTACTTTTTTGCTATTTTCTTCTTATTTCTAGTTCCCATACCAATGGGTGGTGCTTTCACATTACTAATACTCACACCGGGGTGTTAGCGTCGATTTTTACGTTAACATTTTTAGTGCTTTCACTGAGAACCCAACTCAGGGATATTTTCACCATTGCTTCACAAAAGTTTGCTGAAAGAATCTCTCTAAAGACCAGAAGTCTATCTAAAACCATGGCTCCTGGAAGAAAGAGTAGATCTACTAGATCCGGAAATGTTAATGACAGGGCTGCTTCCTCTCCAGCGCCAAATCAGGCAACCTCTATTGTGGGAGTCACAAGGGTTGAACTTGACGATGTTGTGTCGGGGTTATACCAGCAAATGGAAACTCAAAATGCTTTGATGATGGAAAGGCTAAACGCTTTGCTTGGGATGAACCGACAACCAGAAAACAATGAACCAACCTTTGTTGAAGAAACTCATGATTCCCAAGACAAAGATATTCCTCAAAGAGCAGCAGGCACCGCCGAAGGGGCACCTCCCTAAGTTGGAGGATCAAGGCCGCAGCCGCCTCTTCGCGAACGTTTGTTCAGACAAACTTCCGAAAAAGTGGCTGACGTCTGCCCAACAAGGCCTCTGAACGATGAGGAATATCTATCAGGAATGGTTCACCAAATCATGAAAGAAAGTATGCAACGGAATGAAGATGAAAATGACTGGGGGTTTGCTCCAAGCAAGACTCCATTTACCGAAATAATTCTAAAAGCTGAATTTCCAAAGAAGTTTGTTCCTCCTACTATCCCAGCCTATCGAGGGACAAGCGACCCTAATCAGTTCTTGTACAAATATGACTGGCATATGACAGGTGCTAGGGCAACAGATGAGATTAAATGCAGATATTTTCCTGTCTACTTGGAAGGAGTGGCTCAACTCTGGTTTACAAAGCTACCGGTCCGATCTGTGGATCAATTCTCTGATTTGACTCGTAAATTCAAGGATCAGTTCAGGTTGTATGCTACAAAGGCCAAGGACATAATGTCACTGTCCAGCCTAGAACAAGCTTCCGGCGAATCTATCAAATCCTTCTTGAATTGCTTTAACATAGCCTTGGCCGAAGTGGATAATGTTGAGCCTCAAATGATTCTAACGTACTTGATGCGAGCCATCGATAAAACAAGTGAGTTCGGAAAATGGTTGAAGTTGAAGGAACCAAATTCACTGGAAAAGTTTTATAAGAAGGCTGACGAATTTATGCGTCTGGAGAATCTCCCTGCACAATCAAAGGTGGTTGTGGCTAAAATTCAAAACAACAATGTGGCTGAAACTTATAACAAGAAAGAATCTGGTGGTCAAAAAAGGGAAAATAACGGTGGGAAAAAACAGAAAGATATGAAGAAACCACACCGTTTTTCGGAATTCACTCCTTTAACTGAAACTCCAGAGAAAATCTTCTTCGCAACTAAGGATGCTATCGAGTACCCTGAGCCACCTAAGATAAAGCTTGGGAAAAATTTCATGCCTAATGGAAGATTCTGTCGGTTTCATAACCAGCCTGGCCATGACACCAGCAAATGTCGCCATCTAAAGAACTTTATTGAAGAACTGTTGAGAGAGAATAAACTGCAACAGTATGTTAAGAGAAATAGAAGTGATCCTGCCTCATCTACTTAGGGGCAACAACTTCTTGCTCGTCAATCTGGCTCGAGTGAAAAGGCTGTGGTGCAGGAGTCTGAAAGGCCTGTAATTAATGTAATCGCTGGGGTCCACACCCAGCAGGCAAAAGTTGGGGAGAAATGGAAAGATATGCTCTTGCTCTGAGACATGCCCTAAAAGAAGAAACTGTTTTTGTTTTGGAAGATGTTGTGCCTTCAAAACAGCAAAGAACTTGCCACGATGACATCGTATTCAGAGCTAGGGATTCTATGGGAGTTGAGGCTCCCACCATGGATCCGTTGGTAATAACCGCCGACATCGGGCCAAATATTGTGAGAAGAGTGCTTGTCTATTGCGGCGCTTCTTGTAATATCCTCTTCAAAAAGACCTTTGATCAAATGAAGATTCCGATGGCTGATGTTCAAGCTTCTTCGCAAAAGATTGTTGGGTTCACTGGGGAACCGAAACAACCCATCGGAACCATCGACTTATTTGTAGAACTTGGTGAAGGGGAAAGAAAAGTGGTCCGTAAGCAAACTTTTGTCATTGTTGATGAATTTTTTGCTTATAACGCCTTCTTGGGACGACCAACTCTCGCTGCATTCAAAGCTATTCTCGCCCCATGGTGCCTAACTATGAAATTCCCCACTGATAACGGTGTTGGTGTTTTGAAGGGAGATCAGAGTGCTGGGCGGGATTGTTATCTCACAGAGTTGCGGGAGGCAAAGAAGAGAGAAATGGGGAAAGGTGCGGTAGCTCCGCTCTGCATCAAAGAACCCACCTTGTAGCAAGTACGGGGTGGACCCTGCACTTGTGAGCATAGTGGTGCGCGAAAGGAAATTGATCCCAGAAAAACCAGTGCAGGGGAGAATAGAGTGGTGCCAGTAGAAGTAACGGTACCAATACCTGTTGACCAGAAGGATCCAAACAAGGTGCTAAATGTAGGTTCACAACTCAGTGTGACAGTTCAGAATATGCTAATCTCATTCTTGAAAGAAAATCTGGATGTATTCGCTTGGAGTCATGCTGACATGTGTGGAATATCTCCAGAAATTGCAGTGCATGCCTTAAATATTGATCCGAAATTCACACCTGTAAAGCAGAAAAGGAGAACCCAAGGTCCTGAAAGGTCAACAACCTTAAAAGAAGAAGTAGATCGGCTCATGGAAAATGGCTTCATTAGAGAATCCACTTATCCAAATTGGGTTTCTAATCCGGTGTTGGTTAAAAAAGAAAATGGAAAGTGGAGAGTATGCATCGATTTTTCAAACTTGAACAAAGCATGTCCCAAAGATTGTTTTCCATTACCCAGAATTGATCAGTTGGTGGATGGAACAGCCGGGCACGAATTATTGTCTTTTATGGATGCTTACTCAGGATACCATCAAATCATGATGCATGAACCAGATTAGGAGGACACGAGCTTCACCACCGATGTTGGTCTTTACTGCTACAAAGTCATGCCTTTTGGATTAAAGAATGCAGGGGCAACTTATCAAAGACTCGTTAATGCCATGTTCAAGCCTCAAATTGGCAAGACTATGGAAGTATACATTGATGATATGCTAGTGAAGTCAAAGAAGGCAGTAGACCACATGGTCCATCTGGCAGAAATGTTCGCAATCCTCCGAAAGTATGAAATGAAATTGAATCCTCTGAAATGTTCATTCGGGGTTGAGTCCGAAAAAAATTTAGGTTTCATCGTGAGTGCTAGGGGCATCGAAGCTAATCCCGCTCAAATCACTGCCTTAAGAGAAGTCAAACCCCCTAGAACAAAGAAGGAATTGGAAAGCCTCAACGGGAAAGTCGCTGCTCTGAGTCAATTTATTTCCAAGGCCACGAATAAATGCATTACCTTCTTTGATGCTCTGAAGAAAGGAAAGAAGAATTTCAAATGGACTCCCGAGTGTCAAAAAGCTTTTGATGAGCTGATTCACCATATGGAAACACTTCCAGTACTTTCTAAGCCTGACAATGGTGAAGATCTATTCATATACTTAGCAGTTTCATCTCATGCTCTCAGTGCAGCGTTGGTACGAGAAGACGCAAAAGTTCAGCGTCCAGTTTATTGCATCAGCAAAAGATTCACTGGAGTAGAGATGAATTATTCAAAGTTAGAAAAGCTCACCTATTGTCTACTGATCACGTCCAGAAAGTTGAGGCCATACTTCCAGGCTCATCCTATTAAAGTTCTCACCGATCAACCTCTAAAGCAAGTCCTATTTTGCCCTGAAACTTCGGGTCGTCTTCTGAAGTGGAACATTGAACTCAGTTAATACGATATCACCTACCATCCCCGAAGAGCAACCAATGGACAAGCTTTAGCAGATTTCATTGCAGAATGCATAGATAAAGGTGGCAGTGAGGAAGAGTTAACTGAAGATATTCTGATCCGATGGAAATTATATGTTAATGGTGCAAGAAATGATTACTGTTCAGGAGCTGGGGTTGTGCTTGAAACCCCTAAAGGACGATCATTATGTTATGCATTGAGATTAGAATTTCCTTCGACAAATAACGAAGCCGAATACGAAGCTCTTATTGCCGATCTGAAGATTGCTAAAGAACTAAGCATCAAAGTGTTGCAGATCTTCAGTGATTCCCAACTAATTGTATGCCAAGTCAAGAAAGAGTTTCAAACTAAAGGAGGAAATCTGCCTGCTTACCTGTCAAAAGCCTATGAACTTCTCGATGATTTTGATCACTATACAATAAACCATATCTCCCGGGAAGAAAACATGAAGGCAAATTCTCTCGTGGAATACTCAAGCTCTGGCGAAGCTCAATTATTGGGATTAGTCCCTATAGAAGTATTGACAGCTCCGAGTATTGATGAGATGGATATTGATTGGATCATGACTGTATCTCAAGAGCAGGAGTCATGGATGACCCCAATCAAGGAATATCTGCTCAACGGATCCTTGCCAGAAAACTCAAAAGAACGTCAAAAGCTCTTAAGAAAAGCTCCAAGATATGTTATTCAAGGCGACCATCTGTACAGACGAGGATTCTTGATGCCATTACTCCGACGTGTAACTAAAGAAGAGGCTAAAACAATCTTGGCTGAGGTGCACGGAGGAGAGTGTGGGGATCATTCAGGTGGTCAAACTCTTGCAAAGAAAATTCTTCGCTATGGTTATTTTTGGCTGGATATTAATAGAGATGCTGCTAGCTGCTCCCGAAAGTGTGACAGATGCCAGAGATTTGCAAAAATCCCAAGAGCACCTTCCACCGTGCTAACACAGATGGTCAGTCCACGGCCATTCGCTATTTGGGGAATAGATCTTATTGGACCTATGCCGATTTCTAGATCCGGGATCAAATATCCCGTTGTTGCTGTTGATTATTTCACTAAATGGGCTGAAGCTGAACCATTGGCTACTATTACCTCTAAAAAGATGATAAAATTTGTGACTAAAAATACATTTGCAGGTATGGTGTGCCTCAGAAGATAATAACAGACAATGGTACTCAATTCGAAAGCGAAGAATTCAAGGAATTTTGCAGACGATTCAACATCCGAAAAAGCTTCTCAGCAGTGGATCATCCGCAGGCAAACGGGCAAGTGGAAGGAGTGAACAAAATCATCAAATCGACCATCAAAAAGCAACTTGAAAAAGCAAAGGGTGGTTGGGTAGATAAACTGCCACTAGCACTATGGGCATATAGGACTACCCACAAAACTGCGACTGGGCACACTCCATTCTCATTAGCATACGGATCAGAAACAATGATTCCAGTGGAAATAGAAGTCCCCTCACAAGGGAGAGTTCATTTCAACCGAGCTGAAAATTAAAAGTTGCAGCTTGAAGCGCTTGACTTACTTGATGAAAGAAGGAAAGAAGCTGAACTCAGAGTTGCAGCTCAACAGCAAAGGATAGCCAGGCACTTCAATTTTAAAGTTCGCCAACGCAGCTTCGAAATTTGAGATCTAGTCTTGAAAAGGATCATGGCAGCAACAGGAGTGTTTGGGCCAAACTGGGAAGAACCGTATGTCATAGGCAAAAAACTTCTAGATGGCACTTTCAAACTCACAACTGTCGAAGGAGATCTAATCCCAAGAGCCTGGAACAGCAATCACTTGCGTCCATATTTTACTTAGAAGCAATGCTTAAATTTGTAAAATGATTATGAATGTATCATACTTGTGTTGTAAGCCATTGTAAAAGCAGTGCAAAGTGATAATAAAAACTATAAAGTGGATGTAGGCCCAATTTTTGGCCGAACCACTATAAATCTTGTGTCTTTTACTGTTTTAAATTGCCTATCTCATTTCGATGTGCAAATATCTTAAATATGTTGCTAAAATATCGATTTAATATTGCAGGCAATCAAAGCAAAGCTCACTTATTCAACACTTCGCAAACCCAAACGATTCCCATAAATCACTCAACAAACCAATGTCAAGCCACAAAAATTCCGGACTCAATTCCTACAAATGATTGGTGGTTCCACCAAAGGGGCACCTTCCCAAAAGGAAGGCAGCAGGCCCTTGCTAACTGACTGTGAATGTTTGTACAAACAGACTTCCGGTTAAGTGGCTTGCGTCTGCCACTCAATCATGAAATACACTTTTCTGGAAAAATCAAACAGCTTATCAAAGAAAAGAATGTAAACTTGAGAATGATAACGAGGGATCGCTCTGCGACAGTTGATGCAAAGACACGGATAAGCAGACAAAAAAAGCCGAAATGGAATCTTGTCTCTCACCCAAGAATGTTGGTGGGACCACCCAAGGGGTCACCTTCCCAAGATAGAAGGTTCCAGGCCCTTGATTACTTAATTGCGATCGTTTGTGCAAACGAACATCCACTCATGTAGCTTGCATCTGCCCCGTGGACCTACTTAACTGTGAGATGCAAACTTCCTAGCAAACCAAACAAAAAACCTCTTCGGAGGCACACAAACAAAGACCTCTTCGGAGGCAAAAGTCCTCTTCGGAGGCACAAGCCATCTTCGGAGGCACAACTCTTCGGAGGAGTCCTCTTCGGAGGCAAAAGCCCTCCAACGAGGCATGCCCAAACCGAAATGCTTCTCTCTCCCAAGAATTTTGGTGGGACCACCAAAGGGAGCACCTTCCCAAGATAGAAGGTTCCAGGCCCTTGTTACTCGATTGTGATCGCTTGTGCAAACGAATATCCAATCGGGTAGTGTTAACGGTAAAAAGTGAACGCTAACACCCGGTGTGTGTAATAGAATTATGAAAGCACCACCCGTTGGTACGGGAACAGAATATAAGCTGAAAATAGCAGAAAAGCGGTAAATGAACAACAGATTTATAGTGGTTCGGCCCGTAATTGAGCCTACATCCACTTTATAGTCTTTTATTGCTGATTCGGTTACAATTTGATACAATATCTTTCTAAAAACGATACAACTTGATCATGAAAGCACTCTTGACTACTAGCTCGATCTTTGATGATGAAACTCGACGAATCCGTGTTGGATGTTAGGAGCTCTTCTCGAAGATTGTTGTAGTGTCTCGAATGCTTGAAGATCTTTGATTGCTGAATGAGAGGAGGCTTCGACAGCGTAACGGCGCTTGGAGAAATGAATGGCCAAAAGTCCTCTCCAAGTTGGAAGTGATGGGGTATTTATAGGAGCTGATTTGGACTTAGGAAATTTTTCTAAGTCTTTAAGTCGTAGCCGACTTAGGGTAGGTCGGTGACGAGTTAAGGGATAGGGTTAGGTCGGTGACGAGTTAAGGGATAGGGTTAGGTCGGTGACGAGTTAAGGGATAGGGTTAGGTCGGTGACGAGTTAAGGGATAGGGTTGTTCTGGGCCCATCCTGTGGCTGTCTTTGACAAGTATTAAGTCGTAGCCGACTTATCAGACCTTAACTCGTAAGACCTTAACTCGCAGCCTTTAAGTCGTAAAAACACTAAGTCGTAACCCGTTAGGTCGGAACCTTCTTAAGTCGGAGCATTTCATAACTCGGAATCTTCCTTAGGTCGTAGCCTTTAGGTCGCAACACTACTAGGTCGCGGAATATTTAGGTCGCAAGCTTCCTTAGGTCGCGACTTCCCTTAGGTCGTGACATTCCTGTAGCCTTAGGTCGCAAGGTCTTCTGTAGCCTTAGGTCGCTGGGCAAGTTAAGTCGCTGAGTCCTAGGTCGTAGACATTTTAGGTCGCAGACTCCTTAACTCGCAGGCACTTTAACTCGTACATTGTTAGGTTGTGATGTCCTTAGGTCGTGAGGTCCTCTTGAGTCGTCAGTTCTCATGAGTCGTAGATCCTCATGAGTCGTAAGAGTGATGAGTCGTAGGACCTCATGAGTCGCCAGTTCTCATGAGTCGTACATCTCCATGACTCGTTGAACCTGATGAGTCATAAGCCCTATGAGTCGTAAGACCTCATGAGTCGCCAGTTCTCATGAGTCGCCAGTTCTCATGAGTCGTACATCTCCATGACTCGTTGAACCTGATGAGTCGTACAGACCTTGACTCGCTGAACCATCTGGACCATGAGTCGTAGACTCCTTATCTCGTAAGTCCATGAGTCGTAGACTCCTTATCTCGTAAGTCCATGAGTCGTACAGCTCATAAGTCGTAAGGCCATGAGTCGTAAGGCCATAAGTCGTAGAAATTTAGGGGTTAACAACTACTTAGGTCGTAAGTCGTCGAGTCCCCTTAGGTTTTAGGCTTTTTAACTCGTAAGTCGCTGCTAAAAGGGAGTTAACATTTGCCCCTCGAAGCATACGTCTTAAGTCGTAAGTCGTGTGCTTCGATTTTCCTTAGCTCGCTTCTTGATGAGTGCGCTAGATCGTGACCGACTTAAGATGAGTCGTAGGTCGCGAACGACTTAGTATAAGTCGTAAGTCAGATATGTCGATTCACCTTTCACTGTCCCAGGGCATAAATAGCTTAGGTCGTTCTCTCTTCTCCTTCACCTGTTTCATTTGTGCTTTAAGTCGTATCTGCCATTAACAAGATCTCAAGCTTCCAAAGGCAATTTCGACTCGATTTACCTCCAACCACTTCCAGTTACATCGTGTAAGCGTCTTCTCCCTTTTCCCAATCGCTGACCATTGCTATCGACCTTTCTCCATGAATTCTTCCCTCGGTCCTTGCGAATACTGCTGTGTAGGATATTCATGGAATTAAGGTGGCTTGATATGGATTGTGATGATTTGTGATCTGTAGTGGTTTTAGAAATAGGGTTGACGAAGAAGCTAACCGGTGAATGGGTTAACGGGTTGGATAGTTAAGGGTTAGGAGTTGGACGGATATATGGTTAACGAATTAGGGATCAAACGAGTCAGGAGTCAGATGGACTAAATTCTGGATCGACTTATCACTTACAGCAACCAAGCTTTGAGTCGTAGCCGAGTTACGACTTACGACTTAGAGAATTGAAGTTCCCTTTTTAATCCCCACGACTTATGACTTAGAGAATAGTTAACCCTGGCTCGTAGGAACCATTTGAGTCGTTCGCGACTTAGCACTTGTTCACTTTGCTTGAATGTGTGGTACGATTGGAGAGTTACGACTCAACTTGATTCATGGCATATCTTTTAGACCGTGAACGAGTTAGGACTTAGGAAAATCTGCCCCACGCTAAGTTTTGATCGAGTTAGAACTTGAGCAAATTTCCCACTGCCTTGAATGCTAAGACTTGAGTTGTTTGAACTTTGGACTCTTGAATTTTGTTGCACTCTTTTATAGATTGTCAATAATTCTAACTGCCTGTTATAACATTTACAAAAAACTGGGACGAATATACTGCCACCGACTGCCCATATCGGGTGACAGATTAGTTGATAAAGATTAAAATTAAATGAACTGTATGAGTGAAATGCTACACAATAACCAACTCAAATGAAGTATTAAAGCAGAATCGTAATGGTTAACTAAAACTGATTTGTCTGCATTGACACTGCACTTAAGCATTAACAAGTTTTGAAATCTCGTAATCGACTGATTGTCAGTTAGTTTAATTCCAGTTATACTTGCTTTTTCTTATTTTCATTAGTTTTGCACAGCACTTTACACTTTTAGGAAACGTGCACCTTCACTTTTGAACATTCGGCTGATTGTGTAGAATGGCATCCCATCAAGAAGATTTGGAATCAGTTGGAGAAGCTTTTCCAATTGCTACCCCGCTGAACGATCCCCTGGAAAGGATTTCTACCACTCTGAGTTACAAAGTCTTCTGTCAACTATGCACCCAGTTTGGCATCACTGAATCTGACGCTTTGCTCCCTGGAATAAATGACACTGCTGATAGGCCGCCCCACGGCTTCATCACAGTGAACCGCCAAATGTGCTTGAGTGGAGCGATTCCCCCGTTTAATGACTGTCTCCGAGAACTTCTCCTTCGATTATCTATCTCCCCTTTTCAACTTCATCCTAATGGCTACGCCATCCTGCTGGGACTGTGTGTGCTTTTTAGGAGAATGCTGGACCGTTTCCCCAGTTTTGGAGAAATTTGCTTTCTATGCTCATTTACAAAGACCAAAGACCATCCCTCTATCACAGTTGTAAGGAGTGCCAGGAATCGTAAACTGATTATTGGTCTTCCCGAAAGCGTTCCTGGGTTTCCGAGCCAGTTTTTCTTTATTCGTTGTCCCCCGGGATTTTACGCCATTTGGAGAGTGGGAAGTACGATTATCTATCTTTTCCCTGTGTTTTCTAAATTCTTTGAAGTCCAAATTGTCAAGTGTTAACTTCTTTTTCTACTGTTTCAGCGCTTCCTTCCCCCTCTAGGGAACCTCGTCACAAGATTACCTTTGAGAGGCTTATGGCCGTGCCGGTTGAGGAGAGGAGTGTTCAATTTCTATTGAGAGATGAGTTCCTCCACGAATTTGGACTCTTACATCCTTCCCGTTCCACTCAGCCACATGAAGTCCATGATTCTCCTGCTGAGGAGTCAGATGCCCCTGTTCCTGCTAGAGAACTTTTACAGCAAAATCTTACTGTTGAGACTTCATTGGTAAAGTGTTCTACTTCTACCGACATTGCTGGACCGTCCAGTAAGTTAGCACTTGCCCCGGTTGTTGAAGAGGAGGAAAATCTTCACACTCTTGAAAAGACGGCTGAGGTGGAAGTTGAAAAAGAGAATTCTCCCCTGCACCATGGCGATGATACTTTTGATAGTCTAAGCGACATCATGATAACCTCTCAGGAGCTTTTTAAAGATGATGTTTCTAAAGTGGTCCCTCCTGTTGTCGAAGCAACTTCTTCTTTGCAACAAACCACAACGCCTTCCACACAACTTATTGCCATTTCTACACCCAAAAGTGGTTTGTAGTCTGATGCGCGTAGTTTGCACATCACACACACTTAGAATTTTGGCACTTATATGCACTTAGCTTCTTCAACTTGAGGATTTCTAAAACTGGTTTTTTTCTTCAATTTCAGGTTCTCTGATGGGGCGAAGCGGCTCTTACTACAACAAATTCCAGCGTTACGGAAGCCGTGAGGCTTATGACTTTAGGAGTTATATCGGTGCTGTGAAGGAAACTGATGAGGAGAGGGCTGCCAGAAAGGCTCACGAGAGGCGAGCTCATGAAGAGCGTCGCCGGAGAGAAGACGAGGAATACTATGGGAATAGGGACGAGCGACGTGACTCTTCCCGCAGAAGCGACGACCCTTATAAGAGGAAATCTTACGATGACAGGGGGAAGAGTCACACTTCCGATGAGTCCAGCAAACGGGTCAGACTTGACGAGAAAGATACATCTAATATCTTGGAAAAGACTACCGCTTCTATTCCTCCTAATACATCTTCCGGTTCCCCTGCCCTTAAGGAATCTAACATCCAGACAATCATTAATAGGCCACAGTACCAAGCTGGAGATGGTCCTCCCACACTCCAGAGTCGATTTCCGAATTGGTGTCTGAAAGGAGTGCGTTTTGATTTGGATTTGGTCCCCATTGATAAGCAGGCGATGCTGAAAAATGTCGATGCTGTGAAACTTGACATCGAAAGAATGTCTGGATGGCAGAAGCTGGTTGATGAACTTCAAAGGGTCAACCATCTGAACCTTGAGGCGATGATGACCATGGAAAATGATAAATCTGAGTGGGACAAATGGCGTAAGCAGCATGATGCGGAGATGAAAAGCATTAGCGATGGTTACGTGAAGCATGAAGCTGAAGTTGAAAGACTTAAAAAAGAGCTCGCTACTTCTTCCACTTCTTATTCTCAGAAAGAAGAAATGCTTCAAAAACAAGTTCGAGACGCCCATGCTGCTCAGAGAGATATTGAGGTGAAACTCGAAGCAGAACAGCAGGTTACAAGAAAATACCGCGATGATGCCGTCCAACTTCGAGAGAAAGTCAGCTCTCAAGACTTAGAAATTATAAGACTGCAATCTCAGCTACTGAAGGCTGAAAGAGAACGTGATGAAGTTCTTTCTGGTAAAGCTGCGGCCGAAGAATCCCATAAGGCGACCATAGCCACCGTTGACGCAACTCTGTTCGACTTTTATATGCATTGTGTCCTGGGGCGTGGGAGCCTTTCATTTTTGGGACCAGAATATGAAGTCACCTTAGCGGAAGTATGGGAGGCAATCATTGACTTATTTGGTGGCGCCGGATTTTCTGAAACAGATCTTCAAGCTACCTACTTAAGTGAGAGCGATCGCGCTGCCCTTGCCAAAGGGAAAGAGCAGCTTATCCGAGTGCGGGCCGAGGCGACGGGAGAGAAGCTTCCTGAGAAAGAAACACCTCCTATTGCTCCTGCTTATACTTCGGCTTTAGCTCATGCGGATATTACTGGCTCTAGTTCTCATTCCACGCCTCCCGCTAAGGTTGACAAAGAAACTGTAACCACCCCTACAGAGGAAGAGGCAATGAAGGACTTCCAAGCTCGGGAATTTGAGATTGACCTCGCTAAACCGGCTTCTCCAGGTAACTTTGACGATTCACGGTCTTCTTTTTTCTCGGAGAATACTGATTTTGATTTCTTTTATTATGCAGCAGTCGCGTCGGAAACTGCACCAATTCTTCCTTCTTCAGCTGTCGTTCCTCCTCCTTCTCAAGTTATATCTCTTCCAGCTTCTCGACCAGGTTCACAGGAAGAACCAATAGCAGCCCTTCAAGGTTTAGACGAACCACTTGCTTCCGAAGAACAGAAGGCAGAAGGTCTGGAAGATAGCGAGAAGACCCCGGAGCAGTCTTTTGATTATGACACAAAGCTTTCTACATTTCTTGCTCCGGGGAGTGAGTCTTCTTCCAAGAAGAAGGGGAAACGTGTGGTTTCGAAGAAAGGAAAGAAGAGTTCTTCTGCTGCTGGGGATGAGGCAGAGATTGATCCGGCTGAGTCTCTTTCTCCTTCTTCTCCGATACGGCCTACGAAGCTAATTACCAGGCCGGGTAAAAGCTCCAAGGGTGGGAAGAAGGGGAAATGAGTTTGATTTTGCATTTTCTGCTTTTTGTATTGACCGGGGATTGTGCGGATACCGGTCTCCGCTTCTTTTTGTAACCTGTACAATGTAAAAAAATTCTCATAGTGTTGAAATAAATAGATATTTTTCTTGTACAAATCCTTGTGTATGTAGGAATACATCTGTTTTTCATTTGAAGTGTAGAGTAAACGATTCTTTTCACTTGTACGAACTTTTTGTCTGTGTTTCAAGAACGCATTTACTCCACATCTTTATTACGTGATATTGCAATGAACTTGTGGTATGTCGCTTGTATATTACTTTTATTACTGTAACTGAATTGTATAATGCTGCCCCCATACCACAAGTATATTGTAATATTTCTTGCTTTCACAAGACCGATACTCTTATTTTAGAGAATAACTTTCCACTTTTTCAGGGAAGAATTACTCTGCTTTTAATAGAGTATATCTTGTCTTTGGAGAAATTTTTATTTTCTTTTTCTTCCTGAAGAACACTTCGACTTCTGGGAATGATCACTTTTATTTGTTTGAAAGTGAATTTTCCTACACAGTGAAATGAGCTTCTGAAGAAGGTTTTGATTTTTGTGCCCCAGTAAAGGGTTTATTTTTGGTACTTCAAGCAAGGTGAAGTACGCCTCTGAAGAGGTCTTTTGGTCTCCGAAGAGAAGCGATTTTGGTCTCCGAGGAGAAGCAATTTTGGTCTCCGAAGAGAAGCCATTTTGGTCTCCGAAGAGAAGCAGTTTTGGTCTCCGAAGAGAAGCAGTTTTGGTCTCCGAAGAGAAGCAGTTTTGGTCTCCGAAGAGAAGCAGTTTTGGCATTTCATCTTTGGTGAAGTGGCTCTCCGAAGAGAAGCATTTTGCACTTCTTCACGGGTGAAATGTGCCTCCGAAAAGGGCTTTTTAGTATTTCATCACTGGTGAAGTGGGTCTCCGAAGAGAAGCATTTTGCACTTCTACACGGGTGAAATGTGCCTCCGAAAAGGGCTTTTGCCTCCGAAGAGGGCTTGTGCCTCCGAAGAGGGCTTGTGCCTCCGAAGAGGGCTTGTGCCTCCGAAGAGGGCTTGTGATTGCCTGGAAGTTACTTTCTCATGGTCGGAGGGGTCCATGGGACAGGCGTAAGTTGTTTGATTGGATGTTTGTTTGTACAAACGATCGCAATCAATTAACAAGGTGCCCCTTTGGTAGTCCCACCGATCTTTTTGATTGAGGAAAGCTCTCCATTTATTGGCGTGCCTCGTTAGAGGGCTTTGTTGACCCTTGGGAAGGAGTATCAGTTGGTTGGTGTGCCAGGAAGGTTGCGTCTTAGGGGCAAGTAGATCCATGGGATGGACACAAGCTGCCTGATCGGATGCATCACAATCAGTTAGCGAGGGTCTTATTCCTTCTGCTTGGGAAGGTATCCCTTTAGTGGATCTACCTGCTTTCCTGTTGAGAGGCATACCTCCCTTTGGCTGCTTCCATGTTTGTTCGCTCATGTTGTATCATCATCCGCCAATCTGCGATCCTTTATCATCGTTTCCAAGCGCGTGTTCCTTTCTTTTGCAAGTAAATCGCTTTATCCGAAGAAGTAGACTTCACTGTTGAATGACTCCACAGAGTAAACGCAAGTTATTTGGTTGGATGTCTTTTTATATCAACGATCGCAACCAGTTAACGAGGGCTTGACATAGTGGAGCCGTCAACTTTTTATGTGAAGTTCCTCTTGTATGGGATTTGAGTTTGAAATTTTTGTTGCTTGAAATTTGCTTTAATAAATGATTTGTAAGGCTCGCTTAGCTTTGTGATGGGTGAGCTTTGCTTTAATGACCTGCAGTATTAGATCGATATTTTAGCAATACATTTAGAGTATTTACACATCGAAATATAACAGGCATTTTATAATAGAAAACACAATGCATAGTTTTTCATTATTGAGTCACGCTGATTTCTCAGCGGTTTACAATGCAGAAGTTACACATCCATCATTATCTTTACAAATTCAAGCAATGCTGTTAAGTAAAAATGAATGCTAGTTATTGTTGTTTCAGAATCTCCAAGCTGGATTTCCATTTGTGCTTGATTCATAGCTTTTGGATTTTTATGCCAGAGAAAGTGGGAGATGGCCCAGCCGCAGTTTTGTGGGTAATTAGTAGTCATCCCGACTTCTGCTTGCTGGGTATGGTCCCCCTATGATAGCATTAATGACAAGCTTTTCTGAATCTTGCACTGCAGTGTTGTTGTGAGAGTCGGATTGATGGGTAGGGTGTTGTTGATCCCGAGTGGATGAGGTTGGATCGACTCCGCTTCTTTTAACGTATTGTTGGAGTTTACCCTTCTCTAGCAATTCTTCAATCACCTTCTTTAATTGGCGACATTGGTCAGTGTCATGGCCAGGTTGATTGTGAAATTGGCAGAATTTTCCATTACGCTTTGCCCCTCTCGTCATCTCAGGTGGCTTAGGATACCTGACAACGTCTTTTGTTGCAAAAAAGATATTTCTTGGTGTATCAGTTAAAGGAGTAAAGTCCGAAGGATTAAAGCGGCGAGGTTTCTTTTCATTTCCCTGGCTTTTTCCTCCTTCATTCTCCCTTTTCTGACTTTCAGATTCTCTTTTCTTAGGTGGGACATTGTCATTATCAGTCTGGGCAATAACCACTTTCGATGTTGCAGAAAGGCTTTCAAGGCGAATGAACTCATCGACCTTTTTATAAAATTTATCAAGTGAGTTCGGTTCTTTCATCTTTAGCCATATCCCAAATTTACTCGATTTATCAATGGCTCGCATCAAATAAGTCAGGATCATGCGTGGTTCCGCATTTTCTACTTCGGCTAAAGCTATATTGAAACGGCTCAAGAAAGATTTGATCGATTCTCCGAGCGCTTGTTCCAGGTTAGACAGTGACATTATATCTTTAGCTTTTGAAGCGTACAATCTGAACTGTTCTTTAAACTTTTGCGTTAAGTCGGAGAATTTATCCACAGATCGAACTGGAAGCTTTGTGAACCAAAGAAAAGCCACACCTTCCAGGTATACTGGAAAGTACCGACACTTGATCTCGTCTGATGCTCTTGCACCAGTCATATGCCAATCGTACTTGTAGAGGAAATGATTAGGGTCATTGGTTCCCCTATAGGCTTGGATAGTAGGAGGTGAAAATTTCCTTGGAAACTCCGCTCTTAGGATCCTTTCAGTAAACGGAGTTCTGCTTGGCGCAAATCCCCAGTCAGCCTCATCCTCTTCCCTTTGCATGCTCTCTTTCATGATGCGGCCAACCATTTCAGACAGGTACTCTTTATTGTTCAAAGACACCTCCGGGCAAGTATTAGTTCTTCCCTCGGAATTTTGCCCGGGCATATGCTCATGACAAGTTGGTTGCGGCATAGAACCATCAGCTTGGAAAGGTGGCATTTCAGGAAGAGTAGTTCGATGGTTTTCTGGTTGACGATTTGCCCCGAGCAGAGCAGTTAATCTATCCATCATCAAAGCGTTTTGAGTTTCAATTCGTTGGTATAATCCAGAAACTGCGTCATCCAATTCAGCCCTGGTGACCCCAACGGTTGGAGTTGCTTGGTCTGTTATTGGGGAAGCGGAAGTTCCTTCGTGAGCATTTCCGGATCTGATAGGTCTACCTCTTCTTCCAGGAGCCATTATTTCGGATCTGGTTTTTAAGAGAGGTTCTTTTTATGAGTCTTTGCGAAGCGACAGTGGATGATCGCCTGAGTTGGGTTCTCAGTGAAAGCACCAAAATGTTAACGGTAAAAAGTGAACGCTAACACCCGGTGTGTGTAATAGAATTATGAAAGCACCACCCGTTGGTACCGGAACAGAATATAAGCTGAAAATAGCAGAAAAGCGGTAAATGAACAACAGATTTATAGTGGTTCGGCCCGTAATTGAGCCTACATCCACTTTATAGTCTTTTATTGCTGATTCGGTTACAATTTGATACAATATCTTTCTAAAAACGATACAACTTGATCATGAAAGCACTCTTGACTACTAGCTCGATCTTTGATGATGAAACTCGACGAATCCGTGTTGGATGTTAGGAGCTCTTCTCGAAGATTGTTGTAGTGTCTCGAATGCTTGAAGATCTTTGATTGCTGAATGAGAGGAGGCTTCGACAGCGTAACGGCGCTTGGAGAAATGAATGGCCAAAAGTCCTCTCCAAGTTGGAAGTGATGGGGTATTTATAGGAGCTGATTTGGACATAGGAAATTTTTCTAAGTCTTTAAGTCGTAGCCGACTTAGGGTAGGTCGGTGACGAGTTAAGGGATAGGGTTAGGTCGGTGACGAGTTAAGGGATAGGGTTAGGTCGGTGACGAGTTAAGGGATAGGGTTGTTCTGGGCCCATCCTGTGGCTGTCTTTGACAAGTATTAAGTCGTAGCCGACTTATCAGACCTTAACTCGTAAGACCTTAACTCACAGCCTTTAAGTCGTAAAAACACTAAGTCGTAACCCGTTAGGTCGGAACCTTCTTAAGTCGGAGCATTTCATAACTCGGAATCTTCCTTAGGTCGTAGCCTTTAGGTCGCAACACTACTAGGTCGCGGAGTCTTTAGGTCGCAAGCTTCCTTAGGTCGCGACTTCCCTTAGGTCGTGACATTCCTGTAGCCTTAGGTCGCAAGGTCTTCTGTAGCCTTAGGTCGCTGGGCAAGTTAAGTCGCTGAGTCCTAGGTCGTAGACATTTTAGGTCGCAGACTCCTTAACTCGCAGGCACTTTAACTCGTACATTGTTAGGTTGTGATGTCCTTAGGTCGTGAGGTCCTCTTGAGTCGTCAGTTCTCATGAGTCGCAGATCCTCATGAGTCGTAAGAGTGATGAGTCGTAGGACCTCATGAGTCGCTAGTTCTCATGAGTCGTACATCTCCATGACTCGTTGAACCTGATGAGTCGTAAGCCCTATGAGTCGTAAGACCTCATGAGTCGCCAGTTCTCATGAGTCGCCAGTTCTCATGAGTCGTACATCTCCATGACTCGTTGAACCTGATGAGTCGTACAGACCTTGACTCGCTGAACCATCTGGACCATGAGTCGTAGACTCCTTATCTCGTAAGTCCATGAGTCGTAGACTCCTTATCTCGTAAGTCCATGAGTCGTACAGCTCATAAGTCGTAAGGCCATGAGTCGTAAGGCCATAAGTCGTAGAAATTTAGGGGTTAACAACTACTTAGGTCGTAAGTCGTCGAGTCCCCTTAGGTTTTAGGCTTTTTAACTCGTAAGTCGCTGCTAAAAGGGAGTTAACAGGTAGCTTGCGTCTGCTCCATGTGTAACGACCCGATATTTTCAACCATTCGCATCCATTATAAGTGTATAGGTAGACAATCATGCCGGAATAGATTTGCTCAAAATACCGTGTTGTAAATAAAAATTTGGCAAATCTCAGAATATACAGTAAATAAATATAATCACAGATCACAGACACAGAGTAAAATAATGCAGCAGAAGTAAAAGAAATAGTAGTTCATGAAGCTACTATATAAATATATCAGAGTTACATAAGATATAACAAAAGAAATAGAGAACAACAGAAGTCTCAATATAATAACCAAGTACAAGCTGAGTAGAACAACAGAACAGAAATAGATAGGACCAGACAAGCAGACAATCTCCAGCGATTCAAATCTCCGAGAGAGTGGAAATCCAAATCTGTGAATAACTCTGGCTGACCCAAGCGTAAAGCAAAACACAAAACACTCGAGTCAGGACAATATATACTTATACAATGTAAACCAACTCAAGTGAACTGTAATAAGGGTACAAGTAACTTAAAGAATGCTTGGGATCGCCCATTCTTTAAGGATCCGTTAAACTATCTACTATGTAGTAATATTCGCTATTATAATAATGTCTAATATAAAATAAACATACTTTTTAATAGCATCAAGGGGTTACCCATATAGCCCTTAACACGTAATAGTCCCAGTAGTCTATCCAGTATTAGCATACTCCCAAAATGGGGGCTACCCTCGATACTCCACATGCTACGGGAGAAATCACAAATCGTAGTAAAGCTCGATATGGTAGGTGACACGGCACAACTAGGCAATGCCAGGGTAGATATACCAATTACGCACACGGACTGATGGAGCGCATAGCAGCCACTACCGTCCACCTCGAACAACACTCCCAAATCAAGGGTGGCCACCAAAATCACAAAGTAATAGAATGGTATCGAAGAAGTGCGTCCGATAAGAGGTGCTACCTCACTGGTCCGAGATCGCTCCTGTTTTAGCCACCTTATGCCAACTCACGGGAGTCGGGTCTACGTATATACCTGAGGATCGTCGCCACCATCCTACTTCATTCTGGAAACTCCACCGCGTATACGGTTGTCAAAGTGGTTTTCGGTATCGACAGAGAGTATGTCCAAATCCGATCCCGGTCTCTTTAACAACCAATCGTTATTATAACCCGTGGTTATAACTTTTAAAACAATACTTTACTTCAAAATAAAATATCATTTCAAAACCATATATTTATCAAAATAAAGATTAAATCAATTCCAAACCATTTCCATATATTTAAAATATCATATCATTTCAAAACTTCATTTCAAATCATTTCAATATATCAAAATATCATATCTTTCCAAAACTTCATTTCAAATCATTTTAATATATCAAATATCAATCTTTCCAAATCTTCATTTCAAATCATTTTAATATAATAAAATATCATATCCTTACAAATCCAAATATTCAACTTTAAATACCTTTTAAATTCAAAGATATCGTTCATTTACTATCATTTCAAATCACCTTTAAATAGTTTATATTCCAATCAAAATAATTCATTTAAACCTTTTAAAAGTGTAATTATTATATTTTCAAATCAAGTATTCAATTTCCAAAGTTTCAAACCATTCTGAGTTCGTTTACTAAGTCAAAAACCATAATTATTAAAATTTCAGCCTTTCGCAGCATTTAGAAAAAGCTGTTATAAGTTATACTTGAAAACATTTTTATTCGGCAAAGACAGCATTTAAAACTGCTGTTAACTCTCAGTTTTTAGTTAAATTATAGTTCAAAATAGAAAAGACAGCATTTCAGAAGTGCTGCGGTAACTCAGATTTCAAAACAAAGGTTTTATTTGATTTCAGCAAAGACTGCAGACCACTATAGCATTTCCAGAGAATGCTATAATAGACCTGAGTTCAATATTAGCCTATAAGTTCAATTATAGCAACTACAGCATTTCAGAAATGCTGTAATAGCTCCTTTTTACACAATTTTAGTTCAATTCAGAAACTATAGCATTTCTGAATGCTATTAAAAGTTAATCCCAGATTTTAGTGTATTTCCAGCAACTAAATAACTTCAATTTAAAACACATAAACATGTTAAAAATCATATTTTAACATTTAAAATGTTCATTAACATATCATTTAACATATATCCTTTTCACAATAAATTTCTTATAATTAAATCCAATTTTCAACAATTTACTTAATAAATTTAAGTGTAAAAGTTTCCAATTCTTCACATTTCAACAAATAACTTAACACTTCAAATTTAAATTACCATTTCACAAATTTAACTAAATTTCCAATTTTATTTAATTAACTTAAACCTTTAATTAAAACCAAATTTCACATTTCCAAGTCAAGTTATATTTTAAAAGATCACTTTTAAACATTCATTTATTTAACCACTTAAATTCATAGAAAAATCAATAATACTTTAATAAATCACTTAAATTCAAATTTAATCAAATTATCATATTTTACCATTTTCCAAATATAATTAAATTTCCATTTTATTTATATAACTTAAATATCATTTTTAACCAAATTTCCAAATTTCCAAAACTTAAGTTATATTTCAAAAAGTCCAGTTAAACCATTCATTAATTACATTTTTAACACATAGAAAAATCATAATTTCTTTATTTTAAAACATTTCAAAATATATTTAAATCAAATTTCATAAATTTATAATTTTTAAAATACTTAAAAATATCCAAAACACTTTATAAAATAACCACGGGCCTGTATATAGTTTTCTAGCCTAGGTCAAGTGATACAGATATGTATCATTTCAATCCGCAGTTTAAAAAGAAAAATCCAGGTTCTATCATTTCAAACCCGCAATCCCAAGTTAAGATAAATTAAATAAAAACCATTCAGGCCTATCATTTCAGCCGATAATGATTTTTCCCTATTCTAATGTCCATTCGGGTATGTATCATTTCAACCCATAGTGATTCTAGTCTACAGGGAACTTGCAGTGTGATAAGCAGATATAAATGAACAAAATACATTATATAATAGTAACAGATGATATAACAGGTGTATAAACATCATATGATCATAACATAGTCAAGTATAACATGATAATATATTTCTACAGATTCACAGGGTGTCAATTTACTAGTTATATAGGTACATATTGTCTGGTGAGAATAACTCACCTTTTAAAGCTGGAGATTAGCGATCAAAACACATAGAATAAATTCCAGAAAGCACAACAAGCACGATATAGCATGACTTTTGATTTGAATGAATGGAGAGCCTTGATATTTATCTTGTAAACAATAACCAAACAAGACAATATAAACATAAATATTCAACGCAAACAATGTTGAAACAATGAAGATAAGAAGCAACAACGGAATAGATTACTTGACCATGCTCAAACCATTCAAAAGCTCGAACAAGGGGTTCATTTTCTCAGCCGTGATGATGATGAGTGTGGGAGAGACAAGGTTAACTCCTCGGATACATAAGACAAAACAATACAAACAATGGTGAGGTTTCAAACCAAAACTACGATAAACTATGCTAGAAATAACTTAATAAAACCAAGCTGAAATGCTTTGCACTTGATTCTGACACTCCATAGGCTCGGCCAGAGGTGGAGTACAGGGCTAAGGCAATGATTTTGGGTCAGGTCTGGGTTGCTAAGGTCGGTCAACCATGAGTTTGTTGATGGCAAAAGTTATGGAGATGGAACATCAACACAACAAGGTATTACAACTAATAACATCACAAGTTTCAAGCCAAATAGGGCTCGACCAAGGCCTCTATGGTCACGGCCAGAGGAGTGGGACCCAACGTGATGACGTGGCATAGGGTCTAGGTGGTGCTGGAGGTGGTGGAGGTGGAGTAGGTGGCGGCTATGGGTGGTGGAAGTGGAGTAGGTGGAAGCTTGTGCTCGGCTAGGTCAAAATGTTGGAGTTTTGTGGATTTGGTGAAGGAGCTACCACCTAGGGTGGCACAGCTAGGGATGGTCAGTGGGGAGGAGGTGCTGGTGGCGTGCTCAGGTGATGGTGGTAGCGGCATGGGATGGAGAGGAGCATGGCCGATCCTATTGCCAAGGAGATCAAGTGCAATTTAATAAGAGAAAGAAAATAAAAGTAGAAAAGGAAAAGAAGTTTTTACCAAACTTGAACAAGAGGATGATGGCCGAATTTTTTTAGAAATGAGATGAGAAATGATGTACGTGAATGAAGAATGGAGGTAGGCAGCTGAAGTATGTGTGTAGTTATGGCTAATTGATTTGTAAAAGTAAGTTAAAATGTGAAAAGGAGGGAAAATCAAAAGTCATTGGAAATAGAAAGTCACAAACCCTTTCAATTTACCTTTAATTATTTATATAAGTTTACATTACTGAATTAATAATATTATCAGATGAAATTTCGAAATTTTTAACAGAATATAGAAATATATATAATAATTATTAATTATATAAAGGCAAATTAAGGAAAATAGTTAAAAATAGTGAACTAGACTAGAAAATTTGAAACTGAATGAAATAATTTTAGAAAATTCATATGAGCTTGTAATATATTTTTAAACATAAATAATAACATAAAATAAAAATATATTCACAAAATAAATATTTAAAATTTAATTTACATATAATTTTTAATGAAGAAAATAGCAGAAAATAGGAAAACAGCCTTTAAAAATAGGAAATCATCATAGTAAATTTTGGAAAAATTCCATTATTATTTTTGAAAATATCTAGAGGTGAAAATATACATAAATTAACATATTGACACATATTAAAATAAAATATAACAAAGAAAAGTAATTTATACAATTTAAAATAGACAAAATTGTCAAATAAACAGTTTATACTCAAAATTGAAATGTACATAACTTTTGCAGTTTAACTCCGTTTTCAACGAAATGAAAAGCAGTATCCAAGTTATTAAATCTAATTTTAAAATAAAAGATAAAATTTCAAATTTCAAATATTTAAAATTTAAATTTAAAAGTCAAAGTTTGACTATTTTAACCAAAATTCACTTTTGGAAAATTATTCTATTCAGTCATATTTGGAATTCTAATCCATATCAAAATCAAAGTTTATATTTAAAATAACAAAATTTTTTTTTTCATAAATAAAGCTTTTAAATCTGGAAATATCAATTTAAAAATAATTTTAAAATACAGGGTTGTTACACTCTCCCCCACTCAAAACTTTTCGTCCCCGAAAAGGAACGAGGTACGGGAAAGCACAGAAAAAGATATAGTGAAATAAGATTAAAATAAGATGACAAGGAGATTTAAATTACACCTGATAACTATTGTTATAGGTAAGTTTAACAAGAGAGAGGTGATCAAATCAAGAACACAAACACGAAAAGATCCTCTAGAGTCTGAATCACCCTTTTCAGTTGACCGACGGTCTATGAATGGAAAAACAGTGTTCAGATCTAGATGAGTAACAAACATTATCAAAGATTATAGAAAGATTTCTAAATAGACTGGTATAAGCAATAGCCTTCCCATTCTGTAACAAGATAAGGGAAATAAGGACAACCAAAATATAGTTTGGAAAAAACAAAATAAGATAATAAATTTGAAACCATAATGCTTTGAAATCATAACAATTTAGGGATGTTTATCATTTGGAAATCATACTACTAAAATCATAACACTTTGGAAATGTTATTCTTTAACAAAACATAATACTTAGAAAATCATAACACCTTTTAAAAATAATCTCTATTTAAACCATTTTAATTCAAGGTCAAATAATATTCATTTTAAAGTTGTAACATTTCTAAGTTCATTCAATTTTAAACATTTCCAAAACACTGTATTTTCAAAACAGCAGCACTTATAAAATGCTACGGTAGATATATTAATATTTCAAATCAGTTTAATATCAGAAATATTTATTTGGATATCATTTAACTTATGACTTATTAAAACACTTTTATGAATGGAATATCCAAATTAAACTATACTTCGTTTATTAAGTCAAAAGTTCACTATTTTACTTAACTCTTAATTTAACACATAACCTAACACTTTATTTAAAATACCCATTTCATAAATAGATATTCCTTTAATAAGTTACACTTAAAATTCCATTTGAAAACCAAATTCTCAATTATCAAATTTAGTGATGTTAAAATACATTTTAACTATTTAAATCATAATTATTCATTTTTTTAAGACATACCTATTTCATAAATAAAATATTTATCCTAGCAAATATATCAATCAAATTTCTTTACACATTTATTCATTTAGACATCAATTAAACTATGAATTCAAGTTAAATAAACTTTATTATCAAAAGTCCAATTCAAATGTATTTTATTTTATCTATTCAAAGATACATTATTTATTATACAACATATTCATTTCAGGAAATAACCTTTATTAAAATTCCTAGGTTAGACTTAAGGTTCCATAGTAAATCAAATTTGATTATTAAGTTATTTAAATAAAATCTCTTTAAATTCCTTTTTCACTATTTACCTCTGTTAATCTTTTATAACTAAAATTTAAGTGTATAACATGTATTATAACCACTCAAATTTTATTTATAAAAATCCTTTTTATATTGTATATTATCCAATTCCATATTCAACTTCTATGTAATTTAGGTAAGTTATATTGAAATGAAATTGTGTGTTATACAAGTAAAACTTTCTAATTCAATTATCTCAAGTTTGAATCATTTATTCAAATTTTTGATTTTTCTTCTTATAACTGAAATTATTCTTTAAAATAAAATTTAAGAATTAAACTTCTGATTCCCTTCAAACCACTTAGAGATAAGTAATTATATATACATAATATGTCAAATCAAATTTAAATCATATATCTATATATATTATAATCCAGTCATATTTTAGAAATTCAAATCAATTAGATTTTCCAAAACAAAGGTGTAGCAAGACTACAGAATGGTTTCTTCACTTCGAAACTCGAAAATGAACGTCGATGATGCTGTAGTCATCACCGAAATTATTTTCCAGCGACAAAGAGAAGAGCACTTAATTTTTAAACTTTAAAATCCTTTAGAGACAAATTTTTATTCAAAATACTTTAAATAATATCCTTTTAAAAATTTTAAACACAAGGTTTGAAACCATCGGAAATTAAATTCTTTAAATTTCTTGTTTTAAATTCATTTCAGTTCCCAAATAAATTTATAAACAACTATTTATAAATTCATTTGTAGAACAATAAATGATAAATCAAGTATTATCATTTCAAATTATCCATTTAAATCAATTTATTAAGTTCCATAAAATTTTCTTATATATCAAGATTTATTTTATTAACCAAATTTTAAAATAATATTGTGTCAGTTTGTTCTGTCAAAGTGTTTTAGAAATCCTATCGATAGCGTTGATCAGACGAATCGATCGGAAACCCAAATCAACATCAACAACTCAAACAACACAATATATAATAAAATATAGATTTAAAAGTACAATTCAAAATGTTGGAGATAGTTTAGAAACAAAGACAAGATGATTAATTAACAAAATATGAAGATGGATAAGCTTAGATAAATCGCGGGCAACCTTAACCGGGTCAACCGTGACTTAATGAATAAGAGCAAATGTGGATTTTCCTGGGGTAAATCTACATCCGATCTCAAGAGATAGAGTTTGGAATAACAAAAGATATTAGCATCTAAACCAAGGATAAATATAAATCTCTGGTGAATCGATGCAAATTTGTAAAGGAGTTTTCCCCCTTTTTCAAGAAAATTAGAATATTGGCGAGACAGCCAATTCACTATAAAGATCATTCGAAGTGGAGTTATGTGATACTCCAAAATCAAAAGAAGATGAATAGTGAGGGACAAGAATGAATTTTGAAACCGCAGGGAACGTTCCAAAAATTCAAAGGAAATTCGAATCAAGAGGAAAAGATTCAAACTCGAACGAAAGTGATTCTGGAAATAAATCTACTCCATATGCTGAGTTTTGCCTCAAAGCCAAAGCTCTGATACCAACTGTAATGACCCGATATTTTCAACCATTCGCATCCATTATAAGTGTATAGGTAGACACTCATGTCGAAATTGAATTGCTCAAAATACCGTGTTGTAAATAAAAATTTGGCAAATCTCAGAATATACAGTAAATAAATATAATCACAGATCACAGAGTAAAATAATGCAGCGGAAGTAAAACAAATAGTAGTTCATGAAGCTACTATATAAATATATCAGAGTTACATAAGATATAACAAAAGAAATAGAGAACAACAGAAGTCTCAATACAATAACCAAGTACAAGCTGAGTAGAACAACGGAACAGAAATAGATAGGACCAGACAAGCAGACAATCTCCAGCGATTCAAATCTCCGAGAGAGTGGAAATCCAAATCTGTGAATAACTCAGGCTGACCCGAGCGTAAAGCAAAACACAAAACACTCGAGTCAGGACAATATATACTTATACAATGTAAACTAACTCAAGTGAACTGTAATAAGGGTACAAGTAACTTAAAGAATGCTTGGGATCACCCATTCTTTAAGGATCCGTTAAACTATCTACTATGTAGTAATATTCGCTATTATAATAATGTCTAATATAAAATAAACATACTTTTTAATAGCATCAAGGGGTTACCCATATAGCCCTTAACACGTAATAGTCCCAGTAGTCTATCCAGTATTAGCATACTTCCAAAATGGGGGCTACCCTCGATACTCCACAGGCTACGGGAGAAATCACAAATCATAGTAAAGCTCGATATGGTTGGTGACACGGCACAACTAGGCAATGCCAGGGTAGATATACCAATTACGCACACGGACTGACGGAGCGCATAGCAGCCACTAACGTCCACCTTGAACAACACTCCTAAATCAAGGGTGGCCACCAAAATCACAAAGTAATAGAATGGTATCGAAGAAGTGCGTCCGATAAGAGGTGCTACCTCACTGGTCCGAGATCGCTCCTGTTTTAGCCACCTTATGCCAACTCACGGGAGTCGGGTCTACGTATATACCTAAGGATCGTCGCCGCCATCCTACTTCATTTTGGAAACTCCACCGCGTATATGGTTGTCAAAGTGGTTTTCGGTATCGACAGAGAGTATGTCCATATCCGATCCTGGTCTCTTTAACAACCAATCGTTATTATAACCCGTGGTTATAACTTTTAAAACAATACTTTACTTCAAAATAAAATATCATTTCAAAACCATATATTTATCAAAATAAAGATTAAATCAATTCCAAACCATTTCCATATATTTAAAATATCATATCATTTCAAAACTTCATTTCAAATCATTTCAATATATCAAAATATCATATCTTTCCAAAACTTCATTTCAAATCATTTTAATATATCAAATATCAATCTTTCCAAATCTTCATTTCAAATCATTTTAATATAATAAAATATCATATCCTTACAAATCCAAATATTCAACTTTAAATACCTTTTAAATTCAAAGATATCGTTCATTTACTATCATTTCAAATCACCTTTAAATAGTTTATATTCCAATCAAAATAATTCATTTAAACCTTTTAAAAGTGTAATTATTATATTTTCAAATCAAGTATTCAATTTCCAAAGTTTCAAACCATTATGAGTTCGTTTACTAAGTCAAAAACCATAATTATTAAAATTTCAGCCTTTCGCAGCATTTAGAAAAAGCTGTTATAAGTTATACTTGAAAACATTTTTATTCGGCAAAGACAGCATTTAAAACTGCTGTTAACTCTCAGTTTTTAGTTAAATTATAGTTCAAAACAGAAAAGACAGCATTTCAGAAGTGCTGCGGTAACTCAGATTTCAAAACAAAGGTTTTATTTGATTTCAGCAAAGACTGCAGACCACTATAGCATTTGCAGAGATAATATAATAGACCTGAGTTCAATATTAGCATATAAGTTCAATTACAGCAACTACAGCATTTCAGAAATGCTGTAATAGCTCCTTTTTACATAATTTTAGTTCAATTCAGAAACTATAGCATTTCTGAATGCTATTAAAAGTTAATCCCAGATTTTAGTGTATTTCTAGCAACTAAATAACTTCAATTTAAAACACATAAACATTTTAAAAATCATATTTTAACATTTAAAATGTTCATTTACATATCATTTAACATATATCCTTTTCACAATAAATTTCTTATAATTAAATCCAATTTTCAACAATTTACTTAATAAATTTAAGTGTAAAAGTTTCCAATTCTTCACATTTCAACAAATAACTTAACACTTCAAATTTAAATTACCATTTCACAAATTTAACCAAATTTCCAATTTTATTTAATTAACTTAAACCTTTAATTAAAACCAAATTTCACATTTCCAAGTCAAGTTATATTTTAAAAGATCACTTTTAAACATTCATTTATTTAATCACTTAAATTCAAATTTAATCAAATTATCATATTTTACCATTTTCCAAATATAATTAAATTTCCATTTTATTTATATAACTTAAAAATCATTTTTAACCAAAATTCCAAATTTCCAAAACTTAAGTTATATTTCAAAAAGTTCAGTTAAACCATTCATTAATTACATTTTTAACACATAGAAAATCATAATTTCTTTATTTTAAAACATTTCAAAATCTATTTAAATCAAATTTCATAAATTTATAATTTTTAAAATACTTAAAAATATCCAAAACACTTTATAAAATAACCACGGGTCTGTATATAGTTTTCTAGCCTAGGTCAAGTGATACGGATATGTATCATTTCAATCTGCAGTTTAAAAAGAAAAATCTGGGTTCTATCATTTCAAACCCGCAATCCCAAGTTAAGATAAATTAAATAAAAACCATTCAGGCCTATCATTTCATCCCATAATGATTTTTCCCTATTCTAAAGTCCGTTCGGTTATGTATCATTTCAACCCATAGTGATTCTAGTCTACAGGGAACTTGCAGTGTGATAAACATATATAAATGAACAAAATACATTATATAACAGTAACGGATGATATAACAGGTGTATAAACATCATATGATCATAACATAGTCAAGTATAACATGATAATATATTTCTACAGATTCACAGGGTGTCAATTTACTAGTTATATAGGTACATATTGTCTAGTGAGAATAAATCACCTGTTAAAGCTGGAGATTAGCGATCAAAACACACAGAATAGATTCTAGAAAGCACAACAAGCACGATATAGCATGACTTTTGATTTGAATGAATGGAGAGCCTTGATATTTATCTTGTAAACAATAACCAAACAAGACAATATAAACATAAATATTCAACGCAAACAATGTTGAAACAATGAAGATAAGAAGCAACAACGGAATAGATTACTTGACCATGCTCAAACCATTCAAAAGCTCGAACAAGGGGTTCATTTTCTCAGCCATGATGATGATGAGTGTGGGAGAGACAAGGTTAACTCCTCGGATACATAAGACAAAACAATACAAACAATGGTGAGGTTTCAAACCAAAACTACGATAAACTATGCTAGAAATAACTTAATAAAACCAAGCTGAAATGCTTTGCACTTGATTCCGACACTCCATAGGCTTGGCCAGAGGTGAAGTACAGGTCTAAGGCAATGATTTTAGGTCAGGTCTGGGTTGCTAAGGTCGGCCTACCATGAGTTTGTTGATGGCAAAAGTTATGGAGATGGAACATCAACACAACAAGGTATTACAACTAATAACATCACAAGTTTCAAGCCAAATAAGGCTCGGCCAAGGCTGCTATGGTCACGACCAGAGGAGTGGGACCTAAGGTGATGATGTAGCATAGGGTCCAGGTGGTGCTGGAGGTGGTGGAGGTGGAGTAGGTGGTGGCTATGAGTGGTGGAAGTGGAGTAGGTGGAAGCTTGTGCTCGGCTAGGTCAAAATGTTGGAGTTTTGTGGATTTGGTGAAGGAGCTACCACCTAGGGTGGCACGGCTGGGGATGGTCAGTGGGGAGGAGGTGCTGGTAGCGTGCTCAGGTGATGGTGGTGGCGGCATGGGCTGGAGAGGAGCATGGCCGATCCTATGGCCAAGGAGATCAAGTGCAATTTCATAAGAGAAAGACAATAAAAGTAGAAAAGGAAAAGAAGTTTTTACCAAACTTGAACAAGAGGATGATGGCCGAATTTTTTTTAGAAATGAGATGAGAAATGATGTACGTGAATGAAGAATGGAGGTAGGCAGCTGAAGTATGTGTGTAGTTATGGCTAATTGATTTGTAAAAGTAAGTTAAAATGTGAAAAGGTGGGAAAATCAAAAGTCATTGGAAATAGAAAGTCACAAACCATTTCAATTTACCTTTAATTATTTATATAAGTTTACATTACTGAAATAATAATATTATCAGATGAAATTTCGAAATTTTTAACAGAATATAGAAATGTATATAATATTTATTAATTATATAAAGTCAAATTAAGGAAAATAGTTAAAAACAGTGAACTAGACTAGAAAATTTGAAACTGAATGAAATAATTTTAGAAAATTCATATGAGCTTGTAATATATTTTTAAACATAAATAATAACATAAAATACAAATATATTCACAAAATAAATATTTAAAATTTAATTTACATATAATTTTTAATGAAGAAAATAGCAGAAAATAGGAAAACAGCCTTTAAAAATAGGAAATCATCATAGTAAATTTTGGAAAAATTCTATTATTATTTTTGAAAATATCTAGAGTTGAAAATATACATAAATTAACATATTGACACATATTAAAATAAAATATAACAAAGAAAAGTAATTTATACAATTTAAAATAGACAAAATTGTCAAATAAACAGTTTATACTCAAAATTGAAATGTACATAACTTTTGCAGTTTAACTCCGTTTTCAACGAAACGAAAAGCAGTATCGAAGTTATTAAATCTAATTTTAAAATCAAAAATAATATTTCAAATTTCAAATATTTAAAATTTAAATTTAAAAGTCAAAGTTTGACTATTTTAACCAAAATTCACTTTTGGAAAATTATTCTATTCAGTCATATTTGAAATTCTAATCCATATCAAAATCAAAGTTTATATTTAAAATAACAAAATTTATTCTTTTTCATAAATAAGGTTTTTAAATCTGGAAATATCAATTTAAAAATAATTTTAAAATAAAGGGTTGTTACACCGTGGGACCGCTTAACTGTGAGAAAGGAACTTTCAGGCAAAACAAACAAAGCCCTCTTCGGAGACAAAAGCCCTCTTCGGAGGCACACTTCACCAAGTTGAAGTGCCAAACAAACCCCTCTTTGGAGGCACACTTCACCAAGTTGAAGTGCCAAACAAAAGCGCTCTAACGAGGCACAAGCCCTCTTCGGAGGCACAACTCTTCGGAGGAGCCCTCTCTCGAGGCACAAATCAAAAAAGAAAGCACTTCCCAAAGGCATATCAAACAAGCCCTCTCCCGAGGCATAAGCCAAAAAGCCCTCTTCGGAGGCACAAAGCCTTCTTCGGAAGCACTAAACAAGTAAAGCCCTCTAACGAGGCACATCTAAAAACTTCGTCGATGGAACCACCAAAGGGGCACCTTCTCAAAAAGAAGGTTCCAGGCCACAACTGAATACTTATGATTATTTGTACAAACAAATATCCGATAAAACAGTTGACGTCTGTCCCGTGGGCCCATTCAACGATGAAATATAATCAAAGCGTTCTTCAGAAGCACACTTCACTACGTAGGGGAATCCACTTTTCAACAAATAAAAGTGATCATCCCCGAAAGTTGTAGTGTTCTTTAAAAAAAAAACTTCTCCGATACAAGGCATACTCTATTAAAAGTAGAATAATATTTCCTCAAAACGGAAAAATTATTCTATAAAATAAGAGTACAAGCCTTTTCAGAATATTGCAATGAGCCGTGATATGGGGGCATATAACTATATAAAACAACGCTCAAACATCATACCACGAGCTCACTGCAGTATTATATAAAGTAAATAAAGAAACTTGTGCAAAAGCAAGGAATAAATGCAGTCACACATATACTGACAAGAAATTGTACAAGTAAAAACAACCATTTTATTCCATACTATAAATTTTTTGTACATGTGCAGGTTTCAAGCGGGGGCCGGTACCCGCACAATCTCCGGTCAATACATGCAAAAAGCAAAAAGCAAAACAAGAAGCGTAAAGTCAAGCTCATTACTCCTTCTTCACGCCACCTTTAGAGCTCTTGCCCGGCTTGATGATTAGTTTCTGAATCCGGCGTGGACGGGTCGGAGAGGAAGGAGAAGGAGGTGTAGCCGGATCTTCTTCCACTTTTTCTTCTCTAGCAGAAGTGCTTTTCTTCTTCTTCTTCGCAATTGCACGCTTCCCCTTCTTCTTTGAAGAAGACTCACTGCCCGGAGTAAATAGCTCAGATAGCTTTATGTCATCATCATAAGTTTGCTCCGGAGTCTTTTCACCTCCTCCAAGTTCCTCAGCCTTCTGCTCTTGCGAAGCGGGTGGATCATCCAAGCCTCGAAGGGCTTCTATTTGTTCTTCCTGCGATCCCAGCTGAGAAGCAGGAGTGACTTGAAGGGATGGAGGAGGAACAGCTGGAAGAGGAGAAGTCTGCACAACACTTGGAGTTTTCTCTATAGAAGAAGAAAAATTAAAATCAGTATTCTCCGTAAAAAGAGAAGATATTGGATCATCAGGACTTAAGTAATAAGCGAGAAACTCATCAAGCTCAGCCGGGGCGAATGAGTAGTCTACTCGACTTGGATCAACATCGAAGTTACTTGGGAAGTCGGCTTAATCACATCGATTTCAAATTTTTCGGCTTCAATGTCGTCCTGGGTCTTCTCCTCGACTTGAACAGTGGGAGGCTCAGTAATTGCGATTTTAACTTCGGCTTTTGCAGGAGGTGGAGAATAAGAACTAGAGCCAATAGTATCAGGGTCGACCGAAGCCGATGGACGAGCGGGGTCGGTTAAAGGCGCCTTCTCCAAACGCTCTCCGCCTGCTGCTTCGGCTCGCTCCCTAGCAAGCTGCTCTTTTCCCCTGGCAAGGGCAGTACGTGCCTAATCATCCAGATAGTTCGCCTCAAGATCAGCGTCTGCATAGCCAGCACCTCCAAGCATATCAAGTACGGCTTCCCACACTTCAGCCAAATTAATCTCATACTTAGGGCCCAAAAATGAGAGACTACCACGCCCTAGGACGCTGTGCAAGTAAAACTCGAATAAAGTAGAGCTGATATTTGCTTTAGTTGCCTCATGAGATTCTTCAGCTACAACTTTGCCGGCAACTGCCTCATCACGCTCTTTTTCAACTTTAAGAAGTCGAGCTTTTAACATTTCAATTTCCATGTCCTGGGAGCTAGTTTTTTCTCGCAACTGAGCAACATTAGTGCGGTAACTTTCTACAATTTTCTCTTGTGCCACATATCTGGCCTCAGCGTCTCGCTGACTAGCATGAGCATCCCGTACTTGCTTTTGAAGTACCTCTTCCTTTTGAGTAAAAGAGGTGGAAGAGGTGGCAAGATCGTTTTCAAGTTTCTTGACTTTAGCTTCGAGCTCCTCATTATGATCGGCAATGTTTTTCATATCTATATCGTGCTGGTTAAGAACTTTCTTCCATTCAGAATGATCATTTTCCATAGTTAACATGGCTTCGAGATTTGCACGATTAACCCTTTGAAGCTCGTCAACCAGCTTTTGCCATCCAGACATTCTCTCGATGTCAAGCTTAACAGCGTCAAGATTCCTTAGCATAGCCTGCTTATCAATTGGAACCAAATCCAAGTCAAAGCGCACTCCTCTTAAGCACCAATTTGGGAATCGGCTTTGGAGTGTAGGTGGAGCATCCCTTACTTGATACTGAGGCCTGTTAATAATTGTCTGAATATCGGTTTTCTCAAGAGCAGGAGAACCGGAGGGGATGTCAAGAGGGATAGGAGCAGCGGTCTTTTCAGAAATTGCAGACGCCGGTTTTTCATTAAGTTTGGCCCGTTTGCTCGGATCTTCGGCAACATGACCTTTCCCTTTAACATCAGAATATTTTCTTTTATGGGAGTCATCATCCCTTCTTCTTTGCCACTCCTCATAAGTTTGTCTTTCATGAGCTTTTCTGGCAGCTCTTTCTTCATCGGTTTCCCTCGGGGCAGGAAGATAGCGCCGAGATCGTAAGAATCGCGTCTCCCATAGCGCTGAAAGTCATCGTAGTATGAGATACTGCGTCCCATCGGATAACCTGAAACTGAAAAAGGCAAGTCTTAAAAATCTTCGAAGTAAAGAAGCTAAGTGCGTATAAGTGCCAAAAATCCAAAGTGTGTGTGATGTGCAAGCTACGCGCGTCAAACTACAAACCACTCTTTGGTTAGGGAGTGATGACAGATTGTGAAGCAGGAGTCAACTTTTGGGCTGACGAAATTTGTTGTAAGGCAGATGTCACCTCAACTGCTAGAGATGTAACTTTAGTTGAAGAAGTGTCGTCTTTGAAGAGCTCCTGTGAAGTAGTCATCAGATCGCTCAATCCCTCAAAAGTGTCGTCACCGTCATGCTTAGAGGGACTCTTTCTCTCAACTCCTTTATCATCAGCCTTCCCGGAGTGTTGAGGAAGTTCCTCTTCTTCGATTACCGGGGAAAGTGTAAGTTTGTTGGATGACCCCACGACATCGGTGGGGATAGAACACTTCACCAACGAAGCTCCTGCAGCGGTTTCCTTCGATGCGACTTCTTCGGTAGAAACCGGGGCAGTTGATGTTTCCGTCTCAGAACTAGAAATTTCATGAATCTGAGTAGACCGAGAGGGATGTAAAAGTCCGAATTGGTGAAGAAACTCATCTTTCAGCAAAAAATTGACGCTTCTCTCTTCAGCCGCCACGGCACCTAATGTTTCAAAGGTTGGCTTGTGGTTGGGATCTCTAAGCGGAGGAGGAATTGCTACAGAAGTAAAGAATGAAGTTCAGTACTTGACAATTCAAGTTTCAAGAAATTCAGAAAAAAAATGAAGTGAGCGGAAATAAGCAATCTTACTTCCGATTCTCCAGACGGCATAGAACCCCGGGGGCAGCGAACAAAGAAAAATTGGCTTAAAATTCCATGTGCACTCTCGGGCAATTCTAGAATCAGTTTCCGGTTCCGTGCGCCTCTTACAAGTATAATTGAAGGGTGATCTTTGTTCTTCGCAAAAGTGCACAAATAGCAAATCTCTTCAAAACTTGGAAGACGGTCAAGCGTCCTCCTGAACAGCACACACAACCCCATCAAGATGGCATAACCATTGGGGTGTAGCTGGAAGGGAGAGATAGTTAATCGAAGAAGAAGCTGTCGAATAAAATCATTAAAGGGACGAATAGCTCCACTTAAACACATCTGACAATTAACTCCGACAAAACCAAGAGGTGGCCTGTCAGTAGTATCGTTTACTCCAAGAAGCAAAGCGTCCGCTTCGGCAATACCAAACTGAATGCACAATTGACTGAAAACTCTATGATTCAACGAGGTCGGAATTCTTTCAAGAGGATCAATCAACGGGTTAGCAATTGGAAAGACTTCTCCAGCTTGTCCTGTTTCTTCTTGTTGAGAAGTCATTCTACACAAGGAACTGGATATTCAAATATGAAGGTGCACGTTTCCTAAAAGTGTGAAGTGTTGTGCAAAACTAGTAAAATGACAAGCAAATATAACTGGAATCAAATTAGTTGACATGTGTCGATTATAGAGTTTCAGGGCTTGTTATTTTAAGTCCAAGTACAGTGTTGATGCAAACAAATCAGCTTTAGTTGATTATTTTAGCTTTGCTTTAATACTTCACTTGAATTTGTTGATTCACAGCATTTCATTCACAGAATTCATTTAAGTTGATTATTCTTTATCGACTAATCTGTCATTCGATGTGGGCAATCAATGGCAGTATATTCGCCCTAGTTTTCTGCAAATGTTATGTTTAACAGGTTGTTAGATTAAAAGTTAGTGTAATCTGTAAAGAAATGCAACAAAGTTCAAACAGTTCGAGCAAGTTCTTTCAAAATGTTACAAATGTTCCAAATTTTGTTCATCTCTTAGGTCGTCTAGCGACCTAGCATAGGTCGGAGCTTCCTTAGGTCGCATTGTGCAAGTCAAAGAGTTTAAGGCATGAAACTTCAGGTCAAGGCAGTGCAAATTTGTTTAAGTAATAGCTCGTTCAGGTGAAACCGTGACCTAAACCTTATGTCGCAAAGAGTTAAGTCGCAGATTCTTTAAGTCACAAAGAGTCAGGTCGTAGACTTGTTATGTCGCAAAGGGTTAGGTCGCAGATTTGTTAAGTTGTTCGGCTTCCATTAAGTCGTGAAAGTTTTTTTAGGTCGTTCGATTCACTAGGTCGCTCCTGAAGTAGCTCGGCAATGTTAAGCTATCTCTCATTAAAAACCTAAGTCCTATTCTCCAATCACACTTTGCCACGCGTCCACCGCTGATACATCGCTCAAAGAACCACGGCGTAACTCGCTACCTAATAACCCGTAAAACCCATCATCTCCTCCACCTCATCATCTCACCCAAATTTCCAAAAACCGTTACTGACTCCACGAATTCAAACACTCATCAAATAATTGTGTGAAACCTCAAACCGATTCATTGTCGAAGCAATCGTTAATGGTTCAACAAAAATCTGAGGGAGGATCAGGGGATAATCTTATGACATGATTGCGAAAATTGAATGGAGTGGATTATTGAGCAATCAGTGGTAAATGCAGCGAATGGATGATCAGAATTACCTAAAACTTACTGTTGGAATCGATGATCGGAGATGAAAGAGAGAAGATTTTGTGTTAATCTTTGAGCTCGAATGCTGTAATGGTGGCAGAGTGTAAGCAATAAAGTGAATAGGACGAAGCGAGTTAAATGACTTATAGGCGGGAAAAGTTGGAATTCGAATCGGCCTAAAACGACTTAATGGGTTAACGACTCACGACCTAAAAACTCAAGCGACTTACGACTTAATGACTCATATGGCACGAGTTAAAAGGGTGTCGAAGCATACGACCTAGTCCCTAGGCATATACTTCGAGGGGCAAGTGTTAATACCTCCTTTTCAACGACCTATCACTACTCAACGACTAGCGACCTAACTCTTGAAAGAGGTTAGTGCCTAACTCCTAAAAGAGGTTAGCGACCTAACTCTTGAAAGAGGTTAGCGACCTAACTCCTGAAAGAAGTATGAGAGATCTAACGACCTAAAGGCATCCCGACCTAGCGACCTAAGGGGTTGAATACTGCTAGCAACCTAAGGATGGAATAGTTCAGCGACCTAGAGACCCAGCATCCTAATAACTAAACAATCTAAGTTATAGGTCGCGCCAACTTAAGTCGCTCCACCAGATAACTCAACACAGTTAGGTCGCCAACTACTCCCTAGGTCGCTCACGACCTACAACTTATCACCCCGTTCAGACAGATCAAGTGCGACCCTACCAAGCCATAAAGCCATGTCTCTTTAGGTCGCTGGCGACCTACGACCTATCTTAGGTCGTTCACGACTTAACACCTATCCAGAATTCTCCTATAAATACCCCACCTATTCCAACTAAGGGGGGACTTTTGGCTCACTTCTGGAACGCCTATACTCTGCTGTTTTCTCGACTCATCCGACACTTCAAACACCAAAGATGCTTCAACGAACTACAAGAGGAGATCTAACACATCCGACATGGATTCAAAGAGCTCTCTTACATCAAAGTTCTAGCTACTCGTCTAAAGTGTGTTGTAATCAAAGTGTATTGTAAAGGGTTGTAATCGAATCATTAATAAAGAAGATAAAGTGGACGTAGCCTTAATTTCGAGCCGAACCACTATAAAATTGCTGTCACTTTACTTTTCTGCTATTTTCTGCTTATTTCTAGTTCCCGTACCAACGGGTGGTGCTTTCACATTACTAATAGTCACACCGGGGTGTTAGCGTCGATTTTTACGTTAACAAATTGACTTGCGAAATTGGGGAAACTAATTTCATTATGTAAAGTATTTTTAATATATAAACTATTTTAATTTATAACTATTTTAATATATATATATATATATTCAATATCTAAACTGTTTAAATTGGAACTGTTATGATTACGGAAGTGTTATAATTTCAAAAGTGCTTTGTTTTCAAAGTGCTACGATTTCAAAAGTTTTATAATTTCAAAAATGTTACAATCTTTAAAAGTGTTACGACTCCGGAAATGAATATTATATAAAGTGAGTAATGATATCAAATTGATTTGGTTTCTGAAATAAATATGATATTTGATATGAAGTATAAACTATTTGAATTATAAAATGACCACGGTGTGAAATAAGCGTTTGGTTGTTAAAGAGACCGGGACCGAATATTGTCATACTCTCTGCCAATAACAAAAACCACTTTAACAACTGTGCACGTGGTGGAGATTCCAGAATGAAGCATGATGGTTTCGTGACGATTCTATATGGTATTTATGTAGCCCTAACTCCAGTGAGTCAGCTTGATGCGGCTAAAACAAGAGCCACGCCGGGCCAAGTGAGGTCATTCCTCCTATCGGACACATTTCTTCGATACCAATCTATTACTTTGTGATTTTATTGGGTGCACCTTTGATTTGGGAGTGTGTCACAAGGTGGGCAGTAGTAGCTGCTATGCATTACCACTAGTCCGGATCGGCAAATGGTATATCTACCTTGGCATTGTCTCGAGTGCCTTGTTGCATGCCCTATCGCGCCTTCTATGAGTTTGTTTTGTACCTTACCTATGTGGTGTCCTCTGGGTAAACCTCCAGTTTAAGGAGGAGCGTACGACATTGTATAGACTACGGGAATATATAAAATGTGTTAAGGGGGATATGGTTAACGCCTTAACGCTATTTTAATACTTTTACTTTACTATAGACATTTTATAATAGCATATATTACTACATAGTAGATAGTTCCATGGATCCTTAGAGGATCGAAATCCCAACTATCCTTTAAGTTACTTGTATTTCAGTTGACATTTCACTTGAGTTGAATTAATTAATATAACAATGTTAATCATGACTCGAGTGTTTTGTGTTTTGCTTTATACTCGGGTCAGATTGAGTGTCACAACATTTGAGACTCACCTTTGGAGATTGGAGCTTTGTTTAAAGATCTATCTATCCAGCTTTCAGTCATTTCAGTTTATTCCAGTCATTTATGTTCAGACTCATCAGTTGATTATGTATCTGATATTCATTTGTATTTAAGATTCTGTTGTATTTTGTTTCAGACTCTTATGTTTTATAGTAGCTTCATGAACTACTATTTATCTATTCCACTGCTTATTGTTATATTACGCTGTGTCTGTGATTCAGTGATTGATTTATTTACTGTATATACTATGTTTTGCCAAATATAAATTAGCAATCTGATATTTTGAGCAATTCAAGTCTGACATGTACGGATGCAAATGGTTCGAAATAGCGGGTTGTTACAACACCGGAAATTATGTTTCTTGTACCTTTACCAATAAACTAGAAATGCCTGCACAACTCTATAAGGCATTAGCCCAATATAATCCATGGCCAAAATTTCACGATAGCATGATATATATATATATATGGACTTTCTAATCGTTCTCTACTGTAAAATCTGTGAAAATGTCAAGGACAGATACGAAAAACAAATAGAGATTGATTATGTTTGTAACGAGGATTTAGTTAGATCACTCTAAAGAAAACCTCACCCTTGGGGATAAATGATACAAATCTCTCTTTTGACACGAAATAGGAAGAAAAATCTACACATCAAAGGGTTGGCGTTGTCTCCTTCATAGACAATCTCAAATATCTTCGGGAGCTCATGCTAAGACACACCAGCCTCACTGATCTCTGAGCAATATAGCTCCTACTAGCAGCCAGACAACCATAAAATATATTTTTCTTTCACTTAAAGTATTCATGTGCCCCAAACACACATCAAAAATGAAAACACAAAAAAGAAATAAAAATGCAAATGTACAATGATACATCGACAATATGTATAAATCTCTTTAAAATTTGTTGAAGTATGCGAATGTTAATACGTGAGAAAATACACTAAATCAAATTGAATTTCCCCATATTTTTACAGTATAAAACCTTAAACTAACAATTTGTATAAACTTTACTGTACTGTCTTCATCCAAGTGTCCTCGCAGCGCCATCGGAATGAAACTAGCTTGCAATGCTACTAACTTTTTCTTGTCTTTCCATAACACAGACAAATCAGGTCCATGCCTCCATAAATAAGCATCTGGTTTATTCACGCGATCTATAATAATGCTCACTGCATTTGGTCGAATAAGATTGCCAATGACAACCTCATTTTGGTTAGTGAACACCACTCTCCTTTCGGCAACAACTTCAGAGGTACCATCCCAATTCAATAGCTCACATACGTTGTCATTGCTCTATAATTATTCAACAAAAAATTATATTAATTAATGGATTAAAAACTAAAGTCCAAATGTTGTTCTTTAGAAATATAATTAATTTTTATCAATTCCAGCATACTACCTTCTTTCAAACTTTCTTTACCATGCACCAAAGCACTGATATGAGGATATTTTAATCTTAAGAGCACTTAAGTGGATATGCACATAGTTAAGAAATTAATGTGTTAAGCTAAACATTTAACCCGGATACATAAATTTGGGTTTACTATATTGTATACAAAATTTAATTATGAATACAATATCATATTAATATATATGCACCGATTGCTGGGAAAAGGAAAGGTTGTATGTTTTAAAGAAATAATGCACCATCGTTAGATTTATACTAATAAACAGAAGTAGGTGCACTCCATTAACATTATCCTAAAAGAAATGAAAGAATGTTTCCTTCAAATTCAACAATATAGATCACGATATTAGTTCAAATTTAATAGTATTGAAAGTTGGTTTATCAAAAGCTTTAAGAAAATTATGATTCTTCAAAATCTATAATTTGACATTAAATAAATCAAATCTCATAATTAGAAAACATATATGAAGCCAGTGGAAAGTATGTTCTATTCCTATGAGGTTGTGCACGAAGCTCATGTCGAATTCTCCAATTATCTAAATCTATTCTAGTGTTGGTTCCATCTTTTGATTTACTACCATGCAACATCGTGCCCAATATACTTTCACTAATATTTTTCTCCACATGCATCACATCTACAATTGTGACATAATGGAAGTTCCAACAAAATTCAATAGTATAATGCATTATTATATTTCTCTAATGTTAAAACAATGAAAATAAAAAAATTAACCACTAATCTCCAAATATGGAAAATAGAAGAAAATCTATCTTTTTTTCCATCTTGATAGCTCCATTTTTGTATGAACATTAGCCTTCTAACTTTCATCTTCTTTATCATGAGCACTCTTCCTCTTCCTACTTATTAACAACTTACTATGTTCTATCTTATTGGTCATCCCCCTCGTTTACCATTCACTACGGCGTTATCAAACCATGCCTTTAGTTTCCTCCGTGAATCCGAAATAGGTAGAAACTTTCAATGACCCATGTAGACGTTCTTTCGACTATGATTCAACAAATGATAATGAGTATTGACACCACATAATGGAAAAACTATTCCCCTTCACAAGACAACCAAGAAGATTTCCATAAGTTGGAAAATCATTAATCGTTCATAGCAAAATTCCATTTAGTTTGAAAAATGTTTTACTAAATGCATCATAAGCATCAACTACGTTACTGCACAAATGATGTAAGTCTTCTACCAAAGGTACCAAATATACATCAATATCATTCCTAGCTTGCTTTGAACCTAGAATAAGTAAAGTTAACATAATATTTTCCTTCTTCATACATAACGTAGGTTAGAGATTTAAATGTCACTAGCATTACTGATCATCACTATACTTCAAACTCAACATGGAAAATGGAATGAATCCATCTTTAACAAGAACATGTCTAAGATTGCATATATCGGTTGAAAAGAATTTCCGCTTTTCATTCACCATTTTCCATGTCATAGAATCCACGGGATGATGCATTTTTGCATTGTGGCTTCTATTACTGAAATGCCATATTAATTCATCTCACATCTTTTGAGATCTATACATTCTTTAAATCTTAGAATTATTGGAAAATATCTCAAAAACTTCACTAAAACACCCTATATAATCTCTTGAGTATCTCGATTTATCTTCCATCTCGAAGAACCATATTTTGGACAAGTATTTAAATCTTTGTATTCTTTTTTGCAAAGGAAACAGTCATTCTTACTAGCATGTATCTTAACAAAACCCATGTCGAATGCTTTAAGAAATTTCTTTACTTCATATAAAGGTTTGGGAAGCACGTTATCCTTCGGCAAAAATAATTTTTTCACATTTAAAAGGTTATCAAACCCTTTATCATACAATTCAATCTTAAATTTAAGATTACACAAGACGGTGTTGGCAGATAATTTTGTATGATATGTGCAAGCAAGATACAATGGAGTTTCTGCATCTTCCAAATTGTTAAATAATTTCATATCGAATGCTTATCCTGAAAAGAGATGCAGAAAGCCAACAGCATTACACAGATGACATAAATCTTTGGAGCAAGCAATGATGTCGAATGTCAAGCATTCTGAGAGCTATATGGAAGCCACACTACCTAATCCTACCCTTATAAACATGGACCCTATGGCAATGTAAAAGGGGCGATTAATTTCTTTCCCTACTTCTCAAAGTTAAGAATTCTAACCCTAAATCGATTTAGGGAAAAATATAGAGTTGATTTGTAACTTTCGAAACTTATGAACAAAGTAATGGACAAATGATTTTGCAAAGACTAATTACCTGGATTGTACAAATTTGTTGTTGCAAGTGTGTAGGAGTAAGAGCTTTCGACTATGTTGACCGGTTGTTCTCTAGAGTTTTGAAGGTGTGGATGGTTTCGACGTAATAGGTAGCTTCCGAATGCATGCTTGTGACTTGATAAGAAACCTTCCCTGGATGTTAAAGGCTTCCACCAGTTCGGAAGGCTTGATTATGCTTTCAAAAGGGTTGTTCTGATCAAGGCATCTTTCTGAGCATTTGAATAAAGGCGAAACCTTTGGTTTCGAAAGGTATGGCATGCATGCTGCCTTCGAAAGGTACTCCTCCTCTTATTCGAAACGTCTTTATGCAGGCGAAAGCATCTGTTTCGAAAGGTAGACATTCATGCGAAAGGGAGCTTTCGACCACATTGACCCCTTCAAAAGCTTGTAACACATCTAGCTTTTGACTGTAGGATCACTTTGACTCCTTTGAAAGGTTTTTTTGGTGCTGTCATCTCTTATTACTTTTTCCTTTTAACTATTTTGGTTTCGACAAGGTTGAAGTAGGAATTTGTGGTAACATTTGTCCCTCCTTGCGAAGGGATGCTCTTGACTTTCCAAGTCAACTCTTTCAAAACCTATTGCACTTTCCGCCTTTTCGTATTCATGTGCAAATCCTAGACCTTCATTTAAATTCAATCGTACGGTTTTCCATCAATGCTGACTTTTTGTATAAAGCAAGTTCTCTTCTTCCCCTCTTGCACTTATCTGAAATTAAAAGTAATTTACACTAAGAATCAAAGTTTTCAAATTCTCAGATAATTCCTATTTCCAACAGTAGAAATTCAAATCCAAAGTAAGTTTTTATTATCTTTACATAACTTCTCATATTAATCTTCGATTTATACATTCGCCTAATTTTGGATTCGAACTGCTTGAATCATGTAGAAACAATTTCAAGTTTTTTATTATGGAAATGTTCATCGATTTGTTTGTATGGCTTATCTCGTTTCATTTCTTTCTTTAATTCATTTTCTGAATTCAATCGAAAAGTAATTTTTTTAATTTTTTTTAATTTCATAGTTATCCTATTTTTTGAAAAGAAAACAAGGTTCGAAAATAAGTTTTGGTGGTTTTGAAGGTTATCGATTATAAAATTGAGCCTAAATCAACTTAGTTATTGATTTTTGAAGTTTAAGGTTAAAAATGAATTTGGGGAAGAAGGGGATTGCTAATTACTTCGTAGAGAAGCTACTACAGTTTGAATCGTATTTTGGCGTTGCAATTTTACCTTTCTACCCCTTCGAAAGGGGTTAAGGTGGCAATTTTTGTTTTACTTCTTCAATCCAATTCGATGAGGTCGAAAGATAGTCCAGCGCTTCTCTTAATTGACATCGTCGAAAGGTTAAGGTTAGTATGAAGTGGACCTCTTTGAAAGCAAAATTATACTTTAGTGTATTTTGATACCTTTCGAAGAAGTTGGCTAATGTTTCTTACTAAATGATTGTCTAATACATACTTTCGAAAGCATAGTCTTTTCTTATAGGTTTCGAAACCTTTAATAAATGCTTACTTCCAACCTATTTTAAGAAACGTGTGAAGTTAGAGATACATATATTTTATAAATTGGATTGAAGAAAGCATACTTTGTATAAGTTCTAAATTAAATTAAACGTTTCGACTAAGTCAAAACCTACTGTATTGATTCAAATTTTGTTGTTGGTATGCTTTCAAAATCATGTACCCCTTTTTCACTTTGTCAAAATCTTTTGTAACTAATTGAGATTCAATTATTATCTTTTACCAATATTGTCGAAACGTCCCAAATCCTTTCATTTTTATCAATATGATATAAACTCAAAACTTTTCAACTTAATTGGCATGTAAGGTTTCCACAGCATTCATATACCCTTAGAAAAATTAAGTTCAGGGGTTTCGACAGTGTTGAAAGGTTCTTTTGCCTATTTATTGAATGTTGATAGCGTATATTTATTCAAATTTGTTGTGTAGGTTTCAACTACTTCTTTCAATAAAAAATTATTCTTGAGCTTTTGACATTGTTGAAGGGTATTTATTGGGCGTTAACTCCTATTTTCCCTTTCGACTCTGTCGAAAGTTCAATAATTTCATTTTTCTAACTCTAACTTTCTTTCAAGAATATGTAATTTCATGTTTTTCTTGATAGTCAAATTGTTGTAATAGTTTTCCAATATCCTTGAAAGAATGTTAATTTCATAACAAATTATAATTTTTAACTGAAATGATTTCACTTGGCAGAATCATGGGCTTGAAAAAATCTTACCGAAAACCGGAGAATGACACAGTACCAATAATAGAATCTTCACCCCTGAAGATTGAAGCCACCTACAAACATTCCATAATATCTACCCAAGATGAGGTATATGCAATTCTCAACGACTTTTGCATTACTGGGGTGGAAGCCATTCTCCCTACTGATAACGACACCATTCACAGCCCTCCTGAAGGGTACTTTGGCTATATAGCAATCCATATTTGGCATGGGGGATTCCTACCCTTCCCGGACTACTTATCCAAGTTCCTGACCTATCTGGGTATTTCTACTATACAACTATCACCCAATGTTTATACCTATCTTCTATCCCTGGAGCTCATGGCATTGGAGTCCGTCATTCCCTATCTCAATGCTGAAGTGTTGAATTATCTTGTTCGACTAGTTAAACTTAGCAACTTGAACAACCAAATCTTCGGATCTAATCCCACTAAAAAGCTAATATCTAAGGAGTTAAACAAGTTCAGGGATTGGGAAACAAAATTCTTCTTCGTTAAATGCTTTCCCAACATTAGTGGGGTTTTCTCTTCTCCCCGTAAGTTGATCTAAGACTTTATTTTTTCCATTTAGTTATTTTCCTTCGTGGATCTATGCTTCTTTGACAGGTTCTATTGTTAAAGAGGTAAATGAAGAAGATAAGAAAATAGTAAAGTCGCTAATCGCTGCCTCAAGTAGGATTGGAAACAGATGAACTTTGTTGAACCCCTCCAATTTACAATAGCATTCCATCCTGCCAGCTGGTCAGAGGGTACTTGGCCAACCTCCTCTCGTCCAACATACATATCGGAGCAAGCGCTTCCTTTCTTTAGGTGATCCAAAGAATTTCTCCCCGATGTCTCCAATTTGTCCTGATCACTCTGGTAGGTTTAAATGTAGTATTTATAGTTTATTGCTTCGTCACTTTTCAAATTACTTTATTGACATATAATCTGTTTGAATTTTCTACAGCTGATCCTCAGGTTGAACAACCTTTAACTGATCCGACTCTTCCTACTTCTACTTCTCGTGTGCTATCTTTGTCCCAAGTCATTACTATGTCAAAGATGGCCGCTAAAAGAAAATTGGAAAAAGTGGTCGTGGCGGAACCATCTCCCAAGAAAGCCAAGATTGTTGAAGTTCCTGATTCTCTGCCACGAGAAGATGGGGAGTTTGTGGATATTGATAAATCCTTGGAGAGTCCAACTATCGAAATTCCTCTTGATCATCCTAAGAAGCCTCCCACTAAAGTTGATCCCCTCTCTCGCATTATCATCTCGAGCTCTCCTAGTGTGATTTAGCAGATGCAAAAAGATTTATGGACTTTAACCCCTTCCCAAGAGCTAAATCTTTTTAGACCATCATCTCCCACGCCCTCAAGCGATTTTGAAAAGATAGTCCAATCTATCTTGAATTCTTCATCTTTTGCCTCTATTCACCTGCATTCCTCTGTTTTTGATCTGGTGGGTCACTATAGGTCCCTTATAAAACAACAACTCTTGGTATGTTTCACTTCACTTAACTTTATTGTTACTGTTTCTCACTAAGTTTTTGACTTATATTATGCTTTTCCTTTCAGATTTCCAAGAGTTGGCTCTCATTGCATGAAAATGCTTCAAAGTCCTTCGTTGAATCATCTAAGCTTTAAAGAGAAATTTCACACATAAACAATCAAGTTTCCTCCCTGTCTGCGGAGAAAAATGAGCCTTTGATAGAATTATAGCGATTGAGGTCTTCTCTTGATGGTTTTGAATCTGTTATTTCTAAGGAGAGGAAAGCTCATCAACTCCTCGTTGACGGGAATTTGGCCTTGAAAACGGCCCTTAAAGAATTCGAGGATGAAAAAGCTCGGATGGCAGCAAAACAATAGTCTCTAAAAACAAAGCCAAAGAAGAATAAATATTCTCTAAATTAGTTATCGACACCATTTCTGATGCAAAGCAGTGGGTGTCTCAAATCCTTAATACTTCTCTTGAAGACGTCAATGTCAACTCTTTTGAAGATGCTATTATGCTCGCTTATGCAGACAATGTCGATAAATTCCCAGAATTGAGCTTTCCCTCACTTAACCCTGCTCGTGTTGATAGGGATATGGAAAAAATTAAAAAGATGGAGCAAGGGGTTGAAGTCACTGAAAGAGAGGAAATCGATGCCTCAAAAATTCTATCTTTCGAAGTCCCTTCCTTCGAAATAGACTCTGACTCCGAAGAGGAAGGTGACAAAGATGAAGTTGCCGAGGAAGTGGGAGGTAACGATGATGATGATAATGACGACGACGATGACAATGACAATGACAACATTGATGGAGGTCAAGGATCAAATGGTGGTAGGGGTGGTCACTCCGATGCTCCTAAAAAAGATGGCGATGACAACACAATGACTTATGAAAAGGTCAATCCTACTCCATCTTCTCATGAAGCAAGCCCACCTAAACCCCCTGCGCCTTCTGTCCCTAAGTAGGAGCCTTCTTACAGCATTGTGGAAGAATCAAGGGAGAAAAAGCAGGTTCCTCAAGCGTCTATTCCCGACCCTTAGGTATGCGATTCTTTGTTTAAACAGCTTTCACTTCCAAGATAGTAATAGTTTAAATCCTTTATTTTAGATAAGGAGGAAACCCATTCACCCCTATAAAACCGAGCTTCAAAGAAAACAAGCGGAAATAAATAATTTGTATAGGGAGTTAGATAAACAGCTGAAAGAACACAATAGTCTTTCCAACAAATATCATAGGCTTAACAAAAGTGCGACAATGTTAGCATCCTTCAAACTTCAAGAAGCCTCCCAACGACTGAGGAGGGCACGCCTTTGGTATGATTGTCATTTAAAAAAGAATCGGGAGTTGGTCACGCTCTTTTGGATGTTGATTGAGGAGAGAAACATTTTGGTTGACTTCCTGTACATAGCTTATTGTAAACACCCAACTATAGATTTCTCATACTTAGGTGACTTTAGTGGGGGTCTACTTAGGCATTCAGACAAGAGATACTTGGACAAATTTGGATATGACCTGCATCCTGGAGCATGTTGGAACTTACTACAAGTTAGATCAATTTCCCAAGAACTAGCTCCTGATAAACTTAAATACTATAAGGAAAAATTTATTTCAGAATTATTTACAAAGTCAATTTTGTATGGACTAGATGAACAATCATAATTATGTAATAATATTGATTTGTAAATTTTTGCTTTAATCTTCCTTTTATACTTAACTGTATTTTACTACGTTATCACAAAATAAATGTCCCTTTGGCCACTTTGTCTCTAAATATTATCTAAGCCAGTATGTTAAGATTAGAAGAGATTATCTCAAAAAGGCATCAATTTTGAAATCTTCAAAATTAGCCAGATATTGCTTTCTTAGAGACTTGCAAAAACTTTAGATGGAACATCCTCATCTCTGTTTGTAACGACCCGTAAATTTCGATAATTAAAATTGTTCATTTAATAAGATTTTGTAATTTAGAGTTGAGAGAAATAAAAAAAAATTGTAATTTAATAATGAAATAATAACTTGAGTGAATTGTAATAATATTAGTGTAAGTTAAATTTTAACAATTCCTATGGAATTCCAATAGATTGAAAAAAAAGTAAATGTTATAACTTGGGTATAAATTTAATATAAGGAAATGAATGTAAATATGAATTAATTATTAAGATAATATATAATTAATGGTAATTGAATAAAAATAAGTATCATGTAAGGAATTATAATATATGTTGTATTAATGTGTGCATTAATTTATAATGGGATATAAAAGGTAATTGCTAATTTAAATGTTGACTTATTAATAAAATAATGTGTAATGAATGGAAATTAAATAAATTTAGTGTAATGAGAGTTGTTATAATAATTGTTTGTAAAGACTAAACTTACAAATTTTATAAAATGTAAAATGGTGACAATTGTTGTTGTTACCAATTTAATTAATCGATTGCAAATAAATGTCAATAAAATGCTACATAAATATGAGCTAAGGTTAATGGTGACCACTATTATATGATACCCATTTATGTAGTCTATTAAATTGAATTGGAGATAAATTTAAATTAAATGAAATAAAATGTTACCTTAATGAGAATTAAGATAATAACTGAAATTGTAAATGTAACAAAATGAATAGAAATGCTAATTTTATTCATAAGGTAACAAATTGATTAATAAAAGAATGAAAACAGGATAAATAAATTTATCGGGGTTTAAATTTGAATATATATGTGAAATTGACAAAATCCAATATAATTGAAATATAGTAGTTAATACAAATAAGAGATGAGAAACTATTATTTAGTAAGAAATGTGTAATACCATTTGTATCCAATAGTGTATAAATATGTTTAAATTACTATTAGATAGGAAATAATTGTTCTACTTCTCATTACATTCATTTAGTCCATTTTGAAACTTAATCAACTGAAATTTATGTAATTGAAACTTTTCAATTAATAGGAGAGAGAATGCTAAATTGTAAATTAATAGGTGTAATTAAAAGTAGCTTATGTTTTGTGAAAATATAAGGAAAGTTTGATTTAATGAAAAGAACATTTACATCAAATAAAATGAATGTTTCATTCATGAATGTAGGTTTAATTTCATCAAAATAAAGAATAGAATGATTAATTTTAAATGAAGAAATATATGTTTACTGAACTTTGTTTTAGCTTACAGATTGATTACAAGAATAGGAAAATAATCTATTTCAAAGTTATTTATTACTCTTGTGTACAAACAACAAATTTATACACGTATTTAAATAAACAATTATTCTATTTTTCACCCATTTTAGTTGTCTGTTTTGAAATTTAACTTTCTAAGTAATTGCAATTAATGTAATTCAAATATTTCAATTAAAAGGAAAGAAAATGTTGATTGCAATTAATAGATTTAATAAAAGAAACGCACGAATGGAAATAAAAGATCACTTTTAGAAAACCAAATTGAACGTTTTCATTTTTAAGGTAAGTTTAATTTTTTTGTTATGCGTAGATAAAAATCTAAATGCATACAAATTTGAATATTATTTTAGTTATTGAAGTTAATTTTGGGTACGTTTTAGAAAAATTGAATTTCAAAAGGTTGTGCGATGTACATGGTCCCTTCATTTCTTTTGTTATTAATTGTTGCATGAACGTTTTAAAATAGTTACCTTATTATTAATACTTAATATATTCATTTCTCCTTCTGTTTAATACCTTAGCCTAGACTGTTAGGTTGTATTTAATTCTTGCCACCTCATTTTCACGTATACCAAATTTAACTTTCCTTTGGTTTGCAAACTTTTCCATTCCTACATACATTTCCTTATGCATTATTAATGCCTGAAGCTTTCAAAATAAATTGTGACATTTATTTTTGTCCCTAAACCTACATTTCCTAATTATAAATAACCTGCAGCTTATTTCTTCATTTGCGTTTTGTTTCGCCTGACACCTCATATTCAAAAGCTCTTATTCTTGCAAATCCAAAAGCTTTCTTTTATGAAACATGATTTTTTTCTTCTTCTTTCCGTACACGTCCTGTTCTCATCTTAGTTGTTCTTCAAATCTTTTCCTGAAGCCTCATCTTGATAAAAATGAAAGTATTAAAGTTTGTTTATTTTTTTATTTTTTTTGCGTGCTAATTATTATTTTGATAATATTTCTTATAACATGAATATTTTTTGCATATAAACTTTGATTCACGTGCGATTTCTTCTATTGGATTCATATTTAAATTCCGCACAACATTAAATTGATTTAATTGAATTTGGAGACTGTTGAGTTGTGCACTTCTGTTTGGATTTTTATGGGCTAAAATTAAAGGTGAGTGATTTGACCCACTCACAACTTCTAAAATTTCTTATGTTGGTTAAATTAAATTTATGATGTGATTGGAAATTTATTTATGACTGTTTGTTATATTTTAAATCATCATCTCGGTTAATTTGAATTTATTTGAATTAAATTGTTATTGATTTATTATTGAAATTAAATTTCCACTTAAATACCTGTTATTGTAAATTTGTTAATTGTTGATTTATTTGGTTGATTTGGATGATGATTGTGATGGATGTTTGATTTTTGATATTTGATGAATAGAAGTTGTATTTTATATCGTTATAAACTGCAAGTTCACTATGGGTTGAAATGATACATACCCGAACGATCTATAGGTTAAGGACAAATCGTTATGGGTTGAAATGATAGACTCGAGCGATTTTATGGATGTTATTTATTTTCGAGATTGCTTTTTGAAACCATATACAACCGTAAAATTTTAAATTACGGATTGAAATGATAAATATCCGTATCACTTGACCTTAGGGTAGAGAATTATATACGGACACCGAATTGGTTAAATGAAATGATTTTACATCCTTAATTTTTGAATTTAATTGAATGATATTTTGAAATAAACTTGTTTTATATAAATTGAATTATTATTGAAATCAAGTTATGTTGAAAATTGAATTGGTTAAAGGAATGGTTTTAAAGAAATTAGATTTAAAATTTTAAGTTGAATTTTTTAAGCATAAATGGAATTAAACAGAATTAAGTTATTGAAATTGTTTAAAATATAACTTTTAAATATATTGGAATGTGAGTGATTTAAATTAATATTTCAAAACATGGTTTCAAAGCAATATAAAGTTTAAAAAGTTATCATGAGTTGAATCGAAGATTTAAATTGGGTTTGTTTATTTGGAAATTTGAAATGGTTCAGATGTGCTGAAATAAAATAAATAATTTTAATTATTAAGATTTTTCAAATTATTAAACTAATTTTAACCTATATCAACTATATTTAATCATTGTAACCTATTTTAAACCATTTTATTTATTTTAAAACTAATTAACCTATTTTAACTTATTTTAAATCTAATTAATCTATTTTAAAGCTATTTAATCTATTATAACCATATTTAATCTATTTATATATTTTAGAGTATTCTAATTATCCTAAAAATTTATTTTACAATGTTAAGCTATTTTTAACTATCTAAACAATTCTTTTCTAAATTCCAAACTAAGTAAAGTAGATGGGTTTATATTTAAATCCTCGATTTTTAAAGGGAATATGGTTAAATGATATGATAAACTAAGTTGGGATTTAAATTACATATTTGATTTAAATATGAAGTTTTGAAATGAGGATTTAAACTATTTTGAATTATGATTTCAAAGTGAATATGATTTTAAAGTGAATATGATTTCAAAAGTATTATGGTTTTGAGAATATGATATTTTGATTTAAATTGTGAATTGACTTTTTGAAATATAAAAAAACCATCCGGTGTGTAATAAGCGATTGGTCGTTAAAGAGACCAGGATCGGATATTGTCATACTCTCTGCCAATACAGAAAACTACTTTAACAACTTTTTACGTGGTGGAGATTCTAGAAATGAAGTAGGATGGTTTAGTGAACGATTTCTGTATAAGGTATGACGTGACCCTGACTCCCGTGAGTCAGCTGAGATGTGACTAAAATCAGGAGTTATACCGGGCCAAGTGAGGTCATTCCGCCTATCGGGTATATTTCTTCGATACTATATTCTGATTTTTGTGATTGTTTGGTGGCCACCCCTCGATTTTGATATGGGAGTGTGTCCGAGGTGGGCGATAGTAGCTGTTATGCGTTACCACCAGTCCGGGAGTGCAATTAGCATACCTACCCTGGCATCTCCTCGTGTGACGTGTTCACATGCCCTAGTGCGCCTTCTACGAGTTTGTTTTGTACCGTACCTATGTGATGTCCTTTGGGTAAACCTCCAGTTTACGGAGGAGTGTACGACATTGTATAGACTACGGGAATATATAAAATGTGTTAAGGGGGAAATGGGTAACGCCTTAATGCTATTTTAATACTTTTACTTTACTGTAGACATATTATTATAGCATATTGTACTACATAGTAGATAGTTTAACGTATTCTTAGGAGATGTGAATCCCGAACATCTCTTAAGTTATTGCACTCGCGTTAGACACTGGATAGGAGATGTCAAACCCAGTAAACATCTCCGACGCTATTTACACTCACATTTATTTACCGTTGATTTAACTTACATAAGATCTTTTAGTTCCGACTCGAGTGTTTTGTCATTTCAATTCGCTTGGGTCAGCCTGAGCATTTCAGGGATTGATGACCTTATTTCTGGAGGACGAAGAAGAAGAGTTGTATTATTATTATATCTATTCCACTACATAGATTGTTCCGTTGCATTTATTTATTTATTCTTGTTGTTTGTAACTCTGATTCTGTATTGTATAAATATAATCAAATTTATTTGTAAAACAGCTTCATGAACTGTTATTTGATTATTATATTTTGCCATTCCGCTGCGAGATTCTGTAATTGTTTTATTTCTTTCTCTTTTTCTTATTTACCCCAATAACAATCTGCCCTTTTGAATGGTTTGACTCTAGCATGCGTGTCTGCTTAAAACGTCCAAAAAGGTGGACCGTTACAGTTGGTATCAGAGCTTTGGTTTAGCGATAACCTTAGCTTTGTGGGGTCTGACTCTTTAGAATAGGATAGTAATACCCTAGAATGAGTCGCTGAGTGTGTATATATGAGAGAGCGTATTTGTTAGTATTATAAAAAGGTTTTTTTATTGTGTTAATTTGTTCCATTTTGTATTTATAAATTCTGGTTGGTGCATAGGACGCTATGACATCGATAGTGATTTCTAAACACTTAATAGGGCAGGCTGACACAATATTTGTTTTGAAATATAGGTGAATGAAATAATTTTTCCTATTATATATTTTGTATATAAAATAATAATTTTATAAATGATATATTGGTTGTAATATAATTGTTTGCTAGGTAGTGAAAATTTATAAATATTGGTTGAAAATAAAAATTTGTAAATAAATATAAATTGGAAAATTTAGAACTTAAATTCTGGGATTTTTGAAAACCCCTTTCAAAATATTTTGTAATATATTAGTATTATTTGGAAGTATTTTCTGATATAAATATTTCAATATAATTTGAAAGAAATGTTTAAAAGGGAATTTTGGAAATAAATAAGTTATGTACTTTCCGCCTCTGTCGTTGGAAAATAATTTCGGTGATGAGTGCACGCACCATCGATGTCCATTTTCGAGTTTTAGAGTGGGAAGACCACTATAGTAGTTGTACTACAGATTTATTTTGATAAACAAATATAAATTTCAAATTGTTTTAAATATAATTGGATATATAAGTTGTTAGTATATACATCTATCTATTATTTTTAAATGATTTGAAATGGAACCCAACATTTAGTTCTTAAATTTCTATAAATTAGAGGTTTTAATTATTGTAATGAAATAAAATTTTACCCATTTAATAATTGTAACTTCTAAATGAAAATAAGAAATTAAATGCTAAGTTATAAATGAAGTATATAAGAAATTTGAAATTTGTAACCTGTAAATAAAAAGGGATATGAAAAATAAGAAATGTAACTGTTGAACTTTTTGATATAAAATAAAAATAAAAACTTGTGTAACCTTTTATTGCATTCTAAAACATATATATATAACTTACCAAATATTAAAAGTTCAAATGTTTAATAAGGACATGTAAGGGAATATTATATAAGTAACATTCAAGTAATGAAAGTGTTCAATGGAATTTCTTTTATAAATAAGAATTTCGATATTATAATGGTTATAAACTTAGTTTATAATTGAAGCGCTTCTAATAAAATGTAATAGAAAGTGAGTATTGTAAGTAAAAGATTTTAAACTTAAGTTAATGTTTGAAGCTATTGATAATTTAAGTGAATAATTAAAATGAATACTATATTAAAATTTAATGGCTATATGTAACGACCCGTAAATTTCAACTATTTTAATAACGTAATTAGTTGAAATTTTGTGAAATTTTAAACGATAAAATTTCGAAATAAAAATTTAATATTTGGAATACGTCTAGTTAAACATAGCAACTGGTAAAATTTCATCCGAAAATATGAAAGTTTATTTCGCGCGTAAATTTACTTCAATTTAATCAGTTAAAAAGCGATGAAAATAAAATGTTTCCAAAACAAAAATATTTTTACATAGAAAAATTCTAAACCATCTTCTGAGCAAGATGTCAGTTTGTCGCTTTTCCAAATTCGGACATATTTCAGCGTTTTTCTCGCATTTTCCGCTATTAGGAAATTCGAATTTTTATAATTCAATCTTACCACTGATATCTGTATATCGTTTTGATCGTCTCGCCGTGTTGATCTTTACGGTATATCTGTTTGTGTGTTTCGAAGCCCGAGAAACAACAAAATCTACGAGACGACTTCGTAATAGTTCCGCATTCAATCTGTTAGTCTCCCTGCCTTTCGTATGCCACATCTTTTAACCCAATAGTCATTTACATTTTTATATTTCAAAAAGTAAATAAATAAATTTGATTGTCAGCGACCATTCATTTTTCAACGAACATTAACCTAACAGCTATCAACATTTATTAGTGTAGCTATTTGGCGTTTGCTTTTCCCATCTATTCATTTTATTGCTGTTTTTCAGTGCGTTTCGTGCTTCCCAGCCATTTTATTTGGTTCAAAAGATAGGAAAATACGTAAGTATACCTATTCATTTATTTACCCCGTACATTCCTCTTCCTCCATTTTCTTTCATCTTCTCTTTTAAAGTTTATGTGTTTATAAAAAAAATGAAGCTTGTTTGATTTATTGGTTGCTGAAAGATCCTCTCAAACTATTTGTATACTTGAAGCTACCCAAGCACGCATCATCTTCTCTCTCCACATGCATACGCGTACCCACCACGTCAACCTGCCTCTCGGTCTCCACAATATCTCTTCCGCTCTCCTTCCACTCCCCAACCCTTGGCCAAATGATCCCGATCCAGACCTTCCCTCCGCATGCCATGCTCGGCAACGCAACTCGAAGACAGCAAAGCCTTGCCACTGCCCACTCCCTGACCACGCTGCACCCATCACCTCACAGCAGCCCTCCTCGACAACCGAGCCCAGACCCGCCAGCACGCCACTGACCCGCCGACCCACCTTCCCACGTGTCTTCCTACCTCACGACGGCCAGCCTTCGCCCATCACCAGTTGCAGCCCACCTCGCTCCTCCGCCATGCAGCCTGCCGCACCACCCGGAAACTCCACCTCGCCCCTTCGCCTTGCAGCAGTCCGCCTTTACCCCTCAAAGCATTCGACCTCCACCTTCCTTAAAGGCCACATGCCTCCATTCTCCCTGGCTTCGACAACCCAGCCTCTCCTGCCTTCTCGGCTACTGCTCAACCTCGTTCCTCCCCTTTTCACCTCGCAACAGCTAGTAGTGCCGAGCTCTTTCCCTCTCGCCTGCTACAAGCCAGAATCCAACCACCACCTTGTCTCCTCGCTGTCTCTTCTCTCTTGTGTAAGAATATATATTTAGATAATAGTCTATTTATATTTTCTGTAGAAATCTATATTTAAGTGTATATATATAAGTATGGGTTTTGTGTACCGGTATATAGGTTTAAAATATAGATATGTAGTGTATACATATAACAGTATGATTTTGTTTTTTTTTTGAAATACATTTCATAAAACAAGTTATGAAAGTTTTCTTTAATAAATACGATCTTAAGATATAATATTTATGCAAGTTGTATATAGTGTGAATGCATATTAGTAGTATAAGGAATGTGAGATCTGTTTTGGGAATATAATTTATATGGATTGTATATTGCTGTCAATGTATATATTAAACTAGTTTATGGTTTCAATAAGGCTGTACTTGTTTGTAGTTATAACATAATCTGTTTTATATATGTGAACTATACTTTTCGACTATGTATTAATATTTCTTTTTAACTCATGCTACAAGTTGATCTATTTTATATACATATATACATTTCACATTTATACATTAACTTATATGGTGCGGTTTTGACATTTGGGTCCTATGCCTTTATATATAAAACTATGCATATGTCTACCCTGTATATATTTTGCATATAGCCTATTTATATACAAGATAATAGTGTGTCATACTATATTATAAAGTCGGTTAGTTTAGAAAGTTACAAAAGTGTATCCACCTTACTGTTATTTTAGTCAATAGTAAAGAAATATATTAAAGTATAGTTAAAGTTATTTACACATAAGTGTACAATTTACAAAATATGTATAGTTTGTTACAAGTTGGGTCATGAAATTATATTTAAATATAGTGTTAGAACATTTGTTTTATATGAGCTTTAGATATATAAATATATATTAAATTGTTAAAGTTTGATGCATTGATTTAAAATTTATTTTATATGTATGTTTGACTTTATTATTTGAGTTGGTTTTAAACAAAAATTTTGAAATACATACAGGTTAAATTTAATGTAAATTTGAGTTTTAAAAAAATATGATTCTATATAAATAGTTATATATGGTTATGCAACCATTTACCTTCATCGATCTAGTTCTGATTGGTTTCGTCAATTCTTTATCGACAGATTCGTTCGTCGATTCGAGTTCCATCTTGCCCGTTTGAGTTTCGTGCCTGGATTTCATAACTCAAGTTCATTGTCTATCGCCCTAACCTCGAAAGGTGAGCACTCACTCACGATTAACGTTCTTTTATTTATTAAATTTGATTTCAATTGAAACGACAATTGAAATATGCTGCTGTTTGATATTTACACTGTTATCACCTGTATCAGTTCACCTGTGACATCTGACACCATTATCTGTTATATATGCAATGATAATACAGTTTGGCTGATAATTGATTGATTGTTGATGTTTATATTGGACGTTACATTGTTAATGTTAAAATGATAAACAGTATGAAATTGAACTTGATATAGGATAGTTAAATGTTAAATTTGATTAACTGACATTTGTATAATATGACCCCTTATCTGTTAAATTTATTGACACGTAGGATTTGTTTAACTACACTTTGAACCACTGAATGCATGTTGTTAAATTGATGATGTATGAAATTGTAAATAGATGACCAGTGAAAAACCGTAATGTAATAATCTTTAATCTATATGAAATGATAGTGTAGATTCTAGAAATAATTATATTAATTCGTACAAATAACAATGCGAATTAATACGGTTATTTCGGGATTATTTGAATTGATTATTGGATTGTTATTGATTGTTGTTATTGCTTGTTTATTTACTTTGACACCATCCCAGTTATCACACTGCAAGTTCCCTTTGATATGCTTTGATTTTGAATTGAATTGGAATCGGGTTGAAATGATAAATACCCAAATTGAACTTTGACCTAGGATAGAAAATTAAATAAAACCCGATTGGTCAATAATTTGATTTAAAATAAAACGAAGTTTTATTTGAATAAATAATATGGTTTTGAAATGAAGTTGAAATTGAATTTTCAATGAAAGAAAATGTAAAAAAAAAAAATCTGAAACAAAATATTAACAATGTAATTGATGAAAGAACGATGTTTAATTTGAGAAATGATTGAATTAAGTTTGAAATTATTAAACTTTGAAATGATTTACTAATTAAGTTTGAAATTATAATTTAGTTTGAAATTATTAAATTTTGAGATTATTAAATAATTAAGTTTTGAAATTATTTAATAATTAAATAAGATTGAGGTTATTTAATAATTAAATAAATTGAATTCTTTAATAAGTAAAATTGAACTTTTGAATAAGTGAATTTTACTTCGTAAATAATTGAAATCGAGTTTCTTTATTAATTAAGTTTTGGAAAATTATTTAAGTAAGTAAATAAGTGAATTGAATTTCTTTAACAAGAAATAAAATGTGATATTTTTGGAATTAATGTAAGACTTGTAATTGAAAGAATTGATTTGACGAATTAAATTTAATTCAATTTGTAAGTTTTGATGTAATGAAGTTGAATTTAAATAATGGATTTAATGAATTGGAAATTAATAAAAATTGTTTTGAATGGAAAATTTACTTAACGAATATTGAATGAAATCGATAAATGAATTTAAATTGATTTGAATGTTAAAACTAAATTGATTTAAATGATTTCGGAATGAAAATGATATTTGCGAACTTGAATCAATATTTGAATGGTTTTAAATAAAGATTGAAATTGAATTATAAGATTTTGAAATGGTAAATTGGAAGTTTTGAAACGTAAATTATTCGAAATTGGTTTTGAAAGACAAATGAAATGTTGATTTACGAATTCTAAGTGAATTGAAATTGATTTGGTTTTGAAATATATAAATGACCAATCGGTGTAATAATTACGAAAGTTATTAAAGAGACCGGGATCGGTAATGGATATACTCTCTATCTGAACCGAAACCACTTTAATAACTATACGCGGAGTGATGATCCAGAATGAAGTGGTTGAAATGGTGATCGTGTTGACTGAAGAAAGAGAACGATGATGGATAGCCTTGACACTTGTGTCAAATTGGAAATGACTAAAATAGGAGCTGTGCCGGGCCAATGGAGGATTGATACCTCAAGTGGACACACTTCTTCGAACTACTTATACTTGTTGTCGATTGGTGCACCCTTGATTTTGGGTGTGTTGTCTCACGGTGTTGCGGGCGCTGCGGCGTTGCGTTCTCACCAGTCCGGATCAGGCGAACGGTAGTATCACTACCTTGGGTATAGCCTCATGTGCCTTGTCATACTTGTATTCCATTTATGCGCGACCACTACGACTTTGATTTGTACCTTGAGTATATGGATTGCCCTTTGGTGACTTCCGGTTTTGGGGAAACTACGGTCTTGTATATGCTTTTGGGAATAAAATGTGTTAAGGGTGGAATGGGCCATGACTTAACGCTATTTTGATATCTTATTATTACTGATAGACATTATCTACTTAGCGTATACTACTACATAGTAGATAGTTTGACGGATCCTTAAAGGATGGTTATTCCAAACATCCTTTGAGTTACTTGTATTTCAATTGCTATTTCACTTGAGTTGGATTTATTAATATAAGAATGTTAATCCTGACTCGAGTGTCTTGTGTTTTTGCTTTACGCTCGGTTCAGACTGAGTGGTTCAGCTTTCGAGACTCACCTTTGGAGTTGGAGCTTCGCTTGGAGATCCAGCTATCTATCCAGCTTTCAGATATTCGATGATTCCAGTGATGTATTCTGATTTGTATCTGATGTACTGTATTACTCTTATGTTGTAAACTCTGATGTATTTTATATATTCATATAGTAGCTTCATGAACTACTGTCTCTTTTATTTCCGCTGCAAATTATTACTCTGTGTCTGTGATCTGTGATTATTTATTTACTGTATATGTTCAGTTTTGCCAAATTTAAATTAACAACGCGGTATTTTGAGCAATTCAACTCCGGCATGAGTGTCTACCTATACACTTATAATGGATGCGAATGGTCCAAAATGGCGGGTCGTTACAGTTGGTATCAGAGCTTTGGTAGCTCTAGGCAAAACTTAGCATATAGGGTAAATGTATTTACAGAATCACTCTCATTCGAGTTTCAATCTCTTTATTTCGACTCGATTTCTTTGAATTTTGGAACGGTCCCTATGGTTCCAAATTTCATTCTTGTCCCTTACTATTCATCTTCTTTCAAATTCTGGAGCACCCCATAACTCCATTTTGAATGATATCTATAATAGATCGGCGGTCTCGCCAATCTTCGAATGATTCGTAAAGGAGCAAAACTCCTTTATAATGGGCATCGATCTACCGTAGATTCCTGTATCCTCGGTTTACGATGCTATCTATCTCCTGCTATACCTAAATTCTATTTCTTGAGATCGAATGTCGATTTACCTCGGAATTCTACACCGATCTTATTTTGCAGTCACGGTCGACCCCGGTTAAGGTTGCCCGCGATTTATATATACTTATCCATATTCCTATTTGTTATTTAAATTATCTTATTTTGTTCGAACCTATCTTCGAATCAGAATTCTCTTTGATTTGAGTTCATCAAATTTGAATCTCTATTCTTGCTTTGAAATCCATTATTGTATCGTTAAGTGAGAAAGTGTATTTGAAAATAAATTTTAAAATGTTTTTATATTGTGTTGTTTGAGTTGTTGATGTTGATTTGGGTTTTCGATCGATTCGTCTGATCAACGCTATCGATAGGATTTCCAAAACACTTGAGCAGAGCAAACTGACACAATATTGTTTTCAAATTTGATAAATGGAATAAAATTCGTATGAATATATTATTAATATATATAAGTAAAATTTTCTGAAATTTAATAAGTTAGTTAAATTGTTTGTTTGAAATGATAATATTTGATTATCATTTATTGTTCTAAATAAATTTATAAATACGGTTTATAAATTGATTTGGAATTTGAAATGAATTTAATCCAGAAATTTGAGAATTTAGTTTCCGGTGATTTCGAACTTTGGTTTTAAAATTTAAATAATATATTATTGGAAGTATTTTCGAATAGAAATCGTTTCCACAAAAAAAAAAAATTGTTGAAATCAGTGCTCTTCTCTTTGTCGCTGGAAAATAATTTCGGTGATGGAGGCCGCATCATCGACGTTCATTTTCGAGTTTCGAAGTGGAGATACTATCCTGTAGTTTTGCTACGATTTTGTTTGAAAGAAAAATATATTTTGATGTAAATTTCTTCAGTATATTTTGATTTACATATATAGGTATCTTATTTTAAAGTTTAATTTGATTGATATAAATACATTATACATATCTCTAAATTGTTTAAAGTTAATCGGAAATCTAATTCTTAAATTTTGTTAAAGAAAGATTTTAATTATAAATAAAACCAAAATTTGGAATAAATATTTAAACTTGAATAATTGAATTGTAAAAATTTTATTTGTATATTGTTCAACTGCATTCTAATACAACTTACCTAAATCATTCAGAAGTTGAATATGTAATTGGATAATATATGATATATATTGAATTTATAAATAAAATTTGAGTAGTTATAATGTGATACACTTAAATTTTAATTATAAAATGTTAATAGAGATAAATAGAATAATAAGATAATTGAAAAATAAATTTGTTTTGAAAGAATTAATAAATTGAGATTTGATCAACATATGAAAATATCTTGAATTTAAAAGAAATTAATAGATGTAAATTAATTTAAATCAAAACTTTTATGGTTTAAATTAATTTATATGGGTTAAATATATGTGATTAGACATATTAAGTAGAATAAATTTAATAATAATTTGGAATAAAGAAGAATTTAAAATGGTTGAAAAAATATGATTATAATAAAAGACTATTCAAAATTTATGGTTTTAGAAATTGTAAATTGAGGATAATTGGATAGTAAGATAATGAATTTAGAAATAGTGAGATTGATTTTAGTAAAAAAATCAAATGGATTAAATCAATTATTGAATATCAATTAATTTAAATTTGAATTTATATGGTTTAAATTAATTGTTATTTTGTATTTCAAATCTGTTTTTCTTTCTGGTTGTTTCTATTCTCCTACCTCGTTCCTTTTCGGGGACGAAAAGTTTTGAGTGGGGGAGAGTGTAACGACCCGTAAATTTCAACTGTTTTAATAACGTAATTAGTTGAAATTTTGTGAAATTTTAAACGATAAAATTTCGAAATAAAAATTTAATATTTGAAATACGTCTAGTTAAACATAGCAACTGGTAAAATTTCGTCCGAAAATATGAAAGTTTATTTCGCGCGTAAATTTACTTCAATTTAATCAGTTAAAAAGCGATGAAAATAAAATGTTTCCAAAACCAAAATATTTTTACATAGAAAAATTCTAAACCATCTTCTGAGCAAGATGTCAGTTTGTCGCTTTTCCAAATTCGGACATCTTTCAGCGTTTTTCTCGCATTTTCCGCTATTAGGAAATTCGAATTTTTATAATTCAATCTTACCACTGATATCTGTATATCGTTTTGATCGTCTCGCCGTGCTGATCTTTACGGTATATCTGTTTGTGTGTTTCAAAGCCCGAGAAACAACAAAATCTACGAGACGACTTCGTAACAGTTCCGCATTCAATCTGTTAGTCTCCCTGCCTTTCGTATGCCACATCTTTTAACCCAATAGTCATTTACATTTTTATATTTCAAAAAGTAAATAAATAAATTTGATTGTCAGCGACCATTCATTTTTCAACGAACATTAACCTAACAGCTATCAACATTTATTAGTGTAGCTATTTGGCGTTTGCTTTTCCCATCTATTCATTTTATTGCTGTTTTTCAGTGCGTTTCGTGCTTCCCAGCCATTTTAGTTTGGTTCAAAAGATAGGAAAATACATAATTATACCTATTCATTTATTTACCCCGTACATTCCTCTTCCTCCATTTTCTTTCTTCTTCTCTTTTAAAGTTTATGTGTTTATAAAAAAAATGAAGCTTGTTTGATTTATTGGTTGCTGAAAGATCCTCTCAAACTATTTGTATACTTGAAGCTACCCAAGCACGCATCATCTTCTCTCTCCACATGCATACGCGTACCCACCACGTCAACCTGCCTCTCGGTCTCCACAATATCTCTTCCGCTCTCCTTCCACTCCCCAACCCTTGGCCAAATGATCCCGATCCAGACCTTCCCTCCGCATGCCATGCTCGGCAACGCAACTCGAAGACAGCAAAGCCTTGCCACTGCCCACTCCCTGACCACGCTGCACCCATCACCTCACAGCAGCCCTCCTCGACAACCGAGCCCAGACCCGCCAGCACGCCACTGACCCGCCGACCCACCTTCCCACGTGTCTTCCTACCTCACGACGGCCAGCCTTCGCCCATCACCAGTTGCAGCCCACCTCGCTCCTCCGCCATGCAGCCTGCCGCACCACCCGGAAACTCCACCTCGCCCCTTCGCCTTGCAGCAGTCCGCCTTTACCCCTCAAAGCATTCGACCTCCACCTTCCTTAAAGGCCACATGCCTCCGTTCTCCCTGGCTTCGACAACCCAGCCTCTCCTGCCTTCTCGGCTACTGCTCAACCTCGTTCCTCCCCTTTTCACCTCACAACAGCTAGTAGTGCCAAGCTCTTTCCCTCTCGCCTGCTACAAGCCAGAATCCAACCACCACCTTGTCTCCTCGCTGTCTCTTCTCTCTTGTGTAAGAATATATATTTAGATAATAGTCTATTTATATTTTCTGTAGAAATCTATATTTAAGTGTATATATATAAGTATGGGTTTTGTGTACCGGTATATAGGTTTAAAATATAGATATGTAGTCTATACATATAACAGTATGATTTTGTTTTTTTTGAAATACATTTTATAAAACAAGTTATGAAAGTTTTCTTTAATAAATACGATCTTAAGATATAATATTTATGCAAGTTGTATATAGTGTGAATGCATATTAGTAGTATAAGGAATGTGTGATCTGTTTTGGGAATATAATTTATATGGATTGTATATTGCTGTCAACGTATATATTAAACTAGTTTATGGTTTCAATAAGGCTGTACTTGTTTGTAGTTATAACATAATCTGTTTTATATATGTGAACTATGCTTTTCGACTATGTATTAATATTTCTTTTTAACTCATGCTACAAGTTGATCTATTTTATATACATATATATATTTCACATTTATACATTAACTTATATGGTGCGGTTTTGACATTTGGGTCCTATGCCTTTATATATAAAACTATGCATATGTCTACCCTGTATATATTTTGCATATAGCCTATTTATATACAAGATAATAGTGTGTCATACTATATTATAAAGTCGGTTAGTTTAGAAAGTTACAAAAGTGTATTCACCTTACTGTTATTTTAGTCAATAGTAAAGAAATATATTAAAGTATAGTTAAAGTTATTTACACATAAGTGTACAATTTACAAAATATGTATAGTTTGTCACAAGTTGGGTCATGAAATTATATTTAAATATAGTGTTAGAACATTTGTTTTATATGAGCTTTAGATATATAAATATATATTAAATTGTTAAAGTTTGATGCATTGATTTAAAATTTATTTTATATGTATGTTTGACTTTATTATTTGAGTTGGTTTTAAACAAAATTTTTGAAATACATACAGGTTAAATTTAATGTAAATTTGAGTTTTAAAAAAATATGATTCTATATAAATAGTTATATATGGTTATGCAACCATTTACCTTCATCGATCTAGTTCTGATTGGTTTCGTCAATTCTTTATCGACAGATTCGTTCGTCGATTCGAGTTCCATCTTGCCCGTTTGAGTTTCGTGCCTGGATTTCATAACTCAAGTTCATTGTCTATCGCCCTAACCTCGAAAGGTGAGCACTCACTCACGATTAACGTTCTTTTATTTATTAAATTTGATTTCAATTGAAACGACAATTGAAATATGCTGCTGTTTGATATTTACACTGTTATCACCTGTATCAGTTCACCTGTGACATCTGACACCATTATCTGTTATATATGCAATGATAATACAGTTTGGCTGATAATTGATTGATTGTTGATGTTTATATTGGACGTTACATTGTTAATGTTAAAATGATAAACAGTATGAAATTGAACTTGATATAGGATAGTTAAATGTTAAATTTGATTAACTGACATTTGTATAATATGACCCCTTATCTGTTAAATTTATTGACACGTAGGATTTGTTTAACTACACTTTGAACCACTGAATGCATGTTGTTAAATTGATGATGTATGAAATTGTAAATAGATGACCAGTGAAAAACCGTAATGTAATAATCTTTAATCTACATGAAATGATAGTGTAGATTCTAGAAATAATTATATTAATTCGTACAAATAACAATGCGAATTAATACGGTTATTTCGGGATTATTTGAATTGATTATTGGATTGTTATTGATTGTTGTTATTGCTTGTTTATTTACTTTGATACCATCCCAGTTATCACACTGCAAGTTCCCTTTGATATGCTTTGATTTTGAATTGAATTGGAATCGGGTTGAAATGATAAATACCCAAATTGAACTTTGACCTAGGATAGAAAATTAAATAAAACCCGATTGGTCAATAATTTGATTTAAAATAAAACGAAGTTTTATTTGAATAAATAATATGGTTTTGAAATGAAGTTGAAATTGAATTTTCAATGAAAGAAAATGTAAAAAAAAAATCTGAAACAAAATATTGACAATGTAATTGATGAGAGAACGATGTTTAATTTGAGAAATGATTGAATTAAGTTTGAAATTATTAAACTTTGAAATGATTTACTAATTAAGTTTGAAATTATAATTTAGTTTGAAATTATTAAATTTTGAGATTATTAAATAATTAAGTTTTGAAATTATTTAATAATTAACTAAGATTGAGGTTATTTAATAATTAAATAAATTGAATTCTTTAATAAGTAAAATTGAACTTTTGAATAAGTGAATTTTACTTCGTAAATAATTGAAATCGAGTTTCTTTATTAATTAAGTTTTGGAAAATTATTTAAGTAAGTAAATAAGTGAATTGAATTTCTTTAACAAGAAATAAAATGTGATATTTTTGGAATTAATGTAAGACTTGTAATTGAAAGAATTGATTTGACGAATTAAATTTAATTCAATTTGTAAGTTTTGATGTAATGAAGTTGAATTTAAATAATGGATTTAATGAATTGGAAATTAATAAAAATTGTTTTGAATGGAAAATTTACTTAACGAATATTGAATGAAATCGATAAATGAATTTAAATTGATTTGAATGTTAAAACTAAATTTCTTTAAATGATTTCGGAATGAAAATGATATTTGCGAACTTGAATCAATATTTGAATGGTTTTAAATAAAGATTGAAATTGAATTATAAGATTTTGAAATGGTAAATTGGAAGTTTTGAAACGTAAATTATTGGAAATTGGTTTTGAAAGACAAATGAAATGTTGATTTACGAATTCTAAGTGAATTGAAATTGATTTGGTTTTGAAATATATAAATGACCAATCGGTGTAATAATTACGAAAGTTATTAAAGAGACCGGGATCGGTAATGGATATACTCTCTATCTAAACCGAAACCACTTTAATAACTATACGCGGAGTGATGATCCAGAATGAAGTGGTTGAAATGGTGATCGTGTTGACTGAAGAAAGAGAACGATGATGGATAGCCTTGACACTTGTGTCAAATTGGAAATGACTAAAACAGGAGCTGTGCCGGGCCAATGGAGGATTGATTCCTCAAGTGGACACACTTCTTCGAACTACTTATACTTGTTGTCGATTGGTGCACCCTTGATTTTGGGAGTGTTGTCTCACGGTGTTGCGGGCGCTGCGGCGTTGCGTTCTCACCAGTCCGGATCAGGCGAACGGTAGTATCACTACCTTGGGTATAGCCTCATGTGCCTTGTCATACTTGTATTCCATTTATGCGTGACCACTACGACTTTGATTTGTACCTTGAGTATATGGATTGCCCTCTGGTGACTTCCGGTTTTGGGGAAACTACGGTCTTGTATATGCTTTTGGGAATAAAATGTGTTAAGGGTGGAATGGGCCATGACTTAACGCTATTTTGATATCTTATTATTACTGATAGACATTATCTACTTAGCGTATACTACTACATAGTAGATAGTTTGACGGATCCTTAAAGGATGGTTATTCCAAACATCCTTTGAGTTACTTGTATTTCAATTGCTATTTCACTTGAGTTGGATTTATTAATATAAGAATGTTAATCCTGACTCGAGTGTCTTGTGTTTTTGCTTTACGCTCGGGTCAGGCTGAGTGGTTCAGCTTTCGAGACTCACCTTTGGAGTTGGAGCTTCGCTTGGAGATCCAGCTATCTATCCAGCTTTCAGATATTCGATGATTCTAGTGATGTATTCTGATTTGTATCTGATGTACTGTATTACTCTTCTGTTGTAAACTCTGATGTATTTTATATATTCATATAGTAGCTTCATGAACTACTATCTCTTTTATTTCCGCTGCAAATTATTACTCTGTGTCTGTGATCTGTGATTATTTATTTACTGTATATGTTCAGTTTTGCCAAATTTAAATTAACAACGCGGTATTTTGAGCAATTCAACTCCGGCATGAGTGTCTACCTATACACTTATAATGGATGCGAATGGTCCAAAATGGCGGGTCGTTACACTATAACTTCAGGAAAGTTGTCACATACCGAAATTTTTGACTTTCGAAAATTCAACATCGATACTCACTTTATCGACTGTCGAGCAATCGAGTGCCGGAAACTCCAATAGTGAGGGTTTTTAAGAAAAAGAAATAGAAGAAAAGATAGAAGAAAAAGAGAAGAAGAAGAAAGCAGAAGAAGAAAAAGAACAACAGAACAACATCAGAACAGAAACAATATCAGAATCTCACATATCGCAGCGGAACAATATATAATAGATAAACACTAGTCTTTTAAAACAAAGAATTATATCAGTTTTTATACATACATCAATCAGAGTCAATATACAACTCAATACAACAATGGACAGTTATGTAAACTTGTCCTCATACAGAATACACAGCGGAATAAATACTATCAGATACAAATACTACGTCTCGTCATCCAGCTTATCTCCAAAGCTCCAGAATATCCTGATAACATAACTCTAGGCTGCCCGTGTGGAAATTTGTGGACACCCAGAGTTTAGAAGGGAACAATAAACTCCGAGTCAGTCATGGTGACTGGTGTGAGATTGTAAAACAGTTTGTCTTTAAAATAAACAACAGGAAGATTTAAAATAAATTCGCAATGCTTTTGGAAAATGAAACTACCATAAGACCTCCCGCCACACACACAATGCAAACGCAGAATTGGAGGAGATTTCTTCTTATGATAGTCAAAGATGCTTACTATGCGAAATCAAATCCTTTTTGATATTATTATTATTAGTGCATAGTGTAGAAAACATTTCGAAAGTATAATATTAATCTTAGCCAACATACGACCAGTATCGTATGCCTACTATAGCTACCATCTAAACAGGGGTGACCACCGTACGTAAATGGCAGGTTCTACAACTAATACCGTACAAGGTTCATATTGGAGTTTGGATTTCCAACAAATGGTCAGGCTAAGGAACTTCCTATCCACGATGGGTACGTCCCTGGAATAGACGACCCGAGAAATAACCTAACATTACGGTTAGATCTCTTCCAACACAAGGCCGGGTTACCTCTGCAAAAATAGGTAACTACTGACACGCGTATGTCATCCCCCGATCGTAACCGATCTTCCCGAGGATCCCCGATTTCCAACAAACCACATAAATAATAATGCAGCAACCACATAGGTTAAGTATCTGGGCTCCATACCATGATACCACCTCTATCCAGAAGGAATGACATACACTAAGGGGCGCTACTCCCTAGAACCTTGCCACATCCTTCCTGTTTTGACCATTTCCGGGGTGTGAGGCTCGACGAAGTCTCGTCCACAAAGCTACGCTTTCTACAAAGCCATGCTTCGGGTCAAACAAATGATCAACCTATGATCACAAAGATATAAGATCAAACAAATGATCAAATCACAAATGATCAAACACTGATCATTTCACAGCAACACTCAGTATGCCACGTTACCAAATTGGGAGTATATCGCTAATAAATTCCAACTACATAACCTCTGAGCTCGTACGTCTCAGAGAAGGGTGTTAAGCTAAGAGAATAAATTCTCCGCCACCAACAGAAATGTATTTGAAAGAAATCATCTTTATATCTCAAATTTGTAACGTTAGACATACAATCCATACAAGTCTGTTCCGGGATCGAACAGAACCGAAGGCACTTCTCACGAAGCCCTTGCACATCCGGATAAATTTCTAATCACGTCCGGACTTCCCATCACTAAGGGTGATAAAAACCTCTAAATCGGAGATCAGCCGATGTAGAGTAACTCGACGGTAATCCTTCTGTTTTCAAAAATATCCGGTCTTAAACACCGGTCTTCAAATGCGATTCATAACGACGTATCACATATTCGGAATGGGTTATACGACCCCATGGTCCTTTCCCGGTTAACCCGAATAGTGAGCGCTTATTCAAAAATAAGTGTGGCATTCAAATTCATCCAATCACAACAAATACCATATTCAAGGTAATTATTGATAGTCGGTTATTTAACTATCAATAAAGATGCGCAACATCATCAGATTCCAAATAATTTTCCAAATTATTTCATCTTCCAAAATATCTTTTACTAGATATAAAATTTCCACACTTAACCGTTTGAAAACAAATTTCAAATATTCACTTTTCAATTTATCTTTAAAAGATAAAATTTCAAACCCTTCGTTTCATATTGGGAAAGTAATTCCATACTTATTTAATAATAAGTAATTCACAAATCATTTATTTTCAACATTTGAAAATATTCGATATACTTAAATCAAAATTAAGTATAAATTCATTCTTTCAGGAAATCATTAATTTTAACGTCTATTTGAGTCAAAACGAATGTTGCGTAAAACATCGTTACAACGACTCGAAATCAATAGTATAGGGATTCGGAATTAAGATAGATATATAAATCCCAATACTATATAAAACATTTCCTTTTGGAAATCATTTACTATAACAACAGTGTTATAGTCCACCATTTCCTTATATTTCTCGAAAACGTCTATTTCAACAATGAATGTTGAAATCTATGTATTCGATACTTATCACGTTTTAAAACATCTTTTAAAACAATTACTTCATTTCGTAATATCACTTTTCCAAAACATATCCATTTTATTTAATAATATATTCACTGTCCAAAATCGTGAATATAATTCCTTTAATTAACTTCTACAATTCACTTATCAAAATAAGTGATTTCGGATTTATAAACAACGTTTATAAATCCCATTTATAATTTATAACAACTTCAACTTACAAATCAGTTTTATTAACCGAATCAATCTATAGCTCAATTTTTTTATACTTAAGTCATTCCTTTAATAACTTTACAAAATTTATAAATCCTACTTCTTGTAAAATTCCATTTATAAACCTTTTTTCAACATTAACAAAAACTCCTTTTATAATTCCATTTTTCCGATTTATAAAAATTCAATTCTTTATAAATCTTATCTATAAACCATTTATAAATAAATTCAAAAATCTTCATTCATACTATTCTTCAACATAGTTCATTTCATATTCCAAACATCAAATCTTGGTTTTATATCACAAAATTCTTAATTTTTTTATAACATAAAAATTATAACACTTATTTATTTAAAATGAATCAATTCCAAAATTTAATAAAACGTATACTTTCAAAAATTCACTTTGAAATCCTTTTAAAAATAATATCATTATTTTTAAACTTCAAAAATGGATCCGATGATGCAACAGCACCAATTAGTCAATCACAACATCAAACATCATATATCAACATATGATAACAGAATATACATCAATATCTGTAAATAAATAAATACTGGTGAGTAATCCAGTTGGATCCCTCCAACCTGTTTCCCTGCATCCACAGACGTTAGCACAATACCAATTCCACTTCGAGGTGGAATATCGTGGTATATGGGTTTTATAAAAATATCCGCTTACTAACGGCGCAATAGGGTCTCATCCGCTATACGAGGCGGGAAATCAATCAATCCAATATATACATATGCCAATATGTATATATTGCTATATATATAGATATATCCTACTATATCTAATATCACATCCAAATAGCAATCATCAATAACTGCAAAAATTCCACATTCAATTTGAGTGAGAAAAATCTCACCTTTGCTTTTTATTAGTAATCCAATCCAATCCTTCTTTTGTTTTCTCGACTTTAACCTTGTATAAATAATTTATAAAATCTATTAATATTCGAATTAAATCGAATAATAAATTTTCATTTTGTAATTTTAATGATTCAATAATCTCATTTCAAACAAATTCTCCTTAACAAATTTATTCAACTAAAGTTTTTAGTTTAAAAATTAAATTTTCTTCTTTAATCATTTTCTAACAATAAATTACTTTAAAATTATACTAGTAAATATGTATGTATATATTTCCCCTTATTTCCAAAATAAATTATATAGGTATAGAAATCAAATTTTTATGTAACATTCAACCTTTTAAAAAAAATCCTACTTCATTCTTTCAAAATCTTATTATTATCATTATTTTTTTCAAAAATATAATTTTTTCTTTACGGTAATATACCTGTTCTAATAGGAAACCAAAACCTACTTTTTTTAAACAGTTTAAAATAAAAAAAATATACTTCTATACCTTTCCTCTGTTTAGGCTATAACTAATTTAAATCTGAATATAATGTACCAGCAAGCAAAAACGAGGAAGACAAATATCGATTACCTCACTGACAACTCGAACGAACCCAGGTCGAAATCGCAGCCTCGCCATCGCCTGCCCACGTTGGAATCATCGTCCATCCAACCACTTCCTCAGTCGCGAAACCCCATCCATCTGCGCGTCCACGCGAGCAACTCGCGAAAACTTCCCCGAAAAAAAACGAACTGCCTATGCCACCACCCTTCGACTTCGAGCCCTATCTTCTCCCTAACCCATGACTCCAAGCCAACGTGAATGCCACCTGCCTCCAGTCATCGCGAAACCCATCGATCATGCCGCTTCGCCCAAAATCGCGACTGAACACCATCGCGGCATCGACTTCAAGCTTACGCGAGATCGACCTCGTAACCAAACCCTCATCGATGAACTCGCGATGCTCCAGATCGCCTCCCCTTCCATACGCGCCTACCTGCTTTGAATTGCCGATCCCGAGACCACCATACGCTGCCATAGCAGCACCTTCTTGACGTTGTGACCCATGCCCCTTCGCGCGTGCCTGCTAACGCGCCGCCGTCGCGAATTCGTACGCGATTTCAATTGCGTGATGATTTAAAAGAGATGGAGGAGAGGAACGAGAGAGACCATCGGCCATTGTTTTTTTTTCTTTTTTCCTTCGTATGGGAGACAAAGGGTACGAGATATTATGAGGCAGAGAGAACACGATTTGAAATAAAGGTGTCTCGATTTTACAGGTGACAGTATTCCTGAAATGATGTAACATATTTTAAATTGAAAGCGATTAATTTTCGTCTAGACGTTTCTACCTCGTATGCTCACACGAAGACTCCGAAAATTACGAAATTTGAAATCCAGTAATAATTCAATATTACGGACCCACTGGGACTGGTTTCGTTGAATTCCAAGACTATGCCCCGGAACGTTATTTTTAAATATCGATTCGAACAATAAAATTCAAAACTGAGCAAAACAGTTTAAATTTCAATTCTGAAGCTGCTGTTATCTTCAGTGTTATCAATATAAATTTTACAAAAGTTTGAAATATTTTTCTTTAGCTTTAAATTAAAGATTCAAATTTTTATTCAACTCTCAATATATTAAATTATATAATTTAACCGTCAAATTCAAAGTTACATTCGGGATTCAAATTAAATCATCATTCAAATATTTAAAATTAATTAAATATTGTCAATCTAATTTGTTCAAAATTCTGGGTCGTTACAAACTTCCCTCCTTAAAAGAATTTCGTCCTCGAAATTACAAGTTAGGAAAAAAAATGGTCCTTAACTCGTCTACTATTTTTCAACATCCAAATAGTTTTATCAATTTATCAAAACAAATCTTTCTATTAAAGATTCGTTATTAATTCAACTAACTTTCCAAACCTTTCATAGTTTTTCAAACAACATTGTTTATTTCAAAATTCAAATTTTAAATTCAAATTCAAATTTAAACTTTCAAAATTTTCTCAAAATTTTTCTAACACCCGAAATTTTCGAAAAATTTTGCCAGCGTCTCCTTTGCGCGGCTAATACGGTACGACTACAAAACGTCCCTACGGACTCTCAGATTTCAAAAAGAAAAAGAAAAAGCCAAGCGGCTAGAGAAATAAGTCATCAAATCTCATATTCAAATTTAAATACATACCTTTTTCGAGCAATTCAAATTATCTTCGAAATCAAAATTCCAATTCCTTTTATAACACCTGTATGTCCTACTAGCCATAATATCTAGTTACACATTCAAACCATTTTGCAAATTCCATTACAAAATTTTCAATATAAACTACTTATACATTTTTACTTCACTATTGAAGTTATATATCTATTTTCATTCAATTTTACATTTCAAACTTCATTTGAATTTTATTCACTCTTTCAATTTAATTTACTTCTGAATATTGAATTTCATCGGCTTTCTTTTACAACTGCACCGTTTCAAATTAGTTTCATTTACTAATTTATTACAATTCCCAATTCATTTTATTCAAATTTGTTTTCAACTTTCAGTTTCAACTCACTATTATGGTTTATAACCACTTATATTAAACTGGATTTCAACTCGAATTCAATTTACATTCATGTACTTGCAATTACAAATTGATTCATTCATTCACAATTTTATTTTCATAATTCAATACTCAATTCCAGAGTCTTTTCAACCTTTTCAAAACCATTTTTGAAAACAATTCAAATTTATCTTTTGAATTTTCTAAAACAAAATCCAAATTTTCCAAACACTTTCCATTTAAAACAATTTGGCAGCAATTCCTCTTTTGGAAACCCGAAAATGAACACCGGTGATGTCGCGATCATCATCGGAATTATTTTCCAGCGACCGAAAAGAGTTTAGAGCTTTCATCTCTCCAAAATACTTTTCAAACCTTCAAAATCCATTTTCAAATCAAAAATGATTTAAACTTTCCAAATCTACAAAATTTTCAAATTCTTTTCAAAACATTTCCAAAAACTTCTTTGGAATTCCGTTTTAAATTACAATTCACATTTATAATTTAAATTCTTAAATTCATTTGTATATGAATTCATCTCTTTATCTTTCAATTCACATTTATAAATTTCATTCGTTAAATGGATTTATTTCCAAATCTTTGGTTATTATTTTAATTTCTCATTCCATTTCATATAACAATGATAATATTTCAATGTTATTGTTTTATAACAACCAAACATCCATATACTATGATAATTCATAGAAAATCATTTCTTTTCTATACAAAAATAGTTTTGGGTAAAATTATTTCATTTACCCTATTTAAAACAATACTATGTCAGTTTATCTTGTTTAGAGTTTAGAAACCCCTATCGATTACAGTTAGCTAGACTGCACCGACCAGAATCCATAAACAATCAACCGATAAGTCAACACAATACAAAACAATTTCATATTCACTAACAAATACGCACTCGTATCTATTATTACACTCACACTCATTCTAGAGTACTACTGACTCTATCTCTAATGAGTAACACCCAACAGAGCAGGGTTGTCGCTTAACCATATGCTCTGATACCACGCTGTCACATACCGAAATTTTCGACTTTCGAAAATTCAACATCGATACTCACTTTATCGACTGTCGAGCAATCGAGTGCCGGAAACTCCAATAGTGAGGGTTTTTAAGAAAAAGAAATAGAAGAAAAAGAGAAGAAGAAGAAAGCAGAAGAAGAAAAAGAACAACAGAACAACATCAGAACAGAAACAATATCAGAATCTCACATATCGCAGCGGAACAATATATAATAGATAAACACTAGTCTTTTAAAACAAAGAATTATATCAGTTTTTATACATACATCAATCAGAGTCAATATACAACTCAATACAACAATGGACAGTTATGTAAACTTGTCCTCATACAGAATACACAGCGGAATAAATACTATCAGATACAAATACTACGTCTCGTCATCCAGCTTATCTCCAAAGCTCCAGAATATCCTGATAACATAACTCTAGGCTGCCCGTGTGGAAATTTGTGGGCACCCAGAGTTTAGAAGGGAACAATAAACTCCGAGTCAGTCATGGTGACTGGTGTGAGATCGTAAAACAGTTTGTCTTTAAAATAAACAACAGGAAGATTTAAAATAAATTCGCAATGCTTTTGGAAAATGAAACTACCATAAGACCTCCCGCCACACACACAATGCAAACGCAGAATTGGAGGAGATTTCTTCTTATGATAGTCAAAGATGCTTACTACGCGAAATCAAATCCTTTTTGATATTATTATTATTAGTGCATAGTGTAGAAAACATTTCGAAAGTATAATATTAATCTTAGCCAACATACGACCAGTATCGTATGCCTACTATAGCTACCATCTAAACAGTGGTGACCACCGTACGTAAATGGCAGGTTCTACAACTAATACCGTACAAGGTTCGTATTGGAGTTTGGATTTCCAACAAATGGTCAGGCTAAGGAACTTCCTATCCACGATGGGTACGTCCCTGGAATAGACGACCCGAGAAATAACCTAACATTACGGTTAGATCTCTGCCAACATAAGGCCGGGTTACCTCTGCAAAAATAGGTAACTACTGACACGCGTATGTCATCCCCCGATCGTAACCGATCTTCCCGAGGATCCCCGATTTCCAACAAACCACATAAATAATAATGCAGCAACCACATAGGTTAAGTATCTGGGCTCCATACCATGATACCACCTCTATCCAGAAGGAATGACATACACTAAGGGGCGCTACTCCCTAGAACCTTGCCGCATCCTTCCTGTTTTGACCATTTCCGGGGTGTGAGGCTCGACGAAGTCTCGTCCACAAAGCTACGCTTTCTACAAAGCCATGCTTCGGGTCAAACAAATGATCAACCTATGATCACAAAGATATAAGATCAAACAAATGATCATATCACAAATGATCAAACACCGATCATTTCACAGCAACACTCAGTATGCCATGTTACCAAATTGGGAGTATATCGCTAATAAATTCCAACTACATAACCTCTGAGCTCGTACGTCTCAGAGAAGGGTGTTAAGCTAAGAGAATAAATTCTCCGCCACCAACAGAAATGTATTTGAAAGAAATCAGCTTTATATCTCAAATTTGTAACGTCAGACATACAATCCATACAAGTCTATTCCGGGATCGAACAGAACCGAAGGCACTTCTCACGAAGCCCTTGCACATCCGGATAAATTTCTAATCACGTCCGGACTTCCCATCACTAAGGGTGATAAAAACCTCTAAATCGGAGATCAGCCGATGTAGAGTAACTCGACGGTAATCCTTCCGTTTTCAAAAATATCCGGTCTTCAACACCGGTCTTCAAATGCGATTCATAACGACGTATCACATATTCGGAATGGGTTATACGACCCCATTGTCCTTTCCCGGTTAACCCGAATAGTGAGCGCTTATTCAAAAATAAGTGTGGCATTCAAATTCATCCAATCACCACAAATACCATATTCAAGGTAATTATTGATAGTCGGTTATTTAACTATCAATAAAGATGCGCAACATCATCAGATTCCAAATAATTTTCCAAATTATTTCATCTTCCAAAATATCTTTTACTAGATATAAAATTTCCACACTTAACCGTTTGAAAACAAATTTCAAATATTCACTTTTCAATTTATCTTTAAAAGATAAAATTTCAAACCCTTCGTTTCATATTGGGAAAGTAATTCCATACTTATTTAATAATAAGTAATTCACAAATCATTTATTTTCAACATTTGAAAATATTCGATATACTTAAATCAAAATTAAGTATAAATTCATTCTTTCAGGAAATCATTAATTTTAACGTCTATTTGAGTCAAAACGAATGTTGCGTAAAACATCGTTACGACGACTCGAAATCAATAGTATAGGGATTCGGAATTAAGATAGATATATAAATCCCAATACTATATAAAACATTTCCTTTTGGAAATCATTTACTATAACAACAGTGTTATAGTCCACCATTTCCTTATATTTCTCGAAAACGTCTATTTCAACAATGAATGTTGAAATCTATGTATTCGATACTTATCACGTTTTAAAACATCTTTTAAAACAATTACTTCATTTCGTAATATCACTTTTCCAAAACATATCCATTTTATTTAATAATATATTCACTGTCCGAAATCGTGAATATAATTCCTTTAATTAACTTCTACAATTCACTTATCAAAATAAGTGATTTCGGATTTATAAACAACGTTTATAAATCCCATTTATAATTTATAACAACTTTAACTTACAAATCAATTTTATTAACTGAATCAATCTATAGCTCAATTTTTTTATACTTAAGTGAAAGTGTGTACGCTTGTGCACACTAACTACGGATCGTGTAATATGGACTAATATATGCGGAATGTTATTTACAATTGCTATATAAGTAAATATTCAATAAACTAACTATATAGCAATTCACAGATATAGAATAGTAAATGCAGTAAACAGTAAAAATCACACCAGGGATTTTTATACTGGTTCGGACCTCCCGTCCTACGTCCAGTCCCAGACTCCTATCTGGATTTTCACTACCAACTACCTCGCTTCACCCGGAGGAACAGGTTTACAACACCCGAACAGCCGAACGGGATTTCGTGCCTCTTACAACACCGAGGACTTCAACAAAAACAAATACAATTGCCGTTGACAACTTGTGCTCTTGATAACACTGATTTGTCACTTGTAGTACACCCTTCCTATAATCTTATCCTCAAAGTATGTGAATGATGTTTGTGAAGATTGAAGGAAGTATATTACTTAATTGAATCAAAAGATATGAAATAATTTCAATGATTCAATAAGCAATTGAAATGTTTGAGAGTTCAAGACAGAGATCAATAGAATAGAGATTAGAATAATAGAATTTGGTTCTTTTGGAATAATGATTTCATGATGTTTATATAAGAAATAAACAGTTGTAACCCTTTGTGAAAAGATACAAACAAAGGTCATGATCATTGGTGAAGAGAAAGAGAAGCAACCGTTGAAGAAAAGGAAGTGTCTATACGAAAGGTTGCTCTCTGTTTGAAAACGGTCGACAGGTCAAAATGGACCAGTAGACAGGGATTTGAATATATATACGTTATGTACACTTGTGCACGTTAACTGTGCATTCTGGGTAGAAACGGTCGACCGCCTTGTTTTAAACCGGTCGACCGGTTTAGCCCAGACTGCACAGTTAATGTGCACTCATACATATATACATTTATATTAAGATTGAAGGTATGAGATTATTTGAGGATAGATTTTAACATAAATAACACTACTAACATACCAAATAATCAACCTCTAATGTATGGAGCTCTTTGTGTCTCTTTAAAACAATGAATAACTTCTTTTTGTCGATCACGGCTTATCCCTTTGTCAGAAATCAAAACTCTATAAAAATCTTGACTCAACATTCTCCCCCTTTTTGATTGATGACAACATATATCTGAATCTCTGAATCTCCCCCTGAATATGTGATCTCCCCCTGAGATTTTGTCTGTATTCTTTATATAAATATATATATTCCTGCAGATAATTATTAGCACTTTCTCCCCCTTTGTCATCGACAAAAAGGAGTAATAGATAATGGAATAATATAGGAATGTATCAAACAGAATATCCACTTTCCTCTTTTCTTAAGTGGTACCTGCAAAAAATATAATTAAGACCATGGTACCCACTTTTTATAGAGTCCTAAGAGTTAGATCTTAGGAATCCAAACCCATACGGGTCCGGTATCCCCTTTATATACATAATTAGAATTATAATGCACAGTATTCATGAAATTCTGAATATATTTGTTCCTAATCAAATTGTTATTTGTTTTAGGAACCCATATTTTGATAGTCTTGACATTTTTCTTCTGAAATTTCACAACTGGTTTTGGTTTGGAATATAATAAACTAAGATTTTTCTTAACTTCAGTCTTTTGTCTTTTCTTTTTCCTTTCATTACCAAGATGTTTCTTGGTTTCTTGTTTCTTATATCCCAAACCTTGTTTATTTGAAACAGATTGTGAACTTTCAATGATCTTTGTCAAATTTTCTCGACCTTTGTTAAAGTTAGAAACATTTTGAGTTATGTCATCTAACTTAGTTTGTAAGCTCACCTTTTCTAGCTCCAGATTTTTGACTTTTGCCTTAAGCTCATGATTTTCAGTAGTGAGAGCGTCATTTTTCTCTTTTTGAGTTTCAATTTCTTGACTCAAAAGAGATAATTGAGAGTCAACATTAGATGATGATTCTTGAAGTTTTTCAAGTTCTTCTTCTAATATTTTCTTCTCGTCTTTTAACATATCTCGTTCAAACTCTGCTCTACTCAAATCTGCTTTGGCTACTTTTAATTGACGTTTTATGTCTTTATATTTGACTATCAATTCAGAATTTATATCAAGTAATTCATCAAATGTAGGAATTTGTACCTCATCTTCTGTTGCCATAAAACAAACATTAGCTTGTTCATTCTCCTGATCACTTTCACTTTCAGATGAGGATGAGTCTGAATCATCCCATGTTACTGAGAAGGCTCGTTTCTTTGACTTGTCCTTCTTATGTTTGAATTTATCATTTTCTGACTTCTTCTTCTATTCTGGACAATCCTTCTGCATGTGCCCCTTTTTGTGACAGTTGAAACATTCTATAGTTGATGAAGATGGTTTGTTTGATCTAGGTTTCCTTTTGTTGTAACGACTGGCTTTTCGATATTTTAGGAATTTTTTGAATCCTTTTGCAATGAATGCCAAATCTTCATCTTCAGAATCTGATTCATTTTCATCTTTCTCAGCATGAAATGCTACATTTTTCTTTTCTTCTTTCTGTTCTTTTCTAGCCTGCAAATTTGCTTCATAGGACATTAAATTTCCTATCAATTCATCTGGCTTCATGATGGAAAGGTCATTAGCTTCTTCAATTGCTAATACTTTTCCTTCCCATTCACTAGTCAGAGAATGTAGGACTGTTGAAACAACATCAAAATCTGAATATTTTTGCCCTAATCCGATAAGTGCATGATGAATAGTTTGAAACCTTGAATACATATCATTGATTGTCTCATTCGGCTTCATTTTGAAATTTTGAAACTGACTCTTCAGCATGGCTATTTTGGCTTGTTTAACCTTGTTAGTACCTTCATGAGTGGTTTTCAGCGTTTGCCAAATTTGATATGCAGTAGTGCAGATACTAACACGGTTATATTCATTTTGGTCTAATGCACAAAACAACATATTTATTGCCTTTGCATTTACGGCTGCTGCTGTTTTCTCAGCCGTTGTCCATTCTGAATATTCAGTTGTTGGATTCACTATTTCTTTTTGAGTAGCATTCCAAGCATCATAGCTATTTGATTGCATAAAAAATGACATACGTGTTGCCCAATAGCTATAGTTGATGCCATTAAAAAATGGAGGTCTTTGTGTTGATTGACCTTCCGTGTAAGTGTTAGTGCTAGTGCTTGCGTTATTTGCCATATTACAAGAATATATCAAATAACGGTGTTACGGTTATATGATGACCGTGCTCTGATACCAAATGAAAGTGTGTACGCTTGTGCACACTAATTACGGATCGTGTAATATGGACTAATATATGCGGAATGTTATTTACAATTGCTATATAAGTAAATATTCAATAAACTAACTATATAGCAATTCACAGATATAGAATAGTAAATGCAGTAAACAATAAAAATCACACCAGGGATTTTTATACTGGTTCGGACCTCCCGTCCTACGTCCAGTCCCAGACTCCTATCTGGATTTTCACTACCAACTACCTCGCTTCACCCGGAGGAACAGGTTTACAACACCCGAACAGCCGAACGGGATTTCGTGCCTCTTACAACACCGAGGACTTCAACAAAAACAAATACAATTGCCGTTGACAACTTGTGCTCTTGATAACACTGATTTGTCACTTGTAGTACACCCTTCCTATAATCTTATCCTCAAAGTATGTGAATGATGTTTGTGAAGATTGAAGGAAGTATATTACTTAATTGAATCAAAAGATATGAAATAATTTCAATGATTCAATAAGCAATTGAAATGTTTGAGAGTTCAAGACAGAGATCAATAGAATAGAGATTAGAATAATAGAATTTGGTTCTTTTGGAATAATGATTTCATGATGTTTATATAAGAAATAAACAGTTGTAACCCTTTGTGAAAAGATACAAACAAAGGTCATGATCATTGGTGAAGAGAAAGAGAAGCAACCGTTGAAGAAAAGGAAGTGTCTATACGAAAGGTTGCTCTCTGTTTGGAAACGGTCGACATGTCAAAATGGACCAGTAGACAGGGATTTGAATATATATACGTTATGTACACTTGTGCACGTTAACTGTGCATTCTGGGTAGAAACGGTCGACCGCCTTGTTTTAAACCGGTCGACCGGTTTAGCCCAGACTGCACAGTTAATGTGCACTCATACATATATACATTTATATTAAGATTGAAGGTATGAGATTATTTGAGGATAGATTTTAACATAAATAACACTACTAACATACCAAATAATCAACCTCTAATGTATGGAGCTCTTTGTGTCTCTTTAAAACAATGAATAACTTCTTTTTGTCGATCACGGCTTATCCCTTTGTCAGAAATCAAAACTCTATAAAAATCTTGACTCAACATTAAGTCATTCCTTTAATAACTGTACAAAATTTATAAATCCTACTTCTTGTAAAATTCCATTTATAAACCTTTTTTCAACATTAACAAAAACTCCTTTTATAATTCCATTTTTCCGATTTATAAAAATTCAATTCTTTATAAATCTTATCTATAAACCATTTATAAATAAATTCAAAAATCTTCATTCATACTATTCTTCAACATAGTTCATTTCATATTCCCAAACATCAAATCTTGGTTTTATATCACAAAATTCTTAATTTTTTTATAACATAAAAATTATAACACTTATTTATTTAAAATGAATCAATTCCAAAATTTAATAAAACGTATATTTTCAAAAATTCACTTTGAAATCCTTTTAAAAATAATATCGTTATTTTTAAACTTCAAAAATGGATCCGATGATGCAACAGCACCAATTAGTCAATCACAACATCAAACATCATATATCAACATATGATAACAGAATATACATCAATATCTGTAAATAAATAAATACTGGTGAGGAATCCAGTTGGATCCCTCCAACCTTTTTTCCCTGCATCCACAGACGTTAGCACAATACCAATTCCACTTCGAGGTGGAATATCGCGGTATATGGGTTTTATAAAAATATCCGCTTACTAACGGCGCAATAGGGTCTCATCCGCTATACGAGGCGGGAAATCAATCAATCCAATATATACATATGCCAATATGTATATATTGCTATATATATAGATATATCCTACTATATCTAATATCACATCCAAATAACAATCATCAATAACTGCAAAAATTCCACATTCAATTTGAGTGAGAAAAATCTCACCTTTGCTTTTTATTAGTAATCCAATCCAATCCTTCTTTTGTTTTCTCGACTTTAACCTTGTATAAATAATTTATAAAATCTATTAATATTCGAATTAAATCGAATAATAAATTTTCATTTTGTAATTTTAATGATTCAATAATCTCATTTCAAACAAATTCTCCTTAACAAATTTATTCAACTAAAGTTTTTAGTTTAAAAATTAAATTTTCTTCTTTAATCATTTTCTAACAATAAATTACTTTAAAATTATACTAGTAAATATGTATGTATATATTTCCCCTTATTTCCAAAATAAATTATATAGGTATAGAAATCAAATTTTTATGTAACATTCAACCTTTTAAAAAAAATCCTACTTCATTCTTTCAAAATCTTATTATTATCATTATTTTTTTCAAAAATATAATTTTTTCTTTACGGTAATATACCTATTCTAATAGGAAACCAAAACCTACTTTTTTTTAAACAGTTTAAAATAATAAAAAAAAATATACTTTTATACCTTTCCTCTGTTTAGGCTATAACTAATTTAAATCTGAATATAATGTACCAGCAAGCAAAAACGAGGAAGACAAATATCGATTACCTCACTGACAACTCGAACGAACCCAGGTCGAAATCGCAGCTTCGCCATCGCCTGCCCACGTTGGAATCATCGTCCATCCTCCCACTTCCTCAGTCGCGAAACCCCATCCATCTGCGCGTCCACGCGAGCAACTCGCGAAAACTTCCCCGAAAAAAAACGAACTGCCTACGCCACCACCCTTCGACTTCGAGCCCTATCTTCTCCCTAACCCATGACTCCAAGCCAACGCGAATGCCACCTGCCTCCAGTCATCGCGAAACCCATCGTTCATGCCGCTTCGCCCAAAATAGAGACTGAACACCATCGCGGCATCGACTTCAAGCTTACACGAGATCGACCTCGCAACCAAACCCTCATCGATGAACTCGCGATGCTCCGGATCGCCTCCCCTTCCATACGCGCCTACCTGCTTTGAATTGCCGATCCCGAGACCACCATACGCTGCCATAGCAACACCTTCTTGACGTTGTGACCCATGTTCCTTCGCGCGTGCCTGCTGACGCGCCGCCGTCGTGAATTCTTACGCGATTTCAATTGCGTGATGATTTAAAAGAGATGGAGGAGAGGAACGAGAGAGACCAGCGGCCATTGTTTTTTTTTCTTTTTTTCCTTCGTATGGGAGACAAAGGGTACGAGATATTATGAGGCAGAGAGAACACGATTTGAAATAAAGGCGTCTCGATTTTACAGGTGACAGTATTCCTGAAATGATATAACATATTTTAAATTGAAAGCGATTAATTTTCATCTAGACGTTTCTACCTCGTATGCTCACACGAAGACTCCGAAAATTACGAAATTTGAAATCCAGTAATAATTCAATATTACGGACCCACTGGGACTGGTTTCATTGAATTCCAAGACTATGCCCCGGAACGTTATTTTTAAATATCGATTCGAACAATAAAATTCAAAACTGAGCAAAACAGTTTAAATTTCAATTCTGAAGCTGCTGTTATCTTCAGTGTTATCAATATAAATTTTACAAGCGTTTGAAATATTTTTCTTTAGCTTTAAATTGAAGATTCAAATTTTTATTCAACTCTCAATATATTAAATTATATAATTTAACCGTCAAATTCAAAGTTACATTCGGGATTCAAATTAAATCATCGTTCAAATATTTAAAATTAATTAAATATTGTCAATCTAATTTGTTCAAAATTCTGGGTCGTTACAAACTTCCCTCCTTAAAAGAATTTCGTCCTCGAAATTACAAGTTAGGAAAAAAAATGGTCCTTAACTCGTCTACTATTTTTCAACATCCAAATAGTTTTATCAATTTATCAAAACAAATCTTTCTATTAAAGATTCGTTATTAATTCAACTAACTTTCCAAACCTTTCATAGTTTTTCAAACAACATTGTTTATTTCAAAATTCAAATTTTAAATTCAAATTCAAATTTAAACTTTCAAAATTTTCTCAAAATTTTCTAACACCCGAAATTTTCGAAAAATTTTGCCAGCGTCTCCTTTGCGCGGCTAATACGGTACGACTACAAAACGTCCCTACGGACTCTCAGATTTCAAAAAGAAAAAGAAAAAGCCAAGCGGCTAGAGAAATAAGTCATCAAATCTCATATTCAAATTTAAATACATACCTTTTTCGAGCAATTCAAATTATCTTCGAAATCAAAATTCCAATTCCTTTTATAACACCTGTATGTCCTACTAGCCATAATATCTAGTTACACATTCAAACCATTTTGCAAATTCCATTACAAAATTTTCAATATAAACTACTTATACATTTTTACTTCACTATTGAAGTTATATATCTATTTTCATTCAATTTTACATTTCAAACTTCATTTGAATTTTATTCACTCTTTCAATTTAATTTACTTCTGAATATTGAATTTCATCGGCTTTCTTTTACAACTGCACCGTTTCAAATTAGTTTCATTTACTAATTTATTACAATTCCCAATTCATATTATTCAAATTTGTTTTCAACTTTTAGTTTCAACTCACTATTATGGTTTATAACCACTTATATTAAACTGGATTTCAACTCAAATTCAATTTACATTCATGTACTTGCAATTGCAAATTGATTCATTCATTCACAATTTTATTTTCATAATTCAATACTCAATTCCAGAGTCTTTTCAACCTTTTCAAAACCATTTTTGAAAACAATTCAAATTTATCTTTTGAATTTTCTAAAACAAAATCCAAATTTTCCAAACACTTTCCATTTAAAACAATTTGGCAGCAATTCCTCTTTTGGAAACCTAAAAATGAACACCGGTGATGTCGCGATCATCATCGGAATTATTTTCCAGCGACCGAAAAGAGTTTAGAGCTTTCATCTCTCCAAAATACTTTTCAAACCTTCAAAATCCATTTTCAAATCAAAAATGATTTAAACTTTCCAAATCTCCAAAATTTTCAAATTGTTTTCAAAACATTTCCAAAAACTTCTCTGGAATTCCGTTTTAAATTACAATTCACATTTATAATTTACATTCTTAAATTCATTTGTATATGGATTCATCTCTTTATCTTTCAATTCACATTTATAAATTTCATTCGTTAAATGGATTTATTTCCAAATCTTTGGTTATTATTTTAATTTCTCATTCCATTTCATATAACAATGATAATATTTCAATGTTATTGTTTTATAACAACCAAACATCCATATACTATGATAATTCATAGAAAATCATTTCTTTTCTATACAAAAATAGTTTTGGGTAAAATTATTTCATTTACCCTATTTAAAACAATACTGTGTCAGTTTATCTTGTTTAGTGTTTAGAAACCCCTATCGATTACAGTTAGCTAGACTGCACCGACCAGAATCCATAAACAATCAACCGATAAGTCAACACAATACAAAACAATTTCATATTCACTAACAAATACGCACTCGTATCTATTATTACACTCACACTCATTCTAGAGTACTACTGACTCTATCTCTAATGAGTAACACCCAACAGAGCAGGGTTGTCGGTTAACCATATGCTCTGATACCACGCTGTCACATACCGAAATTTTCGACTTTCGAAAATTCAACATCGATACTCACTTTATCGACTGTCGAGCAATCGAGTGCCGGAAACTCCAATAGTGAGGGTTTTTAAGAAAAAGAAATAGAAGAAAAGATAGAAGAAAAAGAGAAGAAGAAGAAAGCAGAAGAAGAAAAAGAACAACAGAACAACATCAGAATAGAAACAATATCAGAATCTCACATATCGCAGCGGAACAATATATAATAGATAAACACTAGTCTTTTAAAACAAAGAATTATATCAGTTTTTATACATACATCAATCAGAGTCAATATACAACTCAATAAAACAATGGACAGTTATGTAAACTTGTCCTCATACTAAATACACAGCGGAATAAATACTATCAGATACAAATACTACGTCTCGTCATCCAGCTTATCTCCAAAGCTCCAGAATATCCTGATAACATAACTCTAGGCTGCCCGTGTGGAAATTTGTGGGCACCCAGAGTTTAGAAGGGAACAATAAACTCCGAGTCAGTCATGGTGACTGGTGTGAGATCGTAAAACAGTTTGTCTTTAAAATAAACAACAGGAAGATTTAAAATAAATTCGCAATGCTTTTGGAAAATGAAACTACCATAAGACCTCCCGCCACACACACAATGCAAACGCAGAATTGGAGGAGATTTCTTCTTATGATAGTCAAAGATGCTTACTACGCGAAATCAAATCCTTTTTGATATTATTATTATTAGTGCATAGTGTAGAAAACATTTCGAAAGTATAATATTAATCTTAGCCAACATACGACCAGTATCGTATGCCTACTATAGCTACCATCTAAACAGTGGTGACCACCGTACGTAAATGGCAGGTTCTACAACTAATACCGTATAAGGTTCGTATTGGAGTTTGGATTTCCAACCAATGGTCAGGCTAAGGAACTTCCTATCCACGATGGGTACGTCCCTGGAATAGACGACCCGAGAAATAACCTAACATTACGGTTAGATCTCTGCCAACACAAGGCCGGGTTACCTCTGCAAAAATAGGTAACTACTGACACGCGTATGTCATCCCCCGATCGTAACCGATCTTCCCGAGGATCACCGATTTCCAACAAACCACATAAATAATAATGCAGCAACCACATAGGTAAAGTATCTGGGCTCCATACCATGATACCACCTCTATCTAGAAGGAATGACATACACTAAGGGGCGCTACTCCCTAGAACCTTGCCGCATCCTTCCTGTTTTGACCATTTCCAGGGTGTGAGGCTCGACGAAGTCTCGTCCACAAAGCTACGCTTTCTACAAAGCCATGCTTCGGGTCAAACAAATGATCAACCTATGATCACAAAGATATAAGATCAAACAAATGATCATATCACAAATGATCAAACACTGATCATTTCACAGCAACACTCAGTATGCCACGTTACCAAATTGGGAGTATATCGCTGATAAATTCCAACAACATAACCTCTGAGCTCGTACGTCTCAGAGAAGGGTGTTAAGCTAAGAGAATAAATTCTCCGCCACCAACAGAAATGTATTTGAAAGAAATCAGCTTTATATCTCGAATTTGTAACGTCAGACATACAATCCATACAAGTCTGTTCCGGGATCGAACAGAACCGAAGGCACTTCTCACGAAGCCCTTGCACATCCGGATAAATTTCTAATCACGTCCGGACTTCCCGTCACTAAGGGTGATAAAAACCTCTAAATCGGAGATCAGCCGATGTAGAGTAACTCGACGGTAATCCTTCCGTTTTCAAAAATATCCTGTCTTCAACACCGGTCTTCAAATGCGATTCATAACGACGTATCACATATTCGGAATGGGTTATACGACCCAATGGTCCTTTCCCGGTTAACCCGAATAGTGAGCGCTTATTCAAAAATAAGTGTGGCATTCAAATTCATCCAATCACAACAAATACCATATTCAAGGTAATTATTGATAGTCGGTTATTTAACTATCAATAAAGATGCGCAACATCATCAGATTCCAAATAATTTTCCAAATTATTTCATCTTCCAAAATATCTTTTACTAGATATAAAATTTCCACACTTAACCGTTTGAAAACAAATTTCAAATATTCACTTTTCAATTTATCTTTAAAAGATAAAATTTCAAACCCTTCGTTTCATATTGGGAAAGTAATTCCATACTTATTTAATAATAAGTAATTCACAAATCATTTATTTTCAACATTTGAAAATATTCGATATACTTAAATCAAAATTAAGTATAAATTCATTCTTTCAGGAAATCATTAATTTTAACGTCTATTTGAGTCAAAACGAATGTTGCGTAAAACATCGTTACGACGACTCGAAATCAATAGTATAGGGATTCGGAATTAAGATAGATATATAAATCCCAATACTATATAAAACATTTCCTTTTGGAAATCATTTACTATAACAACAGTGTTATAGTCCACCATTTCCTTATATTTCTCGAAAACGTCTATTTCAACAATGAATGTTGAAATCTATGTATTCGATACTTATCACGTTTTAAAACATCTTTTAAAACAATTACTTCATTTCGTAATATCACTTTTCCAAAACATATCCATTTTATTTAATAATATATTCACTGTCCAAAATCGTGAATATAATTCCTTTAATTAACTTCTACAATTCACTTATCAAAATAAGTGATTTCGGATTTATAAACAACGTTTATAAATCCCATTTATAATTTATAACAACTTCAACTTACAAATCAATTTTATTAACCGAATCAATCTATAGCTCAATTTTTTTATTCTTAAGTCATTCCTTTAATAACTTTACAAAATTTATAAATCCTACTTCTTGTAAAATTCCATTTATAAACCTTTTTTCAACATTAACAAAAACTCCTTTTATAATTCCATTTTTCCGATTTATAAAAATTCAATTCTTTATAAATCTTATCTATAAACCATTTATAAATAAATTCAAAAATCTTCATTCATACTATTCTTCAACATAGTTCATTTCATATTCCCAAACATTGTAACAGCCCGATATTTTTTAAAGCGAAATTTTAATTTAAAAACAAAACATTTCGAAATATTGATTTAAATATAAAGTGTAGTAATTTGTATAAAACGAATTTAAAGCGTTACATTTTCGTTACGTTTTGTCCGTTCTTAACTTTACATTAGAATCGAATTTTTTTAACGATGATAGTAGCTATTTTAAATTTTTGTTTAAAAAGATACGTTTTATTTTAAGAAACCGTTTACATTTTTAAATTTATTTAATAAAAGGAACAAGTAACGGTTGTACGTTACTTTGGGCGTTACACTGTACGTGCGTTGTTCCATTGTCCTTTAATTTCAGCTGTATATATTATTTTGAAAATGTCAAATCTTGCATTGAATTGCACGTGAGAAATGGTCCACTTACCCCTTTATCTCCCTTACGTTTCGTTCAGCATTTATTTTGCCTAAATTCCTCTAACTGATCAAAACCTTTCGTTGCCTTCTTTTCTACAAAAGATATTGGCAGCTGTTTATTTTTGTTTCGTTCACAAAGCTCCATTCACAAAAAAGTTCTCTGCATCTTTGTTTGGAATCTCGTGAGCTTTGATAAGGTAATGGACACGTGCTTCATCTTTCTTCCACTTTTGGTTACTTTATCATTTTTGTGTACTGTCTTTTCCAAACTTTGTTTCCCTGTTTGCTGTTCGAAAATCCATCCAAGGCAAAACAGTTTTTCCTCCACGTCTTCGCCATCATGCCTCCAACTTCACCATCACGGCAACTCCAGCCTGCCAATCCCCACGACCCTTTCGCCATCAGCCAGGCACGAGATCCAACCCCAGGCGTACCTACCAACCACCTAGGTTCCAACCAACTTCACCACCCACCACGTGACTGGCCAACCACCGAACGAACCCCAGCCTGCCCTCCACCACACCACCACCGAACCCCACGTCCCTCGCCAGGCAACCACGAGACCAACCTGACCCACCACAACTCCTCCGTCTGACCCACAAATCCTAAGCCTACCACCACGTCAGCCTACCCAACCCACCACCACCTCCGTGCCAGCCACCCTACCACGCACCTCACCTGCCGTCCCTCTCCAGGCCGAGAACAGCCCACGCCTCCACCCCATGCGAGACCACCCCAGACCCTACCCCTACCCATGACGAGACCAACGTGCCGAGACCACCCACGTCCCCTTCGCCGGCCGAGAACCCCACTTTACCAATTCCCACGTCTCCGGTTCCAGCCTAAACCACCACTGACCCGTGACAGTTCACCACTGAACCCATGCCGAGACCAACAAACCCGACCGAGCCTTGTTCTTATTATTTGTTTTTCCTCAGCCTGGCAATTGGAAAAAAAGGGAAATGAGAAAAATTGTTTTGCACCTTTGTAAATTTTGTACTTTGTCTATTATATTCCCGAGCCTCTGTTTGAAAAAAAATAATGATGAACAAAAGTTGTTTGTCACTTTTTGTTTTGTTTGAAATTGTTGGATATGTGTACGGCCGAGCCCTGCCAATTGAAAAAAAATGAGGAAAAATGGTTGCCACCTTTTGTATTTTGGTATTTGAGTATGTTTCTCCACTGACCTTTGTTTTGAAAGAAATTTTTTTTGCTTTTATCACTTTTTGGAAAATTTGAAATTTTATTCCTACCTAGCCCTATAAAAAAAAGAGGAATGAACAAATTTTGTTCGAAGCTATAGTCTATTTTTATAAGTGGTCGAACTATTTCTTCCTAATATTCAACGTGTTTCTTTTTCGTTGTTTGCTTCATTTGAAAATTTGTTATTCGTGCAATCTTAGATTTAGTTATTTATTGTGCTTTTGGTTTGAATCTAGTTGGCGCATCCGCTAACGACTGATCGTGCTATCCGCGTGCTTTCGATTGACTTCGTACTTCTTTCTTTCTGAATCTCCAGCTCCGTAGAGGTGAGTAAATCTCACACGAATATTCATACTTATATAATTGTGAAACGACCGCAACTGAATGTGTAGAAATAATTAAATAAATAAATGATGTTATAATTACCTGTGATTTATTTATAGTTGATGTTAATTGTTAACACTGCATATCGTATCATCTGTTATATTCTGTTCTTATTTTACTGTCATTCTATTCTGTTAAATCACACTGCAAGTTCCCTGTAGAATAGAATCACTATGGGTTGAAATGATACATACCCGAACGGACTTTAGAATAAGGGAAGGTCGTTATGGGCTGAAATGATAGGCCCGAGCGATTTTCAATTAAATTTTATTTACTTGGGATTGCGGGTTTGAAATGATAAAACCCGGATTTTTCTTTGTAAATTACGGATTGAAATGATATAGTATCCGTATCACTTGAATTAGGCTAGAAAATATTATACAGACCCGTGGTTATTTTTCTGTACTTTCTGAATATTTTAAATAGTTTAAAAATTGTAATAATATTAAATTGATTTAAACCGAATTTTTAAGTGATTTATTTAAAAAAAATAGAAATGATTTTTCTATGTGATAAATATAAATAAATGGAGGAATATTGATTTTTTTAAACGAAACTTAAATTTGAAATTTTGATAAAAAGAAAGATGGAAATTTAAGTTAATTTAAATAAAAATGAAATTTAGTTTTAAATTGGTGAAAAAATGAAGTTAAGTTTAAAAGTTGAAATGAACGTAATAAGCAAATTTGTAAGTTTTGGTTTTACCTGTAAAATTTCTCGTTAAATAAATTAGTTAAAGGATTGAAAATGAACATTTTTAATGTATGATTTTATAAGTTTAACTAGGTAGAATCCGTAGCACTTGTTAAGTGTTGTGGATTGTATAAGTGAACTAAAAGACTAAAATGAACAAAGGCTATGATAGTACTTGGTAAGTGCTGTTGTAGCTGAAACTAAAATTGAACCTGAACTAATAAAAGGACTACTGTAGCACTTGTTAAGGACTGCAGTAGGCTGAAATATGATTTTTGTTTAAAATTGAATTGTTATAGCAGTTTATAAATGTTGTTTTGTTGAATAAAATTGTTTTCAAATATAACTTATCGTCGCATTTTTAAATGCCGTGGAAGCTGAAAATTTTAATGCTTTTGTTTAAGTGAATAAGTGAACTCCGAAAGGTTAGATTTTAGAAATTTAATATTTGATTTTTAAAAGAATAATGTCTTTGTTTTTTAAATGATTTTAATTCGAAGTATATTTGATAAATTGTTTTAAATCTATAACCACGGGTTATAATAACGATTGGTTGGCAAAGAGACCGGGATCGGATATGGACATACTCTCTGTCGATACCGAAAACCACTTTGACAACCGTGTACGCGGTGGAGATTCCAGAATGAAGTAGGATGGTGGCGACGTCCTTAAGGTATTACGTGGACCCAACTCCCGTGAGTTGGCATAAGGTGGCTAAAACAGGAGCGATCTCGGACCAGTGAGGTAGCACCTCTTCTCGGACACATTTCTTCGATATTATACTCTTACTGATTTGACTAGATGGCCATCCTCCGATTGGGAATGTTGTTCGAGGTGGAACGGTATTGGCTGCTATGCGTATCCATCAGTCCGTGTGCGTAAATGGTATATCTACCCTGGCATTGCCTAGTTGTGCCGTGTCACCTACCATACCGAGCTTTACTACGATTATGATTTTAAGATCCGACCGCGTTAAGGTTCTCCATCCCCTTAACGCTATTTTCCGATATGATTATACTTTACTTATGTAGACACTATTATAATAGCGAATATTACTACATAGTAGATAGTTTAACGGATCCTTAGAGGATGGGCGGTCCCAAGCATCTTCTAAGTTACTTGTACCTTTACTACAGTTCATTTGAGTTGGTTTACACTGTATAAGTATGTATATCCTGACTCGAGTGTTATGTTTTATTTTACGCTCGGGTCAGCCTGAGTATTCACAGCTTTGGATTCACCTTTCTGGAGCTCGGAATCACTGGAGATTCTGCTTATCTAGTTATCTTCCTATTTCAGTTTCAGTTGTCTTATTTCAGCGTTCGTTTTAGAGACTTGTGTATTTGGGATTTCTATTGTACTTGTTTCAGAACTGTATTGGGTTTTAGACTATGTATTTTGTATTTAATTTTAGACTATGTATTTAGTGGCTTCATGAACCACTATGGTATTTTTAAATTCCGCTGCGAGTTATTCTGATATTTCTGTGTCTGTGATTCTGTGAATGATTTTATTTGCTCCAAATTTTATTACAATCTGTTATTTTGTATTATTCAAGTCTGACATGTGTGGATTATTGTTGATTTGAATGGTCCAAAATAGTGGGTCGTTACATTTGGTATCAGAGCCAGGTTCTATGGAACAAAAACTCATTAGAGATAGGGTAGAAATACCCTAGAATGAGTAAAATCAAACTCAGAATCATTTCCTTGTGAGTGAACATATTTTCAAAGTATAAAATGATTTTAAATGATTTTCAAATGATTTTTCAAAGATTATTTTGATATAAAGTTTTCTTGTTTTAAGAAGAAATTTTCTAAACTTCCTTCTTTCCGTATCTACCTTGTTAGGAATTTTGTTATTAGGATATTCACCCAAGTGACCTTATCGTATTTTATCTTAACTTATCTTTGTCTTCTCTGTACCTTGTCCTAAATTTTATTCTTGATACTTCCAGGATGAATCGTGGAAATGCTAGAGGTAGGGGTCGTGGTATTGCCCCAGTTCCTCCACCTGTTGCACCCGTTAAGTTTACAGTTCTTTGCAAAGAATTCTCTCAGCTCGGTGGCACTAAGTTCACCGGTGCAGAGAGTATCATCGAAGCCCAGCAATGGCTAAGAAGTTTGGAAAGAATCTTTACTGGTTTAGAGATCACTGATGCCCAGAAGCGTCAGTTAGCAGCATGGCAGCTGCAAGAGTCAGCCCTAGATTGGTGGGAGTCTGTTACGACTCGCACTAACGAAGGTGATCTTTCGTGGGAGCAGTTCAGGTATCCTTTGTGTTAACTTGAATTTTCCCATTTCCTTTTTTTTTAATTTATCTTAAGTTCTGTTTCTGTATCTTCCTTCCAGGGAGGCTTTTGTGGCAAAATGGATGCCCGAAGCCAGAAAGTCTCAACTTTACCGTGAATTCATGGACCTCAAGCAGGGTACCATGTCCTTCTCAGAGTATGAACGGAAGTTCAATGAACTTTCCAAATTCGGTCCTGGTCTTATCGACACTCAGCTAAAGAAGAATGAGAAGTTCATTTCTGGAGCTCGCCCAGAGTTCTACGATCGCCTTATTTCACATGTTCATGGCACATTTACTGAGCTCATGGATATGGCTATCCGCTATGAGAACCCTACTTCCAAGGGTCCTGCTACTTCTGGTACTCATGTCTCACAATCTTCCTCTGCAAATTCCAAGAAGAGAAAGCCCAACTTCCACCAGCAGAAGAAGAATTGGATCAAACATGCGGGCTTGGGATCTTCAGCATCTGCTCCTTCCCATAGACATCCTATTGATCTTTCCTCCATTACTTGCTTCAAATGTGACCAAAAGGGACACTATGCCAATAGTTGCCCTAATCCGTCCAGTGCTGCTATTCCTCCACCCCAGGTTACCAGGAACGATCTTTGTCATGTTTGTCTTTAGCCGGGTCATTTTAGGAAGGACTGTCCTTTATATCAGAAGGGAAAGCCATTTGGCGTATTTGCTGTCACATCTACTTCATCACCTGCTCCTACACCTACTCCTGCTCCTAGCGATAGTCAAGGTACTCTTCAAGGCTCCTTTACTTTATTTCATCATCCAGTTCGTGTTTTATTTGATACTGGGGCTTCGCATAGTTTTATTTCTGATGACCTGTGTAATAAGTTTGAACATCTCCTTTCACCTGAGTATGCTTCTGTTCCTCTATGTGTTTCTAATCCTATTGGTGGTCCCGCAAATCTTAATAAGATTTGTAAACATGTGAAACTCCTCCATTCCGATCATAGTTTTAGTGGCGATTTCTATATCCTTGGTTTCGATGCTTTTGATTTGTTGCTTGGAAGTGATTGGCTTGATGGACACGATGCCCGTATCTCGTGCAAATCCCGAATTGTTTCTCTTAAGGATGATCGAGGAAATTCTTTGCTTATTCAGGGTCGTATGCCTCATGATTCTGCTGGTAGCTTTATCTTTTCTCTAGATGCTTCTATTGATGATCTTCAGTCGACCCGTGTAGTTAATCACTACCCGGATGTATTTGGTGAAGTTACTGCTTTACCTCCCAAGCGGGAAATTGATTTCCGCATTGACCTCATTCCTGGAGCTCGACCTATAGTTCTTCCTCCTAGAAGAATGGCACCCCACGAGAAGGTTGAGTTAAGGAAACAGATTGAAGACCTATCTTCCAAGGGTCTGATCAGACCTAGTTTTTCTGAATGGGGAGCCGCGGTGGTTTTCGTCACCAAGTCCGATGGTTCTCTTCGGATGTGTGTTGATTATAGGGAGTTGAACAAACTCACTATGAAAAATAGATATCCAATGCCTCGCATCAATGACATGTTTGATCAGCTTTTTGGTGCTACTGTTTTCTCTCAGCTTGATCTTGCCATAGGTTTTCACCAACTCAGAGTTGCCGAGGAAAGTATTCCTAAGACTGCTTTTCGTACTGGGAATGGATTCTTTGAATGGTTAGTTATGCCTTTTGGTTTGACTAATGCTCCTGCCTTCTTTGTTGACTTGATGAATCGTGTTTTCCGTGATGTGCTTAATAAATTTGTTCTAGTCTTTGTGGATGATATCCTCATATTCTCTAAGTCTGAAGAAGAACATGAGTCACATTTGAAATCTGTTCTTGAGACTCTTCGAAAGCATCAGTTAAAAGCTAAATTTTTCAAATGCCATTTCTGGAAGGATGAAGTCTGATTTCTCGGGCATATTGTTTCTAGTAATGGAGTTTCAGTTGATCCAGTCAAGATCGCTGCGATCAATGTAAGTTCTCCTTTCTTTCTCTTTCATTGTTTCATTTCAATTTACTCTATCTTTTCTATTATCCTTCTTTTTCCCTATTCTGTACAGGATTGGGAAACTCCTAAGACTCCTACTGATATCCGTAGTTTTCTGGGCCTCGCCGGTTATTACCGGAGATTCATTGAGAATTTCGCTTGGATTGCTGCACCTCTCACTGCTTTAACTCGGAAGAATACTAAGTTTATTTGGAGTAGTAAGTGTGAAGCCGCATTCAATGAGTTAAAAGACAAGCTTACTTCCGCACCTATTCTTACCGTTCCAAATGGAGATGAGGGATTAACGGTATACACTGATGCTTGTCGAGAAGGTTTGGGAGCTGTTCTGATGCAGGATGGTAGAGTGATTGCTTATGCTAGTAGACAGTTGAAGACTCATGAAGTAAATTATGCTGCTCATGATCTAGAGTTACTTGCGGTTGTTTTCGCTTTGAAGCTTTGGAGACATCATCTGTTGGGTACCAAGTTCGAGCTTTTCACAGATCATCAGTCTTTGAGGTATATTTTCTCTCAGAAGGATTTGAATCAGAGACAAGTTAGGTGGTTAGAGTTCCTTGCTTCTTATGACCTCGACATCAACTATACACCGGGAAAGGCTAATGTAGTGGCGGATGCTTTGAGTAGGAAGAAAGCTTTGTTGTGTCAGATTGTTGTTTCTTCACCTCTTGTGGATCGTATTATGGCTAGACAGGATGAGGATCAGATGCTTAGATTGATTAAGGAGAGTGTTCGAAGCAGAGTTGGAGGTAGTAGTCTTGATGGTAATGGAGCTCAGATTGACGATAAGGGTGTATTGAGGATCAATAATAGGATTTGTGTCCCGAATGTTGATCGATTGAGACAGGAGTTACTTCGGGAGAATCATCAGTCCAGACTTTCTATTCATCCAGGCGTAACCAAGATGTATCAGGACATGAAGAAGTTATATTAGTGGAAAGGTATGAAGCGAGATATTTCCATTTTCGTCAATAGGTGTGCGACTTGTCAGCAAGTCAAGGCAGATCATCAAAAGACCCCTGGTTTATTACAGCCTCTTGAGATTCCCAATTGGAAGTGGGAACAAGTTTCTATGGATTTCATTGATGGTTTACCGAGGACTAGGAAGGGTAACGAGAGTATCTGGGTTATTGTGGATAGATTGACCAAATCAGCTCATTTCATTCCGGTCAAGTCTACCCGTTCAGCTTCTAGTTTATCTGAGATTTACATGAGAAAGATTGTTCGTCTCCATGGTGTTCCTCTCAGTATCGTTTGTGATCGTGATCCTATCTTTACTAGTAGGTTTTGGAAAGCCTTTCAGGATTCTTTGGGTACTCATCTAAATCTGAGCACCGCTTACCATCCACAGACCGACGGTCAAACGGAAAGGGTGAATCAGATTTTAGAAGATCTTCTTCGTGCTTGTGTGCTTGATTATGGAGGATCTTGGGAAGATCATCTCCATCTTGTCGAATTCACTTATAACAATAGTTATCAGGCCAGTATTGAGACATCTCCATTTTCTGCTCTTTACGGACAACCTTGTAGATCTCCTTCTTGTTGGATTGAATCCGGTAATCGATTGGTTCTTGGTCCTGAGATGGTTTTGGAAGCTTCAGAGAGAGTCGAAGAGATTAAGAGGAAGATGAGGATTGCCCAGGATAGACAGAAGAAGTACGCCGATCGTCGAAGACGGAGTTTAGAGTTTGCTGTTGGTGATTTGGTTTTCCTTAAGGTCTCTCCCTTAAGGAATGTTATTCGTTTTGGTCGTAGAGGAAAGCTGTAACGACCCGTAAATTTCAACTGTTTAATAACGTAATTAGTTGAAATTTTATGAAATTTTAAACGATAAAATTTTGAAATAAAAATTTAATATTTGGAATACGTTTAGTTAAACATAGCAACTGGTAAATTTTCGTCCGAAAATATGAAAATTTATTTCGCGCGTAAATTCACTTCAATTTAATCAGTTAAAAAGAAATGAAAATTAAATGTCTTCGGAACCTAAATATTTTTACATAGAAAAATTCTAAATCATCTTCTGAGCAAGATTTCAGTTTGTCGTTTTTCCAAATTCGGACATCTTTGGCTCCGTCGTTCTTATTTTCTGCAGAATAGCATCATTCTGGTACCGATATCGACTTTTTATCGGATGATCGTACCACTGATATTTATATACCGTTTCGATCGTCTCATCATGCTGATCTCCGCAATATAGTCGTTTCTGTGTTTTGAAGTCCTATTCAAAACAGAATGCGTGAAAAGAATGACCGTATCGGTATTCAAATCTTTGCCTTTTTGTTTTCTGGTTACCGTTCATTTTCCAATGTAAGAAAACCAATAGTCTATAGTCGTTCATAATTAATGAATTCAACAAACTAGCTGCTCAGATTTCCTGACTCTTCCATTCTTTTATTTGTCTTCATTGCCTACTTCCTTAGGCTGAAAAGAAGAAAAAAAGTAACGTTCCATTTATTTGTGCTTCACATCTACCTCTTCCTACTCTTGCCCCTCTCCTTATTTTGCCTGTGCATTCTTCCCTTGCCCGAGCACAAACGAAATGGCCTCTACTTTATTAAAAAAAAAAAAAGATCATTCACATTCACAAATCTGCCACATCTCCATTGCCGTAACACACATGCCGAGCTCCCCTGAACCTTGCAGCCGACCCGATCTGCAGCATTACCACAACCACCAGCAGCCATGGCCTCTCTCCATTCCCTCCAACTCGCCTTTACATCCGGTTGTCCCAACTCCCTGCCGTGCTCTGCCTCATCCCCTGGCGCCAGTAGCTGTGCCACGCAGTCGACAACCCACGCCAAAAACCCAACGAAGAACCGGCCTCTGCCACCAGATCAACTCGCCCACATCATCTTGCCTAGCCCATATCTCCTCCCTCTGCCTTTTGCCTTCTATTGGCGTGTCCCTCTGTCTTGTCCATCAAATCCGCACCAATTCAGTTTTGTTTCGGAATTCGTGTTTGGACCAGTAGCTCTTTTCATTCTCTTCAATCTCTAGCCTCGAAAGGTGAGCACTCACTCACGATTAACGTTCTTTTATTTATTAGATTTGATTTCAATTGAAACGACAATTGAAATATGCTGCTGTTAGTTAATCACACTGTTATATATGCTATTACCTGTATCTGTTCACCAGTGACATCTGACACCATTATCTGTTAATTATTTATGCGATGATAATACAGTTTGGCTGATAATTGATTGATTGTTGATGTTTATATTGGACGTTAAATTGTTAATGTTAAAATGATAAATAGTATGAAATTGAACTTGACATAGGATAATTAAATGTTAAATTTGATTAACTGACATTTGTATAATATGACCCCTTTTACTGTTAAATTTATTGACACGTAGGATTTGTTTAATTACACTTTGAACCACTGAATGTATGTTGTTAAATTGACGATGTATGAAATTGTAAATAAATGACAAGTGAAAACCGTAATGTAATAATCTTTAATCTACATGAAATGATAGTGTAGGTTCTAGAAATAATTATATTAATTCGTACAAATAACAATGCGAATTAATACGGTTATTTCGGGATTATTTGAATGGATTATTTGTTTGTTGTTATTGATTTTTGTTATTGCTTGTTTATTTACTTTGACACCATCCCAGTTATCACACTGCAAGTTCCCTTTGTTATGCTTTGATTTTGAATTGAATTGGAATCGGGTTGAAATGATAAATACCCAAATTGAACTTTGACCTTGGATATAGAGAATTAAATAAAACCCGATTGGTCAATAATTTGATTTAAAAATAAAACGAAGATTTATTTTGAATAAATAATATGGTTTTGAAATGAAGTTGAAATTTGAATTTTAATGAAAAGAAAATGTTAATATTTAATAATCTGAAACAAATATTTACAATGTAATTGATGAAATGTTGTTTAATTTGAGAAATGATTGAATTAAGTTTGAAATTATAATTAAGTTTGAAATTATTAAAGTTTGAAATGATTTAATAATTAAGTTTGAAATTATTAAACTTTGAAATTATTTAATAATTAAGTTTTGAATTATCTAATAATTAAATAAGATTGAATTATTTAATGATTAAATTGAATTGGATTCTTTAATAAGTGGAATTGAACTTTTTGAATAATTCAAATTGAGTTTCTTTATTAATTAAGTTTTGTAAAATTATTTAAGTAAGTAAATAAGTGAATATTGAATTTCTTTAACAAGAAATAAAATGTGATTTATTGAAATTAATGTAAGACTTGAAATTTAAAGAATTTGGTTTGATGAATTTAATTTAATCGAATTTGTAAGTTTTGATATAAGGAAGTTGAATTTAAATAATGGATTTAATGAATTGGAAATTTAATAGAAATTGTTTTAAATGGCAAATTTACTTAATGAATATTGAATGCAATTGATAAATGAAGTTAAATTGATTTGAATGTTAAATTAAATTAATTTAAATGATTTTGGAATGAAACTTATATGAACTTGAATCAATATTTGAATTGTTTAAATATAAGATTGAAATTGAATTATAAGATTTTGAAATGATAATTTGGAAGTTTTGAAACGTAAATTATTGGAAATTGGTTTTGAAAGACAAATGAAATGTTGATTTATGAATTCTAATTGAATTGAATTTGATTTGGTTTTGAAATATATAAACGACCAATCGGTGTAATAATTACGAAAGTTATTAAAGAGACCGGAATTCGGTTATGGATATACTCTCTATCTAAACCGAAAACCACTTTAATAACTATACGCGGAGTGATGATCCAGAATGAAGTGGTTGGAATGGTGTTCGTGTTGACTGAAGGAAGAGAACGATAATGGATAACCTTGACACTTGTGTCAAATTGGAAATGACTAAAACAGGAGCTGTGCCGGGCCAATGGAGGATTGATACCTCAAGTGGACACACTTCTTCGAACTACTTATACTTATTGTCGATTGGTGCACCCTTGATTTTTGGAGTGTTGTCTCACGGTGTTGCGGGCGCTGCGGCGTTGCGTTCTCACCAGCCCGGATCAGGCGAACGGTAGTATCACTACCTTGGGTATAGCCTCATGTGCCTTGTCATACTTGTATTCCATTTATGCGCGACCACTACGAATTTGTTTTGTACCTTGAGTATATGGATTGCCCTCTGGTGACTTCCGGTTTTGGGGAAACTACGGTCTTGTATATGCTTGTGGGAATAAAAATGTGTTAAGGGTGGAATGGGCCATGACTTAACGCTATTTTGATATCTTTATATTACTGATAGACATTATCTACTTATCGTACACTACTACATAGTAGATAGTTTAACGGATCCTTAAAGGATGGTTATTCCAAACATCCTTTGAGTTACTTATATTTCAATTGCTATTTCACTTGAGTTGGATTTATTAATATAAGAATGTTAATCCTGACTCGAGTGTCTTGTGTTTTTGCTTTACGCTCGGGTCAGACTGAGTGTACCAGTATTCGAGACTCACCTTTGGAGTTGGAGCTTTGCTTGAAGATCCAGCCATCTATTCTGCTTTCAGCATTCGATGATTCCAGTGATGCATTTTGATTTGTATCTGATGTATCGTGTTACTCTTCCGTTGTATCTGGTTTAACTCTGATGTATCATATTACTCTTCTGTTGTAAACTCTGATGTATTTTATATATTCATATAGTAGCTTCATGAACTACTATCTCTTTTAATTCCGCTGCAAATTATTACTCTGTGTCTGTGTTCTGTGATTATTTATTCACTATATATGTTCAGTTTTGCCAAATTTAAATTAACAACGCGGTATTTTGAGCAATTCAACTCCGGCATGAGTGTCTTCCTATACACTTATAATGGTCGCGAATGGTCCAAAAATGGCGGGTCGTTACAGTTGGTATCAGAGCTTTGGTAGCTCTAGGCAAACTCAACATATAGGGTAAATGTATTTACAGAATCACTCTCATTCGAGTTTCAATCTCTTCCCTTGACTCAAATTCCTTTGAATTTTGGAATGTTTCCCTGCGGTTCCAAATTTCATTCGTGTCCCTCACTATTCGTCTTCTTTCAAATTCTGGAGCACCCCATAACTCTATTTTAAATGATATCTATAATAGATCGGCGGTCTCGCCAATCTTCGAATGATTCGTAAAGGAGCAAAACTCCTTTATAATAGGCATTGATTTGCCGGAGATTTCTGTATCCTCGGTTTACAATGCTATCTATTCCCTGCTATACCTGAATTTCATCTCTTGAGATCGAGTGTTGATTTACCTCGAAATTCAGCATCGATCCTATTCTTGAAGTTACGGACGACCCGGTTAAGGTTGCCCGTGAATTAAATAAACTCATCCATCTCCTGATTGTGGTAATTGAATTATCTTATCTTTTGTTTCGAACTTATCTTCGAATCGAATTTCTCTTTGATTTAAGTCCATCAAATTTTGAATCCCTATCCTTATTTTGAAAATCCATTCCTGAATCGTCGAGCAAAGAAATGTATTTCTAAATTTATATTAAAAATGTTGTTTTCAAATTTGATAAACAAAATAGTTCTGAATGATTATATTATATATAAATATAAGTTTTCTGAAATTAAATTGTTAATGAATTTGTTGTCTGAAAATAATAATATTTGATTTTCATTTATTGTTTTGTAAACCATTGACTATTGCATAATATAAATAAATGAATTTATAAACTTGGTTATAAATTGATTGGAATTTGAAATGAATTTAATTCAGAAATTTGAGAATTTATTAGTTTCCGGTGATTTCAAACTTTGGTTTTTAAAATTTTAAAGTATATATTATTGAAAGTATTTTCGAATGGAAATCATTTTCAAAGAATTTTTAAAATGTTGAAACAATGCTCTTCTCTTTGTCGCTGGAAAATAATTTCGGTGATGGCGGCCGCATCATCGATATTCATTTTCGAGTTTCGAAGTGGAGATACTATTCTGTAGCTTTGCTACGGTTTTGTTTTGAAAAAATATATTTTGATTTGAATTTCGTCAGTATAATTTGATTTATATATATATATAAGTATCTTATTTTAAAATTTAATTTGATTGGATATAAATATATTATATCTCTAAATTGTTTAAAGTTAATCGAAAATCTAATTCTTCAATTTTGTTAAAAGATGATTTTAATTATAAATAAAACCAAAATTTGGAATAAATATTTTAACTTGAATAATTGAATTGAAAAATTTTATTTGTATGTTGTTCAACTGCATTCTAATACAACTTACCTAAATCATTCATAAGTTGAATATGTAATTGGATAATATATAAGATAAATTGAATTTATAAATAAAATTTGAGTGTTTATAATAAATGTTATACACTAAATTTTGATTATAAAAATGTTAATAGAGTTAGATAGGATAATAAGTAAACTCAGTTAATAATTTTTGTTTTGAAAAAAATTATAAAATTGAAATTTGATCAACATATGAAAATATCTTGAATTTAAAAAGCAATTAGTAAATACAAATTAATTTAAATCGAAACTTTTATGGTTTAAATTAATCTATATGGGTTAAATATATGTGAGTAGATATATTAAGTAGAATAAATTTAACAGTAATTTGGAATAAAGAAGAATTTAATTGCTGAATAAAATATGATTATAATAAAAGATTATTCAAATTTATGGTTTTAAAAATTGTAAATTGAAGATAATTGGATAATAAGATAATGAATTTAGAAATAGTTGAGAATTATTTTGGTGAAATCAAATGGATTAAATCAATTGTTGAAAATCAATTAATTTAAATTTGAATTTATATGGTTTAAATAATTGTTATTTTGTATTTCAAATCTATTTTTCTTTCTGGTTGTTTCCATTCCCTTACCTCCTTCCTTTTCGGGGACGAAAAGTTTTGAGTGGGGGAGAGTGTAACGACCCGTAAATTTCAACTGTTTAATAACGTAATTAGTTGAAATTTTATGAAATTTTAAACGATAAAATTTTGAAATAAAAATTTAATATTTGGAATACGTTTAGTTAAACATAGCAACTGGTAAATTTTCGTCCGAAAATATGAAAATTTATTTCGCGCGTAAATTCACTTCAATTTAATCAGTTAAAAAGAAATGAAAATTAAATGTCTTCAGAACCTAAATATTTTTACATAGAAAAATTCTAAATCATCTTCTGAGCAAGATTTCAGTTTGTCGTTTTTCCAAATTCGGACATCTTTGGCTCCGTCGTTCTTATTTTCTGCAGAATAGCATCATTCTGGTACCGATATCGACTTTTTATCGGATGATCGTACCACTGATATTTATATACCGTTTCGATCGTCTCATCATGCTGATCTCCGCAATATAGTCGTTTCTGTGTTTTGAAGTCCTATTCAAAACAGAATGCGTGAAAAGAATGACCGTATCGGTATTCAAATCTTTGCCTTTTTGTTTTCTGGTTACCGTTCATTTTCCAATGTAAGAAAACCAATAGTCTATAGTCGTTCATAATTAATGAATTCAACAAACTAGCAGCTCAGATTTCCTGACTCTTCCATTCTTTTATTTGTCTTCATTGCCTACTTCCTTAGGCTGAAAAGAAGAAAAAAAGTAACGTTCCATTTATTTGTGCTTCACATCTACCTCTTCCTACTCTTGCCCCTCTCCTTATTTTGCCTGTGCATTCTTCCCTTGCCCGAGCACAAACGAAATGGCCTCTACTTTATTAAAAAAAAAAAAAGATCATTCACATTCACAAATCTGCCACATCTCCATGGCCGTAACACACATGCCGAGCTCCCCTGAACCTTGCAGCCGACCCGATCTGCAGCATTACCACAACCACCAGCAGCCATGGCCTCTCTCCATTCCCTCCAACTCGCCTTTACATCCGGTTGTCCCAACTCCCTGCCGTGCTCTGCCTCATCCCCTGGCGCCAGTAGCTGTGCCACGCAGTCGACAACCCACGCCAAAAACCCAACGAAGAACCGGCCTCTGCCACCAGATCAACTCGCCCACATCATCTTGCCTAGCCCATATCTCCTCCCTCTGCCTTTTGCCTTCTATTGGCGTGTCCCTCTGTCTTGTCCATCAAATCCGCACCAATTCAGTTTTGTTTCGGAATTCGTGTTTGGACCAGTAGCTCTTTTCATTCTCTTCAATCTCTAGCCTCGAAAGGTGAGCACTCACTCACGATTAACGTTCTTTTATTTATTAGATTTGATTTCAATTGAAACGACAATTGAAATATGCTGCTGTTAGTTAATCACACTGTTATATATGCTATTACCTGTATCTGTTCACCAGTGACATCTGACACCATTATCTGTTAATTATTTATGCGATGATAATACAGTTTGGCTGATAATTGATTGATTGTTGATGTTTATATTGGACGTTAAATTGTTAATGTTAAAATGATAAATAGTATGAAATTGAACTTGACATAGGATAATTAAATGTTAAATTTGATTAACTGACATTTGTATAATATGACCCCTTTTACTGTTAAATTTATTGACACGTAGGATTTGTTTAATTACACTTTGAACCACTGAATGTATGTTGTTAAATTGACGATGTATGAAATTGTAAATAAATGACAAGTGAAAACCGTAATGTAATAATCTTTAATCTACATGAAATGATAGTGTAGGTTCTAGAAATAATTATATTAATTCGTACAAATAACAATGCGAATTAATATGGTTATTTCGGGATTATTTGAATGGATTATTTGTTTGTTGTTATTGATTTTTGTTATTGCTTGTTTATTTACTTTGACACCATCCCAGTTATCACACTGCAAGTTCCCTTTGTTATGCTTTGATTTTGAATTGAATTGGAATCGGGTTGAAATGATAAATACCCAAATTGAACTTTGACCTTGGATATAGAGAATTAAATAAAACCCGATTGGTCAATAATTTGATTTAAAAATAAAACGAAGATTTATTTTGAATAAATAATATGGTTTTGAAATGAAGTTGAAATTTGAATTTTAATGAAAAGAAAATGTTAATATTTAATAATCTGAAACAAATATTTACAATGTAATTGATGAAATGTTGTTTAATTTGAGAAATGATTGAATTAAGTTTGAAATTATAATTAAGTTTGAAATTATTAAAGTTTGAAATGATTTAATAATTAAGTTTGAAATTATTAAACTTTGAAATTATTTAATAATTAAGTTTTGAATTATCTAATAATTAAATAAGATTGAATTATTTAATGATTAAATTGAATTGGATTCTTTAATAAGTGGAATTGAACTTTTTGAATAATTCAAATTGAGTTTCTTTATTAATTAAGTTTTGTAAAATTATTTAAGTAAGTAAATAAGTGAATATTGAATTTCTTTAACAAGAAATAAAATGTGATTTATTGAAATTAATGTAAGACTTGAAATTTAAAGAATTTGGTTTGATGAATTTAATTTAATCGAATTTGTAAGTTTTGATATAAGGAAGTTGAATTTAAATAATGGATTTAATGAATTGGAAATTTAATAGAAATTGTTTTAAATGGCAAATTTACTTAATGAATATTGAATGCAATTGATAAATGAAGTTAAATTGATTTGAATGTTAAATTAAATTAATTTAAATGATTTTGGAATGAAACTTATATGAACTTGAATCAATATTTGAATTGTTTAAATATAAGATTGAAATTGAATTATAAGATTTTGAAATGATAATTTGGAAGTTTTGAAACGTAAATTATTGGAAATTGGTTTTGAAAGACAAATGAAATGTTGATTTACGAATTCTAATTGAATTGAATTTGATTTGGTTTTGAAATATATAAACGACCAATCGGTGTAATAATTACGAAAGTTATTAAAGAGACCGGAATTCGGTTATGGATATACTCTCTATCTAAACCGAAAACCACTTTAATAACTATACGCGGAGTGATGATCCAGAATGAAGTGGTTGGAATGGTGTTCGTGTTGACTGAAGGAAGAGAACGATAATGGATAACCTTGACACTTGTGTCAAATTGGAAATGACTAAAACAGGAGCTGTGCCGGGCCAATGGAGGATTGATACCTCAAGTGGACACACTTCTTCGAACTACTTATACTTATTGTCGATTGGTGCACCCTTGATTTTTGGAGTGTTGTCTCACGGTGTTGCGGGCGCTGCGGCGTTGCGTTCTCACCAGCCCGGATCAGGCGAACGGTAGTATCACTACCTTGGGTATAGCCTCATGTGCCTTGTCATACTTGTATTCCATTTATGCGCGACCACTACGAATTTGTTTTGTACCTTGAGTATATGGATTGCCCTCTGGTGACTTCCGGTTTTGGGGAAACTACGGTCTTGTATATGCTTGTGGGAATAAAAATGTGTTAAGGGTGGAATGGGCCATGACTTAACGCTATTTTGATATCTTTATATTACTGATAGACATTATCTACTTATCGTACACTACTACATAGTAGATAGTTTAACGGATCCTTAAAGGATGGTTATTCCAAACATCCTTTGAGTTACTTATATTTCAATTGCTATTTCACTTGAGTTGGATTTATTAATATAAGAATGTTAATCCTGACTCGAGTGTCTTGTGTTTTTGCTTTACGCTCGGGTCAGACTGAGTGTACCAGTATTCGAGACTCACCTTTGGAGTTGGAGCTTTGCTTGAAGATCCAGCCATCTATTCTGCTTTTAGCATTCGATGATTCCAGTGATGCATTTTGATTTGTATCTGATGTATCGTGTTACTCTTCCGTTGTATCTGGTTTAACTCTGATGTATCATATTACTCTTCTGTTGTAAACTCTGATGTATTTTATATATTCATATAGTAGCTTCATGAACTACTATCTCTTTTAATTCCGCTGCAAATTATTACTCTGTGTCTGTGTTCTGTGATTATTTATTTACTATATATGTTCAGTTTTGCCAAATTTAAATTAACAACGCGGTATTTTGAGCAATTCAACTCCGGCATGAGTGTCTTCCTATACACTTATAATGGTCGCGAATGGTCCAAAAATGGCGGGTCGTTACAAAAGCTATCTCCTAGATTTGTTGGTCCTTTCCGCATTTTGGAAAGAATTGGCTCTCTTGCTTATCGTCTGGATTTACCCGAGAAATTTTCTGGAATACACAACGTCTTTCATGTATCTCATCTTCGTCGCTATCTGCATGATCCATCTCTTATTATTCAGCCTTCTGCTCTTGATAGTTTGGATATTGAGCCAAATCTGACTGTTGAGAGGAAGCCACTTCGTATCGTCGATCGAGGTACGAAGCAGCTAAGAAGAAAATCTGTCAACCTGGTCAAAGTGCAGTGGAGCACTGATGAACGGGATTGCACCTGGGAGACGGAGGAGAGCATTCGTGCTTCGAATCCGGAATTGTTTATTTCAGGTACTTTTGCTATTCTGTCTTATCTTTCTTTGTTTTCCTTCTTCGTTCCTTTTCGAGGACGAAAAGCTTTGAGTGGGGGAGAGTGTAACAGCCCGATATTTTTTAAAGCGAAATTTTAATTTAAAAACAAAACATTTCGAAATATTGATTTAAATATAAAGTGTAGTAATTTGTATAAAACGAATTTAAAGCCTTACATTTTCGTTACGTTTTGTCCGTTCTTAACTTTACATTAGAATCAAATTTTTTTAACGATGATAATAGCTATTTTAAATTTTTGTTTAAAAAGATACGTTTTATTTTAAGAAACCGTTAACATTTTTAAATTTATTTAATAAAAGGAACAAGTAACGGTTGTACGTTACTTTGGGCGTTACACTGTACGTGCGTTGTTCCATTGTCCTTTAATTTCAGCTGTATATATTATTTTGAAAATGTCAAATCTTGCATTGAATTGCACGTGAGAAATGGTCCACTTACCCCTTTATCTCCCTTACGTTTCGTTCAGCATTTATTTTGCCTAAATTCCTCTAACTGATCAAAACCTTTCGTTGCCTTCTTTTCTACAAAAGATATTGGCAGCTGTTTATTTTTGTTTCGTTCACAAAGCTCCATTCACAAAAAAGTTCTCTGCATCTTTGTTTGGAATCTCGTGAGCTTTGATAAGGTAATGGACACGTGCTTCATCTTTCTTCCACTTTTGGTTACTTTATCATTTTTGTGTACTGTCTTTTCCAAACTTTGTTTCCCTGTTTGCTGTTCGAAAATCCATCCAAGGCAAAACAGTTTTTCCTCCACGTCTTCGCCATCATACCTCCAACTTCACCATCACGGCAACTCCAGCCTGCCAATCCCCACGACCCTTTCGCCATCAGCCAGGCACGAGATCCAACCCCAGGCGTACCTACCAACCACCCAGGTTCCAACCAACTTCACCACCCACCACGTGACTGGCCAACCACCGAACGAACCCCAGCCTGCCCTCCACCACACCACCACCGAACCCCACGTCCCTCGCCAGGCAACCACGAGACCAACCTGACCCACCACAACTCCTCCGCCTGACCCACAAATCCTAAGCCTACCACCACGTCAGCCTACCCAACCCACAACCACCTCCATGCCAGCCACCCTACCACGCACCTCACCTGCCGTCCCTCTCCAGGCCGAGAACAGCCCACGCCTCCACCCCATGCGAGACCACCCCAGACCCTACCCCTACCCATGACGAGACCAACGTGCCGAGACCACCCACGTCCCCTTCGCCAGTCGAGAACCCCACTTCACCAATTCCCACGTCTCCGGTTCCAGCCTAAACCACCACTGACCCATGACAGTTCACCACTGAACCCATGCCGAGACCAACAAACCCGACCGAGCCTTGTTCTTATTATTTGTTTTTCCTCAGCCTGGCAATTGGAGAAAAAGGGAAATGAGAAAAATTGTTTTGCACCTTTGTAAATTTTGTACTTTGTCTATTATATTCCCGAGCCTCTGTTTGAAAAAAATTAATGATGAACAAAAGTTGTTTGTCACTTTTTGTTTTGTTTGAAATTGTTGGATATGTGTACGGCCGAGCCCTGCCAATTGAAAAAAAATGAGGAAAAATGGTTGCCACCTTTTGTATTTTGGTATTTGAGTATGTTTCTCCACTGACCTTTGTTTTGAAAGAAATTTTTTTTGCTTTTATCACTTTTTGGAAAATTTGAAATTTTATTCCTACCTAGCCCTATAAAAAAAAGAGGAATGAACAAATTTTGTTCGAAGCTATAGTCTATTTTTATAAGTGGTCGAACTATTTCTTCCTAATATTCAACGTGTTTCTTTTTCGTTGTTTGCTTCATTTGAAAATTTGTTATTCGTGCAATCTTAGATTTAGTTATTTATTGTGCTTTTGGTTTGAATCTAGTTGGCGCATCCGCTAACGACTGATCGTGCTATCCGCGTGCTTTCGATTGACTTCGTACTTCTTTCTTTCCGAATCTCCAGCTCCGTAGAGGTGAGTAAATCTCACACGAATATTCATACTTATATAATTGTGAAACGACCGCAACTGAATGTGTAGAAATAATTAAATAAATAAATGATGTTATAATTACCTGTGATTTATTTATAGTTGATGTTAATTGTTAAAACTGCATATCGTATCATCTGTTATATTCTGTTCTTATTTTACTGTCATTCTATTCTGTTAAATCACACTGCAAGTTCCCTGTAGAATAGAATCACTATGGGTTGAAATGATACATACCCGAACGGACTTTAGAATAAGGGAAGGTCGTTATGGGCTGAAATGATAGGCCTGAGCGATTTTCAATTAAATTTTATTTACTTGGGATTGCGGGTTTGAAATGATAAAACCCGGATTTTTCTTTGTAAATTACGGATTGAAATGATATAGTATCCGTTTCACTTGAATTAGGCTAGAAAATATTATACAGACCCGTGGTTATTTTTCTGTACTTTCTGAATATTTTAAATAGTTTAAAAATTGTAATAATATTAAATTGATTTAAACCGAATTTTTAAGTGATTTATTTAAAAAAAATAGAAATGATTTTTCTATGTGATAAATATAAATAAATGGAGGAATATTGATTTTTTTAAACGAAACTTAAATTTGAAATTTTGATAAAAAGAAAGATGGAAATTTAAGTTAATTTAAATAAAAATGAAATTTAGTTTTAAATTGGTGAAAAAATGAAGTTAAGTTTAAAAGTTGAAATGAACGTAATAAGCAAATTTGTAAGTTTTGGTTTTACCTGTAAAATTTCTCGTTAAATAAATTAGTTAAAGGATTGAAAATGAACATTTTTAATGTATGATTTTATAAGTTTAACTAGGTAGAATCCGTAGCACTTGTTAAGTGTTGTGGATTGTATAAGTGAACTAAAAGACTAAAATGAACTAAGGCTATGATAGTACTTGATAAGTGCTGTTGTAGTTGAAACTAAAATTGAACCTGAACTAATAAAAGGACTACTGTAGCACTTGTTAAGGACTGCAGTAGGCTGAAATATGATTTTTTTTTAAAATTGAATTGTTATAGCAGTTTATAAATGTTGTTTTGTTGAATAAAATTGTTTTCAAATATAACTTATCGTCGCATTTTTAAATGCCGTGGAAGCTGAAAATTTTAATGCTTTTGTTTAAGTGAATAAGTGAACTCCGAAAGGTTAGATTTTAGAAATTTAATATTTGATTTTTAAAAGAATAATGTCTTTGTTTTTTAAATGATTTTAATTCGAAGTATATTTGATAAATTGTTTTAAATCTATAACCACGGGATATAATAACGATTGGTTGGCAAAGAGACCGGGATCGGATATGGACATACTCTCTGTCGATACCGAAAACCACTTTGACAACCGTGTACGCGGTGGAGATTCCAGAATGAAGTAGGATGGTGGCGACGTCCTTAAGGTATTACGTGGACCCAACTCCCGTGAGTTGGCATAAGGTGGCTAAAACAGGAGCGATCTCGGACCAGTGAGGTAGCACCTCTTCTCGGACACATTTCTTCGATATTATACTCTTACTGATTTGACTAGATGGCCATCCTCCGATTGGGAATGTTGTTCGAGGTGGAACGGTAGTGGCTGCTATGCGTATCCATCAGTCCGTGTGCGTAAATGGTATATCTACCCTGGCATTGCCTAGTTGTGCCGTGTCACCTACCATACCGAGCTTTACTACGATTATGATTTTAAGATCCGACCGCGTTAAGGTTCTCCATCCCCTTAACGCTATTTTCCGATATGATTATACTTTACTTATGTAGACACTATTATAATAGCGAATATTACTACATAGTAGATAGTTTAACGGATCCTTAGAGGATGGGCGGTCCCAAGCATCTTCTAAGTTACTTGTACCTTTACTACAGTTCATTTGAGTTGGTTTACACTGTATAAGTATGTATATCCTGACTCGAGTGTTATGTTTTATTTTACGCTCGGGTCAGCCTGAATATTCACAGCTTTGGATTCACCTTTCTGGAGCTCGGAATCACTGGAGATTCTGCTTATCTAGTTATCTTCCTATTTCAGTTTCAGTTGTCTTATTTCAGCGTTCGTTTTAGAGACTTGTGTATTTGGGATTTCTATTGTACTTGTTTCAGAACTGTATTGGGTTTTAGACTATGTATTTTGTATTTGATTTTAGACTATGTATTTAGTGGCTTCATGAACCACTATGGTATTTTTAAATTCCGCTGCGAGTTATTCTGATATTTCTGTGTCTGTGATTCTATGAATGATTTTATTTGCTCCAAATTTTATTACAATCTGTTATTTTGTATTATTCAAGTCTGACATGTGTGGATTATTGTCGATTTGAATGGTCCAAAATAGTGGGTCGTTACAAACATCAAATCTTGGTTTTATATCACAAAATTCTTAATTTTTTTATAACATAAAAATTATAACACTTATTTATTTAAAATGAATCAATTCCAAAATTTAATAAAACGTATACTTTAAAAAATTCACTTTGAAATCCTTTTAAAAATAATATCGTTATTTTTAAACTTCAAAAATGGATCCGATGATGCAACAGCACCAATTAGTCAATCACAACGTCAAACATCATATATCAAAATATGATAACAGAATATACATCAATATCTGTAAATAAATAAATACTGGTGAGGAATCCAGTTGGATCCCTCCAACCTGTTTCCCTGCATCCACAGACGTTAGCACAATACCAATTCCACTTCGAGGTGGAATATCGCGGTATATGGGTTTTATAAAAATATCCGCTTACTAACGGCGCAATAGGGTCTCATCCGCTATACGAGGCGGGAAATCAATCAATCCAATATATACATATGCCAATATGTATATATTGCTATATATATAGATATATCCTACTATATCTAATATCACATCCAAATAGCAATCATCAATAACTGCAAAAATTCCACATTCAATTTGAGTGAGAAAAATCTCACCTTTGCTTTTTATTAGTAATCCAATCCAATCCTTCTTTTGTTTTCTCGACTTTAACCTTGTATAAATAATTTATAAAATCTATTAATATTCGAATTAAATCGAATAATAAATTTTCATTTTGTAATTTTAATGATTCAATAATCTCATTTCAAACAAATTCTCCTTAACAAATTTATTCAACTAAAGTTTTTAGTTTAAAAATTAAATTTTCTTCTTTAATCATTTTCTAACAATAAATTACATTAAAATTATACTAGTAAATATGTATGTATATATTTCCCCTTATTTCCAAAATAAATTATATAGGTATAGAAATCAAATTTTTATGTAACATTCAACCTTTTAAAAAAAATCCTACTTCATTCTTTCAAAATCTTATTATTATCATTATTTTTTTCAAAAATATAATTTTTTCTTTACTGTAATATACCTGTTCTAATAGGAAACCAAAACCTACTTTTTTTTTAAACAGTTTAAAATAATAAAAAAAATATACTTCTATACCTTTCCTTTGTTTAGGCTATAACTAATTTAAATCTGAATATAATGTACCAGCAAGCAAAAACGAGGAAGACAAATATCGATTACCTCTCTGACAACTCGAACGAACCCAGGTCGAAATCGCAGCCTCGCCATCGCCTGCCCACGTTGGAATCATCGTCCATCCTCCCACTTCCTCAGTCGCGAAACCCCATCCATCTGCGCGTCCACGCGAGCAACTCGCGAAAACTTCCCCGAAAAAACACGAACTGCCTACGCCACCACCCTTTGACTTCGAGCCCTATCTTCTCCCTAACCCATGACTCCAAGCCAACGCGAATGCCACCTGCCTCCAGTCATCGCGAAGCCCATCGATCATGCCGCTTCGCCCAAAATCGCGACTGAACACCATCGCGGCATCGACTTCAAGCTTACACGAGATCGACCTCGCAACCAAACCCTCATCGATGAACTCGCGATGCTCCAGATCGCCTCCCCTTCCATACGCGCCTACCTGCTTTGAATTGCCGATCCCGAGACCACCATACGCTGCCATAGCAGCACCTTCTTGACGTTGTGACCCATGCCCCTTCGCGCGTGCCAGCTGACGCGCCGCAGTCGCGAATTCGTACGCGATTTCGATTGCGTGATGATTTAAAAGAGATGGAGGAGAGGAACGAGAGAGACCAGCGGCCATTGTTTTTTTTTCTTTTTTTCCTTCGTATGGGAGACAAAGGGTACGAGATATTATGAGGCGGAGAGAACACGATTTGAAATAAAGTCGTCTCAATTTTATAGGTGACAGTATTCCTGAAATGATGTAACATATTTTAAATTGAAAGCGATTAATTTTCGTCTAGACGTTTCTACCTCGTATGCTCACATGAAGACTCCGAAAATTACGAAATTTGAAATCCAGTAATAATTCAATATTACGGACCCATTGGGACTGGTTTCGTTGAATTCCAAGACTGTGCCCCGGAACGTTATTTTTAAATATCGATTCGAACAATAAAATTCAAAATTGAGCAAAACAGTTTAAATTTCAATTCTGAAGCTGCTGTTATCTTCAGTGTTATCAATATAAATTTTACAAGCATTTGAAATATTTTTCTTTAGCTTTAAATTGAAGATTCAAATTTTTATTCAACTCTCAATATATTAAATTATATAATTTAACCGTCAAATTCAAAGTTACATTCGGGATTCAAATTAAATCATCGTTTAAATATTTAAAATTAATTAAATATTGTCAATCTAATTTGTTCAAAATTCTGGGTCGTTACAAAAGTTGAAATAATTTAGAAATGGATTTAGTAGTCAATGACACTATGTAATGTAACGAAATGAATGTAAATTAAAAGGTAAGGAATGTGAGAATGAATTTATGCACTAATAAATATTAATATCTGGTGGAAATCAAGTATATAAATTTATTAATGTGAACTAAACTTTAATAAAATGTATGAAATACTTGAATAATGAATTCAATGTTTATTATAACAATTGAATGGAAATAACTTATGTAAAAATTGAATGTAATGCAATAAAAAGAAATTTACATTATATGAATAAACGTAAAATGAATTTTATGAGTAAATGAATGGAAATACATGAAATAAGTAGTGAATGAATGAATGGAAATTTAATTTTGTAAGAAATAAATGTAAATTAAAGAAATGATCATTGAGAAAGGAGACTAATAAGAATAAACTTAAACAATATTTGGAATGTGTTGTTTGTTTTGGCTTTTGGGTTGTTTAGGAAAGCATACTCCTAATTGTTGGGATGTATAAAAAATCTATTGGGTTTAATCTAAGACTGCTGAGTATATGGTATACTTAGTAGTTATTTGTCATTTTATACAATTAAGAGTTTCTAAACCCGAACAAGCTATTTGCTTTGCTTAATATGGATGTATGATTGTTTACCTTGGTTTCATATTATGATGACCCGGAATTTTTGAGCATTTGAAATTGAAATATTTAATTGATTTTAAATACTTGAAAGGTAGTTTAACTTGAATTTTAAATATTATTATTTATTTAGCAATTAAGTTAATGGATTTAATAAACTGAAATTGGGTAAATTATTGAATCTGCAGTTTTGAGCCTGTAAAAAAATATTTTAAAGGCTTGTAAAATTTATATTGACAGTACTGAAGATAGTAAAAGTGTTAAACTTGAATTTGGAAGTGTTTTGTTAGGTTTTGAAATTTTATCGTTTAAATTGATATTTAAAATATAGCCTTCCGAGGCACAGTCTCGGAATTAGACGAAACTAGTTCCATTGGATCCGTAATATTGTATTATTATCGGATTTCAAATTTCATAGTGCTTGGAGTTGTCGTGTGGCCGTACGATAGATAAACGCGCTGAAATCTATATCGAAAATTCAATAAAATAACTGGGTCCAAAAAGCTATCTTCTCTATACGATTGAATTAGGACTCGGAACCTTTTCCATTGCGTTCGAAATAGGGGTATAACATTATGAACGCCTTGTGGCGCGCCTTGATAGGACGTCAAGATTTTGAGCTACAAATTCCGAACGGTTGAAATTTAAATTTAAATATATATAATGTTTGGTCAAAATATTCCCCTCAGCTGCCTTTCTTTCAAATCAGAACTTTATCCCTTCACTTCAGAAACATTGTAGTCGAAAAATCCTGCCTGTATCTTCTCTAACATGCTTCCTCTCCATCTGTTCAAACCTTGCCCCCTGTTTTCTTTTGTAACTAGAAATAAATCGAGCAGAAAAAAAAAGACTGTCTTCTTCCTTATAAATCAATGGCCACTCTCTATTTGACTTAAATTAGGATCGAAGGGAATTCGTTCGAAATCAAATCGAATTCAAATAAGTGGCGGCCGACTTCTTATTCAAAGCCAGTCGACTCGATGACGAGAGGAACACTCAATCGCGTATTGTTAGGTCGAGATCGAGGGCGTTGGCATGAGGTTACGTTGGGTTCGCGAAGCAGGAGGCGTCGTTGTTAGTAAGAGTTCGAGCTACTCAGGGAAGCTCGTGGATGTAGGGTTGTCTCGCGATGGAGGCGATTCGGTTTGGGAATTCGGCTACTAGCGACTGATGTTGGCTAGTCACGGCTCAAGTTGTGGTTTCGAGTGGGCTGTGCTGAGGTCACGAGCTACTCTAGTGAAGTCGACGAGGATGGTCGAGGGGAGGAGCAGTGAGGCGACTCGAAATTGCAGTGCGGTATTAAATAGTTTGATTTTAAATTAAGTTTAATGTATATATTTGTAGTAAGGTAAAGAAAACAGTTTATTTCTTCAATTTATAGATGTATGTATGTATATGTATACAGTAAAGTAGATTATTGTCATTATGTACAGAAACATAAATTATTTTATATAGATAAAGTTTGGGAAAAAGGGAATTTTATAATGCCGTAAAGTTTATATATAAATCTGATTTTTATAAAATCTGTATAGATTATTTTTAAAATGTATATAGGTTACTTTTGGTATAAGTAGTTTCAAAGAAGAAAAATAAAATAAATATACATTTTAAACTTACTAGTTATTTTAAAATAATGGATTTGGTGATAAATTTGTCCAATTAACTTATACGATTTATTTTAGCTACTAAAAGGTTTTTAAAAGGGAAATTATTAGTTTAAGATAAATTATTAGTTAATTAAATTATAAATAGTAATTAATTGTTTGATCAATTCGAATATTAATATATCGTATAATGTTTGTACAAGGTCAAAAATAATGGAGAACCAAGCCGGTTTGGATTGGATTGAAAAAAAAATCAAAGCTGAGTTAATCTCACTCATCTTTGTTGTTATTTAAATTTTAATGGTTAAATTTAAATATTTGGTTGAATGATTGAATTGATAGGATGTGGTATATATTATATAGTAGTATATATATATATATATTGGAGTGATTGATTTCCCGCATTATATAGCTGATGAGACCATATGCGCCGCATAATAGCGGATGATATTATATAAACCCATATACCGCGATATTCCACTTCAAAGTGGAATTGGTATTGTGCTAACATCTGTGGTTGCAGGGAAACAGCTTGGTGGGATCCAACTAGATTCCTCAAATTTATTTAGACTGTTCTAATAATTCTGTGTTATGATTTTTGAAATTCTGTGATGAATTATATTGATAATTGGAATATTGGATGCTATGGTTTGATTGAATATACCTTTCGGTATACTGAGCTATCAAAATATATAAAATTGGATTTTTGAAAAAGAAAATATATAAGAGAATGTTTAAGAAAAGTAATTATAGAAAGTTTAAATAAATTAAAGAATGGATTGGAGAAGGATAAAGGGATTTTTAAATTCTAGTAAATAAATTCCGAGTTTGAAAAGGGGATTTTGAATAAAAGGGAAATCATGAATTTTGAACTTAAGTGATATTATTTAAAGGAATGAAAGATTTATTTTTGAATTTAGAGTTAAAATGGTTTAGAAAGAAATAAAAGAAAATCTTGGAATAAATGTGGAAATTTGTATTATCAGTTAAAGTAAGATTTTAAATCATCACAAGGAAGTTAAACCTGAAATTTATAAGTTTTGAAATAAAATTGGATAAGTAAAGAATTTATTTTTAAATGGAGTAAATTTTGGAAATCAATTTAAGAATTGATTAAGTACTTGAAACTGGAATTTTAAAAGGAAGTTGAGACTAAGAAATTTATAAACTGGGTTTATAAGGTGAAGTAATATATTAGTGGATATTTGGAAGTATAAATTCAGGGTGGGAATTTATTAAAGGAATGGGTAAATTTGGTTAAAAATAAATAGTGATTTATTTTTAAAAGGTGTGAAAGAGAAGCGTATTTCCCTGGAAAGGCAAGTACGTTTCCAAGTAGATTTTTAAATATAAGTTGAAAGTTTTAAAGTTGTTTAAAGGAATGTTTTAAGAAATTATTATTTAAGTTGTTAAAATTTTAAAGGTAAATATTTTTATTAAAATAGTTATAATAGTAATTATTTTTTAAGGTTAATTGGTATTATGTTTTAAAAAGATAATTATTATATTTATATTGTATAAAGTAGTTTTATTGTAAATATTCTTAAAATATATATTTTTGAATAAAGTATTAAAGTAGTTTTTAAATGTAAATGTTTAAAGTATATTTTATGATATACTATTTTAAATTATTTTTATTTAACTCTAAAGCATTTGTACTTGGTTATTTCAGTGGGAAATAAACAATTTTGGGAATTTATTCCATAAGAGGAGTGTGGTTATGAAACTATTTTCAAAAGGGTTGAAAATGGAAATATATCTTGCGAAGATATTTGTAAGGTAAATAAATAATTTGGAAAATTATTTATTGTTTGATGGATGTTTGTAAATGTTAATTGATAGTTAAATAACCGACTATCAATATTGGCCAATGCGTTGATCGTTTCGAAGGGACCGGGATCTGGATTTATTTTCCGAAAACCACTTCAATCTGGTTTATACGTTTTCGTGGGAAAACGAGTTTGGAGTCAAAGATGGAGCAGTGAATTGCAAGGGCTAATCGCTACTAATCCTGAGGGTGATTCCAAAATGGATGTAGTAGGAATAGTGCGTTCAGTTCCGTTCGAACCCGGGACGGACTTGTATGGATGAATGCTTTCGGAACATCGTTAGGTGGACGGTGTGCATTCTAAGTGATATGTTCTAAAAAGGTAACGCTTAGCCTCAAGCCTCATCAACCGGGAATGACTGAAAATCAGGGGTTATGCAGCAAGGCTAAGTGGGTAGCACCCATTAGGGTGAGGTCATCCCTGTCTAGATGTCCCTTTTATTTCGGCTTAGTGGGCGGTTGCTGATCCCAACCGCGGGGTGATCTTACTCGGAATTATCCAGTAAGGGGTAGTTCCGGTCTTGTGTTGCAGGGGATCGGGCGTGGTCCTCGGTACGCTGATCTAGACCAGGTACTGTGACAGTTGGTACCCCAGTGCCTAGTCATTAGTTGGAAATCCATTCTCCCTACGTGCCTTTTACGGTTTTTGTTTGTAGAACCCACTTTGTCGCTAGTATGCTGGAATTTAATCATGTAACAATTTCAGCTATTTGAATAAGTATTTGTATTTAGACACTATTATAATATCAGATGGATTTGATAAAAAGTGTTTTGGCTATCGTAAGGTAAAAACCCAACATGTCTATTTGTGGCGTGGTCTTACGAGATGCTTTTGATTTCAAAGGGTTTTGAAACTTTAATAATCCAATTGAGTTTGTTTTCTCACGCTGGTTTTACAGACTGACTCGGGTGTTATTTTATTATAATGCTCGGGTCAGACCGAGTATTACAGATACATGATAGGATGTTGTGGAGCTCAGGAGACGAGCTGGATGGCAAGACGTATCACACATATATATGTATATTCCGCTATATTATGTATGTTGTGTATTATGTATGTGGGACAAGTTATTATAAATGTCCTGAATTGTAATGTTGATTATATTGTACTCTGATGTTGTATTCTGGTGATGTATGTATAAACATATATAGTTTCTTTCCTGTAAAGATCAGATGCTATCTATTATATATTGTTCCGCTGCGATTGTGAGATTCTGATGTTGATTTTCTATTTTCTTCTTCTACCTCTTTCTTCTTTAACCCTAATGGTTCATATTTCCGTTCACTTTGAGTCGATATGTTGGAGAATAGTGTCAATTCAAGGGGTACGGAACTGCGGGTCGCTACACTTCGTATCAGAGCTGAAGGTTGGCGACAACCTTGGCTCTGGTAAGGATTACTCATTGAAATAGAGTCCATAGTACTCTAGAATGAGTTTGATTGTAATAATAGATATGAGCGCGTATTTGTTAGTGAATATAAAAATGGTTTTATATTGTGTTGATTTATCGGTTGAGTGTTTATGGATTCTGGTCGATATGTGGGACGCCATGTCATCGATAGGGGTTTCTAAACTCTTGAACAAGATAAACCGACACAGTATTGCTTTAAAATAGGGTAAATGAAATAATTTTACCCAAATTATTTTTGTATAAGAAAGAAATAATTTTTAGTAAATATATATATATATGGTTGCTTTGTTGTTAGGGAGTGATAATATTAAATTATTATCACTATTGTGAGAAAATTGAATAAGAAATTGAAATCATAACTAAAAGCCAAGGAATAAGTTCATATACAAATGAGATTTGTAAATGTAAACTATAAATGTGATTTATAATTTGAAATAGAATTCCAGAGAAATATTTGAAAATAAATTGAGATGAAATTCCAGAGTAATGTTTGAATATAGATCGAAAGAATTTAAAATTTGAAATTTTGGAAAAGGTTTAAATTCTTTTGGGTTTGAAAATGGTTTTCACATGCTTTGGAGAAATAATGATGATAGTATTTGAGAACTATTTTGAGTTGAATTTGAAATCTAGAGAGATTTGAAATAAAAAATATTTGAAATTGTTTTAAAGGGATAAAAGCATTGAACTCTTTCGATCGCTGGAAAATAACTTCGGTGATGACTGCAGCATCATCGGTGTTCATTTTCGAGTTTCCAAGAGAGGGATTGCTATCTGGATGTTTTGGATTGGTGTTTGTTTGCAAAAGTCGGGTTTGATTTTAGAAATGCAAAGGATTTTGGATATAATTGATTTCAAAGGTGATTTTGAAATGTTGAAACTTTGGTTTGGTAAAACCGCTTTGATTTTTGAAATACTTAAGAGATTGTTGAAAACTCTGGAGTTGGCTTAAATGTTTTGGAATGTTTAATAAATTGTTTAAACTCTGGAAGCTTATTTAAAATATTATGGTAATATAAATGGGATTGTTTGAGTTAACAATGAATTGAATGTAAGCAATTAAGTTGTAAACTAATTAAATTAAACGAAAATAGTATATGGGTTGATTGAAACACTAGAAATAGTATATGAATTGGTTGTCAACAATTAAAATTAATGTTGGAACATTGGCAATTGCTTCTGAAAGACTGTTTAGTATGCATTGTTTATCGAATGCATGTTTCAGCTATTGTAAATAAGTGAAATACTAGTGAATTGCATATATTTGACACTTACACGTTTTAATTGAGTAAGTACAGGTATAGGGAAGTCGTGTGGCTGGATTTGGTTGCGCAAAATGCTAATTAAATAAGCCGCTTGCTTAAAAATGCTAAATTGAGGTACGCCTACACAATAAAAAATAGGAAATATGAACTGTTGTTTGATTTTTTTTTTGTTTTCCAACCTTGTGGGTCGATGTATATATATTTATATCTCTTGTCAAATTGCAAAAGCTCCTCCGTACAAAGGAGACTCTACCAAAAAATTTCGGAAATTTTGGGAGTTAGAATTTTTTTAAAATTTTAAATAACGACAAATGATTTAAAATTGGTAAGCAAATAGAATTGAAACTGAATATTAAAATCTAATTTAAAATTATGTATGTAAAGTAAGGTGAAATCGAAGAAATTATTCGAAGAAACTGACGGAAGAAAAAGTTTGCAAATAAACTTTTATTTAAGATTTTAAATAAATTAGTAAATGAAACTAATAAAAGGAAATGGTTAATTAAATATGGGTTGAGATAAGGTGAATAAAATTCAATAATCAAAGTTTGAACACAAATTGAATTCAAGTAGAATTGAAAATGGAAATCTGAATGAAAATCGGGAGAAAGTATTTAGATTTTAAAATAACTAATAAACTGAAGCAAATTGATTTTATATGGAATTGGAACTCAATTTGAATATAAACTTCAGTAGTGAAGTAGTAAAAATAAATATAAGAAATATTTATATTGAACTTAAGAAATGAAGAACGAAATTCTTAAATAAATTGGTATTGGGAATATACTAAGTAATTTTGGAATGGAGAAATATACTAAGTGAATAATTGAATGAAGATTAAAACTAAAAGTTGTGCAATGGGAAAATTGTGAATAAGTGAATAATAGTCAAAATGAATGTGAATAAAAGAGAATTGATATAGCTAATAATCTATTGAAATTAATACGTAGGATGTACGTATATTATTTTATTCGCATAGTGATTTGATCCAGATTCGAGCATAGAATTTCGAGGTAATTATACCGATCCGAGTTAGGATTTTTCACTCGATTTTCGATGGCGAACCATGGATATGGATTTTTGATTGATTATGGAGATTCTCTATCATAGTACGACTATGCAAGGAGAATAACGGTTTTTGATCAAGAAACCAGATCTGAGTCCGCACTAGGAAGTCGGGTGGATGATACTAGTTCGGAAGTGAAATTGTGTGATCGAGCGAGCGATCGAATTTGGTATTGCGTACGGATGATATATGTGCATCGTACGGGCTTAAGTAAAGCAGATATTGAAAATTTGTAAAGGAAATGAATAAAATGATTTGGGTTCTGTAATTGGATATTATTGCTAAGTAGGACACAGGTGTTTAAAAGACAAAAAAAAATTGGTTTTGATTTCAGAAGATAAATTTGAATTAATCAACTTAAATGTATGTATTTAAATTTCTGTATGAAATTTGATGGTCTTCTGATCTAGCCACTTGGCGTTTTGTTTTCTTTTGAAATTTGAGGGCCCGTTGAGGCATTTTGTAGTTGTACTGAGCTAGCCGCGCAAAGGAGACACTGGCAAAATGTTTCAAAAATTTAGAGAGTTAGAAAATTTTTGAGAAAATTTTGAAAATTTAAAATTTGGTTTTAAATTTAAATTTGAATGGTTGGGTAAGTGATTTTGGTTGGAACTTATTGGTGAGTTTGGGAAAAAGGTTAGTAGAAGTGATAGTGGAACTTTAATAAAAAGATTTGTTTTGGCAAGTTGTTAAAACTGTTTGGTTTTGGGAAACAAGGTTAACGGGTTATGGACGATTCCTCTTAACTAGTAATTTCGGGGACGAAATTCTTTTAAGGGAGGAGGAATGTGACGACCCAGAATTTTTAAGCATTTGAAATTGAAATATTTAATTGATTTTAAATACTTGAAAGGTAGTTTAACTTGAATTTAAAATATTATTATTTATTTAGCAATTAAGTTAATGTATTTAATAAACTTAAATTGGGTAAATTATTTAATCTGCAGTTTTGAGCCCATAACAATATATTTTAAAGGCTTGTAAAATTTACATTGATAGTACTGAAGATAGTAAAAGTGTTAAACTTGAATTTGGAAGTGTTTTGTTAAGTTTCGAAATTTTATCGTTTAAATTGATATTTAAAATATAGCATTCCGACGCACAGTCTCAGAATTAGACGAAACCAGTTCCATTGGATCCGTAATATTGTATTATTATCGAATTTCAAATTTCATAGTGCTTGGAGTTGTCGTGTGGTCGTACGATAGATAAACGCGCTGAAATCTGTATCGAAAATTCAATAAAATAACTGGGTCCAAAAAGCTATCTTCTCCATACGATCGAATTGGGACTCGGAACCTTTTCCATTGCGTTCGAAATAGGGGTATAACATTATGAATGCCTTGCGGCACGCCTCGATAGGACATCAAGATTTTGAGCTACGAATTCAAGACGGTTTAAATTTAAATTTAAATATATATAGTGTTTGGTCAAAATATTCCCCTCAGCTGCTTTTCTTTCAAATCAGAACTTTATCCCTTCACTTCAGAAACATTATAGCCGACAAATCCTGCCTGTATCTTCTCTAACACGCTTCCTCTCCATCTGTTCAAACCTTGCCCCTTGTTTTCTTTTATAACTAGAAATAAATCGAGCAGAAAAAAAGACTGTCTTCTTCCTTATAAATCAATGGCCGCTCTCTATTTGAATTAAATTAGGATCGAAGGGAATTCATTCGAAATCAAACTGAATTCAAATAAGTGGCGGCCGGCTTCTTATTCAAAGCCATTCGACTCGATGACGAGAGGAACAATCGATCGCATCTTGTTTGGTCGAGATCGAAGGCGTCGGCATGAGGTTACGTTGGGTTCGCGAGGCAGGAGGCATCGTTGTTAGTAAGAGTTCGAGCTACTCAGGGAAGCTCATGGATGTAGGGTTGTCTCGCGATGGAGGCGATTCGGTTAGGGAATTCGGCTACTAGCGATTGATGTTGGCTAGTCACGGCTCAAGTTGTGGTTTTGAGTGGGCTGTGTTGAGGTCGCGAGCTACTCTAGTGAAGTCGATGAGGATGGTCGAGGGGAGGAGCAGTGAGGCGATGAGCGAGGTCTGTTTTTTGCATGAGCTTGCCATTCTCGGAATTGCAGTGCGGTATTAAATAGTTTGATTTTAAATTAAGTTTAATGTATATATTTGTAGTAAGGTAAAGAAAACAGTTTATTTCTTCAATTTATAGATGTATGTATGTATATGTATACAGTAAAGTAGCTTATTGTCAATATGTACAGAAACATAAATTATTTTATATAGATAAATTTTGGGAAAAAGGGAATTTTATAATGCCGTAAAGTTTATATATAAATCTGATTTTTATAAAATCTGTATAGATTATTTTTAAAATGTATATAGGTTATTTTTGGTATAAGTAGTTTTAAAGAAGAAAAATAAAATAAATATACATTTTAAACTTACTAGTTATTTTAAAATAATGGATTTGGTGATATATTTGTCTAATTAACTTATACGATTTATTTTAGCTACTAAAAGGTTTTTAAAAGGGAAATTATTAGTTTAAGATAAATTATTAGTTAATTAAATTATAAATAGTAATTAATTGTTCGATCAATTCGAATATTAATAAATCTTATAATGTTTGTACAAGGTAAAAAATAATGGAGAAACAAGCCGGTTTGGATTGGATTGAAAAAAAAATCAAAGGTTAGTTAATCTCACTCATTTGGGTTATTATTTAAATTTAAATATTTGGTTGAATGATTGAATTGATTGGATGTGGTATATATTATATAGTAGTATATATATATATATATAAAAATTGGAGTGATTGATTTCCCGCATTATATAGCGGATGAGACCCTATGCGCTGCATAACAGCGGATGATATTATATAAACCCATATACCGCGATATTCCACCTCGAAGTGGAATTGGTATTGTGCTAACATCTGTGGTAGCAGGAAAACAGGTTGGAGGGATCCAACTGGATTCCTCAAATTTATTTAGACTATTCTAATAATTCTATGTTATGATTTTTGATATTCTATGATGAATTATATTGATAATTGGAATATTGGATGCTATGGTTTAATTGAATATACCTTTCGGTATACTGAGTTATCAAAATATATAAAATTGGATTTTTGAAAAAGAAAATATATGAGAGAATGTTTAAGTAAAGTAATTATAGAAAGTTTAAATAAACTAAAGAATGGATTGGTGAAGGATAAAGTGATTTTTAAATTCTAGTAAATAAATTCCGAGTATGAAAAGGGTATTTTGAATAAAAGGGAAATCATGAATTTTAAACCTAAGTGATGTTATTTAAAGGAATGAAAGATTTATTTTTGAATTCGGAGTTAAAATGGTTTAGAAAGAAATAAAAGAAAATCTTGAAATAAATGTGGAAATTTGTATTATCAGTTAAAGTAAGATTTTAAATCATCACAAGGAAGTTAAAACTGAAATTTATAAGTTTTGAAATAAAATTGGATAAGTAAAGAATTTATTTTTAAATGGAGTAAATTTTGGAAATCAATTTGAGAATTGATTAAGTACTTGAAACTGGAATTTTAAAAGGAAGTTGAGACTAAGAAATTTATAAACTAGGTTTATAAGGTGAAGTAATATATCAATGGATATTTGGAAGTATAAATTCAGTGTGGGAATTTATTAAAGGAATGGGTAAATTTGGTTAAAAATAAATAGTGATTTATTTTTAAAAGGTGTGAAAGAGAAGCGTATTTCCCTGGAAAGCCAAATACGTTTCCAAGTAGATTTTTAAATATAAGTTGAAAGTCTTAAAGTTGTTTAAAGGAATGTTTTAAGAAATTATTATTTAAGTTGTTAAAATTTTAAAGGTAAATATTTATATTAAAATAGTTATAGTAGTAATTATTTTTAAAGGTTAATTGGTATTATGTTTTAAAAAGATAACTATTATATTTATATTGTATAAAGTAGTTTTATTGTAAATATTCTTAAAATATTTTTTTTTGAATAAAGTATTAAAGTAATTTTTAAATGTAAATGGTTAAAGTATATTTTATAATATACTGTTTTAAATTATTTTTTTTAACTCTAAAGCATTTGTACTTGGTGATTTCAGTGGGAAATAAACAATTTTGGGAATTTATTCCATAAGAGGAGTGTGGTTATGAAACTATTTTCAAAAGGGTTGAAAATGGAAATATATCTTGCGAAGATATTTGTAAGGTAAATAAATAATTTGGAAAATTATTTATTGTTTGATGGATGTTTGTGAATGTTAATTGATAGTTAAATAACCGACTATCAATATTGGCCAATGCGCTGATCGTTTCGAAGAGACCGGGATCTGGATTTATTTTCCGAAAACCACTTCAATCTGGTTTATACGTTTTCGTGGGAAAACGAGTTTGAAGTTGAAGATGGAGCAGTGAAGTGCAAGGGCTAATCGCTACTAATCCTGAGGGTGATTCCAAAATGGATGTAGTAGGGATAGTGCCTTCGGTTCCGTTCGAACCCGGGACGGACTTGTATGGATGAATGCTTTCGGAACATCGTCAAGTGAACCTTGGGCATTCTAAGTGATATGTTCTAAAAAGGTAAAGCTTAGCCTCAAGCCTCATCAACCAGGAATGACTGAAAATCAGGGGTTATGCAGCAAGGCTAAGTGGGTAGCACCCATTAGGATGAGGTTATCCCTGTCTAGATGTCTCTTTTATTTCGGCTTAGTGGGCGGTTGCTGATCCCAACCGCGGGGTGATCTTACTCGTAATTATCCAGTAAGGGGTAGTTCCGGTCTTGTGTTGTAGGGGATCAGGCTTGGTCCTTGGTACGCTGATCTAGACCGAGTACTGTGATAGGTGGTACCCTCGTGCCTAGTCATTAGTTGGAAATCCATTCTCCCTACGAGCCTTTTACGGTTTTTGTTTGTAGAACCCACTTTGTGGCTAGTATGCTGGAATTTAATCATGTAACAATTTCAGCTGTTTGAATAAGTATTTGTATATATACACTATTATAATATCAGATGGATTTGATAAAAAGTGTTTTGGCTATCGTAAGGTAAAAACCCGAGATGTTTATTTGTGGCGTGGTCTTACGAGATGCTTTTGACTTCTAAGGGTTTTGAAACTTTAATTATCAAATTGAGTGTGTTTTCTCACGCTGGTTTTCCAGACTGACTCGGGTGTTATTTTATTATAATGCTCGGGTCATACCGAGTATTACAGATACATGATAGGATGTTGTGGAGCTCAGGAGACGAGCTGGATGGCGAGACGTATCACACGTATATGATGTATATTCCGATGTATTGTGTATGTTGTATATTTTGTATGTCGGACAAGTTATTATAACTATCCTCAATTGTGATGTTGATTATATTGTACTCTGATGTTGTATTCTATTGATGTATGTATAAACAGATATAGTTTCTTTCCTGTAAAGATCAGATGTTATCTATTATATATTGTTCTGCTGCGATTGTGAGATTTTGATGTTGATTTTCTATTTTCTTCTTCTACCTCTTTTTTCTTTAACCCTAATGGTTCGTATTTCCGTTCACTTTGAGTCGATATGTTGGTGAATAGTGTCGATTCAAGGGGTACGGAACTGCGGGTCGCTACACATATGATGATTGTATGCTTTGGGGTTGCAAGTGCTTGTTGTATGTTGTTTGCAGATGTATATTGTTATGATTTGTTTGTTATAAATTGAAGCAATATAAATATTTCTCTTATACAATTATTAACTTCTTTGGATTATATAAGTGAAATACAGGTTATGGAAGCAATTGCTACTGCTTTTGGTTTCATAAAAATAAGCGTTAATTGCCCAAAAATAGGTACGTTCTCGGATTATGGTTTCTAGCGATATTATATTGTTTTCTCGCTGTTGGGATATATTACTTTTGAAATCTATGATATATATTGTTTTATTCATATTATTATTTCTCCCAGACCTCTCCGTACAAAGGAAACTCTACCGAAATTTTTTGAAAATTTTGGACTTAGAAAATTTTATGAAATGTTTTTCAATGTTTTGTTAACTTGAATAGAAATGATTTAAGTGTTATAAATTGATATATTTTATTTAAATTAATTAATTTTGTAAATTTATTTGTTTATAAATTTAATATTTTGAATAAGATTATTGTTTTCTTAATTCCTTCTTTTCCCTCCCTTTTCCGTTTCGGGGACGAAAAGTTTTGAGTGGGTGAGAGTTTAACGACCCGTAAAATTTCGATAATTAAAATTATTCATTTGATAAGATTTTGTAATTTAGAGTTGAGAGAAATTAAAAAAAATTAATTTAATAATGAAATAATAACTTGAGTAAATTGTAACAATAGTAGTGTAAGTTAAATTTTAACAATTCCTATGGAATTCAAATTGATTGAAATAAAGTAAATGTTATAACATGGGTATAAATTTAATATAAGGAAATGAATGTAAATATGAATTAATTATTAAAATAATATATAATTAATGGTAATTGAATAAAATCAGTATTATGTAAGGAATTATAATATATGTTGTATTAATGTGTGCATTAATTTATAATGGGATATAAAAGGTAATTGATAATTTAAATGTTGACTTATTAAAAAAATAATGTGTAATGAATGGAAATTAAATAAATTTAGTGTAATGAGAGTTGTTATAATAATTATTTGTAAAGACTAAACTTACAAATTTTATAAAATGTAAAATGGTGACAATTGTTGTTGTTACCAATTTAATTAATCGATTGCAAATAAATGTCAATAAAATGCTACGTAAATATGAGCTAAGGTTAATGGTGACCACTATTATATGATACCCATTTATGTAGTCTATTAAATTGAATTGGAGATAAATTAAAATTAAATGAAATTAAATGTTACCTTAATGAGAATTAAGATAATAACTGAAATTGTAAATGTAACAAAATGAATAGAAATGCTAATTTTATTCATAAGGTAACAAATTGATTAATAAAAGAATGAAACCAGGATAAATAAATTTATCGGGGTTTAAATTTGAATATATGTGTGAAATTGACAAAATCCAATATAATGGAAATATAGTAGTTAATACAAATAAAAGATGAGAAACTATTATTTAATAAGAAATGTGTAATTACCGTTTGTATCCAATAGTGTATAAATATGTTTAAATTACTATTAGATAGGAAATAATTGTTCTACTTCTCATTACATTCATTTAGTCCATTTTGAAACTTAATCAACTGAAATTAATGTAATTGAAAATTTTCAATTAATAGGAGAGAGAATGCTAAATTGTAAATTAATAGGTGTAATTAAAAGTAGCTTATGTTTTGTGAAAATATAAGGAAAGTTTGATTTAATGAAAAGAACATTTACATCAAATAAAATGAATGTTTCATTTGTGAATGTAGGTTTAATTTCATTAAAATAAAGAATAGAATGATTGATTTTAAAGGAAGAAATATATGTTTATTGAACTGTGTTTTAGCTTACAGATTGATTACAAGAATAGGAAAATAATCTATTTCAAAGTTATTTATTACTCTCGTGTATAAACAACAAATTTATAAACGTGTTTAAATAAAAAATTATTCTATTTTTCACCCATTTTAGTTGTCTGTTTTGAAATTTAACTTTCTAAGTAATTGCAATTAATGTATAAAAGGAAAGAAAATGTTGATTGCAATTAATAGATTTAATAAAAGAAACCTACGAATGGAAATAAAAGATCATTTTGGGAAAACCAAATTGAACATTTTCATTTTTAAGGTAAGTTTAATTTTTTTATTATGCGTAGATAAAAACCTAAATGCATACAAATTTGAATATTATTTGAGTTAATGAAGTTAATTTTGGTTACGTTTCAGAAAAATTGAATTTCAAAAGGTTGTGCGATGTACATGGTCCCTTCATTTCTTTTGTTATTAATTGTTGCATGAACGTTTTAAAATAGTTACCTTATTATTAATACTTAATATATTCATTTCTCCTTCTGTTTAATACCTTAGCCTAAATTGTTAGGTTGTATTTAATTCTTGCCACCTCATTTTCACGTATACAAAATTTAACTTTCCTTTGGTTTGCAAACTTTTCCATTCCTACATACATTTCGTTATTCATAATTAATGCCCGAAGCTTTCAAAATAAATTGTGACATTTATTTTTGTCCCTCCACCTTCATTTCCTAATTATAAATAACCTACAGCTTATTTCGTCATTTGCGTTTTGTTTCTCCTGACACCTCATATTCAAAAGCTCTTATTCTTGAAAATCAAAAAGCTTTCTTTTATGAAACATGATTTTTTTCTTCTTCTTTCCGTACACGTCCTGTCCTCATCTTAGTTGTGCTTCAAATCTTTTCTTGAAGCCTCATTTTGATAAAAACGTAAGTATTAAAGTTTTTTTTTTTGCCTACTAATTATTATTTTGATAATATTTCTTATAACTTGAATATATTTTATGTATAACTTTGATTCACGTGCGAGTTCTTCTGTTGGATTCATATTTAAATTCCGCACAACATTAAATTGATTTAGTTGAATTTGGAGACTGTTGAGTTTTGCGCTTCAGTTTGGATTTATGAGCTAAAATCAAAGGTGAGTGATTTGACCCACTCACAACTTCTAAAATTTCTTATGTTGGTTAAATTAAATTTATGATGTGATTGGAAATTTATTTATGACTGTTTGGTATATTTTAAATCGTCATCTCGGTTAATTTGAATTTATTTGAATTAAATTGTTATTGATTTATTATTGAAATTAAATTGCCACTTAAATACCTGTTATTGTAAATTTGTTAATTGCCGATTAATTTGGTTGATTTGGATGATGATTGTGATGGATGTTTGATTTTTTATATTGGATGAATGGATGTTGTATTTTATATCGTTATAAACTGCAAGTTCACTATGGGTTGAAATGATACATACCCGAACTATCTATAGATTAAGGAAAAATCATTATGGGTTGAAATGATAAACTCATGCGATTTTATGGATGTTATTTATTTTTGGGATTGCGGTTTGAAATGATATAAAACCGTAAAATTTTAAATTGTGGATTGAAATGATAAATATCCGTATCACTTGACCGTAGGGTAGAGAATTATATGCTGATACCGGATTGGTTAAATTAAATGATTTTACATCCTTAATTTTTGAATATAATTAAATGATATATTGAAATAAACTTGTTTTATAAAAATTGAATTATTATTGAAATCAAGTTATGTTGAAAATTGAATTAGTTAAAGGAATGGTTTTAAAGAAATTAGATTTAAAATTTAAGTTGAATTTTTTTAAACATAAATGGAATTAAACGGAATTGAGTTATTGAAATTGTTTGAAATATAACTTTGAAATATATTGGAATGTGAGTGATTTAAATTGATATTTCAAAACATGGTTTGAAAGCAATATAAAGTTTAAAAAGTTATTGTGAGTTGAATCGAAGATTTAAATTGGGTTTGTTGATTTGGAAATTTGAAATGGTTCAAATGTGCTGAAATAAAATAAATAATTTTAATTATTAAGATTTTCAAATTATTAAACTATTTTAAACCTATATCAACTATATTAAGTCATTGTAACCTATTTTAAACCATTTTATTTATTTTAAAACCAATTAACCTATTTTAACTTATTTTAAATCTAATTAATCTATTTTAAAGCTATTTTATCTATTAAAACCATATTTAATCTATTTAAATATTTCAGAGTATTCTAATTATCCTAAAAATTTATCTTAATATGTTAAGCTATTTTTAACTATCTAAACAATTCTTTTCTAATTCCAAACTAAGTAAAGTAGATGGGTTTATATACAAATCCTCGATTTTTAAAGCGAATATGGTTAAATGATATGATAAACTAAGTGGGGATTTAAATTACATATTTGATTTAAATATGAAGTTTTGAAATGAGGATTTAAACTATTTTGAATTATGATTTCAAAGTGAATATGATTTCAAAAGTATTATAGTTTTGAGAATATGATATTTTGATATAAATTGTGAATTAACTTTTTGGAATATAAAAGAACCATCCGTTGTGTAATAAGCGATTGGTTGTTAAAGAGACTGGGATCAGATATTGTCATACTCTCTGCCAATACCAAAAACCACTTTAACAACTGTTTACATGGTGGAGATTCCAGAAATGAAGTAGGATGGTTTGGTGAACGATTTCTGTATAAGGTATGACATGACCCTGACTCCCGTGAGTCAGCTTAGATGTGACTAAAATCAGGAGATATACCAGGCCAAGTGAGGTCATTCCTCCTATCGGGCATATTTCTTTGATACTGTATTTTGATTTTTGTGATTGTTTGGTGGCCACCCCTCAATTTTGATATGGGAGTGTGTCCGAGGTGGGCGATAGTAGCTACTATGCGTTACCACCAGTCCGGGAGTGCAATTGGTATACCTACCCAGGTATCTCCTCGTGTGCAGTGTTCACATGCCCTAGATCGCCTTCTACGAGTTTGTTTTATACCGTACCTATGTGATGTCCTCTGGGTAAACCTCCAGTTTACGGAGGAGCATACGACATTGTATAGACAACGAGAATATATAAAATGTGTTAAGGGGGACATGGGTAACGCCTTGACGCTATTTTAATACTTTTACTTTATTGTAGACATATTATAATAGCGTATTGTACTACATAGTAGATAGTTTAACGGATCCTTAGGATATGTGAATCCCGAACATCTCTTAAGTTATTGCACTCACGTTAGACACTCGATAGGAGATGTCAAACCCTGTAAACATCTCCGACGCTGTTTACACTCATATTTATTTACCATTCATTTAACTTACATAAGATCTTTTAGTTCTGACTTGGGTGTTTTGTCTTTTCAATTCGCTCGAGTCAGCCTGAGCATTTCAGGGATTGAAGACCTTATTTTCGGAGGACGAAGACGAAGAGTTGTATTATTATTTTATCTATTCCACTGCATAGGTTGTTCCGCTGCATTTATTTATTTATTCTTGTTATCTGTAACTATGATTCTGTATTGTATAAATATAATCAAATTTATTTGTAAAACAGCTTCATGATCTGTTATTTGATTATTATATTTTGCCATTCCGCTGCGAGATTCTGTAATTGTTTTATTTCTTTCTCCTTTTCTTATTTACCCCAATAACAATCTGCCCTTTTGAATGGTTTGAGTCTAGCATGCGTGTCTACTTAAATTGTCCAAAAAGGCGGACCGTTACACTGTTTCAATTTTTCTCGGTGAACAAAAGGAAAAGTTACTTAAGGAAATCCGGACATATCATACCAAGTTAATATGTGGTCATGATAGTCCTCTTGCCGAGGAATGGGACTATAGCAATTAGCCCTTGGTTATTACTCCGGAAATACTTAATGTTCCTTTTGACTCAACATTTATTCTTTCCGCTAATTCATTGAACAAAGTTAGAAATGCAGTTTCCCAACTTTAGATGTAAAACAAACGTCTAATTGTACTTTTTAGTTTCATTTTTACTTAAGTTGTAATCTTCAATAGTTATAATAAAGAGATGGATTATTCAAGTCTTGACGTTATTTTCTTTTTCTTTGTTTATTTAAATAGGAGATACAGTTATCTACAATACCACTCTCGTAAGATTGAACATCATGTTTTATCAATATTAAAGGTAGGTTGTTAGTAGATCTTGAAAAGAGGAAGCTTCTCGACGATCCTTTATCCACTTGTTTCCAGGGTAACATTGAAGCACTAAAATGGCATAGGAGATTTTTGCTTTAGAAAACAATTATTAGAAATCTTAACGATCAGATCGCACTCTAGAGGCGGACGTTAAAAGCAAAAATGAAACAATTTCCTTATTAAAGTGTCAAATTAAATCAAATCCTTCAATCGATTTTAATCATAAGGTGTCCAAGCTCCTCCAACAAATTAGTGACTTGGAGATAAAGTTAAAGGATCGTCAAACTCAATGTGAATCATTAGAATTTATTATAGGGAATAATATCTCAAACATTGATTTACCAGTTTCTCCCGTTATTTCATCTATCGCAAATTAACAAGGGCTACTTCCCTAGCCATCCAAAAGTTTCCTACTACGACTAACCCTCCTCTTGGTTTAGATGAAATAGTTGTAGGAGAATGGTGTAGAAAAGTTAAATTTGAGATAATGAAGTATTTTTATGAACAACAATAAGTAAGATACTTAGAACGCATAAATGAATATGCAGCTAGGATTCAAAAGCTCGAACATGAAAAGTATCTACTTCAGAAGCTTATCGCTGATTTGGAAAGAGAGAATAAAACTCTTAAAGGTGTAAACAAAGCTTTTAACCGTGCTTTGAAGACTAACATTGAGGCTATTGATGATGTAGACAAGTTTAGGAAAAAAGAGAAGAAACTTAAAGAAGTTCTTTGTATGGCTATTTATCACATTGTAGATCCTTTAATTGCCGATAATCTGAATAAGGTTGTTCAAGACTTATGAACAATTTATATTAGTGAAATGTACGTATTTTTTCTTTATACTTGTAAATAATTTCATAACTTTTGTAAATTATGAATATTTTGTAAATATTACCTGATTTGTAATCCTTTCTTGTGATGTTGTTTTTGAATCATCTTTTTGATAGCTTATACCATGATTTCTGTACTTGCCGGATCTTTCAATCCTTCTTACTATTTTGCTTTCCTGAAAAGCACGAAGTAAACAATATTTCTTATCATTAGCTTGAAATCTATATAGAGGTTTATTCATGTCATTTGTAGAAATTAACAAAATCATCATGTTAACATATGAAAAATAAACCCATGAATATGATTAAATGTCTTAAAACCCATCTTTGGCAATGACGAGAGATAACCAAGAATTCAACCTCATTTATATTGCGAGATTATCAGAAGTCCGATGGTAGAAAATCATAGATCCAACTAAGGATCTAATTATAGATGTTTAGAAATTCAACTTTTGGAGATAACCAATCGATAATAATTGAGTAATAGAAATCCATCGACCCAGATTTGGGCATGAATGAAATTTAAAAGTTAGAAGACCCGAAACCCAGATTTAGGTATTCGTAGATGACAACCAAACTTCTTAATAGGGACTTTAGCCCATTTTTAGGCATTAATGAGTGTATTCTAGAAAATAGTTATAGCCCCAAAACCCAGATTCGGGTATGATATAGATCGTAAATTAGAAGACCCGAAACCCAGATTCAGGTATTATTAAGTGAAATCTCGAACTCAATAATAAATGAACCGAAACCCAAATTCGTGTATTAATGAGTGAAGTTTAGAAATTTCTCTTCGATGATTAGTTGGAGGCTGTAGATTCTTACTTAAGCCTTATATGTAGTTGTTATTTGATCCGCTGCTTCTTGAGCTTGGACGTCATAGTCTATCATTTGATATGCCGCTTCTCGAGCTTGGACGTTTTTCCGTTGTCTGGTATACCGCCTTTTGGGCTTGGACATCTTAGTCCACTTCTCAAGCTTGGACATCTTAGTCCATTGTTAATGTGCTGCTTCTTGGGCTTGGATATTTTAGTCCATTATTGTCTAGTGCGCTTGGTTAGCTTATTCTTAAGCTGGAACCAAGGACATACCCAACCTCCCTCGAGGAGGCACCTTAACCTGGCCATAGCATGGTGCGGCCAAGAGCTTGTCGATGCTTTAACCTGGCAATAGTGTGGAACGGATAAAGGCTTACACTAACCTCTCTCCATTAGTTGCCTTGACCTGGCCATAGCATGGCGAGGCCAAGGGCTTGATGATGCTTTATCCTAGCCATAGCGTGGCGCAGATAAAGGCTTACACTCCTCCCTCTAGGAGGTGCCTTGGCCTGGCCATAGTGTGGCGCATCGAAGGGCTTGTCGATGCCTTATCCTGGCCATATCATTGTGTAGATAAAGGCTTACACTCTTCCCTTCAAGAGGTGCTTTGCCCTTGCCAACTCAGAGCGGACAAAGGCTTTGACCTTTTAAGTTAATGTCCAAGTGAAAGGAGTATTTCACTCCCAACCATGTAGATTCTCTTTAGTAAAGTAGCTCTTTATTGATTCCATTTAGGATCTCTTTACAAACCCATTAAGTTTGCCTTGTCTGAAAAAGTTAATTATCATTCCTTCGAGCGCTCTGTAGTGATTTGTTTCTTGACCATTCATCATATGGTAGTGGCAATAGGGTTCTCCCAAGTTCCTTTCATATTTAGGCTTTTTCTTCTGGGATGGCCAATAATTGAGTTCATCCTTGGTTAGCAAGTAGAAATTCTCTATAGATGTTGTTAAGTTGCATTTTGTTTGATGTTTTGACTTGAAGCTTATTTCTCGAGGATGGTCTCTAGGCCTTTTATTACTTGGCTCTGGAGTTCCACTTTTGACAATTGGTTTTCTTTTCAAAACTCTTTAGAGCTCCGGTGTAGGCAGTGTCCCACTTGTTGCTTGACCCTATTTGTGTGCAAAGGCGTAGTAATCAGCCATTATTCCTTCTTTAAAGATTATTCCGTTGGCATAATGTTGAATTAATTTCCTCATTTGATCAAACAAGTTGTCACTCCCATTTTTCTTTTTTAAGTGGATCATAGGCTTCAACTTTCTTTTTCATTATGATCCTTAAAGCCTTCATCCTTAACAGTTGTTCTTCTTGTAGATTCCTACCATTAATTGTTTCATGGGAGAATCCAATTAGATGTGGCTCCGAGGAACCTTGCTCGGATCTTTTGACTTTACCAATCATGATGAAATAAAGTCCAAAGTGAGTAAGCTTGGAATAGAATTGGGTTAATGGTGTTGGATGTTCAAGCCCTCCTTCTAGCACCAAAATGTTAAAAAGAAAACTTGTCAACACCCCTAAAGTAGAGTTAAAAATGTTGATTTATCCAAATAGACCTTTTTTAACTAGGTAGAGAAAGTTTGGATCTTATTGCTTTCTTTGATTAACCTTTCTGAATAGGTCTTTGTTATGAAAATTCTTCCTTTTCCAACCTTTCGACCCAGTCAAAACAATTATATCCCTTTCTTCTGATTCTTTTGAGCTTATTGAAGGTGTTTGGTTATCCTTTCAACACGGTTGTAAAATATTGAAGATTGGCTCTAAGGATTTAAGGAAATGATTGGTCTGAATGGGTTTTGACTTCGTCAAAAACTAGGCTTTTAAACGGCTTGGATTCAATCCTGCTATCTAAGGGGAAATAAGCTAGGTTTAAGGTTTCGACTCTTAAAAAGTAAGCGCTTAGCAAGTGGTGGTTTGGAGCTAAGGACTTAAGTGTGTTAGTAAATGGGAGGTTTCGACGCACTCGAAAGGTACCCTTTCGATTTGGTTTATATAAGCAGAACACAATTGGATCAAATAGTAGCCTCAAAACAATTATATAATCACCAATATCCAAATCTTTCTTTCATATAACTAATGATGTTCAATCTAATTAATTTCTCCTAATTTTATTTACAAATTAAGGTTTATAAATTTGCAAAATTAAGGAAATACAAGTGTAGAGTGAATGAATTCGGATCCCTAAAACCAGACCCCTAGGGCCTTTTTTTATAGACACGGGTTGGCACCTTTCAACTCAGAGCTTTTGACCTAGTTGAAAGGTGGCTTTATATACCTTCCGTCTCCTTTGACACTTGCGCATCCCTTTACAATGCTTTCAATTGGGTTTGAATGCTTCCGCCTTTGTCGAAATAGAATGACGCGCCTTTTCCTTTGTAATGCTTTATTGTTGCAAGTGTGTAGGAGTAAGAGCTTTCGACAATGTCGACAGCTTATTCTCGGGAGTTTCGAAGGTGTTGATGGTTTTGACGTAGTAGGTAGCTTCCAAATGCATGCTTGTGACTTGATAAGGAACCTTCCTTGGAAGTTAAAGGCTTTGATCGGTTATAAAGGCTTGATTATGCTTTCAAAAGGGTTGTTTTGATCAAGGCATCTTTATGAGTAGTTTGAATGAAGGTGAAACCTTTGGTTTCGAAAGGTATGGCGAGCATGCTGCCTTCGAAAGGAACTCCTCCTCTTATTTGAAATGTCTTCATCTAGGCGAAGGCATCTGTTCCGAAAGGTATACATTGACGCAAAAGGGAGCTTTCGACCACATTGAACCCTTCGGAAGCTTGTAATACATCTGGCTTTTGGCTGTGGCATCCCTTCGATTCCTTCGAAAGGTTTTGTTAGTGCTGTCATCTCTTGTTCCTTTTTCCTTTTAACTATTTTGGTTTCGACAAGGTTGAAGTAGGAATTTGTGGTAACAAAGGGCACTTAATCCCTTCTCGAAATGAATATTTATTTTGCATAATAACCATCTACCCTATTCTTATATAAACAATGGATTGTGGCTAATATATTGCTTATTTTTCCCATTAACAAATGTTTAATGGAATATTGTACATCTATGCAATCTTGCCTATTTTACCTTTGGATATGTGACATTAACTTTTGAGCAAATCTATAACTCAGAAGCCAGTGGGCAACTTAGAGTTAGTTTGAATAACCTTATATTGTGTTTAAGCTTGGATGCTGAAATAAAATTTGGTTTATCGATGCCCTTATCGCTTACCAAATGATACCTCCTTGATAGAACCAAGGGTGTAAAACCAATTTTTGGTTAAGCATGACTCCATGGGGTATTAAACCAATTTTTGGGTGAACATTTTGGCACTAGAAGGAGGGCTTGAACCTCTGAGTAATTATAACTTTATCTTGAAGCTAATTACTTAAAAACTTGTTTCTAGAAAATGGAAAGAGCTAAAAGAATTAACATTCCAAATAAGGAGAAAGTACAAAAACCGACATTAGAGGATAATGTCACTTCGTGCTTTAATCTAGAATGTGTATAGCCCGATCAACCATCAGAACCAATGAAGCCAACAAATAATGATGCAAAATCAAAGACTTTATGCAGAAAATGGTAGCAACGCCAGAATTACTAGAGAAGGTCCTTTCACAAAAGTCTTCCAAAACAACAAGGCTCACTGAAGGAGAAGAGGTCGAATCTCTAAGGAGTAATCTAGATACTTCCATGCCCAGAATCAAGGATAAAGGAAAAATCATTACAACTCTGTAGAAAAGAGGAATGCAAAAGGATGGAGCTGCAACATTCACTCCAAAGTACTAGCAGATAACAAGGTTAAAGCAGATCCCATGAAGAATTATCAGAAAGGTCTAACGAACAGTAAAGAAGCTCAATCTCGTGCAAGGAATACATGCCATATAGAGGTGATTACCACAATAATGAAGCTTACTTAAGAGATACAACTAATAAAATAACAATGGATATGCCTTATTCCAGAGTCAATAACAATTTTCATGAAGCTCCCTTCACAGAAAGAATAATGTCTGTCAAAATTCCATCACACATCAAGATTCCATCGCTAAGGTATAACGGAACCAACGATCCCATGTTCACTTTCTAACCATCAAGAGCCAAATGGATCTTCACAATGCTTCGAGAGATGTGCACTGTAGGCACTTTCCGGCCACTTTTCAAGAAGCTGTTGCAAAATGGTATAGGCTTTATAGAGAGAAGACCATTTATTCTTCGAAGTAGTTCTCTTATAATTTCTCAACACATCTCTATTTGTGCGAGGACCGACCAATGTCAAGCAGAGATCGATAGAGCTGAATGGTGAATACTAGAAAAGATTCAAGGTAGAGACACTAAAGTGGAGAACATTTCTGATAGTGAAAAATTGATGGAAGTGCATTCATGGTTGATTAAGCAAACCCCCTTTGGAAGAAACTTTATATCCATGGGTGTAGAGAATTTTAGGATTTTCATTTCTAAGCTGACAAATTCAACCATATGGATGAGAAGTACCATGCTAAAAAAAGTCACAAAGAAAGAAGGAGGAAGGAAGATATGGCTTTGATCACCCTAATAAGAAGCCAAGATGGGATGAGAGCAAGAGTGGAAGATGGGAGGAGATCCTGAAATCTGACTATGTGGCTTCATACAAACCAATTTTCTATACTTTTGCTACAGCTAAAGATGGAGGTAGCTTCCGAACTTCTTATAAGGTAAGAAATAATCCCAAGCCAAGAAGGGGAGGAGAATATTTGCACCTACTATAAGGCGAATGGACACAAAACCAACGAATGTCGTGTCTTAGCTGGAAACATTCAAAATGTGATCTGATTTAGGCTCCTAAAAGGATTTGTCAAAGAGAATCAGAAACCTGGCCATCTTGAAGAGAGTAACCAAAAGCCACCAAAAAATGCTGTAAATTTTATGGAAAATGGTTATAAACAGGATTTTATCCCACCTATTAATCGAATTGACGTTATTCATGGAGTGCCACATTTAGCTAGAAACAGGTACATAAGAGAGGCAAGATATGGAATCTTTTTTATTTATAGGAGCCACCGCTCAAAAATTGCAAATATCAGCTCTAAATACCCAATTTAATAATAACATTGTAGAAGTTAATAGTGGTTCACCATCCACACAATGACTCGTCAATGATAACTTTGTAGATCGGGCTTCCTTAGTGACCAAAATTCTAGATGATAATAGAAGCGTTGTGAATGTTATCTTTAAGCATGCCTTCGCTCAGATGGGAATTCTGTAAGGAAAACTAGAGCCAAGCTTCGAGCCTATCATTAGGTTCAATAACAAAGGATCCACTCTAGTAGGGAAAAATAAGCTTCTAGTACAGATGAGGATTTCACCTTATTCAAAAACTTTCGAAACCTCGTTCATCATAGTGGACCAACCTTTTCTTTGAGAGACCAGCCCTGGATAAGGTGTATTCTTTCATGTCACCAAAGTATTTGATAGTGAAATTTGTAACTAAGAGTTGATAGGGAACGATAAGGAGAGAGAAATTTAGCTCCCGAGAATTGTATTTTGCTACCCTCGATCAATGCAAAGGGGTAATCTTTTCTGTTATGACAAAGATGAAGACGAATCAATCAAAATTGAAATCAAAAAGCTCTTAGATAATGGTCATCTAAGCCAACTATCCAAGGCAAATGAGAAGACGAAGACTAATGAAAAAGCTAAGAATGTGCTGAAAAGATTTAACTTTTTTGAAAGTAAAGGAAAACGGAAAGAAACTAACCTGATAAATAAAGAAATAGATGGTGATGAAATTGCCATTGAATCAGACTGTAGAGGCGAGCAAGAAAGAATAAAGTGCACCGAAGACCTAGAAGATGTAAGCCTGGATTCGCTTGATCCAACAAAATTGGTAAAGAAGGGAGGTTATCCTAGTTCTTCAGTCTAGTAAGGATGTATTTGCATGGACACACTCAGACATGATTGGAATAGATCCAACAATCATGAGCCATGCCATGAATATAGATTCAAATATCACTCATATTCGACAAAAGAAAAGGTAGTTCAATAAGGTTTGAGCTAATGCGCTGAAATAGGAAGTCAAAAGGATACTTGAAAATGGATGTAACATCCCCATTTTGAGGCCCATAACTAACTACTACGGATGGTGCATGTAACGACCCGTAAATTTTAACCGTTTTAATAATGTAATTAGTTGAAATTTTGTGAAATTTTAAACGATAAAATTTTGAAATATAAATTTGATATTTGGAATGCGTCTAGTTAAACATAGCAACTGGTAAATTTTCGTCCGAAAATATGGAAGTTTATTTCGCGCGTAAATTTACTTCAATTTAATCAGTTAAAAAGCAATGAAAATGAAATGTTTTCGAAACCTAAATATTTTTGCATAGAAAAATTCTAAACCATCTTCTGAGCAAGATGTCAGTTTGTCGTTTTTCCAAATTCAGATATCTTTGGCTCCGTCGATCTTATTTTCGACGAAATAGCAGCATTTTGGTACCGATATCGATTTTTGATCGGATGATCGTACCACTGACATCTGTATACCGTTTTGATTGTCTTGTCGCGCTGATCTCTACGGTATATCCATTTCTGTATTTTGAGGTCCGATACGCGTCAGAAGCAATAAAATGTGCATCGTACCGGTACCGAAATTCGTGACTTTTGATTTCCCCATGGCCACTGTAATAAATTGTTTTTATTTCTCCGAGTATGACAGCCTGTCCTTTTCTATTCCAATCCTCCAATTCATTATTTTACTAGTTAAATTCTCTTCACCTTCCTCTGTGTTCTGTGCCTAAAAAAAAGAAGAGTATAAAGTTGTTGATATTCATCCTCCCTGTTCAAACCTTGCTGCTTCTATTTATTTTTACCTACCCATTCATTTTCTAAGAGAGAAAAAATTACGTTCATTCTGAAATTTATATCAGAACATGATTTCACCCGTGCCCTTCTCTTCATTGCTTGTTGCTTCCTATTCCCTAAAAGCCTTCATCACCTTACATCTTTCATTTCATTTCTATTTTATACAACAAAAAAAGGGGGGAAATGCCTTGCCAAACGTTGCTTCTTCCTACCATTTCCAGCCTTGGCCACCTCCACCTCACACTCTTCTCTGTCCACTGCTCCAAATCCCGCCTCTTCAGCCACTTGTCTCGGCTCCGACAGTCCATGTCAGCCTTCGTCTCGACTTGCCTCTCCTATGCGTGTCCATCGCTAAGGCAAGCAAACTTGTACCAAGCTTTCATCACTTCCATGACCGAGCCCTGACCACGGTCTGGCCGAAGCCTTCGTACCGCCACCCTGACTCGTTCCCCAGGTGCACCTCCTTCCACCCACCTGACATCCTGCGTGCAACTCCACTCCTTCCTCCTCGAAGAGATGCGGTAACTATTATATACGTTCGTTTTTTTTTCAATTCACGTATGCTTATGTGTGTTTGTTTGTTTCGTAGTTAGATATGTATGGCTGCGTATATACGTATAATATATTTAAAAAAAATTTGTTATAAATACTGTTATATTGTATATATATCTGTTGAGTTTGATATAGGGATGTTTAGAAGTATGTACACCTGTATATTGTTCTAATTTTTGTAAAAGTATATCTAAAAGAAAGTGTGCTAGTTTTATCATTTTAAGTAAGGTTTTAAATATATACCTATTGACAGATATTTTGAGCAAAATATATAGGTGTATAATAGTTTATATCTTATAAATCTGTTAGTATGTGTGTGTGAGTTATAATATGATGTTGGTACATTGGTACGTAAGTGTTGTTTAAACTATATTATATTATATTTTAAGTATACATATGCGTGTTAGTATGGGTTTAATTGAAATATATAGTGTAGCCTTGCAGTTGTTTATATATATATATACGCACGCTGTTGCCTATAAAATTGTATAGAGTTGGATTTCCTATATTTGATTTTTACTATAGTTTGCATTGTTTAAAATACATATATATGCATATATACGTTGAAAGTATATTTATAATATGGTTCAAGCTTATACAAGTTTTATTTTTTCGTTCGTTTATAAATATAGTTGATTGTATGGTTCTGTTTGTACAGTTTATCTATGTATTGAGTTATACTTAGCATTTGATAGTTCTGTCTACAAAGTTCACTCTATTTTTACAGTTTATTTATATATATGTAGTATATTACATGTGTGCATTTAATTTGGTATATATATGAATATCTTTCAAATGTAGTTGCCTAATGTTCATATATAAGTTTCGGCTGCTAAGTTCAAAAACATATACTTATGTTTAAGGTTGTTTTTTTATATGTGTTTAAAAAAATTTTAAATAATAATATAAATAAATATACCATATATTTTGATCGGATTATATTGAGCTAGTGTTGATCCGTTTCCATCATTTTCCAAACTTCCAGCTTTCCTTTGATCGTCAGAAAATTTGCGTTCATTCGGACCAATTTAGCTTTGCTTTGGAATTCGTCCTTGGATCCGTAACTCGTTTCATTTGTCGAATCTCTCCAACCTCGAAAGGTGAGCACTCACTCACGATTAACGTTCTTTTATTTATTAAATTTGATTTCAATTGAAACGACAATTGAAATATGCTGCTATTAGTTAATTACACTGTTATATATGTTATTGCCTATATCAGTTCACCTGTGACATTTGACACCATTATCTGTTAATTATTTATGCGATGATAATACAGTTTGGCTGATAATTGATTGATTGTTGATGTTTATATTGGACGTTAAATTGTTAATGTTAAAATGATAAATAGTATGAAATTGAACTTGATATAGGATAATTAAATGTTAAATTTGATTAATTGACATTTGTATAATATAACTATAACAACCCGCATATTTATCGATTTTATGTTTAAATATTTTATCGTTAGTCGGATGTTAGTCCGAAAAGCTACTTTTTGCATACGGTCAAATTAGGACTCGAGACCACCCCCATTGAGTTCAAAATGACGTTTGCGATCTTTTTGAGTGTAAACTTCGATATGTTTGGAGATAGTGAAATTTTCGTCACTTTTTGTGTTGAGCTTTTGGTTTGGGCTGCACCTCTTCTAACTCAGCCCAACCCCTTCCTTCTCTTCATCACTTCATCAACTTTGAAGCTTTAGCAAAAATGGTGGAGGGAATAGGAAATTAAAATTCCAAGCTCAAGTTCTTTAGCAAATTCAACATCTAACTCCAAATTCAAAGTGAAGACATTGATTCAAGCTTGTGGTTGATCTTTGCTTTGCCCCCGAGCTTCGTCTTCATCAAATTCCGTGAAAAGGTGAGATTTTTGATCTCACATCTTGCCTATATCTATCTTGGACTGTTGGGAATGATCCTCTATTGCATTTGTATGAATATCTGCATTTGGTTTGGATTGGATTGGCGAAAAAACTCTAAAATTTAGTGATTTTGGTGAAAAACTGCTACTAGGTCGTTCTGGCCATTTTTAGCTCGTTCTGGCCCTTAAGTCGTAGGTCGTTGCCGACCTATAATCTCCAGGCAAAATGTTAAGTCGTTCACGAGCTAAAGGCATAAGTCGTTCACGAGCTAAAGGCATAAGTCGTTCACGAGTTAAAGGCATAAGTCGTTCACAAGTTAAAGGCTTAAGTCGTTTGCAGTTAGCTCGTTCGCCTCGAGTTAAGTCGTAGGTCGTCCTCGACCTAACTTCACTAGGTCGTTCTTGCCTTAGCTCGTAGCTCGTATTCAAGGCTTAGGTCGTTAAGTCGTTCGTTCCACTAAGTCGTTCAAGGCTTAGGTCGTAAGACCTTAGGTCGTGCACTTTTAGGTCGCGAACAACCTTATGTCGCGAACCTCTTTAGGTCGTATGACCCTAATTTTCTTAGGTCGTAGGACCTTTTGACTGTTAGGTCGTAAAGACCTTAGCTCGTAGCTCGTATTTGAGCTTAAGTCCTAGGTCGTTGGCTTTTAAATCGTTAAGTCGTAGGTCGCTGCTCCTACTAAGTCGCTCGGCCATGCCAACTCCGCTAGCTTGCAACTGTTAGGTCGTATGACCTTAAGTCGTAGGTCGTCTCCGACCTAACATTCCCACTGCTATTTCACTAGGTCGAACCCCGTATTACTCTGCGTAGGCAATCTTATCTGAAAAGCGTTCAACAGAACTCCTTACTTTGATGGTTTTGGGAATTGATTTCTTTGAACTTTACTCACGTCTTCGAACGTGAATTTTTATGATTGATTGTTTCTACAATCACTTCTATGATTTGTCACTTCAAAATATAAAGGTTTCCTATACTAGTATTAAATATCAAAACTCTTTCATCAAAACGATTTCAACTCGATTTTCAATATCAAACTCGTTTATAAAACTGTTTTCCAATTTATTAGTATATACAAACCTTTACCTCATTCGTATGAGAAAATATAATTAAACGGCTTAGCAAAACAAGTGGTATGAAACGCTTGCGTTTACTTCGTCGGTTAATTGATGGACTTGTTCGATTGAAACTCTTGTGACAATTTCCTAGTGCAGATCTACAATCTGTTCGTAAATATTTGAGTTAAGCAAGTGGTTATGGGACATGAAGCTAAACTCTTATATTTACTAGCTTAGTGTAATCGACACTCCCTTATGATCACGATGATCATTCTTGTGATTTAGACTAGCGATTGTGCTATGTCTCTTTGTTTGCGAGGTTAGACTAGACACCATTTGTGTGATTTCGATTCACACATATCTCTTTATCTTCAAGGTTAGTCTATGCCTCATTGGTGTGATTTCGATTCACACATATTGAAACTCTTTATGATCGATGACGATCATTTTATGGTTTAGGCTCATGGGTCTTATCTATTTAGGTGCGTCGATGTTTACTTCTCACATGGGTCGTATCTATCTAGGTGTGTCGATGTTCGACTTTTCATGGGGTGTATCTTTTTAGGTGCGTCGATGTTCGACTTTTCATGGGGTGTATCTTTTTAGGTGCATCGATGTTAGACTTTTAATGGGGTGTATCTTTTTAGGTGCATCGATGTTAGACTTTTCATGGGGTGTGTCTTTTTAGGTGCATCGATGTTAGACTTTTCATGGGGTGTATCTTTTTAGGTGCATCGATGTTAGACTTTTCATGGGGTGTATCTTTCTAGGTGCATCGATGTTAGACATTACATGGGGCGTATCTTTCTAGTTGCGTCGATGTTTATTTATGCATGGGGCGTATCTTTCTAGGTGCGTCAATGCTAGAACATGGGTCGTATCTTTCTAGGTGCGTCGATGTTCGACTTTGCATAGGGTGCATCTTTCTAGGTGTATCGATGCTAGACTTTACATGGGGCATATCTTTCTAGGTGCGTCGATGTTCAGTTTATGGGATTGGTCATCCTCTTTTCTTGAGATTTCTGGATTTTATGTTTCACCAGCTTTTACCATTGACATTGATGAGTATGTCATTTTATTGTGGTTTGGTGAATTAAATTAAGAATATGACATTCTTTTAATCTTTGAGAAGATTCTTGTGATATTGATTAATCTCTTGTTGATTATCATTTTCATACTTGTAGTAGTATGCTTTTATGGATATCTTATATGTTTATGCCATATCTCTTGTTCTATAACACTTTATCTGATAATTATAGCTAGACTGATCCGTTTATTATTTTCTTCTTAAATAATACTCGGGTCAGACTGAGATTTTACAGGTGCTTACTCATGACTTCTTATCTGGAGCCATCTTCTGACTTTTGGCTAACTACTCTAGTTTAGTAGTTTTTGTTTGTATACATTTGAGATTAGACTCCTTGATGTATACATATTCTATTATCTTGCACTTGTATCTATTAACTTGTGTTATTGTGGATCTTATTAGACCACCACTCTGATGTACACTTTCATGTGTTGTATTCATATCTCTTTCCGCCTTTGTGATATGAATTGTCTGTGACTGATTTGTGTTACGTTTATTTCTATATTTGTTTCCGAAGATCATATATAGCCACTGTGTGATAGCTTTGTGTTTGTATCGGTATGTCGGATTTCCTCCTTAAAAGATATGCATTCTATTCTACCTGACATATCGGTGTTCGTGCAAAGAAGTTACACGGATGGTCGCTCCTCAACAGCCTTATCCTCCGTGCTAATTGACAGCACTACACCGTAGTGTTCTTGGTTAGCGTGGGTATAAAGGTGGGGCGTCACAATAACCCCTTTAACTGTTGAATTTATTGACACGTAGGATTTGTTTAATTATACTTTGAACCACTGAATGTATGATGTTAAATTGATGATGTATGAAATTGTAAATAGATGATAAGTGAAAAACTGTAATGTAATAATCTTTAATCTACATGAAATGATAGTGTAGATTCTAGAAATAAGTATATTAATTCGTACAAATAACAATGCGAATTAATACGGTTATTTCAGGATTATTTGAATTGATTATTGGATGGTTATTGTTTGTTGTTATTGCTTGTTTATTTACTTTGACACCATCCCAGTTATCACACTGCAAGTTCCCTTTGTTATGCTTTGATTTTTGAATTGAATTGGAATCGGGTTGAAATGATAAATACCCAAATTGAACTTTGACCTAGGATAGAGAATTAAATAAAACCCGATTGGTCAATAATTTGATTTAAAAATAAAATGAAGATTTATTTGAATAAATAATATGGTTTTGAAATGAAGTTGAAATTTGAATTTTTAATGAAAGGAAAATGTTAATTTTTAATAATCTGAAACAAAATATTAACTATGTAATTGATGAAAGAATGTGTTTAATTTGAGAAATTATTGAATTAAGTTTGAAATTATAATTAAGTTTGAAATTATTAAACTTTGAAATTATTTAATAATTAAGTTTGAAATTATTAAACTTTGAAATGATTTAATAATTAAGTTTTGAATTATTTAATAATTAAATAAGATTGAATTATTTAATGATTAAATTGAATTGAATTCTTTAATAAGAAAATTGAACTTTTGAATAAGTGAATTCTACTTCGTAAATAATTGAAATTGAGTTCTTTATTAATTAAGTTTTTGGAAAATTATTTAAGGAAGTAAATAAGAGAAATTGGATTTCTTTAACAAGAAATGAAAATGTGATATTTTTGGAATTATTGTAAGACTTGAAAGTTAAAGAATTTGATTTGACGAATTTAATTTAATTCAATTTGTAAGTTTTGATTTAATGAAGTTGAACTTAAGAAATTGATTAATGATTTGGAAATTTAACAGAAATTGTTTTGAATGATAAATTTACTTTACGAATATTAAATGAAATCGATAAATGAATTTAATTGATTTGAATGTTAAATTAAGTTAATTTAAATGATTTCGGAATGAAACTTATATACGAACTTGAATCAATACTTGAATTGTTTGAAAAGGAATTGAAATTGAATTATAAGATTTTTGTAAATATGAATTTGGAAGTTTTGAAACGTAAACTATGGAAATGGTTTTGAAAGACAAATGAAATGTTGATTCACGAATTCTATTTGAAATTGAAATTGATTTGGTTTTGAAATAAACAAACGACCAATCGGTGAAATAATTTTGAAGGTTATTAAAGAGACCGGAATTCGTTTATGGATATACTCTCTATCTAAACCGAAAACCACTTTAATAACTATACGCGGAGTGATGATCCAGAATGAAGTGGTTGGAATGATGTACGTGTTGACTGAAGAAAGAGAACGATGATGGATAGCCTTGACACTTGTGTCAAATTGGAAATGACTAAAACAGGAGCTGTGCCGGGCCAATGGAGGATTAGCTACCTCAAGTGGACACACTTCTTCGAACTACTTATACTTGTTGTCGATTGGTGCACCCTTGATTTTGGGAGTGTTGTTTCACGGTGTTGCGGGCGCGGCGGCGTTGCGTTCTCACCAGTCCGGATCAGGCGAACGGTAGTATCATTACCTTGGGTATTGCCTCATGTGCCTTGTCATACTTGTATTCCATTTATACGCGACCACTACGATTTTGATTTGTACCTTTAGTATATGGATTGCCCTCTGGTGACTTCCGGTTTTGGGGAAACTACGGTCTTGTATATGCTTTTGGGAATAAAAATGTGTTAAGGGTGGAATGGGCCATGACTTAACGCTATTTTGATATCTTTATATTACTGATAGACATTATCTACTTAGCGTACATTACTACCTAGTAGATAGTTTAACGGATCCTTAAAGGATGGTTATTCCAAACATCCTTTGAGTTACTTGTGTTTCAATTGCTATTTCACTTGAGTTGGATTTATTGATATAAGAATGTTAATCCTGACTCGAGTGTCTTGTGTTTTTGCTTTACGCTCGGGTCAGACTGAGTGTACCAGTATTCAAGACTCACCTTTGGAGTTGGAGCTTTGCTTGAAGATCCAGCCATCTATTCTGCTTTCAGTATTCGATGATTCCAGTGATGTATTCTGATTTGTATCTGATGTATCGTGTCACTCTTCCGTTGTATCTGGTTTAACTCTGATGTATCGTATTACTCTTCTGTTGTAAACTCTGATGTATTTTATATATTCATATAGTAGCTTCATGAACTACAATCTCTTTTATTTCCGCTGCATTTATTACTCTGTGTCTGTGATCTGTGATTATTTATTTACTGTATATGTTCAGTTTTGCCAAATTTAAATTAACAACGCGGTATTTTGAGCAAATTCAACTTCGGCATGAGTGTCTACCTATACACTTATAATGGATGCGAATGGCCCAAAATGTCGGGTCGTTACAGTTGGTATTAGAGCTTTGGTAGCTCTAGGCAAAACTTAACATATAGGGTAAATGTATTTACAGAATCACTCTCATTCGAGTTTCAATCTCTTCCTTTGACTCAATTCCTTTGAATTTTGGAACGTTCCCTGCGGTTCCAAAAATTAATTCGTGTCCCTCACTATTCGTCTTCTTTCAATTCTGGAGCACCCCATAACTCCATTTTGAATGATATCTATAATAGATCGGCGGTCTCGCCAATCTTCGAATGATTCGTATAGGAGCAAAACTTCTTATAATAGGAGTCGATCTACCGGAGATTTCTGTATCCTCGGTTTACGATGCTATCTATTCCATGCTATACCTAAATTCTATCTCTTGAGATCAAGTATTGATTTACCTCGGAATTCAGCATCGATCTTATTCTTGAAGTTACGGACGACCAGGTTAAGGTTGCCCGTGAATTAAATAAACTCCTCCATCTCCCGATTGTGGTAATCGAATTATCTTATCTTCTGTTTCAAACTTATTTTCGAATCAAAATTCTCTTTGATTTGATTTCTATCAAAATTGAATTCCTATCCTTATTTTGAATATTCATTCCTGTATCGTCGAGCAAAGAAGTGTATGTGTAAATTAATATTAAAAATGTTTTAATATATGCTGTGTTGTTTGAGTTATTGATGTTGATTTGGGTTTTCGATCGATTCGTCTGATCATCGCTATCGATAGAATTTCCAAAACACTTGAACAGAACAAACTGACGCAATGTTGTTTTCAAATTTGGTAAACAAAATAGTTTTGGATTATTATATTATATATAAATATAATTTTTCTGAAATTAAATTGTTAATGAATTTGTTGTCTAAAAATAATAATATTTGATTTTCATTTATTGTTTTGTAAACCATTGACTATTACATAATATAAATAAATGAATTTATAAACTTGGTATAAATTGATTTGGAATTTAAAATGAATTTAATTCAGAAATTTGAGAATTTAGTTTCCAGTGATTTCGAACTTTGGTTTTAAAATTTTAAAGGATATATTATTGGAAGTATTTTCGAATAGAAATCATTTTCAAAGAATTTTTAAAAATGTTGAAATCAGTGCTCTTCTCTTTGTCGCTGGAAAATAATTTCGATGATGACGGCCGCATCATCGACATTCATTTTCGAGTTTCGAAGTGGAGATACTATTCTGTAGCTTTGCTATGGTTTTGTTTTGAAAATATTTTGATTTGAATTTCTTCAGTATAATTTGATTTATATATATATAGGTATCTTATTTTAAAATTTAATTTGATTTGATATAAATATATTATATATAACTCTAAATTGTTTAAAGTTAATCAGAAATCTAATTCTTAAATGTTGTTAAAGGATGATTTTAATTATAAATAAAATCAAAATTGGAATAAATATTTAAACTTGAATAATTGAATTTGGAAAAAAATTTATTTGTATATTGTTCAAATGCATTCTAATACCACTTACCTAAATAATTCAGAGTTGAATATGTAATTGGATAATATATAAGATAAATTGAATTTATAAATAAAATTTGAGTGTTTATAATAAATATTATACACTAAATTTTGATTATAAAGATGTTAATAGAGTTAGATAGGATAATAAGTAAAACCCAGTTAATAATTAATAAATTTGTTTTGAAAGAATTAATAAATTTAAATTTGATCAACCTATGAAAACACCTTGAATTTAAAATCAATTATTTAATATAAATTAATTTAAATTGAAATTTATATGGTTTAAATTAATTTATATGGGTTAAATATATGTGATTAGATATATTAAGTAGAATAAATTTAACAATAATTTGGAATAAAGAAGAATTTAAATTGCTGGGAAAAAATATGATTATAATAAAAGACTATTCAAATTTATGGTTTTAGAAATTGTAAATTTAAGATAATTAGATAATAAGATAATGAATTTAGAAATTGTAGAGATTGATTTTAGTGAAATCAAATGGATTAAATAAATTATTGAATATCAATTAATTTAAATTTGAATCTATATGGTTTAAATTAATTGTTATTTTGTATTTCGAATCTGTTTTTCTTTCTGGTTGTTTCTATTCTCCTACCTCATTCCTTTTCGGGGACGAAAAGTTTTGAGTGGGGGAGAGTGTAACGACCCGTAAATTTTAACCGTTTTAATAATGTAATTAGTTGAAATTTTGTGAAATTTTAAACGATAAAATTTTGAAATATAAATTTGATATTTGGAATGCGTCTAGTTAAACATAGCAACTGGTAAATTTTCGTCCGAAAATATGGAAGTTTATTTCGCGCGTAAATTTACTTCAATTTAATCAGTTAAAAAGCAATGAAAATGAAATGTTTTCGAAACCTAAATATTTTTGCATAGAAAAATTCTAAACCATCTTCTGAGCAAGATGTCAGTTTGTCGTTTTTCCAAATTCAGATATCTTTGGCTCCGTCGATCTTATTTTCGACGAAATAGCAGGATTTTGGTACCGATATCGATTTTTGATCGGATGATCGTACCACTGACATCTGTATACCGTTTTGATTGTCTTGTCGCGCTGATCTCTACGGTATATCCATTTCTGTATTTTGAGGTCTGATACGCGTCAGAAGCAATAAAATGTGCATCGTACCGGTACCGAAATTCGTGACTTTTGATTTCCCCGTGGCCACTGTAATAAATTGTTTTTATTTCTCCGAGTATGACAGCCTGTCCTTTTCTATTCCAATCCTCCAATTCATTATTTTACCAGTTAAATTCTCTTCACCTTCCTCTGTGTTCTGTGCCTAAAAACAAAGAGTATAAAGTTGTTGATATTCATCCTCCCTGTTCAAACCTTGCTGCTTCTATTTATTTTTACCTACCCATTCATTTTCTAAAGAGAGAAAAAATTACGTTCATTTTGAAATTTATATCAGAACATGATTTCACCCGTGCCCTTCTCTTCATTGATTGTTGCTTCCTATTGCCTAAAAGCCTTCATCACCTTACATCTTTCATTTCATTTCTATTTTATACAACAAAAAAAATGGGGAAAATGCCTTGCCAAACGTTGCTTCTTCCCACCATTTCCAGCCTTGGCCACCTCCACCTCACACTCTCCTCTGTCCACTGCTCCAAATCCCGCCTCTTCAGCCACTTGTCTCGGCTCCGACAGTCCATGTCAGCCTTCGTCTCGACTTGCCTCTCCTATGCGTGTCCATCGCTAAGGCAAGCAAACTTGTACCAAGCTTTCATCACTTCCATGACCGAGCCCTGACCACGGTCTGGCCGAAGCCTTCGTGCCGCCACCCTGACTCGTTCCCCAGGTGCACCTCCTTCCACCCACCTGACATCCTACGTGCCACTCCACTCCTTCCTCCTCGAAGAGATGCGGTAACTATTATATACGTTTTTTTTTCAATTCACGTATGCTTATGTGTGTTTGTTTGTTTCATAGTTAGATATGTATGGCTGCATATATACGTATAATATATTTAAAAAAAAAATTGTTATAAATACTATTATATTGTATATATATCTGTTGAGTTTGATATAGGGATGTTTAGAAGTATGTACACCTGTATACTGTTCTAATTTTTGTAAAAGTATATCTAAAAGAAAGTGTGCTAGTTTTATCATTTTAAGTAAGGTTTTAAATATATACCTATTGACAGATATTTTGAGCAAAATATATAGGTGTATAATAGTTTATATCTTATAAATCTGTTAGTATGTGTGTGTGAGTTATAATATGATGTTGGTACATTGGTAAGTAAGTGTTGTTTAAACTATATTATATTATATTTTAAGTATACATATGCGTGTTAGTATGGGTTTAATTGAAATATATAGTGTAGCCTTGCAGTTGTTTATATATATACGCACGATGTTGCCTATAAAATTGTATAGAGTTGGATTTCCTATATTTGATTTTTACTATAGTTTGCATTGTTTAAAATACATATATATGCATATATACGTTGAAAGTATATTTATAATATGATTCAAGCGTATACAAGTTTTATTTTTTCGTTCGTTTATAAATATAGTTGATTGTATGGTTCTGTTTGTACAGTTTATCTATGTATTGAATTATACTTAGCATTTGATAGTTCTGTCTACAAAGTTCACTCTATTTTTACAGTTTATTTATATATATGTAGTATATTACATGTGTGCATTTAATTTGGTATATATATGAATATCTTTCAAATGTAGTTGCCTAATGTTCATATATAAGTTTCGGCTGCTAAGTTCAAAAACATATACTTATGTTTAAGGTTGTTTTTTTTGTTTTTTTTGTTCGGTCCATAACTATGTAAGTTATGTTGTTCATTTATGGATATATGGAGAATTTATTTTATATGTGTTTAAAAATAAATTAAATAATAATATAAATAAATATACCATATATTTTGATCGGATTATATTGAGCTAGTGTTGATCCGTTTCCATCATTTTCCAAACTTCCAGCTTTCCTTTGATCGTCAGAAAATTCGCGTTCATTCGGACCAATTTAGCTTTGCTTTGGAATTCGTCCTTGGATCCATAACTCGTTTCATTTGTCGAATCTCTCCAACCTCGAAAGGTGAGCACTCACTCACGATTAACGTTCTTTTATTTATTAAATTTGATTTCAATTGAAACGATAATTGAAATATGCTGCTGTTAGTTAATTACACTGTTATATATGTTATTGCCTATATCAGTTCACCTGTGACATTTGACACCATTATCTGTTAATTATTTATGCGATGATAACATAGTTTGGCTGATAATTGATTGATTGTTGATGTTTATATTGGACGTTAAATTGTTAATGTTAAAATGATAAATAGTATGAAATTGAACTTGATATAGGATAATTAAATGTTAAATTTGATTAACTGACATTTGTATAATATGACCCCTTTAACTGTTGAATTTATTGACACGTAGGATTTGTTTAATTATACTTTGAACCACTGAATGTATGATGTTAAATTGATGATGTATGAAATTGTAAATAGATGACAAGTGAAAAACTGTAATGTAATAATCTTTAATCAACATGAAATGATAGTGTAGATTCTAGAAATAAGTTTATTAATTCGTACAAATAACAATGCGAATTAATACGGTTATTTCAGGATTATTTGAATTGATTATTGGATGGTTATTGTTTGTTGTTATTGCTTGTTTATTTACTTTGACACCATGCCAGTTATCACACTGCAAGTTCCCTTTGTTATGCTTTGATTTTTGAATTGAATTGGAATCGGGTTGAAATGATAAATACCCAAATTGAACTTTGACCTAGGATAGAGAATTAAATAAAGTGAAAATTAGGGTCACATCCCTATAACCAAACGTAATTCACAAAAACTCCTTCCGTTCGAAACTTTATAAATCCGGTCCCTATTTTTGTTTCGGCTTAATTCTTTTCCATAAATACCCTCGTTTATACCGTGCTCCATTTTTTCTATCTGTGATTATTTGGTTTATATTGAACGATAAAATTATCTTTGCTTAATGATTTATCTGTTTGCAATAAAAGATTTTTACTGAAATACCGTGTAAGTTCGTTTTCTGCAACTATTTGCAATAGTTGCAGAAATGTCTGCAACTATATACAATAGTTGCAGACATTTCTGCAACTATTTGCAATAGTTGCATCTGCAACTATTTGCATTTCTGCAACTATATCATATAGTTGCAGAAATGTCTGCAACTATATGCAATAGTTGCAGACATTTCTGCAACTATTTGCAATAGTTGCATCTGCAACTATATCATATAGTTGTATCTGCAACTATTTGCAATAGTTGCATTTCTGCAACTATATGCAATAGTTGTAGATATGTCTGCAACTATATGAAATAGTTGCAGACATTTCAGCAACTATACCGTATAGTTGCAGAAATATCTGCAACTATATGTAATAGTTGCAGACATTTCTGCAACTATAGCATATAGTTGCAGAAATATCTGCAATTTTTTGCAATTTTTATATATTTGAAAAAAAATCAAAAATGTTCAATATTTGCTGAATTGTCTGCAAATATTTGAAATAATTGCAGATTTAATACAAATTTAAATTTTTGGTATCAACAATGGATCTCATTTTAAAGATTATAAAATTTGTGATTTTTTGGTGAAAACGTTATGTTGATCCGGTTTTTGTAAATAAAGTTATACACGTTTGAAAAGTTAAAAACATAAAGGATATTTCGGTCTTTTTGCGTGCGTGAATTTGAAAACAGGGAGCGGAAACGTAAATGTTGATTGGGAAGGATGTTTTCTCTATTTTAAAACTTGTTAGGGATGTGAGCCAAACTTACCCTTAAATAAAACCCGATTGGTCAATAATTTGATTTAAAAATAAAATGAAGATTTTATTTGAATAAATAATATGGTTTTGAAATGAAGTTGAAATTTGAATTTTTAATGAAAGGAAAATGTTAATTTTTAATAATCTGAAACAAAATATTAACTATGTAATTGATGAAAGAATGTGTTTAATTTGAGAAATTATTGAATTAAGTTTGAAATTATAATTAAGTTTGAAATTATTAAACTTTGAAATTATTTAATAATTAAGTTTGAAATTATAATTAAGTTTGAAATTATTAAACTTTGAAATGATTTAATAATTAAGTTTTGAATTATTTAATAATTAAATAAGATTGAATTATTTAATGATTAAATTGAATTGAATTCTTTAATAAGAAAATTGAACTTTTGAATAAGTGAATTCTACTTCGTAAATAATTGAAATTGAGTTCTTTATTAATTAAGTTTTTGGAAAATTATTTAAGGAAGTAAATAAGAGAAATTGGATTTCTTTAACAAGAAATGAAAATGTGATATTTTTGGAATTAATGTAAGACTTGAAAGTTAAAGAATTTGATTTGACGAATTTAATTTAATTCAATTTGTAAGTTTTGATTTAATGAAGTTGAACTTAAGAAATTGATTAATGATTTGGAAATTTAATAGAAATTGTTTTGAATGATAAATTTACTTTACGAATATTAAATGAAATCGATAAATGAATTTAATTGATTTGAATGTTAAATTAAGTTAATTTAAATGATTTCGGAATGAAACTTATATACGAACTTGAATCAATACTTGAATTGTTTGAAAAGGAATTGAAATTGAATTATAAGATTTTTGTAAATATGAATTTGGAAGTTTTGAAACGTAAACTATGGAAATGGTTTTGAAAGACAAATGAAATGTTGATTCACGAATTCTATTTGAAATTGAAATTGATTTGGTTTTGAAATAAACAAACGACAAATCGGTGAAATAATTTCGAAGGTTATTAAAGAGACCGAAATTCGGTTATGGATATACTCTCTATCTAAACCGAAAACCACTTTAATAACTATATGCGGAGTAATGATCCAGAATGAAGTGGTTGGAATGATGTACGTGTTGACTGAAGAAAGAGAACGATGATGGATAGCCTTGACACTTGTGCCAAAATGGAAATGACTAAAACAGGAGCTGTGCCGGGCCAATGGAGGATTAGCTACCTCAAGTGGACACACTTCTTCGAACTACTTATACTTGTTGTCGATTGGTGCACCCTTGATTTTGGGAGTGTTGTTTCACGGTGTTGCGGGCGCTGCGGCGTTGCGTTCTCACCAGTCCGGATCAGGCGAACGGTAGTATCACTACCTTGGGTATTGCCTCATGTGCCTTGTCATACTTGTATTCCATTTATACGCGACCACTACGATTTTGATTTGTACCTTTAGTATATGAATTGCCCTCTGGTGACTTCCGGTTTTGGGGAAACTACGGTCTTGTATATGCTTTTGGGAATAAAAATGTGTTAAGGGTGGAATGGGCCATGACTTAACGCTATTTTGATATCTTTATATTACTGATAGACATTATCTACTTAGCGTACATTACTACCTAGTAGATAGTTTAACGGATCCTTAAAGGATGGTTATTCCAAACATCCTTTGAGTTACTTGTGTTTCAATTGCTATTTCACTTGAGTTGGATTTATTGATATAAGAATGTTAATCCTGACTCGAGTGTCTTGTGTTTTTGCTTTACGCTCGGGTCAGACTGAGTGTACCAGTATTCAAGACTCACCTTTGGAGTTGGAGCTTTGCTTAAAGATCCAGCCATCTATTCTGCTTTCAGTATTTGATGATTCCAGTGATGTATTCTGATTTGTATCTGATGTATCGTGTCACTCTTCCGTTGTATCTGGTTTAACTCTGATGTATCGTATTACTCTTCTGTTGTAAACTCTGATGTATTTTATATATTCATATAGTAGCTTCATGAACTACTATCTCTTTTATTTCCGCTGCATTTATTACTCTGTGTCTGTGATCTGTGATTATTTATTTACTGTATATGTTCAGTTTTGCCAAATTTAAATTAACAACGCGGTATTTTGAGCAAATTCAACTCCGGCATGAGTGTCTACCTATACACTTATAATGGATGCGAATGGCCCAAAATGTCGGGTCGTTACAGTGCAGTCATTCATAGTTACCGATTCTTGATGACAAAATGCGGCTATGTTATCATATCAGCAAATAAAAGCACACGAATATGACAAAATTTCAACTCATTTTAACAACAAATTTCTACCTCATTTCACAAATGTATTTCACATTCATTACATAACCCTAATCATAATCCCATGTCTAGAGAAAATATAAGTACTACAAAATACTCTAAGAGCGATATATGAAGTTACCCCCTTGGTTGATCAGAGTCGAATACTTGGCAATTATATAATTTTTCCATTATAACCAAATAAACAAAACTACAGAGTGAAAACTAGATAAAGTTCCTAATAATAGATTGCCTCTTGCACGTCTTTGGAAGCTTATTTGTCTAACTGGAACTTGAAAGCCCTTATTACCGACATACTCAAATGATTATCCGAGAGTTTAAGTGGAGAGACAAAAACTTCGGATCAGACAACAGTCTGGTGTAAATAATTACATACCATCTCAAACTAAACAAATTTCTAGCGAGACCATGCCGCTGAGCGGAATGGGTTTTTCCCTCACTAGAATCTTAACTAAAACATAACAACCATATACTACGCTCCTACAACCACAATGGTTAGAACATAGAAAATAACATTTATAATCGTGCAACATATATTGGATTACCCATCCCAATTCATTAAACTACCCATCTAAATTTCATATGACTACCCATCACAATTTAAACTGATTACCCGTCTTATTTTAATTTGACTACCCTACATATAATTATGTGGACTATCCGTCCCTCGTATAAGCGTAATCAGAATTATGTGAACTATCCACATGTAATTATTACATCGATTACCCATCCCCTACCATATTGACTACCCATCGCATATGGTTTAATGATATAAAATTTTATGGACTATCCATCACACATATTCCATTTAACTTAAAATGACATGGACTATCCATCACACATCCCATAATTTTCCTAGGACGACTATGAACCCTTCTTTATCCTCATAGAGACTATCCATCTTCAGCATGATGTAGACTATCCATCCCACATCCCATAGTTTTCCTAGGTTAACAGTGAACCCATCATTTAACAATTTAATTCATGTTACCCACATGTTTAACCTATGTCTATTAGTGTCTCCAATTAGGTTATCTTTGCCTAAAGTTATAACATTTTAATATGACTTAAATTGGTATCACCATTGATCAATATCGAACTCATTTAAAAAAACACATTGGTATCACTAATAATAAAGTCTCATTTATAAAACATTTAGTTTGTCAAAATTAATATACCTTTGTGTCCCTAATGATAGCATCGAAATTTATAATCAAAATAGCATTGCTATCCCTAATGTTTAGCACATAGTCATAAAACAATAGGCTCACTGCCCTTATTAGGTTAATAAAGATCAATGTTAAAGTTCATTTATATTGGTGTCCCCAATGATAGTGTCGAAGTTAAAAAATTTAAAAACAACATTTATATCCCCAGTAACGACATCAAAATGGAAAACATTAGGCTCACCGCCATTGATGTAGATAAGCAACAATCAAGCCGCAATATACCCCATCGACCCTCAACCCAAAGTATAACCAAACGTAGTTCATTTATGTATAAATTCACATCGAAGATAACGTTTTCTACTTCCATAAACTATAGACTATCCATCTAATAAACAAAACTTAAAACCTTTACAATTTATAAGGCTAACTGCCAAAGGCATAAGGTCTTCGACCCTCTAAAACATAGGCCTCTTCGCCCTTTTAAAAATAGTTTCGATTAACATAGATACAAGCCTCTTCAGCATTAAAAAGATACGATGCGATGTTGTAGCCACGTGTAATGACCCAGAATATCAGTCATTTGAAATTGGGATATTTAATTGATTTTAAATATTCACAAGTTAATTTTATAAGTTGAATAACTTATATTTCAAATATCTTGATTTATTGGATAATTAAATTGTTAATTTAATATTTGAAATTTCATAAATATCTAAGATTTTGAATTATATGTGAATTAAAATGATTTATAAAGTTGAATTAAATTCTATTTGGATTAGAATGATGTTAATAAACTTTTAAAATTGATTTAAAAGTTAATTTATAGAAATTGGAAATTTTAATATTTAATTAACGAGTAAAAATAGTCATTTTTCAGAATGTCTCGGATTTCGACGAAACCCGTTTCTTTGGATCTGTAATGTTATATTATTGTAGGATTTCAAATTTCATGTAGATCGGACTTACGATTTGGTCGTTAGATAGTGAATTCTAAATTGAATTGATTGAATTAAATATGAATAGTCATTTTATGTAAATATGAATAGTCATTTTATGTAAATATAAATAGTCATTTTACATTGGAAGGTGGAGCTTTTCCAAATGACTATTCATATTTACATAAATTAAATTAATGAAATGGAAAACTAAATAATTGAATTGAAATTGGAAGTGAAGTGAATTTATATAGAATTGAATTTGATTTAATTTGAAAGTGAACAAACTTGAATGTAAATTAGTGAATGTAAACTAATTGAATATAATCAATTGTGATGAATCAAATGTGATTAAATGGAAAACCAATTCAATGAATATTAATGAGAAATGAATGAATATTGATTTAGTTATGGATTGATTGGATAGATATTGGTCTGTTGGATGTTAGTCGGATGATAGTTGTTTAACGGTTAAATTTGTTGCTTTTGATTGCATTTTCTATATTGACATATATAATTGTTGTATTGGTATATGTTGTATATTGATATTGCTTTCTATATACACGTTTCTCATTTGTTGTTGAGTGTTTAGTAGGTGCGGATGGCGTATGCTTCGCATTTGGAGCTCGCTTTCGCGCTATATTAGCTATATATGCTCGCTAATAATATATAAGGCATATATCTCGGATTGCATATCGTACTTTTATATTTTTTTCCCTACGGGATGCCTCATCCTTGAAGATGAGATGTATATTTGTGATATATATATTGTTGTTATTTTTTTGGGGTCGAACCGCGCAAAGGAGGCTATGGCGAATTTTTTTTTAAATTTAAGGCGTTAGAAAAATTTTGGGAAAATTAGAAAAAAAATTATAACTAAAATTTTGATTTTTGAATTAAAAGTTAAACGATATTAGTTAGTTTTGAAAAGATAACTGTGAATGATTTGAAAACTTAGAAAAGTTTTTATAAGAAGTTTAACTAATGGATTTGGCAAAGCTAAAAGGTTTAAATAATTTTGGTAATCTAGTTTGAACGATTTGTTTTTGAAAAGTTAATGGATTTTGTTGCTTTTTCTTACTTGGTAATTTCGAGGAAGAAATTTTTTTAAGTAGGAGAGAATGTAACGACCCAGAATTTCAGTTATTTGAAATTGGTATATTTAATTGATTTTAAATATTCACAAGTTAATTTTATAAGTTGAATAACTTATATTTCAAATATCTTGATTTATTTGGATAATTAAACTGTTAATTTAATATTTGAAATTGCAGAAATAATTAAGATTTTGAATTATATGTGAATTAAAATGATTTATAAAGTTCAATTAAATTCTAATTGGATTAGAATGATGTTAATAATCTTTTAAAATTAATTTAAAAGTTAATTTATAGAAATTGGAAATTTTAATATTCAATTAACGCGTAAAAATAGTCATTTTTCACACTATCTCGAATTTCAAAGAAACTAATTTCATTGGACCCGTAATGTTATATTATTGTAGGATTTCAAATTTCGTGTCGATCGGACTTACGGTTTGGACGTGCAAAGCTGAAACGCGTAGAAATTTATTTAAGTAAAATTTTAATTAAAATAAGTCGATTTGAAAACCTATCTTCCAAATATAATGGAATTGGCTCCCGATATATATTTCATTGTGTTCGGAATAGGGGTAAAACATTATAAACGCCGGTCGACACGCTTCGTTTTGAGTTCGAAAATTTTAGCGATGAATAGTGTCACGAAATTTTCTATGTAAGGCCACACTTTTTTTCTATTTGCAAACCCTAATCCACTAAAACCCTAGCCACCGTTCTTCTATTCAATGGCCTGAATTTTCAATCATTCTTCCTCATTTTCCTCGTGATCCATTCACTTTTATCAAAAACCTTCAACTAAGAAGTGGTAGAGCTTGGCATGATCTTTACATCCAACGGTCGAGATCGAAAATGGTGAAGCCGATCGGTGACAATTTGATCGTGAAGGTCGCTCGTCAGTGTGCGTTTTTCAAGGTGGATGTAGGGCCGAGTTCAACATAGCTCCGGCCGAAGGTGGAGCTCGCGAAGGGCTTTAGCGTGGTGGTCAATGATCGTCGTCTCGACGAGTGAGGTGGGAGCTGCGTTCGAAGTTGTTAAACGATGATGGGTTTCTTCGAACGGGTTGAAGCGAAGAGGAAGAAAAGAAATGGTCAGCCGGAATCTATTTTATTTAAACCGTGAGACCACGATTTTGAGGTTAAATAATAAAAAAATTATAAATAAATTTATATACAATCCGTGTAATCTTATAAATTGTGTAACTTTGTCATACGAGATCGGAATTGGACGAAACAAGTTGCGTTGGGTTCATATTGACGAACACTACGCGATGGAGCTGGATTGGAGTTGATTGGAGCGAGTGAAAATTTGGTTAAAATTAAACGTCAGTTAAATTTTATTGGAATAAAACGCTGCAACGACCACTGCAATCAAAGTGAGTACAACTCACTCTTTCTGTCTCGCTTATATTTTTATATAAGTGAGAATAAATTTTATTTGTGTTGATTGATGATTTGTAACGACCTGTAAATTTTAATGGTTTTAATAATGTAATTAACTGGAATTTTGTGAAATTTTTAAAATTGAATTTGGAAATAAAAATTTGATATTTGGAATACGTCTACTTAAACATTGCAAATGGTAAATTTTCATCGGATAATATGGAAGTTTATTTATTGTTTAATTTTATCCAAATTTAAATCAGTTAATATTATATGATAATAAAATATTTTCCAAACCCGAATATTTTTATATAATAAAATTGTAAATCATCTTCTGAGTGAGACGTCATATTTCATTTCTCCAAATTTGGATTGCTATTGCTCCGTTTTTCTTATTTTCGGCAAATTAGCAGCATTTTTGTTAATAATTATCGACTTTTGATAGGATGGTCGTACCACTGATATCTATGTACCATTTTGATCGTCTTATCATGCTGATTTTCGCAGTATATTTATTTGTGCATGCCGGAGTCCGGTGCGCGGTGGAATCCACGAAACGGGTATCCGTACCGGTGACCGGTTATGTTTGGTTGTTCCTTGCCCTTTCGTTATCCACTGTATAATATCTAATAGTCGTTGAGTTAATATTCTCTGAATTCAACGGTTGTGGGCTTTACAATTTCCATAGTTTTTCATTTATGCTGGTACGTTTACTCTTTTTAGACTGTTCATTTTCCTTCTATGGGATCTGACCATTGAGTTAAAAAAAGGAATAAATAGTATATATTTTGAAACCAGTTGTCATTCTTCATGACCAAGCACCTTCTATTCCCAATGTTTCTTCCCTTTTTTTCTGATGAGTTATATTCTTCTTCTACAGGAAAATATATTATAATATCAATTATGTTATCCAAGCTTGCATTAGAAAAGAAGTGCTGCTCATCCTCATGTCCATTATCAAACCACTGCCTATTCACTTCACCAATACAAACCCAAGGCCCACCTCCTCCACTCTACAACTTCTCGTCACCATTCCAGATCACCTCCAATCCATGCCGCCTTCTCACCCCTCTATCGCATCCACCCTCTGTCCGCTATGCTCCTCCACACCTCCGACCCGTGCCTCTGGATCCACGACCTAGACCACCCACCGAGCCATCCAACACCTTTACCCTCCTCTCCGCCGAACCCATCGACTCACACCCTGACCTACATCGGCCAGCACTTCGCCTCGGCTTGCCGAGCCTACAACAACTGCAAACACCACCGTGACTTCTTCGACTTCCTCCTCATTGTCGTGCCACGTGAGTGTAGCAGCTTCTCTTGTCATTATATATATTATTACATATATATATACTTCGAAATATATATACATATATATATATATGTATGTATGTATGTATATATGTTTAAGTGTTTTGTTTACATTGTTCTGTTATAAAATTTATAAATTTTTGTATATAAGATTTGTTGGGCAGTTATATGTTGTTAAACTATACAAGTATAAGTTTAATTATATAAATGTCTATAAGAGTTCTAAAACTCGGCCTTCGAAAATCGGTACCCGTACTTCACTTGTACTCAAATTGCCGTAGATTCAAACGCCGAATCTGGCTCCCCTAAGCTTATAACACAGTAAGTATAACAACACAGCGGAATAAAGAAATCAATGATATCATATACAACTCCAATGAATACAATATCCAAAATGATATACAACAATGATATCAATATGATACAACAATATCCGAGATAAATAATGATACATCGGAAAACAGAAGTGATAACTCCAAATGATCCTCAAAATAGAATGAGTCCAACAACTCCAACATCAATCTCGAACAACCATCACGTTGCACAAAGAAAAGAAAGAGCAGTCGTCAACTCCGATGAAGTGAACTAGCTCCATATAATCTACTAAACCTGACTATCTGAAAAACCCAACTCTAGACTGCCCGTGTGGAAAATTATGGGCACCCAGAGTTTAGGAAGGGAACAATAAACTCCGGGTCAGTCATGGGACTGGTATGAGTAAACAAAAACATTTTATCTTTAAAACAAATAACAATAGAATTTTAAACATTGAAATCCGCAATGCTTTTTGGAAAATGAAACTACCATAAGACCTCCCGCCACACACACAATGCAAACGCAGAATTGGAGGAGATTTCTTCTTATGATAGTAAAACATGCTTGATACGAGAAAAAAATCCTTTTTTATATTATTACTAGTGCATAGTGTGGAAAACATTTCGAAAGTATAATATTAATCTTAGCCAGCATAGGCATTCCGCACTTATGCCTACTATAGCTACTATGTTCAATAACAGGTTACCGCCACATTCCATAGCAGGTTATACAACTAAAACCGTACAAGGCTCGTATTGTTTCTTTGGATTTTCCAACAAATGGTCAGGCTAAGGAACTTCCTACTGTCAATGGGTACGCCTCTGGAGGGACGTCTCTAGAACTAACTAGCTCTCTGCCAACACAAGGCCGGGTTACCTCTTACACTAGGTAACTACTACACGAATATGCCACCCCCAGGTCCTTTGGGACCTTTATCCGAGGTACCTCGATCACAAAGCAACAATCACACAGAGTAAATGAGATTGGAGCAACCACATAGGTAAATATCAGGGCTCCATACCATAATATTACTTTTTTCCAAAAGGAAATGACATACCCTAAAGGGAGCGACCCTCATAACCTTGCCGCATCTTTCCTGTTTCGACCATTTCCGGTTTGGGAGGTTCGATAAGGTCTCGTCCACAAAGCTACTCTTTTTCACAAAGCCATGCTTTGATCAACAAATGATCAACAAATGACCATCAACACACAGCAACACTCAGCATGACACACTACAAAATTAGGAGTATTGTAACAACCCTAGATTTTGGCCTATATTTTTAAATGTGACTTTATTTTATTTTTGAAACTATTTTTAACTTGTTTGATTTCAAACATTTCATTTTAAAAATAAATGTAAAGTAATATGTGAACTATAATTTCAAACTAGTATAAATTGGTTATTTTACTGAAAAGTGAATTTCTGGTCAAACCATTCAAACTTTGACTTTTAAACTTCAAATTTAAATTATTTTAAAATCTTAAATTTTATCTTTTATTATGAAAATAGTTGTAATAACTAGAACACTGCTTTTTGTTTCGTTGAAAATGGAGTTAAACAGTGAAAGTTATGTATATTTCAATATTGACTGCAATTTGTTTATTCTGCAATTTTGTTATTTTTAAATTGTATAAATTATATTTTTATTGTCATATTTCATTTTAATCTAGGTCAATATGTTATTTTATGAATATTTTGACTTTCAAATATTTTTAAAATGATAATAGGATTTTTCCAAAATTTACTGTAATTATTCCCTATTTTTAAAAGGCTGTTTTCTATTCTTCTGCTAATTTCTTCATTTAAACCTTTTTTTAAATTAAAATTTATATATTTATTTGTGAATGCATTTTTACTTTTACGTTGTTATCTTTGTTATAAATATTTTTACAATTCCATATAAATTTTCCGAAGTTCATTCTGTTTATTCTCCATTTTTGTACACTAGGTTTGCAATTTTGCGCTATTTTCTTATTTTAACCTTATATAATTAATAAATATTTTTATATATTTTATATTTTGTTATATTTTCGAATTTGTAACTGAAATTATTATTATTATCAGTAAGGTAAACTTATATGAGTAAATTAAGGAAATTTGAAAGGTTTTAAAAGCTTTTGAAACGTAAAGTCGTTTCACCTCCTAAGTCATTTCACCTCCTAAGTCGTTTCTTTTACCGTTTCCTCATTTACTCCTCTTTAGTCGTTCAAAACTTTTCTTGCCATCCACACCACTTCATAATTCACGTACACATTTACTTCGCATTTCATTTCTAGAAAGAAATGTATGCAAATATATGGCTTGGAGAAATTTAAGAGGCATATGTTTCATTGTTTAAACACTGTCTTTTCATTTGCATTTAGGAATAAATGATATATTGATTTGTGTTTGGATTTAAATGATTTCTATATTTTATTTATTTATTTTTTCCTATGTTTATTTCCCTAACTTTTATTTTTTTATTTTTATTTGTATAAACTTTGAATATATTCATTTGATTTTTGATGGGTTTTCTTTTTAATAATAGCTTAGAAATTGCAAGAGATATAGGTTACTTGTTTGTTTATTTGTTGCCTTTTCCTTTCCCTTGCCTTTCCTTTTGCATAGCCAATTACTTCCCATATTCATTAACCATGAATTCTTCTCATAATTCACGTACGTATTGTTCCTCAAACTCCTCTTTTCGTTGCATGCAAACAAAGGAAAAAAAAATACATCAAGTTATTTGTTGGCTTTTTATTTCCCAAACCATTAAAACTCCTACCTTAAATTGCCTTGCCTCTTTATTGATTTAGCCGTTTACCATTTGCTTAGCCATGTATTACTCCCATCAAATTTCGCGCAAAATATTTCCCAACATTTCCTTCCTCGTTTGACTCTTCTGATTTAAAGATCTTTGCATACGTTTCTTTTATTAAATAGGAATTAAATCCCCTTTATTATTTTCTTAACATTTATTCTTGTAGACGTTTTTCCATAACCCTAGCCGCCTATTACTCTTACAAATCACGTACAAATATTCTCATCTCACATCTCATTCTCATTTTATTTCCTAAGAGAGAAAAAATTTATAGATCTAAATATCCATGGCTTCTTCTTCCTCTCCTTTTTTTTTCTTTTTCTTTCTTTTTTCTTTTTCTTTCTTTGTTTCCTTCATGAATAGGCTCGGCCTCTACCTCCTATTGCTAACCCCATCACCACCTCCATCACCACTTGCATAAGATAGAGCAAGGTTATGCCATCTTATCTCAATCATTTTCATTGTTTATTTCATCTAATCTTTTGTATTAAATATACTTATGTATGTTGTATTTGTTTGTGTACATAAGTTGAAATCTTAGCTCTCCTATCACTCAAGTTTGGATCGTGCTTTGTCATGCCTCTTGTGTTTTCCTAAGTTTGATCTTTGTGTTTGAATTGTTGTCTTCAGCTTTAAAAAGGTGAGTAAATCTCACCAGACATTTATACTTATACAAATGTGAATTGACACCATTTGAATGTGTAGAACTATTATGTGATGTTATAACTGCCTGTGATCATTTATATATGATGTTAAATTGTTAATTTACCTATCATCTTCTCTGTTACTGTTATATGATGCTATTCTGTTCATTTATATTTGTTTATCACACTGCAAGTTCCCTGTGGATTAGATTCACTATGGGATGAAATGATACATACCCGAACGGACTTTAGAATAGGAAAAAATCGTTATGGGCAGAAATGATAGGCCTGAGCGATTTTTATACATTTCATATTACTTGGGATTGCGGGTTTGAAAAGATAGAACCCAGATTTTTCTTTTTAAACTGCGGATTGAAATGATACATATCCGTATCACTTGACCTAGGTTAGAAAACTATATACAGGCCCCTGGTTATTTCATAAACTGTTTTAAATATTTTTAAGTATTTTAAAAATATAAATTTATGAAATTTGATTTAAATAGATTTTGAAATGTTTTAAAATAAAGAAATTATTATTTTTCTATGTGTTTAAAATGTAATTAATGAATGGTTTAACTGGATTTTTGAAATATAACATAAGTTTGGAAATTTGGAATTTTGATTTAAAATGACATTTAAGTTATATGAATAAAATGGAAATTTAATTATATTGGAAATTGGTAAATATGATAATTTGATTAAATTTGAATTTAAGCAATTTATTAAAGCATTATTGATTTTTCTATGAATTTAAGTGCTTAAATAAATGAATGTTTAAAAGTGATCTTTTAAAATATAACTTGACTTGGAAATGTGAAATTTGGTTTTAATTAAAGGTTTAAGTTAATTAAATAAAATTGGAAATTTAGTTAAATTTGTGAAATGGAAATTTAAATTTGAAGTGTTGAGTTTATTTGTTGAAATGTGAAGAATTGGAAACTTTTACACTTAAATTTATTAAGTAAATTGGATTTAATTATAAGAAATTTATTGTGAAAAAATATATATATGTTAAATGATATGTTAATGAACATTTTTAATGTGAAAAATATGATTTTGAAATGTTTAAATAATTTAAAATAAAGTTTATTATTTGCTGGAAATACACTAAAATCTGGAATTAACTTTTAATAGCATTGAGAAATGCTATAGTTTCCGAATTGAACTAAAATTGTGTAAAAAGAGCTATTACAGCATTTTTGAAATGTTGTAGTTGTTGTGGTTGAACTTATAGGCTAATATTGAACTCAGGTCTATTATAGCATTCTCTGGAAAAGTTATAGTGGTCTGCAGTCTTTGCTAAAATCAAACAAAACCTTTGTTTTAAAATCTGAGTTACCGCAGCACTTCTCAAATGCTGTCTTTTCTGTTTTGAACTATAATTTAACTAAAAACTGAGTTTTAACAGCAATTTTAAATTTTGTCTTTGCTGAATAAAAATGTTTTCTAGTATAACTTATAACAGCTTTTTCTAAATGCTGCGAAAGGTTGAAATTTTAATAATTATGGTTTTTGACTTAGTAAACGAACTCAGAATGGTTTGAAACTTTGGAAATTAGAACACTTGATTTGAAAGTATAATAATTACACTTTTAAAAGGTTTAAATGAATTATTTTGATTGGAATATAAACTATTTAAAGGTGATTTGAATTGAAAATGAATGAATGATATCTTTGAATTTAAAAGGTATTTAAAGTTGAATATTTGGATTTGAACTCTAATGATATATTTTTGAATTGGTTTTGAATGGATATGTTTTGGGTTTGAAAGTATGTATTATTTTGAAATAAATGATATGATTTTGAAATGATTTAAAGGATGTATTTTGATTTGAAACATAAACTACTTTGAAATTTATAACCACGGGTTATAGTAACGATTGGTTGTTAAAGAGACCGGGATCGGATATGGACATACTCTCTGTCGATACCGAAAACCACTTTGACAACTGTGTACGCGTTGGAGTTTCCAGAATGAAGTAGGATGGTGGCGACAATCCTAAGGTATATACGTAGACCCGACTCCCGAGAGTTGGCATAAGGTGGCTAAAACAGGAGCGATCTCGGACCAGTGAGGTAGCACCTCTTATCGGACGCACTTCTTCGATACCATTCTATTACTTTGTGATTTTTGGTGGCCACCCTTGATTTGGGAGTGTTGTTCGAGGTGGAGCGGTAGTGGCTGCTATGGGTTCCATCAGTCCGTGTGCGTAATTGGTATATCTACCCTGGCATTGCCTTATGTGCCGTGTCACCTACCATATCGAGCTTTACTACGATTTGTGATTTCTCCCGTAGCCTGTGGATTATCGAGGGTAGCCCCCATTTTTGGTAGTATGCTAATACTGGATAGACTACTAGGACTATTACGTGTTAAGGTGGAAAATGTAAAGCCTTAATGCTATTTAAAAGTATGTTTATTTTATATTAGACATTATTATAATAGCGAATATTACTACATAGTAGATAGTTTAACGGATCCTTAAAGAATGGGCGATCCCAAGCATTCTTTAAGTTACTTGTATCTTTATTACATTTCACTTGAGTTGGTTTACATTGTATAAGTATGTATGTCCTGACTCGAGTGTTTGTATTTTTATTTACGCTCGGGTCAACCTGAGTTATTCATAGATTTGGATTTCCGCTCTCTTGGAGATTTGAATCGCTGGAGATTATCTGCTTGTCTTGTCCTATCTATTTCAGTTATGTTGTTCTATTCAGCTTGTACTAGGTTATTTTATTGAGACATTTGTTGTACTATATTTCACTGTTATATCTTATGTAACTCTGATTTATTTATATAGTAGCTTCATGAACTACTATTTCTTTTTCTTCCGCTGCACTTCTTACTCTTTGTCTGTGATCTGTGATTTTTTATTTACTGTATATTCTGAGATTTGCCAAATTTTATTTAAAACGCGGTATTTTGAGCAATTCAAGTCCGACATGTGCGGATGCGAATGGTTGAAAATATCGGGTCGTTACAGTTGGTATCAGAGCTTTGGCTTTGAGGCAAAACTTAGAATGTATGGTAAATTTAGTTATAGAATCACTTTCATTCGAGCTTGAATCTCTTCATTTTATTTGATTTCCTTTGAATTTTGGAACGTTCCCCGCGGTTCCAAAATCCATTCTTGTCCCTCACTATTCATCTTCTTGTGATTCTGGAGTATCCCATAACTCCGCTTCGAATGAGTTTTATAGTGAATTGGCGGTCTCGCCAATACTCTAATGACTTGTAAAGGGGGAAACTCCTTTACAAATTAGCATTGATTCACCAGAGATTTATATCTATCCTTGGTTTAGATGCTAATATCTTTTGTTATTCCAAACTCTAACTTTTGAGATCGAATGTAGATTTACCCCAGAAAAATCCACATTGATCTTATTCTTTAAGTCACGGTTGACCCGGTTAAGGTTGCTCATGATATATATAAGCTTATCCATCTTCCTATTCTGTTATTTAATCATGTCATCTTTGTTTCCAACTTATTTCCAAATCAGAATTTCCTTTGATTTGAGTTAATCATATTTGAATCTCTATCTTTCTTTGAAAATCTATTCATGTATAGTGTAATTGTAAACTAATATTCAAAATTAAAATGTTTTATATACTGTGTTGTTTGAGTTGTTGATGTTGATTTGGGTTTTCGATCGATTCGTCTTATCAACGCTATCGATAAGATTTCCAAAACACTTTGACTGAACGAACTGACACAATATTTGTAACGATACGGATTTTCGCGTTCGAAAATCGACATCCATACTTTACATCGTACTCGAATGTCGTAGATTCGAGCGTTCAAATCCGAGTCGCCGGAGCTTATAACACAGTTAAGTAAATAACACAGCGGAAGAAATGAATAATACATTGATATACAATATCTGATACAATATCCAGATACAATGATGATACAATGAATATCTATATACATCAGAGATATGATACAAGAAATAGCAGCGGAAAAGAAAACGATAACATCAGCAGCGGATAATCTCCATCTTCAAAGCGCCAATCCATAAATAGCTCGAACTCCCAATAACGAGGCACAAAGATAAGCAAGTGCAGTCCGATCCAAAGACTGAACTAGCTCTAGATAATCTACTAAATCTGAATATCTGAAAAACCAAACTTTAGACTGCTCGTGTAGAAAATTTTTGAGCATCCAGAGTTTAGGAAAGAAACAATAAACTCCGGATCAGTCATGGGACTGGTGTGAGCAACAAAAACAGTTTATCTTTAAAAACAACTAGCAGAGAATTTTAAAGTCAATTCGCAATGCTTTTGGAAAATGAAACTACCATAAGACCTCCCACCACACACACAATGCAAACGTAGAATTGGAGGAGATTTCTTCTTATGATAGTCAAAGATGCTTACTACGCAAAATCAAATCATTTTTGATATTATTATTTGTAACGCCCGCTATTTTGGACCATTCAAATCGACAATAAATCCACACATGTCGGACTTGAATAATTCAAAATATCAGATTGTTAATTTAAATTTGGCAAAACTCAGCATATGCAGTAAATAAATCAATCACAGAATCACAGACACAGAGTAATACAATAATACACAGCGGAATAGATAAAATAGTAGTTCATGAAGCTACTATATGAACATCAGAGTTAAAAATAAAATACAACAGAATATCTCAAATACAGTGAAGTCTCCAGTGCAACAGATGACTTCCCTGAACAAATAACCTAGAAGAGCTGAAGGCTGAGGCGATAGTTGGATCTCCAAAGGAAGCTCCAAACTCCAAGGGTGAGTCTCAAATGCTGTATCACTCGGTCTGACCCGAGCGTAAAGCAAAACACAAAACACTCGAGTCAGGATTAACATTCTTATACTAATAAATCCAACTCAAGTGAAATAGCAACTGAAATACAAGTAACTTAAAGGATGTTTGGGATAACCATCCTCTAAGGATCTTCAGAACTATCTACAAGGTGGAAATATATATTATAACACCGTGGTCATTTCAATTTAATTTATACTTCAAAACCCAAATATCATTTCATTTCAAATATAACTATTTTTTTTCAAGATAGTATATATATTAATTAATTTATAAAGTAAAGCATTTACAATTTCCTCAAGTCTCACAAATCGATTCAAATCAACTCAAATTTCAAATTCCAATTATATTCAATCTAAATTTTTCCATTTAGTTCAATTTAGTTCCTAAATAACAAATTCAATTTATATTGATTCAAATACAGATCTGAATCACAAAATAAACCATTTAAATTCCAATATTTCAAAGCTTTAATATTCAACGATTTCAAAGTTAAATTTAACAGTTTCATATAGCTCTTGATTTAACTTTATTATTATTAAATCAGGGAATATTAACTTAATAAATTTAATATCATTTAACTAGCCTTAAATTACATTTTTACTAAATATTTCTTTAACTTTATTTTAAACAAGAAATATTCATTAAATTATTTAAATAAAACCCAAGTTATAAATCATATCTTAAATCTCAATTTCAATAAGTTTCAAATTGGTTTAATTAATAAATTATCTTTCCAATCTTAACTTATTCAGATTATTACCAAAATCTATTTTGAAAATATAATTTTTATACTTAAACATCTCATAAGTATTAAATCCATCCTAATTTAAATTAAATAATTTAAGGCTCAACATTTATTAAAACCATATATTTCTTTCCAAAACCAAAAAATTCATTTTCAAAATATTTATATATATGGACCAACGGTGTCTGTATATATATACATCATATGGTTAAGTGATACGGACATTTATCATTTAAATCCGAAATTTAAATATATACGGGTAGATATCATTTCGACCCGTAATCCCAATTTCAATTCAAATGAAAATCGCTTGGGTTTATCATTTCAACCCATAACGATTTTCTCCTATTCTAAAGTCCGTTCGGGTATGTATCATTTCAACCCATAGTGAATTCTATACTAACAGGGAACTTGCAGAGTGATAACAGATAATATAAAATATAACAACAGGCATAGAACATTAATATAAATAACAGATACTGGTGTCAGATGTCATAGGTGAACATATACAGATAATAGTAATAACAGGCATATAAATACTAGATACTGGTGTCAAATGTCGCAGGTGAACATATACAGATAATAGCATATATAACAATTTAAATAACTACAGCATCATATTTCAATTGTCGTTTCAATTGAAATCAAATTTAATAAATACAAGAACGTTAATCGTGAGTGATTGCTCACCTTTCGAGGCTAGAGAAATAACAAGAATGAGATGCACGGACCCGAATATGCACGAACAAGGTAGAGTTGCGGAAATAATTTCTGGACAACAACGTAACAAGTGAAGCAAGGTAGACGAACTTGGATTTGATGAAATGCAATATATATGTTATATTTTAAAAATCAATATTAAATTTAAAAATGCATATTAAGAATAATATATATATACACCTTAATAAATATCAAATTTTAAACACATATAATAAAGTATATCTATATATATTCTACTTCAAAAATCATTTTTCCTTAAAACTTCTATCTTTCTCAAATCAAAACATATATGTATATGCATTATCTTTTTAAATCAGATACTTCAAATCAATATTTCCCAAACCCATATTTCGAATAGTTAAAACTGTAAATAAATAAAGCATAAAACACTGGAACAGAATTATAACAGCATATATGTTTCATATACAGGAACAACTTATAATATATATATCAAAATAACCTTTTATATAAACTTTTATATTATATTGAAAATCAAAACAAAAAAAATCCAAATCTATATTTATATACATTTGTTTCTAGATCAAATTAAAACATAAAATTACAAATCTATATTTGATTCAACACGTGGAAAATAAAGTCTGTACAGTTGAAACCAATGCATATATATACTTATAGATATAAACTAATGTATAAACATGTATATAACTACAATATATATTTCAATATTCATTATAAAAATAAAAATAACTTATTTTATTATACTATATATATAATTCAAATGTATCATATAAAATCTTATCATAGAAACTGATCTATAGTTTATATACTTTTTATATATATAGATCTTTTTTTTTATTTTTTTCTAAATATATATATTAAAATATATAAATATGTACCAGATATATAAGTAATATATACAAAATATGGGTGAAGACGAATGAAAACAAGCAGGTAGAGCTGTCACTGCATATCGAAATATATAGCATATACATATTTTGAAAAGAGAAGGTGAAGGCTAGTGGGTGGAGCTTCGGTTGTGGCGGCTGATGTGGAGCAGGCACGAGCATGTGGAGATGAGGCGGTGCTAGGGGCATGGGGTTGGCTGCGCGTGTGGGTTGTTTGCGACTACTGACTGGAAGGGGAAAAATAGAGAGGAGGACAAGTGGAGAGGCTACAGTGTTTGCTTGGGTTCGGTACGGAGGCTGCAGCAGTGTAGCACTGCAAGGACGAAGGGGTACGGTGGTGTTTGTGCTAGGTTTCGGAGAATGCGTGGAGATGAAAGGCTAGCGTGAGTTTCTGGGTCAGTGCTATGGTGGCGTTTAGGGCTGGGAACGGTTGGATCTGGGTGGAGATTAGTTTCGATGGTGGGATGCCGGACGGTGGAGGGCTGAGTTGTGATGGTGGCTAAAGGTCAGGTAGTAGAGGGTGGTGATCGGCAAGGGTGGTAGTAGTTTTGTTTTAGGCCAAAAGAAAAAAAGAGGAGGGGATGGAGTTGATGGAGGTCGCGTGTTGATCTCTGGTGGAGCGCGGTCGGGCTGCGGTGATGGAGGCCGAAATGGAGGAGGGTTCGCATGGGTTTTTCATTTTCCCTTTTGGTGAACGGTTGGTCAAGAGGGAGAGTGGAAGAGAAATGGGAGAGGTAAAGAGTGGAGAAGAAGAACGTGCAGATCCAATGCTTCAGAAGAAAATATATATTGAAATGAAAGGACACAGAGACAACACAAATGAAACGTACAAATAGGGGAAAGGGTTTTGAAGAATGTAGGCTACAACAAAAAAAATGGACGTGAACCGTAGAAATAAAGTAGCCGGTAGACTAAATATAAAGTGAAAGAATGACAACGGTCACAAGCCTTGATTTAGCTGAAAATAATTAAGCAATTTATTACATTGCTCGGGCTGCACGGTTCAAAGTTTGGAAAACAAGAAGGCTAACGGTTGCAATTTATGGTACCGATACAATATATAGTTTGGTTGTTTCCGTCGTGTACCGGACCTCAAAATACAAAAATAAATATACCGTGATGATCAGCGCGACGAGACGATCAAAACGGTATACAGATGTCAGTGGTACGACCATCCGATCAAAATTCGATAATCGGTACCGAAAAAATGCTGCTACTTTACCAGAAATAAGATAAACGGAGCAGTAGAAGTCCAAATTTGGAAAAACGAATTTCGCAGTCTGATTCAGAATGATCTGAATAAATTTTCTCTTGTTGACATATTTTGGTTTCGGAAAACTTTTAAATTCACTGTTATTAACCGGTTTGATTTGAAATAACATTTCACAGAAAAATAAACTTCAATATTATCAGATGAAAATTTACCAGTTGCTATATTAAAGTAGACGTATTCCAAATAATAAATTTTTATTTTCAAATTTTATTGTTTAAAATTTCACAAAATTTCAATTAACATATTATTAAAACTATTAAAATTTACGGGTCGTTACACTCTCCCCCACTCAAAACTTTTCGTCCCCGAAAAGAAAGGAGGTAGAAGAATATAAACAACCAGAAAGAAAAATAGATTGAAAGTTAAGATTAAACAATTAATTTAAAACTATATAAATTTTACTAGAAATATTCATTTGAAAACTTCATTTGCAAATCAATTATTTTTTTATAATTTAATACTTTTTCAAAACTCATTTGTAAAATTTCTTTCTTCCTTTATAAATACCATTTATATGTTTAAATGACACCTTTATAATTATATGAAAACTATTTGAAAACAATTATTTACATTATTACTTATATTTACAAAGAAGCTATTTGAAAACATTAAATCCATAATTTATAAATTTATTAATTTATCTCAAGATACTTTTCAACATTATTAATAAATCAATAATCATTTCTTTTAAATATGTTGTATTTAATTAATAACTCAAAATATTTATAACACTAAAATTTCTATTAAACCATATAGTATATAAATAAACAATATTTAAAGGGATATAGTCAACAAGGAGAAGAGGGACTTGGAAAAACAGAATATAGGTGAATAAATAAAGCTGAGCAGATAAGATAGATTCAAAAGATTAGTATCGGGCATGAATAATTTATTCAAACCATTAGGATTTCAATTTCAAATATTAATTCAAAATTCCTTTGTTGGAAATACTTTTATAATAAAATACCTTTATAGTCGAAACAAATTTCCTTTCGAAAATACTTTTATAACTCGATGTTTCAACAAGTTTATCCTTGTTCCTGTAGACTCTGGTAGTGCGTTGATCAGGCGCAAAACTAGAATTCTCCAGGTACTTAGTAGACTTGTTTCAACACCCAGTGAAAATACTGGAAAAACTTTTAAAAACAGATATGGAAAGTACAATCCAAACAAAAACGAACAAAACCTTTGTCTAACCATGGTTCGCAGATACACAATGGTTACGCCTGGTTCCCCCAGGAAACAATCCATATCCGTAGGCTTTCTCAGCCCTGCGAGTTACGCCATGATGACTAGTAGAATGCAGGATACACAATGGTTACGCCTGGATCCCCCAGGAAACAATCCGTACCCCCAGGCAAGACTCAGCCAAGCATTTGCGCTACTATTCGCGACCTACACAGATTGCAGGATACACAATGGTTACGCCTGGATCCCCCAGGAAACAATCCGTACCCCTAGGCAAGACTCAGCCAGGCAGTTGCGCTATGCAGTCACGAGAGAAACATAAGACCATGGGTAACGCCATGGAATTCGAAGGACACTCGAGTATCATATCCGGAAAACCAAAATCAGAGAGAATAATATCGATAGAATGAATCCAAGATGTGGCCACAAATCGGATATCAAGCAGAAGGCACTTTCCATATCTTTACTTCGAAAATATGTATCATATAGTACCTTTTCAAATCACTTTCAAATATCGTACTTATATAAAATCCATTATATATAAGATTAAATTTTCAAATCAAATACTTTTCCAAAATCAAAAGTATATCAAATCACACTTATATAGACTTTAATTATATAAGATTTGACTTTTCAAATTGAGTACCCTTTTCAAATCCATAGTTTTCGAATCAATTTCATACTCATACAAATCAATTTTATATAAGTTCGACAACTCCCAAATCAAGTATTTAGTAACACAAGGTTCTCAAATTTCAATTTGTTTCAATATCAGTTCAATTTCAAAATCATATACAATTTCACCAAATTATTTCTTCTCAAATTAATTATCTTTTGCTTCAAAGTTTCCAGAATAATAGATTTAGAAAATAAATCCAAATTTCCAAATCAATAATTTAAGTCAACCAATTCATTTCCAAAATCAAATGTTTTCAAAACCATCTTATACCTACGTAAGGTCTATCTTATATAAGGATCAAAATTTTCAAAATAAATTTCGCTGTATGAAGAGCCATATGGGATTGAATATCTTTTCTTTTATGGGTTATATATCTTTGTAATTTAAATTGGAAATTTTCTTTTGGTAAGCAAAGATATTCTAACCCAACGGCTTCAAAATTTCAGCGTCAAAATATATCAATGATAATAGAATATAAGGTGTACATACGCCATCATTTCGAAGAATCACATTTGATCGCTCGCTCGATCACACAAGTTCGCTTTCGAACTAGTATTTTCCATTCGACTTCCCTAATGCGGATTTCGATATGGTTTCTCGACTAGAAGCCATCAGTCTCCTTGCATAGCCATATACTATGATAGAGAATTCTAGAATCAAGCCCAAAATCCATATCAAATATTCGCCATCAAGAATCCAATGAAAAATCCTAACACGAAATGGTGTAATCCACCTCGAACTTGTGTACTCAAACTTGGATCAAATTAATTACGCGAATAAAATAGCATACGTACAACTTATATATTTATTCCAACTTGTTAAATATATAGTTTCATAAAGATGTTACTAAGTTAAAACATTTAAACTAAATTTTCTTCAAAATATATTGAAGCCCAAATTCTTTCAAAACATTTCAAATCTAAATTCCATATTAGAAAATTTTAAAATTTCCTTATTCGTTTACTTAACAAAACAGTTTCAACTTATTAAATCATATTACTACATTCTTAAACATTCAAAAGAAACTTATATACTTTATACTTCAAAATTTCTTAGCTTTTTGAAAAGTTAACCTTGAGTTGGAAGTGCTCGAACCTTCAAAATAGTGAAGAAATCATTTCAAATTCAAGAGTTGGAAATTAACAACAAATCAGTAAATCAATTTCAAAAGATAAGTTTATATCAAATTCGAAACTCGAAGACTGAACACCGGATTACTTCAAATCATTTCAAATATATATATCTATATATATATATATATCTTTCGAATATCAAATCATACTTCAAAATTCTGAAATCAAAATTTTGTTTCGCAAAATCACTCGCGTAGCAATGCTACTAAAGTGGCCTTTCCCTCACTCTGAGACTCGAAAATCAATGTCGATGATGCGTGCACTCATCACCGAAATTATTTTCCAGCGACATAAGTGAGTTCTGGACTTCTATTTTTCTCAAACTTCTTTGAAATTTTCTTCGAAACTCATTAAAATCATTGAAACATTTCTTATTCGGAAAATATTTTTAAATCATACTATTATTATATATTTCAAAATCTTAAAACCAATTTCAAAATACCGGAGTTCAATTCTCGAATTTCAAATTTAAAATCCTTCAATTATAAATCATTTTTAGATAAATCAAATTTCTTATATAGTTTTTTTTTTCAAAATTACAAATCCTTTCGAAACCTCAAATTATTATTTTAAAAAGGGTTTATAACCTTTATCGAAAACATTTCACTTTTATATATAGAATATAATAATTTCGATATATAAAAAAAACAATTTCAAAAATACAAACAAGCCCGATTTTTTTCAAAGGATGGTTCAAGAATGGATTTCAAAACAAAGATAGAAATTCAACTTAGAGGGACTCTAATCAAATAAAATTCTGATTCGAGGATAGGATCGAACGAAGACGAAATAATTAAATTTCAAAATAGAATATAGATATACTTATATAAACCGCGGGCGACCTTAACCGGGTCAACCGTGACTTCAAGAATATAATCGATGCGAAAATCTAAGGCAAATCGACATTCGATCGCCAAAGATAGAATTCGGTATAACAAGAGATGGCAACATCGAAACCGAGGGATATATAAATCTCCGGTGAATCAATGCCAATTGTAAAGGAGTTCCACCCCTTTACAATCATTCAAAGATTGGCGGGATCGCCTATTCTTATAGAGATCATTCGAAGTGGAGTTATGGGATACTCCAGAATCACAAGTATACAAAGAGGGAGAGACAAGAATGAATTTTGGAACCGTAAGGAACGTTCCAAAGTTCAAAGGAAATCGAGTCAAAAGGAAGGGATTAAACTCAAACGAAAGTGATTCTGTAAATAAATTTACAATATATGCTAAGTTTCGCCTAGAGCCAAAGCTCTGATACCAACTGTAACGCCCGCTATTTTGGACCATTCAAATCGACAATAAATCCACACATGTCGGACTTGAATAATTCAAAATATCAGATTGTTAATTTAAATTTGGCAAAACTCAGCATATGCAGTAAATAAATCAATCACAGAATCACAGACACAGAGTAATACAATAATACGCAGCGGAATAGATAAAATAGTAGTTCATGAAGCTACTATATGAACATCAGAGTTAAAAATAAAATACAACAGAATATCTCAAATACGGTGAAGTCTCCAGTGCAACAGATGACTTCCCTGAACAAATCAACTAGAAGAGCTGAAGGCTGAGGCGATAGTTGGATCTCCAAAGGAAGCTCCAAACTCCAAGGGTGAGTCTCAAATGCTGTATCACTCGGTCTGACCCGAGCGTAAAGCAAAACACAAAACACTCGAGTCAGGATTAACATTCTTATACTAATAAATCCAACTCAAGTGAAATAGCAACTGAAATACAAGTAACTTAAAGGATGTTTGGGATAACCATCCTCTAAGGATCTTCAGAACTATCTACAAGGTGGAAATATATATTATAACACCGTGGTCATTTCAATTTAATTTATACTTCAAAACCCAAATATCATTTCATTTCAAATATAACTATTTTTTTTCAAGATAGTATATATATTAATTAATTTATAAAGTAAAGCATTTACAATTTCCTCAAGTCTCACAAATCGATTCAAATCAACTCAAATTTCAAATTCCAATTATATTCAATCTAAATTTTTCCATTTAGTTCAATTCAGTTCCTAAATAACAAATTCAATTTATATTGATTCAAATACAGATCTGAATCACAAAATAAACCATTTAAATTCCAATATTTCAAAGCTTTAATATTCAACAATTTCAAAGTTAAATTTAACAGTTTCATATAGCTCTTGATTTAACTTTATTATTATTAAATCAAGGAATATTAACTTAATAAATTTAATATCATTTAACTAGCCTTAAATTACATTTTTACTAAATATTTCTTTAACTTTATTTTAAACAAGAAATATTCATTAAATTATTTAAATAAAACCCAAGTTATAAATCATATCTTAAATCTCAATTTCAATAAGTTTCAAATTGGTTTAATTAATAAATTATCTTTCCAATCTTAACTTATTCAGATTATTACCAAAATCTATTTTGAAAATATAATTTTTATACTTAAACATCTCATAAGTATTAAATCCATCCTAATTTAAATTAAATAATTTAAGGCTCAACATTTATTAAAACCATATATTTCTTTCCAAAACCAAAAAATTCATTTTCAAAATATTTATATATATGGACCAACGGTGTCTGTATATATATACATCATATGGTTAAGTGATACGGACATTTATCATTTAAATCCGAAATTTAAATATATACGGGTAGATATCATTTCGACCCGTAATCCCAATTTCAATTCAAATGAAAATCGCTTGGGTTTATCATTTCAACCCATAACGATTTTCTCCTATTCTAAAGTCCGTTCGGGTATGTATCATTTCAACCCATAGTGAATTCTATACTAACAGGGAACTTGCAGAGTGATAACAGATAATATAAAATATAACAACAGGCATAGAACATCAATATAAATAACAGATACTGGTGTCAGATGTCATAGGTGAACATATACAGATAATAGTAATAACAGGCATATAAATACTAGATACTGGTGTCAAATGTCGCAGGTGAACATATACAGATAATAGCATATATAACAATTTAAATAACTACAGCATCATATTTCAATTGTCGTTTCAATTGAAATCAAATTTAATAAATACAAGAACGTTAATCGTGAGTGATTGCTCACCTTTCGAGGCTAGAGAAATAACAAGAATGAGATGCACGGACCCGAATATGCACGAACAAGGTAGAGTTGCGGAAATAATTTCTGGACAACAACGTAACAAGTGAAGCAAGGTAGACGAACTTGGATTTGATGAAATGCAATATATATGTTATATTTTAAAAATCAATATTAAATTTAAAAATGCATATTAAGAATAATATATATATATATACACCTTAATAAATATCAAATTTTAAACACATATAATAAAGTATATCTATATATATTCTACTTCAAAAATCATTTTTCCTTAAAACTTCTATCTTTCTCAAATCAAAACATATATGTATATGCATTATCTTTTTAAATCAGATACTTCAAATCAATATTTCCCAGACCCATATTTCGAATAGTTAAAACTGTAAATAAATAAAGCATAAAACACTGGAACAGAATTATAACAGCATATATGTTTCATATACAGGAATAGCTTATAATATATATATCAAAATAACCTTTTATATAAACTTTTATATTATATTGAAAATCAAAACAAAAAAAAATCCAAATCTATATTTATATACATTTGTTTCTAGATCAAATTAAAACATAAAATTACAAATCTATATTTGATTCAACACGTGGAAAATAAAGTCTGTACAGTTGAAACCAATGCATATATATACTTATAGATATAAACTAATGTATAAACATGTATATAACTACAATATATATTTCAATATTCATTATAAAAATAAAAATAACTTATTTTATTATACTATATATATAATTCAAATATATCATATAAAATCTTATCATAGAAACTGATCTATAGTTTATATACTTTTTATATATATAGATCTTTTTTTTTATTTTTTTCTAAATATATATATTAAAATATATAAATATGTACCAGATATATAAGTAATATATACAAAATATGGTTGAAGACGAATGAAAACAAGCAGGTAAAGCTGTCACTGCATATCGAAATATATAGCATATACATATTTTGAAAAGAGAAGGTGAAGGCTAGTGGGTGGAGCTTCGGTTGTGGCGGCTGATGTGGAGCAGGCACGAGCATGTGGAGATGAGGCGGTGCTAGGGGCATGGGGTTGGCTGCGCATGTGGGTTGGTTGCGACTACTGACTGGAAGGGGAAAAATAGAGAGGAGGACAAGTGGAGAGGCTACAGTGTTTGCTTGGGTTCGGTACGGAGGCTGCAGCAGTGTAGCACTGCAAGGACGAAGGGGTACGGTGGTGTTTGTGCTAGGTTTCGGAGAATGCGTGGAGATGAAAGGCTAGCGTGAGTTTCTGGGTCAGTGCTATGGTGGCGTTTAGGGCTGGGAACGGTTGGATCTGGGTGGAGATTAGTTTCGATGGTGGGATGCCGGACGGTGGAGGGCTGAGTTGTGATGGTGGCTAAAGGTCAGGTAGTAGAGGGTGGTGATCGGCAAGGGTGGTAGTAGTTTTGTTTTAGGCCAAAAGAAAAACAGAGGAGGGGATGGAGTTGATGGAGGTCGCGTGTTGATCTCTGGTGGAGCGCGGTCGGGCTGCGGTGATGGAGGCCGAAATGGAGGAGGGTTCGCATGGGTTTTTCTTTTTCCCTTTTGGTGAACGGTTGGTCAAGAGGGAGAGTGGAAGAGAAATGGGAGAGGTAAAGAGTGGAGAAGAAGAACGTGCAGATCCAATGCTTCAGAAGAAAATATATATTGAAATGAAAGGACACAGAGACAACACAAGCGTTTCATACCACTCGTTTTACTAAGTCGTTTAAGTCGATTTCTCATTCGAGTGAAGTAAAGGCTTGTATATACTAGTAGATTGAAAATCGGTTTGAGAAAACGAACTTTAGATATTTAAAATAGTGTTGAAATCGCTTTGATGAAAGAGTTTTGATATTTACTATTAGTATTGAAACCTTCATATATCTTTAAAGTGACAAGTCATAAAACGATTGTAGAACAAATCAATTCACGTTCGAAGACGTGAGTAAAGTCCAAAGAAGTCAATCCCCAAACCATCAAAGTAGAAATTCTGATAAATGTTTTTCAGAAGAGATTGCCTACGCAGAGTAATACGGGGTTCGACCTAAGGGAAGACTGCCGTGCGACCTAGCAGAAGAACAGGTTAAATGACCAAGTACTAACTCGCGCGCGACCTAACGAAGGTATTCGACCTAAAATTCGCGACCTAAGGAGGGTGCGCGACCTAACTGGTTCGCGACCTAAGGATGGTGCGACCTAACTGGTTCGCGACCTAAGGTCTTGCGACCTAAGGAGGGTGCGCGACCTAAGGAGGGTGCGCGACCTAACTGGTTCGCGACCTAAGGATGGTGCGACCTAACTGGTTCGCGACCTAAGGTCTTGCGACCTAAGGATGGTGCGACCTAAAGTGAACGACCTAACGAGGTCCAGGGGAAGCGACCTAAAATGCTTCGACCTAAAGGTGCACGACCTAAGGTCTATACGACCTAACGACCTAAGGATGAGCGACCTAACTCCGAGCGAGCTAAAAATGGCCAGAACGACCTAAGTCCTTAACTCGTGAGCGACCTAACACTTAACTCGTGAGCGACCTAACTCCGAGCGAGCTAAAAATGGCCAGAACGACCTAAGTCCTTAACTCGTGAGCGACCTAACACTTAACTCGTGAGCGACCTAACTCCGAGCGAGCTAAAAATGGCCAGAACGACCTATAGCCCAGATTTTGCCAAAAATGCTGAAAAATTGGGTTTCTTGCCAATTCAATCCAAACCAAAAGCGAATATGCATGCTAAAGCGATGGGGAATCATTCCCAACAACCCAATGACAATATAGGCAAGATGTGAGATTAAAAATCTCACCTTTTCCACGAAATTGATGAAGATGAAGATTGAAAGCAAGGGGAAGCAATCCAAAGCTTGAATCCACAATCTTCTACTTGAATTTGATGTTGAATCTCGGATTTGCAATAGAATTTGAGTTGGGAGTTTTAATTTCTCTTTCCCTCCACCATTTTTGAAGAAGCTTGAAGTATTTGATGAAGTGATGAAGAGAAGAGGGGGTTGGGCTGAGTTAAGAAGGTGCAGTCCAAACCAAAGTCTCAAGCGGGAAAAGTGACGAAAATTTCACTATCTCCAAACATATCGAAGTTTACACTCAAAAAGATCGCAAACGTCATTTTGAACTCAATGGGGGTGGTCTCGAGTCCTAATTTGACCGTATGCAAAAAGTAGCTTTTCGGACTAACATCCGACTAACGATAAAATATTTAAATATAAAATCGATAGATATGCGGGTTGTTACAAAAGGACACAGAGACAACACAAATGAAACGTACAAATAGGGGAAAGGGTTTTGAAGAATGTAGGCTACAGCAAAACAAATGGACGTGAACCGTAGAAATAAAGTAGCCGGTAGACTAAATATAAAGTGAAAGAATGACAACGGTCACAAGCCTTGATTTAGCTGAAAATAATTAAGCAATTTATTGCATTGCTCGGGCTGCACGGTTCAAAGTTTGGAAAACAAGAAGGCTAACGGTTGCAATTTATGGTACCGATACAATATATAGTTTGGTTGTTTCCGTCGTGTACCGGACCTCAAAATACAAAAATAAATATACCGTGATGATCAGCGCGACGAGACGATCAAAACGGTATACAGATGTCAGTGGTACGACCATCCGATCAAAAGTCGATAATCGGTACCGAAAAAATGCTGCTACTTTACCAGAAATAAGATAAACGGAGCAGTAGAAGTCCAAATTTGGAAAAACGAATTTCGCAGTCTGATTCCGAATGATCTGAATAAATTTTCTCTTGTTGACATATTTTGGTTTCGGAAAACTTTTAAATTCACTGTTATTAACCGGTTTGATTTGAAATAACATTTCACAGAAAAATAAACTTCAATATTATCAGATGAAAATTTACCAGTTGCTATATTAAAGTAGACGTATTCCAAATAATAAATTTTTATTTTCAAATTTTATTGTTTAAAATTTCACAAAATTTCAATTAACATATTATTAAAACTATTAAAATTTACGGGTCGTTACACTATTAGTGCATAGTGTAGAAAAAATTTCGAAAGTAGAATATAAATCTTAGCCAGCATAGACATTTCGCACTTATGCCTACTATAGCTACCATGTTCAATAGTAGGTTACCACCACATTCCATGGCAGGTAATACAACTAAAACCGTACAGGGCTCGTATTGTTTTGTTTGGATTTCCAACAAATGGTCAGGCTAAGGAACTTCCTATTCCATGAAAGAAACGCCTCTGGCGGGACGTTCCGAGAACCAACTGTTCTCTGCCAAAGAAGGCCGGCAACCCCTTTTCCCAAGGGATAAAAGAAACCTCAGATATGCCACCCCCGGTCCTTTGGGACCTTTATCCGAGCGCTCGATAACCAACATCACACATCATAAAGAAAGTGTATCCACATGAGTAAGTATCTGGGCTCCATACCATGATACTACCCTTTTCCAGAAGGAATGGTCATACCCTAGGGGAGCTACCCCTGAAAACCTTGCCGCACAATTCCTGTTTCGACCATTACCGGGTTGTGAGGCTCGACGAAGTCTCGTCCACAAAGCTACGCTTTTTCAAAAAAAGCCACGCTTTGGGTCAACAGATGATCAACCTATGATCACAAAGATAAATGATCATATCACAAATGATCAAACACTGATCATCACACAGCAACACTCAGCATGCCACATTACCAAATTGGGATATATCGCTGATAACTTCAACTACATAACCTCTGAGCTCGTACGTCTCAGAGAAGGGTGTTAAGCTAAGAGAATAAATTCTCCGCCACCAACAGAAATGTATTTGAAAGAAATCGGCTTTATATCTCAAAGTGTAATGTCAGACATGTATCCATATAAGTCTGTTCCGGGTTCGAACAGAACCGAAGGCACTTCTCACGAAGCCCTTGCAAATCCGGATAATTTCCAATCACGTCCGGACTTCCCATCACAAAAAGAGTGATATAAATCTCTATACCGGGGACCAGTCGATGCAGAGACATTCGATGAGTTGTCCTTTCGTTTTCGAAAATATCCGGTCTTCATCACCGGTCTTCAAATGCTATCCATATACGACGTATCACTATTCGGAATGGGTTATACGACCCAAAGGTCCTTTCCCGGCTAACCCAAATAGTGAGCGAAATATTTAAAACATATGGATATGAGATTTCAATTAAGTCACAACTTATTACCCAAAATCTTTCTTCAAATGGTTTAACCAATTACCATTTCAAATCTTTAAACAAAAAGATTCATTTTAAACAACCTTCAACGGTTTAAACACTTTCCACATTTTAATCTTTTAAATAAAAGATTCATTCACAGATTTTCCAAATTAATTCTCATTTCAATTTGATTAACTCATTAAATCTTTAAAACAAAGATTTAACTTATAGCTTTCAAAACAATTTCATTTCGAAGGGTTTAAATAAATAGTCATTTTGAATCTGTTAAAGATAACAGATTCAATTCATAACTTTCAAAAAGAATTCATTCATAACTTGGAAAACCATTTTCAATTTAAACTTGAAATTCCTTTAACTAAACTGGAATTTCATTTTCTATCTGAAAGCTTTTATTCCTTTAAAACAAATAGTTTTCATTTTGGAAATCTGATTCATTTATACGAGTTAAAGTTCTTGGGTTAAATCCAAATTCTCAAACAATACTTTTAAAATGGTTTAAATTCATACAAACACATTTATATCATCTTTAACCGTAATTTCAAATCATAGGATTCAATTTCAACTTAAATTCAAATTTAAATCAAATTATTTAAATTTTCAAAACTCGATTAAGTTATTCAAAATAACTTTTAGATTCGAAATTCCATTTCAAAAGCTTTTCACTTTTAAACCCAAATTTCAAATTTCAAAATCAATTGAAATAAAAATTTCAATTTCAAAAACAGCAGATTTAAATTATCTGTGACTTAACCGATTTCCACGTGAAATCCATATTTGTGTGTGTAAAAGTGTAGTCCAGGGGTTTCACACACAATAGTGCAACATCAATCATCACAGATATATCGATAAGCGGTATAATCGATAACGCTTATCTTCATTCACAGATTCATAGATAAAATAAATTTATCAGTCACAAAGATTCACTATTACAATTCGATGTGGGTTTCGGATAACCAACTGGAATCCGACTCCCTGTCGCATCGAAGTTCAAGTGCCGTTTTACGGGCCAAGGGTTTTCACATATATGCATAGTAATATATCACAGAAACAGAAATATCACAGATCACGACATAAATCAGGACGTATCACAAAGCATCATATATCAGGGATATCAAACAATTCATATCATTCAACAGAATCCAAACATTCATAAGTAAGGTCAATTTATATCTGATTAAATTAAATTTGATTAGTCACTAATCCTGGTTAATTAACATTTACTAATTCAAATTTTATTTTAATTAATTAATTTTTAATTATAAACTTCACCAATTAATTGATTATCTTCAATTAATAAATTAACCTTTAATTTATTACCATTTAATTAATTATCCTTTCTTATAAATTAATTAGCTTTAAATTTATAATTAATTGACCTTTAGTTAATTTTAAATCATTCATCAATATAAAATTTACTTAACTTTTAAGTTAACACATTAAAACATTTAATCAACTTCTTAATTACTTAATTAAGTTTTATTTAAAATAAACCCTTTTCAAATATAAGTTTAAAACATTTAAATTTCTATTTTAACATTCAAAATTGTTAAAACTTTTAAACTTATGAACTTAAATTTATTTCAAAACTAAGATTCAAATTTAGATTTGAATCAGATTACCACTACGATTTAACTTTGTTTAAATCGTTTCTTTACATTTCAAACTCCAATTTAAATTCAAATTCCTTAACGCTTGTAATTATTAACGCAATTTAAAACTCTAAAACTTGATCTATTCACAAACTAAGTTTTAAGACAAACTTGAATTTATTATTTAAACATTGATTTAAATCAGGTATGCAAATCTAAGTTTTCATTTGAATTTGTTTATAACAAAATTCTTGCTACCAGGTTTTACAAGTCTGGAACAAACCATATGCTCGAGACAACCCTCACCGCTTCGAGTCATCCCCTTCAAAATCTCGAGTGTTGCTTCGAGTTGCTCGTCCAATTTACCCGAGGCACAATCCCAGGTACGCAACTTTTTCTTCTTCTAATTTTTCTTTAAAACTAAATTTTGTTTTTACCCTTTTTTTTTTAAAACCTGTTTCGCTATCAAACAATTCAAGCCTAGTAAAATACTCGAGCCCAATCTACGTTTCCACGAGTCACTCACGAGAATTCAAGAAAACGACTTCGAGTTCAGCTCCTTCTCAAATTCGTCTCTGCCGATATATCCCTGTGCACGTGTACATCGCCGCTGGCGATGTTCCGGCACTACCACTTCATCGAGCAAGTCGCCACTTCTTCCCAGATCAAACTCCAACCATTCGAACTTTGCCGTAGACTCGAAATCGAAATCGAGTCACAAAACAAAACCTGGAACAACTAGCCCCATCACCACCCACTCCTGTCATCATCTCGTTTTCACCCCTCCAACCACCAGAAAATGCGAGACTTCGGCCACGACCTCGTCGCTATGCCTTCTATCATTCCCCAAAGCCACGTCAGACTCGGTGCCACGATGACGTCGCCGCAATCACATTTCCAGCCTCGACCCATTCTAGGGTTTAAAACCCAAATCGACTAATACCCGGTGCCACCGCGATCAGCCGCCACTACCTCCATTTTTGCCAAACACTCCGATCACCACCCTAGCCTTGACAAAAACCCAGACCACTCAGATCGCTTAGATCATCAGAAAACACTCATAAACTAATTTCCGGTCAACCTCGAAAAGCATCTCCAATACTACACTAAAAATCATGATTTTCTTTTTAAAATTCCTAATTACAGATAAGAATTCAAATTATAAACTTGAATTGATATTTTAAAATGTTTGAAATTTCACTTATATTAACCATTGACTGTTCTTAAGTGTTTTTACAGAGCAGTTCTGTCTTATTAACTCAAGTTCAGATTTTTAAAATTGTTTTATGATCAAACAAACCTATCTTGTCTAGATACTAAATCCTATCAATCAATGGATTAAGAAGAGATGATTTTTGAATCAATCCAGAGTTAGAAATCTAATTACAGAGGTATTACTGATGAACAACATGCAGGCATCACTGAATTGCATACATATATATATATACATAAACATCGTCATTTCAGACATAAGCAACTTTATGAATATACTTAAGCAAGTTTGAATTAAAGTTACTCACTTGGTCAAAAACAAGGAAGTCTGGAAAAAACAAAGTTGCTCACCTGGGTTTTTAAATGGACAGAGCACCATTGAAAATGAAAAAGCTTGTAAACTTTAAAACTTGGAATTGCCTTCATTTGTCTTTGATTTTAAAACTTGCATTTCTTATCAACTGGAATGCTTGAAAACAGAGCCTGCCTTGATTCCAGGTTAAAGCTTAAATTTTCAAACTGAAAATGTTTCTTGTTTCTAGTTCTTTGATTTGTTTTCTGTTTTGATGTTGGTTTTGGTTTGAAGTTTGTTTGTGTTTTAGAGGAGATGATGTTTTCTTCATATATTCTCAGTTCGAACTGAAATGAGGAGGGCTAGTAAATGAAATTGAGTTGTACAGGGTATTGTTACCTTTGCTTTGTACTAAAGTTATGGCATTCATTAATTGCTAGAGCATGTTGCATTAAATGCTTTGCTGGTTTGATGCATTTCGAGTTGACCTTGGTTTGTTGTTAGACATGTTTGCATGAATACTTTACTTATCTGGTCACATACTTTTTCTTATCTTCTGTTGGCTAAATATTTGTTTAGACAATATCAAGTACAAGTATTTTATTTGCTATGCTTTTGTTTACAGCCTAAATGCTTGTCTTCATTTGTTTATTTACTTACTCTACAGGCTACCTATTCTATTTGTCTACTTTTCTTTAGCTCGCTGAAGATTTGGGGGGGGCTGCAGCTTATATTTGTTTTTTTTTTATGTACATTTGTTTTGGTTTTGTTTACTTGTTTTAGTTATGTTATGTATATATTTCTAACTTAAATTATTTATTTTACTTTAATACAAATTATATTGTATTTCTCTATATATTTATTTTAAATCCATTTACTTGAAATTCAAATGACATTCTAAAATAATATGTTGTTAAAATTTTATTTTATACTTATGCTTTTAATATTTATAAGGTTTATTCTATTTCAAACATTTACTTCTATTTTGACTTAAATTATTTATTAAACCATTTATCAAGATTCAAATCACCTATATATATAATATTTAAAATTAAATGATTTAACCAATTTTAATTTGGATCCGGGGAAACTCGCTACAATTCTCAAATTAAATTAACAAATTTTTATCCAAAAATTTATTAAATTACTCAATTAAATTCAAAAATTCATTAAATTATTTATTTAAATAAATTTAAATTCCGGGGTCGTTACAAACTTCCCCCCTTAAAAGAATTTCGTCCTCGAAATTCGCAGGCACGAAACAAAGACAAAGATAGACAGACAGATTCGATCTCCTATAACTCATCAAACACAAGATACGGATTCCGAATTCAAGTCGGAATATCTCAGAATACATACCAATTTGTCCCTCTTTGGACTTTGGTATTCAAAAGAAATTTGAATAAAATTTCAAATTTGGGTTCAAACCATATCGTTTTATTGATTCAATTCAATTTAGCCTTCATATTCTATTAATCAATTTAATTCAATTTAAAATTTCCAATTTCAAATTCAATAAGTGTCACGACCCTGAAATTTAAATTTATTTAAATTAATAATTAAATGAAATTTTGAATTAAATTTATGATTAAATAAATTTTTGAATAAAAATTGTGAAATCAAATTGATTAAATGGAGCGAGTTTCCCCGATAGCCAAGTATATTCTGTATAAATCTTTTGAGATTAAAATATTGTAAATAGTGTATATGTGAGTATATGTGTGTATATTGAATGTATATATATATATTAGGTATATACGAGCAAATTTAATATATATATATATATATATATTTGAAATTATGGTTAAAGATGGTTTGAGTTTATAAAATAAATATAAGACAATGAATATTAAGTAAATAATGATAATTAATATTTGAACTAGAAATTAAAATTAATATAAGGTAAGTTTTAATAAAAATAGAAGTAGAATATTTGTTAAAATCTAACAACAATTTAAAGTAGAACTTCTTTACATTTCAAAGTAGTAAGATAAATGGAGAAAACAAATAAACATAGAAATTGTCATTTTTAATTCTTGATAGATATATCTCTAGCATACAAAAGTATACCATAGCCTACAACACTTAGAAAACAAAAACTAATACAAGTATGTAAAAGTAAACAAAATAAAGTTGCAGCCACCAAATAAAAACAAATAATGCAAGGATAGAATAAGCAAAAGAAAACAAAGTATATACAAATGAAGAGTTTGCATAAGAAGACAGTAAGATATGTTAAGTAAAGTATGTATGTAGGCTGAGAAACAAAGTATAAAAAGGAAAAGAAGAAATAAACAAAGGTAAAATGTACAAAGCCAAAAATCTCTCAGCCGAAGTTGAACAAGTAAAATAAGTATTATGTGTAACCTGTAAAAGTTTAGAATGCAATGGTAAGTATAAACAAAGTTAAATAGTAAAATATCTATGAATATAAAAATAAAAGGGGACAAGTATAGAGACATAAAGGACTCATGCATTAAATGTTAGCAAAATTTTAGTCAATTCGAATTTGTATAAAATGTTTTCAGCCGCCAAAGAGCTAAGAAAATTTGTATAAATTATGAAACAAGGAAAAATATCCCTGTCCTGTTTTGTACAAACTACATTATAACACCCCTGTACAATGTTTTATCACCCAGTACTAAACAAGTAAACACACTGTAAATTTCATTCCTTTCCATCAACTTCATTTCATTTTCGTTCCATTTCGTCCATTCAAAGCTGAGAAACAACTAAAGTAAACATTATCTTAACAACAACAATCAAACAAGAAGATCTAAACAAAGATCAAAACTGCAATCCAAAGATCTGAAAGCAAATCAACCTGAAGCACGAGAAGAAAAATAACATATATACAGGCTTTGCTTTCTGTTCTCTGTACAACTCTAAGGTGAGCAACCTTTTGTTTTAACCTTGGATTTGTTTATATGACTTGATGTTGTGATTGGTATTATAGTAAAGTGAGTAAACATCACCTTAAAGGCTTTAAGTTAACTGTAAAAATGATTCTTGTTTCATGGCATTGTATATGTTTATCTCTGAATATAGTTTGGTAAATATATATAGATATTCAAGTTGCTCTGCATATTATTCTTCTCTGTTATGGGATACAGGGTAGATTTTCATTCAAACTCCAGTAGTTTCATCTGAGTTATAGTAAAAGCTTCAGTTTTAAAATCAAAACAAGATAATGGAACTAGGTTATTCAAAGCAGATTTAAAACCCAAAGTTGTAAGAAATCATCACTAAGGTTTGTTTACAGGAAATCAAAGGAAAATGTGATGAACCCAAGTATTGTAAAAAGCTAATTCAAGTTAATAGCCTATATTCTTACTGCAAATCATGATTTTTAAGACTAAAACGAAGATTTTTAGTTGGGTATATACAGAGCAGTCCGAGCATGAACACAAATCATTTTATTTCGAATTTCCGATGATCAATCAAATTAGAAATGCCGAAGATTTGTTTATAGCAAGCTTGAACATCAGATACTTCGAGAAAATTATCAAAGAAATTTTTCATTGCGTAAGATTTGAATACGAGATGGATGTAGGGTTTGGGTTTCAAGTTTAGTCACGTCTGTAAAGTGATGAATGCGACTCCTACGCGTGATCGAGCGTCATGAGGGTCTGGTGGAAGGTTGCTGGGTGGGTTGACGTGGTATGGCCGGAGTCACGGCATCGCTGGTGGTCGAGGCGGCGAGTTCGAGGTCGTTTCCAGGTATTGGGTTGATGTGGTCTCGCTGTTTCCAGGTTTCAACAATTTGGCTCGATTTCGAATTCGTGAAGAAACGTCGAGCTGGGCAGTGGGGTTCGTTGACGAGGTCGAGGGTGACTCGTGGGTGGTCGCGAAGTTGGCCGGAGGGGCGGCGAGCTCGTGTGCACGTACACGCGTGCACATTTGTCGTCTGGGTTTGCTGGATTGGGGAAGATGAAGTACAGGGGCTCGAGTTATCTCGTGATATACTCGGGGAAACTGCGTGACGAACACGAAGAACATATAGGGGGACTCGAGTAGAATGATGGAATAGCAGGTCGAAAATACTTAGACGAAATTTTAAGTTGGAAATTTTGGCACTCGGGTAAACTTTTAACAAAACTCGAAGCAAGTAGTCATTTTTCTCGGGGAATACCCGAAGCAGGTCTCGGGTTGTTAATTTCCAGTTTTTATAACTTGAACAAATTTAAGTCAATTTAATTTGTCAACTTATTTTTCTTAAAAAAAATAATGATTGTTGTTAAGTACTAATACGAAATTGTGTGAATAGTTTTTGAAATAATAATATTTCTAAAGTTAATTAAGTTTAATTAAAATGTTTTAAACTTATATTTGAAAAGGGTTTATTTTAATAAAACTAAATTAAGTAATTAAGAAGTTGATTAAATGTCTTAATGTGTTAACTTAAAAGTTAAGTTAATCTTAAAGTGATTAATGAAAGAAATTAATATAAAATCAATTAATAATTCAAGTTAATTAATCAAGTAATTAATGAATGATTAATTAAAGATAATTACTTCGTGAAAGTAATTAAAATTGGATAATAATTAATTAAATGGTAATTAATGAATTCATTTATTGAGGCTCATTAATTTATTAGTAAAGGTTAATTAATTTAAAATAATTTGTAATTAATTAATGTTAATTAACCAAGATTTGTAGTTTATACATAAGTAATCAATCTGGTATAAATTAATTTTAATCAGATATAAATTGACCTTACTTATGAATGTTTGGATTCTATTTAATGTGAATTATTTGATATCCCTGATATATGATGCTTTGTGATACATCCTGATTTATGTTGTGATCTGTAATTTACTTATCTGTGATGTATATATTGTTATATGAATATGCAAACCCCTTGACCCGTAAAACGACACTTGAATTTCGATGCGACAGGGAGTCGGTTTCTAGTTGGTTATCCGAAACCCACATCGAATTGTAATAGTGAATCTTTGTGACTGATAAATTTATTTTATCTATAAATCTATGAATGAAGATAAGCGTTATCGATTATACCGCTTATCGATATATCTGTGATGATTGATGTTGCACTATTGTGTGTAAAACCCCTGGACCACACTTATACACACACAAATATGGATTTCACGTGGAAATCGGTTAAGTCACAGATAATTTAAATTTGATGTTTTTGAAATTGAAATTTTAATTTCAATTGATTTTGAAATTTGGGTTTAAAATAAAAAGTGAAAAGCTTTTGAAATGGAATTTCAAAGATAAAAGTTATTTTGAATAACTTAACCGAGTTTTTGAAAATTTAAATAATTAGATTTAAATTTGAATTCAAGTTTGAAATTAAATCTATGATTTGATAAAAGATGATATAAATGTGTTTGTATGAATTAAACCATTTTAATGTATTAATTTGGGAATTTGAATTTAAACCAAGGATTTCAACTCGTATGAATGAATCAGATTTCCAAATTGAAAACTGTTGTTTTCGAATGATAAAAGCTTTTAGATAAGAAAAGAAATTCCAGTTTAAATTAAAGGAATTTCAAGTGAATTGAAAAATGGATTTTCCAAGTTATGAATGAATTCTTTTTGAAAGCTATGAATCAAATCTGTTATTTTTAACAGATTTAAAATGATGATTTGTTTAACCCATTCGAAATGAAATTGTTTTGAAAACTATAAGTTAAATCTTTGATTTAAAGATTTAACGAGTTAATTAAACTGAAATGGGAATCGATTTGGAAAATTTGTGAAGGAATCTTTGTGAAATTAAGTGAACTTTGTGAATTGAATCTTTTTTGGTTAAAAAGATTAAAATGGTAATTTGTTAAACCATTTGAAAAGAAAGTTTGGGTTTAAGTTGTGACTTAATTGAAATCCCAATATCCGTATGTTTTTAAATATTTCGCTCACTATTCGGGTTAGCCGGGAAAAGACAATTGTGTCATATAACCCATTCCGAATAGTGATACGTCGTATATGGATAGCATTTGAAGACCGGTGTTGAAGACCGGATATTTTTCGAAAATGAAAGGACAACCTGTCGAATGTCTCTGCACTGAGTCGCGCCGGTATAGAGATTTATATCACTCTTTTGTGACGGGAAGTCCGGACGTGATTGGAAATTATCCGGAATTGCAAGGGCTTCGTGAGAAGTGCCTTCGGTTCTGTTCGAACCCGGAACAGACTTGTATGGATACATGTCTGACATTACACTTTGAGATATAAAGCCGATTTCTTTCAAATACATATCTGTTGGTGGCGGAGAATTTATTCTCTTAGCTTAACACCCTTCTCTGAGACGTACGAGCTCAGAGGTTATGTAGTTGAAATTTATCAGCGATATATCCCAATTTGGTAATGTGGCATGCTGAGTGCTGCTGTGTGATGATCAGTGTTTGATCATTTGTGATATGATCATTTGTTTGATCTTATATCTTTGTGATCATAGGTTGATCATTTGTTTGACCCGAAGCAGGGCTTTTTGAGAAAGCGTAGCTTTGTGGACGAGACTTCGTCGAGCCTCACACCCCGGAAATGGTCGAAACAGGAAGGATGCAGCAAGGTTCTAGGGAGTAGCGCCCCTTAGTGTATGTCATTCCTTCTGGATAAAGGTGGTATCATGGTATGGAGCCCAGATACTTAACCTCTGTGGTTGCTGCAAATTTATTACTTTGTGGTTTGTTGGAAATCGGGGATCCTCGGGAAGATCGGTGACGATCGGGGGATGGCATACGCGTGTCAGTAGTTACCTATTTTTGCAGAGGTAACCCGGCCTTGTGTTGGCAGAGATCCGGTTAGGTTCTCGGGTCGTCTATTCCAGGGACGTACCCATCGTGGATAGGAAGTTCCTTAGCCTGACCATTTGTTGGAAATCCAAAGAAACAATACGAGCCTTTACGATTGCAAATTGTAGAACCTGTCTCCTCAGGAGGCAGCTATAGCAGGCATAATATAATGGTACCTATGCTGGCTAAGATTAATATTCTACTTTCGAAATGTTTTCTACACTATGCACTAATAATAATATCAAAAAGATTTGATTTTGCGTAGTAAGCATCTTTGACTATCATAAGAAGAAATCTCCTCCAATTCTGCGTTTGCATTGTGTGTGTGGTGGGAGGTCTTATGGTAGTTTCATTTTCCAAAAGCATTGCGAATTGACTTTAAAAATCTTTTGCTATTTGTTTTAAAGATAAACTGTTTTGTTGCTCACACCAGTCCCATGACTGATCCGGAGTTTATTGTTCCCTTCCTAAACTCTGGGTGCTCATAATTTTCCACACGAGCAGTCTAGAGTTGGGTTTTTCAGATATTCAGGTTTAGTAGATTATCTGGAGCTAGTTCAGTTCTTGGAGTTCATGGACTGACGTTGCTTATCTTGGAGCATTCTATTGGAGACATTCTATTCCGCTGCTGGTGTTATCGTTTTCTTTTCCGCTGCTATTTGTTGTATCATATCTCTGATGTATATTGATATTCATTGTATCATTCTGTTGTATCAGATATTGTATATCAATGTATTATTCTTTTATTCCGCTGTGTTATTTACTTAACTGTGTTATAAGCTCCGGCGAATCGGATTTGAACGGTCGAATCTACGACATTCGAGTACGATGTAAAGTATGGATGTCGATTTTCGAACGCGAAAATCCGAGACGTTACATTTGGTATCAGAGCTAAGGTTGAACTTTAGCTCAGGAGTATAACACGTTAAGTAACTCATTAGAGATAGAGTGAAGTAAACTCTAGAATGAGTAATCCCTAAGATATCAGTCCGAAAGCCTCAGTAAATTCTCTTACTATCCACTGATAGTGAGTATGAGTGCAAGAAGAGGACGAGATAGGGGACAAGGGAATACGACTATAAATGGTCAATACTCTGCAACAGTGGAAACAACTTTCTTATCAATCTTCTTTGACTCGTTTCCAAATTCTTTTGACATCTCCAGAAGAAGTTTCGGTGTGATGATGGCCCTGCGAATCGTTGTAGGAGATTCTTACTTCGTATTTTCATCGGTTTCTTATCAGCCTTTTGAATTTAAACCTTAATGAATTGGAAATTTTTAATTGAATTAAATTGATTAATAGAATATGAAGTTAAAATTTGAATTGTATCAATGAAACGATATCGTTTGAAACCCAATTTTGGAAATTCTATTATAATTTCTCGGGTTGATCGAAGTCCGAAGAGGGACGAATTGGTATGTATTCTGAGATATTCCGACTTGAGTTCGGAATCCGTATCTTGTGTTTGAGGAGCTATAGAAGATCGAATATGTCTATCTCTGTCTTTGTTTCGTGCCTGCGAATTTCGAGGACGAAATTCTTTTAAGGGGGGAAATTTGTCACGACCCTGAAATTTAAATTTATTTAAATTAATAATTAAATGAAATTTTGAATTAAATTTATGATTAAATAAATTTTTGAATAAAAATTGTGAAATCAAATTGATTAAATGGAGCGAGTTTCCCCGATAGCCAAGTATATTCTGTATAAATCTTTTGAGATTAAAATATTGTAAATAGTGTATATGTGAGTATATGTGTGTATATTGAATGTATATATATATATTAGGTATATACGAGCAAATTTAATATATATATATATATATATTTGAAATTATGGTTAAAGATGGTTTGAGTTTATAAAATAAATATAAGACAATGAATATTAAGTAAATAATGATAATTAATATTTGAACTAGAAATTAAAATTAATATAAGGTAAGTTTTAATAAAAATAGAAGTAGAATATTTGTTAAAATCTAACAACAATTTAAAGTAGAACTTCTTTACATTTCAAAGTAGTAAGATAAATGGAGAAAACAAATAAACATAGAAATTGTCATTTTTAATTCTTGATAGATATATCTCTAGCATACAAAAGTATACCATAGCCTACAACACTTAGAAAACAAAAACTAATACAAGTATGTAAAAGTAAACAAAATAAAGTTGCAGCCACCAAATAAAAACAAATAATGCAAGGATAGAATAAGCAAAAGAAAACAAAGTATATACAAATGAAGAGTTTGCATAAGAAGACAGTAAGATATGTTAAGTAAAGTATGTATGTAGGCTGAGAAACAAAGTATAAAAAGGAAAAGAAGAAATAAACAAAGGTAAAATGTACAAAGCCAAAAATCTCTCAGCCGAAGTTGAACAAGTAAAATAAGTATTATGTGTAACCTGTAAAAGTTTAGAATGCAATGGTAAGTATAAACAAAGTTAAATAGTAAAATATCTATGAATATAAAAATAAAAGGGGACAAGTATAGAGACATAAAGGACTCATGCATTAAATGTTAGCAAAATTTTAGTCAATTCGAATTTGTATAAAATGTTTTCAGCCGCCAAAGAGCTAAGAAAATTTGTATAAATTATGAAACAAGGAAAAATATCCCTGTCCTGTTTTGTACAAACTACATTATAACACCCCTGTACAATGTTTTATCACCCAGTACTAAACAAGTAAACACACTGTAAATTTCATTCCTTTCCATCAACTTCATTTCATTTTCGTTCCATTTCGTCCATTCAAAGCTGAGAAACAACTAAAGTAAACATTATCTTAACAACAACAATCAAACAAGAAGATCTAAACAAAGATCAAAACTGCAATCCAAAGATCTGAAAGCAAATCAACCTGAAGCACGAGAAGAAAAATAACATATATACAGGCTTTGCTTTCTGTTCTCTGTACAACTCTAAGGTGAGCAACCTTTTGTTTTAACCTTGGATTTGTTTATATGACTTGATGTTGTGATTGGTATTATAGTAAAGTGAGTAAACATCACCTTAAAGGCTTTAAGTTAACTGTAAAAATGATTCTTGTTTCATGGCATTGTATATGTTTATCTCTGAATATAGTTTGGTAAATATATATAGATATTCAAGTTGCTCTGCATATTATTCTTCTCTGTTATGGGATACAGGGTAGATTTTCATTCAAACTCCAGTAGTTTCATCTGAGTTATAGTAAAAGCTTCAGTTTTAAAATCAAAACAAGATAATGGAACTAGGTTATTCAAAGCAGATTTAAAACCCAAAGTTGTAAGAAATCATCACTAAGGTTTGTTTACAGGAAATCAAAGGAAAATGTGATGAACCCAAGTATTGTAAAAAGCTAATTCAAGTTAATAGCCTATATTCTTACTGCAAATCATGATTTTTAAGACTAAAACGAAGATTTTTAGTTGGGTATATACAGAGCAGTCCGAGCATGAACACAAATCATTTTATTTCGAATTTCCGATGATCAATCAAATTAGAAATGCCGAAGATTTGTTTATAGCAAGCTTGAACATCAGATACTTCGAGAAAATTATCAAAGAAATTTTTCATTGCGTAAGATTTGAATACGAGATGGATGTAGGGTTTGGGTTTCAAGTTTAGTCACGTCTGTAAAGTGATGAATGCGACTCCTACGCGTGATCGAGCGTCATGAGGGTCTGGTGGAAGGTTGCTGGGTGGGTTGACGTGGTATGGCCGGAGTCACGGCATCGCTGGTGGTCGAGGCGGCGAGTTCGAGGTCGTTTCCAGGTATTGGGTTGATGTGGTCTCGCTGTTTCCAGGTTTCAACAATTTGGCTCGATTTCGAATTCGTGAAGAAACGTCGAGCTGGGCAGTGGGGTTCGTTGACGAGGTCGAGGGTGACTCGTGGGTGGTCGCGAAGTTGGCCGGAGGGGCGGCGAGCTCGTGTGCACGTACACGCGTGCACATTTGTCGTCTGGGTTTGCTGGATTGGGGAAGATGAAGTACAGGGGCTCGAGTTATCTCGTGATATACTCGGGGAAACTGCGTGACGAACACGAAGAACATATAGGGGGACTCGAGTAGAATGATGGAATAGCAGGTCGAAAATACTTAGACGAAATTTTAAGTTGGAAATTTTGGCACTCGGGTAAACTTTTAACAAAACTCGAAGCAAGTAGTCATTTTTCTCGGGGAATACCCGAAGCAGGTCTCGGGTTGTTAATTTCCAGTTTTTATAACTTGAACAAATTTAAGTCAATTTAATTTGTCAACTTATTTTTCTTAAAAAAAATAATGATTGTTGTTAAGTACTAATACGAAATTGTGTGAATAGTTTTTGAAATAATAATATTTCTAAAGTTAATTAAGTTTAATTAAAATGTTTTAAACTTATATTTGAAAAGGGTTTATTTTAATAAAACTAAATTAAGTAATTAAGAAGTTGATTAAATGTCTTAATGTGTTAACTTAAAAGTTAAGTTAATCTTAAAGTGATTAATGAAAGAAATTAATATAAAATCAATTAATAATTCAAGTTAATTAATCAAGTAATTAATGAATGATTAATTAAAGATAATTACTTCGTGAAAGTAATTAAAATTGGATAATAATTAATTAAATGGTAATTAATGAATTCATTTATTGAGGCTCATTAATTTATTAGTAAAGGTTAATTAATTTAAAATAATTTGTAATTAATTAATGTTAATTAACCAAGATTTGTAGTTTATACATAAGTAATCAATCTGGTATAAATTAATTTTAATCAGATATAAATTGACCTTACTTATGAATGTTTGGATTCTATTTAATGTGAATTATTTGATATCCCTGATATATGATGCTTTGTGATACATCCTGATTTATGTTGTGATCTGTAATTTACTTATCTGTGATGTATATATTGTTATATGAATATGCAAACCCCTTGACCCGTAAAACGACACTTGAATTTCGATGCGACAGGGAGTCGGTTTCTAGTTGGTTATCCGAAACCCACATCGAATTGTAATAGTGAATCTTTGTGACTGATAAATTTATTTTATCTATAAATCTATGAATGAAGATAAGCGTTATCGATTATACCGCTTATCGATATATCTGTGATGATTGATGTTGCACTATTGTGTGTAAAACCCCTGGACCACACTTATACACACACAAATATGGATTTCACGTGGAAATCGGTTAAGTCACAGATAATTTAAATTTGATGTTTTTGAAATTGAAATTTTAATTTCAATTGATTTTGAAATTTGGGTTTAAAATAAAAAGTGAAAAGCTTTTGAAATGGAATTTCAAAGATAAAAGTTATTTTGAATAACTTAACCGAGTTTTTGAAAATTTAAATAATTAGATTTAAATTTGAATTCAAGTTTGAAATTAAATCTATGATTTGATAAAAGATGATATAAATGTGTTTGTATGAATTAAACCATTTTAATGTATTAATTTGGGAATTTGAATTTAAACCAAGGATTTCAACTCGTATGAATGAATCAGATTTCCAAATTGAAAACTGTTGTTTTCGAATGATAAAAGCTTTTAGATAAGAAAAGAAATTCCAGTTTAAATTAAAGGAATTTCAAGTGAATTGAAAAATGGATTTTCCAAGTTATGAATGAATTCTTTTTGAAAGCTATGAATCAAATCTGTTATTTTTAACAGATTTAAAATGATGATTTGTTTAACCCATTCGAAATGAAATTGTTTTGAAAACTATAAGTTAAATCTTTGATTTAAAGATTTAACGAGTTAATTAAACTGAAATGGGAATCGATTTGGAAAATTTGTGAAGGAATCTTTGTGAAATTAAGTGAACTTTGTGAATTGAATCTTTTTTGGTTAAAAAGATTAAAATGGTAATTTGTTAAACCATTTGAAAAGAAAGTTTGGGTTTAAGTTGTGACTTAATTGAAATCCCAATATCCGTATGTTTTTAAATATTTCGCTCACTATTCGGGTTAGCCGGGAAAAGACAATTGTGTCATATAACCCATTCCGAATAGTGATACGTCGTATATGGATAGCATTTGAAGACCGGTGTTGAAGACCGGATATTTTTCGAAAATGAAAGGACAACCTGTCGAATGTCTCTGCACTGAGTCGCGCCGGTATAGAGATTTATATCACTCTTTTGTGACGGGAAGTCCGGACGTGATTGGAAATTATCCGGAATTGCAAGGGCTTCGTGAGAAGTGCCTTCGGTTCTGTTCGAACCCGGAACAGACTTGTATGGATACATGTCTGACATTACACTTTGAGATATAAAGCCGATTTCTTTCAAATACATATCTGTTGGTGGCGGAGAATTTATTCTCTTAGCTTAACACCCTTCTCTGAGACGTACGAGCTCAGAGGTTATGTAGTTGAAATTTATCAGCGATATATCCCAATTTGGTAATGTGGCATGCTGAGTGCTGCTGTGTGATGATCAGTGTTTGATCATTTGTGATATGATCATTTGTTTGATCTTATATCTTTGTGATCATAGGTTGATCATTTGTTTGACCCGAAGCAGGGCTTTTTGAGAAAGCGTAGCTTTGTGGACGAGACTTCGTCGAGCCTCACACCCCGGAAATGGTCGAAACAGGAAGGATGCAGCAAGGTTCTAGGGAGTAGCGCCCCTTAGTGTATGTCATTCCTTCTGGATAAAGGTGGTATCATGGTATGGAGCCCAGATACTTAACCTCTGTGGTTGCTGCAAATTTATTACTTTGTGGTTTGTTGGAAATCGGGGATCCTCGGGAAGATCGGTGACGATCGGGGGATGGCATACGCGTGTCAGTAGTTACCTATTTTTGCAGAGGTAACCCGGCCTTGTGTTGGCAGAGATCCGGTTAGGTTCTCGGGTCGTCTATTCCAGGGACGTACCCATCGTGGATAGGAAGTTCCTTAGCCTGACCATTTGTTGGAAATCCAAAGAAACAATACGAGCCTTTACGATTGCAAATTGTAGAACCTGTCTCCTCAGGAGGCAGCTATAGCAGGCATAATATAATGGTACCTATGCTGGCTAAGATTAATATTCTACTTTCGAAATGTTTTCTACACTATGCACTAATAATAATATCAAAAAGATTTGATTTTGCGTAGTAAGCATCTTTGACTATCATAAGAAGAAATCTCCTCCAATTCTGCGTTTGCATTGTGTGTGTGGTGGGAGGTCTTATGGTAGTTTCATTTTCCAAAAGCATTGCGAATTGACTTTAAAAATCTTTTGCTATTTGTTTTAAAGATAAACTGTTTTGTTGCTCACACCAGTCCCATGACTGATCCGGAGTTTATTGTTCCCTTCCTAAACTCTGGGTGCTCATAATTTTCCACACGAGCAGTCTAGAGTTGGGTTTTTCAGATATTCAGGTTTAGTAGATTATCTGGAGCTAGTTCAGTTCTTGGAGTTCATGGACTGACGTTGCTTATCTTGGAGCATTCTATTGGAGACATTCTATTCCGCTGCTGGTGTTATCGTTTTCTTTTCCGCTGCTATTTGTTGTATCATATCTCTGATGTATATTGATATTCATTGTATCATTCTGTTGTATCAGATATTGTATATCAATGTATTATTCTTTTATTCCGCTGTGTTATTTACTTAACTGTGTTATAAGCTCCGGCGAATCGGATTTGAACGGTCGAATCTACGACATTCGAGTACGATGTAAAGTATGGATGTCGATTTTCGAACGCGAAAATCCGAGACGTTACAATAAGGTTTAAATCAAAAAGCTGATAAGAAACCGATTAAGATACGAGGTAAAAATTTTCTACAACGATTCGTAGAGCCATCATCACACTGAAACTTCTTCTTGTAGCTGATACGAAACAATGAAAAGAATTTGGAAACGAATCAAAGAAGATTGATAAGAAAGTTTGTTTCCACTGTTGCAGGGTATTGACCATTTATAGTCGTATTTCCCTGTCCCCTATCTCGTCTTCTTCTAGCACTCATATCTACTATCAGTGGATAGTAAGAGAATTTACTGAGACGTTCAGACGGATATCTTAAGGATACACTCATTCTAGAGTTTACTTCACTCTATCTCTAATGAGCTACTTAACCTGTTATACTCCTGAGCTAAAGTTCAACCTTAGCTCTGATACCAAATGTAACGATACGGATTTTCGCGTTCGAAAATCGACATCCATACTTTACATCGTACTCGAATGTCGTAGATTCGAGCGTTCAAATCCGAGTCGCCGGAGCTTATAACACAGTTAAGTAAATAACACAGCGGAAGAAATGAATAATACATTGATATATAATATCTGATACAATATCCAGATACAATGATGATACAATGAATATCTATATACATCAGAGATATGATACAAGAAATAGCAGCGGAAAAGAAAACGATAACATCAGCAGCGGATAATCTCCATCTTCAAAGCGCCAATCCATAAATAGCTCGAACTCCCAATAACGAGGCACAAAGATAAGCAAGTGCAGTCCGATCCAAAGACTGAACTAGCTCCAGATAATCTACTAAATCTGAATATCTGAAAAACCAAACTCTAGACTGCTCGTGTAGAAAATTTTTGAGCATCCAGAGTTTAGGAAAGAAACAATAAACTCCGGATCAGTCATGGGACTGGTGTGAGCAACAAAAACAGTTTATCTTTAAAAACAACTAGCAGAGAGTTTTAAAGTCAATTCGCAATGCTTTTGGAAAATGAAACTACCATAAGACCTCCCACCACACACACAATGCAAACGCAGAATTGGAGGAGATTTCTTCTTATGATAGTCAAAGATGCTTACTACGCAAAATCAAATCATTTTTGATATTATTATTAGTGCATAGTGTAGAAAAAATTTCGAAAGTAGAATATAAATCTTAGCCAGCATAGACATTTCGCACTTATGCCTACTATAGCTACCATGTTCAATAGCAGGTTACCACCACATTCCATGGCAGGTAATACAACTAAAACCGTACAGGGCTTGTATTGTTTTGTTTGGATTTCCAACAAATGGTCAGGCTAAGGAACTTCCTATTCCACGAAAGAAACGCCTCTGGCGGGACGTTCCGAGAACCAACTGTTCTCTGCCAAACAAGGCCGGCAACCCCTTTTCCCAAGGGATAAAAGAAACCTCAGATATGCCACCCCCGGTCCTTTGGGACCTTTATCCGAGCGCTCGATAACCAACATCACACATCATAAAGAAAGTGTATCCACATGAGTAAGTATCTGGGCTCCATACCATGATACTACCCTTTTCCAGAAGGAATGGTCATACCCTAGGGGAGCTACCCCTGAAAACCTTGCCGCACAATTCCTGTTTCGACCATTACCGGGTTGTGAGGCTCGATGAAGTCTCGTCCACAAAGCTACGCTTTTTCAAAAAAAAGCCACGCTTTGGGTCAACAGATGATCAACCTATGATCACAAAGATAAATGATCAAACAAATGATCATATCACAAATGATCAAACACTGATCATCACACAGCAACACTCAGCATGCCACATTACCAAATTGGGATATATCGCTGATAACTTCAACTACATAACCTCTGAGCTCGTACGTCTCAGAGAAGGGTGTTAAGCTAAGAGAATAAATTCTCCGCCACCAACAGAAATGTATTTGAAAGAAATCGGCTTTATATCTCAAAGTGTAATGTCAGACATGTATCCATATAAGTCTGTTCCGGGTTCGAACAGAACCGAAGGCACTTCTCACGAAGCCCTTGCAAATCCGGATAATTTCCAATCACGTCCGGACTTCCCATCACAAAAAGAGTGATATAAATCTCTATACCGGGGACCAGTCGATGCAGAGACATTCGATGAGTTGTCCTTTCGTTTTCGAAAATATCCGGTCTTCATCACCGGTCTTCAAATGCTATCCATATACGACGTATCACTATTCGGAATGGGTTATACGACCCAAAGGTCCTTTCCCGGCTAACCCAAATAGTGAGCGAAATATTTAAAACATATGGATATGAGATTTCAATTAAGTCACAACTTATTACCCAAAATCTTTCTTCAAATGGTTTAACCAATTACCATTTCAAATCTTTAAACAAAAAGATTCATTTTAAACAACCTTCAACGGTTTAAACACTTTCCACATTTTAGTCTTTTAAATAAAAGATTCATTCACAGATTTTCCAAATTAATTCTCATTTCAATTTGATTAACTCGTTAAATCTTTAAAACAAAGATTTAACTTATAGCTTTCAAAACAATTTCATTTCGAAGGGTTTAAATAAATCGTCATTTTGAATCTGTTAAAGATAACAGATTCAATTCATAACTTTCAAAAAGAATTCATTCATAAATTGGAAAACCATTTTCAATTCAAACTTGAAATTCCTTTAACTAAACTGGAATTTCATTTTCTATCTGAAAGCTTTTATTCCTTTAAAACAAACAGTTTTCATTTTGGAAATCTGATTCATTTATACGAGTTAAAGTTCTTCGGTTAAATCCAAATTCTCAAACAATACTTTTAAAATGGTTTAAATTCATACAAACACATTTATATCATCTTTAACCGTAATTTCAAATCATAGGATTCAATTTCAACTTAAATTCAAATTTAAATCAAATTATTTAAATTTTCAAAACTCGATTAAGTTATTCAAAATAACTTTTAGATTCGAAATTCCATTTCAAAAGCTTTTCACTTTTAAACCCAAATTTCAAATTTCAAAATCAATTGAAATAAAAATTTCAATTTCAAAAACAGCAGATTTAAATTATCTGTGACTTAACCGATTTCCACGTGAAATCCATATTTGTGTGTGTAAAAGTGTAGTCCAGGGGTTTCACACACAATAGTGCAACATCAATCATCACAGATATATCGATAAGCGGTATAATCGATAACGCTTATCTTCATTCACAGATTCATAGATAAAATAAATATATCAGTCACAAAGATTCACTATTACAATTCGATGTGGGTTTCGGATAACCAACTGGAATTCGACTCCCTGTCGCATCGAAGTTCAAGTGCCGTTTTACGGGCCAAGGGTTTTCACATATATGCATAGTAATATATCATAGAAACAGAAATATCACAGATCACGACATAAATCAGGACGTATCACAAAGCATCATATATCAGGGATATCAAACAATTCATATCATTCAACAGAATCCAAACATTCATAAGTAAGGTCAATTTATATCTGATTAAATTAAATTTGATTAGTCACTAATCCTGGTTAATTAACATTTACTAATTCAAATTTTATTTTAATTAATTTTTAATTATAAACTTCACCAATTAATTGATTATCTTCAATTAATAAATTAACCTTTAATTTATTACCATTTAATTAATTATCCTTTCTTATAAATTAATTAGCTTTAAATTTATAATTAATTGACCTTTAGTTAATTTTAAATCATTCATCAATATAAAATTTACTTAACTTTTAAGTTAACACATTAAAACATTTAATCAACTTCTTAATTACTTAATTAAGTTTTATTTAAAATAAACCCTTTTCAAATATAAGTTTAAAACATTTAAATTTCTATTTTAACATTCAAAATTGTTAAAACTTTTAAACTTATGAACTTAAATTTATTTCAAAACTAAGATTCAAATTTAGATTTGAATCAGATTACCACTATGATTTAACTTTGTTTAAATCGTTTCTTTACATTTCAAACTCCAATTTAAATTCAAATTCCTTAACGCTTGTAATTATTAACGCAATTTAAAACTCTAAAACTTGATCTATTCACAAACTAAGTTTTAAGACAAACTTGAATTTATTATTTAAACATTGATTTAAATCTGGTATGCAAATCTAAGTTTTCATTTGAATTTGTTTATAACAAAATTCTTGCTACCAGGTTTTACAAGTCTGGAACAAACCATATGCTCGAGACAACCCTCACCGCTTCGAGTCATCCCCTTCAAAATCTCGAGTGTTGCTTCGAGTTGCTCGTCCAATTTACCCGAGGCACAATCCCAGGTACGCAACTTTTTCTTCTTCTAATTTTTCTTTAAAACTAAATTTTGTTTTTACCCTTTTTTTTTAAAACCTGTTTCGCTATCAAACAATTCAAGCCTAGTAAAATACTCGAGCCCAATCTACGTTTCCACGAGTCACTCATGAGAATTCAAGAAAACGACTTCGAGTTCAGCTCCTTCTCAAATTCGTCTCTGCCGATATATCCCTGTGCACGTGTACATCGCCGCTGGCGATGTTCCGGCACTACCACTTCGTCGAGCAAGTCGCCACTTCTTCCCAGATCAAACTCCAACCATTCGAACTTTGCCGTAGACTCGAAATCGAAATCGAGTCACAAAACGAAACCTGGAACAACTAGCCCCATCACCACCCACTCCTGTCATCATCTCGTTTTCACCCCTCCAACCACCAGAAAATGCGAGACTTCGGCCACGACCTCGTCGCTATGCCTTCTATCATTCCCCAAAGCCACGTCAGACTCGGTGCCACGATGACGTCGCCGCAATCACATTTCCAGCCTCGACCCATTCTAGGGTTTAAAACCCAAATCGACTAATACCCGGTGCCACCGCGATCAGCCGCCACTACCTCCATTTTTGCCAAACACTCCGATCACCACCCTAGCCTTGACAAAAACCCAGACCACTCAGATCGCTTAGATCATTAGAAAACACTCATAAACTAATTTCCGGTCAACCTCGAAAAGCATCTCCAATACTACACTAAAAATCATGATTTTCTTTTTAAAATTCCTAATTACAGATAAGAATTCAAATTATAAACTTGAATTGATATTTTAAAATGTTTGAAATTTCACTTATATTAACCATTGACTGTTCTTAAGTGTTTTTACAGAGCAGTTCTATCTTATTAACTCAAGTTCAGATTTTTAAAATTGTTTTATGATCAAACAAACCTATCTTGTCTAGATACTAAATCCTATCAATCAATGGATTAAGAAGAGATGATTTTTGAATCAATCCAGAGTTAGAAATCTAGTTACAGAGGTATTACTGATGAACAACATGCAGGCATCACTGAATTGCATACATATATATATATACATAAACATCGTCATTTCAGACATAAGCAACTTTATGAATATACTTAAGCAAGTTTGAATTAAAGTTACTCACTTGGTCAAAAACAAGGAAGTCTGGAAAAAACAAAGTTGCTCACCTGGGTTTTTAAATGGACAGAGCACCATTGAAAATGAAAAAGCTTGTAAACTTTAAAACTTGGAATTGCCTTCATTTGTCTTTGATTTTAAAACTTGCATTTCTTATCAACTGGAATGCTTGAAAACAGAGCCTGCCTTGATTCCAGGTTAAAGCTTAAATTTTCAAACTGAAAATGTTTCTTGTTTCTAGTTCTTTGATTTGTTTTCTGTTTTGATGTTGGTTTTGGTTTGAAGTTTGTTTGTGTTTTAGAGGAGATGATGTTTTCTTCATATATTCTCAGTTCGAACTGAAATGAGGAGGGATAGTAAATGAAATTGAGTTGTACAGGGTATTGTTACCTTTGCTTTGTACTAAAGTTATGGCATTCATTAATTGCTAGAGCATGTTGCATTAAATGCTTTGCTGGTTTGATGCATTTCGAGTTGACCTTGGTTTGTTGTTAGAGATGTTTGCATGAATACTTTACTTATCTGGTCACATACTTTTTCTTATCTTCTGTTGGCTAAATATTTGTTTAGACAATATCAAGTACAAGTATTTTATTTGCTATGCTTTTGTTTACAGCCTAAATGCTTGTCTTCATTTGTTTATTTACTTACTCTACAGGCTACCTATTCTATTTGTCTACTTTTCTTTAGCTCGCTGAAGATTTGGGGGGGGGCTGCAGCTTATATTTGTTTTTTTTTTATGTACATTTGTTTTGGTTTTGTTTACTTGTTTTAGTTATGTTATGTATATATTTCTAACTTAAATTATTTATTTTACTTTAATACAAATTATATTGTATTTCTCTATATATTTATTTTAAATCCATTTACTTGAAATTCAAATGACATTCTAAAATAATATGTTGTTAAAATTTTATTTTATACTTATGCTTTTAATATTTATAAGGTTTATTCTATTTCAAACATTTACTTCTATTTTGACTTAAATTATTTATTAAACCATTTATCAAGATTCAAATCACCTATATATATAATATTTAAAATTAAATGATTTAACCAATTTTAATTTGGATCCGGGGAAACTCGCTACAATTCTCAAATTAAATTAACAAATTTTTATCCAAAAATTTATTAAATTACTCAATTAAATTCAAAAATTCATTAAATTATTAATTTAAATAAATTTAAATTCCGGGGTCGTTACAATATTATTTTAAAATTTAGTTAATGAAATAAAATTTGGATATATATATTTATGGAACTTAATAAAATGATTTAAATTGATAATTTGAAATGATAATACTTGATTTATCATTTATTGTTCTACAAATGAATCTATAAATAGTTGTTTATAAATTGATTTGGGAACTCAAATGAATTTAAAACAAGAATTTGAGAATTTAAATTCTGATTATTTCAAACTTTGGTTTAAAGTTTTAAAAAGGGATATATCATTTAAAGTATTTTCAAATAGAATCTGTTTCCAAAGAATTTTAAACTGCTCTTCTCTATGTCGCTGGAAAATAACTTCGGTGATGATCGCGACATCATCGACGTTCATTTTCGAGTTTCGAAGTTAAGAGACTGTTCTGTAGTCTTGCTATAGTTTTGTTTTGGGGAATTTAATTGATTTGAATTTCTAAAATATGACTTGATATATGATTTAAATTTGATTTGATAAGTTATGTACATACATTTATTTATCTCTAAATGGTTTGAAGAAATCGGAAATTTAATTCTTAAATTCAATTATAAAAAGAAAATCAAAATTTTGGAAAATGATCCAAACTTGAGATAATTGAATTGGAAAGTTTTATTTGTATAATACACCATTGCATTTCATTATAACTTACCTTAATTTTTATAAGTTAACGATGTAACTGGATAATATACAATATAAAAAGATTTTATAAATAAAATTTAAGTGTATAACATTTATTATAACCACTCAAAATTTATTTAACATAGGTGATAAAATATATTGAGAGGATAAAATTAATTTTAATTAGGAATAAAGAGTAATTAAATTTTTTAAGTACATTATGAGTATAATGAATAATGAATTTGCAAATCCATGATTTTTGAAATTGTTAGTTTAAGAAAAATTGGATGATAAGGTAATGAAATTAGAGATAGTTAAGATTTATTTAACTTGTGTAAAATTAATTATCAATTTAAGATGAAACCATGGAAATTTCAAACCTATTATCTTATTTTGTTTTTCAAACTTATTATCTTGTTTTCAAACTGTCTGTTAGTTGTCCTTATTTTCCTTATCGTACTACAGACTGGTATAGGTATCTTTCTATAATCTTTATGTTTAGAAATCTTTCTATAATCTTTAATAATCTTTGGTACTTATTTTAACCTGAGCATTGCTTGCCATCCACCTTGTTAAACATACCTATAACAACAGTTATCAGGTATAGTTTCAATCTTCTTATCATCTTGTCTTAATCTTATTTCACTCAATCTTTTTGTGCTTTCCCGTACCTCATTCCTTTTCGGGGACGAAAAGTTTTGAGTGGGGAAGAGTGTAACAACCCTAGATTTTGGCCTATATTATTAAATGTGACTTTATTTTATTTTTGAAACTATTTTTAACTTGTTTGATTTCAAACATTTCATTTTTAAAATAAATGTTAATTATTATGTGAACTATAATTTCAAACTAGTATAAATTGGTTATTTTACTGAAAAGTGAATTTCTGGTCAAACCATTCAAACTTTGACTTTTAAACTTCAAATTTAAATTATTTTAAAATCTTAAATTTTATCTTTTATTATGAAAATAGATGTAATAACTTGAACACTACTTTTCGTTTCGTTGAAAATGGAGTTAAACAGTGAAAGTTATGTATATTTCAATATTGACTGCAATTTGTTTATTCTGCAATTTTGTTATTTTTAAATTGTATAAATTATATTTTTATTGTCATATTTCATTTTAATCTTGGTCAATATGTTATTTTATGAATATTTTGACTTTAAAATATTTTTAAACTGATAATAGGGTTTTTCCAAAATTTACTGTAATTATTCCCTATTTTTAAAAGGCTGTTTTCTATTCTTCTACTAATTTCTTCATTTAAATCTTTTTTTAAATTAAAATTTATATATTTATTTGTGAATGCATTTTTACTTTTATGTTTTTATCTTTGTTATAAATATTTTTACAAGTCCATATAAATTTTCCAAAGTTCATTCTGTTTATTCTCCATTTTTGTAGACTAGGTTTGCAATTTTGCGCTATTTTCTTATTTTAACCTTATATAATTAATAAATATTTTTATATATTTTATATTTTGTTATATTTTCGAATTTGTAACTGAATTTATTATTATTTTCAGTAAGGTAAACTTATATGAATAAATTAAGGAAATTTGAAAGGTTTTAAAAGCTTTTGAAACGTAAAGTCATTTCACCTCCTAAGTCGTTTCACCTCCTAAGTCGTTTCACCTCCTAAGTCGTTTCTTTTACCATTTCCTCATTTACTCCTCTTTAGTCGTTCAAATCTTTTCTTTCCATCCACTGCACTTCATAATTCACGTACACATTTACTTCACATTTCATTTCTAGAAAGAAATGTATGCAAATATATGGCTTGGAGAAATTTAAGAGGCATACGTTTCATTGTTTAAACACTGTCTTTTCATTTGCATTTAGGAATAAATGATATATTGATTTGGGTTTGGATTTAAATGATTTCTATATTTTATTTATTTATTTTTTTCCTATGTTTAGTTCCCTAACTTTTATTTTTTTATTTTTATTTGTATAAACTTTGAATATATTCATTTGAGTTTTGATGGGTTTTCTTTTTAATAATAGCTTAGAAATTGCAAGAGATATAGGTTACTTGTTTGTTTATTTGTTGCCTTTTCCTTTCCCTTGCCTTTCCATTTGCATAACCAATTACTACCCACATTCATTAACCATGAATTCTTCTCATAAGTCATGTAAGTATTGTTCCTCAAACTCCTCTTTTCGTTGCATGCAAACAAAGGAAAAAAAATTAATAAATACATCCAGTTATTTGTTGCCATTTTATTTCCCAAACCATTCAAACTCCTACCTTAAATTGCCTTGCCACTTTATTGATTTAGTCGTTTACCATTTGCTTAGCCATGTATTACTCCCATCAAATTTCACGCAAAATATTTCCCAACATTTCCTTCCTCGTTTGACTCTTTTGATTTAATGATCTTTGCATACGTTTCTTTTATTAATAGGAATTAAATCCCCTTTATTATTTTCTTACCATTTATTCTCATAGACATTTTCCCATCACCCTAGCCGCCTATTACTCTTACAAATCACGTACAAATATTCTAATCTCACATCTCATTCTCATTTTAAATTTATAGATCTAAATATCCATGGCTTCTTCTTCCTCTCCTTTTTTTCTTCTTTTTCTTTCTTTTTTCTTTTTCTTTCTTTGTTTCCTTCATGAATAGGCTCGGCCTCTACCTCCTATTCCTAACCCCATCACCACCTCCATCACCACTTGCATAAGATAGAGCAAGGTTATGCCATCTTATCTCAATCATTTTCATTGTTTATTTCATCTAATCTTTTGTACTAAATATACTTATGTATTTTGTATTTGTTTGTGTACATAAGTTGAAATCTTAGCTCTCCTATCACTCAAGTTTGGATCGTGCTTTGTCGTGCCTCTTGTGTTTTCCGGAGTTTGATCTTTGTGTTTGAATTGTTGTCTTCGGCTTTAAAAAGGTAAGTAAATCTCACAAGACATATATACTTATACAAATGTGAATTGACACCATTTGAATGTGTAGAACTATTATGTGATGTTATAACTGCCTGTGATCAGTTATATATGATGTTAAATTGTTAATTTACCTGTCATCTTATCTGTTACTGTTATATGATGCTATTCTGTTCATTTATATCTGTTTATCACACTACAAGTTCCCTGTAGATTAGATTCACTATGGGTTGAAATGATACATACCCGAACGGACTTTAGAATAGGGAAAAATCGTTATGGGCTGAAATGATAGGCCTGAGCGGTTTTTATACATTTCATATTACTTGGGATTGTGGGTTTGAAATGATAGAACCCGGATTTTTCTTTTTAAACTGCGGATTGAAATGATACATATCTGTATCACTTGACATAGGTTAGAAAACTATATACAGGCCCGTGGTTATTTTATAAAGTGTTTTAGATATTTTTAAGTATTTTAAAAAAATAAATTTATGAAATTTGATTTAAATAGATTTTGAAATGTTTTAAAATAAAGAAATTATGATTTTTCTATGTGTTAAAAATGTAATTAATGAATGGTTTAACTGGATTTTTGAAATATAACTTAAGTTTGGAAATTTGGAATTTTGATTTAAAATGACATTTAAGTTATATGAATAAAATGGAAATTTAATTATATTGGAAATTGGTAAATATGATAATTTGATTAAATTTGAATTTAAGCAATTTATTAAAGCATTATTGATTTTTCTATGAATTTAAGTGCTTAAATAAATGAATGTTTAAAAGTGATCTTTTAAAATATAACTTGACTTGGAAATGTGAAATTTGGTTTTAATTAAAGGTTTAAGTTAATTAAATAAAATTGGAAATTTAGTTAAATTTGTGAAATGGAAATTTAAATTTGAAGTGTTGAGTTTATTTGTTGAAATGTGAAGATTGGAAACTTTTACACTTAAATTTATTAAGTAAATTGTTGAAAATTGGATTTAATTATAAGAAATTTATTGTGAAAAAAATATATATGTTAAATGATGTGTTAATGAACATTTTTAATGTGAAAAATATGATTTTGAAATGATTAAATGATTTAAAATAAAGTTTATTATTTGCTGGAAATACACTAAAATCTGGAATTAACTTTTAATAGCATTCAGAGATGTTATAGTTTCATAATTGAACTAAAATTGTGTAAAAAGAGCAATTATAGCATTTCTGAAATGCTGTAGTTGCTGTGGTTGAACTTATAGGCTAATATTGAACTCAGGTCTATTATAACATTCTCTGGAAAAGCTATAGTGGTCTGCAGTCTTTGCTAAAATCAAATAAAAACTTTGTTTTGAAATCTGAGTTACCGCAACACTTCTGAAATGTTGTCTTTTCTGTTTTGAACTATAATTTAACTAAAAACTGAGTTTTAACAGCAGTTTTAAATGCTGTCTTTGCTGAATAAAAATGTTTTCAAGTATAACTTATAACAGCTTTATCTAAATGCTGCGAAAGGCTTAAATTTTAATAATTATGGTTTTTGACTTAGTAAACGAACTCAGAATGGTTTGAAACTTTGGAAATTTGAATACTTGATTTGAGAGTATAATAATTACACTTTTAAAAGGTTTAAATGAATTCATTTGATTGGAATATAAACTATTTAAAGGTGATTTGAATTGAAAATGAATGAATGATATCTTTGAATTTAAAAGGTATTTAAAGTTGAATATTTGGATTTGAACTCTAATGATATATTTTTGAATTGGTTTTGAATGGATATGTTTTGGGTTTGAAAGTATGTATTATTTTGAAATAAATGATATGATTTTGAAATGGTTTAAAGGATGTATTTTGATTTGAAACATAAACTACTTTGAAATTTATAACCACGGGTTATAATAACGATTGGTTGTTAAAGAGACCGGGATCGGATATGGACATACTCTCTGTCGATACCGAAAACCATTTTGACAACTGTGTACGCGGTGGAGTTTCCAGAATGAAGTAGGATGGTGGCGACGATCCTAAGGTATATATGTAGACCCGACTCACGTGAGTTGTCATAAGGTGGCTAAAACAGGAGCGATCTCGAACCAGTGAAGTAGCACCTCTTATCGGACGCACTTCTTCGATACCATTCTATTACTTTGTGATTTTTGGTGGCCACCCTTGATTTGGGAGTGTTGTTCGAGGTGAAGCGGTAGTGGCTGCTATGCGTTCCATCAGTCCGTGTGCGTAATTGGTATATCTACCCTGGCATTGCCTTCTGTGCCGTGTCACCTACCATATCGAGCTTTACTACGATTTGTGATTTCTCCCTTTGCCTGTGGAGTATCGAGGGTAGCCCCCATTTTTGGGAGTATGCTAATACTGGATAGACTACTGGGACTATTACGTGTTAAGGTGGAAAATGTAAAGCCTTAATGCTATTTAAAAGTATGTTTATTTTATATTAGACATTATTATAATAGAGAATATTACTACATAGTAGATAGTTTAATGGATCCTTAAAGAATGGGCGATCCCAAGCATTCTTTAAGTTACTTGTACCTTTATTACATTTCACTTGAGTTGGTTTACATTGTATAAGTATGTATGTCCTGACTCGAGTGTTTGTATTTTTATTTACGCTCGGGTCAGCCTGAGTTATTCACAGATTTGGATTTCCGCTCTCTTGGAGATTTGAATCGCTGGAGATTATCTGCTTGTCTTGTCCTATCTATTTCAGTTCTGCTGTTCTATTCAGCTTGTACTTGGTTATTTTATTGAGACATCTATTGTACTATATTTCACTGTTACATCTTATGTAACTCTGATATATTTATATAGTAGCTTCATGAACTACTATTTCTTTTACTTCCGCTGCACTTCTTACTCTGTGTCTGTGATCTGTGATTTTTTATTTACTGTATATTCTGAGATTTGCCAAATTTTATTTACAACGCGGTATTTTGAGCAATTGAAGTCCAACATGTGCGGATGCGAATGGTTGAAAATATCGGGTCGTTACAAGTATATCACTGATAACCTTCAACTACATAACCTCCGAGCTCGTACGTCTCAGAGAAGGGTGTTAAGCTAAGAGAATAAATTCTCCGGCACCAAAGCAGAAATGTATTTGAAAGAAATCGGCTTTATATCTCAAAGTGTAATGTCAGACATACAACCATACAAGTCTGTTTCGGGTTTGAACAGAACCGAAGGTACTTCCGAAGAAGCCCTTGCAAATCTGGATAATTTCAAATCACGTCCGGACTTCCCATCGCAAAGGGTGATCAAATCTCTATATCGGGGACTAGTCGATGCAGAGACATTCGTCGAGTTGTCCTTTCGTTTTCGAAAATATCTGGTCTTCACCACCGGTCTCCAAATGCAATCCATATACGACGTATCATTATTTGGAATGGGTTATATGACACAAAGTCCTCTCCCGGCTAAACCAAATAATGAGCGCAATATTAAAAACATATGGATATTGGGATTTCAATTAAGTCACAATTTATTACCCAAAATTTCTCTTTCAAATGGTTTAAACAAATTACCATTTTAATCTTTTACATAAAAAGATTTATTTAACAAAGTTCACCCAGTTTCACAAAGATCCATTTATAGATTTTCAAATCGATTTCCATTTCAATTTGGATTAACTCGTGTAACAGCCCGATATTTTAAACGAAATTTTAATTAAAAATAAAACATTTCGAAATATTGATTTAAATATAAAGTGTAGAAATTTGTGTGAAACGGAAATTTAAACTTTACATTTTTTTTTTCTTTCGTATATTTATATCCGTTCTTAACTTTATATTTAACAATCAAAATTTTATTAATTGATGATAATAGCTATTTTATTTTAGTGTGAAATGGTAAGTTATTTTATTTAAAGAAACGTTATCATTTTTTTATTTATTAAATAAAAGAAACAAGTAACGGCTGTACGTTACTTTGGGCGTTACACTTTACGTTCGTTGTTCTTTGTCCATTTGATCTTTTCTTGCGTTAATAGTGCTATTTCAGCTGTATATTTTCAGTTTGAAAATTTCAATAAAATCTTGCATTGAATTGTGTGCGTGAGAATCATTCCATTCCCCTTTATCTTCCTTACGTTTCGTTCAAACTTAATAATATTCTTTGCCTACCGTTCAACTCTATTTACTGCCTTAATTTGCCTACAGTTCAAAAACTTTTCGTTGCCTTCTTTCTACAAAAGTAGACAGCTGTTCATTTTCTATTGTTCAAATCTTCATTTCTCAAAAAGCTTTCTTTGTAGCTTTTGTTTCAAATCTCGTGAGCCCCAAAAAGGTAAGCATACTTTCTTCTTTTATATATTTTTTGTTTTGGCTGCTTGCTGTTTGCTTCACTCTTTGACTCCCTGAACCCATACGAGACCACCACACCACGCCTATTTGCCACCACGTCTCCAACCCATGCCGTGCTCCGCCAGCTACCACCTCACAGCCTCGTCACCTCCACCACGAGATTAGACCACCCCTTCCCCATACGAGACCGAGACCAACCCGCCTCCTACTCCAGAACGAACCCACCCTATCCGCCACGTCACTGACCCTACCCCTTCGCCAGACCCCACAACCACCATCACGTTTCAACCACCATCGTGAGAACCCCTTCGCCTGAACCCATTCGTCAGCCCTTCCTCCACCCCAGGCCATGACCTACCACCACCAGAGAAATCCCACGCCTTCAACACGTCCCCAGGCCACCACGAGACCACCACTGGCCATGCCGAACCCACCACCACGAGACCAGCCACCACCCAAGACCGAGCCCCACCACGTCCCCAAACCCGTGCCAATCCCACGCCAACTCCACGCGACCAAGCCTTGAACAGTGTTGTCACCTTTTGTATTTTGTATTTGCTTTCCCTGTGCTGTTGTCTGAAAACAAATGAAGAATGGAAGTTATTGTGTTCCTCTGTCTTGTATTCGAATAGAAAAAACAAGGAATGAGGAAGTTGCCTTATCAGTGATTGGTATCTTAGTCTTTTCTTTCCACTGTTCTGTTTTGAAAAAAATGAACAAACATATGTTTCGTCCTTTGTATTTTGGTAGTACCTTAGTTTTATTTTTGTCTCTGGCTTTGAAAAAAGGGATGAGAACTAAAGTGTTTGTTTTGAAGTTGTTAGTTTTATTTTCAGCTGAGCCCTGCCTTTTGAAAAAGAATGTGAAATGAACAATAAAAGTGGTCGAGCCATTTCCTTCTATTTTTCAACTTGATTTATTTTTTTCGTTCGTTCGCTTCAATTGGAAAATTTGTTATTCGTGCATTTTTAGATTTGTCTATTTATTCGCTTTATTCTTTTGACTTTAGATTTGAATCTAGTCGGCGAATCCGCTAACAACAAATCGTGCTTTCCGCGTGCTTTCGACTGATAGCGTACTTCTTTCTTTCTGAATCTCCAGCTCCGTAGAGGTGAGTAAATCTCACATGAATATTCATACTTATATGATTGTGAAACGACCACAACTGAATGTGTAGAAATAAATAAATAAATAAATGATGTTATAACTACCTGTGATTTATTTATAGTTGATGTTAATTGTTAAAACTGCATATCGTATCATCTGTTATATTCTGTTCTTATTTTACTGTTATTCTATTCTGTTAAATCACACTGCAAGTTCCCTGTAGAATAGAATCACTATGGGTTGAAATGATACATACCCGAACGGACTTTAGAATAAGGGAAGATCGTTATGGGCTGAAATGATAGGCCTGAACGATTTTCAATTAAATTTTATTTACTTGGGATTGCGGGTTTGAAATGATAAAACCCGGATTTTTCTTTGTAAATTACGGATTGAAATGATATAATATCCGTACCACTTGACTTAGGCTAGAAAATATTATACAGACCCGTGGTTATTTTTCTGTATTTTCTGGATACTTTTAAATAATTTAAATATTGTAATAATATTAAATTGATTTAAATCAAAATTTTAAGTGATTTATTTAGAATAGAAATGATTTTTTTTCTATGTGATAAATATAAATAAATGGAGAAATATTGATTTTAAAACGAAACTTAAATTTGAAATTTTGACTAAAAGAAAAGATGGAAACTTAAGTAAATTAAATTGAAATGAAAATTTAGTTTTAAAATGGTGGAAAATGGAGTTTAAGTTTAAATGTTGAAATGAATGTAATAAGCGAATTTGTAAGTTTTGGTTTTAATGTGTAAAAATTTCTCTTAAAAATAAATTTGTTAAAGGATTTAAATGAACATTTTAATGTATGATTTTATAAGTTCTAAACTAGGTAGAATCTCTAGCACTTGTTAAGTGCTGTGGTTATATAAGTGAACCAAAAGACTAAAATGAACTAAGGCTGTGATAGTACTTGGTAAGTGCTGTTGTAGCAGAAACTAAAATTGAACCTGAACTAATAAAAGGGCTACTGTAGCACTTGTTAAGGACTGCAGTAGGCTGAAATATGATTTTGTTTAAAACTGAACTATTATAGCAGTTTATAAATGTTGTTTTGCTGAATTAAAAAGGTTTTCAAATATAACTTATAGCAGTTGTTATTAAATGCTGTGAAATGTTGAAATTTTAATAATTAGGGTTTTTGACTTAGTAAACGAACTCAGAATGGTTTGAAACTTTGGAAATTGAATACTTGATTGAAAATATAATAATTACACTTTTAAAAGGTTTAAATGAATTATTTTGATTGGAATATAAACTATTTAAAGTGATTTGAAATGATAGTAAATGAACGATATCTTTGAATTTAAAAGGTATTTAAAGTTGAATATTTGGATTTGAACTGATAGGATATTTTATTTTATTAAAATGATTTGAAATGAAGTTTTGTAAGGATATGATATTTTATTATATTAAAATGGTTTGAAATGAAGTTTTGAAATAATATAAAAATTTAAATATATGGAAATGGTTTGGAATTGATTTAATCTTTATTTTGATAAAGATATGGTTTGAAATGATATTTTATTTTGAAGTAAAGTATTGTTTTTAAAAAAAAGTTATAACCACGGGTTATAATAACGATTGGTTGTTAAAGAGACCGGGATCAGATATGGACATACTCTCTGTCTTACCGAAAACCACTTTGACAACCGTGTACGCGGTGGAGATTCCAGAATGAAGTAGGATGGTGACGATGTTCTTAAGGTATGTTACGTGGACCCAACTCCCGTGAGTTGGCATAAGGTGGCTAAAACAGGAGCGATCTCGGACCAGTGAGGTAGCACCTCTTCTCGGACACATTTCTTCGATATTATACTCTTATTTGTTGAAACGACCCGTATTTTTACGGATCGAAAAGTTTTTCAAAATATGGAATTTTAGTGTTGTTGAGCCATTTCAGATTTTAGGCAAAATATGGTTAAGTCCTAAGTCGTTCACGACTTAGTATAGGTCGTAAGTCATATACGACTTAGGGGATAGGAGCGACCCAGGGATTAGGAGAGTTAAGAGTTAAGTCGTGACTGACTTAAGTGGGTTAGATGACCTAAGGCAGTGGATTGGTTAAGTACTAGGTCGGTTGGAGCGACCTATAGCTGTTCACGACCTATAGATGTTAGCGACCTAAGAGTTAGCGAGTTATCAACCCAGTATTTAGCGACCTAGTAGTTTGCGTGTTTGAGCAGTTAGGTCGTAGACGACCTAAGAAGTTAGGTCGTGAGTTCTGTGTGTGTTAGGTCGTGTGCTTGCTAAGTCGTATACGAGTTAGCAACTTATAGGAGTAGGCGACTTATAGCAGTTAAGTCGTGGACGAGTTAAGAAAGATAAGTCGCTAGGAGATAGGTCGCGAGATTGTTAAGTCGCGTAAGTTTTAGGTCGTGTGCCAGCGTTGTTGAGTCGTTGGGGCGCGCTAAGTCGTAAGTCGCTAAGTCGTGCATAGGCTAAGTCGTTAAGTCGAAGACTGTTATGTCGCGCGCTATGTTAAGTCGGAGACCCAGTTGAGTCGTAAGTCGTAGGACTGCTAAGCCGTTAGGTCGTGGGATTTTGAGCGTTAGGTCGTGAGCGACCTAGGAGTTGGGGCGCGCGTGCATATTTGTTAAGTCGGAGAGGCTTAGGTCGGAGAGGCTTAGGTCGGAGAGGCTTAGGTCGGAGACGACTTATGGAGATAGCCGAGTTACGACTTAAGGAAATTTCTGCTATAAATAGGAAGGGTTTTTCTCACTTTTGGGATCCGGATTTCGAAGCGACGAAGTGCTGCCATTTTGAGAACTCGACTTCTACACTTCTTCACTTCTTTTCTCCACTCTAATCTAGCGATTCCTTTCATCCAAATCGAAGATCAAGATTGAAGATCCAAGAGCTAAAGTTGAAGATCTTCATCCCTTGAAGTGAGATTTCTTCGTTTGAAATGGATTCGTGATAGATCAAGCTTGATCCTTCGCTATCCAGATCTGAATCGTGTTTATTTGAGGTTGTTTAGGTGATTTGGTGAGTGGTTATTATCTCTCACACGGATCCAAAGGAGTATATCGGATTGTTGGCTCGATTTGGTGTTAAAATAGTGATTTCCATGCATTTTCTTCATCCTAAGTGTAGATCCATATAGATCCATTGTTCATGATGATTTGACAACAATTTTACTACATGTTAACCTATGCAAGTTCATTCATCAAGATTATAGAGACATTGCTCATGTTTTCATGCTTATTTGACTTTCGACTCTTTAATTACGAAATTGCCATTATAGTGATAATTGTCTACATAGATCATATTTGAATGCTTGATTGCTTGGATTAATGTTTGACTTGATTGATTGCTATAAATTAGATGATTGATGATTTGATTTAGACCGAAGATGATTCAAAAGCTAAGAGAAAGGCTCTTGAATTGGGAAAGCTGCTTGTGGCATATGTAGCGGGTGATGAAGCTCTTATGCATAGATTCGATGATGATGATGTTGAGAGGATACTTTGCGAGGATGTGATGAAGCGAAGTATGATATGAGATAGTCTTGGTCTAATCCAGACGGGATCATTCCAAGCACGTTGGTAACTCGGTGATATGATTCGAGTTAAGGGTAATGGATGCTTGAGAGGCGCTTGAGCTAGTATGGAAATAGTCGTCAAGGAGGATGACTAGGAGGCTTGGATAGCATCGTTGTTGAAGGTTCTAGCATGCTCTAAGCAAGAGTACGTTTGGGCAGATTCGATAGTCCCAACGGCCAACTGTTGATGGTCGAGTACTCTGGGCAGATTCGATAGTCCTAGGCACGGGCTGCGACGACGTGCGGGAGTTATGTCTAGAACCGGGGTTTCCATTAGCCCTTGACGGACGGCTGAAATAATGTGTCGGTCATTCAATTAACGGTGATATCGAAGCAATGATAACAGTGATAGCCTGAGTCATGGATGTTTGGTTGTATCGTCATTCGGTCTCAAGAGCAGTGTTTTCTGGGTGCTTATATGATCTTGGTTTAGTCCTTGGGGTTTGTGCTTGGAAAACATCGCCCTTGACTCTAGTGATAATTTCTTTACTTTACATTGTATGCTCTGTTATGTTTGCTTCTGCTTAGTGTGTGTCTGGGGGCTATCACTGTAGAAAGAGGTTGGAGTGGGAGGGTTGTATTCCTATTCCTTTTCCTTTATGCTCTTTTGGTATGTTGTTAGTTAATTTACTGCTCACTAAGACTGTTGTCTGACTCAAGGCTTTATGTTTTAATTCTTATTGCCTTGGGCTGTTCTTCCATTTTGGGACGGGCAGACTAGGTAGCAGGTGACAGGTGATGTTCTAGCTTTTCACGGTGCTGATATCGAAGACGAGTTGGAGTATTGCATATTGTTTCTTTCTTACTATATGTACTGGATGTTCCGCTGCTTTGTATTCTCTGAGTGATATGTAGTGAGGCTTGATGTATTGACTATTTGGATGCTTGTATTCAACTATTATGGAGTTTTATATGATGGCATTTTATTCTGTAAAGCTTCACTATACATATGTTCTATTGTATTTTGTCCATGCGCAGTGAGTAATACGATAGATTTTGTTGTTTTTAATTTACCCTGACAATCGTCTATGGTCGCCTGGCACACTTTACAGCGCATTTTCTCTTGATTCAGTGCAGGGGTCATGGGCGGTCGTCACATTTGGTATCAGAGCATTGGTTAATCGATCTTACCCAACGCTCGCTGACGTAACTACGTATGAGAGACGTAATTGTAATTTGATGGATGAATACTATATATAATATAGTTGTTTAGTTGAGTTTGAGTCCTTTATGCAGTTGTTTCTCTAGATGTTCTGATCATTCCTTTTTATAGATATTGAGAATGAGTCGAAGAGGGAGACCAGCTGCTAGGGAAGGCCGTGCTACTGAGGGGACTGCTGATTATGCAGCTATGTTCGAAGCTATGATGACTTGGATCATGAGAAGGATACCAGTTCCAGGGGCAGCAGTTGATGTTGGAGTTCAAGTCCAAACTCCGAAACCAGTGGATTTCGCTAAGTTGTATAAGGACTATACTGCTCTTGGAGGAAAGGTTTTCTTGGGAACAGAATCAACTATCGAAGTCCAGAGATGGATAGATGCTTGTAGAAGGATCTTTGGTGATTTGGGAATTGATGATGCAACTAAGAGGAAGTTGGCATCAAGGCAGCTTCAAGGGAGAGCCTCTGATTGGTGGAACTCTATTACAATCAATACTGCGGAGGAAGAGATTACTTGGGAGCAATTCCAAGCTAGATTTGAAGCTAAGTTCATTTCTACAGCTCAGAAGTCTGTTCTGTTCAAGAAGTTTGTGGAGCTCAAGCAAGGTGGAAGATCAGTCCTTGAGTATGTTTCTGAGTTTGAAGCTTTGTCCAAGTATGCCCGATCATATATTGAGTCTGCATACCAGAAGAATGAGAAGTTTGTGACAGGCTTGGATAGTTATCTTAGGAGACAGTTGGTGGATCATTTGGACGATTCGTTTGAGAAGCTTGTGGAGAAAGCTCTCAGGCATGAGAGTCTGTTTCCTAAGGAAGGATCTGTTGTTGCTGTGACCAGGGAAGAGTCTAAACCCCAGCAGGGTGGAAACAAGAAGAGGAAGCAGCAACAACAGAAGGGTAAGGATGGCCAGAAGAAGCAGAAAGGCGAGGTGACTTGCTACAATTGTCAACAGAAGGGCCATTTCTCGAAGGATTGTAAGAATCCTAAGGTGCCGATGAAGTGTCACAACTGTGACAAGCCGGGGAATTTCAGGAAGAATTGTCCAGAACCGAGGAGGGACAAGCAGATTGTGCAAGCTTATGCTTTGGGAGCTGTTCCATCGCCTTCGAAGGCTCCTACCGCTGAAGAGAAGGGAAAGAGTGTGGTGGTTCAAGGTACTCTTTTCCTATGTGGTGTTCCAGTTAGAGTTCTGTTTGATACTGGAGCGTCGCATTCGTTTGTTTGTAGTGAACTTGTAGGCCGGTTGGGTTTGGAACCGAATATTGTTGATAGGCCATTGGTTGTGACTAATCCAGTTGGGGGTTCGTCCTGTTTGTGTATGTTATGCCGTGGTCTAGTCGTATCGAGTCATGATTGCTCTTTTGTTTGTGATTGCTTTGTTCTGAACTTTGCGGGGTTCGGAATTATTTTGGGTATGGACTGGCTTAGGAGGTATGCGGCAAAGGTTGATTGTGAGAGGCTGGAAGTGACAGTCAAGAATGTGGAAGGGCGAAAGATTGTGATACGATGTAAGCATGAAGAAGGCGTCTTCATGAGCTTCATGTATTCGCTGGTTGTTCCACGGGATGGACTGTCATCGGTGCCAATCGCTAATGGATTCGAGGATGTCTTTGACGAAGTCAAAGGGTTGCCGCCGCATATAGAGATCAAGTTTCGTATAGATCTTGTTGAAGGAGCCAGACCTGTTGTGATGCCTCTTAGGCGGATGGCGCCTAGGGAACAGCAGGAGTTGAGGGTGCAAGTTGATGATCTTTTGCAGAAAGGATTCATTCGGCGTAGTGTGTCCGAGTGGGGTGCACCAGTTGTGTTTGCAACCAAGGCAGATGGGTCGTTGAGATTGTGCGTTGATTATCGTGAGCTGAATAAGGTGACTAAGAAGAACAAGTATCCATTGCCGAGAATAGATGACTTGTTTGATCAGCTTCACGAAGCTAAGGTGTTTTCTCAGATGGATTTGGCAATGGGATTTCACCAGTTGAGAGTGGCTAAGGATAGTGTGCCGAAGACTGCTTTTCGGACACCATCGGGTTTCTTTGAGTGGCTGGTAATGCCGTTTGGGTTGACTAACGCGCCAGCATATTTTATGGATCTTATGAATAGAGTGTTCAGAGATCAGTTGAACAAGTTCGTACTTGTGTTCGTGGATGATATTCTGATTTATTCCAGAACTGAAGAAGAGCACAAGACGCACTTGCGTATTGTTTTGGAAATCTTGCGGAAACATCAGCTGAAGGCTAAGTTTTCGAAGTGTCACTTCTGGAAGAGTGAAGTGAGGTTCTTAGGCCATGTGATTTCTGGAAGTGGAATAGCGGTTGATCCCGCTAAGGTGGCAGCAATCCAGGATTGGGTTAGACCTAAGAATGCATCTGATGTGAGAAGTTTTCTTGGATTAGCAGGATATTATCGACGGTTTATCAAAGACTTCTCCAAGATAGCTGCACCGTTAACAGGATTGACGAAGAAGAACCAAGTGTTCAGTTGGGATGCTAAGTGTGAGCAAGCTTTCGGAATCCTGAAAGAGAGATTGACGAGTGCTCCTGTTCTGACTATTCCTAGTGGGAATGATTAGATGGTGGTTTACACTGACGCATGTGGTACTGGACTTGGAGCAGTGCTGATGCAGAGAGATAAAGTTGTTGCGTATGCCAGTCGACAACTGAAGCCGCATGAAAGGAATTACCCGACTCATGATTTGGAGTTAGCGGCAATTGTTTTTGCTCTGAAGATGTGGAGACATTATCTATTGGGAGTTCGATTTGAGTTGTTTACAGATCATAAGTCGTTGAAGTATCTTTTCTCCCAAAAGGATTTGAATCTTCGGCAGCAACGTTGGCTAGAGTTTTTGGCATCATATGATTTTGGTATAGCTTATACTCTGGGAAAAGGTAACGCAGTGGCAGATGCGTTAAGTCGAAGACATGCAGGATTGGGAGCCATGTTTTCAGAATGGAAGAATCTCGAGTATTTAGCTGGATTTGACTTCAGGCCTAGATGCGAATTGGAACCTGAGATGTTGGCAAACTTATCGATAAGACCTTCTCTTGTGGAAAGGATTGGCGAGAGCCAAAAGCGAGACGATAAGCTTGTCAAGATTATCCGTGATTTGGAATCTGGATTAGAACCAGAAAAGGATAAAGGATTCGAGGTCGATCGAGAGGGTTGGCTTCGGAAGCAAGGACGACTAGTTGTTCCCGATATAGATGAATTGAGGAGTGAAGTTCTGAAGGAAAGTCATCACTCGAAGTTGACAATTCATCCGGGTGGAAATAAGATGTATCAGGATATGAAGAGAACCTACTACTGGGAAGGCATGAAGAAGGATGTTGGAAATTTTATTTCCAAGTGTATGAACTGCCAGTTGGTAAAAGCCGAATAGAAGAAGCCTAGTGGATTGCTTCAGCCATTAGAAGTTCCTGCATGGAAGTGGGAGCAAGTATCGATGGATTTTATTGATGGGCTACCTAGAACTAGAACGGGAAATGAAGGGATTTGGGTCATTGTGGATCGTCTGACCAAGAGTGCGAGATTCATTCCTGTTCGATCGACTAGGACTGCATCAAAGTTGGCTGAGTTGTATGTTAAGTGGATAGTTCGATTCCATGGTATTCCGAAGAGTATAGTGAGCGATCGAGACCCATTGTTCACTAATGGATTTTGGAAGAGCTTCCAGGAAGTTTTGGGAACCGAGTTGTGTTTGAGTACAGCTTATCACCCTCAAACAGATGGTCAGACCGAGAGAGTCAACCGAGTTTTGGAAGATCTCCTCAGAGCTTGTGTTTTGGATTTCGGAGGATCATGGGAAGATCACCTTCATTTGGTGGAGTTTGCGTACAACAACAGTTACCAGTCAAGCATTGGTATGGCACCATATGAGGCATTGTATGGAAGACCGTGTAACTCTCCGACATGTTGGTTGGAAACTGGAGAAAAGCTGATACTTGGGCCAGAGATGATTCGACAGACTTCGGATTGTATAGAGATCATTCGGCAACGAATGAAGGCAGCCCAAGACCGTCAGAAGAGTTATGCCGATAAGCGTCGTAAGGATTTGGAATTCGGCATTGATGATATGGTTTTTGTGAAGATATCTCCACTGAAGAATGTTATTAGATGTGGGAAGAAAGGAAAATTGACTCCGAGATTTGTTGGACCATTCCCGATCATCAAGCGAATTGGAAAGCTCGCCTACAGATTGGAATTACCAGAGAAGATGTCGAGTGTGCACAATGTTTTTCATGTATCATATCTACGGAAGTATGTGCACGACTCGAGTACGGTTGTTTCTGCTGATAGCTGTGAAGATTTCGAAGTTGATCCAGTCGATAGAAGACCTCGTAAGCCGCTTCGTGTTGTGGAAACCGACACGAAATAGCTTAGGAGAAAGGTAGTTAAGTTGCTCAAGATACAATGGAGTGATGATGATAACGACTGTACGTGGGAGGTGGAAGAGAGGATGAAGGCAGCTCATCCTAAACTCTTCAAGGAATGGCCCTAAGGTGTCGTGTCATCTCACGATATTGTAACTTGTTCTAGTGTTAGAATTCTGTACGCTAAGCTAGAATTGGATGCATGGTTTGTTGATTGTTATGGTTGGTAGGCGTACAGAATAGTCTTTGATTGCTTTGTTTGTTTGGAATTTGGGGGCGAAATTCCTAAGGGGGAGAGAATGTAACGACCCGTATTTTTACGGATCGAAAAGTTTGTCAAAATCTGGAATTTTAGTGTTGTTGAGCCATTTCAGATTTTAGGCAAAAGATGGCTAAGTCCTAAGTCGTTCACGACTTAGTATAGGTCGTAAGTCGTATACGACTTAGGGGATAGGAGCGACCCAGGGATTAGGAGAGTTAAGAGTTAAGTCGTGACCGACTTAAGTGGGTTAGATGACCTAAGGCAGTGGATTGGTTAAGTACTAGGTCGGTTGGAGCGACCTATAGCTGTTCGCGACCTATAGATGTTAGCGACCTAAGAGTTAGCGAGTTATCAACCAAGTATTTAGCGACCTAGTAGTTTGCGTGTTTGAGCAGTTAGGTCGTAAACGACCTAAGAAGTTAGGTCGTGAGTTCTATGTGTGTTAGGTCGTGTACTTGCTAAGTCGTATACGAGTTAGCAACTTATAGGAGTAGGCGACTTATAGCAGTTAAGTCGTGGACGAGTTAAGAAAGATAAGTCGCTAGGAGATAGGTCGCGAGATTGTTAAGTCGCGTAAGTTTTAGGTCGCGTGCCAGCGTTGTTGAGTCGTTGGGGCGCGCTAAGTCGTAAGTCGCTAAGTCGCGCATAGGCTAAGTCGTTAAGTCGAAGACTGTTATGTCGCGCGCTATGTTAAGTCGGAGACCCAGTTGAGTCGTAAGTCGTAGGACTGCTAAGCCGTTAGGTCGTGGGTTGTTGAGCGTTAGGTCGTGAGCGACCTAGGAGTTGGGGCGCGCGTGCATATCTGTTAAGTCGGAGAGGCTTAGGTCGGAGACGACTTATGGAGATAGCCGAGTTACGACTTAAGGAAATTTCTGCTATAAATAGGAAGGGTTTTTCTCACTTTTTGGGATCCGAATTTCGAAGCGACGAAGTGCTGCCATTTTGAGAGCTCGACTTCTACACTTATTCACTTCTTTTCTCCACTCTAATCTAGTGATTCCTTTCATCCAAATCGAAGATCAAGATTGAAGATCCAAGAGCTAAAGTTGAAGATCTTCATCCCTTGAAGTGAGATTTCTTCGTTTGAAACGGATTCGTGATAGATCAAGCTTGATCCTTCGCTGTCCAGATCTGAATCGTGTTTATTTGAGGTTGTTTAGGTGATTTGGTGATTGGTGATTATCTCTCACACGGATCCAAAGGAGTATATCGGATTGTTGGCTCGATTTGGTGTTAAAATAGTGATTTCCATGCATTTTCTTCATCCTAAGTGTAGATCCATATAGATCCATTGTTCATGATGATTTGACAACAATTTTACTACATGTTAACCTATGCAAGTTCATTCATCAAGATTATAGAGACATTGCTCATGTTTTCATGCTTATTTGACTTTCGACTCTTTAATTACGAAATTGCCATTATAGTGATAATTGTCTACATAGATCATATTTGAATGCTTGATTGCTTGGATTAATGTTTGACTTGATTGATTGCTATAAATTAGATGATTGATGATTTGATTTAGACCGAAGATGATTCAAAAGCTAAGAGAAAGGCTCTTGAATTGGGAAAGCTGCTTGTGGCATATGTAGCGGGTGATGAAGCTCTTATGCATAGATTCGATGATGATGATGTTGAGAGGAGACTTTGCGAGGATGTGATGAAGCGAAGTATGATATGAGATAGTCTTGGTCTAATCCAGACGGGATCATTCCAAGCACGTTGGTAACTCGGTGATATGATTCGAGTTAAGGGTAATGGATGCTTGAGAGGCGCTTGAGCTAGTATGGAAATAGTCGTCAAGGAGGATGACTAGGAGGCTTGGATAGCATCGTTGTTGAAGGTTCTAGCATGCTCTAAGCAAGAGTACGTTTGGGCAGATTCGATAGTCCCAACGGCCAACTGTTGATGGTCGAGTACTCTGGGCAGATTCGATAGTCCTAGGCATGGGCTGCGACGACGTGCGGGAGTTATGTCTAGAACCGGGGTTTCCATTAGCCCTTGACGGACGACTGAAAGAATGTGTCGGTCATTCAATTAATGGTGATATCGAAGCAATGATAACAGTGATAGCCTGAGTCATGGATGTTTGGTTGTATCGTCATTCGGTCTCAAGAGCAGTGTTTTCTGGGTGCTTATCTGATCTTGGTTTAGGCCTTGGGGGTTTGTGCTTGGAAAACATCGCCCTTGACTCGAGTGATAATTTCTTTACTTTACATTGTATGCTCTGTTATGTTTGCTTCTGCTTAGTGTGTGTCTGGGGCTATCACTGTAGAAAGAGGTTGGAGTGGGAGGGTTGTATTCCTATTCCTTTTCCTTTATGCTCTTTTGGTATGTTGTTAGTTAATTTACTGCTCACTAAGACTGTTGTCTGACTCAAGGCTTTATGTTTTAATTCTTATTGCCTTGGGCTGTTCGTCCATTTTGGGACGGGCAGACTAGGTAGCAGGTGACAGGTGCTGTTCTAGCTTTTCACGGTGCTGATATCGAAGACGAGTTGGAGTATTGCATATTATTTCTTTCTTACTGTATGTACTGGATGTTCCGCTGCTTTGTATTCTCTGAGTGATATGTAGTGAGGCTTGATGTATTGACTATTTGGATGCTTGTATTCAACTATTATGGAGTTTTATATGATGGCATTTTATTCTGTAAAGCTTCACTATACATATGTTCTATTGTATTTTGTCCATGCGCTGTGAGTAATACGATAGATTTTGTTGTTTTTAATTTACCCTGACAATCGTCCATGGTCGCCTGGCACACTTTACAGCGCATTTTCTCTTGATTCAGTGCAGGGGTCATGGGCGGTCGTCACATTTGTGATTTGACTAGATGGCCATCCTCCGATTTGGGAATGTTGTTCGAGGTGGACGATAGTGGCTGCTATGCGCTCCATCAGTCCGTGTGCGTAATTGGTATATCTACCCTGGCATCGCCTAGTTGTGCCGTGTAACCTACCATATCGAGCTTCACTACGATTATGATTTTAAGTTCCGACCGCGTTAAGGTTCTCCATCCCCTTAACGCTATTTTCCGATATGATTATACTTTACTTATTTAGACACTATTATAATAGCGAATATTACTACATAGTAGATATTTTAACGGATCCTTAGAGGATGGGCGGTCCCAAGCATCTTCTAAGTTACATGTACCTTTACTACATTTCACCTGAGTTGGTTTACATTGTATAAGTATGTATATCCTGACTCGAGTGTTTATGTTTATTTTACGCTCGGGTCAGCCTGAGTATCAGTTGGACTTCATCTTCACGGAGCTAGGACTGCTGGAGATAATCCTTATCCAGCTGCTATCTCGTTTTATCTGTTCAGTCTGTTGTTCTATTTCAGCTCTTGTATTAGTAGACTTCTATGTCTTGAGACTTCTGTTGTACTTTATTCCTTCTGTTGTATTTTATTTAACTCTGATATATCTTATATATATATAGTAGCTTCATGAACTACTATCTCTTTTACTTCCGCTGCAATAATTTTACTCTATGTCTGTGATCTGAAATTATTTATTTACTGCATATTCTGAGATTTGCCAAATTTGATTTACAAAGCGGTATTTTGAGCAATTCAACTTCGGCATGAGTGTCTGCCTATACACTTATAATGGATGCGAATGGTTGAAAATATCGGGTCGTTACAGTTGGTATCAGAGCTTTGGCTTTGAGGCAAAACTTAGAATGTATGGTAAATTTATTTACAGAATCACTTTCGTTCGAGTTTGAATCTCTTCTTTTTTATTCGATTTCCTTTGAATTTTGGAACGTTCCCTGCGGCTCCAAAATTCATTCGTGTCCCTCACTATTCATCATCTTTTGATTCTGGAGTATCTCATAACTCGACTTCGAATGATCTTCATAGTGAATTGGCGGTCTCGTCAATATTTAATTTTCTTGTAAAGGGGTGAAACTCCTTTACGATTAACATCGATTCACCAGAGATTTATATCTATCCTTGGTTTAGACGCTAATATCTTTTATATTCCAAACCCTATATCTTGAGATCGAACGTAGATTTATCCTAGAAAAATACACATCGATCTTATTCTTTAAGTCACGGTTGACCCGGTTAAGGTTGTCCGTGATTTATCTAAGCTTACCCATCTCTCTACTCTGTTTAACCACCTTGTCTTTTGTTTCTAAACTATCTCCAAACATTTTGAATTGTACTTGTAAATCTATGTTTTGTTTTATATATGGTGTTGTTTGAGTTGTTGATGTTGATTTGGATTTCTGATCGATTCGTCTGATCAACGCTATCGATGGGATTTCTAAAACACTTTGACAGAACAAACTGACACAATATTATTTTAAATTTGGTTAATGAAATAAAATTTTTATAAGTAAATTTATGGAACTTAATAAATGGATTTAAATTGATAATTTGTAATGATAATACTTAATTTATCATTTATTGTTCTACAAATGAATTTATAAATAGTTGTTTATAAATTGATTTGGGAACTGAAATGAATTTGAATCAAGAAATTTAGAATTCAAGTTTCCGATGGTTTCAAACCTTGTGTTTAAAGTTTTAAAAGGATATATTATTTAAAGTATTTCGAATAGAAATTTTGTTTTCAAATAATTTTAAAAGGTTTAAAAATTTAAGTGCTCTTCTCTTTGTCGCTGGAAAATAAATTTCGGTGATGACTGCAGCATCATCGACGTTCATTTTCGAGTTTCGAAGTGAAGAGACTGTTCTGTAGTCTTGCTACAGCTTTGTTTTGGGGAATTTAATTAGTTTTAATTTCTAAAATAAGACTTGATTTATAATATATATATATGATTTAAACTTGATTTGACATATTATGTATATATAATTACTTATCTCCAAAGGGTTTGAAGATATTCGAAAGTTTAATTCTTAAATTTTATTTTAAAGAATAATTTCAGTTATAAGAAGAAAAATCAAAAATTTGAATGAATGATTCAAACTAGAGATAATTTAATTGGAAAGTTTTACTTGTATAACACACAATTTAATTCCAATATAACTTACCTAAATTACACAGAAGTTGAATATGGAATTGGATAATATACAATATAAAAAGGGATTTTTATAAATAAAATTTGAGTGGTTATAATACATGTTATACACTTAAATTTTAGTTATAAAAGATTAACAGAGGTAAATATTGAAAAAGGGAATTTAAAGAGATTTTATTTAAATAACTTAATAATCAAATTTGATTTAATATGGAACCTTAAGTCTAACCTAGGAATTTTAATAATGGTTATTTCCTGAAATGAATATGTTGTATAATAAATAATGTATCTTTGAATAGATAAAATAAAATACATTGGAATTGGACATTTTGTAATAAAGTTTATTTAATTTGAATTCATAGTTTAAGTGATGTCTAAATGAATAAATGTGTAAAGAAATTTGATTGTTATATTTGCTATGATAAATATTTTATTTATGAATTGATATGTCTTGAAAAATGAATAATTATGATAGTTAAAATGTATTTTAACATCACTAAATTGGATAATTGAGAATTTGGTTTTTCAAATGGAAAAATTTAAGTGTAACTTATTGAAGGAATATCTATTTATGAAATGGGCATTTTAAATAAAGTGTTAGGTTATTTGTTAAATGAAGAGCTAAGTAAAATAATGAACTTTCGACTTAATAAATGAATATTTCTGGAACAAAACTGATTTGAAATACTAATATATCTACTGTAGCATTTTATAAGTGCTGCCGTTTGAAAATACAATGTTTTGAAAATTTTATAATTGAATGAACTTAGAAATGCTACAACTTTAAAATGAATATTATTTGACCTTGAATTAAAATGGTTTAAAGGAAGAGTATTTTAAAAGGGTGTTATGATTTTCTAAGTATTATGCACTTTTTAAGAATAACATTTCCAAAGTGTTATGATTTTTAGTAGTATGATTTCTAAATGATAAACATCCCTAAATTGTTATGATTTCAAAGCATTATTGTTTCAAATTTATTATCTTATTTTGTTTTTCAAACTATCTTTTGGCTGTCCTTATTTCTCTTATCTGTTACAGAATGGGAAGGCTATTGCTTATACCAGTCTGTTTAGAAATCTTTTTATAATCTTTGTTACTCATTTTGAAGTCTGAACACTGTTTTACATCCATGGACCGTCGCTCAAGTGAAATGAGTGATTCAGACCCTAGAGAATCTTTTTCGTGTTTGTGTTCTTGATTTGATCACCTCCATCTTGTCAAACTTGCCTATAACAATAGTTATCAGGCCAGTATTGAGACATCTCCATTTTCTGCTCTTTACGGACGACCTTGTAGATCTCCTTCTTGCTGGATTGAATCCGGTAATCGTTTGGTTCTTGGTCCTGAGATGGTTTTGGAAGCTTCAGAGAGAGTTGAAGAGATTAAGAGGAAGATGAGGTTGCGCAAGATAGACAGAAGAAGTACGCTGATCGTCGAAGACGGAGTTTAGAGTTTGCTGTTGGTGATTTGGTTTTCCTTAAGGTCTCTCCCTTAAGGAATGTTATTCGTTTCGGTCGTAGAGGAAAGCTTTCTCCTAGATTTGTAGGTCATTTCCGCATTTTGGAAAGAATTGGCTCTCTTGCTTATCGTCTGGATTTACCCGAGAAATTTTCTAGAATACACAATGTCTTTCATGTATCTCATCTTCATCGCTATCTGCATGATCCATCTCTTATTATTCAGCCTTCAGCTCTTGATAGTTTGGATATTGAGCCAAATCTGACTGTTGAGAGGAAGCCACTTCGTATCGTCGATCGAGGTACGAAGCAGCTAAGAAGAAAATCTGTCAACCTGGTCAAAATGCAGTGGAGCACTGATGAACGGGATTGCACTTGGGAGACGGAGCAGAGCATTCGTGCTTCGAATCCAGAATTGTTTATTTCAGGTACTTTTACTATTCTGTCTTATCTTTCTTTGTTTTCCTTCTTCGTTCCTTTTCGAGGAAGAAAAGCTTTGAGTGGGGGAGAGTGTAACAGCCCGATATTTTAAACGAAATTTTAATTAAAAATAAAACATTTTGAAATATTGATTTAAATATAAAGTGTAGAAATTTGTGTGAAACGGAAATTTAAACTTTACATTTTTTTTTCTTTCGTATATTTATATCCATTCTTAACTTTATATTTAACAATCAAAATTTTATTAATTGATGATAATAGCTATTTTATTTTAGTGTGAAATGGTACGTTATTTTATTTAAAGAAACGTTATCATTTTTTTATTTATTAAATAAAAGAAACAAGTAACGGTTGTACGTTACTTTGGGCGTTACACTTTACGTTCGTTGTTCTTTGTCCATTTGATCTTTTCTTGCGTTAATAGTGCTATTTCAGCTGTATATTTTCAGTTTGAAAATTTCAATAAAATCTTGCACTGAATTGTGCGCGTGAGAATCATTCCATTCCCCTTTATCTTCCTTACGTTTCATTCAAACTTAATAATATTCTTTGCCTACCGTTCAACTCTATTTACTGCCTTAATTTGCCTACAGTTCAAAAACTTTTCGTTGCCTTCTTTCTACAAAAGTAGACAGCTGTTCATTTTCTATTGTTCAAATCTTCATTTCTCAGAAAGCTTTCTCTGTTGCTTTTGTTTCAAATCTCGTGAGCCCCAAAAAGGTAAGCATACTTTCTTCTTTTATATATTTTTTGTTTTGGCTGCTTGCTGTTTGCTTCACTCTTTGACTCCCTGAACCCATACGAGACCACCACACCATGCCTATTTGCCACCACGTCTCCAACCCATGCCGTGCTCCGCCAGCTACCACCTCACAGCCTCGTCACCTCCACCACAAGATTAGACCACCCCTTCCCCATACGAGACCGAGACCAACCCGCCTCCTACTCCAGACCGAACCCACCCTATCCGCCACGTCACTGACCCTACCCCTTCGCCAGACCCCACAGCCACCATCACGTTTCAACCACCACCGTGAGAACCCCTTCGCCTGAACCCATTCGTCAGCCCTTCCTCCACCCCAGGCCGTGACCTGCCACCGCCAGAGAAATCCCATGCCTTCATCACGTCCCCAGGCCACCACGAGACCACCACTGGCCATGCCGAACCCACCACCACGAGACCAGCCACCACCCCAGACCGAGCCCCACCACATCCCCAAACCCGTGCCAATACCACGCCAACTCCACGCGACCAAGCCTTGAACAGTGTTGTCACCTTTTGTATTTTGTATTTGCTTTCCCTGTGCTGTTGTCTGAAAACAAATGAAGAATGGAAGTTATTGTGTTCCTCTGTCTTGTATTCGAATAGAAAAAAAAGGAATGAGGAAGTTGCCTTATCAGTGATTGGTATCTTAGTCTTTTCTTTCCACTGTTCTGTTTTGAAAAAAATGAACAAACATATGTTTCGTCCTTTGTATTTTGGTAGTACCTTAGTTTTATTTTTGTCTCTGGCTTTGAAAAAAGGGATGAGAACTAAAGTGTTTGTTTTGAAGTTGTTAGTTTTATTTTCAGCTTAGCCCTGCCTTTTGAAAAAGAATGTGAAATGAACAATAAAAGTGGTCGAGCCATTTCCTTCTATTTTTCAACTTGATTTATTTTTTTGGTTCGTTCGCTTCAATTGGAAAATTTGTTATTCGTGCATTTTTAGATTTGTCTATTTATTCGCTTTATTCTTTTGACTTTAGATTTGAATCTAGTCGGCGAATCCGCTAACAACAAATCGTGCTTTCCACGTGCTTTCGACTGATAGCGTACTTCTTTCTTTCTGAATCTCCAGCTCCGTAGAGGTGAGTAAATCTCACATGAATATTCATACTTATATGATTGTGAAACGACCGCAACTGAATGTGTAGAAATAAATAAATAAATAAATGATGTTATAACTACCTGTGATTTATTTATAGTTGATGTTAATTGTTAAAACTGCATATCGTATCATCTGTTATATTCTGTTCTTATTTTACTGTTATTCTATTCTGTTAAATCACACTGCAAGTTCCCTGTAGAATAGAATCACTATGGGTTGAAATGATACATACTCGAACGGACTTTAGAATAAGGGAAGATCGTTATGGGCTGAAATGATAGGCCTGAACGATTTTCAATTAAATTTTATTTACTTGGGATTGTGGGTTTGAAATGATAAAACCCGGATTTTTCTTTGTAAATTACGGATTGAAATGATATAATATCCGTACCACTTGACTTAGGCTAGAAAATATTATACAGACCCGTGGTTATTTTTCTGTATTTTCTGGATACTTTTAAATAATTTAAATATTGTAATAATATTAAATTGATTTAAATCGAAATTTTAAGTGATTTATTTAGAATAGAAATGATTTTTTTTTCTATGTGATAAATATAAATAAATGGAGAAATATTGATTTTAAAACGAAACTTAAATTTGAAATTTTGACTAAAAGAAAAGATGGAAACTTAAGTAAATTAAATTGAAATGAGAATTTAGTTTTAAAATGGTGGAAAATGGATTTTAAGTTTAAATGTTGAAATGAATGTAATAAGCGAATTTGTAAGTTTTTGTTTTAGTGTGTAAAAATTTCTCTTAAAAATAAATTTGTTAAAGGATTTAAATGAACATTTTAATGTATGATTTTATAAGTTCTAAACTAGGTAGAATCTGTAGCACTTGTTAAGTGCTGTGGTTATATAAGTGAACCAAAAGACTAAAATGAACTAAGGCTGTGATAGTACTTGGTAAGTGCTGTTGTAGCAGAAACTAAAATTGAACCTGAACTAATAAAAGGGCTACTGTAGCACTTGTTAAGGACTGCAGTAGGCTGAAATATGATTTTGTTTAAAACTGAACTATTATAGCAGTTTATAAATGTTGTTTTGCTGAATTAAAAAGGTTTTCAAATAGAACTTATAGCAGTTGTTATTAAATGCTGTGAAATGCTGAAATTTTAATAATTAGGGTTTTTGACTTAGTAAACGAACTCAGAATGGTTTGAAACTTTGGAAATTGAATACTTGATTGAAAATATAATAATTACACTTTTAAAAGGTTTAAATGAATTATTTTGATTGGAATATAAACTATTTAAAGTGATTTGAAATGATAGTAAATGAACGATATCTTTGAATTTAAAAGGTATTTAAAGTTGAATATTTGGATTTGAACTGATAGGATATTTTATTTTATTAAAATGATTTGAAATGAAGTTTTGCAAGGATATGATATTTTATTATATTAAAATTGTTTGAAATGAAGTTTTGAAATAATATAAAAATTTAAATATATGGAAATGGTTTGGAATTGATTTAATCTTTATTTTGATAAAGATATGGTTTGAAATGATATTTTACTTTGAAGTAAAGTATTGTTTTTTAAAAAAAAGTTATAACCATGGGTTATAATAACGATTGGTTGTTAAAGAGACCGGGATCGGATATGGACATACTCTCTGTCTTACCGAAAACCACTTTGACAACCGTGTACGCGGTGGAGATTCCAGAATGAAGTAGGATGGTGACGATGTTCTTAAGGTATGTTACGTGGACCCAACTCCCGTGAGTTTGCATAAGGTGGCTAAAACAGGAGCGATCTCGGACCAGTGAGGTAGCACCTCTTCTCGGACACATTTTTTCGATATTATACTCTTATTTATGATTTGACTAGATGGCCATCCTCCGATTTGGGAATGTTGTTCGAGGTGGACGATAGTGGCTGCTATGCGCTCCATCAGTCCGTGTGCGTAATTGTTATATCTACCCTGGCATTGCCTAGTTGTGCCGTGTCACCTACCATATCGAGCTTTACTACGATTATGATTTTAAGATTCGACCGCGTTAAGGTTCTCCATCCCCTTAACGCTATTTTCCGATATGATTATACTTTACTTATTTAAACACTATTATAATAGCGAATATTACTACATAGTAGATATTTTAACGGATCCTTAGAGGATGGGCGGTCCCAAGCATCTTCTAAGTTACTTGTACCTTTACTACAGTTCACTTGAGTTGGTTTACATTGTATAAGTATGTATATCCTGACTCAAGTGTTTATGTTTATTTTACGCTCGACTCAGCCTGAGTATCAGTTGGACTTCATCTTCACGGAGCTAGGACTATCGGAGATCATCCTTATCCAGCTGGTATCTGGTTTTATCTGTTCAGTCTGTTGTTCTATTTCAGCTCTTGTATTAGTAGACTTCTATGTCTTGAGACTTCTGTTGTACTTTATTCCTTCTGTTGTATTTTATTTAACTCTGATATATCTTATATAAATATAGTAGCTTCATGAACTACTATCTCTTTTACTTCCGCTGCAATAATTTTACTCTGTGTCTGTGATCTGAAATTATTTATTTACTGCATATTCTGAGATTTGCCAAATTTTATTTACAACGCGGTATTTTGAGCAATTCAACTCCGGCATGAGTGTCTGCCTATACACTTATAATGGATGCGAATGGTTGAAAATATCGGGTCGTTACAACTCGTCCAATCTTTGAAACAAAGATTTAATTAATAGGTTTCAAAACAATTCCATTTCGATTGGTTTAAACAAAATCACCATTTTAAATCTGTTAAAAATAAACAGATTCAATTCATAGCTTTCAAAAAGAACTCACTCATAACTTGGAAAACCATTTTTCAATTCAAACTTGAAATTCCTTTAACTTAAATTGGAATTTCATTCCTTATATGAAAGCTTTTATTATTTGAAAACAAATAGTTTTCATTTCGGAAAACCTGATTCATTTATACGAGTTAAAGTCCTTGGGTTAAATTCAAATTCTTTAACCATAATTTCCAAACATGGAATTCAATTCCAAATTTTGAATTCAAATTCAAATTAAATTATTTAGATTAAAAAACTTTACCAAGTCATTAAAAATAACTTTTATCTTTAAACTTCTTTTCGAAAGCTTTAACATTTAACCCAAATCCATTTCCAAAATCAATTGATGTAACAACCCTAGATTTTTGCATATATTTTAAATTTGACTTTATTTTATTTTGAAATTATTTTTAAAACTTGTTTTATTTCAAACATTTCATTTTTAAAAATAAATGTTAATTATTATGTCAACTATAATTTCAAACTAGTATAAATTGGTTATTTTATTGAAAAGTGAATTTCTGTTCAAACTGTTCAATCTTTGGCTTTTAAACTTCAAATTTTAATTATTTAAAATCTTAAATTTTATCTTTCATTATGAAAATAGATACAATAACATGAATACTGCTTTTCATTTCGTTGGAAATAGAATTAAATTGTGAAAGTTATGTATATTTCAATATTGTGTACAATTTGATTTATTTAACAATTTTTTCTATTTTAAATTATATAAATTATATTTTCTTTGTCATATTTTATTTTAACATGTGTTAATATGTTACTTTATGTATATTTCTGTCTTCTAATATTTTTAAAGTGATAATAAAAGTTTTCCAAAATTTATTGCATTTATTTTCTAGTTTAAAGCCTAGTGTCCATTTTTCTACTATTTTCTTCATTTAAATTTTATTTAATTAAAATTTATTTATTTATTTTTATGAATTAATTTTTATTTTGTGTTCTTATCTTTATTTATAAATATTTTTCAAGTATATAAAAATTTTCCAAAGTTCATTGCATTTATTTTCATATTTTCAAGACTAGTTGCAAATTTTTGCTGTTTTATTTAATTAAATTATATATAATTAAAATTTATTTATTTATTTTGTTTATTTACTAAATTTTCGTATTTTATCTGACTTTATATATATATTTCAGTTATATAAAATTTAAAAAGGAAATAGAGGAAATTTGAAGAGTTTTAAACTTTTGGAATTCCTAAGCCTTTTCATCTCCGGACCTTTCATTTTCTCAACTCCTTTCTTTATTGTTTTTGGCCGTGCTTTTCATTTCTTTTCTCAGCTGCATTTCCTCACTTTTCATGTGAATTCTAATATCCTTCTCATCTATACTTTCAGATCTGAAAGAAAACTTCGGGTAATGTCTTCCTTTCCATTTTTTTCCACCTCTTCCATTGATTTTCAAGTGACTTTGCTTTGCCTTCATCTTGCATTTGTTCGACCACACTCCACCACCACCCTCTCCAACCTGTTCCACCACCTTCCTCAGCCTCTTCAGCCTCCTCCCCCTCTGCCATGATCAGGCCGTGGCCTTCCATGGACCAAAACCCCACAAAAACTATTGTAAAACATCTTGAAACAATGCTAGCCAATCACCATTTGCACCATCGCATTCATGTTCAACCACGGCCACCACCTTCAGCCACCACAACCTAACCTTCCACCACCTCTGGCCCACACTCCAACCACCACCTGACCACCACATACCATGGCCGAGCCATGTCACATACCGAAATTTTCGACTTTCGAAAATTCGACATCGATACTCACTTTATCGACTGCCGAGAAATCGAGTGCCGGAAACTCCAATAGTGAGGGTTTTAGAAAGAAGAAATAGAAGAAAAAGAGGTAGAAGAAAAGATAGAAGAAGAAGAGAAGAACCACAGAACAACATCAGAACAGAAAACAATATCAGAATCTCACATATCGCAGCGGAACAATATATAATAGATAAATGAATAATCTTTAAAACAAAGAACTATATCATTTTATACATACATCAATCATCAGAGTCAATATACAACAATGGACAGTTATATAACTTGTCCTCATACAGAATACACAGCGGAATAAATATATCAGATACAAATACTACGTCTCGTCCTCCAGCTTGCTTCCAAAGCTCCAGAATATCCAGAATATCCTGATAACATAACTCTAGGCTGCCCGTGTGGAAATTTGTGGGCACCCAGAGTTTAGAAGGGAACAATAAACTCCGAGTCAGTCATGGTGACTGGTGTGAGATCGTAAAACAGTTATTCTTTAAAATAAACAACAGGAAAACTTTAATGTCAATTCGCAATGCTTTTGGAAAATGAAACTACCATAAGACCTCCCGCCACACACACAATGCAAACGCAGACTTGGAGGAGATTTCTTCTTATGATAGTCAAAGATGCTTACTACGCAAAAAATCAAATTCTTTTGATTATTATTATTAGTGCATAGTGTAGAAAACATTTCGAAAGTAGAATATTAATCTTAGCCAGCATAGGTACCATTATAGTATGCTTGCTATAGCTGCCATATTAAATGGCAGGTTCTACAACTAAAACCGTACAAGTCACGTATTGTTTCTTTGGGTTTCCAACAAATGGTCAGGCTAAGGAACTTCCTTTTCCACGATGGGTACGTCCCTGGAATAGACGACCCGATAAATAACCTAACATTACGGTTAGATCTCTGCCAACACAAGGCCGGGTTACCTCTGCAAAAGTAGGTAACTACTGACATGCGTATGCCATCCCCCGATCGTCACCGATCTTGCCGAGGATCCCCGATTCGCAACAACCACAAAGAAATAAATTTTGCAGCAACCACAGAGGTTAAGTATCTGGGCTCCATACCATGATACCACCTTTATCCAGAAGGAATGACATACACTAAGGGGCGCTACTCCCTAGAACCTTGCTGCATCCTTCCTGTTTTGACCATTTCCGGGGTGTGAGGCTCGACGAAGTCTCGTCCACAAAGCTACGCTTTCTACAAAGCCCTGCTTCGGGTCAAACAAAATGATCAACCTATGATCACAAAGATATAAGATCAAACAAATGATCATATCGCAAATGATCAAACACTGATCATTTCACAGCAACACTTAGTATGCCACGTTACCAAATTGGGATATATCGCTGATAAATTTCAACTACATAACCTCTGAGCTCGTACGTCTCAGAGAAGGGTGTTAAGCTAAGAGAATAAATTCTCCGCCACCAACAGAAATGTATTTGAAAGAAATCAGCTTTATATCTCAAATTGTAACGTCAGACACACAATCCATACAAGTCTGTTCCGAGATCGAACAGAACCGAAGGCACTTCTCACGAAGCCCTTGCATATCCGGATAAATTTCTAATCACGTCCGGACTTCCCGTCACTAAGGGTGATAAAACCTCTAAATCGGAGATCAGCCGATGTAGAGTAACTCGACGGTAATCCTTCCGTTTTCAAAAATATTCGGTCTTCAACACCGGTCTTCAAATGCAATTCATAACGACGTATCACATATTCGGAATGGGTTATACGACCCCCTGGTCCTTTCCCGGCTAACCCGAATAGTGAGCGCTTATTTAAAAATAAGTGTGGCATTCAATTTCATCCAATTCACAACGAATACCTATCTAAAGGTAATTATTGATAGTCGGTTATTTAACTATCAATAAAGATGCGCGACATCATCAGATTCCAAATAATTTTCCAAATTATTATTTTTCCAAAATATCTTTTACTAGATATAAAATTTCCACACTTAATCATTTGAAAACAAATTTTCAAATCAATTTCCACATTTCATTTTATCTTTGAAGATAAAATCTCAAAACAGTTCATTTCATATTGGAAAAGCATTTCCATACTTATTTAAAATAAGTATTTCACAAATCTATTTATTTTCAACATTTGAAAATATTCGATATACTTAAATCAAATTAAGTATACATTCATTCTTTAAGGAAATCATTTCTTCTAACATCTATTTGAGTCAAAACGAATGTTACGTAAAACATCGTTACGACGACTTGAAATCACTAGTATAGGGATTCGAAATTTTAAGATAGATATATGAAAATCCCAATACTACATAAAACATTTCCTTTCGGAAATCATTTACTATAACAACAGTGTTATAGTCCACCATTTCCTTAAATTTCTCGAAAACGTCTATTTCAACAAGAACTGCGGAAATCTATGCTTTCGATTCATAATACATTTTAAAACATCTTTAAAATGTTTAACTTCATTTTTAATATCACTTCTTCAAAAATAAATCCATTTTATTTAATAATATATTCACTGTCCAAAATCGTGAATATAATTCACTTAACCCAATTTTCAATTATTTCTACACATTTTATTTCAATAAAGATTCGCTATCCAAAATCGCGAATATATCTTCTTTAATGACCTCCTACATTTAATTTATCAAACTCCATTGATTTTGAATTTATAAAACAACGTTTATAAATCCTATTTCTATTTTAGTAACAACTTTGATTTATAAATCTTCTTTATTAACAATCCGATCAATATTCCATTTAAAAGCAAAAATCCAATTTATAAGTAAATTTCTTATAATCATTCATTCTACAACTTCATACTTTATAAATCTATAAATTTCATATCTTTACAATTTATAATTCTATACATTTCATATCTTCACATTTTATAATTATAAATTTCATATCTTCACATTTTATAATTATAAATTTCTAATCACTTATAAAACTCATTTTAAAATTCCAATAACTTTAATTGATAAATATCAATTTGATACATCTTTTATATACATTGGTTTAATAATTCAAAAATCTCAACTTAAACCATTTTATAAATTTCTTAACTCTTTATTTCAAAAGAAATTACTTTTTTGTTAAAATTCACAAAATCTTAACTTTTATAACTTTAAAGTTTTAACGTTTATCTATTTAAAGTAAATCAATTCAACAATTTAAATAAACGCATAATTTCAAAGATCACTTTTAAAATTTCACTTTTAAAATCAACATCGTTATTTTTAAATTTCAAAATTTGAATCCAATGATGCAATGCATCAATTAGTCCATCACAACATCAAACATCATATATCATCATATGATAACAGAATATATATCAACATCTGTAAATAAATAAATACAGTTGAGGAATCCAGTTGGATCCCTCCAACATGTTTCCCTGCATCCAAAGATGTTAGCACAATACCATTCCACTACGAGGTGGAATATCGCGGTATATGGGTTTTTATAAAAATCCGCTTACTAACGGCACAATAGGGTCTCATCCGCTATACGAGGCGGGAAAATCATCAATCCAATATATACATATGCCAATATGTATATACTGCTATATATATAGATATATCCTATCATATCTAATATCACACATCAATAGCAATCATCAATAACTGCAAAAATTCCACTTTAAATTTTGAGTGAGAAGATCTCACCTTAGCTTTTAATTTGTGTCACGAACGGGATTTTTCGACTTTCGCAAATTCGACATCGATACTCACTTTATCGATTGCCGAGCAATCGAGCGCCGGAAACTCCAATAGTGAGGGTTTTAGAAAGAAAGAAAAGGTAGAAGAAGAAGAGAATAAGAAGAAAGAAGAACAACTGAACAACATCAGAACAGAAAACAATATCAGAATCTTACACATCGCAGCGGAACAATATATAATAAATAAACACTAGTCTTTTAAAACAAAGAACTATATCATTTTATATATATACATCAATCATCAGAGTCAATATACAACAATGGACAGTTATATAACTTGTCCTCATACAGAATAAACAGCGGAATAAATATATCAGATACAATTACTACGTCTCGTCATCCAGCTTATCTCCAAAGCTCCAGAATATCCAGAATCCTGATAATCTAACTCTAGACTGCCCGTGTGGAAATTGGTGGGCACCCAGAGTTTAGAAGGGAAACAATAAACTCCGAGTCAGTCATGGTGACTGGTGTGAGATCGTAAAACAGTTATTTATCTTTAAAATAAACAACAGAAAATTTTTAAAGTAAATCCGCAATGCTTTTGGAAAATGAAACTACCATAAGACCTCCCACCACACACACAATGCAAACGCAGACTTGGAGGAGATTTCTTCTTATGATAGTCAAAGATGCTTGATACGCAAAATCAAATCATTTTTGATATTATTATTATTGCATAGTGTAGAAAACATTTTGAAAGTATAATATTAATCTTAGCCAGCATAGGCATTCCGCACTTATGCCTACTATAGCTACTATGTTCAATAGCAGGTTACCGCCACATTCCATAGCAGGTAATACAACTAAAACCGTACAAGTCGCGTATTGTTTCTTTGGATTTCCAACAAATGGTCAGGCTAAGGAACTTCCTTTTCCACGATGGGTACGTCCCTGGAATAGACGACCCGAGAACCTAACCGGATCTCTGCCAACACAAGGCCGGGTTACCTCTGCAAAAATAGGTAACTACTGACACGCGTATGTCATCCCCCGATCGTAACCGATCTTCCCGAGGATCCCCGATTTCCAACAAACCACATAGATAATAATGCAGCAACCACATAGGTTAAGTATCTGGGCTCCATACCATGATACCACCTCTATCCAGAAGGAATGACATACACTAAGGGGCGCTACCCCCTAGAACCTTGCTGCATCCTTCCTGTTTCGAACATTTCCGGGGTGTGAGGCTCGATGAAGTCTCGTCCACAAAGCTACGCTTTCTACAAAGCCCTGCTTCGGGTCAAACAAAATGATCAACCTATGATCACAAAGATATAAGATCAAACAAATGATCATATCACAAATGATCAAACACCGATCATTTCACAGCAACACTTAGTATGCCACGTTACCAAATTGGGATATATCGCTGATAAATTTCAACTACATAACCTCTGAGCTCGTACGTCTCAGAGAAGGGTGTTAAGCTAAGAGAATAAATTCTCCGCCACCAACAGAAATGTATTTGAAAGAAATCAGCTTTATATCTCAAATTGTAACGTCAGACACACAATCCATACAAGTCTGTTCCGGGATCAAACAGAACCGAAGGCACTTCTCACGAAGCCCTTGCCATTCCGGATAATTTTCAATCACATCAGGACTTCCCGTCACTAAGGGTGATAAAACCTCTAAATCGAAGATCAGTCGATGTAGAGTAACTCGACGGTAATCCTTCCGTTTTCAAAAATATCCGGTCTTCAACACCGGTCTTCGAATGCAATTCATAACGACGTATCACATATTCGGAATGGGTTATACGACCCCATGGTCCTTTCCCGGCTAACCCGAATAGTGAGCGCTTATTCAAAAATAAGTGTGGCATTCAAATTCATCCAATTCACAACAAATACCTATCTAAAGATAATTATTGATAGTCGGTTATTTAACTATCAATAAAGATGCGCAACATCACCAGATTCCAAATAATTTTCCAAATTATTTCATCTTCAAAAATATCTTTTACTAGATATAAAATTTCCACACTTCAAAATAAATCAATATTTATTTTCAAAACGAATTCCCATTCCTTTTACAAATTCCCTAGTGAATTTATATTTCCAAATATCTACTGATATTCGATTTTCAAATCGTTTTCAATATTCAATTTCAATTTATCTTTAAGAAGATAAAATCTCAAAATAGTTCATTTCATATTGGGAAAGCATTTCCATACTTATTTAAAAATAAGTATTTCACAAATCTATTTATTTTCAACATTTGAAAATATTTGATATACTTAAAATCAAATTAAGTATATATTCATTCTTTAAGGAAATCATAAATTTTAACATCTATTTGAGTCAAAACGAATGTTGCGTAAAAACATCGTTACGACGACTCGAAATCACTAGTATAGGGATTCGGATTTTAAGATAGGCATATATAAATCCCAATACTACATAAAAACATTTCCTTTCGGAAATCATTTACTATAACAACAGTGTTATAGTCCACCATTTCCTTCTACTTCTCGAAAACGTCTATTTCAAAAATAAAATGTTGAAATCTATGGTTTCGATATTTAACCCATTTTAAAACATCTTTTAAAACAATTACTTCATTTCGTAATATCACTTTCCAAAACATATCCATTTTATTTAAGAATATATTCACTGTCCAAAATTGTGAATATACTTCGTTATCCAAATTCAACATTTCTACACATTTTATTTAAAAGCTTATCCACTGTCCAAAATCGTGGATATGATTCCTTTAATTAACTTCTACAATTCACTTATCAAAATAAGTGATTTCGGATTTATAAACAACGTTTATAAATCACAATTTTATATTTTATAACTACTTCAACTTATAAATTCCTTTTATTATCCAATTCAATTTATAACTCAATTTTCTACCAAAAGTCCATTCTATAAGTTAAACACTTATAATATTTACAAAATCGTTCTTTTAGGACTTCACAAATCATTTATTCTGTCCTTTATAAAACCCATTTTTACATCATGTAAAACGTCTTTAAAACCCCTTTATAATTTCATCACTTTGATTTATAAAAAATCAAATTTTATAAATCTTATATATAGAGCTTTCATAATAAATTCAAAAATCTCTATTTAAACCATTTTATAAATAAATCGACTTTTATTTCAAAAACGACACTTCGGTTATATTTCACTAAAAATTATAACTTTTATAACTTTAAAATTTTACGTTTATAAATCGATTCAAAAATTCCATAAAACGTATATTTTCAAAAATCACTTTAAAAACCCTTTTAAAGTAAAAGTCGTTATTTTTACATTTCAAAACTGAATCCGATGATGCAACAACACCAATTAGTCCATCACAACAGTCAATATCATATATCAATATGATAACAGAATATATATCAGTATCTGTAAATAAGTAAATACAGTTAAGGAATCCAGTTGGATCCCTCCAACCTGTTTCCCTGCATCCAAAGATGTTAGCACAATACCAATTCCGCTCCAGTACGGAATTATCGCGGTATATGGGTTTTATAAAAATCCGCTTACTAACGGCGCAATAGGGTCTCATCCGCTATACGAGGCGGGAAATCAATCAATCCAATATATACATATGCCAATATGTATATACTGCTATATATATAGATATATCCTAAAATATCTAATATCAACAATCCAGACAGACAATCAAACAATAACTGAAAATTCCACTTTCAATTTGAGTGAGAAGATCTCACCTTAGCTTTTATTGTGCAATCCATTTTCCATTTCTGACTTGATGTCACAGTTTCGACCTTGTATAAGAAATTATACAATTTATTAATATTCGAACAGATCGAATAATAAATATTTATTTGACTACTTTGATTTAATTTCCTTTAGATAAATTCCATATCTTCACGATTTATAATTATTTCATTTTTAAATTCCTGTTTCAACCCTATATAGTTTCTAGTAAATAAATTTTCTGATCTTAACTTACACATTAAATTCAAATAGAAAAATTCTTTTAACCAAATATCTTCCATTTGAAACTAAAATTAACAACAAGATTTATAACTTTATCTATAATATCAAATACATATGTATATATATATTTTCTTATTGAAAATACAAAACAAAAATTTCTTTTACTGTTATCATCCATTTCATTCATTTTTGTTTTTCAAATCTATATATTTATTTATAAATCTTTGCCGTAATCAATTCACCTGCTTATCTATATACCTATATATACATTTACTGTAATATATTCCCTGTCTATATAAAAATCTGCATATTTCTTTTGATTACTTAAAAATCCTATTTTTTTAAACTTTACTGATCATTCCATATATATCTATCTAATATATATATATCATTATCATTATTATTTTTCTACATATGGAAACATATATTTATTCAGTAAAAATAAAAAATAAAAAAAAGGTAATCACCTTACTGACATAAACGAACCCATCGCTCGCGAATATGAGTACTGCTCCACCATTTCGATCGCGGCCTCCACTTGCAACAACCCTCTTCACTGCCTCACGTCCCTACGAGCTAGCGTGCCACCCACTACTTCGAGCAGACGCGAGTTCGATCGCGACTCCACCTTCGCTGCCACGCGGGCCACCACACGCTTCCCAACCCTCGCGACGAACACGCCGCCATCTCACGCGAGCGCGAGCCTCCCAATGCTCTCAACGCCCTAGCCTCGACGAACCCCTCAACGTAGTGCCGCCGCCGATTTCGCGCTCGCGAGTTCGCGGTCCCCTTGAACCCAGCTGCGACACCAAGGCGAGCGCCTCCACTCTGTCTCGACCACGAAGCCGGCCTCTTCCCCAAAACCATCGCGCGCGCCACGCGATTTCCTTCTCCCCTTCGTCGATTTGATGAAATTAAATTTTCAATTTGACCTGGGTAACGCGATTTTAAACTGAGAGAGGGGATTTTAGTTTTAAGGTGAGGAGGAAAACAAAACTAAATATCGGCCATTTTTCGTGAATGTGAACGAGAGTGTTTTCGTTTGATTTTAAAACTGAAATGATCGATGATTTAAAAATAGAAGGAGGGAGACAGGAGAACATGGGTTGCGTGATTTTTTCATGATGCTCGGCGTGTTTATAGGCGTGGATGAAGGGAAGATACAGTATTTTGACTTTGACCAGTTTAAATTTAAATTTAATTCAAATTCGAATAAATTTCGATGCGTTTACACGTCGTATTCTCACATAACAACTCCAAATGCCACGAAATTTGAAATCCGACAATAATTCAATATTACGGACCCAACGGAACTGGTTTCGTCGAATTTCGAGACTGTTTGAAAAATGACTATTTTTAAATATCGATTGAAACGATATAAATTCCAGAACTGAACAAAACAGCCTGAAATTAAATTCTGAAGCTTCTGTTATCTTCAGTATCATCAATACGAATTTTAAAAGCTTTTTGAAATATCTTTCTTCAACTTAAAATTGAAGATATAAATTTTTATTCAACTTTCAATAGATTAAATTTTAAAGTTTAATCGCAAATATCAAAGTTCAATCGGGAATTCAAATTAAATCATCGTTCAAATATTTTAAAATTAATTAAATATTCTCAATTTAATTTGTTCGAAATTCAGGGTCGTTACAGACTTCCCCCCTTAAAAGAATTTCGTCCTCGAAATTACAAGTCAGGAAGAAAGGTCCTTAACTCGTCTACTATTTTTCACAATTCAATAGTTTTATCAATTCATCAAAACAAATCTCTCTACTAAAGATTCGTTATCATTTCAACTAGTTTTCCAACTTCAATTACAAGTTTCAAACAACATTGTTTAACTTCTCAATTCAAATTCGGATTTAAATTCAAATTTTAAATTTTCAAAATTTTCTCAAAAATTTTCTAACACTCGAAATTTTCGAAAAATTTCGCCAGCGTCTCCTTTGCGCGGCTAATACGGCACTACTACAAAACGTCCCTACGGACTCTCAGATTTCAAAAAGAAAAGGAAAAAGCCAAGCGGCTAGACAAGAAATCATCAAAAACTCATATTCAAATTTAAATACATACCTTTTTCGAGCAATTCGAATTATCTGTGAAATAAATTTTCCAATCCCTTTATACACCTGTATATCCTACTAGCCATTATATCTAGTTACAGCATTCAATCATTTTGCAAATTCGATTACAAATTTTCAATATATACTTCTTATATCCTCTTTAAATTCGCTATTGAAGTTACATATTCAATTTCGTTCAATTTTTCATTTCACATTCATTTGAACTTATAATTCACATTTTCAATTCTATTGGAATTCAATTTATCTTCATTTATAATCATTGAATTTAATTCGTTCAAACCTTATCCATTTGGTCAATAATCAATTAGCTTCACTTACTAACTTTCAGTTTAATACTTCATTTATCAAATTCAATTCCAGTTCTATTTACTTTCAAATTCAAAAATGAATTTTAACATTCAATTTCATTTTCTGGCACTTGCAATCGCAATTTATTCACTCATTCACTAATTCATTCGTTTTTCAATTTGAATTTCATTCTAATCAAATTTCAATATTCTATAAGTTATCAACTTATTAATATTTCGTAAGTATTTTAAATAGGATTCCAGAGTCGTTTCAACTTTTTCAAAACCATTTGAAAACAATTCAAATTATCCTTTTAATTTCCAAACCAAAATCCAAATTTTTCAAACGACTTCATTTAAAATAACTTGGCAGCAATTTCTCTTTTGGAAACCCGAAAATGAATTCTAATGATGTGGCCATCATCATCAGGATTATTTTCCAGCGACCTAAAAGAGTTTAGAGCTTTCATCTCTCCGAAATACTTTTCAAAACCTTTGTAATTCATTTTCAAATCCAAAAAGAATTTAAACTTTCCAAATCTCAAAAAATTTCAAATTCTTTTCAAAACATTTCCAAAAACTTTTCTGGAATTCCGTTTTAAATTACAAATCACATTTATAATTTATATTCTCAAATTTCATTTGTATGTGAATTCATCTCTTTATCTTTCAATTCACATTTATAAATTTCATTCGTTAAATGGATTTATTTCCAAATTTTTGGTTATTATTTTAATTTCTCATTCCATTTCATATAACAATGATAATAATTCAATGTTATTATTTTATAACAACCAAACATCCATATACTATGATAATTCATAGAAAATCATTTCTTTTCTATACAAAAATAGTTTTGGGCAAAATTATTTCATTTACCCTATTTAAAACAATATTGTGTCGTCTTGCCTCGTTTAAGTGTTTAGAAATCTCTATCGATAATATGGCGTCCCACATACCGACCAAAATTCATAAACATCTCAACGGATAAGCAAACACAATATAAAACATTTTTATATTCACTAACAAATACGCGCTCGTATCTATTATTACACTCAAACTCATTCTAGAGTACTACTGACTCTATCTCTAATGAGTAACACCCAACAGAGCAGCGTTGTCGCTTAACCATATGCTCTGATACCACGCTGTCACGAACGGGATTTTTCGACTTTCGAAAATTCGACATCGATACTCACTTTATCGACTGCCGAGCAATCGAGCGCCGGAAACTCCAATAGTGAGGGTTTTAGAAAGAAAGAAAAGGTAGAAGAAGAAGAGAAGAAGAAGAACAACTGAACAACATCAGAACAGAAAACAATATCAGAATCTTACACATCGCAGCGGAACAATATATAATAAATAAACACTAGTCTTTTAAAACAAAGAACTATATCATTTTATATATATACATCAATCATCAGAGTCAATATACAACAATGGACAGTTATATAACTTGTCCTCATACAGAATACACAGCGGAATAAATATATCAGATACAATTACTACGTCTCGTCATCCAACTTATCTCCAAAGCTCCAGAATATACAGAATCCTGATAATCTAACTTTAGACTGCCCGTGTGGAAATTGGTGGGCACCCAGAGTTTAGAAGGGAAACAATAAACTCCGAGTCAGTCATGGTGACTGGTGTGAGATCGTAAAACAGTTATTTATCTTTAAAATAAACAACAGAAAATTTTTAAAGTAAATCCGCAATGCTTTTGGAAAATGAAACTACCATAAGACCTCCCACCACACACACAATGCAAACGCAGACTTGGAGGAGATTTCTTCTTATGATAGTCAAAGATGCTTGATATGCAAAATCAAATCATTTTTTATATTATTATTATTGCATAGTGTAGAAAACAATTCGAAAGTATAATATTAATCTTAGCCAGCATAGGCATTCCGCACTTATGCCTACTATAGCTACTATGTTCAATACCAGGTTACCGCCACATTCCATAGCAGGTAATACAACTAAAACCGTACAAGTCGCGTATTGTTTCTTTGGATTTCCAACAAATGGTCAGGCTAAGGAACTTCCTTTTCCACGATGGGTACGTCCCTGGAATAGACGACCCGAGAACCTAACCGGATCTCTGCCAACACAAGGCCGGGTTACCTCTGCAAAAATAGGTAACTACTGACACGCGTATGTCATCCCCCGATCGTAACCGATCTTCCCGAGGATCCCCGATTTCCAACAAACCACATAGATAATAATGCAGCAACCACATAGGTTAAGTATCTGGGCTCCATACCATGATACCACCTCTATCCAGAAGGAATGACATACACTAAGGGGCGCTACTCCCTAGAACCTTGCTGCATCCTTCCTGTTTCGACCATTTCCGGGGTGTGAGGCTCGATGAAGTCTCGTCCACAAAGCTACACTTTCTACAAAGCCCTGCTTCGGGTCAAACAAAATGATCAACCTATGATCACAAAGATATAAGATCAAACAAATGATCATATCACAAATGATCAAACACCGATCATTTCACAGCAACACTCAGTATGCCACGTTACCAAATTGGGATATATCGTTGATAAATTTCAACTACATAACCTCTGAGCTCGTACGTCTCAGAGAAGGGTGTTAAGCTAAGAGAATAAATTCTCCGCCACCAACAGAAATGTATTTGAAAGAAATCAGCTTTATATCTCAAATTGTAACGTCAGACAGACAATCCATACAAGTCTGTTCCGGGATCGAACAGAACCGAAGGCACTTCTCACGAAGCCCTTGCCATTCCGGATAATTTTCAATCACATCAGGACTTCCCGTCACTAAGGGTGATAAAACCTCTAAATCGAAGATCAGTCGATGTAGAGTAACTCGTCGGTAATCCTTCCGTTTTCAAAAATATCCGGTCTTCAACACCGGTCTTCGAATGCAATTCATAACGACGTATCACATATTCGGAATGGGTTATACGACCCCATGGTCCTTTTCCGGCTAACCCGAATAGTGAGCGCTTATTCAAAAATAAGTGTGGCATTCAAATTCATCCAATTCACAACAAATACCTATCTAAAGATAATTATTGATAGTCGGTTATTTAACTATCAATAAAGATGCGCAACATCACCAGATTCCAAATAATTTTCCAAATTATTTCATCTTCAAAAATATCTTTTACTAGATATAAAATTTCCACACTTCAAAATAAATCAATATTTATTTTCAAAACGAATTCCCATTCCTTTTACAAATTCCCTAGTGAATTTATATTTCCAAATATCTACTGATATTCGATTTTCAAATCGTTTTCAATATTCAATTTCAATTTATCTTTAAGAAGATAAAATCTCAAAATAGTTCATTTCATATTGGGAAAGCATTTCCATACTTATTTAAAAATAAGTATTTCACAAATCTATTTATTTTCAACATTTGAAAATATTTGATATACTTAAAATCAAATTAAGTATATATTCATTCTTTAAGGAAATCATAAATTTTAACATCTATTTGAGTCAAAACGAATGTTGCGTAAAAACATCGTTACGACGACTCGAAATCACTAGTATAGGGATTCGGATTTTAAGATAGGCATATATAAATCCCAATACTACATAAAAACATTTCCTTTCGGAAATCATTTACTATAACAACAGTGTTATAGTCCACCATTTCCTTCTACTTCTCGAAAACGTCTATTTCAAAAATAAAATGTTGAAATCTATGGTTTCGATATTTAACCCATTTTAAAACATCTTTTAAAACAATTACTTCATTTCGTAATATCACTTTCCAAAACATATCCATTTTATTTAAGAATATATTCACTGTCCAAAATCGTGAATATACTTCGTTATCCAAATTCAACATTTCTACACATTTTATTTAAAAGCTTATCCACTGTCCAAAATCGTGGATATGATTCCTTTAATTAACTTCTACAATTCACTTATCAAAATAAGTGATTTCGGATTTATAAACAACGTTTATAAATCACAATTTTATATTTTATAACTACTTCAACTTATAAATTCCTTTTATTATCCAATTCAATTTATAACTCAATTTTCTACCAAAAGTCCATTCTATAAGTTAAACACTTATAATATTTACAAAATCGTTCTTTTAGGACTTCACAAATCATTTATTCTGTCCTTTATAAAACCCATTTTTACATCATGTAAAACGTCTTTAAAACCCCTTTATAATTTCATCACTTTGATTTATAAAAAATCAAATTTTATAAATCTTATATATAGAGCTTTCATAATAAATTCAAAAATCTCTATTTAAACCATTTTATAAATAAATCGACTTTTATTTCAAAAACGACACTTCGGTTATATTTCACTAAAAATTATAACTTTTATAACTTTAAAATTTTACGTTTATAAATCGATTCAAAAATTCCATAAAACGTATATTTTCAAAAATCACTTTAAAAACCCTTTTAAAGTAAAAGTCGTTATTTTTACATTTCAAAACTGAATCCGATGATGCAACAACACCAATTAGTCCATCACAACAATCAATATCATATATCAATATGATAACAGAATATATATCAGTATCTGTAAATAAGTAAATACAGTTAAGGAATCCAGTTGGATCCCTCCAACCTGTTTCCCTGCATCCAAAGATGTTAGCACAATACCAATTCCGCTCCAGTACGGAATTATCGCGGTATATGGGTTTTATAAAAATCCGCTTACTAACGGCGCAATAGGGTCTCATCCGCTATACGAGGCGGGAAATCAATCAATCCAATATATACATATGCCAATATGTATATACTGCTATATATATAGATATATCCTAAAATATCTAATATCAACAATCCAGACAGACAATCAAACAATAACTGAAAATTCCACTTTCAATTTGAGTGAGAAGATCTCACCTTAGCTTTTATTGTGCAATCCATTTTCCATTTCTGACTTGATGTCACAGTTTTGACCTTGTATAAGAAATTATACAATTTATTAATATTCGAACAGATCGAATAATAAATTTTTATTTGACTACTTTGATTTAATTTCCTTTAGATAAATTCCATATCTTCACGATTTATAATTATTTCATTTTTAAATTCCTGTTTCAACCCTATATAGTTTCTAGTAAATAAATTTTCTGATCTTAACTTACACATTAAATTCAAATAGAAAAATTCTTTTAACCAAATATCTTCCATTTGAAACTAAAATTAACAACAAGATTTATAACTTTATCTATAATATCAAATACATATGTATATATATATTTTCTTATTGAAAATACAAAACAAAAATTTCTTTTACTGTTATCATCCATTTCATTCATTTTTGTTTTTCAAATCTATATATTTATTTATAAATCTTTGCCGTAATCAATTCACCTGCTTATCTATATACCTATATATACATTTACTGTAATATATTCCCTGTCTATATAAAAATCTGCATATTTCTTTTGATTACTTAAAAATCCTATTTTTTTAAACTTTACTGATCATTCCATATATATCTATCTAATATATATATATCATTATCATTATTATTTTTCTACATATGGAAACATATATTTATTCAGTAAAAATAAAAAATAAAAAAAAAGGTAATCACCTTACTGACATAAACGAACCCATCGCTCGCGAATATGAGTACTGCTCCACCATTTCGATCGCGGCCTCCACTTGCAACAACCCTCTTCACTGCCTCACGTCCCTACGAGCTAGCGTGCCACCCACTACTTCGAGCAGACGCGAGTTCGATCGCGACTCCACCTTCGCTGCCACGCGGGCCACCACACGCTTCCCAACCCTCGCGACGAACACGCCGCCATCTCACGCGAGCGCGAGCCTCCCAATGCTCTCAACGCCCTAGCCTCGACGAACCCCTCAACGTAGTGCCGCCGCCGATTTCGCGCTCGCGAGTTCGCGGTCCCCTTGAACCCAGCTGCGACACCAAGGCGAGCGCCTCCACTCTGTCTCGACCACGAAGCCGGCCTCTTCCCCAAAACCATCGCGCGCGCCACGCGATTTCCTTCTCCCCTTCGTCGATTTGATGAAATTAAATTTTCAATTTGACCTGGGTAACGCGATTTTAAACTGAGAGAGGGGATTTTAGTTTTAAGGTGAGGAGGAAAACAAAACTAAATATCGGCCATTTTTCGTGAATGTGAACGAGAGTGTTTTCGTTTGATTTTAAAACTAAAATGATCGATGATTTAAAAATAGAAGGAGGGAGACAGGAGAACATGGGTTGCGTGATTTTTTCGTGATGCTCGGCGTGTTTATAGGCGTGGATGAAGGGAAGATACAGTATTTTGACTTTGACCAGTTTAAATTTAAATTTAATTCAAATTCGAATAAATTTCGATGCGTTTACACGTCGTATTCTCACATAACAACTCCAAATGCCACGAAATTTGAAATCCGACAATAATTCAATATTACGGACCCAACGGAACTGGTTTCGTCGAATTCCGAGACTGTTTGAAAAATGACTATTTTTAAATATCGATTGAAACGATATAAATTCCAGAACTGAACAAAACAGCCTGAAATTAAATTCTGAAGCTTCTGTTATCTTCAATATCATCAATACGAATTTTAAAAGCTTTTCGAAATATCTTTCTTCAACTTAAAATTGAAGATATAAATTTTTATTCAACTTTCAATAGATTAAATTTTAAAGTTTAATCGCAAATATCAAAGTTCAATCGGGAATTCAAATTAAATCATCGTTCAAATATTTTAAAATTAATTAAATATTCTCAATTTAATTTGTTCGAAATTCAGGGTCGTTACAATTTGCCATCCCATTTTCCATTTTCAGCTGTTTCTTGATTTTATACCTTGTATAAATAATTGTACAATTCGTTAATATTCGAATTAAATCGAACTATAAATTTTCTTTTCAATAGATTTATTAAACTAAATATTCCAATTTCAAACTAACTTCCTTGTTTCCTTAAACTAAATCTCATTTACATATATATTTTTCAAACATTTTTCTTATATAAATTTCTTTTAAATGATTTTCCTTTTAAACTACATATATATTTTAAACCTACATACATATATATTTAATATTATTATTATTATTATATTTTTTTTACAAACTTCCTTTTTAAATAAATTAAACAAAGCAGTGATATAAAATTTCTTAAACTGGTAATTTGATTTTAACCAAAAATTTTCCCTTTTAAAATATTTATACAAAAATTAAAATAAAGATACTATTATACCTCACTGCCTGAACCAACTCGATGAACCCCAGATCGAAACCCCATCCCCCTGAAATCGCCTCGACATCGCAAGTGCCAACCGTGACGAACTTCCCCAGCGTGACTTTGCTTCGTATGAACCCGCCATCGCGAGTGTCGACACCACCTTCGATCTGTTCTGGCCCACGCGAGCGCCTCCATTTGCTGCTGTCGTCCCCCAACGCCTACAGATCGCGACATCGATTCCCATGACGTCGAACTTCCCCCAATGCTCACGCGCTCGCCCTTTTGATTTGAACGCGATTTTACGCAGTCGAACGAGATCCCGAGCCGCCCTCTCCCACGCGCGAGCACGCGCGCGTGCGCCTCCATCACGATGCCTCTCCTCCGATTGAATCTCGCGGCCACCATTGAATTCGATCGCGATTCGTACTGAGAGGAGAATGTTTGGGGGATCTGCCATTGATTTAGTTGATTTTTGAACGAACGAGGGAAATAGATTTTTGAAGAGGAACGAAATACTCGACTTCAATTCTTTTGTTTGTAAAGAGACTCGGCTGCCATTTTACTTCTTTCGTTTTATTTTTCTTTCGTTTGGTTTTGAACCGAGAAGGGATATTAAAAATGAACGAAGCAGAAGAAGACGTGATTTCAGGGAACGAGATGATGGTATTTTGTACGAGAGGAAACATTTGCGTGCTGAAGTTAACAGGCTACAGTGTTTTGAGTTGAGGCCAAAAGTGCTGATGTTGACCAAATACAAATTTAAATTTAAATTGAACTCCATAAAATTTTCAACACGTTTACTTACTTTATGGTCACACAACAACTCCGATCAATACGAAATTTGAAATCCGGTAATAATACAATATTACGGATCCAATGGAACTGGTTTCGTCGAATTCCGAGACTGTGACTCGGACGGCTATTTTTAAATATCAATTCAAACGATATAATTTTAAAACTGAACAAATCGTTTTCAAATTCGCTTCTAAAGCTTCTATTATCTCTAGTGTTATCAATACGAATTTTAAAAGCTTTTGAAATATTTTTCTTCAACTTAAAATTGAAGACTCAAATCTTTATTCGACTATCAACAAATTAAATTCTAAAATTTAATCGCCAATTTCAAAGTTATATCGGAGATCCAAATTAAATCGTCGTTCAAATATTTAAAATTAATTAAATATTTTCAATTTAATTTGTTCGAAATTCAGGGTCGTTACAGACTCCCCCCCTTAAAAGAATTTCGTCCTCGAAATTACAAGTTAGGAAAAAATGTCCTTAACTCGTCTACTATTTTTCAACAACTAATAGTTTTATCAATTTATCAAAACAAATCTTTCTAGTAAAGATTCGTTATCAATTCAACTAGCTTTCCAAACCTTTTCATAATTTTCAAACATCATTGTTTTCCTTAACAATTCAAATTTAAATTCAAATTCGAATTTTCGAAAAATTTCGCCAGCGTCTCCTTTGCGCGGCTAATACGGCACGACTACAAAACGTCCCTACGGACTCTCAGATTTCAAAAAGAAAAAGAAAAAGCCAAGCGGCTAGACAAGAAATCAGAAAATCTCATATTTGAAATTCAAATACATACCTTTTTCGAGCAATTCAAATTTATCTTTGCAATTCAATTCCAATTCCTTTACACCTGTATATCCTACTAGCCATAATATCTAGTTACATATATTCAAACCATTTCGTACATTCAATTACAAAATTTTCAATATAACTGCTTATATCATCTTTAAGTTCGCTATTGAAGTTATATATCCATTATGATTCAATTTCACATTTCTCATTCATTTGAATTTAATTTACACTTTCAATCTAATTTAGATTTAGTTTACTTCTGAATATTGAATTTCATCAATTTTCTTTAGTTCACTTCAAACTAATCTTAAAACTTCATTTTATTTCACACAATTCAAATTTGTTTCAACATTCAGTTTAAATTTTATTCACTTACAAATTTTTAGTTTAATAGTTCACTTTGTTTTCCACAAATCTAAATTCAATTCAGTCTTACTTACCAATTCAAAATGAATTTTTACATTAAATTTCGTTTTCTTGCATTTGCTATTGCAAATTCATTTATTCATTCGTAATTTTATCTATTTTCAATTCGAATTCTCATTTCAATTGAATTTCAAATACTTTATAAGTCTTCGACTTATTTACAATTTGATTTATAAAATCATTTATACATTCACAAATCTAATTTCATTCCATTAATGAATTTTATTTTCAATTATCCTTTTTGAATTCTATTTTCATTTGTAAATCATATTTACAATTCATATTCATAATTTTTATTCATATATGAATTTATTTCCTTATACTTTCAATTCACATTTATAGATTTCATTTGTTAATGAACTTTAATTCCAATCACATTTACATATTTTACATTAACAATTTCTATTTGTATAAGTTATCAATTCAATAATATTTCATAAACATTTTCATATAGCATTCCAGAGTTTTTTTCAACATTTCAAAAAAAACATTTTTGAAAACAATTCAAATTATCCTTTGAATTTCTAAAACAAATTTCGAATTTTTCAAACAACTTTCGTTTTAAAACAATTTGGCAGCAATTCCTCTTCTGGAAACCCGAAAATGAATTCTAATGATGTGGCCACCATCATCAGGATTATTTTCCAGCGACCTAAAAGAGTTTAGAGCTTTCATCTCTTCAGAATACTTTTCCAAAACCTTCGAAATCCATTTTCAAATCAAAAATGATTTAAACTTCCAAAACTCCAAAATTTTCAAAATTTTTTTCAAAAACCTTTCCAAAAACTTCTCTGGAATTCTACTTCCAATTATAAGTCACATTTATAATTTATAGTCTTAAATTTCATTTGTGTATGGATTTATTTCTTAACTTTGGAGTTAGGATTTCAATTTCTTATTCAATTTCATATAATAATGATAATAATTCAATGTTATCACTTTCCTAACAACCATGCAACCATATACTGTAATAATTTACAGAAAATCATCTCTTTTATATACAAAAATAGTTTTGGGTAAAATTATTTCATTCACCCTATTTAAAAACAATACTGTGCCGAATTGTTCTATTCGAGTGTTTAGAGATCCCTATCAATGATCGTTAATTACTCGTATTGACCAGAATCCATATACCACTCAACAAATCAATCATCACAATATAAAACAATTTTTATATTCACTAACAAATACGCGCTCATATCTATTATTACACTCAACTCATTCTAGAGTACTACTGACTCTATCTCTAATGAGTAACACCCAAAAGAGCAAGGTTGTCGCTTAACCATATGCTTTGATACCACGCTGTCACATACCGAAATTTTCGACTTTCGAAAATTCGACATCGATACTCACTTTATCGACTGCCGAGAAATCGAGTGCCGGAAACTCCAATAGTGAGGGTTTTGGAAAGAAGAAATAGAAGAAAAAGAGGTAGAAGAAAAGATAGAAGAAGAAGAGAAGAACCACAGAACAACATCAGAACAGAAAACAATATCAGAATCTCACATATCGCAGCGGAACAATATATAATAGATAAATGAATAATCTTTAAAACAAAGAACTATATCATTTTATACATACATCAATCATCAGAGTCAATATACAACAATGGACAGTTATATAACTTGTCCTCATACAGAATACACAGCGGAATAAATATATCAGATACAAATACTACGTCTCGTCCTCCAGCTTGCTTCCAAAGCTCCAGAATATCCAGAATATCCTGATAACATAACTCTAGGCTGCCCGTGTGGAAATTTGTGGGCACCCAGAGTTTAGAAGGGAACAATAAACTCCGAGTCAGTCATGGTGACTGGTGTGAGATCGTAAAACAGTTATTCTTTAAAATAAACAACAGGAAAACTTTAATGTCAATTCGCAATGCTTTTGGAAAATGAAACTACCATAAGACCTCCCGCCACACACACAATGCAAACGCAGACTTGGAGGAGATTTCTTCTTATGATAGTCAAAGATGCTTACTACGCAAAAAATCAAATTCTTTTGATTATTATTATTAGTGCATAGTGTAGAAAACATTTCGAAAGTTGAATATTAATCTTAGCCAGCATAGGTACCATTATAGTATGCTTGCTATAGCTGCCATATTAAATGGCAGGTTCTACAACTAAACCGTACAAGTCACGTATTGTTTCTTTGGATTTCCAACAAATGGTCAGGCTAAGGAACTTCCTTTTCCACGATGGGTACGTCCCTGGAATAGACGACCCGAGAAATAACCTAACATTACGGTTAGATCTCTGCCAACACAAGGCCGGGTTACCTCTGCAAAAGTAGGTAACTACTGACACGCGTATGCCATCCCCCGATCGTCACCGATCTTCCCGAGGATCCCCGATTCGCAACAACCACAAAGAAATAAATTTTGCAGCAACCACAGAGGTTAAGTATCTGGGCTCCATACCATGATACCACCTTTATCCAGAAGGAATGACATACACTAAGGGGCGCTACTCCCTAGAACCTTGCCGCATCCTTCCTGTTTTGACCATTTCCGGGGTGTGAGGCTCGACGAAGTCTCGTCCACAAAGCTACGCTTTCTACAAAGCCCTGCTTCGGGTCAAACAAAATGATCAACCTATGATCACAAAGATATAAGATCAAACAAATGATCATATCGCAAATGATCAAACACTGATCATTTCACAGCAACACTTAGTATGCCACGTTACCAAATTGGGATATATCGCTGATAAATTTCAACTACATAACCTCTGAGCTCGTACGTCTCAGAGAAGGGTGTTAAGCTAAGAGAATAAATTCTCCGCCACCAACAGAAATGTATTTGAAAGAAATCAGCTTTATATCTCAAATTGTAACGTCAGACACAGAATCCATACAAGTCTGTTCCGGGATCGAACAGAACCGAAGGCACTTCTCACGAAGCCCTTGCATATCCGGATAAATTTCTAATCACGTCCGGACTTCCCGTCACTAAGGGTGATAAAACCTCTAAATCGGAGATCAGCCGATGTAGAGTAACTCGACGGTAATCCTTCCGTTTTCAAAAATATCCGGTCTTCAACACCGGTATTCAAATGCAATTCATAACGACGTATCACATATTCGGAATGGGTTATACGACCCCCTGGTCCTTTCCCGGCTAACCCGAATAGTGAGCGCTTATTTAAAAATAAGTGTGGCATTCAATTTCATCCAATTCACAACGAATACCTATCTAAAGGTAATTATTGATAGTCGGTTATTTAACTATCAATAAAGATGCGCGACATCATCAGATTCCAAATAATTTTCCAAATTATTATTTTTCCAAATTATCTTTTACTAGATATAAAATTTCCACACTTAATCATTTGAAAACAAATTTTCAAATCAATTTCCACATTTCATTTTATCTTTGAAGATAAAATCTCAAAACAGTTCATTTCATATTGGAAAAGCATTTCCATACTTATTTAAAATAAGTATTTCACAAATCTATTTATTTTCAACATTTGAAAATATTCGATATACTTAAATCAAATTAAGTATACATTCATTCTTTAAGGAAATCATTTCTTCTAACATCTATTTGAGTCAAAACGAATGTTACGTAAAACATCGTTACGACGACTCGAAATCACTAGTATAGGGATTCGAAATTTTAAGGTAGATATATGAAAATCCCAATACTACATAAAACATTTCCTTTCGGAAATCATTTACTATAACAACAGTGTTATAGTCCACCATTTCCTTAAATTTCTCGAAAACGTCTATTTCAACAAGAACTGCGGAAATCTATGCTTTCGATTCATAATACATTTTAAAACATCTTTAAAATGTTTAACTTCATTTTTAATATCACTTCTTCAAAAATAAATCCATTTTATTTAATAATATATTCACTGCCCAAAATCGTGAATATAATTCACTTAACCCAATTTTCAATTATTTCTACACATTTTATTTCAATAAAGATTCGCTATCCAAAATCGCGAATATATCTTCTTTAATGACCTCCTACATTTAATTTATCAAACTCCATTGATTTTGAATTTATAAAACAAAGTTTATAAATCCTATTTCTATTTTAGTAACAACTTTGATTTATAAATCTTCTTTATTAACAATCCGATCAATATTCCATTTAAAAGCAAAAATCCAATTTATAAGTAAATTTCTTATAATCATTCATTCTACAACTTCATACTTTATAAATCTATAAATTTCATATCTTTACAATTTATAATTCTATACATTTCATATCTTCACATTTTATAATTATAAATTTCATATCATCACATTTTATAATTATAAATTTCTTATCACTTATAAAACTCATTTTAAAATTCCAATAACTTTAATTGATAAATATCAATTTGATACATCTTTTATATACATTGGTTTAATAATTCAAAAATCTCAACTTAAACCATTTTATAAATTTCTTAACTCTTTATTTCAAAAGAAATTACTTTTTTGTTAAAATTCACAAAATCTTAACTTTTATAACTTTAAAGTTTTAAAGTTTATCTATTTAAAGTAAATCAATTCAACAATTTAAATAAATGCATAATTTCAAACATCACTTTTAAAATTTCACTTTTAAAATCAACATCGTTATTTTTAAATTTCAAAATTTGAATCCAATGATGCAACGCATCAATTAGTCCATCACAACATCAAACATCATATATCATCATATGATAACAGAATATATATCAACATCTGTAAATAAATAAATACAGTTGAGGAATCCAGTTGGATCCCTCCAACCTGTTTCCCTGCATCCAAAGATGTTAGCACAATACCATTCCACTTCGAGGTGGAATATCGCGGTATATGGGTTTTTATAAAAATCCGCTTACTAACGGCGCAATAGGGTCTCATCCGCTATACGAGGCGGGAAAATCATCAATCCATTATATACATATGCCAATATGTATATACTGCTATATATATAGATATATCCTATCATATCTAATATCACACATCAATAGCAATCATCAATAACTGCAAAAATTCCACTTTAAATTTTGAGTGAGAAGATCTCACCTTAGCTTTTAATTTGCCATCCCATTTTCCATTTTCAGCTGTTTCTTGATTTTATACCTTGTATAAATAATTGTACAATTCGTTAATATTCGAATTAAATCGAACTATAAATTTTCTTTTCAATAGATTTATTAAACTAAATATTCCAATTTCAAACTAACTTCCTTGTTTCCTTAAACTAAATCTCATTTACATATATATTTTTCAAACATTTTTCTTATATAAATTTCTTTTAAATGATTTTCCTTTTAAACTACATATATATTTTAAACCTACATACATATATATTTAATATTATTATTATTATTATATTTTTTTTTTACAAACTTCCTTTTTAAATAAATTAAACAAAGCAGTGATATAAAATTTCTTAAACTGGTAATTTGATTTTAACCAAAAATTTTCCCTTTTAAAATATTTATACAAAAATTAAAATAAAGATACTATTATACCTCACTGCCTGAACCAACTCGATGAACCCCAGATCGAAACCCCATCCCCCTGAAATCGCCTCGACATCGCAAGTGCCAACCGTGACGAACTTCCCCAGCGTGACTTTGCTTCGTATGAACCCGCCATCGCGAGTGTCGACACCACCTTCAATCTGTTCTGGCCCACGCGAGCGCCTCCATTTGCTGCTGTCGTCCCCCAACGCCTACAGATCGCGACATCGATTCCCATGACGTCGAACTTCCCCCAATGCTCACGCGCTCGCCCTTTTGATTTGAACGCGATTTTACGCAGTCGAACGAGATCCCGAGCCGCCCTCTCCCACGCGCGAGCACGCGCGCGTGCGCCTCCATCACGATGCCTCTCCTCCGATTGAATCTCGCGGCCACCATTAAATTCGATCGCGATTCGTACTGAGAGGAGAATGTTTGGGGGATCTGCCATTGATTTAGTTGATTTTTGAACGAACGAGGGAAATAGATTTTTGAAGAGGAACGAAATACTCGACTTCAATTCTTTTGTTTGTAAAGAGACTCGGCTGCCATTTTACTTCTTTCGTTTTATTTTTCTTTCGTTTGGTTTTGAACCGAGAAGGGATATTAAAAATGAACGAAGCAGAAGAAGACGTGATTTCAGGGAACGAGATGATGGTATTTTGTACGAGAGGAAACATTTGCGTGCTGAAGTTAACAGGCTACAGTGTTTTGAGTTGAGGCCAAAAGTGCTGATGTTGACCAAATACAAATTTAAATTTAAATTGAACTCCATAAAATTTTCAACACGTTTACTTACTTTATGGTCACACAACAACTCCGATCAATACGAAATTTGAAATCCGGTAATAATACAATATTACGGATCCAATGGAACTGGTTTCGTCGAATTCCGAGACTGTGACTCGGACGGCTATATTTAAATATCAATTCGAACGATATAATTTTAAAACTGAACAAATCGTTTTCAAATTCGCTTCTGAAGCTTCTATTATCTCTAGTGTTATCAATACGAATTTTAAAAGCTTTTGAAATATTTTTCTTTAACTTAAAATTGAAGACTCAAATCTTTATTCGACTATCAACAAATTAAATTCTAAAATTTAATCGCCAATTTCAAAGTTATATCGGAGATCCAAATTAAATCATCGTTCAAATATTTAAAATTAATTAAATATTTTCAATTTAATTTGTTTGAAATTCAGGGTCGTTACAAGCCACATCAGCAAGGGGCCGAACCCTATGGTGCAACAAAAGCCACATTTTGCCTTAAAACCCTTTGGTGTTCCATTGCCTTCAACACCTTGTAACTTCCACTCACCTTCATCACCTTGTAGCCGCACCTTTTCCAGACCATACCTGATCCAAACCTTTCTCAAAACCTAACCATATCCACCCTTTGGTTGAGCACATGATGGTTGAGGCAATGGTAAAAGCATTTGATTCATATTTGCATTCATTTCTAAATCGTTTCTTTTGATAACTTGTATTGAAATCATATTTATACTTGTCTTGTTTTGTGTTGTTATCAAGTCATATAGCTTTGGCTCCCCATTCTCAAATCGTGGTAGTGTTGTCGTGCCTTCGTTGTGTCAGTATCATGTGCTTTGGTGTCAATCTCCGGCTTTCAACAAGTGAGTAATTCTCACCAGGCGATGTGTACTTATATAACTAGTAAACTAACACCATTTGAATTTGTAAAATTATATCATCCTGTTATAACTGTTATATTATGATCATATAATGCTCACCCCTGTTATTACACCTGTTATATCATCAGTCACTTTTATATGATGCTATTCTATTCATTCATATCTGTTTATCACACTACAAGTTCCCTGTAGATTAGAATCACTATGGGTTGAAATGATACATACCCGAACGGACTTTAGAATAGGGAAAAATCGTTATGGGCTGAAATGATAGGCTTGAACGGTTTTTATTTATTTTATTTAACTTGGGATTGCGGGTTTGAAATGATAGAACCCGGTTTTCTTTGTAAATTACGGATTGAAATGATATATATCCGTATCACTTGACCTAGGCTAGAAAATTATATACATACCCGTGGTTTATATATTTTTCTGAAAATTTTAAAATATTTTAAAACTATAAATATTATGATATTTTGATTTAAATTTTATTAAAATGATTTCTATAAAATATTTGTGATTTTCTACAAATTAAATAAGTGAATTAAGTAAATGGTGAAGTAGAATTTGAAATATAAGTTAATTTTGGAATTTATGATTTTGTTTATAAATGGAATTTATGTAAAGTAAGAAAATATGACAAATTTGATTTAAAAGATGAATTTAATGATTTTTATTAAGTAATAATAATTTTTTAAAAAGTGTTAATGATTTTGTATAAATTAAAATACGGAACAAATGAATGTTTAAGTTGAAAATTTTGAAATATAATTTAAATTGGGAAATTGTGAATTTTTTTACAAGTGAAATTTTAATTAAGTAAAATAAATGGAAATAAGTTATATTTTGGAAATTTAAACTTAGTTGTTAAGTTAAGAATTTAATTAAAGAAGTGAAAATTTAATTGTTATTTAATTTGATTTTTGTATGGAAATTTGACTTTATAAAATCATAGAAATAAAGGTATTTAAATGATTGTTTTTTTTAAAATGTGAAAATATATGATTTTATAAGTTAAAATGATTTATATTAAAATTTAGTTATGTGCGAAATTGTAAATAAAACTCTGAATTTGATTTGACAGCATTTTTGAAATGTAATGTAAAGATATTACAGCATTGGAAAATCCCGTAGTTGTTTTAGATGAACCTAATAGCAAATTTGAACTAAGGGTTATTATAGCACTTTGTTAGTGCTATATTTGTTAAATTTAACTAAAATTTTAATTGAAACTAAATTAAGATATTATAGCATTTTAAATGCCGTCTTTTGTTAATGAACTATTTTTAAACATAACATCTCGTAGCATTTTCTACGTGCTGCGAAAGTTGAATTTTCTTTGTTTAATAAATTCAAATGAATAAATGATTTTTGAAAAAGATTAAATTTTGGAAATTAAATATTTAATTATTAAATACAATGAATTGACTTTAAATGATTTAAATGGAATAGTTGATTTGGGAAATACAACTATTTTGAAATATGATTAAGTGGTATTTAAATTTAAATTAAATAGATGATGTTTTGAAATGATATTACTAAATGAATTTGAAATGATATTAAATCTTGGAATAAATAATTGAAGTTTATATTAGTATGAAAAATATTTGGTTTACTTGTAATTTGAATCTATTTAAAAGATATTGGACTTATGAAATATAGGATAATAAAGCTTTGGAATTTATTTTATATTTTGAATAGTTATTTTGTGGATTAAATCTATATTTGAAATTTATAAGATTTGAAATGGTCTATGGAAATTTAACCAAAATAAATGATTGAATTGAATTGAAACTTTAGAAATTTTAATACTTGATTTGAAAGTATAATAATTACACTTTTAAAGGGTTTAAATGAATTATTTTTATTGAAATATAAACTATTTTAAAGGTGATTTGAAATGATAATAAATAAATGATATCTTTAAATTTAAAAAGTATTTAAAGTTGAATATTTAGATTTGAACTCAAATGATATTTTGGTATATTAAAATGATTTGAAATGAAGTTTGAAAGGATATGATATTTTGATATATTAAAATGATTTGAAATGAATTTTTGGAAAGATTTGATATTTTGATACATTAAAATGATTTGAAATGATGTTTTGGAAAGATATGATATTTTGATATATTGAAATGATTTGAAATGAAGTTTTGAAATGATATGATATTTTAAATATATTGAAATGGTTTGGAATTGATTTAATCTTTATTTTGATAAAGATTTGGATTTGAAATGATATTCTTTTTTGAAGTATTAACTTTTTTTAAATTATAACCACGGGTTATAATAACGATTGGTTGTTAAAGAGATCGGGATTGGATATGGACATACTCTCTGTCGATACCGAAAACCACTTTGACAACTATGTACGCGGTGGAGTTTCCAGAATGAAGTAGGATGGTGGCGACGATCCTAATGTATATACGTGGACCTAACTCCCGTGAGTTGGCATAAGGTGGCTAAAACAGGAGCGATTGACGGACCAAGGAGGTAGCACCTCTGATCGGACACACTTCTTATGTGATATCCCGGAATTTTCGGCAATATCAATTTAATAATCTGAGTTAAAAATTAAATTGATTTGATAATTTTTATTGATAAATTTAAATTGATTTAATAATCTTCTTTCAATAAATATTTAATTGATGATTTTTATATTTTTAAAAGCTAATAAATAGTTTTCTACTTATAATGTGTATATATTTGTATATATTGTAAATAGAAATCTTTGGTTTGAATTTAATAAATAAATAAATCTTGTTTTCAAATTTTAATTTATTTTGGTAATTTGGAAATTATGATTTAATATAAATATATGGTTTTATAATATTTAAGATAAATGTTTAATTGATTAAATTATATCTTAGCTTAAGTTTAAGATTAATTAAAAGGTTTGTTTAAAAATATTATTTAATAAATATGATATATTAATTCATTTAATAATAATAGGAATTTATATTCTCTTTTATAAACTATTTAAATTTGACAAATTATTATTTTCAAATGACATTATTAATGTATTGTCTTATATATATATATAAATAGTTTAATTTTATTTCCTATAAAAAGTAAATCATAAGTGTAAAAAAAGGTAGTTATGTAAAAATAGAAACAAATACATTAGTTAAGTACATTAAGTTTAAAAATAGAAATGAATATTTCAAATAAAATGATGGTTAAGTAAAAATATAAAATGAGAACTTAAGTTAGGTCTAGAATTATATAGTATACATGTATTTGCAGGCAAGAATATATGTACTATAGAAATTTGTAGATATGCAAAGCAAGTAGAATAATATACAAGTACATACGAATTGAAGAAAGGGGATATGTATGACATGTCTAATAAATGCTTGTACAAATATATCATATCAGCCTCCTTATATAAAAAAAAATCTCTGATCATAATCTTGTACCAGCCTGAATACTTGTTTCCTATATATCAATCTAGCTTCTTTTTCCTTTCGTTCATTAAAGACAATGCAAACCAGAAAATATTCTTTAACCTGTAAACACTTTCCACAAATCAAAAGCCTGTAACAAATTATCAAAGTTCAAGCAAGATAATCAAGAAACTTCAGTTCAGTTTCAAAGCTTAAATCATCTCATCAACAAAGCATTTTAGAAGATCATAGCAATTCAAAGTTTCCAGATTCAAGCATTTCTTCCCAGTTTTCAAAATCTAACATCTCAGTTTTTAAAGTCTCTACACATCATCGAAAAGGTGAGTAAACCTTAATTTTAAAAACAGTTTAAAATCTGTGATCATAACTAGATATATGTGATGTTTGTGTGGGAATATGTTGTTCATGTTCATGTGTATGAATGTATATATGTATATATATATATATGATGTACTGTGTATGTTTATCTATATCCATGCCTGTAGAATGAATTTCAACTCTCTGCCTTTTCAAAAAGGTGAGTAAACACCTTAATTTAAACTTAAGTATAATTAGATCGGTGCTCGTGATTAATGGATGATACGGTGTTTTGTATGTATATTTTTAGGTAAGTAGCTCTGTGTAAAATATATGTTGGATCTGTGTGTACTGAGCATGAATGTTCTTCTTTGTTTAGTTACAGGTTTGAAAATTAAAATCAAAACTCAATATATTTTCATCTAGTCACTGATGGACTTAGAGTCTAAAACAAAATAAGCTTGTATAATCATCATTCAAGTTTTACAAACATGTTTAAATATTTCTAGATTGCAAAGTACTGTAAACTAAGTAAATACAGTAAGATTTTAAAGGAAGTGATAAAATCAACTACTTTGTTTTGTGGATTCAGGCATGTAGTTCGAATCAACTCTGGGAAACTCGATTTTTAAAGCTAAGATCACGAATTTTAGTTTAGTTTTGGGTTTGCAATTTGGGGTTGATCAGTTTTTGGGTTTCGAGTAAATTCCGGCGACTGGTGAAGCTTTGGAGGCCGGGGCTTTGGTTAGAGCTAGATTGGCGAACGTCAAAGCAAGGAAAAATGGTGGAGGTGGTTCTCGATCGCTGTGGCGACGGAAATTGTTCGATTAAGTTTAGAACCCTAGTTTTTGTTTGGTTTGAGTTATGTTTCGGTTCGACTTCCTCAGTGGATCGAGTGCAACGAGGCTTTGGGTGATGAAAGTTGGTGGGTTGACGAGTGCATGGCCGAAGTTGTAGAGTTTCAGGTGATCGGAGCTTCGAGGACGTGGCGTTGACAGGTTTTGGTGGTGGTTTCTGTTACCTGTTCCAGGTTTTGATTTGAAGGCTCTTTTCGGTTTCGAGCTTAGGGAGGACGATCTGATGATCGTGGTGGAACATGAGGTAGTTTGCCGATGTGGGAAGATCGGCGAAGTTGGCCAGGGACGATCTAGGCACCGTGCATGTGCACGGTGCACTTATTTCTAGGGGTCTGGATTTCGTTTGGTTGGGTGGAGAGGTTTGGGACTCGAAGGGATGATCGAGTGTTTGGGCAAAAGAATCGGGGTTGTACTCGAGCAAATTTATGCGAGTTAGGCCTGTAAGTTTTTAAAACTGTAAAAATTTAAACTTAAGTTTTGAAAAAATGGGAAATAGGGGAGAACTCGGGGTTAAACCCGAGTAGCATTCGGGTATAACCCGAAGTAAGCCCAAAATCCAGTTTTTATAAAAGTTTTTAAAATAAGATTTTTGAAATTTAAAAACAAATTGGTTAAAACTTTCTTTATAACATTACTTTATAAATATCAAATTGTTTCTTAACATTTGTTAAGGAGTTTTAAAATTTATTTAATCTAAATTTTGTTAAGTAAAGTTAATTATAAAGATAAAGGGTTTTAAAATGTAAATGGTAAATAAGGTATTTATAAGATAATGTTTATCTTAAGTTAAAGAAGTTTTATTATCTTAGAATTAATTAAGTTAATTAGAGAATTAAGTATAATTAATTAATTTAATTAATTAAGGATAAAGGATTAATTTAGTATGGATATCAAGGAACTGACTAGGAAATATGGATCATACATCCTCAGCATTAAGCAGCTACTGGATGACCATAGATATCGGTGAATTTTACCCGAGTCCGGATCGGGCTGCAATTGATAAGACACGTCAAGCAGGATCAGGAAAAGCAATGTTCCAAGTTTCAAGTCAATCCGAGTTCGTACGCTCAAGATATCATCGATGCAAGTTGGAGGAAATGACCCTAAGTTCGAATCCATAGGCAGAGATCCTATTCGAATCCATCAGTACAGCCTCGGTTCGTATCCATCGGTTCGACTCCATGTAGTTCGCAACCATCAACAAGCATTCGTTCGAATCAAACCGGATAGGCCACTTCGAATCCATGAAGCTGCTCCACTTCGTATCCCTCAAATTGAAGTCCTTCGAATCCATAAAGTCACTCCACTTCGTATCCATCTGGAAACCCTGCTTCGAATCCATCTTGTTGAATAGACTTCGTATCGATCAACCATTGTGTATCGCGATCGATACGAACGAGCATCTGTTCGAATCCATTCCCTCGAACCCACCAAGTCAGAGCGGCGAAAAACATGGAGTCGACTCAGTAAAACTCGGAGCGTTAGCTGGATCAACCCGGGAAGCATGCGCCACGTCAACGCCTTCGCTCACTAGGCCATCGATTCGACCCTATCGATTCGAAGATGATCGATTCGAACAGAGCATGTCAACTGGAAATACAATCTTGAATCGATCATATCTCGAGATCTATAGGTCCAAATGCTATGAAATTTTCATAGGAGCTTAAGCACATGTTGAAGAATGTCCACACCAAATTTCAGCTCGATTGGATGTTTTCTTGATCGATTCGAATGGACTTCGAATCGATCTCAAAGTAGGCCCGGATTTCCTGAAAGCGGGCATGTGGGCCCCATCACATGCCAAAACTGGTCTCCCAAAATTTAGGCAAAATATCAGCCTCCTACACCTATAAATAGAGCCCCTAGTCATTCAGAAAAAGGGTCGGACAATTTTAAGAGCTAAAGAGCGCCCAGACTCTGCCAGATTTACTCCAAATCACCACCGCTGCTTTAGATTCAGAATTAGCTCATAAAATCAGTTGTATTACATTATAATAAATTGTAATCTTCAAGTATTAAGCAATAAAATCATCAAACTTCATAGTGGACGTAGGCAAAACGTTGAGCCACTCTAAATCGTTGCCTTCTGTGCAATTTATTTTCTGTTATTTGGAGTTTTTTGTTAGATAATCCTTAGTTTTAATTTTCTTTCTTCACTTTTATCTCTTCAAAAACTTCCGAAGAGTGTTGTGCCCATTTTTGGTACAAACACTTTGGTGCTTTTACTGAGAAAAACCAGTTTTTCTCCTGCTCCTTGGATCTACCATCGATACCGGATTGCATAAATCCAAGAGGAAGATCCGGATCTCAAATCCAGAATCCTTCCATTCTATTCAGATTTGCATAAAGTCTAGAAAAGGAATCCACCATTCAAGATGGTTAGTACAAGAACTGCATCAACAGCTGCTGTTCAAGAAGGTAGGGATGGACAGAATCCTACGCAACAACAGCCATCCAATCAAGACAACACTGCTCATTCAGATCCGTCTGGGCCAGTCACCAGACAAGAGTTCCATGTGTTGCTTCAAGAGCTGACTCAAAGTCGGCAACAGTTGGCCGAACAGTTGCGTGCTAATATTGAATTGACCAACCAACTAAACCGCCAAGGCCGCAGAAGGACCAGGAGGGATGATATCTCCCGTTCATCTACTGAAAGTTCCGCCTCATCTGACCATCACCACAGATCTACCCGTCCCCGATTAGACGGGAGTCATGCACAAACTACCAGATATCAACCAGCCTTGACCGTTGGACAGTTGAGGGCTGGGCCGTCGACCAGCTTCCAGGCCGGGCCCTCAGCACGAGGAGGCCCTACTCCACAGTATACCACGGAAAATTATGCCACAGCTGCCACGATAGAAACAAGGGTTGATACCCGAAATCTTTCAGATCCGAATAATCATCAGCGTGGGCGTACTCCTGAACCATACGTCTCGGAACACGCTGAGTCAAGGAGGCGAAACTTGGACCGTCGACAGCGCCCGGTCCAAGCTCACGTTGTGGAACCCGACTACAACTTAGCTCAGCATGCTCAAAATGTAGCAATGCCCGATATCTCGACCATGATACGTCAGATGATCCGCGAAAGCCAAGGCCTTACCAATGACGATTGGGGAATTTCTCGTAGTCATGCTCCTTTCACAGACGAGATACTATAAGCCTATCCTCCTCGGCGATTCAGAATGCCAACTCTCCCTATGTACGAAGGAAATTCCGATCCCAATCAACACATTTTGAAATATGAGTGGTCAATGAGTGCCGCAAGGGCTGACGATGCAGTATAGTGCCGAAGTTTCCCTATCTCTTTGGAAGGAATCGCAACAATGTGGTTTACGCGATTACCACCTAGATCTATCTCTTCATTTGATCAGCTGGCTAAGAAATTTGTAGAACAATTTCGCATGCATGTCGCTAGACCTAAAGACGTTAACACCCTATCTAGTGTCACTCAAGCTCATGGAGAAACACTCCGACGTTATTTGGAGAGATTCCATGCGGCATGTGTGGAAATTAGTAATCCCAACGATAACTCAATTTTGATGGCATTAACTAAAGGGATCGATCCTGATTCTGAGTTTGGAAATTGGTTAGCTGGAAAACCACCCGCATCGTTGGACCGTTTCTACTCCAAAGCCGCTCAATTCTTACGGCAAGAGGACGCGAAACAGTCTAGGAAGCAGGACGATGCGAGGCCCAGAAGTGAAGGAATACAAAGTAACGTTGTAGTTAAGCAGTCCGGTGACAATTCCGGGAAAGTCCAGTTAAATATACAGAACAAGCAAACTTAGTCAAGAGGTAACAATGGTCAGGATAAGAAAAGAGATCCAAACCGAGGCCCACGGCGTAGGGCTTCGGTGTTTGATAATTACACGCCATTGAATACATCATTGGAAAACGTGTATCTGCAAACTTGCAACACTATGCAATACAAGAAGCCCGCTCTGAAGCAATCATCGGAGAGGCAGATTCAAACAGGAAAGTTTTGTAGATTTCATGATAGTTACGGCCAAAATACCAACGAGTGTCGACATTTACAGGACCTCATAGAAAAGTTGATCAGGGAGAGAAAGTTAGATCAATTTGTGCGTGCGTCGCAACCTGGCAGTGTGGGCCCTTCGAATCAAAATCGCGCACAAAATCAAGAAAGACAAGAGGAACTCGCTCATACGGGTGGAAGGCTAGTTATAAATACAATAAGTGGTGGTCCCCATCCAGCAGACAGAAGCTGGAGGGAAATGGAGTCATATGCTAGTTCTATCAGGCATGCGGACTTCGAATGTTGCAGTAATTGTGAAGATGGAACTCCGGCTATGCAACAAAAGACAATGTCTGATGACATCATATTTAGAAACAGAGACGCTGATAAAATCGAAGCCCCAACAATCGACCCACTGGTCATATCTGCCCAGGTTGGTCCTGCTTGGATGAAGAGGATCTTGGTTGACAGTGGGAGGTCTGTAAACATTTTACTCAAACAGGCTTATGATTAATTGAAAATGGAAGCAAAGGACTTGAAACCATGCCAATCTCGAGTTCACGGCTTCAACGAAAGTGTTACAATCCCCACTGTAGTGGTGGAACTACCAGTGGAATTGGGAGTTGGAGAACGCCGGAGAGTCCGAATGTTGCAATTTGTCGTGTTGGACATCGATTCACCTTATAACGTATTTTTGGGCCGACCGGCTCTTGCTGAATTCAGGGCAGCTATCATGGTGTTTGACACTAAAGTTACCCACTGATCATGGGATTGGAGTCATACAAGGAGATCAAGCAGCAGGAAGAGCCTGTTATGTTGCTGATCATGGGATTGGAGTCATACAAGGAGATCAAGCAGCAGGAAGAGTCATACAAGGAGATCAAGCTATCATGGTGTTTGACACTAAAGTTACCCACTGATCATTGGGATCCCTCCAACCTGTTTCCCTGCATCCAAAGATGTTAGCACAATACCAATTCCGCTCCAGTACGGAATTATCGCGGTATATGGGTTTTATAAAAATCCGCTTACTAACGGCGCAATAGGGTCTCATCCGCTATACGAGGCGGGAAATCAATCAATCCAATATATACATATGCCAATATGTATATACTGCTATATATATAGATATATCCTAAAATATCTAATATCAACAATCCAGACAGACAATCAAACAATAACTGAAAATTCCACTTTCAATTTGAGTGAGAAGATCTCACCTTAGCTTTTATTGTGCAATCCATTTTCCATTTCTGACTTGATGTCACAGTTTTGACCTTGTATAAGAAATTATACAATTTATTAATATTCGAACAGATCGAATAATAAATTTTTATTTGACTACTTTGATTTAATTTCCTTTAGATAAATTCCATATCTTCACGATTTATAATTATTTCATTTTTAAATTCCTGTTTCAACCCTATATAGTTTCTAGTAAATAAATTTTCTGATCTTAACTTACACATTAAATTCAAATAGAAAAATTCTTTTAACCAAATATCTTCCATTTGAAACTAAAATTAACAACAAGATTTATAACTTTATCTATAATATCAAATACATATGTATATATATATTTTCTTATTGAAAATACAAAACAAAAATTTCTTTTACTGTTATCATCCATTTCATTCATTTTTGTTTTTCAAATCTATATATTTATTTATAAATCTTTGCCGTAATCAATTCACCTGCTTATCTATATACCTATATATACATTTACTGTAATATATTCCCTGTCTATATAAAAATCTGCATATTTCTTTTGATTACTTAAAAATCCTATTTTTTTAAACTTTACTGATCATTCCATATATATCTATCTAATATATATATATCATTATCATTATTATTTTTCTACATATGGAAACATATATTTATTCAGTAAAAATAAAAAATAAAAAAAAAGGTAATCACCTTACTGACATAAACGAACCCATCGCTCGCGAATATGAGTACTGCTCCACCATTTCGATCGCGGCCTCCACTTGCAACAACCCTCTTCACTGCCTCACGTCCCTACGAGCTAGCGTGCCACCCACTACTTCGAGCAGACGCGAGTTCGATCGCGACTCCACCTTCGCTGCCACGCGGGCCACCACACGCTTCCCAACCCTCGCGACGAACACGCCGCCATCTCACGCGAGCGCGAGCCTCCCAATGCTCTCAACGCCCTAGCCTCGACGAACCCCTCAACGTAGTGCCGCCGCCGATTTCGCGCTCGCGAGTTCGCGGTCCCCTTGAACCCAGCTGCGACACCAAGGCGAGCGCCTCCACTCTGTCTCGACCACGAAGCCGGCCTCTTCCCCAAAACCATCGCGCGCGCCACGCGATTTCCTTCTCCCCTTCGTCGATTTGATGAAATTAAATTTTCAATTTGACCTGGGTAACGCGATTTTAAACTGAGAGAGGGGATTTTAGTTTTAAGGTGAGGAGGAAAACAAAACTAAATATCGGCCATTTTTCGTGAATGTGAACGAGAGTGTTTTCGTTTGATTTTAAAACTAAAATGATCGATGATTTAAAAATAGAAGGAGGGAGACAGGAGAACATGGGTTGCGTGATTTTTTCGTGATGCTCGGCGTGTTTATAGGCGTGGATGAAGGGAAGATACAGTATTTTGACTTTGACCAGTTTAAATTTAAATTTAATTCAAATTCGAATAAATTTCGATGCGTTTACACGTCGTATTCTCACATAACAACTCCAAATGCCACGAAATTTGAAATCCGACAATAATTCAATATTACGGACCCAACGGAACTGGTTTCGTCGAATTCCGAGACTGTTTGAAAAATGACTATTTTTAAATATCGATTGAAACGATATAAATTCCAGAACTGAACAAAACAGCCTGAAATTAAATTCTGAAGCTTCTGTTATCTTCAATATCATCAATACGAATTTTAAAAGCTTTTCGAAATATCTTTCTTCAACTTAAAATTGAAGATATAAATTTTTATTCAACTTTCAATAGATTAAATTTTAAAGTTTAATCGCAAATATCAAAGTTCAATCGGGAATTCAAATTAAATCATCGTTCAAATATTTTAAAATTAATTAAATATTCTCAATTTAATTTGTTCGAAATTCAGGGTCGTTACAATTTGCCATCCCATTTTCCATTTTCAGCTGTTTCTTGATTTTATACCTTGTATAAATAATTGTACAATTCGTTAATATTCGAATTAAATCGAACTATAAATTTTCTTTTCAATAGATTTATTAAACTAAATATTCCAATTTCAAACTAACTTCCTTGTTTCCTTAAACTAAATCTCATTTACATATATATTTTTCAAACATTTTTCTTATATAAATTTCTTTTAAATGATTTTCCTTTTAAACTACATATATATTTTAAACCTACATACATATATATTTAATATTATTATTATTATTATATTTTTTTTACAAACTTCCTTTTTAAATAAATTAAACAAAGCAGTGATATAAAATTTCTTAAACTGGTAATTTGATTTTAACCAAAAAATTTCCCTTTTAAAATATTTATACAAAAATTAAAATAAAGATACTATTATACCTCACTGCCTGAACCAACTCGATGAACCCCAGATCGAAACCCCATCCCCCTGAAATCGCCTCGACATCGCAAGTGCCAACCGTGACGAACTTCCCCAGCGTGACTTTGCTTCGTATGAACCCGCCATCGCGAGTGTCGACACCACCTTCGATCTGTTCTGGCCCACGCGAGCGCCTCCATTTGCTGCTGTCGTCCCCCAACGCCTACAGATCGCGACATCGATTCCCATGACGTCGAACTTCCCCCAATGCTCACGCGCTCGCCCTTTTGATTTGAACGCGATTTTACGCAGTCGAACGAGATCCCGAGCCGCCCTCTCCCACGCGCGAGCACGCGCGCGTGCGCCTCCATCACGATGCCTCTCCTCCGATTGAATCTCGCGGCCACCATTGAATTCGATCGCGATTCGTACTGAGAGGAGAATGTTTGGGGGATCTGCCATTGATTTAGTTGATTTTTGAACGAACGAGGGAAATAGATTTTTGAAGAGGAACGAAATACTCGACTTCAATTCTTTTGTTTGTAAAGAGACTCGGCTGCCATTTTACTTCTTTCGTTTTATTTTTCTTTCGTTTGGTTTTGAACCGAGAAGGGATATTAAAAATGAACGAAGCAGAAGAAGACGTGATTTCAGGGAACGAGATGATGGTATTTTGTACGAGAGGAAACATTTGCGTGCTGAAGTTAACAGGCTACAGTGTTTTGAGTTGAGGCCAAAAGTGCTGATGTTGACCAAATACAAATTTAAATTTAAATTGAACTCCATAAAATTTTCAACACGTTTACTTACTTTATGGTCACACAACAACTCCGATCAATACGAAATTTGAAATCCGGTAATAATACAATATTACGGATCCAATGGAACTGGTTTCGTCGAATTCCGAGACTGTGACTCGGACGGCTATTTTTAAATATCAATTCAAACGATATAATTTTAAAACTGAACAAATCGTTTTCAAATTCGCTTCTAAAGCTTCTATTATCTCTAGTGTTATCAATACGAATTTTAAAAGCTTTTGAAATATTTTTCTTCAACTTAAAATTGAAGACTCAAATCTTTATTCGACTATCAACAAATTAAATTCTAAAATTTAATCGCCAATTTCAAAGTTATATCGGAGATCCAAATTAAATCGTCGTTCAAATATTTAAAATTAATTAAATATTTTCAATTTAATTTGTTCGAAATTCAGGGTCGTTACAGACTCCCCCCCTTAAAAGAATTTCGTCCTCGAAATTACAAGTTAGGAAAAAATGTCCTTAACTCGTCTACTATTTTTCAACAACTAATAGTTTTATCAATTTATCAAAACAAATCTTTCTAGTAAAGATTCGTTATCAATTCAACTAGCTTTCCAAACCTTTTCATAATTTTCAAACATCATTGTTTTCCTTAACAATTCAAATTTAAATTCAAATTCGAATTTTCGAAAAATTTCGCCAGCGTCTCCTTTGCGCGGCTAATACGGCACGACTACAAAACGTCCCTACGGACTCTCAGATTTCAAAAAGAAAAAGAAAAAGCCAAGCGGCTAGACAAGAAATCAGAAAATCTCATATTTGAAATTCAAATACATACCTTTTTCGAGCAATTCAAATTTATCTTTGCAATTCAATTCCAATTCCTTTACACCTGTATATCCTACTAGCCATAATATCTAGTTACATATATTCAAACCATTTCGTACATTCAATTACAAAATTTTCAATATAACTGCTTATATCATCTTTAAGTTCGCTATTGAAGTTATATATCCATTATGATTCAATTTCACATTTCTCATTCATTTGAATTTAATTTACACTTTCAATCTAATTTAGATTTAGTTTACTTCTGAATATTGAATTTCATCAATTTTCTTTAGTTCACTTCAAACTAATCTTAAAACTTCATTTTATTTCACACAATTCAAATTTGTTTCAACATTCAGTTTAAATTTTATTCACTTACAAATTTTTAGTTTAATAGTTCACTTTGTTTTCCACAAATCTAAATTCAATTCAGTCTTACTTACCAATTCAAAATGAATTTTTACATTAAATTTCGTTTTCTTGCATTTGCTATTGCAAATTCATTTATTCATTCGTAATTTTATCTATTTTCAATTCGAATTCTCATTTCAATCGAATTTCAAATACTTTATAAGTCTTCGACTTATTTACAATTTGATTTATAAAATCATTTATACATTCACAAATCTAATTTCATTCCATTAATGAATTTTATTTTCAATTATCCTTTTTGAATTCTATTTTCATTTGTAAATCATATTTACAATTCATATTCATAATTTTTATTCATATATGAATTTATTTCCTTATACTTTCAATTCACATTTATAGATTTCATTTGTTAATGAACTTTAATTCCAATCACATTTACATATTTTACATTAACAATTTCTATTTGTATAAGTTATCAATTCAATAATATTTCATAAACATTTTCATATAGCATTCCAGAGTTTTTTTCAACATTTCAAAAAAAACATTTTTGAAAACAATTCAAATTATCCTTTGAATTTCTAAAACAAATTTCGAATTTTTCAAACAACTTTCGTTTTAAAACAATTTGGCAGCAATTCCTCTTCTGGAAACCCGAAAATGAATTCTAATGATGTGGCCACCATCATCAGGATTATTTTCCAGCGACCTAAAAGAGTTTAGAGCTTTCATCTCTTCAGAATACTTTTCCAAAACCTTCGAAATCCATTTTCAAATCAAAAATGATTTAAACTTCCAAAACTCCAAAATTTTCAAAATTTTTTTCAAAAACCTTTCCAAAAACTTCTCTGGAATTCTACTTCCAATTATAAGTCACATTTATAATTTATAGTCTTAAATTTCATTTGTGTATGGATTTATTTCTTAACTTTGGAGTTAGGATTTCAATTTCTTATTCAATTTCATATAATAATGATAATAATTCAATGTTATCACTTTCCTAACAACCATGCAACCATATACTGTAATAATTTACAGAAAATCATCTCTTTTATATACAAAAATAGTTTTGGGTAAAATTATTTCATTCACCCTATTTAAAAACAATACTGTGCCGAATTGTTCTATTCGAGTGTTTAGAGATCCCTATCAATGATCGTTAATTACTCGTATTGACCAGAATCCATATACCACTCAACAAATCAATCATCACAATATAAAACAATTTTTATATTCACTAACAAATACGCGCTCATATCTATTATTACACTCAACTCATTCTAGAGTACTACTGACTCTATCTCTAATGAGTAACACCCAAAAGAGCAAGGTTGTCGCTTAACCATATGCTTTGATACCACGCTGTCACATACCGAAATTTTCGACTTTCGAAAATTCGACATCGATACTCACTTTATCGACTGCCGAGAAATCGAGTGCCGGAAACTCCAATAGTGAGGGTTTTGGAAAGAAGAAATAGAAGAAAAAGAGGTAGAAGAAAAGATAGAAGAAGAAGAGAAGAACCACAGAACAACATCAGAACAGAAAACAATATCAGAATCTCACATATCGCAGCGGAACAATATATAATAGATAAATGAATAATCTTTAAAACAAAGAACTATATCATTTTATACATACATCAATCATCAGAGTCAATATACAACAATGGACAGTTATATAACTTGTCCTCATACAGAATACACAGCGGAATAAATATATCAGATACAAATACTACGTCTCGTCCTCCAGCTTGCTTCCAAAGCTCCAGAATATCCAGAATATCCTGATAACATAACTCTAGGCTGCCCGTGTGGAAATTTGTGGGCACCCAGAGTTTAGAAGGGAACAATAAACTCCGAGTCAGTCATGGTGACTGGTGTGAGATCGTAAAACAGTTATTCTTTAAAATAAACAACAGGAAAACTTTAATGTCAATTCGCAATGCTTTTGGAAAATGAAACTACCATAAGACCTCCCGCCACACACACAATGCAAACGCAGACTTGGAGGAGATTTCTTCTTATGATAGTCAAAGATGCTTACTACGCAAAAAATCAAATTCTTTTGATTATTATTATTAGTGCATAGTGTAGAAAACATTTCGAAAGTTGAATATTAATCTTAGCCAGCATAGGTACCATTATAGTATGCTTGCTATAGCTGCCATATTAAATGGCAGGTTCTACAACTAAACCGTACAAGTCACGTATTGTTTCTTTGGATTTCCAACAAATGGTCAGGCTAAGGAACTTCCTTTTCCACGATGGGTACGTCCCTGGAATAGACGACCCGAGAAATAACCTAACATTACGGTTAGATCTCTGCCAACACAAGGCCGGGTTACCTCTGCAAAAGTAGGTAACTACTGACACGCGTATGCCATCCCCCGATCGTCACCGATCTTCCCGAGGATCCCCGATTCGCAACAACCACAAAGAAATAAATTTTGCAGCAACCACAGAGGTTAAGTATCTGGGCTCCATACCATGATACCACCTTTATCCAGAAGGAATGACATACACTAAGGGGCGCTACTCCCTAGAACCTTGCCGCATCCTTCCTGTTTTGACCATTTCCGGGGTGTGAGGCTCGACGAAGTCTCGTCCACAAAGCTACGCTTTCTACAAAGCCCTGCTTCGGGTCAAACAAAATGATCAACCTATGATCACAAAGATATAAGATCAAACAAATGATCATATCGCAAATGATCAAACACTGATCATTTCACAGCAACACTTAGTATGCCACGTTACCAAATTGGGATATATCGCTGATAAATTTCAACTACATAACCTCTGAGCTCGTACGTCTCAGAGAAGGGTGTTAAGCTAAGAGAATAAATTCTCCGCCACCAACAGAAATGTATTTGAAAGAAATCAGCTTTATATCTCAAATTGTAACGTCAGACACAGAATCCATACAAGTCTGTTCCGGGATCGAACAGAACCGAAGGCACTTCTCACGAAGCCCTTGCATATCCGGATAAATTTCTAATCACGTCCGGACTTCCCGTCACTAAGGGTGATAAAACCTCTAAATCGGAGATCAGCCGATGTAGAGTAACTCGACGGTAATCCTTCCGTTTTCAAAAATATCCGGTCTTCAACACCGGTATTCAAATGCAATTCATAACGACGTATCACATATTCGGAATGGGTTATACGACCCCCTGGTCCTTTCCCGGCTAACCCGAATAGTGAGCGCTTATTTAAAAATAAGTGTGGCATTCAATTTCATCCAATTCACAACGAATACCTATCTAAAGGTAATTATTGATAGTCGGTTATTTAACTATCAATAAAGATGCGCGACATCATCAGATTCCAAATAATTTTCCAAATTATTATTTTTCCAAATTATCTTTTACTAGATATAAAATTTCCACACTTAATCATTTGAAAACAAATTTTCAAATCAATTTCCACATTTCATTTTATCTTTGAAGATAAAATCTCAAAACAGTTCATTTCATATTGGAAAAGCATTTCCATACTTATTTAAAATAAGTATTTCACAAATCTATTTATTTTCAACATTTGAAAATATTCGATATACTTAAATCAAATTAAGTATACATTCATTCTTTAAGGAAATCATTTCTTCTAACATCTATTTGAGTCAAAACGAATGTTACGTAAAACATCGTTACGACGACTCGAAATCACTAGTATAGGGATTCGAAATTTTAAGGTAGATATATGAAAATCCCAATACTACATAAAACATTTCCTTTCGGAAATCATTTACTATAACAACAGTGTTATAGTCCACCATTTCCTTAAATTTCTCGAAAACGTCTATTTCAACAAGAACTGCGGAAATCTATGCTTTCGATTCATAATACATTTTAAAACATCTTTAAAATGTTTAACTTCATTTTTAATATCACTTCTTCAAAAATAAATCCATTTTATTTAATAATATATTCACTGTCCAAAATCGTGAATATAATTCACTTAACCCAATTTTCAATTATTTCTACACATTTTATTTCAATAAAGATTCGCTATCCAAAATCGCGAATATATCTTCTTTAATGACCTCCTACATTTAATTTATCAAACTCCATTGATTTTGAATTTATAAAACAAAGTTTATAAATCCTATTTCTATTTTAGTAACAACTTTGATTTATAAATCTTCTTTATTAACAATCCGATCAATATTCCATTTAAAAGCAAAAATCCAATTTATAAGTAAATTTCTTATAATCATTCATTCTACAACTTCATACTTTATAAATCTATAAATTTCATATCTTTACAATTTATAATTCTATACATTTCATATCTTCACATTTTATAATTATAAATTTCATATCATCACATTTTATAATTATAAATTTCTTATCACTTATAAAACTCATTTTAAAATTCCAATAACTTTAATTGATAAATATCAATTTGATACATCTTTTATATACATTGGTTTAATAATTCAAAAATCTCAACTTAAACCATTTTATAAATTTCTTAACTCTTTATTTCAAAAGAAATTACTTTTTTGTTAAAATTCACAAAATCTTAACTTTTATAACTTTAAAGTTTTAAAGTTTATCTATTTAAAGTAAATCAATTCAACAATTTAAATAAATGCATAATTTCAAACATCACTTTTAAAATTTCACTTTTAAAATCAACATCGTTATTTTTAAATTTCAAAATTTGAATCCAATGATGCAACGCATCAATTAGTCCATCACAACATCAAACATCATATATCATCATATGATAACAGAATATATATCAACATCTGTAAATAAATAAATACAGTTGAGGAATCCAGTTGGATCCCTCCAACCTGTTTCCCTGCATCCAAAGATGTTAGCACAATACCATTCCACTTCGAGGTGGAATATCGCGGTATATGGGTTTTTATAAAAATCCGCTTACTAACGGCGCAATAGGGTCTCATCCGCTATACGAGGCGGGAAAATCATCAATCCATTATATACATATGCCAATATGTATATACTGCTATATATATAGATATATCCTATCATATCTAATATCACACATCAATAGCAATCATCAATAACTGCAAAAATTCCACTTTAAATTTTGAGTGAGAAGATCTCACCTTAGCTTTTAATTTGCCATCCCATTTTCCATTTTCAGCTGTTTCTTGATTTTATACCTTGTATAAATAATTGTACAATTCGTTAATATTCGAATTAAATCGAACTATAAATTTTCTTTTCAATAGATTTATTAAACTAAATATTCCAATTTCAAACTAACTTCCTTGTTTCCTTAAACTAAATCTCATTTACATATATATTTTTCAAACATTTTTCTTATATAAATTTCTTTTAAATGATTTTCCTTTTAAACTACATATATATTTTAAACCTACATACATATATATTTAATATTATTATTATTATTATATTTTTTTTTTACAAACTTCCTTTTTAAATAAATTAAACAAAGCAGTGATATAAAATTTCTTAAACTGGTAATTTGATTTTAACCAAAAATTTTCCCTTTTAAAATATTTATACAAAAATTAAAATAAAGATACTATTATACCTCACTGCCTGAACCAACTCGATGAACCCCAGATCGAAACCCCATCCCCCTGAAATCGCCTCGACATCGCAAGTGCCAACCGTGACGAACTTCCCCAGCGTGACTTTGCTTCGTATGAACCCGCCATCGCGAGTGTCGACACCACCTTCAATCTGTTCTGGCCCACGCGAGCGCCTCCATTTGCTGCTGTCGTCCCCCAACGCCTACAGATCGCGACATCGATTCCCATGACGTCGAACTTCCCCCAATGCTCACGCGCTCGCCCTTTTGATTTGAACGCGATTTTACGCAGTCGAACGAGATCCCGAGCCGCCCTCTCCCACGCGCGAGCACGCGCGCGTGCGCCTCCATCACGATGCCTCTCCTCCGATTGAATCTCGCGGCCACCATTAAATTCGATCGCGATTCGTACTGAGAGGAGAATGTTTGGGGGATCTGCCATTGATTTAGTTGATTTTTGAACGAACGAGGGAAATAGATTTTTGAAGAGGAACGAAATACTCGACTTCAATTCTTTTGTTTGTAAAGAGACTCGGCTGCCATTTTACTTCTTTCGTTTTATTTTTCTTTCGTTTGGTTTTGAACCGAGAAGGGATATTAAAAATGAACGAAGCAGAAGAAGACGTGATTTCAGGGAACGAGATGATGGTATTTTGTACGAGAGGAAACATTTGCGTGCTGAAGTTAACAGGCTACAGTGTTTTGAGTTGAGGCCAAAAGTGCTGATGTTGACCAAATACAAATTTAAATTTAAATTGAACTCCATAAAATTTTCAACACGTTTACTTACTTTATGGTCACACAACAACTCCGATCAATACGAAATTTGAAATCCGGTAATAATACAATATTACGGATCCAATGGAACTGGTTTCGTCGAATTCCGAGACTGTGACTCGGACGGCTATTTTTAAATATCAATTCGAACGATATAATTTTAAAACTGAACAAATCGTTTTCAAATTCGCTTCTGAAGCTTCTATTATCTCTAGTGTTATCAATACGAATTTTAAAAGCTTTTGAAATATTTTTCTTCAACTTAAAATTGAAGACTCAAATCTTTATTCGACTATCAACAAATTAAATTCTAAAATTTAATCGCCAATTTCAAAGTTATATCGGAGATCCAAATTAAATCATCGTTCAAATATTTAAAATTAATTAAATATTTTCAATTTAATTTGTTTGAAATTCAGGGTCGTTACAAGCCACATCAGCAAGGGGCCGAACCCTATGGTGCAACAAAAGCCACATTTTGCCTTAAAACCCTTTGGTGTTCCATTGCCTTCAACACCTTGTAACTTCCACTCACCTTCATCACCTTGTAGCCGCACCTTTTCCAGACCATACCTGATCCAAACCTTTCTCAAAACCTAACCATATCCACCCTTTGGTTGAGCACATGATGGTTGAGGCAATGGTAAAAGCATTTGATTCATATTTGCATTCATTTCTAAATCGTTTCTTTTGATAACTTGTATTGAAATCATATTTATACTTGTCTTGTTTTGTGTTGTTATCAAGTCATATAGCTTTGGCTCCCCATTCTCAAATCGTGGTAGTGTTGTCGTGCCTTCGTTGTGTCAGTATCATGTGCTTTGGTGTCAATCTCCGGCTTTCAACAAGTGAGTAATTCTCACCAGGCGATGTGTACTTATATAACTAGTAAACTAACACCATTTGAATTTGTAAAATTATATCATCCTGTTATAACTGTTATATTATGATCATATAATGCTCACCCCTGTTATTACACCTGTTATATCATCAGTCACTTTTATATGATGCTATTCTATTCATTCATATCTGTTTATCACACTACAAGTTCCCTGTAGATTAGAATCACTATGGGTTGAAATGATACATACCCGAACGGACTTTAGAATAGGGAAAAATCGTTATGGGCTGAAATGATAGGCTTGAACGGTTTTTATTTATTTTATTTAACTTGGGATTGCGGGTTTGAAATGATAGAACCCGGTTTTCTTTGTAAATTACGGATTGAAATGATATATATCCGTATCACTTGACCTAGGCTAGAAAATTATATACATACCCGTGGTTTATATATTTTTCTGAAAATTTTAAAATATTTTAAAACTATAAATATTATGATATTTTGATTTAAATTTTATTAAAATGATTTCTATAAAATATTTGTGATTTTCTACAAATTAAATAAGTGAATTAAGTAAATGGTGAAGTAGAATTTGAAATATAAGTTAATTTTGGAATTTATGATTTTGTTTATAAATGGAATTTATGTAAAGTAAGAAAATATGACAAATTTGATTTAAAAGATGAATTTAATGATTTTTATTAAGTAATAATAATTTTTTAAAAAGTGTTAATGATTTTGTATAAATTAAAATACGGAACAAATGAATGTTTAAGTTGAAAATTTTGAAATATAATTTAAATTGGGAAATTGTGAATTTTTTTACAAGTGAAATTTTAATTAAGTAAAATAAATGGAAATAAGTTATATTTTGGAAATTTAAACTTAGTTGTTAAGTTAAGAATTTAATTAAAGAAGTGAAAATTTAATTGTTATTTAATTTGATTTTTGTATGGAAATTTGACTTTATAAAATCATAGAAATAAAGGTATTTAAATGATTGTTTTTTTTAAAATGTGAAAATATATGATTTTATAAGTTAAAATGATTTATATTAAAATTTAGTTATGTGCGAAATTGTAAATAAAACTCTGAATTTGATTTGACAGCATTTTTGAAATGTAATGTAAAGATATTACAGCATTGGAAAATCCCGTAGTTGTTTTAGATGAACCTAATAGCAAATTTGAACTAAGGGTTATTATAGCACTTTGTTAGTGCTATATTTGTTAAATTTAACTAAAATTTTAATTGAAACTAAATTAAGATATTATAGCATTTTAAATGCCGTCTTTTGTTAATGAACTATTTTTAAACATAACATCTCGTAGCATTTTCTACGTGCTGCGAAAGTTGAATTTTCTTTGTTTAATAAATTCAAATGAATAAATGATTTTTGAAAAAGATTAAATTTTGGAAATTAAATATTTAATTATTAAATACAATGAATTGACTTTAAATGATTTAAATGGAATAGTTGATTTGGGAAATACAACTATTTTGAAATATGATTAAGTGGTATTTAAATTTAAATTAAATAGATGATGTTTTGAAATGATATTACTAAATGAATTTGAAATGATATTAAATCTTGGAATAAATAATTGAAGTTTATATTAGTATGAAAAATATTTGGTTTACTTGTAATTTGAATCTATTTAAAAGATATTGGACTTATGAAATATAGGATAATAAAGCTTTGGAATTTATTTTATATTTTGAATAGTTATTTTGTGGATTAAATCTATATTTGAAATTTATAAGATTTGAAATGGTCTATGGAAATTTAACCAAAATAAATGATTGAATTGAATTGAAACTTTAGAAATTTTAATACTTGATTTGAAAGTATAATAATTACACTTTTAAAGGGTTTAAATGAATTATTTTTATTGAAATATAAACTATTTTAAAGGTGATTTGAAATGATAATAAATAAATGATATCTTTAAATTTAAAAAGTATTTAAAGTTGAATATTTAGATTTGAACTCAAATGATATTTTGGTATATTAAAATGATTTGAAATGAAGTTTGAAAGGATATGATATTTTGATATATTAAAATGATTTGAAATGAATTTTTGGAAAGATTTGATATTTTGATACATTAAAATGATTTGAAATGATGTTTTGGAAAGATATGATATTTTGATATATTGAAATGATTTGAAATGAAGTTTTGAAATGATATGATATTTTAAATATATTGAAATGGTTTGGAATTGATTTAATCTTTATTTTGATAAAGATTTGGATTTGAAATGATATTCTTTTTTGAAGTATTAACTTTTTTTAAATTATAACCACGGGTTATAATAACGATTGGTTGTTAAAGAGATCGGGATTGGATATGGACATACTCTCTGTCGATACCGAAAACCACTTTGACAACTATGTACGCGGTGGAGTTTCCAGAATGAAGTAGGATGGTGGCGACGATCCTAATGTATATACGTGGACCTAACTCCCGTGAGTTGGCATAAGGTGGCTAAAACAGGAGCGATTGACGGACCAAGGAGGTAGCACCTCTGATCGGACACACTTCTTATGTGCTATCCCGGAATTTTCGGCAATATCAATTTAATAATCTGAGTTAAAAATTAAATTGATTTGATAATTTTTATTGATAAATTTAAATTGATTTAATAATCTTCTTTCAATAAATATTTAATTGATGATTTTTATATTTTTAAAAGCTAATAAATAGTTTTCTACTTATAATGTGTATATATTTGTATATATTGTAAATAGAAATCTTTGGTTTGAATTTAATAAATAAATAAATCTTGTTTTCAAATTTTAATTTATTTTGGTAATTTGGAAATTATGATTTAATTTAAATATATGGTTTTATAATATTTAAGATAAATGTTTAATTGATTAAATTATATCTTAGCTTAAGTTTAAGATTAATTAAAAGGTTTGTTTAAAAATATTATTTAATAAATATGATATATTAATTCATTTAATAATAATAGGAATTTATATTCTCTTTTATAAACTATTTAAATTTGACAAATTATTATTTTCAAATGACATTATTAATGTATTGTCTTATATATATATATAAATAGTTTAATTTTATTTCCTATAAAAAGTAAATCATAAGTGTAAAAAAAGGTAGTTATGTAAAAATAGAAACAAATACATTAGTTAAGTACATTAAGTTTAAAAATAGAAATGAATATTTCAAATAAAATGATGGTTAAGTAAAAATATAAAATGAGAACTTAAGTTAGGTCTAGAATTATATAGTATACATGTATTTGCAGGCAAGAATATATGTACTATAGAAATTTGTAGATATGCAAAGCAAGTAGAATAATATACAAGTACATACGAATTGAAGAAAGGGGATATGTATGACATGTCTAATAAATGCTTGTACAAATATATCATATCAGCCTCCTTATATAAAAAAAAATCTCTGATCATAATCTTGTACCAGCCTGAATACTTGTTTCCTATATATCAATCTAGCTTCTTTTTCCTTTCGTTCATTAAAGACAATGCAAACCAGAAAATATTCTTTAACCTGTAAACACTTTCCACAAATCAAAAGCCTGTAACAAATTATCAAAGTTCAAGCAAGATAATCAAGAAACTTCAGTTCAGTTTCAAAGCTTAAATCATCTCATCAACAAAGCATTTTAGAAGATCATAGCAATTCAAAGTTTCCAGATTCAAGCATTTCTTCCCAGTTTTCAAAATCTAACATCTCAGTTTTTAAAGTCTCTACACATCATCGAAAAGGTGAGTAAACCTTAATTTTAAAAACAGTTTAAAATCTGTGATCATAACTAGATATATGTGATGTTTGTGTGGGAATATGTTGTTCATGTTCATGTGTATGAATGTATATATGTATATATATATATATGATGTACTGTGTATGTTTATCTATATCCATGCCTGTAGAATGAATTTCAACTCTCTGCCTTTTCAAAAAGGTGAGTAAACACCTTAATTTAAACTTAAGTATAATTAGATCGGTGCTCGTGATTAATGGATGATACGGTGTTTTGTATGTATATTTTTAGGTAAGTAGCTCTGTGTAAAATATATGTTGGATCTGTGTGTACTGAGCATGAATGTTCTTCTTTGTTTAGTTACAGGTTTGAAAATTAAAATCAAAACTCAATATATTTTCATCTAGTCACTGATGGACTTAGAGTCTAAAACAAAATAAGCTTGTATAATCATCATTCAAGTTTTACAAACATGTTTAAATATTTCTAGATTGCAAAGTACTGTAAACTAAGTAAATACAGTAAGATTTTAAAGGAAGTGATAAAATCAACTACTTTGTTTTGTGGATTCAGGCATGTAGTTCGAATCAACTCTGGGAAACTCGATTTTTAAAGCTAAGATCACGAATTTTAGTTTAGTTTTGGGTTTGCAATTTGGGGTTGATCAGTTTTTGGGTTTCGAGTAAATTCCGGCGACTGGTGAAGCTTTGGAGGCCGGGGCTTTGGTTAGAGCTAGATTGGCGAACGTCAAAGCAAGGAAAAATGGTGGAGGTGGTTCTCGATCGCTGTGGCGACGGAAATTGTTCGATTAAGTTTAGAACCCTAGTTTTTGTTTGGTTTGAGTTATGTTTCGGTTCGACTTCCTCAGTGGATCGAGTGCAACGAGGCTTTGGGTGATGAAAGTTGGTGGGTTGACGAGTGCATGGCCGAAGTTGTAGAGTTTCAGGTGATCGGAGCTTCGAGGACGTGGCGTTGACAGGTTTTGGTGGTGGTTTCTGTTACCTGTTCCAGGTTTTGATTTGAAGGCTCTTTTCGGTTTCGAGCTTAGGGAGGACGATCTGATGATCGTGGTGGAACATGAGGTAGTTTGCCGATGTGGGAAGATCGGCGAAGTTGGCCAGGGACGATCTAGGCACCGTGCATGTGCACGGTGCACTTATTTCTAGGGGTCTGGATTTCGTTTGGTTGGGTGGAGAGGTTTGGGACTCGAAGGGATGATCGAGTGTTTGGGCAAAAGAATCGGGGTTGTACTCGAGCAAATTTATGCGAGTTAGGCCTGTAAGTTTTTAAAACTGTAAAAATTTAAACTTAAGTTTTGAAAAAATGGGAAATAGGGGAGAACTCGGGGTTAAACCCGAGTAGCATTCGGGTATAACCCGAAGTAAGCCCAAAATCCAGTTTTTATAAAAGTTTTTAAAATAAGATTTTTGAAATTTAAAAACAAATTGGTTAAAACTTTCTTTATAACATTACTTTATAAATATCAAATTGTTTCTTAACATTTGTTAAGGAGTTTTAAAATTTATTTAATCTAAATTTTGTTAAGTAAAGTTAATTATAAAGATAAAGGGTTTTAAAATGTAAATGGTAAATAAGGTATTTATAAGATAATGTTTATCTTAAGTTAAAGAAGTTTTATTATCTTAGAATTAATTAAGTTAATTAGAGAATTAAGTATAATTAATTAATTTAATTAATTAAGGATAAAGGATTAATTTAGTATGGATATCAAGGAACTGACTAGGAAATATGGATCATACATCCTCAGCATTAAGCAGCTACTGGATGACCATAGATATCGGTGAATTTTACCCGAGTCCGGATCGGGCTGCAATTGATAAGACACGTCAAGCAGGATCAGGAAAAGCAATGTTCCAAGTTTCAAGTCAATCCGAGTTCGTACGCTCAAGATATCATCGATGCAAGTTGGAGGAAATGACCCTAAGTTCGAATCCATAGGCAGAGATCCTATTCGAATCCATCAGTACAGCCTCGGTTCGTATCCATCGGTTCGACTCCATGTAGTTCGCAACCATCAACAAGCATTCGTTCGAATCAAACCGGATAGGCCACTTCGAATCCATGAAGCTGCTCCACTTCGTATCCCTCAAATTGAAGTCCTTCGAATCCATAAAGTCACTCCACTTTGTATCCATCTGGAAACCCTGCTTCGAATCCATCTTGTTGAATAGACTTCGTATCGATCAACCATTGTGTATCGCGATCGATACGAACGAGCATCTGTTCGAATCCATTCCCTCGAACCCACCAAGTCAGAGCGGCGAAAAACATGGAGTCGACTCAGTAAAACTCGGAGCGTTAGCTGGATCAACCCGGGAAGCATGCGCCACGTCAACGCCTTCGCTCACTAGGCCATCGATTCGACCCTATCGATTCGAAGATGATCGATTCGAACAGAGCATGTCAACTGGAAATACAATCTTGAATCGATCATATCTCGAGATCTATAGGTCCAAATGCTATGAAATTTTCATAGGAGCTTAAGCACATGTTGAAGAATGTCCACACCAAATTTCAGCTCGATTGGATGTTTTCTTGATCGATTCGAATGGACTTCGAATCGATCTCAAAGTAGGCCCGGATTTCCTGAAAGCGGGCATGTGGGCCCCATCACATGCCAAAACTGGTCTCCCAAAATTTAGGCAAAATATCAGCCTCCTACACCTATAAATAGAGCCCCTAGTCATTCAGAAAAAGGGTCGGACAATTTTAAGAGCTAAAGAGCGCCCAGACTCTGCCAGATTTACTCCAAATCACCACCGCTGCTTTAGATTCAGAATTAGCTCATAAAATCAGTTGTATTACATTATAATAAATTGTAATCTTCAAGTATTAAGCAATAAAATCATCAAACTTCATAGTGGACGTAGGCAAAACGTTGAGCCACTCTAAATCGTTGCCTTCTGTGCAATTTATTTTCTGTTATTTGGAGTTTTTTGTTAGATAATCCTTAGTTTTAATTTTCTTTCTTCACTTTTATCTCTTCAAAAACTTCCGAAGAGTGTTGTGCCCATTTTTGGTACAAACACTTTGGTGCTTTTACTGAGAAAAACCAGTTTTTCTCCTGCTCCTTGGATCTACCATCGATACCGGATTGCATAAATCCAAGAGGAAGATCCGGATCTCAAATCCAGAATCCTTCCATTCTATTCAGATTTGCATAAAGTCTAGAAAAGGAATCCACCATTCAAGATGGTTAGTACAAGAACTGCATCAACAGCTGCTGTTCAAGAAGGTAGGGATGGACAGAATCCTACGCAACAACAGCCATCCAATCAAGACAACACTGCTCATTCAGATCCGTCTGGGCCAGTCACCAGACAAGAGTTCCATGTGTTGCTTCAAGAGCTGACTCAAAGTCGGCAACAGTTGGCCGAACAGTTGCGTGCTAATATTGAATTGACCAACCAACTAAACCGCCAAGGCCGCAGAAGGACCAGGAGGGATGATATCTCCCGTTCATCTACTGAAAGTTCCGCCTCATCTGACCATCACCACAGATCTACCCGTCCCCGATTAGACGGGAGTCATGCACAAACTACCAGATATCAACCAGCCTTGACCGTTGGACAGTTGAGGGCTGGGCCGTCGACCAGCTTCCAGGCCGGGCCCTCAGCACGAGGAGGCCCTACTCCACAGTATACCACGGAAAATTATGCCACAGCTGCCACGATAGAAACAAGGGTTGATACCCGAAATCTTTCAGATCCGAATAATCATCAGCGTGGGCGTACTCCTGAACCATACGTCTCGGAACACGCTGAGTCAAGGAGGCGAAACTTGGACCGTCGACAGCGCCCGGTCCAAGCTCACGTTGTGGAACCCGACTACAACTTAGCTCAGCATGCTCAAAATGTAGCAATGCCCGATATCTCGACCATGATACGTCAGATGATCCGCGAAAGCCAAGGCCTTACCAATGACGATTGGGGAATTTCTCGTAGTCATGCTCCTTTCACAGACGAGATACTATAAGCCTATCCTCCTCGGCGATTCAGAATGCCAACTCTCCCTATGTACGAAGGAAATTCCGATCCCAATCAACACATTTTGAAATATGAGTGGTCAATGAGTGCCGCAAGGGCTGACGATGCAGTATAGTGCCGAAGTTTCCCTATCTCTTTGGAAGGAATCGCAACAATGTGGTTTACGCGATTACCACCTAGATCTATCTCTTCATTTGATCAGCTGGCTAAGAAATTTGTAGAACAATTTCGCATGCATGTCGCTAGACCTAAAGACGTTAACACCCTATCTAGTGTCACTCAAGCTCATGGAGAAACACTCCGACGTTATTTGGAGAGATTCCATGCGGCATGTGTGGAAATTAGTAATCCCAACGATAACTCAATTTTGATGGCATTAACTAAAGGGATCGATCCTGATTCTGAGTTTGGAAATTGGTTAGCTGGAAAACCACCCGCATCGTTGGACCGTTTCTACTCCAAAGCCGCTCAATTCTTACGGCAAGAGGACGCGAAACAGTCTAGGAAGCAGGACGATGCGAGGCCCAGAAGTGAAGGAATACAAAGTAACGTTGTAGTTAAGCAGTCCGGTGACAATTCCGGGAAAGTCCAGTTAAATATACAGAACAAGCAAACTTAGTCAAGAGGTAACAATGGTCAGGATAAGAAAAGAGATCCAAACCGAGGCCCACGGCGTAGGGCTTCGGTGTTTGATAATTACACGCCATTGAATACATCATTGGAAAACGTGTATCTGCAAACTTGCAACACTATGCAATACAAGAAGCCCGCTCTGAAGCAATCATCGGAGAGGCAGATTCAAACAGGAAAGTTTTGTAGATTTCATGATAGTTACGGCCAAAATACCAACGAGTGTCGACATTTACAGGACCTCATAGAAAAGTTGATCAGGGAGAGAAAGTTAGATCAATTTGTGCGTGCGTCGCAACCTGGCAGTGTGGGCCCTTCGAATCAAAATCGCGCACAAAATCAAGAAAGACAAGAGGAACTCGCTCATACGGGTGGAAGGCTAGTTATAAATACAATAAGTGGTGGTCCCCATCCAGCAGACAGAAGCTGGAGGGAAATGGAGTCATATGCTAGTTCTATCAGGCATGCGGACTTCGAATGTTGCAGTAATTGTGAAGATGGAACTCCGGCTATGCAACAAAAGACAATGTCTGATGACATCATATTTAGAAACAGAGACGCTGATAAAATCGAAGCCCCAACAATCGACCCACTGGTCATATCTGCCCAGGTTGGTCCTGCTTGGATGAAGAGGATCTTGGTTGACAGTGGGAGGTCTGTAAACATTTTACTCAAACAGGCTTATGATTAATTGAAAATGGAAGCAAAGGACTTGAAACCTTGCCAATCTCGAGTTCACGGCTTCAACGAAAGTGTTACAATCCCCACTGTAGTGGTGGAACTACCAGTGGAATTGGGAGTTGGAGAACGCCGGAGAGTCCGAATGTTGCAATTTGTCGTGTTGGACATCGATTCACCTTATAACGTATTTTTGGGCCGACCGGCTCTTGCTGAATTCAGGGCAGCTATCATGGTGTTTGACACTAAAGTTACCCACTGATCATGGGATTGGAGTCATACAAGGAGATCAAGCAGCAGGAAGAGCCTGTTATGTTGCTGAACTGCGCGAGGCGCAGAGAAAGGAGAAAGGAAAGGGCGTAGAGGAATCTCTCTGCGTCCGTTTTGCTGATGATTGACAACTAGCGCCCGGGCCTCGGCCCGGGCACCATTACCAATTCCTTAAAGATCTTGACCCTAGAGACAACGAAGAAAAAGACGAATCCAAAGAGAATCAAGCTTCCCCAACCGAACTGACTGTGGACGTCCCAATCAGTGAGGATGATGATTCGAAAGTGCTAAAAGTTGGATCTCAACTGGGAAATCAGATACAACAGGAATTGGTTGAATTTCTCCGGGCGAATCTCGACGTCTTCGCCTGGACACACTCTAATATGTGCGGGATTTCGTAGGACATCACAAGTCACTCCCTGAATATTGATCCGCGACATGTTCCGGACAAGCAGAAAAGGCGTGGTATGGATCCAGAGAGATCTGTCGCCCTTAAAGAGGAGGTTGATAAGTTACAATCAAATGGGTTCATCCGAGATGCTTTATATCCAGAATGGGTGTCAAATCCCGTATTGGTTAAGAAACCAAATGGAAAATGGAGAACTTGTATCGACTATTCTGATTTAAATACGGCTTGTCCAAAAGACAATTTTCCACTTCCTCGAATTGATCAACTCGTGGACTCAACAGCTGGACACGAATTATTATCTTTTATGGATGCTTATTCTGGCTATAATCAAATACCTATGCATTTGCCCGATCAAGAACACACCAGTTTCGTGACCGATCTGGGACTCTACTGCTACAGAGTCATGCCTTTCGGTCTAAAAAATGCCGGAGCAACATATCAACGCTTGGTCAATCGGATGTTCGCCGACCAGATCGGGAAGACCATGGAGGTTTACGTGGACGACATGCTAGTAAAGTCCCGGTTCTCCACAGATCACGTCAGAGATTTAAATTCGATGTTCTACATTCTTCGAGAATATGGAATGAAACTCAACCCCCTAAAGTGTCATTTCGGTGTCGCATCTGGAAAATTCCTTGGGTTTATCGTCAATGCTCGAGGGATAGAAGAAAATCCCGGGAAGATTTGGGCAATAAGAAATTTGCAAACCCCAAGAACCATAAAGCAAGTCCAGAGTCTCAACGGGAAGGTAGCAACATTAAGCAGGTTCATTTCAAAATCCACCGATAAATGCATTCCTTTCTTCGATCTGATCAAGAAGGGAAAGCGAAACTTTGAATGGACCATGGATTGCGAAGGTGCATTCCGATCGCTAGTTCAACATCTCTCCACACCTCCAATCCTATCAAAGCCGGTAGACCACGAACAATTGTACCTTTATCTGGCAGTATCGGAGCATGCAATCAGCGCTGCTTTGGTTCGAGAAGAAGACCGAGTGCAAAAACCGGTCTACTATGTTAGTAAATGGTTAACAGAGCTGAAAGAAATTACCCAAGATTCGAGAAATTGGCTTATTGCCTGGTCATTGCCTCACGAAAGCTTTGCCCTTATTTCCAAGCTCATCCACTTACTGTGTATACTGATCAGCCGTTACGACAGGTCCTCACGCGGCCTGAGACGTTTGGTAGGTTACTCAAGTGGAACATTGAACTGAGTCAATTTGATATCACTTATGCTCTGCGGAGAGCCATTCAAGGACAAGTCCTAGCCGATTTCATAGCCGAATTTACTGTCCAGGAAGACTTACCCGAAACCAGTGAATCCTCCGAATACATCTGGAAGCTGTATACTGACGGTGCATCAAACGATCAGTGTTTAGGCGCTGGTGTTGTACTTGAAACTCCAAAAGGCCGATCTATATGTTATGCTTTGAGGTTTGATTTTCACGCAACCAATAATGAAGCTGAATATGAAGCCCTATTGACTGGATTAAAACTTTCCAGAGATTTGAGAATTATCGATGTGGAAATTTATTATGATTCATAGTTAGTTGTGTGTCAAGTACGGGGAGAGTATCAAGCGAGAGACCGAAGGCTGGCTGCCTACTTAGCTTGAGTTCAGGAAGTACTGAATCAGTTTGATTATTATGCCATTTATTATATACCACGAGATCGCAATCAAAGAGCCGATTCATTGGTGAAGTTAGCCAGCACAGGTGAAGCACATCAAATGGGACTTGTCCCCATCGAAACTTTGTCCTCCCCAAGCATCGATCAAATAGAGACGAATTTTGTGTTTGAGACCGCTCCTAGTAAAGAATCGTGGATGAGTCTGTATCGGAATTATATTGAAAATGGGACATTGCCTGAGCATAGAAATGAGAAAAGCCAAATTCTACGAAAAGCTTCACGGTTCGTCATTCAGGACGGAATCATGTATAGAAGAGGTTGTTCTGTTCCTCTCCTCCGGTGTATCGCGCACGATGAAATCAAACGAGTATTACATGACGTACACGAAGGAGAATGTGGTGATCACACCGGTGGACAAGCTCTTGCTAAGAAAATACTCCGATATGGATACTATTGGCCGACAGTGAACCGAGATGCAACAAACTATGCCAGAAAGTGCGATAGATGCCAGAAACATGCCCGAATTCCAAGAGCCCCACCTACCGAGATAACTCAAATGGTCAGTCCCTGGCTATTCGCTATGTGGGGGATCGATATCATCGGTGCTCTGTCCCTGGCAAAAGGTTGTGCGAAGTACGCCATCGTCGCCGTTGACTACTTTACAAAGTGGGCTGAGGCCGAAGCCCTTGCAACGATCACGACAAAGAAAGTAATAAACTTCGTAGTTCGCAATATCATTTGTCGATTTGGACTCCCGCATACCAACATCACCGATAATGGAGCCCAATTCGAAAGTTCAAAGTTCAAGAATTTCTGTCAACGGTTTCATATCCATAAAAAATTCTCGGTAGTTGCACATCCACAGGCAAACGGTCAGGTCGAAGCTGTCAACAAAGTTATAAAATCCATCCTAAAGAAACGACTGGAAAAGGCTGGGGGCAAATGGGTTGATGAACTTCCTATGGCATTATGGGCTTATCGAACAACTCACAAGCCCGCAACCGCACACACCCCATTCTCCTTATCTTATGGCTCGGAAGCCATTATTCCAATCGAGAAGGAAGTGTTTTCCCATCGCGCGACTTATTATTATCCGAAAACAAATGCTATACTGCTTGCTGAATCTTTGGATCTACTGGATGAGAAGCGTGAAGAGGCAGATTTGAGAGCTGCTGCATATTGGAGTCGAGTCGCCCGGTTGTACAATGCCAAAGTTCGACCCCGAACTTTCGAACTCGACGATCTTGTTCTCAAGAGAATCTATCTGGTTCCTTCAAACATGAAACCAAATTGGGAAGGACCGTACGTGATTACACAAAGACTCGGAGATGGCACATTCAAACTATCGACCGTTGACGGTCTTGTTTTGCCAAGGGCTTGGAACAGCGAGAGTCTCCGTCGCTACTACATATGATAGGCTTTATTTATTTTACTATATTTTTTCAATTTAGCAATTTACTTTTGCATTTCGGAATTAGAATTTGTAATAAGGCAACTGACTTTGCCATATTTTCTTATTTCAGCAATAAAATGCCATCTCTTTGAGCCAGAGCTGTGATTCATTGAATACAATGTACGACATCATGATGCACGGAGAGCTGAATTCCATCACACAGTGGAATTTATTCAAGTAGGGAGTGGTTGTGATACAACCGGCCACTCACTAAATGAAACCCGAGCTCGGGGGCAAGCCATCACGTCAGGCTAAAAATGGGTTGATACACGACAATCCTTCACTTAACTCCGTACTCCTAGAATGCGAGACGGAGTATAAACATTTACTTAACTCCATACTCCCAGAGTGCGAGACGGAGTATAAACATTTACTCAACTCCGTACTCCCAGAGTGCGAGACGGAGTATAAACATTTACATAACTCCATACTCCCAGAGTGCGAGACGAAGTGAAACACTTACTTAACTCCGTACTCCCAGAGTGCGAGACGTAGTATAAACATTTACTTAACTCCGTACTCCCAGAGTGCGAGACGGAGTATAAACATTTACTTAACTCCGTACTCCCAGAGTACAAGACGGAGTATAAACATACATCAACTCCATATTTATCCCCAAGACTGGGGGCAGAACCAAAACAAATATTGAATTGAAGACAAAAGAGAGTATGTTTTCATTTCCATTATCAACAAAAAGAATCTGATTACAAGATGGTTCAAAAAATTCCTACTAATGGGAGTCGAATCCACATCTATACACGGCTATAGGAAAATCAACAAAAAAAAGCGCTACCCCCGGACACAACGACAAACTAAGAGAAGAGTTCAATCTTTCTTCTTCTGTGGTTTCTTCTTTGGGGTAGTCCCACTGGATCTGCTACCCAACTTCCTCCTCACTCTCTTACTCTTCTCTGTTTTGTCCTCCGATGGCGACATAATGTCCACATCTTCCTCGGAGCTTGAGGCAACAGAGATTCTCTTGGAGGGTGGAGCTGGAGGCACAGGAGCAGTATTAGGAGGTGGGGCAGGAGCACTCGCAATTACCACGGTGCCGCCCGGTGATATCATTATTAACGGGGCAGGGCCAGGAGGATTCATACCGGCGGTCACTGCTACCATCTCAGCACTAATCTCAGCCAAAATTTCATCTTCACGAGGTGCTTGGGCTGCTCTTGACATGCTAGTAGATGGCATAAAAGAGCTAACAGCTGGAGCAACCCCACTCATGGCAAAGGATGGATCGGCGAAGGGATCATTGGGTTGACTGAGAAGTTCCTCAATCATCTAAGCGTCAAAAGACAACATGCTCGCTTCTCCTTCTTCGCCGACCACGGTACATGTCATGATGGCCTCGGTGACGATAGCCCCTTGCACTTGATATGGAACTTGAGATGCAGGAGGCATAGAGATAACAGCTTCGGTCACTGAAATGTGAAAAGGCAAAGATTGTTAGCCAAGTGTATTACTTCAGGATCATCACACTAAGTGTATGCAGGAAATGTTCAAATACCTTCCTTAGCCTGACCCGGAGCATGGGCAGGTGCAGAGGCAGGAGCATCAGTGGAAGACAATTGCGGTCGGTCAGGATTATAAGCGGGGACGAACTAGGGATCGACCGCACCAATGGTTACGGGCGATGTCGGAATTTCAGCTCCAACGCTTGCCTCGTGATGCTCGATCCCCGAACCCTCGCCTATCTCTATATGTTGAGTACTAAGCCTCTCTCTTGCCATGGAAATCGCCGCCTCATGGAGAACTTTCCTCTAATCTTCAGTAAGCAAGCGCATCTCAAGTTCGAAATCATCCAGTGCTTCATCTGGATGCGCCGCTTTCTTCTCCTCCATCAGCCTAGTCCAGGCGTTATACAAGATCATAGAATCATCTCCCAGCCAAGATAAATTCTTGTGCTCCAGCACATTAGCAATGTATGTGACCAAGAGATCATCAAAATCGGTTTCCATCCTGGACCGCTCCACCATAATCTTTTCCTGGATTTCTGCCTCCGCAGACTTAGTCTTGGCCGCCACCGCAGCAAGTTCGGCTCTAAGGGATACAGCTTGGTCGCATGCCTCCTGAGCGGTGGTGTTCGCATCATCTTTTTCTTTCACCGCCTCAGCAAATTTGGCCTTGAGCTCGTTCAGCTCTTTAACGGCTGTGTCTCGCTCAGCTACGACAGTGGTGTAACGGTGGCACATCCCTTCTACTAAGGCATAGTGTGCCTGCTGCATCCTCGCCATCTTCGCCACAGCATCATCATGTTTTTTAAGAGCTTGGATTTTAAAATTTCGAGACGACTCCATCTCAGATTGGAGAACTTGGATCATGCGGTCTTTCTTGGCAATGTCAGCATCGCGCTCCTCAATAACCTTTGCCCGATCAAAAGCTACCTTCGAAGCCTTCACGGCTGCCTTATACCACTCCTTGTATTGAGCGTAAAAGTCACGGATGTAGTCATGAGCGATGTTCTCACCATCCGAAGGAATCCTCTTGAGATGACGAGGGAAGACATATCCATCCAAGCAAATTTTCGGGAAGTCCTTCTTCATTTGGGCAAGCTTAATGGCTCCTTCACTCGTTAGCTCAACCGGAGCCTGTTCAACGATGGCAACCGTCTGCGGTTCAACCCTTAGCCGCTGAGTCTCGGGCCTTGAAGATTGAGAAGGCTGTTGCTGCTGTGAAGACCCAAGGAGATCTACGGGGGCCTTAGGAGGCGGAAGAGAACGAGATCGTGATCGGTACTGGTGGCCCAGATCTCTGTCAGTACGATCATGGCCAGAACGGCCACGCCAATAATCTCTATCCCTATCGTAGCGCTCCTGGCTGGTGTAACCTTGCCCGTGGTCCCTATCCGACTCTCTCCAACGGGACTCATAGTAAGAAGAAGATCGGCGCACATTGCGGAGCCTATCCAGAGTGGATCCACGACTTGACATCTCACCTATAATAAGGAGGAACTACAGTTTAGAATCATACAAAAACGAGGTTCAATATGCGGAAATCATGTAGTGCTGTGGAAGTGTGTGCAAATGTGTAAACCCCCAAACCAACCGGAAATGTTGACCGCACTCAAAGGAAAGGGCTCGCTCATATTTAAAACATCTTGAAATTCCTCCAACCCGGAATTGTAGGGAATCGATATATAATCCAGGATGGGGATATCATCAAGCCCTTTAAAACTATCTCTCGAATGAGAAGGGGCGGCCTCAGATATTACAACTCCGGAAGTGGGAGGAGAGACAACTACAGACTTCCACCCTTTAGACTTGAGTTTTTTGGAAACGACGGCCTTGCTTTTCCGTCTCTCTCCCAACTCTTCGAAGTTGCCCGAAAGATCAGCCATCGGCTCCACGTCTGTATGGGTCCTTTCCTCGTCGCTCACTTCAGTTATTATGACTCCGAGCGTTTTCTTCGCAATTTTCTTTTTCTTCTTCTTTGAGGCGGGCTTTAGCATCCCTTCGATGACTATACTCTGGTTCATTTCAATCAAGCCGAGAGCTCTTAAGTTATAGTCATTCAACACCAAGTCGATGTGTCTCAGCTCGCTCGGAATTTCTTGGAGACTTCGAGCTATGCCCTTGTAATACCCGCCATCGGGTCTAGAGATAATGGCTATAAGAGAAACAAGATGTCAATACCAATGACAAAAAGCTATTAGTCAAGGAAATCATCGACAGGTTACGGCACTTACGTCTAGACAACCATCGCCTGGCAAAACCAGGAGGACACCGGATATAAAACCATTCATTCTTAAAGTAACTAAGTCTAGTCCAGGCTCCGGTAATAACATGACAGTTTCTGACTGCCTCCAGAAATGTGAAAGACGGACTATCACCTCTACTCTTGAAGTTAAATAGATATCTGATTTCTGTCGGCCTTGGAGGACGGAAGAGGTGTTCCATAAATACAATAAACGCACTGTTCAGTAGCGCGTGCCCGTTGGGGTGTAATTGAGAAGGAGCAATTCCAAGAAATGATAATATCTCCCTAATATATTGATTGAATGGAGGGAGTGTTCCGACCGCACAAGCATGTCGGTAAAAGGCAGTATATCCTTCGGGCGGACAGTGAGGTCTGTCGCTGGAACTCGGCAATAACACATCATCTAAAGAAATATGATGCCTTGAGCATATCCTACCCAATAAGTTTTCGGAGATGTTAGATTGAACGGATTCTATAGGATCCTCGATAAATATGGCGTCTTGTAGCTCGTCGGGAGCTGGATCTACTATATCCGTTGGGATATTTGGAATTACAAGGACCGGAGGAGGAGAACTTTGAATCTCCTGCTGTTGAGAGCTCGAAGACTCCATAACTGACTAACTTATCAGAAAGCAACGTTAAGTTCATAGAAAACCCGTGCATTCCCCAGTGAAGTGTGTATGAATGTGTTGTGCAGTGCAAGTGTTGTGCATTACTTAAGCAGATTTTATGGAATGAAACAAAATGTGCTAACGATAGAACTTTGAAAATCACACTGGAATTGACCATCATCGCTGACCGTCACAACCATGCCATCCAGATGATACCGGTCGGTTCGAGCATAAGTCCGTTATATTTTTGGTTAAGCCACAGTTCCATCGACGAGCTTCAAAAGGCAGTCAAATGTGCAGTCCTACAGTAAGTTCAGTTATGCAAGGCCGAAGCTCGTCGGAATCAAATGTTCGAGTGTTCTAAAATTCATCAAGTTCATCAAATTTCATCTCGAAATCGGTCGTAGTTCAGATGTTGGAGCGAGCCAGAGATATTGCATTCTTTGAGTTAAGGACGATCGAATCAAAACCAATTAACTCGATGTGCTTCGAATCGATCAGGGTCGACTCGATGCGCTCTGTATCGATATGGACATTGGAACGATGTCTCGTATCGATTAAAGGAACGCTTCGAATCCATCAGGATAGCATTCACATCAGTCAAGGACAACAACTTCGAATTGATCAGGCCCAACATCTTCGAATCGATCGTAGGGTTATGAGTTCGGATCGATCGATATTAACCACTTCCCCTCGCAAGCTTCGATTTGAAGCTACATACAATCAAGATTGATTCGAACTACCTCATCCCGGATCGATATGAGGCAAAGAGAAGCAATCCCTCAAGATCCTTCTTTTCCAAGAAAACCTCAACACTTTGTCGCGCTCCATCTTTTCCAAGAAAACCTCAACACTTTGTCACGCTCCATCCCTCGATTCGATCAATTTCGTTCAGATCTCACAACCCTTCGAAATTGATCTCAGAAAAAATCGAAGATGACGGCTGTGAGATCAATTTCAGTTTTGTCGTTCTCAGCTCGGCTCAATCCATTAGTTACATGATTTGTTGCGATTATGAGTGAAGGATAGAAGGTTTTCAATCGATTCGAAAAAGTGACTCTCGAAGACTGGGGGATCGATACGAAGGAGAAGGCAGGGTAACAGTAAAAGTAAAAAGTGAAAAATGAGCCAAGCCTCGCGTATTTATATGGATCCTAGAGGGAAAACAAGACTTTTCGCCTCCCTGTCAACCTGACCGATCGCTACTGGTCAAATACTGATCGATTCGAACGATCACCTTCGAACACATTGCACTTCGAATCCATCAAGGCAGCGTTGCCATGAGGCTTCATCGATACGAAGCAATTGAACGAAGGCTGAAACGAAGTTGCGAAGTCCCATTGATTCGAAATACCAATTTCATGACCATCAACTCATAGTGTTTCGAAGGCAATTGATACGAACCTCTGTTCGAATCCATCGAAAACCGTTTGTTCAAATGAACGCAAAGCATCGATATGAAAAAATTACTTGTCTACCTTTTACATCGACTCAGACGAGGATCGATACAAGAGGATAAAAATAGACAATCGTCAAAACGATGTCTTAACTCGAATTTCAAATCGGTTCAGGAGAAGATCGATAAAGAATTCGATAATAAACTGAATTGGCAACGACTTGCAAACACGCAATGTTAGCTAAAGTCAAGCTAATCACAATTATACGACGGTCAACTGCAGCAATACAGAATACAACTTTCAACGAAACATGTGATGGTCATCAACCGAGAAACTGCAGCTTTTCAAAGCACGTCATGTTTACACAAGACGTACATTGGGGGGCAAATGTTATCCCGCCTTTTGGCAAGGCCGAGATATCAAGGAACTGACTAGGAAATATGGATCGTACATCCTCAGCATTAAGCAGCTACTGGATGACCATAGATATCGGTGAATTTTACCCGAGTCCGGATCGGGCTGCAATTGATAAGACACGTCAAGCAGGATTAGGAAAAGCAACGTTCCAAGTTTCAAGTCAATCCGAGTTCGTACGCTCAAGATATCATCGATGCAAGTTGGAGGAAATGACCCTAAGTTCGAATCCATAGGCAGAGATCCTATTCGAATCCATCAGTACAGCCTCGGTTCGTATCCATCGGTTCGACTCCATATAGTTCGCAACGATCAACAAGCATTCGTTCGAATCGAACCGGATAAGCCACTTCGAATCCATGAAGCTGTTCCACTTCGTATCCCTCAAATTGAAGTCCTTCGAATCCATGAATTCACTCCACTTCGTATCCATCCAGAAACCCTGCTTCGAATCCATCTTGTTGAAATGACTTCGTATCGATCAACCGTTGTGTATCGCGATTGATACGAATGAGCATCTGTCCGAATCCATTCCCTCGAACCCACCAAGTCAGAGCGGCGAAAAACATGGAGTCGACTCATTAAAACTCGGAGCGTTAGCTGGATCAACCCGGGAAGCACGCGCAACGTCAACGCCTTCGCTCACTAGGCCATCGATTCGACCCTATCGATTCGAAGATGATCGATTCGAACAGAGCATGTCAACTAGAAATACAATCTTGAATCGATCATATCTTGAGATCTATAAGTCCAAATGCTATGAAATTTTCACAGGAGGTTAAGCACATGTTGAAGAATGTCCACACCAAATTTCAGCTCGATTGGATGTTTTCTTGATCGATTCGAATGGACTTTGAATCGATCCCAAAGTAGGCCCGGATTTACTGAAAGCGGGCATGTGGGCCCCCTCACGTGCCAGAACTGGTCTCCCAAAATTTAGGCGAAATATCAGCCTCCTACACCTATAAATAGAGCCCCTGGTCATTCAGAATAGGGGTCGGACAATTTTAAGAGCTAAAGAGCGCCCAGACTCTGCCAGATTTACTCCAAATCACCACCGCTGCTTTAGATTCAGACTTAGCTCATAAAATCAGTTGTATTACATTATAATAAATTGTAATCTTCAAGTATTAAGCAATAAAATCATCAAACTTCATAGTGGACGTAGGCAAAACGTCGAACCACTCTAAATCGTTGTCTTTTGTGCAATTTATTTTCTGTTATTTGGAGTTTTTTGTTAGATAATCCTCAATTTTAATTTTCTTTCTTCACTTTTATCTCTTCAAAAACTTCCGAAGAGTGTTGTGCCCATTTTTGGTACAAACAGTAAGCATTCCAGCTATTTTTGCATTTTACTTGAAAACCCTAGACACTATTATAATATCACTGAATTTCCTATCAAATGTTTGGTTAGCGTAAGGTAAAAACTTACCCATGTTTATGTGTCGGGAGTCTTACGTTATACCTTTGTTTTCAAAAGGTTTTTAAAATTAATCAACTTTAACCGTTTACTCATACCAGACCCATGTCTGACCCGGAGTTTATTTCTGTTTTTCTTAAACTCTCGGGTACTCAAATTTTTACGAGTAGCCAAGGGATTCAGGTTAGCTTTGACGAATTCTGGAGAACCAATGGAGCACGAGGCTTCAGCGTAGATATATATTGGTTCTGCTGTGTAGTATTTATCTGTATTTCCACTGTGTTGTATCTCTGTGTTGTATTGAATTGTAATAACTAGACATGTGTTTATAACTGTCTAGTATGTGATGTATAATCTGTGTAACTCTGATAGTTGTTGTATACTATGTAATATTTTAAGTGATTAATATAATTTATTCGTTCCTTTGTGAGATTCTGATGTTGTTTAGTTCTTTCTTCTCTATCTTTTCTCTTTTCTATCCCTTTCTTTCTTTTAGATGATGCGACTTTCTAGTGATAGAAGGTTGGGTCGTTTCACTTGGTATTAGAGCCAGGTTGAGATAATACCTAGGCTCTGGAGTGGTATTTTCCTTGAGAGAGCGTATTTGTAATTTTGATATATATATATATTTATATATTTCTACCTATCTGTTGGGTTACCTGTTTGGGTTTTCCAACATAAGTTATAAAGTTAGATAGGGTAATGGTGTGTGTAACACGACTACCAATGGTTGGAGTTTGAATGTTTGAGGTTGGAAGTGTAACTGTCGAGACTGTAGACCTAATACCGTCTCGAGTGAGCTTTGAATGGTGTAAGGATTTCACAAATCTCTAAAGGAAACCTGTTAGGGTTCAGAGTCCATTTTTGAAGTGCAAGTTTGGATGAGTATAATTTGGATTCTGACAATTGAGCAGAAGCCAGTGATGGTATCTTGATACCTCAGGAATTAGTAGCTGTGTGATGAGACACAGTGACCATGGATATCTCCGAAGATGTTTCTTTGGAGCAAGTATAAGGAACTGTGTCTGCTTCGGTGATGTGGCTATATTCAGCAGGGTGTTTGTGTTTAGTTGTGGTCCGAGTTTCTCGAAGAGCTTTGGATTAGGAATTCCTTGGCATTGGCGACAGCAGTGCAGCTTGGAGTGTTCTATGTGTTGGCAAGGAAGCTTTCTAGCTTAGTAGTGGAATTCAGGAGTAGCAGAGTGGATCCATTTCTTCGGTGGATTGGTTAGTCCAGGATAAGCTGATTTGATTTGTGAAGAGAGAATAGTATCTGTGGATATTGGTCTGGACAGGATCGCAAAAGCGACTTGCGATAGTTTGAGCGTTCTCTTGTGTTTCATAGATTTTTTCTGGATGTCTTCTGGAAGTGAGATTTTTGTTAGCATCCGGGAAGTATGTTTGGCGAAGCAGCTCAGTTTTTGGGGAAACTTTGGAGTTTTATTTTTGGATCTGTTGAACCCTATTTTTGGAATGTGTTGTCCAGTCTTTGCTTGTGTTCGTCATCAGCATTTTCATCTGCTCGATCAGAGTTGTGCAGCGGAAGCAAGGTGGCAGCTGTTCTAGAGTGGAAGCAACCGGAAGTTGCAGTGTTTTGGGATTAGAGAATTTCTACAGGAAATTTTCAGGATCTTAAGGCCAGTTTGGCAAGTGCACCTGTTTTATCTTTTCCAGATGGGAGAAGTGAGATCTGTCTTCTGATTTTGGAATAGAGTTTGTGTTCTGAGTTTGGTTGATCTTGGGAAGGCCATTTTGTTGGATGGTTTTTGGTCTAGTTTGTTTCTAGGGGCATCAGCAAGGGTTGAGCTAATCAGGAGGATGTAGGCGGCCCAGGATCGTCCGAAGAGTTTTGTAGATAAGAGATGGAGGAATTTGGAATTTGAAGTTGGAGACTTCGTTGTTGTTGAGATTTTCTCTGATTCAGGGAGCTATAAGATTGGGTAAGATTGGGAAGCTAGCTCCGAGATATTTTGATTCTTTTCTGTTGTTCTTCTGAGGATAAGTGTTGGGTCTTCAGATTTGAATTGCCAGTTTGGATAACTAGGATTCGATGTATTTCACGTATCTCTGAGGGAATACATGTATGATTCATCTCTGCTTTTGGAACCAGTAGTTCAGAAGGGTTTGGTTGTTGATCGGGTCTTGAGTGTGGTTAGATCTCTTGTATAGATTGTAGATCTAGATGAGTAGGAGCTCAGTAGCTTAGTAGTATTGTTTGTTTGGATTCTGTAGAGTGAGTATCCCGGTATTTATACTTGGGAAACTCGAGAAAATTCTATCCAGAATTTTGTCTGGATGGTTAGATTTGTTTGATTAGATAATTTGGTTGCTATGGTCATTAGCACATGATTGATATATGCTTGTGTTCTAAAATTAAATCTTAAGTTGGATTATTAAATTACCTTTGTTTTGAATTTCGAGGACGAAATTCTATTAAGGGGGGAGGAATGTGATATCTCGGAATTTTTGGCAATATCAATTTAATAATCTGTGTTAAAAATTAAATTGATTTGATAATTTTTATTGATAAATTTAAATTGATTTGATAATCTTCTTTCAATAAATATTTAATTGATGATTTTTATCTTTTTAAAAGCTAATAAATTGTTTTCTACTTATAATGTGTATATATTTGTATATATTGTAAATATAAATCTTTGGTTTGAATTTAATAAATAAATAAATCTTGTTTTCAAATTCTAATATATTTTGGTAATTTGGAAATTATGATTTAATTTAAATATATGGTTTTATAATATTTAAGATAAATGTTTAATTGATTAAATTATATCTTAGCTTAAGTTTAAGATTAATTAAAAGGTTTGTTTAAAAATATTGTTTAATAAATATGTTATATTAATTCATTTAATAACAATAGGAATCTATATTCTCTTTTATAAATTATTTAAATTTGACAAATTATTATTTTCAAATGACATTATTAATGTATTGTCTTATATATATATAAATAGTTTTATTTTATTTCCTCTAAAAAGTAATTCATAAGTGTAAAAATAAAAAATAGGTAGTTATGTAAAAATAGAAACAAATACATTAGTTAAGTACATTAAGTTTAAAAATAGAAATTAATATTTCAAATAAAATTATGGTTAAGTAAAAATATAAAATGAGAACTTAAGTTAGGTCTAGAATTATATAGTATACATGTATTTGCAGGCAAGAATATATGTACTATAGAAATTTGTAGATATGCAAAGCAAGTAAAATAACATACAAGTACATACGAATTGAAGAAAGGGGATATGTATGACATGTCTAATAAATGCTTGTACAAATATATCATATCAGCCTCCTTATAAAAATAAAAAAAATCTCTGATCAAAATCTTGTACCAGCCTAAATACTTGTTTCCTATATATCAATCTAGCTTCTTTTTTCTTTCGTTCATTAAAGACAATGCAAACCAGAATATATTCTTTAACCTGTAAACACTTTCCACAAATCAAAAGCCTGTAACAAATTATCAAAGTTCAAGCAAGATAATCAAGCAACTTCACTTCAGTTTCAAAGCTTAAATCATCTCATCAACAAAGCATTTTAGAAGATCACAGCAATTCAAAGTTTCCAGATTCAAGCATTTCTTCCAGTTTTCAAAATCTAACATCTCAGTTTTCAAAGTCTCTGCACATCATCGAAAAGGTGAGTAAACCTTAATTTTAAAAACAGTTTAAAATCTGTGATCATAACTAGATATATGTGATGTTTGTGTGGGAATATGTTGTTCATGTTCATGTGTATGAATGTATATATGTATATATATATATATATGATGTATTGTGTATGTTTATCTGTATGCATGCCTGTAGAATGAATTTCAACTCTCTGCCTTTTCAAAAAGGTGAGTAAACATCTTAATTTAAACTTAAGTATAATTAGATCGGTGCTCGTGATTCATGGATGATACGGTGTTTTGTATGTATATTTTTAGGTAAGTAGCTCTGTGTAAAATATATGTTGGATCTGTGTGTACTGAGCATGAATGTTCTTCTTTGTTTAGTTACAGGTTTGAAAATTAAAATCAAAACTCAATATATTTTCATCTAGTCACTGATGGACTTAGAGTCTAAAACAAAATAAGCTTGTATAATCATCATTCAAGTTTTACAAACATGTTTAAATATTTCTAGATTGCAAAGTACTGTAAACTAAGTAAATACAGTAAGATTTTAAAGGAAGTGATAAAATCAACTACTTTGTTTTGTGGATTCAGGCATGTAGTTCGAATCAACTCTGGGAAACTCGATTTTTAAAGCTAAGATCACGAATTTTAGTTTAGTTTTGGGTTTGCAATTTGGGGTTGATCAGTTTTTGGGTTTCGAGTAAATTTCGGCGACTGGTGAAGCTTTGGACGTCGGGGCTTTGGTTGGAGCTAGATTGGCGAAAATCGAAGCAAGGAAAAATGGTGGAGGTGGTTCTCGATCATTGTGGCGACGGAAATTGTTCAATTAAGTTTAGAACCTTAGTTTTTGTTTGGTTTGAGTTTTGTTTCGGTTCGACTTCCTCAGTGGATCGAGTGCAACGAGGCTTTGGGTGATGAAAGTTGGTGGGGTGACGAGGGCATGGCCGATGTTGTAGAGTTTCAGGTGATCGGAGCTTCGAGGACGAGGCGTTGACAGGTTTTGGTGGTGGTTTCTGTTACATGTTCCAGGTTTTGATTTGAAGGCTCTTTTTCGGTTTCGAGCTTAGGGAGGACGATCTGATGATTGTGGTGGAACGTGAGGTAGTTTGCCGATGTGGGAAGATCGGCGAAGTTGGCCAGGGACGATCTAGGCACCATGCATGTGCACGGTGAACTTATTTCTGGGGGTCTGGATTTCATTTGGTTGGGTGGAGTGGTTTGGGACTCGAAGGGATGATCGAGTGTTTGGGCAAAAGACTCGGGGTTGTACTCGAGTAAATTTATGGGAGTTAGGCATGTAAGTTTTTAAAACTGTAAAATTTAAACTTAAGTTTTGAAAAAATGGGAAATAGGGGAGAACTCGGGTTTAAACCCGAGTAGCATTCGAGTATGACCCGAAGTAAGCCCAAAATCTAGTTTTTATAGAAGTTTTAAAATAAGATTTTTGAAATTTAAAAACAAATTGGTTAAAACTTTCTTTATAACATTACTTTATAAATATCAAATTGTTTCTTAACATTTGTTAAGGGGTTTTAAAATTTATTTAATCTAAATTTTGTTAAGTAAAGTTAATTATAAAGATAAAGGTTTTTAAAATGTAAATGGTAAATAAGGTATTTATAAGATAATGTTTATCTTAAGTTCAAGAAGTTTTATTATCTTGGAATTAATTAAGTTAATTAGGGAATTAAGTATAATTAATTAATTTAATTAAGGATAAAGGATTAATTAAGTAATTAATTTAAGAATAATTAATTAATTTAATAAACTATTGATTATGATTGATTAAATAAATAATTAAGTTTTATTAACTAATAATTAAGAGATAATTAATCTAAAGATTTTTAAGGGTTAATTAATTGTAATTAAGAATTGATTAACTGATTAATTAAGAAGTAATTAATTTGTTATTATGTTTTATTAATTGATAATTAAGATTTATTAATTAATAGTTAAAGGATAATTAATCTATAATTAAAGATTAATTAATTTGTTTTAAAAGGTAATTAAGGAATGAATTACCCAATTGTAATTAACCAAATGAATGTTATTAATTTAAGATAATTAATTGATTTATTAATTAAAGATAATCATTTGATGGATAATTAAGCATGAATACTTAATAAGATTGATAAGTATAATTACTTAGTGTAAGTAATTAATATATAATTACTGGATGTAATTAATTAAAGGAAATTACTTAATGGGAAGTAACTAAAGGGTAATTACTTGGAAAAAGTAATTAAAGATTTATTACTTAGTGTAATTAATCAAAGGATTTATATAATTAATTAAGAAGTTAATTAAGGTAAGTAATTACGGGATGATAATTACTATTTATGATTTAGGTTGATTAATGGAAATGATTAAATTAAAATTCAATTAATTGATGTAATTAATTAAGGATTAATGTAATTAATTATAGTGAATTAATTAATTATAGTTAATTAATTAAGGATCATTTATTAATGTAATTAATGAAGTAATTAATAGTTAATTACTGTGAATGGTTAAGGATAATTAATTTGTGTAATTAATTAAAGGCTAATTACTTAAGGTAATTATGAATAACTAATCAAGATGATAAATTAAGATGGATAAGTGGATGATAACTAATTTATTGATCTGTAATTAATTAATGATTAAGTAAGCAAGATTTATGAGATGAAAGTAATTAATTTAATTTATTTAAATGAATTAGAGATGGAAGTAATTAATTTAATTCACTTTAAATTAATTATAAAGGGTGATTAATAAATCATTGCTTATGGATGTTGAATGATATTATTTGCCTTGAATGGTTTGAGATCTCAGATATGGGATAAGTGATGTTGTATGATATGGATGCTTTGGTTGAAATGTGATGATAATGTGAATTATCTGTTTATGATGATAATATGAATTATCTATTGTGATGATATGAATTATCTATCTCTGCGTATATAGATAATAAAATTGAATTGTTTTAACTTTAAAACAACTTGGACCTAAAAGATGGCGATTTGGATTTCGATGAGACCGGGATCGGGTTTCCAGATTTGGATATCTGAAAACCACATCGATCCAAATTAACGATAGGTCGTGAATCTCAAGTGAAGATGAAGATTCAGAGTGCAAGGGTTATTGTCGTTAACTCTGAGGATGATTCCAAAATGAGTGTAACGAGATAATGCCTTCGGTTTCATTCGAACTCGGAACGAACTTGTATGGATTGTATGCTTTCAGAACATCGTCAGGTGGACGATGAGCATTCTAAGTGATGTGTTCTGATGAGGTAATCGTAGCCTCAAGCCTCATCAACCGGAAATGGCTAAAACAGGGGAAGTGCAGCAAGGCTTCTTGGGTAGCACCCATTTGAGAGTGAGATGAACCCCTGTCTAGAGTCCCTTATTTTTCGGCTGTGTGGGCGGTTGAATAGCTACAACCGCTGGGGTTATCTTATTCGGGACTGTCCAGTAAGGGATAGTTCCGGCTTTGTGTTGCAGGGGATTTAGGGTGGATCCTCGGTACGGTGATCTAGGCCACGTACTGTGACGGGCGGTACCCCAGTAGCCCTGCCATTGTATGGAATCCAAACTCCAATAAGTGTCGTATGATTTAGTTGTGCCCAACTATGTTGGAACGTGAGATGTAAGCATTCCAGCTATTTCTGTATTTTACTTGAAAACCCTAGACACTATTATAATATCATTGAATTTCCTATCAAATGTTTGGTTAGCGTAAGGTAAAAACTTACCCATGTTTATGTGTGGGGAGTCTTACATGATACCTTTGTTTTCAAAAGGTTTTTAAAATTAAGCAACTTTAACCGTTTACTCATACCAGACCCATGTCTAACCCGGAGTTTATTTCTGTTTTTCTTAAACTCTCGGGTACTCAAATTTTTACGAGTAGCCAAGGGATTCAGGTTAGCTTTGACGAATTCTGGAGAAGCAATGGAGCAGGAGGCTTCAGCGTAGATATATATTGGTTCCGTTGTGTAGTATTTATCTGTATTTTTGCTGTGTTGTATCTCTGTATTGTATTGAATTGTAATAACTAGACAGGTGTTTATAACTGTCTAGTATGTGATGTATAATATGTGTAACTCTGATAGTTGTTGTATACTATGTAATATTTTAAGTGATTAATATAATTTATTCGTTCCGCTGTGAGATTCTGATGTTGTTTAGTTCTTTCTTCTCTATCTTTTCTCTTTTCTATCCATTTCTTTCTTTTAGATGATGCGACTTTCTGGTGATAGAAGGTCGGGTCATTTCATCTTCGATACCATTCTATTACTTGTGATTGATTTGGTGCGCAACCTTGATTTGGGAGTGTTGTTCGAGGTGGGCGGTAGTGGCTGCTATGAGTCACCACCAGTCCGGATGCGTAATTGGTATATCTACCCTGGCATTGCTTTGTGTGCCGTGTCACCTACCATATCGAGCTTTACTACGAGTTTCTATTTGTGTCGTACCTATGGAGTATCTTCTCATAGCCTTGCGAGGTATGCAGGTACTGTGTAGACTATTGGCATATTACGTGTTAAGGTGAAAAATGTAAAGCCTTAACGCTATTTAAAAGTATGTTTATTTTATGATTAGACATTATTATAATAGCGAATATTACTACATAGTAGATAGTTTAACGTATCCTTAAAGAATGGGCGATCCCAAGCATTCTTTAAGTTACTTGTACCTTTACTATAGTTCACTTGAGTTGGTTTACATTGTATAAGTATGTATGTCCTGACTCGAGTGTTTGTATTTATATTTACGCTCGGGTCAGCCTGAGTATTCACAGATTTGGATTCCACTTTCTGAAGATTGGAATCACTGGAGATTATCTGCTTATCTAGTTTTATCTATCTCAGTTCTGTTGTTCTATTCAGCTTATAATTGGTTATCATATTGAGACTTCTGATGTACTTTATTTCTTCTGTTGTATCTTATTTAACTCTAATATATTTACATAGTAGCTTCATAAACTACTATTTCTTTTACTTCCTCTACACTTCTTACTCTGTGTCTGTGATCTGTGATTATTTATTTACTATATATTCTAAGATTTTCCAAAGTTTATTTACAACGCGGTATTTTGAGCAATTCAAGTCTGACATGTGTGGATGCGAATGGTTGAAAATATCGGGTCGTTACAATTGAAATTAAAATTTTAATTTCAAAAATATTAAATTTAAATCATCCGTGACGTAACCGATCTCCTTGTGAAATCCATATTTGTAATGACCCGTAAATTTCAACTGTTTTAAATAACGTAATTAATTGGAATTTTGCGAAATTTTAAACGATCAAATTTTGAAATATAAATTTCATATTTGGAATGCGTCTAGTTAAACATAGCAACTGGTAAATTTTCGTCCGAAAATATGAAAGTTTATTTCGCGCGTAAATTCACTTCAATTTAATCAGTTAAAAAGCGATGAAAATAAAATGTTTCCGAAACCTAAATATTTTTACATAGAAAAATTCTAAATCATCTTTTGGGCAAGATGTCAGTTTGTCATTTTTCCAAATTCGGACATCTTTGGCTCCGTCGATCTTATTTTTCAGCGTTTTTCTTGCATTTTCCGCTAGTAGAAAATTCAAATTTTTATAATTCAATCGTACCGCTAATATCTGTATACCGTTTTAATCGTCTCATCGTGCTAATATCCACAGTATATTTGTTTGCTTGTTTCGAAATCCGGTGTGCAGAGCAATCAGCGAAACGCCTAGCGTATCGGTTCCGCAACCGAGTCCTTTGATTGCCTACCCTTTCATTTCCTGCCGTGCAAATCCAATAACCATAAACTTTTAATATTCCTTGCAATCAATGTTCATGACTTTACATTTTTCCAATTAATATTTGCCTGTTCAAAAACCGTGCCTCTACATTTTTAATTTTTCCCTTCTTCTTCTTTTATTTTCGTTCATTTGCATTTTTCATTTCAACCGCTTCTCCCCAAAACCGTGCATCTCCACCTTTCCCCCTCCACCCTCAGCCCACCGCACTCATCACCATGCCGACCAGCAGACTCATCCAACGCCCCTCCTACCTGACCCGCCTCGGCCTCCCTGCCTCACCTTTGCTTCCCACCTGCAAAGCTTTGTGCCGCCTATCCCACATCTGCCTCCCCACCACCAGCATCCAACCACGTTGAAACGCCGACTGTCCCCACCATAGCCCGAGCCAATCCCCGCTTCCCCTACCCTCTTCCCTGTATCTCCTTCCAAGGTCTTCCCCGCTGCCATATAATCCACCACGGCATGGCTGCCCTCCACCTCCTCGCAAGCTACTTTGTCGTGTCATCACCTTTGCATCTTTGGTACGGTATAACAACTTATATCAGTTTATATATGTTTTAAAATATGTTATGTTGTATTAAAAACAGATTTTGGTATAAATAATGTATGTCAGTTTTTCCAATATAAAATGTTCGTTATATATAAAGTTTGATAGTGTATATATGTTGGTATAAATGACATTGTGTATGTATATAAAGTTTGCATATATAATTCATTATAGGTTATCTATATAACTAGTTGTATGAATGTAAAGGCATTCATATATATATTTTTATCTATTAGCTGTCCATATTCTATGTTATAAACTATACTATCGGTGCTTTCAAATATATATGAAGTATGGGATATAAGGTATATATATAGTATGCTAGTATAAGCTAATATATGGGTTGGTCGTGACTAGATGTAGCTTGATGTATGTTCATACTAGTCTTCACGCATGTACATTAAGTTGCAGGTCTACCGCATGCATGTCAGAACATTTATTTGAATGGCCAGATCTGTTGTCTGCATATTTATTTATATAAATGAAGTGTTCGCATAAAAATTTGCTTGCATACATTTACTTGCTGCAATTTGTATATTGCTAATACTTATACGGTCTATTGTTATAAGGGTATAAAAGTATATTACGACTAGAAGAAAGTATTGAGTGTGCATGCTGTTGTTACGTATATTTGGTATACATGTGATTTAATGTAATATAAAATATGTTGGTTGTATATAATAGTTTATGTCTATTTATATGATAGTTATACATTTATATCGGGGTATGCCTGAGTTCATATATAGTTTGAAAATATAAAGTTCCATATACATAGATTTCTAACATATATGGCTTTCAAAAAAAAATGTTAAATTTTCAATATACTCTGTTTCGAATATTATGTAGGTAAGTTATACTTTCGATAGTTTATACATGTATTGTAAATTGTTATTTATATGTAGATAAGCTGAACTATTCATATGTGATTAAGCTATACTAGTTGTAAATATATATATGTTATGTCATTTTATATAAGTCACCTATATTTATATACATTAGTGGTTGATCTACCTTGTATACAACAGCTTAGTGGTATATATTTGATATATTTATTTCAACAGTTTAGTAATATACTTTGTAAACTGTGTCTGCATATACATGTAAGTCTAAGCATGCTTTTAGGGACTTTAAAATTCTCACGTGTGGTATGAGTATGTTAGTTTATTTTATAAAAATCTGTTTTAGTCGTGTGTATGTATATATATATATTAAAATAAGTATATTTTGCGTATAAGTATGGGAGTTGTCTAAATTTTTAATAAGTGTTTATACGTAGGAATTTGAAGTTGCATAATATGAATATTTTATGTGTTTTAATTTAATTATGGGTTTAAATATTATATATATATATATATATTTTAAATGTATGTGTTTATTTAAACCAATGATTTGAAATTCATATACATTTAGTTTAATATGGGTTTAAATTTAATATTGCTAAAGTTTAAAATAGATATATTCTGTTTCTATCTTATGGATTTTGACTAGTTCTTCTCGATTTCTGTTATCAGCCTGGATTGTCGATTCGTGCCAATCTTACTTTGCTTTGAGATTCGCGATTGGATTTCGTAATTCAACTTCATTTTCTATCTCTTTAGCCTCGAAAGGTGAGCACTCACTCACGATTAACGTTCTTTTATTTATTAAATTTGATTTCAATTGAAACGACAATTGAAATATGCTGCTGTTAGATATTTACACTGTTACCCGTATCAGTTCTCCTGTGACATCTGACACCATTATCTGTTATATATGCAATGATAATCCAGTTTGGTTGTTAAATGGTTGATTGTTTGATGTTTACAATTGGAAGTTAAAATTGTAATCTATAAAGTGATAAATAGTATGTAATTGAATTTGACGTAGGATAATTAAAATTTGAATCGACACATATGTTGAATTTGATTAAGTTGAATATGACCCCTTTTAATTGTTAAATTAATTGACATGTAAAATAGTGATGATTACACTTTGAACCATTGAACGTATATTGGATTAATTGTTGTAGTGTTAAAATTGAAATTCGAATGACAAGTGAAAACCGTAATGTAATAATCTTTAATCTACATGAAATGATAGTGTAGATTCTAGAAATAATTATATTAATTCGTACGAATAACAATGCGAATAAATACAGTTATTTCGGGATTATTTGAATTGATTATTGGATTGTTATTGATTGTTGTTATTGCTTGTTTATTTACTTTGACACCATCCCAGTTATCACACTGCAAGTTCCCTTGTTATGCTTTGATTTTGAATTGAATTGGAATCGGGTTGAAATGATAAATACCCAAATTGAACTTTGACCTAGGATAGAAAATTAAATAAAACCCGATTGGTCAATAATTTGAATTAAAATTAAAATGAAGATTTTATTTGAATAAATAATATGGTTTTGAAATGAAGTTGAAATTTGAATTTTTAATGAAAGGAAAATGTTAATATTTAAAAATCTGAAACAAATTATTAAAAATGTAATTAATGAAAGAATGTTGTTTAATTTGAGAAATGATTGAATTAAGTTTGAAATTATAATTAAGTTTGAAATTATTAAACTTTGGAATGATTTAATAATTAAATTTGAAATTGTAATTAAGTTGAAATTATTAAGCTTTGGAATTATTTAATAATTAAGTTTTGAATTATTTAATAATTAATCAAGATTGAATTATTTAATGATTAAATCGAATTGAAATTCTTTAATAAGTGAAATTGAACTTTTAATAAGTAAATTTTTACTTCGTAAATAATTGAAATTGAGTTTTCTTGATTAAGTAAGTTTTTGGGAAATTATTTAAGAAAGTAAATAAGTGAAATGGAATTTCTTAAACAAGAAATGAAAATGTGATATTTTCGAATTAATGTAAGACTTGTAATTGAAAGAATTGATTTGACGAATTTAAATTAAATTCAAAATTGTAAGTTTTGATTTAATGAAGTTAAACTTAAGAAATTGATTTAATGAATTGAAAATTTAATAGAAATTGTTTTGAATGATAAAGTAACTTAACGAATATTGAATGAAATCGATAAATGAAGTTAAATTGATTTGAATGTTAAATTGAAATAAATTTAAATGATTTCGAAACGAAAATTATATACGAACTTGAATCAATATTTGAATTGTTTAAACAGAAATTGAAATTGAATTATAAGATTTTGAAATTTTGATTTGGAAGTTTTGAAACATAAATTTTGGAAATTGGTTTAGAAAGACAAATGAAATGTTGGTATATGAATTAAAATTGAAATTGAAATTGATTTGGTTTTGAAATGTATAAACGACCAATCGGTGTAATAATTACGAAAGTTATTAGAGAGACCGGAATCGGTTATGGATATACTCTCTATCTAAACTGAAAACCACTTTAATAATTATACGCGGAGTGATGATCTAGAATGAAGTGGTTGGAATGATGTACGGGTTGACTGAAGAAAGAGAACGATGATGGATAGCCTTGACACTTGTGTCAAATTGGAAATGACTAAAACAGGAGCCGTGCCGGGCCAATGGAGGATTAGCTACCTCAAGTGGACACACTTCTTCGAACTACTCATTACTTGTTGTCGATTGGTGCACCCTTGATTTTGGGAGTGTTGTTTCACGGTGTTGCGGGCGCTGCGGCGTTGCGTTCTCACCAGTCCGGATCAGGCAAACGGTAGTATCACTACCTTGGGTATTGCCTCATGTGCCTTGTCATACTTGTATCCCTTTATTCGCGACCACTACGAAATTGTTTTGTACCTTTAGTATATGGATTGCCCTCTGGTGACTTCCAGTTTTGGGGAAACTATAGTCTTGTATATGCTTTTGGGAATAAAAATGTGTTAAGGGTGGAATTGGCCATGACTTAACGCTATTTTGATATCTTTATATTACTGATAGACATTATCTACTTAGCGTACATTACTACCTAGTAGATAGTTTGACGGATCCTTAATGGATGGTTATTCCAAACATCCTTTGAGTTACTTGTATTTCAATTGCTATTTCACTTGAGTTGGATTTATTAATATAAGAATGTTAATCCTAACTCGAGTGTAACATCCCGAAATTTTCGACTTTCGAAAATTCAACATCGATACTCACTTTATCGACTGCTGAGCCATCGAATGCCGGAAACCCGAAAAGTTATGGTTTTAAGAAAAAGAAAAAAGTAGAAGAAGAAGAAGATAGAAGAAAAAGAGAAGAAGAACAACAACAGAGCAAGAGCAGAAAACAGAAAACAATATCAGAATCTTACACATCGCAGCGGAACAATATACAATAGATAATTACTAGTCTTTTAAAACAAAGAACTATATCATTTTATACATACATCAATCATCAGAGTCAATATACAACAATGGACAGTTATATAAACTTGTCCTCATACAGAATACACAGCGGAATAAATACTATCAGATACAAATACTACGTCTCGCCATCCAGCTTATCTCCAAAGCTCCAGAATATCCAGGATATCCTGATAATCTAACTCTAGACTGCCCGTGTGGAAATTGGTGGGCACCCAGAGTTTAGAAGGGAAACAATAAACTCCGAGTCAGTCATGGTGACTGGTGTGAGATCGTAAAACAGTTATTCTTTAAAATAAACAACGGAAAACTTTAAAGTCAATTCGCAATGCTTTTGGAAAATGTAACTACCATAAGACCTCCCACCACACACACAATGCAAACGCAGACTTGGAGGAGATTTCTTCTTATGATAGTCAAAGATGCTTACTACGCAAAAATCAAATTCTTTTTGATATTATTATTAGTGCATAGTGTAGAAAACATTTCAAAAGTAGAATATAAATCTTAGCCAGCATAGGTACCATTATAGTATGCTTGCTATAGCTGCCATATTAGATGGCAGGTTCTACAACTAAAACCGTACAAGTCACATATTGTTTCTTTGGATTTCCAACAGATGGTCAGGCAAAGGAACTTCCTATCCACGATGGGTACGTCCCTGGAATAGACGACCCGAGAACCTAACCGGATCTCTGCCAACACAAGGCCGGGTTACCTCTGCAAAAATAGGTAACTACTGACACGCGTATGCCATCCCCCGATCGTCACCGATCTTCCCGAGGATCCCCGATTCGCAACACCACATAGATAATAATAATGCAGTAACCACAGAGGTTAAGTATCTGGGCTCCATACCATGATACCACCTTTATCCAGAAGGAATGACATACACTAAGGGGCGCTACTCCCTAGAACCTTGCTGCATTCGTCCTGTTTCGACCATTTCCGGGGTGTGAGGCTCGATGAAGTCTCGTCCACAAAGCTACGCTTTCTCAAAAAGCCCTGCTTCGGGTCAAACAAAAATGATCAACCTATGATCACAAAGATATAAGATCAAACAAATGATCATATCACAAATGATCAAACACTGATCATTTCACAGCAACACTCAGTATGCCACGTTACCAAATTGGGATATATCGCTGATAAATTTCAACTACATAACCTCTGAGCTCGTACGTCTCAGAGAAGGGTGTTAAGCTAAGAGAATAAATTCTCCGCCACCAACAGAAATGTATTTGAAAGAAATCAGCTTTATATCTCAAATTTGTAACGTCAGACATACAATCCATACAAGTCTGTTCCGGGATTGAACAGAACCGAAGGCACTTCTCACGAAGCCCTTGCACATCCGGATAAATTTCAATCACGTCAGGACTTCCTGTCACTAAGGGTGATAAAACCTCTAAATCGAAGATCAGTCGATGTAGAGTAACTCGACGGTAATCCTTCCGTTTTCAAAAATATCCGGTCTTCAACACCGGTCTTCAAATGCGATTCAAAACGACGTATCACATATTCGGAATGGGTTATACGACCCCATGGTCCTTTCCCGGTTAACCCGAATAGTGAGCGCTTATTCAAAAATAAGTGTGGCATTCAAATTCATCCAATTCACAACAAATTCCTATCTAAGGTAATTATTGATAGTCGGTTATTTAACTATCAATAAAGATGCGCAACATCACCAGATTCCAAATAATTTCCCAAATTATTTCATCTTCAAAAATATCTTTATTAGATATAAAATTTCCACACTTAACATTTGAAAACAATTTCAAATCAATTTTCCACACTTCAAAAATAAATCAATATTTATTTTCAAACGACTTCGCTTTCTTTTATAAATTCCATAGTGAATTTATATCTTTCAAAATATCTACTGATATACGATTTTCAATCGTTTTCAAATATTAAATTTCAATTTATCTTTAAAAAGATAAATTCTCAAAACGTTTCACTTCATTTTGGAAAACATTCCATACTTATTTAACAATAAGTGTTTCACAAATCTTTTATTTTCAACATTTGAAAATACTCGATATACTTAAAATCAAATTAAGTATATATTTCATTCTTTAAGGAAATCTATTTTCTATAACAACATCAATTCGAGTCAAAACGAATGTTACGTAAAACATCGTTACGACGACTCAAAATCACTAGTATAAGGATTCGAAATTAAGATAGATATGTAAATCCCAATACTAGATAAAAACATTTCCTTTCAGAAATCATTTACTATAACAACAGTGTTATAGTCCACCATTTCCTTAAATTTCTCGAAAACGTCTATTTCAACAACAAGTGTTGAAATCTATGGTTTCGATTCACAACACATTTTAAAACACCTTCAAAATGTTTAACTTCATTTTTTTTTTTTTAAAATATTACTTCTTCAAAAATGAATCCATTTTACTTAACAATATATTCACTGTCCAAAATCGTGAATAAAATTTACTTAACCCCATTTCAATCATTTCTACCCATTTTATTTCAATAAAAATTCGCTATTCAAAATTGTGAATATATCTTCTAAAATAATCTTCTATATTAGATTTATCACATTCAATCTATTTCGAATTTATAAGCACGTTTATAAATTCTATTTCTCTTTTTAATAACAACTTCGGCTTATAAACCTTCTTTTATCAACTTCTATATTTAACTTATCAAAATAAGTGACTTTGGGTTTATAAACAACTTTTATAAATTTTAATTCTATTTATAAAAGCTTCAATACCAAATCAATCTCAATATTGATTTCTAATTTTATTTTCAACGTTTGAATAAAATTTCCACATTGATTTCTCAAAAATTCATTCCTAAATATTAAATCAATTACAGATTGATTTCAAATTTTATTTAGCACTACTAAATAAATTCCTTATTGAATTCATTTTACATTGATTTCACAACTTATTTTAATTTACCAATTAAATTTCAAACTGAATTTCCAACTTATCTTCTTTTAAATAAATTCCTTTTTAAGAAAATAAATTTCAATCGTTTCTTCCAATTTATTTAGAAATCCAGATTTTAAATTAATTTCCTCAATTTAAAATCACTATTATACGCAATTCATTTATTTAACATTTTCACTTTATTCTGGAAATAAATTCGATAAGATTATAAAAATTAACTTTTTATACTTTAAAATTCCTTTCTTCGAATTTATTAAATTTCTAAAATCAAATTCATTTAGAAATTTCTATTTTGATTTCCAAAATTAAATTTCGTTTATTTTTGGAATCCAATGATATCAAACATCCATTCAGCTAAATTTTAGCTTTCAACAATTTTCCAGACATCGATATGATCAATAACATCAATATAATCATTCACAGATTCATATCACAGTATAAATAAATTCAATCAAAGTGAGGGGTCCTGTTGGATCCCTCCAACCTGTTTCCCTGCATCCAAAGATGTTAGCACAATACCAATTCCGCTCCAGTACGGAATTATCGCGGTATATAGGTTTTTTATAAATCCGCTTACTAACGGCGCAATAGGGTCTCATCCGCTATACGAGGCGGGAATCAATCAATCCAATATATACATATGCCAATATGTATATACTGCTATATATATAGATATATATCCTATTATATCTAATAGCACATTCAATATCAATCAAAACAAATCAATCAATAACTGCAAACAAATCCACTTCAATTTGAGTGAGAAAAATCTCACCTTAGCTTTTAATTCGCAATCCCATTTTCATTCATTTTCATCCCAGCTTGATTTCTCGATTTATAGCCCTTGTATAAATAATTATACAATTCGTCAATACTCGAATTAAATCGAACAATTAAATTCTTATCTGATTTTTAAATGATAGTTAAACCAACCTAGTTTACACTTCCCTTTTCTAACCAAGTTATAAATTTTAAAATAGGGTGTATATATATATTAAATTATTTTTTTAGGCAAAATTGTTTTGAACTTAACAATCTAAACTTACTGTTTTCTGCATATATATAAAACTGCATATTATCTCTGACTACTAAAATTACTATTTATTTTATTTTTTCTATGTATATAAAATTATTTCTTCCTCTCGATCTACATACATATACATTTTATTTTATTTTTATTTTTTTCCTGTGAATATGTATGAAACAAAATAAAAATTGTATACCTTACCGGAAAAATGCAGGCGACTCCACCTCGCTCGATCAGAGCCTACCCAACATCTGCTCGAGTTCCAGGTAAAACGCAGCCCCTAATGTCTTCGCGTTCACGCTTCACCATCACCATTCGCGAAATCGAGACCACCATCCTCACAAACGATCGCGTCTGACCCCTTTGATGCCTTCGACCCAAAATCGACCACCCTCATCTCGACACCCACGTGAAACCCTCTCCGCAGCTACCACCAGCCACTGTCGAAGACCACAGCGATCGAAGCCCTAGATCTCGACTTCAACATTGACAGCCTACCGCCTCCTTTCTGGCCTCGCGATGCCCTCCGCAATCCCTCGATTTATTCGTCGCCTCGCCTTCGCGACGTCGCCAGTCAACGTCGAGCTGCCCAAAAACCCACGCGACATCGCTCGCGTCCCAGACGCCATCGCACCACCATCCCTCGTGACCTGGAGCACGCGCGATTCCCTTCCTCCAGCGAACTCGACTGAGCCACCTCGAACTCGCGACTAACTGCGGCCATTTTTTTTCTTTGAACGTGAGACAGTTTTTTTCTTTTTTTTTTCTTTGAACGATTTGAATTGTAAAGAAAGAGGGGAGGAGTATTTAGAAATGGGAAGAAGCACGCTTTCAAGTTTCTCTTGCGCGATATTAGGCGTGATTAAAGGGAGAGTATCGTGCTGCCTGCGTGATTAAAGGCGTGAACGTGTGGATGTCGACAGTGATTAAAAATTTAAATTTTAAAAAAAATTGAATTCAATTTAATTTCAACACGTTTTCTAACCGTATGGTCACAAAACAACTCCTAAAAATACGAAAATTGAAATCCGACAAAAATTCAATATTACGGATCCAATGGAACTAGTTTCGTCGAATTCCGAGACTGTTTGAAAAATGACTATTTTATAAATATCGGTTCGAACGATTTATTTCAAAACTGAACAAAACTGTTCGAAATTAAATTCTGAAGCTTCCATCATCTTCAGTATTATCAATACGAATTTTAAAAGCTTTCGAAATATTTTTCTTCAGCTTAAAATTGAAGATTCTAATTTTTATCCAGTCCCAATAGATTAAATTTTTATAATTTAATCGGCGAATTCAAAGTTATATTCGGGATTCAAATTAAATCATCGTTCAAATATTTAAAATTAATTAAATATTCTCAATTTAATTTGTTCGAAATTCAGGGTCGTTACAGACTTCCCCCCTTAAAAGAATTTCGTCCTCGAAATTACAAGTCAGGAAAAGTGGTCCTTAACTCGTCTACTATTTTTCAACATCCAATAGTTTTATCAATTTATCAAAACAAATCTTCCTACTAAAGATTCGTTATCATTTCAACTTGTTTCCAACTTCAATTATAAGTTTCAAACAACATTGTTTACATAACAATTCAAATTTAACCTTCAAATTCAAATTTAAACTTTCAAAATTTCTCAAAAATTTTCTAACGCCCGATATTTTCGAAAAATTTCGCCAACGTCTCCTTTGCGCGGCTAATACGGTACGACTACAAAACGTCCCTACGGACTCTCAGATTTAAAAAAAGAAAAGAAAAAGCCAAGCGGCTAGACAAGAAATCATCAAAAACTCATATTATAATTCAAATACGTACCTTTTGTCGAGCAATTCAAATTATCTGTGAAATCAAATCCAATTTCCTTTATACCTGTATATCTACTAGCCATAATATCTAGTTATAACATCCAACTATTTTGAAAATTTTATTACAAACTTCTAATATCAACTTCTTATACCATTTCTAGTTTACTATAGAAGTTATATCCATTATCATTCAATTTCACATTTCACATTCATTTGAATTTAATCTACACTTTCAATCTAATTTAGATTCAGTTTACTTCTGAATATTGAATTTCATCAATTATCTTTAGTTCACTTCAAACTAATCTTAAAGCTTCATTTTATTTCACACAATTCAAATTTGTTTCAACATTCAGTTTCAATTTTATTCACTTACAATTGTAAATTCCATTCATTTGAAATTTATTTCTTCTTACTTGAATTTATTTGCAATTCTGAACCATTCTTTTATTTAGTTCACAATTCAAGTTTCAATTTAACTAATTCAACTTCCATTTCTGTATTTCGTGAATTAATAAATTATCAAAGTAGCTTATTCGGATTCAAGTCTCATTTCATTTTCAATTTCAATTCTATCGCTTACAGATTCGCAATGAATCTCAACTTTCAATTTTACTTTCATATGGTATTCCAGAATCTTACCAACATTTCAAAATCATTCGAAAACAATTCAAATTATCCTTCGAATCTCCAAAAACAAAATCCAAATTTTCCAAACAACTTCCATTTAAAACAATTTGGCAGCAATTGCTCCTTTGGAAACCCGAAAATGAACACCAACGATGCCGCGGTCATCATCGAAGTTATTTTCCAGCGACCGAAAAGAGTTTAGAGCTTTTCATCTCTTCAAAACATTTTTCAAAACCCTTGAAATTCATCTTCAAATCAAACAGATTTAAACTCTCCAAATCTTCAAAATTTTCAAATCCTTTTCAAAACATTTCCAAAAACTTCTCTGGAATCCCGTTTTAAATTATAAGTCACATTTATAATTTATATTCTTAAATTTCATTCGTATGTGAATTCATCTCTTAACTTTGGAGTTACGATTTGAATTTCTTATTCAATTTCAATGATAATACATAAATATTATCACTTCTAACATCCATGCAACCATATACTATAATAATTCATAGAAAATTATTTTCTTTTCTATACAAAAATAGTTTTGGGTAAAATTATTTCATTTACCCTATTTAAAACAATACTATGTCGTCTTGCCTCGTTTAAGTGTTTAGAAATCCCTATCGATAATATGGCGTCCCACATACCAACCAAAATTCACAAACATCTCAACGGATAAGCAGACACAATATAAAATATTTTTATATTCACTAACAAATACGCGCTCATATCTATTATTACACTCAACTCATTCTAGAGTACTGCTGACTCTATCTCTAATGAGTAACACCCAACAGAGCAGGGTTGTCGCTTAACCATATGCTCTGATACCAAATGTAACATCCCGAAATTTTCGACTTTCGAAAATTCAACATCGATACTCACTTTATCGACTGCTGAGCCATCGAATGCCGGAAACCCGAAAAGTTATGGTTTTAAGAAAAAGAAAAAAGTAGAAGAAGAAGAAGATAGAAGAAAAAGAGAAGAAGAACAACAACAGAGCAAGAGCAGAAAACAGAAAACAATATCAGAATCTTACACATCGCAGCGGAACAATATACAATAGATAATTACTAGTCTTTTAAAACAAAGAACTATATCATTTTATACATACATCAATCATCAGAGTCAATATACAACAATGGACAGTTATATAAACTTGTCCTCATACAGAATACACAGCAGAATAAATACTATCAGATACAAATACTACGTCTCGCCATCCAGCTTATCTCCAAAGCTCTAGAATATCCAGGATATCCTGATAATCTAACTCTAGACTGCCCGTGTGGAAATTGGTGGGCACCCAGAGTTTAGAAGGGAAACAATAAACTCCGAGTCAGTCATGGTGACTGGTGTGAGATCGTAAAACAGTTATTCTTTAAAATAAACAATGGAAAACTTTAAAGTCAATTCGCAATGCTTTTGGAAAATGTAACTACCATAAGACCTCCCACCACACACACAATGCAAACGCAGACTTGGAGGAGATTTCTTCTTATGATAGTCAAAGATGCTTACTACGCAAAAATCAAATTCTTTTTGATATTATTATTAGTGCATAGTGTAGAAAACATTTCGAAAGTAGAATATAAATCTTAGCCAGCATAGGTACCATTATAGTATGCTTGCTATAGCTGCCATATTAGATGGCAGGTTCTACAACTAAAACCGTACAAGTCACGTATTGTTTCTTTGGATTTCCAACAGATGGTCAGGCAAAGGAACTTCCTATCCACGATGGGTACGTCCCTGGAATAGACGACCCGAGAACCTAACCGGATCTCTGCCAACACAAGGCCGGGTTACCTCTGCAAAAATAGGTAACTACTGACACGCGTATGCCATCCCCCGATCGTCACCGATCTTCCCGAGGATCCCCGATTCGCAACACCACATAGATAATAATAATGCAGTAACCACAGAGGTTAAGTATCTGGGCTCCATACCATGATACCACCTTTATCCAGAAGGAATGACATACACTAAGGGGCGCTACTCCCTAGAACCTTGCTGCATTCGTCCTGTTTCGACCATTTCCGGGGTGTGAGGCTCGATGAAGTCTCGTCCACAAAGCTACGCTTTCTCAAAAAGCCCTGCTTTGGGTCAAACAAAAATGATCAACCTATGATCACAAAGATATAAGATCAAACAAATGATCATATCACAAATGATCAAACACTGATCATTTCACAGCAACACTCAGTATGCCACGTTACCAAATTGGGATATATCGCTGATAAATTTCAACTACATAACCTCTGAGCTCGTACGTCTCAGAGAAGGGTGTTAAGCTAAGAGAATAAATTCTCCGCCACCAACAGAAATGTATTTGAAAGAAATCAGCTTTATATCTCAAATTTGTAACGTCAGACATACAATCCATACAAGTCTGTTCCGGGATTGAACAGAACCGAAGGCACTTCTCACGAAGCCCTTGCACATCCGGATAAATTTCAATCACGTCAGGACTTCCCGTCACTAAGGGTGATAAAACCTCTAAATCGAAGATCAGTCGATGTAGAGTAACTCGACGGTAATCCTTCCGTTTTCAAAAATATCCGGTCTTCAACACCGGTCTTCAAATGCGATTCAAAACGACGTATCACATATTCGGAATGGGTTATACGACCCCATGGTCCTTTCCCGGTTAACCCGAATAGTGAGCGCTTATTCAAAAATAAGTGTGGCATTCAAATTCATCCAATTCACAACAAATACCTATCTAAGGTAATTATTGATAGTCGGTTATTTAACTATCAATAAAGATGCGCAACATCACCAGATTCCAAATAATTTCCCAAATTATTTCATCTTCAAAAATATCTTTATTAGATATAAAATTTCCACACTTAACATTTGAAAACAATTTCAAATCAATTTTCCACACTTCAAAAATAAATCAATATTTATTTTCAAACGACTTCGCTTTCTTTTATAAATTCCATAGTGAATTTATATCTTTCAAAATATCTACTGATATACGATTTTCAATCGTTTTCAAATATTAAATTTCAATTTATCTTTAAAAAGATAAATTCTCAAAACGTTTCACTTCATTTTGGAAAACATTCCATACTTATTTAACAATAAGTGTTTCACAAATCTTTTATTTTCAACATTTGAAAATACTCGATATACTTAAAATCAAATTAAGTATATATTTTATTCTTTAAGGAAATCTATTTTCTATAACAACATCAATTCGAGTCAAAACGAATGTTACGTAAAACATCGTTACGACGACTCAAAATCACTAGTATAGGGATTCGAAATTAAGATAGATATGTAAATCCCAATACTAGATAAAAACATTTCCTTTCGGAAATCATTTACTATAACAACAGTGTTATAGTCCACCATTTCCTTAAATTTCTCGAAAACGTCTATTTCAACAACAAGTGTTGAAATCTATGGTTTCGATTCACAACACATTTTAAAACACCTTTAAAATGTTTAACTTCATTTTTTTTTAAAAAAAATATTACTTCTTCAAAAATGAATCCATTTTACTTAACAATATATTCACTGTCCAAAATCGTGAATAAAATTTACTTAACCCCATTTCAATCATTTCTACCCATTTTATTTCAATAAAAATTCGCTATTCAAAATTGTGAATATATCTTCTAAAATAATCTTCTATATTAGATTTATCACATTCAATCTATTTCGAATTTATAAGCACGTTTATAAATTCTATTTCTCTTTTTAATAACAACTTCGGCTTATAAACCTTCTTTTATCAACTTCTATATTTAACTTATCAAAATAAGTGACTTTGGGTTTATAAACAACTTTTATAAATTTTAATTCTATTTATAAAAGCTTCAATACCAAATCAATCTCAATATTGATTTCTAATTTTATTTTCAACGTTTGAATAAAATTTCCACATTGATTTCTCAAAAATTCATTCCTAAATATTAAATCAATTACAGATTGATTTCAAATTTTATTTAGCACTACTAAATAAATTCCTTATTGAATTCATTTTACATTGATTTCACAACTTATTTTAATTTACCAATTAAATTTCAAACTGAATTTCCAACTTATCTTCTTTTAAATAAATTCCTTTTTAAGAAAATAAATTTCAATCGTTTCTTCCAATTTATTTAGAAATCCAGATTTTAAATTAATTTCCTCAATTTAAAATCACTATTATACGCAATTCATTTATTTAACATTTTCACTTTATTCTGGAAATAAATTCGATAAGATTATAAAAATTAACTTTTTATACTTTAAAATTCCTTTCTTCGAATTTATTAAATTTCTAAAATCAAATTCATTTAGAAATTTCTATTTTGATTTCCAAAATTAAATTTCGTTTATTTTTGGAATCCAATGATATCAAACATCCATTCAGCTAAATTTTAGCTTTCAACAATTTTCCAGACATCGATATGATCAATAACATCAATATAATCATTCACAGATTCATATCACAGTATAAATAAATTCAATCAAAGTGAGGGGTCCTGTTGGATCCCTCCAACCTGTTTCCCTGCATCCAAAGATGTTAGCACAATACCAATTCCGCTCCAGTACGGAATTATCGCGGTATATAGGTTTTTTATAAATCCGCTTACTAACGGCGCAATAGGGTCTCATCCGCTATACGAGGCGGGAATCAATCAATCCAATATATACATATGCCAATATGTATATACTGCTATATATATAGATATATATCCTATTATATCTAATAGCACATTCAATATCAATCAAAACAAATCAATCAATAACTGCAAACAAATCCACTTCAATTTGAGTGAGAAAAATCTCACCTTAGCTTTTAATTCGCAATCCCATTTTCATTCATTTTCATCCCAGCTTGATTTCTTGATTTATAGCCCTTGTATAAATAATTATACAATTCGTCAATACTCGAATTAAATCGAACAATTAAATTCTTATCTGATTTTTAAATGATAGTTAAACCAACCTAGTTTACACTTCCCTTTTCTAACCAAGTTATAAATTTTAAAATAGGGTGTATATATATATTAAATTATTTTTTTAGGCAAAATTGTTTTGAACTTAACAATCTAAACTTACTGTTTTCTGCATATATATAAAACTGCATATTATCTCTGACTACTAAAATTACTATTTATTTTATTTTTTCTATGTATATAAAATTATTTCTTCCTCTCGATCTACATACATATACATTTTATTTTATTTTTATTTTTTTCCTGTGAATATGTATGAAACAAAATAAAAATTGTATACCTTACCGGAAAAATGCAGGCGACTCCACCTCGCTCGATCAGAGCCTACCCAACATCTGCTCGAGTTCCAGGTAAAACGCAGCCCCTAATGTCTTCGCGTTCACGCTTCACCATCACCATCACCATTCGCGAAATCGAGACCACCATCCTCACAAACGATCGCGTCTGACCCCTTTGATGCCTTCGACCCAAAATCGACCACCCTCATCTCGACACCCACGTGAAACCCTCTCCGCAGCTACCACCAGCCACTGTCGAAGACCACAGCGATCGAAGCCCTAGATCTCGACTTCGACATTGACAGCCTACCGCCTCCTTTCTGGCCTCGCGATGCCCTCCGCAATCCCTCGATTTATTCGTCGCCTCGCCTTCGCGACGTCGCCAGTCAACGTCGAGCTGCCCAAAAACCCACGCGACATCGCTCGCGTCCCAGACGCCATCGCACCACCATCCCTCGTGACCTGGAGCACGCGTGCTTCCCTTCCTCCAGCGAACTCGACTCAGCCACCTCGAACTCGCGACTAACTGCGGCCATTTTTTTTCTTTGAACGTGAGATAGTTTTTTTCTTTTTTTTTTCTTTGAACGATTTGAATTGTAAAGAAAGAGGGGAGGAGTATTTAGAAATGGGAAGAAGCACGCTTTCAAGTTTCTCTGGCGCGATATTAGGCGTGATTAAAGGGAGAGTATCGTGCTGCCTGCGTGATTAAAGGCGTGAACGTGTGGATGTCGACAGTGATTAAAAATTTAAATTTTAAAAAAAATTGAATTCAATTTAATTTCAACACGTTTTCTAACCGTATGGTCACAAAACAACTCCTAAAAATACGAAAATTGAAATCCGACAAAAAATCAATATTACGGATCCAATGGAACTAGTTTCGTCGAATTCCGAGACTGTTTGAAAAATGACTATTTTATAAATATCGGTTCGAACGATTTATTTCAAAACTGAACAAAACTGTTCGAAATTAAATTCTGAAGCTTCCATCATCTTCAGTATTATCAATACGAATTTTAAAAGCTTTCGAAATATTTTTCTTCAGCTTAAAATTGAAGATTCTAATTTTTATCCAGTCCCAATAGATTAAATTTTTATAATTTAATCGGCGAATTCAAAGTTATATTCGGGATTCAAATTAAATCATCGTTCAAATATTTAAAATTAATTAAATATTCTCAATTTAATTTGTTCGAAATTCAGGGTCGTTACAGACTTCCCCCCTTAAAAGAATTTCGTCCTCGAAATTACAAGTCAGGAAAAGTGGTCCTTAACTCGTCTACTATTTTTCAACATCCAATAGTTTTATCAATTTATCAAAACAAATCTTCCTACTAAAGATTCGTTATCATTTCAACTTGTTTCCAACTTCAATTATAAGTTTCAAACAACATTGTTTACATAACAATTCAAATTTAACCTTCAAATTCAAATTTAAACTTTCAAAATTTCTCAAAAATTTTCTAACGCCCGATATTTTCGAAAAATTTCGCCAGCGTCTCCTTTGCGCGGCTAATACGGTACGACTACAAAACGTCCCTACGGACTCTCAGATTTAAAAAAAGAAAAGAAAAAGCCAAGCGGCTAGACAAGAAATCATCAAAAACTCATATTATAATTCAAATACGTACCTTTTGTCGAGCAATTCAAATTATCTGTGAAATCAAATCCAATTTCCTTTATACCTGTATATCTACTAGCCATAATATCTAGTTATAACATCCAACTATTTTGATTGTTAAATGGTTGATTGTTTGATGTTTACAATTGGAAGTTAAAATTGTAATCTATAAAGTGATAAATAGTATGTAATTGAATTTGACGTAGGATAATTAAAATTTGAATCGACACATATGTTGAATTTGATTAAGTTGAATATGACCCCTTTTAATTGTTAAATTAATTGACATGTAAAATAGTGATGATTACACTTTGAACCATTGAACGTATATTGGATTAATTGTTGTAGTGTTAAAATTGAAATTCGAATGACAAGTGAAAACCGTAATGTAATAATCTTTAATCTACATGAAATGATAGTGTAGATTCTAGAAATAATTATATTAATTCGTACGAATAACAATGCGAATAAATACAGTTATTTCGGGATTATTTGAATTGATTATTGGATTGTTATTGATTGTTGTTATTGCTTGTTTATTTACTTTGACACCATCCCAGTTATCACACTGCAAGTTCCCTTGTTATGCTTTGATTTTGAATTGAATTGGAATCGGGTTGAAATGATAAATACCCAAATTGAACTTTGACCTAGGATAGAAAATTAAATAAAACCCGATTGGTCAATAATTTGAATTAAAATTAAAATGAAGATTTTATTTGAATAAATAATATGGTTTTGAAATGAAGTTGAAATTTGAATTTTTAATGAAAGGAAAATGTTAATATTTAAAAATCTGAAACAAATTATTAAAAATGTAATTAATGAAAGAATGTTGTTTAATTTGAGAAATGATTGAATTAAGTTTGAAATTATAATTAAGTTTGAAATTATTAAACTTTGGAATGATTTAATAATTAAATTTGAAATTGTAATTAAGTTGAAATTATTAAGCTTTGGAATTATTTAATAATTAAGTTTTGAATTATTTAATAATTAATCAAGATTGAATTATTTAATGATTAAATCGAATTGAAATTCTTTAATAAGTGAAATTGAACTTTTAATAAGTAAATTTTTACTTCGTAAATAATTGAAATTGAGTTTTCTTGATTAAGTAAGTTTCTGGGAAATTATTTAAGAAAGTAAATAAGTGAAATGGAATTTCTTAAACAAGAAATGAAAATGTGATATTTTCGAATTAATGTAAGACTTGTAATTGAAAGAATTGATTTGACGAATTTAAATTAAATTCAAAATTGTAAGTTTTGATTTAATGAAGTTAAACATAAGAAATTGATTTAATGAATTGAAAATTTAATAGAAATTGTTTTGAATGATAAAGTAACTTAACGAATATTGAATGAAATCGATAAATGAAGTTAAATTGATTTGAATGTTAAATTGAAATAAATTTAAATGATTTCGAAACGAAACTTATATACGAACTTGAATCAATATTTGAATTGTTTAAACAGAAATTGAAATTGAATTATAAGATTTTGAAATTTTGATTTGGAAGTTTTGAAACGTAAATTTTGGAAATTGGTTTAGAAAGACAAATGAAATGTTGGTATATGAATTAAAATTGAAATTGAAATTGATTTGGTTTTGAAATGTATAAACGACCAATCGGTGTAATAATTACGAAAGTTATTAGAGAGACCGGAATCGGTTATGGATATACTCTCTATCTAAACCGAAAACCACTTTAATAATTATACGCGGAGTGATGATCTAGAATGAAGTGGTTGGAATGATGTACGGGTTGACTGAAGAAAGAGAACGATGATGGATAGCCTTGACACTTGTGTCAAATTGGAAATGACTAAAACAGGAGCCGTGCCGAGCCAATGGAGGATTAGCTACCTCAAGTGGACACACTTCTTCGAACTACTCATTACTTGTTGTCGATTGGTGCACCCTTGATTTTGGGAGTGTTGTTTCACGGTGTTGCGGGCGCTGCGGCGTTGCGTTCTCACCAGTCCGGATCAGGCAAACGGTAGTATCACTACCTTGGGTATTGCCTCATGTGCCTTGTCATACTTGTATCCCTTTATTCGCGACCACTACGAAATTGTTTTGTACCTTTAGTATATGGATTGCCCTCTGGTGACTTCCAGTTTTGGGGAAACTATAGTCTTGTATATGCTTTTGGGAATAAAAATGTGTTAAGGGTGGAATTGGCCATGACTTAACGCTATTTTGATATCTTTATATTACTGATAGACATTATCTACTTAGCGTACATTACTACCTAGTAGATAGTTTGACGGATCCTTAATGGATGGTTATTCCAAACATCCTTTGAGTTACTTGTATTTCAATTGCTATTTCACTTGAGTTGGATTTATTAATATAAGAATGTTAATCCTAACTCGAGTGTCTTGTGTTTTTTGCTTTACGCTCGGGTCAGACTGAGTGCACCAGTATTCGAGACTCACCTTTGAAGTTGGAGTTTTGCTTGAAGATTCAGTCATCTATTCTGCTTCCAGTATTCGATGATTCCAGTGATGTATTCCGATTTGTATCTGATGTATCGTATTACTCTTCCGTTGTATCTGGTTTAACTCTGATGTAACTTATACATTTATATAGTAGCTTCATGAACTACTATCTCTTTTATTTCTACTGCACTTATTACTCTGTGTCTGTGATCTGTGATTATTTATTTACTGTATATGTTCAGTTTTGCCAATTTAAATTAACAACGCGGTATTTTGAGCAATTCAATTCTGGCATGAGTGTCTACCTATACACTTATAATGGATGCGAATTGTAATGACCCGATATTTTCAACCATTCGCATCCATTATAAGTGTATAGGTAGACACTCATGCCAGAGTTGAATTGCTCAAAATACCGCGTTGTAATTAAAATTTGGCAAATCTCAGAATATACAGTAAATAAATATAATCGCAGAACACAGACACAGAGTAAAATAATGCAGCGGAAGTAAAAGAGATAGTAGTTCATGAAGCTACTATATAAATATATCAGAGTACATAAGATACAATAGAAGAAATAGAGTACAACAGAAGTATCAATAAGATAACCAAGTACAAGCTAAACAGAGCAACATAACTGAAGTAGATAGAACAAGACTAGCAGTTAATCTCTACCGATTCAAATCTCCAGAAGGTGGAAATCCAAATCTGTGAATAACTCAGGCTGACCCGAGCGTAAAGCAAAACATTAAACACTCGAGTCAGGACAATATATACTTATATAATATAAACCAACTCAAGTGAACTGTAATAAGGTACAAGTAACTTAGAAGATGCTTGGGACCGCCCATCCTCTAAGGATCCGTTAAAATATCTACTATGTAGTAATATTCGCTATTATAATAGTGTCTAAATAAGTAAAGTATAATCATATAGAAAATAGCGTTAAGGGGATGGAGAACCTTAACGCGGTCGGATCTTAAAATCATAATCGTAGTAAAGCTCGATGTGGTAGGTGACACGGCACAACTAGGCAATGCCAGGGTAGATATACCAATTACGCATCCGGACTAGTGGTGACGCATAGCAGCCACTACCGCCCACCTCGAACAACACTCCCAATCAAGGGTGGCCACCAAATCAATCACAAGTAATAGAATGGTATCGAAGAAGTGTGTCCGATCAGAGGTGCTACCTCCTTGGTCCGTCAATCGCTCCTGTTTTAGCCACCTTATGCCAACTCACGGGAGTTGGGTCCACGTATATACCTTAGGATCGTCGCCACCATCCTACTTCATTCTGGAAACTCCACCGCGTACACAGTTGTCAAAGTGGTTTTCGGTATAGACAGAGAGTATGTCCATATCCGATCCCGGTCTCTTTAACAACCAATCATTATTATAACCCGTGGTTATAACTTTTAAAACAATACTTTACTTCAAAATAAAATATCATTTCAAAACCATATATTTATCAAAATAAAGATTAAATCAATTCCAAACCATTTCCTTATATTTAAAATATCATATCATTTCAAAACTTCATTTCAAATCATTTCAATATATCAAAATATCATATCTTTCCAAAACTTCATTTCAAATCATTTTAATATATCAAATATCAATCTTTCCAAATCTTCATTTCAAATCATTTTAATATAATAAAATATCATATCCACAAAACTTCACTTCAAATCATTTTAATATAATAAAATATCCTATCAGTTCAAATCCAAATATTCAACTTTAAATACCTTTTATATTCAAAGATATCGTTCGTTTATTGTCATTTCAAATCATCTTTAAATAGTTTATATTTCAATCAAAATAATTCATTTAACCCTTTTAAAAGTGTAATTATTATACTTTCAAATCAAGTATTCAATTTCCAAAGTTTCAAACCATTCTGAGTTCGTTTACTAAGTCAAAAACCCAAATTATTAACATTTCAGCATTTCATAGCATTTTAAAACAACTGCTATAAGTTATGTTTGAAAACATTTTTAATTCAGCAAAGACAACACTTAAAACTACTGTTAAAACTCAGTTTTTGTTGAATTATAGTTCAAAAACAGAAAAGACAGCCTTTCAGAAGTGCTGCGGTAGTTCAGATTTCAAAACAAGGGTTAAATTTGATTTCAGCAAAGACTGCAGACCATTATAGCATTTCCAGAGAATGTTATAATAGGCCTGAGTTCAGTATTAGCCTATAAGTTCAACTACAGCAACTACAGCATTCCAGAAATGCTGTAATAGCTCTTTTTACACAATTTTAGTTCAAAACAGAATCTATAGCATTTCTGAATGCTATTAAAAGTAGATTTCAGGTGTTAGTGTATTTCCAGCAATTAAATAACTTCAATTTAAAACACATAAACATTTTTAAAATCATATTTTAACATTTAAAATGTTCATTTACATATCATTTAACATGTATCTTTTTCACAATAAATTTCTTATAATTAAATCCAATTTTCAACAATTTACTTAATAAATTTAAGTGTAAAAGTTTCCAATTCTTCACATTTCAACAAATAACTTAACACTTCAAATTTAAATTACCATTTCACAAATTTAACTAAATTTCCAATTTTATTTAATTAACTTAAACCTTTAATTAAAACCAAATTTCACATTTCCAAGTCAAGTTATATTTTAAAAGATCACTTTTTAAACATTCATTTATTTAACCACTTAAATTCATAGAAAAATCAATAATACTTTAATAAATCACTTAAATTCAAATTTAATCAAATTATCATATTTACCATTTCCAAATAAAATTTAATATCCATTTTATTTATATAACTTAAAATATCATTTTTAACCAAATTCCAAACAAATGATCAAACACTGATCATCACACAGCAGCACTCAGCATGCCACATTACCAAATTGGGATATATCGCTGATAAATTTCAACTACATAACCTCTGAGCTCGTACGTCTTAGAGAAGGGTGTTAAGCTAAGAGAATAAATTCTCCGCCACCAAACAGATATGTATTTGAAAGAAATCGGCTTTATATCTCAAAGTGTAATGTCAGACATGTATCCATATAAGTCTGTTCCGGGTTCGAACAGAACCGAAGGCACTTCTCACGAAGCCCTTGCAAATCCGGATAATTTCCAATCACGTCCGGACTTCCCGTCACAAAAAGAGTGATATAAATCTCTATACCGGAGCAACTCAGTGCAGAGACATTCGACAGGTTGTCCTTTCATTTTCGAAAATATCCGGTCTTCATCACCGGTCTTCAAATGCCATCCATATACGACGTATCACTATTCGGAATGGGTTATACGACCCAAAGGTCCTTTCCCGGCTAACCCGAATAGTGAGCGTAATATTCAAAAACATATGGATATTGGGATTTCAATTAAGTCACAATTTAAACCCAACTTTCTTTTTAAATGGTTTAACAAATTACCATTCTAATCTTTTTAAACAAAAAGATTCATTTCACAAAGTTCACTTAATTTCACAAAGATTCCTTCACAGATTTTCCAAATCGATTTCCATTTCAGTTTAATTAATTCGTTAAATCTTTAAATCAAAGATTTAACTAATAGATTTCAAAACAATTCCATTTCGAATGGGTTAAATAAATCATCATTTTAAATCTGTTAAGATAACAGATTTAATTCATAGCTTTCAAAAAGAATTCATTCATAACTTTGGAAAAACTATTTTTCTTCAATTCAATCTTGAAATTCCTTTAATTAAACTGGAATTTCATTTCTTATCTGAAAGCTTTTATCATTAGGAAACAAACAGTTTCATTTCAGAAAATCTGATTTATTCATACGAGTTGAAATCCTTGGGTTAAATTCAAATTCCCAAAATTATACTTTAAAAATGGTTTAGATTCATACAAACACATTTATATCATCTTTAATCCCTAGTTTCAAATCATAGGATTCAATTTCAAACTTGAATTAAAATTTAAATCAAATTATTTAAATTTCAAAACTCGATTAAGTTATTCAAAATAACTTTTATATTTGAAATTCCATTTCAAAAGCTTTTCACTTTAAACTCAAATTTCCAATTTCAAAATCAATTGAAATTAAAATTTCAATTTCAAAAACATCAAATTTAAATTATCTATGACTTAACCGATTTCCACGTGAAATCCATAATTGTGTGTGTAATAGTGTAGTCCAGGGGTTTCACACAATAGTGCAACATGATGAATCATCACATATCAAAAATACAGGAGATAGTTGATAAGCGATATAAACTATACCGCTCATCTTCCATTTACAGATGGCAGATCACAGATACATGTATCACAGATAAATAAATAAATAAATTACACACAACTTAATTCACAGAATAGGATATCACAGATCAACTAGGCCAATCAATTCAAGGCAATTCATACAATGCAAACATTCAGAAACAATCCAAGCATTCAATAATAATTTATAAACAGGATTAATTAATTGTTTAATCCTAATTGATTCAATTTATTTCCAAGTAAATTAATTACTTATGAATTAATTATCAAATTCTGATTAATTGATTACAAATCATTTGATATAAATTAATTTATCAAACGCTTTAATTAATCTTCTTAATTAATCATATAAAATTAAATTAGCCTTTCAACCAATTACATAATTTGAACTAATCAACAATTTAAAACAATTTATAATTGATTATCTAAATTAGTTAATCTAATTAATTATTAACAATCTATCACATTAATTAATTACTTAGTAATACTTAGTTAGTTATCTTCATTAACCAATAACTTTTCTTTAATCACTTTCCTAAGAAATTACCTTAGATTGAATCATCATTTAATCATTTCTAATTATTAATTAGTCTAAATTATTTATTCATGATTTAAATAAATCATTCATGATTTAAATAAATCATTCTTTAATTTCTTTATTAATTTTAATGAATTTTAAATCATTGATCCTTATTCATTTTAAAAGTAAAACATTTTAGAAACTTCCATTTTAAAATTCAAACTATTTAACCACTTTAAAGTAGTAAAAATAATAATTCAAAGACTTATTTTATTTCAAACTAAATTCCATTATTTAAACTTTAATTAATACCTTTCAACTTATAGTTACAAATTTAATCAACATAATTTTCAGAATATCTACTTATTTAAGAGTATTTGAATTTATAACCTTTCTTTTCTTCAAAAATCTGGAATTAACACTTAAATTAAACTCAGATTAACTTGATTTAAAATTTTAAAACTTAATAATTTAAAACTGTATATTTTGCACTGTTTAAAACTGGAAAGTGAACTGACCTGAGACTTCGTGGTTTTACTTCGAGAAAATTTTAAATTTACCCGGGCCAAAATGTATTTTACCCGAGTATATACTCGAGTTAACCTGGCACTGTTTTAAAAACTGTGAAAAACAAAGCAACCCGAGACAACCCTTATTCCACTTCGATGAAAACATGGGATCACCCGAGCCAAACCATGAATTACTCGAGAAATTCTCAAGTTTGTTTTCCTGTCACCCCAAAAAGAAACACAGCCACCAATCATACGTCTGTGCACGTGCACGCTCCCATCAGCCACCTCCGGTCGACCACGACCATCCCTACATCACGGCGACCACCTTGACACCCTATTTCCAGCCTCCGATCATCTTCTCTGTTTCTCGATCGAATTCGAGTACATCACCGCCTGGAACGAAAACAGAACCCATCGCTAATTTCTGGAAAACCTCGCCGTACTCCAAACTCTGACCACCAGAGACCACCGAACTCCGGCCTTAGCCTCGTCTACCTCCCCTGTATCCAACCCCAGCAGCTCGTAACACTCGATCGCTTTATGGCTTCAAACGAGACACAAACCCAAGGCCCTTTAAAACTAGGTCTACACGAATGCATTCATCGCCATCGTCACCACCGTTAACTAACCACTATTCCACAAATTTTCTCCCACACACTGTTCGTTCCTCCATCCCTAGACTAAACGCCGACCCTTCCAGCTGCCTCGATCAACCACGGCGACTAAAAAGGTCAAAAACAGGAAGCTACGAACTGCTCTTCAATTCGACCACTAAAAATTGTAAATTTCACTTTAAAAATCATGTTTTGGTTATCGCATTCGAATTAAAATCCTGGAATTTAGAATATACACGTTTGAATTTTTGGCTTGAACAAGAAATCTCACTGTCAAATTTTGTTTCCAGATATGTTATCAATTATTTTGACTTAATCAAACTATTAAACTTTTGTTTATACTTAAACAAACGAATCTTCTTTTAAATCCTGAGTTCAAAACAAATAGATCAGAGGATAGTGTTTGTTTGCAAATTTGGGTCTGGAATAAAATAAACAGGCATATCACAATAAACAGATATGCACACATCACATTCATCCATCTACAGATAGGCACTTGTAAATATACTCACATCAATATTTTTCCTAGAGAAGATCAAACAACCAAAATTGTGTTTAAGTTTAAAGAGAAAGGTGTTACTCACCAAGAATTGCAGAGAGAAGAACAGAGCGGGGTTATTTGCGACAGTTTAAGCTTGAAATCTGGAAAATGTCTTCCTTTAAACTCTCCGGCCCATCACCTTGCTTTTGTTTAATTGCTTGATATTTTGTTGAAGCTTGCTTAAGGTTTAAAATGGAGTTTCATCTCAGATTATATTTATTCGAACGTAAATGGGAGGTGAAAAGTGATGAAGACAGAGTTGTTTCCAGGCTATATACAAAACAGTTTTACAGGGTTCTACATTTTTTTTTTTTTATATAGGTCAGAGATATTTTAGAAAAATGGAGGCTGAAACAACATTGGTATACACTCGAATGACCCTAGGTTGGCTGCAAGAAATGGAGCATTAATTGTTATGTACTTTATGGTTTGTTTATTCATACTTATCTCATATTTTACTCTTGCCTGTGACTTCAACAACAAGCTACAACATTCATATTTTATAGTTTGCTTTGCTTTGATCTTTCTTATCTCGTTCCCAGGCCTGCATGTTCACATTCGAGCATTTGTCTCCATATTTATATTTGAAGCTGGTAATCATTCTTATGTATTTTATTTGCTTGGGTGATGATGTAGTTGAAATTTAAATGGATGTTATCTTGTTATTTTATAAGTGTTCATATGTGAATGTATTTTATTTCTATGCTTATCTTTCTTTGAAAAAAATGTAAATGAACTTCTATTTTAATTTACCGTTAGATTTTACTTGATGCATTTACTTTGTATTTTATAAAACTTACCTTATATTAATTTTAATTTCTAGTTCAAATATAAATTATCTTTATTTACTTAATATTTATTGTCTTATATTTATTTTATAAACTCAAACCATCTTTAACCATCAATTCAAATATATATATTAAATTTGCTCGTATATACCTAAATATATATATACATTCAATATACACACATATACACAATTTACAATATTTTAATCTCAAATGGTTTATACAGAATATACTTGGATATCGGGGAAACTCGCAATAAATAAATCGATAAATTTCACAATTTTAATTAAAAAAATTAATAAATTATCATTTTAAATATTTATAAAATTCGGGGTCGTTACAGACTTCCCCCCTTAAAAGAATTTCGTCCTCGAAATTACCAAGAAGACAAAAAGATAGATGAAAAATATTTCATCAACTCAAACTGAACATTTATTCTGCATTTGGTTCACCAAATCAGAATTATCGATAACAGATACAAGAACGAATCTGTTTTAACATTTCAGAAGATACTCGGGTTAACCAGGTCTACGAAGTATGCAGTGGCACCGGTTAGTTCAAATGGATAACTAACCATTCGTAGAATATACGGGGACCCAAAGAAATAGATAGATATGTGGATACAATTTCAAAATTTTTAGTTCAGAACTAAAGTATACCTATCAACCATAGTAATCCAAGCAACCAATACATCCATACAAACAATTTTGGCTCAGTTGGAGTTTATTGTCCCATTTTAATATATCGAATTTCTTTCTGGATCGACCAGAAAATATCGAAGAATAGAGAAAAGATGTTGAACAAAAGAGATTGATAGATTCGATCTCCTATAACTCCTCTAACACAAGATACGGATTCCGAATTCAAGTCGGAATATCTCAGAATACATATCAATTTGTCCCTCTTCGGACTTCGGTATTCAAAAGAAATTACAATAGAATTTCAAATTTTGGTTTCAAACGAAATCGTTTTATCGATTTTATTCAATTTATCCTTCATATTCTGTTTTTGTCAATTTAACTCAATTTAAAATTTCCAATTTCAAATCCATTAAGGTTTAAATCAAAAAGCTGATAAGAACTGATAAAAATACGAGGTAAAGATCTTCTACAACGATTCGTAGAGCCATCATCACATCGAAACTTCTCCTTGTAGCTGATACGAAGCAATCAAAAGAATTTGAAAACAAATCAAAGAAAATTGATAGAGAAAGATTGTTTCCACTGTTGCAGGGTATTGACCATTTATAGTCGTACTTCCCTGTCCCCTATCTCGTCTTCTTCTTGCACTCATACTCAATATCAGTGGATAGCAAGAGAATTTACTGAGACGTTCAGACGGATATCTTAAGGATATACTCATTCTAGAGTTTACTTCACTCTATCTCTAATGAGTTACTTAACGTGTTATACTCCTGAACTAAAGTTCAACCTTAGCTCTGATACCAAATGTAACGTCCCGGAATTTTCGCGTTCGAAAATCGACATCCATACTTTACATCGTACTCGAATGCCGTAGATTCGACCGTTCAAATCCGAGTCGCCGGAGCTTATAACACAGTTAAGTAAATATCACAGCAGAATAAAAAGAATATAGATATACAACATCTGATACAATATCCAGATACAATGATGATACAATGAATATCTATATACATCAGAGATATGATACAACAAATAGCAGCGGAAAAGAAAACGATAGATAACATCAGCAGCGGATAATCTTCATCTCCAAAGCACAATCCAGAAATAGCTCGAACTCCCAACAACGAGGCACAAAGATAAGCAAGTGCAGTCCGATCCAAAGACTGAACTAGCTCCAGATAATCTACTAAACCTGAATATCTGAAAACCCTAACTCTAGACTGCTCGTGTAGGAAATTATGAGCACCCAGAGTTTAGGAAAGGAACAATAAACTCCGGATCAGTCATGGGACTGGTGTGAGCAACAAAAACAGTTTATCTTTAAAAACAAATAGCAAAAGAATTTAAAGTCAATTCGCAATGCTTTTGGAAAATGAAACTACCATAAGGCCTCCCGCCACACACACAATGCAAACGCAGAATTGGAGGAGATTTCTCCTTATGATAGTCAAAGATGCTTACTACGCAAAATCAAATCATTTTTGATATTATTACTAGTGCATAGTGTAGAAAACATTTTCGAAAGTAGAATATAAATCTTAGCCAGCATACGACCAGTATCGTATGCCTACTATAGCTACCATCTAAACAGTGGTGACCACCGTACGTAAATGGCAGGTTCTACAACTAATACCGTACAAAGTTCGTATTTGGAAGATGGATTTCCAACAAATGGTCAGGCTAAGGAACTTCCTATTCCACGAAAGAAACGCCTCTGGCGGGACGTTCCGAGAACCAACTGTTCTCTGCCAAACAAGGCCGGCAACCCCTTTTCCCAAGGGATAAAAGAAACCTCAGATATGCCACCCCCGGTCCTTTGGGACCTTTAACCGAGGCGCCTCGAATCCAACATCACACGTCATAAATAAAGTGTGTCCACATGAGTAAGTATCTGGGCTCCATACCATGATACTACCCTTTTCCAGAAGGAATGGTCATACCCTAGGGGAGCTACCCCTGAAAACCTTGCCGCACGATTCCTGTTTCGACCATTACCGGGTTGTGAGGCTCGACGAAGTCTCGTCCACAAAGCTATGCTTTTTCAAAAAGCCACGCTTTGGGTCAAACAAATGATCAACCTATGATCACAAAGATATAAGATCAAACAAATGATCATATCACAAATGATCAAACACTGATCATCACACAGCAGCACTCAGCATGCCACATTACCAAATTGGGATATATCGCTGATAAATTTCAACTACATAACCTCTGAGCTCGTACGTCTTAGAGAAGGGTGTTAAGCTAAGAGAATAAATTCTCCGCCACCAAACAGATATGTATTTGAAAGAAATCGGCTTTATATCTCAAAGTGTAATGTCAGACATGTATCCATATAAGTCTGTTCCGGGTTCGAACAGAACCGAAGGCACTTCTCACGAAGCCCTTGCAAATCCGGATAATTTCCAATCACGTCCGGACTTCCCGTCACAAAAAGAGTGATATAAATCTCTATACCGGAGCAACTCAGTGCAGAGACATTCGACAGGTTGTCCTTTCATTTTCGAAAATATCCGGTCTTCATCACCGGTCTTCAAATGCCATCCATATACGACGTATCACTATTCGGAATGGGTTATACGACCCAAAGGTCCTTTCCCGGCTAACCCAAATAGTGAGCGTAATATTCAAAAACATATGGATATTGGGATTTCAATTAAGTCACAATTTAAACCCAACTTTCTTTTTAAATGGTTTAACAAATTACCATTCTAATCTTTTTAAACAAAAAGATTCATTTCACAAAGTTCACTTAATTTCACAAAGATTCCTTCACAGATTTTCCAAATCGATTTCCATTTCAGTTTAATTAATTCGTTAAATCTTTAAATCAAAGATTTAACTAATAGATTTCAAAACAATTCCATTTCGAATGGGTTAAATAAATCATCATTTTAAATCTGTTAAGATAACAGATTTAATTCATAGCTTTCAAAAAGAATTCATTCATAACTTTGGAAAAACTATTTTTCTTCAATTCAATCTTGAAATTCCTTTAATTAAACTGGAATTTCATTTCTTATCTGAAAGCTTTTATCATTAGGAAACAAACAGTTTCATTTCAGAAAATCTGATTTATTCATACGAGTTGAAATCCTTGGGTTAAATTCAAATTCCCAAAATTATACTTTAAAAATGGTTTAGATTCATACAAACACATTTATATCATCTTTAATCCCTAGTTTCAAATCATAGGATTCAATTTCAAACTTGAATTAAAATTTAAATCAAATTATTTAAATTTCAAAACTCGATTAAGTTATTCAAAATAACTTTTATATTTGAAATTCCATTTCAAAAGCTTTTCACTTTAAACTCAAATTTCCAATTTCAAAATCAATTGAAATTAAAATTTCAATTTCAAAAACATCAAATTTAAATTATCTATGACTTAACCGATTTCCACGTGAAATCCATAATTGTGTGTGTAATAGTGTAGTCCAGGGGTTTCACACAATAGTGCAACATGATGAATCATCACATATCAAAAATACAGGAGATAGTTGATAAGCGATATAAACTATACCGCTCATCTTCCATTTACAGATGGCAGATCACAGATACATGTATCACAGATAAATAAATAAATAAATTACACACAACTTAATTCACAGAATAGGATATCACAGATCAACTAGGCCAATCAATTCAAGGCAATTCATACAATGCAAACATTCAGAAACAATCCAAGCATTCAATAATAATTTATAAACAGGATTAATTAATTGTTTAATCCTAATTGATTCAATTTATTTCCAAGTAAATTAATTACTTATGAATTAATTATCAAATTCTGATTAATTGATTACAAATCATTTGATATAAATTAATTTATCAAACGCTTTAATTAATCTTCTTAATTAATCATATAAAATTAAATTAGCCTTTCAACCAATTACATAATTTGAACTAATCAACAATTTAAAACAATTTATAATTGATTATCTAAATTAGTTAATCTAATTAATTATTAACAATCTATCACATTAATTAATTACTTAGTAATACTTAGTTAGTTATCTTCATTAACCAATAACTTTTCTTTAATCACTTTCCTAAGAAATTACCTTAGATTGAATCATCATTTAATCATTTCTAATTATTAATTAGTCTAAATTATTTATTCATGATTTAAATAAATCATTCATGATTTAAATAAATCATTCTTTAATTTCTTTATTAATTTTAATGAATTTTAAATCATTGATCCTTATTCATTTTAAAAGTAAAACATTTTAGAAACTTCCATTTTAAAATTCAAACTATTTAACCACTTTAAAGTAGTAAAAATAATAATTCAAAGACTTATTTTATTTCAAACTAAATTCCATTATTTAAACTTTAATTAATACCTTTCAACTTATAGTTACAAATTTAATCAACATAATTTTCAGAATATCTACTTATTTAAGAGTATTTGAATTTATAACCTTTCTTTTCTTCAAAAATCTGGAATTAACACTTAAATTAAACTCAGATTAACTTGATTTAAAATTTTAAAACTTAATAATTTAAAACTGTATATTTTGCACTGTTTAAAACTGGAAAGTGAACTGACCTGAGACTTCGTGGTTTTACTTCGAGAAAATTTTAAATTTACCCGGGCCAAAATGTATTTTACCCGAGTATATACTCGAGTTAACCTGGCACTGTTTTAAAAACTGTGAAAAACAAAGCAACCCGAGACAACCCTTATTCCACTTCGATGAAAACATGGGATCACCCGAGCCAAACCATGAATTACTCGAGAAATTCTCAAGTTTGTTTTCCTGTCACCCCAAAAAGAAACACAGCCACCAATCATACGTCTGTGCACGTGCACGCTCCCATCAGCCACCTCCGGTCGACCACGACCATCCCTACATCACGGCGACCACCTTGACACCCTATTTCCAGCCTCCGATCATCTTCTCTGTTTCTCGATCGAATTCGAGTACATCACCGCCTGGAACGAAAACAGAACCCATCGCTAATTTCTGGAAAACCTCGCCGTACTCCAAACTCTGACCACCAGAGACCACCGAACTCCGGCCTTAGCCTCGTCTACCTCCCCTGTATCCAACCCCAGCAGCTCGTAACACTCGATCGCTTTATGGCTTCAAACGAGACACAAACCCAAGGCCCTTTAAAACTAGGTCTACACGAATGCATTCATCGCCATCGTCACCACCGTTAACTAACCACTATTCCACAAATTTTCTCCCACACACTGTTCGTTCCTCCATCCCTAGACTAAACGCCGACCCTTCCAGCTGCCTCGATCAACCACGGCGACTAAAAAGGTCAAAAACAGGAAGCTACGAACTGCTCTTCAATTCGACCACTAAAAATTGTAAATTTCACTTTAAAAATCATGTTTTGGTTATCGCATTCGAATTAAAATCCTGGAATTTAGAATATACACGTTTGAATTTTTGGCTTGAACAAGAAATCTCACTGTCAAATTTTGTTTCCAGATATGTTATCAATTATTTTGACTTAATCAAACTATTAAACTTTTGTTTATACTTAAACAAACGAATCTTCTTTTAAATCCTGAGTTCAAAACAAATAGATCAGAGGATAGTGTTTGTTTGCAAATTTGGGTCTGGAATAAAATAAACAGGCATATCACAATAAACAGATATGCACACATCACATTCATCCATCTACAGATAGGCACTTGTAAATATACTCACATCAATATTTTTCCTAGAGAAGATCAAACAACCAAAATTGTGTTTAAGTTTAAAGAGAAAGGTGTTACTCACCAAGAATTGCAGAGAGAAGAACAGAGCGGGGTTATTTGCGACAGTTTAAGCTTGAAATCTGGAAAATGTCTTCCTTTAAACTCTCCGGCCCATCACCTTGCTTTTGTTTAATTGCTTGATATTTTGTTGAAGCTTGCTTAAGGTTTAAAATGGAGTTTCATCTCAGATTATATTTATTCGAACGTAAATGGGAGGTGAAAAGTGATGAAGACAGAGTTGTTTCCAGGCTATATACAAAACAGTTTTACAGGGTTCTACATTTTTTTTTTTTTATATAGGTCAGAGATATTTTAGAAAAATGGAGGCTGAAACAACATTGGTATACACTCGAATGACCCTAGGTTGGCTGCAAGAAATGGAGCATTAATTGTTATGTACTTTATGGTTTGTTTATTCATACTTATCTCATATTTTACTCTTGCCTGTGACTTCAACAACAAGCTACAACATTCATATTTTATAGTTTGCTTTGCTTTGATCTTTCTTATCTCGTTCCCAGGCCTGCATGTTCACATTCGAGCATTTGTCTCCATATTTATATTTGAAGCTGGTAATCATTCTTATGTATTTTATTTGCTTGGGTGATGATGTAGTTGAAATTTAAATGGATGTTATCTTGTTATTTTATAAGTGTTCATATGTGAATGTATTTTATTTCTATGCTTATCTTTCTTTGAAAAAAATGTAAATGAACTTCTATTTTAATTTACCGTTAGATTTTACTTGATGCATTTACTTTGTATTTTATAAAACTTACCTTATATTAATTTTAATTTCTAGTTCAAATATAAATTATCTTTATTTACTTAATATTTATTGTCTTATATTTATTTTATAAACTCAAACCATCTTTAACCATCAATTCAAATATATATATTAAATTTGCTCGTATATACCTAAATATATATATACATTCAATATACACACATATACACAATTTACAATATTTTAATCTCAAATGGTTTATACAGAATATACTTGGATATCGGGGAAACTCGCAATAAATAAATCGATAAATTTCACAATTTTAATTAAAAAAATTAATAAATTATCATTTTAAATATTTATAAAATTCGGGGTCGTTACAATTCATTAATTACATTTTTAACACATAGAAAAATCATAATTTCTTTAGTTTAAAACATTTCAAAATCTATTTAAATCAAATTTCATAAATTTATAATTTTTAAAATACTTAAAAATATCCAAAACACTTTATAAAATAACCACGGGCCTGTATATAATTTTCTAACTTAGGTCAAGTGATACGGATATGTATCATTTCAATCCGCAGTTAAAAAAGAAAAATTCGGGTTCTATCATTTCAAACTCGCAATCCCAAGTTAAAATAATTTAAATAAAAACCATTCAGGCCTATCATTTCAGCCCATAACGATTTTTCCCTATTCTAAAGATCGTTCGGGTATGTATCATTTCAACCCATAGTGATTCAAGTCTACAGGGAACTTGCAATGGTGATAACTGATATAAATAACAGAATAACATTAAATAACAGTAACATATGATATAACAGGTGTAATAATAGGTGTGAACATCATATGATAATAATATAGGCATATATAACATGATAATATATTTCTACAGATTCACAGGGTGTCAATTTACTAGTTATATAGGTACATATTGTCTGGTGAGAATAACTCACCTGTTTGTGCTGGAGATATCAAAACCAATGACACAATGGAACAAAAGCATGATGACAAGACTACGGACTTGGGTGGAGAGCAAGATCCAAAGCTACAACTCTTGTATTACAACCCAAAACATACATCAAAACAAACACAATTTCAACGCACTTGAAATGGAATAACTTTTAAACGAAAAGAGATTTGAATGTCAAATCTTTTGCCTTGCTTCCTCTATTTTTTTTTGGTCAAGGGTTGGTTTTGGCTCTGGTTTGAACAGGGAATGGCTTAGGTATGGGCATAAGAATGCATGGCCAAAGTGGTGAAGCATGGAGAAGAAGTTGCAAAGCATGAAGGTGAAGGGGCTTATGCAACATAGCATGGTTTTGGTTCACCAAAAGGGCTCGGCCATAGGATTTTGGGCTTGGCCATTCAAGTCCAGATCTGGACAGAGGTTGGAGTGGTGTGTAAGGGTCTGGTCAGAGATGGTGGTGGTGGCCAAAAGGTGGTGGTGGTGGTGGAAAATGAAGTGGTGAAGCAAATAGTGGTCAACAACATTGCTTTTAAGGCTTAGGTTGCATTTTTGTGGAGTTTGGTCACCATGGTGGGTTTGTCCATGTCAATTTCAGATCTGTACAGAGGCTAAGATGATGTATAGTGGTGGTAGCAAGGTAGTGGTGGTGGCTAGAGGTGGTGGCCGTGGTGTATAATGAAGGGGAGGAGGTGATAAGGTGATGGCTTGCATAGTTAAGGGTTTTCAAGGCATGTTGCATAGTTTTTATAGAGTTGTTCATCATGGAGTGGTGTGGCCTGGTCAAATCAGAGGGGTAGGTGGGTGATGGTGACAAGGAGGAGGTAGTGGAGGTGGTGGCCATGGCAAGCAAGTGGTGGCCGAGAAAACAAGCTAGAGAATCAAGGCAAAACCATAGGAAAACAATGGAAAAAGAAGAGAAAAAGAAGAAAAAGAAGGAGAGGCCATTACCTATTTTTGGATGAAGCCATGAGAAATGAGGAGCTGATTTGTTTTCATGTGAAAAGACGAGAAACAAAAAGTGGCGGCTACACTAGGATTTTAGATGGCTAGGGCAAAATTTGAGGAGTTAAAGAAATGAAGGGTTTGGACAAAAAAAGGGCTTAAGTTTCAAAGTGTTTTACAACCTTTCATATTTCTTTTCTTTTTAATCTTTATATAAACAAAAATATTCAGAAAAATACTTTACAAACCGAAATCAATTATAAATATGAGAAAACAAATAATAAATTTTGGAAAAATATAAAAAGAATGAAGAAAATTACTTAAAAATACCAAACAGTGTTCAAAATTTATAAATAAATCACTGTCAGTCTTGAAAAACTATACACTTCATTATAAAAATATTATGAAGTGAAAATTTGAATTAAAATAATTTATTTATCTTTTTCAGAATAAAATAGATAATTAAATTGGAGAAAATAGAAAAAGGATTAAAGAAAATGTTTAAAATTTACAAACAGGGCATGTAAATTTGCAAGAAAAATACTACTAACTCTGGAAAAATTCCTACCTTACTTTAAAAATATTTAAAAGCCAAAATATATTTATATAACATAAATATACAAATTAGAATAAAATATATCAAATAAAAATGTCATTTATATAATTTTAAAAATAAAGAATATTGCTGAATAACCCAATATACACACAATATTGAAAACAGTATAACTTTTGCAATTTAAATCCATTTTCAACGAAACGAAAAGCAGTATTCAAGTTATTAAATCTATTTTTAAAATAAAAGATAAAATTCATAAATTTCAAACTTTTAAATTTTTAAGTTAAAAGTCAAAGTTTGACTATTTGACCAAAATTCACATTTTCTGGAAATATTAAATTTAGTCATATTTGGAATTCAAATCCACATACAAAATCAAAGTTTTTATATTTACAATAACAAAATTTATTCTTTTCCTAAATAAAGCTTTTAAATCTGGAAAAATCAATTTAAAATTAATTGTAAAATACAGGGTTGTTACACTCTCCCCCACTCAAAACTTTTCGTCCCCGAAAAGGAACGAGGTACGGGAAAGCACCTAAAAAGATAGAATGAATAGAATTAAGACAAGATTATAAGAATATTGGAATTACACCTGATAACTATTGTTATAGGCAAGTTTAACAAGATGGAGGTGATCAAATCAAGAACACAAACACGAAAAAGATTCTCTAGAGTCTGAATCACCCTTTTCACTTAAGCGACGGTCCATGGATGGAAAACAGTGTTCAGATTCCAAAATGAGTAACAAAGATTTCAAAGATTATAAAAAGATTTCTAAACAGACTGGTATAAGCAATAGCCTTCCCATTCTGTAACAAGATAAGAGAAATAAGGACAACCAAAAGATAGTTTGAAAAAAAAAACAAAATAAGATAATAAATTTGAAACAATAATGCTTTGAAATCATAACAATTTAGGGATGTTTATCATTTGGAAATCATACTACTAAAAATCATAACACTTTGGAAATGTTATTCTTAAAAAAGAACATAATACTTAGAAAATCATAACACCTTTTAAAAATAATCTTCATTTAAACCATTTTAATCCAAGATCAAACAATATTCATTTTAAAGTTGTAACATTTCTAAGTTCATTCAATTTTAAAAATTTCCAAAACACTGTATTTTCAAAACAGCATCACTTATAAAATGCTAAGTAGATATATTAATATTTCAAATCAGTTTAATTCCAGAAATATTTATTTGGTTATCATTTAACTTATGACTTATTAAAACAAACCTTTATGAATGGAATATCCAATTTAAACTATACTTCGTTTATTAAGTCAAAAGTTCACTATTTTACTTAACTCTTAATTTAACACATGACATAACACTTTTTTTTAAAATACCCATTTCACAAATAGATATTCCTTTAATAAGTTACACTTAAAATTTCCATTTGAAAACCAAATTCTCAATTATCAAGTTTTAGTGATGTTAAAATACATTTTAACTATTTAAATCATAATTATTCATTTTTCAAGACATATCAATTTCATAAATAAAATATTTATCATAGCAAATATAACAATCAAATTTCTTTACACATTTATTCATTTAGACATCAATTAAACTATGAATTCAAGTTAAATAAACTTTATTACCAAAAGTCCAATTCAAATGTATTTTATTTTATCTATTCAAAGATACATTATTTATTATACAACATATTCATTTTAGGAAATAACCTTTATTAAACTTCCTAGGTTAGACTTAATGTAACGACCCAGAATTTTGAACGAATTAAATTGAGAATATTTAATTTATTTTAAATATTTGAACGATAATCTAATTCGAATCCCGAATTTAAATATTGAAATCGGCGATTAAATTATAAAATTTAATCGATTGAAGTTGAATAAAAATTTGAATCTTCAATTTAAAGCTAAAGAAAAATATTTCAAACGCTTAGAAAATTCGTATTGATAATTCTGAAGATAATAGAAGCTTCAGAATTGAGTTTGAAAATGATTTATTCAGTTTTGAAATTTATATCGCTCGTACCGATATTTAAAAATAGTCATTTTTCAAACAGTCTCGGAATTCGACGAAACCAGTTCCATTGGGTCCGTAATATTGAATTATTGTCGGATTTCCAATTTTGTATTTTTCGGAGTTGATATGTAACCGTACGGCGATTAAACGCCTTGAAATTTAAATTGAATTTCAATCTAAATCTAAATTTAAATTATTTAACTTTGTCAATGTCAATACACGTTATCTCCATTTAACACGCCTATAATCGTGGGAAAGATCGTGTAGGCACGTTCTCCTTGTCTCCCATACGAAGCAGTGAATCACGGGAAGAAATCGTGGAGAACATGCCATCTTCAATTCTAAATATCACGTCTCTTTCCTCTTCAGATTCAAAACTAAAGAAATCAAAATATAATGGCCGCTGTTAGAATTTAGTTCGAAAAACAAAGAACTTCCTTCAACCCAATCCCCAGTCCCAAATAAATAACGCGAGCAGATGGGTTTCGCGAGCATCGCGAGGGGGGCAGGCGCGTCGCGAGGCTGTGAGGCGCGGCGATTTAGGGCAGCGGCAAAGGCGAAGTGGAGATTCGCGTCGAGCTCGCGAGAGCAGGCGGCGGTGGCATCGGCAGCGAAGGCGGCAGTTCGACCTAGGGTTCGCCGAGAGCTTGAAGCCGTGGCAATGTAGGCGAGTCAATGGAAGGGGTCGCGATTGAGGGGTTGACCTCACTTCGATTTCGCGTGGCGTTCGACCGAAGACGTGGAGCGAGGCGATGTGAGTTTGGCGAGCAGAGTTCGCCTGGGTTTGGGCGACTGGTTCGCATGGAGGGCACTGGGCGCGAACGCGAGGTACGGTGGAAGTGTCGACGTGATGTCTGCCAATCAAGCTATGGTGACGTTCGTCGTGGAATTGGGGATCAGGATTCCATCAAGTATTGAGGTAGTTTTCTCTGAATTTTAATTAAATGGAAATTATGTAGAACAGAAAATTTGTAAAGTTAAAACAGAAAAGAATTAGTTTTAACAGGAATATATATATATATATATGCAGCTAGGATTTTGAAATATATATATATATATATGTTAAGTTTAAAACATTTTGGGCCAATGGGATTCAAACCAAAAGGGTGTGAATATTACCTATATACTTATTCTGGAAGGTATTATATACTAAAAAGAGAATTAACAGTAATAAAATTTCTGTTCATGTTATTCATAGAAAATATAAATATAAAAGTATAAAAACACATACATATTTTATTTTAAAATAAATATGTAGAAATGGAAAAAGGGATAAATAATATATATATAATAAAGATAGTTTATTTAATAAAACTTATTTAGTTATTTTTACAAAAAGGTGATTTTCTTAAAATTGATGTAAATCCAATTTGTTATCTAAAATAAATAACTAGTGATTAATTGTTTAACCAATCCAAATTTTTAATCAACTGTATATAAATTGTTTATACAAGGTCTAGAACTGTGAAGAAAACGAAAAGGAAAATGGATGGCAAATTTAAATGCTAAGGTGAGATCTTCTCACTCAGATTTAAAATGAATTGCAGTTATTATTTGTAACGACCCGTATTTTTCACGGATCGAAAAGTTCGTCAAAACTGGAATTTTTGCATTTTTAAGTCATTTCAGATTTTTGGGGAAATTTGTCTAAGTCCTAGGTCGTGGACGACCTAAGAGCTAAGTCGTGACCGAGTTAAGGACTTGCGAGTTAGTGTTAGGTCGAAGTATGTGTTAAGTCGTAGGTCGACTTAATAGTTAGGTCGTATGCGCAGAAGTGTTAGATCGTAGGAGTTGAGGCGCGCGTATCTGTTAGGTCGGAGTTGTTGGCTAAGGGTTAGGTCGGAGGCTCTGTTAAGTCGTGGGGGTTTTTAGGTCGTAGGTCGGCATATGTTAGGTCGGCAACGACTTAAGGAGATAGCCGAGTTACGACTCAGGCAGTTTTCAGCTATAAATAGGAGGGGTTGTTCTCACTTTTTGGGATCCGGATTTTGAAGCGACGAAGTGCTGCCATTTTGAGAGCTCGACTTCTACACTTCTTCACTTCTTTTCTCCACTCTAATCTAGTGCTTCCATCCATCCAAATCGAAGATCAAGGTTGAAGATTCAAGAGCTTAGATTGAAGATCTTCATCTTTTCAAGAGAGATTTCTTCGTTTGAAGTGAGATCTTGTCGGATCTAGCTTAGTTCTTCGCTGTCCAGATCTGAAGTTGTTATCTTTTGGATTGTTTAGGAGATTTGGTGAGTGGTGATTATCTCTCACACGGATCCAAAGGAGTATATCGGATTGTTGGCTCGTTTTGGTGTTAAAATAGAGATTTCCATGCATTTTCTTCATCCTATGTGTAGATCCATATAGATCCATTGTTCATGATGATGTTGCATCCACTTTATCATATGTTAACCTATGCAAGTTCATTCATCAAGTTTGTAGAGATATAATACATGTTTTCATGCTTATTGGACTTTCAACTCTTTAATTACGAAAATGCCATTATTGTTATAATTGTCTACTTAGATCATTTTTGAATGCTTGATTGCTTGGATTGATGTTTGATTTGATTGATTGTTATGAACTAGATGATTGATGACTAGATTTAGATCGAAGGTGATTCAAAAGCTAAGGGAAAGGCTCTTGAATTGGAAAAGCTGCTCGTGGCATATGTAGCGGGATGATGAAGCTCTTATGCATAGATTTGATGATGTGAAGTTGAGATGAAGCTTTGCAAGGGTGTAATGAAGCGAGGCATCATATGATGAAGACTTGGTCTAATCCAGACGGGATCATTCCAAGCATGTTGATAACTCGGTGATATGATTCGAGTTGAAGATAATGAATGGATATGAGAATAGTCGTCGAGGAGGATGACTAGGAGGCTTGGATAACATCGTTGTTGAAGGTTCTAGCATGCTCTAAGCAAGAGTACGTTTGGGCAGATTCGATAGTCCCAACGGCCAACTGTTGATGGTCGAGTACTCTGGGCAGATTCGATAGTCCTAGGCACGGGCTGCGACGACGTGCGGGAGTTATGTCTAGAACCGGGGTTTCCATTAGCCCTTGACGGACGGCTGAAAGAATGTGCCGGTCATTCAATTAACGGTGATATCGAAGCAATGATAACAGTGATAGCCAGAGTCATGGATGTTTGGTTGTATCGTCATTCGGACTCAAGAGCGGTATTTTCTGGGTGCTTATCTGATTTAGGCCTTGGTACTTGGAAAACATCGCCCTTGACTCGAGTGATAGTAGCTTTACTTTAAATTGTATGCTCTGCTATGTTTGCTTCTGCTTAGTGTGTGTCTGGGGGCTATCACTGTAGAATGAGGCTGGAGTGGGAGGGTTGTATTCCTATTCCTTTTTCCTTTATGCTCTTTTGGTTTGTTGTTAGTTAATTTACTGCTCACTAAGACTGTTGTCTGACTCAAGGCTTTATGTTTTAATTCTTATTGCCTTGGGCTGTTCGTCCGTTTTGGGACGGGCAGACTAGGTAGCAGGTGACAGGTGCTGTTCTCCTCTCACGATGCTGATATCGAAGACGAGCTGGAGGGTTGCATATTATCTTCTTATTATATGTACTGGATATTCCGCTGTTTTGTTTTCTCTGAGAGATATGTAGTGAGGCTGGATGTATTGACTATGTGGATGCTTGTATTCAACTATTATGGAGTTTTATATGATGTCATTTTGTTCTGTAAAGCTTCACTATACATATGTTCTATTGTATTTTGTCCATGCGCTGTGAGTAATACGATAGATTCTTTATGTTTTAAATCTTACCTTGACAATCGTCCATGGTCGCCTGGCACACTTTACAGCGCTCTATCTCTAGATTCGGTGCAGGGGTCATGGGCGGTCGTCACATTTGGTATCAGAGCATTGGTTAATCGATTTTACCCAACGCTCGCTGAAGTAACTACGTATGAGAGACGTAATTGTATTTTGATGGATGAATACTATATATAATATAGTAGCTTAGTAGGGTTTGAGTCCTTTATGCAGTTGTTTCTCTAGATGTTCTAATCATTCCCTTTTTATAGATATTGAGAATGAGTCGAAGAGGGAGACCAGCTGCTAGGGGAGGCCGTGCTACTGAAGAGACTGCTGATTATGCAGCCATGTTCGAAGCTATGATGACTTCGATCATGAGAAGGATACCAGTTCCGGGGGCAGCAGTTGATGTTGGAGTTCAAGTCCAAACTCCGAAACCAGTGGATTTTGCTAAGTTGTGCAAGGATTATACTGCTCTTGGAGGAAAGGTTTTCTTGGGAACAGAATCAACTATCGAAGTCCAGAGATGGATAGATGCTTGTAGAAGGATCTTTGGTGATTTGGGAATTGATGATGCAACTAAGAGGAAGTTGGCATCGAGGCAGCTTCAAGGGAGAGCTTCTGATTGGTGGAACTCTATTACCATCACTACTCCGGAAGAAGAGATTACTTGGGAGCAATTCCAAGTCAGATTTGAAGCTAAGTTCATTTCTACAGCTCAGAAGTCTGTTCTGTTCAAGAGGTTTGTGGAGCTCAAGCAAGGTGGAAGATCAGTTCTTGAGTATGTTTCTGAGTTCGAAGCTTTGTCCAAGTATGCCCGGTCGTATATTGAATCTGCTTATCAGAAGAATGAGAAGTTTGTGACCGGCTTGGATAGTTATCTTGGGAGACAGTTGGTGGATCATTTGGACGATTCATTTGAGAAGCTTGTGGAGAAAGCTCTTAGGCATGAGAGTCTGTTTCCTAAGGAAGGACCTGTTGTTGCTGTTACCAAGGGAGAATCTAAACCACAGCAGGGTGGAAACCAGAAGAGGAAGCAGCAGCAGCAGAAGGGTAAGGATGGCCAGAAGAAGCCGAAAGGCGAGGTAACTTGCTACAATTGTCAGCAGAAGGGCCATTTCTCTAAGGATTGTAAGAATCCGAAGGCACCGATGAAGTGTCACAACTGTGACAAGCCGGGACATTTCAGGAAGAATTGTCCAGAACCGAGGAAGGACAGGCAGATTGTGCAAGCCTATGCTTTGGGAGCTGTTCCGTCGTCTTCGAAAGCTCCTACTGCTGAAGAGAAGGGAAAGAGTGTGGTTGTTCAAGGTACTCTTTTCCTATGTGGTATTCCAGTTAGAGTTTTGTTTGATACTGGAGCATCGCATTCGTTTGTTTGTAATGAACTAGTAGGCCGGTTAGGTTTGGAACCGGATATTGTTGATAGGCCATTGGTTGTGACTAATCCAGTTGGGGGTTCGTCTTGTTTGTGTATGTTATGCCGTGGTCTAGTTGTGTCGAGTCATGGTTGCTCTTTTGTTTGTGATTGCTTTGTTCTGAACTTTGCGGGGTTCGGAATTATTTTGGGTATGGACTGGCTTAGGAAGTATGCGGCTAAGGTTGATTGTGAGAGGCTAGAGGTGACAGTCGAGAATGTGGAAGAGCGAAAGATTGTGATACGATGTAAGCATGAGGAAGGCGTCTTCATGAGCTTCATGTATTCGCTAGTTGTTCCACGGGATGGACTGTCTTTAGTGCCAATCGCAAATGGATTCGAGGATGTCTTTGACGAAGTCAAAGGGTTGCCGCCGCATAGAGAGATCGAGTTTCGTATAGATCTAGTTGAAGGAGCCAGACCTGTTGTGATGCCTCTTAGGCGGATGGCGCCTAGGGAACAGCAAGAGTTGAGGGTGCAAGTTGATGATCTTTTGCAGAAAGGATTCATTCGGCGTAGTGTGTCCGAGTGGGGTGCACCAGTTGTGTTTGCAACCAAGGCAGATGGATCGTTGAGATTGTGTGTAGATTATCGTGAGCTGAATAAGGTGACTAAGAAGAACAAGTATCCATTGCCGAGAATAGATGACTTGTTTGATCAGCTTCACGAGGCTAAGGTGTTTTCTCAAATGGATTTGGCAACGGGATTTCACCAGTTGAGAGTGGCTAAGGATAGTGTGCCGAAGACTGCTTTTAGGACACCATCCGGTTTCTTTGAGTGGCTGGTAATGCCGTTTGGATTGACTAACGCGCCAGCATATTTTGTGGATCTTATGAATAGAGTGTTCAGAGATCAGTTGAACAAGTTCGTACTTGTGTTCGTGGATGATATTCTGATTTATTCCAGAACGGAAGAAGAGCACAAGACGCACTTGCGTATCGTTTTGGAGATCTTGCGAAAACATCAGCTGAAGGCTAAGTTTTCGAAGTGTCACTTCTGGAAGAGTGAAGTGAGGTTCTTAGGCCATGTGATTTCTGGAAATGGAATAGCGGTTGATCCCGCTAAGGTGGCAGCAATCCAGGATTGGGTTAGACCTAAGAATGCATCTGATGTGAGAAGTTTTCTTGGATTAGCAGGATATTATCGACGGTTTATCAAAGACTTCTCCAAGATAGCTGCACCGTTAACAGGATTGACGAAAAAGAACCAAGTGTTCAGTTGGGATGCTAAGTGTGAGCAAGCTTTCAGAATCCTGAAAGAGCGATTGACTAGTGCTCCTGTTTTGACTATTCCAAGTGGGAATGATGAGATGGTGGTTTACACCGACGCATGTGGTACTGGACTTGGAGCAGTGCTGATGCAGAGAGATAAAGTGGTTGCGTATGCCAGTCGACAACTGAAGCCGCATGAAAGGAATTACCCAACTCATGATTTGGAGTTAGCGGCGATTGTATTTGCTCTGAAGATGTGGAGGCATTATCTGTTGGGAGTTCGATTCGAGTTGTTTACAGATCATAAGTCGTTGAAGTATCTTTTCTCCCAGAAGGATTTGAATCTTCGGCAGCAACGTTGGCTAGAGTTTTTGGCATCATATGATTTTGGTATAGCTTATACTCCGGGAAAAGGTAACGCAGTGGCAGATGCGTTAAGTCGAAGACATGCAGGATTGGGAGCCATGTTTTCAGAATGGAAGAGTCTCGAGTATTTAGCTGGATTCGACTTCAGGCCCAAATGCGAATTGGAACCCGAGATGCTGGCAAACTTATCAATAAGACCGACTCTTGTGGAAAGGATTGGCGAGAGTCAAAAGCGAGATGATAAGATTGTCAAGATTATCCGTGATTTGGAATCTGGCTTGGATCCAGAAAAGGATAAAGGATTCGAGGTCGATCGAGAGGGTTGGCTTCGGAAGCAAGGACGACTAGTTGTTCCCGATATAGATGAATTGAGGAGTGAAGTTTTGAGGGAAAGTCATCACTCGAAGTTGACAATTCATCCAGGTGGAAATAAGATGTATCGGGATATGAAGAGAACCTACTACTGGGAAGGTATGAAGAAAGATGTTGGAAATTTTATTTCCAAATGCATGAACTGCCAGTTGGTAAAAGCCGAACAGAAGAAGCCAAGTGGATTGCTTCAGCCATTAAAAGTTCCTACATGGAAGTGGGAGCAGATATCGATGGATTTTATCGATGGATTGCCTAGAACCAGAACAGGGAATGAAGGGATTTGGGTCATTGTAGATCGTTTGACCAAGAGTGCACGATTTATTCCTGTTCGATCGACTAGGACTGCATCAAAGTTGGCTGAGTTGTATGTTAAGTGGATAGTTCGATTCCATGGTATTCCGAAGAGTATAGTGAGCGATCGAGACCCATTGTTCACTAGTGGATTTTGGAAGAGCTTCCAGGAAGTTTTGGGAACCGAGTTGTGTTTGAGTACAGCTTATCACCCTCAAACAGATGGTCAGACTGAGAGAGTCAACCGAGTTTTGGAAGATCTCCTCAGAGCTTGTGTTTTGGATTTCGGAGGATCATGGGAAGATCACCTTCATTTGGTGGAGTTTGCGTACAACAACAGTTACCAGTCAAGCATTGGTATGGCACCATATGAGGCATTGTATGGAAGACCGTGTAACTCTCCGACATGTTGGTTGGAAACTGGAGAAAAGCTGATGCTTGGGCCAGAGATGATTCGACAGACTTCGGATTGCATAGAGATCATTCGGCAACGGATGAAGGCAGCCCAAGACCGTCAGAAAAGTTATGCCGATAAACGTCGTAAGGATTTGGAATTCGACGTTGGAGATATGGTTTTTGTGAAGATTTCTCCACTGAAGAATGTTATTCGATTCGGGAGGAAAGGAAAATTGACTCCGAGATTTGTTGGACCATTCCCGATTATCGAGCGAATTGGAAAGCTCGCTTACAGATTGGAGTTACCAGAGAAAATGTCGAGTGTGCACAATGTTTTTCACGTATCGTATCTACGGAAGTATGTGCACGACTCGAGTACGGTGGTTTCTGCTGATAGCTATGAAGACTTTGAAGTTGATCCAGTTGATAGAAGACCTCGTAAGCCACTTCGTGTTGTGGAAACCGACACGAAACAGCTTAGGAGGAAGGTAGTTAAGTTGCTCAAGATACAATGGAGTGATGATGATAACGACTGTACGTGGGAGGTGGAAGAGAGGATGAAAGCAGCTCATCCTGAACTCTTCAAGGTATGGCCCTAAGGTGTCGTCTCATCTCGCGATATTGTAACTTGTTCTAAGTTTTAGAATTCTGTACGCTAAGTTAGAATTGGATGCATGGTTTGTTGATTGCTATGGATGGTAGGCGTACAGAATAGTCTTTGATTGCTTTGTTTGCTTGGAATTTCGGGGGCGAAATTCCTAAGGGGGAGAGAATGGAACGACCCGTATTTTTCACGGATCGAAAAGTTCGTCAAAACTGGAATTTTTGCATTTTTAAGTCATTTCAGATTTTTGGGGAAATTTGTCTAAGTCCTAGGTCGTGGACGACCTAAGAGCTAAGTCGTGACCGAGTTAAGGACTTGCGAGTTAGTGTTAGGTCGAAGTATGTGTTAAGTCGTAGGTCGACTTAATAGTTAGGTCGTATGCGCAGAAGTGTTAGATCGTAGGAGTTGAGGCGCGCGTATCTGTTAGGTCGGAGTTGTTGGCTAAGGGTTAGGTCGGAGGCTCTGTTAAGTCGTGGGGGTTTTTAGGTCGTAGGTCGGCATATGTTAGGTCGGCAACGACTTAAGGAGATAGCCGAGTTACGACTCAGGCAGTTTTCAGCTATAAATAGGAGGGGTTGTTCTCACTTTTTGGGATCCGGATTTTGAAGCGACGAAGTGCTGCCATTTTGAGAGCTCGACTTCTACACTTCTTCACTTCTTTTCTCCACTCTAATCTAGTGCTTCCATCCATCCAAATCGAAGATCAAGGTTGAAGATTCAAGAGCTTAGATTGAAGATCTTCATCTTTTCAAGAGAGATTTCTTCGTTTGAAGTGAGATCTTGTCGGATCTAGCTTAGTTCTTCGCTGTCCAGATCTGAAGTTGTTATCTTTTGGATTGTTTAGGAGATTTGGTGAGTGGTGATTATCTCTCACACGGATCCAAAGGAGTATATCGGATTGTTGGCTCGTTTTGGTGTTAAAATAGAGATTTCCATGCATTTTCTTCATCCTATGTGTAGATCCATATAGATCCATTGTTCATGATGATGTTGCATCCACTTTATCATATGTTAACCTATGCAAGTTCATTCATCAAGTTTGTAGAGATATAATACATGTTTTCATGCTTATTGGACTTTCAACTCTTTAATTACGAAAATGCCATTATTGTTATAATTGTCTACTTAGATCATTTTTGAATGCTTGATTGCTTGGATTGATGTTTGATTTGATTGATTGTTATGAACTAGATGATTGATGACTAGATTTAGATCGAAGGTGATTCAAAAGCTAAGGGAAAGGCTCTTGAATTGGAAAAGCTGCTCGTGGCATATGTAGCGGGATGATGAAGCTCTTATGCATAGATTTGATGATGTGAAGTTGAGATGAAGCTTTGCAAGGGTGTAATGAAGCGAGGCATCATATGATGAAGACTTGGTCTAATCCAGACGGGATCATTCCAAGCATGTTGATAACTCGGTGATATGATTCGAGTTGAAGATAATGAATGGATATGAGAATAGTCGTCGAGGAGGATGACTAGGAGGCTTGGATAACATCGTTGTTGAAGGTTCTAGCATGCTCTAAGCAAGAGTACGTTTGGGCAGATTCGATAGTCCCAACGGCCAACTGTTGATGGTCGAGTACTCTGGGCAGATTCGATAGTCCTAGGCACGGGCTGCGACGACGTGCGGGAGTTATGTCTAGAACCGGGGTTTCCATTAGCCCTTGACGGACGGCTGAAAGAATGTGCCGGTCATTCAATTAACGGTGATATCGAAGCAATGATAACAGTGATAGCCAGAGTCATGGATGTTTGGTTGTATCGTCATTCGGACTCAAGAGCGGTATTTTCTGGGTGCTTATCTGATTTAGGCCTTGGTACTTGGAAAACATCGCCCTTGACTCGAGTGATAGTAGCTTTACTTTAAATTGTATGCTCTGCTATGTTTGCTTCTGCTTAGTGTGTGTCTGGGGGCTATCACTGTAGAATGAGGCTGGAGTGGGAGGGTTGTATTCCTATTCCTTTTTCCTTTATGCTCTTTTGGTTTGTTGTTAGTTAATTTACTGCTCACTAAGACTGTTGTCTGACTCAAGGCTTTATGTTTTAATTCTTATTGCCTTGGGCTGTTCGTCCGTTTTGGGACGGGCAGACTAGGTAGCAGGTGACAGGTGCTGTTCTCCTCTCACGATGCTGATATCGAAGACGAGCTGGAGGGTTGCATATTATCTTCTTATTATATGTACTGGATATTCCGCTGTTTTGTTTTCTCTGAGAGATATGTAGTGAGGCTGGATGTATTGACTATGTGGATGCTTGTATTCAACTATTATGGAGTTTTATATGATGTCATTTTGTTCTGTAAAGCTTCACTATACATATGTTCTATTGTATTTTGTCCATGCGCTGTGAGTAATACGATAGATTCTTTATGTTTTAAATCTTACCTTGACAATCGTCCATGGTCGCCTGGCACACTTTACAGCGCTCTATCTCTAGATTCGGTGCAGGGGTCATGGGCGGTCGTCACATTATTGATGTAATTGATTTCTATTGAATGTGCTATTAGATATAGTAGGATATATCTATATATGTAGCAATATATACATATTGGCATATGTATATATTGGATTGATGATTTCCCGCCTCGTATAGCGGATGAGACCCTATTGCGCCGTTAGTAAGCGGATTTTTATAAAAACCCATATACCGCGATATTCCACCTCGAAGTGGAATGGTATTGTGCTAACGTCTTTGGATGCAGGGAAACAGGTTGGAGGGATCCAACTGGACCCCTCACATTGATTGAAATTATTTATACTGTGATATGAATCTGTCAATGATTATATTGATGTTATTAATCATATTGATGTCTGGAAATTGTTTGAAAGCTAGAACTTAGCTGAATGGATGTTTGATATCATTGGATTCCGAAGAAAAACGAAGTTGAATTTTTGAAATAAAAATAGAAATTTCTAAGTGAATTAATTTTAGAAATTGAATAAATTTGAAGAAAAGAATTTAAAGTATAAAAAGTTAATTTTTATAATCTTATCGAATTAATTCCAGAATCAAGTGAAAATGTTAAATAAATGGATTTCGTAAAATAGTGATTATAATTTTAAGAATTTAATTTAGGAATTTGGATTTTTAAATAGATTGAAAGAAACGATTGAAATTTATTTTCTTTAAAAGGAATTTATTTAAAAAGAGATAAGTTGGAAATCCAATTAGAAATTTACTTGGTAAATTGAAATGATCTGGGAAATCGATGTAAAATGATTTCAATTTAAAGAATCCATTTAAAAACAGGATATTGAATAATTTGAAGGAAAATAAGGAATTTACTTAGTAGTGATAAATGAAGTTAGAAATCAATCTCTAATTGATTTAATATTTGGAAACGAAATTTTGAGAAATCAGTATGGGAATTTTATTTAAAGTTGAAAATAAATTTAGAAATCAATATCAAAATTGATTTGGGATTGAAGTTTTATTAATAGAATTGGAATGTATAAAAGTTGTTTATAAATCCGAAATCACTTATTTTGATAAGTAAAAATATAGAAGTTGATAAAAGAAGATTTATAAGTCGAAGTTGTTATTAAAATGGAAATAGAATTTATAAACGTGTTTATAAATTCAGAATCGATTGAATTTGATAAATTATATATAGAAGATTTTTAAAGAAGATATATTCGCGATTTTGGATAGCGAATCTTTATTGAAATAAAATGTGTAGAGATGATTGAAATTTGGTTAAGTGAATTATATTCACGATTTTGGACAGTGAATATATTCTTAAGGAAAATGGATATATTCTGGAGAAACGATATTATAAAATGAAGTAATTGTTTTAAAAGATGTTTTAAAACGTGTTAAATATCGAAATCATAGATTTCAACATTTATTGTTGAAATAGACGTTTTCGAGAAATAAGGAAATAGTGGACTATAACACTGTTGTTATAGTAAATGATTTCCGAAAGGAAATGTTTTATATAGTATTGGGATTTACATATCTATCTTAAATTTCGAATCCCTATACTAGAAATTTTGAGTCGTCGTAACGATGTTTTACGTAACATTCGTTTTGACTCAAATAGATGTTGTTAAAATAAATGATTTCCTTAAAGAATGAAATATATACTTAATTTGATTTAAGTATGCCAAATATTTTCAAGTGTTGAAAATAAAATAGATTTGTGAATTACTTATTATAAAATAAGTATGGAAATGCTTTTCCAATCTGAAACGAAGGGTTTGAAACTTTATCTTTTAAAGATAAATTGAAAAGTGAATATTTGAAATTTGTTTCCAAATGGGTAAGTGTGGAAATTTTATATCTAGTAAAGATATTTTTGAAGATGAAATAATTTGGAAAATTATTTGGAATCTGATGATGTTGCGCATCTTTATTGATAGTTAAATAACCGACTATCAATAATTACCTTGAATGGTATTTGTTGTGAATTGGATGAATTTGAATGCCACACTTATTTTTGAATAATCGCTCACTATTCGGGTTAGCCGGGAAAGGACCATGGGGTCGTATAACCCATTCCGAATATGTGATACGTCGTTATGAATTGCATTCGAAGACCGGTGTTGAAGACCGGATATTTTTGAAAACGGAAGGATTACCGTCGAGTTACTCTACATCGGCTGATCTCCGATTTAGAGGTTTTATCACCCTTAGTGACGGGAAGTCCTGACGTGATTGAAAATTATCCGGATGTGCAAGGGCTTCGTGAGAAGTGCCTTCGGTTCTGTTCGATCCCGGAACAGACTTGTATGGATTGTGTGTCTGACGTTACAATTTGAGATATAAAGCTGATTTCTTTCAAATACATATCTGTTGGTGGCGGAGAATTTATTCTCTTAGCTTAACACCCTTCTCTGAGACGTACGAGCTCAGAGGTTATGTAGTTGAAATTTATCAGCGATATATCCCAATTTGGTAACGTGGCATACTGAGTGTTGCTGTGAAATGATCAGTGTTTGATCATTTGCGATATGATCATTTGTTTGATCTTATATCTTTGTGATCATAGGTTGATCATTTTGTTTGACCCGAAGCAGGGCTTTTTGAGAAAGCGTAGCTTTGTGGACGAGACTTCGTCGAGCCTCACACCCCAGAAATGGTCGAAACAGGAAGGATGCGGCAAGGTTCTAGGGAGTAGCGCCCCTTAGTGTATGTCATTCCTTCTGGATAGAGGTGGTATCATGGTATGGAGCCCAGATACTTAACCTATGTGGTTGCTGCATTATTATCTATGTGGTTTGTTGGAAATCGGGGATCCTCGGGAAGATCGGTTACGATCGGGGGATGGCATACGTGTGTCAGTAGTTACCTATTTTTGCAGAGGTAACCCGGCCTTGTGTTGGCAGAGATCCGGTTAGGTTCTCGGGTCGTCTATTCCAGGGACGTACCCATCGTGGATAGGAAGTTCCTTAGCCTGACCATTTGTTGGAAATCCAAAGAAACAATACGAGCCGTTACGATTTCAATTGTATAACCTGTCTCCTCAGGAGACAGCTATAGCAGGCATAATATAATGGTACCTATGCTGGCTAAGATTTATATTCTACTTTCGAAATGTTTTCCACTATGCACTAATAATAATATCCAAAATGATTGATTTTGCGTAGTAAGCATCTTTGACTATCATAAGAAGAAATCTCCTCCAAGTCTCGTTTGCATTGTGTGTGTGGTGGGAGGTCTTATGGTAGTTTCATTTTCAAAAAGCATTTCGAATTGACTTTAAAAATTATCCTGTTGTTTATTTTAAAGAATAACTTTTTTACGATCTCACACCAGTCACCATGACTGACTCGGAGTTTATTGTTTCCCTTCTAAACTCTGGGTGCCCACCAATTTCCACACGGGCAGTCTAGAGTTATATTATCAGGATATTCTGGATATTCTGGAGCTTTGGAGATAAGCTGGATGACGAGACGTAGTATTTGTATCTGATAGTATTTATTCCACTGTGTATTCTGTATGAGGACAAGTTTATATAACTGTCCATTGTTGTATATTGACTCTGATGATTGATGTATGTATAAAATGATATAGTTCTTTGTTTTAAAAGACTAGTAATTATCTATTGTATATTGTTCCGCTGCGATATGTGAGATTCTGATATTGTTCTATTTCTGTTCTGTGTTGTTCTTCTTTTCTTTTTCTTTTCTTCTTCTTCTATCTTTTCTTCTGTTTTCTTTCTTTCTTAAACCCTCACTATTGGAGTTTCCGGCACTCGATTGCTCGGCAGTCGATAAAGTGAGTATCGATGTCGAATTTTCGAAAGTCGAAAATTTCGGTATGTGACACTTAAGGTTCCAAAGTAAATCAAATTTGATTATTAAGTTATTTAAATAAAATCTCTTTAAATCCCTTTTTCACTATTTACCTCTGTTAATCTTTTATAACTAAAATTTAAGTGTATAACATTTATTATAACCACTCAAATTTTATTTATAAAAATCCTTTCTATATTGTATATTATCCAATTTCATATTCAACTTCTGTGTAATTTTGGTAAGTTATATTGGAATGAAATTCTATGTTATACAAATAAAACTTTCCAATTCAATTATCTCAAGTTTGAATCATTTATCCAAATTTTTGATTTTCTTTTTATAATTGAAATTATTCTTCAAGATGAAATTTAAGAATTAATTTTCCGGTTTCCTTCAAACCAGTTAGAGATAAATAAATATATGTACATAATATGTCAAATCAATTTAAATCATATATCTATATATATTATAAATCAAATCATATTTAGAAATTCAAATAAATTAAATCTTTCAAAACAAAGCTGTAGTAAGACTACAGAACGGTCTCTTCAGTTCAAAACTCGAAAATGAACGTCGATGATGCTGCAGTCATCACCGAAATTATTTTCCAGCGACAAAGAGAAGAGCACTTAATTTTTTAAACTTTAGAATCCTTTAGAGACAAATTTTTATTCAAAAATACTTTAAATAATATCCTTTTAAAAATTTTAAACACAAGGTTTAGAATCCATCGGAAATTAAATTCTTTAAATTTCTTGTTTTAAATTCATTTCAGTTCCCAAATAAATTTATAAACAACTATTTATAAATTCATTTGTAGAACAATAAATGATAAATCAAGTATTATCATTTCAAATAATTAATTTAAATCAATTTATTAAGTTCCATAATATTTACTTATATCAAAATTTATTTCATTAAACAATTTTTTTATATATATAATATTGTGTCAGTTTGTTCTGTCAAAGTATTTTAGAAATCCTATCGATAGCGTTGATCAGACGAATCGATCGGATGCCCAAATCAACATCAACAACTCAAACGACACACTATATAAAACAAAACATAGATTTACAAGTACAATTCAAAATGTTTGGAGATATTTTGGAAACAAAACAAGATGATTAATTATCAACATATGAAGATGGATAAGCTTAGATAAATCGCGGGCAACCGTAACCGGGTCAACCGTGACTTAATGAATAAGATCAAATGTGTATTTTTTTTTTCTGGGGTAAATCTACATCTGATCTCAAAAGATAGAGTTTGGAGTAATAAAAGATATTAGCATCTAAACCAAGGATAGATATAAATCTCTGGTGAATCGATGCTAATTTGTAAAGGAGTTTCCCCTTTACCAGAAAATTAGAATATTGGCGAGACAGCCAATTCACTATAAAGATCATTCGAAGTGGAGTTATGTGATACTCCAAAATCAAAAGAAGATGAATAGTGAGGGACAAGAATGAATTTTGGAACCACAGGGAACGTTCCAAAATTCAAAGGAAATTCGAATCAAGAGGAAAAGATTCAAACTCGAACGAAAGTGATTCTGTAATGAAATCTACTCCATATGCTGAGTTTTGCTTCAAAGCCAAAGCTCTGATACCAACTGTAACGACCCAATATTTTCAACCATTCGCATCCATTATAAGTGTATAGGTAGACACTCATGCTGGAGTTGAATTGCTCAAAATACCGCGTTGTAATTAAAATTTGGAAAATCTCAGAATATACAGTAAATAAATATAATCACAGAACACAGACAAAGAGTAAAATAATTCAGCGGAAGTAAAAGAGATAGTAGTTCATGAAGCTACTATATAAATATATTAGAGTACATAAGATACAATAGAAGAAATAGAGTACAAATGAAGTATCAATAAGATAACCAAGTACAAGCTCAACAGAGCAACATAACTGAAGTAGATAGAACAAGACTAGCAGATAATCTCCAGCGATTCAAATCTCCAGAAGGTGGAAATCCAAATCTATGAATAACTCAGGCTGACCCGAGCGTAAAGCAAAACACAAAACACTCGAGTCAAGACAATATATACTTATATAATATAAACCAACTCAAGTGAACTGTAATAAGGTACAAGTAACTTAGAAGATGCTTGGGACCGCCCATCCTCTAAGGATCCGTTAAAATATCTACTATGTAGTAATATTCGCTATTATAATAGTGTCTAAATAAGTAAAGTATAATCATATAGAAAATAGCGTTAAGGGGATGGAGAACCTTAACACGGTCGGATCTTAAAATCATAATCGTAGTAAAGCTCGATATGGTAGGTGACACGGCACAACTAGGCAATGCCAGGGTAGATATACCAATTACGCATCCGGACTAGTGGTGACGCATAGCAGCCACTACCGCCCACCTCGAACAACACTCCCAATCAAGGGTGGCCACCAAATCAATCACAAGTAATAGAATGGTATCGAAGAAGTGTGTCCGATCAGAGGTGCTACCTCCTTGGTCCGTCAATCGCTCCTGTTTTAGCCACCTTATGCCAACTCACGGGAGTTGGGTCCACGTATATACCTTAGGATCGTCGCCACCATCCTACTTCATTCTGGAAACTCCACCGCGTACACAGTTGTCAAAGTGGTTTTCGGTATCGACAGAGAGTATGTCCATATCCGATCCCGGTCTCTTTAACAACCAATCGTTATTATAACCCGTGGTTATAACTTTTAAAACAATACTTTACTTCAAAATAAAATATCATTTCAAAACCATATATTTATCAAAATAAAGATTAAATCAATTCCAAACCATTTCCTTATATTTAAAATATCATATCATTTCAAAACTTCATTTCAAATCATTTCAATATATCAAAATATCATATCTTTCCAAAACTTCATTTCAAATCATTTTAATATATCAAATATCAATCTTTCCAAATCTTCATTTCAAATCATTTTAATATAATAAAATATCATATCCTTACAAAACTTCACTTCAAATCATTTTAATATAATAAAATATCCTATCAGTTCAAATCCAAATATTCAACTTTAAATACCTTTTATATTCAAAGATATCGTTTGTTTATTGTCATTTCAAATCATCTTTAAATAGTTTATATTTCAATCAAAATAATTCATTTAACCCTTTTAAAAGTGTAATTATTATACTTTTAAATCAATTATTCAATTTCCAAAGTTTCAAACCATTTTAAGTTCGTTTACTAAGTCAAAAACCCTAATTATTAAAATTTCAGCATTTCATAGCATTTAAAAACAACTGCTATAAGTTATGTTTGAAAACATTTTTAATTCAGCAAAGACAGCACTTAAAACTGCTGTTAAAACTCTGTTTTAGTTGAATTATAGTTAAAAAACAGAAAAGACAGCCTTTCAGAAGTGCTGCGGTAGTTCAGATTTCAAAACAAGGGTTAAATTTGGTTTCAGCAAAGACTGCAGACCATTATAGCATTTCCAGAGAATGCTATAATAGGCCTGAGTTCAATATTAGCCTATAAGTTCAACTACAGCAACTACAACATTCCAGAAATGCTGTAATAGCTCTTTTTACACAATTTTAGTTCAAAACAGTATCTATAGCATTTCTGAATGCTATTAAAAGTAGATTTCAGGTGTTAGTGTATTTCCAGCAATTAAATAACTTCAATTTAAAACACATAAACATTTTTAAAATCATATTTTAACATTTAAAATGTTCATTTACATATCATTTAACATGTATCTTTTTCACAATAAATTTCTTATAATTAAATCCAATTTTCAACAATTTACTTAATAAATTTAAGTGTAAAAGTTTCCAATTCTTCACATTTCAACAAATAACTTAACACTTCAAATTTAAATTACCATTTCACAAATTTAACTAAATTTCCAATTTTATTTAATTAACTTAAACCTTTAATTAAAACCAAATTTCACATTTCCAAGTCAAGTTATATTTTAAAAGATCACTTTTTAAACATTCATTTATTTAACCACTTAAATTCATAGAAAAATCAATAATACTTTAATAAATCACTTAAATTCAAATTTAATCAAATTATCATATTTACCATTTCCAAATAAAATTTAATATCCATTTTATTTATATAACTTAAAATATCATTTTTAACCAAATTCCAAATTTCCAACTTAAGTTATATTTCAAAAATCCAGTTAAACCATTCATTAATTACATTTTTAACACATAGAAAAATCATAATTTCTTTATTTTAAAACATTTCAAAATCTATTTAAATCAAATTTCATAAATTTATAATTTTTAAAATACTTAAAAATATCCAAAACACTTTATAAAATAACCACGGGCCTGTATATAATTTTCTAACTTAGGTCAAGTGATACGGATATGTATCATTTCAATCCGCAGTTAAAAAAGAAAAATCCGGGTTCTATCATTTCAAACCCGCAATCCCAAGTTAAAATAATTTAAATAAAAACCATTCAGGCCTATCATTTCAGCCCATAACGATTTTTTCCTATTCTAAAGTTCGTTCGGGTATGTATCATTTCAACCCATAGTGATTCAAGTCTTCAGGGAACTTGCAATGGTGATAACTGATATAAATAACAGAATAACATTAAATAACAGTAACATATGATATAACAGGTGTAATAATAGGTGTGAACATCATATGATAATAATATAGGCATATATAACATGATAATATATTTCTACAGATTCACAGGGTGTCAATTTACTAGTTATATAGGTACATATTGTCTGGTGAGAATAACTCACCTGTTTGTGCTGGAGATATCAAAACCAATGACACAATGGAACAAAAGCATGATGACAAGACTACGGACTTGAGTGGAGAGCAAGATCCAAAGCTACAACTCTTGTATTACAACCCAAAACATACATCAAAACAAACACAATTTCAACGCACTTGAAATGGAATAACTTTTAAACGAAAAGAGATTTGAATGTCAAATCTTTTGCCTTGCTTCCTCTATTTTTTTTTGGTCAAGGGTTGGTTTTGGCTCTGGTTTGAACAGGGAATGGCTTAGGTATGGGCATAAGAATGCATGGCCAAAGTGGTGAAGCATGGAGAAGAAGTTGCAAAGCATGAAGGTGAAGGGGCTTATGCAACATAGCATGGTTTTGGTTCACCAAAAGGGCTCGGCCATAGGAGTTTGGGCTTGGCCATTCAAGTCCAGATCTGGACAAAGGTTGGAGTGGTGTGTAAGGGTCTGGTCAGAGATGGTGGTGGTGGCCAAAAGGTGGTGGTGGTGGTGGAAAATGAAGTGGTGAAGCAAATAGTGGTCAACAACATTGCTTTTAAGGCTTAGGTTGCATTTTTGTGGAGTTTGGTCACCATGGTGGGTTTGGCCATGTCAATTTCAGATCTGTACAGAGGCTAAGATGATGTATAGTGGTGGTAGCAAGGTGGTGGTGGTGGCTAGAGGTGGTGGCCGTGGTGTATAATGAAGGGGAGGAGGTGATAAGGTGATGGCTTGCATAGTTAAGGGTTTTCAAGGCATGTTGCATAGTTTTTATAGAGTTGTTCATCATGGAGTGGTGTGGCCTGGTCAAATCAGAAGGGTAGGTGGGTGATGGTGACAAGGAGGAGGTAGTGGAGGTGGTGGCCATGGCAAGCAAGTTGTGGCCGAGAAAACAAGCTAGAGAATCAAGGCAAAACCATAGGAAAACAATGGAAAAAGAAGAGAAAACGAAGAAAAAGAAGGAGAGGCCATTACCTATTTTTGGATGAAGCCATGAGAAATGAGGAGCTGATTTGTTTTCACGTGAAAAGACGAGAAACAAAAAGTGGCGGCTACACTAGGGTTTTAGATGGCTAGGGCAAAATTTGAGGAGTTAAAGAAATGAAGGGTTTGGACAAAAAAAGGGCTTAAGTTTCAAAGTGTTTTACAACCTTTCATATTTCTTTTCTTTTTAATCTTTATATAAACAAAAATATTCAGAAAAATACTTTACAAACCGAAATCAATTAGAAATATGAGAAAACAAATAATAAATTTTGGAAAAATATAAAAAGAATGAAGAAAATTACTTAAAAATACCAAACAGTGTTCAAAATTTATAAATAAATCACTGTCAGTCTTGAAAAACTATACACTTCATTATAAAAATATTATGAAGTGAAAATTTGAATTAAAATAATTTATTTATCTTTTTCAGAATAAAATAGATAATTAAATTTGAGAAAATAGAAAAAGGATTAAAGAAAATGTTTAAAATTTACAAACAGGGCATGTAAATTTGCAAGAAAAATACTACTAACTCTGGAAAAATTCCTACCTTACTTTAAAAATATTTAAAAGCCAAAATATATTTTATATAACATAAATATACAAATTAGAATAAAATATATCAAATAAAAATGTCATTTATATAATTTTAAAAATAAAGAATATTGCTGAATAACCCAATATACACTCAATATTGAAAACAGTATAACTTTTGCAATTTAAATCCATTTTCAACGAAACGAAAAGTAGTATTCAAGTTATTAAATCTATTTTTAAAATAAAAGATAAAATTCATAAATTTCAAACTTTTAAATTTTTAAGTTAAAAGTCGAAGTTTGACTATTTGACCAAAATTCACATTTTTTGGAAATATTAAATTTAGTCATATTTGGAATTCAAATCCACATACAAAATCAAAGTTTTTATATTTACAATAACAAAATTTATTCTTTTCATAAATGAAGCTTTTAAATCTGGAAAAATCAATTTAAAATTAATTGTAAAATACAGGGTTGTTACACGAATGGTCCAAAATAGCGGGTCGTTACAATATTTGTGTGTGTATGGTTTAGTCCAGGGGTTTCACACATTAGTGCAACATCATTCAATCATCACAGATCAGAATACAGAAATATAGTTGATAAGCGGTATGAACTATAACGCTTATCTTTTCATTCACATATCACAGATATATAAATTACAGATAATATATTGCATTCATCCCAGATAAATAAACTACTTTACAGATCACAACACAAATCAGGATGTATCACAAAGCATCACAAATCAGGGATATCAAACAATTCAACCGTTCAATACAATCCAAACATCCGTTGGTAGGATCAATTTAATTATCTAATTGATTTAAACCAGATTAATTACTTATGAATAAATTACTAATCGTGGTTAATTAATCATTAATTACAAACCATTTGAATTAATTATCCTTTAATTAATTAATTAACCTTTAATCATTAATTAATTATCCTTTAATCAATTAATTAACCTTTAATTACTTAATTAACCTTTAATTACTTACATTAAGTAATTATCCTTTTCCTTAATTAACTCTTAATTAATCACATTAATTATTAAGTTTATTTAAAATAAAGGTTATATGTATCTTAAACATTTTTTAAACTTCATTTATTTAAAACAATTTTTTTCTAAAAACCTTTTAATTACTTCAAAACCTGGATAACAATTATCATTTACAAAAGAGTTGGTTTTAATAAAAAAATTTCAAATAAAACTTGATTTGTTTTAAAAAGTTAAAAACTGTTTTATACTTGATTACTCAAACCCGAGCCACACACCTATTTACCCGAGCCTAACTTCGAGTAAACCCCCAAAATACCCGATCCTTTCCCGAGCCATTCCCTCCTCCTTCTTTTTTCAAAATTGTAACGACCCGATATTTTCAACCATTCGCATCCATTATAAGTGTATAGGTAGACACTCATGCCGGAGTTGAATTGCTCAAAATACCGCGTTGTAATTAAAATTTGGCAAATCTCAGAATATACAGTAAATAAATATAATCACGGATCACAGACACAGAGTAAAATAATGCAGCGGAAGTAAAAGAAATAGTAGTTCATGAAGCTACTATGTAAATATATCAGAGTTACATAAGATACAACAGAAGAAATAGAGTACAAGAGAAGTATCAATAAGATAACCAAGTACAAGCTGAACAGAGCAACATAACTGAAGTAGATAGAAGAAGACTAGCAGATAATCTCCAGCGATTCAAATCTCCAGAAGGTGGAAATCCAAATCTGTGAATAACTCAAGCTGACCCGAGCGTAAAGCAAAACACAAAACACTCGAGTCAGGACAATATATACTTATATAATGTAAACCAACTCAAGTGAACTGTAATAAAGGTACAAGTAACTTAGAAGATGCTTGGGACCGCCCATCCTCTAAGGATCCGTTAAAATATCTACTATGTAGTAATATTCGCTATTATAATAGTGTCTAAATAAGTAAAGTATAATCATATCGAAAATAGCGTTAAGGGGATGGAGAACCTTAACGTGGTCGGATCTTAAAATCATAATCGTAGTAAAGCTCGATATGGTAGGTGACACGGCACAACTAGGCAATGCCAGGGTAGATATACCAATTACGCACACGGACTGATGGATACGCATAGCAGCCACTACCGTTCCACCTCGAACAACATTCCCAAATCGGAGGATGGCCATCTAGTCAAATCACAAGTAAGAGTATAATATCGAAGAAATGTGTCCGAGAAGAGGTGCTACCTCACTGGTCCGAGATCGCTCCTGTTTTAGCCACCTTATGCCAACTCACGGGAGTTGGGTCCACGTAACATACCTTAAGAACGTCGCCACCATCCTACTTCATTCTGGAATCTCCACCGCGTACACGGTTGTCAAAGTGGTTTTCGGTATCGACAGAGAGTATGTCCATATCCGATCCCGGTCTCTTTGCCAACCAATCGTTATTATAACCCGTGGTTATAACTTTTAAAATAGTTTATGTTTCAAATCAAAATACTTCCTTTAAACCATTTCAAAATCATATCATTTATTTCAAACTAATACATACTTCCAAACCCAAAACATATCTATTCAAAACAAATTCAAAAATATATCATTTCCATTTCAAAAACCAATTCAATAATATATCATTTCAATAAAACCGAAATTTCAAAATCACTGAATATTTCCTTTAATTTATTAAACTTGAAATCTTCCTTTAAATTATCATAGCATTTTGGTAATGTAACCTTAAGGAATCATAGCATTTTTGGAATGTAATACTTCCCAATTTAACATTTTATATAATCAAAGTATTTATATACTTACAAATTTTTAACATGGTCATTTTATCATAGCCTTATAGTTAAATAAACTTTGTTACTGTAATATCCAATTTAATGCTAAAATTCTTATGTTAAGTTAAGAGTACCTTATTAACTTACATTATCATTACAATAAAGAAACTTTATTATTTTAGTCATTAAAATATGTCATTTACATTAATTAAAACTTACATATTAAATGTACTTTTTAACTTACATTCCTATTACAGTAAAGAGCATTTATCATTTAATCAATATTACACTAATTAAACTTACATTATCGAATGTACGTTTTAATTTACGTTTTATTACAAAAGGGGCATTTATTATTTTAAATCAATATTACACAAATTAAGACTTACATGTTTCTTTCATTAATTAAGACTTTACATGTTTCTTTCAGTAGGTAAAACTTTACATATTTCTTTCATTAATTAGAACTTTACACCTTTCTTTCATAAATTAAACTTTACATATTTCTTTCATTAATTAGAACTTTACACGTTTCTTTCACAATAAATTTCTTATAATTAAATCCAATTTTCAACAATTTACTTAATAAGTTTAAGTGTAAAAGTTCCAATTCTTCACATTTCAACAAATAGACTTAACACTTCAAATTTAAATTACCATTTCACAATTTAAAAAAATTTCCAATTTTATTTAATTAACTTAAACCTTTAATTAAAACCAAATTTCACATTTCCTAGTCAAGTTATATTTTAAAAGATCACTTTTAAACATTCATTTATTTAACCACTTAAATTCATAGAAAAATCAATAATGCTTAATAATCACTTAAATTCAAATTTAATCAAATTATCATATTTACCATTTCCAAATAAAATTTAATATCCATTTTATTTATATAACTTAAATATCATTTTTAACCAAAATTCCAAATTTCCAACTTAAATTATATTTCAAAAATCGAGTTAAACCATTCATTAATTACATTTTTAACACATAGAAAAATCATAATTTCTTTAATTCAAAATATTTCAAAATCTGTTTAAATCAAATTTCATAAATTTATATTTTTAAAATACTTAAAAATATTCAAAACACTTTATAAAATAACCACGGGCGTGTATATAATTTTCTAACCTAGGTCAAGTGATACGGATATGTATCATTTCAATCCGCAGTTAAAAAAGAAAAATCCGTGTTCTATCATTTCAAACCCGCAATCCCAAGTTAAAATAATTTAAATAAAAATCATTCAGGCCTATCATTTCAGCCCATAACGATTTTTCCCTATTCTAAAGTCCGTTCGGGTATGTATCATTTCAACCCATAGTGATTCTAATCTATAGGGAACTTGCAATGGTGATAACAGATATAAATAACAGAATAACATTAAATAATAGTAACATATGATATAATAAGTGTAATAACAGGTGTGAACATCATATGATAATAATATAAACATATATAACATGATGATATACATTACAGATTCAAATGGTGTTGGTTTATCAGTTATATAGGTACATATTGTCTGGTGAGAACAACTCACCTGTTTGTGCTGGAGACATCAAAACCAATGACACAATGGAACAAAAGCACGATGACAAGACTACGGACTTGAGTGGGGAGCAAGATCCAAAGCTACAACTCTTGTATTACAACCCAAAACATACATCAAAACAAACACAATTTCAACGCACTTGAAATGGAATAACTTTTAAACGAAAAGAGATTTGAATGTCAAATCTTTTGCCTTGCTTTCTCTATCCTTTTTCATGGCCTAGGGAATGTTTTGGTTCAGGTTTGGACTTGGTTTGGGTCTGGTTTGGACCAAGGGATGCACAGCTACAAGCTAGAGATGATGGGGAAGTTACAACATAGGCATGTGAAGAGTTTTATGCAATATGGTGGAGTTTTGGTTCATCTTTGGCTCGGTCTACAAGGTCCTAGGCTTGGCCATGACTTGCTACAGGTCTGGACAGAGGAGATGGTGATGTGTAGTGGTGGTAGCAAGGTGGTGGTGGCGGGTAGACGTGGTGTCCAAGGTGGTGGGCGAAGGTATGTTGCAACTAGTGGTGGCTATGCATTCTTTTAAGGGATTTGTGCAAGGTTTTGTGTGGTTTTTAGTCAAAAGGAGTGCATGGCCTGTCATGGTCAGAGGAGGAGGGGGTTTGGTCGTGGATGGTGTGGGGAAGGAAGTGGTGGTGGTCGGTGGAGAAGATGGTGGAGGTGTTAGACCAAGCAAAGCAAGAGAAACATGGCAAAAATCATTGAAAATGAAGAGAAAAGAAGAAAAAGAAGGAGAGGCCATTACCTATTTTTGGATGAAGCCATGAGAAATGAGGAGCTGATTTGTTTTCACGTGAAAAGATGAGAAACAAAAAGTGGCGGCTACACTAGGGTTTTAGATGGCAAGGGCAAAATTTGAGGAGTTAAAGAAAATGAAGGGTTTGGACAAAAAAGGGCTTAAGTTTCAAAGTGTTTTACAACCTTTCATATTTCTTTTCTTTTTAATCTTTATATAAACAAAAATATTCAGAAAAATAATTTACAAACCGAAATCAATTATAAATATGAGAAAACAAATAATAAATTTTGGAAAAATATAAAAAGAATGAAGAAAATTACTTAAAAATACTAAACAGTGTTCAAAAATTATAAATAAATCACTGTCAGTCTTGAAAAACTATACACTTCATTATAAAAATATTATGAAGTGAAAATTTGTATTAAAATAATTTATTTATCATTTTCAAAATAAAATAGATAATTAAATTGGAGAAAATAGAAAAGGATTAAAGAAAAATGTTTAAAATTTACAAACAGGGCATGGAAATTTGCAAGAAAAATACTACTAACTCTGGAAAAATTCCTACCTTACTTTAAAAATATTTAGAACCCAAAATATATTTTATATAACATAAATTTACAAATTAGAATAAAATATATCAAATAAAAATGTCATTTATATAATTTTAAAATAAAGAATATTGCTGAATAACCCAATATACACACAATATTGAAAATAGTATAACTTTTGCAATTTAAATCCGTTTGCAACGAAACGAAAAGCAGTATTCAAGTTATTAAATCTATTTTTATAATAAAATATAAAATTCTTCAATTTCAAACTTTTAAAATTTCAAGTTAAAAGTCGAAGTTTGACTATTTGACCAAAATTCACATTTTCTAGAAATATTAAATTTAGTCATATTTGGAATTCAAATCCACATACAAAATCAAAGTTTTTTTATATTTACAATAACAACATTTATTCTTTTCATAAATAAAGCTCTTAAATTTGGAAAAATCAAATTAAAATTAATTGTAAAATACAAGGTTGTTACACTCTCCCCCACTCAAAACTTTTCGTCCCCGAAAAGGAACGAGGTACGGGAAAGCACCTAAAAAGATAGAATGAATAGAATTAAGACAAGATGACAAGAAGATTTAAATTACACCTGATAACTATTGTTATAGGTAAGTTTAACAAGATGGAGGTGATCAAATCAAGAATACAAGCACGAAAAAGATCCTCTAGAGTCTGAATCTCCCTTTTCACTTGACCGACGGTCTATGAATGGAAAAACAGTGTTCAGATCTAGATGAGTAACAAAGATTATCAAAGATTACAGAAAGATTTCTAAACAGACTGGTATAAGCAATAGTCTTCCCATTCTGTAACAAGATAAGAGAAATAAGGACAAGCAAAAGATAGTTTGAAAAAACAAAGTAAGATAATAAATTTGAAACCATAATGCTTTGAAATCATAACAATTTAGGGATGTTTATCATTTGGAAATCATACTACTAAAATCACAACACTTTGGAAATGTTATTCTTTAAAAAAAACATAATACTTTGAAAATCATAACACCTTTTAAAAATAATCTTCATTTAAACCATTTAAATCCAATGTCAAATAATATTCATTTTAAAGTTGTAACATTTCTAAGTTCATTCAATTATAAAAATTTCCAAAACATTGTCTTTTCAAAATAGTAGCACTTATAAAATGCTACAGTAGATATATTAGTATTTCAAATCAGTTTTATTCCAGAAATATTCATTTGGATATCATTTGACTTATGACTTATTAAAACAAACTTTTATGAATGGAATATCCAAATTAAACTATACTTCATTTATTAAGTTAAAAGTTCACTATTTTAGTTAGCTCTTAATTTAACACATAACCTAACACTTTATTTAAAATACCCATTTCACAAATAGATATTCCTTTAATAAGTTACACTTAAAATTCCATTTGAAAACCAAATTCTCAATTATCAAGTTTTAGTGATGTTAAAATACATTTTAACTATTTAAATCATAATTATTCAATTTCCAAGACATATCTATTTCATAAATAAAACATTTATATAGCAAATATAACAATCAAATTTCTTTACACGTTTATTCATTTAGACATCAATTAAACTATGAATTCAAGTTAAATAAACTTTATTACCAAAAGTCCAATTCAAATGTATTTTATTTTATCTATTCAAAGATACATTATTTATTATACAACATATTCATTTCAGGAAATAACCTTTATTAAAATTCCTAGGTTAGACTGAAGGTTCCATATTAAATCAATTTGATTATTAAGTTATTTAAATAAAATCTCTTTAAATTCCTTTTTCACTATTTACCTCTGTTAATCTTTTATAACTAAAATTTAAGTGTATAAAATCCTTTTTATATTGTATATTATCCAATTACATTGTTAACTTCTAAAAAAAATTTAAGGTAAGTTATATTTGAATGCAATTGTAATATACAAATAAAACTATCCAATTCAATTATCTCAAGTTTGAATCATTTATCCAAAATTTTGATTTTTCTTTTTATAATTGAAATTATTCTTTAAGAAAAAAAATGTAAGAATTAAATTTCCGATTTCCTTCAAACCATTTAGAGATAAATAAATATATGTACATAATATGTCAAAGCAATTTAAATCATTTATCTATATATATTATAAATCAAATCCTATTTAGAAATTCAAATAAATTAAATCTTTCAAAACAAAGCTGTAGTAAGACTACAGAACGGTCTCTTCAGTTCAAAACTCGAAAATGAATGTCGATGATGCTGCAGTCATCACCGAAATTATTTTCCAGCGACAAAGAGAAGAGCACTAAATTTTTAAACTTTAAAATCCTTCAGAGACAAATTTTTATTCAAAAAATACTTTAAATAATATCCTTTCAAAAATTTTAAACACAAAGTTTGAAATCCATCGGAAATTAAATTCTTTAAATTTCTTATTTTAAATTCATTTCAGTTCCCAAATAAATTTATAAACAACTATTTATAAATTCATTTGTAGAACAATAAATGATAAATCAAGTATTATCATTTCAAATTATCAATTTAAATCAATTTATTAAGTTCCATAAAATTATATATCCAAATTTATTTTATTAACCAATTTTTTTTTTATAATATTGTGTCAGTTTGTTCTGTCAAAGTGCTTTAGAAATCCTATCGATAGCGTTTATCAGACGAATCGATCGGAAGCCCAAATCAACATCAACAACTCAAATAACACAATATATAAAGCAAACTTAGATTTACAAGTACAATTCAAAATGTTTGGGGATATTTTGGAAACAAAACAAGATGATTAATTAATAAAATATGAAGATGGATAAGCTTAGATAAATCGCGAGCAACCTTAACCGGGTCAACCGTGACTTAATGAATATGATCAAATGTGGACATTTCTGGGGTAAATCTACATCCGATCTCAAGAGATAGAGTTTGGAATAACAAAAGATATTAGCATCTAAACCAAGGATAAATATAAATCTCTGGTTAATCGATGCTGATTGTAAAGGATTTTCACCCCTTTACAAGAAAATTAGAATATTGGCGAGACCGCCAATTTACTATAAAGATCATTCGAAGTGGAGTTATGTGATACTCCAAAATCAAAAGAAGATGAATAGTGAGGGACAAGAATGAATTTTGGAACCGTAGGGAACGTTCCAAAAATTCAAAGGAAATTCGAATCAAGAGGAAAAGATTCAAACTCGAACGAAAGTGATTCTGTAAATAAATCTACTCCATATGCTGAGTTTTGCCTCAAAACCAAAGCTCTGATACCAACTGTAACGACCCGATATTTTCAACCATTCGCATCCATTATAAGTGTATAGGTAGACACTCATGCCGGAGATGAATTGCTCAAAATACCGCATTGTAATTAAAATTTGGCAAATCTCAGAATATACAGTAAATAAATATAATCACAGATCACAGACACAGAGTAAAATAATGCAGCAGAAGTAAAAGAAATAGTAGTTCATGAAGCTACTATGTAAATATATCAGAGTTACATAAGATACAACAGAAGAAATAGAGTACAACAGAAGTATCAATAAGATAACCAAGTGCAAGCTGAACAGAGCAACATAACTGAAGTAGATAGAAGAAGACTAGCAGATAATCTCCAGCGATTCAAATCTCCAGAAGGTGGAAATCCAAATCTGTGAATAACTCAGGCTGACTCGAGCGTAAAGCAAAACACAAAACACTCGAGTCAGGACAATATATACTTATATAATGTAAACCAACTCAAGTGAACTGTAATAAAGGTACAAGTAACTTAGAAGATGCTTGGGACCGCCCATCCTCTAAGGATCCGTTAAAATATCTACTATGTAGTAATATTCGCTATTATAATAGTGTCTAAATAAGTAAAGTATAATCATATCGGAAAATAGCGTTAAGGGGATGGAGAACCTTAACGCGGTCGGATCTTAAAATCATAATCGTAGTAAAGCTCGATATGGTAGGTGACACGGCACAACTAGGCAATGCCAGGGTAGATATACCAATTACGCACACGGACTGATGGATACGCATAGCAGCCACTACCGTTCCACCTCGAACAACATTCCCAAATCGGAGGATGGCCATCTAGTCAAATCACAAGTAAGAGTATAATATCGAAGAAATGTGTCCGAGAAGAGGTGCTACCTCACTGGTCCGAGATCGCTCCTGTTTTAGCCACCTTATGCCAACTCACGGGAGTTGGGTCCACGTAACATACCTTAAGAACGTCGCCACCATCCTACTTCATTCTGGAATCTCCACCGCGTACACGGTTGTCAAAGTGGTTTTCGGTATCGACAGAGAGTATGTCCATATCCGATCCCGGTCTCTTTGCCAACCAATCATTATTATAACCCGTGGTTATAACTTTTAAAATAGTTTATGTTTCAAATCAAAATACATCCTTTAAACCATTTCAAAATCATATCATTTATTTCAAACTAATACATACTTCCAAACCCAAAACATATCTATTCAAAACCAATTCAAAAATATATCATTTCCATTTCAAAAACCAATTCAATAATATATCATTTCAATAAAACCCAAATTTCAAAATCACTGAATATTTCCTTTAATTTATTAAACTTGAAATCTTCCTTTAAATTATCATAGCATTTTGGTAATGTAACCTTAAGGAATCATAGCATTTTTGGAATGTAATACTTCCCAATTTAACATTTTATATAATCAAAGTATTTATATACTTACAAATTTTTAACATGGTCATTTTATCATAGCCTTATAGTTAAATAAACTTTGTTACTGTAATATCCAATTTAATGCTAAAATTCTTATGTTAAGTTAAGAGTACCTTATTAACTTACATTATCATTACAATAAAGAAACTTTATTATTTTAGTCATTAAAATATGTCATTTACATTAATTAAAACTTACATATTAAATGTACTTTTTAACTTACATTCCTATTACAGTAAAGAGCATTTATTATTTAATCAATATTACACTAATTAAACTTACATTATCGAATGTACGTTTTAATTTACGTTTTATTACAAAAGGGGCATTTATTATTTTAAATCAATATTACACAAATTAAGACTTACATGTTTCTTTCATTAATTAAGACTTTACATGTTTCTTTCAGTAGGTAAAACTTTACATATTTCTTTCATTAATTAGAACTTTACACCTTTCTTTCATAAATTAAACTTTACATATATCTTTCATTAATTAGAACTTTACACGTTTCTTTCACAATAAATTTCTTATAATTAAATCCAATTTTCAACAATTTACTTAATAAGTTTAAGTGTAAAAGTTCCAATTCTTCACATTTCAACAAATAGACTTAACACTTCAAATTTAAATTACCATTTCACAATTTAACAAAATTTCCAATTTTATTTAATTAACTTAAACCTTTAATTAAAACCAAATTTCACATTTCCTAGTCAAGTTATATTTTAAAAGATCACTTTTAAACATTCATTTATTTAACCACTTAAATTCATAGAAAAATCAATAATACTTAATAATCACTTAAATTCAAATTTAATCAAATTATCATATTTACCATTTCCAAATAAAATTTAATATCCATTTTATTTATATAACTTAAATATCATTTTTAACCAAAATTCCAAATTTCCAACTTAAGTTATATTTCAAAAATCCAGTTAAACCATTCATTAATTACATTTTTAACACATAGAAAAATCATAATTTCTTTAATTCAAAATATTTCAAAATCTGTTTAAATCAAATTTCATAAATTTATATTTTTAAAATACTTAAAAATATTCAAAACACTTTATAAAATAACCACGGGCGTGTATATAATTTTCTAACCTAGGTCAAGTGATACGGATATGTATCATTTCAATCCGCAGTTAAAAAAGAAAAATCCGGGTTCTATCATTTCAAACCCGCAATCCCAAGTTAAAATAATTTAAATAAAAATCATTCAGGCCTATCATTTCAGCCCATAACGATTTTTCCCTATTCTAAAGTCCGTTCGGGTATGTATCATATCAACCCATAGTGATTCTAATCTATAGGGAACTTGCAATGGTGATAACAGATATAAATAACAGAATAACATTAAATAATAGTAACATATGATATAATAAGTGTAATAACAGGTGTGAACATCATATGATAATAATATAAACATATATAACATGATGATATACATTACAGATTCAAATGGTGTCGGTTTATCAGTTATATAGGTACATATTGTCTGGTGAGAACAACTCACCTGTTTGTGCTGGAGATATCAAAACCAATGACACAATGAAACAAAAGCACGATGACAAGACTACGGACTTGAGTGGAGAGCAAGATCCAAAGCTACAACTCTTGTATTACAACCCAAAACATACATCAAAACAAACACAATTTCAACGCACTTGAAATGGAATAACTTTTAAACGAAAAGAGATTTGAATGTCAAATCTTTTGCCTTGCTTTCTCTATCCTTTTGCATGGCCTAGGGAATGTTTTGGTTCAGGTTTGGACATGGTTTGGGTCTGGTTTGGACCAAGGGATGCACGGCTACAAGCTAGAGATGATGGGGAAGTTACAACATAGGCATGTGAAGAGTTTTATGCAATATGGTGGAGTTTTGGTTCATCTTTGGCTCGGTCTACAAGGTCCTAGGCTTGGCCATGACTTGCTACAGGTCTGGACAGAGTAGATGGTGATGTGTAGTGGTGGTAGCAAGGTGGTGGTGGCGGGTAGAGGTGGTGTCCAAGGTGGTGGGCGAAGGTATGTTGCAACTAGTGGTGGCTATGCATTCTTTTAAGGGATTTGTGCAAGGTTTTGTGTGGTTTTTAGTCAAAAGGAGTGCATGGCCTGTCATGGTCAGAGGAGGAGGGGGTTTGGTCGTGGATGGTGTGGGGAAGGAAGTGGTGGTGGTCGGTGGAGGAGATGGTGGAGGTGTTAGACCAAGCAAAGCAAGAGAAACATGGCAAAAATCATTGAAAATGAAGAGAAAAGAAGAAAAAGAAGGAGAGGCCATTACCTATTTTTGGATGAAGCCACGAGAAATGAGGAGCTGATTTGTTTTCACGTGAAAAGATGAGAAACAAAAAGTGGCGGCTACACTAAGGTTTTAGATGGCTAGGGCAAAATTTGAGGAGTTAAAGAAAATGAAGGGTTTGGACAAAAAAGGGCTTAAGTTTCAAAGTGTTTTACAACCTTTCATATTTCTTTTCTTTTTAATCTTTATATAAACAAAAATATTCAGAAAAATAATTTACAAACCGAAATCAATTATAAATATGAGAAAACAAATAATAAATTTTGGAAAAATATAAAAAGAATGAAGAAAATTACTTAAAAATACCAAACAGTGTTCAAAAATTATAAATAAATCACTGTCAGTCTTGAAAAACTATACACTTCATTATAAAAATATTATGAAGTGAAAATTTGAATTAAAATAATTTATTTATCATTTTCAAATAAAATAGATAATTAAATTGGAGAAAATAGAAAAGGATTAAAGAAAAATGTTTAAAATTTACAAACAGGGCATGGAAATTTGCAAGAAAAATACTACTAACTCTGGAAAAATTCCTACCTTACTTTAAAAATATTTAAAAGCCAAAATATATTTTATATAACATAAATTTACAAATTAGAATAAAATATATCAAATAAAAATGTCATTTATATAATTTTAAAATAAAGAATATTGCTGAATAACCCAATATACACACAATATTGAAAATAGTATAACTTTTGCAATTTAAATCCGTTTGCAACGAAACGAAAAGCAGTATTCAAGTTATTAAATCTATTTTTATAATAAAATATAAAATTCATAAATTTCAAACTTTTAAAATTTCAAGTTAAAAGTCGAAGTTTGACTATTTGACCAAAATTCACATTTTCTAGAAATATTAAATTTAGTCATATTTGGAATTCAAATCCACATACAAAATCAAAGTTTTTTTATATTTACAATAACAACATTTATTCCTTTCATAAATAAAGCTCTTAAATTTGGAAAAATCAAATTAAAATTAATTGTAAAATACAGGGTTGTTACAAAAATTTAGTTAGTTTAAATTTTAAACCTGGAAACAAGATTTAACTCTAACGTAAAACACGAAGATGAACCCGAGCAAAAATGATTTCCCCCGAGTTTCCCTTCGAGCCAACTTCCATCCCCAACAATGACACGTCCAGCCTCGCCGTGCACGTGCACCATCGACCCCGGCGATTCCGACCATCCACGCTACCTCCGGCATGTCACTAATTGTCTCCACTACGATTCTGACCATCAAAATTCCATCACAACCCTGAAGTCAAAATCGAGAAAACTCGACAAAACCTGAAACCAGAAACCATCGCCTAAACCCCTCTAGACTCGACGATGCCGACCAGACCATGAACCTCCGCCCCCAGGTTCGCCGACCAACCCTTCATCTTTTCCCCCCGCTCCTATGAACTCCGGCGCTCTGGTAAAGGTGCAGCAACCCAATTCCCAACTTCGACCAAACCTAGGACTTAAACCCTATTCCAGCGTCATCTGGCCACCACGTTGCTCGAGAATTTCTCTGAGCATTTTAGCCGAGACCACTGACCCCCAAACTTGCTTCAGCAATGATCCTTACCACCATAACCTCGCCGATCATCACACAAAGCTCAAAACCCAAATCGCGTTCAACTCACGATTCCTCTCGATTTACACCCTTAGAAATCATGATTTCAATTTTAAAATTCATAGTTTTTTAAAGCAAACCAGATTATATTCATGAAACATTTAATTATTGAAATAGAATTTTTTTGATATAATTAAGTTTTTCTATAATTTACCTTCCAGTGGAAAACTACCTACAAATCTTACTTGAAACAATTTTTAAGTCAAAAAACTTGCTTTTTCAAACATACTTTGTTTATACAACATAACCTAAAGAAGATCAGGGAAAAATAAATTTATTTTTGATCTTATTTTGAAGCCTGTAAATGAAGAACAAAGCAGATATATTTGTTCACAGACATGCACACAATATATATAAACATGCATTCACATTTATATTCATATAAACACTTATCACAACTTACTTCAAGTATTTACTGCATGCTTCAAGATTTTAAACAGATTTAAACTATAAAAAGGTTAGTTTACTCACCGTGTTTCAAGAGAAAAAGAACAAAGCCTGATTCTTGCAAGGTGAAGCTTCTTTTGATCTCTGGATTCCATTGATTTGAGTTTGTGTTGTTGTTTTAAGTTGAATTTGGTTTAAATTCTGAATGATATGTATCTCAGATTTTCACAGTTTAGAATAAACGAACTAAAATGAGGAGTTGATAGTTATGAAACAAATTATAGATTGATGTATGAAAGAAGTTTTACTGTGTGATATAATTTTTGTTTGTACACTTAAGCAGATATTTTTCTCATTACTTGGTGGCTGAGATGATATTGCGGTGTACTAATGCTTCATGCATTAATTATCTTGTACTATATGCTTATCCTTGTTCATACTTATCCTCTTGTTTGAACCGAGTTCTTCTTTTCCTGTTGCAAGTACATTTATATATGTTTTGTTTAATTGTGTACATCTATTCCTTTTACAGGTTGATTCACAAATCTACATACTTATCGATACACATATATTTGAATGTATTTTGACTACCTTCTTTTGCAAGCCAATACTTGAATATATATTTCTTACTTTGTTTATTAACTAGGCTGAAAAAAATCTATTTTGTGTACTAAAGATTATGGCAATAATTAACTTGTTTTTTTTTTGTTTATTCATACTTATCCACTTTTATACGGCATGTACATGTATGAGATAATTGTTGTTTGTTTGTTTCATTCTTGAATTATACTTTGTAATATTACTTGATAATATAAATAAATTTCTATTTTAAATTTGTTGTTAGATTTTAGTTAAGTGTTAACTTTGTATTTTATAGTTTACCCTTTTATATATTTATTTCTAGCTTAAATTATTATTATTAATTTTACTTTAATATTTATTGTCTTGTATTTCTCTATATATATTTATTTTATAAATTCAAATCATTATTAACCATCAATTCTAAGTTTAAATCATTTATTTATTTCCTTGTATCCAAAGTCTATATTTTTATATTTATCTCTAACTCGTTTATTTAAGATTTAAATTCAAATTTACTTATATATGACCATATACATATATATTCACATATATACATATATATACAATATTTAAATTTTAAATGATTTAACATAGAATTTATTTGAATTCGGGGAAACTTGCATCAATTTATAAATTAATTCCACAATTCAATTCAAAAATGAAATTAATTATCACTTTAAATTTAATTAAATCTGGGGTCGTTACAATGTCTATATATACATTAGTTTATAAAAGTTACAGTATTATATTTATGCTATTAGTATGTAAGTATATATATAGTTTATGAAAGTTGTATATACTCTGTTGGTATAGTTTTATATTGATATATATGTTTGCATTGAGAAAATAACCGTGCTTGCTGTATATCATACTAGAAGGGAAATATAAATATAGTTTTAAACCAAAAGTTTCAGTTGTATGAGTATATATTTGAACTGTTTTACATTTGCCTTATATATAAACAGAGTTGGGTCAGTTTATATATATATTGCATAAGTTTGTCTATTATCTATTTTAGTTTATATATATCTTCCTATACATGTGTATATTTTGGGTTTCCTATTTCAGCTTTTCAAACTTACAATTTATATATACTACTTATTTATTTCCTCTGCATATATATGGATATTGCAGCTTTAAGGTATATATTACATTATGTGTGTATATATATATATGTATTGTTATAAGTGTTGTCAAAAATATATATATATTTGTTGTACATATATATATATATGTTTACAAACATGCCAGTCTATGTATGTTATGATAATAATATATACTATTGGATTTATATATATATATATATATATATCATTTTGTTTCAAAACCATTTTATACGTATGTGTTTAAGATTTTTTTTTGTAATGGTTTTAAGTATAATATATATATCCTTGATCCTTAATGCTTGAGTTTTAAGAATATTAATTTGAAATTTTATATATAGGAATTTTATTTGTGTTTGATTTTATTATATGTGTTTTAATTTAAACAATGGATTTTGAAATAAATATATATTAAAATATTAAATATGTTTGAATTTAGAATATTATTATATATATATAGTTATATTTAGTTATATATATAAGTTCACTTATACCATTGATCTTCATCAATCCAGTTTTGATTTGATTTCGTCAATTCCAATTTATCAGCTTTGTTCGTCGAATTCGTACCAATCTTGTTTTTCTTTGGAATTCGTGCTTGGATTCGTAACTCATCTTGTTCTCGTATTTCTCTAGCCTCGAAAGGCGAGCAATCATTCACGATTAACGTTCTTATATTTATTAAATTTGATTTCAATTGAAACGACAATTGAAATATGCTACTATTAGTTATTTACATTGTTATATATGCTATTATCTGTATCTATTCACCTATGACATCTGACACCATTATATGTTATTTATATCGATGATATATGCCAGTTATTGATATGTTATATTATAATCATCACTGTTCTCTGTAACGACCCACTATTTTGGACCATTCAAATCGACAATAATCCACATATGTCCGACTTGAATAATTCAAAATAACAGATTGTAATAAAATTTGGAGCAAATAAAATCAAACACAGAATCACAGACATAGAATATCAGAATAACTCACAGCGGAGATAAATACCATAGTCGTTCATGAAGCTACTATATACTAACTCTCAAAAACATATACAAAATGTCATAGTCAAAATAGATACAATAGAAGTTAGGATACATAAATCAATAATACAGAGATGATACCGAATAGTAAATAACTGGATTAGAAGATAAGAAATAACAGATGGACAGATAAGCTCCAGCAAATCTATAGCTCCAGAAGATAAATTCCATAGCTGTGATTCTCAGGCTGACCCGAGCGTAAAGCAAAACACAAAACACTCGAGTCAGGACATATATACTTATACAATGTAAACCAACTCAAGTGAACTGTAATAGCAATGCATAATAACTTAAAGGATGCTTAGGATCGCCCATCCTTTAAGGATCCATAAAACCATCAATTAAACAGTAATATCAATATCACAGAAATGTCCATGTCAAAATAAACCATGCAACTAACAATGTTAATGTGCATCACAACCATCATCATGAAATCAAATGACATACAGAGAAGTATACCCGTGGTTATGGTATTTCAAAATAATATTTTATATTTCAAAAATATAATATCATTTCAAATCGAAATCTTTATCAAAATAAAGATTAAATCATTTACAAACCATCTCAATATATTACAATATCATATCCTTTCAAAACTTCCTTTCTAATCATTATTTGAATTCAAATTCAATTATCAAATTTAATACCCTTTAAAATTCTAAAATATCATTCATTTATTATCTTATCAAAATCACCCTTTAAAATAGTTTTCCATTTAAATTAATTCATTTAACCATTTAAAAGTGAAGTTATTACTCTTTCAAGTCAAGTATTCAATTTCCAAAGTTTCAAATCATTCTGAGTTCATTTACTAGGTCAAAATCCATAAACATTGAAAATTTCAGCCTTTCACAGCATTTAGAAGAAGCTGTTATAAGTTATATTTGAAAACATTTATTTCAGCAAAGACAGCACTTTAAAGCTGCTGTTATATCTCATTTTAGTTGAAATTTAGTTTAAAACGGCAAAGACATCATTTCCAGAAATACTGTAATAGCTCAGGTTCAAAAACAAGGGTTTTACTTAATTTCAGCAAAGACAGCAGGCAGCTATAGCAGTTTACAGAACTGCTGTAATAGCCCTTTATTAAGTTCTTTAGCCTTTACATTTACTACAGCAACTACAGAATTTCAGAAATGCTATAATAGCCTCTTTTACTAAGTTTTAGTTAAGTTCTGAAAACCATAGCATTTCTGAATGCTATTAAAAGTCATTTACAAATTTTAGTGTATTTCCAGTCAATAAAAAAATTCATTTTAAACCCTTTTAACATTATAAAATCTTGTTTTAACATTTAAAAATGTTTATATAATATATCATTTAACACATGATTTTTATTAAATAAATCCGTTATAGTTAAATAAAATTTCAATGAATTGTTTAACAAATTCAAGTGTAAATTTCTTTTCTTCACATTTTCAATAAATAAACTTAACACTTAAATTTTATTTCCATTTCACAAATTAAATAAATTTTCAATTTTATTTAATTACCTTAAACCTTTAATAAAAACCAAATTCACATTTCAAGTCAAGTTATATTTTAAAATTACACTTTTAAGCATTCATTTATTTAACCATTTTAATACATAGAAAAAAAATCAATAATACTTCATTAAATCATTTAAATTCAAATCTAAAACAATTTATCATATTTACCGTTTTCCAAATATAATTAAATTTCCATTTTATTTATATTACTTGAATATCATTTTAAAACCAAAATTCCAAATTTCCAAACTTAAGTTATATTTCAAAAATTCACTTTTCCCATTCATTTAAATTACATTTTTAACTTCTAGAAAAATCCAAATTTCTTTATTTAAACATTAAAATCAAATTTAAATCAAATTTTCATAATTTACACTTTTGAAAATTTTTAAAATATTCAAAATACTTTATAAAAATAACCACGGGCCTGTATATAGTTTTCTAACCTAGGTCAATTGATACGGATATGTATCATTTCAATCCGTAGTTTAAAAAGCAAAAATCCGGGTTCTATCATTTCAAACCCGCAATCCCAAGTTAAAATAAAATAAACAAAAACCGTTCAGGCCTATCATTTCTGCCCATAATGATTTTCCCTATACTAAAGTCCGTTCGGGTATGTATCATTTCAACCCATAGTGAATCTATCTACAGGGAACTTGCAGTGTGATAAACAGATATAAAATGAACAGTATACAATATATAACAGTAACATATGAGATGACAAGTAAATTACCAGGTTTAACATCATATAAATAAATCATCACAGATAGTTATAACATCATATAAAATTCTACACATTCAATTGTTGTCGTTTCACAATTGCATAAGTATAAATGTCTAGTGAGATTTACTCACCTCTTTTGCTGGAGATGCAAGTTCAAATGACACAACACAAACCAGAACACAATGACAAAGCTATGAACTTGAGTGGAGAGCGAGATCCAAGTTATAGATCTTGTGTTACAACCCAAAACAAAACCAAAATAATAGTTAAAAATCAATACGATTGAATTTGAATAACTTTGAAACAAAAAGCAGTTTGAATTAATACGAAACTTTTTGCCTTGCTTTCTGTACTTGTTTGCATGGCCTAGGGGATCAATTAGGTCAGGTTTGTACTTGGTTTGGATCAGGTATGGGTCTGGAAAAGGTAAGGCTACAAGGTAGAACATGATGGAGGAAGTTACAACATAGGGATGTGAAGGGGTTTAGGCTAAAACATGGTTTTTGGTAACCAAAAGGGCTCGGTCATGGGGTTATATGCTTGGCCAGTCAAGCTCAGGTCTGGACAGAGGTTGGAGTGGTGTGGGGAGTTTTGCTCAAGGGGAGGCCATGGCACTTTCAGGTCAGTGGAGAATGATGGTTTGGCCATGGATTTATGGGGGAGGAAGGGATGGTGGTCGATGGTGGTGATGGTGAGGCTATGGGTCGAGCAAAGCATGAAGATTTCAAGGCAATTTACAAAGGAAAATCAATAAAAGAAGGTGAAAAAGAATAGAAAAGAGGAAGACATTACCATTCTTTTTCTTCAGATCTGAAAACATATGTGAATGAGGAATGAGAAAGTGATGTTTTCATGTGAATTTCATAAAGAAAGTCATGGCTAAAGGAGTAATGGAGAGGTTATGGAAAGTGAAAGGACTTTAGGAGGTGAAAAGACTTAAGATTCCAAGCTTTTAAAACCTTTCATATTTCCTTTTCTTTAATTCAATTTAAAACAAAATAAAATCATTAATTTACTTTTAAAACTGAAACAAAGTAATATAAAATATAATTAAATAATTAATTTTAAAGAAAATAGAAAAAGAATTAAAGAAATTGCTTAAAAATTGGAAACAAGGTTCAAAAACTACAAATAAATTATCACTAGCCTTAGAAAAATTTCTACTTCACTCTAAAACAAATAAAAGTCACATAAATAAGATAATTGAGGAACAAAACAAAGTGAGAATGAGAAAAAAAATAAGATCTTAAGGAAATAGAAAAATAAATAAAGAATTTCTTTAATTAATTGAACTAGGAATTAAAATTTGTAAACAAAATTACAACTGACACTGGAAAATGTCAATTACTCTTTCAAAAATGTTTTTAAAACCAAAATATATACATAACATGTTATTTTACCCATATAAATATAAATAAGAACATTACATGACCAAATAATATATTATTTATATAATTTAAAATAAACAATTTTGTTAAATACATCAAATTACACTCAATAGTTAAAAAGGCATAACTTTCACAATATAAATCGGATTTCAACGAAACGAAAAGCAGTATTCATAAAATTTTATTTACTTTCATAATAAAAGATAAAATTAAAATTTTCAAACTTTCAAATTTCTAAATTAAAAGTCAAAGTTTGACCATATTGACCAAAATTCACTTTTCCGAAAAATATTCTATTTAGTCATGTTTGGAATTCTAATTCTCATCAAAATCAAAATTTATATTTAAAATAACAAAAATTATCCATTTAAATAAATAAGATAAAGTTTTCAAATCAGGAAATTCAATTTAAAATAATAAAAATATATAATTAAAATAATCACAAAATATAGGGTTGTTACACACTCTACAAGTTCCCTGTTAGTATATGATTCCCTATGGGTTGAAATGATTTATACCCGAACGATCTTGTAGAATAGGAGAAAATCGTTATGGGTTGAAATTATATACCCAAGCGATTTTCATTGACATTGAATTTGGGATTACGGGTTGAAAAGATATATACCCGTGTATATTTAAATTGCGTATTGAAATGATAAATATCTATATCACTTGACCATAGGATAGAGAATTATATACAGACACCGTTGGTCTAGATATAAATATTTTGAAAATGATTTCAAAGAAATATATGGTTTTAATAAATATTGATTTTAAGATATTAAATATAAATGGTATTTTTATAAAGGTTTAAATTTTAGATTTCTAAAATGATATGTTTTGGAAATTTTATAATTATAAGTTAGTTTTGAAATTATAAATTTTTAAGATTTTACTTATAATTTTACTATTTCAAAATATATAGAATAAGGTGTAATATAAAATAGATTTAATAATAAGATTTAATTTAATAAAAGTTTGATTTAATTAGTATATATTATGTTTAAGTATTTATTTAAAATAATATTTTAAAAATTGATTTTTATAATAATTATAAATAAATTAAGGTTGGAAAGAGAATTAGAAATTGGGTTGAAATTGTATTTATTTAAGAATTATACTCAAATAAGTTTGATTTGAAATTTATTAAATTTGAGATTTTAAAGATATGATTTTATAACTTGATTTTGATTAAAAGTGATTTAAATGAATATTTTCAAATTTACATAAATTGAAATGGGATATTTAGTTTATTTCAATTTGTAAATGAAGATTTATTTAAATGTTATTGGAATGATTAAATAAATATTTCAAAACGAAATAATAGTAAAGTGAATTTGATACATATATGAAATTGTCAAATTTAGTTTTGTAAATGTTTGAATATTTAAAGCTTTGAAATCTATTGAAGTTGAAATGGTATAATTTGTAGTTTATATCTATAATTGAAACGATATAAAATGGTTTATTGAGATTTGGATTGAAATGGAAGAACTGAGATTTGATTTAAATGGGATTTTTGAATTCGAGTTAATTTTAATTGATTTGTGTAATTGAAGGAAACTATTTTAAATTTTTAACTATTATAATATACTAATTATTTTAATTTAAAAACTATTTAATTTATAACTATTTTAATATACAAATTATTTTATTATATAAAATGTTTTAATTTATAAACTATTTTTTATATATAAAAACTATTTATTATAGAAACTATTTTATTACATATACTATTTTCTATATCTAAAGTGTTAAGTGGAAGTGTTATGATTTCAAGGTATTATGATTTCAAAGTACTCTGATTTCAAAGTGTTATGATTTCCAAAGTGTGATGGTTTTAAAAAAGTGTTATAATTTCAAAGAGTTATAATTTTGGAAAGTGTTATAATTTTGGAAATGAATATTATTTTAAGTATGTAATGATCTTGAATTGATAAGGTTTTGAAATAGATATGATATTTTGAAATGACCACGGTGTTATAATAACGATTGGTTGTTAAAGAGACCGGGATCAGTTATTGTCATACTCTCTGCCAATACTGAAAACCACTTTAACAACTGTGTACGTGGTGGAGATTCCAGAACGAAGTAGGATTGTTTGGTGACGATTCTATATGGTACTTACGTAGCCCTGACTCCTGTGAGTCTACTTGATATGGCTAAAATAGGATCCATGCCGGGCCAAGTGAGGTCATTCCTCCTATCAGACACATTTCTTCGATACCATTCTATTAGTTTTGTGATTTGATTGGGTGCACCCTTTGATTTAGGAGTGTATCACGAGGTGGGCGGTAGTAGCTGCTATGCGTTACCACCAGTCCGGATCAGCAAACGGTATATCTACCCTGGCATTGCCTCGAGTGCCTTGTCGCATGCCCTATCGTGCCTTCTACGAGTTTGTTTTGTACCGTACCTTTGTGATGTCCTCTAGGTAATCCTCCAGTTTACGGAGGAGCGTACGGCAGACTACGAGAATATATAAAATGTGTTAATGGGGATATGGGTAACGCCTTAACGCTATTTTAATACCTTTACTTTACTATAGACATATTATAATAGCGTATTGTACTACATAGTAGATAGTTCCACGGATCCTTACAGGATGGAAATCCCAAACATCCTTCAAGTTACTTGTATTTCAGTTAATATTTCACTTGAGTTAGATTTATTTATATAAGAATGTTAATCCCGACTCGAGTGTTTTGTGTTTTTCTTTATGCTCGGGTCAGACTGAGTGTCTCAGCATTTGATACTCACCTTAGGAGTTGGAGCTTCACTTGGAGATCCATCTATATCTGTTCAACTTTCAGTTATTCAGTTCACTCCAGTGATATATTCAGATTTTGTTATTTGACTATTGTATTGAGACTTCTATGTATTCGAGACTTTTGTTGTATCTTGTTTTAACTCTGTTATATGTAGTTGCTTCATGAACTACTATTCATTTGTTTCCGCTGCTTATTGTTATATTACTCTGTGTCTGTGATTCTTTCATTATTTTATTTATCGTATATGCCGAGTTTTGCCAAATATAAATTAACAATCTGATATTTTGAGCAATTCAAGTCCGACATGTGTGGATGCGAATGGCACGAAACACCGGGTTGTTACATGATTATTTGGATGATATATGATATATTATATATATATATATATATTGATTGGTTTAGATATATTCCTGCCAATTGGAGCAGATGAGACCCTATACGTTCCCGTGTATGAGTGGATGACCTTTTATACGCGCATGTAACGACCCATAAATTTTCGATAATTAAAAATTGTTAATTTAATAAAGTTTTGTAATTCAATGTTGGAAGAAATAAAAATTTGTGAATTAATAATAAGAATATAACTGAAATAAAATGAAATAGTATTAAATTAAGGTAATTGATCATTGCTTTAAATATGATTCCAATTAATTAAAAGAATTAAGAGTTAAAATTGGTTATAGATTGTAAATTAATTGTAATAATGTGTATTAACTGATAATGGGATAAAGAGTAATTGGTAATTCAAATGTTGAGTATTAATAAATTATTGTGTAATAAATAGAAATTGAATAAAAGTAGGGTAATGAGAGTTGTTATAACAATTGTTTGTAAATAATAAAACTTACAAATGCTATTAAATGTGATAATGGTGACAATTGTTGTTTATTACCAATATATTTAATCAATTGAAATTAAAGGTAGATAAAATTTACATTAATGTGAGTTAATACAATAACTAAAAATTTTGAAAGCAATAAAATGAATAGAATGTTAAGTATATTCATAAGATGATAATTGATTTAATAAAAGAGGGAAATCAAGATAAAGAAAGTAATTGGGTTTTTAAATTTTAATTAATGTGTAAAATTGACCAGGTTCAATGTAATGGAAATAAAAGTGTTAATACAAATAAAGATGGAAATTGGAGGACATTAATGTAATAAAAGACAAACAAATATTAACTATGTTATTTGAGTAATAATTGATTAGATATAAAGTCTGAAATCAAATAAAATCAATTTATTAGAATTAAATTTTAATTAATTGGATTAATTGCAATTGAAATTGAACGCTATAAATTTTGAAATAATCAACACTGAAATTGATATGTAAATTTACCTTAAATGATTATAAATGTCCATGTAATCAAAATAGATGAAATTTGTTGATTATTAAATTTTAGTTGAGAAATTGGTTTAATTAATTTAATATTAATTTATTTAATTAACTTAAAAATAGCCATTTTGGCCACTCTCTCGGATTTCGACGAAGTTGGTTTCATCGGATCCGTAATAGTGAATTATTGCAGGATTTAAAGTTTCGTAGCAATCGGACTTGTCGTTGGATCGTACGGACTCGAAACGCTTAGAAATCAATTTAATTAAAATATATTGAAATCAATTTGAATTAAGCTGATTTTATCATAACTTCTTCATACGATTGAATTAGGACTTGAAACCTGTTCCATTGAGTTTACAATCATCAAATACATCTATTTTGATATATGGGTTAACCCATTTTTGTTCCGGAGGCAGAACAGGCTTTTCAGGTCGTTTATCATTCCAATCCAAATCGATCTGGTCCATTCTTTTCTATTTCTGCTATGCCTATAAATAGCTCATTATAAACCCTATCTACTTCTTATGTTCATTTGTTTGAACATACATTTCCTTCTCAACTCCTCATTCCAATGGCAGACAAACAAAACCCTAATTCCCAAATTGCAAATTCAATTTCAAAAATTAATTCCAAAACCAAACTCCTCCAAACCCTACCGAATTATATAGCAATTTGAAGCTCTCGACGAGCGCAACCCAAATCTATGATTCGTTTTTCGATTCAGAGCATGGTTTGATCAGAAATTTGCCGTTTATCCACGGCCGTTCATATTGGGTCGATGGATTTGACAGTAGATCGTCATCTTCGCGACGATCAAGGAGTACTGGCTTGTAGAGGAGGGTGAGCAGTACGCATTTATACAGTAAATTGGTGTCGGAGTCATGTTGACTGGCCGTGATTGGAAAATGAATGGAGTGGTGGCAGCCGTTCATCTTGGAGCCGTGATGGGCGTGGAGGGCATAGGAAGTGGCAGCTCGGAGTGAGGGTGGTGGTGGTAGGCTCATTTCTCGATGGCACGGCCTATGGCCGCGGCGTTGTCTCGATGTAGGCGGCGGCTGTATTAGGGTGGTCGAGAAGTGTAGCTGGCGTGTGAGGAGAAGGGTACGCGTGTCAGTGTTTAACTCGTTAACTTATTTATTTATTTATTCTTTTCCAAATTTAAACTTTAAAGTTCTAACTCATATAACTTTCACATACGAGGTCCAATTCACACGCGGTTTCTTGCGTTGGGATCGTATCGAAATTTCGGACGTTTTAACGCTTGTTTGGACGAATTCTGAGATTGTTTGAATTTTGGGCTTAAATTGGATTTAAATTCGATTTAAATTCTAAGGTGAGTGTTTTGACCCACTCACAACTTTTAAAATTTCTTATGTTTGTTAAATTAAATTTGTAGTGTGATTAGAAATTTATTTATGGCTGTTTGGTAATTTAAAATTGCTATTCCAGTTATTTCGAATTAAATTGCCATTTAGTTAAATTTGAATTTAAATTGCTAGTTAATTACCTATTATTGATCTTCTGTTTATTGTTGATATTTATTAATTGAATTGGATAATGATTATGATGAATGTTTGATTGTTGATATTGAATAATGGATGTCTTGTTTGAATTATATAACGTTATCACTCTGCAAGTTCCCTTAATAATAATTATTTTGAAATCACTATGGGTTGAAATGATATATACCCGCACGATCTATAGATTAGGGAAAAATCGTTATGGGTTGAAATAATAGAATCGAGCGATTTTATGGATTTTTATATTAAATTCGGGATTGCGGTTTGAAATGATATATAACCGTAAATTTTTAAATTGCGAATTGAAATGATAAATATCTGTATCACTTGACCCTTGGGTAGAGAATTATATACGGACACCGGATTGGTTAAATTAAATGATTTTAAATCCTTGATTTCAAATCTAGTTAAATTATATTTTGAAATAAAATTTGATTTATATAAATTGAATAATCATTGGAAAATCAAGTTTTAGGTTGAAATGTGAATTGGTTTAAAGGAACTGCTTTAAAAAATTAATTGAAGGTTTAAAGTTGAAATTTAAGTATTAATGAAATTTTATCGGAATTGAGTCATTGAATTGGTTTGAAATATAACTTAAAATGTATTGAAATTGGAATAATTTAAAAATTGATATTTCAAACATGGATTGGAAAGAAATTGAATTGAAACATTTAAAATTGGGTTTTGTTGATATGGAAATTTAAATGGTTCAAATGTGTTGAAATAAAATAAATAGTTTAAATTGATATTAATTCCAAAATTCATGTTTTTAATATAAACTGTTTTAAAGATATATATATATATTTATATATATATATATTTATATATATATATATTAAGATTCTAAATTTTAAGATTTTCAAATTACTAAACTATTTTAACCTATATTAATTATATAAAATCATTTAACCTATTTTAAACCATTTAATTTATTTTAAATCTAATTAACCCATTTTAACTTACTTTAAATTTAATTAATCTATTTTAAAGCTATTTAATCAATTTTAAATCTATTTAACTATCTTAAATCAATTTAACAGTATCTTTAATCTATAATTAAACTGTTTTAGAGTATTTTAACTATTTATAACTAATTTAATTATTTATAACTATTTAAACTATTTTCTAAATTCTCAGACTAAGTAAAGTGGAAGTGTTTATATTCAAACTCATTAGTTTAAAGGAAATACGGTTAAATGATGTTGTAACCTAAGTTGGGATTTAAATGTTATAATTAATTGAATATGATGATTTTGAAGCAAGAATTTAACGTAATTGGAAATATGATTTTGAAAGAAATTATGATTTCGGAAACGATATGATTTCAAAGGTGAATATGATTTTAAAGTGAATATAATTTCGAAAGTGATATGGTTTAGAGAATATGATATTTTGATATAAATTGTGAATTAACTTTTGAAATGTAAAAGATCCATCCAGTGTGAAATAGACGTTTGGTTGTTAAAGAGACCGGGATCGGATATTGTCATACTCTCTGCCAATACCAAAAACCACTTTAACAACTGTGTACGTGGTGGAGATTCCAGAAATGAAGTATGATGTTTTGGCCAACGATTTCTGTATGAGGTATGACGTGACCCTGACTCCCGTGAGTCAGCTTAGATGTGCCTAAAATCAGGAGCCACGCCGGGCCAAGTGAGGTCATTCCTCTGATTGGGCACACTTCTTCAATACTATATTCTGACTTTGTGATTGATTTGGTGGCCACCCTTGATGTTGATTTGGGAGTGTGTTCCGAGGTGGGCGGTAGTAGCTGCTATGCGTTACCACCAGTCCAGATCCTCAATTGGTAAATCTACCTTAGCATTTCCTCGTGTTCCATGTTCACATGCCTTAGCGCGCCTTCTACAAGTTTGTTTTGTACCATACCTATGAAGTGCCCTCTGTTTAAACCTCCCAGAGGAGCGTACGATACTGTATAGACTATGGGAATATATAAAATGTGTTAAGGGGGATATGGGTAACGCCTTAACGCTATTTTAATACTTTTACTTTACTGTAGACATATTATAATAGCGTATTGTACTACATAGTAGATAGTTTAACAGATCCTTAGGAGATGTGAATCCCGAACATCTCTTAAGTTATTGCACTCACGTTAGACACTGGATAGGAGATGTCAAACCCCGTAAACATCTCCGACGCCGATTACACTCATATTTATTTACCGTTGATTTAACTTACATAAGATCTTTTAGTTTTGTAACAACCCGCGAGTTTTGAAAATATATGAAAATTCATTTGAAACTTTGAATATAACTATTTTAAAATTTGATAAATTTGGGAATTTAATGTAATATTTTGGGATTTGATGTGAAATGTTCTTCCAAATTTAATAAAATAAGGATTTTTCTTAAAATGCAAATTTTGGTCAACTTTGGTCAAAGTTTGACTTTCTGTGAAGATTTAAAATTTTGAATTTTGAACTTTTACTCTTTTTTTATAAAGATGGATTTAATTCTAACATTTTCTTTATTTTTTGTTTTGTTAAATTTTGATTTCTACCTCTCAAAACTTACAACTTTTGGCGTGTTACACGTAGTTATTTTCCCTATAACATTTATCTTATTTATACGAGTACATATGCACGCCCAGGTGGTCCTGCATTTAACCACAATGTGCATGCAATTTTTTTTGTACCCTTGGAAGTAGATTTGATAGTAGCATCCCCACATTTGAACGCCGCCTAGGCAGAAACCGCTATTTTTTTGTTCTGACTGCAATAACTTCTTCATACTAACTCGGAATCAGGCAAAACTTTGACCGATGAATTTCTACCTAAATTACAGACAATATGGTACACTCGGATACTTCATCTTGTGAACACACACTGTAGTTCTCCAAGGGGACTGACAGTTTACTTAGAAAATAACATGGCACAACATCCTCATATTTGAACTCCGCCTAGTGCAGAAGCCGCTATTTTTTTTATTCAGACTACTATATTTTCTTCAAACTAACTTGGAATCCGGCGAGACTTCGGCAGATTAACTCCCACCTAAATTATGGACAATATGGAACACTGGGATACTTCATCTTATGAACGCACACTGTAGTTCTCCATGGGGACTGACAGTTGTACTTAGAAAATAACAGGATAACACATCCCCATATTTCAACTCCGCCTAGTGCAGAAGCCGCTATTTTTTTTATTCATACTGCAATAACTTCTTCATACTAACTCGGAATTAGGCGATACTTCGACCGATGAACTCCCACATAAATTACGGACAATACGGTATAGTTGGATACTTCATCTTGTGAACGCACACCGTAGTACTCCATAGTGACTAACAGTTGTACTTAGAAAATAACATGCTATATCCCCACTTCAACGCTCACTATAGTTCTCCATGGTGACTAATAGTTGTACTTAGAAAATAACAGACTACATTCTCATATTTGAACTTTGCCTAGGAAAAAGCCGCTATTTTTTTTTCCAGAAGGCAATAACTTCTTCATACTAACTCGGAATCGGACAAAACTTCGACCGATGAACTCCCACCTAAATTACGGACAATATGGAACACTCAGATACTTCATCTTGTGAACGCACACTGTGGTTCTCCTTGGGCAGTGACAGTTGTACTTAGAAAATAACAGGATACCACATCCCCATATTTGAACTCCGCCTAGTGCAGAAGCCGCTATTTTTTTGTTCAGACTGCAATATTTTCTTCATACTAACTCGGAATCCAGAGAGACTTCGACCGATTAATCCTACCTAAATTACGGACAATATGGAACACTCAGATACTTCATCTTGTGAACGCACACTGTGGTTCTCCATGGGCAGTGATAGTTGTACTTAGAAAATAACAGGATACCACATCCTCATATTTGAACTCCGCCTAGTGCAGAAGCCGCTATTTTTTTGTTCAGACTGCAATATTTTCTTCATACTAACTCGGAATCCGGTGAGACTTCGACCGATTAACTCCCACCTAAATTACGGACAATATGAAACACTCGGATACTTCATCTTGTTAATGTACACTGTAGTTCTCCATGGGGACTGACAGTTGTACTTAGAAAATAACAGGCTACCACATCCCCATATTTGAACTCCGCCTAGTGCAGAAGCCGCTATTTTTTTTGTTCAAACGACAATAACTTCTTCATACTAATTCAGAATCCGGTGAGACTTCGACCAATTAACTCCCACCTAAATTACGGACAATATGGAACACTCGGATACTTCATCTTGTGAACGCACACTGTAGTTCTCCATGGGCACTTACAGTTGTACTTAGAAAATAACAGGATACCACATCCCCATATTTGAACTCCGCCTAGTGCAGAAGCCGCTATTTTTTTTATTCATACTGCAATATTTTTTTCATACTAACTCGGAATCCGGAGAGACTTCGATCGAATAACTCCTACCTAAATTATGGACAATATGAAACACTTGGATACTTCACGTACACTGTAGTTCTCCATGGGGACTGACAGTTGTACTTAGAAAATAACAAGCTATATTCCCATATTTGAATACTATTTCTCTATAAGATTTAAAAGGGTATATTTGGAATTTCAAAAAGACACTAAGTAAATCTATTCAATGAATTCTCTTTATTAGTAGTAAAGATAGAGTGAACGATTTCCATTATTATAATGAGGGGTATTTCTGGTATTTCAAAAAGACACGGTTGAATTCCTATTCAAGGAATTCTCATTATTAGTAGTAAAGATTTTGATTTTGAGCTTGTACTATTGGGCTAGGATTTTATTTAGTAGATGAAAAGCCACATGGTTGAGTAGCCTATATAATATCCTAGGGTTTTGCTAGACTCTCATTTTCATTTGTGCCTCCGCAGAAAGAAATCAATGTAAGTTTTTCTTCTTCATCTTCCTCCTCAAAACCCTAGACTTTCTTTCTCTTTTCCCCTACAAATTTTCCTCCTCATCCCCTCAAAAATTTCGGCCACACCTATCTCCTCTCCCTCCAACCACAAACCCTAGCCAAAACCCACTTCTCCTCCTTCCATTTTCCCTTCCTCCTCAACAAATTTTGGCCTCCACTCCTCTTCTTCCCACCACAAACCCCATAGCCGAACTTCCTCAAACCCTTTGTTAACGTTAAAAAGTGAGAGCTAACACCCGGTGTGTAATAGAAACGTGAAAGCACCACCCGTGTGACGGGAACAGAATTTAAGCAGTAAACTAGCAGAAAAGCAGTAAAAGACAGCACTTTATAGTGGTTCGGCTTGAGATTAAGCCTACGTCCACTTTGAATCTCTTTATTACCGAATCTGGTTACTAATCGATACAAATATCTTATGAAAACAGTACAATTTGATCACAAGAAACAATCTTGACTACTAGCTCAATCTTCAACGATGAAACTCGATGAATCCGTGTTGGATGTAAGGAATTCCTCTCGAAGCTTGTTGTAGTGTCTCGAATGCTTGAAGATCTTTGATTGCTGAATGAATGGAGAGTTTGACAGAGTAACGGTGCTTGAAGAAATGAATGGCCCCCCAAAAGTCCTCCTCTCGTTGGAGTTGGAGCTCTATTTATAGGATTGGTTCTGGGTGAGATTCTGTTCGTCAAGTCCTAGGTCGGTGCCGACTTATAGCGAGTCATAGGTCTTAGGTCGGCGACAAGATAGGAGCTCTTATCTTTTAGTTACTCCTGAATATGAGCTATTCAACTGAAGTCATAGGTCGGCAGCGACTTACCATAAGTTGTAGGTCGGAGATCCTTAAGTCATCAAGTTGGCAACAGTCTTAAGTCGTAGGTTTCTTAACTCGGAACCCTCCTTAACTCGGAGCATTCCCTAACCCGGAGTGTTTCTTAGGTCGGCACCCTTCTTAACTCGGAGCATTCCTTAACCCGGAGTGTTTCTTAGGTCGGCACCCTTCTTAACTCGGAGCATTCCTTAACCCGGAGTGTTTCTTAGGTCGGCAACCCACTTAAGTCAGTCTTAGCTCTTAAGTGACAGATTATCTTAACTCGTACGCTGTTAGGTCGGACTCTTCCTTAAGTCGTCTCATGTTAAGTGTGATTCGAATTGGCTTTTTGGGTGATCAAACAGTGTGATGGAATGAGGATCGCCATTAGCAGGGAGGCTATTGGGTTAACGGGTTAAGAGTTAGGGAGGAAAATTGGTCAAGGTACTGGCCCGGTCACGACTTAGTGATTCCGTGTAACTCAGTGACTTCCATGTTTTAAGTCGGAACCGACTTAGCAGTTTCGTGCGACCTATGTTTTGGGTCGCTTCCGAGTTAGGACTCTTGTTGCCTTAACTTAGAGCCTTTTCTCCTTTCTCCGACTTAAGATTCGGGGACTGCTGACCTGAAATGCCAACGACTTGTAGTATAGACGATTTACCCCAGCTTGTCCCACAACCTTTAAGTCGTGGACGAGTTAGCACGTGTGTTGTCTTGAACTAAAGCTGTATATCTCTATAAGTGTTATGGCTGATGATCTAAAGAACTAGAGGACCAACGACTTAACTTAACCCATAGGAAATCTTTCTTAAGTCATCATCGAGTTAGTACTTGAGTCTTTGGCGACATAGCACTTGACTTTTTTAAACTTTGCCTGGACTTCAAACTGTTGAACTATGAACTGTGTTGCATGTATTCCTTTTTTTTACGGATTGCTTCAATTTGCAAGTTAACAATCCTGCTTAATACGACATTCACAGAATACTAGGACGAATATACTGTCACTGACTGCCCACATCGAATGACAGATTAGTTGATAAAGAGAAAGTTAAATTGAATGAATATGAATGAGATGCTGTATAATAACCAATTCAAGTGAAGTATTAAAACAAAATCGTAATAGTCAAATGAGACTGATTTGTCTGCATTAATACTGCACTTGAACATTAACAAGTTCTGAAATTTTGTAATCGATTGATTGTCCATTAATTTAATTCCAGTTATGCTTGCCTTTTATTTTTCATTAGTTTTGCACAGCACTCCACACTTTTTAGGAAACGTGCACCTTCACATTTGAACATTCAGCTGATTGTGTAGAATGTCTTCCCCACAAGAATGAATAGAGCAAGTTGAAGATGCATTTCCAGTTGCTGTTCCGCTGAATGATCCTCCAGAAAGGACTCCTACTGAGCCGTAAAGTCTTTCGTCAATTATGCATCCAGTTTGGCATCGCCGAAGCTGACGCTTTACTCCCTGGAATAAGTGATACTGCCGATAGGCCGCCCCATGGCTTTGTCGCAGTTAACCGCCAAATGTGTTTGAGCGGAGCTATTCCCCCATTCAACGACTATCTTCGAGAACTTCTCCTCTGACTATCTATTTCCCCTTTTCAACTACACCCCAACGGCTACTCCATCCTGTTGGGACTGTGCGTGCTTTTTAGGAGAACGCTGGACCGTTTTCCCAGTTTTGCAGAAATTCGCTATCTGTGCACTTTCGCCAAAAACAAAGATCATCCTTCTATCACAGTCGTGAGGACTGCTAGAAATTGTAAGTTGATCACCGGTCTCCCTGAGAGTGTTCATAGTTTCCTCAGTCTGTTTTTCTATGTTCGCTGTCCCCCAGGGTTTTACGCTATCTAGAAAGTAGGAAGTAAGATCACTTGTCTCTGTTTCTCATGTTCTTTCAAACTTACCGAAGTACGAGTTACCAAATGCTAACTTTGCCTTTTTTCTTTTCAGCACTTCCTCCTCCTTCTAGAGATCCCGGTCACAAAGTGACTTTTGAGAGGCTTATGGCGGTGCCGGTTGAGGAGAGGAGTATCCAGTTTCTATTGACAGACGAATTTTTACATCAATTCGGCCTTTTATACTCTTCTCACTTTACCCAGCCTCGTGAAGTTTCTAATCTTCCAGCACAGACATCAGATGCCCCAGCTTCAACGGAAGAGATGGCTTCATAGGAGCCAACTGTAGACACTGCATTAGTAAAGTGTTCTACTTCTATTGGTGTTGCGGGAACGTCCAGCAAACCGGCACTTGCTCCAATTATTGAAGAGGAAGAAAATCCTTGAATTTCTGAAAAATCTGCCGATGTGGAAGTTGAGAAAGAGAATTCTGCTGAGTATCATAATGATGACACCTTTGATGACTTGAGTGACATAATGATAACTTCTCAAGAGCTTTTCAAGGATAATATTCCAAAAGCAAACTCTCCTGTCGTTGAAGCGACTTCCTTTTTGAAACAAACCTCGACGCCTTCTACACCTGTCGTCTCCGTTCCCGCACTAAAGCGTGGTTTGTAGTTTGACGCACGTAGTTCGCACGCCGCACACACTTAGGATTTTTCTGCACTTATAAGCATTTACTCTTTCTTTCTGGAAATTTCTAAACATTACTTCTTTTCCGTTTTCATATTCTCCGATGGGGCGTACCAGCTCATACTATGACTCATTTCAACGCCATGGAGGTCGTGGATCTTATGACTTTAGAGATATCTTGGTGACCAGAGAGAGACAGATGAGGAAAGGGCTCAAAGGAAGGCTCAAGAAAAATGGGATTATGAGCAGCGGTAGAGAAGAAGAGACGCTGATCGATATGATTCTTCTTACAGAAGTTACGATTCTCATAAGCGAAAGTCTTTTGATGACAAGGGGAAGACTCATATTACTGACGAATCAAGCAAACGATCCAAGCCAAGTGATGCATCTGTAATTTCTGAGAAAACTGATGCTCCTATCCCTTCTGATACTCCAGCCGGCTCTCCTCCTTTAAAGAAAACCGATATCCAAACGATCATCAGCAGGCCCCAATATCAGGTTAAAGACGGCCCTCCAACACTTCAAAGCCGGTTTCCGAACTGGTGCTTAAAAGGAGTGCGTTTTGACCTGGATTTGGTCCTAATCGATAAGCAAGACATGCTTAAAAGTCTTGATGCAGTTAGGCTTAACATTGAGAGGATGTCGCAATGGCAGAAACTTGTTGATGAACTCCAGAGAGTCAACCACATGAATCTTAAAAACATGTTGACTTTGGAGAATGATAAAGCTGAATGGGATAAATGGTGCAAGCAGCATGACACGGAGATGACGAATATCGCGGATGACAATGCAAGGCTTGAATCTGAAGTCAAGCAGCTTAAGGAAAATCTCGCCTCTTCTTCTGCATCACATACTCAAAAAGAAGAAGTCTTTCAGAAGCAAGTGCGGGATGCACATGCTGCACAAAGAAATGTCGAAATGAAGCTTGCCGCCGAACAGCACATTGTTGAGAAATATCGCATAGAAAATGCTGAATTACGGGAAAAAGTTACTTCCCAGAACGTGGAGATTGAATTACTGAAGTCTCAACTTGCTAACGCTGAGAAAGAGCGTGATGAGGCCATTGCTGGTCGAGCTGCAGCTGTCGCCGAAAAAGAGGCGGCCGAGCAATCACATGAGACAACAAAAGCTAACATCAGCTCCACCTTATTTGACTTTTATCTACATAGCGTTCTGGGTCGTGGGGGCCTCGCTTTTCTGGGTCCTGATTATGAAATTACTCTGGCTGAAGTGTGGGAAGCTGCAGCTGATATGTTTAAAGGTGCCGGCTACAATGAAGCAGAACTTGAGGCACGCTATCTTGATGATGAGGCTCGTGCCGCTCTTGTTAAAGGGAAGGAGCAGCTTGCTAGAGCACGAGCTGAATTTGCGGGAAAAGAGCTTCCAAAAGAGGAAGCTCCTTTAACTGCCCCTGTTCATACTTCCACTTCGGCCGATGTAAACATTATGGATTCCGGCTCCCATTCTTCACTCCCAGCTAAAATTGTCCAAGAAACTGCGACCACTCCCACTGAGGATGAGGCACCGGACGATATTGAAGCCGAGAAATTTGAGATTGACCTTGCGAAGCCAACTCCTCCAGGTAATTTTGGCGTCGTCCCGGGCCCAATGAACCAGTTATTTGATTTAACTGAGTTTGATGACCTTCTTACTTGTTACTTAAACTTTTGTGAACCGATACCTTCTCTATTTTCGGGAGATGTTGATTTTAACTTCTTTTCTTCTACAGCGGAGGCACCAAACACTGCACAAGTTTCCACTCCTTCAGTTGCCGTCCCTCCATCTTCACAGATTACTCCTCCTTCTGCTTCCCAACCGGGATCGCAGGCAGAAAAAATCTAAGCTCTTCAAGGCCTGGACGATCCGGCTGTTTCGCAGGAGCAGAAGGCGGAGGATCTTGAAGACATCGAGAAGACCACGGAGCGGTCTCTAGATGATGACCCGAAGCTTTCAACATTGCTTGCTACTCCGGGGAGCGAATCTTCTTCGAAGAGGAAGGGGAAGCATGCCATAAGGAAGAAGAAGAGAAGTGCTTCGACTGGGGAAGACAAAACAGAAGAAGACCCAACCACTCCTCCTTCTCCGTCCCGTCCACATCGGATTCCGAAATTAACTATTAGGCCAAGCAAAGGCTCCAAGGGTGGCAGAAAGAAGGAGTGACAAGCTGGACTTTCTACTTCTTATTTTGCTTTTTACATGTATAGACCGGAGATTGTGCGGGTACCGGTCCCTGCTTTTGCTTTTTTGAGATATCTGCACATGTAAAGAATTTTCATAGTACTAAATAAAACAGTAATTTTACTTGTACAACTTCTTGTGTATGTGAGAACGCATCTGTTTCTCTTTTTTAGTGTAGAATAAACGATTCCTTTTACTTGTACAAACTTTTTGTCTGTGTTGGGGAATACATTTATTCCACATCTATTTTTCGTGATATTGCAATGAACTTGTGGCATGTTGCTTTTATTAATATAATTGAATTGTATAGTATTGCCCCCATACCGTAAGTGCATTGCAATATTCCTAGCTTTTTCAAGACTAATACTCTTATTTCAGAGAATATTTACTCCGCTTTTAAGGGAAGAATCATTCTGCTTTTAATAGAGTATATCTAGTCTTTAGAGGAGTTTTTATTTTCTCTTTCTGAAGAACGCTTCAACTTTCGGGGATGATCACTTTTATTTGTTAAAAAGTGAATTTTCCTATGCAGTGAAATGAACTTTTCTGAAAGAATTTTGTAGTATTTCAACTTTTTTAGGAGGAACTTTTTGAGATGAACAAGTTAATCCTTCCTTTGAGAATTGAACTTTGCTTCCGGAGAAGGCTTTTTGTTCGAGTATTCTATTTTGGGACATGCCTCCGGAGAGGGCTCCTCTTAAAGAGTTGTGCCTCCGAAGAGGTCTTGTGCCTCCGAAAAGGGCTTGTGCCTCCAAAGAGGGCTTGTGCCTCCGAAGAGGGCTTGCGGTTCCTTGGGAAAGGGCTTTTGCCTCCGAAGAGGTCATGTGCCTCCGAAGAGGGCTTGTGGTGCCTTGGGAAAGGGCTTTTGCCTCCAAAGAGGTCATGTGCCTCCGAAGAGGGCTTGTGCCTCCGAAAAGGGCTTGTGCCTCCGAAGAGGGGTTTTGATTGCCTGGAAGTTACTTTCTCATGGTTGAGTGGATCCACGGGGCGAACGCAAGTTGCTTGATTGGATGTTCGTTTGCACAAACGATCGCAATTAACTAACAAGGGCCCTGTTCCTTCAGCTTGGGAAGGTGCCCCTCCGGTGGTTCCACCAATCTTTTTTGATTGAGGAAAGCATTTTCGTTTTTTGGCGTGCCTCGTTAGAGGGCTTTGTTGACCTTTAAGAAGGAGCATTGGTTTTTTGGTGTGCCAGGAAGATTGCGTCCCAGGGGCGAGTAGATCCACGGGACGGACGCAAGCCGGCTGATCGGATGCATCACGATCAGTCAGCAAGGGCCCTGTTCCTTCTGCTTGGGAAGGTTTCCCTTCGGTGGTTCTTACCGGCCCTTTTATTGAGAGGCATACCTCCTTTTGGCTGCTTCTTTGTTTGCTTGGCAATGTTCTCTCATCATCTGCTCATTAGCGATCTTTTATTATCGTTTCCAAGCGCATCTTCTTTCCTTTTACAAGTAAATTGCCTCATCCGAAGAAGTGGACTTCACTGTTGAACGACTTCACGGGGCAAATGCAAGTTATCTAGTTGGATGTCTGTTCATATCGACAATCTCAACCAGTTAACAAAGGTTTGCCACAGTGGAGTCGCCAACTTCTTATGTGAAGTTCTCCTTGTATAGCATTTGAATTTGGAATTTTTTTTTGTCGCTTGGTAGTTGCGTAATAGGTGATTTATAGAGGTCGCTTGGCTTTGTGACGAGCAAGCCTTGTTTTAATGTCCTGCAATTTTGAATCGACATTTTAGCAATACATTTAAAGTATTTACATATCGAAATAAAACAGGCATTATGAAATAGTAAAGAACACAAGATTTATAGTGGTTTGGCCAAGAATCGGGCCTACATCCACTTTATAGCTTTCATTCATTCACACTGATTTACAATGTTTTACAATACAACTGATACATTCATCACTATTTTACAATTTTGAGCAAAGCTTTTTCTTTCAAGTAAAATAAGGACGTAAGTGGTTGCTGTTCCAGGCTCTTGGAATTGGAACTCCTTCAACAGTTATGAGATTGAAAGTGCCATCAAGAAGTTTACTGCTAATGGCATATGGTCCTTCCCAGTTTGGTCCAAACACACTAGTTGCCGTCATGATCCTTTTCAAAACTAAGTCCCCGACCTCAAAGCTGCGTTGGCGAACTTTAGAGTTGAAGTGCCTGGCTATCCTTTGCTGATAAACTGAAACTCTGAGCCTAGCTTCTTCTCTTTTCTCATCAAGAAAATCAAGTGCTTCAAGTTGTAGCTTTTCATTTTCAGCTTCGTTGAAATGAACTCTTCTATGTGAAGGAACTTCTACTTCCACTGGAATCATTGCTTCTGATCCGTATGCCAGTGAAAATGGAGTGTGCCCATTTGCAGTTTTGTGAGTAGTCCTGTATGCCCATAGTGCTAATGGAAGCTTATCAACCCAACCACCTTTTGCTCTTTCGAGTTGCTTTTTGATGGTTGACTTGATGATTTTATTTACTGCTTCCACTTGCCCGTTTGCCTGCGGATGAGCCACTGCTGAGAAGCTTTTCCGAATTCTGAACTGTTTGCAAAAATCCTTGAACTCTTCACTTTCAAACTGAGTACCGTTGTCTGTGATTATTTTCTGTGGCACACCATATCTGCAAATGATATTTTTCGTTACAAAATTTATCATCTTTTTAGAAGTAATGGTGGCCAAAGGTTCAGCTTCAGTCCATTTGGTGAAATAATCAACGACTACAATAGCATATTTGATTCCTGATTTGGCAATTGGTAATGGTCCGATTAGATCTATCCCCCAAATGGCGAATGGCCATGGGCTGACCATCTGTGTGAGTTCGGTGGAAGGTGGTTTTGGGATTTTTGTAAATCTTTGACATTTGTCGCACTTTCTAGAGTAAATAGCAGCATCTCGGTTAATGTCAGGCCAGAAATACCCATATCGGAGAACTTTCTTGGCTAAAGTTTGACCAGCTGAATGATCTCCACATTCTCCTCCGTGTATCTCGGCTAGAATTGTCTTGGCTTCTTCCTTAGTTACACATCGGAGCAGAGGCATTGAAAATCCTCGTTTGTATAATAGGCCATCTTGAATTATATACCTTGACGCTTTCCTCAATAGTTTTCGACGTTCCTTAGAACTTTCTGGCAGGGAACCACTGAGTAGGTATTCTTTGATTGGAGTCATCCATGATTCATGCTCTTGAGACGTAGCCATAATCCAATCAACATCCATTTCATCAATGCTTGGAGCTGACAGAACTTCTACAGGAACTAATCCCAGTAATTGAGCTTCTCCAGAACTTGAGTACTTTGCTAGAGAATCTGCTTTCATGTTCTCTACCCGAGGAATATGACTTATCGTGTAGTGATTGAAATCTTCGAGAAGTTCACATGCCTTTGACAAGTATGCAGGAAGATTTCCACCTTTAGCCTGAAACTCTTTCTTTACCTGGCAAATAATAAGTTGAGAATCGCTGAAGATTTGTAACACTCTGATGTTTAGTTCCTTGGCAATTTTCAAGCCAGCAATAAGAGCCTCATACTCCGCTTCATTGTTCGTTGAAGGAAATTCCAGTCTCAATGCATAACACAATGATCGTCCTTCGGGGGTTTCAAGCACAACCCCTGCCCCAGAACAGTAATCATTCCTCGATCCGTCAACATACAACTTCCACTGGATTGGAATGTCGTCAGTTGTTCCATTTTCACTATCGCCTCTGTTAGTAGATTCTGCGATGAAATCTGCTAAAGCTTGTCCGTTGATTGCTCTCCGGGGATGGTATGTGATGTCATACTGGCTGAGTTCAATGTTCCATTTCAAAAGACGACCCGAAGTTTCAGGACGAAACAGGACTTGCTTTAGAGGTTGATCAGTAAGAACCTTGATAGGATGAGCTTGAAAGTATGGTCTCAATTTCCTGGAAGCAACTAGCAAACAATAGGCGAGCTTTTCTATCTTTGAATAATTCATCTTCGCCCCAGTGAACCGTTTACTGATGTAATAGACTGGACGCTGTACTTTCATATCTTCCCGTACAAGTGCTGCACTAAGGGCGTGAGATGAAATTGCTAAATAGATGAAAAGGTCTTCACCGTCAGTAGGCTTGGAAAGAACCGGAGGTGTTTCCATATGATGAATTAGTTCATCGAAAGCATTCTGGCATTCAGGAGTCCATTCAAAAATTTTCTTTCCTTTCTTTAGAGCGTCAAAGAAGGGAATGCATTTGTCTATGGCTTTGGAAATGAAGCGACTCAGAGCAGCGATTTTTCCATTGAGACTTTGCATTTCTTTCTTTGTTTTAGGGGCTTTGACCTCCCTTAGAGCTGTGATTTGAGTAGGATTGGCTTCAATGCCCCTGGCGCTCACAATGAAACCCAAGAATTTCCCGGATTCTACTCCGAACGAACATTTCAATGGATTGAGCTTCATTTCGTACTTTCGAAGAATTGCGAACATTTCCTCCAAGTGTCCCATGTGATCTACAGCTTTCTTTGATTTTACCAACATATCGTCGACATAAACTTCCATGGTTCTACCAATCTGAGGCTTGAACATTGCATTGACGAGCCTTTGGTAGGTTGCCCCAGCATTTTTCAATCCGAAAGGCATAACTTTGTAGCAGTAGAGACCCACATCTATAATAAAGCTTGTGTCTTCCTGATCCGGCTCATGCATCATAATCTGATTGTATCCGGAGTAAGCATCCATAAACGATAACAACTCATGCCCAGCTGTTCCATCCACCAATTGATCAATTCTGGGCAGCGGGAAGCAATCTTTGGGGCATGCTTTGTTTAGATCTGAGAAATCTATGCATACTCTCCACTTTCCATTTGCCTTCTTGACCAATACTGGATTTGAAACCCAATTTGGATAAGTAGAGTTTCTGATAAAGCCGTTCTCCATGAGCCGATCGACTTCTTCCTTTAGTGCTGTCGATCTTTCTGGGCCTTGAGTTCTTCTTTTATGTTTCACTGGCGTGAATTTTGGATCAATGTTCAGAGTATGTACAGCAATTTCCGGGGAGATCCCACACATATCAGCGTGACACCAAGCGAACACATCTAGATTGGCTTTTAAGAATGATATCAGCGTGTTTTGAACTATTATGCTTAGTTGTGAACCCACATTGAGTACTTTGTTCGGGTCTTTCGAGTCAACAGATATTGGTACCGTTACCTCCACGGGTACCACTCTATTTTCCCCTATACTGGCTTTCCTGGGATCCATTTCGTTTCTTGCATTGCTGTGTTCGCCAGTACAGGGGCCACTCCGTAGTTTCTACAGGGTTGGTTCCTTGATGCGGAGCGGAGCTGCCGCATCTTTCCCCATTTCTTTTTTCCTGGTCTCTCGGAGTTCTACAAGATAACATTCTCGTCCTGCGTTCTGATCTCCTTTAATAATAGCAATCCCATTATCAGTAGGAAATTTCATTGTTAAGCACCATGGAGCGAGGACGGCCCTGAAAGCAGCAAGAGTAGGCCGACCCAAGAAAGCGTTATAGGCAGAGAATCCATCAACAATTATAAAAGTTTGCTTCCGAACCAACTTCTTCTGGCCTTCGCCCATTTCAACAAACAAGTCCACCGTTCCAATTGGCTGTTTGAGCTCTCCTGTAAATCCGGAAATTTTGTGTGAAGAGGCTTGTACATCTGTCATTGGAATTTTCATTTGGTCAAATGTCTTTTTAAAGAGTATGTTGCACGAAGCACCACTATCAACCAGAACTCTTCTGACAATAGTCGGCCCAATACCGACAGAAACAACCAAAGGGTCCTCAGTAGGAGCATCCACATCAATAGAATCCCTGGTTCTGAACATAATATCATCCTGAAAAGTCTTCTGCTGCTTTAGAGGTGCAGCATCTTCCAAGATCAAGACACTCTCTTCAGTCGGAGCATACTTCAAAGCTCTAGCATACCTTTCCATCTCACCCCAACTCCTACCAGCTGGATGAGGTCCTCCTGTGATCACATTGATAACAGGTCTTTCCTTTTCAGCAAGCCTCTCTCCAGAACCAGATGAATGAGCAGGGGGTAGTTGCCCCTGGTTAGATGAAGACGGGTCTTTTCTATTCCTCTTGACGTACTGCTGTAACTTATTCTCTCTTAACAATTCTTCAATCAGGCTTTTCAAGTGGCGGCACTCATTGGTATCATGCCCTGGTTGGTTGTGAAACTTGCAAAATCTTCCGCTTTGAACAGCATTCTTCCCAACTTTCACGGCCGGTGGTTTTGGAAATTCAACAGCATCCTTAGTGGCGATGAAAATATTCTCCGGGGTATCGGTCAGAGGAGTAAAGTCTGAAGGTTTAAGGAAGCGGGGCTTTTTGAGATCTTTTTGCCTCTTCCCACCATTACTTTCCCTTTTCTGATTTGCAGGTTCTTTCTTGCTTTGAACTGTAGCATTATTTTCCACCACTATTGTCACAACTTTAGCTGATACGGAAAGATTCTCTAGGCGTATAAATTTGTCAGCCTTTTTGTAGAATTTCTCAAGCGAATTAGGCTCCTTCATCTTCAGCCATTTTCCAAATTCGCTCGATTTGTCGATAGCACGCATCAAATAGGTCAAGATCATTCGTGGCTCTGCGTTATCGACTTCTGCCAGAGCTATATTGAAGCGGTTCAGGAATGACTTAATAGGCTCTCCCGGATTCTGTTCAAGACTGGACAATGACATTATGTCTTTTGCCTTTGAAGCATATAGCCTGAATTGCTCTTTGAATTTTTGGGTCAGATCGGAAAACTGATCTACAGATCGGACAGGAAGCTTGGTAAACCAGAGAAGTGCTACTCCTTCCAAATATACTGGGAAATATCGGCACTTTATTTCATCAGTTTCTCTTGCGCCGGTCATGTGCCAGTCGTACTTATACAAGAATTGATTTGGATCACTTGTTCCCTGATAAGCAGGAATGGTGGGGGGAACAAATTTTCTAGGAAATTCAGCCTTTAGAATCTTCTCGGTAAACGGAGTTCTACTCGGTGCGAATCCCCATTCGCTCTCATCTTCATCTCTCTGCATGCTCTCTTTCATTATTTGCTTGATCATGCCAGAAAGATATTCCTCATTGTTCAAAGATTTGGCGGAATAGACCTCGACCATTTTCTCAGAAGTTTGTCCGGGCAGATGTTCGCGGAAAATTGGCGATGGCCTAGATCCTTCAGCTTGGAGGGGTGCCGCTTCAGCAGCACCTGATCCCCCTTGAGGAATATTTTTTCCTTCGGAGTTGCGAAGAGCATCAGCGATGTTTTCTTCATTACCCACTGGTTTTTGGTTAGCGCCGAGCAGAGCGTTCAATTTTTCCATCATCAGATTATTCTGAGTTTCAATCTGTTGGTATAGTCCGGACACAGCAGCGTCTAGCTCCTCTCGCGTCACCCCGACGCTTGGAGCTGCTTGACTTGGAGAAATGGAAGTGGCGGTATTATCATGAAGATCTTCAGATCTGACAGCCTTACGCTTTCTTCCAGGAGCCATTATATCAGATAGACTTCTAGTCTTGAAAGAGATTTGATCGACGAATTTTCATGAAGCAATGATGACAATCTTCCTGAGTTCGACTCTCAATGAAAGCACCAAAATGTTAACGTTAAAAAGTGAGCGCTAACACCCGGTGTGTAATAGAATCGTGAAAGCACCACCCGTGTGACGGGAACAGAATTTAAGCATTAAACTAGTAGAAAAGCAGTAAAAGACAGCACTTTATAGTGGTTCGGCTTGAGATTAAGCCTACGTCCACTTTGAATCTCTTTATTACTGAATCTGGTTACTAATCGATACAAATATCTTATGAAAACAGTACAATTTGATCACAAGAAACAATCTTGACTACTAGCTCAATCTTCGACGATGAAACTCGATGAATCCGTGTTGGATGTAAGGAATTCCTCTCGAAGCTTGTTGTAGTGTCTCGAATGCTTGAAGATCTTTGATTGCTGAATGAATGGAGAGTTCGACAGAGTAACGGTGCTTGAAGAAATGAATGGCCCCCCAAAAGTCCTCCTCTCGTTGGAGTTGGAGCTCTATTTATAGGATTGGTTCTGGGTGAGATTCTGTTCGTCAAGTCCTAGGTCGGTGCCGACTTATAGCGAGTCATAGGTCTTAGGTCGGCGACGAGATAGGAGCTCTTATCATTTAGTTACTCCTGAATACGAGCTATTCAACTAAAGTCATAGGTCGGCAGCGACTTACCATAAGTTGTAGGTCGGAGATCCTTAAGTCATCAAGTTGGCAACAGTCTTAAGTCGTAGGTTTCTTAACTCGGAACCCTCCTTAACTCGGAGCATTCCCTAACCCGGAGTGTTTCTTAGGTCGGCACCCTTCTTAACTCGGAGCATTCCTTAACCCGGAGTGTTTCTTAGGTCGGCACCCTTCTTAACTCGGAGCATTCCTTAACCCGGAGTGTTTCTTAGGTCGGCAACCCACTTAAGTCGGTCTTAGCTCTTAAGTGACAGATTATCTTAACTCGTACGCTGTTAGGTCGGACTCTTCCTTAAGTCGTCTCCTGTTAAGTCGCGAATAAGAGGATTAACACCCTTCCCCTTACTTTTCCTTGGCCGTGACCATCTCCTCCACCACCAAAACCCTAGGCCGAGTCTCCACTACCAAAACCCTAACCCTAGGCCGAGCCTTCTCCACCAAAACCCTAGCCTAACCTAGTCCAAACCCCTATGGCCGAACCCAAACCCAAACCAAACCCCATGGCCGAACCTAAATAAACCATAGACCAAACCTATGTTTCCCCTAGACAAGCCCTCTTCACATGTTTACAAATATATAATTTTTCTACTTTTATTTTACTATGTAAATTATTTGTTTACATATGAAATTTATTTTATTTTTCAAAGCTTTTGATTTGGATTCTTCTCCCACTCAAGCTTGTATGTAATTGTCGTGCTTGTTGTAGTCGTTGTGTTGTGTTTGGAATCACTTCTCTAACCAAAGAACGTGAGTAATCATTCTTGATGACATGCTTATATTTTGGTGAATTGACGACAATGGAATTGTATGGATTTGTATATGCAAGTTGAGAATTTCACCTATGTTTTTTTTATTATGTTATTTCCTATGATATTAAACCTGTTATGATCATATGCCATGATATGTTATTTATTGTTATGTATATTTAATATTCTATTCTCACACTACAAGTTCCTTCACTATGGGTTGAAACGATACATACCCAAACGATCTTTAGATTAAGGAAAATTGTTATGGGCTGAAATGATAGGCCTGAGCAGTTTTATTTGACTTGGGATTACAGGTTTGAAATGATATAAAACCCAGAAAATTAATAAATTGTGGATTGAAATGATATATGTCCGTATTTACTTAACCCTAGGGTAGAGAATTTTATACAGACTCCGTGGTTGATTTAAAATGATTTTCTAAAAATTATTAAGTATTTTGGATTTCTATATATGAATCTCAACTAAAATTTAATGTAATAATTTCTGTGAATTTGTTTACATGAGTTAAATTTTTATAAGAAATTAATAGTTGGAAATGTAAATTTTGGAATCTAATTTACATAATGAAGGTTAATTGAAATTTAATAATCTGATTTGACTTAATAATGCTATTTTATTCTAACCTATAAATTGTATGTTTTAATTCGTGGAATGGAGATTAAAATGATAGGTGGTTTTTTTGTGGAAAAAAATGTAAGTTCAAACGTACATTTGACATGTAAGTTTTAACTAATGCAAATGGTATAACTTGGGTAATAAAAAAATGATAAATGTTATTTACTGAAAAGAAAATAAAGTGTAAGTTAATAACGTACTTTTAACTTAGCATAAGGATTTCAGCTTTAAAATTTGACATTATAGTAACAAAGTTATTTAATTAAAGGTATGGTTTCTTTAATGTCCAAATAGCTAAATTAGAGTAATATAATAGGAATGATATAATGACTATGATAAAAACTGTAAATATATGTACTATTTGATTATATAAACTATTGTAGTAGGAAGTATTACAGTAACAATTCAAAAATGATGTGATTTCTTACGGTAACAATTCAAAATTGCTTCGATTTCTTACTGTAACAATTTTGCATAGCTGTGGATTCATACAGTAACAATTCTACACCGTTGCGAATTCTTACAGTAACAATTCTGCACCGCTGCGAATTCTTACAGTAGAATTTCTGTACTGTTGCGTTTTCTTAAAAGTGACATTTCCAGAATGCTACAGAATTTTCTAAAGGGTTATAGTTTCGAATGTTATGGTTCTATAGGTTACACTTTTAAAGTGCTATGATCTCTAAATTTTTACATTTCAAGTGGTTATAATTAAATGAAATTTGGAAGTGTTACAACTTTGGAAAAATGAATAATATTTTAAAGAATAATGATATTGGATTTATATGGTTTTGAAATGAATATGTTTGATATGAAAAATAAACCATTTGAAATTGAATAACCACAGGTTATAATAACGTTTGGTTATTAAAGATACCGGGATCGGAAGTTGCCATACTCTCTGCCAACACTGAAAACCACTTTAACAACTATGTACGCAATGGAGATTCCAGAATGAAGTAGGATGGTGGCGACGATCCTAAAGGTACCCCGTGAGTTAGCATAAGGTGGCTAAAACAGGAGCAATTGATGGTCCAAGTGAGGTAGCTCCTCCGATCGGACACACTTCTTCGTTAGCCATTCTATTACTTTGTGATTGATTTGGTGCGCACCTTTGATTCGGGAGTGTAGATCCAGTTGGGTGGTAGATGTGGCTATGCGTTACCAACAGTCTGGAAGTGTAATTGGTATACCTACCCTGGCATTGCCTAGTTGTGCCGTGTCACCTACCCTAGCACGCCTTCTACGAGTTTGTTTTATGTCGTACATATGGGGTATCCTCTGGCGGCCCCAGTTTACGCGGAGTTACGGTACTGTATAGACTATTGGCATTATAAAACGTGTTAAGGGGGAAATGGGTAACGCCTTAGCGCTATTTTAATATTATACTTTACTTTAGACATTATTATAATAGCGTATATTACTACATAGTAGATAGTTTAACGGATCCTTAGAGGATGGGCGATCCCAAGCATCCTTTAAGTTACTGATGCATTTCTTTTGCAGTTCACTTGAGTTGATTTACATTTTATATGTATGTATGTCCCGACTCGAGTGTTTTGTGTTTTGCTTTACGCTCGGGTCAGCCTGAGTTTCACAACTTTGGATTAATCTTCTTGGAGCTAGAGATATGTCATAGATTTAGTTGTCTACCTGATATTTCCATTCCAGTTATTTCCACTCAGCTTTTGCTTTTGTAGTAGAGAACTTATGTACCTAGAATTTCCATTGTATTTGTTTTCAGACTCGGGTATTATGTATTAGTTTGAGACTATGTATTTAGGAGCTTCATGAGCTCCTATGTTTATTTTATTCTGCTGCGAGTTATTCTGATATTCTGTGTCTATGATTCTGTGATTTATTTTATTTTCCTCAAATTTTATTAACAATCTGTTGTTTTGAAATATTCAAGTCTGACATGTGTAGTTTTATTGTCGATTCGAATGGTCCAAAACGGCGGGATGTTACATTTGGTATCAGAGCCAGGTTTTAGGCAAACCTTAGCCTACGGGGCAAAAACTCATTAGAGGTAGGGTAGAAATACCCTAGAATGAGTGAAATCGGTCTTAGAATCATTCTTTGTGAGAGAACGCATTTTTAAGTATAAAATGGTTTTTAAAAGATTATTTTGGATATAATTTTTTTTTCTTGCATTAAAATCTAATTTTTCTTAGAATTTCCTTCTTTCCGAATCCACCTTGTTTAATAGAATTCTTTGATTAGGATTTCCATTTTAGTTGAACCTTGTCTTTTATCTCTTTCCTTTATCCTTATCCTTTGGTGATTCAGTGCCATAAGCCTCGGGATTATGCCGGTAGCTTTATTTATTCTCTTTATTCTTCCCCTAGTGATCTTGATTCTACTCCTATGGTCAAACTTTATCCCGATGTATTTGGTGAAGTCACTTCTTTACCTCCTAAACAGGAAATTGAATTCCATATTGACCTCATTCCTGGAGCTCGACCTGTAGTTCTTCCTCCCAGAAGAATGGCACCCCGTGAGAAGGTTGAGTTGAGGAAGCAAATTGAAGATTTGTTCTCCAGAGGTTTGATCAGACCCAGTCATTCCGAATGGGGAGCAGCAGTGGTTTTTGTCACTAAGTCTGATGTTTCTTTGAGGATGTGTGTTGATTATAGGGAGTTGAACAAACTTACTATGAAAAACAGATATCCAATGCCTCGTATGAATGATATGTTCGATTAGCTTTATGGAGCTACTGTATTCTCTCAGCTTGATCATGCCACCGGTTTCCACCAGCTAAGAATTGCTGAGGAAAGTATTCCTAAAACTGCTTTCCGTTCTGAGGATGGTTTCTTTGAATGGTTAGTTATGCCTTTTGGTTTGACTAACGCCCCAGCTTTCTTTGTCGATCTTATGAACCGGGTTTTCCATGATGTTCTTAATAAGTTTGTTCTAGTCTTTGTCGATGATATTCTTGTTTTCTCTAAGTCTAAGGTGGAACATGACATCCATTTCAATTTTGTTCTGAAGACCCTTATGAGTCATCAGTTGAAAGCCAAATTCTGGAAATGCCATTTTTGGAAAGATGAAGTCCGATTTCTTGGACATATTGTTTAGGGTAATGGAGTTTTTGTTGATCTGGTTAAGATTGCTACGATCAATGTAAGTCTATCTTCTCTTCTTTCCTTTGTACATTAATTATTCTATCTCTTTCTCGGTTCTTATTTTCCCTATTCTATTTTAGAATTGGGAAACTCCTAGGACTCCATCTGATATCCGTAGTTTTCTAGGCCTTGCTGATTATTATCAAAGATTTATTGAGAATTTTTCTTGGATTGCTGCACCTCTCACCGCTCTAACTCGTAAGAATGCTAAGTTTAGATGGAATGATAAGTGTGAAGCTGCATTCAATGAGTTGAACGCAAGCTTACTTCTGCACCAGTTCTTACCATTCCAAATGGAAATGAGGCATTAACGGTATACACTGATGCTAGTCGTGAAGGTTTGGGAGCCGTTCTGATGCAGGAGGGGAAGGTTATCGCTTATGCCAGTTGTCAGTTGAAGACTCATGAAGCCAATTATGCAGCCCAAGATTTAGATTTCTTGCCGTAATTTTTTCTTTGAAGCTTTGGAGACATCATCTATTGGTAACTAAGTTTGAGCTCTTTACGGATCATAAGTCTTTGAAATATATTTTCAACCAGAAGGACTTGAATCTACGGCCAGTTAGGTGGCTTGAGTTTCTAGCTTCTTATGACCTAGACATCAACTATACCCCAGGGAAAGCTAATGTTGTTGTAATGACCTAGAATTTCTGCCATTTGAAATTAGTATATTTAATTGATTTTAAATATTCAGAAGTAAAATTTATAAGCTGGATAAATTATATTTGAAATATCTGGATTTAATTGGATAATCAAATGATTAATTTAATATTTGAAATCGTGTAAATAATTGGAATTTGAATTAAATATGAATAAAAATGATTTATAAAGTTGAATTAAATCATATTGGAGTTAGAATGATGTTAGAGAACTTTTGAAATTGATTTAAAAGTTAATTTGTAAAAATTGAATATTTTAATATTTAATTGATGAGTGAAAATGGACCATTTTTCAATCATCTCGGATTTCAACGAAACTAGATTAATTGGATCTGTAATGTTAAATTATTGTAGGATTTCAAATTTTGTGTCAATCGGATTTACGGATTGTCCGGGGCAAGCTAAAACGCGTAGAAATCTGTTTAAGTGAATTTTAAATTTAAATATTCGATTCGAAAACCTATCTTTTGAATACGATCGAATTGCTTCCGATATATATTCCATTGCATTTGGAATAGAGGTAAAACATTATAAACGCCAGGCGGCACGTTTCGTTTTGAGTTCGAAAATTTTTCGGATGAATAGTGTCGATAATTTCTACATAAAAGGACCTCAACATCTCCAATTTTCATCAAACGCTAGAGGATTAGGGCTGGCCGCCATTTCTACTTTGATGGCCAAAAATTCGTTTCTTTTCCCATTCGATTTATTCAAATCCACCCATCCATACGAAAAACTTCCAACATGAAAAATATAGAGCTCGTCGAGATCTAACGATCCAACGACTTTGATCGAATTTGAGTGCATGGATCATCGGCAAATCGAGCTGGAATGACCGGCGTTCGTGCACGATTTCCAACACATAGGGTCGACCGAGCTCCTTGATACTCGAGCCGAGAGTAGAGAATGCATAGGGCGTTCAAACGGCGGCCTCTGATCATCTTCAAGTTGCTCGTGTGATGCGCGATAATTCAACTAAGAACGGTGGCCATGGGTTTTAATCACATACGTGATTTTCATGATGGAAGAAGAAAAGGAAATAGCGGCCCTGATTGAAGAAAGCAAATCGAACGGCTCTGATAGGTTGAGGTTATAAAAATATAAAATAAAATGTGAAATTATATTCTTTTAAATTCGTGTGATCTTTAAAATACCATAACTTTGTCATACAAGGTCCATTTTTGACGGAACGAATTGCGTCGGGTTCATTTTGACGAGCACTACATTTTAGAGCTAGTTTGGAGTTGATTGGAGCTAGTGTAAATTTTGGGTAAAATTAAATGCTCGTTTAATATTATTCGGAATAAAACACTACAACTGCTATTAGAAGCAATGTGAGTACAACTCACTCTTTCTGACTCACTGATATTTTTATATAAGTGAGAAATAATTTATTTTATGATGATTGATGATTGTTTGGATGATATATGATATATTGATTGGTATTTGGATATATTCCAACCTAGTGGAGCAGATGACCCTATACGTTCCCATGTATGAGCGGATGACCCTTTGGACGCGCGTCTGCCTTGAAGCGGACATTGTACATATATTTCTAATATGTATATTTGTTGCAGGTGATAGGTTGGAGTGATTCAACTGGATTCCTCACCGGTATTGATTTATTTACAGATATTGTGATATATGCTCTATTCATCTGATATATGATGTTTTGGTTCATGTGATTGATGTATTTGGTGCTGTCGCATCATTGGGCTTATATTTTGGAATTTAAAAATGTTAAAGTGACGGTTTCCAAATTAAAAAGGATTTTAAAAGTGATTTTGGAAATATACGTTTTGTTGAATTTTAAATTGTTATGGAGTTGATTTATTTTAAATAAAGGAAAGAGATAATTTTAGGTTATAAAAATGATGATTTTTGTGAAATAATACTTGAGTATGATTTTTGGAGTTATATAAGTTTTAATAACAATTTGGAAATTATTAAAAGAATAAGTTTATTTAAAGTGAGATTTTGAATTATTATAAATGGTTTTATATATAAGATTTATAAAATTGAATTTTTATAAATCAAAGTGATGGAATTTTAAAGGAGTTTGATAAGTGTTAAAATGAAACAAATAAGATTTATATAATTGGTGTAGTTATAAACACAATGTGTAACGACCCGATATTTTCAACCATTCGCATCCGCACATGTCGGACTTGAATTGCTCAAAATACCGCGTTGTAAGTAAAATTTGGCAAATCTTAGAATATATAGTAAATAAATAATCAAAGATCACAGACACATAGTAAAATAATGCAGCGGAAGTAAAAGAAATAGTAGTTCATGAAGCTACTATGTAAATATATCAGAGTTAAATAAGATACAACAGAAGAAATAAAATACAACAGTAGTCTCAATATGATAACCAAGTACAAGCTGAATAGAACAACAAAACTAAGATAGATAAAACAAGATAAGCAGATAATCTCCAGCGATTCCAATCTCCAGAAAGTGGAATCCAAATCTGTGAATACTCAGGCTGACCCGAGCGTAAATAAAAATACAAAACACTCGAGTCAGGACAATATATACTTATATAATGTAAACTGTGATATCCCGGAAATTTTGGGGCAATATCAATTTAATAATCTATATTTAAAATTAAATTGATTTGATAATCTTTGTTAATAAATTTGAGTAAATTTAATAATCTAATTAAATAAATATTTAATTGGTGAATTTTATCTTTTAAAAGGTTAATAGAATGATTTCTATTTATAATGTATATATATATAATTATATATATTGTAAAGAGATGAGTTGGTTTGAATTTAACAAATAAAGTTATATTTTCAAATTCTAATATATATTGGTAATTTGGAAATCATGATTAAATTAATATTAAGCTTTTCAAAGTTATTTAAATAACTATATAATTTTAAAATACATAAGGTAAATGTTTAATTGTTTAAAAATAGATTTTTAGCTTAAGTTTAATTTAAATAAAAGGTTTGTTTTATTTCTTTTTAAATATTACTTGATATATATGATTTAAAAATAAAAGTTTAAAATACAATTTACATATGGTATTAATTCATTTAAAAATAGAAGTAATTTATAATCTCCTTTATAAATTATTTAAAATTGTCAAATTTGATATTTTCAAATAATAATTATAATACTTTGTTTTTATAAACATAAATAGATAAAATTGTTATTTAAATGGTAGTTATATATGCATATATATAACTTGATTTTAAATTGGATTTTTAAATTTAAATTGAATATGAATTTGGATTTATAATAGAAATTAAAAGAATAAACATTTTAAAAATATTTGGATAAGCTTTTAATTTTATATAATTTGTTTACTTACATTTTCTTCAAAAGAGAAATGCATATATACATTTAGGTAAGTATTTATAAATAGTAAACTAGTATAAAAGCTTTTATTTACATTTTAAAATAAATAAATATATGTATTAATTACTTAAAAGACATGTGTAATAAAATTAAGACACATATATTACAAGTGTTAGATAATTAAAATGATTTGGGACAAGTGTCATGTTTCTTTGATTTTTAACAAACCATAAATAAATTCATAAAGCCTATTTTTCATTTCTCCCATTTCCTTTCAGCTGTAACAAAAAGAAGATTTCAAAACTAAAATCTTGTAAGAATTTCTCACAAACAAAATTTCAAACCAGTTAACATTTTCTCAAAACCCTGTACAAACTCCTCTCAAAACCAAATCAGTAATCCTCCTCAAACCTGAAAAGTAAAACATAAGCCTGATCACTTTTTCTTCAATCTGATAGTCCTATTTCCTCAAACAAATCTTCTCGAAATCAAAAAGCCTGTTGTTTCATTCTCAAAAATCAATAATCAAAACCTGAACATTTTCTTCAAACCTGGATTTTTAAAGCAGAGATCATCAAAGCAACTTCTCCTCTGTTTTAAAAAGGCAAGATCATTTCAGATAGCAGGTTTAAATCATCTTACCAATGCAAAAGATGCAAGTTTTTAAATTAAAGGAGCAAAAGCAACTCAAGTTTTAAAGATTCAAAAGCCTGTTGTTTCAGTTTCAAAAATCTGGAGGCTCTGCTTCTTTTAAAATAGGTGAGTAACTCTTAACATTTAAAATATAAATGGTTGCATGCTAGTGTGGTTGAACATAATTGTGCACTGTATATATATATAAGTGAATATCTGATATTTGTGTGCATGCTGTTTATAAGGCTCTGTTCTTAAAATAGGTGAGTAACTTTACTGTTAAACTTAAAGCATATTTTTGGTTGCATGTTATTGCTGGGATTAATATTGTATTGTGAAGTGTTTGTATATCTATATGGTTAAATCTATGATGAATGATGTATGCATGACTGAACTTCTCTGTTCTTAGTTTTAAAAACTAAGATTTTGGTAAAAATCCATTTTCTTTCGAACCAATCTCTGTTAGGTCTTAGAATTCGAATAAAATTTGTTTGTTTAGGCATAGATTAAAGTTTAAAATTTTATTTAAGTAAATAAAAATTGAAATGGCTCTGTAAAATCGAGTAGAACAATTCAAGTTGAAGTTTTGTTAAAAATTCAACTTCTTAATTCATTGATTCAGGGATATAATCTGAACCCTTAACCAAAATCAAGATTTTTAAAAATAAAATCACAATTTTTAGTTTTGGGTTGAGCGAGTAGTACTGGTTTGATCAGAAAATACATTTCTAGTTATCTCTGGCGATCTAGTTGCTCGGCGAAGACGGGGTTTTCACTGGTGGAAGAGGATTGATTGGGAAGTTTGGGAAAATTGTCAGAATGATGATCTAAGCGTTGTGGAGGGGGCGGTGATTGGATTTTGTTTGTAAACCTAGTTTTTGACTATGTCAAAGTTTTTGATCGATACGACCTCTCCAGGTGATCGAGTTAAACAGGGCTTTAGAGATTGGAAGCTGGGGTGTCATCGAAGATATGGCCGGAGTTTCAGCAACTCCGATGATCGGAGGTAGGAGTACGAAGGGGTTTCCAGGCTTTGTGGTGGTTCGAGACTCTTGTTCCAGGTTGGGTGAATGCTCGAATTCAATTTCGAGTAACAATCGATGAAGTTTAGGGTTTAGTTCGTCTAAGGTGGTGATCGCCGATGTGAAGAAGTCGTCGTGGATGACCAGGATGGTCGGAGGATGGTGGTTGACTGTGCACGTGCACGGTCGCGAATATCTGAAGTCTGGTTTGGGGGAAATTTTGGGTACTCGGGTTTCTCGAGTCATTTGAAGTTTTTGCTCGGGTAAATAAGGGTTTGACTCGAAGTTGTTTAGTATAGGCTCGGGTAAAATTTGTTGTTGCTAGGTTTTGAAACTGTCTGTTTTTAAAATTTTAATTGAATTTAAAATTTGAAAACAAGATTTTAAACCAATCATTAATAAGAATAAAGTGTTATCTTAAAGATAATTAAGATTTAATAATTTGAGATAAAATAAATTATTAAGATAATTTATCAATTTAAATTAAATTATGATTTGGGTTAATAAATTAGTAATTAAGGGTTTAAATTGATTAATTAAGGTTTAATTAAATTAATTAAAGGTTAATTAATGGTTAGGAAAATTAATCAAGTAATTAAGGATTAATTAAGTTATTAGATACTTAATTAATTAAGTAATTAGAGATTAATTTATTAGTAATTAGAATTAATTAATTTGAAATTACTAATGGTTAATTAAAGTTTAATTATTTAAGAAAAATAATTAAAGAATAATTAATAGTTAATGTAGATCATTAACTTGGGTTTAATAATTAATGTGATTAATTTTGATAATTAAATAGATTAATTAATTAAGGTTAATCATTTGTGAAATTGTTTAATTACTTAATGGAAGTAATTAAGAAATTAATTACTCATTGTAATTAATTGAGTTTAAATTAATTAGTTAAGTTAATTAATTAAGTTTAATTAATTTAAGAATAAATCACTTAATGATTTGTGAAGTATAATTACTTAATGTAATTTAATGAAGATTAATTACCTAGGAAAGTAATTGATAGATAATTACTAATGTAATTAATGGAGTAATTAAGGGTAGTTAATTACTTAATGGAATTAATCAAGGGATTAATTAAAAGATAATTAATTAAGGAATAATTAATTTATTTTAAAGAAGTAATTAAGGGTAGTTAATTACTGAATGTGATTAATCAATAGTGATTAATAATTATGGTTTAATTAAAGATTAATTACTCAATGTAATTAATTTAAATAAAGTAATTAATGATAAAATGTAATTAAGGATCATTAATTTATATAATTAATGATGTAATTAAGAATTGATTAATTAAGGAATAATTATAAATGAAGTGATTAATTAATGTAATTAATTAAGGAGTAATGTAATTAATTATAGTTAATTAATAAATGAAGTAATTAAAGGTTAATTACTATAAGTGGTTAAGAATAATTAATTTGTATAATTAATTTAATATTAATTACTTGAATGTAATTAAATAATTAATCAAGGATGATTAATTAAATTGAATAATTGGATGATGATTGATAATTAATTAATAATGATTTAAGCAGGATTTATAGATGTAGTAATTAATTTAATTTACTTTAAATTAATTAAAGATGAAATAATTAATTTAATTCATTTTAAATTAATTGTAGATGGTGATAAATAAATCATTGCTTATGAATGGATGATATTGTGTACCTTGAATGGTTTGAAATCTCAGATATGAGATAATTGATACTGTATGATTTGGATGCTTTGGTTGCATAGTGATGATGATATGGATTATCTGCTTATAATGATAATGTTGATTATCTATTGTGAATCTGTGAATTATCTATCTGTGTGTAAATAGATAGTTGAATTGAATTGTTTTAACTTTAAAACAACTTGGCCTTAAAAGATACGTTTTGGATTTCGATGAGACCGGGATCGGGTTTGCTACATTACAGCGTGATAGGGGGTTCTCGCTTTGCGTTAGGTGGCGAACGGGAGACTCTTACCCCTACATGTCCCCGGGGGTAGTATAAGGCCTTTTGGGGTTGGTTGCGACTCGAGAGGGTGGCCGTAAAAGCAAACCCGAGGTATCACTGTGAGCCACAGCGGGGCTGGGATGGTTGAAAAGCCTACCGGTCGTGAACCGTTGCTGAAGGTTGAAAAGCCTAGGACGTTACAGTGGTATCAGAGCGCTAGGTTGAGTGAATACCTAGGCTCTGGAGTGGTGTCTATCTTGAGAGAGCGTATTTGTAATTTTTATATAACTATATATATATATTTTCTACCTATTTGTTGGGTTACCTGTTCGGGTTTTCCAATATGAATTATAAGGGTAGATGAGGTAGGTTGTGTGTAAACACGACTACCATTGATTGGAGTTTGAATGTTGAGGTTGGAAGTGTATCTGTCGAGACTGTAGACCCAATACTGTCTCGAGTAAGCTTTTCTGTGGTGAAGGATTTCATCGATCTCCGAAGGGAACTGTTAAAGTTCGGAGTTTATCTTTGAAGTTGGATGAGCAGAAGTGAGTGATAGTATCTTGGTAACTTCTGGAAGTAGTAGCTGTGTGATAAGACGCAGTGACTATGGATATTTCCGAAGATATTTTTTTTGGGACAAGTTTAAGGAGTATGTATACTTCGGTGTTGTGGCTGAGTTCAGCATGGTGTTTCTGTTGTTTGAGGTTCGAGTTTCTCGAAGAGCTTTGGTTAGGAAGTCTTTGGCATCAGTGTCAGCAGTGCAGCTCGGAGGTGTTCTCTGTGCCGACAAGGAAGTTTTCTGGCTGAGCAGTTTTCTAGAGGTGAAGTTCAGAAGCAGCAGAGTGGATCCATTTCTTCGATGGATTGGATAGATAAGTGTAAGCTGTTCTGATTGGTAAAGAGAGAGCAGTTTTTCTTTGGACTTAGGATGGGTTGATCGCAAAAGTGACTTGCGATTGCTGAGTGTTCTCTTGGGTTATCAGAGATTTGCTGGATGTCTTTAGGGAAGTCAGAAGTTGTTCGCATCTGGAGATTGAGTTTTCTTATCGACTGGATTCCAGGAGTGGTACCAGTGGTTCAGTCTAGTTGAAGGATAGTTCCTAGAGATAGAGTTTGGTGAAGCAGCTCAAGTTTTGATGGAGTATCTGAGTTTTCTTTATGGATCCGTTGAACCATATTTCTGGGATGTGTTGTCCAGTTGTGCTCGTGTTCTTCATCAGCATTCTTATCTACTTCAGATCAGAGTTGTGCAGCAGAAGCAGTTTGGAAGTGCATCTGTCTCATTTTTGGATAGGAGAAGTAAGTTCAGTCTTCTATTGTTTGAGGAGTAAAGTTGTGGATCTCTTCCTTGTTTTGATTTGGATAAGTATTTGGTCTTCCGGATTGAATTGTCAGTTTGGACAACTGGAATTTGTTGTATTTTACGTATCTCTGAGGGAGTACGTATTTGATCTATTTTTGGTTTTGGAACCAGCAGTTCTGGAGGATTTGGTAGTTGAGTCAGACTCGTCTGTAGTCTGATATTCTGTCTAGTTTTGTAGATCTAGATGAGTAGGAGTTCTGTAGCTTCGTAGTTTAGATTGTTTATAGAGCGAGTATCCCGGTATATATATATATATATATATACTTGGGAAAACTCGAGGAAATTCTATCCAGAATTTTGTCTGGATAGTTAGAATTGTTTGTTTGGATGATTGGTTGCTATGATGTTAGCATATGGATGATAGTATATGCTTGTGATTTAAAATTAAAATCTTTGATAGATTATTAAATTACCTTTGTTTTAAAATTTCGGGGACGAAATTATTTTAAGGGGGGAGGAATGTGATATCCCGGAAATTTTGGGGCAATATCAATTTAATAATCTATATTTAAAATTAAATTGATTTGATAATCTTTGTTAATAAATTTGAGTAAATTTAATAATCTAATTAAATAAATATTTAATTGGTGAATTTTATCTTTTAAAAGGTTAATAGAATGATTTCTATTTATAATGTATATATATATAATTATATATATTGTAAAGAGATGAGTTGGTTTGAATTTAACAAATAAAGTTATATTTTCAAATTCTAATATATATTGGTAATTTGGAAATCATGATTAAATTAATATTAAGCTTTTCAAAGTTATTTAAATAACTATATAATTTTAAAATACATAAGGTAAATGTTTAATTGTTTAAAAATAGATTTTTAGCTTAAGTTTAATTTAAATAAAAGGTTTGTTTTATTTCTTTTTAAATATTACTTGATATATATGATTTAAAAATAAAAGTTTAAAATACAATTTACATATGGTATTAATTCATTTAAAAATAGAAGTAATTTATAATCTCCTTTATAAATTATTTAAAATTGTCAAATTTGATATTTTCAAATAATAATTATAATACTTTGTTTTTATAAACATAAATAGATAAAATTGTTATTTAAATGGTAGTTATATATGCATATATATAACTTGATTTTAAATTGGATTTTTAAATTTAAATTGAATATGAATTTGGATTTATAATAGAAATTAAAAGAATAAACATTTTAAAAATATTTGGATAAGCTTTTAATTTTATATAATTTGTTTACTTACATTTTCTTCAAAAGAGAAATGCATATATACATTTAGGTAAGTATTTATAAATAGTAAACTAGTATAAAAGCTTTTATTTACATTTTAAAATAAATAAATATATGTATTAATTACTTAAAAGACATGTGTAATAAAATTAAGACACATATATTACAAGTGTTAGATAATTAAAATGATTTGGGACAAGTGTCATGTTTCTTTGATTTTTAACAAACCATAAATAAATTCATAAAGCCTATTTTTCATTTCTCCCATTTCCTTTCAGCTGTAACAAAAAGAAGATTTCAAAACTAAAATCTTGTAAGAATTTCTCACAAACAAAATTTCAAACCAGTTAACATTTTCTCAAAACCCTGTACAAACTCCTCTCAAAACCAAATCAGTAATCCTCCTCAAACCTGAAAAGTAAAACATAAGCCTGATCACTTTTTCTTCAATCTGATAGTCCTATTTCCTCAAACAAATCTTCTCGAAATCAAAAAGCCTGTTGTTTCATTCTCAAAAATCAATAATCAAAACCTGAACATTTTCTTCAAACCTGGATTTTTAAAGCAGAGATCATCAAAGCAACTTCTCCTCTGTTTTAAAAAAGGCAAGATCATTTCAGATAGCAGGTTTAAATCATCTTACCAATGCAAAAGATGCAAGTTTTTAAATTAAAGGAGCAAAAGCAACTCAAGTTTTAAAGATTCAAAAGCCTGTTGTTTCAGTTTCAAAAATCTGGAGGCTCTGCTTCTTTTAAAATAGGTGAGTAACTCTTAACATTTAAAATATAAATGGTTGCATGCTAGTGTGGTTGAACATAATTGTGCACTGTATATATATATAAGTGAATATCTGATATTTGTGTGCATGCTGTTTATAAGGCTCTGTTCTTAAAATAGGTGAGTAACTTTACTGTTAAACTTAAAGCATATTTTTGGTTGCATGTTATTGCTGGGATTAATATTGTATTGTGAAGTGTTTGTATATCTATATGGTTAAATATATGATGAATGATGTATGCATGACTGAACTTCTCTGTTCTTAGTTTTAAAAACTAAGATTTTGGTAAAAATCCATTTTCTTTCTAACCAATCTCTGTTAGGTCTTAGAATTCGAATAAAATTTGTTTGTTTAGGCATAGATTAAAGTTTAAAATTTTATTTAAGTAAATAAAAATTGAAATGGCTCTGTAAAATCGAGTAGAACAGTTCAAGTTGAAGTTTTGTTAAAAATTCAACTTCTTAATTCATTGATTCAGGGATATAATCTGAACCCTTAACCAAAATCAAGATTTTTAAAAATAAAATCACAATTTTTAGTTTTGGGTTGAGCGAGTAGTACTGGTTTGATCAGAAAATACATTTCTAGTTATCTCTGGCGATCTAGTTGCTTGGCGAAGACGGGGTTTTCACTGGTGGAAGAGGATTGATTTGGAAGTTTGGGAAAATTGTCAGAATGATGATCTAAGCGTTGTGGAGGGGGCGGTGATTGGATTTTGTTTGTAAACCTAGTTTTTGACTATGTCAAAGTTTTTGATCGATACGACCTCTCCAGGTGATCGAGTTAAACAGGGCTTTGGAGATTGGAAGCTGGGGTGTCATCGAAGATATGGCCGGAGTTTCAGCAACTCCGATGATCGGAGGTAGGAGTACGAAGGGGTTTCCAGGCTTTGTGGTGGTTCGAGACTCTTGTTCCAGGTTGGGTGAATGCTCGAATTCGATTTCGAGTAACAATCGATGAAGTTTAGGGTTTAGTTCGTCTGAGGTGGTGATCGCCGATGTGAAGAAGTCGTCGTGGATGACCAGGATGGTCGGAGGATGGTGGTTGACTGTGCACGTGCACGGTCGCGAATATCTGAAGTCTGGTTTGGGGGAAATTTTGGGTACTCGGGTTTCTCGAGTCATTTGAAGTTTTTGCTCGGGTAAATAAGGGTTTGACTCGAAGTTGTTTAGTATAGGCTCGGGTAAAATTTGTTGTTGCCAGGTTTTGAAACTGTCTGTTTTTAAAATTTTAATTGAATTTAAAATTTGAAAACAAGATTTTAAACCAATCATTAATAAGAATAAAGTGTTATCTTAAAGATAATTAAGATTTAATAATTTGAGATAAAATAAATTATTAAGATAATTTATCAATTTAAATTAAATTATGATTTGGGTTAATAAATTAGTAATTAAGGGTTTAAATTGATTAATTAAGGTTTAATTAAATTAATTAAAGGTTAATTAATGGTTAGGAAAATTAATCAAGTAATTAAGGATTAATTAAGTTATTAGATACTTAATTAATTAAGTAATTAGAGATTAATTTATTAGTAATTAGAATTAATTAATTTGAAATTACTAATGGTTAATTAAAGTTTAATTATTTAAGAAAAATAATTAAAGAATAATTAATAGTTAATGTAGATCATTAACTTGGGTTTAATAATTAATGTGATTAATTTTGATAATTAAATAGATTAATTAATTAAGGTTAATCATTTGTGAAATTGTTTAATTACTTAATGGAAGTAATTAAGAAATTAATTACTCATTGTAATTAATTGAGTTTAAATTAATTAGTTAAGTTAATTAATTAAGTTTAATTAATTTAAGAATAAATCACTTAATGATTTGTGAAGTATAATTACTTAATGTAATTTAATGAAGATTAATTACCTAGGAAAGTAATTGATAGATAATTACTAATGTAATTAATGGAGTAATTAAGGGTAGTTAATTACTTAATGGAATTAATCAAGGGATTAATTAAAAGATAATTAATTAAGGAATAATTAATTTATTTTAAAGAAGTAATTAAGGGTAGTTAATTACTGAATGTGATTAATCAATAGTGATTAATAATTATGGTTTAATTAAAGATTAATTACTCAATGTAATTAATTTAAATAAAGTAATTAATGATAAAATGTAATTAAGGATCATTAATTTATATAATTAATGATGTAATTAAGAATTGATTAATTAAGGAATAATTATAAATGAAGTGATTAATTAATGTAATTAATTAAGGAGTAATGTAATTAATTATAGTTAATTAATAAATGAAGTAATTAAAGGTTAATTACTATAAGTGGTTAAGAATAATTAATTTGTATAATTAATTTAATACTAATTACTTGAATGTAATTAAATAATTAATCAAGGATGATTAATTAAATTGAATAATTGGATGATGATTGATTAATTGATTGATAATTAATTAATAATGATTTAAGCAGGATTTATAGATGTAGTAATTAATTTAATTTACTTTAAATTAATTAAAGATGAAATAATTAATTTAATTCATTTTAAATTAATTGTAGATGGTGATAAATAAATCATTGCTTATGAATGGATGATATTGTGTACCTTGAATGGTTTGAAATCTCAGATATGAGATAATTGATACTGTATGATTTGGATGCTTTGGTTGCATAGTGATGATGATATGGATTATCTGCTTATAATGATAATGTTGATTATCTATTGTGAATCTGTGAATTATCTATCTGTGTGTAAATAAATAGTTGAATTGAATTGTTTTAACTTTAAAACAACTTGGCCTTAAAAGATACGTTTTGGATTTCGATGAGACCGGGATCGGGTTTCCAGATTTGGATATCCGAATACCACATCGATCCAAAGTAACGTTAGGTCGTTAATCCAAGTGGAGCAAGTGAAGACTCGAGGTGTAAGAACTATTCTTTGTCAGTATAACTCTGTGGGTGATTCCGTAATGAGTTTGACGGAGATAGTACTTATAGGTTCGAGATGAAGATTCAGAGTGCAAGGGTTATTGTCGTTAACTCTGAGGGTGATTCCAAAATGAGTGTAATGAGATAATGCCTTCGGTTTCGTTCGAACCCGGAACGAACTTGTATGGATTGAATGCTTTCAACACATCGTCAGGTGGACGATGAGCATTCTAAGTGATTGTGTTCTGATTAAAGGTAATCGTAGCCTCAAGCCTCATCAACCGGGAATGGCTAAAACAGGGGAGGTGCAGCAAGGTTAGTGGGTAGCACCCAAGTAGGACAAGATTATCCCTGTCTAGAGGTCCCTTCTTATTATTCGATTGAGTGGGCAGTTGATTGCAACAACTGCTGGGATGTCTTGTGCGGGAATTATCCAGTAAGGGATGTTCCGGCCTTGTGTTGCAGGGGATTGGGAGTGATCCTCGGTACGGTGATCTAGGCCACGTACTGTGACGGGCGGTACCCCGGTAGCCCTGCCATTGTATGGAATCCAAAATCCAATAAGTGCCGTACGTATTAGTTGTGCCCAACTATGTTGGAACGTGAGATGTAAGCATTCCAGCTATTTCTGTATTTTACTTGAAAACCCTAGACCCTATAATAATATAACTGGATTTCCTATCAAATGTTTTGGTTAGCGTAAGGTAAAAACTTACCCATGTTTATTTGTGGGGAGTCTTACGTGATACCTTTGTTTCAAAAGGTTTTGAAGTTAAGCAACTTTAACCTGTTACTCACACCAGACCCATGTCTGACCCAAGTGTTTATTTCTGTTTTATAAACTCTTGGGTACTCAAATTTTTACGAGTAGCCAAGGGATTCAGGTTTAGCTTTGACGAATATTCTGGAGGAGCAATGGAGCAGGAGGCTTCGGTGTTCGTAGATATAGTATTCCGCTGTGTAGATCTCTGTGATAGTGTTTGTATTGTATTTGAGTTGTAATGTCTAGACAGATGTTTATAACTGTCTAGTATGTGATGTATATGTTGTGTAACTCTGATAAGTGTTGTATATTATGTAATACTTTTGTTATTAATATAATTTATTCGTTCCGCTGTTGAGATTCTGTTGTTGTTCTTCTTCTTCTCTTTCTTTTCTATCCCTTTCTTTCTTCAAAATGATGTGTCATTCTGTGGAATGAGTGGCGGGTCGTTACATAAACCAACTCAAGTGAACTGTAATAAAGGTACAAGTAACTTAAAGAATGCTTGGGATCGCCCATTCTTTAAGGATCCGTTAAACTATCTACTATGTAGTAATATTCGCTATTATAATAATGTCTAATATAAAATAAACATACTTTTAAATAGCATTAAGGAGTGACCAAATATTCCCCTTAACACATAATAGTCCCAGTAGTCTATCCAGTATTAGCATACTCCCAAAATGGGGGCTACCCTCGAAACTCCACAGGCTACGGGAGAAATTCAAACTCGTAGTAAAGCTCGCTATGGTAGGTGACACGGCACAACTAGGCAATGCCAGGGTAGATATACCAATTGCGGACACGGAATGATGGATATGCATAGCATCCACTACCGCTCCACCTCGGACAACACTCCCAAATCAAGGGGTGCACCCAAACAATCACAAAGTAATAGAATGGTATCGAAGAAGTGCGTCCGATAAGAGGTGCTACCTCACTGGTTTGAGATCGCTCCTGTTTTAGCCACCTTATGCCAACTCACGGGAGTTGGGTCCACGTATATACCTTAGGATCGTCGCCACCATCCTACTTCATTCTGGAAACTCCACCGCGTACACAATTGTCAAAGTGGTTTTCGGTATCGACAGAGAGTATGTCCATATCTGATCCTGATCTCGTTATAAACCAATGTTATTATAACCCGTGGTTATAATTTAAAAACAGTTTATACTTCAAAATAGAATATCATTTCAAATCCAAATCTTTATCAAAAATAAAGATTAAATCAATTTCAAACCATTTCAATATATTTAAAATATCATATCATTTCAAAACTTCATTTCAAATCATTTCAATATATCAAAATATCATATCTTTCCAAAACTTCGTTCAAATCATTTTAATATATTAAAATATCAAATCTTTCCAAAACTTCATTTCAAATCATTTTAATATATCAAAATATCATATCTTTTAAATAGATTCAAATTACAAGTAAACCAAATATTTTTCATATTAATATAAACTTCAATTATTTATTCCAAGATTTAATATCATTTATTTAATTTAAATTTAAATACCATTTAATCACATTTCAAAATAGTTGTATTTTCCAAATCAACTATTCCATTTAAATCATTTAAAGTCAATTCATTGTATTTAATAATTAAATATTAAATTTCCAAAATTTAACCTTTTTCAAAGATCATTTATTCATTTGAATTTATTAAACAAAGAAAATTCAGCTCTCGTAGCACTTAGAAAATGCTCGAGATGTTATGTTTAAAAACAGTTCATTAACAAAAGATGGCATTTAAAATGCTGTAATATCTTAATTTAGTTTCAATTAACATTTTAGTTAAATTTAACAACTATAGCACTAACAAAGTGCTATAATAACTCTTAGTCAAATTTGCTATTTGGTTCATTTAAAACAACTACAGCATTTTCCAATGCTGTAATATCTTTACATTACATTTCAAAAGTGCTGTTAAATCAAATTCAGAGTTTTATTTACACTTATAAAATCATATATTTTCACATTTAAAAACAATCATTTAAATACCTTTATTTCTATGATTTTATAAAGTCAAATTTCCATACAAAAAATCAAATTAAATAACAATTAAATTTTCATTTCTTTATTTTAAATTCTTAACTTAACAACAAAGTTTAAATTTCCAAAATATAACATATTTCCATTTATTTTACTTAATTAAAATATCACTTTTAACAAAATTCACAATTTCCCCACTTAAGTTATATTTCAAAATTTTCAACTTAAACATTCATTTATTCCATATTTTAATTTATACAAAATCATTAACACTTTTAAAATTTATTATTACTTAATAAAATCATTAAATTCATCTTTTAAATCAAATTTGTCATATTTCTTACTTTACATAAATCCAATTTATAAACAAAATCATAAATTCCAAAATTAACTTATATTTCAAATTCTACTTCACCATTTACTTAATTCACTTATTTAATTTGTAGAAAATCACTAAAGTTTATAGAAATCATTTTAATAAAATTTAAATCAAAATATCATAATATTTACATTTTAAAAATATTTTAAAAATTTCAGAAAAATATATAAACCACGGGGCTGTATAAAATTTTCTAGCCTAGGTCAAGTGATACGGATATGTATCATTTCAATCCGTAGTTTACAAAGAAAAACCGGGTTCTATCATTTCAAACCCGCAATCCCAAGTAATATAAATAAATAAATAAAAACCGTTCAGGCCTATCATTTCAGCCCATAACGATTTTTCCTTATTCTAAAGTCCGTTCGGGTATGTATCATTTCAACCCATAGTGATTCTAATCTACAGAGAACTTGCACTGTGATAAACTGATATAAATAAACAGAATAGCATGAGATAACAGTAACATATGGTATAACAAGTGTAAATACAGGCGTGAACATCATATGATTATAATATAGCAGTTATAACAGGATGATATGCATTTACAGATTCAAGTGATGTCAGTTTATCACTATATAAGTACATATTAGCCTGGTGAGATTTACTCACTTGTTTAAGCTGGAGATGACGACCAAAACACACAACACAAAATCTTCGAAGGCCCGAGAGCACGAATATGATTTGAGAGTGGAGAGCCAAAGAAATTTGACTAGGTCAAACATTTACACAAAACAATACAATAATACATAAGTTACAACACAAATTTATCGTCAAATAACATAAGAAATCTATAACCAAAACAACAACAATTGACTTGCACTTGCTCTCTACCTTAGGTACTTCAGTTATGCAGTGATTAAGCTCAGCTAACATAGGGAATTGGGTCAGGTTTGGGTGTGCAAGGGTCGGGCTACACATGGGTTTTGATGTGGTGAAGTCTAGGTGCAACATAACAAAACTACAAGGCAAACACACAATGTTCTAGGCCACAAATGGGCTCGGCCAAAGGCAACAAGGCACGGCAAGGTACGGGTGGGGTCAGTGGATGATGTGGCAGTGGTGTCAGGTCAGGTCAGAGGTGGTGGTGGTGGAGGTGGTGGAAGCAAAAGGTGGTAGAAGGAATAGATGACAACCTAGGCTAGGCCAGTGCAATAGGTGATAGGTTGTGATGGTTTTTGGTGGATTTTGTGTAGATCTTTGTAACGACCCAGAATTTTTGATAATTAAAATTCGAATATTTAATTTATTTTAAATATTAATAAGTAGAATTAAGAAGTCGAATAATTTATTATTCGAATATTGGATTTAATTTGATAATTTAATCGATAAATTAAATAGTGAAATTCCAGAAATAATTGAATATCGAGTTTAAATGATTGAAAATGATTTGTAAAGTTATATTAAATCATACTGGAGTTATAGAAAGGTTATAGAACTTTCAGAATCGAATTTGGAATTAATCTGTGAAAATTGAATATTTTAATATTTAATTATCGACTGAAAAATAGCCAATTTTCGAACAGTCTCAGAATTGAACGAGACCAGTTCCATTGGATCCGTAATATTGTATTATTATCGGATTTCAATTTCCGTAATGTTTGGAGTGATCGTTTGGCCGTACGATAAGCAAACGCGCTGAAATTAAATCGAAGATTTAATATTATAACTGGTCCAAAAAGATATCTTCTCCATACGATCGAGTTTGGACTCGGAACCTTTTCCATTGCGTTCGGAATAGGCGGATAACATTATAGACGCCTGTCGGCATGTCTGATTCGGAGTTCGACATTTCGCGTATTGCGAAATGAGACAGTTTGAAAAAAAAATATAATAATATAATGAACGGTCAAAGTCTATAACGTCTCTATCAGCCACCCTACCTTCTGAACGCGCAGTGATATTTCCTCCTGATGCTTCTATTCATTATCAAAAAGAAAAGGGATGACAGACCAATTAAATTAAAACCAAGGCCGAATAGAAAACACTCTCGTTCAAACAAAAATCGAGATTTTCTTCCAAATAAAAAAAAAATCGCAACCTAATTTCTTCTATCCCGTTTCAAATGCCCTGATCCACTCCAAATTAAAACAAGGGAGGACACGGGCTGGTACTCGAATCGCGACTCGTTCGCGTGGGACTGCCTGACAAGGGTATCGTCAAGGCACGCGGTTGGGGTTCGTCGAGCATTTCTGGGGAGTTCTGGAAGGCAGCAATCGATTTCGCAGTCGCGTGTGATGTCGCGCGAGGTGGCAAATGGCGTTGGGAGAAGCTAGTCGCAGTCGAGCAAGATGGCGTGGTATTAGGCGAATCGAGATGCTCGAATGCGGTGACGGAGGCGGCGTGCCAGTCGACCGAAATCTAGAGGAAGGCGCTCGCGTGGGAAGAACTCGATGGCGTGGCCGATGGGATTGGTGGGGATTCGATTTCGTGACGAGGAGCTGAGTTCAAACAAGGCAGAGCTGGCGATGCGTTCACTTCGATGAGCTAGGGTTTCGAACCTGAAGGAGGCTCGACAGTTCGTAGGCGATAAGGTATATTTACAACTTGTATATTTTAAAAATTTATCATAATGATATATATATACTGATTTTTAACAATTTGTTTGAAAAAAATTTAACAGTAGAAAAATGACTGTAGTTATATACAGTAAAGGAAAAAAAAATTATATATTTGTGCAGAAAATTTGGGGAGAGTAGGAATTTTTAATGTTTCAGTCTATGTAAAAATATTGATGTTTGAATCTATATAGATTAGTAAATAGGTAGTTTCAAAAGAAGAAATTATTAAGTTTAAATTTAACTCATTAGTAAATTAAATTATTAGATGGTAATTGACCGTTCAATTAGTTCAAATATTGTATTAAAAGAAAATTTATTTGAAATTAAATTGATTGGATAGAATAAAATTTTATTTAAATGGAAATGAATTGTTCGATTTATTTCGAATATTAATAAATTGTATAAACATTTATACAAGGTCTAAAGTGGAGAAACAAGTCGGAAATGGAAAATGGATTGCAAATTAAAGGTGAGATTTTCTCACTCAATTGAAAAGTGGAACTTTCAGTTATTATTGATTGATATGATTGCTATGTTGATTGTGGTATTAGATATTTTAGGATATATCTATATATAACAATATATACATATTGGCATATGTATATATTGGATTGATGATTTCCCGCCTCGTATAGCGGATGAGACCCTATTGCGCCGTTAGTAAGCGGATTTATAAAAACCTATATACCGCGATAATTCCGTACTGGAGCGGAATTGGTATTGTGCTGACGTCTTTGGATGCAGGGAAACAGGTTGGAGGGATCCAACTGGATTCCTCAACTGTATTTATTTATTTACAGATGTTGATATATATTCTGTCATCATATGATGATATATGATGTTTGATGTTGTGATGGACTAATTGATGCGTTACATCATCGGGTTAAATTTTTAAAGTTTAAAAATAAACGATTTTTACTTAAAAGGGATTTTGAAGTGATTTTTGGAAAGTATACGATTTATTAAAAATTTGGAATTTATTTATCTTAAATAAATAAATGTTATAAATTTAAAGTTATGGAAAATTTTAAATTGTGAAATATACCTGAAAGGTGATTTTGAAATAAATAGTCAAGTGATAAATAAAATAGTTTAAGTTGGATTTCTTTTGAATTATTTAAGAATGATGTATATAAAAGATGTACAGAATTGATATTTATCAATTAAAATTATTGGAATTTTAAACGAGTTTTATAAGTGTTAAATTTGTAAAGATATGAAACTTATAAAATTATAAGTTGTAAAGATAGGAAATTTATAGATTTATAAATTGAGAAGTTAAAATGAATGAAATTGTAGAATGGAAGATTTATAAGAAATTAACTTATAAAACTGGATTTTTGCCTTTAAAGGGAGTATTGATCGAACTTGTTAATAAAGAGGATTTATAAATCAAAGTTATTGTGAAATAATAAGGTTGAATTTATAAACGTTGTTTTATAAATCAGAAATCACTTATTTTAATAAGTGTAGTATAGAAATTAATAAAAGGAGATTTATAAACCGAAGTTGTTATAAAAGAGAAATAGAATTTATAAACGTGCTTATAAATTCGAAATCGATTGAATTTGATAAATTAAAATATAGAAGATTATTAAAGAAAATATATTCACGATTTTGGATAGTGAATATATTGTTTAGTAAAATGGATTCATTTTTGAAGAAGTAATATTTTAAAAATGAAGTTAAACATTTTAGAGATGTTTTAAAATGTATTATGAATCGAAAGCATAGATTTCCGCAGTTCTTGTTGAAATAGACGTTTTCGAGTAATTTAAGGAAATGATGGACTATAACACTGTTGTTATAGTAAATGATTTCCGAAAGGAAATGTTTTGATGTAGTATTGGGATTTACATATCTATCTAAATTCTCGAATCCCTATACTAGTGATTTCGAGTCGTCGTAACGATGTTTTACGCAACATTCGTTTTGACTCAAATAAATGTGATTTAAGAATGATTTCCTTAAAGAATGAGATATATACTTAATTTTGATTTTAAGTATATCGAATATTTTCTAAGTGTTGAAAATAAATGATTTGTGAATTACTTATTTTTAAATAAGTATGGAGATGCGTTTCCAAATGAAATGAAATGAAATGTTTTGAGAATTTATCTTCTTAAAGATAAATTGAAATTGAATATTGAAATCGATTTGAAATTGTATATCAGAAAATATTTTGAAATATAGATTCACTATGGAATTTATAAGGGAAAGGGAACTGTTTAGAAAAATAAATATTGATTTATTTTCGAAGTGTGGAAATTTTATATCTAGTAAAGATATTTTTGGAAGATGGAATAATTTGGAAACTTATTTGGAATCTGATGATGTTGCGCATCTTTATTGATAGTTAAATAACCGACTATCAATAATTACCTTTAGATAGGTATTTGTTGTGAATTGGATGAATTTGAATGCCACACTTATTTTTGAATAATCGCTCACTATTCGGGTTAACCGGGAAAGGACCATGGGGTCGTATAACCCATTCCGAATATGTGATACGTCGTTATGAATCGCATTTGAAGACCGGTGTTGAAGACCGGATATTTTTGAAAACGGAAGGATTACCGTCGAGTTACTCTACATCGACTGATCTTCGATTTAGAGGTTTTATCACCCTTAGTGACGGGAAGTCCTGACGTGATTGAAAATTATCCGGAAATGCAAGGGCTTCGTGAGAAGTGCCTTCGGTTCTGTTCGATCCCGGAACAGACTTGTATGGATTGTGTGTCTGACGTTACAATTTGAGATATAAAGCTGATTTCTTTCAAATACATTTCTGTTGGTGGCGGAGAATTTATTCTTTTAGCTTAACACCCTTCTCTGAGACGTACGAGCTCAGAGGTTATGTAGTTGAAATTTATCAGCGATATATCCCAATTTGGTAACGTGGCATACTGAGTGTTGCTGTGAAATGGTCAGTGTTTGATCATTTGTGATATGATCATTTGTTTGATCTTATATCTTTGTGATCATAGGTTGATCATTTTGTTTGACCCGAAGCAGGGCTTTTTGAGAAAGCGTAGCTTTGTGGACGAGACTTCGTCGAGCCTCACACCCCGGAAATGGTCGAAACAGGACGAATGCAGCAAGGTTCTAGGGAGTAGCGCCCCTTAGTGTATGTCATTCCTTCTGGATAAAGGTGGTATCATGGTATGGAGCCCAGATACTTAACCTCTGTGGTTACTGCATTTATTATTATCTATGTGGTTTGTTGCGAATCGGGGATCCTCGGGAAGATCGGTGACGATCGGGGGATGGCATACGCGTGTCAGTAGTTACCTATTTTTGCAGAGGTAACCCGGCCTTGTGTTGGCAGAGATCCGGTTAGGTTCTCGGGTCGTCTATTCCAGGGACGTACCCATCGTGGATAGGAAGTTCCTTAGCCTGACCATTTGTTGGAAATCCAAAGAAACAATACGAGCCTTTACGATTTCAATTGTATAACCTGTCTCCTCAGGAGGCAGCTATAGCAGGCATAATATAATGGTACCTATGCTGGCTAAGATTTATATTATACTTTCGAAATGTTTTCTACACTATGCACTAATAATAATATCAAAAATGATTTGATTTTGCGTAGTAAGCATCTTTGACTAACATAAGAAGAAATCTCCTCCAAGTCTGCGTTTGCATTGTGTGTGTGGTGGGAGGTCTTATGGTAGTTTCATTTCCAAAAGCATTGCGAATTGACTAAAAAAAAAATTTATTTTGTTGTTATAAAGAATAACTGTTTTACGATCTCACACCAGTCACCATGACTGACTCGGAGTTTATTGTTCCCTTCTAAACTCTGGGTGCCCACAAATTTTCCACACGGGCAGCCTAGAGTTATATTATCAGGATATTCTGGATATTCTGGAGCTTTGGAGATAGCTGGATGGCGAGACGTAGTATTTGTATCTGATAGTATTTATTCCGCTGTGTATTCTGTATGAGGACAAGTTTATATAACTGTCCATTGTTGTATATTGACTCTGATGATTGATGTATGTATAAACTGATATAGTTCTTTGTTTTAAAGATTACTGATTATCTATTATATTTTGTTCCGCTGCGATATGTGAGATTCTGATATTGTCTCTGCTCTGTATCTGTTGTTGTTTTGTTGTTCTTCTTTTCTTTTTCTTCTATCTTCTTCTTCTACCTTTTTCTTCTTTCTTAAAACCATAACTTTCCGGGTTTCCGGCATTCGATTTCTCGACAGTCGATAAAGTGAGTATCGATGTTGAATTTTCGAAAGTCGAAAATTTCCGGGACGTTACAATCTTGGCCTTGGATTGGTTCGGCCTGGGGTGGAGGGTTGCTAGGATGGGTGATGGTCAGAGGAAGGGGGTGGTGGTGGTCGACCAAAGCCTGGAGGAGGAGGAACCAAACTATGAAGGTAGAGAGCATATGCAATTTCAATAGAAAAAACATAGAAAACAAGTAATAAAGAAGGAATTTTTACCAAGCTTCAACAAGGGAATGGCCATGAGTTTTTCTCTCTTGAGAGATGATAATATTTACGTGAAAATGAAAAAGAGTAATCAGCTGAAAGGTGGAGTAAAGGTACGGCCAAGCATTGAAGAAAGGAGTTGGGAAAGTGAGAGGTTAGAATGCAAAAAGACTATGGAATTTCAAAAGTTTAAAACTCTTCGAATTTCCTATATTTTCTTTTTAAGTTTTATATAACTGAAATATATATATAAACTCAGATAAAATACTAAAATTTAGCAAATAAACAAAAATAAATTAATTAATTATTAATTATATGAAATTTAATTAAGTAAAACAGCAAAAATTGCAACTAGTCTTGAAAATATGAAATATAAATGTAATGAACTTTGGAAAAATTTTATGTACTTGAAAAGTATTTATAAATAAATATAAGAACACAAAATAAAAATGAATTCACAAAATAAATAAATAAATTTTAATTAAATATAATTTTAATGAAGAAAATAGTAGAAAAATGGAAACTAGGCTTTATAAATTGAAATAAATTCAAGTAAACTTTGGACAAATTATATTATCACTTTAAAAATAATAAAAGACAAAAATATACATAAAATAAAATATTAACACATATTAGAACAAACTATGACAAATAAAATATAATTTTAAAAAAAGACAATATTGCTAAATACATCAGTTTAAACACAATATTGAAATATACATAACTTTCACAGTTTAAGTCTGTTTCCAACGAAACAAAAGGAAGTGTTCAAGTTATTACATCTATTTTCATAATAAAAGATAAAATTTAAGATTTTATATAATTTAAATTTGAAGTTTAAAGTCAAGGATTGAACAGTTTGACCAGAATTTCACTTTTTAGTAAAATATTCAATTTATATCAGATTGAAACTATAACTCACATAATAATCAACATATATTTTTAAAAATGAAATGTTTGAAATCAAACAAGTTTCAAATAGTTTCAAAAGAAAAATAAAGTCAAAATTTAAAATATAGGCCAAAATCTAGGGTTGTTACACTCTCCCCCACTCAAAACTTTTCGTCCCCGAAAAGGAATGGTGTACGGGAAACACAGGAAAGATAAAGTTGAAATGAGATTAAGACAAGATGACAAAGAGATTGAAATTATACCTGATAACCATTGTTATAGGTAAGTTTAACAAGGTGGATGGCAAGCAATGCTCAGATTCAAATTGAGTACCAAAGATTTATTAAAGATTATAGGAAGATTTCTAACCAGAAAGATTATAGAAAAAAAATGTCTACACCAGTCTGTAGCAAGATAAGGAAAATAAGGACAACTAAAAGATAGTTTGAAAACAAAAGAAGATAATAGGTTCGAAATTTCCATAGTTTCAACTTAAATTGATAATTAATTTTACACAAGTTAAATAAATCTTACTATCTCTAATTTCATTATCTTATCATCCAATTTTCTTAAACTAACAATTTCAAAAATCATGGATTTTAAAAAAAATCATTATTATACTCTAATGTACGCAAAAAATTTAATTCTTCTCTACTCCTAATTATAATTAATTTATCCCTCTCAATATTTTATCACCTATGTTAAATATACTTACACCTATTATAACTGCTTTAATTTTTTCCTAATTCCCTTAACATCATTTATATTGTAAATTATTCAATTAACCTTTTCGTCTATTTACCTCTGTTAATTTTTTTTATAACTAAAATTTAAGTGTATAACATTTATTATAACCACTCAAATTTTATTTATAAAAGTCTTTTTATATTGTATATTATCCAATTACATTGTTAACTTCTAAAAATTAAGGTAAGTTATATTGGAATGCAATTGAGAATTATACAAATAAAACTTTCTAAAATTAATATACAATATAAACATTCTAATTCAATCATTTCAAGCTTGAATATTTATTCAAAATTTTGATTTTCTTTTTATACTTGAAGTTATTATTTAAGATAGAATTTAAGAATAAAATTTCTGATTCCTTTCAAACCATTTAGAGATAAATAAATGTATGTACAAAATTTGTCAAATAATATTTAAATTATATATCTATATATATTATAAATCAAATCATATTTTAGAAATTCAAATCAATTAAATTTCCCAAAACAAAGCTGTAGCAAAACTACAGCATGGTTTCTTCACTTCGAAACTCGAAAATGAACGTCGATGATGCCGCGGTCATCACCGAAGTTATTTTGCAGCGATAAAGAGAAGAGCACCACTTTTTAACTTTTAAATTCTTTGGAGACAAATTTCTATTCGAAAATACTTTAAATAATATAACCTTTTAAACTTTAAACACAAGGTTTGAAACTATCGGAAATTAAATTCTCACATTCTTGATTTAAATTCATTTCAGTTCCCAAATCAAATTTATAAACAACTATTTATAAATTCATTTATAGAATGATAAATCAAGTATTATCATTTCAAATAACCAATTCAAATAATCAATTCAAATAAATTTATTCAGTTCCATAATATTTACTGATATCAAAATTTATTTCATTAACCAAAATTTTAAAATAATATTGTGTCAGTTTGTTCTTTCAAAGTGTTTTAGAAATCCTATCGATAGCGTTGATCAGACGAATCAATCAGAAGCCCAAATCAACATCAATAACTCAAACAACACAATATATAAAACAAAACATAGATTTACAAGTACAATTCAAAATGTTTAGAGATATTTTGGAAACAAAAACAAGATGATTAATTAACAAAATATGAAGATGGATAAGCTTAGATAAATTGCGGAAAACCTTAACCGGGTCAACCGTGACATAATGCATAAGTTCAATGTGGATTTTCTGGGGTAAATCTACATTCGATCTCAAAAGATAGAGTTTGGAATAACAAAAGATATTAGCATCTAAACCAAGGATAAATATAAATTTCTGGTGAATCAAAGCTAATTTGTAAAGGAGTTTCCCTCTTTTACAAGTCATTAGAATATTGGCGAGACCGCCAATTCACTATAAAGCTCATTCGAAGTGGAGTTATGGGATACTCCAGAATCACAAGAAGATGAATAGTGAGGGACAAGAATGGATTTTGGAACCGCAGGGAACATTCCAAAATTCAAAGGAAATCAAATAAAAATGAAGAGATTCAAGCTCGAATGAAAGTGATTCTGTAACTAAATTTACCATACATTCTAAGTTTTGCCTTAAAGCCAAAGCTCTGATACCAACTGTAACGACCCGATATTTTCAACCATTCGCATCTGCACATGTCGGACTTGAATTGCTCAAAATACCGTGTTGTAAATAAAATTTGGCAAATCTCAGAATATACAGTAAATAAATAATCACAGATCACAGACACAGAGTAAAATAATGCAGCGGAAGTAAAAGAAATAGTAGTTCATGAAGCTACTATGTAAATATATCAGAGTTAAATAAGATACAACAGAAGAAATAAAATACAACAGAAGTCTCAATATGATAACCAAGTACAAGCTGAATAGAACAACAGAACTGAGATAGATAAAACTAGATAAGCAGATAATCTCCAGCGATTCCAATCTCCAAAAGTGGAATCCAAATCTGTGAATACTCAGGCTGACCCGAGCGTAAATAAAAATACAAAACACTCGAGTCAGGACAATATATACTTATATAATGTAAACCAACTCAAGTGAACTGTAATAAAGGTACAAGTAACTTAAAGAATGCTTAAGATCGCCCATTCTTTAAGGATCCGTTAAACTATCTACTGTGTAGTAATATTCGCTATTATAATAATGTCTAATATAAAATAAACATACTTTTAAATAGCATTAAGGAGTGACCCAATATTCCCCTTAACACGTAATAGTCCCAGTAGTCTATCCAGTATTAGCATACTCCCAAAATGGGGGCTACCCTCGAAACTCCACAGGCTACGGGAGAAATTCAAACTCGTGGTAAAGCTCTCTATGGTAGGTGACACGACAGAACTAGGCAATGCCGGGGTAGATATACCAATTACGCACACGGACTGATGGATACGCATAGCAGCAACTACCGCTCCACCTCGGACAACACTCCCAAATCAAGGGGTGCACCCAAACAATCACAAAGTAATAGAATGGTATCGAAGAAGTGCGTCCGATAAGAGGTGCTACCTCACTGGTCCGAGATCACTCATGTTTTAGCCACCTTATGCCAACTCATGGGAGTTGGGTCCACGTATATACCTTAGGATCGTCGCCACCATCCTACTTCATTCTGGAAACTCCACCGCATACGTAGTTGTCAAAGTAGTTTTCGGTATCGACAGAGAGTATGTCCATATCCAATCCCAGTCTCTTTAACAACCAATCGTTATTATAACCCGTGGTTATAATTTAAAAACAGTTTATACTTCAAAATATAATATCATTTCAAATCCAAATCTTTATCAAAAATAAAGATTAAATCAATTTCAAACCATTTCAATATATTTAAAATATCATATCATTTCAAAACTTCATTTCAAATCATTTCAATATATCAAAATATCATATCTTTCCAAAACTTCATTCAAATCATTTTAATATATCAAAATATCAAATCTTTCCAAAACTTCATTTCAAATCATTTTAATATATCAAAATATCATATCTTTTAAATAGATTCAAATTACAAGTAAACCAAATATTTTTCATACTAATATAAACATCAATTATTTATTCCAAGATTTAATATCATTTATTTAATTTAAATTTAAATACCATTTAATCACATTTGAAAATAGTTGTATTTTCCAAATCAACTATTCCATTTAAATCATTTAAAGTCAATTCATTATATTTAATAATTAAATATTAAATTTCCAAAATTTAATCTTTTTCAAAGATCATTTATTCATTTTAATTTATTAAACAAAGAAAATTCAACTCTCGCAGCACTTAGAAAATGCTACGAGATGTTATGTTTAAAAACAGTTCATTAACAAAAGACGGCATTTAAAATGCTGTAATATCTTAATTTAGTTTCAATTAAAATTTTAGTTAAATTTAACAACTATAGCACTAGCAAAGTGCTATAATAACTCTTAGTCAAATTTGCTATTTGGTTCATTTAAAACAACTACAGCATTTTCCAATGCTGTCATATCTTTACATTACATTCCAAAAGTGCTGTTAAATCAAATTCAGAGTTTTATTTACACTTTCACACTTAATTAACTTTTAATATAAATCATTTTAACTTATAAAATCATATATTTTCACATTTAAAAAAAATCATTTAAATACCTTTATTTCTATGATTTTATAAAGTCAAATTTCCATACAAAAAATCAAATTAAATAACAATTAAATTTTCATTTCTTTATTTTAAATTCTTAACTTAACAACTAAGTTTAAATTTCAAAAATATTACTTATTTCCATTTATTTTACTTAATTAAAATTTCAATTTTAACAAAATTCACAATTTCCCCATTTAAGTTGTATTTCAAAAATTTCAACTTAAACATTCATTTATTCCACATTTTAATTTATACAAAATCATTAACACTTTTAAAATTTATTATTACTTAATAAAATCATTAAATTCAACTTTTAAATCAAATTTTTCATATTTCTTACTTTACATAAATTCCATTTATAAACAAAATCATAAATTCCAAAATTAACTTATATATCAAATTCTACTTCACCATTTACTTAATTCACTTATTTAATTTATAGAAAATCACTAATATTTTATAGAAATCATTTTAATAAAATTTAAATCAAAATATCATAATATTTACATTTTTAAAATATTTTAAAAATTTCAGAAAAATATATAAACCACGGGTCTGTTTAAAATTTTCTAGCCTAGGTCAAGTGATACAGATATGTATCATTTCAATCCGCAATTTACAAAGAAAAACCAGGTTCTATCATTTCAAACCTGCAATCCTAAGTAATATAAATAAATAAATAAAAACCGTTCAGGCCTATCATTTCAGCCCATAACGATTTTTCCTAATTCTAAAGTCCGTTCGGGTATGTATCATTTCAACCCATACTGATTCTAATCTACAGGGAACTTGTAGTGTGATAAACTGATATAAATAAACAGAATAGCATGAGATAACAGTAACATATGTTATAACAGGTGTAAATATAGGCGTGAACATCATATGATTATAATATAGCAGTTATAACAAGATGATATGCATTTACAGATTCAAGTGATGTCAGTTTATCACTATATAAGTACATATTTGTCTCGTGAGATTTACTCACTTGTTTAACCTGGAGACGACGACCAAAACACACAACACAGAATCTTTGAAGGCACGCGAGCACGAATATGATTTGAGAGTGGAGAGCCAAAGCAATTTGACTTGTTCAAACATATACACAAAACAATACAATAATACATAAGTTACAACACAAATTTATCGTCAAATAACATAAGAAATCTATACCCAAAACAACAACAATTGACTTGCACTTGCTCTCTACCTTAGGAACTTCAGTTATGCAGTGATTAAGCTCAGCTAACACAGGGAATTGGGTCAGGTTTGGGTGTGCAAGGGTCGGCCTACACATGGGTTTTGATGTGGTGAAGTCTAGGTGCAACATAACAACACTACAAGGCAAACACACAATGTTCTAGGCCACAAATGGGCTCGGCCAAAGGCAACAAGGCACGGCCAGGTACAGGTGGGGTCAGGGGATGACGTGGTAGTGGTGTCAGGTAAGGTCAGAGGTGGTGGTGGTGGAAGTGGTGGCAGCAAAAGGTGGTAGAAGGAGGAGATGACAACCTAGGCTAGGCTAGCGCAATAGGTGATAGGTTGTGATGGTTTTTGGTGGATTTTTGGTGGTTTTTGACCAGAATTTCACTTTTCAGTAAAATATTCAATTTATATCAGTTTGAAACTATAAATCACATAATAATCAACATATATTTTAAAAAATGAAATGTTTGAAATCAAACAAGATTAAAATAGTTTCAAAATAAAAATAAAGTCAAAATTTAAAATATAGGCCAAAATCTAGGGTTGTTAAACAATGGATTTTGTAAATAAACGATTTATAAGCAATTATCTTATAAATTGGATTTTTGAATGTAAATGAGATGTAAAGGAATTTTGTTAATAAAGGAATTTTATATGTGGAAGTTTTATAAAATATAAATGGGATTTATAAACATTATTTTATAAATCTGAAATCAATCGAATTTGATAAGTTAAATATAGAGGATTATTTAAAGGAATTACATTCACGATTTTGGAAAGTGAATTATCTTTTAAATTTAATGTTGCAATAGTAATGAATTTGGTTAGAGAATTAAATCCATGATTTTGGACAGTGGATAATCCTTTAATAAATGTGTAGAAATATTGGATTTTGTAACTGAATTTTATTCACAATTTTGGACAGTGAATAATATATTTGAGTTAAATAAATTTTTTATAAGTGATATTATAAAATGGATTTAAATTATTTTAAAGATGTTTTAAAATATGTTGAGTATCGAAACCATAGATTTTAGCATTCATTGTTGAAATAGACATTTTCGAGAAATAAGGAAATGATGGACAATAACACCATTGTTATAGTAAATGATTTTCGAAAGGAAATGTTTTTGTATAGTATTGGGATTTATATATCTATCTTATTTTCGAATCCCTATACTATTGATTTTGGGTTGTCGTAACGATGTTTTACACAACATTCGTTTTAACCCAAAAAAAAGATATCAAAGAGAATTTTTTCCTTATAGAATGAAATATATATATACTTAATCGTAATTTAAGTATATGGAATATTTTCCAAGTGTTGAAAATAAATTGATTTGTCAATTACTTATTATTAAATAAGTATATGGAAATGTTTTCCAATATTGAAATGGTTTTGAGATTATATCTTTTTAAAGATAATTTGAAGTGAATATTTGGAAAATGATTTAATTAATAAAAGATTAAATTAAAAGGGCCTTGTGATTGTATATGGTGCTAAATATTTGTTTGTTTGCTTTGATAGTTAAATAACCGACTATCAAGTATTGTCCATATTTTAGTTCCTCGACTTGATGTGGAAACTATTTAGTCGTACACTTTGTATGTAGCCTTCTGTGTAGGCTTGATTATCGTTTGTGTTGAGGATGTAGATTCGTATAGTGTGGAGTATTACTCCAATCTATCGAGCTTCCTTTTTGGCCCGAAGGATAGCAAGTTGAAAGTTGGAGACGTGATAAGTCTATGAGACTTAGTTTCTGTGTGAAGTTGAGAAACGATTTTCCGTTGTTGGTGTGGAGAGACCAGGATCGGATTTATCTGAAAACCACTTTGGACCAACGTATATGCGACGATTGTGCAGGTTGCTTGTGATGATATTGATATTTCGGAGTTTCATATTGGGGGACTGCTTGTTGATCGTTTGGGGTTAAAATCCGAATATACATCCAGTAGCAGTAGTCTCTTCAGTATGAAATTTCCAATGCAAGGACTATTCGCTACTAATCCTAGGGATTTCCCGACAGGATGTGGTAGGAAATTACCTTCGGTTTGTCTTGTTCCTGGACAACTTGTATGAATGTTTGTCTGACATTGCATTTCTAACAATTATGAACATTGGTTTTTGCAAACGTACATCAGTGGTGGCGGAGAAGGCAACTTCTCTTAGCTTAACACCCTCCTTGAGACGTATGAGTTTAAGGGTTGCATTTTTGTGGAAGGCAATTAGTAGTCAACGGAAATGGTCTTGTGGCATTCAAAGTGATGTGATTGTGATATGTGAAAGGTAATCGTTACCTCAAGCCTCATCAACCGGAAATGACCAAAACAGGGTTATATGCGGCAAGGCTATGTGGGTCGCTCCCATTAGGGTATGATCATCCTCTTCTAGATATATCTTTACATGTTATGACGTCGTATATCTGATTATTGTGGTTTGTATGCTAGAGGGCCCTCGGTAAAGGTCGGTAACGACCGAAGGATGACATATTCGGTACCATCTAGTTATAGAGTTGGGTCGGTCTTCTGTTGGTAGAGGGCAGATGTTCTATGCCTCGGGACATCCATCTAGAGGTGTACCCCTTCGAAAGGTAGTCCCTTCACCTGGTCATTTGTATGGAAATCCAAACCCCACTACGAGCTGCGATTTTGTTTGTAAAGGCGTAATGAATAGTCTTAAAATGCTATATGGGTAACCATTTTGACTATGATTAATATTATTTGTATATACTAGACACTAGTATTGTAACATCCCGCAATTTTGAAATAATTTAATTCGTTAAATTGTTTGAATTTTTGGATTTAAATTTGAGGATTCCGAAAGCAATGAAGATATTGTTAAGATTTATATTATAAAAAAATTATATGAGTTATAAAATAAAATATGAATAAATTTGATCTCTTTAGTTAAAACTTTTAAATAGAACTAAAACAAATTTTGTGATAAAAATTTACCTAGTTATAAAAAGTTAAGGACTATAATTAAAACCACTTTTCTTTTAGCAAAGAAATTAAAACAAGTTGTAAGAGAAAAATACATACCAGGCCTATACAAATGATCACATAAATAAGAAACTAAGGCAAAACCTTTTCATTTAGCAAAACAACAAGATAACAAAAGTGTTCAAACTTAAAGAAATTTGCTGAAACAAAATAAACTAAGGGGATAAAGTAACCAAATAAAAAGTAAGTACATATATATAAGAAGGAACAAAACAGCAAATAGCAAGGAAGGAAGAAAAGATTATATACGAAATGTACTTGCAAGAAGAAAAAATTTATATGTAAACATAAGAAGAGACCAAGGCATTTAATGCCATCAGTTCTAGCACGCAAAAGAAAGAGTATTAGCCACCATATTTATAAAAATCTCTGGTTGCAAATGTACAAATGAATAAAAAGAAAAAAAAAAGTACAACTTATATCTTGTTCAGCCTGCATGGTTTTCTTTTATACATCAATATATCTCATTCCAGTTCGTTCAAAAGCAAAGAAATAAAGTAAAGTCAGGAAGAAAGAAAAAAAAACATAAACTTCACTATATTTTCAAACTCAAGTTCAATTTACAAAAACAAACAAGAAGTTCAAAGGGGAAGATCCAAATCTGCAGGCTTTCAAACAAAAGAAAAAGTGTCTCTGTTTTCAAATATATACAGGTGAGTAAACACTTATCCTTAGAGTTCAAAGTGGTGAATGCTGAAATCTGTGAATACTAAATGATATTGTATTATATGATCATATATAGATGAATATACTTATGTCTGTTGTATGTCATCTCTGTTTTACCAGTCCAGAGTTTAATCAAGAAAAGAAAAATCCTAACTTCATTACCCAAAATCTCTGATAGCTTTCAGTTTTTCCATAAATACGTTAGTTTAAAACATCATCTATGGATTAACTTTTGTTGTGAGCTTGAACATAAAGGGTTGTCTCTGAAACCAAGTTTTTACAGTAGAAACAAGATTTTATGATTTATTCAAGTATTTCAAACCATTGATTTGATTTTATAACTTGAATACTCACTTAAAAACATGATTTTTGAAACAACAGTGATGATTTTTAGTTAAGTAATTTAAATGCAATTCAGGTTTGAACAAAATATGTATTTCGATCGTTTTCTGATAATCAAATCAACCTTAAATGCTAAGATTTGGTATAAAGCAAGCTTGACAGTTACTAGTAATGGGAAAAATTTCGAAAAAGAATTTCATTGCGTAAATTTTGGAGACGAATTCAACTTAGGGTTTAACCCTGAGTTTTGCAGTAGGTTGGAAACAAGGTGATTTCATCACCTAGGAGTGATCGAGTGTCACGGGTCTCAGGTGGAAGATTTCTGGGTGGGTTGACGTGGTATGGCCGGAGTCTCGGCATCGTTGGTGGTCGAGGGTGAGTGGTCGAGGCGATTTCCTATTGACGCGTTCGAGTTGCTGTTCATTCGAACGAACGTATTTTGATTTCGAGCAAATAATTTTAAATTGATGGTCGATTTCGTGTTTCTGTGGAATGTCTGACATGCCGATGGTAGTGATGATCATCGGAGGGGAGGCGCGAGGACGTGCACGTGCACGTGCACGATGTGGATTCGCGTATCAGTAAATTTGGGTTTGGTGAAGAACTCGAAGAAACGTTCGAGTAGATGATGGTAGTACTCGGGCTCTCCTATGCTCGAGTAGTGTGTTTCAGAGATTTTTTTTTAAAAATCAAAACTGGAGAAAGAAAAAGAAAGGAGGAATAGCAGGCACGAAGAAGAAAGGGGTACAGGGAGACTCGCGAAAATGCTGGGAGAACGCGAGTTTAACTCGAGTAAACTGGAATTTTACTCGGGTTGACATTACAGTGCTTAGCATAATTTAAACTTGAAGTTAACTATCTTAACAAATTTTATGCGTTAATGATTTGGTTAGTATTAGACAAATTTAAGTTACAAATTCATCATAAGTTTCAATGATTCAAGTTAGCACTTAAGAAAGTTTAAATCAAAATTAATACGTTAATTTAGTAGTTAACTTAAAGACGAGTATTAAAGGGGAATTAATATTAAAACAATTTATAACTATAATAAATTGTTTTCCAAAGTATAAAGAAGATTTTCAAATAATAATTAAGGTGAAATTTTTTTTATTAATTAATTATTTGAAAAGAAGGTAAGAATAACGTACAATTTTGTAATTAAGATTGATTAATGAACAATTAAGTTAATAAATTTAAATTGGAAGTTAATTAAAATAACTAATTTAATAAATCGAGTTAATTAAGATTTAATTTATTTTATCCAAGTTTATCATTGATCTTGAAATAGTTAATAAGAATAATTACATGGGTAATTTATTAAATCACATTCACTCTGATTTGTTAACTAACTAACTATTGTTATGCACTACCTTGATGTATGTTCTGTTTATGATACTATGTGATGTAAATTGTCAAGTACTGCACTGTGATTGTGATTTGTTCTGTATTGATGTGAAAAACCCTGTTTGCCGTAAAACGGCATTTAAACCTCGATGCGACAGGGGATCGGATTTCAGTTTGTTATCCGAAACCCACATCGAATCTATGAATTGTTGTGAACAACATATCCACATGTTTTTGAAATTAACGCTCACTATTCGGGTTACCCATTCCGAATAGTGATACGTCGTATATGGACGGCATTTGAAGATCGGTGTTGAAGACCGGATATTTTCAAAAATGAAAGGACAACCTGTCGAATGTCTCTGCACCGAGTTGCTCCGGTATAGAGATTTATATCACTCTTTTGTGACGGGAAGTCCGGACGTGATTAGAAAATTATCCGGATTGCAAGGACTTCTTTGGAAGTGCCTTCGGTTCTGTTCGAACCCGGAACAGACTTGTATGGATACATGTCCGACATTACACTTTGAGATATAAAGCCGATTTCTTTCAAATACATTTCTGTTGGTGGCGGAGAATTTATTCTTTTAGCTTAACACCCTTCTCTGAGACGTACGAGCTCAGAGGTTATGTAGTTGAAATTTATCAGCGATATATCCCAATTTGGTAATGTGACATGCTGAGTGTTGCTGTGTGATGATCAATGTTTGATCATTTGTGATATGATCATTTGTTTGATCATTTATCTTTGTGATCATAGGTTGATCATCTGTTGACCCAAAAGCATGGCTTTTTGAAAAAGCGTAGCTTTGTGGACGAGACTTCGTCGAGCCTCACACCCCGGAATGGTCAAAACAGGAAAGATGCGGCAAGGTTATAGGGAGTAGCGCCCCTTAGTGTATGTTCATTTCCTTCTGGATAGAAGTGGTATCATGGTATGGAGCCCAGATACTTTACTTATGTGGATATCGCAAATATACATTTATTATCTTTGTGATTTGTTGCTCGGGGCCCCGGTTAAAGGTTGGTTACAACCGGGAGATGGCATACTCGTGTCAGTAGTTACCTATTTTTGCAGAGGTAACCCGGCCTTGTGTTGGCAGAGATCCGGTTAGGTTCTCGGGACGTCCTTCCAGAGGCGTTTCCATGTGGCAATGGGAAGTTCCTTGGCCTGACCATTAGTTGGAAATCCAATTACCAATACGAAACCCTATACGGTTTTAGTTGTAGAACCTGCCATCTAATATGGTAGCTATAGTAGGCATAGTATAATGGTACCTATGCCGGCTAAGATTAATACTCTACTTTCGAAATGTTTCTACACTATGCACTAGTAATAATATCAAAGAAATTTTCTCCGTACCAAGCATATTTAACTATCATAAGAAGAAATCTCCTCCAATTCTGCGTTTGCATTGTGTGTGTGGCGGGAGGTCTTATGGTAGTTTCATTTTCCAAAAGCATTGCGAATTTACTTTAAATTCTTTTGTTGTCCGTTTTTAAAAGATAAACTGTTTTGTTTACTCACACCAGTCCCATGACTGATCCGGAGTTTATTGTTTTCTTTCCTAAACTCTGGGTGCCCATTATTTCCACACGGGCAGCCTAGTAGCAGGTTTTCCGTATTTTGGAGTTAGCTATATTTGGAGCTCTTATCTTGGAGATATTCTTAGGAGCTTTTTGGGGATATCAGGTGTTTAGCTTTTGGGAGTCCGTTATCACTTCTTTCATCTGGAGACTTTTGGATATATGATTACTGTTGTATTATCATGATGTTGTATTTGGAGTTGTAGTATATGTATTAAATACTCTGATGAAGTATGGATTATGTCGATGTTGTATCTGTGATGATATTTATGATATTGATTCTGTTCCGCTGTTTTATATTCATCTAATTGTTGTTATAAGCTCCATCCGAACTGAAATTTGACGTTTGAAATTTGGCAGTCGAATACAAGTAAAGTATTTGATGTCTATTTTCGAACGATGAATTTTGGGTCGTGACAAATTGGTATCAGAGCTTTTGGTTGAGTAAGAACTTAAGCTACGGAGTATAACACATTAGATGGCTCATTAGAGATAGGGTGAAGTATACCCTAGAATGAGTATAACCAAGACTGTAACTCAAAAAAAAAAAAAAAAAAAAAAAATTTTTAGTTTATTTCCTTTACTGCTGATATTCCTTAAGATATTCGTCCGTATATCTAAATCAATTTTCTTACTAATTTCAGATAAGTAAGAATGAGCGGACGCAGAGGAAGACCAAGGGGTCAAGTAAATGCCCCAGCACAAAACCAAGGTCCTCCAGCAGTAGTCGCAGCAATGGATAACCAGCAGCAGCCGGATCTGGCTGATTTGAATAAGAAATTCGAAAGGCTTGGTGGCAAACCATTCACTGGCAAAGAGTCAATTATTGAGGCTCAAGCTTGGGTCAGATTATGTGAGAAAATTTTTAAAGGGCTTAAGCTGCAAGACGAGCAGAAGAGACTTATAGCTTCTTGGCAACTCCAAGAGGAAGCTTCAGCTTGGTGGGAAACAGTCATTGTTGATGAATCCGAGGAAGAGTTTTCTTGGGATCGTTTTAAGGAGGTGTTCGAAAAGCGTTATATGCCTTCGGCGGGAATTTCCAGAATGTATCAAGAATTTTTGGATTTAAAGCAAGGAAGCCTGACATTTGAAGAATACTTAAACAAGTTCAACGAACTATCCCGTTTTGGTCCAGAATTGTTAAGCACACCTCTTAAGAAGAATGAAAGGTTTATCCGTGGAATGAACCAGAAGTATCACGAAAGGATGACAGCTCACGTCAAGGAATCTTTTTCTGATCTTATTGATATGGGATACAGGTATGCTACACTGGATATGCAGGAGATTCCAAAAGAAGGAGGAAATTCAAATAATCAGAACTGGAAGAAAAGGAAGTTTGGGGGCAAGAAGCCACAGCAAGGCAACGATAAAAAGAGCAATCAAGGAAATTCGGCTAGCAACATAACTTGTTACAATTGCAATGAGAAGGGCCATTATTCAAACAGCTGCACAAAACCAAAGAAGCAAGTTAACAAGGAACAACCGGTGAAGAATGAGCAATATAAGCCCAGAAAATGTTACGCCTGTCAGGGAGAGGGACATGTTATCAAAAACTGCCCAATGATGAAGCAAGCACAGGTGGCAAATGTTTACGCGATAAAGAAAGATCCTTCCACTTCGAAAGCTGATAAAGGAAAAGGTGTTCTGGAAGGTAACCTTACTATTAATGGTAGAACTGTTAGAGTTTTATTTGACTCGGGAGCTTCACATAGTTTTATCTCCCAACAAACCGTAAAAGAATTAGGACTTAAAGCTAGATTTTCTGCCGATCCTATTTGCGTGAAAAATCCGGTTGGAGGTCCCGCAAATCTTTGTTTATATTGCAAGAAAGTTCCTATTTCATATGATAGTTATCGATTTCCTATCAACCTTTATATCCTCGAATTTAATGAATTTGAAATCATACTCGGAATGAATTGGTTATCGAAATACGAAGCTATATTGGAGTGTAATGATCGGACCGCTTTGGTCAAAACGGACTTTGGAAATTTTATTGAAATCTCTTGTGAGAATCCGAGTCCAAGAAGAGATGGATTGATGTATACTTTGGGATATCCTGAACCCACTTTGCAGTCTATACCTGTTGTTCGGGAATTTTCCGACGTATTTGAAGAAGTAAATTCCTTACCTCCGCACAGAGAAATAGCATTCCGAATTGACTTAATACCCAATGCTCGTCCTGTTGTTCACGCAAGTCGCAGGATGGCACCTAAGGAGAAAATTGAATTAGTCAATCAAACTCGAGATCTGCTGAAGAAAGGATTGATTCGCCCTAGTGTTTCCGAATGGGGTTCAGCCGTCGTATTTGTAGCTAAATCAGACGGATCTTTGAGATTGTGTGTAGATTACCGTGATCTCAATAAACAAACTCTCAAGAACAAATTCCCTTTACCTAGAATTGACGATCTATTTGATCAACTTCATGGCGCTCGATTCTTTTCTAAGATGGATCTAGCTCAGGGATTCCATCAACTGCGAATAGCTGAGGATTGTGTTCATTTTACTGCTTTTAGAGGTCCAGACATGTTCTACGAGTGGTTAGTTATGCCTTTCGGACTGACCAACGCTCCTGCGTACTTCGTGGATTTAATGACCCGAGTATTTCGAGAAGTGTTGAACAAATTTGTCCTTGTATTTATTGATGATATCTTAATTTTCTCCAAAACTGAAGAGGAGCATTCTGAACATCTCAGAATTGTTTTGGAAATATTGAGGACGAATGTCTTATTCGCTAAATTTTCTAAGTGTCACTTTTGGGTCAAAGAAGTCAAATTTCTCGGTCATATTATTAATGAAGAAGGGATTTCTGTTGATCCAAGCAAGATTTCTGCAATTATGGACTGGAAGCAACCCACTACTCCTAGAGAAGTTCGAAGTTTTCTCGGTTTAGCGGGATATTATAGGAAGTTTGTACAGGATTTTTCTAAGTTGGCTAGCCCATTGACTAAGCTGACAATGAAGAATGCTAAATTTGATTGGACTTCAAGATGTGATGAAGTTTTCCAGGAATTGAAAAAGAGATTGACTACTGCTCCTGTTCTCGTTATTATTAATGGGAACCAAGGCTTATCTGTCTATACTGATGCGTGTGGGGACGGGGTAGGTGCAGTATTAATGCAAAATGGAAAGGTAGTTGCCTACGCGAGTAGACAATTACGTCCGCATGAGAAGAACTACCCGACACATGATTTGGAGCTTTTGGCTATTGTTTTCGCTTTAAAAATCTGGCGACACTATCTTCTGGGTAAGAATCTTTTCAGCTTCTTAACAATTTACGAAATTAACTAAATAAATATACTTAATAAACTCTTCTTGTTTTAGGTGAAAAATTCGAATTATTCACCGACCATAAATCCTTGAAATATCTTTTCACCCAGAAGGACCTGAATCTGCGACAACAACGTTGGTTGGAATTTCTGGCATCCTATGACTTGGATATTCTTTACACTCCGGGAAAAGCCAATGTAGTTGCCGATGCTTTAAGTAGAAAGCACGCTCTTCTTGCTCATCTTGTCATTGCCCCTACTCTTATTGAGAAAATCGCCAGTAAGCAAAATGAAGACAAATTTCTTCGAGATATTTACGGGAAAATCCTTCGAGGAGAAGATACTAGCTTTGAAACCAATCATAGTGGAGTTATTAGGTTGAAAGGCAGGCTTTGTGTGCCAGATATCCCTGAATTGAAACGAGAAGTATTGGACGAATGTCATAAGTCCAAATTCAGTATCCATCCAGGAATTAATAAAATGTATCGAGACATTAAAAGAACATTCTGGTGGAAGACGATGAAGAGAGACATATCGATATATGTGAGTCGCTGTGCTACTTGTCAGCAAATCAAAAGCGATCAAAGGAAAGTGGCCGGTTTACTTCAACCTTTGGAAGTACCGAAATGGAAGTGGGATCAGGTATCGATGGACTTCATCGACGGATTGCCACGAACCAAGAAGGGAAATGAAGCGATTTGGGTTATAGTGGACCGTTTAACCAAAACTGCTCACTTTATTCCAGTAAAATCCACTCGAACTGCAGAAAGCTTAGCAGGTATATACGTAAAAGAAATCGTTCGCCTTCATGGTATTCCCAGTAGTATAGTGAGTGATCGTGACCCGATCTTCACTAGTAGATTTTGGGAGGCATTTCAGGATGCTTTGGGAACGAAATTAAATTTCAGTACTGCTTATCACCCGCAAACAGATGGACAGACTGAAAGGGTCAACCGAATTCTAGAAGACTTATTACGTTCTTGTGTTCATGATTTTGGTGGTTCATGGGAGGACCATTTGCATCTGGTTGAATTCTCATATAATAACAGCTATCAGGCCAGTCTAGAAATGGCTCCTTTCGAAGTTTTATATGGTCGTCCGTGTCGATCACCTATATGCTGGATTGAATCAGGTGACAGACTTGTCTTAGGACCGGATATGATCAAAGAAGCCACTGAGAAGGTTGACTTTATTCGCAAGAAATTATTAACTGCCCAAAGCCGTCATAAGAGTTATTATGACCGCCGAAGAAGATTTTTGGAATTTCAAGTTGGAGATTCTGTATTTCTGAAAGTATCTCCGATGAGGGGTGTATTAAGATTCGGGAAAACTGGAAAGCTAGCACCGCGGTATATTGGTCCTTTTCCTATTCTGGAAAGGATTGGTCCTCTAGCATATCGAGTCCAGCTACCCAACTAGTTGTCTGGCGTCCATAATGTGTTTCACATTTCTAATCTTCGGAAGTATGTGCACGACCCAGATGATATTATTGAAGAAGCTGCTCAGCAGGATCTAGAAATCACTCCTAATTTGGCAGTACAGAGGGAACCGATAAAAATTGTTGATCGTGAGGAGAAGCGATTGCGAAACAAAGTTGTGAAGCTAGTCAAAGTTCAATGGAGTGGCAATCCAAAAGACTGTACTTGGGAGACCGAAGATAATATGAAGAAATCATATCCCAACTGCAGAATTGACATCTCGGCTTAAAATGTAAGTCATTTCCTTGTTTCTGAATTCGCGTATTCTTTGTTGCATTCTCTCTCTTTCAATTTCGAGGACGAAATTTTCTTAAGGAGGGGATATTGTAACATCCCGCAATTTTGAAATAATTTAATTCGTTAAATTGTTTGAATTTTTGGATTTAAATTTGAGGATTCCGAAAGCAATGAAGATATTGTTAAGATTTATATTATAAAAAAATTATATGAGTTATAAAATAAAATATGAATAAATTTGATCTCTTTAGTTAAAACTTTTAAATAGAACTAAAACAAATTTTGTGATAAAAATTTACCTAGTTATAAAAAGTTAAGGACTATAATTAAAACCACTTTTCTTTTAGCAAAGAAATTAAAACAAGTTGTAAGAGAAAAATACATACCAGGCCTATACAAATGATCACATAAATAAGAAACTAAGGCAAAACCTTTTCATTTAGCAAAACAACAAGATAACAAAAGTGTTCAAACTTAAAGAAATTTGCTGAAACAAAATAAACTAAGGGGATAAAGTAACCAAATAAAAAGTAAGTACATATATATAAGAAGGAACAAAACAGCAAATAGCAAGGAAGGAAGAAAAGATTATATACGAAATGTACTTGCAAGAAGAAAAAATTTATATGTAAACATAAGAAGAGACCAAGGCATTTAATGCCATCAGTTCTAGCACGCAAAAGAAAGAGTATTAGCCACCATATTTATAAAAATCTCTGGTTGCAAATGTACAAATGAATAAAAAGAAAAAAAAAAGTACAACTTATATCTTGTTCAGCCTGCATGGTTTTCTTTTATACATCAATATATCTCATTCCAGTTCGTTCAAAAGCAAAGAAATAAAGTAAAGTCAGGAAGAAAGAAAAAAAAAACATAAACTTCACTATATTTTCAAACTCAAGTTCAATTTACAAAAACAAACAAGAAGTTCAAAGGGGAAGATCCAAATCTGCAGGCTTTCAAACAAAAGAAAAAGTGTCTCTGTTTTCAAATATATACAGGTGAGTAAACACTTATCCTTAGAGTTCAAAGTGGTGAATGCTGAAATCTGTGAATACTAAATGATATTGTATTATATGATCATATATAGATGAATATTCTTATGTCTGTTGTATGTCATCTCTGTTTTACCAGTCCAGAGTTCAATCAAGAAAAGAAAAATCCTAACTTCATTACCCAAAATCTCTGATAGCTTTCAGTTTTTCCATAAATACGTTAGTTTAAAACATCATCTATGGATTAACTTTTGTTGTGAGCTTGAACATAAAGGGTTGTCTCTGAAACCAAGTTTTTACAGTAGAAACAAGATTTTATGATTTATTCAAGTATTTCAAACCATTGATTTGATTTTATAACTTGAATACTCACTTAAAAACATGATTTTTGAAACAACAGTGATGATTTTTAGTTAAGTAATTTAAATGCAATTCAGGTTTGAACAAAATATGTATTTCGATCGTTTTCTGATAATCAAATCAACCTTAAATGCTAAGATTTGGTATAAAGCTAGCTTGACAGTTACTAGTAATGGGAAAAATTTCGAAAAAGAATTTCATTGCGTAAATTTTGGAGACGAATTCAACTTAGGGTTTAACCCTGAGTTTTGCAGTAGGTTGGAAACAAGGTGATTTCATCACCTAGGAGTGATCGAGTGTCACGGGTCTCAGGTGGAAGATTTCTGGGTGGGTTGACGTGGTATGGCCGGAGTCTCGGCATCGTTGGTGGTCGAGGGTGAGTGGTCGAGGCGATTTCCTATTGACGCGTTCGAGTTGCTGTTCATTCGAACGAACGTATTTTGATTTCGAGCAAATAATTTTAAATTGATGGTCGATTTCGTGTTTCTGTGGAATGTCTGACATGCCGATGGTAGTGATGATCATCGGAGGGGAGGCGCGAGGACGTGCACGTGCACGTGCACGATGTGGATTCGCGTATCAGTAAATTTGGGTTGGGTGAAGAACTCGAAGAAACGTTCGAGTAGATGATGGTAGTACTCGGGCTCTCCTATGCTCGAGTAGTGTGTTTCAGAGATTTTTTTTTAAAAATCAAAACTGGAGAAAGAAAAAGAAAGGAGGAATAGCAGGCACGAAGAAGAAAGGGGTACAGGGAGACTCGCGAAAATGCTGGGAGAACGCGAGTTTAACTCGAGTAAACTGGAATTTTACTCGGGTTGACATTACAGTGCTTAGCATAATTTAAACTTGAAGTTAACTATCTTAACAAATTTTATGCGTTAATGATTTGGTTAGTATTAGACAAATTTAAGTTACAAATTCATCATAAGTTTCAATGATTCAAGTTAGCACTTAAGAAAGTTTAAATCAAAATTAATACGTTAATTTAGTAGTTAACTTAAAGATGAGTATTAAAGGGGAATTAATATTAAAACAATTTATAACTATAATAAATTGTTTTCCAAAGTATAAAGAAGATTTTCAAATAATAATTAAGGTGAAATTTTTTTTATTAATTAATTATTTGAAAAGAAGGTAAGAATAACGTACAATTTTGTAATTAAGATTGATTAATGAACAATTAAGTTAATAAATTTAAATTGGAAGTTAATTAAAATAACTAATTTAATAAATCGAGTTAATTAAGATTTAATTTATTTTATCCAAGTTTATCATTGATCTTGAAATAGTTAATAAGAATAATTACATGGGTAATTTATTAAATCACATTCACTCTGATTTGTTAACTAACTAACTATTGTTATGCACTACCTTGATGTATGTTCTGTTTATGATACTATGTGATGTAAATTGTCAAGTACTGCACTGTGATTGTGATTTGTTCTGTATTGATGTGAAAAACCCTGTTTGCCGTAAAACGGCATTTAAACCTCGATGCGACAGGGGATCGGATTTCAGTTTGTTATCCGAAACCCACATCGAATCTATGAATTGTTGTGAACAACATATCCACATGTTTTTGAAATTAACGCTCACTATTCGGGTTACCCATTCCGAATAGTGATACGTCGTATATGGACGGCATTTGAAGATCGGTGTTGAAGACCGGATATTTTCAAAAATGAAAGGACAACCTGTCGAATGTCTCTGCACCGAGTTGCTCCGGTATAGAGATTTATATCACTCTTTTGTGACGGGAAGTCCGGACGTGATTAGAAAATTATCCGGATTGCAAGGACTTCTTTGGAAGTGCCTTCGGTTCTGTTCGAACCCGGAACAGACTTGTATGGATACATGTCCGACATTACACTTTGAGATATAAAGCCGATTTCTTTCAAATACATTTCTGTTGGTGGCGGAGAATTTATTCTTTTAGCTTAACACCCTTCTCTGAGACGTACGAGCTCAGAGGTTATGTAGTTGAAATTTATCAGCGATATATCCCAATTTGGTAATGTGACATGCTGAGTGTTGCTGTGTGATGATCAATGTTTGATCATTTGTGATATGATCATTTGTTTGATCATTTATCTTTGTGATCATAGGTTGATCATCTGTTGACCCAAAAGCATGGCTTTTTGAAAAAGCGTAGCTTTGTGGACGAGACTTCGTCGAGCCTCACACCCCGGAATGGTCAAAACAGGAAAGATGCGGCAAGGTTATAGGGAGTAGCGCCCCTTAGTGTATGTTCATTTCCTTCTGGATAGAAGTGGTATCATGGTATGGAGCCCAGATACTTTACTTATGTGGATATCGCAAATATACATTTATTATCTTTGTGATTTGTTGCTCGGGGCCCCGGTTAAAGGTTGGTTACAACCGGGAGATGGCATACTCGTGTCAGTAGTTACCTATTTTTGCAGAGGTAACCCGACCTTGTGTTGGCAGAGATCCGGTTAGGTTCTCGGGACGTCCTTCCAGAGGCGTTTCCATGTGGCAATGGGAAGTTCCTTGGCCTGACCATTAGTTGGAAATCCAATTACCAATACGAAACCCTATACGGTTTTAGTTGTAGAACCTGCCATCTAATATGGTAGCTATAGTAGGCATAGTATAATGGTACCTATGCCGGCTAAGATTAATACTCTACTTTCGAAATGTTTCTACACTATGCACTAGTAATAATATCAAAGAAATTTTCTCCGTACCAAGCATATTTAACTATCATAAGAAGAAATCTCCTCTAATTCTGCGTTTGCATTGTGTGTGTGGCGGGAGGTCTTATGGTAGTTTCATTTTCCAAAAGCATTGCGAATTTACTTTAAATTCTTTTGTTGTCCGTTTTTAAAAGATAAACTGTTTTGTTTACTCACACCAGTCCCATGACTGATCCGGAGTTTATTGTTTTCTTTCCTAAACTCTGGGTGCCCATTATTTCCACACGGGCAGCCTAGTAGCAGGTTTTCCGTATTTTGGAGTTAGCTATATTTGGAGCTCTTATCTTGGAGATATTCTTAGGAGCTTTTTGGAGATATCAGGTGTTTAGCTTTTGGGAGTCCGTTATCACTTCTTTCATCTGGAGACTTTTGGATATATGATTACTGTTGTATTATCATGATGTTGTATTTGGAGTTGTAGTATATGTATTAAATACTCTGATGAAGTATGGATTATGTCGATGTTGTATCTGTGATGATATTTATGATATTGATTCTGTTCCGCTGTTTTATATTCATCTAATTGTTGTTATAAGCTCCATCCGAACTGAAATTTGACGTTTGAAATTTGGCAGTCGAATACAAGTAAAGTATTTGATGTCTATTTTCGAACGATGAATTTTGGGTCGTGACAAGTATAATATAAGAGGATTTGATATGAAAGAAATGTTTTAGTTATCGTAAGGAAAAAACATGTCTGTGTTTATGTGGGGGCATGTCTTACGAGATACTTTTGTTTTGATAAAGGAAAAGTTTAGGTAATCTAATAAATTCAGTTGAGTGTGTTTCTCACGCTGGTTTACCAGACTGATCCGGGCGTTCTTCCCTTTCAATGCTCGGGTCAGACCGAGTATATTTACAGGTTCAGATTGGTGCTTTTGGAGCTTCAGCAGGAGAGCTGGAGATCTTCATTTCATATACGAGTATCTGTGTTTATTATCCACTGTGCTTAGTTATTGTTTATTATCAGCATTTGTGAGGACGGGTTATTATAACTGTCCAGGCTGATAACTGTTGATTGATTGTTGACTCTGATTAATGTATGTATATACAGTTTCTGTTTTGTAAAGATCATTGATATTGTATTATATGTTTTCCGCTACGATGTGAGATTCTTTATTGTTCTGTTTAGTTCTATCTTCTCTCTTTCTTATCTCTTCTTTTCTTTCTCCTGACTTTCCATTAGTCTGTGCTTTTTCGGTCGGACATGTGTGGTTTATTGTCGATTCAAAGGGTACGGATTTGTAGGTCGTCACACATGGTATCAGAGCTTAGATTTTGTATATTCCTAAGCTTTGAAGTGTACTAAGTATAGATAGGGACAGTAGCACCCTAGATTGAGTTTGAGTGTATTATATATATGAGTGCGTATTTGTTAGTGATTATAAAATGTTTTATATTGTGTTTGCTTATCCGTTGAGCTATTCGTGAATTCTGGTTGGTATATGGGACGCCATATTATCGATAGGAATTTCTAAACACTTAAACGAGGCAAGTCGACACGGTATCATTTTAAATTGGGTAAATGAAATAATTTTACATCGATTATATTTTATATGTAAAGGAAATTATTTTTCAGAATTATTATAGTGTATATAAATTGATTGTTTGGTTGTTTGAAAATGTAAATATATATAAGTTAATAAAAGTTGTTTGAATAATCATAATAAAAGCAACAACAATTGTAAAAGAATAAAGTATTTAAGCAAATGAATTATAAGTATGGAATTATAATTAATATGATTTACAATTGTGGAATATTCTTATATATAAGAAGTGAAACAAAATGAATATATTTATAAATATGAGATGTAAATGAAAATGAATTTAAACCAAGAATTTGAAATTTTGAATCCCATTTATTTTGGAAGTTATTTTTCAAAGATTGAAGAGGTTATATTGTTATAAATCTAAATAAGTAATATAAATGAATTTGGAATAAATTTTTATATAAGTGAAGTGAAATAGTGAAATTATATAAGTAAAAGAGTTTATAAATGTGATTTATAAATAAAAGGAAATTTTTAAAAGAATATAAAGCACTGAATTCACTACTGTTGCTGGGAAATAATAAGGGTGATGACTACAGCATCATCAATATCATTTTCAAGTTTCTATGTGATTGATTTCCTACCAATAGTAAATTGAAAATTCAAAAGTTAAGTTTTGTTTTGATAAACAAATTTGAAATTGAAATCCAAGTTGAAATTGATAAATATAAGTAGAATGAGTTTGGACTTATGATATGAAATAGAGATTTTTAACTAAAGGAAGGTTAAATAATTTGAATTGGATTAGATAAGTTATTGAAATGGAAATTAATCTTTTAAGAGATTATATAATATGAATTTGGTAGTTTAAATAATAAATAGGTTGTATAATTTATAAAATGAGAAAATTTAAGTAAAACCAATTGTTAAAATGGTTAAACAATTTTGTTAAGCAAAATTTGAATTTGGATAGTGATATGAAATTTGACTTAAGTAAAATTTAAATAAAATGACTTTAGAATTGGAATCTGAATTGGATTAAGTTGAAATTTAAGTTGAGTCAAATAGAATTTGAATTAAATTAGTAGTGAACTTAAGTTATATAGTGAAAGTAAATGTAAGGAGAATAAATATAACTTAATTAATGTTGAATAAGTTTATTTTGGTATCAAAGTAAATTAATTGAGATGAAGTAATTAGATGAATATGAATTTGAGTTATATAATGAAATTCAACTTTAGTTGTAAAATGAATTTGCAATTGAATTAACGAATGAATTGAATTGAACTAATGAGATAAATTAGTAAATGAAAGATGGATTGAATGTTAATCAATCGAATTTAAATGAATTGATATGGAAAAGTGAATGTAAGTGTTAATTCATTAAAGCTAATTAAAAGTGTTGAACTAAATTGAAGTAAAGTAAACTAAATAAATTTAGTAATCTTGGATATGCATTGATTGTTAGATGGTTGTTAGTTGATTGCATAGAAATTCATTAAGTGTTAATGAAATTGAATTAATAAGATTGAAAGCTAAATAATTGAATCCAAAGTGGAAGTATGTAAAAGTAAATAGAATTGAATTTGATTTGAATTGTAAGTGAACTAACTTGAATATGAATTAGTGAATGTAAACTAATTGAATATGGATAATTGAATGTTAGTAAAATCCAATGTTAATGAATCAATTGTGATTAAATTGAAAACAAATTCAGTGAATATTAATGAGAAGTGAATTTATATTGATTTTTTTATGGATTGGCTAGATAGATATGGTTTATTGGATGATAGTTGTTTGATGGTTGGATTTGTTGCTTTTGTTGTATTTGCTATATTGGCATATATAGTTGTTGTATTGGTATATGTTGTATATTGATATTACTTTCATATATACATGTTTTTCATTTGTTTGTTGAGTGTATAGTAGGTGCGGATGGCGCTTGCTTTGTATTTGGAGGTTGATTTCGCGCTATATTAGCTGTATATGCTCGCTAATAATATATAAGGTACATATCTCGGATTACATATCATACTTTTATACTAATTTCCCTTCGGGATGCCTCATCCTCGAAGATGAGATGTATATTTGTGATATATATATATATATATATATATATATATATATGTTGTGATCCTACTACGATCGAACCGCGCAAAGGAGATGCTGGCGATTTTTTTTGAAAATTGAAGGCGTTAGAATTTTTTTGAGAAATTGGAAAATTTTTGAAAACTAGATTTTGATATTTAGTTAAAGTTAAACGGTATTAGTTGGTTTTGAAAAGATAACTACATATGGATTTGAAAACTTAGTAAAGTTTTTATGAGAATTTTAACTAAATGATTTTGGATAAAGTTAAAATGTTTAAAGGAATTTGATATATAGTTTGAACGATTTGTTTTTGAAAAATTAATGGATTTTGTAACTTTTTCTTACTTGGTAATTTCGAGGACGAAATTCTTTTAAGTAGGGGAGAATGTAACGACCCAGAATTTCTGTCATTTGAAATTAGTATATTTAATTGATTTTAAATATTCACAAGTAAATTTTATAAGTTGGATAAATTATATTTGAAATATCTGGATTTAATTGGATAATCAAATGATTAATTTAATATTTGAAATCGTGTAAATAATTGGAATTTGAATTAAATATGAATAAAAATGATTTATAAAGTTGAATTAAATCATATTGGAGTTAGAATGATGTTAGAGAACTTTTGAAATTGAATTAAAATTTAATTTTTAAAAATTGAATATTTTAATATTTAATTGACGAGTGAAAATGACCATTTTTCAAACAGTCTCGGATTTCGATGAAACGAGTTTCATTGGATCCGTAATGTTAAATTATTATAGGATTTCAAATTTTGTGTCAATCGGATTTACGGATTGTCCGGGGCAAGCTAAAATGCGTAGAAATCTGTTTAAGTGAATTTTAAATTAAAATATTCGATTCGAAAACCTATCTTTCAAATACGATCGAATTGGCTCCCGATATATATTCCATTATGTTCGTAATAGGGGTAAAATATAATAAACGCCAGGCGGCATGTTTCATTTCGAGTTCAAATTTTTTTCGGATGAATAGTGTCAATAATTTTTATATAAAAGGACCTCAACATCTCCAATTTTCATCAAACCCTAGAGGATTAGGGCTGGCTGCCATTTCTACTTTGATGGCCAGAAATTCATTTCTTTTCCCATTCGATTTCTTCAAATCCATCCATCCATACGAAAAACTTTCAACATGAAAAATATAGAGCTCGTCGAGATCTATCGATCCAACGGGTGTGATCGAATTCGAGTGTATGGATCATCGGAAAATCGAGCTGGAATGACCGGCGTTCATGCACGATTTCCAACGCATAGGGTCGACCGAGCTCCTCGATACTTGAGCCGAGAGTAGAGCACGCATAGGGCGTTCAAACGGCGGCCTCTGATCACCTTCAAGTTGCTCGTGTGATGTGCGATAATTCAACTAAGAACGGCGGCCATGGGTTTTAATCACATACATGATTTTCACGATGGAAGAAGAAAAGGAAATAGCGGCCTTGATTGAAGAAAGCAAATCGAACGGCTTTGATAGGTTGAGGTTATAAAAATATAAAATAAAATGTGAAATTATATTCTTTTAAATTCGTGTGATCTTTAAAATACCATAACTTTGTCATACGAGGTCCGTTTTTGACGAAACGACTTGAATCGGGTTTGTATTGACGAGCACTACATTTTAGAGCTTGTTTGGAGTTGATTGGAGCTAGTGTAAATTTTGGGTAAAATTAAACGCTCGTTTAATTTTATTTAGAATAAAACACTACAACTGCTATTGGAAGCAATGTGAGTACAACTCACTCTTTCTGACTCACTGATATTTTTATATAAGTGAGAAATAATTTATTTTATGATGATTGATGATTGTTTGGATGATATATGATATATTGATTGGTATTTGGATATATTCCTACCTAGTGGAGCAGATGACCCTATACGTTCTCGTGTATGAGCGGATGACCCTTTGTACGCACGTCTGCCTTGAAGCGGACATTGTACATATATTTCTAATATGTATATTTATTGCAGGTGACAGGTTGGAGGGATTCAACTGGATTCCTCACCGGTATTGATTTATTTACAGATATTGTGATATATGCTGTATTCATCTGATATATGATGTTTTGGTTGATGTGATTGATGTATTTGGTGCTGTCGCATCATTAGGCCTATATTTTGGAATTTAAAATTTTTAAAGTGATGGTTTCCAAATTTAAAAGGATTTTAAAAGTGATTTAGGAAATAAACGTTTTGTTGAATTTTAAATTGTTAAGGAATTGACTTATTTTAACTAAAGGAAAGAGATAATTTTTATGTTTTAAAAATGATGATTTCTGTGAAATAATACTTAAGTATGATTTTTGGAGTTATATAAGTTTTAATAACAATTTGGAAATTATTAAAAAAATAAGTTTATTTAAAGTGAGATTTTGAATTATAATAAATGGTTTTATATACAAGATTTATAAAATTGAATTTTTATAAATCAAAGTGATGGAATTTTAAAGGAGTTTGATAAGTGTTAAAATGAAGTAAATAAGATTTATATAATTGGTGAAGTTATAAACTGAATGGATTTTGTAAATAAATGATTTATATGCAATTAACTTATAAATTGGATTTTTGAATGTAAATGAGATGTAAATGAATTTTGTTAATAAAGGAATTTTATATGTGGAAGTTTTATAAAATATAAATGGGATTTATAAACATTATTTTATAAATATGAAATCAATCGAATTTGATAAGTTAAATATAGAAGTTTATTTAAAGGAATTACATTCACGATTTTGGACAGTGAATTATCTTTTAAATTTAATGTTAAAATAGTAATGAATTTGGTTAGAGAATTAAATCCACGATTTTGGACAGTGGATTATCCTTTAATAAATGTGCAGAAATATTGGATTTGGAAAATGAATTTTATTCACGATTTTGGACAGTGAATAATATATTTGAGTTAAATAAATGTTTAATAAGTGATATTGTAAAATGGATTTGTATGATTTTAAAGATGTTTTAAAATGTGTTGAGTATCGAAACCATAGATTTCAACATTCATTGTTGAAATAGACGTTTTCGAGAAATAAGGAAATGATGGACTATAACACCGTTGTTATAGTTAATGATTTTCAAAAGGAAATGTTTTTGTATAGTATTGGGATTTATATATCTATCTTATTTTCGAATCCCTATACTGTTGATTTTGGGTTGTCGTAACGATGTTTTACACAACATTCGTTTTAACCTAAATAAAAGATATTAAAGAGAACGTTTTCCTTATAGAATGAAATATATATATACTTAATCATAATTTAAGTATATGGAATATTTTCCAAGTGTTGAAAATAAATTGATTTGTGAATTACTTATTATTAAATAAGTATACGGAAATGTTTTCCAATATTGAAATGGTTTTGAGATTATATCTTTTTAAAGATAATTTGAAGTGAAAATTTGGCAAATGATTTAATTAATAAAAGATTAAATTAAAAGGGCATAGTGATTGTATATGGTGCTAAATATTTGTTTGTTTGCTTTGATAGTTAAATAACCGACTATCAAGTATTGGCCATATTTTAGTTCCTCGACTTGATGTGGGAACTATTTAGTCGTACACTTTGTACGTAGCCTTCTGTGTAGGCTTGATTATCGTTTGTGTTAAGGATGTTGATTCGTATAGTGCGGAGTATTACTCCAATCTATCGAGCTTCCTTCTTGGCCCGAAGGATAGCAAGTTGAAAGTTGGAGATGTGATAAGTCTATGAGACTTAGTTTCCATGTGAAGTTGTGAAACGCTTTTGCGTTGTTGGTGCGGAGAGACCGGGATCAGATTTATCTGAAAACCACTTTGAACCAACGTATATGCGACGATTGTGCAGGTTGCTTGTGATGATACTGATATTTTTGGAGATTCATAGTGGGGGACTGCTTGTTGATCGTTTGGGGTTAAAATCCCAATATACATCTTGTGGTAATAGTCTCTTCAGTATGAAATTTCCAATGCAAGGACTATTCGCTACTAATCCTAGGGATTTCTCGACAAGATGTGGTAGGAAAGTACCTTCGATTTGTCTTGCTCCTGGACAACTTGTATGGATGTTTGTCTGACATTGCATTTCTAACGATTACGAACATTGGTTTTTACAAACGTACATCAGTGGTGGCGGAAAGGCAACTTCTCTTAGCTTAACACCCTCCATGAGACGTATGAGATTAAGGGTTTTATTTTTGTAGAAGGCAATTAGTAGTCCACGGAAATGGCCATGTGGCATTCAAAGTGATGTGATTGTGATATGTGAAAGGTAATCGTTACCTCAAGCCTCATCAACCAGAAATGACCAAAACAGGATTAGATGCGGCAAGGCTATGTGGGTCGCTCCCATTAAGGTATGATCTTCCTCTTCTAGATATATCTTTACACGCTATGACCTCGTGTATCTAATTATTGTGGTATGTATGTTAGAGGGCCCTCGGTAAAGGTCGGTAACGACCAGAGGATGACATATTCGGTACCATCTAGTTATAGAGGTGGGCAAGTCTTGTGTTGGTAGAGGGCATATGTTCTATGCCTCGAGACATCCATCTAGAGGTGTACCCCTTTAGAAGGTAGTCCTTTCACCTGGTCATTTGTATGGAAATCCAAACCCTACTACGAGCTGCGATTTTGTTTGTAAAGGCGTAATGAATAGCCTCGAAATGCTATATGGATAACCATTTCGACTATGATTAATATTATTTGTATATACTAGACACTAGTATAATATAAGAGGATTTGATATGAAAGAAATGTTTTAGTTATCGTAAGGAAAAAACATGTCTGTGTTTATGTGGGGGCATGTCTTATGAGATACTTTTGTTTTGATAAAGGAAAAGTTTAGGTAATCTAATAAATTCAGTTGAGTGTGTTTCTCACGCTGGTTTACCAGACTGATCCGGGCATTCTTCCCTTTCAATGCTCGGGTCAGACCGAGTATATTTACAGGTTCAGATTGGTGCTTTTGGAGCTTCAGCGGGAGAGCTGGATATCTTCATTTCGTATATGCGTATCTGTGTTTATTATCCGCTGTGCTTAGTTATTGTTTATTATCAGCATTTGTGAGGACGGGTTATTATATATGTCCAGGCTGATAACTATTGATTGATTGTTGACTCTGATTAATGTATGTATATACTGTTTCTGTTTTGTAAAGATCATTGATATGATATTATATGTTTTCCGCTACGATGTGAGATTCTGCATTGTTCTGTTTAGTTCTATCTTCTCTCTTTCTTCTCTTCTCTTCTTCTCTCTTCTTTTCTTTCTCCTGACTTTCCGTCAATCTGTGCATTTTGAGTCGGACATGTGTGGTTTATTGTCGATTCAAAGGGTATGGATTTGCGGGTCGTTACAGTTGTAGCTGATGCTTTGAGTCGGAAGAAGGCGATGTTATATCAACTTGTTGTTTCTTCTCCTCTTATGGATCGTATTATTATTAAGCAAGATGACGATGAGATTTTTTGGCTTATTAAGGAAAATGTTCGTAGCAGGGTTGGTGGTAGTATCCAAGATGGAAGTGGAGCTTAGATCGTTGATAAAGGGATTTTGAGGATTAATAATCGGATTTGTTTCCCGAATGTCGATGGATTGAGGCAAGAATTACTTTTGGAAAATCATCGGTCCAGACTTTCTATTCATCCAGGTGTGACGAAGATGTATCAGGATATGAAGAAGCTGTATTGGTGGAGTGGTATGAAGCGTGATATCTCCTTTTTTTGTTAGTAGATGTGCGACTTGTCAGCAGGTTAAGGATGATCATCAGAAGACCGCTGGATTATTGCAACCCCTTGAGGTTCCCAATTGGAAATGGAAAACAAGTTTCTATATATTTTATTGAGGGATTACCGAGGACTGGGAGAGGTAATGAGAGTATTTGGGTAATTGTGGACAGATTGACCAATTCAGCTTATTTCATTCCGGTTAGGTCCAACCGTTCTGCTTCGAGTTTAGCTGAGATTTATATGAGAGAGATTGTTCATCTTCATGGTGTTCTGGTCAGTATTGTTTGTGATAGAGATCCCATCTTTACCACTCAGTTTTGGAAAGCTTTTCAGGAATCTTTAGGTACTCGTCTGAATCTGAGCATTGCTTACCATCCGCAGACCGAAGGTCAAACGGAAAGGGTGAATCAGATTCTAGAAGATCTTCTTTGTGCCTGTGTCCTTGATTATGGAGGATCTTGGGAAGATCATCTCCATGTCATTGAATTAACCTATAAAAATAGTTATCAGGTATAATCTCAAATATCTGTTTAAGGTTGTCTTAAACATTTATCTATCTTATCCCATTTTTGAATTCAGGCTAGTATCGCAATGGCTCCATTTGATGCTCTTTATGGACGCCCTTGCAAATCTCCATCTTTCTAGATTGAATTCGGTAATCGTTTGGTTCTTGGTCCTGATATGATTCTAGAAGCATCTAAGAAGGTTGAGTAGATTAGGAGAAAGATGAGGATTGCTCAGGATAGACAGAAGAAGTATGCTGATAGGCATAGGAGGAGTCTGGAGTTTTCTATTGGTGATCAGGTTTTCCTTAAGGTCTCTCCATTAAGAAATGTGATTCATTTTGGTCATAGAGGGAAGCTCGCTCCTAGGTTAATTGGTCCTTTTTGCATCTTAGAGAGAATTGGTTCCTTAGCTTATCGCTTGGATTTGCCTGAGAAGCTTTCCGGAGTGCATAATGTGTTCCATGTTTCGCATCTTCGTCGGTATCTTCATGATCAATCTTTGATTGTCCAGCCTTCTGCTCTCGAGAGAGTTGATGTTGAGCCATACCTTACTGTCGAGAGGAAGCCACTTCGTATTATCGATAGAGGTATGAAGCAGCTACGAAGAAAATCTGTCAACCTGGTCAAAGTGCAATGAAGCACTGATGATCGGGATTGTACTTGGGAAACAGAGGAGAGCATTCGTGCTTCGAATCCGGAATGGTTTGTTCAAGGTACTATTCGTTATCCTACCTTATTCTTCTTTATTTTTCTGGGTCTCGTCCCTTTTTGAGGAAGAAAAGTTTTGAGTGGGGGAGAGTGTAGTAACCCGCGAGTTTTGAAAATATTTAGATGAAAATTCAATTGAAACTTTGAATATAATTATTTTAAAATTTGATCAATTAGGGAATTTAATGTAATATTTTGCGATTTGATGTGAAATGTTCTTCCAAATTTAATAAAATAAAGATTTTTCTTAAAATGCAAATTTTGGTCAACTTTTGTCAAAGTTTGACTTTTTGTGAAAATTTTAAAATTTGAATTTTGAAGTTTTACTCTTTTTTTTATGAAGATGGATTTAATTCTAACATTTTCTTTATTTTTCGTTTTGTTAAATTTTGATTTCTACTTCTCAAAACTTACAACTTTTGGCGTGTTACACGCAGTTATTTTGCCTATAACATTTATCTTATTTACATTTTGATTTTGGGCTTGTACTATTGGGCTAGGATTTTATTTAGTAGATGAGAAGCCACATGGTTGAGTAGCCTATATAATATCCTAGGGTTTTGCTAGACTCTCATTTTCATTTATGCCTCTGTAGAAAGAAATCAATGTAAGTTTTTCTTCTTCATCTTCCTCCTCAAAACCCTAGACTTTCTTCCTCTTTTCCTCTACAAATTTTCCTCCTCCCCTCAAAATTTTTGACCACACCTATCTTCTCTCCCTCCAAACACATACCCTAGCCAAAAACCACTTCTCCTCCTTCCTTTTTCCCTTCCTCCTCAACAAATTTCGGCCTCCACTCCTCTTCTTCCCACCATAAACCCCATAGTCGAACTTCCTCAAACCCTTCCCCTTGCTTTGCCTTGGCGATGACCAACTCCTCCACCACCAAAACCCTAGGCCAAGCCTCCACTACCAAAACCCTAACCCTAGGCCGAGCCTTCTCCACCGAAACTATAGCCTAACCTAGTCAAAACCCCTATGGCCGAACCCAAACCCAAACCAAACCCCATGGCCGAACCCAAATAAACCATAGACCAAACCTATGTGTCCCCTAGACAAGCCCTCTTCACATGTTTACAAATATATAATTTTTCTACTTTTTATTTTTCTATGAGAATTATTTGTTTACATATGAAATTTATTTTATTTTTCAAAGCTTTGGATTTGGATTCTCCTCCCAATCAAGCTTGTCTATAATTGTCGTGCTTGTTGTGGTCGTTGTGTTGTGTTTGGAATCACTTCTCTAACCAAAGAAGGTGAGTAATCACTCTTGACGACATACTTATATTTTTGTGAATTGACAACAATGGAATTGTATGGATTTGTATATGCAAGTTGAGAATTTCACCTATGTTTTTTTATTATGTTATTTCCTATAATATTAAACCAGTTGTGATCATATGCCATGATATGTTATTTATTGTTATGTTTATTTAATATTCTGTTCTCACATTGCAAGTTCCTTCACTATGGGTTGAAACGATACATATCCAAACGATCTTTAGATTAAGAAAAATTGTTATGGGCTAAAATGATTGGCCTGAGCAATTTTACTTGGGATTGCGGGTTTGAAATGATATAAAACCCAAAAAATTAATAAATTGCGGATTGAAATGATATATGTCTATATTTACTTGACCCTAGGGTAGAGAATTTTATACAAACTCCGTGGTTGATTTAAAATGATTTTCTAAAAATTATTAAGTATTTTGGATTTCGATATATGAATCTCAACTAAAATTTAATGTAATAATCTCAACTAAAATTTAATAGTTGGAAATGTAAATTTTGGAATCTAATTACAGAATGAAGGTTAATTGAAATTTAATAATCCGATTTGACTTAATAATGGTATTTTATTCTAACCTATAAATTGTAAGCTTTAATTCGTGGAATGGTGATTAAAATGATAAATGGTTTTTTTTGTGTGGAAAAAATGTAAGTTGAAACGTACATTTGACATGTAAGTTTTAACTAATGTAAATGGTATAACTTGGGTAATAAAAAAATGATAAATGTTATTTACTAAAAAGAAAATAAAGTGTAAGTTAATAACGTACTTTTAACTTAGCATAAGGATTTCAGCTTTAAAATTTGACATTATAGTAACAAAGTTATTTATTTAAAGGTATGGTTTCTTTAATGTCCAAATAGCTAAATTACAGTAATATAATAGGAATGATATAATGACTATGATAAAAACTGTAAATATATGTACTATTCGATTATATAAACTATTGTAGTAGGAAGTATTACGTAACAATTCAAAACTGCTGCGAGTTCTTACTGTAACAATTCTGCAGTGTTGCAGATTCTTACTGTAACAATTCTGCACCGTTGCGAATTCTTACAGTAACAATTCTGCATCGCTGCGAATTCTTACAGTAGCATTTCAGTACTGTTACGTTTTCTTAAAAGTGACATTTCCAGTATGCTACAAAATTTTCTAAAGGGTTATAGTTCCGAATGTTATGGTTCTAAAGGTTACACTTTTAAAGTGCTATGATCTCTAAATTTTTACGTTTCAAGTGGTTATAATTAAATGAAATTTGAAAGTGTTACAACTTTGGAAAAATGAATAATATTTTAAAGAATAATGATATTAGGTTTATGAGGTTTTGAAATGAGTATGTTTGATATGAAAAATAAACCATGTGAAATTGAATAACCACGGGTTATAATAACGTTTGGTTGTTAAAGAGACCAGGATCGGAAGTTGTCATACTCTCTGCCAACACCGAAAACCACTTTAACAACTGTGTACGTGGTGGAGTTTCCAGAATGAAGTAGAATGGTGGCGACGATCCTAAAGGTATACATACGTGGACCTAACTCCCGTGAGTTAGCAAAAGGTTGCTAAAACAGGGGCAATTGATGGGCCAAGTGAGGTAGCTCCTCCGATCGGACACACTTCATCGTTAGCCATTCTATTACTTTGTGATTGATTTGGTGCGCACCTTTGATTTGGGAGTGTGGATCGAGTTGGGCGGTAGTTGCGGCTATGCGTTACCAACAATCCGGAAGTGAAATTCATATATCTACCCTAGCATTGCCTAGTTGTGTCGTGTGACCTACCCTAGCACGCCTTCTACGAGTTTTTTTATGTCGTACCTATGGGGTATCCTTTGCCGGCCCCAGTTTACGAGGAGTTACGGTTCTGTATTGACTATTGGCATTATAAAATGTGTTAAGGGGGAAATGGGTAACGCCTTAATGCTATTTTAATAGTTTACTTTATTTTGGACATTATTATATACATAGTAGATAGTTTAACGGATCCTTAGAGGATGGGCGATCCCAAGCATCCGTTAAGTTACTGATACATTTCTTTTGCAGTTCACTTGAGTTTATTTACATTTTATAAGTGTGTATGTCCTAACTCAAGTGTTTTGTATTTTGCTTTACGCTTGGGTTAGCCTGAGTTTCACAGCTTTGGATTCATCTTCTTGGAGCTAGAGATCCGCCGGAGATTTAGCCGCCAACTTGATATTTCCATTCCAGTTATTTCCACTCAGCTATTGCTTTTGTAGTAGAGAACTTATGTACCTAGACTTTCCATTGTATTTGTTTTCAGACTTGGGTATTATGTATTAGTTTGAGACTATGTGTTTAGGAGCTTCATGAACTCCTATGTTTATTTTATTCCGTTGCGAGTTATTCTGATATTCTGTGTCTGTGATTCTACGATTGATTTTATTTTCCCTAAATTTTATTAACAATCTGTTGTTTTGAATTATTCAAGTCTGACATGTGTAGTTTTATTGTCGATTTGAATGGTCCAAAATGACGGGATGTTACAAGTTCTGACTCGAATGTTTTGTCTTTTCAATTCACTCGGGTCAGCCTGAGCATTTCAGGGTTGAAGACCTTATTTCTGGAGGACAAAGACGAAGATTTGTACTATTATTATTTATTATATTTATTCCACTGCATCATGTTGTTCCGCTACATTTATTTAGTTATTCCTGTTATGTAACTCTGATGTTTGCGTTGTAAAGAATAATCGAATGTATTTATAAAACAACTTCATGAACTGTTATTTGATTATTATATTTTATCATTCGCTGCGAGATTCTATATTTTTTTATTTCTTTCTCTTTTTCTTATTACCCCATAACAATCTGCCCTTTTGAATCGTTTGAATGGACAATCTGCCCTCTTGAATGGTTTGAGTGGACGTGTGTGTTTGCTTAAAACGTCCAAAAAGGCAGCTCGTTACAGTTGGTATCAGAGCTTCGCTTTAATGATAACCCTTAGCTTTGTGGGGGTCTGATTCATATACAATAGGGTATTAATACCCTAGAATGAGACGCTGAGTGTATTTATATGAGAGAGCGTATTTGTTAGTGTTATAAAAGGTTTTTGTATTGTGTTAATTTGTTCCGTTTTGTATTTATAAATTCCGGTTGGTGCATAGGACGTTGTGACATCGATAGGGATTTCTAAACACTTAATAGGGCAGACCAAAACAATATTTGTTTTGAAATATAGGTAAATGAAATAATTTTGCCTATTATATATTTTTGTATATAAATAATAATTTTATAATGGTATATTTGGTTGTAATATATTTTTTTGTTAGGTAGTGAAATTTATAAATATTGGTTGAAAATAAGATTTGTAAATAAAATAAACATAAATTGGAAAATTAAGAACTTAAGTTCCGGGATTTTTGAAAATTTCTTTCAAAGGATTTTGGAATATAATAGTAGTATTTAGAAGTATTTTCTGATAAATATTTCAAGATGATTTGAAAGAAATGTTTTAACGAATTTTAAAGGAAATAAGTTTTGTACTCCCCTCTCTATCGCTGGAAAATGATTTCGGTGATGAGTGCACACATCATCGACGTTCATTTTCGGGTTTAAAAGTGGGAAGACCATTGCAGTAGTTTACTACACATTGTTTTGATAAATAAATATTAAATTTTATTTCCCAATATGATTTTATATATATATAAACATGATATGTATATTATTTTAAAATGATTTGAAAATGGAGCCCGATATTTAGTTATTAAGTTTTTATTAATTAATAGTTTCAATTATTGTAATGAAATGAAATTTTAACCATTTAATAATTGGAACTTCTAAATTGAAAGTACATGCTCGGTTATAAATGAAATATACAAGAAATTTGAAATTTGTAACCTATAAATAAAAAGGATATGAAAGAAAGAAATGGAAATTATTGAACATTTATTTGCTAAAAATGAAATAAGATAAATTTGTGTAGTTTTCAATTGCATTCTTAAAAACATATATAACTTACCGAATTATTAAAAGTTGAAATTTTAATAAGAATATGTAATAGAACATTATACAAGTAAAACTTGGAAAATGAAAGCGTTCAATGAAATTCTTTTATAAATATGCATTATGATATTATCGTTGTTATGAACTTCCGCTATAATTTAAATACTACTAATTAAATGTAATAGGAAAGTGAGTATTATAAATAAATGATTATAAACTTAAGTAAATGTTTGAAGTTATTTGAAATTAAAATATGTAGAAAGGATAAATACTATAAGTAGATAATTATAAACTCAAGTTAATGATGGAAGCCATTTATAGTTAAAATGAACACTATACTAATTTAAATGATTATAACTTCAAGAAATTGTTGAAATGATTTAGAAAATGGATTAATATTCAATGATATTATATAATAAGGGATTAATGTAAATTAAAAAGTAAGAAACTTGAGAATGAATTTATGCACTAATGAATATTAATATCTAATAAAAATCAAGTATATAAATTAATAAATGTAAACAGCAATAAAATATGTGTAATACTTGAATAATGAATTCATTGGTTATTATAAGCAATTGAATGGATATAACTTATATAAGAAATGAATGCAAAGTAATGAAAAGAAATTTTCATTATAAATGGAAAAAATGAATTTTTTAAGTAATGAATGTAAATAAATGAAAGAAGTACAGAATGAATAAATATGGAATTATTCACAAAGAAACCTATATAATACTTTAAGAATTGATCTACATATGTGTAAGATTTGTGTAAAAATAACATAAGTAAGAAAATGTGAAACAACCAGATATTTTCAACCATTCGCATCCGCACATGTCAGACTTGAATTGCTCAAAATACCGAATTGTAAATATAAATTTAGTTCATGAAGCGGAAATGCAGCGGAAATCAAAATACCGAATTGTAAATATACTTTAAGAATTTAGCTCAGAATATACAGTAAATAAATCACAGATCACAGACATAGAATAATATAACGATAATGCAGCGGAAACAAAGAATAGTAGTTCATGAAGCTACTATATATAATAACAGAGTTCAACAAGATACAATAGAAATCACGAATACAAATATGTCTCAATAAAATAGTCAAATACAAGATCTGAATACATCACTAGAATAAACTGAATGACTGAAAGCAGAATCAACGAATGGATCCAAGCGAAGCTCCAACTCCAAAGGTGAGTCTCGAATACTGGTACAACTCAGTCTGACTCGAGCGTAAAGCGAAACACAAAACACTCGAGTTAGGACATACATACTTATACAATGTAAACCAACTCAAGTGAACTGCAATAGAAATGCACAAGTAACATAAAGGATGCTTGGGATCGCCCATCCTTTAAGGATCCGTTAACCTATCTACTATGTAGTAATATACGCTATTATAATAATGTCTAAAGTAAAGTAAACTATCAAAATAGCGTTAAGGCATTACCCATATCTCCTTTAACACATTTTATATATTCCCATAGTCTATATAGTACCGTAATCCCACCCGTATTGGGTGTCGTCAAAGGGCACTCCATAGGTATGGTACAAAACAAACTCGTAGTAAGGCTCGCTAGGGTAGGTGACATGGCACAACTAGGCAATGGCAGGGTAAATATACCAATTACGCATCCGGGCTGGTGGTAACGCATAGCAGCCACTACCGGCCACCTCGGAACACACTCCCAAATCAAAAATCGAGGATGGCCATCAAATCAATCACAAAGTAATAGAATGGTATACGAAGAAGTGTGTCCGATAAAAGGAGCTACCTCATTGGCCCGTCAATCGCTCCTATTTTAGCCACCTTATGCCAACTCACGGGAGTCGGGTCCACGTATATACCTCAATAGGATCGTCGCCACCATCCTACTTCATTTTGGAATCTCCACCGCATACATGATTGACAAAGTGGTTTTCGGTATTGACAGAGAGTATGCCCATATCTGATCCCGGTCTCTTTGCCAACTAATCGTTATTATAACCCATGGATATTTATTTCGAAATAATTTATACCTCAAAACAAAATATCATATCCATTTCAAAACTAGTTTATACTTCAAAACCAAATATCATTTGAATAAACCCAAATTTCCAATCACTGAATATTTCTTTCAATTTATTTAAACTTGAAATATTCATTTTTATATCATCTTAAACCAAAACCACTTTATAAAGTCATATTCTTAAATCTTCAATTGAAATCAATATATTCAAAACAATTCTTAATTAAATACTATTTCCAGTAAATTCATTTCCAAAAGTCATAGAAATTTCAGCCACAACAGCACTTATAAAGTGTTACGGTAAATATATTAACATTTCAAAAACATTGCCAAATTCAAAACAGCAGCACTTATAAAGTGCTACAGTAGGTATTAGAATTTCAAAACCAGTTCAATTTCAGAAACAGCAGCACTTATAAAGTGCTGTAAATATATTAATATTTCAAATCATTGTTTAATTTCAGCAACAGTAGCACTTACAAAGTGCTACAGTAGCTATATTAGCATTTCAAAACATGGTTAAATTTCAGAAACAACAGCACTTATAAAGTGCTATAATAGGTATTTTATCATTTTAGAACATAGTTAAATTTCAGAAATGGTAGCACTTAGCAATTGCTATCTGAAAATCACAGCATTTTGAAATGCTACCAAAACAAATTCCAGACTTATTATAACATTTCAGAAACATTAAAATTTCAATTTTAGCCATTTTTAACTTATAAAATCATATCTCACGCTTCAGAAAATATGCATTTGGATATCATTTATCTTATGATTCAATAAAATAAAATTTTATAAGTAAAATATCCAAATTAACTATAATTCATTTATTCAGTCAAAATTTACCCTATTTTACTTAACTTTTTAATTTAACCAACAACTTAGCACTTCATTTTAAAATACCCATTCCATAAATAAGATATTCTTTTAACAAGTCAGACTCCAAATTTCCATTTGAAACCAAATTTCAATTATCAAGTCAAGTAATAATTTAAGATACATTTACCATTTTAAAATCATAATTATTTATCTCGCAAGTATATCCACTTCATAAAATAAAATTTATTACAACCCCTAGGTTAGAATTTAAAATTACACATTAAATCCAATTATATTCTTAAGTTATTTATCATCAATAAAGGACTTTAAATTCAATTTAAAACCAATATATTTTTAAATTTTTAATCAAAGCCACTTATACACTGATAAAATTTTTAACTTATAGAAAACCAATATCTTCTTATATTTTAAATAATTAAATCAAATCTTTAAGCTCAAATTTCATACATTTAAAAATTCAAATTACTTAATAATTTTTAGGAAAATATTATTTAAAATATTACCATGGGTCTGTATAATATTTTCTAACCTAGGTCAAGTGATACGAATATGTTTCATTTCAATCCGTAATTTAAAAAGAAAAATCCGGGTTCTATCATTTCAAACCCGTAATCCCAAGTCAAATAAAATGCAATAAAATCACTAGAGGCTATCATTTCAGCTCATAATGATTTATCCTTATTCTAAATTCTGTTCGGGTATGTATCATTTCAAGCGATAGTGAAAAGGGAACTTGCAGTGTGAGATATAGAGAAAAATAACAGTAGAGCATATAATATCATATCAGGTGATGTAATAAATATATAAGCAGTATATAACATCATATAATCATATCACATGCATATATGAACATAGCATATTAATTTCTACAATTCACATGTCATTGTTTCACAATTATATAAGTACGAATGTCGAGAGTGAATAACTCACCTTTTTAAAGCTGGAGATAACAAACTAGATACACAACAAACTCCGAAAAGCACGACAAGGCACGACTATATTTTTGAGTGGATGAAGAGCCAAGATTTAAATCTTGTAAACAAACAAATATATAACAAACATAAGTATACGATTCAACACAAAGATTATAAATTAAAACAATGGAAAAGATATGAATCAAAGTGACATAACCTTTGCTTTAAATCAATCAATGGCTTGGCTACATCACTAATAGGCTCAGCCATTATCCTGGTGTGCTCGGCCATGATGCAAAAGGGTAAGTTAGGCTCGACCATGATGGGTTTAGTGCACGATTATGGCAAAGGAATATGGAGAGGTGGAAGTTACAAGGGGAGGAAGGCAAAAAGGTCCATCACAAGGCAAAATTTGGGTTCGGCCCTATGATTCTATGGCTCGACAATGGGCTTGGCTTGGTCAAGTCACATCAAGTCATGGCTAGGGGATGGAGTAGGTCATGGCAAGGCAAGCAGGTGATGGTGTTTGTGTGGTGGCCGAGGCAAAAGGAAGGGGATGGCGAATATATGGGCTCGGCTAGGTTTGTATGCATAGTTTGGTGATGTATTTGCATTATGGTAGTCACGGCCTTGGTGCAAAGAGTGAAATCAAGATAAAGAAAGTAATTGGGTTTTTAAATTTTAATTAATGTGTAAAATTGACAAGGTTCAGTGTAATGGAAATAAAAGTGTTAATACAAATAAAGATGGAAATTGGAGGATATTAATGTAATGAAAGACAAACAAATATTAACTATGCTATTTGAGTAATAATTGATTGGATATAAAGTCTAAAATCAAATAAAATCAATTTATTAGAATTAAATTTTAATTAATTGGATTAATTGCAGTTGAAATCGAACGTTGTAAATTTTGAAATAATCAGCACTGAAATTGATATGTAAATTTACCTTAAATTATTATACATGTCAAGGTAATCAAAATAGATGAAATTTGTTGATTATTAAATTTGAGTTGAGAAAGTGGTTTAATTAATTTAATATTAATTTATTTAATTAACTTAAAAATAGCCATTTTGGCCACTGTCTTGAATTTTGACGAAACCAGTTTCATCGGATCCGTAACAGTGAATTATTGCAGGATTTCAAGTTTCGTAGCGATTGGACATGTCATTGGATCGTACGGACTCGAAACGCCTAGAAATCAATTTAATTGAAATCAATAGAAATCATTTGGTAATAAGCTGATTTTATCATAACTTCTTCATACGATTGAGTTAGGACTTGAAACATGTTCCATTGAGTTTACAATCATCAAAAACATCTATTTTGATATATGGGTTGACCATTTTTGTTCCGGACGTAGAATGGGCTTTTTAGGTCGTTTATTGTTCCAATCCAAATCGATCTGGTCCATTCTTTTCTATTTCTGTTATGCCTATAAATAGCTCGTTATATACCCTAGCTACTTCTTATTTTCATTTGTATGTACGTACATTTCCTTCTCAACTCCTCATTCTAATGGCAGACAAACAAAACCCTAATTCCCAAATTGCAAATTCAATTTCAAAAATCAATTCCAGAACCAAACTCCTCCAAACCCTATCAAATTATATATCAATTTGAAGCTCTCGACGAGCGCCACCCAAATCTATGATTCGTTATTCGATTCAGAGCATGGTTTGATCAGAAATTTGTCGTTTATCCACGGCCGTTCATATTGGGTCGATGGATTCGACGGGAGATCGTCATCTTCGCGACAATCAAGGAGTACTGGCTTATGGAGGAGGGTGAGCTGTACGCATCTGTACGGTAAATCGGGGTTGGAGTCGCATTGACTGGCCATGATTGGCAAATGAACGGGGCAGCGGCGGGCGTTCGTCTTAGAGCCGCGATGGGCGTGGAGGGCATAGGAAGTGGCGGCTCGGAGTGAGGGTGGTGGTAGGCTCAGATTAGTGTTGTGGTCGAGAAGCGTAGCTGGCGCGTGAGGAGAAGGGTACGTGTGTCAGTGTTTAACTCGTTAACTTATTTATTTATTTATTCTTTTCCAAATTTAAACTTTAAAGTTCTAACTCGTATAACTTTCACATACGAAGTCCAATTCACACGCGGTTTCTTGCGTTGGGATCATATCGAAATTCTGGACATTTTGACATTGGTTTGGACGAATTATGAGATTGTTTGAATTTTGGGCTAAAATCAGATTTAAATTCGATTTAAATTCAAAGGTGAGTGTTTTGACCCACTCACAACTTTTAAAATTTCTTATGTTTGTTAAATTAAATTTGTAGTGTGATTAGAAATTTATTTATGGCTGTTTGGTAATTTAAAATTGCTATTGTAGTTATTTCGAATTAAATTGGCATTTAGTTAAATTTGACTTTAAATTGCCAGTTAATTACCTGTTATTGATAATCTGTTAATTGTTGATATTTATTAATTGAATTGGATGATGATTGTGATGAATGTTTGATTGTTGATATTGAATGATGGATGTCTTGTTTGAATTATATAATGTTATCACTCTACAAGTTCCCTTAATAATTATTATTTTGAAATCACTATGGTTTGGAATGATATATACCGAACGATCTGTAGATTAGGGAAAAATCGTTATGGATTCAAATGATAGACTCGAGCGATTTTATGGATTTTTATATTAAATTAGCGATTGCGGTTTGAAAAGATATATAACTGTAAATTTTTAAATTGCGGATTGAAATGATAAATATCCGTATCACTTGACCCTAGGGTAGAGAATTATATACGGACACCAGATTGGTTAAATTAAATGATTTTAAATCCTTGATTTCGAATCCAGTTAAATGACATTTTGAAATAAAATTTGATTTATATAAATTGAATTATTATTGGAAAATCAAGTTTTTGGTTGAAATGTGAATTGGTTTAAAGGAACTGCTTTAAGAAATTAATTGAAGGTTTAAAGTTGAAATTAAAGTATAAATGAAATTTTATCGGAATTGAGTCATTGAATTGGTTTGAAATATAACTTGAAATGTATTGAAATTGGAATAATTTAAAATTTGATATTTCAAACATGGATTGGAAATAAAATGAATTGAAAGATTTAAAATTTGGTTTTGTTGATTTGGAAATTTAAATGGTTTAGATGTGTTGAAATAAAATAAATAGTTTAAATTGATATTAATTCCAAATTCATGTTTTTAATATAATCTGTTTTAAAGATATATATATTTTAAAGATTCTAAATTTTAAGATTTTCAAATTGTTAAACTATTTTAACCTATATTAACTATATAAAATCAGTTTAACCTATTTTAAACCATTTAATTTATTTTAAAACTAATTAACCCATTTTAACTTACTTTAAATTTAATTAATCTATTTTAAAGCTATTTAATCTATTTTAATTATATTTAATCTATTTTAAATCTATTTAACTATCTCAAATCAATTTAAGAGTATCTTTAATCTATAATTAAACTGTTTTCGAGTATTTAACTATTTATAACTAATTTAATTATTTATAACTATTTAAACTATTTTATAAATTCTTAGACTAAGTAAAGTGGAAGTGTTTATATTCAAACTCATTGGTTTAAAGGAAATACGGTTAAATGATGTTGTAGCCTAAATTCGGATTTAAATGTTATAATTAATTGAATATGATGATTTTGAAGCAAGAATTTAACGTAATTGGAAATATGATTTTGAAAGAAATTATGAGTTCAGAAACGATATGATTTCAAAGGTGAATATGATTTTAAAGTGAATATAATTTCGAAAGTTATATGGTTTTGAGAATATGATATTTTGATATAAATTGTGAATTGACTTTTGAAATGTAAAAGAACCATTCGGTGTAAAATAAGCGTTTGGTTGTTAAAGAGACCGAGATCGGATATTGTCATACTCTCTGCCAATACCGAAAACCACTTTAACAACTGTGTACGTGGTGGAGATTCCAGAAATGAAGTAGGATGGTTTGGCGAACGATTTTTGTATAAGGTATGACGTGACCCTGACTCCCGTGAGTCAGCTTAGATGTGACTAAAATCAGGAGCCACACCGGGCCAAGTGAGGTCATTCCTCCGATCGGGCACACTTCATCGATACTATATTCTGACTTTGTGATTGATTTGGTGGCCACCCTTGATTTTGATTTGGGAGTGTGTTCCGAGGTGGGCGGTAGTAGCTGCTATGCGTTACCACCAGTCCAGATCCGCAATTGGTAAATCTACCCTAGCATTTCCTCGTGTGCCATGTTCACATGCCCTAGCGCGCCTTCTACAAGTTTGTTTTGTACCATACCTATGAAGTGCCCTCTGTTCAAACCTCCCAAAGGAGCGTACGGTACTGTATAGACTATGGGAATATATAAAATGTGGTAAGGGGGATATGGGTAACGCCTTAACGCTATTTTAATACTTTTACTTTACTTTAGACATATTATAATAGTGTATTGTACTACATAGTAGATAGTTTAACGGATCCTTAGGAGATGTGAATCCCGAACATCTCTTAAGTTATTGCACTCACGTTAGACACTGGATAGGAGATGTCAAACCCCGTAAACATCTCCGATGCCGATTACACTTATATTTATTTACCGTTGATTTAACTAACAAAAGATTTTTTAGTTTTGTAACAACCCACGAGTTTTGAAAATATATGAAAATTCATTTGAAACTTTGAATATAACTATTTTAAAATTTGATAAATTTGGGAATTTAATGTAATATTTTGGGATTTGAGGTGAAATGTTCATCCAAATTAATAAAATAAAGATTTTTCTTAAAATGCAAATTTTGGTCAACTTTGGTCAAAGTTTGACTTTCTGTGAAAATTTAAAATTTTGAATTTTGAACTTTTACTCTTTTTTTATGAAGATGGATTTAATTCTAACATTTTCTTTATTTTTTGTTTTGTTAAATTTTGATTTCTACTTCTCAAAAGTTACAACTTTTGGCGTGTTACACGTAGTTATTTTCCCTATAACATTTATCTTATTTACATTTTGATTTTGGGCTTGTACTATTGGGCTAGGATTTTCTTTAGTAGATGAGAAGCCACATGGTTGAGTAGCCTATATAATATCCTAGGGTTTTGCTAGACTCTCATTTTCATTTGTGCCTCCGTAGAAAGAAATCAATGTAAGTTTTTCTTCTTCATCTTCCTCCTCAAAACCCTAGACTTTCTTTCTCTTTTTCCCCTACAAATTTTCCTCCTCCTCCCCTCAAAAATTTCGGCCACACCTATCTCCTCTCCCTCCAACCACAAACCCTAGCCAAAAACCACTTCTCCTCCTTCCATTTTCCCTTCCTCCTCAACAAATTTCGGCCTCCACTCCTCTTCTTCCCACCACAAACCCTATAGCCAAACTTCCTCAAACCCTTCCCCTTACTTTGCCTTGGCCGTGACCATCTCCTCCACCACCAAAACCCTAGGCCGAGTCTCCACTACCAAAACCCTAACCCTAGGCCGAGCCTTCTCCACCAAAACCCTAGCCTAACCTAGTCCAAACCCATATGGCCGAACCCAAACCCAAACCAAACCCCATGGCCGAACCTAAATAAACCATAGACCAAACCTATGTTTCCCCTAGACAAGCCCTCTTCACATGTTTACAAATATATAATTTTTCTACTTTTATTTTACTATGTAAATTATTTGTTTACATATGAAATTTATTTTATTTTTCAAAGCTTTGGATTTGGATTCTCCTCCCACTCAAGCTCGTCCGTAATTGTCATGCTTGTTGTAGTCGTTGTGTTTGGAATCACTTCTCTAACCAAAGAAGGTGAGTAATCATTCTTGATGACATACTTATATTTTGGTGAATTGACGACAATGGAATTGTATGGATTTGTATATGCAAGTTGAGAATTCCACCTATGTTTTTTTATTATGTTATTTCCTATGATATTAAACCTGTTATGATCATATGCCATGATATGTTATTTACTGTTATGTTTATTTAATATTCTATTCTCACACTACAAGTTCCTTCACTATGGGTTGAAACGATACATACCCGAACGATCGTTAGATTAAGGAAAATTGTTATGGGTTGAAATGATAGGCCTGAGCAGTTTTATTTAACTTGGGATTGCAGGTTTGAAATGATATAAAACCCAAAAAATTAATAAATTGTGGATTGAAATGATATATGTCCGTATTTACTTAACCCTAGGGTAGAGAATTTTATACAGACTCCGTGGTTGATTTAAAATGATTTTCTAAAAATTATTAAGTATTTTGGATTTCTATATATGAATCTCAACTAAAATTTAATGTAATAATTTCTGTGAATTTGTTTACATGAGTTAAATTTTTATAAGAAATTAATAGTTGGAAATGTAAATTTTGTAATCTAATTTATAGAATGAAGGTTAATTGAAATTTAATAATCTGATTTGACTTAATAATGGTATTTTATTCTAACCTATAAATTGTATGTTTTAATTCGTGGAATGGAGATTAAAATGATAGGTGGTATTTTTTTGTGGAAAAAAATGTAAGTTCAAACGTACATTTGACATGTAAGTTTTAACTAATGAAAATGGTATAACTTGGGTAATAAAAAAAATGATAAATGTTATTTACTGAAAAGAAAATAAAGTGTAAGTTAATAACGTACTTTTAACTTAGCATAAGGATTTCAGCATTAAAATTTGACATTATAGTAACAAAGTTATTTAATTAAAGGTATGGTTTTTTTAATGTCCAAATAGCTAAATTAGAGTAATATAATAGAAATGATATAATGACTATGATAAAAACTGTAAATATATGTACTATTTGATTATATAAACTATTGTAGTAGGAAGTATTACAGTAACAATTCAAAAATGCTGCGATTTCTTACGGTAACAATTCAAAATTGCTTTGATTTCTTACCGTAACAATTCTGCACTGCTATAACAACCCGGGATTCGCATTACCAATTAATAAATAAAAGTTAGGATTTTTATTTATTTTAATGAAGCATAAAAGGATTTGGAATAACAAAATTTATTTGAAAAAGGCTATTTTAATTAAATGGGAAATATGGGATTTTAAAATGAGGATAAAATGTTATTTTTGGAAAGTTAAATATTTTAGGAGAGATTTTAAAACGGGTTTGGGTAGGAAAAATGAGTTTTATAAACATATATGAACACTTAGACTAATTTTTGGAAACATGTAAATAACTCTCTTCTTATTGGGTTACTAAACCTAGCCCAATAACCCACCCTAAACCTCCTCTATAAATTATCTCAAACTCTCCTAACCTCATTCATTCATCCCTAATCAAAACCCTAATCATTTCCTAAAGCTTTCTTAACAAAATTGGCCTATATCTTCATCTCCTTCTAGTTTTAGCTTATGCAAGTCATTTTATGCAAAGGTAATGCAAATACCCACCTTAAATCAGTTTTTATATCTTTCTAATTTCTGAAATTTAATTGGTAACACATGTTTTATGTGTTTTTTTGATCTTATAGCCTCCTAATCATCTTTTGCTAACTTGGGTTGATGCTATAGTGGTCTTTGTTGCTTTCTAGAGAGGTATATTGCTAAAAACCTCTTCTAATATGTGTTTAATCATCTTTTGATTTGGGTAATCAGTTAGTAACACATGATTTATTATGTAACATGTGAATCATAGCTCTTTGATAATCTTTGCTTTCATTTGGGGTGTACACATAAGGTGCTTGTAATATATGCTAGCTGAAATTATAATTAGTTTATTGCTGTTAGTAAATTAGACATATCTCATTCATCTTAAATCGGAATTAAGATTTTCTTGAAGTTATAGAAAGCTTGTTCTGTAGCCTATAACTTTTATGTTTTGAGCTTTGCCTAATTTTTTGGGGTGAATGGTCGAAATCACGTTTGTTTGTCGCTGACCTGACAACAAACTACAGGGTTGATAAAATAAAACCCTGAAATTGATTTGGCCATAAGTTACTCGTTACTTATCCAAATCTAATAATTTTGGATGTTCTAGAAAGCTTAGATTTAGGGATAAAACTTTCATGTTTTGAGTTTCATGAAATTTCGAAGTTAATTGGGTCAAAACTATGCATTATTACTACTGTCCCGAGAGCACATTGACAATGATATAGAATTTAAATCTGAGAATTGTTTTAGTCATAAAATTTTCATCCCCGATCGGAATTTGACGATCTTGGTCATTCCGAAAACCTTAGAAACTAAGCTACAACTTTTAATTTATTCATTTTGTCAGAATTGAAGTTTACTATGCCAAAATTGTGGTTTTTCATCTCTGGTCTGTTAGTGCATAACTATAGGCCTTAGTCTCTTTTCTCCCGTAGTTTTCAGTACAGAACCCCGACTTTGCGACGCCATCGCAGGCTCGTCGTTTGTCGGATTTTGTCCGAACTCCATCTTTAGAAAGTTTGATTAGTATCCGAGTTCTTTTGACTCTTCGAAATTGCTGTCGAAGAGGGACCCAGATCTTAGCCTGAAACAGTGTGTATTCACTGTTTCCGGGTCCGACTTTGGAGCGTCGCTGCGACTTCGTTCAAGTCAGAATCGAGTAATTCTTTTTGTGTTCTGAAGTAGGAATGTCGGACTACGTTTCTACCAATTTTCATGCCATTCGGATTCATTTTGCTGGTCCGAATAATTTTTCGAACTTGGGTTCGCGTCAGTTTTGGACTATTTTCCAACACTTATAATATTTTCAGTGATTTTCTGGTTTTATCGATTTCTTTGAGATTTGTCTCTGAATTTCATACACGGGCATTATAAAAAGGTTTTAAAAGGATTTTTCACTCCGAAATGGCTTTCGAAATTATTATATAATATTACTTTAATTATTAAATTAATAACTCCATAATAGGAGAGTTTTCAAAGGCCGTTTTAAAGTGATTTCAAAATCAATTATAAACCGTTTCGCACCATTATTTTCTATAATAAAAATCTCACACTCACTTTTTAGCACGTCGAGCGAAGTGGAAAGGTGCTTAAAAGGTTAGGAAATCTCCGGCCTATGGAACCGTGTGTATTTTCTTTCCGGTTAATCCCCGACCTATTCGATTGATCGTTTTGACCTTTGGGTCTAGTTACCGATGATACGAGGTGGACTTTTTATTGTTTGGAGTGTGAGCTTGCTATTGGTTAGTAAACCGTTTAGTGCGAACGTGGGGTATGGGACTCATTGTTAACACTTTACGGGTTCCTCTCCAAGAAGTTTATGACACATTAGCCTCTGGGCGCCAGTACTGGACCTCTGGGTCACCACACCTCTGGCCAACTGTCTCTGGACACCTGTTCTATGGAGCAGTTTCTTTTTCGGCATGTGCCTCTGGGCCTTTATCCTTCTGGGAAGGATCTCGCCGTCTCGCGCGTTCCGCATCTGTGCGAGTTATCGATCACAACTCTACAGCACTTGGCAATAACGACTCCGGTCGGTGCATGTGCTATACTTGTATTATCTGATGATTTTTATATCCATTCGAGTACCGCCATTTGGTGTTGGTTCTATGGAACCATACGATGTAAGTGCGATTACCTTGTGGATTCACAGTGTCTCTGGACACTGCTTTTCAGTGTTTGATTTCATTGACTTTTCAGTATATCCCCATTGCTCTTTGGAGCATCGATCTTTGCTTGGGCATTGATTACAGACTCTGGTCACTCTTGGGATTATTGCCTATGGGAAACTTTTTATAGCTTTGGCTACGCCGATGATATGAGGCGATTTTATTTATTCAACACTTTGGTGCTGATATTCTCTTTGGAGATTTTTACTGTTGATTGATGATTAGGGACCGTCATTATATTCATGTGGTCCAAAATACTCTTCTCTTAGGAAAAGTACTGTTTTATTTATGTTCCGCATTATTATATATCTCATTTATTACTGATTGTTTAGCTAGCCTGACCCGAGTGTTTTCGCTTGGGTCAGACCGAGTTGTTTCAGGTTAGGTCTCTGGACTTAGCTTCTGTGCTTCCGCTTGGACATTATCTGCTATGCTGATAGATAGCGCTTTTATTTGTCCACTATTCCGCTACTCTGTTATTATTCAGACTTTGATATGTACATATTTTTGACTCACATGTGTGGACAGTGGCTTTTTAACCACTTACAGTATTTGGATCTGTATTGACGATGTATTGTTCTGGGATTTCATATCTGTTATGTGATTCTGTTCTGTGATGCTATTTTATTATGTTATTATGCTTTGTCCTGATAGGTCTTCAGCCATTGTAATTTCGTTATAAATATTTATTGAATATGTCGAACCACTTGAGAAAAAAAAATATAGATACCATCCTTTCGACGTATTCAGTAGATAGTTATAGCTTGATTACAAATGGTCGCTTCCACTATACTCTATTCTCCGCTTTAACAGACAGTATTACTACCGTAATACTCTTTGTTACAGTGGGTCTCAGAGTGGGGCGTTACATCTTGGTATCAGAGCCAAGTTTTAGGAATAAGCATAATAAACACAGAACAGATACACTTAGTACAATACATTTTAATTAGATCCGAATTAAATCAAATCCCTTCCTTATGTTTATTGATAGATAAGTTAGGAATATGTATAGGAATCCGTTATATTCCGTAGTATTCCTTAATTAATTATCTATCATTGAATCATGTCTAACTCTAATTCCCGTTTGACTTTCAGTATGTCTGGAAGGGGAAGAGGGAGAACCACACGTCAGACCAGTGCTGCTGGGCAGTCCAGCAACACTCATCCAGAGGGCGTGTTCATGACCACCGACCAGATCATGGAGCTGGTTCGGAACACCCAGTCTCATTCTCAGTCTCCAGCCCCAGTTGCTGATGCTCCGTGCAAGTCTGCTTTTGCGCGTCTCTGCAGTGATTTTACTCATCTCGGAGGGAAACCGTTCAGTGGCTCCGAGAATGTCTTAGAGGTCCAGGCTTGGATTCGGATATGCGAGCGCATTTTCACTCGTATGGATATCCCGGATCATGACCGTGTTCTTATTGCTTCCAGTCAGCTTCAGAGTCGTGCCCTGGATTTGTACGAACTCCTTATTGCCAAGATCGATGAGACCACACTTACTTGGGCTCAGTTTCATGAGAGATTTGAGCTCAAATTCATCCCAGAGTCAGAAAAGAACTCCCATGCTCGCCGTTTTCTTGATCACAAGCAGGGGAAGTCCTCTGTATCCGATTATGTCTCTTCCTTCGAGGCCCTGTCCAAGTACGGCCTTGAGTTTATTGCTACTCCTTATAAGAGGAACCTCAAATTTGTTGAGGGCTTAAAGAAATATCTGAAGAGGCAGCTTATGCTACAGCTTGAGCTCTCATTCGAGAAGCTAGTCGATGCAGCTCTACATCTTGAGTCAGTCGAGATGGAGCATAGTGATGATGGTGGTGTGGGTTCCACAAACCCCACCAAGAAGAGGTTTCCTCCTGGCAAGTCTGGCTCTTCTTTTCAGCACAAGAAGAAGAAGACTGGCAGTTCCACTATTCAGACTCAGCCTCAGATTCGTCCTCAGTCCCAGACTCCTGCTCAGCCTAGTGGGACACGTCCTCCGAAGAAATGCTTCAACTGCGGTTCTCCAGATCACTTTATTCGAGAGTGTCCCAAACCTCTCTATTGCACCTTCTGCAAGAAGGAGGGACACAGGATCTCCGCTTGTCCTATTGCTCCAGCTAGTGCCAAGCCTGGCAGGCTCAATGCTGCCAAGGCTCCTACCACTTCTGCTCAGCCTAAAGGTACACATCCTTCCGTTCTTGAAGGCTCTATTTTATTTCATGGTAGATCTTGTAGAGTTTTCTTTGATACGGGTGCCTCTCACTCATTCGTATAAAAGGAACTAGTTGATACTTTATCTTTGGATGTTACTTGTTTGGTTTCTTCACTAAGGATTGTGAATCCCATTGGTGGATCCACGACCCTTAGCTTGCTCTGTGAGAATATAGATATTGATCTTTGTGGCTTTTCTTTCCGTGCAAATCTCCACGTTATGGAGTATTTGGGCTTTGATATGATTCTTGGTATGGATTGGCTCGCTCAGTACGACGCCAAAATCATTTGTTCGGAGCGGATATTATTTCTTCGTCATCCAGACTCGTCCGCTCCGTTAGCTATTGCTCTTCAGGATGTTGGGATTTCTAATATTACTTTATTTTCTCTCGATTCACGAGATGAGGATTTGAACTTATCTTGTATTCCTGTTGTTCGGGATTTCCCCGACGTATTCGAGCCAGTATCCGGACTGCCGCCAAAGCGAGCTATTGAGTTCCGCATCGATCTCATTCCAGGCTCTCAACCAGTTGTGTGTCCTCCTATGAGAATGTCTACTAAGGAGAATGAGGAACTCAGGAAGCAGTTAGTTGAGCTTGAAGCGAAGCAGTTCATCCGATCCAGTTCTTCGCCATGGGGTGCTGCTGTGGTCTTCGTTAAGAAGGCTGATGGTTCTCTTAGGCTTTGCATTGACTATCGCAAGCTCAATGAGCTGACCATCAGAAATCGCTACCCACTTCCTCGGATAGACAACATGTTTGACCAATTGAGCGGTGCGAAGGTCTTCTCTCAGCTTGACCTCGCCACCAGATTCCATCAGCTACGAGTCACGGAAGACAACATTCCTCTTACAGCATTTCGCACTCTTTATGGTTCTTTTGAGTGGTTGGTCATGCCGTTCGGCTTGACAAACACTCCGGCTTTCTTCGTCGATCTCATGAATCGAGTATTCCGGGAATACATCGATAGATTCGTTCTGGTTATCATCGACGATATTCTTGTTTATTCGAGATCCTAGGCAGAGCATGCTCGACATTTGCGGATCGTCTTGGATACTCTTCGTCAGCATCAGCTTAAGGCCAAGCTCTCCAAGTGCCATTTTTGGGAGAGCAAGGTCAAGTTCTTGGGCCATATTGTATCATCTGAGGGTATTTCTGTCGATCCTTCCAAGATCGAAGCTATTCAGAATTGGAAACATCCCGAGAACATTCATGATATTCGCAGTTTCCTTGGTCTTGCGGGTTATTACCGTCGGTTTATCAATGATTTCTCTCGAGTTGCACTTCCCTTCACGACGCTGACTCGTAAGGGTGTTCGCTTTATTTGGTCTGATAAGTGTGAAGCTTCCTTTCAGCGACTGAAGGAACTTCTCACTCATGCTCCTATTCTAGTGGTTCCGGAGAGTAACCATGATCTTGTTGTTTACACCGATGCTTGTGGTAGCGGGCTAGGTGCTGTGCTTATGTAGAAGGATTGGGTAGTTGCTAATGCTTCTAAGCAGCTGCGTCCGAATGAGGTTCACTATCCGACTCGTGATCTTGAGTTGGCAGCTATCGTCTTTGCTTTGAAGACGTGGCGTCACTTTCTATTATGCGAACGCTTCACTCTTTACACCGATCACAAGTCGCTGAAATATTTATTCAGTCAGAAGGATCTCAATATGAGGCAGCAGCGATGGCTTGAGTTTCTCGCCTCATATGACTTAGACATTCAGTATACCCCTGGCAAGGGTAATCGTGTGGCTGATGCACTCAGTCGCAAGCACTCGGCGGTAGTCTCTATGATGATTGCCGAGTGGGATATTCTTGAGACCCTATCTTTGTGTGATATTAGAGATCGAGCTCCATCTGCTGATTCTCCGGTCTTATTATTCCGCTTGGAAGCTCGTCCTATCTTATTGGATCGCATTGCCCATGCTCAGTGGTAGGATCCAGACTTATTGCATCTTATTCATCTTCTCGAGTCGGGATCCAGTGATGAGACATTGCTGGACTATTCTATTGATTTTCATTCGTGTCTTCGGAGGAAGAACTGTATTGTTGTGCCATCTGATTCTTTTCTTAGGCGTGACATTCTAGACGAGTGTCATCGCACTAATTACACTATACATCCCGGGTCGAGTAAGATGTATGCCGACATGTGTCGCCTATTTTATTGGGAGGGTTTGAAGAGAGATGTTGCAAGTTATGTGAGCGGTTGCATGACTTGTCAACAGATCAAGGCCGAGCATCAGCGTCCATCTGGTCTTCTTCAGCCTCTATAGATTCCATTATGGAAATGGGATAAGATATCCATGGATTTTATTGACGGTCTGCCTCAATCGAGGTTAGGCCATACTTCTATTTGGGTTATCGTCGATCGCTTGACCAAATCGGCTCATTTCATTCTGATTAAGTCCACTCGAACTGCACCTCAGTTGGCCAAGCTCTATGTGAAGGAAGTCGTACGATTTCATGGCATTCCTAGCTCTATCGTGTGTGATCGAGACACTATCTTTACTAGTCACTTCTGGAAGTGCCTACAGTCAGCTTTGGGCTCAAAGCTGAACTTCTCGACTGCATATCATCCTCAGACTGACGGTCAGACGGAGAGGGTGAATCGTGTTTTAGAGGATCTTTTGCGCTGTTGTATTCTGGATTTCGGAGGTAGTTGGGAGGATCACTTACCGCTTGTAGAGTTCTCCTACAACAATAGTTTTCAGTCTAGTATTGGCATGGCTCCTTTCGATGCTCTTTACGGAAGGCCATGTTGTTCTCCTACGTGTTGGTTAGAATCTGGCGAGAAGCTCCTTCTTGGTCCAGATTCAGTTCGGGAATCTTCTAAGAAGATTATTCTTATTCGTCAGAGAATGAAAGAGGCGCAGAACCGTCCGAAATCCTACACGGACAACCGTAGGAAGCCTCTTGAGTTCTCCATTTGTGATCATGTCTTTATTCGGGTCTCCCATGAAGGGGGTTGCGCGTTTCAGCTCTACAAGGAAGTTGGCTCCTCGCTATGTTTGACCATTTCCTATTACGGAACGCATCGGCCCCGTTGCTTATCGTGTTGCTCTACCTGCTCACTTCTCTGGAATACACGACGTGTTCCATGTTTCCCAGCTTCGCATGTGTGTCCGCGATCCTGATTCTATCATTGAGTCGCATGCTGTGCCTAATTTAGAGATCTTACCTGATTTATCTTTGGAGCAGCAACCTCTTCGTGTGCTTGATTCGGAGGTTAGACGCCTTCACAATAAAGTGGTTCCACTCGTGAAGATTCAATGGTCACCGAATCCTAAGGACTACACTTGGGAGACCAGAGAATCTGTCGAGCGCTCTTATCCTGGCTTTCTCCCATCTTCTTCTGCGGGTGAGAATTCTCTATTTTATCTCTATCACTTCTTTTGTGGATTTGACGTTACAGACGACATCTATCTTAAGGAATTGCGGGGACGCAATTTTCTTAAGAGGAGGAGTCTGTAACAACCCGGGATTTGCATTACCAATTAATAAAGAAAAGTTAGGATTTTTATTTATTTTAATGAAGCATAAAAGGATTTGGAATAACAAAATTTATTTGAAAAATGCTATTTTAATTAAATGGGAAATATGAGATTTTAAAATGAGGATAAAATGTTATTTTTGAAAAGTTAAATATTTTAGGGGAGATTTTAAAACGGGTTTGGGTAGGAAAAATGAGTTTTATAAACATATATGAACACTTAGACTAATTTTTGGAAACATGTAAATAACTCTCTTCTTATTGGGTTATTAAACCTAGCCCAATAACCCACCCTAAACCTCCTCTATAAATTATCTCAAACTCTCCTAACCTCATTCATTCATCCCTAATCAAAACCCTAATCATTTCCTAAAGCTTTCTTAACAAAAATGACCTCTATCTTCATCTCCTTCTAGTTTTAGCTTATGCAAGTCATTTTATGCAAAGGTAATGCAAATACCCACCTCAAATTAGTTTTTATATCTTTTTAATTTCTGAAATTTAATTGGTAACACATGTTTTATGTGTTTTTTTGATCTTATAGCCTCCTAATCATCTTTTGCTAACTTGGGTTGATGCTATAGTGGTCTTTGTTGCTTTCTAGAGAGGTATATTGCTAAAACCTCTTCTAATATGTGTTTAATCATCTTTTGATTTGGGTAATCAGTTAGTAACACATGTTTTATTATGTAACATGTGAATCATAGCTCTTTGATCATCTTTGCTTTCATTTGGGGTGTGCACATAAGATGCTTGTAATATATGCTAGCTGAAATTATAATTAGTTTATTGCTGTTAGTAAATTAGGCATATCTCATTCATCTTAAATCGGAATTAAGATTTTCTAAAAGTTCTGGAAAGCATATTCTGTAGCCTATAACTTTTATGTTTTGAGCTTTGCCTAATTTTGTGGTTTGAATGGTCGAAATCACGTTTGTTTGTCGCTGACCTGACAACAAACTACAGGGTTGATAAAATAAAACCCTGAAATTGATTTGGCCATAAGTTACTCTTTTCTTATCCAAATCTAAAAAATTTTGGATGTTCTGGAAAGCATTGATTTAGGGCTAAAACTTTCATGTTTTGAGTTTCATGAAATTTCGAAGTTAATTGGGTCAAAACTGTGCATTCTTACTACTGTCCCGAGAGCACATTGACAGTGATATAGAATTTAAATCTGAGAATTGTTTTAGTCATAAAATTTTCATCCCCGATCGGAATTTGATGATCTTTGTCATTCCGGAAAGCTTAGAAACTAAGCTACAACTTTTATTTTATTCATTTTGTCAGAATTGGAAGTTTACTATGCCAAAATTGTGGTTTTTCATCTCTGGTATGTTAGTGCATAACTATAGGCCTTAGTCTCTTTCCTCCCGTTGTTTTCAGTACAGAACTCCGACTTTGCGACGCCATCCCGGGCTCGTCCTTTGTCGGATTTCATCGATTTTGGTCTCTTTGGAAAGCTGGAGTTCCGAATTCCATCTCTAGAAAGTTTGATTAGTATCCGAGTTCATTTGACTCTTCGAAATTGCTGTCGAAGAGGGACCCGGATCTCAGCTAGAAACAGTGTATTCACTGTTTTCGGGTCCGACTTTGGAGCGTCGCTGCGACTTCGTTTCAAGTCGGAATCGAGTAATTATTTTTGCGTTCTGAAGTAGGACTGTCGGACTACTTTCCTATTGATTTTCATGCCATTCGGATTCAGTTTTATGGTCCGAATAATTTTCCGAACTTGGGTTCGCGTCAGTTTTGGACTATTTTCCAACACTTAATATTTTCAGTGATTTTTTGGTTTTATCGATTTCTTTGAGATTTGTCTCTGGATTTCGTACACGGGCATTATAAAAAGGTTTTAAAAGGATTTTTCACTCCGAAATGGCTTTTGAAATTATTATATAATATTATTTTAATTATTAAATTAATTACTCCATAATAGGAGAGTTTTCAAAGGCCGTTTTAAAGTGATTTCAAAATCAATTATAAACCATTTCGCACCATTATTTTCTGTAATAAAAATCTCACACTCACTTTTTAGCACGTCGAGCGACGTGGAAAGGTGCTTAAACGGTTAGGAAATCTCCGGCCTATGGAACCGTGTGTATTTTCTTTCCGGTTAATCCTTGACCTATTCGATTGATCGTTTTGACCTTTGGGTCTAGTTACCGATGATACGAGGTGGACTTTTTATTGTTGGAGTGTGAGCTTGCTATTGGTTAGTAAACCGTTTAGTGCGATTGTGGGGTATGGGACTCATTGTTAACACTTTACGGGTTCCTCTCCAAGAAGTTTGTGACACATTAGCCTCTAGGCGGCCAGTACTGGACCTCTTGGTCACCACGCCTCTGGCCAACCGTCTTTGGACACCTGTTCTATGGAGCAGTTTCTTTTTCGGCATGTGCCTCTAGGCCTTTATCCTTTTGGGAAGGATCTCGCTGTCTCGCGCGTTCCGCATCTGTGCGAGTGATCGATCACAACTCTATAGTACTTGGCAATAACGACTCCCGTCGGTGCATGTGCTATACTTGTATTATCTGATGATTTTTATATCCATTCGAGTACCGCCATTTGGTGTTGGTTCTATGGAACCATACGATGTAAGTGCGATTACCTTGTGGATTCACAGTGTCTCTGGACACTGCTTTTCAGTGTTTGATTTCATTGATTTTTCAGTATATCCCCATTGCTCTTTGGAGCATCGATCTTTGCTTGGGCATTGATTACAGACTCTGGTCACTCTTGGGATTATTGCCTATGGGCAACTTTTTATAGCTTTGGCTACGCCGATGATATGAGGCGATTTTATTTATTCAACACTTTGGTGCTGATATTCTCTTTGGAGATTTTTACTGTTGATTGATGATTAGGGACCGTCATTATATTCATGTGGTCCAAAATACTCTTCTCTTAGGAAAAGTACTGTTTTATTTATGTTCCGCATTATTATATATCTCAGTTATTACTGATTGTTTAGCTAGCCTGACCCGAGTGTTTTCGCTCGGGTCAGACCGAGTTGTCTCAGGTTAGGTCTATGGACTTAGCTTCTGTGCTTCCGCTTGGACATTATCTGCTATGCTGATAGATAGCGCTTTTATTTGTCCACTATTCCGATACTCTTTTATTATTCAGACTTTGATATGTACATATTTTTGACTCACATGTGTAGGCAGTGGCTTTGTACCTACTTACAGTATTTGGATCTGTATTGACGATGTATTGTTCTGGGATTTCATATCTGTTATGTGATTCTGTTCTATGATGCTATTTTATTATGTTATTATGCTTTGTCCTGATAGGTCTTCAGCCATTGTAATTTCGTTATAAATATTTATTGAATATGTCGAACCACTTGAGAAAAAAAAATATAGATACCATCCTTTCGACGTATTCAGTAGATAGTTATAGCTTGATTACAAATGGTCGTTTCCACTATACTCTATTCTCCGCTTTAACAGATAGTATTACTACCGTAATACTCTTTGTTACTGTGACGACCGCCCATAACCCCTGCACTGAACCTAGAGAAAGTGCGCTGTAAAGTGTGCCAGGCAGCCATGGACGATTGTCAGGGTAAATTAAAACAACAGAATCTATCGTATTACTCACAGCACATGGACAAAATACAATAGAACATATATATAGTGAAGCTTCACAGCATAGAATCTCATCAATAAAACTTCACAATAGTTGAATACAAACATCTGGATAGCCAATACAACAAGCCTCACTACATAACACTCAGAGAAGATACAAACAGCGGAACACCCAGTACATATAATAAGAAGATAATATGCAACCCTCCAGCTCGTCTTCGATATCAACACCGTGAAAAGCAAGAACAGCACCTGTCACCTGCTACCTAGTCTGCCCGTCCCAAAATGGACGAACAGCCCAAGGCAATAAGAATTAAAACATAAAGCCTCGAGTCAGACAACAGTCTTAGTGAGCAGTAAATTAACTAACAACATACCAAAAGAGCATAAAGGAAAAGGAATAGGAATACAACCCTCCCACTCCAACCTCTTTCTACAGTGATAGCCCCCAGACACACACTAAGTAGAAGCAAACATACCAGAGCATACAATGTAAAGTAAAGCAATGATCACTCGAGTCAAGGGCGATGTTTTCTAAGTACAAACCCCCAAGGCCTAAACCAAGAACAGATAAGCACCCAGAAAACACTGCTCTTGAGACCGAATGACGATACAACCAAACATCCATGACTCTGGCTATCACTATTATCATTGCTTCGATATCACCGTTAATTGAATGACCGGCACAATCTTTCAGCCGTCCGTCAAGGGCTAATGGAAACCCCGGTTCTAGACATAACTCTGCACGTCATCGTGACCCGTGCCTAGGACTATCGAATCTGCCTAGAGTACTTGACTATCAATCATTAGTCTTCAGGGACTATCGAATCTGCCCAACGTACTCTTGCTTTCAGCATGCTAGAACCTTCAACAACGATGGGATCTCAGCCTTCTAGTTATCCTCCTCGATGACTATTTCCATACTAGCTCAAGCGCCTCTCGAGCATCCATTATCTTCTAACTCGGACCATATCACCGAGTTATCAACATGCTTGGAATGATCCCGTTTGGATTAGACCAAGACTATCTCATATCATGCCTCGCTTCATCACATCCTCGCAAAGCTTCATCTCAACATCATCATCATCGAATTTATGCATAAGAGCTTCACCATCCGCTACATATGCCACAAGCAGCTTTTCCAATTCAAGAGCCTTTCCCTTAGCTTTTGAATCATCTTCGGTCTAAATCAAATCATCAATCATCTAATTCATTGCAATTAATCAAATCAAACATTAATCCAAGTAGAAAAGCATTCAAATATGATCTAAATAGACAATTATAACAATAATGGCAATTTCGTAATTAAAGAGTCAAAAGTCCAAAAAGCATGAAAACATGAGCAATGTCTCTATATTCTTGATGAATGAACTTGCATAGGTTAACATATAGTAAAATGGATATCAAATCATCATGGACAATGGATCTATATGGATCTACACATATGAATAGGAAAATGCATGGAAATCACTATTTTAACACCAAATCAAACCAACGATCCGATATACTCCTTTGGATCCGTGTGAGAGATAATCACCACTCACCAAATCACCTAAACAACCCAAAAACAACACACTTCAGATCTGGACAGCGAAGGATCTAACTTGATCTATCACCAATCCGCTTCAAACGATGGAATCTCACTTCAATGGGTGTAGATCTTCAATCTAAGCTCTTGAATCTTCAATTTGATCTTCAACTTGGATGGATGGAATCACTAGATTAGAGTAGAGAAAAGAAATGAAGAAGTGTAGAAGTCGAGCTCTCAAAATGGCAGCACTTCGTCGCTTCGAAATCCGGATCCCAAAAAGTGAGAAATGGACGAGTATTTATAGGCTGAAAACCCTCATAGGTCGCCCACTATTAGGTCGTTCACGACCTATAGAGCCCACGACCTACGACCTATCAAAGCTCCTCATCCTACGACCTAACGACATAGCAGCCTAACTCCTAAGTCGCTCGCGACTTATCACTACACGACCTAACACATGCGCCTTAACGACCCAGCGACTTAACAACATGTGCGCTTCCTCGACCTAAAAACACTACGACCTACAATGCGCGCGACCTAACAACTCACGCTACTTAGCAAAGTTACGACCTAACCAAGATGCGACTTAACTGGGTTATGACTCAACTCCTAAGTCGTCTACGACTTAACTACGCGCGACCTAGCAATAGTTCCGTCCTAACGACTTAATAACCATTGTTTGCACCAAAAATGGTCACAAACCCCAAGTGTAGTGAAAGCACCAGCGTATGAATACGAATCAACAGTATTCACACACAAATCACAAATCTAAGCAAGTAACAATCAGCAATCAAGAAATAATGAACAGTGACACACAATTTATAGTGGTTCGGCTATCTCCGGCCTACGTCCACTTCAAGGTTTTTATGATTTTATTGCTCGATGCTTGAAGATTACAATTTCGTATGTTATATTACAACTGATTTGCTGAACTAAGTCTGAATCTAAGGCAGCAATGGTGATCTGGAGTAAATCTGGCAGAATCTGGGCGCTCTTTAGCTCTCAAAATTGTCCGACCCCTTTTCTGAATGACCAGGGGCTCTATTTATAGGTGTAGGAGGCAGATATTTCACCTAAATTGAGGGGAGACCAGTTCTGGCATGTGAGGGGGCCCACATGGCCGAAATCTGGAGATCCGGGCCCACTTTGGGATCGATTCGACCCTTGGTTCGAATCGATCAAGAAATTGTCCAACCAAGCTGAAATTTGGTGTGGACATTCTTCAACATGTGCTCAAGCTTCTGTGAAAATTTCATAGCATTTGGATGTGTAGATCTCAAGTTATGATCTATTCAAGTTGAAGATTTTCGCTTCCTGGAGTCGTTCGAATCGATACCTTCGAATCCATAGGGTCGACTCCATCTCCTAGCACGTGAAGGCAATGACGTGGTGCGCATGCTTCGGGTCAATCCCCCTTTTTCTCCGAGTTTTCTGGGTCAAATCCGCGGTTTTAGTCGCATTTACTTGGTGGATTCGAGATGTTGGATTCGAAGGTTTTCTTCCTTCGAATCGATGAAACTGGTGCTCGTTCGAATCGATCTAGACATGTTGCTGTGGACCAATTCGAAGTTGTCTCAGTCTGGGGATTCGAATGCGATGGAGTCGGAGCTTCTCCACCTGTATGGATTCGAAGGATCCTTCCTTCGATGGATTCGAACTGGAGTATGTGAGGATGGATTCGAACTTAGGCGTATGAGGACTTGTTCGATGGAGTCGAAGGTGGGGAATGCTCCGATGGATTCGAAGCTTAAGGCATGTGCGGATGGATTCGAAGCAAGGTTGCTCCTGATGGATACGAACCAATGCCCGATAGTTGGAGTCGAAGCAAGTGTGCTCTTCATGGATTCGACGCAATGCTCCTCTGACCGATTCAAATCAGCCTTTCCTCATGGATTCGACCCCATCCTATTTCATCCATCTTCCATTGGCGATAACTCGAGCATATGAACTCGGACTGACTCGAAATTTGGAACGTTGTTTCATCTGGCCTTGCTTGACATGTCTTATCAATTGCAGCCCGATCCGGACTCGGACAAAATTCATCGATATCCATGGTGAACCTGCGATGCACAATCGATGTTCATGACTAATAATCATTGATTTTCAATTAATCTTTGGGTATCTCGGCTTTGCCAAAAGTTGGGATAACATTTTGCCCCCCAAAACATGCCTTTTTGGTAAAAGGCGTGTTTTGATCAGTCTTAAGTCGAATGCAGTGAGTTCATGTTTTACTCGTAGCTTATAGCATTTTCAATCAAGTCCATGGCTGTTCGAAGCCGAATTGTTATCAATTTTTTCCAGTGGAAGTTAAGAATGAAATTCTACGGTCTCTCCATACTATTGATGGTCACTCCGGACCCTTGTCAAACCCATTCTAGATTTAGCGATTGAATAGAAAGATCCTATTGCACTCCGGCGTTGCTTTCTATCCCTTGCACTCTGGCCCCAGCTAGGGCGTATAGCGATGTCTTGGTCGTTCTCGACCGATTATATCCTCTCCGAGCTCATGCTGGATCCCATCCTGTCACTCTCCGGTAAAGGGGAAACAACGTTAAGTGAGTCAATCATGTCGCTCTCCGGCAAAGCGACTCACCTCCTGCACTCCAGTTCAGTGTATCTGAACATTAAGCGATGTCATGACCTGAATCGTCGGTCGATCACAACCTCTCCGGGCTCATGCTAGATCCCATCCTGTCACTCTCCGGTGAAGGGGAAACAACGTTAAGTGAGTCAATCCTGTCGCTCTCCAGCGAAGCGACTCATCTCCTGCACTCCGGTTCAGTGTATCTGAACATTAAGCGATGTCATGGCCTAAATCATGGGCCGATCATAGCCTCTTCGGGCTCTTATTGAATCCTGATCCAATCACTCTCCGGTGAATAGGAAATGATGCTTAAGTGAGTTGATCCTGTCGCTCTCCGGCGAAGCAACTCACTTCTTGCACTCCGAACCCAGCCTCTCCGGGTAGGATCATAAAGCGATCATGTTTATATTGATATTTAATATTTATCCTTTAACTCTCCGGTCAAAGGTTTATTTTAATAAGTGTTTCTTTATTAAATTCAAATCCTAGATGTTCAATCTCAAACACCAGGAAAAACAAGATAATGCCTCTCCGGGCGGAGCGGTCTATTTCCATCTCAGAGCATGCCTAGGGATCTCTCCGGTTCCCGTACATGAGTAAGTGGGATAGCCGTTTTATTTTGGAAATCAAATCTAAGAAAACTAATCGACCAGAGTCCAAATCTTGAACTTGGCCCTTGCCATCACAATCAGTTGATGATGAGTCGTGATCCCGATCCAGGATCATTCCTGTTTGGTTGATGCGGTAGTTGTTCGGGTCTAACCGCCGTCGTACGTTCTCTGACATACTGCGGCAATCTACCACTCCTTGCATGTTCTTCCACCTCATCCTTCAGGTGGCGGCATTCATCGGTAGTGTGCCCATCCAGCTCATGGAATAGGCAGTACTTTCCAGTCTTACGTTCCCGCTCCGTGGGATCTCTCCTGGGTGGTTTTCGGTAGGGGAGTTGCCCCCGAGTTTCGGTGTAAATTCGTTCCAGTCCTGCCACCAAGTCTGTGTATTGCCTAAATCTAGGCTCTCGGAATTTCTTCCGTTTATCAGGACCATCATAGGCGTCATCCTGCTTTCTCTTTCCTTTGTCTGCCCTGGACTGTTCCCTGGCGGTTCCTTCGCCTTGTGCAACATTTATTTCCTGCCTCTCGGCTCGTGAATCCTCTAATCGAATGAATTTTTCAGCTTCATGGAAAAACTCTCCAAGATCTTGTGGTGGATCTTTAGTCAAAGAGTCTTTGAATTCGGTGCCTTCTCCAACTCCTGCCACTGCCGCCATCAAAATCATCGATGGGTCCGGGCGATCTACAGAAGTCACCGTCGCATTAAATCGTAACAAAAAATCTTTTATGGACTCTCCGGTCCTTTGTTTTATTGATGCCAAAGTCATCACGCTCTTAGGTCGCGTCACGTGAACCCTAAACTGCTTCATGAAGCAATCCACAAGCTCGCCCCATGTCCTGATTGATCCGGTTTCTAGCTGCCTAAACCAAAGCGCAGCCAAATCTGATAAGAATAAGGGGAAACATCGTGCCATCACTTCCTCGGATGCTCCCAGCACTTCCATGTGTCTGATATATCTGGTGATATGCATGGTCGGGTCTGACTTTCCATCATAAGGATTCAGCGTTGGTAGTTTGAACTTCGGAGGGTTCCTTGCATTCCTGATATTCGGAGCGAACGGACTCCGACTAACTTCTTCCAATCCTCCTCCTGAAAACCCTCCTCTCATGAGTCATCTCACTAGGCCAATCATTCTTTCATCTCCATCTAGGGGTTGCCCCCTTGTCACGTCTCGGTCTTGCCCTCCAAGTCTTGTAGGGAATTCTGGTACGTACTCTTCGGGCGGCTCGTTAGCATTTGTGTTGGCCCTAGCCGGTTGAGCTCCTTCCAAAGGTACTTCTGCGTTGGATCCTGCAGGCCTGCCCCTAAGCCCTTATTGATTGCCTTCTGGTTCTGCATTCTGTCCTCCGTTGGGTTCCATAGCCCTAGCTCCTTGTTCCACATTCACAGCCGCTGTAGCTGGTCCAGGGTTCTGCGTCCCTGCAGCTCTCATCTGCTCGAAGAAATTCTGCAGCATCTCTTCTTGGCTTTTCATCATTCTTTCCTGCATTAAGTTATTCATCGCTTCCATCTCATCTCTAGTAATGTAGATCGAAGCTTGTCCTACTCCAGCGCCAGAGGATGCGTCTTGACTTCCTGCCTGTTGGCTCCTCTCAGTTCTTTGTCTAGTTTGTCGAGTCATTGTAGAGTCAGATCTGAATCCTTAAAATTCCAAATCTAAATTTTGAATTTGGTGTAGCGGGTGCTAGTTCTTCTCAGTGAAAGCACCAAAGTGTTTGCACCAAAAATGGTCACAAACCCCAAGTGTAGTGAAAGCACCAGCGTATGAATACGAATCAACAGTATTCACACACAAATCAAAAATCTAAGCAAGTAACAATCAGCAATCAAGAAATAATGAACAGTGACACACAATTTATAGTGGTTCGGCTATCTCCGGCCTACGTCCACTTCAAGGTTTTTATGATTTTATTGCTCGATGCTTGAAGATTACAATTTCGTATGTTATATTACAACTGATTTGCTGAACTAAGTCTGAATCTAAGGCAGCAATGGTGATCTGGAGTAAATCTGGCAGAATCTGGGCGCTCTTTAGCTCTCAAAATTGTCCGACCCCTTTTCTGAATGACCAGGGGCTCTATTTATAGGTGTAGGAGGCAGATATTTCGCCTAAATTGAGGGGAGACCAGTTCTGGCACGTGAGGGGGCCCACATGGCCGAAATCTGGAGATCCGTGCCCACTTTGGGATCGATTCGACCCTTGGTTCGAATCGATCAAGAAATTGTCCAATCAAGCTGAAATTTGGTGTGGACATTCTTCAACATGTGCTCAAGCTTCTGTGAAAATTTCATAGCATTTGGATGTGTAGATCTCAAGTTATGATCGATTCAAGTTGAAGATTTTCGCTTCCTGGAGTCGTTCGAATCGATACCTTCGAATCCATAGGGTCGACTCCATCTCCTAGCACGTGAAGGCAATGACGTGGTGCGCGTGCTTCGGGTCAATCCCCCTTTTTCTCCGAGTTTTCTGGGTCAAATCCGTGGTTTTAGTCGCGGTTACTTGGTGGATTCGAGATGTTGGATTCGAAGGTTTTCTTCCTTCGAATCGATGAAACTGGTGCTCGTTCGAATCGATCTAGACATGTTGCTGTGGACCAATTCGAAGTTGTCTCAGTCTGGGGATTCGAATGCGATGGAGTCGAAGCTTCTCCACCTGTATAGATTCGAAGGATCCTTCCTTCGATGGATTCGAACTGGAGTATGTGAGGATGGATTCGAACTTAGGCGTATGAGGACTTGTTCGATGGAGTCGAAGGTGGGGAATGCTCCGATGGATTCGAAGCTTAAGGCATGTGCGGATGGATTCGAAGCAAAGTTGCTCCTGATGGATACGAACCAATGCCCGATAGTTGGAGTCGAAGCAAGTGTGCTCTTCATGGATTCGACGCAATGCTCCTCTGACCGATTCAAATCAGCCTTTCCTCATGGATTCGACCCTAGCCTATTTCATCCATCTTCCATTGGTGATAACTCGAGCATATGAACTCGGACTGACTCGAAATTTGGAACGTTGTTTCATCTGGCCTTGCTTGACATGTCTTATCAATTGCAGCCCGATCCGGACTCGGACAAAATTCATAGATATCCATGGTGAACCTGCGATGCACAATCGATGTTCATGACTAATAATCATTGATTTTCAGTTAATCTTTGGGTATCTCGGCTTTGCCAAAAGTTGGGATAACAACCATGCGACTTAATAATGCGCATCCAAGTGACCTAGTAACAGCTCCGACCTAACACACCCACGCAACCTTACGACTTAACCAGGCTACGACTTAACTTCCTTAGGTCGTCGCCGACCTACCCCTTAGGTCTTTAACTCGCCAGAACTCTTAAGTCGTCTAAATCCTATAGGTCGCCTATTTCCTTATGTCGGCTACGACTTAAGCCTCAACATAAAATCTTACGACCTAACTCTTAGGTTGTCTACGACATAACCACGCTAACTACTGGTTCTCCTTAGGTCGCTGCCGACCTATCCCTTAGGTCGCTCAAAACCTTAACTCGGTCAGTCTTCTTAGGTCGGTCCTAACCTTAAGTCGCTTACTTCTTATGTCGCCTATTCTTGAGTCGCCAAATTCTTAAGTCGGTCACTCCTTAGATCGTCTATCTCTTAGGTCGTACACTTCTTAAGTCGGTCACTCCTTAGATCGTCTATCTCTTAGGTCGTACACTTCTTAAGTCGGTTACTCGACCTAATTCACCCCATACGACCTAATTTCCCCACGACTTATCCCAATGCCTAGGTCGCGCCAAACCTACCTACGACCTAAGACTTAGACTCTAGACGACTTATCAACAATGCGACCAATTGTCAACTGTTCCAAACAAACAAGGCAATCAAAGACTATTCTGCACGCCTACCATCCATAGTAATCAACAAACCATGCATCCAATTCTAGCTTAGCATGTAGAATTCTAAGACTTAGAACAAGTTACAATGTCGTTAGATGACACGACACCTTAGGGCCATACCTTGAAGAGTTCAGGATGAGCTGCCTTCATCCTCTCTTCCACCTCCCACGTACAGTCGTTATCATCATCACTCCATTGTATCTTGAGCAACTTAACTATCTTCCTCCTAAGCTGTTTTGTGTTGGTTTCCACTACACGAAGCGGCTTACGAGGTCTCTTATCGACTGGATCAACTTCGAAATCTTCATAGCTATCAGCAGAAACCACTGTATTCGAGTCGTGCACATACTTCCGTAGATACGATACATGAAAAACATTGTGCACACCCGACATCTTCTCTGGTAACTCCAATCTATAGGCGAGCTTTCCAATTCGCTCGATGACCGGGAATGGTCCAACAAATCTCGGAGTCAACTTCCCTTTCTTCCCGAATCGAATAACATTCTTTAGTGGAGAAATCTTCACAAAAACCATATCACCTACGTCGAATTCCAAATCCTTACGACGCTTATCTGCATAACTTTTCTGACGGTCTTGGGCTGCCTTCATTCGTTGCCGAATGATCTCTATGCAATCCGAAGTCTGTCGAATCATCTCTGGCCCAAGTATCAACTTTTCTCCAGTTTCTAACCAACATGTCGGAGGGTTACACGGTCTTCCATACAATGTCTCATACGGTGCCATACCAATGCTTGACTGGTAACTGTTGTTGTATGCAAATTCCACCAAATGAAGGTGATCTTCCCATGATCCTCCGAAATCCAAAACACAAGCTCTGAGGAGATCTTCCAAAACTCGGTTGACTCTCTCGGTCTGACCATCTGTTTGAGGGTGATAAGCTGTACTCAAACACAACTCGGTTCCTAAAACTTCCGGGAAGCTCTTCCAAAATCCGCTAGTGAACAATGGATCTCGATCGCTTAGTATACTCTTCGGAATACCATGGAATCGAACTATCCACTTAACGTACAACTCTGCCAACTTTGATGCAGTCCTAGTCGATCGAACAGGAATGAATCTTGCACTCTTAGTCAAACGTTTTACAATGACCCAAATCCCTTCATTTCCTGCTCTTGTTCTAGGTAGACCATCAATAAAATCCATCGACACTTGCTCCCACTTCCATGTAGGAACTTCTAATGGCTGAAGCAGTCCACTTGGCTTCTTCTGTTCAGCTTTTACCAACTGGCTGTTCATACACTTGGAAATAAAATTTCCAACATCCTTCTTCATACCTTCCCAGTAGTAGGTTCTTTTCATATCCCGATACATCTTATTTCCACCTGGATGAATTGTCAGATTCGAGTGATGACTTTCCTTCAGAACTTCACTTCTCAATTCATCTATATCGGGAACAACTAGTCGTCCTTGCTTCCGAAGCCAACCCTCTCGATCGACCTCGAATCTTTTATCCTTTTCTAGATCCAATCCGGATTCCAAATCACGGATAATCATGACAAGCTTATCATCTCGCTTTGGCTCTCGCCAATCCTTTCCACAAGAGTCGGTCTTATCGATAAGTTTGCCAACATCTCAGGTTCCAATTCGCATCTAGGCCTGAAGTCAAATCCAGCTAAATACTCGAGATTCTTCCATTCTGAAAACATGGCTCCCAATCCTGCATGTCTTCGACTTAACGCATCTGCCACTGCGTTACCTTTTCCTGGAGTATAAGCTATACCAAAGTCATATGATGCCAAAAACTCTAGCCAACGTTGCTGCCGAAGATTCAAGTCCTTTTGGGAGAAAAGATACTTCAACGACTTATGATCTGTAAACAACTCGAATCGAACTCCCAATAGATAATGTCTCCACATCTTCAGAGCAAATACAATCGCCGCTAACTCCAAATCATGAGTCGGGTAATTCCTTTCGTGTGGCTTCAGTTGTCGACTGGCATACGCAACAACTTTATCCCTCTGCATCAGCACTGCTCCAAGTCCAGTACCACATGCGTCGGTGTAAACCACCATCTCATCATTCCCACTTGGAATAGTCAAAACAGGAGCACTTGTCAATCTTTCTTTCAGGATTCTGAAAGCTTGCTCACACTTATCATCCCATCTGAAGACTTGGTTCTTCTTCGTCAATCCTGTTAACGGTGCAGCTATCTTGGAGAAGTCTTTGATAAACCGTCGATAATATCCTGCTAATCCAAGAAAACTTCTCACATCAGATGCATTCTTAGGTCTAACCCAATCCTGAATTGCTGCCACCTTAGTGGGATCAACCGCTATTCCATTTCCGGAGATAACATGTCCTAAGAACCTCAGTTCACTCTTCCAGAAGTGACACTTCAAAAACTTAGCCTTCAGCTAATGTTTCCGCAAGATTTCCAAAACAATACGCAAGTGTGTCTTGTGCTCTTCTTCAGTTCTGGAATAAATCAGAATATCATCCACAAACACAAGCACGAACTTGTTCAACTGATCTCTGAACACTCTATTCATAAGATCCACAAAATATGCTGGCGCGTTAGTCAATCCAAACGGCATTACCAGCCACTCAAAGAAACCGGATGGTGTTCGAAAAGCAGTCTTCGGCACACTATCCTTAGCCACTCTCAACTGGTGAAATCCCGTTGCCAAATCCATCTGAGAAAACACCTTGGCTTCGTGAAGCTGATCAAACAAGTCATCTATCCTCGGCAATGGATACTTGTTCTTCTTAGTCACTTTATTCAGATCACGTTAATCCACACACAACCTCAACGACCCATCTGCCTTGGTTGCAAACACAACTAGTGCACCCCACTCGGACACACTACGCCGAATTAATCCTATCTGTAAAAGGTCATCAACCTGCACTCTCAACTCCTGCTGTTCCCTAGGTGCCATCCTCCTAAGAGGCATCACAACAGGTCTGGCTCCTTAAACTAGATCTATATGAAACTCGATCTCTCTATGCGGCGGTAACCCTTTGACCTCGTCAAAGACATCCTCAAATCCATTAGCAATTGGCACAGATGACAGTCCATCCCGTGGAACAACTAGCGAATACATGAAGCTCATGAAGACGCCTTCTTCATGCTTACATCGTATCACAATCTTTCGCCCCTCCACATTCTCAACTGTCACCTCCAACCTTTCGCAATCAACCTTTGCCGCATACTTCCTAAGCCAGTCCATACCCAAAATAATTCCGAACCCCGTAAAGTTCAGAACAAAACAATCACAAACAAAAGAGCAACCATGACTCGATACAATCAGACCACGGCATAACATACACAAACAAGACGAACCCCCAATTGGATTAGTCACAACCAATGGCCTATCAATAATATCCGGTTCTAAGCCCAACCGGCCTACAAGTTCACTACAAACAAACGAATGCGACGCCCCAGTATCAAACAGAACTCTAACTGGAACACCACATAGGAAAAGAGTACCTTGAACCACCACACACTTTCCTTTCTCTTCAGCAGTAGGAGCTTTCGAAGACGATGGAACAGCCCCCAAAGCATAAGCTTGCACAATCTGCTTGTCCCTCCTCGGTTCTGGACAATCCTTCCTGATATGCCCTGGCTTGTCACAGTTGTGACACTTCATCGGTACCTTCGGATTCTTACAATCCTTAGAGAAATGGCCCTTCTGCTGACAATTGTAGCAAGTCACCTCGCCTTTCGGCTTCTTTTGGCCATCCTTACCCTTTTGCTGCTACTGCTTCCTTTTCTTGTTTCCACCCTGCTGTGGTTTGGACTCTCCCCTAGTCACAGCAACAACAGATCCTTCCTTAGGAAACAGACTCTCATGCCTGAGAGCTTTCTCCATAAGCTTCTCAAATGAATCGTCCAAATGATCCACCAACTGCCTCCCAAGATAACTGTCCAAGCCTGTCACAAACTTCTCATTCTTCTGATATGCAGATTCAATATATGATCGGGCATACTTGGACAAAGCTTCAAACTCAGAAACATACTTAAGAACTGGTCTACCTCCCTGCTTGAGCTCCACGAACTTCTTGAACAGAACAGACTTCTGAGCTGTAGAAATGAACATAGCTTCAAATCTGACTTGGAATTGCTCCCAAGTAATCTCTTCCTCCGGAGTATTGATGGTAATAGAGTTCCACCAATCAGAGGCTCTCCCTTGAAGCTATCTTGATGCTAGCTTCCTCTTAGTAGCATCCTCAATTCCCAAATCACCAAAAATCCTTCTACAAGCATCTATCCATCTCTGGACCTCAATGGTTGATTCTGTCCCCAAGAAAACCTTCCCTCCAAGAGCAGTATAGTCATTGCACAACTTAGCAAAATCCACTGGTTTTGGAGTTTGGACTTGAACTCCAACATCAACTGCTGCCCCTGGAACTGGTATCCTTCTCATGATCAAAGTCATCATAGCTTCGAACATGGCTGCATAATCAGCAGTCCCTTCAGCAGCTTGGCCTTCCCTAGCAGCTGGTCTCCCTCTTCGACTCATTCTCGATATCTATAAAAAGGAATGATTAATACACCTAGAGAAAACAACTGCATAAGGAATTCAAATCCTTCTAAGCTACTATATTATATATAGTAATCATCCATCAAAATACAATTACGTCTCTCATACGTAGCTACATCAGCGAGCGTTGGGTAAAATCGATTAACCAATGCTTTGATACCAAATGTGACGACCGCCCATAACCCCTGCACTGAACCTAGAGAAAGTGCGCTGTAAAGTGTGCCAGGCAGCCATGGACGATTGTCAGGGTAAATTAAAACAACAGAATTTATCGTATTACTCACAGCGCATGGACAAAATACAATAGAACATATATATAGTGAAGCTTCACAGCATAGAATCTCATCAATAAAACTTCATAATAGTTGAATACAAACATCTGGATAGCCAATACAACAAGCCTCACTACATAACACTCAGAGAAGATACAAACAGCGGAACACCCAGTACATATAATAAGAAGATAATATGCAACCCTCCAGCTCGTCTTCGATATCAACACCATGAAAAGCAAGAACAACACCTGTCACCTGCTACCTAGTCTGCCCGTCCCAAAATGGACGAACAGCCCAAGGCAATAAGAATTAAAACATAAAGCCTTGAGTCAGACAACAGTTTTAGTGAGCAGTAAATTAACTAACAACATACCAAAAGAGCATAAAGGAAAAGGAATAGGAATACAACCCTCCCACTCCAACCTCTTTCTACAGTGATAGCCCCCAGACACACACTAAGTAGAAGTAAACATACCAGAGCATACAATGTAAAGTAAAGCAATTATCACTCGAGTCAAGGGCGATGTTTTCCAAGTACAAACCCCCAAGGCCTAAACCAAGATCAGATAAGCACCCAGAAAACACTGCTCTTGAGACCGAATGACGATACAACCAAACATCCATGACTCTGGGTATCACTGTTATCATTGCTTCGATATCACCGTTAATTGAATGACCGGCACATTCTTTCAGCCGTCCGTCAAGGGCTAATGGAAACCCCGGTTCGACATAACTCTGCACGTCATCGTGACCCGTGCTTAGGACTATCAAATCTGCCCAGAGTACTTGACTATCAATCATTAGTCTTCAGGGACTATCGAATCTGCCCAACGTACTCTTGCATTGAGCATGCTAGAACCTTCAACAACGATGGGATCTCAGCCTTCTAGTCATCCTCCTTGACGACTATTTCAATACTAGCTCAAGCGCCTCTCGATCATCCATTATCTTCTAACTTGAACCATATCACCGAGTTATCAACATGCTTGGAATGATCCCGTCTAGATTAGACCAAGACTATCTCATATCATGCCTCGCTTCATCACATCCTCGCAAAGCTTCATCTCAACATCATCATCATCGAATCTATGCATAAGAGCTTCACCATCCGCTACATATGCCACAAGCAGCTTTTCCAATTCAAGAGCCTTTCCCTTAGCTTTTGAATCATCTTCGGTCTAAATCAAATCATCAATCATTCAATTCATTGCAATCAATCAAATCAAACATTAATCCAAGTAGACAAGCATTCAAATATGATCTAAATAGACAATTATAACAATAATGGCAATTTTGTAATTAAAGAGTCAAAAGTCCAAAAAGCATGAAAACATGAGCAATGTCTCTATAATCTTGATGAATGAACTTGCATAGGTTAACATGTAGTAAAATGTATATCAAATCATCATGGACAATGGATCTATATGGATCTACACATATGATTAGGAAAATGCATGGAAATCACTATTTTAACACCAAATCAAACCAACGATCCGATATACTCCTTTGGATCCGTGTTAGAGATAATCACCACTCACCAAATCACCTAAACAACCCAAAAGCAACACACTTCAGAACTGGACAGCGAAGGATCTAACTTGATCTATCACCAATCCGCTTCAAACGATGGAATCTCACTTCAATGGGTGTAGATCTTCAATCTAAGCTCTTGAATCTTCAATTTGATTTTCAACTTGGATGGATGGAATCACTAGATTAGAGTAGAGAAAATAAGTGAAGAAGTGTAGAAGTCGAGCTCACAAAATGGCAGCACTTCGTCGCTTCGAAATCCGGATCCCAAAAAGTGAGAAATGGACGAGTATTTATAGGTTGAAAACCCTCTTACGTCGCCCACTATTAGGTCGTTCACGACCTATAGAGCCCACGACCTACGACCTATCAAAGCTCCTCATCCTACGACCTAACGACATAGCAGCCTAACTCCTAAGTCGCTCGCGACTTATCACTACACGACCTAACACATGCGCCTTAACGACCCAGCGACTTAACAACATGTGCGCTTCCTCGACCTAAAAACACTACGACCTACACTGCGCGCGACCTAACAACTCACGCGGCTTAGCAAAGTTACGACCTAACCAAGATGCAACTTAACTAGGTTACGACTCAACTCCTAAGTCGTCTACGACTTAACTACGCGCGACCTAGCAATGGTTCCGTCCTAACGACTTAATAACCATGCGACTTAATAATGCGCATCCAAGCGACCTAGTAACAGCTCCGACCTAACACACCCACGCAACCTTACGACTTAACTAGGCTACGACTTAACTTCCTTAGGTCGTCGCCGACCTACCCCTTAGGTCTTTAACTCGCCAGAACTCTTAAGTCGTCTAAATCCTATAGGTCGTCTATTTCCTTAAGTCGGCTACGACTTAAGCCTCAACATAAAATCTTACGACCTAACTCTTAGGTTGTCTACGACATAACCACGCTAACTACTGGTTCTCCTTAGGTCGCTGCCGACCTATCCCTTAGGTCGCTCAAAACCTTAACTCGGTCAGTCTTCTTAGGTCGGTCCTAACCTTAATTCGCTTACTTCTTATGTCGCCTATTCTTGAGTCGCCAAATTCTTAAGTCGGTCACTCCTTAGATCGTCTATCTCTTAGGTCGTACACTTCTTAAGTCGGTCACTCCTTAGATTGTCTATCTCTTAGGTCGTACACTTCTTAAGTCAGTTACTCGACCTAAGCCACCCCATACGACCTAATTTCCCCACGACTTATCCCAATTCCTAGGTCGCGCCAAACCTACCTACGACCTAAGACTTAGACTCTAGACGACTTATCAACAATGCGACCAATTGTCAACTGTTCTACGATGTTTCGATCCGTAAAAATACGGGTCATTACAATTATAGTGGGTCTCGGAGTGGGGCGTTACAACTGTTGTGGATTCTTACAGTAACAATTCTACACCGTTGCGAATTCTTACAGTAAAAATTCTGCACCACTGCGAATTCTTACAGTAGAATTTCTGTACTGCTGCATTTTCTTAAAAGTGACATTTCCAGAATGCTACAAAATTTTCTATAGGGTTATAGTTCCGAATGTTATGGTTCTAAAGGTTACACTTTTAAAGTGCTATGATCTCTAAATTTTTACGTTTCAAGTGGTTATAATTGAATGAAATTTGGAAGTGTTACAACTTTGGAAAAATGAATAATATTTTAAAGAATAATGATATTGGATTTATATGGTTTTGAAATGAACATGTTTGATATGAAAAATAAACAATTTGAAATTGAATAACCACAGGTTATAATAACGTTTGGTTGTTAAAGATACCGGGATCGGAAGTTGCCATACTCTCTGCCAACACTGGAAACCACTTTAACAACTATGTACGCAATGGAGATTCTAGAATGAAGTAGGATGGTGGCGACGATCCTAAAGGTATCTCGTGAGTTAGCATAAGGTGGCTAAAACAGGAGCAATTGATGGGCCAAGTGAGGTAGCTCCTCCGATCGGACACACTTCATCGTTAGCCATTCTATTACTTTGTGATTGATTTGGTGCACACCTTTGATTCGGGAGTGTGGATCGAGTTGGTTGCTAGTTGTGTGTGACATCCCAGGTTTTTGGCAGTATTATTTTAAATAAATATTTAATTGAATTAATTAATATACAGCTTATTATTAAAAAAAATATATAAATATGTATATGTATTTTGGGAGGAAGACTATGATCGGGAAATATAAAATTAAGAGTTTTAAATTATTCAGAATAAATTTAGCTTATTCACTTTAAATTAAAATAAAGCCTTGCTATTTAATTTGATATATATATATATATGTATATGTATATTTGATGTAATTTGGATACTAATGTTCGATAATGAAGTGTAAAACAAATATATTATAAAATCAAATATAAATATATAATGTAAAAGAAACTATGAAATTAGTACAAGTATAAATAATAATAAATAAGTAAATTTAAATTTTGATAGTTAAACTTTAACAAAGACATAAAATTAAGTAACTCGACAATAAATAGAAAATTTAATGTTGGATAATTTAACTTTAAAAAGAAATAAAAAAATAAAAATTTATAGTTATGTAAATATAAAATAAACACTTAGGATAATTCTCAAATATAATATGATACATAAAGCTATAAGAAGTGAAATAAGGCAAAAGAAAGAATAAACTGTATACAATGTAGTATGAAACTATGAAAGAGACATTTACCTTACACATTATCATCTCAGCATAAACAAAAGCCAATTCAAAATGTTGAGAAATCTTTTCAGTTCAGTGGAGAAAATCTTGTGTAATAGAAGAGAAATAAGACATGTAAACTATTAAATGAACATATAAGTAAACTCTAGAAACACATATATATTTGGAATACAAGAAGAAATAAGACAAAAAAAGAAATATATACATATAAAATGAATACCAGTTTGTACATGAAAATAAACAATGAGATTGGTCTGAGCTTTTGAAACAAGCCAATGTTAATTAATGATAGCACAACAAATATCATCTCAGCCTCCATACTAGAAAAATACCTCTATCTAATTTTTGTACCAAGGGAAACAAAGCCTGTACGATTTTCTTTTTATATATCATCTTCATTCTATTTCGATTCATCAAAAATTTAGTACCGGGTAAAATAAAATAAAAACAAGGAAGCAAGAAAACCTGAAACAGAGCAACTACATCACTTTCAAATCAGCAAAACAAGAAACTGGAAAACAAGATTAGTCTGATATTGTTCAAAACCCAAAAGCCATTCTCTGTTCAAACTAGGTGCAGGTGAGTAAACAAAAACTTCTCAAGTTTAATTTTTATTTTGATAAATCCATGATGAAATGTGTGTATCTGTTTGCAATTATGTTTACAAGTTGGATATAACTTGAACTAATTTGAATATGGTGTTGTCTGTGTATATATATACACAGGTCTCTGTTGTACCAAAATGTCAAAGAACAACATATAAATTCCTATCAATCTATCTAAATCGATTTAAGTTTTGTCTTCTAAAAAGAAAATGTCTATAATCATGTAAAGTCATTTTTAAAATTGGTTGCAAGAATTTTATTGAGGAAATATTCAGGAAATAGAAGTTTCAGTAAAAGAATCAAAGACAGGATAAAAATCAATGTTTGAAAATCGTTGTTTTGATTCTATAACTTGATTCAATTTTGTAAATGATGATTTTAGGTATTAGAATACATATTTTTAGGCTTGGAATTTGTGTGAAATTATGAGTTGAACGTGAATGGGTTTTTATTTAAATCCCGGTGATGATTTTGGTTTCGATGCAAATTTGATCGGTCGTAGTGGAGCGTGGGGGATAGACGAAGGTCAGAAAAATGGTGAAGCAATTTCTAGAAGCCTGTGGTTGTTGGTCTCAGTTAATTTAGGGTTTGGAAAGGAGTTCAGAGGGGTTTCGTTCGGCATCGAACTATGGTGTTGCGGCGAGAATTGAAGGCCGCGGTATACGGGGGAAAGTAGGGGAGGCACACGGCGTGGCTTCCGGCGAAGTATGGGGCCAGTCAGTGATTGGTGATGATCGGTCGAGGTAGAGGGAGGAGGTCTGTATTTTTCTTGTGTTGCTGGGAGATCGAAATTTTGTTTAAATGGCTGCCGCGCGGAACTAGGTGGTCAGAAAACCTACGGGGCTAAGAGGTGATGAGCAAGGATGGTCGGAGACAAGATCGTCGACCAGAAGAATGTGTGCATGTGCACCGTATCCATCTGTGCACAGTGGACGGAAAGGTAGGAGTAGCAATAGACGAAAGGAGAAGAAGAGTTCGCTCGGGAGCAGGCTCGAGTTGTTTGGGTATTGACTCGAAGTTAAGGTGATGTGTGGAAACACAGTTTTGGTTCGGAAATTATATGGTTTGAGTCGGGATTGTTTTTGTAGTTGAAGTAAATAAGTTTTAAAAGCTTAACAAAAGTGGGTAAGTTCAAAGTAAATGCAAACCAAGTCTTTAAACAAGGTATTAGCAAGTTTTAAACAAAATTTCCAAAGTTTAAATGTTTCAAATTGTTGTGTTAAGTAATAATTTAATAGATGAAATCCTAAATGATTTAAGGTGAACTAAAGTAGTAATTAAATAAAAGTACAAATCTTTTTATGGATTAGGATGGTTATTGATTAATTCATTAAAGGTAGGTGAATTTGTGAAATCAATTTTAAAGATTGATTATTTAATATGATTAATTAATTTAGCCATTAATTAAAAGATGATTAATTAAGGATTTATCACTTAGTATAATTAATTAGTGATAATTACAGTAGTTAAAAGATAGTTGCTTAATGTCATTAATTTAGGTGGATAATTAATGGTTTATTACTAAAGGTGATTTATTAAAGGATTGATTAATTGAGGAAATTAATGAAGGGTTAGTTAATCAATGAGTATGATTAATTAAAGGATAATTAATCGATGAATGTAATTATAGGATAATTAATGTGAGAAATTAATTATGGGTAAATGAGATTAATGTGAATGGGTGAAGATTGATTAATTTGTGCTATTAAGGTTAATTACTGAATGTAATTAAAGAGGGCAATTAAGGGACTACAAATAAATGATTTATAATTGGTTAATGTTAAGTAAGCAGGATGCATGGAAATTGAGAAAATTAATTTAACTTATTTAATTTAATTAGAGATGGTATGGTTATCTTCCTTGATGGATTATTGTATACAAAAAGTGACATCTTGTATTTAAAGTTGAATATTATTTCACTTAAAATTTGGGTTAAGATGATTTTGTATTTGAAGAGTCTGGAGTTGGGTATCAGTAAATACCCGAAACAACTTCGATGTGTAATCTACTTGATTCTATATGGATTGGTTGTGTGAAATCAATAGTCTGAATGGAATATCATGGACCTTTGAATACTTAGAATTTTTGAGCATATCAAGTAATGAACTCGTAGTAAAGTACGAGTTACCCGGGTTTTCTTAAATGATTTGGTTTTAGTATTCCAATTTTTATGGGTTTACTCACTCTGGTTTCCAGCCTGACCCGGGTGTTACTTTGTCGTAATGCTCAGGTCAGACCGAGTATTACATATTTTCAGGTAAGGACATTTGGTAGCTCAGGAGACGAGCTGGATGGCAGGATCGTATGGAGTGTTTCCGCTGTGATATTTTTGTTTATCTGGGATATGTTGATTTGTATATGTCTAGTGATTATGTATATGTATAACTCTGATCTATAAAATGTAAATGTATTGATACAGTTCTTCTTTGTAAAACTATTATTTTACTTGATATTATATTTTGATCCGCTGCAAATGTGAGAATCTGTGTTGTGTTTCTGTTTCTTCTTCTTCTATCTCTTTCTTCTTTCCTAACTATCTGGAATTTTCGGGATCGAAAATTCCGGGTCATTACATTATGGCTATGCGTTACCAACAGTCTAGAAGTGTAATTGGTATATCTACCCTGGCATTGCCTAGTTGTGCCGTGTCACCTACCCTAGCGCGCCTTCTACGAGTTTGTTTTATGTCGTACATATGGGGTATCCTCTGGCGGCTCCAGTTTACGCAGAGTTACGATAATATATAGACTGTTGGCATTATAAAACGTGTTAAGGGGGAAATGGGTAACGCCTTAACGCTATTTTAATATTTTACTTTACTTTAGACATTATTATAATAGCGTATATTACTACATAGTAGATAGTTTAATGGATCCTTAGAGGATGGGCGATCCCAAGCATCCTTTAAGTTACTGATGCATTTCTTTTGCAGTTCACTTGAGTTGATTTACATTTTATACGTATGTATGTCCCAACTCGAGCGTTTTGTGTTTTGCTTTACGCTCGGGTCAGCCTGAGTTTCACAGCTTTGGATTCATCTTCTTGGAGCTAGAGTTATGCCGGAGATTTAGTTGTCACCCTGATATTTCCATTCCAACTATTTCCACTCAGCTTTTGCTTTTGTAGTAGAGAACTTATGTACCTAGACTTTCCATTGTATTTGTTTTCAGACTTGGGTATTATGTATTAGTTTGAGACTATGTATTTAGGAGCTTCATGAGCTCCTATGTTTATTTTATTCTGCTGCGAGTTATTCTGATATTCTGTGTCTATGATTCTGTGATTGATTTTATTTTCCTCAAATTTTATCAACAATCTGTTGTTTTGAAATATTCAAGTCTGACATGTGTAGTTTTATTGTCGATTCGAATGGTCCAAAACGGCGGGATGTTACATTTGGTATCAGAGCCAGGTTTTAGGCAAACCTTAGCCTACGGGGCAAAAACTCATTAGAGATAGGGTAGAAATACCCAGGAATGAGTGAAATCGGTCTTAGAATCATTCTTTGTGAGAGAACGCATTTTTAAGTATAAAATGGTTTTTAAAAGATTTAAAAAGATTATTTTGGATATAATTTTTTTTTCTTGCATTAAAATCTAATTTTTCTTAGAATTTCCTTCTTTCCGAATCCACCTTGTTTAATAGAATTCTTTGATTAGGATGTCCATTCTAGTTGAACCTTGTCTTTTGTCGCTTTCCTTTATCCTTATCCTTTGGTGATTCAGTGCCATATGCCTCGGGATTATGCCGACAGCTTTATTTATTCTCTTGATTCTTCCCCTAGTGATCTTGATTCTACTCCTATGGTCAAACTTTATCCCGATGTATTTGGTGAAGTCACTTCTTTACCTCTTAAATGGGAAATTGAATTCCATATTGACCTCATTCCTGGAGCTCGACCTGTAGTTCTTCCTCCCAGAAGAAAGGCACCCCGTGAGAAGGTTGAGTTGAGGAAGCAAATTGAAGATTTGTTCTCTAGAGGTTTGATCAGACCCAGTCATTCCGAATGGGGAGCAGCAGTGGTTTTTGTCACTAAGTCTGATGGTTCTTTGAGGATGTGTGTTGATTATAGGGAGTTGAACAAGCTTACTATGAAAAACAGATATCCAATGCCTCGTATTAATGATATGTTCGATCAGCTTTATGGAGCAACTGTATTCTCTCTGCTTGATCTTGCCACCGGTTTCCACCAGCTAAGAATTGTTGAGGAAAGTATTCCCAAAACTGCTTTCCATTCTGAGGATGGTTTCTTTGAATGGTTAGTTATGCCTTTTGGTTTGACTAACGCCCCAGCTTTCTTTGTCGACCTTATGAACCGGGTTTTCCGTGATGTTCTTAGTAAGTTTATTCTAGTCTTTGTCGATGATATTCTTGTTTTCTCTAAGTCTAAGGTGGAACATGAAATCCATTTGAATTTTGTTCTGAAGACCCTTATGAGTCATCAGTTGAAAGCCAAATTCTGGAAATGCCATTTCTGGAAAGAAGAAGTCCGATTTTTTGGACATATTGTTTAGGGTAATGGAGTTTTTGTTGATCTGGTTAAGATCGCTACGATTAATGTAAGTCTATCTTCTCTTCTTTCCTTTGTACATTAATTATTCTATCTCTTTCTTGGTTCTTATTTTCCCTATTCTATTTTAGAATTGGGAAACTCCTAGTACTCCATCTGATATCCGTAGTTTTCTAGGCCTTGCTGATTATTATCAAAGATTTATTGAGAATTTTTCTCGGATTGCTGCACCTCTCACCGCTCTAACTCATAAGAATGCTAAGTTTAGATGGAATGATAAGTGTGAAGCTACATTCAATGAGTTGAACGCAAGCTTACTTCTGCACCAGTTCTTACCGTTCCAAATGGAAATGAGGCATTAACGGTATACACTGATGCTAGTCATGAAGGTTTGGGAGTCGTTCTAATGCAGGATGGGATGGTTATCGCTTATGCCAGTTGTCAGTTGAAGACTCATGAAGCCAATTATGCAGCCCAAGATTTAGATTTCTTGCCGTAATTTTTTCTTTGAAGCTTTGGAGACATCATCTATTGGTAACTAAGTTTGAGCTCTTTACGGATCATAAGTCTTTGAAATATATTTTCAACCAGAAGGACTTGAATCTGCGGCCAGTTAGGTGGCTTGAGTTTCTAGCTTCTTATGACCTAGACATCAACTATACCCCAGGGAAAGCTAATGTTGTTGTAATGACCTAGAATTTCTGCCATTTGAAATTAGTATATTTAATTGATTTTAAATATTCACAAGTAAATTTTATAAGCTGGATAAATTATTTTTGAAATATCTGGATTTAATTGGATAATCAAATGATTAATTTAATATTTGAAATCGTGTAAATAAATGGAATTTGAATTAAATATGAATAAAAATGATTTATAAAGTTGAATTAAATCATATTGGAGTTAGAATGATGTTAGAGAACTTTTGAAATTGATTTAAAAGTTAATTTGTAAAAATTGAATATTTTAATATTTAATTGATGAGTGAAAATGACCATTTTTCAAACAGTCTCGGATTTCAATGAAACCAAATTCATTGGATCTGTAAAGTTAAATTATTGTAGGATTTCAAATTTCGTGTCAATCAGATTTACGGATTGTCCGGGGCAAGCTAAAACGCATAGAAATATGTTTAAGTGAATTTTAAATTTAAATATTCGATTCGAAAACCTATCTTTTAAATACGATCGAATTGACTCCCGATATATATTCCATTGCGTTTGGAATAGTGGTAAAACATTATAAACGCCAGGCGGCACGTTTCGTTTCGAGTTCGAAAATTTTTCGGATGAATAGTGTCGATAATTTCTATATAAAAGGACCTCAACATCTCCAATTTTCATCAAACCCTAGAGGATTAGGGTTGGCCGCCATTTCTACTTTGATGGCCAAAAATTCGTTTATTTTCCCATTTGATTTCTTCAAATCCATCTATCCATACGAAAAACTTCCAACATGAAAAATATAGAGCTCGTCGAGAACTATCGATCCAACGACTTTGATCGAATTTGAGTGCATGGATCATCGGCAAATCGAGCTGGAATGACCGGCGTTCGTGCACGATTTCCAACACATAGGGTCGACCGAGCTCCTTTATAATCGAGCCGTGAGTAGAGCACATGTAGGGCGTTCAAACGGCGGCCTCTGATCATCTTCAAGTTGCTCGTGTGATGCGCGATAATTCAACTAAGAACGGCGGCTATGGGTTTTAATCACATACGTGATTTTCAAGATGGAAGAAGAAAAGTTAATAGCGGCCCTGATTGAAGAAAGCAAATCGAATGGCTCTGATAGGTTGAGGTTATAAAAATATAAAATAAAATGTGAATTTATATTCTTTTAAATTCGTGTGATCTTTAAAATACCATAACTTTGTCATACAAGGTCCGTTTTTGACGGAACGAATTGCGTCGGGTTCATTTTGAAGAGCACTACATTTTAGAGTTGGTTTGGAGTTGATTGGAGCTAGTGTAAATTTTGGGTAAAATTAAATCCTCATTTAATATTATTCGGAATAAAACACTACAACTGCTATTAGAAGCAATGTGAGTACAACTCACTCTTTCTGACTCACTGATATTTTTATATAAGTTAGAAATAATTTATTTTATGATGATTGATGATTGTTTGGATGATATATGATATATTGATTGGTATTTGGATATATTCCTGCCTAGTGGAGCATATGACCCTATACGTTCTCGTGTATGAGCGGATGACCCTTTGGACGCGCGTCTGCCTTGAAGAGGACATTGTACATATATTTCTAATATGTATATTTGTTGCAGGTGACAGGTTGGAGGGATTCAACTTGATTCCTCACCGGTATTGATTTATTTACACATATTGTGATATATGCTGTATTCATCTGATATATGATGTGATTGATGTATTTGGTGCTGTCGCATCATTGAGCCTATATTTTGGAATTTAAAAATGTTAAAGTGATGGTTTCCAAATTAAAAAGGATTTTAAAAGTGATTTTGGAAATATACGTTTTGTTGAATTTTAAATTGTTATGGAGTTGATTTATTTTAAATAAAGGAAAGAGATAATTTTAGGTTATAAAAATGATGATTTTTGTGAAATAATACTTGAGTATGATTTTTGGAGTTATATAAGTTTTAATAACAATTTGGAAATTAATAAAAGAATAAGTTTATTTAAAGTGAGATTTTGAATTATTATAAATGGTTTTATATATAAGATTTATAAAATTGAATTTTTATAAATCAGAGTGATGGAATTTTAAAGGAGTTTGATAAGTGTTAAAATGAAGCAAATACGATTTATATAATTGGTGAAGTTATAACCACAATGTGTAATGACCCGATATTTTCAACCATTCACATCCGCACATGTCGGACTTGAATTACTCAAAATACCGCGTTGTAAATAAAATTTGGCAAATCTCAAAATATACAGTAAATAAATAATCAAAGATCACAGACACAGAGTAAAATAATGCAGCAGAAGTAAAAGAAATGGTAGTTCATGAAGCTACTATGTAAATATATCAGAGTAAAATAAGATACAACAGAAGAAATAAAATACAACAGAAGTCTCAATATGATAACCAAGTACAAGCTGAATAGAACAACAGATATGAGATAGATAAAACTAGATAAGCAGATAATCTCCGGTGATTCCAATCTCCAGAAAGTGGAATCCAAATCTGTGAATACTCAGGCTGACCCGAGCGTAAATAAAAATACAAACCACTCGAGTCAGGACAATATATACTTATATAATGTAAACCAACTCAAGTGAACTGTAATAAAGGTACAAGTAACTTAATGAATGCTTGGGATCGCCCATTCTTTAAGGATCCATTAAACTATCTACTATATAGTAATATTCGCTATTATAATAATGTCTAATATAAAATAAACATACTTTTAAATAGCATTAAGGAGTGACCCAATATTCCCCTTAACACGTAATAGTCCCAGTAGTCTATCCAGTATTAGCATACTCCCAAAATGGGGGCTACCCTCGATACTCCACAGGCTACGGGAGAAATTCAAACTCGTAGTAAAGCTCGTATGGTAGGTGACACGGCACAACTAGGCAATGCCAGGGTAGATATACCAATTGCGCGCACGGACTGATGGATACGCATAGCATCCACTACCGCTCCACCTCGGACAACACTCCCAAATCAAGGGGTGCACCCAAATAATCACAAAGTAATAGAATGGTATCGAAGAAGTGCGTCCGATAAGAGGTGCTACCTCACTGGTCTGAGATCGCTCCTGTTTTAGCCACCTTATGCCAACTCACGGTAGTTGGGTCCACGTGTATACCTTAGGATTGTCGCCACCATCCTACTTCATTCTGGAAACTCCACCACGTACACAGTTGTCAAAGTGGTTTTCGGTATCGACAGAGAGTATGTCCATATCCGATCCCGGTCTCTTTAACAACCAATCGTTATTATAACCCGTGGTTATAATTTAAAAACAGTTTATACTTCAAAATAGAATATCATTTCAAATCCAAATCTTTATCAAAAATAAAGATTAAATCAATTTCATACCATTTCAATATATTTAAAATATCATATCATTTCAAAACTTCATTTCAAATCATTTCAATATATCAAAATATCATATCTTTCCAAAACTTCATTCAAATCATTTTAATATATTAAAATATCAAATCTTTCCAAAACTTCATTTCAAATCATTTTAATATATCAAAATATCATATCTTTTAAATAGATTCAAATTACAAGTAAACCAAATATTTTTCATACTAATAGAAACTTCAATTATTTATTCCAAGATTTAATATCATTTATTTAATTTAAATTTAAATACCATTTAATCACATTTCAAAATAGTTGTATTTTCCAAATCAACTATTCCAATTAAATCATTTAAAGTCAATTCATCATATGTGACGACCACCCATGACCCCTACAATGAACATAGAGATAGTGCGCTGTAAGGTGTGCCAGGCAGCCATGGACGATTGCCAAGGTTAAGTTAAAACAACAGAATCTATCGTATAACTCACAGCGCATGGATAAAATACAATAGAAAATATATATAGTGAAGCTTTACAAAACAGAATCTCTATTAAACCTCATAATAGTTGAATACAAACATTTGAACCGTCAATACATCAAGCCTCACTACATATCACTCAGAGAATATACAAAACAGTGGAACATCTAGTACATATAGTAAGAAAATAATATGCAAGCCTCCAGCTCTTCTTCGTCATCAGCATCGTCGGAAACTAAGAACATCACCTGTCACCTGCTACCTAGTCTGCCCATCCCAAAGCGGATGAACAGCCCAAGGCAATAAGAGTTAAACATAAAGCCTTGAGTCAGACAACAGTCTTAGTGAGCGGTAAATTAACTAACAACATACCAAAAGAGCATAAAGGTAAAAAGGAATAGGAATCCAACCCTCCCACTCCACCTCTTACTACAGTGATAGCCCCCAGACACACTAAGCAGAAATAAACAGAGCAAAGCAGACATTTAAAGTAAAGCAATTATCACTCGAGTCAAGGTCGATATTTTCCAAGCACAAACCCCCAAGGCCTAAACCAAGATCAGATAAGCACCCAGAAAATATCGCTCTTGAGACCGAATGAAGATACAACCAAACATCCATGACTCTGGCTATCACTGTTATCATTGCTTCAATACCACCGTTAATTGAATGACTGGCACATTCTTTTAGCCGTCCATCAAGGGCTAATGGAAACCCCGGTTCTAGACAGAACTCCGCATGTCGTCGCAGCCCGTGCCTAGGACTATCGAATCTGCCCAAAGTACTCGACTACCAATCATAGTCTTTAGGGACTATCGAATCTGCCCAGCGTACTCTTGCTTTGAGCCTGCTAGAACCTTCAACAACGATGAAATCTCAGCCTTCTAGTCATCCTCCTCGACGACTATTTCCATACTAGCTCAAGCGCCTCTCAAGCCAACCATTATCCTCAAACCTGAACCCTTTCACCGAGTTATCAACATGCTTGGAATGATCCCGTCTGGATTAAACCAAGGATATCTCACATCATGTTTCGCTTCATCTCATCATAGCAAAGCCTCATCTCAACATCATCATCATCAAATCTATCCATATGAGCTTCATCAACCGCCACATCTGCCACGAGCAGCTTTTCTAATGCAAGAGCCTTTCCCTTAGCTTTTGAATCATCTTTGACCATCTTCTCTAAATCCAACAACCAATCAACTAATTTATAACAATCAATCAAATCAATCATTAATCCAAGTAATCAATCATTCAAACAAGATCTAAAAGCAATTATAACTAAAAATGGCAATTCTGTAAATAAAGAGTCCAAATCTAACAAGCATGAATCATGATCAACATCTCTACAACTTGATGAATAAACTTGCATAGATTAACATGTAGTAAAATGGATGTCAAATCATCATGAACAATGGATCTATACTTAGGTTTAAGAAAATGCATGGAAATCACTATTTTAACACAAAATCAAGCCACCAATCCGATATACTCCCTTGGATCCGTATGAGAGATAATCACCACTCACCGAATCTCCTAAACAACTCAAAAGCAACACACTTCAGATCTAGACAGCGAAGAATCTAACTTGATCCGCCAAAATCTCGCTTCAAACGATGAAATCTCTCTTCCAAGAATGTAGATCTTCAACCTTAGCTCTCGGATCTTCGATCTTGATCTTCGATTTGGATGGAAGGAAGCACAAGATTAGAGTGGAGAAAAGAAGTGAAGAAGTGTTGAACTTGAGCTCTCAAAATGGCAGCACTTCGTCGCTTCAAAATCCGGATCCCAAAAAGTGAAGAAAAACCCGCCTATTTATAGGCTGATTTCCTTAGGTCGTCCGCTTCCCCTTAGGCCGTCCACGACCTAACAACCCCGACCTACGACCTAACAGATTCCCCGACCTAACACTTTGCGCGACATAACAGCTTCCGACTCAACGACTTAGCACATGCACGCGACTTAGCTACTTAACACTACACGACCTAACTGCATATGCTCTTCCACGACCTAAAATGTCACGACCTAAGACTCAATACTAATGCGCGACCTACGACTTAAGCCCTTGCGCGACTTAACACCCTACGACTTAAGTCTTAGCGACTTAACGCTACTCGACCTAACAACTTAACTAGGATACGACTTAACATCCACGGGACCTAACGACTCAACCCACTTATCTCCTTAAACCGTCCACGACCTAACCTTCTTAGGTCGTTAACTCGCTTAGTTCCTTAGATCGCTGTCTTTCCTTAAGTCGCTCAAACCTTAAGTCGCCGATTCCTGTAGGTTGCTAACTCTTAGGTCGTCCACTACCTTAAGTCGCCAACTTCCTTAGGTCGCTTCAATCCCTTAAGTCGCTCACCCGACCTAACTAATACTCGACCTAACCTATCCCACGACCTAAGCCACCACACGACTTATCTTCCAAACGACCTAAGCTACACGTGGCTTATCTTCTATACGACTTAAGCTCTAGTGGACCTAAACTCTAGACGACTTATCAATACTACTACCTAATAACAACCGTTTTACGATCTTTCGATCCGTAAAAATACGGGTCGTTACATTCTCTCCCCCTTAGGAATTTCGCCCCCGAAATTCCAAACAAACAAGAGCAATCAAAAGCTATTATGCATGCCTACCATCCATAGCAATCAACAAACCATGCATCCAATTCTAGCCTAGCATGCAGAATTCTAAAATTAGAACAAGTTACAACGTCATGAGATGTCACATCACCTTATGGCCCTACCTCGAAGAGTTCAGGATGAGCTGCCTTCATCCCCTCTTCCACCTCCCATGTACAGTCGTTAACATCATAACTCCATTGTACCTTGAGCAACCTAACTACCTTCCTCCTAAGCTATTTCGTATCAGTTTCCACAACACGAAGCGGCTTACGAGGTCTCTTATCGACTGGATCAATCGCGAAATCTTCACAGCTATCTGCAGAAACTACTGTATTCGAGTCGTGCACATACTTTCGTAGATACGATACATGAAAAACAATGTGCACACCCGACATCTTTTCTGGTAACTCCAATTTATAGGCGAGCTTTCCAATTCGCTCGATGATCGGGAATGGTCCAACAAATCTCGGAGTCAATTTTCCTTTCTTCCCGAATCGAATAACATTCTTCAGTGGAGAAATCTTCACAAAAACCATATCACCTACGTCGAATTCCAAATCCTTACAACGCTTATCGGCATAACTTTTCTGACGGTCTTGGGCTGCCTTCATTCGTTGCCGAATGATTTCTATGCAATCTGAAGTCTGTCGAATCATTTCTGGCCCAAGTATCAACTTTTCTCCTATTTCTAACCAACATGTCGGAGAGTTACACGGTCTTCCATACAATGCCTCATACGGTGCCATACCAATGCTTGACTGGTAACTGTTATTATACAAAAATTCCACCAAATGAAGGTGATCTTCCCATGATCCTCCGAAATCTAAAACACAAGCTCTAAGGAGATCTTCCAAAACTCGGTTGACTCTCTCGGTCTGACCATCTGTTTGGGGATGATAAGCAGTACTCAAACACAACTCAGTTCCCAAAACTTCCTGAAAGCTCTTCCAAAATCCACTAGTGAACAATGGGTCTCGATCGCTCACTATACTCTTTGGAATACCATGGAATCGAACTATCCACTTGACATACAACTTAGCCAACTTTGATGCAGTCTTGGTTGACTGAATAGGAATGAATCTTGCACTCTTAGTCAAACGATCTACGATGACCCAAATCCCTTCATTTCCCGTTCTGGTACTAGGTAGTCCATCGATAAAATCCATCGATATTTGCTCCCACTTCCATGTAGGAACTTCTAATGGCTGAAGCAATCTACTTGGCTTCTTCTATTCGGCTTTTACCAACTGGCAGTTCATGCACTTGGAAATAAAATTTCCAACATCCTTCTTCATACCTTCCCAGTAAATAGGTTCTCTTCATATCCCGATACATCTTATTTCCACCTGGATGAATTGTCAGCTTCGAGTGATGACTTTCCTTCAGAACTTCATTTCTCAATTCATCTATATCGGGAACAACTAGTCGTCCTTGCTTCCGAAGCCAATCCTCTCGATCGACCTTGAATCCTTTATCCTTTTCTGGGTCCAATCCAGATTCCAAATCACGGATAATCTTGACAAGCTTATCGTCTCGCTTTTGGCTCTCGCCAATTCTTTCCACAAGAGTCGGTCTTATCGATAAGTTTGCCAACATCTCAGGTTCCAATTCACATCTAGGCCTGAAATCAAATCCAGCCAAATACTCGAGACTCTTCCATTCTGAAAACATGAGTCCCAATCCTACATGTCTTCGACTTAACGCATCTTCCACTGCGTTACCCTTTCCCGGAGTATAGGCTATACTAAAATCATATGATGCCAATAACTCTAGCCATCGTTGCTGCCGAAGATTCAAATCCTTTTGGGAGAAAATATACTTCAACGACTTATGATCTGTAAACAACTCGAACCGAACTCCTAATAGGTAATGTCTCCACATCTTCAGAGCAAATACAATCGACGCGAACTCCAAATCATGAGTCGGATAATTCCATTCATGCGGCTTCAGTTGTCGACTTGCATACGCAACAACTTTACCCTTCTGCATCAGCACTGCTCCAAGTCCAGTACCACATGCATCGGTGTAAACCACCATCTCATCATTTCCACTTGGAATAGTCAAAACAGGAGCACTTGTCAGTCGCTCTTTCAGGATTCCGAAAGCTTGCTCACACTTAGCATCCCATCTAAATACTTGATTCTTTTTCGTCAATCCTGTTAATGGTGCAGCTACCTTGGAAAAGTCTTTGATAAATCGACGATAGTATCCTGCTAATCCAAGAAAACTTCTTACATCAGATGCATTCTTAGGTCTAACCCAATCATGGATTGCTGCTATCTTGGCGGGATCAACTGCCATTCCATTTCCAGAGATAATATGGCCTAAGAACCTCACTTCACTCTTCCAGAAGTGACACTTCGAAAACTTAGCCTTCAGCTGATGTTTCCGTAAGATTTCCAAAACAATACGCAAGTGCGTCTTGTGCTCTTCTTTAGTTCTGGAATAAATCAAAATATCATCCACGAACACTAGTACGAACTTGTTCAACTGATCCCTGAACACTCTATTCATAAGATCCACAAAATATGCTGGTGCATTAGTCAATCCAAACGGCATTACCAGCCACTCAAAGAAACCGGATGGTGTCCTGAAAGCAGTCTTCGGCACACTATCCTTAGCCACTCTTAACTGGTGAAAACCCGTTGCCAAATCCATCTGAGAAAACACCTTAGCTTTGTGAAGCTGATCAAACAAGTCATCTATTCTCGGCAATGGATACTTGTTCTTCTTAGTCACTTCATTCAGCTCACGATAATCCACACACAACCTCAACGATCCATCCGCTTTGGTTACAAACACAACTGGTGCACCCCATTCGGACACACTACGCCGAATGAATACTTTTTGTAAAAGATCATCAACTTGCACCCTCAACTCTTGCTGTTCCCTAGGCGCCATCCGCCTAAAAGGCATCACAACAGGTCTGGCTCCTTCAACTAAATCGATACGAAACTCGATCTCTCTATGCGGCGGTAACCCTTTGACCTCATCAAAGACATCCTCAAATCCATTAGCGATTGGCACCGATGACAGTCCATCTTGTGGAACAACCAGCGAATACATGAAGCTCATGAAGACGCCTTCCTCATGCTTACATCGTATCACAACCTTTCGCCCCTCCACATTCTCGACTATCACCTCCAACCTTTCACAATCAACCTTTGTCGCATACTTCCTAAGCCAGTCCATACCCAAAATAATTCTGAACCCCGCAAAGTTCAGAACAAAACAATCACAAACAAAAGAGCAATCATGACTCGATACAACCAGACCACGACATAGCATACACAAACAAGACGAACCCCCAACTGGATTAGTCACAACCAATGGCCTATCAACAATATCCGGTTCCAAACCCAACCGGCCTACAAGTTCATTACAAACAAAAGAATGCGACGCCCCAATATCGAATAACACTATAACTGGAACACCACATATGGAAAGAGTACTTTGAACCACCACACTCTTTCCTTTCTCTTCAGAGGTAGGAGCTTTTGAAGATGATGGAACAGCCCCCAAAGCATAAGCTTGCATAATCTGTCTATCCTTCCATGGTTCTGGACAATTCTTCTTAATATGCCCCGGCTTGTCACAGTTGTGGCACTTTACCGGCACCTTTGGATTCTTGCAATCTCTGGAGAAATGGCCCTTCTGCTGACAATTGTAGCAGGTCACATCGCCTTTCGGCTACTTTTGGCAATCCTTACCCTTTTGCTGTTGCTGCTTCCTCTTCTTGTTTCCATCCTGCTGTGGTTTAGACTCCTCCTTGGTCACAGCAACAACAGATCCTTCTTTAGGAAACAGATTCTCGTGCCTAAGAGCTTTCTTCACAAGCTTCTCAAATGGATCGTCCAAATGATCCACCAACTATCTCTCAAGATAACTATCCAAGCCTGTCATAAACTTCTCGTTCTTATGATAAGGAGATTCAATATACGACCGGGCATACTTGGACAAGGCTTCAAACTCAGAAACATACTCAAGAACTGGTCTTCCACCTTGCTTGAGCTCCACAAACTTCTTGAATAGAACATATTTCTGGGCTATAGAGATGAACTTAGCTTCAAATCTGGCTTGGAATTGCACCCAAGTAATTTCTTCCTCCGGAGTATCAATGGTGATAGAGTTCCACCAATCAGAAGCTCTTGATGCGAGCTTCCTTTTAGTTGCATCCTCGATTCCCAAATCACCAAAGATCCTTCTACAAGCATCTATCCATCTCTGGACTTCAATGGTCGATTCTGTTCCCAAGAAAACCTTTCCTCCAAGAGTAGTATAATCTTTACACAGTTTAGCAAAATCCACCGGTTTTGGAGTTTGAACTTGAACTCCAACATCTATAGATGGCCCCGGAGCTGGCATCCTTCTCATGATCGAAGTCATCATAGCCTCGAACATAGCACCATAATCAGCAGCCCCCTCAGTAGCACGGCCTTCCCTAGCAGCTGGTCTCCCTCTTCGACTCATTCTTAATATCTATAAAAGAAATGATTAATACACCTTGAGAACAACTGCATAAGGACTCAAACTCTTCGAAGCTACTATATTATATATAGTAATCATCCATCAAAAATACAATTACGTCTCTCATACGTAGTTACGGCAGTGAGCGTTGGGTAAAATCGATTAACCAAAGCTCTGATACCAAATGTGACGACCACCCATGACCCCTGCACTGAACATAGAGATAGTGCGCTGTAAGGTGTGCCAGGCAGCCATGGACGATTGCCAAGGTTAAGTTAAAATAGCAGAATCTATCGTATAACTCACAGCACATGGATAAAATACAATAGAAAATATATATAGTGAAGCTTTACAAAACAGAATCTCTATTAAACCTCATAATAGTTGAATACAAACATTTGAATCGTCAATACATCAAGCCTACTTACATATCACTCAGAGAATATACAAAACAACGGAACATCCAGTACATATAGTAAGAAAATAATATGCAAGCCTCCAGCTCGTCTTCGTCATCAGCGTCGTCGGAAACTAAGAACATCACCTGTCACCTGCTACGTAGTCTGCCCATCCCAAAGCGGATGAACAACCCAAGGCAATAAGAGTTAAACATAAAGCCTTGAGTCAGACAACAGTCTTAGTGAGCGGTAAATTAACTAACAACATACCAAAAGAGCATAAAGGTAAAAAGGAATAGGAATCCAACCCTCCCACTCCACCTCTTACTACAGTGATAGCCCCCAGACACACTTAGCAGAAATAAACAGAGCAAAGCAGAAATTTAAAGTAAAGCAATTATCACTCGAGTCAAGGTCGATATTTTCCAAGCACAAACCCCCAAGGCCTAAACTAAGATCAGATAAGAACCCAGAAAATATCGCTCTTGAGACCGAATGACGATACAACCAAACATCCATGACTCTGGCTATCACTGTTATCATTGCTTCGATACCACCGTTAATTGAATGACCGGCACATTCTTTCAGCCGTCCGTCAAGGGCTAATGGAAACCCCAGTTCTAGACAGAACTCCGCACGTCATCGCAACCCGTGCCTAGGACTATCGAATCTGCCCAGAGTACTCGACTACCAATCATAGTCTTTAGGGACTATCGAATCTGCCCAGCGTACTCTTGCTTTGAGCCTACTAGAACCTTCAACAACGATGAAATCTCAGCCTTCTAGTCATCCTCCTCGATGACTATTTCCTTACTAGCTCAAGCGCCTCTTAAGCCAACCATTATCCTCAAACCCGAACCCTTTCACCGAGTTATCAACATGCTTGGAATGATCCCGTCTGGATTAAACCAAGGCTATCTCACATCATGCTTCGCTTCATCACATCATAGCAAAGCCTCATCTCAACATCATCATCAAATCTATCCATATGAGCTTCATCAACCGCCACATCTGCCACGAGCAGCTTTTCTAATCCAAGAGCCTTTCCCTTAGCGTTTGAATCATCTTTGACCATCTTCTCTAAATCCAACAACCAATCAACTAATTTATAACAATCAATCAAATCAATCATTAATCCAAGTAATCAATCATTCAAACAAGATCTAAAAGCAATTATAACTAAAAATGGCAATTCTGTAAATAAAGAGTCCAAATCTAACAAGCATGAATCATGAGCAACATCTCTACAACTTGATGAATGAACTTGCATAGATTAACATGTAGTAAAATGGATGTCAAATCATCATGAACAATGGATCTATACTTAGGTTTAAGAAAATGCATGGAAATCACTATTTTAACACAAAATCAAGCCACCAATCCGATATACTCCCTTGGATCCGTGTGAGAGATAATCACCACTCACCGAATCTCCTAAACAACTCAAAAGCAACACACTTCAGATCTGGACAGCGAAGAATCTAACTTGATCCGCCAAAATCCCGCTTCAAACGATGAAATCTCTCTTCCAAGAATGTAGATCTTAAACCTTAGCTCTCGGATCTTCGATCTTGATCTTCGATTTGGATGGAAGGAAGCACAAGATTAGAGTGGAGAAAAGAAGTGAAGAAGTGTTGAACTTGAGCTCTCAAAATGGCAGCACTTCGTCGCTTCAAAATCCGGATCCCAAAAAGTGAAGAAAAACCCGCCTATTTATAGGCTGATTTCCTTAGGTCGTCCGCTTTCCCTTAGGTCGTCCACGACCTAACAACCCCGACCTACGACCTAACAGATTCCCCGACCTAACACTTTGCGCGACATAACAGCTTCCGACTCAACGACTTACCACATGCACGCGACTTAGCTACTTAACACTACACGACCTAACTGCATATGCGCTTCCACGACCTAAAATGTCACGACCTAAGACTCAATACTAATGCGCGACCTACGACTTAAGCCCTTGCACGACTTAACACCCTACGACTTAACTATTAGCGACTTAACGCTACTTGACCTAACAACTTAACTAGGATACGACTTAACATCCACGCGACCTAACGATTCAACCCACTTATCTCCTTAAACCGTCCACGACCTAACCTTCTTAGGTCGTTAACTCGCTTAGTTCCTTAGATCGCTGTCTTTCCTTAAGTCGCTCAAACCTTAAGTCGCCGATTCCTGTAGGTTGCTAACTCTTAGGTCGTCCACTACCTTAAGTCGTCAAGGAGGATGACTAGAAGGCTGAGATATCATCGATGTTGAAGGTTCTAGCATGCTCAAAGCAAGAGTACATTGGGCAGATTTGATAGTCCCTGAAGGCTACTGATTGGTAGTCAAGTACTCTGGGCAGATTTCGATAGTCCTAGGCACGAGTCCCGATGACGTGCGGAGTTATGTCTAGAACCGGGGTTTCCATTAGCCCTTGACGGACGGATGAAATAAAGAGCTGGTCATTCAATTAACGATGATATCGAAGCAATGATAACAGTGATAGCCAGAGTCACGGATGTTTGGTTGTATCTTCATTCGGTCTCAAGAGCAGTATTTTCTGGGTGCTTATCTGATCTTGGTTTAGGCCTTGGGGGTTTGTACTTGGAAAACATCGCCCTTGACTCGAGTGATAATTGCTTTACTTTAAATTGTATGCTCTGCTATGTTTGCTTCTGCTTAGTGTGCGTCTGGGGGCTATCACTGTAGAAAGAGGTGGAGTGGGAGGGTTGTATTCCTATTCTTTTTCCTTTATGCTCTTTTGGTATGTTGTTAGTTGATTTACCGCTCACTAAGACTATTGTCTGACTCAAGGCTTTATGTTTTAACTCTCATTGCCTTGGGCTGTTCGCCCATTTTGGGACGGGTAGACTAGGTAGCAGGTGACAGGTGCTGTTCTTGCTTTCCACGGTGCTGATATCGAAGACGAGCTGGAGGATTGCATATAATCTTCTTACTATATGTAACTGATGTTCCGCTGCTTTGTATAATACTCTGAGTGATATGTAGTGAGGCTTGATGTATTGACTTTTCAGATGTTTGTATTCAACTATTATGAAGTTTTATATGATGACCTTCTATTCTGTGAAGCTTCACTATATATATGTTCTATTGTATTTTATCCATGCGCTGTGAGTTATACGATAGATTCTGTTGTTTTAATTTACCTTGACAATCGTCCATGGCTGCCTGGCACGCTTTACAGCGCACTATGTCTAGGTTCAGTGTGGGGGTCATGGGCGGTCGTCACATGGGTTTTGAAGTGGTGAAGTCTAGGTGCAACATAACAACACTACAAGGCAAACACACAATGTTCTAGGCCACAAATGGGCTCGACCAAAGGCAACAAGGCATAGCCAGGTACAGGTGGGGTCAGGGGATCACGTGGCAGTGGTGTCAGGTCAGGTCAGAGGTGGTGCTGGTGGAGGTGGTGGCAGCAAAAGGTGGTAGAAGGAGGAGATGACAACCTAGGCTAGGGTAGTGCAATAGGTGATAGGTTGTGATGGTTTTTGGTGGATTTTGTGTAGATCTTGGCCTTGGATTGGTTCGGCCTGGGGAGGAGGGTTGCTAGTATGGGTGATGGTCAGAGGAAGGGGGTGGTGGTGGTCGGCCAAAGCCTAGAGGAGGAGGAACCAAACTATGAAGGTAGAGAGCATATGCAATTTCAATAGAAAAAACATAGAAAACAAGGAAGAAAGAAGGAATTTTTACCAAGCTTCAACAAGGGAATGGCCGTGAGTTTTTCTCTCTTGAGAGATGATAATATTTACGTGAAAATGAAAAAGAGAAATCAACTGAAAGGTGGAGTAAAGGTACGGCCAAGCATTGAAGAAAGGAGTTGGGAAAGTGAAAGGTCAGAATGCAAAAAGACTATGGAATTTCAAAAGTTTAAAACTCTTCGAATTTCCTATATTTTCTTTTTAAGTTTTATATAACTGAAATATATATATAAACTCAGATAAAATACGAAAATTTAGTAAATAAACAAAAATTAATTAATTAATTATTAATTATATAAAATTTAATTAAGTAAAACAGCAAAAATTGCAACTAGTCTTGAAAATATGAAAAATAAATGCAACGAACTTTGGAAAAATTTTATGTACTTGAAAAGTATTTATAAATAAATATAATAACACAAAATAAAAATGAATTCACAAAATAAATAAATAAATTTTAATTAAATATAATTTTAATGAAGAAAATAGCAGAAAAATGGAAACTAGGCTTTATAAATTGAAATAAATTCAAGTAAACTTTGGACAAATTATATTATCACTTTAAAAATAATAAAAGACAAAAATATACATAAAATAAAATATTAACACATATTAGAACAAAATATGACAAATAAAATATAATTTTAAAAAAAGACAATATTGCTAAATACATCAGTTTACACACAATATTGAAATATACATAACTTTCACAGTTTAAGTCCGTTTCCAATGAAACAAAAAGCAGTATTCAGGTTATTACATCTATTTTTATAACAAAAGATAAAATTTAAGATTTTATATAATTTAAATTTGAAGTTTAAAAGTCAAGGATTGAACAGTTTGACCAGAATTTCACTTTTCAGTAAAATATTCAATTTATATCAGTTTGAAACTATAACTCACATAATAATCAACATATATTTTTAAAAATGAAATGTTTGGAATCAAACTAGTTTAAAATAGTTTCAAAATAAAAATAAAGTCAAAATTTAAAATATAGGCCAAAATCTAGGGTTGTTACACAATGGATTTTGTAAATAAACGATTTATAAGCAATTATCTTATAAATTGGATTTTTGAATGTAAATGAGATGTAAAGGAATTTTGTTAATAAAGGAATTTTATATGTGGAAGTTTTATAAAATATAAATGGGATTTATAAACATTATTTTATAAATCTGAAATCAATCGAATTTGATAAGTTAAATATAAAGGATTATTTAAAGGAATTACATTCACGATTTTGGAAAGTTAATTATCTTTTAAATTTAATGTTGTAATAGTAATGAATTTGGTTAGAGAATTAAATCCATGATTTTGGACAGTGGATAATCCTTTAATAAATGTGTAGAAATATTGGATTTGGTAACTGAATTTTATTCACAATTTTGGACAGTGAATAATATATTTGAGTTAAATAAATGTTTAATAAGTGATATTATAAAATGGATTTAAATGATTTTAAAGATGTTTTAAAATGTGTTGAGTATCGAAAAAATAGATTTCAGCATTCATTGTTGAAATAGACATTTTCGAGAAATAAGGAAATGATGGACTATAACACCGTTGTTATAGTAAATGATTTTCGAAAGGAAATGTTTTTGTATAGTATTGGGATTTATATATCTATCTTATTTTCGAATCCCTATACTATTGATTTTGGGTTGTCGTAACGATGTTTTACACAACATTCGTTTTAACCCAAATAAAAGATATTAAAGAGAATTTTTTCCTTATAGAATGAAATATATATACTTAATCGTAATTTAAGTATATGGAATATTTTCCAAGTGTTGAAAATAAATTGATTTTTAAATTACTTATTATTAAATAAGTATATGGAAATGTTTTCCAATATTTAAATGGTTTTGAGATTATATCTTTTTAAAGATAATTTGAAGTGAATATTTGGCAAATGATTTAATTAATAAAAGATTAAATTAAAAGGGCCTAGTGATTGTATATAGTGCTAAATATTTGTTTGTTTACTTTGATAGTTAAATAACCGACTATCAAGTATTGGCCATATTTTAGTTCCTCGACTTGATGTGGAAACTATTTAGTCGTACACTTTGTATGTAGCCTTCTTTGTAGGCTTGATTATCGTTTGTGTTGAGGATGTTGATTCATATAGGGCGGGGTATTACTACAATCTATTGAGCTTCCTTCTTGGCCCGAAGGATAGCAAGTTGAAAGTTGGAGACGTGATAAGTCTATGAGACTTAGTTTCTGTGTGAAGTTTAGAAACGATTTTCAGTTGTTGGTGCGGAGAGACCGGGATCGGATTTATCTGAAAACCACTTCGGACCAACGTATATGCGATGATTGTGCAGGTTGCTTGGGATGATATTGATATTTTCGGTGTTTCATAGTGGGGGACTGCTTGTTGATCGTTTGGGGTTAAAATCCCAATATACATCCAGTAGCAGTAGTCTCTTCAGTATGAAATTTCCAATGCAAGGACTATTCGCTACTAATCCTAGGTATTTCCCGACAGGATATGGTAGGAAATTACCTTCGGTTTGTCCTGTTCCTGGACAACTTGTATGAATGTTTGTCTTACATTGCATTTCAAACGATTATGAACATTGGTTTTTACAAACGTACATCAGTGGTGGCGGAGAAGGCAACTTCTCTTAGCTTAGCACCCTCCTTGAGACGTATGAGCTTAAGGGTTGTATTTTTGTAGAAGGCAATTAGTAGTCAACGGAAATGGTCTTGTGGCATTCAAAGTGACGTGATTGTGATATGTGAAAGGTAATCGTTACCTCAAGCCTCATCAACCGGAAATGACCAAAATAGGGTTAGATGCGGCAAGGCTATGTGGGTCGCTCCCATTAGGGTGTGATCATCCTCTTCTAGATATATCTTTACACGCTATGACGTCGTGTATCTGATTATTGTGGTTTGTATGCTAGAGGGCCCTCGGTAAAGGTCGGTAACGACCGAAGGATGACATATTCGGTACCATCTAGTTATAGAGGTGGGTCGGTCTTGTGTTGGTAGAGGGCAGATGTTCTGTGCCTCGGGACATCCATCTAGAGGTGTACCTCTTCGGAAGCTAGTCCCTTCACCTGGTCATTTGTATGGAAATCCAAACCCCACTACGAGCTGCGATTTTGTTTGTAAAGGCGTAATGAATAGTCTCGAATTGCTATATGGGTAACCATTTCGACTATGATTAATATTATTTATATATACTAGACACTAGTATAATATAAGAGGATTTGATATGAAAGAAATGTTTTAGTTATCGTAAGGCAAAAACATGTCCGTGTTTATGTGGGGGCATGTCTTACGAGATACTTTTGTTTTGATGAAGGAAAAGTTTAGGTAATCTAATAAATTCAGTTGAGTGTGTTTCTCACGCTGGTTTACCAGACTGATCTGGGCGTTCTTCCCTTTCAATGCTCGGGTCGGACCGAGTATATTTACAGGTTCAGATTGGTGCTTTTGGAGCTTCAGCAGGAGAGCTGGAGATCATTATTTCGTATACGCGTATCTGTGTTTATTATCCGCTGTGCTTAGTTATTGTTTATTATCAGCATTTGTGAGGACGGGTTATTATAACTGTCCAGGCTGATAACTATTGATTGATTGTTGACTCTGATTAATGTATGTATATACAGTTTCTGTTTTGTAAAGATCATTGATATGATATTATATGTTTTCCGCTACGATGTGAGATTCTTTATTGTTCTGTTTAGTTCTATTTTCTCTCTTTCTTCTCTTCTCTTCTTCTCTCTTCTTTTCTTTCTGTTGACTTTCCGTTAGTCTGTGCTTTTTCGGTCGCACATGTGTGGTTTATTGTCGATTCAAAGGGTACGTATTTGCAGGTCGTCACACGTGGTATCAGAGCTTAGATTTTGTATATTCCTAAGCTTTGAAGTGTACTCAGTATAGATAGGGACAGTAGCACCCTAGATTGAGTTTGAGTGTATTATATATATGTGTGCGTATTTGTTAGTGATTATAAAATGTTTTATATTGTGTTTGCTTATCCGTTGAGCTATTCGTGAATTCTGGTCATTATGTGGGATGCCATATTATCGATAGGAATTTCTAAACACTTAAACGAGGCAAGTCGACACGGTATCATTTTAAATTGGGTAAATGAAATAATTTTACCTCCATTATATTTTATATGTAAAGGAAATTATCTTTCAGAATTATTACAGTGTATATAAATTGATTGTTTGGTTGTTTGAAAATGTAAATATATATAAGTTAATAAAAGTTGTTTGAATAATCATAATAAAAGCAACAACAATTGTAAAAGAATAAATTATTTAAGCAAATGAATTATAAGTATGGAATTATAATTAATATGATTTACAATTGTGGATTATTCTTATATATAAGAAGTGAAACAAAATGAATATATTTATAAATATGAGTTGTAAATGAAAATGAATTTAAACTAAGAATTTGAAATTTTGAATCCCATTTATTTTGGAAGTTATTTTTCAAAGATTGAAGAGGTTATATAGTTATAAATCTAAATAAGTAATATAAATGAATTTGGAATAAAATCTTATATAAGTGAAGTGAAATAGTGAAATTATATAAGTAAAAGAGTTTATAAATGTGATTTATAAATAAAAGGAGATTTTTAGAAGAATATAAAGCACTGAATTCACTACTGTTGTTGGGAAATAATAAGGGTGATGACTACAGCATCATCAATATCATTTTCAAGTTTCTATGTGATTGATTTGCTACCAATAGTAAATTGAAAATTCAAAAGTTAAGTTTTGTTTTGATAAACAAATTTGAAATTGAAATCCAAGTTGAAATTGATAAATATAAGTAGAATGAGTTTGGACTTATGATATGAAATAGAGATTTTTAACTAAAGGAAGGTTAAATAATTTGAATTGGATTAGATAAGTTATTGAAATGGAAATTAATCTTTTGAGAGATTATATAATATGAATTTGGTAGTTTAAATAATAAATAGGTTGTATAATTTATAAAATGAGAAAATTTAAGTAAAACCAATTGTTAAAATTGTTAAACAATTTTGTTAAGCAAAATTTGAATTTGGATAGTGATATGAAATTTGACTTAAGTAAAATTTAAATAAAATGACTTTAGAATTGGAATCTGAATTGGATTTATAAGTTGAAATTTAAGTTGAGTCAAATAGAATTTGAATTAAATTAGTAGTGAACTTAAGTTGTATAGTGAAAGTAAATGTAAGGAGATTAAATATAACTTAAGTAATGTTGAATAAAGTCGATTTTGGTATCGAAGTAAATTAATTGAGATGAAGTAATTAGATGAATATGAATTTGAGTTATATAATGAAATTCAACTTTAGTTGTAAAATGAATTTGCAATTGAATTAACGAATGAATTGAATTGTACTAATGAGATAAATTAGTAAATGAAAGATGGATTGAATGTTAATAAATCGAATTTAAATGAATTGATATGGAAAAGTGAATGTAAGTGTTAATTCATTAAAGCTAATTAAAAGTGTTGAACCAAATTGAAGTAAAGTAAACTAAATAAATTTGGTAATGTTGGATATGCATTGATTGTTAGATGGTTGTTAGTTGATTGCATAGAAATTCATTAAGTGTTAATGAAATTGAATTAATAAGATTGAAAGCTAAATAATTGAATCCAAATTGGAAGTATGTAAAAGTAAATAGAATTGAATTTGATTTAAATTGTAAGTGAACTAACTTGAATATGAATTAGTGAATGTAAACTAATTGAATATGGATAATTGAATGTTTGTAACGACCCGTATTTTTACGGATCGACATGTTCGTCAAAATCTGGAATTTTAGCACTTTCATGTCATTTCAGATTTTTTTAGGCAGATTTGTCTAAGTCCTAGGTCGTACGCGACCTAAGGGTTGTTGGCAACTTAGAGAAGGTCTGCGACTTAAGAAGAATGTTGTGAGCGACCTAAGTTTTGTTAAGTGTTAGGTCGGCTGGGAAAGTTAGCGACCTAGTAGTTGCCGAGTTAGCGACCTAGTAGTTGCCGAGTTAGCGACCTAGTAGTTGCCGAGTTAGCGACCTAGTAGTTGCCGAGTTAGCGACCTAGTAGTTGCCGAGTTAGCGACCTAGTAGTTGCCGAGTTAGCGACCTAGTAGTTGCCGAGTTAGCGACCTAGTAGTTGCCGAGTTAGCGACCTAGTAGTTGCCGAGTTAGCGACCTAGTAGTTGCCGAGTTAGCGACCTAGTAGTTGCCGAGTTAGCGACCTAGTGGTTCTGAGTTAGCGACCTAGTGGTTCTGAGTTAGCGACCTAGTGGTTCCGTGTTGGCGACCTAAGGAGTTAACAAGTTGGCGACCTAAGGAGTTAACAAGTTGGCGACCTTAGGAGTTAGGCTAAGTGTTAGGTCGTGTGTTGTTTTAGGTCGACTTGTGTTAGGTCGCAACCCAACTGAGTCTTAGGTAGTTAGGTCGTTAGGTTGTTAGGTCGCTGGGTTTCCTAAGTGTTAGGTCGCAAAGGAGTTAAGTCGTACATCTGTTAGGTCGCGTAGATTGCTAAGTTGTTAGGTCGCTAGGATAGTTTGTGTTAGGTCGCGTAGATCTATCTGTTAGGTCGGAGAAGCTTAGGTCGGAGAGTCTTAGGTCGGAAACGACCTAGGGAGATAGCCGTGTTAAGCGACTTAAGGAAATTTCTGCTATAAATAGGAGGGGTTGTTCTCACTTTTTGGGATCCGGATTTTGAAGCAACGAAGTGCTGCCATTTTGAGAGCTCGACTTCTACACTTCTTCACTTCTTTTCTCCACTCTAATCTAGTGCTTCCATCCATCCAAATCGAAGATCAAGATTGAAGATTCAAGAGCTTAGGTTGAAGATCTTCATCTTTTCAAGAGAGATTTCTTCATTTGAAGCGGATTTGTGGTAGATCTAGCTTCATCCTTCGCTGTCCAGATCTGGAGTGTGTTGATTTGAGGTTGTTTAGGTGATTTGGTGAGTGGTGATTATCTCTCACACGGATCCAAAGGAGTATATCGGATTGTTGGCCCGATTTGGTGTTAAAATAGTGATTTCCATGCATTTTCTTCATCCTATGTGTAGATCCATGTAGATCCATTGATCATGATGATGTTGCATCCATTTTATCATATGTTAACCTATGCAAGTTCATTCATCAAGTTTGTAGAGACATAATCCATGTTTTCATGCTTATTGGACTTTCAACTCTTTAATTACGAAAATGCCATTATTGTTATAATTGTCTACTTAGATCATTTTTGAATGCTTGATTGTTTGGATTGATGTTTGATTTGATTGATTGTTATGAACTAGATGATTGATGATTAGATTTAGATCGAAGATGATTCAAAAGCTAAGGGAAAGGCTCTTGAATTGGGAAAGCTGCTCGTGGCATATGTAGCGGGATGATGAAGCTCTTATGCATAGATTTGATGATGTGATGATGAGATGAGGCTTTGCAAGGATGTAATGAAGCAAGGCAATCATGTGATGAAGACTTGGTCTAATCCAGACGGGATCATTCCAAGCATGTTGATAACTCGGTGATATGATTCGAGTTGAAGATAATGAATGGATATGAGAATAGTCGTCGAGGAGGATGACTAGGAGGCTTGGATAGCATCGTTGTTGAAGGTTCTAGCATGCTCTAAGCAAGGGTACGTTTGGGCAGATTCGATAGTCCCAACGGCCAACTGTTGATGGTCGAGTACTCTGGGCAGATTCGATAGTCCTAGGCACGGGCTGCGACGACGTGCGGGAGTTATGTCTAGAACCGGGGTTTCCATTAGCCCTTGACGGACGGCTGAAAGAATGTGCCGGTCATTCAATTAACGGTGATATCGAGGCAATGATAACAGTGATAGCCAGAGTCATGGATGTTTGGTTGTATCGTCATTCGGACTCAAGAGCGGTATTTTCTGGGTGCTTATCTGATTTAGGCCTTGGTACTTGGAAAACATCGCCCTTGACTCGAGTGATAGTAGCTTTACTTTAAATTGTATGCTCTGCTATGTTTGCTTCTGTTTAGTGTGTGTCTGGGGGCTATCACTGTAGAATGAGGTTGGAGTGGGAGGGTTGTATTCCTATTCCTTTTCCTTTATGCTCTTTTGGTATGTTGTTAGTTAATTTACTGCTCACTAAGACTGTTGTCTGACTCAAGGCTTTATGTTTTTAATTCTTATTGCCTTGGGCTGTTCGTCCATTTTGGGACGGGCAGACTAGGTAGCAGGTGACAGGTGCTGTTCTCTTCTCACGATGCTGATATCGAAGACGAGCTTGAGGGTTGCATATTATCTTCTTATATGTACTGGATATTCCGCTGTTTTGTATTCTCTGAGAGATTTGTAGTGAGGCTGGATGTATTGACTATATGAATGCTTGTATTCAACTATTATGGAGTTTTATAAGATGTCATTTTGTTCTGTAAAGCTTCACTATACATATGTTCTATTGTATTTTGTCCATGCGCTGTGAGTAATACGATAGATTCTGTTGTTTTAATATTACCTTGACAATCGTCCATGGTCGCCTGGCACACTTTACAGCGCACTATCTTTAGATTCGGTACAGGGATCATTGGCGGTCGTCACATTTGGTATCAGAGCATTGGTTAATCGATTTTACCCAACGCTCGCTGTCGTAACTACGTATGAGAGACGTAATTGTATTTTGATGGATGATTACTATATATAATATAGTGGCTTAGTAGAGTTTGAGTCCTTTATGCAGTTGTTTCTCTAGATGTTCTAATCATTCCTTTTTATAGACATTGAGAATGAGTCGAAGAGGGAGACCAGCTGCTAGGGGAGGTCGTGCTACTGAAGAGACTGCTGATTATGCAGCCATGTTCGAAGCTATGATGACTTCGATCATGAGAAGGATACCAGTTCCGGGGGCGGCAGTTGATGTTGGAGTTCAAGTCCAAACTCCGAAACCAGTGGATTTTGCTAAGCTATGCAAGGATTATACTGCTCTTGGAGGGAAGGTTTTCTTGGGAACAGAATCAACTATTGAGGTCCAGAGGTGGATAGATGCTTGTAGAAGGATCTTTGGTGATTTGGGAATTGATGATGCAACTAAGAGGAAGTTGGCATCAAGGCAGCTTCAAGGGAGAGCCTCTGATTGGTGGAACTCTATTACCATCGATACTGCGGAGGAAGAGATTACTTGGGAGCAATTCCAAGCTAGATTTGAAGCTAAGTTCATTTCTACAGCTCAGAAGTCTGTTCTGTTCAAGAGGTTTGTGGAGCTCAAGCAAGGTGGAAGATCAGTTCTTGAGTATGTTTCTGAGTTCGAAGCTTTGTCCAAGTATGCCCGGTCGTATATTGAATCTGCTTATCAGAAGAATGAGAAGTTTGTGACCGGCTTGGATAGTTATCTTGGGAGACAGTTGGTGGATCACTTGGACGATTCATTTGAGAAGCTTGTGGAGAAAGCTCTTAGGCATGAGAGTCTGTTTCCTAAGGAAGGACCTGTTGTTGCTGTTACCAAGGGAGAATCTAAACCACAGCAGGGTGGAAACCAGAAGAGGAAGCAGCAGCAACAGAAGGGTAAGGATGGCCAGAAGAAGCCGAAAGGCGAGGTGACTTGCTACAATTGTCAGCAGAAGGGCCATTTCTCTAAGGATTGTAAGAATCCGAAGGCACCGATGAAGTGTCACAACTGTGACAAGCCGGGGCATTTCAGGAAGAATTGTCCGGAACCAAGGAAGGACAGGCAGATTGTGCAAGCCTATGCTTTAGGAGCTGTTCCGTCGTCTTCAAAAGCTCCTACTGCTGAAGAGAAAGGAAAGAGTGTGGTTGTTCAAGGTACTCTTTTCCTATGTGGTGTTCCAGTTAGAGTTCTGTTTGATACTGGAGCGTCGCATTCATTTGTTTGTAATGAACTAGTAGGCCGGTTGGGTTTGAAGCCGGATATTGTTGATAGGCCATTGGTTGTGACTAATCCAGTTGGGGGTTCGTCTTGTTTGTGTATGTTATGCCGTGGTCTAGTTGTGTCGAGTCATGGTTGCTCTTTTGTTTGTGATTGCTTTGTTCTGAACTTTGCGGGGTTCGGAATTATTTTGGGTATGGACTGGCTTAGGAAGTATGCGGCTAAGGTTGATTGTGAGAGGCTAGAGGTGACAGTCGAGAATGTGGAAGGGCGAAAGATTGTGATACGATGTAAGCATGAGGAAGGCGTCTTCATGAGCTTCATGTATTCGCTAGTTGTTCCACGGGATGGACTGTCTTTAGTGCCAATCGCAAATGGATTCGAGGATGTCTTTGACGAAGTCAAAGGGTTGCCGCCGCATAGAGAGATCGAGTTTCGTATAGATCTAGTTGAAGGAGCCAGACCTGTTGTGATGCCTCTTAGGCGGATGGCGCCTAGGGAACAGCAAGAGTTGAGGGTGCAAGTTGATGATCTTTTGCAGAAAGGATTCATTCGGCGTAGTGTGTCCGAGTGGGGTGCACCAGTTGTGTTTGCAACCAAGGCAGATGGATCGTTGAGATTGTGTGTGGATTATCGTGAGCTGAATAAGGTGACTAAGAAGAACAAGTATCCATTGCCGAGAATAGATGACTTGTTTGATCAGCTTCACGAGGCTAAGGTGTTTTCTCAAATGGATTTGGCAACGGGATTTCACCAGTTGAGAGTGGCTAAGGATAGTGTGCCGAAGACTGCTTTTAGGACACCATCCGGTTTCTTTGAGTGGCTGGTAATGCCGTTTGGATTGACTAACGCGCCAGCATATTTTGTGGATCTTATGAATAGAGTGTTCAGAGATCAGTTGAACAAGTTCGTACTTGTGTTCGTGGATGATATTCTGATTTATTCCAGAACGGAGGAAGAGCACAAGACGCACTTGCGTATTGTTTTGGAGATCTTACAGAAACATCAGCTGAAGGCTAAGTTTTCGAAGTGTCACTTCTGGAAGAGTGAAGTGAGGTTCTTAGGCCATGTGATTTCTGGAAATGGAATAGCGGTTGATCCCGCTAAGGTGGCAGCAATCCAGGATTGGGTTAGACCTAAGAATGCATCTGATGTGAGAAGTTTTCTTGGATTAGCAGGATATTATCGACGGTTTATCAAAGACTTCTCCAAGATAGCTGCACCGTTAACAGGATTGACGAAAAAGAACCAAGTGTTCAGTTGGGATGCTAAGTGTGAGCAAGCTTTCGGAATCCTGAAAGAGCGACTGACGAGTGCTCCTGTTTTGACTATTCCAAGTGGGAATGATGAGATGGTGGTTTACACCGATGCATGTGGTACTGGACTTGGAGCAGTGCTGATGCAGAAGGATAAAGTTGTTGCGTATGCCAGTCGACAACTGAAGCCGCATGAAAGGAATTACCCAACTCATGATTTGGAATTGGCGGCGATTGTATTTGCTCTGAAGATGTGGAGACATTACCTGTTGGGAGTTCGATTCGAGTTGTTTACGGATCACAAGTCGTTGAAGTATCTTTTCTCCCAAAAGGATTTGAATCTTCGGCAGCAACGTTGGCTAGAATTTTTGGCATCATATGATTTTGGAATAGCTTATACTCCGGGAAAAGGTAACGCAGTGGCAGATGCGTTAAGTCGAAGACATGCAGGATTGGGAGCCATGTTTTCTGAATGGAAGAGTCTCGAGTATTTAGCTGGATTTGACTTCAGGCCTAGATGTGAATTGGAACCTGAGATGTTGGCAAACTTATCGATAAGACCCACTCTTGTGGAAAGGATTGGCGAGGGCCAAAAGCGAGATGATAAGCTTGTCAAGATTATCCGTGGATTGGAATCTGGATTGGATCCAGAAAAGGATAAAGGATTCGAGGTCGATAGAGAAGGTTGGCTTCGGAAGCAAGGACGACTAGTTGTTCCCGATATAGATGAATTGAGGAGTGAAGTTCTGAAGGAGAGTCATCACTCGAAGCTGACAATTCATCCAGGAGGAAACAAGATGTATCGGGATATGAAGAGAACCTACTACTGGGAAGGCATGAAGAAGGATGTTGGAGATTTCATTTCCAAGTGTATGAATTGCCAGTTGGTTAAAGCCGAACAGAAGAAGCCAAGTGGATTGCTTCAGCCCTTAGAAGTTCCTACATGGAAGTGGGAACAAGTGTCGATGGATTTTATTGATGGATTGCCTAGAACCAGAACGGGAAATGAAGGAATTTGGGTCATTGTGGATCGTCTGACTAAGAGTGCACGATTCATTCCTGTTCGATCGACTAGAACGGCATCAAAGTTGGCTGAGTTGTATGTTAAGTGGATAGTTCGATTCCATGGTGTTCCGAAGAGTATAGTGAGCGATCGAGACCCATTGTTCACTAGTGGATTTTGGAAGAGCTTCCAGGAAGTCTTGGGAACCGAGTTGTGTTTGAGTACAGCTTATCACCCTCAGACAGATGGCCAGACTGAGAGAGTCAACCGAGTTTTGGAAGATCTCCTCAGAGCCTGTGTTTTAGATTTCGGAGGATCATGGGAAGATCACCTTCATTTGGTGGAGTTTGCGTACAACAACAGTTACCAGTCAAGTATTGGTATGGCACCGTATGAGGCGTTGTATGGAAGACCGTGTAACTCTCCGACATGTTGGTTGGAAACTGGAGAAAAGCTGATGCTTGGGCCAAAGATGATTCGGCAGACTTCAGATTGTATAGAGATCATTCGGCAACGAATGAAAGCAGCCCAAGATCGTCAGAAGAGTTATGCCGATAAGCGTCGAAAGGATTTGGAATTCGATGTAGGAGATATGGTTTTTGTGAAGATTTCTCCACTGAAGAATGTTATTCGATTTGGAAAGAAAGGAAAGTTGACTCCGAGATTTGTTGGACCATTCCCGATTATCGAGCGAATCGGAAAGCTCGCTTACAGATTGGAGTTACCAGAGAAGATGTCGAGTGTGCACAATGTTTTTCATGTATCATATCTACGGAAGTATGTGCACGACTCGAGTACGGTGATTTCTGCTGATAGCTGTGAAGACTTAGAAGTTGATCCAGTTGATAGAAGACCTCGTAAGCCGCTTCGTGTTGTTGAAACCGACACGAAACAGCTTAGGAGGAAGGTAGTTAAGTTGCTCAAGATACAATGGAGTGATGATGATAACGACTGTACGTGGGAAGTGGAAGAGAGGATGAAGGCAGCTCATCCTGAACTCTTCAAGGTATGGCCCTAAGGTGTCGTCTCATCTCGCGATATTGTAACTTGTTCTAAGTTTTAGAATTCTGTACGCTAAGTTAGAATTGGATGCATGGTTTGTTGATTGTTATGGATGGTAGGCGTACAGAATAGTTTTGATTGCTTGGAATTTCGGGGGCGAAATTTCTAAGGGGGAGAGAATGTAACGACCCGTATTTTTACGGATCGACATGTTCGTCAAAATCTGGAATTTTAGCACTTTCATGTCATTTCAGATTTTTTTAGGCAGATTTGTCTAAGTCCTAGGTCGTACGCGACCTAAGGGTTGTTGGCAACTTAGAGAAGGTCTGCGACTTAAGAAGAATGTTGTGAGCGACCTAAGTTTTGTTAAGTGTTAGGTCGGCTGGGAAAGTTAGCGACCTAGTAGTTGCCGAGTTAGCGACCTAGTAGTTGCCGAGTTAGCGACCTAGTAGTTGCCGAGTTAGCGACCTAGTAGTTGCCGAGTTAGCGACCTAGTAGTTGCCGAGTTAGCGACCTAGTAGTTGCCGAGTTAGCGACCTAGTAGTTGCCGAGTTAGCGACCTAGTAGTTGCCGAGTTAGCGACCTAGTAGTTGCCGAGTTAGCGACCTAGTAGTTGCCGAGTTAGCGACCTAGTAGTTGCCGAGTTAGCGACCTAGTGGTTCTGAGTTAGCGACCTAGTGGTTCTGAGTTAGCGACCTAGTGGTTCCGTGTTGGCGACCTAAGGAGTTAACAAGTTGGCGACCTAAGGAGTTAACAAGTTGGCGACCTTAGGAGTTAGGCTAAGTGTTAGGTCGTGTGTTGTTTTAGGTCGACTTGTGTTAGGTCGCAACCCAACTGAGTCTTAGGTAGTTAGGTCGTTAGGTTGTTAGGTCGCTGGGTTTCCTAAGTGTTAGGTCGCAAAGGAGTTAAGTCGTACATCTGTTAGGTCGCGTAGATTGCTAAGTTGTTAGGTCGCTAGGATAGTTTGTGTTAGGTCGCGTAGATCTATCTGTTAGGTCGGAGAAGCTTAGGTCGGAGAGTCTTAGGTCGGAAACGACCTAGGGAGATAGCCGTGTTAAGCGACTTAAGGAAATTTCTGCTATAAATAGGAGGGGTTGTTCTCACTTTTTGGGATCCGGATTTTGAAGCAACGAAGTGCTGCCATTTTGAGAGCTCGACTTCTACACTTCTTCACTTCTTTTCTCCACTCTAATCTAGTGCTTCCATCCATCCAAATCGAAGATCAAGATTGAAGATTCAAGAGCTTAGGTTGAAGATCTTCATCTTTTCAAGAGAGATTTCTTCATTTGAAGCGGATTTGTGGTAGATCTAGCTTCATCCTTCGCTGTCCAGATCTGGAGTGTGTTGATTTGAGGTTGTTTAGGTGATTTGGTGAGTGGTGATTATCTCTCACACGGATCCAAAGGAGTATATCGGATTGTTGGCCCGATTTGGTGTTAAAATAGTGATTTCCATGCATTTTCTTCATCCTATGTGTAGATCCATGTAGATCCATTGATCATGATGATGTTGCATCCATTTTATCATATGTTAACCTATGCAAGTTCATTCATCAAGTTTGTAGAGACATAATCCATGTTTTCATGCTTATTGGACTTTCAACTCTTTAATTACGAAAATGCCATTATTGTTATAATTGTCTACTTAGATCATTTTTGAATGCTTGATTGTTTGGATTGATGTTTGATTTGATTGATTGTTATGAACTAGATGATTGATGATTAGATTTAGATCGAAGATGATTCAAAAGCTAAGGGAAAGGCTCTTGAATTGGGAAAGCTGCTCGTGGCATATGTAGCGGGATGATGAAGCTCTTATGCATAGATTTGATGATGTGATGATGAGATGAGGCTTTGCAAGGATGTAATGAAGCAAGGCAATCATGTGATGAAGACTTGGTCTAATCCAGACGGGATCATTCCAAGCATGTTGATAACTCGGTGATATGATTCGAGTTGAAGATAATGAATGGATATGAGAATAGTCGTCGAGGAGGATGACTAGGAGGCTTGGATAGCATCGTTGTTGAAGGTTCTAGCATGCTCTAAGCAAGGGTACGTTTGGGCAGATTCGATAGTCCCAACGGCCAACTGTTGATGGTCGAGTACTCTGGGCAGATTCGATAGTCCTAGGCACGGGCTGCGACGACGTGCGGGAGTTATGTCTAGAACCGGGGTTTCCATTAGCCCTTGACGGACGGCTGAAAGAATGTGCCGGTCATTCAATTAACGGTGATATCGAGGCAATGATAACAGTGATAGCCAGAGTCATGGATGTTTGGTTGTATCGTCATTCGGACTCAAGAGCGGTATTTTCTGGGTGCTTATCTGATTTAGGCCTTGGTACTTGGAAAACATCGCCCTTGACTCGAGTGATAGTAGCTTTACTTTAAATTGTATGCTCTGCTATGTTTGCTTCTGTTTAGTGTGTGTCTGGGGGCTATCACTGTAGAATGAGGTTGGAGTGGGAGGGTTGTATTCCTATTCCTTTTCCTTTATGCTCTTTTGGTATGTTGTTAGTTAATTTACTGCTCACTAAGACTGTTGTCTGACTCAAGGCTTTATGTTTTTAATTCTTATTGCCTTGGGCTGTTCGTCCATTTTGGGACGGGCAGACTAGGTAGCAGGTGACAGGTGCTGTTCTCTTCTCACGATGCTGATATCGAAGACGAGCTTGAGGGTTGCATATTATCTTCTTATATGTACTGGATATTCCGCTGTTTTGTATTCTCTGAGAGATTTGTAGTGAGGCTGGATGTATTGACTATATGAATGCTTGTATTCAACTATTATGGAGTTTTATAAGATGTCATTTTGTTCTGTAAAGCTTCACTATACATATGTTCTATTGTATTTTGTCCATGCGCTGTGAGTAATACGATAGATTCTGTTGTTTTAATATTACCTTGACAATCGTCCATGGTCGCCTGGCACACTTTACAGCGCACTATCTTTAGATTCGGTACAGGGATCATTGGCGGTCGTCACAATGTTAGTAAAATCCAATGTTAATGAATCAATTGTGATTAAATTGAAAACAAATTCAGTGAATATTAATGAGAAGTGAATTTATATTGATTTTGTTATGGATTGGCTAGATAGATATGGTTTATTGGATGATAGTTGTTTGATGGTTGGATTTGTTGCTTTTGTTGCATTTTCTATATTGGCATATATAGTTGTTGTATTGGTATATGTTGTATATTGATATTACTTTCATATATACATGTTTCTCATTTGTTTATTGAGTGTATAGTAGGTGCAGATGGCGCTTGCTTTGCATTTGGAGCTCGATTTCGCGCTATATTAGCTGTATATGCTCGCTGATAATATATAAGGTACATATCTCGGATTACATATCGTACTTTTATACTTTTTTCCCTTCGGGATGCCTCATCCTCGAAGATGAGATGTATATTTGTGATATATATATATATATATGCTGTGATCCTACTACGATCGAACCGCACAAGGGAGACGCTGGCGATTTTTTTTTTGAAAATTGAAGGCGTTAGAATTTTTTTGAGAAATTGGAAAATTTTTGAAAACTAGATTTTGATATTTAGTTAAAGTTAAACGGTATTAGTTGGTTTTGAAAAGATAAATACATATGGATTTGAAAACTCGGTAAAGTTTTTATGAGAATTTTAACTAAATGATTTTGGAGAAAGTTAAAATGTTTAAAGGAATTTGATTTTATAGTATAAACGATTTGTTTTTGAAAAATTAATGGATTTTGTAACTTTTTCTTACTTGGTAATTTCGAGGACGAAATTATTTTAAGTAGGGGAGAATGTAACGACCCAGAATTTTTGTCATTTGAAATTAGTATATTTAATTGATTTTAAATATTCACAAGTAAATTTTATAAGCTGGATAAATTATATTTGAAATATTTGGATTTAATTGGATAATCAAATGATTAATTTAATATTTGAAATCGTGTAAATAATTGGAATTTGAATTAAATATGAATAAAAATGATTTATAAAGTTGAATTAAATCATATTGGAGTTAGAATGATGTTAGAGAACTTTTGAAATTGAATTAAAAGTTAATTTTTAAAAATTGAATATTTTAATATTTAATTGACGAGTGAAAATGACCATTTTTCAAACAGTCTTGGATTTCGACGAAACGAGTTTCATTGGATCCGTAATGTTAAATTATTGTAGGATTTCAAATTTTGTGTCAATCGGATTTAAGGATTGTCCGGGACCAAGCTAAAACGCGTAGAAATCTGTTTAAGTGAATTTTAAATTTAAATATTCGATTCGAAAACCTATCTTTCAAATACGATCGAATTGGCTCCCGATATATATTCCATTACGTTCGGAATAGGGGTAAAATATTATAAACGCCAGGCGGCACGTTTCATTTCGAGTTCGAAAATTTTTCGGATGAATAGTGTCGATAATTTTTATATAAAAGGACCTCAACATCTCCAATTTTCATCAAACCATAGAGGATTAGGGCTGGCCGCCATTTCTACTATGATGGCCAGAAATTCGTTTCTTTTCCCATTCGATTTCTTCAAATCCATCCATCCATACGAAAAACTTTCAACATGAAAAATATAGAGCTCGTCGAGATCTATCGATCCAACGGTTGTGATCGAATTCGAGTGCATGGATCATCGGAAAATCGAGCTGGAATGACCCGTTCGTGCACAATTTCCAACGCATAGGGTCGATCGAGCTCCTCGATACTTGAGCTGAGAGTAGAGCACGCGTAGGGCGTTCAAACGGCGGCCTCTGATCACCTTCAAGTTGCTCGTGTGATGCGCAATAATTCAACTAAGAACGGAGGCCATGGGTTTTAATCACATACGTGATTTTCACGATGGAAGAAGAAAAGGAAATAGCAGCCCTGATTGAAGAAAGCAAATCGAACGGCTCTGATAGGTTGAGGTTATAAAAATATAAAATAAAATGTGAAATTATATTCTTTTAAATTCGTGTGATCTTTAAAATACCATAACTTTGTCATACGAGGTCCGTTTTTGACGAAACGAATTGAATCGGGTTTGTATTGACGAGCACTACATTTTAGGGCTTGTTTGGAGTTGATTGGAGCTAGTGTAAATTTTGGGTAAAATTAAACGCTCGTTTAATTTTATTCGGAATAGAACACTACAACTGCTATTGGAAGCAATGTGAGTACAACTCACTCTTTCTGACTCGCTGATATTTTTATATAAGTGAGAAATAATTTATTTTATGATGATTGATGATTGTTTGGATGATATATGATATATTGATTGGTATTTGGATATATTCCTGCCTAGTGGAGCAGATGACCCTATACGTTCCCGTGTATGAGCGGATGACCCTTTGTACGTGCGTCTGCCTTGAAGCGGACATTGTACATATATTTCTAATATGTATATTTGTTGCAGGTGACAGGTTGGAGGGATTCAACTGGATTCCTCACCGGTATTGATTTATTTACAGATATTGTGATATATGCTATATTCATCTGATATATGATGTTTTGGTTGATGTGATTGATGTATTTGGTGCTGTCGCATCATTGGGCCTATATTTTGGAATTTAAAAATGTTAAAGTGATGGTTTCCAAATTTAAAAGGATTTTAAAAGTGATTTAGGAAATAAACGTTTTGTTGAATTTTAAATTGTTAAGGAATTGACTTATTTTAAATAAAGGAAAGAGATAATTTTTATGTTATAAAAATGATGATTTTTGTGAAATAATACTTAAGTATGATTTTTGGAGTTATATAAGTTTTAATAACAATTTGGAAATTATTAAAAAAATAAGTTTATTTAAAGTGAGATTTTGAATTATTATAAATGGTTTTATATACAAGATTTATAAAATTGAATTTTTATAAATCAAAGTGATGGAATTTTAAAGGAGTTTGATAAGTGTTAAAATAAAGAAAATAAGATTTATATAATTGGTGAAGTTATAAACTGAATGGATTTTATAAATAAATGATTTATATGCAATTAACTTATAAATTAGATTTTTGAATGTAAATGAGATGTAAATGAATTTTGTTAATAAAGGAATTTTATATGTGGAAGTTTTATAAAATATAAATGGGATTTATAAACATTATTTTATAAATCTAAAATCAATCGAATTTGATAAGTTAAATGTAGAAGTTTATTTAAAGGATTTACATTCACGATTTTGGACAGTGAATTATCTTTTAAATTTAATGTTGAAATAGTAATGAATTTGGTTAGAGAATTAAATCCACGATTTTGGACAGTGGATTATCCTTTAATAAATGTGCAGAAATATTGGATTTGGAAAATGAATTTTATTCACGATTTTGGACAGTGAATAATATATTTGAGTTAAATAAATGTTTTATAAGTGATATTGTAAAATGGATTTGTATGATTTTAAAGATGTTTTAAAATGTGTTGAGTATCAAAACCATAGATTTCAACATTCATTGTTGAAATAGACGTTTTCGAGAAATAAGGAAATGATGGACTATAACACCGTTGTTATAGTTAATGATTTTCAAAAGGAAATGTTTTTGTATAGTATTGGAATTTATATATCTATCTTATTTTCGAATCCCTATACTGTTGATTTTGGGTTGTCGTAACGTTGTTTTACGCAACATTCGTTTTAACCCAAATAAAAGATATTAAAGAGAACGTTTTCCTTATAGAATGAAATATATATATATACTTAATCATAATTTAAGTATATGGAATATTTTCCAAGTGTTGAAAATAAATTGATTTGTGAATTACTTATTATTAAATAAGTATATGGAAATGTTTTCCAATATTGAAATGGTTTTGAGAATATATCTTTTTAAAGATAATTTGAAGTGAATATTTGGAAAATGATTTAATTAATAAAATATTAAATTAAAAGGGCCTAGTGATTGTATATGGTGCTAAATATTTGTTTGTTTGCTTTGATAGTTAAATAACCGACTATCAAGTATTGGCCATATTTTAGTTCCTCGACTTGATGTGGGAACTATTTAGTCGTACACTTTGTACGTAGCCTTCTGTGTAGGCTTGATTATCGTTTGTGTTAAGGATGTTGATTCGTATAGTGTGGAGTATTACTCCAATCTATCGAGCTTCCTTCTTGACCCGAAGGATAGGAAGTTGAAAGTTGGAGATGTGATAAGTCTATGAGACTTAGTTTCCGTGTGAAGTTGAGAAACGCTTTTGCGTTGTTGGTGCGGAGAGACCGGGATCAGATTTATCTGAAAACCACTTCGGACCAACGTATATGCGACGATTGTGCAGGTTGCTTGTGATGATATTGATATTTTTGGAGATTCATAGTGGGGGACTGCTTGTTGATCGTTTGGGGTTAAAATCCCAATATACATCTTGTGGCAGTAGTCTCTTTAGTATGAAATTTCCAATGCAAGGACTATTCGCTACTAATCCTAGGGATTTCCCGATAGGATGTGGTAGGAAAGTACCTTCGGTTTGACTTGCTCCTGGACAACTTGTATGGATGTTTGTCTGACATTGCATTTCTAACGATTACGAACATTGGTTTTTACAAACATACATCAGTGGTGGCGGAAAGGCAACTTCTCTTAGCTTAGCACCCTCCATGAGACGTATGAGCTAAAGGGTTTTATTTTTGTGGAAGGCAATTAGTAGTCAACGGAAATGGCCATGTAGCATTCAAAGTGATGTGATTGTGATATGTGAAAGGTAATCGTTACCTCAAGCCTCATCAACCAGAAATGACCAAAACAAAGTTAGATGCGGCAAGGCTATGTGGGTCGCTCCCATTAAGGTATGATCATCCTCTTCTACATATATCTTTACACGCTATGACGTCGTGTATCTGATTATTGTGGTATGTATGCTAGAGGGCCCTCGGTAAAGGTCGGTAACGACCGGAGGATGACATATTCGGTACCATCTAGTTATAGAGGTGGGCAGGTCTTGTGTTGGTAGAGGGCAGATGTTCTATGCCTCGGGACATCCATCTAGAGGTGTACCCCTTCAGAAGGTAGTCCTTTCACATGGTCATTTGTATGGAAATCCAAACCCCACTACGAGCTGCGATTTTGTTTGTAAAGGTGTAATGAATAGCCTCGAAATGCTATATGGATAACCATTTCAACTATGATTGATATTATTTGTATATACTAGACACTAGTATAATATAAGAGGATTTGATATGAAAGAAATGTTTTAGTTATTGTAAGGCAAAAACATGTCCGTGTTTATGTGGGGGCATGTCTTACGAGATACTTTTGTTTTGATGAAGGAAAAGTTTAGGTAATCTAATAAATTCAGTTGAGTGTGTTTCTCACGCTGGTTTACCAGACTGATCTGGGCGTTCTTCCCTTTCAATGCTCGGGTCAGACCGAGTATATTTACAGGTTCAGATTGGTGCTTTTGGAGCTTCAGCAGGAGAGCTGGAGATCTTTATTTCATATACGCGTATCTGTGTTTATTATCCGCTGTGCTTAGTTATTGTTTATTATCAGCATTTGTGAGGACGGGTTATTATAACTGTCCAGGCTGATAACTATTGATTGATTGTTGACTCTGATTAATGTATGTATATACTGTTTCTATTTTGTAAAGATCATTGATATGATATTATATGTTTTCCGCTGCGATGTGAGATTCTGCATTGTTCTGTTTAGTTCTATCTTCTATCTTTCTTCTCTTCTCTTCTTCTCTCTTCTTTTCTTTCTCCTGACTTTCCGTCAATCTGTGCTTTTTGGGTCGGACATGTGTGGTTTATTGTCGATTCAAAGGGTATGGATTTGCTGGTCGTCACAGTTGTAGCTGATGCTTTGAGTCGGAAGAAGGCGATGTTATATCAACTTGTTGTTTCTTCTCCTCTTATGGATCGTATTATTATTAAGCAAGATGAGGATGAGATGTTTAGGCTTATTAAGGAAAATGTTTGTAACGACCCGTATTTTTAACACTTTAAAAATACGAATTAAAATGAAAATTTTGGATAAAAATCCGAAGGAAATAAAATTTTGTGTTGTTAAATGTGAATTACAAGTTAAAATACAAAACTGAATTCTGAAATAACTTATTTGTAAATTAAATATGGATGTTAACTTGTAGTGAATGTAAATAATGAATTGAATTTGATTGTAAACCAAATATGTTATGATTGTAAATAAAGAATAAATAAAATGGTAGATTTAATAATGGAAGTTATGTTATTGAAACTAATATAAATAAATGTAACTTAATATTACAGTTGATTGAAAGCAGATAATAACTGAAACTGTAATTTGATAAAGATGTTAACTTGTAATTGAACGTAAGTAAAAGATTTAAATTTGAATGTAACAAGTAATTGAATTGAATTTGATTGTAAACAACGAAATAAATATAATGTTACATTTAATATTGAAGTTATAATATGGAAATCAACGTAAATGAATGTAATTTAATATTACTGTGAATTTAAATAAGATTATAGCTGAAGAAAATGAAAGTAAATGAATTATAAACTATTGATAATAATGTATAAGTAAATGGTTGATTCAATAATGAAAGTGTAAATCGAAATAAAAGAATTCATTTGGAATTAAATAACTTGAATTTGAATTATAATATAATTGAACGCTGAATCTAATATAATCTTTTATATTGGATTTATAATGGAAAATTGCATTGTAAAAGATTGTTAATTACTATGAAATTAAAAATGGAATTTGTGAACAATTGAAATTTGATTTAAAAGTTAATAATTTAAAATTGGGAATTTTATATTGAAATTAAACAGTCGAATAATTTATTTTTCGAATATTGGATTTAATTAGACAATTAAATCGATAATTTAATAAGTTAAATTTCAGAAATAATTGAAAATCGAGTTGAATATGATTGAAAATGATTTGTAAAATTTTATCTTATCATATTGGAGTTATAGTAATGTTATAGAACTTTTAAAATTGAATTTAAAGTTAATTTGTGAGAATTGAATATTTTAATATTTAATTATCGATTGAAAAATAGCCATTTTTCTAACAGTCTCAAAATGGAACGAAACTAGTTCAATTGGATCCGTAATAGTTTGTTATTGCCGGATTTCAATTTTCGTAGCAATCGGAGTTATCGTTTGACCGTGGCAGCTCGAAACGCATCGAATTGTTTTAATATTAATTCGGCGAGAGAAAATAGTCATTTTTCAAAAAATCTAGGATTTCGACGAAACTAGTTTCATCGGATCCGTAATGTCATATTATTGTAGGGTTTCAAGTTTCGTAACGATCGGACTTGTCGTTTGATCGTACGAACGCGAAACGCCTTGAAATCAATTTAATTGAAATCAATTTTTGAAATCAATTTGAGAATTTCTTTTTCAACATAACTTCTTCATAAAATGGAATTTGGACGTGAAACTTTTTCCATCGCACTCAGAATATTTTAAAACACCTATTTCGATATATGGGTATACTTAATTTCGTTCCGGGGTCAGAACGGGCTTTTCGGGCCATAGTTTGTTCCGCACGTTCATCTATCCAGTCTATCTACTCTATCTCTAACATACCTATATAAACACAGTTATAAACCCTAGCCTCCCTAATCTTCATTTGTCTGTACGTACAATTCATCTTTTTCTTAGCTTCTCATTCCAATAGCAGACAAAACCTAATTCCAAAATCTAAAAAAAAAAAATCGAGATTTACGCGCTTCGGGTCGCGCTTGGGGTTTCAGGGGGGAAAACCCTGGAGCTACTTCGAGTCGGGAAGAAAACTACTCGGGTCATCGGGTCGTTTTCGCAAAAACTCCAAGCAGGCATCGGGTATTTGAGGCGGCGGACCGGGTTGAACTCGATGTCGACTCAGCACCAGAATTTTCCAATCTTCAAATTTTCATAACTTTTGCATACGGACATGGATTTGGGCGAGGTTTCTTTTGTTAGGATCTTATCGAAATTCCGGACACTTTGACGCTGGTTTGGATGGATTTGGAGACTGTCAAATTTTGGGTTTAAATTGAATTTAAATTCAAAAGGTGAGTGTTTTATAACGCTCACAATGTACTGAATATTTTTTGGTAGTTAAATTTGACATTATGAAGTGATATGAATTTATTTGTCGTTGTTTGATAAAAATTTAATTGTCATACAGATTGTCGTGTGAATTCACCGTTGAAAATTTAAATTGACAGTGAATTGAAATTAGGATTTAATTGAAATCAAATTTCCCGATATTGATAACTATGAAATTGCCGTGAATTGTATTGACTATTGGATGATTTATTTCGATGGATGCTATTGGTTGATATTTAAATGTTTGGATGTTTATTTGCTTATATATATCCTGTTATACATGCACATGACACTGTGATTGGTTTAAGTAATATATATTCATCCCTGACATTTAATTGAAATAACTAACCACTTGGCCATTGGTTAGAGAATTATATACGGACACCGGGTTGGTTAAATTAAATGATTTTAAAGTTGTTTTGAAATTATTTAAATGAATTGATTTTAAGAATAAAAATCCAATTTATGGAAATTGAATTATTTTGAATTGAAGCTCGAGATGTTGGAATTTAAACTTGGTAAATGAAATTGTTTAATTATTAGAAGTTTAGATTTTTTTAATTTTTTTTTAAATACGGCGTAAATTTTCGAAAGTTGATTTGTTTTAAAGATTGGACTTTTAATCGAACTCTGAATATTTCTAAGAAAATTTATATGAAATGATATTTCAAGTTTGAGTTTGGAATTGAAAATTTATTTGAAATTGAGATTTAATTAATTTGGAATTTAATTGAAATTCAAAGAAATTTGTGAATTGGACTAAATTGAAACTATTGAATTAAATTTGAAGATAAAATTGATTTGAATAGGATTTGGACTGAAATTGATTTGGAAGTTAATACTTAAATGAATTCTTGAAATCCGAATGTTAATCTAAGTTTATTGAATTGGAATTGTTCCAGAAATTAAGTAAACTACTTAATACGGATGTTAATTTGAAGTATATTCTAATTTGAATACGAAATGGTTTTAAAGCAAATCTAATATTCTTATATAAATATATGAGCTGTTTTCAAATGTGAAATATTTAAAGTTTTGTAATATATTGAAAGTGAAATTGTTTATTTTGTGGTTCAAATATGTATTTGAACTTGATAAATTGAAATGGTTTTTGAGAAGCTGAATCGATTTTGAAATTGAAATGAGATATTGAGGCGAAAAATGATTTTGAAATGAAATCGTATATTTTGAGTAGATATGATGATTTTGAAATGGCTTTGATTTTGAAACGGATATGATATTTTTGATAATCAATTATGAATTGATTTTGAAAATGTAAAAGAGCCATCGGTGTAATAATACGTAGTTATTAAAGAGACCGGGATCGGATATGGACATACTCTCTGTCGATACCGAAAACCACTTTAATAACTATTATACGCGGAGTGTTCATCCAGAATGAAGTGGATGGTTCGGTGAACGCGTTGACTGAAGAAAGAGAACGATATTGGATGACCCCTGACATGATTAAAACAGGAGCCACGTCGGGCCATTGAGGATCGCTATCTCTAGCGGACACACTTCTTCGATACCTTATCTATTACTTATGTGATTCGATTTGGGTGCACCTCTCGATTATGGGAGTGTTGTTTCGCGGTGTTGGGGTAGTAGCTGCTATGCCAAACATCAGTCCGGATCAGGCAACTACTAGTATCCTAGTTGGTATCGCCTCATGTACCTTGTCATACTGATTATCCTATTCGCGACCACTACGTTTTGTTTTGTACCTTTAGTATATGGATTGCCCTCTGGTGACTTCCGGTTTTGGGGAAACTACGGTCTTGTATATGCTCTTTGGAATATAAACTGTGTTAAGGGTGGAATGGGCCATGGCTTAACGCTATTTTAATACTTTTACTTTAATGTAGACATATTATAATAGCGTATTGTACTACATATTAGATAGTTTAACGGATCCTTGAGAGATGGAAAATCCCGTAACATCTCTTAAGTTATTGCACTCACGTTGACACTGGATAGGAGATGTCAAACCCCGTAAACATCTCTGACGCCATCACACTCATATTTCTTATTCGATTTGACTTACATGTGATATTTTAGTCCTGACTCGAGTGTTTTGTCTTTTCATTACGCTCGGGTCAGCTTGAGCATTTCAGATAAGGTTGAAGATCTATTTTGGAGGACGAAGACAGAGTTTGGTATTACATCATTTGTATTCTACTACCATATTATTTTTCTGCTGCATTATTGTATTATCTCTGATATGTATGTAACTCTGATTTATGATGTATAATAATAATCAAATTTATTTATTTAATAGCTTTATGAACTGTTATTTTATTATTATATCTTGTTCCTTCCACTGCGAGATTCTGAGTTTGTTTCTGTTCTTTCTTTTCTTTTCTTTTCTTATTTACCCCAATAACTATCCGTATTTCGGGTTGTTTGAGTCGGCATGTGTGTATGTTTTGTCGACTTGAACGGTCAAAAATGCAGGTTGTTATAGTTGGTATCAGAGCTTTGGTTTAGATTTCTTTGGCTCTAGTGGTGAATAACTCATTGAAATAGGGTTAAACCTTATGAATGAGTTCGAGTGTATATGAGAGAGCATATTTGTAATTTTGATATAAAAATGATTTTATATTGTGTTAAATTGTTCCATTGAGTATTTATGAATTCTCGTTGGTACTTGGGACGCCAAGGCATCGATAGGAATTTCTAAACACTCGAATAGGACAGATTGACATAATATTGTTTTGGACTATATTTTTATATAAAAGAACTATCTTGAAAATTTATAAATTTTGATTGTATTGGTTGTTAGGAGATGATAATATTAGATTATCATCGTTTATTGTTGATTAGTCAATATTTCTAACTATTGACTATTGGACGATTTTAAGAAATGAAACTTGTAAATATGATTGACAATGAATATAAATGGTAAATAAAATAAAATAAAAATGAATTTAAATTAAGATGGAGAATTTAAATTCCGGTGTTTTGAAAATTTATTAACAAAAATTTGAAATGTATAATACAAGTATTATATGATAGTATATTCGATTAGAAATTGTTTTCAAAGGATTTTCAAATGAAGTAAGTGTTATACTCCCCACTTGACACTAGAGAATGATTTCGGTGATGAGTGCACGCATCATCGACGTTTATTTTCGAGAGTCTAAGTGGGGGAGATCACTTAATAGTTTTTCTAAACCCTGTTTTGATTAAAAAAATTGAATTTTATTTTGTATTCTCTATAGTATGACTTGATACACATTAATATAAGTATATATTATTTCAAACTTGATTTGAAATGAAACCGGAGATGAAATTCTTAAGTTCTTTAATATTTAATGACTTTAAACTATTGAGATAAACAAATACTTGAATCATTACAGAACTTCTAAATTGTGAAATGAGAAATGAACCTAAGAGCTAAGTGAAAATATCAATTGAAGTAGAAATCCTTAGAATTAGGAAATTATGAATTTATAATAAAATTGAAACTATAAAACTCGCATAGTATTAAATTTCATTCTATAGCATAAATATAACTTACCAAAATATTTAAGAAGTTCAAAAATGTTATATGAATTGTTAATTGGATAATATACAAGTTTAGGTTTGAATAATGAAATATGCATTTAATTAATGGTTTGCAAATATAAATAAAATTATTAGTAAATAATTGGAATTTAAAGTAACATTTAAAGGTGATTCACCATTTTGTTAATATAAAATGGAAATACTATATGTGAATGTAAATGTGAAATTAAATTATAGTGAAATTTAAGTAATGACTTAAGAATTAATTAATTGAAAATTCAACTTTGAATGAAAAGAGGTTGTATGTTGTTTAACTACATTCTATTTGCATAACAAAAACTTACCAAATACTTAAAAAGTTTAAAATGCTTATAAGGATAAGTAGAGGAATAATATACCAGTGTGAGAGTGAATAATAAAATGTGAAGATTTATTGATAGTTGTAAATATAAAAGAAATTTAAGATGTAAAATGAATGATATATACAAGTGAATGAATAAAATTTAAAATTAATGAAATATAAAATTTGTAAATGGAAACTAATTAAAGTTGAATATAACTAAATTTCAATAAACTTGGAAGTGTATGAAATAAAAAAAATTTACTTGGAAATGTATAATTGATTTAGTGTAGATTCTGGATGGATGGTAATGTTTGATATGCATTGGTTGTTTGATGGATGGTAATTGATTTAGTAGAATTCATTAGTGTTAATGGAATTGAATAAACGGAATAAAATTTTAAAATAATTAAATTCAAATTTGAAGCAAAGTGAAATTAAATATAATTGAATCCAATTTAAATTGAAGCAAATTGACTTGAATTTAAAATGTGAATGAAACAAACTTGAATAGATCGGAAACAAATTGAATGTAAACGTATTTCATGGATAAATAAGAAAATAAACGACTTTGTGTTTATGATTGTTTCTTTAGAAAATTTAAAGTTTGATGGTTTGTACTTTGAAATAATAAAAGCAAAATTTTGGGAAAAAATCCAAAATTGTCCAATATATGCTGAAACGAAAACAACCATAACTTTTAAATGGCTGGACGAAGTTCAACGATATTAGACTTTTCGGAAATCTTAGAAACTGTAGCTCGACTTTTGTTTAGACTGTATTGAGAAATTCCTTCATTTACTTAGTTAAAAATTTGAATCTTCTCGCTGGCCTGTGTAAAAGGGAAGCAAAATCAGTAGCATATACTCTTAGTATTTTTGCCATAACGTTTTACAAGTTTATCGGATTTTGATGATCTTGCACTTTCTGGAAAGCTTAGAACTTAAGCTAAAACTTTTGTTTTAAGCATTTGGTGTTTTGCTGTAACGACCCAGAATTTTTGATAATTAAAATTCGAATATTTAATTAATTTTAAATATTTATAAATGGAATTTAGAAGTCGAATGATTTATTATTCGAATATTGGATTTAATTTGATAATTAAATCGATAAATTAAATAGTGAAATTCCAGAGATAATAAAAAATCGAGTTAAATATGATTGAAAATGATTTTGGAAAATTTTATTTAATCATACTAGAGTTATAGAAATATTTTAGAACTCTTAAAATTGAATTTGGAGTTAATCTGTGAAAATTGAATATTTTAATATTTAATTATCGACTGTAAAAATAGCCAATTTTCGAACAGTCTCAGAATTTGACGAGACCAGTTCCATTGGATCCGTAATAGTTAGTTATTATCGGATCTCAATTTTCGTAGCAATCGAAGTTATCGTTTGACCATGGCAGCTCGAAACGCATCGATATCATTTTAATTTTAAATCGTCGAGTTAAAATAGTCATTTTTCAAACGGTCTCGGATTTCGACGAAACCAGTTTCATCGGATCCGTAATGTGATATTATTGTAAGATTTCAAATTTCGTAATTTTTTGGATTTACCGTTTGTCCGGGGCAAGCCAAAACGCCTCGAAATCAATTTAAATCGGTTTAATTTAAATTGATCGTTTATTGTCATATCTCACACAGACGATCGAATTAGCTTTCGAAACCTGTTCCATTGTGTCCGGAACGCGGGTTAAACCCCAGAAATGCCAGTTACAGCGCGTAGATTGGATTTTGGGAAAACCGGAATGAATAGTGTCGTTTTATTCTTTATAAATACCCCCTTGTTATCACAAAGTAAGACAACAAAAATTAGGGTTTCATCACGTCGCAGCCGCCTCCATTGAATGAACGGCCAGAGAACAATATTCTTCCTCCTCAAAAAGCTCTCGATCCAAGCATCGATTAAAGAAATGTTCAACATGGGAGTTGTAGAGGGCAGTGAGATTGTTAAGTTCAACGGTGGAGATGGCGTTTGGGGTGATGGATTCGTCGTAATCGACTGAGGAACGGTGCGCGTTCGAACGCGTTTTTGCACGCGTGGGGACCACCGAGATGGCGCGCGTTCTGGCCGTGGGTGGCATTCGCGGAGGCGGTTCCTGTGGTGGTAGTTTGATGGGGTGAAGATCGTCGGAGAGGGGTGGCGTGTTAGGGTTAAGTGGCGGCTTCGTGGGTTTCTCGTTCGTGAATTCGAACCTGGGAGTTGCGTGGGGGGAAGAAAGAAAGGGGGAGTGGCCTTGATTTTCTCAAGCAAAGGCAACGGCCCAGATTGAATAGGGGTAAAATTATAAAGGAAATTGTAAATATAATTATAATTTAATTTGTGTAAACTTTAAAATATCGTATCTCTTTTGTACGAGATCGAAATTTCGCGAAACCAGTTGCGTTGGAATCGTATGGTCGAGCACTTCGCTATGGAACTGAATTGGAGCCATTTGGAGCTAGTGTGAATTTCGGGTGAAATTAAACGGCTGTTTAATTTATTCGAAATAAAAGCTGGAACGGAATTAAAATCACGGTGAGATCTTCTCACTCAAATTGAATGTGGAATTTTTGCAGTTGTTATTGATTGTGTTGATTGCTATTGAATGTGCTATTAGATATGATAGGATATATCTATATATAGCAATATATACATATTGGCATATGTATATATTGGATTGATGATTTCCCGCCTCGTATAGCGGATGAGACCCTATTGCGCCGTTAGTAAGCGGATTTTTATAAAACCTATATACCGCGATAATTCCGTACTGGAGCGGAATTGGTATTGTGCTAACATCTGTGGATGCAGGGAAACAGGTTGGAGGGATCCGACTGGATTCCTCACCGTATTGATTATTTACAGATATTTTGATATATTCTGTTATCATATGATGATATATGATATTTGACTGTTGTGATGGACTGATTGGTGTTGTTGCATCATCGGATTTAGTTTTGAAATGTAAAAATAGCGACTTTTACTTTAAAAGGGTTTTTAAAGTGATTTTTGAGAATATACGTTTTATGGAATTTTTGAATCGATTTATAAACGTAAAATTTTAAAGTTATAAAAAGTTATAATTTTTAGTGAAATATAACCGAAGTGTTGTTTTTGAAACAAAAGTTGATTTATTTATAAAATGGTTTAAGTTGGGATTTTTGAATAACTATAAACGATTTGTATAGAAAGATTTATAAAATTGATATTTTATAAATCAAAATATTGGACTTATAAAACGAATTTTATAAGTGTAAAAAATGAAATATTATGGAATCCGTAAGTGAATGAAATTTATAGATTTATAAATTGTGAAGTTGTAAAATGGATGAAACTGTAGAATAAAAGATTTATAAGAGATTAACTTATAAATTGGATTTTTACCTTTAGATGGAATATTTATCGAATTATTAAAAAGAAGATTTGTAAGTTGAAGTTGTTATTAAAAACAGAAATAGAATTTATAAACGTTGTTTTATAAATTCGAGATCAATTGGATTTGATAAATTAAATATAGAAGATTATTAAAGGAGATATATTCGCGATTTTTGATAGCGAATTATTATTGAAATAAAATGTGTAGAAAATAGTGAAATGTAATTAGTAAAGTGTATTCACGATTTTGGACAGTGAATATATTGTTAAGTAAAATGGATAGTTTTGGAAAAGCAATATTGTAAAATGAAGTTAATTGTTTTAAAAGATGTTTTAAAACGTGTGAACTATCGAAATCATAGATTTCAACATTTATTGTTGAAATAGACGTTTTCGAGGAATAAGGAAATGGTGGACTATAACACTGTTGTTATAGTAAATGATTTCCGAAAGGAAATATTTTTATGTAGTATTGGGATTTATATATCTATCTAAATTCGAATCCCTATACTAGTGATTTTGAGTCGTTGTAACGATGTTTTACGTAACATTCGTTTTGACTCAAATAAATGTGTTTAAAGAGAATGATTTCCTTAAAAAATGAATTTATACTTAATTTTGATTTGAGTATATCGAATATTTTCTAAGTGTTGAAAATAAATAGTTTTGTGAATTACTTATTTTAAATAAGTATGGAAAGGCTTTTCCAATATGAAATGAACTGTTTTGAGATTTTATCTTTTAAAGATAAAATTGAAATGTGGAAATTGATTTGAAATTGTTTTCAAATGGTTAAGTGTGGAAATTTTATATCTAGTAAAAGATATTTTGGAAGATAAAATAATTTGGGAAAATTATTTGGAATCTGATGATGTTGCGCATCTTTATTGATAGTTAAATAACCGACTATCAATAATTACCTTTAGATAGGTATTTGTTGTGAATTGGATGAATTTGAATGCCACACTTATTTTTGAATAAACGCTCACTATTCGGGTTAGCCGGGAAAAGACCATGGGGTCGTATAACCCATTCCGAATACGTGATACGTCGTTATGAATCGAATTTGCTGACCGGTGTTGAAGACCGGATATTTTTGAAAACGGAAGGATTACCGTCGAGTTACTCTACATCGGCTGATCTCCGGTTTAGAGGTTTTATCACCCTTAGTGACGGGAAGTCCCGACGTGATTGAAAATTATCCGGATATGCAAGGGCTTCGTGAGAAGTGCCTTCGGTTCTGTTCGATCCCGGAACAGACTTGTATGGATTGTATGTCTGACATTACACTTTGAGATATAAAGCTGATTTCTTTCAAATACATATTTGTTGGTGGCGGAGAATTTATTCTCTTAGCTTAACACCCTTCTCTGAGACGTACGAGCTCAGAGGTTATGTAGTTGAAATTTATCAGCGATATATCCCAATTTGGTAACGTGGCATACTGAGTGTTGCTGTGAAATGATCAGTGTTTGATCATTTGTGATATGATCATTTGTTGATCTTATATCTTTGTGATCATAGGTTGATCATTTTGTTTGACCCGAAGCAGGGCTTTTTGAGAAAGCGTAGCTTTATGGACGAGACTTCGTCAGGGCCTCAACAACCCGGAAATGGTCGAAACAGGAATGTTGCGGCAAGGTTATGAGGGTCGCGCCCTTTAGGGTATGTCATTTCCTTCTGGAAAGGGGTGGTATCATGGTATGGAGCCCAGATACTTACTCATGTGGATACACTTTCTTTATGATGTGTGATGTTGGATATCGAGCGCTCGGATAAAGGTCCCAAAGGACCGGGTGATGACATATTCGTGAGTTACCTGTTACAGGGGTAACCCGGCCTTGTTTGGCAGAGAGCAGTTTGTCTCTCGGGACGTCCCGCCAGAGGCGATCCTATTCGACAGGAGGAAAGGAAGTTCCTTAGCCTGACCATTTGTTGGAAATCCAAACTCCAATACGAACTTTGTACGGTATTAGTTGTAGAACCTGCCATTTACGTACGGTGGTCACCACTGTTTAGATGGTAGCTATAGTAGACATACGATACTGGTCGTATGTTGGCTAAGATTAATATTATACTTTCGAAATGATTTCTACACTATGCACTAATAATAATATCAAAAATGAGTTGATTTTGCGTAGTAAGCATCTTTGACTATCATAAGAAGAAATCTCCTCCAATTCTGCGTTTGCATTGTGTGTGTGGTGGGAGGTCTTATGGTAGTCTCATTTTCCAAAAAGCATTGCGAATTTGTTTTATTTTCTTTGTGAAAAATAACTGTTTTACGATCTCACACCAGTCACCATGACTGACTCGGAGTTTATTGTTCCCTTCTAAACTCTGGGTGCCCACCAATTTCCACACGGGCAGCCTAGAGTTATATTATCAGGATATTCTGGATATTCTGGAGCTTTGGAGATGAGCTGGATGGCGAGACGTAGTATTTGTATCTGATAGTATTTATTCCGCTGTGTATTCTGTATGAGGACAAGTTTATATAACTGTCCATTGTTGTATATTGACTCTGATGATTGATGTATGTATAAAATGATATAGTTCTTTGTTTTAAAGATTATTCATTTATCTATTATATATTGTTCCGCTGCGATATGTGAGATTCTGATATTGTTTCTGTTTCTGATGTTGTTCTGTTGTTTCTTCTTTCTCTTTTCCTCTATCTTTTCTTCTACCTCTTCTTTTAAAAACCCTAATGGTTCGGTTTTTCGTTCACCTTGAGTAAATAGATGGAGATTAGTGTCTATTCAAGGGGTACGGAAAAGCGGGTTATTACATTTGGTATCAGAGCATATGGTTAAGCGACAACCCTGCTCTGTTGGGTGTTACTCATTAGAGATAGAGTCAGTAGTACTCTAGAATGAGTTGAGTGTAATAATAGATACGAGTGCGTATTTGTTAGTGAATATAAAATTGTTTTATATTGTGATGATTGGTTTGTTGAGTGGTATATGGATTCTGGTCGGTATTGTCCGTACAACTTTATCGATAGGGATCTCTAAACACTTATATAGAACAATTCAGCACGATATTGTTTTAAAATTGGGTAAATGAAATAATTTTACCTTGATTATATTTTGTATATAAAGAAATAATTTTTCAGAATTATTAAAGTATATATATGAATTGGTTGTTTGGTTGTTAAAATGTAAATATATACGAGTTAATTAAAGTTGTTTGAATAAGTTAAATAAAACAACAATTGTGAAAGAGTAAATTGTATAAACCAATGAATTATAAAAGATGAAGTTATAATTAATATGATTTACAATTGTGGAATAATCTTATATATATAAAGTGAAGTTATATAAGTAAAAGATTTGTAATTGTGATTTATAATTTGAAATAAAATTCCAGAGAAGTGTTTTGAAAGGATTTGATATTTTGGAAAAATGTTCTAGAGTGATGAAAGCTCTAAACTCTTTTCAGGTCGCTGGAAAATAACCCTGATGATGATGGCCACATCATTAGAATTCATTTTCGGGTTTCCAAAAGTGGAATTGCTGCCAGAATATTTTAAATAAAAGTTGATTGGGAAATTTTGGATTTTGTTTTGGGAATTCAAAAGATAAATTTGAACAGATTTCAAAATAGTTTTAAAAAAAGATTGAAAAGACTCTGGAATTGAATGGATTGATAACTTATATAATTTAAATTCTGATAGAATAAATTTAACTTAAAGGATGAAGTTAAATTAAAGTAAGTATAAGTGAATCAATTAAATCTAAGTTGAGATTGTGGAATATGAAATCTGGATTTAATATGAATTTTGAATGAGTGAAGAAATTTGACCTTGGTAAAAGTTAAATAGGATTAAAATTTGAATTTGGATTTATAAGTGGAAACTTAAGTTAAATTAAACAAATGTTGTTTAATTGGAATATAACTTAAGTAATGTTGAACGAAGTTGATTTTGATATCAAAGTAAATTAATAAAGTGAATTTATTAAATGAGTGTGAACTTGAGTTGTATAAATGAAATTCAATTGTATTTGTTAAAATGAATTAGCAATTGAATAAATAAATGGATTGGATGTTAATCAATCTAATGTAAAGTATTGATATGAAATAATGAATATAAGTGTTAATTCATTAAAAGCTAATGAAGTTGAGAAATTAAATAAATTGAATGGAAGTCAATGTAATTTAAAAGTGTTGAACCAAATCGAATGTAAAATTTATATTTTGGTTGTGTTGAATATACATTGGTTGTTATTTGATTGTTAGTTGATTGTGTATAAATTCATTAAGTATTAATGAAATTGAATTAGCAAATTGGAAAGCTATGTGATTAAATTCAAATTGGAAGTGAACGAATGTGAATTAGTTAATGTAAACTAATTGAATTGAAAGAGAATGTTGATTAAATCTAATGTAAATGAATCGAATATGATTTAAAATTGAAAACCAATTCAATGAATGTTAATAAGAAGTGAATGTATATTGATTTGGTTATAAAGTTGTTGAATGTTTATTGGATGATGGTTGCATTTGTTGTTTTGTTGCATTTGCTATATTGACATATGTAGTTATGTTGCTATATGATGTATATTGACTATAGTTTCATATCTACATGTTCTCATATGGTTTGTTGAGTGTTTAGTAGGTGCGGATGGCGTTGCTTCGCATTTGGAGCTCGCTTTCGCGCTATATTAGCTGTATACGCTCGCTAAAAATATAATAAGGTACATATCTCGGATTAAATATCGTACTTTTACACTTTTTCCCTACGGGATGCCTCATCACTTGATGGGATGTATATTTGTGATATATATACACTGTCATTTTTTTTTCCGGATCGAGCCGCGCAAAGGAGACGCTGGCGAAATTTTTCGGAAATTTAGGGCGTTAGAAAATTTTTGAGAAATTTTGAAAGTGTAAAATTTGAATTTAAACTCGAATTCGAATTTTGAAGTTAAACAATGTTGTTTGGAATTTATAATTGAAATTGGAAAATTAGTTGAATGATAACGAATCTTTAGTAGAAAGATTTGTTTTGATAAGTTGATAAAACTACTTAGATGTTGAAAAACGGTAGACGAGTTAAGGACCATTTTTTCCTAACTTGTAATTTCGAGGACGAAATTCTTTTAAGGGGGGAAGTCTGTAACGACCCAGAATTTTTGATAATTAAAATTCGAATATTTAATTAATTTTAAATATTTATAAATGGAATTTAGAAGTCGAATGATTTATTATTCGAATATTGGATTTAATTTGATAATTAAATCGATAAATTAAATAGTGAAATTCCAGAGATAATAAAAAATCAAGTTAAATATGATTGAAAATGATTTTGGAAAATTTTATTTAACCATACTAGAGTTATAGAAATATTTTAGAACTCTTAAAATTGAATTTGGAGTTAATCTGTTAAAATTGAATATTTTAATATTTAATTATCGACTGTAAAAATAGCCAATTTTCGAACAGTCTCAGAATTTGACGAGACCAGTTCCATTGGATCCGTAATAGTTAGTTATTATCGGATCTCAATTTTCATAGCAATCGAAGTTATCGTTTGACCATGGCAGCTCGAAACGCATCGATATCATTTTAATTTTTAAATCGTCGAGTTAAAATAGTCATTTTTCAAACGGTCTCGGATTTCGACGAAACCAGTTTCATCGGATCCGTAATGTGATATTATTGTAAGATTTAAAATTTCGTAATTTTTTGGATTTACCGTTTGTCCGGGGCAAGCCAAAACGCCTCGAAATCAATTTAAATCGGTTTAATTTAAATTGATCGTTTATTGTCATATCTCACACAGACGATCGAATTAGCTTTCGAAACCTGTTCCATTGTGTCCGGAACGCGGGTTAAACCCCAGAAATGCCAGTTACAGCGCGTAGATTGGAGTTTGGGAAAACCGGAATGAATAGTGTCGTTTTATTCTTTATAAATACCCCCTTGTTATCACAAAGTAAGACAACAAAAATTAGGGTTTCATTACGTCGCAGCCGCCTCCATTGAATGAACGGCCAGAGAACAATATTCTTCCTCCTCAAAAATCTCTCGATCCAAGCATCGATTAAAGAAATGTTCAACATGGGAGTTGTAGAGGGCAGTGAGATTGTTAAGTTCAACGGTGGAGATGGCGTTTGGGGTGATGGATTCGTCGTAATCGACTGAGGAACGGTGCGCGTTCGAACGCGTTTTTGCACGCGTGGGGACCACCGAGATGGCGCGCGTTCTGGCCGTGGGTGGCATTCGCGGAGGCGGTTCCTGTGGTGGTAGTTTGATGGGGTGAAGATCGTCGGAGAGGGGTGGCGTGTTAGGGTTAAGTGGCGGCTTCGTGGGTTTCTCGTTCGTGAATTCGAACCTGGGAGTTGCGTGGGGGGAAGAAAGAAAGGGGGAGTGGCCTTGATTTTCTCAAGCAAAGGCAACGGCCCAGATTGAATAGGGGTAAAATTATAAAGGAAATTGTAAATATAATTATAATTTAATTTGTGTAAACTTTAAAATATCGTATCTCTTTTGTACGAGATCGAAATTTCGCGAAACCAGTTGCGTTGGAATCGTATGGTCGAGCACTTCGCTATGGAACTGAATTGGAGCCATTTGGAGCTAGTGTGAATTTCGGGTGAAATTAAACGGCTGTTTAATTTATTCGAAATAAAAGCTGGAACGGAATTAAAATCACGGTGAGATCTTCTCACTCAAATTGAATGTGGAATTTTTGCAGTTGTTATTGATTGTGTTGATTGCTATTGAATGTGCTATTAGATATGATAGGATATATCTATATATAGCAATATATACATATTGGCATATGTATATATTGGATTGATGATTTCCCGCCTCGTATAGCGGATGAGACCCTATTGCGCCGTTAGTAAGCGGATTTTTATAAAACCTATATACCGCGATAATTCCGTACTGGAGCGGAATTGGTATTGTGCTAACATCTGTGGATGCAGGGAAACAGGTTGGAGGGATCCGACTGGATTCCTCACCGTATTGATTATTTACAGATATTTTGATATATTCTGTTATCATATGATGATATATGATATTTGACTGTTGTGATGGACTGATTGGTGTTGTTGCATCATCGGATTCAGTTTTGAAATGTAAAAATAGCGACTTTTACTTTAAAAGGGTTTTTAAAGTGATTTTTGAGAATATACGTTTTATGGAATTTTTGAATCGATTTATAAACGTAAAATTTTAAAGTTATAAAAAGTTATAATTTTTAGTGAAATATAACCGAAGTGTTGTTTTTGAAACAAAAGTTGATTTATTTATAAAATGGTTTAAGTTGGGATTTTTGAATAACTATAAACGATTTGTATAGAAAGATTTATAAAATTAATATTTTATAAATCAAAATATTGGACTTATAAAACGAATTTTATAAGTGTAAAAAATGAAATATTATGGAATCCGTAAGTGAATGAAATTTATAGATTTATAAATTGTGAAGTTGTAAAATGGATGAAACTGTAGAATAAAAGATTTATAAGAGATTAACTTATAAATTGGATTTTTACCTTTAGATGGAATATTTATCGAATTATTAAAAAGAAGATTTGTAAGTTGAAGTTGTTATTAAAAACAGAAATAGAATTTATAAACGTTGTTTTATAAATTCAAGATCAATTGGATTTGATAAATTAAATATAGAAGATTATTAAAGGAGATATATTCGCGATTTTTGATAGCGAATTATTATTGAAATAAAATGTGTAGAAAATAGTGAAATGTAATTAGTAAAGTGTATTCACGATTTTGGACAATGAATATATTGTTAAGTAAAATGGATAGTTTTGGAAAAGCGATATTGTAAAATGAAGTTAATTGTTTTAAAAGATGTTTTAAAACGTGTGAACTATCGAAATCATAGATTTCAACATTTATTGTTGAAATAGACGTTTTCGAGGAATAAGGAAATGGTGGACTATAACACTGTTGTTATAGTAAATGATTTCCGAAAGGAAATATTTTTATGTAGTATTGGGATTTATATATCTATCTAAATTCGAATCCCTATACTAGTGATTTTGAGTCGTTGTAACGATGTTTTACGTAACATTCGTTTTGACTCAAATAAATGTGTTTAAAGAGAATGATTTCCTTAAAAAATGAATTTATACTTAATTTTGATTTGAGTATATCGAATATTTTCTAAGTGTTGAAAATAAATAGTTTTGTGAATTACTTATTTTAAATAAGTATGGAAAGGCTTTTCCAATATGAAATGAACTGTTTTGAGATTTTATCTTTTAAAGATAAAATTGAAATGTGGAAATTGATTTGAAATTGTTTTCAAATGGTTAAGTGTGGAAATTTTATATCTAGTAAAAGATATTTTGGAAGATAAAATAATTTGGGAAAATTATTTGGAATCTGATGATGTTGCGCATCTTTATTGATAGTTAAATAACCGACTATCAATAATTACCTTTAGATAGGTATTTGTTGTGAATTGGATGAATTTGAATGCCACACTTATTTTTGAATAAACGCTCACTATTCGGGTTAGCCGGGAAAGGACCATGGGGTCGTATAACCCATTCCGAATACGTGATACGTCGTTATGAATCGCATTTGCTGACCGGTGTTGAAGACCGGATATTTTTGAAAACGGAAGGATTACCGTCGAGTTACTCTACATCGGCTGATCTCCGGTTTAGAGGTTTTATCACCCTTAGTGACGGGAAGTCCCGACGTGATTGAAAATTATCCGGATATGCAAGGGCTTCGTGAGAAGTGCCTTCGGTTCTGTTCGATCCCGGAACAGACTTGTATGGATTGTATGTCTGACATTACACTTTGAGATATAAAGCTGATTTCTTTCAAATACATATCTGTTGGTGGCGGAGAATTTATTCTCTTAGCTTAACACCCTTCTCTGAGACGTACGAGCTCAAAGGTTATGTAGTTGAAATTTATCAGCGATATATCCCAATTTGGTAACGTGGCATACTGAGTGTTGCTGTGAAATGATCAGTGTTTGATCATTTGTGATATGATCATTTGTTGATCTTATATCTTTGTGATCATAGGTTGATCATTTTGTTTGACCCGAAGCAGGGCTTTTTGAGAAAGCGTAGCTTTGTGGACGAGACTTCGTCAGGGCCTCAACAACCCGGAAATGGTCGAAACAGGAATGTTGCGGCAAGGTTATGAGGGTCGCGCCCTTTAGGGTATGTCATTTCCTTCTGGAAAGGGGTGGTATCATGGTATGGAGCCCAGATACTTACTCATGTGGATACACTTTCTTTATGATGTGTGATGTTGGATATCGAGCGCTCGGATAAAGGTCCCAAAGGACCGGGTGATGACATATTCGTGAGTTACCTGTTACAGGGGTAACCCGGCCTTGTTTGGCAGAGAGCAGTTTGTCTCTCGGGACGTCCCGCCAGAGGTGATCCTATTCGGCAGGAGGAAAGGAAGTTCCTTAGCCTGACCATTTGTTGGAAATCCAAACTCCAATACGAACTTTGTACGGTATTAGTTGTAGAACCTGCCATTTACGTACGGTGGTCACCACTGTTTAGATGGTAGCTATAGTAGACATACGATACTGGTCGTATGTTGGCTAAGATTAATATTATACTTTCGAAATGATTTCTACACTATGCACTAATAATAATATCAAAAATGAGTTGATTTTGCGTAGTAAGCATCTTTGACTATCATAAGAAGAAATCTCCTCCAATTCTGCGTTTGCATTGTGTGTGTGGTGGGAGGTCTTATGGTAGTCTCATTTTCCAAAAAGCATTGCGAATTTGTTTTATTTTCTTTGTGAAAAATAACTGTTTTACGATCTCACACCAGTCACCATGACTGACTCGGAGTTTATTGTTCCCTTCTAAACTCTGGGTGCCCACCAATTTCCACACGGGCAGCCTAGAGTTATATTATCAGGATATTCTGGATATTCTGGAGCTTTGGAGATGAGCTGGATGGCGAGACGTAGTATTTGTATCTGATAGTATTTATTCCGCTGTGTATTCTGTATGAGGACAAGTTTATATAACTGTCCATTGTTGTATATTGACTCTGATGATTGATGTATGTATAAAATGATATAGTTCTTTGTTTTAAAGATTATTCATTTATCTATTATATATTGTTCCGCTGCGATATGTGAGATTCTGATATTGTTTCTGTTTTTGATGTTGTTCTGTTGTTTCTTCTTTCTCTTTTCCTCTATCTTTTCTTCTACCTCTTCTTTTAAAAACCCTAATGGTTCGGTTTTTCGTTCACCTTGAGTAAATAGATGGAGATTAGTGTCTATTCAAGGGGTACGGAAAAGCGGGTTATTACATTTTGCTATAGTTTAGAAGGTCAAAAACATGACCAAACGTCGCTGACCTGCGCAAATTCATTGCCAGGCTGAGGTGTATCTATTTAGTAAAACGGTCGTAACTTTTGAACGGAAGGTCCGAATTCAATGATTTTGGACATTCCGGGAAGCCTGAAACGAATGCAACAACTTTTGTTTAGATTCCATTGTCAAATTTTATCATTTAGGTGACCAAAAACTGAGATTCGTTTGCTGTCCTGGAAATTGAATTTCAGTTTTGAAGCTAAACATGTTATATGTGTGTTGTTTATGATAAGTATATCGATCTATCTTTATATGCATGGTTCTAACTTGGTTATTGAGCATTTTAGTAGGTAGCAAAGGGGTTGCGCTTCGCTTGTGGAGCTCGCTTCTGCGCTTAATGCAAAATGTAAGTTAAAATGCTAATAAACGCTAAATAAAAGGTATGTTCTCGGATTACAGTTTATGTTGTGGTATATTATTGTGTTCCCCATGTTTTGGGATGCCTCATTCTTGTAATGAGATGTATATCATGCAATTATTACTACTATGAAATTTTTCGGTCCTAGCCGCGCAAAGGAAGTGCTGCTGAAATTTTTCAAAAATCCGGGAGTTAGAAAATTTTGTGAAAAAAAAGAAATCCTATAACTAAATTTTGCAAATAAGTAGAATATTTTGAATGAATTATATCTAAATGATGGTTTCCCCTTCTCCGTTCCTTTTCGAGGACGAAAAGTTTTAAGTGGGGGAGAATGTAACGACCCGTATTTTTAACACTTTAAAAATACGAATTAAAATGAAAATTTTGGATAAAAATCCGAAGGAAATAAAATTTTGTGTTGTTAAATGTGAATTACAAGTTAAAATACAAAACTGAATTATGAAATAACTTATTTGTGAATTAAATATGGATGTTAACTTATAGTGAATGTAAATAATGAATTGAATTTGATTGTAAACCAAATATGTTATGATTGTAAACAAAGAATAAATAAAATGGTAGATTTAATAATGGAAGTTATGTTATTGAAACTAATATAAATAAATGTAACTTAATATTACAGTTGATTGAAAGCAGATAATAACTGAAACTGTAATTTGATAAAGATGTTAACTTGTAATTGAACGTAAGTAAAAGATTTAAATTTGAATGTAACAAGTAATTGAATTGAATTGAATTTGATTGTAAACAACGAAATAAATAAAATGTTACATTTAATATTGAAGTTAATATGGAAATCAACGTAAATAAATGTAATTTAATATTACTGTGAATTTAAATAAGATGATAGCTGAAGAAAATGAAAGTAAATGAATTATAAACTATTGATAATAATGTATAAGTAAATGGTTGATTCAATAATGAAAGTGTAAATCAAAATAAAAGAATTCATTTGGAATTAAATAACTTGAATTTGAATTACAATATAATTGAACGCTGAATCCAATATAATCTTTTATATTGGATTTATAATGGAAAATTGCATTGTAAAAGATTGTTAATTACTATGAAATTAAAAATGGAATTTGTGAACAATTGAAATTTGATTTAAAAGTTAATAATTTAAAATTGGTAATTTTATATTGAAATTAAACAGTCGAATAATTTATTTTTCGAATATTGGATTTAATTAGACAATTAAATCGATAATTTAATAAGTTAAATTTCAAAAATAATTGAAAATCGAGTTGAATATGATTGAAAATGATTTGTAAAATTTTATCTTATCATATTGGAGTTATAGTAATGTTATAGAACTTTTAAAATTGAATTTAAAGTTAATTTGTGAGAATTGAATATTTTAATATTTAATTATCGACTGAAAAATAGCCATTTTTCTAACAGTCTCAGAATGGAACGAAACTAGTTCCATTGGATCCGTAATAGTTTGTTATTGCCGGATTTCAATTTTTGTAGCAATCGGAGTTATCGTTTGACCGTGGCAGCTCGAAACGCATCGAATTGTTTTAATATTAATTCGGCGAGAGAAAATAGTCATTTTTCAAAAAATCTCGGATTTCGACGAAACCAGTTTCATCGGATCCGTAATGTCATATTATTGTAGGGTTTCAAGTTTCATAACGATCGGACTTGTCGTTTGATCGTACGAACGCGAAACGCTTTGAAATCAATTTAATTGAAATCAATTTTTGAAATCAATTTGAGAATTTCTTTTTCAGAATAACTTCTTCATACAATGGAATTTGGACGTGAAACTTTTTCCATCGCGCTCAGAATATTTTAAAACACCTATTTCGATATATGGGTTTACTCAATTTTGTTCCGGGGTCAGAACGGGCTTTTCGGGCCATAGTTTGTTCCGCACGTTCATCTATCCAGTCTATCTACTCTATCTCTAACATACCTATATAAACACAGTTATAAACCCTAGCCTCCCTAATCTTCATTTGTCTGTACGTACAATTCATCTTCTTCTTAGCTTCTCATTCCAATGGCAGACAAAACCTAATTCCCAAATTCCAAAATCTAAAAAAAAAAATTCGAGATTTACGCGCTTCGGGTCGCGCTTGGGGTTTCAGGGGGAAAAACCCTGGAGCTACTTCGAGTCGGGAAGAAAACTACTCGGGTCATCCGGTCGTTTTCGCAAAAACTCAAGCAGGCATCGGGTATTTGAGGCGGCGGACCAGGTTGAACTCGAAGTCGACTCAGCACCAGAATTTTCCAATCTTCAAATTTTCATAACTTTTGCATACGGACTCGGATTTGGGCGAGGTTTCTTTTGTTAGGATCGTATCGAAATTCCAGACACTTTGACGCTGGTTTGGATGGATTTGGAGACTGTCAAATTTTGGGTTTAAATTGAATTTAAATTCAAAAGGTGAGTGTTTTATAACGCTCACAATGTACTGAATATTTTTTGGTAGTTAAATTTGACATTATGAAGTGATATGAATTTATTTGTCATTGTTTGATAAAAATTTAATTGTCATACAGATTGTCGTGTGAATTCACCATTGAAAATTTAATTTGACAGTGAATTGAAATTAGGATTTAATTGAAATCAAATTTCCCGATATTGATAACTATGAAATTGCCGTGAATTGTATTGACTATTGGATGATTTATTTCGATGGATGCTATTGGTTGATATTTAAATGTTTGGATGTTTATTTGCTTATATATATCCTGTTATACATGCACATGACACTGTGATTGGTTTAAGTAATATATATTCATCCCTGACATTTAATTGAAATAACTAACCACTTGGCCGTAGGTTAGAGAATTATATACGGACACCGGGTTGGTTAAATTAAATGATTTTAAAGTTGTTTTGAAATTATTTAAATGAATTGATTTTAAGAATAAAAATCCAATTTATGGAAATTGAATTATATTGAATTGAAGCTCGAGATGTTGGAATTTAAACTTGGTAAATGAAATTGTTTAATTATTAGAAGTTTAGATTTTTTTTTTAAATTTTTTTTTAAATACGGCGTAAATTTTCGAAAGTTGATTTGTTTTAAAGATTGGACTTTTAATCGAACTCTGAATATTTCTAAGAAAATTTATATGAAATGATATTTCAAGTTTGAGTTTGGAATTGAAAATTTATTTTAAATTGAGATTTAATTAATTTGGAATTTAATTGAAATTCAAAGAAATTTGTGAATTGGACTAAATTGAAACTATTGAATTAAATTTGAAGATAAAATTGATTTGAATAGGATTTGGACTGAAATTGATTTGGAAGTTAATACTTAAATGAATTCTTGAAATCCGAATGTTAATCTAAGTTTATTGAATTGGAATTGTTCCAGAAATTAAGTAAACTACTTAATACGGATGTTTAATTTGAAGTATATTCTAATTTGAATACGAAATGGTTTTAAAGCGAATCTTATATTCTTATATAAATATATGAGCTGTTTTGAAATGTGAAATATTTAAAGTTTTGTAATATATTGCAATTGAAATTGTTTATTTTATGGTTCAAATATGTATTTGAACTTGATAAATTGAAATGGTTTTTGAGAAGCGAATTGATTTTGAAATTGAAATGAGATATTGAGGCGAAAATTGATTTTGAAATGAAATCGTATATTTTGAGTAGATATGATGATTTTGAAATGGCTTTGATTTTGAAACGGATATGATATTTTTGATAATCAATTATGAATTGATTTTGAAAATGTAAAAGAGCCATCGGTGTAATAATACGTAGTTATTAAAGAGACCGGGATCGGATATGGACATACTCTCTGTCGATACCGAAAACCACTTTAATAACTATTATACGCGGAGTGTTGATCCAGAATGAAGTGGATGGTTCGGTGAACGCGTTGACTGAAGAAAGAGAACGATATTGGATGACCCCTGACATGACTAAAACAGGAGCCACGTTGGGCCATTGAGGATCGCCATCTCTAGCGGACACACTTCTTCGATACCTTATCTATTACTTATGTGATTCGATTTGGGTGCACCCCTCGATTATGGGAGTGTTGTTTCGCGGCGTTGGGGTAGTAGCTGCTATGCCCAACATCAGTCCGGATCAGGCAACTACTAGTATCCTAGTTGGTATCGCCTCATGTACCTTATCATACTGATTATCCTATTCGCGACCACTACGTTTTGTTTTGTACCTTTAGTATATGGATTGCCCTCTGGTGACTTCCGGTTTTGGGGAAACTACAGTCTTGTATATGCTCTTGGGAATATAAACTGTGTTAAGGGTGGAATGGGCCATGGATTAACGCTATTTTAATACTTTTACTTTAATGTAGACATATTATAATAGCGTATTGCACTACATAGTAGATAGTTTAACGGATTGAGAGATGGAAAATCCCGTAACATCTCTTAAGTTATTGCACTCACGTTGACACTGGATAGGAGATGTCAAACCCCGTAAACATCTCTGACGCCGTCACACTCATATTTCTTATTCGATTTGACTTACATGAGATATTTTAGTCCTGACTCGAGTGTTTTGTCTTTTCATTACGCTCGGGTTAGCTTGAGCATTTCAGATAAGGTTGAAGATCTATTTTGGAGGACGAAGACGGAGTTTGGTATTACATCATTTGTATTCTACTACCATATTATTTTTCCGCTGCATTATTGTATTATCTCTGATATGTATGTAACTCTGATTTATGATGTATAATAATAATCAAATTTATTTATTTAACAGCTTCATGAACTGTTATTTTATTGTTATATCTTGTTCCTTCCGCTGCGAGATTCTGAGTTTGTTTCTGTTCTTTCTTTTCTTTTCTTTTCTTATTTACCCCAATAACTATCCGTATTTCGGGTTGTTTGAGTCGGCATGTGTGTATGTTTTGTCGACTTGAACGGTCAAAAATGCAGGTTGTTACAATGTTCGTAGCATGGTTGGTGGTAGTAGCCAAGATGGAAGTGGAGCTCAGATCGTTGATAAAGGGATTTTAAGGATTAATAATCGGATTTGTTTCCCGAATGTCGATGGATTGAGGCAAGAATTACTTCAGGAAAATCATCGGTCCAGACTTTCTATTCATCCAAGTGTGACGAAGATGTATCAAGATATGAAGAAGCTGTATTGGTTAAGTGGTATGAAGCGTGATATCTCCCTTTTTGTTAGTAGATGTGCGACTTGTCAGCAGGTTAAGGATGATCATCAGAAGACCGCTGGATTATTGCAACCCCTTGAGGTTCCCAATTGGAAATGGGAACAAGTTTCTATATATTTTATTGAGGGATTACCGAGGACTGGGAGAGGTAATGAGAGTATTTGGGTAATTGTGGACAGAATGACCAATTCAGCTCATTTCATTCGGGTTAGGTCCAACCGTTCTGCTTCGAGTTTAGCTGAGATTTATATGAGAGAGATTGTTCATCTTCATGGTGTTCCGGTCAGTATTGTTTGTGATAGAGATCCCATCTTTACCACTCAATTTTGGAAATCTTTTCAGGAATCTTTAGGTACTCGTCTGAATCTGAGCATTGCTTACCATCCACAGACCGACGGTCAAACGGAAAGGGTGAATCAGATTCTAGAAGATCTTCTTTGTGCCTGTGTCCTTGATTATGGAGTATCTGGGAAGATCATCTCCATGTCATTGAATTCACCTATAATAATAGTTATCAGGTATAATCTCAAATATCTGTTTAAGGTTGTCTTAAACATTTATCTATCTTATCCCATTTTTGAATTCAGGCTAGTATCGTAATGGCTCCATTTGCTGCTCTTTATGGACGCCCTTGCAAATCTCAATCTTGCTGGATTGAATTCGGTAATCGTTTGGTTCTTGGTCCTGATATGATTCTAGAAGCATCTGAGAAGGTTGAGAAGATTAGGAGAAAGATGAGGATTGCTCAGGATAGACAGAAGAAGTATGCTGATAGGCGTAGGAGGAGTCTGGAGTTTTCTATTGGTGATTAGGTTTTCCTTAAGGTCTCTCCATTAAGAAATGTGATTCGTTTTGGTCGGAGAGGGAAGCTCGCTCCTAGGTTAATTGGTCCTTTTTGCATCTTAGAGAGAATTGGTTCCTTAGCTTATCGCTTGGATTTGCCTGAGAAGCTTTAAAGAGTGCATAATGTGTTCCATGTTTCGCATCTTCATCAGTATCTTCATGATCCATCTTTGATTGTCCAGCCTTCTGCTCTCGAGAGTTTGGATGTTGAGCCATACCTTACTGTCGAGAGGAAGCCACTTCGTATTATCGATAGAGGTACGAAGCAGCTACGAAGAAAATCTGTCAACCTGGTCAAAGTGCAATGGAGCACTGATGATCGGGATTGTACATGGGAAACAGAGGAGAGCATTCGTGCTTTGAATCCGGAATGGTTTGTTCCAGGTACTATTCGTTATCCTACCTTATTCTTCTTTATTTTTCTGGGTCTCGTCCCTTTTCGAGGATGAAAAGTTTTGAATGGGGGAGAGTGTAACAACCCGCGAGTTTTGAAAATATTTAGATGAAAATTCATTTGAAACTTTGAATATAATTATTTTAAAATTTGATAAATTAGGGAATTTAATGTAATATTTTGGGATTTGATGTGAAATGTTCTTCCAAATTTAATAAAATAAAGATTTTTCTTAAAATGCAAATTTTGGTCAACTTTTGTCAAAGTTTGACTTTTTGTGAAAATTTTAAATTTTGAATTTTGAACTTTTACTCTTTTTTTATGAAGATGGATTTAATTCTAACATTTTCTTTGTGTTTCGTTTTGTTAAATTTTGATTTCTACTTCTCAGAACTTACAACTTTTGGCGTGTTACACGTAGTTATTTTGCCTATTACATTTGTCTTATTTACATTTTGATTTTAGGCTTGTACTATTGGGCTAGGATTTTATTTAGTAGATGAGAAGCCACATGGTTGAGTAGTCTATATAATATCCTAGGGTTTTTCTAGACTCTCATTTCATTTATGCCTCCTTAGAAAGAAATCAATGTAAGTTTTTCTTCTTCATCTTCCTCCTCAAAACCCTAGACTTTCTTCCTCTTTTCCTCTACAAATTTTCCTCCTCCCCTCAAAAATTTCGACCACACCTATCTTCTCTCCCTCCAAACACAAACCCTAGCCAAAAACCACTTCTCCTCCTTCCTTTTTCCCTTCCTCCTCAACAAATTTCGGCCTCCACTCCTCTTCTTCCCACCATAAACCCCATAGCCGAACTTCCTCAAACCCTTCCCCTTGCTTTGCCTTGGCGATGACCATCTCCTCCACCACCAAAACCCTAGGCCAAGTCTCCACTACCAAAACCCTAACCCTAGGCCGAGCCTTCTCCACCAAAACTATAGCCTAACCTAGTCAAAACCCCTATGGCCGAACCCAAACCCAAACCAAACCCCATGGCCGAACCCAAATAAACCATAGACCAAACCTATGTGTCCTCAAGACAAGCCCTCTTCACATGTTTACAAATATATAATTTTTCTACTTTTATTTTTCTATGAGAATTATTTGTTTACATATGAAATTTATTTTATTTTTCAAAGCTTTGGATTTGGATTCTCCTCCCAATCAAGCTTGTCCATAATTGTCGTGCTTGTTGTGGTCGTTGTGTTGTGTTTGGAATCACTTCTCTAACCAAAGAAGGTGAGTAATCACTCTTGACGACATACTTATATTTTGGTGAATTGACAACAATGGAATTGTATGGATTTGTATATGCAAGTTGAGAATTTCACCTATGTTTTTTTATTATGTTATTTCCTATAATATTAAACCAGTTGTGATCATATGCCATGATATGTTATTTATTTTTATGTTTATTTAATATTCTGTTCTCACACTGCAAGTTCCTTCACTATGGATTGAAACGATACATACCCAAACGATCTTTAGATTAAGAAAAATTGTTATGGGCTGAAATGATAGGCCTTAGCAATTTTATTTGACTTGAGATTACGGGTTTGAAATGATATAAAACCCAGAAAATTAATAAATTGCGGATTGAAATGATATATGTCTGTATTTACTTGACCCTAGGATAGAGAATTTTATACAAACTCCGTGGTTGATTTAAAATGATTTTCTAAAAATTATTAAGTATTTTGGATTTCTATATATGAATCTCAACTAAAATTTAATTTAATAATTTCTATAAATTTTTTTACATGAGTTAAATTTTTTTATAAGAAATAAATAGTTGGAAATGTAAATTTGGAATCTAATTACAGAATGAAGGTTAATTGAAATTTAATAATCCGATTTGACTTAATAATGGTATTTTATTCTAACCTATAAATTGTAAGCTTTAATTCGTGGAATGGTGATTAAAATGATAAATTGCTTTTTTTATGGAAAAAATGTAAGTTGAAATGTACATTTGACATGTAAGTTTCAACTAATGTAAATTGTAACGACCCAGATTTTCTGATAATTAAAATTCGGATATTTAATTGATTTTAAATATGAATAAATGGAATTTAGAAGTCGAAGGATTTATTTTTCGAATATTGGGTTTAATTTGATAATTTAATCGATATATTAAATAGTGAAATTCCAGAAATAATTGAAATCTGGATTGAATATGATTGAAAATGATTTGTAAAATTTTATTTAATCATACTGGAGTTATAGAAATATTTTTGAACTCTAAAAATCGAATTTGGAGTTAAATTGTGAAAATTGAATATTTTAATATTTAATTATCGACTGTAAAAATAGTCAATTTTTGAACAGTCTCAGAATTGAACGAGACTAGTTCCATTGGATCCGTAATAGTTAGTTATTATCGGATTTCAATTTTCGTATCAATCGGAGTTATTGTTTGACCGTGGCAGATCGAAACGCATCGAATTGTTTTTAATTTTAAATCGTCGAGTTAAAATAGTTATTTTTCGAACAGTCTCGGATTTCGACGAAACCAGTTTCATCGGATCCGTAATGTGATATTATTGTAAGATTTCAAATTTCGTAATTTTTGGATTTACCATTTGTCCGGTACGAATCAAAACGCCTCGAAATCTATTTAAATCGGTTTAATTTAATTTGATCGTTTTTCTCCGTATCTCGCACAGATGTCCGAATTAGCTCCCGAAACACGTTCCATTGCGTTCGGAACGCGGGGTAAACCTTAGAAACGTCAGCCGGAACGTTCGATTTCGAGTTCGAAATTTTTCGATGAATAGTAAATCGTGAAATTTTCTATAAAAGCACCTACATTTTCTCATTTGCAAACCGAGCCTAGGGTTTTAATTCAGAGCCGCCACTTTCAAATTCGAAGGCCAGAAATCACTCGTCTTCTCCCCTAAAATTCTTCCAATCCACTCAATAATTTCACAAACTTTCAACTGCAAAGTGGTAGAGCGTCTCGAGCTCGATAGATCCGTACGGTGAAGTTGGTTCTCGTCGACCATAAGTGGAGCTGCATACTCGCGTTCATTGCCGTGTCGCGCGCGTCGTTCGAGGTAGTGAGGCCACCGAGTGGAGCGCGGTTCCAGGTGAAGGTTCGTGGGGCCTAGGGCTACGCGTGGGAGGTAGTTGATCAATGTGATGGTGCTCGAATGGGGGTGCGAAAATTAGGGTTTAAGGGCGGCATGGGTTCGTTCGAAACCTGGGAGTGTCGCGCGTGAAAAACTGATGGGGGGAGAAAGAAGGATGCGTGGCCCAGATCTCGTGATGAAGGGTGAATGGCCACGATTTGTTAGGTTATAAATTATTAAAAGGAATTGTAAATTAATCTTCTTTTTATTCGTACGATGTTTAAAATGCAATAACTTTTCCATATATTGTCAGAAATTTACGAAATCAGTTGCGTTGGAATCGTCTCGACGTGTACTTCGCGATGCAACTGAATTGGAGCCATTTGGAGCTAGTTTGAATTTCGGGTAAAATTAAACGCGTGTTTAATTTTATTCGAAATAAACGCTGAAATCGGAATTGAAATCAAGGTGAGATCTTCTCACTCAGATTTTTAATTGAATTGCAGTTATTGATTGATTTGTTTGAATGTGCTATTAGATATGATAGGATATATCTATATATATATAGCAGTATATACATATTGGCATATGTATATATCGGATTGATGATTTCCCGCCTCGTATAGCGGATGAGACCCTATTGCGCCGTTAGTAAGCGGATTTATAAAAACCCATATACCGCGATAATTCCGTACTGGAACGGAATTGGTATTGTGCTAACATCTGTGGATGCAGGAAAACAGGTTGGAGGGATCCAACTGGATTCCTCACCGTATTGATTATTTACAGATATTTTGATATATTCTGTTATCATATGATGATATATGATATTTGACTGTTGTGATGGACTGATTGGTGTTGTTGCATCATCGGATTCAGTTTTAAAATGTAAAAATAACTACTTTTATATTATAAAAGATTTTAAAGTGATTTTTGAAAAGTAGACGTTTATCGAATTTTTGAATTGATTTATTTCAGAAAAATAAACGTCTAGAATTTTAAAGTTATAAAAGTTAAGATTTTGGTGAAATATAACCAAAGTGTAATTTTTGAAATGAAAGTTGATTTAATTGTAAAATAGGTTAAATTGAGATTTTTAAAGTATTATAAAAGATGTACAGAAAAATTGATATATTTATCAATTAAAATTTTTGGAATTTTAAAACGAGTTTTTATAAGTGAAAATATGAATCTTATAGAATTTTAAAATTGTGAAGATATGAAATTTATAGATGTATAAATTGTGAAGTTAAAATGAATGAAATTGTAGAATAGAAGATTTATAAGGAATTAACTTATAAATTGGATTTTGCCTACAAATGAAATATTGATCGAATTTGTTAATAAAGGAGATTTACAAATCGAAGTTGTTAAAAAAAAAATATATAAAGGGTGAAATTTATAAACATGGTTTTATAAATTCAAAACCAATTGAAATTGATAGGTTAAACATAGAAGTTTAATAAAGGAGATATATCCGCGATTTTGGCTAGTGGGTAATTATTGAAATAAAAATGGGTAGAAAATATTGAAATGTGGTTAGTGAAGTATATTCACGATTTTGGACAGTGAATATATTGTAAAGTAAAATGGATACTGTTTTGGGAAAGTGATATTGAAAAATGAAGTTAAACATTTTAAAGATGTTTTAAAATGTATTATAAATCGAAAACAGAGATTTCCGCAGTTCTTGTTGAAATAGACGTTTTCGAAGAATAAGGAAATGATGGACTATAACACTGTTGTTATAGTAGATGATTTCCGAAAGGAAATGTTTTTATATAGTATTGGGATTTATATATCTATCTTAATTCCGAATCCCTATACTAGTGATTTTGAGTCGTCGTAACGATGTTTTACGTAGCATTCGTTTTGACTCAAATAAATGTGTCTTAAGAATGATTTCCTTAAAGAATGAAATATATACTTAATTTTGATTTAAGTATATCGAATATTTTCTAAGTGTTGAAAATAAATGATTTGTGAATTACTTATTTTTAAATAAGTGTGGAAATGCTTTTCCAATATGAAATGAACTGTTTTTGAGATTTTATCTTCAAAGATAAATTGAAATGTGGGAATTGATTTGAAATGGTTTTCAAATGATTAAGTGTGGAAATTTTATATCTAGTAAGATATTTTTGAAGATGAAATAATTTGGGAAATTATTTGGAATCTGATGATATTTCGCATCTTTATTGATAGTTAAATAACCGACTATCAATAATTACCTTGAGTAGGTATTTGTTATGAATTGGATGAATTTGAATGCCACACTTATTTTTGAATAATCGCTCACTATTCGGGTTAGCCGGGAAAGGACCATGGGGTCGTATAACCCATTCCGAATATGTGATACGTCGTTATGAATCGCATTTGAAGACCGGTGTTGAAGACCGGATATTTTTGAAAACGAAAGGATTACCGTCGAGTTACTCTACATCGACTGATCTTCGATTTAGAGGTTTTATTACCCTTAGTGACGGGAAGTCCTGACGTGATTGAAAATTATCCGGATATGCAAGGGCTTCGTGAGAAGTGCCTTCGGTTCTGTTCGATCCCGGAACAGACTTGTATGGATTGTGTGTCTGACGTTACAATTTGAGATATAAAGCTGATTTCTTTCAAATACATTTCTGTTGGTGGCGGAGAATTTATTCTCTTAGCTTAACACCCTTCTCTGAGACGTACGAGCTCAGAGGTTATGTAGTTGAAATTTATCAGCGATATATCCCAATTTGGTAACGTGGCATACTGAGTGTTGCTGTGAAATGATCAGTGTTTGATCATTTGTGATATGATCATTTGTTTGATCTTATATCTTTGTGATCATAGGTTGATCATTTTGTTTGACCCGAAGCAGGGCTTTTTGAGAAAGCGTAGCTTTGTGGACGAGACTTCATCGAGCCTCACACCCCCGGAAATGGTCGAAACAGGAAGAATGCAGCAAGGTTCTAGGGAGTAGCGCCCCTTAGTGTATGTCATTCCTTCTGGATAAAGGTGGTATCATGGTATGGAGCCCAGATACTTAACCTCTGTGGTTACTACATTATTTTTCTATGTGGTTTGTTGGAAATCGGGGATCCTCGGGAAGATCGGTGACGATCGGGGGATGGCATACGCGTGTCAGTAGTTACCTATTTTTGCAGAGGTAACCCGGCCTTGTGTTGGCAGAGATCCGGTTAGGTTCTCGGGTCGTCTATTCCAGGGACGTACCCATCGTGGATAGGAAGTTCCTTAGCCTGACCATTTGTTGGAAATCCAAAGAAACAATACGTGACTTGTACGGTATTAGTTGTAGAACCTGCCATCTAATATGGCAGCTATAGCAAGCATACTATAATGGTACCTATGCTGGCTAAGATTTATATTCTACTTTCGAAATGTTTTCTACACTATGCACTAATAATAATATCAAAAAGAATTTGATTTTTTCGTAGTAAGCATCTTTGACTATCATAAGAAGAAATCTCCTCCAAGTCTGCGTTTGCATTGTGTGTGTGGCGGGAGGTCTTATGGTAGTTTCATTTTCCAAAAGCATTGCGAATTTACTTTAAAATTCTTCTGTTTTTTTATTTTAAAGAATAACTGTTTTACGATCTCACACCAGTCTTGATGACTGACTCGGAGTTTATTGTTCCCTTCTAAACTCTGGGTGCCCACCAATTTCCACACGGGCAGTCTAGAGTTAGATTATCAGGATATTCTGGATATTCTGGAGCTTTGGAGATAAGCTGGATGGCGAGGCGTAGTATTTGTATCTGATATGTGTATTCCGCTGTGTATTCTGTATGAGGACAAGTTATATAACTGTCCATTGATGTGATGTATTGTATTGAGTTGTATATTGACTCTGATTGATGTATGTATAAACTGATATAGTTCTTTGTTTTAAAAGACTATTGATTACCTATTATATGTTATTCCGCTGCGATGTGTAAGATTCTGATATTGTTTTTCTGTTTCTGATGTTGTTCTGTTGTTCTTCTTCTTTCTTTCTTCTCTTTTTCTTCTATCTTCTTCTTCTTCTACTTTTTCTTTTTCTTAAAACCCTCACTATTGGAGTTTCCGGCACTCGATTGCTCGGCAGTCGATAAAGTGAGTATCGATGTCGAATTTTCGAAAGTCGAAAATTTCAGGCTGTGACAAAGTGGTATCAGAGCATATGGTTAAACGACAACCCTGCTCTGTTGGGTGTTACTCATTAGAGATAGAGTCAGCAGTACTCTAGAATGAGTTTGAGTGTAATAATAGATACGAGTGCGTATTTGTTAGTGAATATGAAATTGTTTTGTATTGTGTTGACTTATCGGTTGATTGTTTATAGATTCTGGTCGGTGCAGTCTAGCTAACTGTGTTGATAGGAGTTTCTAAACTCTAAACAAGATAAACCGACACAGTATTAATTTTAAATAGGGTGAATGAGATAATTTTGCCCAAAACTATTTTTGTATAGAAAAGAAATGTTTTTCTGTGAATTATCATAGTATATGGATGTTTGGTTGTTAGGAGAGTGATGATATTGAAATATTATCATTATTATATGAAATTAAATAAGAAATTGAAATCGTAACTCCAAAGTTAAGAAATAAATTCATATACAAACGAAATAAAAGAATGTAAATTATAAATGTGAATTGTAATTTAAAACGGAATTCCAGAGAAGTTTTTGGAAATGTTTTGAAAGGAACTTGAAAATTTTGGAGATTTGGAAAGTTTAAATCTTTTTGGAGTTGAAAATGAATTTCAAAGGTTTTGAAAAATGTTTTGAAGGAATGAAAAGCTCTAAACTCTTTTCGGTCGCTGGAAAATAATTCCGATGATGATCGCGACATCACCGGTGTTCATTTTTGGGTTTCCAAAAGAGGAATTGCTACCAAATTGTTTTAAATAGGAGTTGTTTGAAAATTTGGGTTTTTGTTTGGAAATTCAAATGGAATTTGAATTGTTTTCAAATGGTTTTGAAAAAGTGGAAACGACTCTGGAATCCTATTTAAAAATACTTACGAAATATTAATAAGTTGATAACTTATGGAATATTGGGAATCTGATTGAAATGAAAGTTCAAATTGAAATGAAAGAATTTGTGAACAAATAAATAAATTTGCAATGGCAAATGCGAGAAAATAAAATTGAATGTTAAAATTCATTTCGAATTCGTAAGCAAATGAATTGAATTGAATAAAGTAAATTGAAAGATGAATTAAAATTCGAATTGGATATCCAGTTTAATATAAGTGGTTATAAACCAAAATAGTAAATTGTAATAAATTTTGGGAATGAACAAAAAATGAATAAGACTGGAATTGAAACTGAAGATTGAAAACAGATTTGAATTTGTAAGTGGATTAGAATTAGAAATGAATTAGTAATTGAAACTAATTTGAAATAAGCAGTTGTAAATGAAAGCTAATCGATAAAAATTCAATATTCAGGAGATAAATAGAATCCAAATTTGAATTAAAATGGTAAAGTGAATTCAATGAATTTGAAATGTAAATTTGAATGGATATGAATATGTAACTTCAACAGTGAAGTAAGCTAAAAATGTATATGCAGTTTACATTGAAAATTTTGTAATTAAATTTGCAGAATAGTTTGAATGCTGTAACTAGATATTATGGCTAGTAGGATATACAGGTGTATAAAGGGATTGGAAAATTTATTTCGCAGATAATTTGAATTGCTCGAAAAAGGTACGTATTTGAATTATAATATGAGTTTTTGATGGTTTCTCTCTAGCCGCTTGGCTTTTTCTTTTTCTTTTGAAATCTGAGAGTCCGTAGGGACGTTTTGTAGTCGTGCCGTATTAGCCGCGCAAAGGAGACGCTGGCGAAATTTTTCGGAAATTTAGGGCGTTAGAAAATTTTTGAGAAATTTTGAAAGTTTAAAATTTGAATTTAAACTCGAATTTGAATTTTGAAGTAAACAAGGTTGTTTAAAACTCATAATTGAAGTTAGAAAGCTAGTTGAATGATAACGAATCTTTAGTAGAAAGATTTGTTTTGATGAATTGATAAAACTATTAGATGTTGAAAAATAGTAGACGAGTTAAGGACATTTTTTCCTAACTTGTAATTTCGAGGACGAAATTCTTTTAAGGGGGGAAGTTTGTAACGACCCAGATTTTCTGATAATTAAAATTCGGATATTTAATTGATTTTAAATATGAATAAATGGAATTTAGAAGTCGAAGGATTTATTTTTCGAATATTGGGTTTAATTTGATAATTTAATCGATATATTAAATAGTGAAATTCCAGAAATAATTGAAATCTGGATTGAATATGATTGAAAATGATTTGTAAAATTTTATTTAATCATACTGGAGTTATAGAAATATTTTTGAACTCTAAAAATCGAATTTGGAGTTAAATTGTGAAAATTGAATATTTTAATATTTAATTATCGACTGTAAAAATAGTCAATTTTTGAACAGTCTCATAATTGAACGAGACCAGTTCCATTGGATCCGTAATAGTTAGTTATTATCGGATTTCAATTTTCGTATCAATCGGAGTTATTGTTTGACCGTGGCAGATCGAAACGCATCGAATTGTTTTTAATTTTAAATCGTCGAGTTAAAATAGTTATTTTTCGAACAGTCTCGGATTTCGACGAAACCAGTTTCATCGGATCCGTAATGTGATATTATTGTAAGATTTCAAATTTCGTAATTTTTGGATTTACCATTTGTCCGGTACGAATCAAAACGCCTCGAAATCTATTTAAATCGGTTTAATTTAATTTGATCGTTTTTCTCCGTATCTCGCACAGATGTCCGAATTAGCTCCCGAAACACGTTCCATTGCGTTCGGAACGCGGGGTAAACCTTAGAAACGTCAGCCGGCACGTTCGATTTCGAGTTCGAAATTTTTCGATGAATAGTAAATCGTGAAATTTTCTATAAAAGCACCTACATTTTCTCATTTGCAAACCGAGCCTAGGGTTTTAATTCAGAGCCGCCACTTTCAAATTCGAAGGCCAGAAATCACTCGTCTTCTCCCCTAAAATTCTTCCAATCCACTCAATAATTTCACAAACTTTCAACTGCAAAGTGGTAGAGCGTCTCGAGCTCGATAGATCCGTACGGTGAAGTTGGTTCTCGTCGACCATAAGTGGAGCTGCATACTCGCGTTCATTGCCGTGTCGCGCGCGTCGTTCGAGGTAGTGAGGCCACCGAGTGGAGCGCGGTTCCAGGTGAAGGTTCGTGGGGCCTAGGGCTACGCGTGGGAGGTAGTTGATCAATGTGATGGTGCTCGAATGGGGGTGCGAAAATTAGGGTTTAAGGGCGGCATGGGTTCGTTCGAAACCTGGGAGTGTCGCGCGTGAAAAACTGATGGGGGGAGAAAGAAGGATGCGCGGCCCAGATCTCGTGATGAAGGGTGAATGGCCACGATTTGTTAGGTTATAAATTATTAAAAGGAATTGTAAATTAATCTTCTTTTTATTCGTACGATGTTTAAAATGCAATAACTTTTCCATATATTGTCAGAAATTTACGAAATCAGTTGCGTTGGAATCGTCTCGACGTGTACTTCGCGATGCAACTGAATTGGAGCCATTTGGAGCTAGTTTGAATTTCGGGTAAAATTAAACGCGTGTTTAATTTTATTCGAAATAAACGCTGAAATCGGAATTGAAATCAAGGTGAGATCTTCTCACTCAGATTTTTAATTGAATTGCAGTTATTGATTGATTTGTTTGAATGTGCTATTAGATATGATAGGATATATCTATATATATATAGCAGTATATACATATTGGCATATGTATATATCGGATTGATGATTTCCCGCCTCGTATAGCGGATGAGACCCTATTGCGCCGTTAGTAAGCGGATTTATAAAAACCCATATACCGCGATAATTCCGTACTGGAACGGAATTGGTATTGTGCTAACATCTGTGGATGCAGGAAAACAGGTTGGAGGGATCCAACTGGATTCCTCACCGTATTGATTATTTACAGATATTTTGATATATTCTGTTATCATATGATGATATATGATATTTGACTGTTGTGATGGACTGATTGGTGTTGTTGCATCATCGGATTCAGTTTTAAAATGTAAAAATAACGACTTTTATATTATAAAAGATTTTAAAGTGATTTTTGAAAAGTAGACGTTTATCGAATTTTTGAATTGATTTATTTCAGAAAAATAAACGTCTAGAATTTTAAAGTTATAAAAGTTAAGATTTTGGTGAAATATAACCAAAGTGTAATTTTTGAAATGAAAGTTGATTTAATTGTAAAATAGGTTAAATTGAGATTTTTAAAGTATTATAAAAGATGTACAGAAAAATTGATATATTTATCAATTAAAATTTTTGGAATTTTAAAACGAGTTTTTATAAGTGAAAATATGAATCTTATAGAATTTTAAAATTGTGAAGATATGAAATTTATAGATGTATAAATTGTGAAGTTAAAATGAATGAAATTGTAGAATAGAAGATTTATAAGGAATTAACTTATAAATTGGATTTTGCCTACAAATGAAATATTGATCGAATTTGTTAATAAAGGAGATTTACAAATCGAAGTTGTTAAAAAAAAAATATATAAAGGGTGAAATTTATAAACATGGTTTTATAAATTCAAAACCAATTGAAATTGATAGGTTAAACATAGAAGTTTAATAAAGGAGATATATCCGCGATTTTGGCTAGTGGGTAATTATTGAAATAAAAATGGGTAGAAAATATTGAAATGTGGTTAGTGAAGTATATTCACGATTTTGGACAGTGAATATATTGTAAAGTAAAATGGATACTGTTTTGGGAAAGTGATATTGAAAAATGAAGTTAAACATTTTAAAGATGTTTTAAAATGTATTATAAATCGAAAACAGAGATTTCCGCAGTTCTTGTTGAAATAGACGTTTTCGAAGAATAAGGAAATGATGGACTATAACACTGTTGTTATAGTAGATGATTTCCGAAAGGAAATGTTTTTATATAGTATTGGGATTTATATATCTATCTTAATTCCGAATCCCTATACTAGTGATTTTGAGTCGTCGTAACGATGTTTTACGTAGCATTCGTTTTGACTCAAATAAATGTGTCTTAAGAATGATTTCCTTAAAGAATGAAATATATACTTAATTTTGATTTAAGTATATCGAATATTTTCTAAGTGTTGAAAATAAATGATTTGTGAATTACTTATTTTTAAATAAGTGTGGAAATGCTTTTCCAATATGAAATGAACTGTTTTTGAGATTTTATCTTCAAAGATAAATTGAAATGTGGGAATTGATTTGAAATGGTTTTCAAATGATTAAGTGTGGAAATTTTATATCTAGTAAGATATTTTTGAAGATGAAATAATTTGGGAAATTATTTGGAATCTGATGATATTGCGCATCTTTATTGATAGTTAAATAACCGACTATCAATAATTACCTTGAGTAGGTATTTGTTATGAATTGGATGAATTTGAATGCCACACTTATTTTTGAATAATCGCTCACTATTCGGGTTAGCCGGGAAAGGACCATGGGGTCGTATAACCCATTCCGAATATGTGATACGTCGTTATGAATCGCATTTGAAGACCGGTGTTGAAGACCGGATATTTTTGAAAACGAAAGGATTACCGTCGAGTTACTCTACATCGACTGATCTTCGATTTAGAGGTTTTATTACCCTTAGTGACGGGAAGTCCTGACGTGATTGAAAATTATCCGGATATGCAAGGGCTTCGTGAGAAGTGCCTTCGGTTCTGTTCGATCCCGGAACAGACTTGTATGGATTGTGTGTCTGACGTTACAATTTGAGATATAAAGCTGATTTCTTTCAAATACATTTCTGTTGGTGGCGGAGAATTTATTCTCTTAGCTTAACACCCTTCTCTGAGACGTACGAGCTCAGAGGTTATGTAGTTGAAATTTATCAGCGATATATCCCAATTTGGTAACGTGGCATACTGAGTGTTGCTGTGAAATGATCAGTGTTTGATCATTTGTGATATGATCATTTGTTTGATCTTATATCTTTGTGATCATAGGTTGATCATTTTGTTTGACCCGAAGCAGGGCTTTTTGAGAAAGCGTAGCTTTGTGGACGAGACTTCATCGAGCCTCACACCCCGGAAATGGTCGAAACAGGAAGAATGCAGCAAGGTTCTAGGGAGTAGCGCCCCTTAGTGTATGTCATTCCTTCTGGATAAAGGTGGTATCATGGTATGGAGCCCAGATACTTAACCTCTATGGTTACTACATTATTTTTCTATGTGGTTTGTTGGAAATCGGGGATCCTCGGGAAGATCGGTGACGATCGGGGGATGGCATACGCGTGTCAGTAGTTACCTATTTTTGCAGAGGTAACCCGGCCTTGTGTTGGCAGAGATCCGGTTAGGTTCTCGGGTCGTCTATTCCAGGGACGTACCCATCGTGGATAGGAAGTTCCTTAGCCTGACCATTTGTTGGAAATCCAAAGAAACAATACGTGACTTGTACGGTATTAGTTGTAGAACCTGCCATCTAATATGGCAGCTATAGCAAGCATACTATAATGGTACCTATGCTGGCTAAGATTTATATTCTACTTTCGAAATGTTTTCTACACTATGCACTAATAATAATATCAAAAAGAATTTGATTTTTTCGTAGTAAGCATCTTTGACTATCATAAGAAGAAATCTCCTCCAAGTCTGCGTTTGCATTGTGTGTGTGGCGGGAGGTCTTATGGTAGTTTCATTTTCCAAAAGCATTGCGAATTTACTTTAAAATTCTTCTGTTTTTTTATTTTAAAGAATAACTGTTTTACGATCTCACACCAGTCTTGATGACTGACTCGGAGTTTATTGTTCCCTTTTAAACTCTGGGTGCCCACCAATTTCCACACGGGCAGTCTAGAGTTAGATTATCAGGATATTCTGGATATTCTGGAGCTTTGGAGATAAGCTGGATGGCGAGGCGTAGTATTTGTATCTGATATGTGTATTCCGCTGTGTATTCTGTATGAGGACAAGTTATATAACTGTCCATTGATGTGATGTATTGTATTGAGTTGTATATTGACTCTGATTGATGTATGTATAAACTGATATAGTTCTTTGTTTTAAAAGACTATTGATTACCTATTATATGTTATTCCGCTGCGATGTGTAAGATTCTGATATTGTTTTTCTGTTTCTGATGTTGTTCTGTTGTTCTTCTTCTTTCTTTCTTCTCTTTTTCTTCTATCTTCTTCTTCTTCTACTTTTTCTTTTTCTTAAAACCCTCACTATTGGAGTTTCCGGCACTCGATTGCTCGGCAGTCGATAAAGTGAGTATCGATGTCGAATTTTCGAAAGTCGAAAATTTCAGGCTGTGACATAAATGGTATAACTTGGGTAATAAAAAAATGATAAATGTTATTTACTAAAAAGAAAATAAAGTGTAAGTTAATAACATACTTTTAACTTAGCATAAGGATTTCAGCTTTAAAATTTGACATTATAGTAACAAAGTTATTTAGTTAAAGGTGTGGTTTCTTTAATGTCCAAATAGCTAAATTACAGTAATATAATAGGAATGATATAATGACTATGACAAAAACTGTAAATATATGTACTATTTGATTATATAAACTATTGTAGTAGGAAGTATTACGTAACAATTCAAAACTGCTGTGATTTCTTACACTAACAATTTAAAACTGCTGCGATTTCTTACTGTAACAATTCTCCAGTGCTGCAGATTCTTACAGTAACAATTCTGCACTGTTGCGAATTCTTACAGTCATAATTCTGCATCGCTGCGAATTCTTACAGTAGCATTTCTGTACTGCTACGTTTTCTTAAAAGTGACATTTCCAGTATGCTACAAAATTTTCTAAAGGGTTATAGTTCCGAATGTTATGGTTCTAAAGGTTACACTTTTAAAGTGCTATGATCTATAAATTTTTATGTTTCAAGTGGTTATAATTAAATTAAATTTGGAAGTGTTACAACTTTGGAAAAATGAATAATATTTTAAAGAATAATGATATTAGGTTTATGAGGTTTTGAAATGAGTATGTTTGATATGAAAAATAAACCATGTGAAATTGAATAACCACGGGTTATAATAATGTTTGGTTGTTAAAGAGACCGGGATCGGAAGTTGTCATACTCTCTGCCAACACCGAAAACCACTTTAACAACTGTGTACGCGGTGGAGTTTCCAGAATGAAGCAGGATGGTGGCGACGATCCTAAAGGTATACATACGTGGACCTAACTCCCGTGAGTTAGCATAAGGTTGCTAAAACAGGATCAATTGACGGGCTAAGTGAGGTAGCTCCTCCGATCGGACACACTTCATCGTTAGCCATTCTATTACTTTGTGATTGATTTGGTGCACACCTTTGATTTGGGAGTGTGGATCGAGTTGGGCGGTAGTTGCGGCTATGCATTACCAACAGTCCGGAAGTGTAATTCATATATCTACCCTGGTATTGCCTAGTTGTGCCATGTCACCTACCCTAGCACGCCTTCTACGAGTTTGTTTTATGTCGTACCTATGGGGTATCCTTTGGCGGCCCCAGTTTACGGGGAGTTACGGTTCTGTATTGACTATTGGCATTATAAAATGTGTTAAGGGGGAAATGGGTAACACCTTAACGCTATTTTAATAGTTTACTTTATTTTGGACATTATTATATACATAGTAGATAGTTTAACGGATCCTTAGAGGATGGGTGATCCCAAGCATCCTTTAAGTTACTGATGCATTTCTTTTGCAGTTCACTTGAGTTTATTTACATTTTATAAGTGTGTATGTCCTAACTCAAGTGTTTTGTATTTTGCTTTACGCTTAGGTCAGCCTGAGTTTCACAGCTTTGGATTCATCTTCTTGGAGCTAGAGATCCACCAGAGATTTAGCTGTCAACCTGATATTTCCATTCCAGTTATTTCCACTCAGCTATTGCTTTGGTAGTAGAGAACTTATGTACCTAGACTTTCCATTGTATTTGTTTTCAGACTTGGGTATTATGTATTAGTTTGAGACTATGTATTTAGGAGCTTCATGAACTCCTATGTTTATTTTATTCCGTTACGAGTTATTATGATATTCTGTGTCTGTGATTCTGCGATTGATTTTATTTGCCTCAAATTTTATTAACAATCTGTTGTTTTGAATTATTCAAGTCTGACATGTGTAGTTTTATTGTCGATTTGAATGGTCCAAAATGACGGGATGTTACAAGTTCTGACTCGAATGTTTTGTCTTTTCAATTCACTCGGGTCAGCCTGAGCATTTCAGGGTTGAAGACCTTATTTTTGGAGGACGAAGACGAAGATTAGTACTATTATTATTTATTATATTTATTCCACTACATCATGTTGTTCCGCTGCATTTATTTAGTTATCCCTGTTATGTAACTCTGATGTTTGCATTGTAAAGAATAATCGAATGTATTTATAAAACAACTTCATGAACTGTTATTTGATTATTATATTTTATCATTCCACTGCGAGATTCTGTATTTGTTTTATTTCTTTCTCTTTTTCTTATTATCCCGTAACAATCTGCCCTTTTGAATGGTTTGAATGGACAATCTGCCCTTTTGATTTGTTTGAGTGGACGTGTGTGTCTGCTTAAAACGTCCAAAAGGGCAGCTTGTTACAGTTGGTATCAGAGCTTCGCTTTATTGATAACCCTTAGCTTTGTGGGGGTCTGACTCATATACAATAGGGTATTAATACCCTAGAATGACTCGCTGAGTGTATTTATATGAGAGAGCGTATTTGTTAGTGTTATAAAAGGTTTTTGTATTGTGTTAATTTGTTCCGTTTTGTATTTATAAATTCTGGTTGGTGCATAGGACGTTGTGACATCGATAGAGATTTCTAAACACTTAATAGGGCAGACCGAAATAATATTTGTTTTGAAATATAGGTAAATGAAATAATTTTGCCCATTATATATTTTTGTATATAAATAATAATTTTATAATGGTATATTTGGTTGTAATATATTTTTTTGTTAGGTAGTGAAATTTATAAATATTGGTTGAAAATAAGATTTGTAAATAAAATAAACATAAATTGGAAAATTAAGAACTTAAGTTCCGAGATTTTTGAAAATTTCTTTCAAAGTATTTTGGAATATAATAGTAGTATTTAGAAGTATTTTCTGATAAATATTTCAAGATGATTTGAAAGAAATGTTTTAACGAATTTTAAAGGAAATAAGTTTTGTACTCCCCTCTCTATCGTTGGAAAATGATTTCGGTGATGAGTGCACACATCATCGACGTTCATTTTCAGGTTTAAAAGTGGGAAGACCGTTGCAGTAGTTTACTACACATTGTTTTGATAAACAAATATTAAATTTTATTTCCCAATATGATTTTATATTTATATAAATATGATATGTATATTATTTTAAAATGATTTTAAAATGGAGCCCGGTATTTAGTTATTAAGTTTTTATTAATTAATAGTTTCAATTATTGTAATGAAATGAAATTTTAACCATTTAATAATTGGAACTTCTAAAATGAAAGTACATGCTCGGTTATAAATGAAATATACAAGAAATTTGAAATTTGTAAGCTATAAATAAAAAGGATATGAAAGTAAGAAATGGAAATTATTGAACATTTATTTGCTAAAAATGAAATAAGATAAACTTGTGTAGTTTTCAATTGCATTCTTAAAAACATATATAACTTACCGAATTATTAAAAGTTGAAATTTTAATAAAAATATGTAATAGAACATTATACAAGTAAAACTTGGAAAATGAAAGTGTTCAATGAAATTCTTTTATAAATATGCATTATGATATTATCATTGTTATGAACTTACGCTATAATTTAAATACTACTAATTAAATGTAATAGGAAAGTGAGTATTATAAATAAATGATTTTAAACCTAAGTAAATGTTTGAAGTTATTTGAAATTAAAATAAGTAGAAAGGATAAATACTATAAGTAGATAATTATAAACTCAAGTTAATAATGGAAGCCATTTATAGTTAAAATGAACAATATACTAATTTAAATGATTATAACTTCAAGAAATTGTTGAAATGATTTAGAAAATGGATTAATATTCAATGATATTATATAATAAGGGATTAATGTAAATTAAAAAGTAAGAAACTTGAGAATGAATTTATGCACTAATGAATATTAATATCTAATAGAAATCAATTATATAAATTAATAAATGTAAACAGCAATAAAATATGTGTAATACTTGAATAATGAATTCATTGGTTATTATAAGCAATTGAATGGATATAACTTATATAAGAAATGAATGTAAAGTAATGAAAAGAAATTTTCATTATAAATGGAAAAAATGAATTTTGTAAGTAATGAATGTAAATAAATGAAAGAAGTACAGAATGAATAAATATGGAATTATTCACAAAGAAACCTATATAATACTTTAAGAATTGATCTACATATGTGTAAGATTTGTGTAAAAATAACATAAGTAAGAAAATGTGAAACAACCTGATATTGTCAACCATTCGCATCTGCACATGTCAGACTTGAATTGCTCAAAATACCGAATTGTAAATATAAATTTGGCAATAAAAACTCAGAATATACAGTAAATAAATCACAGATCACAGACACAGAGTAATATAACGATAATGCAGCAGAAACAAAGAATAGTAGTTCATGAAGCTACTATATATAATAACAGAGTTCAACAAGATACAATAGAAATCACGAATACAAATATGTCTCAATACAATAGTCAAATACAAGATCTGAATACATCACTAGAATAAAATGAATGACTGAAAGCAGAATCAACGGATGGATCCAAGCGAAGCTCCAACTCCAAAGGTGAGTCTCGAATACTGGTACAACTCAGTCTGACTCGAGCGTAAAGCGAAACACAAAACACTCGAGTCAGGACATACATACTTATACAATGTAAAACAACTCAAGTGAACTGCAATAGAAATGCACAAGTAACATAAAGGATGCTTGGGATCGCCCATCCTTTAAGGATCCGTTAACCTATCTACTATGTAGTAATATACGGTATTATAATAATGTCTAAAGTAAAGTAAACTATCAAAATAGCGTTAAGGCATAACCCATATCCCCTTTAACACATTTTATATATTCCCATAATCTATACAGTACCATAATCCCACCCGTACTGGGTGTTGTCAGAGGGCACTCCATAGGTATGGTACAAAACAAACTCGTAGTAAGGCTCGCTAGGGTAGGTGACATGGCACAACTAGGCAATGCCAGGGTAAATATACCAATTACGCATCCGGGCTGGTGGTAACGCATAGCAGCCACTACCGGCCACCTCGAAACACACTCCCAAATCAAAAATCGAGGATGGCCATCAAATCAATCATAAAGTAATAGAATGGTATACGAAGAAGTGTGTCTGATCAAAGGAGCTACCTCATTGGCCCGTCAATCGCTCCTGTTTTAGCCACCTTATGCCAACTCACGGGAGTCGGGTCCACGTATATACCTCAATAGGATCGTCGCTACCATCCTACTTCATTTTGGAATCTCCACCGCATACATGATTGACAAAGTGGTTTTCGGTATTGACAGAGAGTCTGCCCATATCCGATCCCGGTCTCTTTGCCAACTAATCGTTATTATAACCCATGGATATTTATTTCGAAATAATTTATACCTCAAAACAAAATATCATATTCATTTCAAAACTAGTTTATACTTCAAAACCAAAATATCATATTCAACTAGTTTATACTTCAAAACCAAATATCATTTGAATAAACCCAAATTTCCAATCACTGAATATTTCTTTCAATTTATTTAAACTTGAAATATTCATTTTTATATCATCTTAAACCATAACCACTTTATAAAGTCATATTCTTAAATCTTCAATTGAAATCAATATATTCAAAACAATTCTTAATTAAATACTATTTCCAATAAATTCATTTCCAAAAGTCATAGAAATTTCAGCCACAACAGCACTTATAAAGTGTTACGGTAAATATATTAACATTTCAAAAACATTGCCAAATTCAAAACAGCAGCACTTATAAAGTGCTACAGTCGGTATTAGAATTTCTAAAACAGTTCAATTTCAGAAATAGCAGCACTTATAAAGTGCTGTAAATATATTAATATTTCAAATCATTGTTTAATTTCAGCAACAGTAGCACTTACAAAGTGTTACAGTAGCTATATTAGCATTTCAAAACATGGTTAAATTTCAGAAACAACAGCACTTATAAAGTGCTGTAATAGGTATTTTATTATTTCAGAACGTAGTTAAATTTCAGAAATGGTAGCACTTAGCAATTGCTATCTGAAAACCACAGCATTTTGAAATGCTACCAAAACAAATTCCAGACTTATTATAACATTTCAGAAACATTAAAACGTCAATTTTAGCCATTTTTAACTTATAAAATCATATCTCACGCTTCAGAAAATATGCATTTGGATATCATTTATCTTATGATTTAATAAAATAACATTTTATAAGTAAAATATCCAAATTAACTATAATTCATTTATTCAGTCAAAATTTACCCTATTTTACTTAACTTTTTAATTTAACCAACAACTTAGCACTTCATTTTAAAATACCCATTCCATAAATAAGATATTCTTTTGACAAGTCAGACTCCAAATTTCCATTTGAAACCAAATTTCAATTATCAAGTCAAGTAATAATTTAAGATACATTTACCATTTTAAAATCATAATTATTTATCTTGCAAGTATATCCACTTCATAAAATAAAATCTATTACAATCCCTAGGTTAGAATTTAAAATTACACATTAAATCCAATTATATTCTTAAGTTATTTATCATCAATAAAGGTCTTTAAATTCAATTTAAAACCAATATATTTTTAAATTTTTAATCAAAGCCACTTATACACTGATAAATTTTTTAACTTATAGAAAACCAATATCTTCTTATATTTTAAATCATTAAATCAAATCTTTAAGCTCAAATTTCATACATTTAAAAATTCAAATTACTTAATAATTTTTAGAAAAATATTATTTAAAATATAACCCTGGGTCTGTATAATATTTTCTAACCTAGGTCAAGTGATACGAATATGTATCATTTCAATCCGTAATTTAAAAAGAAAAATCCGGGTTCTATCATTTCAAACCCGTAATCCCAAGTCAAATAAAATGCAATAAAATCACTCGAGCCTATCATTTCAGCATAAAATGATTTTTCCTTATTCTAAAGTCTGTTCGGGTATGTATCATTTCAAGCGATAGTGAAAAGGGAACTTGCAGTGTGAGATATAGAGAAAAATAACAGTAGAGCATATAATATCATATCAGGTGATGTAATAAATATATAAGCAGTATATAACATCATATAATCATATCACAGGCATATATGAACATAGCATATTAATTTCTACAATTCACATGTCATTGTTTCACAATTATATAAGTACGAATGTCGAGAGTGAATAACTCTCCTTTTTAAAGCTGGAGATAACAAACTAGATACACAACAAACTCCGAAAAGCACGACAAGGCATGACTATATTTTTAAGTGGATGAAGAGCCAAGATTTAAATCTTGTAAACAAACAAATATATAACAAACATAAGTATACGATCGAACACAAAGATTATAAATTAAAAAAAATGAAAAGATATGAATCAAAGTGACATAACCTTTGCTTTAAATCAATCAATGGCTTAGCTACATCACTAATAGGCTCAGCCATCATTCTGGTGTGCTCGGCCATGATGCACAAGGGTAAGCTAGGCTCGACCATGATGGGTTTAGTGCACGGCTATGGCAAAGGAATATGGAGAGGTGGAAGTTACAAGGGGAGGAAGGCAAAAAGGTCCATCACAAGGCAAAATTCGGGTTCGGCCCTATGATTCTATGGCTCGGCCATGGGCTTGGCTTGGTCAAGTCACATCAAGTCACAGCTAGGGGATGGAGTAGATCATGGCAGGGCTAGCAGGTGATGGTGTTTGTGTGGTGGCCGAGGCAAAAGGAAGGGGATGGCGAATATATGGGCTCGGCTAGGTTTGTATGCATAGTTAGGTGATGTATTTGCATTATGGTGGTCACGGCCTTGGTGCAAAGAGTGAAATCAAGATAGAAAGTAATTGGGTTTTTAAATTTTAATTAATGTGTAAAATTGACAAGGTTCAGTGTAATGGAAATAAAAGTGTTAATACAAATAAAGATGGAAATTGGAGGATATTAATGTAATGAAAGACAAACAAATATTAACTATGCTATTTGAGTAATAACTAATTGGATATAAAGTCTAAAATCAAATAAAATCAATTTATTAGAATTAAATTTTAATTAATTGGATTAATTGCAGTTGAAATCGAACGTTTTAAATTTTGAAATAATCAGCACTGAAATTGATATGTAAATTTACCTTAAATTATTATACATGTCAAGGTAATCAAAATAGATGAAATTTGTTGATTATTAAATTTGAGTTGAGAAAGTGGTTTAATTAATTTAATATTAATTTATTTAATTACCTTAAAAATAGCCATTTTAGCCACTGTCTCGAATTTTGACGACGCCAGTTTCATCGGATCCGTAAAAGTGAATTATTGCAGGATTTCAAGTTTCGTAGCGATTGGACATGTCATTGGATCGTACGGACTCGAAACGCCTAGAAATCAATTTAATTGAAATAAATAGAAATCAATTTGTAATAAGCTGATTTTATCATAACTTCTTCATACGATTGAGTTAGGACTTGAAACCTGTTCCATTGAGTTTATAATCATCAAAAACATCTATTTTGATATATGGGTTGACCATTTTTGTTTCGGAGGCAGAACAGGCTTTTTAGGTCGTTTATTGTTCCAATCCAAATCGATCTGGTCCATTCTTTTCTATTTCTGTTATGCCTATAAATAGCTCGTTATATACCCTAGCTACTTCTTATTTTCATTTGTATGTACGTACATTTCCTTCTCCACTCCTCATTCTAATGGCAGACAAACAAAACCCTAATTCCCAAGTTGCAAATTTAATTTCAAAAATCAATTCCATAATGATCAGAAATTTGTCGTTTATCCACGACCGTTCATATTGGGTCGATGGATTCGACGGTAGATCGTCATCTTCGGGACGATCAGGGAGTACTGGCTTGTGGAGGAGGGTGAGTTGTACACATCTTTATGGTAAATCAGGGTTGGAGTCGCATTGACTGGCCATGATTGGCAATTGAAAGGGGCAGCGGCGGGCGTTCGTCTTGGAGCCGCGATGGGCGTGGAGGGCATAGGAAGTGGCGGTCGGAGTGAGGGTGGTGGTAGGCTCAGATTAGGGTTGTGGTCGAGAAGCGTAGCTGGTGCGTGAGGAGAAATGTACGCGTGTTAGTGTTTAACTCGTTAACTTATTTATTTATTTATTCTTTTCCAAATTTAAACTTTAAAGTTCTAACTCGTATAACTTTCACATACGAAGTCCAATTCACACGCGGTTTCTTGCGTTGGGATCATATCGAAATTATGGACATTTTGACATTGGTTTGGACGAATTATGAGATTGTTTGAATTTTGGGCTTAAATTGGATTTAAATTCGATTTAAATTCAAAGGTGAGTGCTTTGACCCACTCACAACTTTTAAAATTTCTTATGTTTGTTAAGTTCAATTTGTAGTGTGATTAGAAATTTATTTATGGCTGTTTGGTAATTTAAAATTGCTATTGCAGTTATTTTGAATTAAATTGCCATTTAGTTAAATTTGAATTTAAATTGCCAGTTAATTACCTGTTATTGATAATCTGTTAATTGTTGATATTTATTAATTGAATTGGATGATGATTGTGATGAATGTTTGATTGTTGATATTGAATGATGGATGTCTTGTTTGAATTATATAATGTTATCACTCTGCAAGTTCCCTTAATAATTATTATTTTGAAATCACTATGGTTTGGAATGATATATACCGAACGATCTGTAGATTAGGGAAAAATCATTATGGATTGAAATGATAGACTCGAGCGATTTTATGGATTTTTATATTAAATTCGCGATTGCGGTTTGAAATGATATATAACCGTAAATTTTTAAATTGTGGATTGAAATGATAAATATACGTATCACTTGACCCTAGGGTAGAGAATTATATACGTACACCGGATTGGTTAAATTAAATGATTTTAAATCCTTGATTTCGAATCCAGTTAAATGACATTTTGAAATAAAATTTGATTTATATAAATTGAATTATTATTGGAAAATCAAGTTTTAGGTTGAAATGTGAATTGGTTTAAAGGAACTGCTTTAAGAAATTAATTGAAGGTTTAAAGTTGAAATTAAAGTATAAATGAAATTTTATCGGAATTGAGTCATTGAATTGGTTTGAAATATAACTTGAAATGTATTGAAATTGGAATAATTTAAAATTTGATATTTCAAACATGGATTGGAAATAAAATGAATTAAAAGATTTAAAATTGGGTTTTGTTGATTTGGAAATTTAAATGGTTTAGATGTGTTGAAATAAAATAAATAGTTTAAATTGATATTAATTCCAAATTCATGTTTTTAATATAATCTATTTTAAAGATATATATATATATATATATATATATATATATTCTAAATATTCTAAATTTTAAGATTTTCAAATTATTAAACTATTTTAACCTATATTAACTATATAAAATCAGTTTAACCTAGTTTAAACCATTTAATTTATTTTAAAACTAATTAACCTATTTTAACTTACTTTAAATTTAATTAATCTATTTTAAAGCTATTTTAATTATATTTAATCAATTTTAAATCTATTTAACTATCTTAAATCAATTTAAGAGTATGTTTAATCTATAATTAAACTATTTTCAAGTATTTTAACTATTTATAACTAATTTAATTATTTATAACTATTTAAACTATTTTCTAAATTCTCAGACTAAGTAAAGTGGAAGTGTTTATATTCAAACTCATTGGTTTGAAGGAAATATGGTTAAATGATGTTGTAGCCTAAATTGGGATTTAGATGTTATAATTAATTGAATATGATGATTTTGAAGCAAGAATTTAACGTAATTGGAAATATGATTTTGAAAGAAATTATGATTTCAGAAACGATATGATTTCAAAGGTGAATATGATTTTAAAGTGAATATAATTTCGAAAGTTATATGGTTTTGAGAATATGATATTTTGATATAAATTGTGAATTGACTTTTGAAATGTAAAAGAACCATTCGGTGTGAAATAAGTGTTTGGTTGTTAAAGAGACCGAGATCGGATATTGTCATACTCTCTGCCAATACCGAAAACCACTTTAACAACTGTGTACGTGGTGGAGATTCCAGAAATGAAGTAGGATGGTTTGGCGAACAATTTTTGTATAAGGTATGACGTGACCCTGACTACCGTGAGTCAGCTTAGATGTGACTAAAATCAGGAGCCACGCCGGGCCAAGTGAGGTCATTCCTCCGATCGGGCACACTTCTTCGATACTATATTCTGACTTTGTGATTGATTTGGTGGCCACCCTTGATTTTGATTTGGGAGTGTTTTCCGAGGTGGGCGGTATTAGCTGCTATGCATTACCACCAGTCCAGATCCACAATTGGTAAATCTACCCTAGCATTTCCTCGTGTGCCATGTTCACATGCCCTAGCGCGCCTTCTACAAGTTTGTTTTGTACCATACCTATGAAGTGCCCTCTGTTTAAACCTCCCAGAGGAGCGTACGGTACTGTATAGACTATGGGAATATATAAAATGTGTTAAGGGGGATATGGGTAACGCCTTAACGCTATTTTAATACTTTTACTTTACTGTAGACATATTATAATAGCGTATTGTACTACATAGTAGATAGCTTAACGGATCCTTAGGAGATGTGAATCCTGAACATCTCTTAAGTTATTTCACTCACGTTAGACACTGGATAGGAGATGTCAAACCTCGTAAACATCTCCGACGCCGATTACACTCATATTTATTTACCGTTGATTTAACTTACATAAGATCTTTTAGTTTTGTAACAACCCGCGAGTTTTGAAAATATATGAAAATTCATTTGAAACTTTGAATATAACTATTTTAAAATTTGATAAATTTGGAAATTTAATGTAATATTTTGGGATTTGATGTGAAATGTTCTTCCAAATTTAATAAAATAAAGATTTTTCTTAAAATGCAAATTTTGGTCAACATTGGTCAAAGTTTGACTTTCTGTGAAAATTTAAAATTTTGAATTTTGAACTTTTACTCTCTTTTTATGAAGATGGATTTAATTCTAACATTTTCTTTATTTTTTGTTTTGTTAAATTTTGATTTCTACTTCTCAAAAGTTACAACTTTTGGCGTGTTACACGTAGTTATTTTCCCTATAACATTTATCTTATTTACATTTTGATTTTGGGCTTGTACTATTGGGCTAGGATTTTCTTTAGTAGATGAGAAGCCACATGGTTAAGTAGCCTATATAATATCCTAGGGTTTTGCTAGACTCTCATTTTCATTTGTGCCTCCGCAGAAAGAAATCAATGTAAGTTTTTCTTCTTCATCTTCCTCCTCAAAACCCTAGACTTTCTTTCTCTTTTCCCTTACAAATTTTCCTCCTCCTCCCCTCAAAAATTTCGGCCACACCTATCTCCTCTCCCTCCAACCACAAACCCTAGCCAAAAACCACTTCTCCTCCTTCCATTTTCCCTTCCTCCTCAACAAATTTCGGCCTCCACTCCTCTTCTTCCCACCACAAACCCCATAGCCGAACTTCCTCAAACCCTTCCCCTTACTTTGCCTTGGCCGTGACCATCTCCTCCACCACCAAAACCCTAGGCCGAGTCTCCACTACCAAAACCCTAACCCTAGGCCGAGCCTTCTCCACCAAAACCCTAGCCTAATCTAGTCCAAACCCCTATGGTCGAACCCAAACCCAAACCAAACCCCATGGCCGAACCTAAATAAACCATAGACCAAACCTATGTTTCCACTAGACAAGCCCTCTTCACATGTTTACAAATATATAATTTTTCTACTTTTATTTTACTATGTAAATTATTTGTTTACATATGAAATTTATTTTATTTTTCAAAGCTTTGGATTTGGATTCACCTCCCACTCAAGCTTGTCCGTAATTGTCGTGCTTGTTGTAGTCGTTGTGTTGTGTTTGGAATCACTTCTCTAACCAAAGAAGGTGAGTAATCATTCTTGATGACCTACTTATATTTTGGTGAATTGACGACAATGGAATTGTATGGATTTGTATATGCAAGTTGAGAATTTCACCTATGTTTTTTTTATTATCTTATTTCCTATGATATTAAACATGTTATGATCATATGCCATGATATGTTATTTATTGTTATGTTTATTTAATATTCTGTTCTCACACTACAAGTTCCTTCACTATGGGTTGAAATGATACATACCCGAACGATCTTTAGATTAAGGAAAATTGTTATGGGCTGAAATGATAGGCCTGAGCAGTTTTATTTGACTTGAGATTGCAAGTTTGAAATGATATAAAACCCAGAAAATTAATAAATTGTGGATTGAAATGATATATGTCGGTATTTACTTAACCCTAGGGTAGAGAATTTTATACAGACTCCGTGGTTGATTTAAAATGATTTTCTAAAAATTATTAAGTATTTTGGATTTCTATATATGAATCTCAACTAAAATTTAATGTAATAATTTTTGTGAATTTGTTTACATGAGTTAAATTTTTACAAGAAATTAATAGTTGGAAATGTAAATTTTGGAATCTAATTTACAGAATGAAGGTTAATTGAAATTTAATAATCTGATTTAACTTAATAATGGTATTTTATTCTAACCTATAAATTGTATGTTTTAATTCGTGGAATGGAGATTAAAATGATAGGTGGTATTTTTTGTGGAAAAAAAATGTAAGTTCAAACGTACATTTGACATTTAAGTTTTAACTAATGCAAATGGTACAACTTGGGTAATAAAAAAAATGATAAATGTTATTTACTGAAAAGAAAATAAAGTGTAAGTTAATAACGTACTTTTAACTTAGCATAAGGATTTCAGCTTTAAAATTTGACATTATAGTAACAAAGTTATTTAATTAAAGGTATGGTTTCTTTAATGTCCAAATAGCTAAATTAGAGTAATATAATAGGAATGATATAATGACTATGATAAAAACTATAAATATATGTACTATTTGATTATATAAACTATTGTAGTAGGAAGTATTACAGTAACAATTCAAAAATGCTGTGATTTCTTACGGTAACAATTCAAAATTGCTTCGATTTCTTACTGTAACAATTCTGCACTTCTGTGGATTCTTACAGTAACAATTCTACACTGTTGCGAATTCTTACAGTAACAATTCTGCACCGCTGCGAATTCTTACAGTAGAATTTCTGTACTGCTGCGTTTTCTTAAAAGCGACATTTCCAGAATGCTACAGAATTTTCTAAAGGGTTATAGTTTCGAATGTTATGGTTCTAAAGGTTACACTTTTAAAGTGCTATGATCTCTAAATTTTTACGTTTCAAGTGGTTATAATTAAATGAAATTTGGAAGTGTTACAACTTTGGAAAAATGAATAATATTTTAAAGAATAATGATATTGGATTTATATGGTTTTGAAATGAATATGTTTGATATGAAAAATAAACCATTTGAAATTTAATAACCACAGGTTATAATAACGTTTGGTTGTTAAAGATATCGGGATCGGAAGTTGCCATACTCTCTGCCAACACTGAAAACCACTTTAACAACTATGTACGCAATGGAGATTCCAGAATGAAGTAGGATGGTGGCGACGATCCTAAAGGTATCCCCTGAGTTAGCATAAGGTGGCTAAAACAGGAACAATTGATGGGCCAAGTGGGGTAGCTCCTCCGATCGGACACACTTCATCGTTAGCCATTCTATTACTTTGTGATTGATTTGGTGCGCACCTTTGATTCGGGAGTGTGGATCGAGTTGGGTGGTAGTTGTGGCTATGCGTTACCAACAGTCCGGAAGTGTAATTGGTATATCTACCATGGCATTGCCTAGTTGTGTCGTGTCACCTACCCTAGCGCGCCTTCTACGAGTTCGTTTTATGTCGTACATATGGGGTATCCTCTGGAGGCCCCAGTTTACGCGGAGTTACGGTACTGTATAGACTATTGGCATTATAAAACGTGTTAAAGGGGAAATGGGTAACGCCTTAACGCTATTTTAATATTTTACTTTACTTTAGACATTATTATAATAGCGTATATTACTACATAGTAGATAGTTTAACGGATCCTTAGAGGATGGGCGATCCCAAGCATCCTTTAAGTTACTGATGCATTTCTTTTGCAGTTCACTTGAGTTGATTTACATTTTATACGTATGTATGTCCCGACTCGAGTGTTTTGTGTTTTGCTTTACGCTCAGGTCAGCCTGAGTTTTACAGCTTTGGATTCATCTTCTTGGAGCTAGAGATATGCCGGAGATTTAGTTGTCTACCTGATATTTCCATTCCAGTTATTTCCACTCAGCTTTTGCTTTTGTAGTAGAGAACTTATGTACCTAGACATTCCATTGTATTTGTTTTCAGACTTGGGTATTATGTATTAGTTTGAGACTATGTATTTAGGAGATTCATGAGCTCCTATGTTTATTTTATTCCGCTGCGAGTTATTTTGATATTCTGTGTCTATGATTGATTTTATTTTCCTCAAATTTTATTAACAATCTGTTGTTTTGAAATATTCAAGTCTGACATGTGTAGTTTTATTGTCGATTCCAATGGTCCAAAACGGCGGGATGTTACATTTGGTATCAAAGCCAGGTTTTAGGCAAACCTTAACCTACGGGGCAAAAACTCATTAGAGATAGGGTAGAAATACCCTAGAATGAGTGAAATCGGTCTTAGAATCATTCTTTGTGAGAGAACGCATTTTTAAGTATAAAATGGTTTTTAAAAGATTATTTTGGATATAATTTTTTTTTCTTCCATTAAAATCTAATTTTTCTTAGAATTTCCTTCTTTCCGAATCCACCTTGTTTAATAGAATTCTTCAATTAGGATTTCCATTCTAGTTGACCCTTGTCTTTTATCTCTTTCCTTTATCCTTATCCTTTGGTGATTCAGTGACATATGCCTCGGGATTATGCCGACAGCTTTATTTATTCTCTTGATTCTTCCCCTAGTGATCTTGATTCTACTCCTATGGTCAAACTTTATCCTGATGTATTTGGTGAAGTCACTTCTTTACCTCCTAAACGGGAAATTGAATTCCGTATTGACCTCATTCCTGGAGCTCGACCTGTAGTTCTTCCTCCCAGAAGAATGGCAGCCCGTGAGAAGGTTGAGTTGAGGAAGCATATTGAAGATTTGTTCTCTAGAGGTTTGATCAGACCCAGTCATTCCGAATGGGGAGCAGCAATGGTTTTTGTCACTAAGTCTGATGGTTCTTTGAGGATGTGTGTTGATTATAGGGAGTTGAATAAGCTTACTATGAAAAACAGATATCCAATGCCTCGTATTAATGATATGTTCGATCAGCTTTATGGAGCTACTGTATTCTCTCAGCTTGATCTTGCCACCAGTTTCCACCAGCTAAGAATTTTTGAGGAAAGTATTCCCAAAACTGTTTTTCGTTCTGAGGATGGTTTCTATGAATGGTTAGTTATGCCTTTTGGTTTGACTAACGCCCCAGCTTTCTTTGTCGACCTTATGAACCGGGTTTTCCGTGATGTTCTTAATAAGTTTGTTCTAGTCTTTGTCGATGATATTCTTGTTTTCTCTAAGTCTAAGGCGGAATATGAAATCCATTTGAATTTTGTTCTGAAGACCCTTATGAGTCATCAATTGAAAGCCAAATTCTGGAAATGCCATTTCTGGAAAGATGAAGTCCGATTTCTTGGACATATTGTTTAGGGTAATGGAGTTTTTGTTGATCTGGTTAAGATCGCTACGATCAATGTAAGTCTATCTTCTCTTCTTTCCTTTGTACATTAATTATTCTATCTCTTTCTCGGTTCTTATTTTCCCTATTCTATTTTAGAATTGGGAAACTCCTAGGACTCCATCTGATATCCGTAGTTTTCTAGGCCTTGCTGATTATTATCAAAGATTTATTGAGAATTTTTCTCGGATTGCTGCACCTCTCACCGCTCTAACTCGTAAGAATGCTATGTTTAGATGGAATGATAAGTGTGAAGCTGCATTCAATGAGTTGAATGCAAGCTTACTTCTGCACCAGTTCTTACCATTCCAAATGGAAATGAGGCATTAACTGTATACACTGATGCTAGTCATGAAGGTTTGGGAGCCGTTCTGATGCAGGATGGGAAGGTTATCGCTTATGCCAGTCGTCAGTTGAAGACTCATGAAGCCAATTATGCAGCCCAAGATTTAGATTTCTTGCCGTAATTTTTTCTTTGAAGCTTTGGAGACATCATCTATTGGGAACTAAGTTTGAGCTCTTTACGGATCATAAGTCTTTGAAATATATTTTCACCCAGAAGGACTTGAATTTGCGGCAAGTTAGGTGGCTTGAGTTTCTAGCTTCTTATGACCTAGACATCAACTATACCCCAAGGAAAGCTAATGTTGTTGTAACGACCCAGAATTTCTGCCATTTGAAATTAGTATATTTAATTGATTTTAAATATTCACAAGTAAATTTTATAAGCTGGATAAATTATATTTGAAATATCTGGATTTAATTGGATAATCAAATGATTAATTTAATATTTGAAATCATGTAAATAATTGGAATTTTAATTAAATATGAATAAAAATGATTTATAAAGTTGAATTAAATCATATTGGAGTTAGAATAATGTTAGAGAACTTTTGAAATTGATTTAAAAGTTAATTTGTAAAAATTGAATATTTTAATATTTAATTGATGAGTGAAAATGACCTTTTTTTCAAACAGTCTCAGATTTCAACGAAACTAGATTCATTGGATCTATAATGTTAAATTATTAAAGGATTTCAAATTTCGTGTCAATCGGATTTACGGATTGTCCGTGGCAAGCTAAAACGCGTAGAAATCTGTTTGAGTGAATTTTAAATTTAAATATTCGATTCGAAAACCTATCTTTTAAATACGATCGAATTGGCTCCCGATATATATTCCATTGCGTTTGGAATAGGGGTAAAACATTATAAACGCCAGGCGACACGTTTCGTTTTGAGTTCGAAAATTTTTCGGATGAATAGTGTCGATAATTTCTATATAAAAGGACCTCAACATCTCTAATTTTCATCAAACCCTAGAGGATTAGGGCTAGCCGCCATTTCTACTTTGATGGCCAAAAATTCGTTTCTTTTCCCATTCGATTTCTTCAAATCCATCCATCCATACGAAAAACGTCCAACATGAAAAATATAGAGCTCGTCGAGATCTATCGATCCAACGACTTTGATCGAATTTGAGTGCATGGATCATCGGCAAATTGAGCTGGAATGACCGGCGTTCGCGCACGATTTCCAACACATAGGGTCGACCGAGCTCCTTGATACTCGAGCCGAGAGTAGAGCACGCGTAGGGCGTTCAAACGGCGGCCTCTGATCATCTTCAAGTTGCTCGTGTGATGCGCGATAATTCAACTAAGAACGGCGGCCATGGGTTTTAATCACATACGTGATTTTCATGATGGAAGAAGAAAAGGAAATAGTGGCCCTGATTGAAGAAAGCAAATCGAACGGCTCTGATAGGTTGAGGTTATAAAAATATAAAATAAAATGTGAAATTATATTCTTTTAAATTCGTGTGATCTTTAAAATACCATAACTTTGTCATACAAGGTCCGTTTTTGACGGAACAAATTGCGTCGGGTTCATTTTGACGAGCACTACATTTTAGAGCTAGTTTGGAGTTGATTGGAGCTAGTGTAAATTTTGGGTAAAATTAAACGCTCGTTTAATATTATTCGGAATGAAACACTACAACTGCTATTAGAAGCAATGTGAGTACAACTCACTCTTTCTGACTCACTGATATTTTTATATAAGTGAGAAATAATTTATTTTATGATGATTGATGATTGTTTGGATGATATATGATATATTGATTGGTATTTGGATATATTCCTACCTAGTGGAGCAGATGACCCTATACGTTATCGTGTATGAGCGGATGACCCTTTGGACGCGCGTCTGCCTTGAAGCGGACATTGTACATATATTTCTAATATGTATATTTGTTGCAGGTGACAGGTTGGAGGGATTCAACTGGATTCCTCACCGGTTTTGATTTATTTACAGATATTGTGATATATGTTGTATTCATTTGATATATGATGTTTTGGTTGATGTGATTGATGTATTTGGTGCTGTCGCATCATTGGGCCTATATTTTGGAATTTAAAAATGTTAAAGTGATGGTTTCCAAATTTAAAAGGATTTTAAAAGTGATTTAGGAAATAAACGTTTAGTTGAATTTTAAATTGTTAAGGAATTGACTTATTTTAAATAAAGGAAAGAGATAATTTTTATGTTATAAAAATGATGATTTTTGTGAAATAATACTTAAGTATGATTTTTGGAGTTATATAAGTTTTAATAACAATTTTGAAATTATTAAAAAAATAAGTTTATTTAAAGTGAGATTTTGAATTATTGTAAATGGTTTTATATACAAGATTTATAAAATTGAATTTTTATAAATCAAAGTGATGGAATTTTAAAGGAGTTTGATAAGTGTTAAAATGAAGCAAATAAGATTTATATAATTGGTGAAGTTATAAACACAATGTGTAACGACCTGATATTTTCAACCATTCGCATCCGCACATGTCGGACTTGAATTGCTCAAAATACTGCGTTGTAAATAAAATTTGGCAAATCTCAGAATATACAGTAAATAAATAATCACAGATCACAGACACAGAGTAAAATAATGCAGCGGAAGTAAAAGAAATAGTAGTTCATGAAGCTACTATGTAAATATATCAGAGTTAAATAAGATACAACATAAGAAATAAAATACAACAGAAGTCTCAATATGATAACCAAGTACAAGCTGAATAGAACAACAGAACTAAGATAGATAAAACTAGATAAGCAGATAATCTCCAGCGACTCCAATCTCCAGAAAGTGGAATCGAAATCTGTGAATACTCAGGCTGACCCGAGCGTAAATAAAAATACAAAACACTCGAGTCAGGACAATATATACTTATATAATGTAAACCAACTCAAGTGAACTGTAATAAAGGTACAAGTAACTTAAAGAATGCTTGGGATCGCCCATTCTTTAAGGATCTGTTAAACTATCTACTATGTAGTAATATTCGCTTTTATAATAATGTCTAATATAAAATAAACATACTTTTAAATAGCATTAAGGAGTGACCCAATATTCCCCTTAACACGTAATAGTCCCAGTAGTCTATCCAGTATTAGCATACTCCCAAAATGGGGGCTACCCTCGATACTCCACAGGCTACGGGAGAAATTCAAACTCGTAGTAAAGCTCGCTATGGTAGGTGACACGGCACAACTAGGCAATGCCAGGGTAGATATACCAATTGCGCACACAGACTGATGGATACGCATAGCATCCACTACCGCTCCACCTCGGACAACACTCCCAAATCAAGGGGTGCACCCAAACAATCACAAAGTAATATAATGGTATCGAAGAAGTGCGTCCGATAAGAGGTGCTACCTCACTAGTCTGAGATCGCTCCTGTTTTAGCCACCTTATGCCAACTCACGGGAGTTGGGTCCACGTATATACCTTAGGATCGTCACCACCATCCTACTTCATTCTGGAAACTCCACCGCGTACACAGTTGTCAAAGTGGTGTTAACTCCTCTTTTTGAGGCGACCTAAAACATAAGCGACCTAGCGACCTAAAGGATAAAGCGACCTAGCGACCTAAAAGATGAAGCGACCTAACATTACCAAGCTCTAGCGACCTAACATTACCAAGCTCTAGCGACCTAACATCACAAAGCCCTAGCGACCTAACTCCAGAAAGATGGAGCGAACTAGCGACCTAAAACTCCAACGACCTATAGCTTCAGCGACCTAAAGATGGAACAGTTCAACGACCTAAAGCTCCAGCAACTCCTCCCTAGGTCGCTCACGACCTACAACTTATCACCTCAATTTAGACAGATCAAGTGCACCCATTTAAGCCGCAAACCATGGTCCTTAGGTCGCATGCGACCTACAACCTATCTTAAGCCGTTCACGACCTATGACTTGTCACTATGTTCAAATGATCCAGTGCAAAACTATTAAGTCGTAGCCCGTGCTTCTTAGGTCGCTGGCGACCTACGACCTATCTTAGGTCATTCACGACCTATCACCTGTCCCGAATTCTCCTATAAATACAGCACTAGCTCCAACTTGAAGGGGACTTTTCGGCTCATTTCTAGAACGCCTATACTCTGCTGTTTTCTCAACTCATTCGACACTTCAAACATCAAAGACGCTTCAAGGAACTTCAAGAGAAGATCTAACACATCCGACATGGATTCGAAGAGCTCTCTTGCATCAAAGTTCTAACTACTCGTCTCAATTGTGTTGAAATCATATTGTAGTCGAAGAATTGTTGTAAAACTTGTAACCAAATCATTAATAAAGAAGATAAAGTGGACGTAGGCTTAATTACGAGCCGAACCACTATAAAACTGCTGTCTCTTTACTTTTATGCTATTTTCTGCTTACATTTTGTTCCCATACCAACGAGTGGTGCTTTCACATTACTAATACTCACATCGGGGTGTTAGCGTCGATTTTTACGTTAACATTTTTTGTGCTTTCACTGAGAACCCAACTCAGGGATATTTTCACCATTGCTTCGCAAAGATCTGCAGAAAGAATCTCTCTAAAGACTAGAAGTCTATCCGAAATAATGGCTCCTGGAAGAAAGGGTAGATTTACTAGATCCGGAAATGCTCATGAAGGGACCTCCGCTTGCCCAGCATCAAACCAGGCAACTCCTACCGTTGGAGTCACAAGGGCTGAATTAGACGATGCAGTTTCTGGATTATATCAACAAATTGAAGCTCAAAACGCTTTGATGATGAACAGATTAAACGCTCTGCTTGGGGCAAATCGACAACCAGAAAACAATGAAACAACCTTTGCCGAAGATGCCCATAATTCCCAAGGGAGAGATATTCCTCAAAGAGCAGCTGGCATCGCCGAAGCGCCACCTTTCCAAGCTGAAGGTTCAAGGTCGCAGCCAACTTTTCACGAACATTTGCCCAGGCAAACTTCCAAAAAAATAGCTGACGTCTGCCCGGCGATGCCTTTGAACAATGAGTAGTATCTATCAGGGATGGTTCGTCGAATCATGAAAGACAGCATGCAAAGGGAAGAAAATGAGAGCGACTGGGGATTTTCTCCAAGCAAAACTCCATTTACTGAGAGGATCTTGAAAGCAGAATTTCCAAGGAAATTTGTACCTCCTACTATCCCGGCCTATAGGGGGACAAGTGACCCTAATCATTTCCTATATAAATACGACTGGCATATGACCGGTGCAAGAGCATCAGATGAGATTAAATGCCGATACTTCCCAGTGTACTTGGAAGGAGTGGCTCTACTTTGGTCCACAAAACTACCAGTTCGGTCCGTAGAACAATTCTCCGATTTAACTCAAAAATTCAAGGATCAGTTCAGATTGTATGCTTCAAAAGCTAAGGATATAATGTCACTGTCCAGCCTTGAACAAGCTCTCGGAGAATCTGTCAAATCTTTCTTGAGCCGTTTCAATATAGCCTTGGCCGAAGTGGATAATGCAGAACCCCGTATGATCCTGACTTACTTGATGCGAGCCATCGACAAATCAAGTGAATTTGGAAGATGGTTAAAAATGAAGGAACCAAATTCACTTGAGAAGTTTTATAAAAAGGCCGACGAATTCATGCGCCTAGAAAACCTTTCCGCACCAGCAAAAGTTGTTGTTGCCGAAGTCAAAAATAACAATGTTGCTTCTAACAAAAGAGGATCTGGAAACCAAAAAAAGGAAAATGACGGAGAAAAGAAGCAGGAGAATGAGAAGAAACTTCGCCGCTTTAACCCTTTAGATTTTACTCCCTTAACTGATACATCGGAAAATATATTCTTCGCAACAAAGGACTTTGTCAACTATCCCAACCCACCTGAGATGGGGAGAGGTGTAGTGCATAATGGGAAATTCTGTCGATTTCACAATCAACCTGGCCATGACACTAACCAGTGTCGCCAGTTAAAGAATGTGATTGAAGAGTTGCTGAAACAAAATAAACTACAACAATACATGAAGAAAAACGGAGTCGACCCAACCTCATCCACTCAGGGGCAACAACTTCCTGCCCATCAATCCGCCTCCGGCAACAAAACTGTAGTGCAAGAATCCGAAAAGCTTGTCATTAATGTTGTCATAGGGGGTCCTCATCCAGAAGATAGAAGTTGGGACGACTGCTAACTACCCACAAAACTGCAGTTGGGGCATCTTTCATTCTCTTTGGCATATAAATCCAAAACTACGAATCCAGTGGAAATGGAAATTCAATCCGGAGATTCTGAAACAACAATCACTTGCATCCATTTTTTACTTAACAGCATTGCTTAAATTTGTAAAATGATGATGGATGTATAACTCTTGTATTGTAAACCACTGAGAAATCAGTGTGAATCAATAATAAAGAACTATAAATCTTGTGTTCTTTAATACTATAAGATGCCTGTCTCATTTCGATATGCAAATATATTAAAAATATTGCTAAAATGTCGATTTAATATTACAGGCTATCAAAGCAAAGCTTACCTATTCAACACATCACGAAGCTAAGCGATTCCTACAAATCACTCAACAAACAAATGTAAAGCCACAAGAGTTTCAAAAGTCAACTTCTACAAAAGAAGTGCTATTCACAAACTGTTGATGATTCCACCAAAGTGGGCACCTTCCTGACGAGAAGGTTCCAGACCCTTGCTAACTAATTGCAATCGTTTGTGCAAATGAACGTCTGGTAAAGTAGCTTGCGTCTGCCCCGTGGATTCGCTCAATGATAAAGTACACTTCTCCGGCAAAAAGCAAACAACTTGCAAAAGAATGGGACATGTGCTTGAAGTGATAACGAGGAATCGCTAAAAAGCAGATGGTGGAAGGACACAAGCAACAAAGCCCTCTTCGGAGGCAAAATGCTTCTCTTCGGAGACCAAAATGCTTCTCTTCGGAGACCAAAATGCTTCTCTTCGGAGACCAAATGCTTCTCTTCGGAGACAAAATGCTTCTCTTCGGAGACCAAAATGCTTCTCTTCGGAGACCAAATGCTTCTCTTCGGAGACAAAATGCTTCTCTTCGGAGACCAAAATGCTTCTCTTCGGAGACCAAGTGCTTCTCTTCGGAGACCAAAATGCTTCTCTTCGGAGACCAAATGCTTCTCTTCAGAGACCAAAAATGCTTCTCTTCGGAGACCAAAAATGCTTCTCTTCGGAGACCAAAAATGCTTCTCTTCGGCGACCAAAAATGCTTCTCTTCGGAGATAAAATGCTCCTCTTCGGAGGCACACAAACAAAGACCTCTTCGTAGGCAAAAAACTACTTCGGGGACACAAACCTTCTTCGGGAGCACTAAATGATTAAAGCCCTCTAACGAGGCACACTCAAAAACTTCGTTAATGGAACCACTACAGGGGCACCTTCTCAAAAAAGAAGGTTCCAGGCTGCAGTTTAATACTTATGATTATTTGTACAAACAAATATCCGATAAAACAGCTGACGTCTGTCCCATTGACCCATTCAACGATGAAGTACAACTTTCTGACAAACAGATCAAAACATTCTTCAAAAGTTCGCTTCACTGCATATGGGAATCCGCTTTTCAACAAGTAAAAGTGATCATCCTCGAAAGTAGAAGTGTTCTTAAAAAAGAGAGAAAGAAAAACTTCTCCGATATAAGGCAATCTCTATTAAAAGCAGAATAATATTTCCTCAAAACGGAAGAATTATTCTATAAAATAAGAGTACAAGTCTTTTCAGAATATTGCAGTAAGCCGTGGTATGGGGGCATATAGCTATATTAATAAAAACAACGCTCAAACATCATATCACGAGCTCACTGCAGTATCATATAAAGTAAATAAAGAAACTTGTGCAAAAACAAGGAATAAATGCATTCACACATATACTGACAAGAAATTGTACAAGTAAAAAGAACCATTTTATTCCATACTATAAAGTTTTTGTACATATGCAGGTTTCAAGCGGGGACCGGTACCCGCACAATCTCCGGTCGATACATGCAAAAAGCAAAAAGCAAAACAATAAGCATGAAGTCAGTTCATCACTCCTTCCCACCACCTTTGGAGCTCTTGCCCGGCTTGATGACTAGTTTCTGAATCCGGTGTGGACGGGTCGGGGAAGAAGGAGAAGAAGGTGTAGCAGGATCTTCTTCCACTTTTTCTTCACCAGCGGAAGCGCTTTTCTTCTTCTTCTTTGAGGCTGCTCGTTTCCCTTTCTTCTTGGAAGAAGACTCACTTCCTAGAGTAATTAATGCAGAGAGCTTGGTGTCATCATCATAAGGCTCCGGAGTCTTTTCACCTCCTTCAAGTTCACCAGCCTTCTGCTCTTGCGAAGCGAGTGGATCATCCAAGTCTTGAAGGGCTCCTATTTGTTCTTCCTGCGATCCCGGTTGAGAAGCAGGAGTGACTTGAAGGGATGGAGGAGGAACAGCTGGAAGAGGAGGAGTTTGAGCAGCGCTTGGTATTTCCTCTACAGAAGAAAAGAAGTTAAAATCAGTATTCTCCAGAAAAAGAGAAGATAGTGGCTCATCAGGACTTAAGTAATAAGTGAGAAATTCATCGAACTCAGTTGAATCAAGCGAGTAGTATACTTGAGATATATCAGACTTGGAATTACCTGGAGAAGTCGGCTTAATCACATCGATTTCAAACTTTTCAGCTTCAATGTCATCCTGGGTCTTCTCCTCGACATGAATAGTGGGAGGCTCAGTAGTTGCGATTTTGACTTCGGCTTGTGTAGGAGGTGGAGAATAAGAACTAGAGCCAATGGTATCATGGTCAACCGAAGCCAGAGGACGAGCGGGGTCAGTTAAAGGCTCTTTCTCCAAACGCTCACCTCCATCTACTTCGGCTCGCTCCCTAGCAAGCTGTTCTTTTCCCCTGGCAAGGGCAGTACGTGCTTCATCATCCAGATAGAGCGGCTCAAGATCTGCCTCTTCATAGTCAGCACCTCCAAACATGTCAAGAACGGCCTCCCACACTTCGCCCAAAGTAATCTCATACTTAGGACCCAAAAACGAGAGACTACCACGCCCCAGGACGTTGTGCAAGTAAAAGTCGAATATGGTAGAGCTGATATTGGATTTGGTTGCCTTATGTGATTCTTCGGCTGCAACTTGACCAGCAACTGCCTCATCACGCTCTTTTTCAACTTTAGAAAGTCAAGCTCTTAACGCTGCAATCTTCAGGTCTTGGGAGTTAACTCTTTCCCACAGCTGAGCGGTATCTTTGCGGTATTTTTCAATTACATGCCGCTCAGCCTCAAGTTTCGTCTCATCATCTCTTTGAGCAGCATATGCATCTCGCACTTGTTTTTGAAAGACCTCTTCTTTTTGAGAATGCGAAGCGGAAGAAGTGGCAAGATCTTCCTTGAGTTTCTTAACTTTAGACTCAAGTCTCACGTTATCATCAGCGATGCTCGTCATTTCTGCATCATGTTGCTTACAATTTTTCTTCCACTCTGACTTGTCGTTCTCCATCGTTAGCATGGCTTCGAGATTCATATGATTAACCCTTTGAAGCTCGTCAACCAGCTTCTGCCATCCAGACATTCTCTCGATGTCGAGCTTAACAGTGTCAAGGTTCCTTAGCATAGCCTGCTTATCAATAGGAACCAAATCCAAGTCAAAGCGCACTCCTCTTAAGCACCAGTTTGGGTATCGACTTTGGAGTGTAGCCGGGCCTTGTTCAACTTGATACCGAGGCCTGTTAATAATTTTCTGAATATCGGTTTTCTGAAGAGCAGGAGAACCGGAGGGGATGTCAAGAGAGGTAGGAGCAGCGGTCTTTTTAGAAATTGCAGACGCGTCCCTTTCACTAAGCTTCATCCGCTTGCTCGAATCATCAATAATGTGGCTCTTTCCTCTGTCGTCATGCGATTTTCATTTATGAGAATCGTCACCTCTTTGAGAGGAGTCGTGACGTTCATCCCTTTTTCTTTGCCACTCCTCATAAGTTTTTCTTTCATGAGCTTTTCTGGCAGCTCTTTCTTCATCGGTTTCCCTCGGGGCAGGAAGATAGCGCCTGGATCGTAAGAATCGCGTTTCCCATAGCGCTGAAAGTCGTCGTAGTACGAGCTACTGCGCCCCATCAGAGAACCTGAAAGTGAAAAAGACAAGTCTTAGAAATCTCCGAAGTAAAGAAGCTAAGTGCATATAAGTGCCAAAAATCCTAAGTGTGTGTGATGTGCAAGCTACGCGCGTCAAACTACAAACCACTCTTTGGTTGGGGAGTGATAACAGATTGTGAAGCAGGAGTCAACTTTTGAGCTGACAAAATTTGCTGCAAGGCAGATGTCACTTCAGCTGCTGGAGATGTAACTTTAGTTGTATCGTCTTTGAAGAGCTCTTGTGAAGTAATCATTAGATCGCTCAATCCCTCAAAAGTGTCGTCACCGTCATGTTTGGCGGGACTCATTCTCTCAACTCCTTTATCATCAGCTTTCTCGGAGTGTTGAGGAGGTTCCTCTTCTTCAATTACTGGAGAAAGTGTAAGTCTGCTAGATGAACCCGCAATATCAACGGAAGTAGAACACTTCACCAACGAAGCTCCTGCAGCAGTTTCCTTCGATGCTGCTTCCTCGGTAGAAACCGGGGCAACTAATGTTTCAGTATCGGAACTAGAAACTTCGTGAATCTGAGTAGATCGAGAGGGGTGTAAAAGTCCGAACTGATGCAAAAACTCGTCTTTCAACAAAAATTTAATACTTCTCCCTTCAGCAGCCATAGCACTTAATGTTTCGAAGGTTGGCTTGTGGCTGGGATCTCTAAGCGGAGGAGGAAGTGCTACAAAAAATGAAAATTGAAGTTAAGTACTTGGCAATTCGAATTTCAAGAAATTCAGAGAAATGAAGTGAGCGGAAACAATCAATCTTACTTCCGACTCTCCAGACGGCATAGAACTCTGGGGGGGCAGCGAATGAAGAAGAATTGACTTAAAAATCCGTGTACACTCTCAGACAAGTCTAGAATCAGTTTCCGGTTCCGCGCAGCTCTCACAAGTATAATTGAAGGGTGATCTTTATTCTTCGCAAAAGTGCACAAATAGCAGATCTCTTCAAAACTTGGAAAACGGTTGAGCGTCCTCCTGAACAGCACACACAACCCCATCAAGATGGCATAACCATTGGGGTGTAGCTGGAAGGGAGAGATAGTCAATCGAAGAAGAAGCTGTCGAAGAAAATCATTAAAGGGAGGAATAGCTCCACTTAAGCACATCTGACGATTAACTGCAATAAAGCCGTGAGGTGGCCATCAGCTGTATCGTTTATCCCTGGAAGCTGAGCATCTTCTTCTACAATGCCAAACTGGATGCACAACTGACTAAAGACTCTTTGGTTCAGGGTGGTTGAAGCTCTTTCCGGAGGATCGATCAACGGGTTTGCAATTGGAAAGAACTCCCCAGCCTGTCATGTTTCTTCTTGTTGAGAAGTCATTCTACACAAGGAACTGGATATTCAAATATGAAGGTGCACGTTTCCTAAAAGTGTGAAGTGTTGTGCAAAACTAGGAAAATGACAAGAAAATATAACTGGAATCAAATTAGTTGACGTGTGTCGATTATAGAGTTTCAGGGCTTGTTATTTTAAGTCCAAGTACAGTGTTGATGCAAACAAATCAGCTTTAGTTGATTATTTTAGCTTTGCTTTAATACTTCACTTGAATTTGTTGATTCACAGCATTTCATTCACAGAGTTCATTTAAGTCGATTATTCTTTATTGACTAATCTGTCATTCGATGTGGGCATTCAATGGCAGTATATTCACCATAGTTTTCTACAAATGTTGTGTTTAACAGGTTGTTAGATTAAAAGTTATTGTAATCTGTAAAGAAGTGTAACAAAGTTCACACAGTTCAAGCCCAAGCAGTTCAATCAAGTTCTTTCAGAATTTTACAAGTCCTAGGTCGTCCAACGACCTAGTATAGGTCGAAGCTTCCTTAGGTCGCACTGTGCAAGTCAAAGGGTTCAAGGCTTGAAACTTCAGATCAAGGCAATGCAAATTTGTCTAAGTCCTAACTCGGCCGCGACCTAAAGCCTATGCCGCAGAAAGTTAGGTCGTTAATTTGTTAAGTCGTTCTGCTTGGAATTCATGTGCAAATTTGTTAAGTCCTAGGTCGTTTGAATCCCAGCGCGACCTAAAAGTTAAGTCGTATATTTGAAGGATCCTTAGGTCGCGAGAATTTGTTAGGTCGGTTGGTTCGTTAGGTCGGCTAGGTTTTTAAGTCGCTGAGATCTGTTAAATCGCTAACTTCTTCTCCACTCAACAACTCGCTATCTCGTTAACGGTTAACCCGATAACCCGTTATCTCCTGCGCAAAGAAATCCATCATCCTCTTCGTGAAATCCATTCTCTCTCCATACCACCAAACCATCCGAAAACCAATTCAAAACATCTATGATCTATCATAGATCCAACTCATTGATGTGCTTTCGTGAATCACAACAACAACACAACTAATGGCAATCGGAAATCGATCGCAACACGATTCAAAAGGGAAACGCAACGTACGGATTTGGATTGGGGTTAGAGGATGGGAATTCGTGAATTGGCGGCAATCATGGATGGATAAAGATCGGGTTTACTTACGTAATATGATAGCAAGGATGAATCTCGAATTCGCCTTTGAAATCACAAAATTTTGTTAATGGCAAAGCGGGAAATCGAAGTAGTTGAGTGAGGAAGAAGCAGCGACCTAGCAGTTTATATGGGACAAAGAGAAGAAGGCGAATAGGCACGCGAGTTAGCATATTTTTTAGGTCGCTCACGACCTAGCAGAGTTAGATCGAAGCACACGACCTATGAGATAGGCATGTACTACGAGGGGCAAGTGTAAACTCCTCTTTTTGAGGCGACCTAAAACATAAGCAACCTAGCGACCTAAAGGATAAAGCGACCTAGCAATCTAAAAGATGAAGCGACCTAACATTACAAAGCTCTAGCGACCTAACATTACAAAGCTCTAGCGACCTAACATCACAAAGCCTTAGCGACCTAACTCTAGAAAGATGGAGCGACCTAGCGACCTAACTCTAGAAAGATGGAGCGACCTAGCGACCTAAAAGTCCAACGACCTATACCTCCAGCGACCTAAAGATGGAACAGTTCAAAGACCTAAAGCTCCAGCAACTCCTCCCTAGGTCGCTCACGACCTACAACTTATCACCTCGATTTAGACAGATCAAGTGCACCCTGTTAAGCCGCAAACCATGCCCCTTAGGTCGCACGCGACCTACGACCTATCTTAAGCCGTTCACGACCTATGACTTGTCACTATGTTCAAATGATCCAGTTCAAAACTATTAAGTCGTAGCCCATGCTTCTTAGGTCGCTGGCGACCTACGACCTATCTTAGGTCGTTCATGACCTATCACCTGTCCAGAATTCTCCTATAAATACAGCACTAGCTCCAACTTGAAGGGGACTTTTCGGCTCATTTCTGGAACGCCTATACTCTGCTGTTTTCTCAACTCATTCGACACTTCAAACATCAAAGACGCTTCAAGGAACTTCAAGAGAAGATCTAACACATCCGACATGGATTCGAAGAGCTCTCTTGCATCAAAGTTCTAGCTACTCATCTCAATTGTGTTGAAATCATATTGTAGTCGAAGAATTGTTGTAAAACTTGTAACCGAATCATTAATAAAGAAGATAAAGTGGACGTAGGCTTAATTACGAGCCGAACCACTATAAAACTACTGTCTCTTTACTTTTATGCTATTTTCTGCTTACATTTTGTTCCCGTACCAATGGGTGGTGCTTTCACATTACTAATACTCACACCAGGGTGTTAGCGTCGATTTTTACGTTAACAAGTGGTTTTCGGTATCGACAGAGAGTATGTCCATATCTGATCCCGGTCTCTTTAACAACCAATCGTTATTATAACCCGTGGTTATAATTTAAAAACAGTTTATACTTCAAAGTAGAATATCATTTCAAATCCAAATCTTTATCAAAAATAAAGATTAAATCAATTTCAAACCATTTCAATATATTTAAAATAACATTTCATTTCAAAACTTCATTTCAAATCATTTCAATATATCAAAATATCATATCTTTCCAAAACTTCATTCAAATCATTTTAATATATTAAAATATCAAATCTTTCCAAAACTTCATTTCAAAACATTTTAATATATCAAAATATCATATCTTTTAAATAGATTAAAATTACAAGTAAACAAAATATTTTTCATACTAATATAAACTTCAATTATTTATTCCAAGATTTAATATCATTTATTTAATTTAAATTTAAATACCATTTAATCACATTTCAAAATAGTTGTATTTTCCAAATAAACTATTCCATTTTAATCATTTAAAGTCAATTCATTATATTTAATAATTAAATATTAAATTTCAAAAATTTAATCTTTTTCAAAGATCATTTATTCATTTGAATTTATTAAACAAAGAAAATTCAACTCTCGCAGCACTTAGAAAATGCTCGAGATGTTATGTTTAAAAACAGTTCATTAACAAAATACGGCATTTAAAATGCTGTAATATCTTAATTTAGTTTCAATTAAAATTTTAGTTAAATTTAACAACTATATCACTAACAAAGTGCTATAATAACTCTTAGTCAAATTTGTTATTTGGTTCATTTAAAACAACTACAACATTTTCCAATGCTGTAATATCTTTACATTACATTTCAAAAGTGCTTTTAAACCAAATTTAGAGTTTTATTTACACTTTCACACATAATTAACTTTTAATATAAATCATTTTAACTTATAAAATCATATTTTTTCACATTTAAAAACAATCATTTAAATACCTTTATTTTTATGATTTTATAAAGTCAAATTTCCATATAAAAAATCAAATTAAATAACAATTAAATTTTCATTTCTTTATTTTAAATTCTTAACTTAAAAACTAAGTTTAAATTTCCAAAATATAACTTATTTCCATTTATTTTACTTAATTCAAATTTCACTTTTAACAAAATTCACAATTTCCCCATTTAAGGTATATTTCAAAAAATTTCAACTTAAACATTCATTTAATCCATATTTTAATTTATATAAAATCATTAACACTTTTAAAATTTATTATTACTTAATAAAATCATTAAATTCATCTTTTAAATCAAAATTTTCATATTTCTTACTTTACATAAATTCCATTTATAAACAAAATCATAAATTCCAAAATTAACTTATATTTCAAATTCTACTTCACCATTTACTTAATTCACTTATTTAATTTGTAGAAAATCACTAAAGTTTATAGAAATCATTTTAATAAAATTTAAATCAAAATATCATAATATTTACATTTTTAAAATATTTTAAAAGTTTCAGAAAAATATATAAACCACGGGTCTGTATAAAATTTTCTAGCCTAGGTCAAGTGATACGGATATGTATCATTTCAATCCGCAGTTTACAAAGAAAAACCGGGTTCTATCATTTCAAACCTGCAATCCCAAGTAATATAAATAAATAAATAAAAACCGTTCAGGCCTATCATTTCAGCCCATAACGATTTTTCCTTATTCTAAAGTCCGTTCGGGTATGTATCATTTCAACCCATAGTAATTCTAATCTACAGGGAACTTGTAGTGTGATAAACTGATATAAATAAACAGAATAGCATGAGATAACAGTAACATATGGTATAACAGGTGTAAATACAGGCGTGAACATCATATGATTATAATATAGCAGTTATAACAGGATGATATGCATTTACAGATTCAAGTGATGTCAGTTTATCACTATATAAGTACATATTAGTCTCGTGTGATTTACTCACTTGTTTAAGCTGGAGATGACGACCAAAACACACAACACAGAATCTTCGAAGGCACGAGAGCACGAATATGATTTGAGAGTGGAGAGCCAAAGCAATTTGACTTGTTCAAACATTTACACAAAACAATACAATAATACATAAGTTACAACACAAACTTATCGTCAAATAACATAAGAAATCTATACCCAAAACAACAACAATTGACTTGCACTTGCTCTCTACCTTAGGTACTTCAGTTATGCAGTGATTAAGCTCAGCTAACACAGGGAATTGGGTCAGGTTTGGGTGTGCAAGGGTCGGCCTACACATGGGTTTTAATGTGGTGAAGTCTAGGTGCAACATAACAACACTACAAGGCAAACACACAATGTTCTAGGCCACAAATGGGCTCGGCCAAAGGCAACAAGGCACGGCCAGGTATAGGTGGGGTCAGGGGATGTCATGGCAGTGGTGTCAGGTCAGGTCAGAGGTGGTGGTGGTGGAAGTGGTGGCAGCAAAAGGTGGTAGAACGTGGAGATGACAACCTAGGCTAGGCTAGTGCAATAGGTGATAGGTTGTGATGGATTTTGGTGGATTTTGTGTAGATCTTGGCCTTGGATTGGTTCGGCTTGGGGAGGAGGGTTGCTAGGATGGGTGATGGTCAGAGGAAGGGGGTGGTGGTGGTCGGCCAAAGCCTGGAGGAGGAGGAACCAAACTATGAAGGTAGAGAGCATATGCAATTTCAATAGAAAAAATGTAACAACCCTGTATTTTGTGATTATTTTAATTATATATTTTGGTTATTTTAATTGATTTCCTGATTTAAAAACTTTATTTTATTTATTAAAATGAATAAATTTTGTTATTTTAAATATATATTTTGATTTTGATGTGAATTAGAATTCCAAACATGACTAAAAAGAATATTTTCAAGAAAAGTTAATTTTGGTCAATATGGTCAAACTTTGACTTTTAATTTAGAAATTTGTAAGTTTGAAAATTTGAATTTTATCTTTTATTATGAAAGTAAATAAAATTTTAAGAATAATGCTTTTCGTTTCGTTAAAATCTGATTTATAATGTGAAAGTTATACCCTTTTAAATATTGTGTGTAATTTGTTGTATTTAACAAAATTATTTATTTTCAATTATAAAAACAATATTTCATTTGGTCATGTAATATTATAATTTATATTTATATGGGTAAAATAACATGTTATGTATATATTTTGGTTTTAAAACATTTTAAAGATATAATTGGCAATTTCCAGTGTTAGCTGTATTTTGTTTAAAATTCTAATTTCTAGTTTCAATTAATTAAAGTAATTCTTTATTTATTTTTCTATTTTTTCTTAAAATCTTATTTTATTCTCATTACCACTTTATTATGTTCCTCATTTATTTTATTTATTTTACCTTTTATTTGTTTAAAGCGAAATAGAAATTTTATAAGGCTAGTGATATTTATTTGTAATTTTCATGTCTTATTTCCAATTTTTAAACATTTTTCTTTAGTTTTTTTTCTATTTTCTCTAAATTAAATTATTTATTTCACTTTGAAAATACTTTAGAAATTATTTTATTTCAAAATTTTGCTTTAGAATATTTTTAAAATGAAGTAGATAATTTTCCAAAGACAATCGTGATTTATTTGTAATTTCTCGACCCTGTTTTCAATTTTTAAGCAATTTCTTATATTCTTTTTCCATTTTCTTTAAAATTAATTATTTATTTTTATTTATAATATTTTGTTTCAGTTTTTAGAGCTTATTTCTGAGTTTATTTTTGTTTTATTGGAATTAAAAAGAAAAAGAAATATGAAGGGTTTAAGATTGCTTAGAAACCGATGTCCTTTCACCTCCTTAAGTCTTTTCAATTGCCATAACCCCTCCTTTATGCTTTGGCCTTGACTTTTACTTTTGTTTTCACATGAAAACCCTCATTTTTCATTACATCATTCGACCACTTCAGATCTGAAGCAAAAGCTTTAGGTAATGGTTTCATTTTTCTCCTTTTCTCCTTATTTTTCTATGAAAATTGCCTTGTTTTCTCTTGTTTTTGGATAGGCCTCTCTTCCACATCCATGGCCACAAACTCCTACATCTCTTCCCTGCCATCAACACCAGCTACTCCTCTGGTCTTGACCAAGGCCGAGCCACCATGATGCCAAAACTCCACAAAAATTGCAAAACAAGCCATAAAAACATGATTGTTTACCACTATTGCTTCGCCACTCCATTTTCCACCACCACCATCACCTTAGGCCGCCTCCACCACCTCTGGCCAGACCACCACACACCTTTCCTTCCACTGACCTGATCCATACCCCTCTGACCTGACCACACAAGCCCAAGGCCGAGCCATTTTTGTGAACAAAACCCACCTATTTTGCCTTAAACTCTTCATATTCCTTTGTATAAACTTCCTCCACATATTCTACTACCTAGGCCATGCATACACATGACCAAACCTGAGCCAAACTTGTTCAAACCAGAGACAAAACCATCCCTAGGCCATGATAAAAGAATAGAGAAAGCAAGGCAAAAGATTTGGCATTCGTATCTCTCTTTATTTAAAAGTTATTTCATTTCTAGTGTATTGAAATTTATGGTTTACTTTGATTTTTGTTTGGGTTGTAACACAAGATCTATATCATTGGATTTGCTCTCCACACTCAAATTGTATTAGATTTGTCGTGCCTTCGTAATCTTTGTGTTGTGTGCTTTGTTGGCAAATCTCCAGCTTAACAGGTGAGTTATTCTCACCAGACAATCTGTACCTATATAACTGATAAACCGACACCACTTGAATCTGTAAATGTATTGCATCCTGTTATAACTGCTATGTTATGATTATATGATGTTCACCCATGCTTAAACACCTGTTATATCATATGTTACTGTTATATTATGTTGTTCTTTTATTTTTATCAGTTTATCACACTGCAAGTTCCCTTTAGATTAGAATCACTATGGGTTGAAATGATACATACCCGAACGAACTTTAGAATAGGAGAAAATCATTATTGGCTGAAATGATAGGCCTGAATGATTTTCAATTATTTTAATTTACTTGGGATTGCGGGTTTGAAATGATCAAACCCGGTTTTCTTTGTAAATTACGGGTTGAAATGATATATTACCCGTATCACTTTACCTAGGCTAGAAATGATATATTACCCGTATCACTTTACCTAGGCTAAAAATGAAATACAGGCCCGTAGTTAAAATATGTTTTTCTAAAAAATTTAAAATATGTTAGAAATGTAAATATTATAATATTTTGATTTAAATTTGATAAAAAAAATTATTTTTGTAAAGCATTATTGATTTTCTGAAAATTTATAGGTGAAATAAATTAATGGTAAAGTTAGAAAATCTGAAATGTAAGTTATTTTGGGAAATTTTAATTTGGTGATAATTGGAATTTAAATTAAATATGATAAATTCATGATAATTTGGATTAAAGTGAATTTAAACGATTTTATAATATATTAATGATTTTTTTTGAATAAAGTTAAAATGTGAAATGAATGAATATTTAAGTTGAAATTTTGAAATATAACTAAAATTGGAAATTTGCGAATTTTGCTTAAAAGTGAAAATTTAAACTTAAGTGTTAAGTTAATTTAATTTAATGAATTTATAATTTAATATTGGAATTTAATAAGTGAATTATTATTAAATTTTGATTTTTGAATGGAGGTTTAACTTTATAAAATCATGAATATATGGGTATTTGAATGATTGTTTTAAAAGTGAAATTATATGATTTTATAAGTAAAAAAATGATTTATATAAAAATATAATTGTTTGTGAAATTATACTGAATATTTGAGGTTAGTTAACTGCATTTCTGAAATGCTATTAAATTCTAATGTAAATGATAATACAACATTTGTAAATGCTGTAGTTGATAATAATGAACCAAATGGCTAAATTTAATTAAAGGCTATTATAGCATTTTTGTAAATGTTATAATGGTTAAATTTAACTAAGTTTAATTGAAACTAATGTAACCATATTACAGCATTTTAAATGCTGTCTTTTGTTAAATTGAACTGTTTTAAATGTGACTTTCCGTAGCATTTTCTAAATGCTGCAAAAGTTGAATTTTCATTGTTTTAATTAATTTAAGTGAACGAATGAACTTTGAAAAGTTAAATTTTTGGAAATTTAAAATTTTAATTATTAAATATAATAACTTAATTTTATAATTTAAAATGAAGTAATTTGTTTCGAAATATAAACTATTTTGAAATATGATATTTTGATATTTTGAAATGGATTTTTGAATGATATTGAATTTTGAAATGATATTTGATTTCGAAGTATAAAATACCATTTTGAAATTTTAATCACGGGATGTATTTAATTTATAGTTTAACTGATCCTTAAGGGATGGGCGATCCCAAGCATCCTTTGAGTTATTGTGCATTTCTACTACAGTTCACTTGAGTTGGTTTACATTATATAAGTATATATTGTCCTGACTCGAGTGTTTGTGTTTTACTTTACGCTCGGGTCAGCCTGAGTATTTACAGCTTAGCTTTGGATTTCTTTCTGGAGCTAGGAATCACTGGAGATTCTGCTTGTCTAGTTATCTGTTCCTTTCAGTTCAGTTGTTCTATTTCAGTTCTGGTATTCATAAACTTCTATTTAGTTGAGATTTCTATTGTATATGGTTTCAAACAGATATTATGTATTATGTTTTGAGAGTTTGTTATAGTAGCTTCATGAACTACTATGGTTTTTATATTCCACTGCGAGTTATTCTGATATGTTCTGTGTCTATGATTCTGTGTATTTGATTTCATTTGCTCCAAATTTTATTACAATCTGTTATTTTGAATTATTCAAGTCAGACATGTGTGGATTATTGTCGATTTGAATGGTCCAAAAATAGTGGGTCGTTACATTTGGTATCAGAGCTTTGGTTTTAGGCAAACCTTAGCCTGCGGAGCAAAAACTCATTAGAGATAGGGTAGAAATACCCTAGAATGAGTGAAATCAATCTCAGAATCATTTCTTTGTGAGAGAACGTATTTTCAAAGTATAAAATGATTTTCAAATGATTTTTAAAGAATTTTCAAAGATTATTTTGATATAAATTTCCTTGCTTTGAAAGTAAAATATTTCTTAAACTTCATTCCTTTCGTATCCACCTTGTTAGTAATTTCTTTGATTAAGATCCTCTAAAAATTTGAACTTCTCTCTTGATTGATCTAGATCCATTGTTGATAGGAATCTATTTTGGGTATGGCAAAATCAGTAGTTTGTTAGGAGGCTTTGAGTAAACTCTGTTGTATCTTTTGCTTAGCTAAAGTTGTCCAACTAAAGATATTTATGCTTCTGTTTTCGTATGTTACTGCAATGACCCTCTCTTTTCTACCTTCATTTTGTAAGGATATTTTTTTACAAAGTGATATATATATATATCATATATTAACAAACATCTTTTCCCAGGGTCATTTTTCTTTTTCCAATAAACAAACTTTATCCAGGATCAAAAGTTTTACCAATATAGATATATCAGTGCAACCACAAGGATATGCACACACATATGAAGATGCATGTGCCCCTCTTGCTTAATCAAGTTATGGCAAACAAGAGGTTACATTGATTGATTAAATTTAATCAATTCCCACATAGCTTAATTTCTATTATTTATGTAATAAAAATCTTATTCATATAGGTAACAGTATGATTTTTAATCCTTGATAGCTTGCTGGATCCTCTATGAAACATGATCCATAAAAAAAACAGATAATTATGGTATGATTATCTATAAAAATCAATAGTGTAGTGTCTATGCTCTGAAAATGATATAAGCTTCTATCATTTTCTATGTTTGCTTTCCTATAAAATCTACCTTATATGCAAACTCATATCTGGGATATTCTTAAGTGAATTATCATATTCCAGAAGCTTGATTCCTTGATACCAAGGTACTAGACTAAATGAAATGCAGTCCGGGGTGAGTTTCCTGGGACATATGGATACTTAGCAAAGAAAAACATGGGTTAAACAGACTCTCTGCTCAGGCATATTTCAGAGGGTCCTAAAAGCATTTTGTCCAAAGCTTTAGTAAAAAGAAATTCAGATTTTATGTTAAAATTACTAAGGTACTGGTGTGACAATATCTGAGCAAATCATGTCTGAACATGTATAAAATTTACTAATATGGATCTAAATTCACCATCCTATAAAATCCCTATTGTGGATCTAACTTACAAAATTATAGCTAAAACTTTTCAATATTCCAGATAATAAAACTCAGATATTTTAGATTCTAGTTACAAGCCAAATGCTTAACCAAATATCCAACGTCACTCTGTAATTACTACAATGGAAAATTTTAAAATATCAATACATGCAAATTTCATCTTTTAAGCTCTTATCTATCTAATTCTAGCATGCTATATTCTTCTTCTCAATGCTTTGCTTCTACTCCTACCTAGAGGCTGCTGTTCCTGAAAAAGCATTTGAAGCTGCCTTATTTTAAATGAGACACCACAGATGCCATTAGCACACTAGGGTCAGACACATGTCTGGTATGAGAAAATTCACAAAAGCTATTAATTAATTAAGTTAAAATTGAATTAAGTACATATACATAAAGTTCTGTCCTTTGAAAACAAGTAATACTTGTGTGCATGTTCTGTATCATTGTACATGTGCACACTTTAATCTTTCTTTCCAAAGACTTTGTAGAGATATGGCACATACACTCAGACATACAATTCAGTCATAAATCAAATAATCATTCACACCAAACAGAAAATAACCAATATGAGTTAAATCATTTATTTCCCCCTCATATTTCATTTCTGGGAAAACTCTAGTTTATCATCATATCAAATATTCTCCCCTTGATATATTTATCTACCCTGGTCTCATCTGCAATTTTATGAATCAATGGACACACTGTAATGAACTAATTCACTCCATTACACAAAGATCTCAGGACTTGAACAAGCCATGTGTCAACTTGTATTACTCAAGAACACAAGTCATTCCTGCAGTAATCTTGACCCCATTTCCTAATCAAGTTCTTAGGTACTTTCTCTTTTTAAATTTTTTAGGGCAAACCCAATCAGTGAGTCATTTTACAAAAACAAGCATTCATCTCATAGCATTCCTCATCATTCTCATAAACAAACAGAGGTAATCAAACAATTTAAGTATTGGTACTTGCTAAAACATGTTCTTGCAATTTTAAGGAGATATAGACAACTAACATTGGTTTATGGATCTATGGGAAGATTTTATTGCAAACATCTGTGCTTTAGTTAACTCAGATTGACCAAGCTTCCTAAATCACAAAATCTATTTGCTAGGTGGTTATTGTATATTTTCTTTGAATCAGGAGTATCAGCACATAGGCAAGTCTATTACACTCCTAATTCCTTTTTATCTTAAGCCTCAGCACATATACATATGTATATTGCAGCCCATATGCTCATCAATTCTTCTGGGTTGAGCCAAAACCAACACTACTTGCTTATATTCCACATTTTATTTTCTGGGTATTTATTTATATTTCTAACCAGTATCATATTAAAAAGTGATCTGGGTTTTAAAGATACTTATGCATGCATACAGATCATATTTAGAATATTCACAAAATAAAACAACCAGAACAACCATTTGGCATTAAAGCATCCTTAACTTCTGAAAAACAATCACATACACTTTTAAGAAAAATTAATTTATAACTGGCTGCCTTCATTAGGACTTAGTGCCTTAAGTTGTTGAGTGAGTTTTCTCACCTAGCTCTCTCCTTTGCTTCCTTAATTAATTGATAACTTCTGCTTTAGCCTCAAGCTCTTTTCCTTCACTTGCCTTATGTTTTTATATGGTGTTTTTTTTTCAAAGTTCTTTTTGAGAAGGAGAGGAGGCTGCTGCTTATAAATATACAGAGTTCTCCTTAGGGTTTTGGGTATTGGCTAAAGCCATTTTTGCCCACCAGAAAATTATGCTATCTGCATTTTATTTGAACCCAAGATTCTACCATCCCCGGCTTAATTTGGTGAAGAGAAAAGTGGTTATCTACTTTGGTTATTTTCAAAAATCTTGCTTTTCCATAAAATGCTTTTTCTCTTGTCCAATTGCATGCTAAATGTGTGATCTGATTTCCAGCAATATTATATACATATTTCTTTCTTTCTTAATTCAGCCCATACAAAATACATTTTTGTTTTCCTCCCATTTTCTATTTTTAGCCTTTACTTTATTATCTGGTGTTTTTCTTCTTATTTACCCACCAGAGAAAAACATATTTGTGTGTTTCCTATTACTAGTTTAAATTCTAATACTTAGTTTGTATACTTACATATATGTTTTACAGACAATAACTTATATCTATATATACATCTATATTATTTTATACTGATACATATATGCACATGTATACTTAGTTATATTTCTGCATATAGCACATTTGAGGGTTTTCTTTATTTATCAGTAAATATATATATATATACATATATATATATACATTTTCCATGCATAGCATCATGTACTCATTCATAGTATACAGGGATCTAGCTTTACTCATGTGTATTTTCTGTGCACAAAGGCACATCATTTTATTATACCACATCAAGCTATCTCATCTTTCCCTTAAACATGATTTTATAAACTGCTTAAAAATTATTTTAATCTTATTTGTATTTTTTTTTCCAAGATAAATTCCTAAAATCTTGGGTCATTACATACACCCCACCTTTTAGGAATTGTGTCCCACAATTTTTCCAAGCTTAAACCAGAGAACAAGTACTCCTCGACCACATAGATTTTTAGTTCTATGATAATAACTAAAAATACATGCATCCAAAAGAAAAGCAAAATAAATAAAAAATTTACCTCTAATCTGAAAATAGCTTAGGGTAGCTCATCCTAACCTTGTCCTCTAATTCCCATGTGCAATCACTGGGATCAAGACTCCACTGTACTTTTACAAGTTTCAGTGATTTATTTCTTAATTTCTTCACATCCTTTGCCAAAATCCCTACTGGATCTTTTTCATATATCAAATTAGGATTTATTTGCACTTGGGTTGGGGTCTCCAGAATTTTTGCCTTGTCATGTACCCACCTTCTCAGTTGTGATACATGAAAAACATCATGTATGCCTTGCATGTTTTCTGGCAATTCCAACTTATATGCCAAGGGACCAATTCTTTCCAAAATTTTGTATGGTCCTATATATCTTGGGGTTAACTTGCCTTGTTTCCCAAATCTCAGCACATTTTTCATGGGTGAGATTTTGATGAAAACAAAATTTCCCACTTCATATTCTACCTGCCTCCTTTTCTTGTCTGCAAATTTCTTTTGCCTATCTTGTGTTGCTGCCATTCTTCTCCTTATCAACTCAATTTTCTCCTTAGTTTCTTGTATGTACTCAGGCCCTAAAATAACCCTTTCTCCTGCTTCCACCCAACAAACAGGTGACAAACAAGGCTTACCATATAAGGCTTCAAATGGAGCCATTCCTATGGTGCTTTGATAGCTGTTGTTGTATATAAATTCAACTAGATGAAGATAATCTTCCCAGTTGCCCCCAAAATCCAATACACATGCTCTCAACATGTCCTCCAAAACCTTGTTTACTACCTCAGTCTGCCCATCTGACTGAGGATGGTAGGCAGTACTTAAACATAGTTCACTTCCCATTGCTTTTTGAAAGCTTCTCCAGAACTTTGAAGTGAAGATGGTATCCCTATCACTCACAATGTTTTTGGGAATGCCATGCAATTTTACCACTTCCTTCATAAAAATTTGAGCTAATTTTGGTGCTGTCCTTTCTGACTTGACTGGGATGAAGTGTGCTACTTTGGTTAGCCTATCAACTATCACCCATATACCTGTATTTCCTCTCTTAGATCTAGGCAGCCCATCTATGAAATCCATAGATCTATCTTCCCACTTCCACTATGGTACACTAATAGACTGCATCAACCCTGATGGCCTTTGGGTTTCAGCCTTGACTTGTTGGCAAGTCATACATTTGGCAATGTATTTAGCTACATCAGATTTCATCCCCTTCCACCAGAAGTCTCTTTTCAAATTTTGGTACATTTTTGTGTTGCCTGGGTGTATGGAGTATTTACTTCTGTGATATTCATTCAATATCTCTTTCTTCAATTTGGTGTCCTCTGGCACACACATCCTCTTTTGGTATCTCAGATAACCATTTTTATCAATATGGTAATTCATCACTTCCTCCCCTTTTGAGAGGAGAATTTTCTTCTCTAATAAGTTTGCATCCTGTTCTTGCATTTTTTCTACCTTCAGAATTAAATCTGGTTGAAGTGTCATTAAGCTTAACTTCCCTTTATTTTCTTGTGCACCATGCATCTGCTCATCAATGTGCACACAACCATTCTCCCCAATTTGTAACTCAGTTAGCAAAGACAAGTCCTTAAATTCTTCTATCATCATCATAGCCAATTTAGCATGTTGTCTACTTAGAGCATCTGCAACTTTGTTTGCTTTGCCTGGTGTATAGAGTATGTCAAAGTCATAGGCAGCTAAGAACTCCACCCATCTATGTTGCCTCATGTTCAAATCTTTTTGTGAAAATAAATATTTTAGAGACTTGTGGTCAGTGTAAAGTTCAAACTTAGTGCCTAACAAATAATGTCTCCAAAGTTTCAAAGCATAGATCACAGCTGCTAATTCAAGATCATGTGTGGCATACCTAACTTCATGGGGTTTAAGTTGTCTAGATGCATATGCAATGACTTGGCCTTGTTGCATCAACACTGCACCCAAGCCAAATCCACTAGCATCAGTGTATACAACTAATTCTTCATTTCCATGAGGTACCTTTAAAATTGGAGCATTCACCAATGCCTCCTTCAACTGTTCAAAAGACTTTTCACATTTTTCTGACCAAACAAAAGCTTGGTTCTTTCTAGTTAGGTTAGTAAGTGGTGTAGAAATTTTTGAAAAATCTTTTATAAACCTCCTATAATATCCTGCCATCCCCATAAATGACCTCACTTCACTCACAGTGCTTGGCCTCTTCCGTGCTTGAATAGCCACTACTTTATTGGGGTTCAAAGAAATTCCTTGGGCAGATATAACATGGCCAAGAAAATGCACTTCTTCTTTCCAAAATTCACATTTTGAGTATTTTTCCTTTAAGTATTTTTCCCTTAGTCTAGACAAAACCATGTGCAGATGACTTTCATGCTCTTCCATTGTTTTGGAATAAATTAAAATGTCATCTATAAAAATAAGCACAAACTTGTCTAAATAATCTCTAAAGGTTCTGTTCATTAAATCTACAAAGTATGATGGTGCATTGGTCAAGCCAAATGCCATAACCAAAAATTCATACAACCCATATCTAGTGTTAAAGGCAGTGTACTTGATGCTTGATTCTTCCACCTTCATTTGATGAAAACCAGATGCTAAATCTAGCCTAGAGAATACTCTTGCTCCAGCCAATTGATAAAAAAGATCATCTATTCTTGGCAGTGGGTATTTATTTTTAATGGTTACTTTGTTTAATTCCCTATAATCTATGCAGAGTCTCAAAGTACCATCTTGTTTCTTAACAAACACCACTGGTGCCCCCCAGCAAGAATTACTGGGTCTTATAAAACCCTTATTTTCTAATTCCTCTAATTGTTTCTTTAATTCTTTTAGTTCATTTGGCCCCATTCTTGTTGGCTTTTTAATCACTGGGCTTGCTCCTGGAACTAAATGAATTTGGAATTCCACTGGCCTATGGTTTGGAACACCATTAACCTCCTAAAAACATCCAAGTATTTATTGACTATGGGAATTTCCTCAATAATATGTTCACTAAAATCTTTTCCCAAATCAATCAAATGACACAATTTTTTTCCCTTGGACACTTCACACAAAATTGTGATCCTCTGGCTTCCATGGTTTTGCAATGATATGGTGGATGAGTCTAAGTTATTTATGGCCTTGAATTTCCTTAACCAGTCTACTCCCAAAATAACACCTATATTTGGGTAATTTAAAACATATAAATTGGAAATAAAAGTATCTCCTCCTATGTTTAATCCCACATCCACACAGATCATGTTTAAAACACTAGAACTTCCCAGTGGACTTTGTATATGTAAAGGGGTTTCAACCAATATGCAACTTAATTTCAGCATTTCAACTAATTCATAGGAAATTAAGGAATGAGTTGCTCTAGTATCATATACTACTACTATGGGTACATTACAAATAAATAGTGTACCTTCCACTTGACTGTGCTTCTCAGCATTGATCTCCACTGTTCTGGCTTTTTCTTCCAAGTTTGCTAATTTTCCTTGCTGCTTATTCTCAGGACAATTTCTTTTCATGTGCCCTTCTTTCCCACATAAATAACACTTGAAAGCTCCTCCTTTCAATTCTGGACATCTTGGTTTGATATGTCCTTCTTTTCCACATTGATGGCACACAATCTTCTTGGTTTCCTTAGCTTTAATATCCCCAGTAGACTTAGTACTGGCCTCTTCTTTCTTCTTATCATAAGGATGATATCTCCCCTTACCCTTCTTACTGTTATTGTTCTTGAAATTTCTGAATTTTTCCCTTTCCTTGTCATGCTACTCCAACCTCAAAGCTAAGTCTATCACATGGTCAAAGGTCCTATCAGCATAGGGTAACATGGCTCTGCTAAGTCCTGGGTTCAAACCTTTTATGTACCTATCGTTTTTGGATGCTTCATCTACTACAAGCATTGCTCCATATGTGGAAAGCCCTTCAAACTTTTGAGTGTATTCTGTGACAGTCATAGTTCCTTGCCTAAGCCTAATAAATTCTTCTAGCAAGGTAGTCTTAGCTGATGCTGGTACAAACCTTGCTCCCAACATCTATTTGAATTGATTCCAAGTGATTTCATTCTCATTTCTTCCTGCAATGATTACTTCCCACCAGCTTAAAGCTACTCCTTTTAGCTGTCTCGAAGCCACTTGCCTCTTTCTTTGATCATCAAGTTGCATGTCATTGAAAATTCTATCCAATGTTCTCAACCATGCTTGAATTTCCATAATACTCTCTGTCCCTTCAAAGCTTTTGCCTCCTAAATGAGTATATGTCTTAAGTAATTTTGAGAGTTCTTCATAGGGATTTTCTTTCCTTTGTCCTGCCCCATCCCTAAATGCTCTCACCAAGTCTTGCAGATTGACCATTGGTGGTGTATTGGAAGATCCTGCTCCCTGATTTGGTGGTCTTCCTACCATAGTTTGCTAATAATAATTTACATAGCTGATTAGTTTGATTGGTAATTTTATTATTTCAGTGGTTTTATTTACACTGAAAACATTGTTATATATTTAGTCTCTTTAAATTTTATTTCTATCAGAGAACTTGATCTTTATTTCTGCTATGTTTAATAACATAGCTCTAATACCAAATGCAATGACCCTCTCTTTTCTACCTTCATTTTGTAAGGATATTTTTTTTTACAAAGTGATATATATATATATCATATATTAACAAACATCTTTTCCCAGGGTCATTTTTCTTTTTCCAATAAACAAACTTTATCCAGGATCAAAAGTTTTACCAATATAGATATATCAGTGCAACCACAAGGATATGCACACACATATGAAGATGCATGTGCCCCTCTTGTTTAATCAGGTTATGGCAAACAAGAGGTTACATTGATTGATTAAATTTAATCAATCCTCACATAGCTTAATTTCTATTATTTATGTAATAAAAATCTTATTCATATAGGTAACAATATGATTTTTAATCCTTGATAGCTTGCTGGATCCTCTATGAAACATGATCCATAAAAAAACAGATAATTATGGTATGCTTATCTATAAAAATCAATAGTGTAGTGTCTGTGCTCTGAAAATGATATAAGCTTCTATCATTTTCTATGTTTGCTTTCCTATAAAATCTACCTTATATGCAAACTCATATCTGGGATATTCTTAAGTGAATTATCATATTCCAGAAGCTTGATTCCTTGATACCAAGGTACTAGACTAAATGAAATGCAGTCCGGGGTGAGTTTCCTGGGACATATGGATACTTAGCAAAGAAAAACATGGGTTAAACAGACTCTCTGCTCAGGCATATTTCAGAGGGTCCTAAAAGCATTTTGTCCAAAGCTTTAGTAAAAAGAAATTCAGATTTTATGTTAAAATTACTAAGGTACTGGTGTGACAATATCTGAGCAAATCATGTCTGAACATGTAAAAAATTTACTAATATGGATCTAACTTCACCATCCTATAAAATCCCTATTGTGGATCTAACTTACAAAATTATAGCTAAAACTTTTCAACATTCCAGATAATAAAACTCAGATATTTTAGATTCCAGTTACAAGCCAAATACTTAACCAAATATCCAACGTCACTCTGTACTTACTACAATGGAAAATTTTAAAATATCAATACATGCAAATTTCATCTTTTAAGCTCTTATCTATCTAATTCTAGCATGCTATAATCTTCTTCTCAATGCTTTGCTTCTACTCCTACCTAGAGGCCGCTGTTCCTGAAAAAGCATTTGAAGCTGCCTCATTTTAAATGAGACACCCCAAATGCCATTAGCACACTAGGGTCAGACACATGTCTGGTATGAGAAAATTCACAAAAGCTATTAATTAATTAAGTTAAAATTGAATTAAGTACATATACATAAAGTTCTGTCCTTTGAAAACAAGTAATACTTGTGTGCATGTTCTGTATCATTGTACATGTGCACACTTTAATCTTTCTTTCCAAAGACTTTGTAGAGATATGGCACATACACTTAGACATACAATTCAGTCATAAATCAAATAATCATTCACACCAAACAGAAAATAACCAATATGAGTTAAATCATTTATTTCCCCCTCATATTTCATTTCTGGGAAAACTCTAGTTTATCATCATATCAAATATTCTCCCCTTGATATATTTATCTACCTTGGTCTCATCTCCAACTTTATGAATCAATGGACACACTGTAATGAACTAATTCACTCCATTACACAAAGATCTCAGGACTTGAACAAGCCATGTGTCAACTTGTATTACTCAAGAACACAAGTCATTCCTGCAGTAATCTTGACCCCATTTCCTAATCAAGTTCTTAGGTACTTTCTCTTTTTAAATTTTTCAGGGCAAACCCAATCAGTGAGTCATTTTACAAAAACAAGCATTCATCTCATAGCATTCCTCATCATTCTCATAAACAAACAGAGGTAATCAAACAATTTAAGTATTGGTACTTGCTAAAACATGTTCTTGCAATTTTAAGGAGATATAGACAACTAACATTGGTTTATGGCTCTATGGGAAGATTTTATTGCAAACATCTGTGCTTTAGTTAACTCAGATTGACCAAGCTTCCTAAATCACAAAATCTATTTGCTAGGTGGTTATTGTATATTTTCTTTGAATCAGGAGTATCAGCACATAAGCAAGCCTATTGCACTCCTAATTCCTTTTTATCCTAAGCCTCAGCACATATACATATGTATATTGCAGCCCATATGCTCATCAATTCTTCTGGGTTGAGCCAAAACCAACACTACTTGCTTATATTCCACATTTTATTTTCTGGGTATTTATTTATATTTCTAACCAGTATCATATTAAAAAGAGATCTGGGTTTTAAAGATACTTATGCATGCATACAGATCATATTTAGAATATTCACAAAATAAAACAACCAGAACAACCATTTGGCATTAAAGCATCCTTAACTTCTGAAAAACAATCACATACACTTTTAAGAAAAATTAATTTATAACTGGCTGCCTTCATTAGGACTTAGTGCCTTAAGTTGTTGAGTGAGTTTTCTCACCTAGCTCTCTCCTTTGCTTCCTTAATTAATTGATAACTTCTGCTTTAGCCTCAAGCTCTTTTCCTTCACTTGCCTTATGTTTTTATATGGTGTTTTTTTTCAAAGTTCTTTTTGAGAAGGAGACGAGGCTGCTGCTTATAAATATACAGAGTTCTCCTTAGGGTTTTGGGTATTGGCTAAAGCCATTTTTGCCCACCAGAAAATTATGTTATCTGCATTTTATTTGAACCCAAGATTCTACCCTCCCTGGCTTAATTTGGTGAAGAGAAAAGTGGTTATCTACTTTGGTTATTTTCAGAAATCTTGCTTTTCCATAAAATGCTTTTTCTCTTGTCCATTTGCATGCTAAATGTGTGATCTGATTTCCAGCAATATTATATACATATTTCTTTCTTTCTTAATTCAGCCCATACAAAATACATTTTTGTTTTCCTCCCATTTTCTATTTTTAGCCTTTACTTTATTATCTGGTGTTTTTCTTCTTATTTACCCACCAGAGAAAAACATATTTGTGTGTTTCCTATTACTAGTTTAAATTCTAATACTTAGTTAGTATACTTACATATATGTTTTACAAACAATAACTTATATCTATATATACATCTATATTATTTTATACTGATACATATATGCACATGTATACTTAGTTATATTTCCGCATATAGCACATTTGAGGGTTTTCTTTATTTATCAGTAAATATATATATATACACATATATATATATATATACATTTTCCATTCATAGCATCATGTACTCATTCATAGTATACAAGGATCTAGCTTTACTCATGTGTATTTTCTGTGCACAAAGGCACATCATTTTATTATACCACATCAAGCTATCTCATCTTTCCCTTAAACATGATTTTATAAACTGCTTAAAAATTATTTTAATCTTATTTGTATTTTTTTTTCCAAGATAAATTCCTAAAATCTTGGGTCATTACAGTTATGAATTCGGGTCTTTCCAAATTTTGAATGGGAATTTTTCTGTATCGATATAGGTTATATATCTCTAATCTTCATTTGGATTCTTATCGAATAAGATTCCTTTGAATTTTGGAACGCTCACTTGTTCTGAAATCCATTCCTGTCTCCCCTAATTGTATTCTTTTGATTTTGGAGCATTGCATCACTCCACTTTGTATGACCTTTATAGGGTGGCAATTCCGCCAATCTTTGAATGATTATAATTGGCATTGATTCACCGGAGATTTCTATATCCTCGGTTTACGATTTTTTCTATCTTCTGTTATATTTAGATTCTATCTCTGGCAATCGAAAGTCGATTTGCCTTAGATTTTCGCATCGATTATATTCTTGAAATCACGGTTGACCGGTTAAGGTCGCCCGCGATTCATATAGGCTTATCCATCTTCTATTTGGTAATTTAATTATCTTATCTTCGTTTGAGCCTATCTTTGAATTAGAATTCTATTTGATTAGAGTCCTTCTAAATTTGAATCTCTGTTTTGCTTTGAAATCCATCCTTGAATCGTCCCTTGGAAAGTTTGTGGTTGATTGTCTTTTGAAAATTGTGTATTCATCGTAGTTTTTATTTTGATAAGGATGACCATATTTTTATATAAAGATGAAATGTTTTGATAAGGATTATATACCTTTTTAAAAAAATGAGAATTTGAAGTTTTGAAAGGATTTGAAATTGTGAAAATTTTATAAGAAATGGTTTCATATAAAATGATTTATAACTGAAGGTTTTAAATCTGAATTTAAGTGATTGAACTCCGGAATTTTGGAATTGGTTTTAAGATTTTGAAATAATAAATAATATGATTTGAAATTTTTTTTCCGAATAAGTAAGGTTTCAATGATTTTAATGGGTTTTAATGATTTCGAAGGAATTTCAAAGAAGTTTTCAAAGTAAATCTAAGTCCAGAACTCACTTGTGTTGCTGGAAAATAATTTCGGTAATGAGTGCACGCATCATCGATATTGATTTTCGAGTTTCTAAGTGAGGGAGAGGCCACTTTGGTAGCTTTGCTATGCGATTGATTTTTGAAACCAATTTAGATTTCAAATTCCGAAGTGTGATGTGAGTTCGAAAGATATATGTATATATATTTGTAAAATTTGAAATGAGCCGGTGTTCAGTCCTTGAGTTTTGGATTTGATTTGATATAACCCTATTTTTGGAATGGATTTACTGATTTAATTGTGATTTCCAACTCTTGGATTGAAATATGATTTCTTCGACTATTTTGAAGGTTCGAGCACTTCCAAATCAAGGTTAACTTTTCAAAGCTAAGTAATTTTGAAAAGTATAAAGTATATAAGTTTAGTATGTATGTTTAAAGTGTGTAGTAATATGATTTAAATAGGTTGAAACTGTTTTGTTAAGTAAATGAATAAGGCTATTTTGAATTTTTTCTAATATGAAATTTAGATTGAAATGTTTTGAGAAGAATTTGGTCTTCAAAATATTTTGAATAAAATTTATTATAAATGTTTAACTTAGTAACATCTTTATGAAACTATATATTTAAAAGTTGGAATAGATACATAAGTTGTACGTATACTGTTTTATTCGCATAATTAAATTGATCCAAGTTTGAGTACACAAGTTCGAGGTGAATTACACCATTTCGTGTTAGGATTTTTCATTTGATTCTTGATGGCGAATATTTGATATGGATTTTGGGCTTGATTCTAGAATTCTCTATCATAGTATATGGCTATGCAAGGAGACTGATGGTTTCTAGTTGAGAAACCATATCGAAATCCGCATTAGAGAAGTCGAATGAACAATACTAGCTCGAAAGTGAACTTGTGTGATCGAGCGAGCGATCGAATGTGACTTTGCGAAATGATGACATATGTACATCTTATATTCTAATATCATTGATATACTTGACGCTGAAATTGGAAGTTGTTGGGTTGGATATCTTTGTAATTTAATTAGAATTTTTCCTTTATGAAAAACTACTATCAATTTAAAACCAATTTTTTTTCTTTTCTATTTTCTTTTATTTTCTTGAACAAACTATTTTATTCTATTTTATATACAAAACTATTTTACAAAACTATTTTATGTACAAAACTATTTCACTAACTAATTTGTATACAAAACTATTCTAAACTCAAAACCTTTTAGTAAGCAAAGATTTTCAATCCCATATAGCTCTTCGTACAGCGAAATTTATTTTGAAAACCTTGATCCTTATATAAGATGGACTTTATGTAAATATAAGATGATTTTGGAAATGAATTGTTTGACTTAAACTATATTAATTTGGAAATTTGGATTTATTTTCTAAATTTATTATTTTGGAAACTTTGGAACTGAAGATATTTGATTTGGGAAGATAATTTGGTGAAAGCATATATGATTTTGAAAATTATATTGATATTGATACAAAATTGAAATTTGAGAATCTTATGTTACTAAATACTTGATTTGGGAGTTATCGAACTTATATAAAATTTGGTTTGTAGCAGTATGATGTTGATTCAAAAACAATGGATTTGAAAAGGTACTCAATTTGAAAAGTGAAATCTTATATAATTGAAGTCTATATAAGTGTGATTTGATATACTATTGATTTTGGAAAGTATTTGATTTGAAAATGAAATCTTATATATAATGGACTTTATATAAGTATGATGTAACGACCCGTATTTTTACGGATCGAAAAGTTTGTCAAAATCTGGAATTTTAGCATTTTTGAGCCATTTCAGATTTTAGGCAAATTTTGCCCAAGTCCTAAGTCGTTCACGACTTAGCATAAGTCGTAAGTCGTATACGACTTAGGAGATGGGAGTGACCCAGGGCTTGGAGATAGGTTGTTTGTACGACCTAAGGAGATAAGTCGTAGCTGGGCTAAGTTAGTAGGTCGAAGTTAACTCGGCAAGTATTAAGTCGTAGGTTGTAAGTCATTGCCGAGTTAAGGGATAGACAACCTAAGTAAGTGACCGACCTAGGGATTTACGACATAAGAGCTGACCGAGTTAAGTGATAAGTCGTCTAACCAGTTAAGTCGTATCCTTTAAGTCGTAGCCTAGTTGAGTCGTGGCCGTGTTAAGGAGTGCTGTGTTAAGTCACTGTTTTAAGTCGTAGACGACTTAGTAGTTGAGTCGTATACCCAGTTAGGTCGTAACCGACTTAGGGGTTAACTGCTGAGTTGTTAGGAGATAGGCACACGCATTAAGTCGTAGACTGAGGGTTTTTGTTAAGTCGTAAGTCGTGAACGACTTATGAAAGCAGACGAGTTAGGTGTTTGTTGTTAAGTCGTAGAGTAGCTGAAGTCTTTAAGTCGTAGCCTACCTGTTAAGTCGCGAAGCACTAAGTCGTAGATGGGTTGGCCTGGTAAGTCGTAAGTTGGTGGGTGCTTAGGTCGTAAGTCGGAGACGACTTAAGGAGATAGCCAAATTTCGACTTAAGGAATTTCTGCTATAAATAGAGGGGGTTGTTCTCACTTTTTGGGATTCGGATTTCGAAGCGACGAAGTGCTGCCATTTTCAGAGCTCGACTTCTACACTTCTTCACTTCTTTTCTCCACTCTAATCTAGTGCTTCCATCCATCCAAGTTGAAGATCAAATTGAAGATTCAAGAGCATAGATTGAAGATCTTCATCTTTTCAAGAGAGATTTCTTCGTTTGAAGCGGATTCGTGATAGACCATGTTTGATCCCTCGCTATCCAGATCTGAAGCGTGTTGATTTGGGTTTGTTTTGGTGATATGGTGAGTGGTGATTATCTCTCACACAGATCCAAAGGAGTATATCGGATTGTTGGCTCGATTTGGTGTTAAAATAGTGATTTCCATGCATTTTCTTCATCCTAAGTGTAGATCCATATAGATCCATGTAGATCCATTGTTCATGATGATGTTACATCCATTTTATCATATGTTAACCTATGCAAGTTCATTCATCAAGTTTGTAGAGACATTGTTCACGTTTTCATGCTTGTTAGACTTTCTACTCTTTAATTACGAAAATGCCATTATTGTTATAATTGTCTACTTAGATCATATTTGAATGCTTGATTGCTTGGATTAATGTTTGATTTGGTTGATTGTTATGGATTAGATGATTGATGGTTTGATTTAGACCGAAGATGATTCAAAAGCTAAGAGAAAGGCTCTTGAATTGGGAAAGCTGCTCGTGGCATATATAGCGGGATGATGAAGCTCTTATGCATAGACTTGATGATGTGATGTTGAGATGAGGCTTTGCGAGGATGTGATGAAGCGACGCAATCATTTGATGAAGACTTGGTCTAATCCAGACGGTATCATTCCAAGCATGTTGATAACTCGGTGATATGATTCGAGTTGAGGATAATGAATGGATATGAGAATAGTCGTCGAGGAGGATGACTAGGAGGCTTGGATAGCATCGTTGTTGAAGGTTCTAGCATGCTCTAAGCAAGAGTACGTTTGGGCAGATTCGATAGTCCCAACGGCCAACTGTTGATGGTCGAGTACTCTGGGCAGATTCGATAGTCCTAGGCACGGGCTGCGACGACGTGCGGGAGTTATGTCTAGAACCGGGGTTTCCATTAGCCCTTGACGGACGGCTGAAAGAATGTGCCGGTCATTCAATTAACGGTGATATCGAAGCAATGATAACAGTGATAGCCAGAGTCATGGATGTTTGGTTGTATCGTCATTCGGACTCAAGAACGGTATTTTCTGGGTGCTTATCTGATTTAGGCCTTGGTATTTGGAAAACATCGCCCTTGACTCGAATGATTATTACTTTACTTTAAATTGTATGCTCTGCTATGTTGCTTCTGCTTAGTGTGTGTCTGGGGCTATCACTGTAGAAAGAGGTGGAGTGGGAGGGTTGTATTCCTATTCCTTTTCCTTTATGCCCTTTTGGTATGTTGTTAGTTAATTTACTGCTCACTAAGACTGTTGTCTGACTCAAGGCTTTATGTTTTAATTCTTATTGCCTTGGGCTGTTCGTCAATTTTGGGACGGGCAGACTAGGTAGCAGGTGATAGGTGCTGTTCTCTTCTCACGATGCTGATATCGAAGACGAGCTAGAGGGTTGCATATTATCTTCTTATATGTATTGGATATTCCGCTGTTTTGTATTCTCTAAGAGATACGTAGTGAGGCTTGATGTATTGACTATTTGGATGTTTGTATTCAACTATTATGGAGTTTTATATGATGGCATTTTGTTCTGTAAAGCTTCACTATACATATGTTCTATTGTATTTTGTCTATGCGCTGTGAGTAATACGATAGATTCTGTTGTTTTGATCTACCCTGACAGTCGTCCGTGGTCGCTTGGCACACTTTACAGCGCACTATCTCTAGATTCGGTGCAGGGGTCATGGGCGGTCGTCACATTTGGTATCAGAGCATTGGTTAATTGATTTTACCCAACGCGCGCTGACGTAACTACGTATGAGAGACGTAATTGTATTTTGATGAATGATTACTATATATAATATAGTAGTTTAGCAGTAAGTTAGTCCTTTATGCAGTTGTTTCTCTAGAAGTTCTAATCATTCCTTTTTATAGATATTGAGAATGAGTCGAAGAGGGAGACCAGCTGCTAGGGAAGGCCGTGCTACTGAAGAACTGCTGATTATGCAGCCATGTTCGAAGCTATGATGACTTCAATCATGAGAAGGATACCAGTTCCGGGGCAGCAGTAGATGTTGGAGTTCAAGTCCAAACTCCAAAACCAGTGGATTTTGCTAAGTTGTGCAAGGATTATACTGCTCTTGGAGGAAAGGTTTTCTTGGGAACAGAATCAACTATTGAACTCCAGAGATGGATCGATGCTTGTAGAAGGATCTTTGGTGATTTGGGAATTGATGATGCAACTAAAAGGAAGTTGGCATCAAGGCAGCTTCAAGGGAGAGCCTCTGATTGGTGGAACTCTATTACCATCAATACTGCGGAGGAAGAAATTACTTGGGAGTAATTCCAAGCTAAATTTGAAGCTAAGTTCATTTCTACAGCTCAGAAGTATGTTCTGTTCAAGAGGTTTGTGGTGCTCAAGCAAGGTGGAAGATCTGTTCTTGAGTATGTTTCTGAGTTTGAAGCTTTGTCCAAGTATGCTCGGTCATATATTGAATCTGCTTATCAGAAGAATGAGAAGTTTGTGACCGGCTTGGATAGTTATCTTGGGAGACAGTTGGTGGATCATTTGGACGATTCATTTGAGAAGCTTGTGGAGAAAGCTCTCATGCATGAGAGTCTGTTTCCTAAGGAAGGATCTGTTGTTGCTGTGACCAGGGAAGAGTCTAAACCCCAACAGGGTGGAAACAAGAAGAGGAAGCAGCAGCAGAAGGGTAAGGATGGCCAGAAGAAGCCGAAAGGCGAGGTGACTTGCTACAATTGTCAGCAGAAGGGCCATTTCTCGAAGGATTGTAAGAATCCGAAGGTGCCGATGAAGTGTCACAACTGTGACAAGCCGGGGCATTTCAGGAAGAATTGTCCAGAACCGAGGAGGGACAAGCAGATTGTGCAAGCTTATGCTTTGGGAGCTGTTCCGTCGTCATCAAAAGCTCCTACTGCTGAAGAGAAAGGAAAGAGTGTGGTTGTTCAAGGTACTCTCTTCCTATGTGGTGTTCCAGTTAGAGTTTTGTTTGATACTGGAGCGTCGCATTCGTTTGTTTGTAATGAACTCGTAGACCGGTTAGATTTGAAGCCGGATATTGTCGATAGGCCATTGGTTGTGACTAATCCAGTTGGGGGTTCGTCTTGTTTGTATATGTTATGCCGTGGTCTAGTTGTATCGAGTCATGGTTGCTCTTTTGTTTGTGATTGTTTTGTTCTGAACTTTGCGGGGTTCGGAATTATTTTGGGTATGGACTGGCTTAGGAAGTATGCGGCTAAGGTTGATTGTGAGAGGCTGGAGGTGACAGTCGAGAATGTGGAGGGGCGAAAGATTGTGATACGATGTAAGCATGAGGAAGGCGTCTTCATGAGCTTCATGTATTCGCTAGTTGTTCCACGGGATGGACTGTCTTTAGTGCCAATCGCAAATGGATTCGAGGATGTCTTTGACGAAGTCAAAGGGTTGCCGCCGCATAGAGAAATCGAGTTTCGTATAGATCTAGTTGAAGGAGCCAGACCTGTTGTGATGCCTCTTAGGCGGATGGCGCCTAGGGAACAGCAGGAGTTGAGGGTGCAAGTTGATGATCTTTTGCAGAAAGGATTCATTCGGCGTAGTGTGTCCGAGTGGGGTGCACCAGTTGTGTTTGCAACCAAGGCAGATGGGTCGTTGAGATTGTGTGTAGATTATCGTGAGCTGAACAAGGTGACTAAGAAGAACAAGTATCCATTGCCGAGAATAGATGACTTGTTTGATCAGCTTCACGTAGCTAAGGTGTTTTCTCAGATGGATTTGGCAACGGGATTTCACCAGTTGAGAGTGGCTAAGGATAGTGTGCCGAAGACTGCTTTTCGGACACCATCTGGTTTCTTTGAGTGGCTGGTAATGCCGTTTGGATTGACTAACGCGCCAGCATATTTCGTGGATCTGATGAATATAGTGTTCAGAGATCAGTTGAACAAGTTCGTACTTGTGTTCGTGGATGATATTCTGATTTATTCCAGAACGGAAGAAGAGCACAAGACACACTTGCGTATTGTTTTGGAAATCTTGCGGAACCATCAGCTGAAGGCTAAGTTTTCGAAGTGTCACTTTTGGAAGAGTGAAGTGAGGTTCTTAGGCCATGTGATTTCTGGAAATGGAATAGCGGTTGATCCCGCTAAGGTGGCAGCAATCCAGGACTGGGTTAGACCTAAGAATGCATCTGATGTGAGAAGTTTTCTTGGATTAGCAGGATATTATCGACGGTTTATCAAAGACTTCTCCAAGATAGCTGCACCGTTAACAGGATTGACGAAGAAGAACCAAGTGTTCAGTTGGGATGCTAAGTGTGAGCAAGCTTTCGGAATCCTGAAAGAGCGATTGACGAGTGCTCCTGTTTTGACTATTCCAAGTGGGAATGATGAGATGGTGGTTTACACCGATGCATGTGGTACTGGACTTGGAGCAATGCTAATGCAGAGGGATAAGGTTGTTGCGTATGCCAGTCGACAACTGAAGCCGCATGAAAGGAATTACCCAACTCATGATTTGGAGTTAGCGGCGATTGTATTTGCTCTGAAGATGTGGAGACATTATCTATTGGGAGTTCGATTCGAGTTGTTTACGGATCACAAGTCGTTGAAGTATCTTTTCTCCCAAAAGGATTTGAATCTTCGGCAGCAACGTTGGCTAGAGTTTTTGGCATCATATGATTTTGGTATAGCTTATACTCCAGGAAAAGGTAACGCAATGGCAGATGCGTTAAGTCGAAGACATGCAGGATTGGGAGCCATGTTTTCAGAATGGAAGAGTCTCGAGTATTTAGCTGTATTTGACTTCAGGCCTAGATGTGAATTGGAACCTGAGATGTTGGCAAACTTATCGATAAGACCTTCTCTTGTGGAAAGGATTGGCGAGAGCCAAAAGCGAGACGATAAGCTTGTCAAGATTATCCGTGAATTGGAATCTGGATTGGATAGTATTCGAGGTCGATCGAGAGGGTTGGCTTCGAAAGCAAGGACGACTAGTTGTTCCCGATATAGATGAATTGAGGAGTGAAGTTCTGAAGGAAAGTCATCACTCGAAGTTGACAATTCATCCAGGTGGAAATAAGATGTATCGGGACATGAAGAGAACCTACTACTGGGAAGGTATGAAGAAGGATGTTGGAAATTTTATTTCCAAGTGTATGAACTGCCAGTTGGTAAAAGCCGAACAGAAGAAGCCAAGTGGATTGCTTCAGCCATTAGAAGTTCCTACATGGAAGTGGGAGCAGATATCGATGGATTTTATCGATGGACTACCTAGAACAAGAACGGGAAATGAAGGGATTTGGGTCATTGTAGATCGTTTGACCAAGAGTGCAAGATTTATTCCTGTTCGATCGACTAGGACTGCATCAAAGTTGGCTGAGTTGTATGTTAAGTGGATAGTTCGATTCCATGGTATTCCGAAGAGTATAGTGAGCGATCGGGATCCATTGTTCACTAGTGGATTTTGGAAGAGCTTCCAGGAAGTTTTGGGAACCAAGTTGTGTTTGAGTACAGCCTATCACCCTCAAACAGTTGGTCAGACCGAGAGAGTCAACCGAGTTTTGGAAGATCTTCTTAGAGCTTGTGTTTTGGATTTCGGAGGATCATAGGAAGATCACCTTCATTTGGTAGAGTTTTCATACAACAACATCTACCAGTCAAGCATTGGTATGGCACCGTATGAAGCGTTGTATGGAAGACCGTGTAATTCTCCGACATGTTGGATAGAGACCGGAGAAAAGCTGATACTTGGGCCAGAAATGATTCGACAGACTTCAGATTGTATAGAGATCATTCGGCAACGAATGAAGGCAGCCCAAGACCATCAGAAGAGTTATGCCGATAAACGTCGTAAAGATTGGGAATTTGACATAGGAGATATGGTTTTCGTGAAGATTTCTCCACTGAAGAATGTTATCCGATTCGGGAAGAAAGGAAAATTGACTCCGAGATTTGTTGGACCATTCCCGATTATCGAGCGAATTGGAAAGCTCGCTTATAGATTGGAATTACCAGAGAAGATGTCGGGTGTGCACAATGTTTTTCACGTATCATATCTACGGAAGAGTGTGCACGACTCGAATAAAGTGGTTTCTGCTGATAGCTGTGAAGACTTCGAAGTTGATCCAGTTGATAGAAGACCTCGTAAGCCGCTTCGTGTTGTTGAAACTGACACGAAACAGCTTAGGAGGAAGGTAGTTAAGTTGCTCAAGATACAATGGAGTGATGATGATAACGACTGTACGTGGGAGGTGGAAGAGAGGATGAAGGCAGCTCATCCTGAACTCTTCAAGGTATGGCCCTAAGGTGTCGTCTCATCTCACGATATTGTAACTTGTTCTAAGTTTTAGAATTCTGCATGCTAAGCTAGAATTGGATGCATGGTTTGTTGATTGCTATGGACGGTAGGCGTGCAGAATAGTCTTTGATTGCTTTGTTTGTTTGGAATTTCGGGGGCGAAATTCCTAAGGGGGAGAGAATGTAACGACCCGTATTTTTACGGATCGAAAAGTTTGTCAAAATCTGGAATTTTAGCATTTTTGAGCCATTTCAAATTTTAGGCAAATTTTGCCCAAGTCCTAAGTCGTTCACGACTTAGCATAAGTCGTAAGTCGTATACGACTTAGGAGATGGGAGTGACCCAGGGCTTGGAGATAGGTTGTTTGTACGACCTAAGGAGATAAGTCGTAGCTGGGCTAAGTTAGTAGGTCGAAGTTAACTCGGCAAGTATTAAGTCGTAGGTTGTAAGTCGTTGTCGAGTTAAGGGATAGACAACCTAAGTAAGTGACCGACCTAGGGATTTACGACATAAGAGCTGACCGAGTTGAGTGATAAGTCGTCTAACCAGTTAAGTCGTATCCTTTAAGTCGTAGCCTAGTTGAGTCGTGGCCGTGTTAAGGAGTGCTGTGTTAAGTCACTGTTTTAAGTCGTAGACGACTTAGTAGTTGAGTCGTATACCCAGTTAGGTCGTAACCGACTTAGGGGTTAACTGCTGAGTTGTTAGGAGATAGGCACACGCATTAAGTCGTAGACTGAGGGTTTTTGTTAAGTCATAAGTCGTGAACGACTTATGAAGGCAGACGACTTAGGTGTTTGTTGTTAAGTCGTAGAGTAGCTGAAGTCTTTAAGTCGTAGCCTACCTGTTAAGTCGCGAAGCACTAAGTCGTAGATGGGTTGGCCTGGTAAGTCGTAAGTTGGTGGGTGCTTAGGTCGTAAGTCGGAGACGACTTAAGGAGATAGCCAAATTTCGACTTAAGGAATTTCTGCTATAAATAGAGGGGGTTGTTCTCACTTTTTGGGATCCGGATTTCGAAGCGACGAAGTGCTGCCATTTTCAGAGCTCGACTTCTACACTTCTTCACTTCTTTTCTCCACTCTAATCTAGTGCTTCCATCCATCCAAGTTGAAGATCAAATTGAAGATTCAAGAGCATAGATTGAAGATCTTCATCTTTTCAAGAGAGATTTCTTCGTTTGAAGCGGATTCGTGATAGATCAAGTTTGATCCCTCGCTGTCCAGATCTGAAGCGTGTTGATTTGGGTTTGTTTTGGTGATTTGGTGAGTGGTGATTATCTCTCACACGGATCCAAAGGAGTATATCGGATTGTTGGCTCGATTTGGTGTTAAAATAGTGATTTCCATGCATTTTCTTCATCCTAAGTGTAGATCCATATAGATCCATGTAGATCCATTGTTCATGATGATGTTACATCCATTTTATCATATGTTAACCTATGCAAGTTCATTCATCAAGTTTGTAGAGACATTGTTCATGTTTTCATGCTTGTTAGACTTTCTACTCTTTAATTACGAAAATGCCATTATTGTTATAATTGTCTACTTAGATCATATTTGAATGCTTGATTGCTTGGATTAATGTTTGATTTGGTTGATTGTTATGGATTAGATGATTGATGGTTTGATTTAGACCGAAGATGATTCAAAAGCTAAGAGAAAGGCTCTTGAATTGGGAAAGCTGCTCGTGGCATATGTAGCGGGATGATGAAGCTCTTATGCATAGACTTGATGATGTGATGTTGAGATGAGGCTTTGCGAGGATGTGACAAAGCGAGGAAATCATATGATGAAGACTTGGTCTAATCCAGACGGGATCATTCCAAGCATGTTGATAACTCGGTGATATGATTCGAGTTGAGGATAATGAATGGATATGAGAATAGTCGTCGAGGAGGATGACTAGGAGGCTTGGATAGCATCGTTGTTGAAGGTTCTAGCATGCTCTAAGCAAGAGTACGTTTGGGCAGATTCGATAGTCCCAACGGCCAACTGTTGATGGTCGAGTACTCTGGGCAGATTCGATAGTCCTAGGCACGGGCTGCGACGACGTGCGGGAGTTATGTCTAGAACCGGGGTTTCCATTAGCCCTTGACGGACGGCTGAAAGAATGTGCCGGTCATTCAATTAACGGTGATATCGAAGCAATGATAACAGTGATAGCCAGAGTCATGGATGTTTGGTTGTATCGTCATTCGGACTCAAGAGCGGTATTTTCTGGGTGCTTATCTGATTTAGGCCTTGGTATTTGGAAAACATCGCCCTGGACTCGAATGATTATTACTTTACTTTAAATTGTATGCTCTGCTATGTTGCTTCTGCTTAGTGTGTGTCTGGGGCTATCACTGTAGAAAGAGGTGGAGTGGGAGGGTTGTATTCCTATTCCTTTTCCTTTATGCCCTTTTGGTATGTTGTTAGTTAATTTACTACTCACTAAGACTGTTGTCTGACTCAAGGCTTTATGTTTTAATTCTTATTGCCTTGGGCTGTTCGTCCATTTTGGGACGGGCAGACTAGGTAGCAGGTAACAGGTGCTGTTCTCTTCTCACGATGCTGATATCGAAGACGAGCTAGAGGGTTGCATATTATCTTCTTATATGTACTGGATATTCCGCTGTTTTGTATTCTCTGAGAGATATGTAGTGAGGCTTGATGTATTGACTATTTGGATGTTTGTATTCAACTATTATGGAGTTTTATATGATGGCATTTTGTTCTGTAAAGCTTCACTATACATATGTTCTATTGTATTTTGTCCATGCGCTATGAGTAATACGATAGATTCTGTTGTTTTGATCTACCCTGACAATCGTCCGTGGTCGCCTGGCACACTTTACAGCGCACTATCTCTAGATTCGGTGCAGGGGTCATGAGCGTTCGTCACATATGATATTTGAAAGTGATTTGAAAAGGGTACTATATGATACATATTTTCGAGGTAAAGATATGGAAAGTGCCTTCTGCTTGATATCCGCTTTGTGGCCACATTGTGGATTCATTCTATCGATATTTCTCTGATTTTTGGTTTTCCGGATATGATACTCGAGTGTCCATCGAATTCCATGGCGTTACCCATGGTCTTACGAGCGCGACTGCATAGCGCAACTGCCTGGCTGAGATGGCCTAGGGGTACGGATTGTTTCCTGGGGGATCCAGGCGTAACCATTGTGTATCCTACATCTATGTAGGTCGCATTAGTAGCAAAACCACCTGGCTGAGATGGCCTAGGGGTACAGATTGTTTCCTGGGGGATCCAGGCGTAACCATTGTGTATCCTGCATTCTACTAGTCATCATGGCGTAACTCGTAGGGCTGAGAAAGCTTACGGATATGGATTGTTTCCTGGGGGATCTAGGCGTAACCATTGTGTATCTGCGAACCATGGTTAGACAAAGGTTTTGTTTGTTTTTGTTTGGATTGTACTTTCCATATCTATTTTTAAAAAGGTCTCCAATATTTTCACTGGGTTTTGAAACAAGTCTACTAAGTACCTGGAGAATTCTAGCTTTGCGCCTGATCAACGCACTGCCAGAGTCTGTAGGAACGAGGATAAACTTGTTAAGACATCGAGGTATAAAAGTATTTTGATAAAATATTATATAAATGATACTTTGATCAGTTATTTTCTTTTTAAAGGATTTTAAAGTGTTTTAAATATTTTACCTCTTCAACCAACAATTTTAAATTAATGGCTCATCCTTGTCTTTTGTCCTATTTTCCCTTCTATCTATTCTTATTCTCCACCTTATTAAACTTACCCATAACAATAGTTATCAGGTATAATTTTAATCTTCTTGTCATCTTGTCTTAATCCTATTCCATTTTATCTTTTCTGTGTTTTCCGTACCTCATTCATTTTCGAGGACGAAAAGATTTGAGTGGGGGAGAGTGTAACAATCCTGTATTTTGTGATTATTTTAATTATATATTTTGGTGATTTTAATTGATTTCCTGATTTAAAAACTTTATTTTATTTATTAAAATGAATAAATTTTGTTATTTTAAATATAAATTTTGATTTTGATGTGAATTAGAATTCCAAACATGACTAAAAAGAATATTTTCCAGAAAAGTGAATTTTGGTCAATATGGTCAAACTTTGACTTTTAATTTAGAAATTTGAAAGTTTGAAAATTTGAATTTTATATTTTATTATGAAAGTAAATAAAATTTTAAGAATAAAGCTTTTCGTTTTGTTAAAATCTGATTTATAATGTGAAAGTTATACCCTTTTAAATATTGTGTGTAATTTGCTGTATTTAACAAAATTATTTATTTTAAATTATAAAAATAATATTTTATTTGGTCATGTAATATTCTAATTTATATTTATATGGGTAAAATAACATGTTATGTATATATTTTGGTTTTAAAACATTTTAAAGGTATAATTGGCATTTTCCAGTGTTAGCTGTATTTTGTTTAAAATTCTAATTTCCAGTTTCAATTAATTAAAGTAATTCTTTATTTATTTTTCTATTTTTTCTTAAAATCTTATTTTATTCTCATTCCCACTTTATTTTGTTCCTCGTTTATTTTATTTATTTGACCTTTTATTTGTTTAAAGTGAAATAGAAATTTTATAAGGCTAGTGATATTTATTTGTAATTTTCATGTCTTATTTCCAATTTTTAAACATTTTTCTTTACTTCTTTTTCTATTTTCACTAAATTAAATTATTTATTTCACTTTGAAAATACATTATAAATTATTTTATTTCAAAATTTTTCTTTAGAATATTTTTAAAATGAAGTAGATAATTTTCCAAAGACAAACGTGATTTATTTGTAATTTCTAGACCCTGTTTTCAATTTTTAAGCAATTTCTTATATTCTTTTTCCATTTTCTTTAAAATTAATTATTTATTTTTATTTATAATATTTTGTTTCAGTTGTTAGAGCTTATTTCTGAGTTTATTTTTGTTTTATTGGAATTAAAAAGAAAAAGAAATATGAAGGGTTTAAGATTGCTTAGAAACCGATGTCCTTTCACCTCCTTAAGTCTTTTCAATTGTCATAACCCCTCCTTTATGCTTTGGCCGTGACTTTTACTTTTGTTTTCACGTGAAAACCCTCATTTTTCATTTCATCATTCGACCACTTCAGATCTGAAGCAAAAGCTTTGGGTAATGGTTTCATTTTTCTTCTTTTCTCCTTATTTTTCTATGAAAATTGCCTTGTTTTCTCTTGTTTTTGGATAGGCCTCTCCTCCACATCCATGGCCACAAACTTCTACATCTCTTCCCTGCCATCAACACCAGCTACTCCTCTGGTCTTGACCAAGGCCGAGCCACCATGATGCCAAAACTCCACAAAAATTGCAAAACAAGCCTTAAAAACATGATTGTTTACCACTATTGCTTCACCACTCCATTTTCCACCACCACCACCTTAGGCCGCCTCCACCACCTCTGGCAAGACCACCACAAACCTTTCCTTCCACTGACCTAATCCATACCCCTCTGACCTGACCACACAAGCCCATGGCCGAGCCATTTTTGTGAACAAAACCCACCTATTTTGCCTTAAACTCTTCATATTCCTTTGTATAAACTTCCTCCACATATTCTACTACCTAGGCCATGCATACACATGACCAAACCTGAGCCAAACTTGTTCAAACCAGAGCCAAAACGATCCCTAGGACATGACAAAAGAATAGAGAAAGCAAGGCAAAAGATTTGGCATTCGTATCTCTCTTTATTTAAAAGTTATTTCATTTCTAGTGTATTGAAATTTATGGTTTGCTTTGATTTTTGTTTGGGTTGTAACACAAGATCTGTTGGGATTATTTCCTAATCTAAACATATTCTTAATTTACTTTATTTAGTTTATGAATAATCAACGTATCTAATTATAAACGTTGATACGGACTTGGTCAGCTGGTTATTGCGTGTGCTTAGGCAAATAAGGTGGAGATAAACTAGGACATGATTACCTGGTTTATAGCTCGATAGTTTATTTATTCTTCTCTCTGTAATGTTTATAGAAGTAATTCGATTGAATAAGTTTTCCATACCAGCAAATTGTATTCTCTGCATCTTTCAATATTATAAATCTCTATCATCTGGTATCGGAGCCAACAGGAAATGGAGGCAAGCAAGTCTAAGGAAGGGTCCATTGGTCTGAGCATCCCCATGCTAACAAAATCGAACTATACCACCTGGGCCATAAAGATGAAAGTCTTTATGCAAGCGCACGCAGTATGGGAAGCAATCGAGCCAAAAGATCCGAAAGCAACACTCGAGGAGAAGACTGATAAGCGTGCACTGGCCATGATCTATCAAGGAATAGCCGATGACGTGCTGTTGGCAGTAGCGGAGAAGAAAACATCCAAGGAGGCTTGGGGTTCGATCAAAACAATGTGCCAGGGTGCGGATAAAGTGAAAAAGGCAAAGGCTCAGACCCTTAAAACAGAGTTTGAGACATTGAAGATGAAAGACACAGAGCCACTTGACGATTTCTGTATGAGACTGAATGGTTTGGTCACAAACATCAGGGCGTTAGGAGAAACAATCGGAGAGGAGTATGTCGTTAAAAAGTTATTGAGGGCTGTTCCAACCAAGTTCTTGCAAATTGTTTCGACCATTGAACAATTTGGGAACCTGGATTCAATGTCAGTGGAGGAAGTAATTGGATCTCTTCGTGCCCACGAAGAACGTCTGCAAGGATCTGCAGAAAACAGCGAGGAACAGCAACTGTTGTTGACAGAGGAAGAGTGGCAAAAGAAGGAGAACTCTGAAGGTAAGCTATTGCTTACCAAAGAAGAATGGCTGAAAAGGTCGGGAAAGGGTGTATCACAGGGTGGAAGAGACTATCGAACGAGAGACGATCGACCCGTTCGAGATAGAAGTCAAATAAAATGCTATAATTGTGGAGGCTATGGACACTTCGCTAGAGAGTGTCGCAAGCAAGGACGGAATAAGCAACCAAAGGGAGAAGTGAACTTGGCACAATTGTCAGATAATGAACCTGCTTTATTAATGGCATTTTGTGACAATGGTGTGAATGAGGTAATTGCTTTCACTGAAGGTAGAGAAACGAGTAATGTGAAAGACATCGAAGAACATACCTGGTACCTTGACAACGGTGCCAGTAACCATATGACAGGTCGACGAGACAAGTTCGAGAGACTGGACAGAACAGTGAGGGGTGAGGTGAAATTTGGAGATGGTTCGCTGGTAAAGATCGAGGGAAAAGGCTCTATCCGGCTCGCGTGTAAAAATGGAGAAACCAGGGTACTAGATGGCGTTTACTTTATTCCCACCTTGCGAAGCAATATCATAAGCCTAGGCCAGCTTTCTGAGGAAGGAAACAGGGTTGTATTAGATGGTGAACACCTCTGGGTTTACGAGAGTTGTGGTCGACTGTTAATGCAGGTCAGGAGGTCTAGAAATCGATTGTATAAAATCTATATCGAAGAGGCACCACAAACTTGTCTTCTAACAAAGGGTGAAGAAAAAGCTTGGCTATGGCATCAACGCCTTGGTCATGTCAATTTCAAGGCGTTGCACCTCATGTCGAAGAATCAAATGGCACATGGACTCCCTCTCATCAACCAACCTAGTGAACTTTGCAGCGGATGCCTCATGTCTAAGCAAACACGTAAGTCATTTCCAACTCAAGCGAATTTAATTGCGAAAACTAAATTGGAATTGATACATTTAGACTTGTGTGGACCCTTGTCTCCTCCTACTCCAATGGGCAATCGTTATTTCATGTTATTAGTTGATGATTATACACGTATGATGTGGGTATATGTACTCAAAACAAAAGATGAGGCACTAACATGTTTCAAGAAATTTAAGTTGCTTGTCGAGAATGGTGAAAAACAGGGCATTCAGGTGTTGAGAACGGATCGTGGGGGTGAGTTTTGCTCCAAGGAATTCCAGACATTTTGTGATGATCACGGAATAATGCGACATTTTACAGCGCCCTACACACCACAACAAAATGGTGTTGTAGAGCGTCGTAACCGCACAGTTGCTGCCATGGCTAGAAGTATGTTAAGTGAACGAAAAATGCCAGCAAAATACTGGGGAGAGGCTGTACGCTATGCCGTTTATGTACTCAACAAATTGCCAACTCGATCGATGTCTGTGGTCACACCGTATGAAGCTTGGTTCGAGAGAAAACCGAGTGTAAACTACCTAAAAATTTTTGGCTGTATAGCTTACATGAAAGTGCCTGCTCCACTCACAAAGAAGCTCGACAACAGAAGTATGAAACTCGTTCATATTGGTCGAGAACCAGGGACAAAAGCTTATAGGTTATTCGACCCAATTTCTGGCAGTGTGTACGTAAGCAGAGATGTTATCTTCGATGAAAGCAAAGGATGGAATTGGGAGACTAATACAAGTGCTGCATGTGTTTCAACAAATCAGTGGGATATTGAATTCTCAAGTGACCTAGAACAGAATTTCATCGAAGATCCAAAAACCCCGCAGACACCTGTGTCCACTTCGACAACAGAGAGTACTTACATGGAGTCCAGTACCACCAGTGATATCAGTGAGCAGCCCAACAGATTTCGATCCCTTGCTGATATTTATGCTGATTCAACCGAAGTGGAACTCGAAGAGGAACTATTTCTGATGGGAATTGACGAACCTGTCTGCTTTGAACAAGCAATTGCAGATGACGTCTGGAAAGAAGCGATGGAAAAGGAAATAAACTCCATTGAGAAAAATAAAACATGGGAGCTCACAACATTGCCCAAAGGACACAAAGCTATCGACTTAAAATGGGTGTTCAAGGTGAAAAAGGATCAGAATGGTGATGTAACCAAACACAAGGCGCGACTTGTAGCAAAGGGATACGTGCAGCGCCATGGGGTGGATTATGACGAGGTCTTTGCTCCCGTGACAAGGCTGGAAACAGTTCGGTTACTCCTCGCACTAGCAGCCAAAAACGATTGGGAAGTACATCACCTCGACGTCAAATCTGCGTTCTTAAACGGTGTCTTACTTGAAGAGGTTTATGTACGTCAGCCAAAAGGTTTTGTCAAGAAAGGGGACGAAGATAAAGTATACAGGCTTCTAAAAGCTTTATATGGGTTACGTCAAGCCCCTAGGGCTTGGTACTCGCGTCTCAACCAGTATCTTTTGCAACTAGGTTTTGTCAAGTGCCCTTTCGAACACGCTGTTTACACAAAGAGATATGGTGCTGATTCTTTGGTCATTGGTGTTTATGTCGACGACTTACTTGTCACAGGCACGAGTATGTCACACATTGTCAAATTCAAGGGGGAAATGAGCAAAGAATTTGACATGTCTGACATGGGCAAGTTATCTTATTACTTAGGATTAGAGGTAACTCAAAGCAATCAGTTTATTGAGATCAAGCAATCGAGTTATGCTAAGAAAATTCTCGAGAAGGCAGGTCTAGCAGAATGCAATGCTGTTAAGTTTCCTATGGATCACAACCTACAGATTCATGCGGATAAAGCTGGTAAGGCAGTGAATTCGACTCAATACAAGAGCTTAGTTGGTGGGCTGCGATACCTGGTACACACACGCCCGGATATCGCTTTTGCGGTTGGCATAGTCAGCCGTTATATGGAGAAACCAACTGAGTTACATCTAAATGCAGCAAAAAGAATCTGTCGTTATGTTAAAGGGACAATACACTATGGTTTGCTATATACCAAAGGGCAGGGAAACTATATCCTGTCTGGATTCTCAGATAGCGATTTAGCTGGGAGTTTGGACGATAGAAAGAGTACAGGTGGGATGGCGTTTTATCTCGATGAGAACCTGGTTACGTGGGTATCACAAAAACAACGCTGTGTTGCATTGTCTTCGTGCGAAGCAGAGTTCATGGCCGCCACCGCGGCTGCATGCCAAGCTATTTGGCTTCAACGAGTTCTGAGTTGTGTTGCAGACATAAAACCTGGTCCAGTTACGTTGTATATCGATAATAGATCCGCTATTAATCTCGCTCGAAACCCAGTATTCCATGGGAGAAGTAAGCACATCGACTTGAGATATCACTTCATCCGTGATTGTGTTGAAAAGGGCTTAATCATTATAAAACATGTTAGCACTAATGAGCAGCGTGCTGACATCTTAACAAAAGCAATGGCAGCAGCAAAATTTGAGAAGATGAGAAGCTTGTTGGGAGTAAAGAAGCTCAGTGATGTTTAGATTAAGGGGGAGTATGTTGGGATTATTTCCTAATCTAAACATATTCTTAATTTACTTTATTTAGTTTATGAATAATCAACGTATCTAATTATAAACGTTGATACGGACTTGGTCAGCTGGTTATTGCGTGTGCTTAGGCAAATAAGGTGGAGATAAACTAGGACATGATTACCTGGTTTATAGCTCGATAGTTTATTTATTCTTCTCTCTGTAATGTTTATAGAAGTAATTCGATTGAATAAGTTTTCCATACCAGCAAATTGTATTCTCTGCATCTTTCAATATTATAAATCTCTATCAAGATCTATATCATTGGATTTGCTCTCTACACTCAAATTGTATTAGAGTTGTCGTGCCTTCGTAATCTTTGTGTTGTGTGCTTTGTTGGCAAATCTCCAACTTAATTGGTGAGTTATTCTCACTAGACAATCTGTACCTATATAACTGATAAACCGACACCACTTGAATCTGTAAATGTATTGCATCCTGTTATAACTGCTATGTTATGATTATATGATTTTCACCCATGCTTAAACACCTGTTATATCATATGTTACTGTTATATTATGTTGTTCTTTTATTTTTATCAGTTTATCACACTACAAGTTCCCTTTAGATTAGAATCACTATGGGTTGAAATGATACATACCCGAACGGACTTTAGAATAGGAAAAAATCGTTATGGGCTGAAATGATAGGTCTGAATGACTTTCAATTATTTTAATTTACTTGGGATTGCGGGTTTGAAATGATCAAACCCGGTTTTCTTTGTAAATTACGGGTTGAAATGATATATTACCCGTATCACTTTACCTAGGCTAAAAATGAAATACAGACCCGTAGTTAAAATATCGTTTCTAAAAAATTTAAAATGTGTTAGAAATGTAAATATTATAATATTTTTATTTAAATTTGATAAAAAAAATTGATTTTTGTAAAGCATTATTGATTTTCTGAAAATTTATAAGTGAAATAAATTAATGGTAAAGTTAGAAAATTTGAAATGTAAGTTATTTTGTGAAATTTTAATTTGGTGATAATTGGAATTTAAATTAAATATGATAAATTCATGATAATTTGGATTAAAGTGAATTTAAATGATTTTATAATATATTAATGATTTTTTTTGAATAAAGTTAAAATGTGAAATGAATGAATATTTAAGTTGAAATTTTGAAATATAACTAAAATTGGAAATTTGTGAATTTGGCTTAAAAGTGAATTTTTAAGTTAAGTAAATAAAAATGGAATTAAGTTATATTTGAAAATTTAAACTTAATTGTTAAGTTAATTTAATTTAATGAATTTATAATTTAATATTGGAATTTAATTAGTGAATTATTATTAAATTTTGATTTTTGAATGGAGGTTTAACTTTATAAAATCATGAATATAAGGGTATTTGAATGGTTGTTTTAAAAGTGAAATTATATGATTTTATAAGTAAAAAAATGATTTATATAAAAATATAATTGTTTATGAAATTATACCGAATATTTGAGGTTAGTTAACTGCATTTCTGAAATGCTATTAAATTCTAATGTAAATGATAATACAACATTTGTAAATGCTGTAGTTGATAATAATGAACCAAATGGCTAAATTTAATTAAAGGCTATTATAGCATTTTTGTAAATGTTATAATGGTTGAATTTAACTAAGTTTATTTGAAACTAATGTAACCCTATTACAGCATTTTAAATGCTGTCTTTTGTTAAATTGAACTGTTTTAAATGTGACTTTCCGTAGCATTTTCTAAATGCTGCGAAAGTTGAATTTTCATTGTTTTAATTAATTTAAGTGAACGAATGAACTTTGAAAAGTTAAATTTTGGAAATTTAAAATTTTAATTATTAAATATAATAACTTCATTTTATAATTTAAAATGAAGTAATTTGTTTCGAAATATAAACTATTTTGAAATATGATATTTTGATATTTTAAAATGGATTTTTGAATGATATTGAATTTTGAAATGATATTTGATTTCGAAGTATAAAATACCATTTTGAAATTTTAATCACGGGATGTATTTAATTTATAGTTTAACTGATCCTTAAGGGATGGGCGATCCCAAGCATCCTTTGAGTTATTGTGCATTTCTACTACAGTTCACTTGAGTTGGTTTACATTATATAAGTATATATTGTCCTGACTCGAGTGTTTGTGTTTTACTTTACGCTCGGGTCAGCCTGAGTATTTACAGCTTAGCTTTGGATTCTTTCTGGAGCTAGGAATCACTGGAGATTCTGCTTGTCTAGTTATCTGTTCCTTTCAGTTAAGTTGTTCTATTTCAGTTCTGGTATTCATAAACTTCTATTTAGTTGAGATTTCTATTGTATATGGTTTCAAATAGATATTATGTATTATGTTTTGAGAGTTTGTTATAGTAGCTTCATGAACTACTATGGTTTTTATATTCCGCTGCGAGTTATTCTGATATGTTCTGTGTCAGTGATTCTGTGTATTTGATTTCATTTGCTCCAAATTTTATTACAATCTGTTATTTTGAATTATTCAAGTCAGACATGTGTGGATTATTGTCGATTTGAATGGTCCAAAATAGTGGGTCGTTACAAAAAACATAGAAAACAAGGAAGAAAGAAGGAATTTTTACCAAGCTTCAACAAGGGAATGGCCGTGAGTTTTTCTCTCTTGAGAGATGATAATATTTACGTGAAAATGAAAAAGAGAAATCAGCTGAAAGGTGGAGTAAAGGTACGGCTAAACATTGAAGAAAGGAGTTGGGAAAGTGAAAGGTCAGAATGCAAAAAGACTATGGAATTTCAAAAGTTTAAAACTCTTCGAATTTCCTATATTTTCTTTTTAAGTTTTATAAAACTGAAATATATATATAAACTCAGATAAAATACGAAAATTTAGTAAATAAACAAAAATAAATTAATTAATTATTAATTATATGAAATTTAATTAAGTAAAACAGCAAAAATTGCAACTAGTCTTGAAAATATGAAAAATAAATGCAATGAACTTTGGAAAAATTTTATGTACTTGAAAATTATTTATAAATAAATATAAGAACACAAAATAAAAATGAATTCAAAAAATAAATAAATAAATTTTAATTAAATATAATTTTAATGAAGAAAATAGCAGAAAAATGGAAACTAGGCTTTATAAATTGAAATAAATTCAAGTAAACTTTGGACAAATTATATTATCACTTTAAAAATAATAAAAGACAAAAATATACATAAAATAAAATATTAACACATATTAGAACAAAATATGACAAATAAAATATAATTTTAAAAAAAGAAAATATTGCTAAATACATCAGTTTACACACAATATTGAAATATACATAACTTTCACAGTTTAAGTCCGTTTCCAACGAAACAAAAAGAAGTGTTCAAGTTATTACATCTATTTTTGTTTGCACAAAAAATGGACAAACACCTCAAAGTTGTGTGATTTAGTAGATCTTATGTTATTTTTAGTAATTTAAGCGACTTATGCAAATACGTAAAAAACAGGGACTAAACTGTAAAAAGACACGCAGATTTATAGTGGTTCAGCCAGAATGTGCCTACGTCCACTTTATATGTTATTTCTCTTCTTTTTTTTATGATTACAAGTACAAAGCTTTGATACGAGTAAAAGAAAGTTGTTTGAAGAGTTCCTTCCGTGCTTGAGCTCTCAAACTTGTCCCCCATTGTTGTACCCCTGCCCCTCTATTTATAGAGTGAGGTTGGGGGCAGGGGTCTTGGATGTATACAGCTGCTGGTGGGCCTGGGCTGAAGTGATCTGGCCTGGCAGTCTGGTTCGGCATCCTCTTGGTTCGGTCATGAGGTGGTTCGGTGATAGGTGGAGAGGTTTTGGTCCGGTTGTATTTGGTTCGGTGGTAGTTTGGATCTGTGGTAGCTTGGATCGGTGGAGAGGAGTTGATTCGGTAGAGCTTCGTCCGGTAGTGGGAGCGTAGCCTGGTCCGGTGTTGAATCGGTCGGTGACGGATGGAGATGGTTTTGGATCGGTCTTGGTTTGGTCCGGTGAAGTATGGAGTTGGCTCGGCCTGGATTCGGATGTGGCTGGTTCGGTCGAAATCATATACAACAATTTTCATAATAAAAGATAAAATTTAAGATTTTATATAATTTAAATTTGAAGTTTAAAAGTCAAGGATTGGACAGTTTGACCAGAATTTCACTTTTTAGTAAAATATTCAATTTATATCAGTTTGAAACTATAACTCACATAATAATCAACATATATTTTTAAAAATGAAATGTTTGAAATCAAACAAGTTTAAAATAGTTTCAAAATAAAAATAAAGTCAAAATTTAAAATATAGGCCAAAATCTAGGGATGTTACACTCTCCCCCACTCAAAACTTTTCGTCCTCGAAAAGGAATGGGGTACGGGAAACACAGGAAAGATAAAATTGAAATGAGATTACGACAAGATGACAAAGATATTGAAATTATACCTGATAACCATTGTTATAGGTAAGTTTAACAAGGTGGATGGCAAGCAATGCTCAGATTTAAATTGAGTACCAAAGATTTATTAAAGATTATAGGAAGATTTCTAACCAAAAAGATTATAGAAAAAAAATGTCTACACCAATCTGTAGCAAGATAAGGAAAATAAGGACAACTAAAAAATAGTTTGGAAACAAAAGAAGATAATAAGTTACAAAATAAGATAATAGGTTCGAAATTTCCATAGTTTCAGCTTAAATTGATAATTAATTTTACACAAGTTAAATAAATCTTACTATCTCTAATTTCATTATCTTATCATCCAATTTTCTTAAACTAACAATTTCAAAAATCATGGATTTTTTAAAAAATCATTATTATACTCATAATGTACGTAAAAAAATTAATTCTTCTCTACTCCTAATTATAATTAAATTTATCCCTCTCAATATTTTATCACCTATGTTAAATATACTTACACCTATTATAACTGCTTTAATTTATTCCTAATTCCCTTAACATCATTTATATTGTAAATTATTCAATTAACCTTTTCGTCTATTTACCTCTGTTAATTTTTTTTATAACTAAAATTTAAGTGTATAACACTTATTATAACCACTCAAATTTTATTTATAAAAGTCTTTTTATATTGTATATTATCCAATTACATTGTTAACTTCTAAAAATTAAGGTAAGTTATATTGGAATGCAATTGAGAATTTGAAATGACCCTAGCTATTTCACCTAATTTTTACTAGGAATTTTTTTTTACATCAATAATTTCCTAGAGTCATTTAGCCTTTCCACTAAATTATCCAGGATCCTAATTTTTCTACTAATATATTTATATCAGTTCATTAATAAATATATTCACATACATATGAAGATGTATGTGACCCTCTTGCTTGGATCAGAGTGTTGTTTAGCAAGAGTGCATCCTGATTGAATTTGAATATCTAATCAACCAATACATAGCTCATTTTCCATGCCTATTGATATTTGAGTCAGGGTAATGAATCTCATAATCATATGCAATCTATACTTAGTAATTTTTGACCATTCCTATAGTGATTATCTGTTAGTTTGAGATAGTAAGGTGATCTCAGATTATATAGCAAGCCACCATAATTTTTAGTTTAATTATTTGGTATTTGATTAAAGCCAGAAAGGAAAAAGATATACTCATTTATCATTTTCAACATAAGTTATTTTATCACAAATTTCTTTACTTATAACCAAGTCAGTTGAGTAATTCTTTCATAATCTATATAGTTGTATTTTTTCTTAACCAAATTTATTCCCTAATCCCTGAGTTACCTCAGCTTGCATCTAATTTACAGGTTGCTTTACTGGATTTAGAGAATCCAGATTTTAGGGTCATTTGACAAAAATAGTATTTAGGTAATATGTGTGCATATCAGATGTAGTGTACTCTCTAGACTAATAAAGCATTTCAAAATAAAATGTGAGTTGCTCAAGTATTTGAAAATGTCTTTGTGCATGCATTTGCAAAGAAAGCTTCAGATTTTATAAAGTGTATTTTCTTCCTTTATACCCAAAACTCTGGTCATCTTGATCAATCCAGACCTCATTATTTTTGAAGTGGGTTAACCTTATGACTAGATCATCAAAACATTAGTGCCTGGCTTTTGCAATGTAAAATCAGATACCAGACACTTGCAAAATCCCTTAAAACATGTACATATCTTTATACAGTGCACAAATATATATTGTTTCTTTTATCAAAACACTTCTGCATATAGTCACAAAATTCTTGAAATATTACTTCTAGCTAAACTCAGATTTTTAAACTTCAAACTTAAAGTTTTAAGTAACTTAAAATTAACTAGTACAGTATATGTATATACATATCCATTTCTCAAATACAGGCATATATCATTTACAGATTTTCACCATAATACTCAAATATGTATTTTTCTTGCATAGATTCAACTAAGTCTTTGGTTAATCCCAAACTTAATACATTACTAGATTCAGTTAAAACAACTAAATAAATTCAAGCATTCAAGATCATTACATAACAACCAAAGCATAACTATAAAAACTTCTCAGATTACATGCAAATAATTCCTTTAAGTTCTTATTTAAATTCTAATTTAGCATGCTTATCCAATCATTCTCATTAGCCATAGCAGCTTCCTATTTAGAACCAGCATTCCCTGAAAGAGCATTAGAGGCTGCCCCATTTTAAATGAGACACCCCAGATGCCATAAGCAAACAAGGGTCAGATACAAGATCTGGTATGAGCAATATCAAAAATTCCATGATATTAAGTAAATGAGTGAGACATAAACATTTTGTATAAGTGGGCATAGCTTCTTTGATCAATTTGCCTGACTTGTTTATGATATATTGTGCATATATGATCAGTATTTAAGACTAATTATGTACACACATTCAACTATGCCAACATACATTTCAAATAGAAATACTCAGGAACTATCATAGCTCCAGACCAACCATCCTAGGAATAACTCAAGTTCCTACTTCATCAATTTAAGGTTGCATTTACCAAATTAATTCCTAGCCTCATCTGCCATGAAGGAATCACGGGGACACATTGCAATAAAATAATTCACAATATTGCACAAAGATCTCAGGGCTTAAACAAGCCATGTGCCAACTTGCATACTTTAAATACAACAAGCATTCCAGCAGTCTTCTTGGCTCACAATCCTTAGTTTATTTACTAAGTGTTCATGTTTAATCCTATCATGAGATAGCTAGGTGACTGAATCACATTGTACATGAAACATTACATAAAACTCACAAGTATAATTCAAAAACAAGCTAACATTCCTATCCAGAGGAAATCATATTTTCAAATATTTTGGCTTAAAGAAAATACAAGAATATTCACAACTGGGAATAAAGACTAGGCATGTGGGTTATTATAGTTTCATAAGCAACCATGGTTGAACTAAATTCAAGATCTAGCTTAAACAAGATTTCTGGCTCATGGGTTTTCTATTTGATCAAGGGTTCCGCACTTTTGGATATGAAGCAACCCTCCCTAGTCTACAAATTGTTTGAGTGACTCAATTTAGTTTATGCTAAATTCGGGGTTACTTACTTCCAAAACCAACTATTTCCTTTTTTTCTTCATTTTATTTATTTCCCAAGATCCAACTTGATCAATATAGAAATATTGATATACTTCTTGTAAAAAAACTATTTGTATGTACATATAAACATACAAATCATTTTAATTCTAATATCAGAGTTTTTTTTTTGAATAAAGAATAACTCAGTTTATTCTAAACAAAATAACTATGTTTTAGCCATAGTAAAAAGGATTGGAAAAAAAACCTCTCCCATTTAAATCTTTGTGCAATTATTTTCAAACTAATTCTTGTTTGTTTGTTTGTGTTCACCTCTGTATATTTAATGAAACATGTGAGTTGAGTCATAACACTTAGACTTTTGCAATATGGCTTTTCAGATAGCAAAGCAGAAGGTTGTGCATGCTTCTGTGCACCTGTGTGCACATAAACATGTACAACTGCTATTTACTACACCTTAGTTTGCAGATTGATCAACTTGATTAGGTTGGATCCCTATACTGTCTTGTTATGATTACTATCTCTGCTTATTCATTTAAAACCTCAAACTCATACAAAAATCTGAGTTCATGCTTCCTTTGTTTTTTTTCCTTTTCTACCTATGGGTTTATCCTTACTTCATAATGTTACAGTTAGTTTGTAAATAGGTTCTAACCTATAAACAATCTAACACATATGTATACATTACTGGTTCACATATGCTTCAGATTTACTACTGAATTCACTGCTTGACTCATGAAAATTTGCATACTTACAGGTTATGATATAAAGCTAAACACATTTATCTTTTCTACTGAAAGCAGTTTCATCCCATAATAACCTTTTAGACCATTCATTACATCACCATAAAAATCCAGCACAAATACAATATTATTACAGAAAGTCTTCTAAATAAAAATAAAACATGAAGGACATTCTTCAGCAAACATTCATAGTTCACTGAATCACCAAATTTATTCTTAGCATCACACATCTGCATCTTATCACTTAGCCTTCTCTTTTCCTGTAGACATCTCATGATCTGCTCCATAATACATATGAAGCACCCATTTGATGCAAGCAACAAACAGGTCAGACTTATGTCTAGTGTGAGTAGAATCACTTGTTAATGCATAAAGACTAATGAAGTATGTTCCATTATTATAGTTTCTGTTCTCAGAGGCTAAATATTTTATTCAAGATAACAAGTCTCCTTTTCATGTTCAAATTTACCAAGTGTTTATCCCGTGGTGTATGTGTAATGACAAGTGTGTATTCTTAGACTAACTTGTCATCAAAAACATTGGTCCAGAAATCCTATCAACCATCATACATACACACAAGTTGGTGCTAACACCCAAAACATGCACAATCATACATAAACATGCACATACCATATTCATGGTATTGGGCCAAAGTATCAAACCTGAGTCTACATGTTAGGACTCCCATATACTTCTAGCCTATTTACCCTTGCATGTATAATTATTTCATGTTATTCTAAAGTCCAGTATTACATTCATGGTTGCACTGGTGCACACTGCCTAGAACCACTACCTGGTTTCCAGTGCACTATAAGCTATTTGGGCATAAACATGCCATGTGCAAACTCACACCCCAGCCTTGATGCGAGCCAACCACTATGTCATACCCACTTCCCTCATACCCAACCTGATAGAGGTGACCCACATCCTTAGTTTAATCACTAAGTTCTTTCATATGACCCAATATTACATATGCAGCGTCATGCCCAAAACTGTGGTATGTTAACTAATATGTGCTAGCAGTTTTCATACATCCATCAATCATTCACACATTCATCCATTCAACAATTTAATCAGTCACACTTGTAGATATTTCAAGTCAGTTTCATTCAGAGATATATCTTTAGCTAAGCATAGGTCTGAGCATTTTAGAAAGTGAAATGCCTCTGTGGTTTCCCCAGTAATAAGGTTCTCACAATCAATCCACATGTTAAAGTGTGTTTGCTTGTTACTCAACCCTATTTCCAAAGAATACTTACTGATGGATTAGGACTCAACACATGGAAATTCCATTGCACCCTAACCATCTTTTCAGTTGCAAGACATAAGCCAGAGAACCCCTTCCTCTTACTGCCTTGCATCCTACTTTCCTTATTAATCCATGCTTTAACTAAAAATATTTCTCAAATTCATAAACATATAAATAAATCAGTTGTTATTCCTTCAATAAGTTGTCATATATAAACAAGCATAGGTTGAGTGACAACAAAGCAATGAAAGTCACAAAATCTCAGGAACAACAGAAAATTTCTAAACTAAGAAAATGCAAGCAAAACATCAAACATAAATTAAAATAACTACAGGTTAATGGCTGCCTTTCATAGGTCTTAATGCCTTGCCAAGTGAGGATTTACTCACCATAGTTCTCCTTCCCAAGTCTTGGTTCAGGCCTGCCATTGATTTTCTAAACTGCTGCCTATTTTTTTTTCTAATTTTTGTTTCCTGGTTCTAACATGTAACCGTAGGAAATAATGATGTATATAAGGGAGTTACTAGGGTTTTAAGGTTAGTTAAGTAATTTATTTTTATCAGAATTCCCATCACCATTTCTGGTTTCACCCATAGTTCACCCTCTCCACTTTCCTTTCCCACCATTTCTTTTTTTTCCTTGTCTTGGCTACTTTTGGCAAATTTCTCCACATATTATTTGCATGACTGTGGCTTAGACATTATTTGTCTTTTCTAGTTTTAATCATGTATATAAACCTATTTGTATAACCAGCTATATGTGTGTATGAATCAAACATTTTGCACATCATATATATATTCATGCATTTCCTACCTACACAAGCAACTATGCTCCTATTTAATCTATGGAAATTAAGACTAAAGTCTGCCTAAGTTATTTATGTATTGTAACTAGGCTAATGTGTACACACTAACAAGTCATGTACTCATTTGTTATTACTGCTATTTTGTATTTATTTATAAGGCCTTTACTCATAAAAGTGCCTTGTTCATGTAGCTGACTAAAACAGTGTGCACATGCACAAGAGCATGCACACTCATACACACACAAGTATTTTCAGAGAAAAAGTTTTATTTTAATTAATTGTCTTTCTTTTATAAAATATTCAAAATACATATATACATATATTATATTTTTTTTATATATATATACTTGCCTAACTATGGGCTGTCACATACACCCCTTCTTTAAGAAATTGTGTCCCACAATTTAACATCTTATTCCTGTGTTAGTCACATATCAACACCATCATAAACACATACTCTTAATTCAACCAAAGCACACATCAAGCAAGCACATTCAACACTGAATACTATGTTTAATTAACTGAATACAAGCATAAATGATAAATTACCTCTAATCTAATTGTCAGTTGCAAATAGTTGAGGGTACTGGACTTTTATCTTGTCCTCAACCTCCCATGTGCAATCATTAGGGTCTAGACTCCACTGCACCTTTACCAGTTTAATAGTTTTGTTTCTCAATTTCTTATCTTCTTTAGCTACAATGCCCACTGGCTCCTTCTCGTAAACTAAATCTGGTCTAACTTCTACTGGGTTTTGTGGCTGAATTACTGAAGCTTCATCATGTACACATTTTCTCAATTGTGATACATGAAATACATTATGTATTCCACTCATTTCTTCTGGCAACTTCAACCTGTAAGCCATCTTTCCTATTCTTGCTATGATCTCATATGGCCCTATGTATCTCGGGGTTAGCTTCCCTGCCTTACCAAATCTCAACACATTCCTTATAGGTGAGACCTTCAAATACACAAAATCTCCTACTTCAAATTCAAGTGGTTTCCTTCTTCTATCTGCATATGATTTCATTCTGTCTTGTGCTGCCTTCATTCTCTGTCTGATCAATGTGATCTTATCATTTGTTTCTTTCACATGATCTGGTCCTAACATCACCCTATCTCCTACCTCTAACCAGCAAGCAGGTGACAAACAAGGCCTCCCATATAGAGCTTCATAGGGAGCCATCCCTATACTACTCTGGTAGCTGTTATTGTAAGCAAATTCTGCTAAATGAAGGTAGTCTTCCCAATTACCACCATGGTCAAGTACACAGGCTCTAAGTAGATCCTCCAAAAATTTATTAACTACTTCTGTCTGGCCATCAGTTTGGGGATGGTAGGCTGTGCTCAAGCACAATTTAACCCCCATTGCCTGTTGAAAACTACTCCAAAACTTTGATGTGAATATGGTGTCTCTGTCACTAATGATAGTGGTAGGAACTCCATGTAGTTTTACGATTTCTTTCATGAAAATTTGTGCCAATTTTGGTGCATTTCTATCACTCTTTACTGGTATGAAGTGTGATGATTTAGTCAACCTATCTACCACCACCCAAATACTATCATTACCTCTCTTTGATCTTGGCAAGCCATCAATGAAATCCATTGATATGCTTTCCCATTTCCACCTTGGAATTTCCAGAGGTTGCAACAGTCCACTGGGTCTTTGGTACTCAGCCTTGACTTGTTGGCAAGTCATGCATCTTGCCACATATTCACCCACACTCCTTTTCATTCCTTTCCACCAATAACTCCTCTTTAGATCATGATACATTTTAGTACCACCTGGATGTATGGTGTACTTAGACTTGTGATGAACATCCATGATTTTTCTTTGTAGTGCTTCTATGCCAGGCACACATAGTCTTCCCTTGTATCTCAAAAATCCTTTTTCATCCAATTCAAACTTATCAATATTTGAACCATTCCTTAACAGTTCCTTCTTCTCTCTTAGGAATGCATCCATGTCTTGAGACTGATTCACTTCTTCCACTAAGTCTGATTTTATTGTGATAAGGCTGAGCTTGCCATAGTGCTCCATGTCCTCATCTATCACCATAGTTTGCCCTTCCACACTTTGCACTTCCACATCAGATAGTGCCAATAACATTTTAAACTCCTCTATCATCAATGTAGCCAACTTGGCATGTTGCCTACTCAATGCATCTGCCACTCTATTTGCTTTTCCTGGTGTGTACATAATGTCCAAATCATAGGAAGCAAGGAATTCCACCCACCTATGTTGTCTCATGTTCAAATCTTTTTGAGAAAATAAGTATTTCAAAGCTTTGTGGTCAGTATAAAGCTCAAATTTTGCTCCTAATAGGTAGTGCCTCCAAAGCTTTAATGCATACACCACAGCTGCCAATTCCAAGTCATGTGTTGCATACTTGGTCTCACTTGGTTTCAATTGCCTTGATGCATAGGCTATTACTCTACCATCTTGCATAAGAACAGCCCCTATACCTGACCCACATGCATCAGTGTACACTACCAGATTATCATTGCCTTCTGGGATTTTCAGCACTGGAGCTTCCATCAGTGCTTTCTTCAATTGGTTGTATGCCCCTTCACACTTCTCAGTCCATAAGAAAGGTTGGTCTTTCCTTGTTATCTTAGTTAATGGGGTTGCTATTTTAACAAAGTCTTTTATAAATCTTCTGTAGTATCCAGCCATGCCCATGAATGATCTTATCCCAGTAACATTGCTTGGTCTCTTCCATGCTTGTACTGCCATGACCTTACTAGGATCTACTGAAATTCCTTCTTGAGAAATTATATGGCCTAAGAATTTTATTTCATTCTTCCAGAAGGAACATTTTGCAAACTTGGCTTTAAGGCCTTGTTGCCTTAGTCTACTTAGTATCATGTGCAGATGTTTCTCATGTTCCTCAGCTGATTTAGAGTATACCAATATATCATCGATGAAAATCAGTACAAATTTATCTAAATAATCTCTAAAAATCCTATTCATTAAATCCACAAAATAGGATGGTGCATTGGTCATACCAAATGGCATTACTAAGTATTCATACAAGCCATACCTCGTATTGAAAGCTGTATACTTGATACTTTCTTCTTCCACTTTCATTTGATGGAAACCAGATGCTAAGTCAAGCCTGGAAAATACCTTAGCACCATTTAATTGATCAAAAAGATCATCAATTCTAGGTAGAGGGTATTTGTTTTTTATGGTGACTGAGTTTAGTTCCCTATAGTCTATGCACATTCTCAAGGAACCATCATGCTTCTTAACAAATACTACTGGTGATCCCCAATTTGAACTACTTGGCCTAATGAAGCCTTTTTGTTCTAATTCTTCTAATTGTTTCTTCAACTCAATCAGTTCCTTAGGACCCATTCTGTTTGGTTTTTTAATGACAGGGCTTGTTCCTGGCTTAAGTCTTATTTGAAATTCTACTGGTCTATTATGAGGAATGCCATTCACTTCACCAAACACATCAGTGTATTGGTTAACTATGGGTATCTTCTCTAGGCTTGATTCAACTTCACCACTGTTCAAGTTGAACATCCTGCCCATACCCCTATCTTTGGCTGCCTCATACATGACCAAAACTCTTTTGCCATCAGGAAGTTGTAATGAGATTGTGGAATTTTCCAAGTTAATGATAGCACAAAAACCTTTTAACCAATCCATTCCCAGTATAAAATCCAACTTAGGGTAATTCAACACATATAATTCTGAAATAAAGGTGTGACCACCCATACATAATTCTACTTGCATGTATTTCATATTTGTAATGCAGGAATTACCTATAGGACTATTAACATGCAATGGCTTATCAACAAAAACACATGTTAACCCTAGTTTCTGAACTATGTCACATGAAATAAAAGAGTGTGTAGCTCCTGTGTCATAGATAACTGATATGGGTATGCCTTTAATGAATAATATACCTTCCACTTGGCTAGGTGCTTCCATGGTCTTGCCCTTCCCTTCAAGTACAGCCACCCTTGCCATTTCTGGACACTGCCTTTTCATGTGCCCCTCTTTACCACAGTTGTAGCACCTAAGAACAGTTGACTTGGGTGCTTGGCATTTGGTCTTTATATGGCCTTCCTTCCCACAGTTGTAACAAATCACTTTAGGTTTCTTATTGTCAGAGCTTGCCACCTTACTTCCTTCTTTGTTCATTGCTTCTCCCTTCTTCTTCTCATATGGGTGTGCTCTATTCTTCCCTTTCTTGTTATTCCTGAAATTCTTAAACTTTTCCCTGGCATTGTCATGCTGCTCAAATGACAATGTCAAGTCCATAACTTGATCAAAGGTTCTGTCTTTGTATGGTAACATGGCTCTACTCAATCCAGCATTTAATCCCTGAATGTACCTTGCATTCCTTGAAACTTCATCTGGGATTAGTACTGCCCCATACTTGGACAACCCTTCAAATTTATGAGTGTATTCAGTGACACTCATAGATCCTTGCCTCAACTTGATAAACTCCTCAAGTAATGAAGCTTTTGCTGAGGCTAGGACAAATCTGGCTTCTAACATTTCTTTGAACTGATTCCATGTGATCTCTTACTCTTGCCTGCCTGCAATGATCACTTCCCACCAATCCAAAGCAAGGCCTTTTAGTTGTCTTGAAGCTATTTGCCTTCTTCTCTGGTCATTAACCTGCATATCTGCAAAGATCCTCTCCACTGTTCTTAGCCATGTTTGGACACCCATGACATTTTCTGTGCCATCAAAGCTACTACCTCCTAAGTGTGTATATGTTTTAAGCAATTTGGACAGCTCCTCATGAGGATTATCTACTCTAGGTGCCATCCCATCCCTTAATACTCTAACAAAATCTTGCATGTTAATCATTGGGGGATCAGTGGCCATTCCAGTTGTCTGTTCATCATGATTGTCCTCCCTTTCTCCAACAGCCTGGGGATTGATCCTAACAACTCTGGGCCTCTATTGACATTTCTAGTATGGTTAGTTCTAATTTCTATTCACTATTTCACTTTTTAAACTAGAAGTGAACTCATTCGTACATAATAAGTAAAACAACCAATGCAAACAGTACAAACAATGCACACAGATTCAACCAAGTATTTGTATTGGCTATGTATTTAATAACATAGCTCTGATACCAACTGAAGCAACCCTCCCTAGTCTACAAATTGTTTGAGTGACTCAATTTAGTTTATGCTAAATTCGGGGTTACTTACATCCAAAACCAACTATTTCCTTTTTTTTTTCTTCATTTTATTTATTTCCCAAGATCCAACTTGATCAATATAGAAATATTGATATACTTCTTGTAAAAAAACTATTTGTATGTACATATAAACATACAAATCATTTTAATTCTAATATCAGAGTTTTTTTTGAATAAAGAATAACTCAGTTTATTCTAAACAAAATAACTATGTTTTAGCCATAGTAAAAAGGATTGGAAAAAAAACCTCTCCCATTTAAATCTTTGTGCAATTATTTTCAAACTAATTCTTGTTTGTTTGTTTGTGTTTACCTCTGTATATTTAATGAAACATGTGAGTTGAGTTATAACACTTAGACTTTTGCAATATGGCTTTTCAGATAGCAAAGCAGAAGCTTGTGCATGCTTCTGTGCAACTGTGTGCACATAAACATGTACAACTGCTATTTACTACACCTTAGTTTGCAGATTGATCAACTTGATTAGGTTGGATCCCTATACTGTCTTGTTATGATTACTATCTCTGCTTATTCATTTAAAACCTCAAACTCATACAAAAATCTGAGTTCATGCTTCCTTTGTTTTTTTTCCTTTTCTACCTATGGGTTTATCCTTACTTCATAATGTTACAGTTAGTTTGTAAATAGGTTCTAACCTCTAAACAATCTAACACATATGTATACATTACTGGTTCACATATGCTTCAGATTTACTACTGAATTCACTACTTGACTCATGAAAATTTGCATACTTACAGGTTATGATATAAAGCTAAACACATTTATCTTTTCTACTGAAAGCAGTTTCATCCCATAATAACCTTTTAGACCATTCATTACATCACCATAAAAATCCAGCACAAATACAATATTATTACAGAAAGTCTTCTAATTAAAAATAAAACATGAAGGACATTCTTCAGCAAACATTCATAGTTCACTGAATCACCAAATTTCTTCTTAGCATCACACATCTGCATCTTATCACTTAGACTTCTCTTTTCCTGTAGACATCTCATGATCTGCTCCATAATACATATGAAGCACCCATTTGATGCAAGCAACAAACATGTCAGACTTATGTCTGGTGTGAGTAGAATCACTTGTTAATGCATAAAGACTAATGAAGTATGTTCCATTATTATAGTTTCTGTTCTTAGAGGCTAAATATTTTATTCAAGATAACAAGTCTCCTTCTCATGTTCAAATTTACAAAGTGTTTATCCCGTGGTGTATGTGTAATGACAAGTGTGTATTCTTAGACTAACTTGTCATCAAAAACATTGGTCCAGAAATTCTATCAACCATCATACATACACACAAGTTGGTGCTAACACCCAAAACATGCACAATCATACATAAACATGCACAGACCATATTCATGGTATTGGGCCAAAGTATCAAACCTGAGTCTACATGTTAGGACTCCCATATACTTCTAGCCTATTTACCCTTGCATGTATAACTATTTCATGTTATTCTAAAGTCCAGTATTACATTCATGGTTGCACTGGTGCACACTGCATAGAACCACTACCTGGTTTCCAGTGCACTATAAGCTATTTGGGCATAAACAAGCCATGTGCAAGCTCACACCCCAGCCTTGATGTGAGCCAACCACTATGTCATACCCGCTTCCCTCATACCCAACCTGATAGAGGTGACCCACATCCTTAGTTTAATCACTAAGTTCTTTCATATGACCCAATATTACATATGCAGTGTCATGCCCAAAACTGTGGTATGTTAACTAATATGTGCTAGCAGTTTTCATACATCCATCAATCATTCACCCATTCATCCATTCAACAATTTAATCAGTCACACTTGTAGATATTTCAAGTCAGTTTCATTCAGATATATATCTTTAGCTAAGCATAGGTCTGAGCATTTTAGAAAGTGAAATGCCTCTGTGGTTTCCCCAGTAATAAGGTTCTCACAATCAATCCACATATTAAAGTGTGTTTGCTTGTTACTCAACCCTATTTCCAAAGAATACTTACTGATGGATTAGGACTCAACACATGGAAATTCCATTGCACCCCAATCATCTTTTCAGTTGCAAGACATAAGCCAGAGAACCCCTTCCTCTTACTGCCTTGCATCCTTCTTTCCTTATTAATCCATGCTTTAACTAAAAATATTTCTCAAATTCATAAACATATAAATAAATTAGTTGTTATTCCTTCAATAAGTTGTCATATATAAACAAGCATAGGTTGAGTGACAACAAAGCAATGAAAGTCACAAAATCTCAGGAACAACATAAAATTTCTAAACTAAGAAAATGCAAGCAAAACATCAAACATAAATTAAAATAACTACAGGTTAATGGCTGCCTTTCATAGGTCTTAATGCCTTGCCAAGTGAGGATTTACTCACCATAGTTCTCCTTCCCAAGTCTTGGTTCAGGCCTGCCATTGATTTTCTAAACTGCTGCCTTTTTTTTCTAATTTTTGTTTCCTGGTTCTAACATGTAACCGTAGGAAATAATGATGTATATAAGGGAGTTACTAGGGTTTTAAGGTTAGTTAAGTAATTTATTTTTATCAGAATTCCCATCACCATTTCTGGTTTCACCCATAGTTCACCCTCTCCACTTTCCTTTCCCACCATTTCTTTTTTTTCCTTGTCTTGGCTACTTTTGGCAAATTTCTCCACATATTATTTGCATGATTGTGGCTCAAACATTATTTGTCTTTTCTAGTTTTAATCATGTATATAAACCTATTTGTATAACCAGCTATATGTGTGTATGAATCAAACATTTTGCACATCATATATATATTCATGCATTTCCTACCTACACAAGCAACTATGCTCCTATTTAATCTATGGAAATTAAGACTAAAGTCTGCCTAAGTTATTTATGTATTGTAACTAGGCTAATGTGTACACAATAACAAGTCATGTACTCATTTGTTATTACTGCTATTTTGTATTTATTTATAAGGCCTTTACTCACAAAAGTGCCTTGTTCATGTAGCTGACTAAAACAGTGTGCACATGCACAAGAGCATGCACACTCATACACACACAAGTATTTTCAGAGAAAAAGTTTTATTTTAATTAATTGTCTTTCTTTTATAAAATATTCAAAATACATATATACATATTTTTATATATATATATATATACTTGCCTAACTATGGGCTGTCACAGGATATTTCCATTGCAACCTTGAATCTTTTATTTGAGCCTCAGCACTTACACAAGTGTAATGCAACTCATATACATTTTGATTTCTATATTTTCCATGCCATATCTAAACTAGTTACAAGTATTCTCTATTTACTTTCATGATTTCATACTTTAACATTTCTGGGTGTAACCAAACAGAGCAAAATACTCAAACATCAAGGCAATCAAAAGAATTCATAAACACCCATTAAAGCATCCATTAGAACCATAGTAATAAAATCAGAAATGTGTAGAAAATAACATATACTTGGCTGCCTCATAACAGGACTTAATGCCATGGGTTTAGTGAGATTACTCACAGCAAAATGCTTCTCTTGCTTAATCCAGAAAAGAAACCTTTTAAAACTTGCTTTTCTGCTTGCAAATATTTTACTTCTTTGTTTTCTTAAATGTCTTGGGTAGCAAATGATTTTTCTGGTTTATACTTGGATTTATAAGAGAGGTTTTCTAGGGTTTTATCATTATAAAATCCCATTCCTACCCTAGCCAAGACTCATGCATTTTGCATTTTAGATTTGTTTATTTTTCTCCCTTAATACCCCGGCCATATGTGATACTTACTCCCCTTTTTCTTTTCCATAATATTATTATATTCTTCTTAGGTCATGATAATTGTGTGACATTGTCACTTGTTTATTTTCTAAAAATCCTCCTTTCTATTTTCTGCCCAAAGCAATTGTTTTGCTTGTAATTTGTCTTTTGCTATTTTAGTGTTACACTTTCCCTTGCTTATTTCTTTTTACTATTTTCAGTACTTACAGAAATGTATATTTGTATACATATCTTATCTAGGCTTATTTAAATCCTCCTTAATTTCAGAAACATATGCACCTATATATGCATACAGGTTTTCAAATCCTTGTAACATATTTTTTTTTCTGGGTTTTAAATTAAATCTGTTTACTGAATTCAAAACAAAACCTACTTTTCTTATTTTCTGGGATGATTCATATAATTCCAGAAATCAAATATCCATATCACAAAATCATGTTTGTAATGCTTTTTAATTCTTGTTTTAAATTCAAGAAATCTGGAGTTCTTCCTTGTGCCATATCAGTGTGCACGTGCACACATGCACACACACTTGCACACAATTAATTCCATATATTCCTATACAAATAAATTCATATATTTCAAAATCCAACCAAAATAAGATTCCATGAATTTCTGGGGCATTACAATCACCCCAACTTTTTAGGAATTGTGTCCTCACAATTTCCTCATTTTGACTTTAAACATTTCCAGATTTTATAAAATCTATCAAACATTGCACAAGCAAACAATTTAGTCAAAACAACCATACATATTAAACTTTTTAGGAATTTAGATTTTACCTTCCACTGCAAAAAGCTTAGGGTAATCCATCTTTATCTTATCCTCTAACTCCCATGTACAATCATTAGGGTCTAAGCTCCATTGAACCTTTACCAATTTCAGAGTTTTGCTCCTCAACTTCTTTTCCACTTTAGCTAAAATCCACACTAGTTCTTTCTCATAGACCAAATTTGGATTTATTTGGACTTGAGTTGGTTTCTCTAGAATTTCCTCTTTATCATGCACCCATCTCCTAAGTTGTGACACATGAAATACATTGTGCATTGCACTCATCTCTTCTGGTAGCTCCAACTTATATGCTAATGAACCTATTCTTTCCAAAATCTTGTAAGGTCCAACATATCTTGGGGTAAGTTTTCCCTGCTTGCCAAATCTTAGCACCTTCTTCATAGGTGAAACTTTGATGAAAACATAATCACCAACTTCATATTCTACCTGCTTCCTCCTTTCATCTGCAAACTTCTTTTGCCTATCTTGAGCTGCTGCCATCCTTCTCCTTACAAGTTCAATTTTCTCTGTAGTTTCTTTAACATACTCAGGCCCTAAGACAGCCTTTTCTCCTGCTTCAACCCAACATATTGGTGACAAACATGGTTTTCCATACAAGGCTTCAAATGGTGCCATGCCTATGGTGCTTTGATAACTATTGTTATATGTAAATTCAGCCAAATGGAGGTGATCTTCCCAATTACCTCCAAAGTCCAATGCACATGCCCTCAACAACTCCTCCAAAACTTTATTTATTACTTCAGTTTGACCATCTGATTGGGGGTGGTATGCAGTACTCAAGCATAATTCACTCCCTATGGCTTCTTGAAAGCTCTTCCAAAATCTGGATGTAAAGATTGTGTCCCTATCACTCACTATAGTCTTAGGAATTCTATGCAACCTTACTACTTCTTTCATGAATATTTGAGCTAGTTTAGGTGCATTTCTTTCGGCCTTCACTGGTATAAAGTGTGCCACTTTAGTCAATCTATCAACTACTACCCAAATGCTTGTATTTCCTTTCTTTGATCTAGGCAGACCATCTATGAAATCCATAGATATATCTTCCCACTTCCACTGTGGTATGCTTAGAGGTTGTAATAGGCCTGAGGGTCTTTGGGTTTCTGCTTTGACTTGTTGGCAAGTCATACACTTTGCAACATGTTTGGCCACATCAGTTTTCATCCCTTTCCACCAATAATCCCTCTTCAAGTTTTGGTACATCTTGGTGCTGCCTGGATGTATAGAATATTTGCTCCTGTGATATTCATTAAGTATCTCTTCCTTCAATCCTATATCCTTTGGAACACATATTCTACCTTTATTCCTTAAGTAACCATTCTTATCAATGTGGTAGTTTGCTACTTCTTCTCCTTTTTCTATTAGAGTTTTCTTTTCTAATAAATCTGGATCTTCCTCTTGCATTTTCCCCACTTTCAAAATTAAATCTGATTGCAAAGTTATCAAACTTAATTTTCCTCTACTCCCTTCTTCAATCATATTCATGCTTACCTCACTGTTTTCCTCAATTTCCAAATCAGTAAGTAGAGTTAAATTTCTAAACTCTTCTATCATTAACATGGCTACTTTTGCATGCTGCCTGCTCAAAGCATTTGCAACCTTATTAGCTTTTCCCGGAGTATAAAGTATGTCTAAATCATATGCTGCTAGAAACTCAACCCATCTATGCTGCCTCATATTCAAATCTTTTTGTGAAAAGAGATATTTTAATGCTTTATGGTCAGTGTATAAGATAAACTTAGCACCTAGAAGATAATGTCTCCAGAGCTTTAATGCATATACCACTGCTGCCAACTCAAGATCATGGGTTGCATACCTTGATTCATGTGGCTTCAATTGTCTTGATGCATAGGCTATAACTTGATCTTGCTGCATTAATACAGCTCCTAGCCCAGAACCACTTGCATCAGTATAAACAATTAAATCCTCATTTCCTTCTGGTACTTTCAACACTTGTGCATTGACTAAGGCCTCCTTGATTCTACTAAAGGCTTGTTCACATTTCTCAGTCCATATAAAGGGTTGGTTCTTTCTAGTTAGGTTGGTAAGAGGTGATGACATCTTAGAAAAATCTTTTATAAATCTTCTATAATACCCTGCCATTCCCATAAATGACCTAACTTCTCCTACTGTGCTTGGCCTTTTCCACGCTTGGATAGCCATAATTTTATTGGGGTTCATTGAAATGCCTTTGGCAGATATAACATGCCCAAGGAAATGCACTTCTTCTTTCCAAAATGCACACTTAGAAAATTTTTCCTTTAAATCTTTTTCTCTTAATCTTGACAAAACAAGGTGTAAGTGATTTTCATGTTCCTCTACTGTTTTAGAATAAATCAAAATATCATCAATAAAAATCAATACAAACTTGTCTAAATAATCTTTGAATATCCTATTCATTAAGTCTACAAAGTATGATGGGGCATTTGTCAACCCAAATGGCATGACAAGAAACTCATATAGACCATACCTAGTGTTAAAGGCTGTATACTTAACACTTGAGTTCTCAACCTTCATCTGATGGAATCCAGATGCCAGGTCTAATCTAGAAAATATTTTTGCTCCACTAAGTTGATAAAAAAGATCATCAATTCTAGGTAAGGGGTACTTGTTTTTGATAGTGACTTTGTTTAGCTCCCTGTAATCTATGCACATTCTTAAAGTACCATCATGTTTCCTTACAAACACTACTGGAGCACCCCAGCATGAATTACTTGGTCTTATAAATCCTTTGCTTTCCAATTCTTCTAACCGTTTCTTCAATTCCTTCAACTCACTAGGCCCCATCCTAGTGGGTTTCTTAATAATTGGACTTGCTCCTGGTATCAGACTAATCTGAAATTCCACTGGTCTGTGGTGTGGAACACCCTTAACTTCTCCAAACACATCTAAGTATTTGTTAATTATGGGGATTTCTTCAATAGAAGGCTCACTGGAATCCTTATTTAAGTCAATCAAGTGATATAATTTTCTTTCTTTGGCTATTCCACACAAAATTGTGATTCTTTGACCTCTAGAATTTTGTAATGATATGGTGGATGAGTCTAAATTAATTATGGCTTTGTATTGCCTTAACCAGTCTACACCTATTATAATACCTATATTTGGGTAATTTAAAACATATAAATTGGAAATAAAAACATTTCCTCCTATGTTTAATTCCACATCCACACAAATCATGTTTAAAACAGTAGAACTCCCCAATGGGCTTTGCACTAACAAAGGAGTTTCAACCAGTATGCAATTTAATTTAAGCAATGCAACTAATTCATGGGAAATCAGAGAATGTGTTGCCCCTGTGTCATACACTACTGATATAGGTAGGGTACAAATAAATAAGGTACCTTTCACTTGACCTTGGTTTTCTGCAATAGCCTCTACTATGGATTTGCTTTTGCTCTCCAAACTTGCTAGCTTCCCTTGCTGTTTATACTCAGGGCAATTTCTCTTGATATGTCCTTCCTTACCACATAGGTAGCATTTGAAAGCTCCTCCCTTCAATTCTGGGCACCTTGGTTTGATATGTCCTTCTTTTCCACAATGATGACATGTTATTTTCCTCTTTGTATCAGTGGTCTTAGTATCAGGGGTTTTCTTGCTTTCTGTCTCCTCCTTCTTTTTGTTATAGGGGTGATACCTTCCCTTATTTTTCTTATTATTGTTATTCTTAAAACTCTTATACTTCTCCCTTTCCTTGTCATGTTGCTCAAATTTTAAGGCCAGATCAATGACTTGATCAAAAGTTTTATCTGCATATGGCAACATAGCCCTACTAAGCCATGGGTTTAAACCCTTAATATACCTATCGTTCTTTGATGCCTCATCAGCCACAAGCATAGCTCCATACTTAGACAAGCCCTCAAACCTATGAGTATACTCAGTCACATTAAAGGTTCCCTGCCTAAGTCTGATGAATTCTTCAAGCAATAGAGTTTTGGCTGATGCTGGAACAAATCTAGCTTCCAACATCTCCTTGAATTGATTCCAAGTGATTTCATTCTCAATCCTCCCAGCTATGACTACCTCCCACCAGCTTAAAGCCACACCTTTCAGTTCTCTTGAGGCCACTTGCCTCTTCCTTTGATCATCCAATTGCATGTCATTGAAAATTCTGTCCAGTGTTCTCAACCATGCTTGAATTTCCATCACATTTTCAGTCCCTTCAAAGCTCTTGCCTCCTAAATTGGTATAAGTCTTTAATAGTTTAGAAAGTTCCTCATGTGGGTTCTCAAGTCTCTGCCCTACTCCATCCCTTAAAGCCCTCATAAAGTCTTGCATATCAAGCATTTGTGGTGTAGTTGATCCTGCATTGTGATGAGATCCTCTTCCTACCATGATTGGATAACTAGAGTATGGGGTAGATAGGGTTAGTTTATCATGCGCTTTTTTCTTTTGCCATAACTTTCTATTTGTATTATTATTTTACTCAAACAAACAATCAGTACATACATATGGTTATAATACTTCAATCAATCAATACAATCATTCTTAGCTATGTATAGTTTTAACATAGCTCTGATACCAAATGAAAGGACCCTAGCTATTTCACCTAATTTTTACTAGGAATTTTTTTTACATCAATAATTTCCTAGAGTCATTTAGCCTTTCCACTAAATTATCCAGGATCCTAATTTTTCTACTAATATATTTATATCAGTTCATTAATAAATATATTCACATACAAATGAAGATGTATGTGACCCTCTTGCTTGGATCAGAGTGTTGTTTAGCAAGAGTGCATCCTGATTGAATTTGAATATCTAATCAACCAATACATAGCTCATTTTCCATGCCTATTGATATTTGAGTCAGGGTAATGAATCTCATAATCATATGCAATCTATACTTAGTAATTTTTGACCATTCCTATAGTGATTATCTGTTAGTTTGAGATAGTAAGGTGATGTCAGATTATATAGCAAGCCACCATAATTTTTAGTTTAATTATTTGGTATTTGATTAAAGCCAGAAAGGAAAATGATATACTCATTTATCATTTTCAACACAAGTTATTTTATCACAAATTTCTTTACTTATAACCAAGTCAGTTGAGTAATTCTTTCATAATCTATATAGTTGTATTTTTTCTTAACCAAATTTATTCCCTAATCCCTGAGTTACCTCAGCTTGCATCTAATTTACAGGTTGCTTTACTGGATTTAGAGAATCCAGATTTTAGGGTCATTTGACAAATATAGTATTTAGGTAATATGTGTGCATATCAGATGTAGTGTACTCTCTGGACTAATAAAGCTATTCAAAATAAAATTTGAGTTGCTCAAGTATTTGAAAATGTCTTTGTGCATGCATTTGCAAAGAAAGCTTCAGATTTTACAAAGTGTATTTTCTTCCTTTATACCCAAAACTCTGGTCATCTTGATCAATCCAGACCTCATTATTTTTGAAGTGGGTTAACCTTATGACTAGATCATCAAAACATTAGTGCCTGGCTTTTGCAATGTAAATTCAAATACCAGACACTTGCAAAATCCCTTAAAACATGTACATATCTTTATACAGTGCACAAATATATATTGTTTCTTTTATCAAAACACTTCTGCATATAGTCACAAAATTCTTGAAATATTACTTCTAGCTAAACTCAGATTTTTAACCTTCAAACTTAAAGTTTTAAGTAACTTGAAATTAACTAATATAGTATATGTATATACATATCCATTTCTCAAATACAAGCATATATCATTTATAGATTTTCACCATAATACTCAAATATGTATTTTTCTTGCATAGATTCAACTAAGTCTTTGGTTAATCCCAAACTTAATACATTACTAGATTCAGTTAAAACAACTAAATAAATTCAAGCATTCAAGATCATTACATAACAACCAAAGCATAACTATAAAAACTTCTCAGATTACATGCAAATAATTCCTTTAAGTTCTTATTTAAATTCTAATTTAGCATGCTTATCCAATCATTCTCATTAGCCATAGCAGCTTCCTATTTAGAACCAGCATTCCCTGAAAGAGCATTAGAGGCTGCCCCATTTTAAATGAGACACCCCAGATGCCATAAGCAAACAAGGGTCAGATACAAGATCTGGTATGAGCAATATCAAAAATTCCATGATATTAAGTAAATGAGTGAGACATAAACATTTTGTATAAGTGGGCATAGCTTCTTTGATCAATTTGCCTGACTTGTTTATGATATATTGTGCATATATGATCAGTATTTAAGACTAATTATGTACACACATTCAACTATGCCAACATACATTTCAAATAGAAATACTCAGGAACTATCATAGCTCCAGACCAACCATCCTAGGAATAACTCAAGTTCCTACTTCATCAATTTAAGGTTGCATTTACCAAATTAATTCCTAGCCTCATCTGCCATGAAGGAATCACGGGGACACATTGCAATAAAATAATTCACAATATTGCACAAAGATCTCAGGGCTTAAACAAGCCATGTGCCAACTTGCATACTTTAAATACAACAAGCATTCCAGCAGTCTTCTTGGCTCACAATCCTTAGTTTATTTACTAAGTGTTATGTTTAATCCTATCATGAGATAGCTAGGTGACTGAATCACATTGTACATGAAACATTACATAAAACTCACAAGTATAATTCAAAAACAAGCTAACATTCCTATCTAGAGGAAATCATATTTTCAAATATTTTGGCTTAAAGAAAATACAAGAATATTCACAACTGGGAATAAAGACTAGGCATGTGGGTTATTATTGTTTCATAAGCAACCATGTTTGAACTAAATTCAAGATCTAGCTTAAACAAGATTTCTGGCTCATGGGTTTTCTATTTGATCAAGGGTTCCGCACTTTTGGATATTTCCATTGCAACCTTGAATCTTTTATTTGAGCCTCGGGACTTACACAAGTGTAATGCAACTCATATACATTTTGATTTCTATATTTTCCATGCCATTTCTAAACCAGTTACAAGTATTCTCTATTTACTTTCATGATTTCATACTTTAACATTTCTGGGTGTAACCAAACAGAGCAAAATACTCAAACATCAAGGCAATCAAAAGCATTCATAAACACCCATTAAAGCATCCATTAGAACCATAGTAATAAAATCAGAAATGTGTAGAAAATAACATAAACTTGGCTGCCTCATAACAGGACTTAATGCCATGGGTTTAGTGAGGTTACTCACAGAAAAATGCTTCTCTTGCTTAATCCAGAAAAGAAACCTTTTAAAACTTGCTTTTCTGCTTGCAAATATTTTACTTCTTTGTTTTCTTAAATTTCTTGGGTAGCTAATGATTTTTCTGGTTTATACTTGGATTTATAAGAGAGGTTTTCTTGGGTTTTATCATTGTAAAATCCCATTCCTACCCTGGCCAAGACTCATGCATTTTGCATTTCAGATTTGTTTATTTTTCTCCCTTAATACCCCGGCCATATGTGATACTTACTCCCCTTTTTCTTTTGCATAATATTATTATATTCTTCTTAGGTCATGATAATTGTGTGACATTGTCACTTGTTTATTTTCTAAAAATCCACCTTTCTATTTTCTGCCTAAAGCAATTGTTTTGCTTGTAATTTGTCTTTTGCTATTTTAGTGTTACACTTTCCCTTGCTTATTTCTTTTTACTATTTTCAGTACTTACAGAAATGTATATTTGTATACATATCTTATCTAGGCTTATTTAAATCCTCCTTAATTTCAGAAACATGTGCACCTATATATGCATACAGGTTTTCAAATCCTTGTAACATATTTTTTTTTCTGGGTTTTAAATAAAATCTGTTTACTGAATTCAAAACAAAACCTACTTTTCTTATTTTCTGGGATGATTCATATAATTCCAGAAATCAAATATCCATATCACAAAATCATGCTTGTAATGCTTTTTAATTCTTGTTTTAAATTCAAGAAATCTGGAGTTCTTCCTTGTGCCATATCAGTGTGCACGTGCACACATGCACACACACTTGCACACAATTAATTCCATATATTCCTATACAAATAAATTCATATATTTCAAAATCCAACCAAAATAAGATTCCATGAATTTCTGGGGCATTACAGAATTATACAAATAAAACTTTCTAAAATTAATATACAATATAAACATTCTAATTCAATCATTTCAAGCTTGAATATTTATTCAAATTTTGATTTTCTTTTTATACTTGAAGTTATTATTTAAGATTGAATTTAAGAATAAAATTTCCGATTCCTTTCAAACCATTTAGAGATAAATAAATGTATGTACAAAATTTGTCAAATCATATTTAAATCATATATCTATATATATTATAAATCAAATCATATTTTAGAAATTCAAATCAATTAAATTTCCCAAAACAAAGCTGTACCAAAACTACAACATGGTTTCTTCACTTCGAAACTCGAAAATGAACGTCGATGATGCCGCGGTCATCACTGAAGTTATTTTCCAGCGACAAAGAGAAGAGCACTACTTTTTAACTTTTAAAATTCTTTGGAGACAAATTTCTATTCGAAAATACTTTAAATAATATATCCTTTTAAACTTTAAACACAAGGTTTGAAACTATCGGAAATTAAATTCTCCAATTCTTGATTTAAATTCATTTCAGTTCCCAAATCAAATTTATAAACAACTATTTATAAATTCATTTATAGAATGATAAATCAAGTATTATCATTTCAAATAATCAATTCAAATAAATTTATTCAGTTCCATAATATTTACTAATATCAAAATTTATTTCATTAACCAAAATTTTAAAATAATATTGTGTCAGTTTGTTCTGTCAAAGTGTTTTAGAAATCCTATCGATAGCGTTGATCAGACGAATCAATCGGAAGCCCAAATCAACATCAACAACTCAAACAACACAATATATAAAACAAAACATAGATTTACAAGTACAATTCAAAATTTTTGGAGATATTTTGGAAACAAAAACAAGATGATTAATTAACAAAATATGAAGATGGATAACGTTAGATAAATCGCGGACAACCTTAACCGGGTCAACCGTGACTTAATGCATAAGTTCAATATGGATTTTCTAGGGTAAATCTACATTCGATCTCAAAAGATAGAGTTTGGAATAACAAAAGATTTTATCATCCAAACCAAGGATAAATATAAATTTCTAGTGAATCAATGCTAATTTGTAAAGGAGTTTCCCTCTTTTACATGTCATTAGAATATTGGCGAGACCGCCAATTCACTATAAAGCTCATTCGAAGTGGAGTTATGGGATACTCCAGAATCACAAGAAGATGAATAGTGAGGGACAAGAATGGATTTTGGAACCGTAGGTAACGTTCCATAATTCAAAGGAAATCAAATAAAAATGAAGAGATTCAAGCTCGAATGAAAGTGATTCTGTAACTAAATTTACCATACATTCTAAGTTTTGCCTCAAAGCCAAAGCTCTGATACCAACTGTAACGACCGGATATTTTCAACCATTCGCATCCGCACATGTCAGACTTGAATTGCTCAAAATTCCACGTTGTAAATAAAATTTGGCAAATCTTAGAATATACAGTAAATAAATAATCACAGATCACAGACACAGAGTAAGAAGTGCAGTGGAAGCAAAAGAAATAGTAGTTCATGAAGCTACTATGTAAATATATCAGAGTTAAATAAGATACAACAGAAGAAATAAAATACAATAGAAGTCTCAATATGATAACCAAGTACAAGCTGAATAGAACAACAAAACTGAGATAGATAAAACTAGATAAGCAGATAATCTCCAGCGATTCCAATCTCCAAAAGTGGAATCCAAATCTGTGAATACTCAGGCTGACCCGAGCGTAAATAAAAATACAAAACACTCGAGTCAGGACAATATATACTTATATAATGTAAACCAACTCAAGTGAACTATAATAAAGGTACAAGTAACTTAAAGAATGCTTGGGATCGCCCATTCTTTAAGGATCCATTAAACTATCTACTATGTAGTAATATTCGCTATTATAATAATGTCTAATATAAAATAGACATACTTTTAAATAGCATTAAGGAGTGACCCAATATTCCCCTTAACACGTAATAGTCCCAGTAGTCTATCCAGTATTAGCATAATCCCAAAATGGGGGCTACCCTCAAAACTCCACAGGCTACGGGAGAAATTCAAACTCGTAGTAAAGCTCGTTATGGTAGGTGACACGGCACAACTAGGCAATGCCAGGGTAGATATACCAATTACGCACACGGACTGATGGATACGCATAATAGCCACTACCGCTCCACCTCGGACAACACTCCCAAATCAAGGGGTGCACCCAAACAATCACAAAGTAATAGAATGGTATCGAAGAAGTGCGTCCGATAAGAGGTGCTACCTCATTGGTCCGAGATCGCTCCTGTTTTAGCCACCTTATGCCAACTCATGGGAGTTTGGTCCACGTATATACCTTAGGATCGTCGCCACCATCCTACTTCATTCTGGAAACTCCACCGTGTACAGATTTGTCAAAGTGGTTTTCGGTATCGACAGAGAGTATGTCCATATCCAATCCCGATCTCTTTAACAACTAATCGTTATTATAACCCATGGTTATAATTTAAAAACAGTTTATACTTCAAAATAGAATATCATTTCAAATCCAAATCTTTATCAAAAATAAAGATTATATCAATTTCAAACCATTTCAATATATTTAAAATATCACATCATTTCAAAACTTCATTTCAAATCATTTCAATATATCAAAATATCATATCTTTCCAAAACTTCATTCAAATCATTTTAATATATCAAAATATCAAATCTTTCCAAAACTTCATTTCAAATCATTTTCATATATCAAAATATCATATCTTTTAAATAGATTCAAATTACAAGTAAACCAAATATTTTTCATACTAATATAAACTTCAATTATTTATTCCAAGATTTAATATCATTTATTTAATTTAAATTTAAATACCATTTAATCACATTTCAAAATAGTTGTATTTTCCGAATCAACTATTCCATTTAAATCATTTAAAGTCAATTCATTATATTTAATAATTAAATATTAAATTTCCAAAATTTAATCTTTTTCAAAGATCATTTATTCATTTGAATTTATTAAACAAAGAAAATTCAACTCTCGCAGCACTTAGAAAATGCTACGAGATGTTATGTTTAAAAATAGTTCATTAACAGAAGACGACATTTAAAATGCTGTAATATCTTAATTTAGTTTCAATTAAAATTTTAGTTAAATTTAACAACTATAGCACTAACAAAGTGCTATAATAACTCTTAGTCAAATTTGTTATTTGGTTCATTTAAAACAACTACAGCATTTTCCAATGCTGTAATATCTTTACATTACATTTCAAAAGTGCTGTTAAATCAAATTCAGATTTTTATTTACACATTCACACATAATTAACTTTAATATAAATCATTTTAACTTATAAAATCATATATTTTCACATTTAAAAACAATCATTTAAATACCTTTATTTCTATGATTTTATAAAGTCAAATTTCCATACAAAAAATCAAATTAAATAACAATTAAATTTTCATTTCTTTATTTTAAATTCTTAACTTAACAACTAAGTTTAAATTTCCAAAATATAACTTATTTCCATTTATTTTACTTAATTAAAATTTCACTTTTAACAAAATTCACAATTTCCCCATTTAAGTTATATTTCAAAATTTTCAACTTAAACATTCATTTATTCCATATTTTAATTTATACAAAATCATTAACACTTTTAAATTTTATTATTACTTAATAAAATCATTAAATTCATCTTTTAAATCAAATTTTTCATATTTCTTACTTTACATAAATTCCATTTATAAACAAAATCATAAATTCCAAAATTAACTTATATTTCAAATTCTACTTCACCATTTACTTAATTCACTTATTTAATTTATAGAAAATCACTAATATTTTATAGAAATAATTTTAATAAAATTTAAATCAAAATATTATAATATTTACATTTTTAAAATATTTTAAAATTTTCAGAAAAATATATTAACCACGGGTCTGTATAAAATTTTCTAGCCTAGGTCAAGTGATACAGATATGTATCATTTCAATCAGCAGTTTACAAAGAAAAACCGGGTTCTATCATTTCAAACCCGCAATCCCAAGTAATATAAATAAATAAATAAAAACCGTTCAGGCCTATCATTTCAGCCCATAATGATTTTTCCTTATTCTAAAGTCCGTTCGGGTATGTATCATTTCAACCCATAGTGATTCTAATCTACAGGGAACTTGTAGTGTGATAAACTGATATAAATAAACAGAATAGCATGAGATAACAGTAACATATTGTATAACAGGTGTAAATACAGGCGTGAACATCATATGATTATAATATAGTAGTTATAACAGGATGATATGCATTTACAGATTCAAGTGATGTCAGTTTATCACTATATAAGTACATATTAGTCTGGTGAGATTTACTCACTTGTTTAAGCTGGAGATGACGACCAAAACACACAACACACAATCTTCGAAGGCACGAGAGCACGAATATGATTTGAGAGTGGAGAGCCAAAGAAATTTGACTTGTTCAAACATTTACACAAAACAATACGATAATACATAAGTTACAACACAAATTTATCGTCAAATAACATAAGAAATCTATACCCAAAACAACAACAATTGACTTGCACTTGCTCTCTACCTTAGGTACTTCAGTTATGCAGTGATTAAGCTCAGCTAACACAGGGAATTGGGTCAGGTTTGGGTGTGCAAGGGTCGGCCTACACATGGGTTTTAATGTGGTGAAGTCTAGGTGCAACATAACAACACTACAAGGCAAACACACAATGTTCTAGGCCACAAATGGGCTCGGCCAAAGGCAACAAGGCACGTCCAGGTACAGGTGGGGTCAGGGGATGATGTGGCAGTGGTGTCAGGTCAGGTCAGAGGTGGTGGTGGTGGAAGTGGTGGCAGCAAAAGGTGGTAGAAGGAGGAGATGACAACCTAGGCTAGGCTAGTGCAATAGGTGATAGATTGTGATGGTTTTTGGTGGATTTTGTGTAGATCTTGGCCTTGGATTGGTTCGGCCTGGGGAGGAGGATTGCTAGGATGGGTGATGGTCAGAGGAAGGGGGTGGTGGTGGTCGGCCAAAGCCTGGAGGAGGAGGAACCAAACTATGAAGGTAGGGAGCATATGCAATTTCAATAGAAAAAACATAGAAAACAAGGAAGAAAGAAGGAATTTTTACCAAGCTTCAACAAGGGAATGGCCGTGATTTTTTTTCTCTTGAGAGATGATAATATTTACGTGAAAATGAAAAAGAGAAATCAGTTGAAAGGTGGAGTAAAAGTATGGCCAAGCATTGAAGAAAGGAGTTGGGAAAGTGAAAGGTCAGAATGCAAAAAGACTATGGAATTTCAAAAGTTTAAAACTCTTCGAATTTCCTATATTTTCTTTTTAAGTTTTATATAACTGAAATATATATATAAACTCAGATAAAATACGAAAATTTAGTAAATAAACAAAAATAAATAAATTAATTATTAATTATATAAAATTTAATTAAGTAAAACAACAAAAATTGTAACTAGTCTTGAAAATATGAAAAATAAATGCAATGAACTTTGGAAAAATTTTATGTACTTGAAAATTATTTATAAATAAATATAAGAACACAAAATAAAAATGAATTCAAAAATAAATAAATAAATTTTAATGAAGAAAATAGCAAAAAAATGGAAACTAGGCTTTATAAATTGAAATAAATTCAAGTAAACTTTGGACAAATTATATTATCACTTTAAAAATAATAAAAGACAAAAATATACATAAAATAAAATATTAACACATATTAGAACAAAATATGACAAATAAAATATAATTTTAAAAAAAGACAATATTGCTAAATACATCAGTTTACACACAATATTGAAATATACATAACTTTCACAGTTTAAGTCCGTTTCCAACAAAACAAAAAGCAGTGTTCAGGTTATTACATCTATTTTCATAATAAAAGATAAAATTTAAGATTTTATATAATTTAAATTTGAAGTTTAAAAGTCAAGGATTGAACAGTTTGAATAGAATTTCACTTTTTAGTAAAATATTCAATTTATATCAGTTTGAAACTATAACTCACATAATAATCAACATATATTTTTAAAAATGAAATGTTTGAAATAAAACAAGTTTAAAATAGTTTCAAAATAAAAATAAAGTCAAAATTTAAAATATAGTCCAAAATCTAGGGTTGTTACACAATGGATTTTGTAAATAAACAATTTATAAGCAATTATCTTATAAATTGGATTTTTGAATGTAAATGAGATGTAAAGGAATTTTGTTAATAAAGGAAATTTATATGTGCAAGTTTTATAAAATATAAATGGGATTTATAAACATTATTTTATAAATCTGAAATCAATCGAATTGGATAAGTTAAATATAGAGGATTATTTAAAGGAATTACATTCACGATTTTGGAAAGTGAATTATCTTTTAAATTTAATGTTGCAATAGTAATGAATTTGGTTAGAGAATTAAATCCATGATTTTGAACAGTGGATAATCCTTTAATAAATGTGTAGAAATATTGGATTTGGTAACTGAATTTTATTCACAATTTTGGACAGTGAATAATATATTTGAGTTAAATAAATGTTTTATAAGTGATATTATAAAATGGATTTAAATTATTTTAAAGATGTTTTAAAATGTGTTGAGTATCGAAACCATAGATTTCAGCATTCATTGTTGAAATAGACATTTTCGAGAAATAAGGAAATGATGGACTATAACACCGTTGTTATAGTAAATGATTTTCGAAAGGAAATGTTTTTGTATAGTATTGGGATTTATATATCTATCTTATTTTCGAATCCCTATACTGTTGATTTTGGGTGGTCATAACGATGTTTTACGCAACATTCGTTCTAACCCAAATAAAAGATATTAAAGAGAACTTTTTCCTTATAGAATGAAATATATATATATATATATACTTAATCGTAATTTAAGTATATGGAATATTTTCCAAGTGTTGAAAATAAATTGATTTGTGAATTACTTATTATTAAATAAGTATACGGAAATGTTTTCCAATATTGAAATGGTTTTGAGATTATATCTTTTTAAAGATAATTTGAAGTGAATATTTGGCAAATGATTTAATTAATAAAAGATTAAATTAAAAGGGCCTAGTGATTGTATATAGTGCTAAATATTTGTTTGTTTGCTTTGATAGTTAAATAACCGACTATCAAGTATTGGCCATATTGCAGTTCCTCGACTTGATGTGGAAACTATTTAGTCGTACACTTTGTATGTAGCCTTCTGTGTAGGCTTGATTATCGTTTGTGTTGAGGATGTAGATTCGTATAGTGTGGAGTATTAATCCAATCTATCGAGCTTCCTTCTTGGCCTGAAGGATAGCAAGTTGAAAGTTGGAGACGTGATAAGTCTATGAGACTTAGTTTCTGTGTGAAGTTGAGAAACGATTTTCCGTTGTTGATGCTATAACGACCCGTATTTTTACGGATCGAAACATCGTAAAAACAGTTGACATTTGGTCGCATTGTTGATAAGTCATCCAGAGTCCAAGTCTTAGGTCGTATGAGAGTTTGGAGCGACTTAAGGAAGTTGGCGAGTTAACGGGTAGGCGGCTTAGTGAAGTGGAGCGACCTAAGGATTGGAACGACCTAAGAAGTTAGGTCGTGTAATAGTTAGGTCGTATAGAAGATAGGTCGTGTGCTGGCTTAGGTCATGGGGTAGGTTAGGTCGAGTGAGCGACCTAGGAGATTGGAGCCACCTAAGAGAGTTAGCAACCTATATGAGTTGGCGACCTAAGGTTTGAGCGACTTAAGGGTTTGCTGCGACCTAGGAGAGCTGGTAGTTAGCGACCTATAGGAGTTAGCGACCTAAGAGTTAGTAGGAGTTAGCGACCTAAGGGTTAGCGATATAGGAAACTGGGCGAGTTAGCGACCTAGTAGACAGCGCGAGTTAACGACCTAAGTGGTCAGCGTTTAGTTAGGTCATGAGCGACCTAAGTCTATGTCGTTAGACTGTTAAGTCGTAAGTTGTTAGGTCACCTTGTCTTAAGTCGTGCCTAAATATTAGGTCGCGCGTACGTTAGGTCGCGTGTGTGTTAGGTCGCAGGTTTGTTAGGTCGTAGGTCGCTTGGGTGCGCTGATGCGCTAAGTCGTTAGGTCGTAGAAGCACATCTGGTTAGGTCGTGGGAGTGCGCATATGTTAGGTCGTAGGTCGCGTAGAGACTTGAGGCTGTTAGGTCAAAGATTTTAGGTCGTGGGGTTTTAGGTCATAAGGGTTCTTAGGTCGTGGACGACCTAACTCCGAGCGAACGACCTAAGGAGAATTCAGCCTATAAATAGGAGGGTTTTTCTTCATTTTTGGAATCCGGATTTCGAAGCGACGAAGTGCTGCCATTTTGAGAGCTCGACTTCTACACTTCTTCACTTCTTTTCTCCACTCTAATCTTGTGATTCCTTCCATCCAAATCGAAGATCAAATTGAAGATCCAAGAGCTCAGATTGAAGATCTACATCCATTGAAGAGAAATTTCATCGTTTGAAGCGGATTTGTGATAGATCGAGTTAGATCCTTCGCTATCCAGATCTGAAGTGTGTTGCTTTTGGGTTGTTTAGGTGATTTGGTGAGTGGTGATTATCTCTCACACGGATCCAAAGGAGTATATCGGATCGTTGGCTTGATTTTGTGTAAAAGTAGTGATTTCCATGCATTTTCTTAATCCTAAGTATAGATCCATATAGATCCATTGTTCATGATGATTTGACAAACATTTTACTACATGTTAACCTATGCAAGTTCATTCATCAAGATTATAGAGACATTGCTCATGTTTTCATGCTTGTTAGACTTTTGACTCTTTATTTACGAAATTGTCATTATTGTTATAATTGTCTATTTAGATCATATTTGAATGCTTGATTACTTGGATAAATGTTTGACTTGATTGATTGCTATGAATTAGATGATTGATGATTTGATTTTGATCAAAGATGATTCAAAAGCTAAGGGGAAAGGCTCTTGAACTGGAAAAGCTGCTTGTGGCATATGTAGCGGATGATGAAGCTCATATGGATAGATTTGATGATGATGTTGAGATGAGGCTTTGTTATGATGATGATGAGGCGAAGCATGATATGAGATAGCCTTGGTCTAATCCAGATGGGATCATTCCAAGCAGATTGATAACTCGGTGATATGGTTCGAGTTTGAGGATAATGGTTTGCTCGAGAGGCGCTTGAGCTAGTATGGAAATAGCCGTCAAGGAGGATGACTAGAAGGCTGAGATCTCATCGTTGTTGAAGGTTCTAGAATGCTCAAAGCAAGAGTACGTTGGGCAGATTCGATAGTCTCTGAACGCTACTGATTGGTAGTCGAGTACTCTGGGCAGATTCGATAGTCCTAGACACGGGTCACGACGACGTGCGGAGTTATGTCTAGAACCGGGGTTTCCATTAGCCCTTGAAGGACGGATGAAATAATGAGCCGGTCATTCAATTAACGATGATATCGAAGCAATGATAACAGTGATAGCCAGAGTCATGGATGTTTGGTTGTATCGTCATTCGGTCTCAAGAGCAGTGTTTTCTGGGTGCTTATCTGATCTTGGTTTAGGCCTTGGGGGGTTGTACTTGGAAAACATAGCCCTTGACTCGAGTGATAATTGCTTTACTTTAAATTGTATGCTTTGCTATGTTTGCTTCTGCTTAGTGTGTGTCTGGGGGCTATCACTGTAGAAAGAGGTGGAGTGGGAGGGTGGTATTCGTATTCCTTTTCCTTTATGCTCTTTTGGTATGTTGTTAGTTAATTTACCGCTCACTAAGACTGTTATCTAAGTCAAGGCTTTATGTTTTAACTCTTATTGCCTTGGGCTGTTCGTCCATTTTGGGACGGGCAGACTAGGTAGCAGGTGACATGTGCTATTCTTGCTTCCCACGATGCTGATGTCGATGACGAGCTGGAGGCTTGCATATTATCTTCTTACTATATGTACTGGATGTTCCGCTGCTATGTATAATTCTCTGAGTGATATGTAGTGAGGCTTGATGTATTGACTATTCAGATGTTTGTATTCAACTATTATGAAGTTTTATTGATGAGATTCTATTCAGTGAAGCTTCACTATATATATGTTCTATTGTATTTTGTCCATGCGCTGTGAGTAATACGATAGATTCTGCTATTTAAATTTTACCCTGACAATCGTCCATGGTCGCATGGCACACTTTACAGCGCACTATCTCTAGGTTCAGTGCAGGGGTCATAGGCGGTCGTCACATTTGGTATCAGAGCTTTGGTTAATCGATTTTACCCAACGCTCGCTGACGTAACTACATATGAGAGACGTAATTGTATTTTGATGGATGATTACTATATGTAATATAGTAGCTTAAAAGGATTTGAATTCCTTATGCAGTTGTTTCTCAAGGTGTATTAATCATTCCTTTTTATAGATATTGAGAATTAGTCGAAGAGGGAGACCAGCTGCTAGGGAAGGCCGTGCTACTGAGGGGGCTACAGATTATGCTGCTATGTTCGAGGCTATGGTGACCTCGATCATGAGAAGGATGCCAGCTCCGGGGCCATCGGTGGATGTTGGAGTTCAAGTTCAAACTCCAAAGCCGGTGGATTTTGCTAAGTTGTGTAAGGATTATTCTGCTCTTGGAGGAAAGGTTTTCTTGGGAACAGAATCAACCATTGAAGTCCAGAGGTGGATAGATGCTTGTAGAAGGATCTTTAGTGATTTGGGAATTGAGGATGCAACTAAGAGGAAGTTAGCATCAAGACAGCTTCAAGGAAGAGCTTCTGATTGGTGGAACTCTATCACCATTGATACTCCGAAGGAAGAAATTACTTGGGAGCAATTCAAAGTCAGATTTGAAGCTAAGTTCATTTCTACAGCTCAGAAGTCTGTTCTGTTCAAGAAGTTTGTGGAGCTCAAGCAAAATGGAAGACCAGTTCTTGAGTATGTTTCTGAGTTTGAAGCTTTGTCCAAGTATGCCCGGTCATATATTGAATCTTCGTACCAGAAGAATGAGAAGTTTGTGACAGGCTTGGACAGTTATCTTGGGAGACAGTTGGTGGATCATTTGGACGATTCATTTGAGAAGCTTATGGAGAAGGCTCTCAGGCATGAGAGTCTATTTCCTAAAGAGGGATCTGTTGTTGCTGTGACCAGGGGAGAGTCTAAACCACAGCAGGGTGGAAACAAGAAGAGGAAGCATCAGGAGCAAAAGGGTAGGGATGGCCAGAAGAAGCCGAAGGGCGAAGTGACCTGCTACAATTGTCAGCAGAAGGGCCATTTCTCTAAAGATTGCAAGAATCCGAAGGTGCCGGTGAAGTGCCACAACTGTGACAAACTGGGACATGTTAGGAGGAATTGTCCAGAACCACGGAGGGACAAGCAGATTGTGCAAGCTTATGCTTTGGGAGCTATTCCATCATCTTCGAAAGCTCCTACCGCTGAAGAGAAAGGAAAGAGTGTGGTGGTTCAAGGTACTCTTTCCGTAGGTGGTGTTCCAGTTAGAGTTCTATTTGATACTGGGGCGTCACATTCGTTTGTTTGTAGTGAACTTGTAGGCCGGTTGGGTTTAGAACCGGATATTGTTGATATGCCATTGGTTGTGACTAATCCAGTGGGGGGTTCGTCTTGTTTGTGTATGCTATGCCGTGGTCTGATTGTATCGAGTCATGATTGCTCTTTTATTTTTGATTGTTTTGTTCTGAACTTTGCGGGGTTCGGAATTATTTTGGGTATGGACTGGCTTAGGAAGTATGCGGCAAAGGTTGATTGTGAGAGGTTGGAGGTGACAGTCGAATGTGGAGGGGCGAAAGATTGTGATACGATGTAAGCATGAAGAAGGCGTCTTCATGAGCTTCATGTATTCGCTGGTTGTTCCATGGGATGGATTGTCATCGTTGCCAATCGCTAATGGATTTGAGGATGTCTTTGACGAGGTCAAAGGGTTACCGCCGCATAGAGAGATCGAGTTTCGTATAGATCTAGTTGAAGGAGCCAGACCTGTTGTGATGCCTCTTAGGCGGATGGCGCCTAGGGAACAGCAGGAGTTGAAGGTGCAGGTTGATGATCTTTTGTAGAAAGGATTCATTCGGCGTAGTGTGTCCGAATGGGGTGCACCAGTTGTGTTTGCAACCAAGGCGGATGGGTCGTTGAGGTTGTGTGTGGATTATCGTGAGCTGAATAAGGTGACTAAGAAGAACAAGTATCCATTGTCGAGAATAGATGACTTGTTTGATCAGCTTCACGAAGATAAGGTGTTTTCTCAGATGGATTTGGCAACGGGATTTCACCAGTTGAGAGTAGCTAAGGATAGTGTGCCGAAGACTGCTTTTCGGACACCATCCGGTTTCTTTGAGTGGCTGGTAATGCCGTTTGGATTGACTAATGCGCTAGAATATTTTGTGGATCTTATGAATAGAGTGTTCAGAGATCAGTTGAGCAAGTTCGTGCTAGTGTTCGTGGATGATATTCTGATTTATTCCAGAACTGAAGAAGAGCACAAGACGCACTTGCGTATTGTTTTGGAAATCTTACGGAAACATCAGCTGAAGGCTAAGTTTTCGAAGTGTCACTTCTGGAAGAGTGAAGTGAGGTTCTTAGGCCATGTTATCTCTGGAAATGGAATAGCGGTTGCTCCCGCTAAGGTGGCAGCAATCCAGGATTGGGTTAGACCTAAGAATGCATCTGATGTGAGAAGTTTTCTTAGATTAGCAGGATATTATCGACGGTTTATCAAAGACTTCTCCAAGGTAGCTGCACCGTTAACAGGATTGACGAAAAAGAACCAAGTGTTCAGATGGGATGATAAGTGTGAGCAAGCTTTCAGAATCCTGAAAGAGCGATTGACAAGTGCTCCAGTTTTGACTATTCCAAGTGGGAATGATGAGATGTTGGTTTACACCGACGCATGTGGTACTGGACTTGGAGCAGTACTGATGCAGAGGGATAAAGTTATTGCGTATGGAAGTCGACAACTGAAGCCGCATGAAAGGAATTACCCGACTCATGATTTGGAATTAGCGGCGATTGTTTTTGCTCTGAGGATGTGGAGACATTATCTATTGGGAGTTCGATTCGAGTTGTTTATAGATCATAAGTCGTTGAAGTATCTTTTCTCCCAAAAGGATTTGAATCTTCAGCAGCAACGATGGCTAGAGTTTTTGGCATCATATGATTTTGGTATAGCCTATACTCCGGGAAAGGGTAACGCAGTGGCAGATGCGTTAAGTCGAAGACATGCAGGATTAGGAGCCATGTTTTCAGAATGGAAGAATCTCGAGTATTTAGCTGGATTTGACTTCAGGCCTAGTTGTGAATTGGAACCTGAGATGTTGGCAAACTTATCGATAAGACCGACTCTTGTAGAAAGAATAGGCGAGAGCCAAAAGCGAGACGATAAGTTTGTCAAGGTTATCCGTGATTTGGAATCTGGATTGGAACCAGAAAAGGATAAAGGATTCGAGGTCGATCGAGAAGGTTGGCTTCGGAAGCAAGGACGACTAGTTGTTCCCGATATAGATGAATTGAGAAGAGAAGTTCTGAGGGAAAGTCATCACTCGAAGTTGACAATTCATCCAGGTGGAAATAAGATGTATCGGGATATGAAGAGAACCTATTACTGGGAAGGTATGAAGAAGGATGTTGGAAATTTTATTTCCAAGTGTATGAACTGCCAGTTGGTAAAAGCTGAGCAGAAGAAGCCAAGTGGATTGTTTCAGCCATTAGAAGTTCCTACATGGAAGTGGGAGCAAATATCGATGGATTTTATTGATGGGCTACCTAGAACAAGAATGGGAAATGAAGGGATTTGGGTCATTGTAGATTGTCTGACTAAGAGTGCAAGATTCATTCCTGTTCGATCGACTAGGACTGCATCAAAGTTGGCTGAGTTATATGTTAAGTGGATAGTTCGATTCCATGGTATTCCGAAGAGTATAGTGAGCGATCGAGATCCATTGTTCACTAGTGGATTTTGGAAGAGCTTTCAGGAAGTTTTGGGAACCGAGTTGTGTTTGAGTAAAGCCTATCACCCCTCAAACAGATGGTCAGACTGAGAGAGTCAACCGAGTTTTGGAAGATCTCCTCAGAGCTTGTGTTTTGGATTTTGGAGGATCATGGGAAGATCACCTTCATTTGGTGGAATTTTCGTATAATAACAGTTACCAGTCAAGCATTGGTATGGCACCGTATGATGCATTGTATGGAAGACCGTGTAACTCTCTGACATGTTGGTTAGAAACAGGAGAAAAGCTGATGCTTGGGCCAGAGATGATTCGACAGACTTCGGATTGTATAAAGATCATTCGGCAACGAATGAAGGCAACCCAAGACCGACAGAAAAGTTATACAGATAAGCGTCGTAAGGATTTGGAATTCGACCTAGGTGATGTGGTTTTTGTGAAGATTTCTCCACTGAAGAATGTTATTCGATTCGGGAAGAAAGGAAAATTGACTCCGAGATTTGTTGGACCATTCCCGATCACCGAGCGAATTGGAAAGCTCGCCTATAGATTGGAGTTACCAGAGAAGATGTCGGGTGTGCACAATGTTTTTCACGTATCGTATCTACGGAAGTATGTGCACGTCTCGAATACAGTGGTTTCTGCCGATAGCTATGAAGATTTCGAAGTTGATCCAGTCGATAAGAGACCTCGTAAGCCGCTTCGTGTTGTGGAAACCGACACGAAACAGCTTAGGAGGAAGGTAGTTAAGTTGCTCAAGATACAATGGAGTGATGATGATAACGACTGTACATGGGAGATGGAAGAGAGGATGAAAGCAGCTCATCCTGAACTCTTCAAGGTATGGCCCTAAGGTGTCGTGTCATCTAACGACATTGTAACTTGTTCTAAGTTTTAGAATTCTGCATGCTAAGGTAGAATTGGATGCATGGTTTGTTGATTGCTATGGATGGTAGGCATGCAGAATAGTCTTTGATTGCTCTTGTTTGTTTGGAATTTCGGGGGCGAAATTCCTAAGGAGGAGAGAATGTAACGACCCGTATTTTTACGGATCGAAACATCATAAAAACAGTTGACATTTGGTTGCATTGTTGATAAGTCGTCCAGAGTCCAAGTCTTAGGTCGTATGAGAGTTTGGAGCGACCTAAGGAAGTTGGCGAGTTAAGGGATAGCCGGCTTAGTGAAGTGGAGCGACCTAAGGATTGGAAAGACCTAAGAAGTTAGGTCGTGTAATAGTTAGGTCGTGTAGAAGATAGGTCGTATGCTTGCTTAGGTCGTGGGGTAGGTTAGGTCGAGTGAGCGACCTAGGAGATTGGAGCGACCTAAGAGAGTTAGCAACCTATAAGAGTTGGCGACCTAAGGTTTGAGCGACTTAAGGGTTTGCAGCGACCTAGGAGAGCTGGTAGTTAGCGACCTATAGTAGTTAGCGACCTAAGAGTTAGTAGGAGTTAGCGACCTAAGGGTTAGCGATATAGGAAACTGGGCGAGTTAGCGACCTAGTAGACAGCGCGAGTTAACGACCTAAGTGGTCTGCGTTTAGTTAGGTCGTGAGCGACCTAAGTCTAGGTCGTTAGACTGTTAAGTCATAAGTTGTTAGGTCACCTTGTCTTAAGTCGTGCCTAAATATTAGGTCGCGCGTACGTTAGGTCGCGTGTGTGTTAGGTCGCAGGTTTGTTAGGTCGTAGGTCGCTTGGGTGCGCTGATGCGCTAAGTCGTTAGGTCGTAGAAGCGCATCTGGTTAGGTCGTGGGAGTGCGCATATGTTAGGTCGTAGGTCGCGTAGAGACTTGGGGCTGTTAGGTCGAAGATTTTAGGTCGTGGGGTTTTAGGTCGTAAGGGTTCTTAGGTCGTGGACGACCTAACTCTGAGCGAACGACCTAAGGAGAATTCAGCCTATAAATAGGAGGGTTTTTCTTCATTTTTGGAATCCGGATTTCGAAGCGACGAAGTGCTGCCATTTTGAGAGCTCGACTTCTACACTTCTTCACTTCTTTTCTCCACTCTAATCTTGTGATTCCTTCCATCCAAATCGAAGATCAAATTGAAGATCCAAGAGCTCAGATTGAAGATCTACATCCATTTAAGAGAAATTTCATCGTTTGAAGCGGATTTGTGATAGATCGAGTTAGATCCTTCGCTGTCCAGATCTGAAGTGTGTTGCTTTTGGGTTGTTTAGGTGATTTGGTGAGTGGTGATTATCTCTCACACGGATCCAAAGGAGTATATCGGATCGTTGGCTTGATTTTGTGTAAAAGTAGTGATTTCCATGCATTTTCTTAATCCTAAGTATAGATCCATATAGATCCATTGTTCATGATGATTTGACAACCATTTTACTACATGTTAACCTATGCAAGTTCATTCATAAAGATTATAGAGACATTGCTCATGTTTTCATGCTTGTTAGACTTTTGACTCTTTATTTATGAAATTGCCATTATTGTTATAATTGTCTATTTAGATCATATTTGAATGCTTGATTACTTGGATAAATGTTTGACTTGATTGATTGCTATGAATTAGATGATTGATGATTTGATTTAGACCAAAGATGATTCAAAAGCTAAAGGGAAAGGCTCTTGAATTGGAAAAGCTGCTTGTGGCATATGTAGCGGATGATGAAGCTCATATGGATAGATTTGATGATGATGTTGAGATGAGGCTTTGCTATGATGATGATGAGGCGAAGCATGATATGAGATAGCCTTGGTCTAATCCAGATGGGATCATTCCAAGTAGATTGATAACTCGGTGATATGGTTCGAGTTTGAGGATAATGGTTTGCTCGAGAGGCGCTTGAGCTAGTATGGAAATAGTCGTCAAGGAGGATGATTAGAAGGCTGAGATCTCATCGTTGTTGAAGGTTCTAGCATGCTCAAAGCAAGAGTACGTTGGGTAGATTCGATAGTCCCTGAAGGCTATTGATTGGTAGTCGAGTACTCTGGGCAGATTCGATAGTCCTAGGCACGGGTCACGACGACGTGCGGAGTTATGTCTAGAACCGGGGTTTCCATTAGCCCTTGACGGACGGATGAAATAATGAGCCGGTCATTCAATTAACGATGATATCGAAGCTATGATAACAGTGATAGCCAGAGTCATGGATGTTTGGTTGTATCATCATTCGGTCTCAAGAGCAGTGTTTTCTGGGTGCCTATCTGATCTTGGTTTAGGCCTTGGGGGTTTGTACTTGGAAAACATCGCCCTTGACTCGAGTGATAATTGCTTTACTTTAAATTGTATGCTTTGCTATGTTTGCTTCTGCTTAGTGTGTGTCTGGGGGCTATCACTGTAGAAAGAGGTGGAGTGGGAGGGTGGTATTCCTATTCCTTTTCCTTTATGCTCTTTTGATATGTTGTTAGTTAATTTACCGCTCACTAAGACTGTTGTCTGACTCAAGGCTTTATGTTTTTAACTCTTATTGCCTTGGGCTGTTCGTCCATTTTGGGATGGGCAGACTAGGTAGCAGGTGACAGGTGCTATTCTTGCTTCCCACGATGCTGATGTCGAAGGCGAGCTGGAGGCTTGCATATTATCTTCTTACTATATGTACTGGATGTTCCACTGCTATGTATAATTATCTGAGTGATATGTAGTGAGGCTTGATGTATTGACTATTCAGATGTTTGTATTCAACTATCATGAAGTTTTATTGATGAGATTCTATTCAGTGAAGCTTCACTATATATATGTTCTATTGTATTTTGTCCATGCGCTGTGAGTAATACGATAGATTCTGCTATTTAAATTTTACCCTAACAATCGTCCATGGTCGCCTGGCACACTTTACAGCGCACTATCTCTAGGTTCAGTGCAGTGGTCATGGGCAGTCGTCACAGGTGCGGAGAGAACGGGATCGGATTTATCTGAAAACCACTTCGGACCAATGTATATGCGACGATTGTGCAGGTTGCTTATGATGATATTGATATTTTTGGAGATTCATAGTGGGGGACTGCTTGTTGATCGTTTGGGGTTAAAATCCCAATATACATCCAGTAGCAGTAGTCTCTTCAGTATGAAATTTCCAATGCAAGGACTATTCGCTACTAATCCTAGGGATTTCTCGACAGGATGTGGTAGGAAATTACCTTCGGTTTGTCTTGTTCCTGGACAACTTCTATGAATGTTTGTCTGAGATTGCATTTCTAACGATTATGAACATTGGTTTTTACAAACGTACATCAGTGGTGGCGGAGAAGGCAACTTCTCTTAGCTTAAGACCCTCCTTGAGACGTATGAGCTTAAGGGTTGTATTTTTGTGGAAGGCAATTAGTAGTCAACGGAAATGGTCTTGTAGCATTCAAAGTGATGTGATTGTGATATGTGAAAGGTAATCGTTACCTCAAGCCTCATCAACCAGAAATGACCAAAACAGGGTTAGATGCGGCAAGGCTATGTAGGTCGCTTCCATTAGGGTATGATCATCTTCTTCTAGATATATCTTTACACGCTATGACATCGTGTATCTGATTATTGTGGTTTGTATGCTAGAGGGCCCTCGGTAAAGGTCGGTAACGACCAAAGGATGACATATTCGGTACCATCTAGTTATAGAGGTGGGTCGGTCTTGTGTTGGTAGAGGGCAGATGTTCTGTGCCTCGGGACATCCATCTAGAGGTGTACCCCTTCGGAAGGTAGTCCCTTCACCTGGTCATTTGTATGGAAATCCAAACCCTACTACGAGCTGCGATTTTGTTTGTAAAGGCGTAATGAATAGTCTCGAAATGCTATATGGGTAACCATTTCGACTATGATTAATATTATTTGTATATACTAGACACTAGTATAATATAAGAGGATTTGATATGAAAGAAATGTTTTAGTTATCGTAAGGTAAAAAAGTGTCCGTGTTTATGTGTGGGCATGTCTTACGAGATACTTTTGTTTTGATAAAGGAAAAGTTTTGGTAATTTAATAAATTCAGTTGAGTGTGTTTCTCACGCTGGTTTACCAGACTGATCCGGGCGTTCTTCCCTTTCAATGCTCGGGTCAGACCGATTATATTTACAGGTTCAGATTGGTGCTTTTGGAGCTTCAGCAGGAGTGCTGGAGATCTTCATTTTGTATACGTGTATCTGTGTTTATTATCCACTGTAACGACCCGGTTTTTCGTGCATTTTGCATCCGCACATATCGAACTTGAATTGCTCAAAATAATGCGTTGTAAATAAAATTTGGCAAATCTCAGAATATACAGTAAATAAATAATCACAGATCACAGACACAGAGTAAAATAATGCAGCGGAAGTAAAAGAAATAGTAGTTCATGAAGCTACTATATAAATATATTAGAGTTACATAAGATACAACAGAAGAAATAAAGTACAACAAAAGTCTCAATACAATAACCCAGTACAAGCTGAACAGAATAAAGAACTGGAATAAATAAGCAGATAAATAAGCAGAATCTCCAGCAAAGACCAGCTCCAGAAAGAAAACCCAAAGTTGTGAATACTCAGACTGACCCGAGTGTAAAGCAAAACACAAAACACTCGAGTCAGGACAATATATATGTAACAACCCTAGATTTTGTATATTATTTTAATTTTGACTTTATTTTTATTTTAAATTATTTTAAACTTGTTCTATTTCAAACATTTCATTTTAAATATAAATGTTGATTATTAAGTGATTTATAGTTCAAACTAGTATAAATTGGATATTTCACTGAAAAGTGAATTTCTATTCAAACTGGTCAAACTTTGACTTTTGAACTTTAAATTTAAATATTTCAAATTCTTAAATTTTATCTTTTATTATGAAAATAGATTTAATTCCATGAATACTGCTTTTCGTTTCGTTGAAAACGGACTTATATTGTAGAAGTTATGTAATTTTCAATTTTGTGTACAAACTGTTTATTTTGCAATATTATTTATTTTAAATCATATAAATTATATTTTTATTTTCATATTTTGTTTTAATATGTGTTAATAGGTTATTTTATGTCTTTTAATATTTTTAAAATGATAATATAATTTTTCTAAAATATACTTGAATTTATTTCAATTTATAATGCCTAGTTTCCATTTTTCTGCTATTTTCTTCATTAAAATTATATTTAATTAAATTTTATTTATTTATTTTGTGAATTCATTTTTATTTTGTGTTCTTATCTTTATTTATAAATACTTTTCAAGTACATAAAATTTTTCCAAAGTTCATTGCATTTATTTTCAAATTTTCTAGACTAGTTTGCAATTTTGTGTTATTTTCTTATTTTAACCTTATATAATTAATAAATATTTATATATATTTTATATTTTGTTATATTTTCGAATTTGTGACTGAATGTATTATTATTTTCAGTAATATAAATTATATAAAGAAATTAAAAGAAATTTGAAAGGTTATTACTTTTGATTTGCCTAAGGACTTTTATCTTCCAACCTTTCACATTTGTAACTTACCTTTTCATCAATTAGCCTTTACTATCCACATCTTTCAGCTGCATACTCTATTTTCTATTCATGTACATTCATTTTCATTTCGAAAACAAAAGAATTTCGGCCATGGCTATTGAGGAAAGTTTGGGTAATGATTTTAACTTTTTCTTATCCTTTTTCTACTTGTTTACATTGATTTTTGCACTTGCTCTCTTCTTCTAGGCTTGGCTCCTCCTCAACCAGATCTGACCTGACCTCCATCACCCCCTTCCTCTGACCATCACCCATCCTACTACCTCTCCATTTCAGGCTGAGACAATCCAAGGTGAAGACCACCACAAAATCCACCAAAAACCATCACAAACTATCACTTATGGCCTAGAATTGTCATCTCCTCCTTCTACCACCATTTGCCGCCACTACCTCCACCACCACCACCTCTGACCTGACCTCCTCCCTCTGCCACATCACCCACCACCACCTGCACACTGGTTGGGCCCACCTAGCCTCTGGCCGAATACATTAGGAGCTTAGAGTTGAAGTTGTTGCCTTGTAGTTGCCTTGAAATTGTGTAGTTTTGCACCTAGATCACAACCCACCTTCAAACCCATGTGTAGGCCGACCCTTGCACACCCAAACCTGACCCAATTCCCTGAGTTAGCTGAGCCTAATCACTGCCTAACTGAAGTACATGAGGTTTAGAACAAGTGCAATTCATTCGATGTTGTTTTGGGCTTTGAATTCTAATGTTATTTGATGTCTAAATCGCGTTGAAACTTACATATATTTGTATTGTTTTGTGTAAATGTTTGAACAAGGCTATTAGCTTTGGCTCTCCACTCTCAAATCATATTCGTGTTGTCGTGCCTTCGAAGCTTCTCTGTTGTGTGTTGTTGTTTGTCATCTCCAGCTAATACAGGTGAGTAATTCTCACCAAACGATGTGTACTTATATAACTAGTAAACTGACACCATTTGAATCTGTAAAATTTTATCATCCTGTTATAACTGTTATATTATGATCATAATAATGTTTACCCATGTTATTATATATGTTATATCATCTATTACTGTTATTTCATGCTATTCTGTTATTTTATCAGTTTATCACACTACAAGTTCCCTGTAGATTAGGTTCACTATGGGTTGAAATGATACATACCCGAACGGACTTTAGAATAGGGAAAGATCGTTATGGGCTGAAATGATAAGCCTGAGCGACCTTTTATTTATTTTATTTAACTTGGGATTGCGGGTTTGAAATGATAAAACCCGGTTTGTCTTTGTAAACTGCGGATTGAAATGATACATATCTGTATCACTTGACCTAGGCTAGAAAATTATATACAGACCCGTGGTTTATATATTTTCTGAAAATTTTAAAATATTTTAAAAATGCAAATATTATGATATTTTGATGTAAACTTTATTAAAATGATTTCTATAAAATATTTGTGATTTTCTACAAATTAAATAAGTGAATTAAGTAAATGGTGAAGTAGAATTTGAAATATAAGTTAATTTGGGAATTTATGATTTTGTTTATAAATGGAATTTATGTAAAGTAAGAATATATGACAAATTTTGATTTGAAAATGAATTTAATGATTTTATTAAGAAATAATGATTTTATAAAGTGTTAATGATTTTGTATAACTTAAAATATGAAATAAATGAATATTTAAGCTGAATTTGGAAATATAACTTAAATTGAATTTTTGTGAAATTTTGTTAAAAAGTGAAATTTTAATTAAGTAAAATAAATGGAAATAAGTTATATTTTGGAAATTTAAACTTAGTTGTTAAGTTAAGAATTTAATTAAAGAAATGGAAATTTAATTGTTATTTAATTTGATTTTTTGTATGGAAATTTGACTTTATAAAATCATAGAAATAAATGTATTTAAATGATTGTTTTTAAATGTGAAAATAATTGATTTTATAAGTTAAAATGATTTATATTAAAAGTTAATTATGTGTGAAATTGTAAATAAAACTCTGAATTTGATTTGACAACATTTTTGAAATGTAATGTAAAGATATTACAGCACTGGAAAATGCTGTAGTTGTTTTAAATGAACCAAATAGCAAATTTGAACTAAGGGTTATTATAGCACTTTGTTAGTGATATAGTTGTTAAATTTAACTAAAATTTTAATTGAAACTAAATTAAGATATTACAACATTTTAAATGTTGTCTTTTGTTAATGAACTATTTTTAAACATAACATTTCGTAGCATTTTCTAAGTGCTGCGAAAGTCGAATTTTTCTTTGTTTAATAAATTCAAATGAATAAATGATCTTTGAAAAAGATTAAATTTTGGAAATAAAATATTTAATTATTAAATATAATGAATTGACTTTAAATGATTTAATTGGAATAGTTGATTTGGGAAATACAACTATTTTAAAATGTGATTAAATGGTATTTAAATTTAAATGAAATAAATGATGTTTTGAAATGATATTTTGATATTTTGAAATGAATTTGAAATGATATTAAATCTTGGAATGAATAATTGAAGTTTATATTAGTATGAAAAATATTTGGTTTACTTATAATTTGAATCTATTTAAAAGACATTGGACTTATGAAATATAGGATAATAAAACTTTGGAATTTATTTTATAATTTGAATAGTTATTTTGTGGATTAAATCTATATTAATTTTTAAGATTTGAAATGGTCTATGGAAATTTAATTTATATAAATGATTGAATTGAATTGAAACTTTGGAAATTTTAATACTTGATTTGAAAGTATAATAATTACACTTTTAAATGGTTTAAATGAATTATTTTGATTGAAATATAAACTATTTAAAAAGGTGACTTGAAATGATAATAAATGAATGATATCTTTAAATTTAAAAAGTATTTAAAGTTGAATATTTAGATTTGAACTCAAGTAATATTTTGATACATTAAAATGATTTGAAATGAAGTTTGAAAGGATATGATATTTTGATATATTAAAATGATTTGAAATGAAGTTTTGGGAAGATTTGATATTTTGATATATTAAAATGATTTGAAATGAAGTTTGGAAAGATTTGATATTTTGATATATTAAAATGATTTGAAATGAAGTTTTGAAATGATATGATATTTTAAATATATTGAAATGGTTTGGAATTGATTTAATCTTTATTTTGATAAAGATTTGGATTTGAAATGATATTCTATTTTGAAGTATAAACTGTTTTAAATTATAACCACGGGTTATAATAACGATTGGTTGTTAAAGAGACCGGGATCGGATATGGACATACTCTCTGTCGATATTGAAAACCACTTTAACAATTGTGTGCGCGGTGGAGTTTCCAGAATGAAGTAGGATGGTGGCGACGATCCTAAGGTATATACGTGGACCCAACTCCGGTGAGTTGGCATAAGGTGGCTAAAACAGGAGCAATCTCAAACCAGTGAGGTAGCACCTCTTATCGGACACACTTCTTCGATACCATTCTATTACTTGTGACTGATTTGGTGCGCACCCTTGATTTGGGAGTGTTGTTCGAGGTGGATCGGTAGTGGCTGCTATGCGTTTCCATCAATCCGTGTGCGTAATTGGTATATCTACCCTGGCATTGCCTTGTGTGCCGTGTCACCTACCATATCGAGCCCACTACAATTTTGGTTTAATGATCCGACCGCGTTAAGGTTCACCATCCCCTTAACGCTATTTTCTATATGATTATACTTTACTGATTAGACACTACTGTATATAGCGTATATTACTATATAGTAAATAGTTTAACGGATCCTTAGAGGATGGGCGGTCCCAAGCATCTTCTAAGTTATTTGTACCTTTATTACAGTTCACTTGAGTTAGTTTACATTATATAAGTATATATTGTCCTGACTCGAGTGTTTTGTGTTTTGCTTTATGCTCGGGTCAGCCTGAGTTATTCACAGATTTGGATTTCCGCTCTCTTGGAGATTTGAATCGCTGGAGATTATCTGTTTGTCTTGTCCTATCTATTTCAGTTCTGTTGTTCTATTCAGCTTGTAGTTGGTTATCATATTTAGACTTCTATTGTATTTTATTTCTTCTATTGTATCTTATTTAACTCTGATATATTTACATAGTAGCTTCATGAACTACTATTTCTTTTACTTCCGCTGCATTATTTTTCTCTATGTCTGTGATCTGTGATTATTTATTTACTGTATATTCTGAGATTTGCCAAAATTTATTTACAACGCGGTATTTTGAGCAATTCAAGTCCGACATATGCGGATGCGAATGGTTGAAAATAACGGGTCATTACAATATACTTATATAATGTAAACCAACTCAAGTGAACTGTAATAAAGTACAAGTAACTTAGAAGATGCTTGGGACCGCCCATCCTCTAAGGATCCGTTAAACTATTTACTTTGTAGTAATATTGCGCTATTATAATAATGTCTACAGTAAAATAAACATACTTTAAAATAGCGTTCCGGGCTACCCATATCACTCTTCACACATAATAGTCCCAGTAGTCCATCCAATATCATGACATCTCCACACCGGGTGACTGTCAGAGGATACCACACGGGCTACGGGAGAAAAACAAACTCATAGTAAAGGCTCGGTATGGTAGGTGACACGGTACACAAGGCAATGCCAGGGTAGATATACCAATTATGCACACGGGCTGGTGGTAATGTAGTAGCCACTACGCCCACCCCGAACAACACTCCAAAATCAAGGGGTGCATCCAATCGATCACAATAGTAATAGAATGGTATCGAAGAAGTGTGTCTGACCAGAGGTCCTACCTCCTTTGGCCTGAGATTGCTCCTGTTTTAGCCACCTTAAGCTAACTCACAGGAGTTAGGTCCATGAAATGTACCTTAGGAACGTCGTCACCATCCTACTTCATTTTGGAAACTCCACCGCGTACACAGTTGTCAAAGTGGTTTTCGGTATCGACGGAGAGTATGTCCATATCTGATCCCGGTCTCTTTAACAACCAATTGTTATTATAACCCATAGTTATAAATTTAAAAAAGGTTTATTCGTCAAAATATAATTTCAAATCCAAATCTTTATCAAAATAAAGATTAAATCAATTCTAAACCATTTCAATATATTTAAAATATCATATCATTTCAAAACTTCATTTCAAATCATTTTAATATATCAAAATATCAGATCTTTCCAAAACTTCATTTCAAATCATTTTAATATATCAAAATATCAAATCTTTCCAAAACTTCATTTCAAATCATTTAATATATCAAAATATGATATCTTTCAAAAACTTTATTTCAAATCATCAAAATATCATATCTTTTCAAGACTTCATTTCAAATCATCATTTGAGTTCAAATCCAAATATTAAACTTTAAATACCTTTTTAAATTCAAAGATGTCCTTCATTTATTATCATTTCAAGTCACCTTTAAATAATTTATATTCCAATAAATTAATTCATTTAAATTCATTTAAAAGTGTAAGTATTATATTTCAAATCAAGTATTCAATTTCCAAAGTTTCAATTCAATTCAATCATTTATTTCAAATAAATTTCCATAGATCATTTCAAATCTTATAAATTTCAAATATAGATTTAATCCACAAAATAACTATTCAAATTATAAAATAAATTCCAAAGCTTTATTATCCTATATTTCATAAGTCGAATATCTTTTAAATATATTCAAATTACAAGTAAACCAAATATTTTTCATACTAATATAAAATTCAATTATTTATTACAAGATTTAATATCATTTCAAATTCATTTCAAAATATCAAAACATCATTTCAAAACATCATCTATTTAATTTAAATTTAAATACCATTTAATCATATTTCAAAATAGTTGTATTTCCCAAATCAACTATTCCATTTAAATCATTTAAGGTCAATTCATTATATTTAATAATTAAATATTTAATTTCCAAAATTTAATCTTTTTCAAAGATCATTTATTCATTTATATTTATTAACCAAAGAAAATTCAACTTTCGCAGCACTTAGAAAGTGCTACGAAATGTTATGTTCAAAAACATTTCATTAACAAAAGACGGCATTTAAAGTGCTGTAATATCTTAATTTAGTTTCAATTAAAATTTTAGTTAAATTTAACAACTATAGCACTAACAAGTGCTATAATAACCCTTAGTTAAAATCTGTTATTTGGTCCATTTAAAACAACAACAACATTTTCCAATGCTGTGATATCTTTACATTATATTTCAAAAATGCTGTCAAATCAAATTCAGAGTTTTATTTACAATTTCACACATAATTAACTTTTAATATAAATTATTTTAACTTATAAAATCAAATATTTTCACATTTAAAAACAATCATTTAAATACCTTTATTTCTGTGATTTTATAAAGTCAAATTTCCATACAAAAATCAAATTAAATAACAATTAAATTTTCATTTCTTTATTTAAAAATTTAAATTAACACTTAAGTTTAAGTTTCCAAAGTATAACTTATTTCCATTTATTTTACTTAATTTAAAAATTCACTTTTAAACAAATTTCACAAAATTCAATTTAAGTTATTATTAACGATAAAAAGTGAATGCTAACACCCGGTGTGTGTAATAGAATCGTGAAAGCACCACCCGTTGGTACGGGAACAAAATATAAGCTAAAAATAGCAGAAAAGCAGTAAATGAACAACAGGTTTATAGTGGTTCGGCCCGTAATTGAGCCTACGTCCACTTTATAATCTCTTATTGCTGATTCGGTTACAAATCGATACAAATCACTTGTCAAATACAATATAACTTGATCACACAACAATCTAGACTACTAGCTCAATCTTCGATGATGAATCTTGCTAAATCCGTATCGGATGAATGAAGTCCTTCACGAAGCTTGTTGTAGTGCCTTGAGTGTTGGAAGATCTTTATTTGTTGAGTGAATTTCCAGTGCAGCAGAGTATGGACGCTTGAAGAAATGAATTGCCAAAAGTCCCCCTTATGTTGGAAGTGGTGGGGTATTTATAGGAGCTGATTTGGACTCTGGAAATCTCCCTAAGTCCTAAGTCGTAGCCGACTTAGGGTAGGTCGGTGACCAGTTAAGGGATTGGGTTAGGTCGGTGACGAGTTAAGGGATTGGGTTGTTCTGGGCTCATCCTGTGGCTTTGTCTTCCAAGTGTTAAGTCGTAGCCGACTTATCAGACAGGTAGTATAAGCATGGGCTCTGGACTTTAACCTCGTAGCCTTTAGGTCGTAAGACCCTTAAGTCGTAAGACCTTAACTCGTAAGACCTTAACTCGTAAGACCTTAACTCGCTGAGTCGTTAAGTCGTAACCCCCTTTCTTTAAGTTGTAGATAGCTTAACTCGCTGAGTCGTTAGGACCATGAGTCGTAGGTTGTGAAGCTCTTAAGTCGTACGCCTTTCTAAGTCGTAAACTATTAAGTCGTAGTACTTCTTAACTCGGAGCATTTCATAGCTCGGTATTGTTAGGTCGGAGCAGAGTTAACTTGCAATCTTAAGTCGGCCATTTGTTAAGTCGGTTGGCTTCTAGGTCGGCACACATCTTAAGTAGTTAGGTCGCAAGCTCCTTTAGGTCGCAAGCTTCTTTAGGTCACAACACTGCTAGGTCGCGAAGTTCCTTTAGGTCGCAAGCTGCTAGGTCGCGAAGCTCTTGAGATAGTTGGGTCGTAGACTTCCTTAGGTCGCAGAGCCTCCTTCAACAGTTAGGTCGTAGACTCTCTTAGGTCGTAGCTCCCTAACCCGGTAGGTCGTAAGTCGTTCAAGCCGTAGATTCCTTTTCAGCAACTAAGTCGTAAGTCGTTGAGTACACAGGTTTTAGGCTTTTTAACTCGTAAGTCGTTGCTAAAAGGGAGTTAACATTTGCCCCTCGAAGTATACATCTTAAGTCGTAAGTCGTGTGCTTCGATTTCCTTAGCTCGCTTCTTGATGAGTGCGCTAGATCGCGATCAACTTAAGATGAGTCGTAGGTCGCGAACGACTTAGTATAAGTCGTAAGTCGGATGTGTCGATTCACCTTTCACTGTCCCAGGGTATAAATAGCTTAGGTCGTTCCTTCTTCTCCTTCACCTGTTTCATTCCGTCATTTGCAAGCATTCAAGTTCTTCTCAGACAAACTCAATTACTCGATCGCCAGACATCTTCGATTTCGTATTGCGTAAGTGGATTCGATTGCTATTCATTCCTCGATTATCACCCAATTACGAATCCCATTTTCACCATCGACCCACTTTTCTCATGCCGTACTTCTCTGCAATCCTTGTTTCAATTGACTACTGATGGGTTTGAGACGGCTTGTCCTGGTTTTGGGTAGTCGGTTAGAACAAGACGATGGACAGCAGCATTTCAGTTTGATTGATTCGTGGTTTGAGATGGAATGACATTAGACCGGGTTTATGGTGATTTCGGGATGATTAAATGCGCTGAGGGAACGAGAGTCTTGGTTGGAGGAGAAGCTAATGGGTTAACGGGTTAAGGAGTTAGCGAATTGATGTATTGGGGAGAAGACGAACGACTTAAGGCCTTCGCGTTCTGAATAGAAATCTTGAGACCTAAGTCCTAAATCATATACGACCTAAAGTAGGTCGTAGGTCGGTAACGACCTAAGACTTGACAATTTTTCATTGCCTTGAGACCTTTCTTATGCAGCACTCCTTAATAGACTGATGGCTTAACCTAACTCGTAGCTTGCCCTTAGGTCGTGGACGAGTTAGCACTTAAGGATTTAACTTGTGAGCATATCTGAATGACTAGGTCGTGGATGATATAGCCCTTAACTCGTAACTCGCGAACCCATCCGAACGACTTAATAACTTGAACTCCATGACTTCGAATTCTTGGACTTGAATGATCTGACTTAAGAGAACATGCCTTGAACATCTTGACTCGCCTAATACGACCTAAAAGCCCCGACTCATGATAGGTCGTTTAACGACTTAAGACTTAGATGATTTTACACAGAAGTTAGCTGAACTCTTGAATTTGAACTGTGTTGTGTTACCTCTCACACTGTCTTGACTTTAATGCTAATAACCTGCTTAACACAACATTCACAGAATACTGGGACGAATATACTACCACTGACTGCCCACATCGAATGACAGACTAGTTGATAAAGAGAAAATTAAAATAAATGAACTGTATGAGTGAAATGCTACACAATGACCAACTCAAGTCAAGTATTAAAGCAAAATCGTAATGGTAAACTAAAACTGATTTGTCCGCATTAACACTACACTCGAGTATTAGCAAGTTCTGAAATCTCGTAATCGACTGATTGTCAGTTAGTTTAATTCCAGTTATACTTGTTTTTTCTTGTTTTCATTAGTTTTGCACAGCACTTCACACTTTTAGGAAACGTGCACCTTCACTTTTGAACATTCAGCTGATTGTGTAGAATGGCATCTCATCAAGAAGACTTGGAACCAACTGGAGAAGCTTTTCCAATTGCTACTCCGTCGAATGATCCCCCGGAAAGGACTCCTACCACTCTGAGTCATAAAGTCTTCCGTCAACTATGCACCCAATTTGGCATTGCTGAATCTGACGCTTTGCTCCCTGGAGTAAATGACACTGCTGATAGGCCGCCCCATGGCTTTGTCGCAGTGAACCGCCAAATGTGCTTGAGTGGAGCGATTCCCCCGTTTAATGACTGTCTTCGAGAACTTCTTCTTCGGCTAACTATTTCTCCCTTTCAACTACACCATAATGGATACTCCATCCTGCTGGGATTGTGTGTGCTTTTCAGGAGAATGTTGGACCGTTTTCCCAGTTTTGGAGAAATTTGCTTCCTGTGCTCATTTACAAAGAACAAAGACCATCCCTCTATCACAGCTGTAAGGAGTGCTAGGAACCGTAAACTGATTATTGGTCTTCCTGAAAGCGTTCCTGGGTTTCTAAGCCAGTTTTTCTTTGTTCGCTGTCCCCCGGGATTTTACGCCATTTGGAGAGTGGGAAGTAAGACTATCTATCTTTTCCCTGCGTTTTCTAAAATTCTTTGAAGTCCAAATTGTCAAATGTTAACTTCTTTCTCTACTGTTTCAGCGCTCCCTCCCCCCTCTAGGGAAACTCGTCACAAAACTACCTTCGAGAGGCTTATGGTCGTGCCAGTCGAGGAGAGGAGTGTTCAGTTTCTATTGAGAGACGAGTTCCTCCATGAATTTGGACTCTTACATCCTTCCCGTTCCACTCAGCCACATGAAGTCCCTGATTCTCCTGCTGAGGAGTCAGATGCCCCTGTTCCTGCTAAAGAACTTTTACCTCAAGAACTTACCGCTGAGACTACATTGATAAAGTGTTCTACTCCTACCGACATTGCTGGATCGTCCAGTAAGTTAGCACTTGCCCCGGTTGTTGAAGAGGAGGAAAATCTTCACACTCTTGAAAAGACGGCTGAGGTGGAAGTTGAAAAAGATAATTCTCCCATGCACCATGGCGATGATACTTTTGACAGTCTGAGCGACATCATGATAACCTCTCAGGAGCTCTTTAAAGATGATGTTTCTAAAGTGGTCCCTCCTGTTATCGAAGCAACTTCTTCTTTGCAACAAACCACAACGCCTTCCACACAACTTATTGCCATTTCTACACCCAAAAGTGGTTTGTAGTCTGACGTGCGTAGTTTGCACATCACACACACTTAGAATTTTGGCACTTATATGCACTTAACTTCTTCAATTTGAGGATTTCTAAAAGTGGTCTTTTTCTTCAATTTCAGGTTCTCTGATGGGGCGAAGCGGCTCTTACTTCAACAAATTCCAGCGTTACGGAAGCCGTGAGGCTTATGACTTTAGGAGTTATATCGGTGCCGTGAAGGAAACTGATGAGGAGAGGGCTGCCAGAAAGGCTCATGAGAGGCGAGCTCATGAAGAGCATCGCCGGAGAGAAGATGAGGAATACTATGGGAGTAGGGACGAGCGACGTAACTCTTCCCGTAGAAGCGACGATCCTTACAAGAGGAAATCTTACGATGACAAGGGGAAGAGTCATACATCCGATGATTCCAGCAAACGGATCAGACTTGGCGAGAAAGATACATCTAATATCTCGGAAAAGACTACCGCTTCTATTCCTCCTAATACATCTTCCGGTTCTCCTGCCCTTAAGGAGTCTGACATCCAGACAATCATTAATAGGCCACAGTACCAAGCTGGAGATGGTCCTCCCACACTCCAGAGGCGATTTCCGAATTGGTGTTTGAAAGGAGTGCGTTTTGATTTGGATTTGGTCCCCATTGATAAGCAGGCGATGCTGAAAAATGTCGATGCTGTAAAGCTTGACATCGAAAGAATGTCTGGATGGCAGAAGCTAGTTGATGAACTTCAAAGGGTCAACCATATGAACCTTGAGGCGATGATGACCATGGAGAATGATACATCAGAGTGGGACAAATGGCGTAAGCAGCATGACGCGGAGATGAAAAGCATTAGCGATGGTTATGGGAAGCTCGAAGCTGAAGTTGAAAGTCTTAAAAATGAGCTTGCTACTTCTTCCACTTCTTATTCTCAGAAAGAAGAAATGCTTCAAAAACAAGTTCGAGACGCCCATGCTGCTCACAGAGATATTGAGGTGAAACTCGAAGCAGAACAGCAGGTTACGAGAAAATACCGTGATGACGCTGTTCAGCTTCGAGAGAAAGTCAGCTCTCAAGACTTAGAAATTATAAGACTGCAATCTCAGCTACTGAAGGCTAAAAGAGAACGTGATGAAGCTCTTTCTGGTAAAGCCGCAGCCGAAGAATCCCATAAGGCAACCATAGCCACCATTGACGCGACTCTATTCGACTTTTATATGCATTGTGTCCTGGGGCGTGGGAGCCTTTCATTTTTGAGACCAGAATATGAAGTCACCTTGGCGGAAGTATGGGAGGCAATCATTGACTTGTTTGGCGGTGCCGGTTACGCTGAAGCAGATCTTCAAACTAGCTACCTAGGTGAGAGCGACCGCGCTGCCCTTGCCAAAGGAAAAGAGCAGCTTATCCGAGTGCGGGCCGAGGCGACGGGAGAGAAGCTTCCTGAGAAAGAAATACCTCCTATTGCTCCTGCTTATACTTCGGCTTTAGCTTACGCGGATATTACTGGCTCTAGTTCTCATTCCACGCCTCCCGCTAAGGTTGACAAAGAAACTGTAACCACCCCCACAGAGGAAGAGGCAATGAAGGACTTCCAAGCTCGGGAATTTGAGATTGATCTCGCTAAACCGGCTTCTCCAGGTAACTTTGACGATTCACGGTCTTCTTTTTTCTCGGAGAATACTGATTTTGATTTCTTTTATTATGCAGCAGTCGTGCCGGAAACTGCACCAATTCTTCCTTCTTTAGCTGTTGTTCCTCCTCCTTCTCAAGTTATACCTCTTCCAGCTTCTCAACCAGGTTCACAGGAAGAACCAATAGCAGCCCTTCAAGGTTTGGACGAACCACCTGCTTCCGAAGAGCAGAAGGCAGGAGGTTTGGAAGATAGCGAGAAGACCCCGGAGCGGTCTTTTGACTACGACACAAAGCTTTCTACATTTCTTGCTCCGGGGAGTGAGTCTTCTTCCAAGAAGAAGGGAAAGCGTGCGGTTTCAAAGAAAGGAAAGAAGAGTTCTTCTGCTGCTGGAGATGAAGCAGAGATTGATCCGGCAGAGTCTCTTCCTCCTTCTTCTCCGATACGGCCTTCGAAACTAATTACCAGGCCGAGTAAAAGCTCCAAGGGTGGGAAGAAGGAGAAATGAGTCTGATTTTGTCTTTTCTGCTTTTTGTATGCATTGACCGGAGATTGTGCGGATATCGGTCTCTGCTCCTTTTTGTAATCTGCACAATGTAAAAAGTTTCCATAGTATTGAATAAAATGACTATTTTACTTGTACAAATTCTTGTGTATGTAGGAATACATCTGTTTCTCATTTGAAGTGTAGAGTAAACGATTCTTTTTACTTGTACAAACTTTTGTCTGTGTTTCAAGAACGCATTTATTCCACATCTTCTTTATGTGATATCGCAATGAACTTGTGGTGTGTCGCTTGTACATTACTTTTATTAACGTAACTGAATTGTACAATGTTGCCCCCATACCACAAGTGCATTGCAATATTTCTCGCTTTTACAAGACTGATACTCTTATATTAGAGAATAACTATTCCATTTTTGAGGCAGGAATCATTCTGCTTTTAATAGAGTATATCTCGTTTTTGGAGAAATTTTTACTCCCTCTTTCTGTCAGAAGAACACTTCGACTTTTGGGAACGATCACTTTTATTTGTTTAAAAATGAATTTTCCCGCACAATGAAATGAACTTCTGAAGAAGGTTTTGATTTTTGTGCCCCAGTAAAGGGTTCATTTTTGGTACTTCAAACAAGGTGAAGTACGCCTCTGAAGAGGTCTTTTGGTCTCTGAAGAGAAGCAATTTTGGTCTCCGAAGAGAAGCAGTTTTGGCATTTCAGCTCTGGTGAAGTGGGTCTCCGAAGAGAAGCATTTTGCACTTCTACACGAGTGAAATGTGCCTCCGAAAAGGGCTTGTGCCTCCGAAGAGGGCTTGTGCCTCCGAAGAGGGCTTGTGCCTCCGAAGAGGGCTTGTGCCTCCGAAAAGGGCTTCTGCCTCCGAAGATGGCTTGTGCCTCCGAAAAGGGCTTGTGCCTCCGAAGAGGGCTTGTGCCTCCGAAGAGGGCTTGTGCCTCCGAAAAGGGCTTGTGCCTCCGAAAAGGGCTTTTGCCTCCGAAGATGGCTTGTGCCTCCGAAAAGGGCTTTTAATTGCCTGGAAGTTACTTTCTCATGGTCGGAGGGGTCCACGGGACAGGCGTAAGTTGCTTGATTGGATGTTTGTTTGTACAAACGATCGCAATCAACTAACAAGGTGCCCCTTCGGTGGTCCTACCAATCTTTTTGATTGAGGAAAGCACTCCCATTTATTGGCGTGCCTCGTTAGAGGGCTTTGGTTGGTGTGCCAGGAAGGTTGCGTCTTAGGGGCAAGTAGATCCACGGGATGGACACAAGCTACCTGATCGGATGCATCACAATCAGTTAGCGAGGGTCTTATTCCTTCTGCTTGGGAAGGTGTCCCTTTAGTGGATCTACCGGCTTTCCTGCTAAGAGGCATATCTCCCTTTGGCTGCTTCCATGTTTGCCCGCTCATGTTGTATCATCATCTGCCAATCTGCGATCCTTTATCATCGTTTCCAAGCGCGTCTTCCTTTCTTTTGCAAGTAAATTGCTTTATCCGAAGAAGTAGACTTCACTGTTGAATGACTCCACAGAGTAAACGCAAGTTATTTGGTTGGATGCCTTTTTATATCAACGATCGCAACCAGTTAACGATGGCTTGACACAGTGGAGCCGTCAACTTTTTATGTGAAGTTCCTCTTGTATGGGATTTGAGTTTGGAATTTTTGTTGCTTGAAATTTGCTTTAATAAATGATTTGTAAGGCTCGCTTAGCTTTGCGATGGGTGAGCTTTGCTTTAATAAGCTGCAATATTAGATCGACATTTTAGCAATACATTTATAATATTTACACATCGAAATATAACAGGCATTTTATAATAGAAAACACAGAATGCATAGTTTTTCATTATTGAGTCACGCTGATTTCTCAGCGGTTTACAATGCAGAAGTTACACATCCATCATTATCTTTACAAATTCAAGCAATGCTGTTAAGTAAAAATGAATGCTAGTTATTGTTGTTTCAGAATCTCCAAGCTGGATTTCCATTTGTGCTTGATTCATAGTTTTTGGATTTTTATGCCAGAGAAAGTGAGAGATGCCCCAGCCGCAGTTTTGTGGGTAATTAGTAGTCGTCCCAACTTCTGCTTGCTGGGTATGGTCCTCCTGTGATAGCATTAATGACAAGCTTTTCTGAATCTTGCACTGCAGTGTTGTTGTGAGAATCAGATTGATGGGTAGGGTGTTGTTGATCCCGAGTGGATGAGGTTGAATCGACTCCGCTTCTCTTAACGTATTGTTGGAGTTTACCTTGTTCCAGCAATTCTTCAATCACCTTCTTTAACTGGCGACATTGGTCAGTGTCATGGCCAGGTTGATTGTGAAATTGGCAGAATTTTCCATTACGCTTTCCACCTTTCGTCATCTCAGGTGGCTTAGGATACCGGACAACGTCTTTTGTTGCAAAAAAGATATTTCTTGGTGTATCAGTTAAAGGAGTATAATCCGAAGAATTAAAGCGGCGAGGTTTCTTTTCATTTCCCTAGCTCTTTCCTCCTTCATTCTCCCTTTTCTGACTTTCAGATCCTCTTTTATTAGATGGGACATTGTTATTATTAGTTTGGGCAGCAACCACTTTTGATGTCGTAGAAAGGCTTTCAAGGCTAATGAACTCGTCGGCCTTTTTATAAAATTTATCAAGTGAGTTCGGTTCCTTCATCTTTAGCCATATCCCAAATTTACTCGATTTATCAATGGCTCGCATTAAATAAGTCAGGATCATGCGTGGTTCTGCATTTTCTACCTCGGCTAAAGCTATATTGAAACGGCTCAAGAAAGATTTGATTGATTCTCCGGGCGCTTGTTCAAGGTTAGACAATGACATTATATCCTTAGCTTTTGAAGCATACAATCTGAACTGTTCTTTAAACTTTTGCGTTAAGTCGGAGAACTTATCTACAGACCGAACTGGAAGCTTTGTGAACCAAAGTAAAGCCACGCCTTCGAGGTATACCGGAAAGTATCGACACTTGATCTCGTCTGATGCTCTTGCACCGGTCATAGGCCAATCGTATTTGTATAGGAAATGATTAGGGTCAGTGGTTCCCCTATAGGCTTGGATAGTAGGAGGTGCAAATTTCCTTGGAAACTCCGCTCTCAGGATCCTTTCAGTAAACGGAGTTCTGCTTGGCGCAAATCCCCAGTCAGCCTCATCCTCTTCCCTTTGCATGCTCTCTTTCATGATGCGGCCAACCATTTCAGACAGGTACTCTTTATTGTTCAAAGACACCCCCGGGCAAGCATCAGTTCTTCCCTCGGAAGTTTGCCCGGGCATATGTTCACAACAAGTTGGTTGCGGCATAGAACCAGCAGCTTGGAAAGGTGGCATTTCAGGAAGGGTGGTTTGATGGTTTTCTGGGTGACGATTTGCCCCGAGCAGGGCAGTTATCCTATCCATCATCAAAGCGTTTTGAGTTTCAATTTGTTGGTATAATCCAGAAACTACGTCATCCAATTCAGCCCTGGTGACTCCAAAGGTAGGAGCTGCTTGGTCTGCGGTTGGGGAGGCGGAAGTCCCTTCATGAGCATTTCCGGATCTGATAGGTCTACCTCTTCTTCCAGGAGCCATTATTTCGAATCTGGTTTTTAAGAGAGGTTCTTTTTATGAATCTTTGCGAAGCAACGGTGGATGATCGCCTGAGTTGGGTTCTCAGTGAAAGCACCAAAATGTTAACGATAAAAAGTGAACGCTAACACCCGGTGTGTGTAATAGAATCGTGAAAGCACCACCCGTTGGTACGGGAACAAAATATAAGCTAAAAATAGCAGAAAAGCAATAAATGAACAACAGGTTTATAGTGGTTCGGCCCGTAATTGAGCCTACGTCCACTTTATAATCTCTTATTGCTGATTCGGTTACAAATCAATACAAATCACTTGTCAAATACAATATAACTTGATCACACAACAATCTAGACTACTAGCTCAATCTTCGATGATGAATCTTGCTAAATCCATATCGGATGAATGAAGTCCTTCACGAAGCTTGTTGTAGTGCCTTGAGTGTTGGAAGATCTTTATTTGTTGAGTGAATTTCCAGTGCAGTAGAGTATGGACGCTTGAAGAAATGAATTGCCAAAAGTCCCCCTTATGTTGGAAGTGGTGGGGTATTTATAGGAGCTGATTTGGACTCTGGAAATCTCCCTAAGTCCTAAGTCGTAGCCGACTTAGGGTAGGTCGGTGACGAGTTAAGGGATTGGGTTAGGTCGGTGACGAGTTAAGGGATTGGGTTGTTCTAGGCTCATCCTATGGCTTTGTCTTCCAAGTGTTAAGTCGTAGCCGACTTATCAGACAGGTAGTATAAGCATGGGCTCTGGACTTTAACCTCGTAGCCTTTAGGTCGTAAGACCCTTAAGTCGTAAGACCTTAACTCGTAAGACCTTAACTCGCTGAGTCGTTAAGTCGGAACCCCCTTTCTTTAAGTTGTAGATAGCTTAACTCGCTGAGTCGTTAGGACCATGAGTCGTAGGCTGTGAAGCTCTTAAGTCGTACGCCTTTCTAAGTCGTAAACTGTTAAGTCGTAGTACTTCTTAACTCGGAGCATTTCATAGCTCGGTATTGTTAGGTCGGAGCAGAGTTAACTCGCAATCTTAAGTCGGCCATTTGTTAAGTCGGTTGGCTTCTAGGTCGGCACACATCTTAAGTAGTTAGGTCGCAAGCTCCTTTAGGTCGCAAGCTTCTTTAGGTCGCAACACTGCTAGGTCGCGAAGTTCCTTTAGGTCGCAAGCTTCTTTAGGTCGCAAGCTGCTAGGTCGTGAAGCTCTTGAGATAGTTGGGTCGTAGACTCCCTTAGGTCGCAGAGCCTCCTTCAACAGCTAGGTCGTAGACTCTCTTAGGTCGTAGCTCCCTAACCCGGTAGGTCGTAAGTCGTTCAAGTCGTAGATACCTTTTCAGCAACTAAGTCATAAGTCGTTGAGTACACAGGTTTTAGGCTTTTTAACTCGTAAGTCGTTGCTAAAAGGGAGTTAACAGTTATATTTCCAAATTCAGCTTAAATATTCATTTATTCCATATTTTAATTTATACAAAATCATTAACACTTTTTAAAAATTATTATTACTTAATAAAATCATTAAATTCATTTTTAAATCAAAATTTGTCATATATTCTTACTTTACATAAATTCCATTTATAAACAAAATCATTAATTCCAAAATTAACTTATATTTCAAATTCTACTTCACCATTTACTTAATTCACTTATTTAATTTGTAGAAAATTACAAATATTTTATATAAATCATTTTAATAAAATTTAAATCAAAATATCATAATATTTACATTTTTAAAATATTTTAAAAATTTCAGAAAAATATATAAACCACGGGTCTGTATAAAATTTTCTAGCCTAGGTCAAGTGATAAGGATATGTATCATTTCAATCCGCAGTTTACAAAGAAAAAAACCGGGTTCTATCCTTTCAAACCCGCAATCCCAAGTAATATGAAATGAATTTGAAAACTGCTCAGGCCTATCATTTCAGCCCATAACGATCTTCCCTTATTCTAAAGTCCGTTCGGGTATGTATCATTTCAACCCATAGTGATTCTAGTCTACAGGGAACTTGCAGTGTGATAAACTGATATAAATAACATAATAGCATGAAATAGCAGTAACATAGGGTATAACAGGTGTAAATACAAGTATGAACATCATATGAATAAAATATGGCAGTTATAACAGGATGATGTAAATTACAGATTCAAGTGTGATCAGTTTATTACTTATATAAGTATAAATTTTCTGGTGAGATGTACTCACTTGTTCGAAGCTGGATATTGACACCAAAGCACACAAAACGGACACAATGAAAGCACGACAACACTACTACGATTCGAGAGTGGAGAGCCAAAGCTATAAACCTTGAGTCCATTTACATAAAACAATACATATATACATAAGATTTCAACCCAAAATTCACTAAACAAAGCTAGAAACGATTGTATAAAACAAGTCCAAAATCATTGCACTTGCTTTCAACTTCCTATATTTTAGTTATAGTTCTGAAATGTACTGGAAAAGGTTGAATTTGGGTCTGGTCTTGAGTCTATATGGTCGGCCTAACATAGTCTAAAAAGGTGGTGCAAAGAGTAGGTGCATGGATCTACAATTTCAAGGCAACTATCATCAACTTCAAGCCATAATGGGTTCGACCATGGGGTCCTATGGGTTCGGCCTGGTGCTCAGGTGGTTGTGGGTGGTGTGGCAGTGGGTGGTGGTCAGGTCAGAGCAAGGGGTGGTGGTGGAAGTGGGGGCAAAGGAGGTGGAAGTGGTGATAGGGGAAGGGTATGGTCGGCTTTGAACATAAGATGATTGTTTGAGAAAGTTTGGATGGATCTCTTGCCTAGGGGAGGTCGGCCTGATGGGATGGTGATCTGGAGGTAGTGGTGGCTGGTTGTGGTGGTGGTGGGGTCGTCCTAGCTGCTGGAGTAGGTGGGGCCGACCATAACATGTTGAAAACAAGTGCAAGATCCATAGAAAAACAAGAGAAATCAAGATAAATGAAGAGAAACTTTTACCAAATCTTTTGATCAAAGGAGGAGAGATGGCCATATGTTATTTTTTTGTTTGAGAGACTATTTTTCACGTGAAAAAGAAAGAGGTATGCCAGAAATGAGAAGGAAAATGAACGGCAACAAATATTGAATGCAAAGTGATGGTTAAAGTGAAAAGGTGGGAGATAAAAGGTCAAAAGAAGATAAAAAGGTTTAAGGCTTTTCAAATTTATTTTTATATTTTGTAAATACATAAAATGGCTGATAATATAAATAGGTGATCTCAGAAATAAAGAAAAATAAGAAAAATAAATAAAATATTTTAAATTATATAATTTAAATAAAGAAAATAACAATATATATAAAACTAGTCTTTATATATTGAAAATAATTCAAACAATCAATGGAAAAATTATTTAATCACTTTAGAAATATTAAAAGACTAAAATATACCTAAAATAACATATTAATACAAATTAAAAAAAAATATGACAATTAAAATATAATTTATAAAATTTAAATCAAACAATATTGCTGAATAAATCAATTTACACACTATATTGAAAAATCTATAACTTTTACAATTTAAATCCGTTTTCAACGAAATGAAAAGCAGTATTCATGATATTAAATCTATTTTCATAATAAAAGATAAAATTCACAAATTTAAATATTTAAATTTAAAATTTAAAAATCAATGTTTGACCACAAATACACTTTTCAGGAAAATATTCAATTTATACCAGTTTGAAATGATAATTCACATAATAATCAACATTTATATTTAAAAATGAAATGTTTGAAATAAAACAAGTTTAAAATAGTTTCAAAATGCAATAAAGTCAAATTAAAAATATATGCAAAATCCGTTATGATTTTAACTAAATGATTTTGGAGAAAGTTAAAATGTTTAAAGGAATTTGATATATAGTTTGAACGATTTGTTTTTGAAAAATTAATGGATTTTGTAACTTTTTCTTACTTGGTAATTTCGAGGATGAAATTCTTTTAAGTAGGGGAGAATGTAACGACCCAGAATTTCTGTTATTTGAAATTAGTATATTTAATTGATTTTAAATATTCATAAGTAAATTTTATAAGCTGGATAAATTATATTTGAAATATCTGGATTTAATTGGATAATCAAATGATTAATTTAATATTTGAAATCATGTAAATAATTGGAATTTGAATTAAATATGAATAAAAATGATTTATAAAGTTGAATTAAATCATATTGGAGTTAGAATGATGTTAGAGAACTTTTGAAATTGAATTAAAAGTTAATTTTTAAAAATTGAATATTTTAATATTTAATTGACGAGTGAAAATGACCATTTTTCAAACAGTCTCGGATTACGACGAAACAAGTTTCATTGGATCCGTAATATTAAATTATTGTAGGATTTCAAATTTTGTGTCAATTGGATTTACGGATTGTCCGGGGCAAGCTAAAACGCGTAGAAATCTGTTTAAGTGAATTTTAAATTTAAATATTCGATTCGAAAACCTATCTTTCAAATACGATCGAATTGGCTCCCGATATATATTCCATTACGTTCGGAATAGGGGTAAAATATTATAAACGCTAGGCGGCACATTTCATTTCGAGTTCGAAAATTTTTCGGATGAATAGTGTCGATAATTTTTATATAAAAGGACCTCAACATCTCCAATTTTCATCAAACCCTAGAGGATTAGGGCTGGCCGCCATTTCTACTTTGATGGCCAGAAATTCGTTTCTTTTCCCATTCGATTTCTTCAAATCCATCCATCCATACGAAAAACTTTCAACATGAAAAATATAGAGCTCGTCGAGATCTATCGATCCAACGACTGTGATCGAATTCGAGTGCATGCATCATCGGAAAATCGAGCTGGAATGACCGGCGTTCGTGCACGATTTCCAAATCATAGGGTCAACTGAGCTCCTCGATACTTGAGCCGAGAGTAGAGCACGCGTAGGGCGTTCAAACGGCGGCCTCTGATCACCTTCAAGTTGCTCGTGTGATGCGCGATAATTCAACTAAGAACGGCGGCCATGGGTTTTATTCACATACGTGATTTTCACGATGGAAGAAGAAAAGGAAATAGCAGCCCTGACTGAAGAAAGCAAATCGAACGGCTCTGATAGGTTGAGTTTATAAAAATATAAAATAAAATGTGAAATTATATTCTTTTAAATTCGTGTGATCTTTAAAATACCATAACTTTGTCATACGAGGTCCGTTTTTGACGAAACAAATTGAATCGGGTTTGTATTGACGAGCACTACATTTTAGAGCTTGTTTGGAGTTGATTGGAGATAGTGTAAATTTTGGGTAAAATTAAACGCTCGTTTAATTTTATTCGGAATAAAACACTACAACTGCTATTGGAAGCAATGTGAGTACAACTCACTCTTTCTGACTCACTGATATTTTTATATAAGTGAGAAATAATTTATTTTATGATGATTGATGATTGTTTGGATGATATATGATATATTGATTGGTATTTGGATATATTCCTGCCTAGTGGAGCAGATGACCCTATACGTTCCCGTGTATGAGCGGATGACCCTTTGTACGGGCGTCTGCCTTGAAGCGGACATTGTACATATATTTCTAATATGTATATTTGTTGCAGGTGACAGGTTGGAGGGATTCAACTGGATTCCTCACCGGTATTGATTTATTTACAGATATTGTGATATATGCTGTATTCATCTGATATATGATGTTTTGGTTGATGTGATTGATGTATTTAGTGTTGTCGCATCATTGGGCCTATATTTTGGAATTTAAAAATGTTAAAGTGATGGTTTCCAAATTTAAAAGGATTTTCAAAGTGATTTAGGAAATAAACGTTTAGTTGAATTTTAAATTGTTAAGGAATTGACTTATTTTAAATAAAGGAAAGAGAAATTTTTATGTTATAAAAATGATGATTTATGTGAAATAATACTTAAGTATGATTTTTGGAGTTATATAAGTTTTAATAACAATTTGGAAATTATTAAAAAAATAAGTTTATTTAAAGTGAGATTTTGAATTATTATAAATGGTTTTATATACAAGATTTATAAAATTGAATTTTTATAAATCAAAGTGATGGAATTTTAAAGGAGTTTGATAAGTGTTAAAATGAAGTAAATAAGATTTATATAATTGGTGAAGTTATAAACTGAATGGATTTTGTAAATAAATGATTTATATGCAATTAACTTATAAATTGGATTTATGAATGTAAATGAGATGTAAATGAATTTTTTTAATAAAGGAATTTTATATATGGAAGTTTTATAAAATATAAATAGGATTTATAAACATTATTTTATAAATCTGAAATCAATCGAATTTGATAAGTTAATATAGAAGTTTATTTAAAGGATTTACATTCACGATTTTGGACAGTGAATTATCTTTTAAATTTAATGTTGAAATAGTAATGAATTTGGTTAGAGAATTAAATCCACGATTTTGGACAGTGGATTATCCTTTAATAAATGTGCAGAAATATAGGATTTGGAAAATGAATTTTATTCACGATTTTGGACAATGAATAATATATTTGAGTTAAATAAATTTTTTATAAGTGATATTGTAAAATGGATTTGTATGATTTTAAAGATGTTTTAAAATGTGGTGAGTATCGAAACCATAGATTTCAACATTCATTGTTGAAATAGACATTTTCGAGAAATAAGGAAATGATGGACTATAACACCGTTGTTATAGTTAATGATTTTCAAATGGAAATGTTTTTGTATAGTATTGGGATTTATATATCTATCTTATTTTCGAATCCCTATACTGTTGATTTTGGGTTATCGTAACGATGTTTTACGCAACATTCGTTTTAACCCAAATAAAAGATATTAAAGAGAACGTTTTCCTTATAGAATGAAATATATATACTTAATCATAATTTAAGTATATGGAATATTTTCCAAGTGTTGAAAATAAATTGATTTGTGAATTACTTATTATTAAATAAGTATATGGAAATGTTTTCCAATATTGAAATGGTTTTGAGATTATATCTTTTTAAAGATAATTTGAAGTGAATATTTGGCAAATGATTTAATTAATAAAAGACTAAATTAAAAGGGCCTAGTGATTGTATATGGTGCTAAATATTTGTTTGTTTGCTTTGATATTTAAATAACCGACTATCAAGTATTGGCCATATTTTAGTTCCTCGACTTGATGTGGGAACTATTTAGTCGTACACTTTGTACGTAGCCTTCTGTGTAGGCTTGATTATCGTTTGTGTTAAGGATGTTGATTCGTATAGTGTGGAGTATTACTCCAATCTATCGAGCTTCCTTCTTGGCCCGAAGGATAGCAAGTTGAAAGTTGGAGATGTGATAAGTCTATGAGACTTAGTTTCCGTGTGAAGTTGAGAAACGCTTTTGCGTTGTTGGTGCGGAGAGACCGGGATCAGATTTATCTGAAAACCACTTCAGACCAACGTATATGCGATGATTGTGCAGGTTGCTTGTGATGATATTGATATTTTTGGAGATTCATAGTGAGGGACTGCTTGTTGATCGTTTGGGGTTAAAATCCCAATATACATCTTGTGGCAGTAGTCTCTTCAGTATGTAATTTCCAATGCAAGGACTATTCGCTACTAATCCTAGGGATTTCCCGACAGGATGTGGTAGGAAAGTACCTTCGGTTTGTCTTGCTCCTGGACAACTTGTATGGATGTTTGTCTGACATTGCATTTCTAACGATTACGAACATTGGTTTTTACAAACGTACATCAGTGGTGGCGGAAAGGCAACTTCTCTTCGCTTAACGCCCTCCATGAGACGTATGAGCTTAAGGGTTTTATTTTTGTGGAAGGCAATTAGTAGTCAAAGGAAATGGCCATGTGGCATTAAAAGTGATGTGATTGTGATATGTGAAAGGTAATCGTTACCTCAAGCCTTATCAACCAGAAATGACCAAAACAGGGTTAGATGCGGCAAGGCTATGTGGGTCGCTCCCATTAAGGTATGATCATCATCTTCTAGATATATCTTTACACGCTATGACTTCATGTATCTAATTATTGTGGTATGTATGCTAGAGGGCCCTCGGTAAAGGTCGGTAACGACCGGAGGATGACATATTCGGTACCATCTAGTTATAGAGGTGGGCAGGTCTTGTGTTGGTAGAGGCCAGATGTTCTATGCCTCGGGACATCCATCTAGAGGTGTACCCCTTCAGAAGGTAGTCCTTTCACCTGGTCATTTCTATGGAAATCCAAACCCCACTACGAGCTGCGATTTTGTTTGTAAAGGCGTAATGAATAGCCTCGAAATGCTATATGGATAACCATTTCGACTATGATTAATATTATTTGTATATACTAGACACTAGTATAATATAAGAGGATTTGATATGAAAGAAATGTTTTAGTTATCGTAAGGCAAAAACATGTCCGTGTTTATATGGGGGCATGTCTTACGAGATACTTTTGTTTTGATAAAGGAAAAGTTTAGGTAATCTAATAAATTCAGTTGAGTGTGTTTCTCACGTTGGTTTACCAGACTGATCCGGGCGTTCTTCCCTTTCAATGCTCGGGTCAGACCGAGTATATTTATAGGTTCAGATTGGTGCTTTTGGAGCTTCAGCAGTAGAGCTGGAGATCTTCATTTCGTATATGCGTATCTGTGTTTATTATCCGCTGTGCTTAGTTATTGTTTATTATCAGCATTTGCGAGGACGGGTTATTATAACTGTCCAGGCTAATAACTATTGATTGATTGTTGACTCTGATTAATGTATGTATATACTATTTCTATTTTGTAAAGATTAATGATATGATATTATATGTTTTCCGCTGCGATGTGAGATTCTGCATTGTTCTGTTTAGTTCTATCTTCTCTCTTTCTTCTCTTCTCTTCTTCTCTCTTCTTTTCTTTCTCCTGGCTTTCCGTCAATCTGTGCTTTTTGAATCGGACATGTGTGGTTTATTGTCGATTCAAAGGGTATGGATTTGCGGGTCGTCACAGTTGTAGCTTATGCTCTGAGTCGGAAGAAGGCGATGTTATATCAACTTGTTGTTTCTTCTCCTCTTATGGATCGTATTATTATTAATCAAGATAAGGATGAGGTTTTTAGGCTTATTAAGGAAAATGTTCGTAGCAGGGTTGGTGGTAGTAGCCAAGATGGAAGTGGAGCTCAGATCGTTGATAAAGGGATTTTGAGGATTAATAATCGGATTTGTTTCCCAAATGTCGATGGATTGAGGCAAGAATTACTTCGGGAAAATCATCGGTCCAGAATTTCTATTCATCTAGGTGTGACGAAGATGTGTCAGGATATGAAGAAGCTGTATTGGTGGAGTGGTATGAACCATGATATCTCCCTTTTTGTTAGTAGATGTGCGACTTGTCAACAGGTTAAGGATGATCATCAGAAGACCGCTGGATTATTGTAACCCCTTGAGGTTCCCAATTGGAAATGGGAACAAGTTTCTATATATTTTATTGAGGGATTACCGAGGACTGGGAGAGGTAATTAGAGTATTTGGGTAATTGTGGACAGATTGACCAATTTAGCTCATTTCATTCCAGTTAGGTCCAACTGTTCTACTTCGAGTTTAGCTGAGATTTATATGAGAGAGATTGTTCATCTTCATGGTGTTCCGGTCAGTATTGTTTATGATAGAGATCCCATCTTTACCACTCAGTTTTGGAAAGCTTTTCAGGAATCTTTAGGTACTTGTCTGAATCTGAGCATTGCTTACCATCCGCAGACCGACGGTCAAACAGAAAGGGTGAATCAGATTCTAGAAGATCTTCTTTGTGCTTGTGTCCTTGATTATGCAGGATCTTGGGAAGATCATCTCCACGTCATTGAATTCACCTATAATAATATTTATCAGGTATAATCTCAAATATCTGCTTAAGGTTGTCTTAAACGTTTATCTATCTTATCCCATTTTTGAATTCAGGATAGTATCGTAATGGCTCCATTTGCTGCTCTTTATGAACGCCCTTGCAAATCTCCATCTTGCTGGATTGAATTCTGTAATCGTTTGGTTCTTGGTCCTGATATGATTCTAGAAGCATCTGAGAAGGTTGAGAAGATTAGGAGAAAGATGAGGATTGCTCAGGATAGACAGAAGAAGTATGCTGATAGGCGTAGGAGGAGTCTGGAGTTTTATATTAGTGATCAGGTTTTCCTTAAGGTCTCTCCATTAAGAAATGTGATTCGTTTTGGTCGGAGAGGGAAGCTCGCTCCTAGGTTAATTGGTCCTTTTTGCATCTTAGAGAGAATTGGTTCCTTAGCTTATCGCTTGGATTTGCCTGAGAAGCTTTCCGTAGTGCATAATGTGTTCCATGTTTCGCATCTTCGTCGGTATCTTCACGATCCATCTTTGATTGTCCAGCCTTCTGCTCTCGAGAGTTTGGATGTTGAGCCATACCTTACCGTCGTGAGGAAGCCACTTCGTATTATCGATAGAGGTACGAAGCAGCTACGAAGAAAATATGTCAACCTGGTCAAAGTGCAATGGAGCACTGATGATCGGGACTGTACTTGGGAAACAGAGGAGGGCATTCGTGCTTCGAATCCGGAATGGTTTATTCCAGGTACTATTCGTTATCCTACCTTATTCTTCTTTATTTTTCTGGGTCTCGTCCCTTTTCGAGGATGAAAAGTTTTGAGTGGGGGAGAGTGTAACAACCCACGAGTTTTGAAAATATTTAGATGAAAATTCATTTGAAACTTTGAATATAATTATTTTAAAATTTGATAAATTAGGGAATTTAATGTAATATTTTGGGATTTGATGTGAAATGTTCTTCCAAATTTAATAAAATAAAGATTTTTCTTAAAATGCAAATTTTGGTCAACTTTTGTCAAAGTTTGACTTTTTGTGAAAATTTTAAAATTTGAATTTTGAACTTTTACTCTTTTTTTTATGAAGATGGATTTAATTCTAACATTTTCTTTGTTTTTTGTTTTGTTAAATTTTGATTTCTACTTCTCAAAACTTACAACTTTTGGCGTGTTACACGCAGTTATTTTGCCTATAACATTTATCTTATTTACATTTTGATTTTGGGCTTGTACTATTGGGCTAGGATTTTATTTAGTAGACGAGAAGCTACATGGTTTAGTAGCCTATATAATATCCTAGGGTTTTGCTAGACTCTCATTTTCATTTATGCCTCCGAAGAAAGAAATCAATGTAAGTTTTTCTTCTTCATCTTCCTCCTCAAAACCCTAGACTTTCTTCCTCTTTTCCTCTACAAATTTTCCTCCTCCCCTCAAAAATTTCGACAACACCTATCTTCTGTCCCTCCAAACACAAAACCTAGCCAAAAACCACTTCTCCTCCTTCCTTTTTCCCTTCCTCCTCAACAAATTTCGGCCTCCACTCCTCTTCTTCCCACCATAAACCCCATAGCCGAACTTCCTCAAACCCTTCCCCTTGCTTTGCCTTGGCGATGACATTCTCCTCCACCACCAAAACCCTAGGCCAAGCCTCCACTACCAAAACCCTAACCCTAGGCCGAGCCTTCTCCACCAAAACTATAGCCTAACCTAGTCAAAACCCCTATGGCCGAACCTAAACCCAAACCAAACCCCATGGCTGAACCCAAATAAACCATAGACCAAACCTATGTGTCCCATAGATAAGCCCTCTTCAAATGTTTACAAATATATAATTTTTCTACTTTTATTTTTCTATGAGAATTATTTGTTTACATATGAAATTTATTTTATTTTTCAAAGCTTTGGATTTGGATTCCTCCCAATCAAGCTTGTCCGTGATTGTCGTGCTTGTTGTGGTCGTTGTGTTATGTTTGGAATCACTTCTCTAACTAAAGAAGGTGAGTAATCACTCTTGACGACATACTTATATTTTGGTGAATTGACAACAATGGAATTGTATGGATTTGTATATGCAAGTTGAGAATTTCACCTATGTTTTTTTATTATGTTATTTCCTATAATATTAAACCAGTTGTGATCATATGCCATGATATGTTATTTATTGTTATGTTTATTTAATATTCTGTTCTCACACTGCAAGTTCCTTCACTATGGGTTGAAACGATACATAACCAAACGATCTTTAGATTAAGAAAAATTGTTATGGGCTGAAATGATAGGCCTAAGCAATTTTATTTGACTTGGGATTGCGTGTTTGAAATGATATAAAACCCAAAAAATTAATAAATTGTGGATTGAAATGATATATGTCTGTATTTACTTAACCCTAGGGTAGAGAATTTTATATAAACACCGTGGTTGATTTAAAATGATTTTCTAAAAATTATTAAGTATTTTGGATTTCTATATATGAATCTCAACTAAAATTTAATGTAATAATTTCTCTGAATTTTTTTACATGAGTTAAATTTTTTTTAAAGAAATAAATAGTTGGAAATGTAAATTTTGGAATCTAATTACAGAATGAAGGTTAATTGAAATTTAATAATCCGATTTGACTTAATAATGGTATTTTATTCTAACCTATAAATTGTAAGCTTTAATTCGTGGAATGGTGATTAAAATGATAAATGGTTTTTTTTGTGGAAAAAATGTAAGTTGAAACGTACATTTGAGATGTAAGTTTTAACTAATGTAAATGGTATAACTTGGGTTATAAAAAAATGATAAATGTTATTTACTAAAAAGAAAATAAAGTGTTAGTTAATAACGTACTTTTAACTTAGCATAAGGATTTTAGCTTTAAAATTTGACATTATAGTAACAAAGTTATTTAGTTAAAGGTATGGTTTCTTTAATGTCCAAATAGCTAAATTACAGTAATATAATAGGAATGATATAATGACTATGATAAAAACTGTAAATATATGTACTATTTGATTATATAAACTATTGTAGTTGGAAGTATTACGTAACAATTCAAAACTGCTGCGATTTCTTACGGTAACAATTCAAAACTGCTGCGATTTCTTACTGTAACAATTCTGCAGTGCTGTAGATTCTTATAGTAACAATTCTGCACCGTTGCGAATTCTTACAGTAATAATTCTACATCGCTGCGAATTCTTACAGTAGCATTTCTGTACTGCTACGTTTTCTTAAAAGTGACATTTCCAGTATGCTACAAAATTTTCTAAAGGGTTATAGTTCCGAATGTTATGGTTCTAAAGGTTACACTTATAAAGTGCTATGATCTCTAAATTTTTACGTTTCAAGTGGTTATAATTAAATGAAATTTGAAAGTGTTACAACTTTGGAAAAATGAATAATATTTTAAAGAATAATGATATTAGGTTTATGAGGTTTTGAAATGAGTATGTTTGATATGAAAAATAAACCATGTGAAATTGAATAACCACGGGTTATAATAACGTTTGGTTGTTAAAGAGACCGGGATCGGAAGTTGTCATACTCTCTGCCAACACCGAAAACCACTTGAACAACTGTGTACGCGGTGGAGTTTCCAGAATGAAGCGGGATGGTGGCGATGATCCTAAAGGTATACATACGTGGATCTAACTCCCGTGAGTTAGCATAAGGTTGCTAAAACACGAGCAATTGACGGGCCAAGTGAGGTAGCTCCTCCGATCGGACACACTTCATCGTTAGCCATTCTATTACTTTGTGATTGATTTGGTGCGCACCTTTGATTTGGGAGTATGGATCGAGTTGGGCGGTAGTTGCGGCTATGTGTTACCAACAGTCCGGAAGTGTAATTCATATATCTACCCTGGCATTGCTTAGTTGTGCCGTGTCACCTACCCTAGCATGCCTTCTACGAGTTTGTTTTATGTCGTACCTATGGGGTATCCTTTGGCGGCCACAGTTTATGGGGAGTTACGGTTCTGTATTGACTATTGGCATTATAAAATGTGTTAAGGGGGAAATGGGTAACGCCTTAACGCTATTTTAATAGTTTACTTTATTTTGGACATTATTATATACATAGTAGATAGTTTAACGGATCCTTAGAGGATGGGCGATCCCAAGCATCCTTTAAGTTACTGATGCATTTCTTTTGCGGTTCACTTGAGTTTATTTACATTTTATAAGTGTGTATATCCTAACTCAAGTGTTTTGTATTTTGCTTTACACTTGGGTCAGCCTGAGTTTCACAGCTTTGGATTCATCTTCTTGGAGCTAGAGATCCGCCGGAGATTTAGCTGTCAACCTGATATTTCCATTCTAGTTATTTCCACTCAACTATTGCTTTTGTAGTAGAGAACTTATGTACCTAGACTTTCCATTGTATTTTTTTTCAGACTTGGGTATTATGTATTAGTTTGAGACTATGTATTTAGGAGTTTCATGAACTCCTATGTTTATTTTATTCCGTTGCGAGTTATTCTGATATTTTGTGTCTGTGATTCTGCGATTGATTTTATTTGCCCCAAATTTTATTAACAATCTGTTGTTTTGAATTATTCAAGTCTGATATGTATAGTTTTATTGTCGATTTGAATGGTCCAAAATGACGGGATGTTACAAGTTCTGACTCAAATGTTTTGCCTTTTCAATTCACTCGGGTCAGCCTGAGCATTTCAGGGTTGAAGACCGTATTTCTGGAGGACGAAGATGAAGATTTGTACTATTATTATTTATTATATTTATTCCACTGCATCATGTTGTTCCGCTGCATTTATTTAGTTATCCCTATTATGTAACTCTGATGTTTGCATTGTAAAGAATAATCGAATGTATTTATAAAACAACTTCATGAACTGTTATTTGATTATTATATTTTATCATTCTGCTGCGAGATTCTGTATTTATTTTATTTCTTTCTCTTTTTCTTATTACCCCGTAACAATCTACACTATTGAATGGTTTGAACGGACAATCTGCCCTTTTGAATGGTTTGAGTGGACGTGTGTGTCTGCTTAAAACGTCCAAAAAGGCAGCTCGTTACAGTTGGTATCAGAGCTTCGCTTTAATGATAACCCTTAGCTTTGTGGGGGTCTGACTCATATACAATAGGGTATTAATACCCTAGAATGAGTTGCTGAGTGTATTTATATGAGAGAGCGTATTTGTTAGTGTTATAAAAGGTTTTTGTATTGTGTTAATTTGTTCTGTTTTGTATTTATAAATTCTGGTTGGTGCATAAGACGTTGTGACATCGATAGGGATTTCTAAACATTTAATAGGGCAGACCGAAACAATATTTGTTTTGAAATATAGGTAAATGAAATAATTTTGCCTATTATATATTTTTGTATATAAATAATAATTTTATAATGGTATATTTGGTTGTAATATATTTTTTTGTTAGGTAGTGAAATTTATAAATATTGGTTGAAAATAAGATTTGTTAATAAAATAAACATAAATTGGAAAATTAAGAATTTAAGTTCCGGGATTTTTGAAAATTTCTTTCAAAGGATTTTGGAATATAATAGTAGTATTTAGAAGTATTTTCTGATAAATATTTCAAGATGATTTGAAAGAAATGTTTTAACGAATTTTAAAGGAAATAAGTTTTGTACTCCCCTCTCTATCGCTGGAAAATGATTTCGGTGATGAGTGCACACATCATCGACGTTCATTTTTGGGTTTAAAAGTGGAAAGACCGTTGCAGTAGTTTACTATACATTGTTTTGATAAATAAATATTAAATTTTATTTCCCAATATGATTATATATATATATAAATATGATATGTATATTATTTTAAAATGATTTGAAAATGGAGCCTGGTATTTAGTTATTAAGTTTTTATTAATTAATAGTTTCAATTATTGTAATGAAATGAAATTTTAACCATTTAATAATTGGAACTTCTAAAATGAAAGTACATGCTCGGTTATAAATGAAATATACAAGAAATTTGAAATTTGTAACCTATAAATAAAAAGGATATGAAAGTAAGAAATGGAAATTATTGAACATTTATTTGCTAAAAATGAAATAAGATAAACTTGTGTAGTTTTCAATTGCATTCTTAAAAACATATATAACTTACCGAATTATTAAAAGTTAAAATTTTAATAAGAATATGTAATAGAACATTATACAAGTAAAACATGGAAAATGAAATTGTTCAATGAAATTCTTTTATAAATATGCATTATGATATTATCATTGTTATGAACTTACGCTATAATTTAAATACTACTAATTAAATGTAATAGGAAAGTGAGTATTATAAATAAATGATTATAAACTTAAGTAAGCGTTTGAATTTATTTGAAATTAAAATAAGTAGAAAGGATAAATACTATAAGTAGATAATTATAAACTCAAGTTAATGATGGAAGCCATTTATAGTTAAAATGAACACTATACTAATTTAAATGATTATAACTTCAAGAAATTGTTGAAATGATTTAGAAAATGGATTAATATTCAATGATATTATATAATAAGGGATTAATGTAAATTAAAAAGTAAGAAACTTGAGAATGAATTTATGCACTAATGAATATTAATATCTAATAGAAATCAAGTATATAAATTAATAAATGTAATGAAGTGACCCACTTCTCTTATCATATATTTATATAGAATTTTCTGTTAACAATTTTTTTTTTACAATACACATAAATATACTTTACAATGGATCACTTCTCTTAATTTAATTCCCCCAAGATCCTGAATTTTACTAATATAAATATATCAGTATTTAAATAAATTCTATCATTTACATATATGAAGATATATAAATGGTTCTTTGCTTTTCAGAGTGATTAAACAGCAAAGAAACTCTTTCCCACCTTAATTCTCATATTAGAGATTTGGTGTCACATAGCTTTTTCTATTTATCATATACATATATTTCTTTTTAGAACTCCAGCTTGATTAACTTTAGGATTAAATATTACTGGTTCTCTTATTTTCTTGTTCTACCTCACAAATTAATTGACTCCTGAATTTACAAGCCATACCTTTTAATCCTGGGATTTTTGTGATTTGATACATATTGTTCTATATTAAGTAAAAAGTGTTCAACCTAACTCATGTTTGTTAGGTTAGCTTGTTTTACTCATTTCAATTTCAAACAGCTTTTATATCAGAGGGAATGTCCATATTTTGATTTATTAGTTGCAATAATCATGTGGGTGTTTGTAATGACAAGCTAATTTTTGAGGCTAGCAGAGGAAAACAATACAGTCATTTCAAAATGCTAACTCAAACTATCATGCTAAACGGAGACTAAGGTCATGTGTACAGACAGTAAACTCAAGGCAAAGTGAATAAAAAGAATCAGACAAAATGCAAGACTTCCAGGTGAACTTATGATGAAGATATTTGATATATTCTAATGAAGAGAACAATGTGGTGGTCACTATTCTATTGAATGGTGGAAATGCTCAATACGAACAAGACCATATGCATTTATAATTTATCAAAGGTTTTGATTATGACCCAATACTACCAGATTTGAATTAAGTATCAAAATAGCAGGAATTAGCTAAGCATAGGTGCAGTAGAGTCTACAATTACTAAGCAGGTAAATGAGCTTATTACTCCAAGCAATACATGTTTTCACCGGGGAAATCAAATTCCCAACCAGATTCAGGCTATGCCTTTCAGCCTTGCATGGACCTATATCAATTATAAGTCATGGTTAAGCCTACTGGTTAGCCAGTTTAGATTCAACTCAATCTTTATGAATTCATTGATTTTTTTTTACTCTATTCTTTTCTTCCTATGATGGATTCTGCTCTACCATTTTTTTTAGGTTCATCAAACATTTCTACAGGAGACATGAGCACATATCAAAATTACATAACATGATCTCCAAAATCTTTCTCCACCAGAAACTATGCAGATTTAACTCTTTTAAAATAACAACCCACATGTGCAAGTATGAATAATACTTAAGGATTCCTACAAGTTCACTTCTCAGAAAAACAAATACATATCAATCCAGATAATACTTAAACCATAATGATATTTTTGGCTTGGCCTAATTATTACAACATATCTGCCAAAGACTCCTTAAACATTCTAAATGCAAGAAATCTTCAATTGCCCAAGCACACAAGTTTCCTATGCATCCTTTCTTGCAGCAACATCTAGAGCTGCCTCCATAGAAATGAGACACCCCAGATGTTACAAAGCAACAAATAGGGTCAGAATATAATTCTGGTATGAGTGAAATCAAAATGCAATATTTTGTCATTTTTAAATTGCAGTGCAGGGTATTAAAATACTTGGAGATATTTGAATTTATGATATAACTGGATAAATATTTATATCTAAACTCCTACCACATTCATGCACACAAGCATCCATTCAATCATTCAATCCAGTATACATGTACACCCATTCTTATGGAATTAACTCATTTTAATTTCCATAACTCAACATTAAAACTTGATTTATTAATTTAATTTGGTCATATCTCTTTTGCCATTGAACACCATGTGTGCATTGCAAGGGACTCAATTCTGTTAACCCCTGCACAAAGGCCTATAGGACTTAAACAAGTCATGCACATACCCATCATACTCCTTATGATGAATAGATCAAGGCTTTTCTCCTAGATTAGTTTTATAATCTAGTGACCAGTCTCATTTCTTATTTCAGAAAGATTTTATTAACTCCTTGATTGCTTTTACTTCCTTTCCTTTCTATAAATCAGAGAGAGAGAGTTAATCTTACTCAGGGATTTCAACTGACCCTACATTCATTCATGAAAATCATGTTTTCATTTCATTTTTCTTTCCAGTTGTCTCATTCAAAATTTGTTTTATCACTTGTATACTTCTGTATTCCAGAATGTCATGATCTCTTAACAAATCCAGTAGAATTTCATTAAAAATTCTTATGCTTAATTCTATTGTGAACATTGGGTAAGGTTTTTAGAGAAAAACCCCAAAAATATTTTTAGCCTTAGATCTGAACAAATCAGCACATAAATAATTTATTGCATTGTTCATTTCTAATTTAAAACAAACTAGACATAAGCATGAACCTCCTTTGTTCACACTGCCTGGCTTATCTTTCAATTTTACCCTACTTCATAATAAAATTGTATTTATCTTACCATCATAAATACAAACTGATAGTTTATGATACTGGATCCATCCCAGAGATCATGGCATTACTATTATCAAACAATCAAATGAAGCATATCAAAGCATCAACCAAAAATCTATCAATACACCAACCATGCTGAGCATTCATTAATTTCAGAGAAAGTAAAACAAGTTGATCAAGCACAAAAGAAATAAAATGGCTGCCCTTCACTTGGGTCTTAATGCCTTAGCCTCATGAGATTGATTAATCACTCACCTTTCCCTTCTTTTCCCGAGATTGCCTAAGTTTGCAAACAGTGTATGTTCTTCTTCTTTTTTTTAATATGTTTCTGTTTTTCCTCCAGAGAGAAAAACCTCTGCTTCTTTTCTTGATTTAAATCATTTTCACTAGGATTTTACTGAAGGGAAAAACCCATTTTATCCTCACATCACTCAAGAATTGTGTGTGTGCTGTTATGGCTAAATGTGCCATTTCCCCCCCGGTTTCTATTTCTGGTAAAAGCAGTTATCCACTGCTTTTCCCTGTGTACATGCAATTTGCATGTTTCATTTATTTTCATGTGGCTTGTCTTTCAAAATTTTACTTATGTATAACTAATATAAAACTGGTTTTTAAAGCATTATAATTTATCAAAGAATATATCATCTTTTTCCTTACCTAATTGTTGAAAACAATTTTCTCTTTACAGAATTATTTTTATTTCCTTTATGTTAAACTGTATTATATACATGTATATCCTCTTTATCAATTAACCTCTAGTTAATATTTCAAACCATATGTTTTCTCTGGATATATAAATGTATACATATTCTTAATTACTCTGGTGTTCTTTCTTTACTTATCTTATGTTTATTCTTTCTGGATATATATATACATATATATATATATATAAATACAACATATGGTGACATATGTCCATATATATACACTCAGTTATATATCCTCTTCTCTCTGAAATTCTATTTCTTATTACTGTTTATATTCAAGATACATATATGTATATGTATACATGTGAATATAAGACTCACTCAATTCAACTATTATTACTTTTAACTCATTCTCAGTATTTATTTCCAGACTACATATATATATTTGGTTTTTGAAAGTTTTCTTTTTTTTTAATTATTCTAATCTCAATAATTTGGGTCTTCACATACTCTCCTCCTAAAAGGAATTGTGTCCCACAATTATTCTCTCATACATTTCCATCTAAATGTATACAAAGCTCAATTTCTATTTTAAATGAAATTTCAGGAACTCATTCATTCTTACTCAATCAAATATACATAAATAAATTTTTTTTTAACATACCTCAAGCAGAAAACAGCTTAGGATATTTATCCTTTATCCTCTCTTCAGCCTCCCAAGTGCAATCATTCCCATCCAAACTCCATTGGATTTTAACTAGTTTAATTATTTTATTTCTCAGTTTCTTTTCTTCTCTAGCCACAATGCCCACTGGTTCCTTTTTATAAACCAGATTTTCTTGAATTTCAACATGTGTAGGAGATTCAAGAATGGACTCTTTATCATGCACCCATTTTCTCAATTGGGATACATGAAATACATCATGTATTTTGCTCAATTCTTCTGGTAACTTCAACCTATAAGCTAAAGTCCCTATTCTTTGAACAATTTCATATGGTCCTACATACCTTGGTGACAGTTTCCCTGCTTTTCCAAATCTCAATATTTTCCTCATTGGTGAAACTTTGAGAAACACATAGTCTCCCACCTCAAATTCTACTGGCCTTCTCTTTTTATCTGCATAAGCTTTCTGTCTCTCTTGAGCTACTCTCATTCTTTGCCTCCTTTGAACAATTTCATATGGTCCTACATACCTTGGTGACAGTTTCCCTGCTTTTCCAAATCTCAATATTTTCCTCATTGGTGAAACTTTGAGAAACACATAGTCTCCCACCTTAAATTCTACTGGCCTTCTCTTTTTATCTGCATAAGCTTTCTGTCTCTCTTGAGCTACTCTCATTCTTTGCCTCACTAATTCAATTCTTGCAGAAGTTTCTTTTACATGGTCTGGTCCAAGCAACACTGTAACAACCCGCATATCTATCGATTTTATATTTAAATATTTTATCGTTAGTCGGATGTTAGTCCGAAAAGCTACTTTTTGCATACGGTCAAATTAGGACTCGAGACCACCCCCATTGAGTTCAAAATGACGTTTGCGATCTTTTTGAGTGTAAACTTCGATATGTTTGGAGATAGTGAAATTTTCGTCACTTTTCCCGCTTGAGACTTTGGTTTGGACTGCACTTCCTTAGTTCAGCCCAACCCTCTTCCTCACTTCATTCACCCTTTGTTTTAACATTCAAGCTTCATCAAAAATGGTGGTGGGAAGTGGAAATTAAAACTCCAAACTCCAATTCTATTGCAAATCCGAGATTCAACTCCAAATTCAAGTAGAAGATAGTGGATTCAAGCTTTGGATTGCTTCTCCTTGCTTTCAATCTCCATCTTCATCAAATTCCGTGAAAAAGTGAGAATTTTGATCTCACATCTTGCCTATATCTATCTTGGACTGTTGGGAATGATCCCCTATTGCATTTGCATCAACATTTGCATTTGGTTTGGATTGGATTGGCGAAAAACTGCAATTTTCAGCGTTTTGGTGATTTTTCTGGGCTTAAGTCGTTTCTGGCCATCCCTAGGTCGTCCACGAGTTAACTTCTTAGGTCGTTGCCGACCTATAATCTCCAGGCTAAGTCTTAGGTCATTGCCGACCTATAATCCCCAGGCAAAATGCTAAGTCGTTCGCGAGTTAAACCTTAAGTCTTAGGTCGTTGCCGACCTATAATCCCCAGGCAAAGTTAGGTCGCTCACGAGTTAAGGACTTAGGTCGTTCGCGAGTTAGCACTTAGGTCGTTCTGGCCATTTTTAGCTCGCTCGTCCTTAGGTCGTTAGGTCGTGTTGACCTTAGGTCGTGCACCTTTAGGTCGAAGCATTTTAGGTCGCTTCCCCTGGACCTCGTTAGGTCGTTCACTTTAGGTCGCGCACCCTCCTTAGGTCGCAAGACCTTAGGTCGCGGACCAGTTAGGTCGCAAGACCTTAGGTCGCGAACCTGTTAGGTCGCACCATCCTTAGGTCGCGAACCAGTTAGGTCGCGCACCTTCCTTAGGTCGCGAGTTTTAGGTCGAATACCTCTTTTAGGTCGCTCGCGAGTTAACCCTTAGGTCGCTCGACACTTCAGACAGTTAGGTCGTTCGCCTATCTTAGGTCGCGAACCCTGTTAGGTCGCGCATTTTCTTAGGTCGTGAACACTTAGGTCGCGCCTCACTGTTAGGTCGCGCACTTCGTTAGGTCGCTCGCGAGTTAGTACTTGGTCGTTTTACCTGTTCTTCAGCTAGGTTGCACGGCAGTCTTCCCTTAGGTCGTATGACCTACTTCTCCTTAGGTCGTTGGACCAGCTTGCCTTCACTAAGTCATACCGTGACGGGGCGCTGCCCCGCACCCCGCCGTGGGTGCTGCCCCCTGGACCCCCGCGACCTGACCGGGCAGGTCGAACCCCGTATTACTCTGCGTAGGCAATCTCATCTGAAAAACATTTATCAGAATTTCTACTTTGATGGTTTTGGGATTGACTTCATTGGACTTTACTCACGTCTTCGAACGTGAATTGATTTGTTCTACAATCGTTTTATGACTTGTCACTTTAAAGATATATGAAGGTTTCAATACTAATAGTAAATATCAAAACTCTTTCATCAAAGCGATTTCAACACTATTTTAAATATCAAAAGTTCGTTTTCTCAAACCGATTTTCAACCTACTAGTATATACAAGCCTTTACTTCACTCGAATGAGAAATCGACTTAAACGACTTAGTAAAACGAGTGGTATGAAACGCTTGCGTTCACTTCGTCGGTTAGCTCTTGGACTTGTTCGATTGAACCCTTTTTGTGACAATTTCCTAGTGAAGATTTACAACTTGTTCGTAAATATTTAAGTTAAGCAAGTGGTTATGGGACATGAAGCTAAACTCATATATTTACTAGCTTGGTGTGATTGACACTTCCTTATGATCATGACGATCATTTTTGTGATTTAGACTAGCGATTGAGCGATGTCTCTTTGTCTACGTGGGAGACTATACCCCGATTATGTGATGTTTCGCCATCACATTTCCTACGGTCTTCGGGCCATTCCTGTGTGAAAATTTAATGGATAGCTTCCATGAGATAACTTCTCGTCATGTGTTTACGCGTAGGTGAGTTTTCATGCTCCCATTCATGTGTTAGGCCTCCCCCCTTTTTATGTGTTTCTGGATTTCTGATGATGATTTCTGGAATTTTGTGCTTCACCAATTTTCATGATTTTCATTGATATGATATCAGTTTTTGTGCATTGGTGAATTCATGTGTTATTGACTTGTTATGAATACAAGTTTAGGGTATGATACCCTACCTTATCTTTGAGAAGATTCTTGTGATATTGATTAATCTTTTGCTGATTGTCATTTACATACTTATAGTAGTATGTCGTAATAGTTATTTCATGTTCATGCCATGCCATTTACTTTATACCATATCATCTGATATTTATAGTTAGACTGATCCGTTTATTATTTTCTTATAAATAATACTCGGGTCAGACCGAGATGTTACAGGTGCTTCTGCTTGACTTCTCTTCAGGATATTTCTGACTTTTGGCTAACTACTTAGATTAGTAGTTTTTGGATGTACACCTTTGAGATATAGACTCTATGTTGTGTACTTATTCTTTTGTATAGCACGTGTTGCTATTCTTTTGTATTATCGTGGATCTTTCTGACCACTACTCTGATGTACACTTTCATGTGTTATATATTTATTCATATCTTCTTCCGCCTTTGTGATATGGATGTCTGTGACTGATTTATGTTATGATTATTTCTATGTTTGTTTTCCGAAGATTATATATAGCCACCGTGTGATAGCTTTGTGTTTGTACCGGTATGTCGGATTTCCTCCTTAAAAGATATGCATTCTATTCTATCTGACGTATCGGTGCTCGCACAAAGAAGTTACATGGATGGTCGCTCCTCCACAGCCTTATTCTCCGCGCTAATTGACAGCACTACATCGTAGTGTTCTTGGTTAGCTTGGGTATAGAGGTGGGGCGTCACAAACACCCTTTCACCAGCCTCCATCCAACAATGAGGAGATAAACAAGGCTTCCCATACAAAGCCTCAAATGGAGCCATTCCTATAGTGGACTGGTAGCTATTATTATAAGCAAACTCAGCTAAATAAATATGATCTTCCCAGTTGCCTCCAAAATCAAGTATGCATGCTCTCAACAAATCCTCTAAAACTTTATTAACAATCTCAGTTTGCCCATCAGTTTGTGGATGGTAGGATGTGCTTAAGCTTAATTCTGTCCCCATAGCTTCTTGAAAGCTACTCCAAAACCTTGAAGTAAACAAAGTATCTCTATCACTAATGATAGTCTTGGGGATGCCATGCAATCTTACTATCTCCTTCACAAACAATTGAGCTAGCTTGTGAGCATTTCTGTTTGAACTTATTGGGATGAAGTGTGCTGTTTTTGTGAGTCTATCAACCACTACCCAAATACTATCATTTCCCCTCCTTGTTCTTGGCAAACCATCCACAAAATCCATTGATATACTCTCCCATTTCCAAGTAGGCACTTCCAAAGGTTGCAATAGGCCTGAGGGTCTTTGATAGTCTGCCTTTACTTGTTGGCATGTCAAGCAATTTGCCACATATTTTGCTACTGCTCCTTTCATTCCTGGCCACCAATAATTTCTCTTGAGATCATGGTACATTTTTGTACCACCTGGATGGATAGTATACTTTGTTTTGTGATGCTCATCCATAACTTCTTGTTTTAGTTCCTCTACATTTGGTATGCAGAGTTTCCCCTTTTTCCTTAAGTATCCTTTATCATCTACCTCATAGTTTTCCACTGTCATGCCTTGGGATATCATGTTCTTTTTCTCCTTCAAATTTATATCTTGATTCTGCATTTGTCCTATTTTATCAACCAGTGTTGATTTTAAGGATATGAGGCTTAATTTACCATATTCAATCATCTTACTGTGTGTCTTATCTGATGCACTAGTTTCTTCTTTCACTTCCACCTCACTAAGAATTGTCAAATCCTTGAACTCTGCCATCATTAAGCTTGCCAATTTAGCTTGATGTCTACTTAATGCATCTGCTACTTTATTAGCTTTTCCAGGGGTATACAATATATCAAGATCATAGGCAGATAGAAATTCTACCCACCTATGTTGCCTCATGTTCAAGTCTTTTTGGGAAAACAAATATTTAAGTGACTTGTGATCAGTAAACAATTCAAACTTAGCACCCAATAAATAATGTCTCTATAGTTTCAATGCATACACCACAGCAGCTAGTTCTAAGTCATGTGTAGCATACCTAGTTTCATTTGGCTTGAGTTGCCTTGATGCATAAGCTATGACTCTACCATGTTGCATAAGCACTGCCCCCAGTCCAGATCCACTAGCATCTGTGTAAACTACTAATTCTTCATTGCCCTCTGGCACTTGTAAAACTGGAGCTTCTACCAGTGCCTTCTTTAGTGATATGAAAGCTTGTTCACACTTCTCTGTCCACACATAGGGTTGCTCCTTTTTAGTTAACTTGGTCAATGGGATAGCTATCCTTGCAAAATCTTTTATAAATCTCCTATAATAGCCTGCCATTCCCAAAAATGACCTCACCTCAGTTACTGATTTGGGTCTACTCCAAGATTGCTCTGCCATCACCTTATTTGGGTCTACACTAACCCCTTGTTGTGATACTATGTGCCCCAAAAATTTTACTTCCTTCTGCCAAAATGTACATTTAGAGAATTTGGCTTTTAAATCATGTGCCCTCAGTCTAGACAAAACCAGATGCAAGTGTTTTGCATGTTCTTCTTCTGATTTTGAATACACTAATATGTCATCAATAAAGACAACCACAAATTTATCTAGAAAATCTCTAAATGTTCTATTCATTAAATCTACAAAATATGATGGTGCATTTGTCAATCCAAAAGGCATCACCAAAAATTCATATAATCCATACCTTGTGTTGAAGGCAGTATACTTAATACTCTCTTCTTCCACCTTCATCTGATGAAACCCAGAGGCTAAATCTAGCCTTGAAAAGACCTTTGCTCCATTTAATTGATCGAATAGATCATCAATCCTAGGAAGTGGGTATTTGTTTTTAATGGTGACTTTGTTTAATTCCCTATAATCAATGCACATTCTCAAAGTACCATCTTGCTTCTTCACAAATACAACTGGAGAACCCCAGTTTGAACTACTAGGCCTTATGAAGCCTTTCTGCTCCAGTTCTTCCAACTGATGTTTCAATTCCACAAGTTCTTTAGGACCCATCCTAGTAGGTTTCTTGATGATTGGACTAGCTCCGGGGATTAGTCTTATTTGAAATTCTACTTGTCTATTTTCTGGAACACCTATGACTTCACCAAAGACATCTGGGTATTCATTTATAATTTTTATGTCTTCCAGTGTTAATTCTTTCTCAGTCATGCTATATATTTGGTTAAGGTAATTGATTTTAGCAATTTCACTCATGATTATAATATTCTTACCATTTTCTATTTTCAGAGAAATAGTGAAATTTTCCAAATTCAAAATTGCTTTGAATTTGCTCAACCAATCTACCCCTAAAATAATTGCTATTCCAGGGTATTTCAATACAAACAAATCAGATTTAAACACATTTCCTCCTATGTTTAATTCTACCCCCAGACATTTTAATCCTAGCAAACAAGAGCTACCCAATGGGCTTTGTATAAACAAGGGATTATCAACTAAATAGCATGTGAGAGTCAATTTATTCACTATGTCTTGGGATATTAATGAATGTGTTGCTCCAGTGTCATATATAACTGAGATGGGGTGATCTTTAATTAGAAGTATACCTTCCAATTGTCCAGAACTTCCCACTGCAGTTGCTATTGCTTTGCCCTCAAGTGCTCCTACCTTTGCTCCCCTTTTGAATTCTGGGCAGTTCCTTTTAATATGGCCTTCCTTCCCACAGTTATAGCAGCTGAATGGTGCCTTCTTGGCTGCTTGACACTTATTACTCATGTGTCCTTCTTTGCCACAATTATAACAAGTGACCTTCTTCTTAGCTTCCCCAGTGGTTGTTCCTTCCATTTTCTTATCCATATTCTTTTTGTCATAGGGATGTGTCCTATTTTTCCCTTTCTTTTGATTGTTAGCCCTCATGCTCCTAAATGTTTCCCTTGCATTGTCATGTTGTTCAAAGGAAAGAGCAAGGTATATGACTTGATCAAATGTTTTATCCTTGTATGGTAACATTTCTCTACCCAGACCTACATTTAGTCCTTGGATAAATCTTGAATTCTTTGATTCTTCATCTCCTATAAGCATAGTTCCATACTTGGATAAGCTCTCAAATCTTTGAGTGTATTCAGTCACGCTCATTGGTCCCTGCCTTAGCCTTATAAATTCCTCAAGCAATGTTGCCTTAGCTGTTGCTGGAACGAACCTTGCCTCAAGCATCTCCTTGAATTGATCCCATGTTATCTCATTTTCTGGCCTTCCTGTGATGATCACCTCCCACCAATCTAAAGCTGCTCCTTTAAGTCTCCTTGAAGCTATCTGCCTCTTCCTTTGGTCATTAACTTGCATATCTGCAAATATCCTTTCCAAAGTTCTTAGCCATATCTGCACTCCCCTAACTCCCTCAGTGCCTTCAAAATCCTTGCCTCCTAAATTTGAGAATGTCTTCAACAGTTTGGCTAGTTCCTCATGAGGATTCTCTTCCCTGTGCACTGCTCCCTCTCTAAATGCCCTCACCAAATCTTGCAAATTGACCATTGGTGTTGTATTGGAGGGTCCTGCTCCATGACTTGGTGGTCTTCCTACCATGATTCACTATTCAATTGCATAGCTAGTTAGTCATTTTTCTAATTTAATTATTTTATGCAATTCATTTCTACTGTGGATATTTATTTCCATCATTATTGTATATATACTTTTTTTTTAATATTTTACCCCTTCAAGAAAATTGGATAATATATTTATGCTATGTTTTAACAACATAGCTCTGATACCAACTGAAGTGACCCACTTCTCTTATCATATATTTATATAGAATTTTCTGTTAACAATTTTTTTTTTACAATACACATAAATATACTTTACAATGGATCACTTCTCTTAATTTAATTCCCCCAAGATCCTGAATTTTACTAATATAAATATATCAGTATTTAAATAAATTCTATCATTTACATATATGAAGATATATAAATGGTTCTTTGCTTTTTAGAGTGATTAAACAGCAAAGAAACTCTTTCCCACCTTAATTCTCATATTAGAGATTTGGTGTCACATAGCTTTTTCTATTTATCATATATATATATATATATTTCTTTTTAGAACTCCAGCTTGATTAACTTTAGGATTAAATATTACTGGTTCTCTTATTTTCTTGTTCTACCTCACAAATTAATTGACTCCTGAATTTACAAGCCATACCTTTTAATCCTGGGATTTTTGTGATTTGATACATATTGTTCTATATTAAGTAAAAAGTGTTCAACCTAACTCATGTTTGTTAGGTTAGCTTGTTTTACTCATTTCAATTTCAAACAGCTTTTATATCAGAGGGAATGTCCATATTTTGATTTATTAGTTGCAATAATCATGTGGGTGTTTGTAATGACAAGCTAATTTTTGAGGCTAGCAGAGGAAAACAATACAGTCATTTCAAAATGCTAACTCAAACTATCATGCTAAACGGAGACTAAGGTCATGTGTGCAGACAGTAAACTCAAGGCAAAGTGAATAAAAAGAATCAGACAAAATGCAAGACTTCCAGGTGAACTTATGATGAAGATATTTGATATATTCTAATGAAGAGAACAATGTGGTGGTCACTGTTCTATTGAATGGTGGAAATGCTCAATACGAACAAGACCATATGCATTTATAATTTATCAAAGGTTTTGATTATGACCCAATACTACCAGATTTGAATTAAGTATCAAAATAGCAGGAATTAGCTAAGCATAGGTGCAGTAGAGTCTACAATTACTAAGCAGGTAAATGAGCTTATTACTCCAAGCAATACATGTTTTCACTGGGGAAATCAAATGCCCAACCAGATTCAGACTATGCCTTTCAGCCTTGCATGGACCTATATCAATTATAAGTCATGGTTAAGCCTACTGGTTAGCTAGTTTAGATTCAACTCAATCTTTATGAATTCATTGATTTTTTTTACTCTATTCTTTTCTTCCTATGATGGATTATGCTCTACCATTTTTTTTTAGGTTCATCAAACATTTCTACAGGAGACATGAGCACATATCAAAATTACATGACATGATCTCCAAAATCTTTCTCCACCAGAAACTATGCAGATTTAACTCTTTTAAAATAACAACCCACATGTGCAAGTATGAATAATACTTAAGGATTCCTACAAGTTCACTTCTCAGAAAAACAAATAAATATCAATCCAGATAATACTTAAACCATAATGATATTTTTGGCTTGGCCTAATTATTACAACATATCTGCCAAAGACTCCTTAAACATTCTAAATGCAAGCAATCTTCAATTGCCCAAGCACACAAGTTTCCTATGCATCCTTTCCTGCAGCAACATCTAGAGCTGCCTCCATAGAAATGAGACACCCCAGATGTTACAAAGCAACAAATAGGTTCAGAATATAATTCTGGTATGAGTGAAATCAAAATGCAATATTTTGTCATTTTTAAATTGCAGTGCAGGGTATTAAAATACTTGGAGATATTTGAATTTATGATATAACTGGATAAATATTTATATCTAAACTCCTACCACATTCATGCACACAAGCATCCATTCAATCATTCAATCCAGTATACATGTACACCCATTCTTATGGAATTAACTCATTTTAATTTCCATAACTCAACATTAAAACTTGATTTATTAATTTAATTTGGTCATATCTCTTTTGCCATTGAACACCATGTGAGCATTGCAAGGGACTCAATTCTGTTAACCCCTGCACAAAGGCCTATAGGACTTAAACAAGTCATGCACATACCCATCATACTCCTTATGATGAATAGATCAAGGCTTTTCTCCTAGATTAGTTTTATAATCTAGTGACCAGTCTCATTTCTTATTTCAGAAAGATTTTATTAACTCCTTGATTGCTTTTACTTCCTTTCCTTTCTATAAATCAGAGAGAAAGAGTTAATCTTACTCAGGGATTTCAACTGACCCTACATTCATTCATGAAAATCATGTTTTCATTTCATTTTTCTTTCCAGTTGTCTCATTCAAAATTTGTTTTATCACTTGTATACTTCTGTATTCCAGAATGTCATGATCTCTTAACAAATCCAGTAGAATTTCATTAAAAATTCTTATGCTTAATTCTATTGTGAACATAGGGTAAGGTTTTTAGAGAAAAACCCCAAAAATATTTTTAGCCTTAGATCTGAACAAATCAGCACATAAATAATTTATTGCATTGTTCATTTCTAATTTAAAACAAACTAGACATAAGCATGAACCTCCTTTGTTCACACTGCCTGGCTTATCTTTCAATTTTACCCTACTTCATAATAAAATTGTATTTATCTTACCATCATAAATACAAACTGATAGTTTATGATACTGGATCCATCCCAGAGATCATGGCATTACTATTATCAAACAATCAAATGAAGCATATCAAAGCATCAACCAAAAATCTATCAATACACCAACCATGCTCAGCATTCATTAATTTCAGAGAAAGTAAAACAAGTTGATCAAGCACAAAAGAAATAAAATGGCTGCCCTTAACTTGGGTCTTAATGCCTTAGCCTCATGAGATTGATTAATCACTCACCTTTCCCTTCTTTTCCCGAGATTCCCTAAGTTTGCAAACAGTGTATGTTCTTCTTCTTTTTTTTTAATATGTTTCTGTTTTTCCTCCAGAGAGAAAAACCTCTGCTTCTTTTCTGATTTAAATCATTTTCACTAGGGTTTTACTGAAGGGAAAAACCCATTTTATCCTCACATCACTCAAGAATTGTGTGTGTGCTGTTATGGCTAAATGTGCCATTTCCCCCTGGTTTCTATTTCTGGTAAAAGCAGTTATCCACTGCTTTTCCCTGTGTACATGCAATTTGCATGTTTCATTTGTACATTATTTTCATGTGGCTTGTCTTTCAAAATTTTACTTATGTATAACTAATATAAAACTGGTTTTTAAAGCATTATAATTTATCAAAGAATATATCATCTTTTTCCTTACCTAATTGTTGAAAACAATTTTCTCTTTACAGAATTATTTTTATTTCCTTTATGTTAAACTGTATTATATACATGTATATCCTCTTTATCAATTAACCTCTAGTTAATATTTCAAACCATATGTTTTCTCTGGATATATAAATGTATACATATTCTTAATTACTCTGGTGTTCTTTCTTTACTTATCTTATGTTTATTCTTTCTGGATATATATATACATATATATATAAATACAACATATGGTGACATATGTCCATATATATACACTCAGTTATATATCCTCTTCTCTCTGAAATTCTATTTCTTATTACTGTTTATATTCAAGATACATATATGTATATGTATACATGTGAATATAAGACTCACTCAATTCAACTATTATTACTTTTAACTCATTCTCAGTATTTATTTCCAGACTACATATATATATTTGGTTTTTGAAAGTTTTCTTTTTTTTAATTATTCTAATCTCAATAATTTGGGTCTTCACATGTAAACAGCAATAAAATATGTGTAATACTTGAATAATGAATTCATTGGTTATTATAAGCAATTGAATGGATATAACTTATATAAGAAATGAATGGAAAGTAATGAAAAGAAATTTTCATTATAAATGGAGAAAATGAATTTTGTAAGTAATGAATGTAAATAAATGAAAGAAGTACAGAATGAATGAATGTGAAATTATTCACAAAGAAACCTATATAATACTTTATGAATTGATCAACATATGTGTAAGATTTGTGTAAAAATAACATAAGTAAGAAAATGTGAAACGACCTGATATTTTCAACCATTCGCATCCGCACATGTCAGACTTGAATTGCTCAAAATACCGAATTGTAAATATAAATTTGGCAAAAAAAACTCAGAATATACAGTAAATAAATCAAAGATCACAGACACAGAGTAATATAACGATAATGCTGCGGAAACAAAGAATTGTAGTTCATGAAGCTACTATATATAATAACAGAGTTCAACAAGATACGGTAGAAATCACGAATACAAATATGTCTCAATACAATAGTCAAATACAAGATCTGAATACATCACTGGAATAATTGAATGACTGAAAGCAGAATCAATGGATGGATCCAAGCGAAGCTCCAACTCCAAAGGTGAGTCTCGAATACTGGTACAACTCAGTCTGACTCGAGCGTAAAGCAAAACACAAAACACTCGAGTGAGGACATACATACTTATACAATGTAAACCAACTCAAGTGAACTGCAATAGAAATGCACAAGTAACTTAAAGGATGCTTGGGATCACCCATCCTTTAAGGATCTGTTAACCTATCTACTATGTAGTAATATACGCTATTATAATAATGTCTAAAGTAAAGTAAACTATCAAAATAGCGTTAAGGCATTACCCATATCCCCTTTAACACATTTTATATATTCCCATAGTCTATACAGTACCGTAATCCCACCCATACTGGGTGTCGTTAGAGGGCACTCCATAGGTATTGTACAAAACAAACTCGTAGTAAGGCTCGCTAGGGTAGGTGACATGGCACAACTAGGCAATGCCAAGGTAAATATACCAATTACGCATCCGGGCTGGTGCTAACGCATAGCAGCCACTACCGGCCACCTCGGAACACACTCCCAAATCAAAAATCGAGGATGGCCATCAAATCAATCACAAAGTAATAGAATGGTATACGAAGAAGTGTGTCCGATCAAAGGAGCTATCTCATTGGCCCGTCAATCGCTCCTGTTTTAGCCACCTTATGCCAACTCACGGGAGTCGGGTCCACGTATATACCTCAATAGGATCGCGCCACCATCCTACTTCATTTTGGAATCTCCACCGCATACATGATTGACAAAGTGGTTTTCGGTATTGACAGAGAGTATGCCCATATCCGATCCCGGTCTCTTTGCAAACTAATCGTTATTATAACCCATGGATATTTATTTCAAAATAATTTATACCTCAAAACAAAATATCATATCCATTTCAAAACTAGTTTATACTTCAAAACCAAAATATCATATTCAACTAGTTTATACTTCAAAACCAAATATCATTTGAATAAACCAAAATTTCCAATCACTGAATATTTCTTTCAATTTATTTAAACTTGAAATATTCATTTTTATATCATCTTAAACCAAAACCACTTTATAAAGTCATATTCTTAAATCTTCAATTGAAATCAATATATTCAAAACAATTCTTAATTAAATACTATTTCCAATAAATTCATTTCCAAAAGTCATAGAAATTTCAGCCACAACAGCACTTATAAAGTGTTACGGTAAATATATTAACATTTCAAAAACATTGCCAAATTCAAAATAGCAGCACTTATAAAGTGCTACAGTAGGTATTAGAATTTCAAAACAGTTCAATTTCAGAAACAGCAACACTTATAAAGTGCTGTAAATATATTAATATTTCAAATCATTGTTTAATTTCAGCAACAGTAGCACTTACAAAGTGCTACAGTAGCTATATTAGCATTTCACATATAGATGGTTAAATTTCAGAAACAACAGCACTTATAAAGTGCTGTAATAGGTATTTTATTATTTCAGAACATAGTTAAATTTCAGAAATGGTAGCACTTAGCAATTGCTATCTAAAAACCACAGCATTTTGAAATGCTACCAAAACAAATTCCAGACTTATTATAACATTTCAAAAACATTAAAACTTCAATTTTAGCCATTTTTAACTTATAAAATCATATCTCACGCTTCAGAAAATATGCATTTGGATATCATTTATCTTATGATTCAATAAAATAAAATTTTATAAGTAAAATATCCAAATTAACTATAATTCATTTATTCAGTCAAAATTTACCCTATTTTACTTAACTTTTTAATTTAACCAACAACTTAGCACTTCATTTAAAAATACCCATTCCATAAATAAGATATTCTTTTAACAAGTCAGACTCCAAATTTCCATTTCAAACCAAATTTCAATTATCAAGTCAAGTAATAATTTAAGATACATTTACCATTTTAAAATCATAATTATTTATCTTGCAAGTATATCCACTTCATAAAATAAAATCTATTACAATCCCTAGGTTAGAATTTAAAATTACACATTAAATCCAATTATATTCTTAAGTTATTTATCATCAATAAAGGTCTTTAAATTCAATTTAAAACCACTATATTTTTAAATTTTTAATCAAATCCACTTATACACAGATAAAAATTTTAACTTATAGAAAACCAATATCTTCTTATATTTTAAATCATTAAATCAAATCTTTAAGCTCAAATTTCATACATTTAAAAATTCAAATTACTTAATAATTTTTAGGAAACTATTATTTAAAATATAACCATGGGTCTGTGTAATATTTTCTAACCTAGGTCAAGTGATACGAATATGTATCATTTCAATCTGTAATTTAAAAAGAAAAATCCGGGTTCTATCATTTCAAACCCGTAATCCCAAGTCAAATAAAATGCAATAAAATCACTTGAGCCTATCATTTCAGCTCATAATGATTTTTCCTTATTCTAAAGTCTGTTTGGGTATGTATCATTTCAAGCGATAGTGAAAAGGGAACTTGCAGTGTGAGATATAGAGAAAAATAACAGTAGAGCATATAATATCATATCAGGTGATGTAATAAATATATAAGAAGTATATAACATCATATAATCATAACACAGGCATATATGAACATAGCATATTAATTTCTACAATTCACATGTCATTGTTTCACAATTATATATGTACGAATGTCGAGAGTAAATAACTCACCTTTTTAAAGCTGGAGATAACAAACTAGATACACAACAAACTCCGAAAAGCACGACCAGGAACGACTATATTTTTGAGTGGATGAAGAGCCAAGATTTAAATCTTGTAAACAAACAAATATATAACAAACATAAGTATATGATTCAACACAAAGATTATAAATTAAAACAATGTAAAAGTTATGAATCAAAGTGACATAACCTTTGCTTTAAATCAATCAATGGCTTGGCTACATCACTAATAGGCTCAGCCATCATCCTGGTGTGCTCGGCCATGATGCAAAAGGGTAAGCTAGGCTCGACCATGATGGGTTTAGTGCACGGCTATGGCAAAGGAATATGGAGAGGTGGAAGTTACAAGGGGAGGAAGGCAAAAAGGTCCATCACAAGGCAAAATTTGGGTTCGGCCCTATGATTCTATGGCTCGGCCATGGGCTTGGCTTGGTCAAGTCACATCAAGTCACGGCTAGGGGATGGAGTAGGTCATGGGAAGGCAAGCAGGTGATGGTGTTTGTGTAGTGGCCGAGGCAAAAGGAAGGGGATGGCAAATATATGGGCTTGGCTAGGTTTGTATGCATAGTTTGGTGATGTATTTGCATTATGGTGGTCAAGGCCTTAGTGCAAAGAGTGAAATCAAGATAAAGAAAGTAATTGGGTTTTTAAATTTTAATTAATGTGTAAAATTGACGAGGTTTAGTGTAATGGAAATAAAAGTGTTAATACAAATAAAGATGGAAATTGGAGGATATTAATGTAATGAAAGACAAACAAATATTAACTATGCTATTTGAGTAATAATTGATTGGATATAAAGTCTAAAATCAAATAAAATCAATTTATTAGAATTAAATTTTAATTAATTGGATTAATTGCAGTTGAAATCGAACGTTGTAAATTTTGAAATAATTAGCACTGAAATTGATATGTAAATTTACCTTAAATTATTATACATGTCAAGGTAATCAAAATAGATGAAATTTGTTGATTATTAAATTTGAGTTGAGAAAGTGGTTTAATTAATTTAATATTAATTTATTTAATTAACTTAAAAATAGCCATTTTGGCCACTATCTCGAATTTTGACGAAACCAGTTTCATTGGATCCGTAACAGTGAATTATTGCAGGATTTCAAGTTTCGTAGCGATTGGACATGTCATTGGATCGTACGGACTCGAAACGCCTAGAAATCAATTTAATTGAAATCAATAGAAATCAATTTGTAATAAGCTGATTTTATCATAACTTCTTCATACGATTGAGTTAGGACTTGAAACCTATTCCATTGAGTTTACAATCATCAAAAACATCTATTTTGATATATGGGTTGACCATTTTTGTTCCGGAGGCAGAATGGGCTTTTTAGGTCGTTTATTGTTCCAATTCAAATCGATCTGGTCCATTCTTTTCTATTTCTGTTATGCCTATAAATAGCTCGTTATATACCCTAGCTACTTCTTATTTTCAATTGTATGTACGTACATTTCCTTCTCAACTCCTCATTCTAATGGCAGACAAACAAAACCCTAATTCCCAAATTGCAAATTCAATTTCAAAAATCAATTCCAGAACCAAACTCCTCCAAACCTTATCAAATTATATATCAATTTGAAGCTCTCGACGATCGCCACCCAAATCTATGATTCGTTTTTCGATTCAGAGCATGGTTTGATCAGAAATTTATCATTTATCCACGGTCGTTCATATTGGGTCGATGGATTCGACGATAGATCGTCATCTTCGCGACGATCAGGGAGTACTGGCTTCTGGAGGAGGGTGAGCTATACGCATCTGTACGGTAAATCGGGGTTGGAGTCGCATTGACTGTCCATGATTGGAAAATGAACGGGGCAGCGGCGGGCGTTCGTCTTGGAGCAGCGATGGGCGTGGAGGGCATAGGAAATGGTGGCTAGGAGTGAGGGTGGTGGTAGGCTCAGATTAGGGTTGTGGTCGAGAAGCGTAGCTGGCGCGTGAGGAGAAGGGTACTCGTGTCAGTGTTTAACTCGTTAACTTATTTATTTATTTATTCTTTTCCAAATTTAAACTTTAAAATTCTAACTCGTATAACTTTCACATACGAAGTCCAATTCACACGCGGTTTCTTGCGTTGGGATCGTACCGAAATTCTGGACATTTTTTACATTGGTTTGGATGAATTATGAGATTGTTTGAATTTTGGGCTTAAATTGGATTTAAATTCAAAGGTGAGTGTTTTGACCCACTCACAACTTTTAAAATTTCTTATGTTTGTTAAATTAAATTTGTAGTGTGATTAGAAATTTATTTATGGCTGTTTGGTAATTTAAAATTGCTATTGCAGTTATTTCGAATTAAATTGCCATTTAGTTAAATTTGAATTTAAATTGCCAGTTAATTACCTGTTACTGATAATCTGTTAATTGTTGATATTTATTAATTGAATTGGATGATGATTGTGATGAATGTTTGATTGTTGATATTGAGTGGTGGATGTCTTGTTTGAATTATATAATGTTATCACTCTGCAAGTTCCCTTAATAATTATTATTTTGAAATCACTATGGTTTGGAATGATATATACCGAACGATCTGTTGATTAGGGAAAAATCGTTATGGATTGAAATGATAGACTCGAGCGATTTTATGGATTTTTATATTAAATTCGCGATTGCGGTTTGAAATGATATATAACCGTAAATTTTTAAATTACGGATTGAAATGATAAATATCTGTATCACTTGACCCTAGGGTAGAGTTATATACGGACACCGGATTGGTTAAATTAAATGATTTTAAATCCTTGATTTCGAATCCAGTTAAATGACATTTTGAAATAAAATTTGATTTATATAAATTGAATTATTATTGGAAAATCAAGTTTTAGGTTGAAATGTGAATTGGTTTAAAGGAACTGCTTTAAGAAATTAATTGAAGGTTTAAAGTTGAAATTAAAGTATAAATGAAATTTTATCGGAATTGAGTCATTGAATTGGTTTGAAATATAACTTGAAATGTATTGAAATTGGAATAATTTAAAATTTGATATTTCAAACATGGATTGGAAATAAAATGAATTGAAAGATTTAAAATTGGGTTTTGTTGATTTGGAAATTTAAATGGTTTAGATGTGTTGAAATAATATAAATAGTTTAAATTGATATTAATTCCAAATTCATGTTTTTAATATAATCTGTTTTAAAGATATATATATATATTTTAAAGATTCTAAATTTTAAGATTTTCAAATTATTAAACTATTTTAACCTATATTAACTATATAAAATCAGTTTAACCTATTTTAAACCATTTAATTTATTTTAAAACTAATTAACCCATTTTAACTTACTTTAAATTTAATTAATCTATTTTAAAGCTATTTAATATATTTTAATTATATTTAATCTATTTTAAATCTTTTTAACTATCTTAAATCGATTTAAGAGTATCTTTAATCTATAATTAAACTGTTTTCGAGTATTTTAACTATTTATAACTAATTTAATTATTTATAACTATTTAAACTATTTTCTAAATTCTCAGACTAAGTAAAGTGGAAGTGTTTATATTCAAACTCATTGGTTTAAAGGAAATACGGTTAAATGATGTTGTAGCCTAAATTGGGATTTAAATGTTATAATTAATTGAATATGATGATTTTGAAGCAAGAATTTAACGTAATTGGAAATATGATTTTGAAAGAAATTATGATTTCAGAAATGATATGATTTCAACGGTGAATATGATTTTAAAGTGAATATAATTTCGAAAGTTATATGGTTTTGAGAATATGATATTTTGATATAAATCGTGAATTGACTTTTGAAATGTAAAAGAACCATTCGGTGTAAAATAAGTGTTTGGTTGTTAAAGAGACCGAGATCGGATATTGTCATACTCTCTGCCAATACTGAAAATCACTTTAACAACTGTGTACGTGGTGGAGATTCCAGAAATGAAGTAGGATGGTTTGGCGAACGATTTTTGTATAAGGTATGACGTGACCCTAACTCTCGTGAGTCAGCTTAGATGTGACTAAAATCAGGAGCCACGCCGGGCCAAGTGAGGTCATTCCTCCGATCGGGCACACTTCTTCGATACTATATTCTGACTTTGTGATTGATTTGGTGGCCACCCTTGATTTTGATTTGGGAGTGTGTTCTGAGGTGGGCGGTAGTAGCTGCTATGCGTTACCACCGGTCCGGATCCGCAGTTGGTATATCTACCCTGGCATTTTCTCGTGTGTCGTATTCACATGCCCTAGCGCACCTTCTACGAGTTTGTTTTATACCATACCTATGGGGTGCCCTCTGTGTAAACCTCCCGGAGGAGCGTACGGTACTGTATAAACTATGGGAATATATAAAATGTGTTAAGGATGATATGGGTAATGCCTTAATGCTATTTTAATACTTTTACTTTATTGTAGACATATTATAATAGCGTATTGTACTACATAGTAGATAGTTTAACGGATCCTTAGGAGATGTGAATCTCGAACATCTCTTAAGTTATTGCACTCACGTTAGACACTAGATAGGAGATGTCAAACCCCATAAACATCTCCGACGCCGTTTACACTCATATTTATTTACCATTGATTTCACTTACATAAGATCTTTTAGTTATGACTCAAGTGTTTTGTCTTTTCAATTCGCTCGAGTCAGCCCGAGCATTTCAGGGTTGAAGACCTTATTTCTGGAGGACGAAGACGAAGATTTGTACTATTATTATTTATTATATTTATTCCACTGCATCATGTTGTTCCGCTGCATTTATTTAGTTATCCCTGTTATGTAACTCTGATGTTTGCATTGTAAAGAATAATCAAATGTATTTATAAAATAGCTTCATGAACTGTTATTTGATTATTATATTTTATCATTCTGCTGCGAGATTCTGTATTTGTTTTATTTCTTTCTCGTTTTCTTATTTATCCCATAACAATCTGCCCTTTTGAATGGTTTGAGTGGACAATCTGCCCATTTGAATGGTTTGATTGGACGTGTGTGTCTACTTAAAACGTCTAAAAAGGCAGGTCGTTACAGCGCATCTGCCTAAAAGTGGACATTGTACTTATTTTCTCATATGTATATTTGTTGCAGGTGACAAGTTGGAGGGATCCAACTAGATTCTTCACCAGTGTTTATTTTGTTTTATAGATATTGTTATATATGATGTTATCATGTGATATATGATTTTTGGATGTCGTGATTGATATGAATCACCTTATTTAGTGCTATTGTAGCATTGGGCTAAATTTTGGAATTTTAAAAATATTAAAGTGATGATTTCAAATTAAAAAGGAATTCAAAGAGATTTTGAAAATAGATGTTTTATTAATTTTTGAATTGTTAAAGAAATGAATTTATTTTAAATAAATACAAAGTTATAATTTTTATGTTACAAAAATTATAGCTTTGTGAAATATACTTAAATATGATTTATGGAGTTGTTTAAATTTTAATAATGATTTGTAAATTATTAAAAGAAGAAGTTTATTGAAATGGAATCAAAATAAGATTTTTGAAATATGGAGATAATTATTTTGTAAAATAAGTTAAATTGAGAAGTTTTGATTTATTATAAATTATTTATGTGTAAGATTTATAAAATTGATATTTTATAAATAAAAATAATGGAGTTTTAAAGGAGTTTTATAAGTGTTAAAATGAAGTTATAAATTAATCTTATAAGTGAATAAGATTTACGAATTGATAAATTTATAAAAAGAATGAATTTGTAAATAAAGAGATTTATAAGTAAATTAATTTATAATTGGATTTTGGCATATAAACGAGATATAAATGAGTTTGGTTAATAAAGGAATTTTGTATATGGAAGTTTATAAAATATAAATGGAATTTATAAACATTGTTTTATAATTTCGAAATCAACTTATTTTGATAAGTTAAATATGAAAGATTATTAAAGGAATTATATTCATGATTTTGGATAGTGAATAATCCTTTAAATTAAATAAATGTTTTGGTAAGTGATATTTTATAATAAAGTTTGAATGGATTGAAAATAAGGTAAATTGTGAATTCACTTATTATTAAAATAAGTATATGGAAATGTTTTCCAAATAATGAAATATTGAAATGGTTTTGGAATTATATCATTTTAAAGATAATTTGAAGTGAACATTTGGAAAAGTGATTTATTTAATAAATGATTAATTAAAAGGGCCTAGTGATTGTTTATGGTGCTTAATATTTATTTGTTGCTTTGATAGTTAAATTACCGACTATCAAATTTGGCTATTTTTAGTTTCCGGACTTGATGTGGAAACTATTTTGTCGTACACTTAGTACGTAGCCATCTATGTAGGCTCCAATCTATCGAGCTTCCTTCTTGGCCGAAGGATAGCAAGTTGAAAGTTGGAGACATGATAAGTCTGTAAGACTTAGTTTCTGTGTAACGACCCGATATTTCAACCATTCGCATCCGCACATGTCGAACTTGAATTGCTCAAAATACCACGTTGTAAAAAAAATTTGGCAAATCTCAGAATATACAGTAAATAAATATAATCACAGATCACAGACACAGAGTAAGAAGTGCAGCGGAAGTAAAAGAAATAGTAGCTCATACAGCTACTATGTAAATATATCAGAGTTAAATAAGATACAGCAAAAGAAATAAAATACAACAGAAGTCTCAATATGATAACCAAGTACAAGCTGAATAGAACAACAGAACTGAGATAGATAAAACTAGATAAGCAGATAATCTCCAACGATTCCAATCTCCAGAAAGTGGAATCCAAATCTGTGAATACTCAGGCTGACCCGAGCGTAAATAAAAATACAAACACTCGAGTCAGGACATACATACTTATACAATATAAACCAACTCAAGTGAACTATAATAAAGGTACAAGTAACTTAAAGAATGCTTAGGATCGCCCATTCTTTAAGGATCCGTTAAACTATCTACTATGTAGTAATATTCGCTATTATAATAATGTCTAATATAAAATAAACATACTTTTAAATAGCATTAAGGCTTTACATTTTCCACCTTAACACGTAATAGTCCCAGTAGTCTATCCAGTATTAGCATACTCCCAAAAATGGGGGCTACCCTCGATAGTCCACAGGCTATGGGAGAAATCACAAATCGTAGTAAAGCTCGATATGGTAGGTGACACGGCACAGAAGGCAATGCCAGGGTAGATATACCAATTACGCACACGGACTGATGGAACGCATAGCAGCCACTACCGCTCCACCTCGAACAACACTCCCAAATCAAGGGCGGCCACCAAAAATCACAAAGTAATAGAATGGTATCGAAGAAGTGCGTCCGATAAGAGGTGCTACCTCACTGGTCCAAGATCGCTCCTGTTTTAGCCACCTTATACCAACTCACGGGAGTCGGGTCTACGTATATACCTTAGGATCATCGCCACCATCCTACTTCATTCTGGAAACTCCACCGCATACACAGTTGTTAAAGTGGTTTTTGGTATCGACAGAGAGTATGTCCATATCCGATCCCGGTCTCTTTAACAACCAATCGTTATTATAACCCGTGGTTATAATTTAAAAACAGTTTATACTTCAAAATAGAATATCATTTCAAATCCAAATCTTTATCAAAATAAAGATCAAATTATTTCCAAACCATTTAATATATCAAAATATCATATCTTTCCGAAACTTCATTTCAAATCATTTCAGTATATCAAAATACATATCTTTTCAAAACTTCATTTCAAATCATTTTAATATATCAAAATATCTTATCTTTCCCAAGCTTCATTTCAAATTAATTTAATATATCAAAATATCTTATCTTAAACACCCCTTTAAATTCAAAGATAACATTCATTCATTTTCAATTCAAACCACCCTTTAAATGATTCATATTTCAATTACATTACTTCATTTAAACCCTTTAAAAGTGTAATCATTATTCTTTCAATTCAAGTATTTAGTTTCCATAGTTTCAAAATATTCTGAGTTCGTTTACTAAGTCAAAAACCATAATTATTAAAATTTCAGCCTTTCACAGCATAAAAAAACTGTTATAAGTTATATTTGAAACTTTTAATTCAGCAAAGACAGCATTTAAAACTGCTGTTAAAACTCACTTTTAGTTAAATTTTAGTTCAAAACAGCAAAGACAACATTTCTAAAAATGTTGCGATAGCTCAGATTTCAAAACAAAGGTTTTATATGATTTCAGCAAAGACTGTAGACCACTACAGCATTTCCAGAAAATGCTGTAATAGACCTGAGTTCAATTTAGCCTATAAGTTCAACTACAGCAACTACAGCATTACAGAAATGCTATAATAGCCCTTTCTACGTAGTTTTAGTTCAATTCTGAAACCATAGCATTTCTGAATGCTATTAAAAGTGAATTCCAGAATTTAGTGTATTTTCAGCAAATAAATAACTTCATTTTAAACTCTTTAAACATTTTAAAATTCATAATTTAACATTAAAAATGTTCATTAACATTTCATTAAACATATTGATTTTTATAAAACTAATTTCTTATAAATAAATCCAAATTTCAATAATTCCACTTATTAGTTCAAGTGTATAATTTCCTTTTCTTCACTTTCAACAAATAAACTTAACACTTCAAATTTAAATTACCATTTCACAAATTTAACTAAATTTCCAATTTTATTTAATTAATTTAAACCTTTAATTAAAACCAAATTTACATTTCCCAGTCAAGTTATATTTTAAAATTACAATTTAAGCATTCATTTATTTAACCACTTAAATTCATAGAAAAATCAATAATACTTTAATAAATCACTTAAATTCAAATTTAAATCAAATTATCATATTTATCATTTTCCAAATATAATTAAATTTCCATTTTTATTCATATAACTTAAATATCATTTTTAACCAAAATTCCAAATTCCAAACTTAAGTTATATTTCAAAAATCCAATTTAACCATTCATCAATTACATTTTTAACTCATAGAAAAATCATAATTTCCTTATTTTAAAACATTTCAAAATCTATTTAAATCAAATTTCATAAATTTATATTTTTTTAAAATACTTAAAAATATCCAAAACACTTTATAAAATAACCACGGGCCTGTATATAGTTTCCTAACCTAGGTCAAGTGATACAGATATGTATCATTTCAATCTGCAGTTTAAAAAGAAAAATCTGGGTTCTATCATTTCAAACCCACAATCCCAAGTTAAATAAAATAAATAAAAATCGTTCAGGCCTATCATTTCAGCCCATAACGATTTTTCCCTATTCTAAAGTCCGTTCGGGTATGTATCATTTCAACCCATAGTGAATCTAATCTACAGGGAACTTGCAGTGTGATAAACAGATATAATTGAACAGAATAGCATCATATAACAGTAACAGATAAGATGACAGGTAAATTAACAATTTAACATCATATATAAATGATCACAGGCAGTTATAACATCACATAACAGTTCTACACATTTAAATGGTGTCAATTCACATTTGTATAAGTATAAATGTCTGGTGAGATTTTACTCACCTTTTTAAAGCTGAAGACCACAATTCAAACACAAAGATCAAACTCCGGAAAAACACAAGAGGCACGATAAAGCACGATCCAAACTTGAGTGATAGGAGAGCTATGATTTCAACTTATGTACACAAACAAATACAAAATACATAAGTATATTTAATACAAAAGATTAGATGAAATAAACAATGAAAATGATTGAGATAAGATGGCATAACCTTGCTCTATCTTATGCAAGTGGTGAGGGAGGTGGTGATGGGGTTAGCACTAGGAGGTAGAGGCCGAGCCTATTCATGAAAGAACAAAGAAAGAAAAAAAAAATAATAAAAAAAGAGGAAGAAGAAGCCATGGATATTTAGATCTATAAAAATTTTTCTCTTAGGAAATAAAATGAGAATGAGATGTGAGATGAGAATATTTGTACGTGATTTGTAAGAGTAATAGGCGGCTAGGGTTATGGAAAAAAAACGTCTACGAGAATAAATGGTAAGAAAATAATAAAGGGGATTTAATTCCTATTTAATAAATGAAACGTATGCAAAGATCTTTAAATCAGAAGAGTCAAACGAGGAAGGAAATGTTGGGAAATATTTTGCGCGAAATTTGATCGGAGTAAAACATGGCTAAGCAAATGGTAAACGGCTAAATCAATAAAGAGGCAAGGCAATTTAAGGTAGGAGTTTTAATGGTTAGGGAAATAAAAGGCAACAAATAACTTGATGTATTTATTATTATTTTTCCTTTGTTTGCATGCAACGAAAAGAGAAGTTTGAGGAACAATACGTACATGAATTATGAGAAGAATTCATGGTTAATGAATATGGGAAGTAATTGGCTATGCAAATGGAAAGGCAAGGGAAAAGGAAAAGGCAACAAATAAACAAACAAGTAACCTATATCTCTTGCAATTTCTAAGCTATTATTAAAAAGAAAACCCATCAAAAATCAAATGAATATATTCAAAGTTTATACAAATAAAAATAAAAAAATAAAAGTTAGGGAAATAAACATAGGAAAATAAATAAATAAATAAAATATAGAAATCAATTAAATCCAAACCCAAATCAATATATCATTTATTCCTAAATGCAAATGAAAAGACAGTGTTTAAACAATGAAATGTATGCCTCTTAAATTTCTCCAAGCCATATATTTGCATACATTTCTTTCTAGAAATGAAATGTGAAGTAAATGTGTACGTGAATTATGAAGTTGTGTGGATGGCAAGAAAAGATTTGAACGACTAAAGAGGAGTAAATGAGGAAACGGTAAAAGAAACGACTTTACGTTTCAAAAGCTTTTAAAACCTTTCAAATTTCCTTAATTTATTCATATAAGTTTACCTTACTGAAAATAATAATAATTTGAGTTACAAAATCGAAAATATAACAAAATATAAAATATATATAAATATTTATTAATTATATAAGGTTAAAATAAGAAAGTAGCGCAAAATTCCAAACCTAGTCTACAAAAATGGAAAATAAACAGAATGAACTTTGGAAAATTTATATGGACTTTTAAAAATATTTATAACAAAGATAACAACATAAAAGTAAAAATGCATTCACAAATAAATATATAAATTGTAACAACCCGCAGATTTAACCGGTTTTAATAACATTATTAATTGGAATTTTGTGGGTTTTTTTTTAACGATAAAATTTTGAAATATAAATTTGATATTTGGAATGCGTCTAGTTAAACATAGCAACTGATAAATTTTCATCCGGGAATATGAAAGTTTATTTCGCGTGTAAATTTACTTCAACTTAATCAGTTAAAAAGCGATGAAAATAAAATATTTTTGGAACCTAAATATTTTTACATAGAAAAATTCTAAACCATCTTCTGAGCAAACGTAATTTTTCATTTTTCAAAATTCGGACATCTTTAGCTCCATCGATCTTATTTTCCTGCGTTTTTGTTGCATTTTCCGCTAGTAGAAAAATTCGAAATTTTATAATCAAATCCTATCACTAATATCCATATGCAGTTTAGAGCGTCCCGCCGTGCTGATCTCTGCAGTGTATTCAATGTTATGTTTCGAGTTCGTTACGCAGCGGAATCAGCGAAAATGATTTCGTTTGGTTACCGGTTTTAAACCTTTAGTTTTCCTTACTCGTATATTCTACCGTTCAAAATCGAACAGACATCAACTTTTATTGTGTCTTGAATTCAAGCAAACATTTATTGTCTCCGGTTTCAAAAAAAAATTTACATGCAAAAAAATCAGAGAGGTCTTCTTTTGCTTTTATTTCTTGCATTCATTCACAAGCTTCTGCTACAAACTTCCTCTTCCCCTCTTTTGATCCTATTCGTCTGAAAGGAAAATAATATATATTTTGCAAAACCAAAGTTTTCATATTGCAATCCTTTGTTTTGTTTTGGAGAAGCTTGCTCCCCTTCCTCATCCTGTGTGTATCCCCTTCCTCCAATATTGACCGTGTGCATCACTGTCCTCACCATGCAGCCAATTCTCACCACGCCTCAACCATCCCACTTCCCACATCAGCGCCTCTCTTCCCTAAGCCGAGCCTTCACCGCCACCTTGCCTCCCTCCAGTTCGCCTTACAACCACTATCCCACCATGTCATTAGCACCGAAGCCCTCCCCTCCTCGCATTCATTTCTTCTTCACCATGCATGCGTCTTCTCACCCATACCCGCTCCTCCTTTGCACCTACCCTCCGCCTCGATAACCACCGCCGAGATTGTGATGACCGCCCATGACTCCTGCACTGAACAAGGAAATAGTGCACTGTAAAGTGTGCCAGGCAGCCATAGATGATCGTCAGAGGTAAGTTAAAATAGCAGAATCTATCGTATTACTCACAGCACATAGACAAAATACAACAGAGAAATATATACATAGTGAAGCTACACAGAACAGAATCGCATCAAATAAGCCTCATAGAAGTTTGATACAAAAATCTGAATAGTTAATACATCCAGCCTCACTACATATCACTCATAGAATATACAAGCAGCAGAACATCCAGTACATATAATAAGAGAATAATATGCAAGCCTCTAGCTCGTCTTCGTCATCAGCATCGTTGGAAACTAAGAACATCACCTGTCACCTACTACCTAGTCTGCCCATCCCAAAATGGATGAACAGCCCAAGGTAATAAGAGTTCAACATAAAACCTTGAGTCAGACAACAGTCTTAATGAGCGGTAAATTAACTAACAACATACCAAAAGAGCATAAAGGTAAAAGGAATAGGAATCCAACCCTCCCACTCCACCTCTTTCTACAGTGATAGCCCCCAGACACACTAAGCAGAAGTAAACATGGTAAAGCAAACATTTAAAGTAAAGCAATTATCACTCGAGTCAAGGTCAATGTTTTCCAAGTAGAAACCCCCAAGGCCTAAACCAAGATCAGATAAGCACCCAGAAAATATTGCTCTTGAGACCGAATGACGATACAACCAAACATCCATGACTCTGGCTATCACTGTTATCATTTCTTCGATACCACCGTTAATTGAATGACCGGCACATTCTTTCAGTCGTCCGTCAAGGGCTAATGGTAACCCCGGTTCTAGACAGAACTCTGCACGTCGTCGCAGCCCGCGCCTAGGACTATCGAATCTGCCCAGATTACTCGACTTCCAACTGTAGTCTTTTGGGACTATCGAATTTGCCCAGCGTACTCTTGCTTTGAGTCTGCTAGAACCTTCAACAACGATGAAATCTCAGCCTTCTAGTCATCCTCCTCGACGACTACTCTCATACTAGCTCAAGCCCCTCTCGAGCCAACCATTATCCTCAAACTCGAACCATTTCACCGAGTTATCAACATGCTTGGAATGATCCCGTCTGGATTAAACCAAGGCTATCTCACATCATGCATCGCTTCATCTCATCATCAAATCTATCCACATGAGCTTCATCATCCGCCACATATGCCACGAGCAGCTTTTCCAATTCAAGAGCCTTTCCCTTAGCTTTTGAATCATCTTCGACCATCTTGTCTAAATCCAACAACTAATCAACTAATTTATAACAATCAATCAAATCAATTATTAATCCAAGTAATCAAGCATTCAAACATGATCAAATAAACAATTATAAAAATAATGGCAATCTTGTAAATAAAGAGTCCAAATCTAACAAGCATGAATCATGAGCAATATCTCTACAACTTGATGAATGAACTTGCATAGGTTAACATGTAGTAAAATGGATGTCAGATCATCATGAAAAATAGATCTATACTTAGGTTTACGAAAATGCATGAAATCGCTATTTTTAACACATAATCAAGCCACCGATCCAATATACTCTTTTGGGTCCGTGTGAGAGATAATCACCACTCACCGAATCACCTAAACACCTCAAAAGCAACACACTTCAGATCTGGACAGCGGAGGATCTAACTTGATCCGTCAAAATTCCACTTTAAACGACGAAATCCCTCTTCGATGGATGGAAATCTTCAATCAAATCTCTTGGATCTTTGATTTGGATGGAAGGAATCACAAGATTAAAGTGGAGAAAAGAAGTGAAGAAGTGCAGCACTCGAGCTCTCAAAATGGCAGGGCTTCGCCGATTCAAAAATCCCGCTCCCAAAAAGTGAGGCAAGGACATGCATTTATAGGCTGGAATCCTTAAGTCGTCCGCCCCTTAGGTCGTCCACGACCTAAAAATTGCCGACCTAACAGTTGCCGACCTAAAAAAAACCACGACCTAACGACTTAATGACTTAACAACAGTCGCGACCTAACACACAACCGCGTTCCTACTTAAGTCGTTTAGACGACTTAACAACTTACGACTCAACGACTCAACGACCTTGCGACTTAACGACTCAGGCCTACGCGCGACCTAAAACATGTGCAACTTAACACCTACGCGACCTAACGGCTCACGACTTAACACCTTTAGGTCGTCTAACGGCCTAACTACACGCAGGGTCACAACGACCTAAACTAAACGACCTAAGCTATCTACCTTAAGTCGCTCAACCGACCTATCTCCTTAAGTCGTTAGCTCGCCCAGTATCCTAGGTCGCTACTCCTATGCCGCTAACCCTTAAGTCGCTGACTGTCTTAAGTCGCCAACTCCTTAAGTCGCTCAGCCGACTTATCTACCTTAGGTCACTCCAACCTCTTAGGTTGTTCACCCGACTTAACTACCACCCGACCCTACTTCCGGACAACCTAACTTCTACACAACTCAACCCTGGACGATTCAAGCTCTGGTCGACTTAAACTCTGAACGATCTAACTCTGGACATTCTAACAACACTCACGACCTAATGACAACAGTTTTACGATCTTTTGATTCGTAAAAATACGGGTCGTTACATTCTCTCCCCCTTAGGAATTTCCCCCCCGAAATTCCAAACAAACAAGAGCAATCAAAAACTATTCTGCATGCCTACCATCCATAGAAATCAACAAACCATGCGTCCAATTACTAGCCTAACATGCAGAATTCTAAAACTAGAACAAGTTACAATGTCGTGAGATGACACGACACCTTATGGCCATACCTCAAAGAGTTCAGGATGAGCTGCCTTCATCCTCTCTTCCTCCTCCCATGTACAGTCGTTAACATCATCACTCCATTGTATCTTGAGCAACCTAACTACCTTCCTCCTAAGCTGTTTCGTGTCAGCTTCCACAACACGAAGCGGCTTATGAGGTCTCTTATCAACTGGATAAATCTCGAAATCTTCACAGCTATCAGCAGAAACCACAATATTCGAGTCGTGCACATACTTCCATAGATACGATACATGAAAAACATTGTGCACACCCGTCATCTTTTCTGGTAACTCCAATTTGTAGACGAGCTTTCCAATTCGCTCGATGATCGGGAATGGTCCAACAAATCTCGGAGTCAATTTTCCTTTCCTCCTGAATCGAATAACATTCTTAAGTGGAGAAATCTTCACAAAAACCATATCACCTACATTGAATTCCAAATCTTTAAGACGCTTATCGGCATAACTTTTCTGTCGGTCTTAGGCTGCCTTCAATCGTTGCCGAATGATCTCTATGCAATCCGAAGTCCGTCGAATCATTTCTGGCCCAAGTATCAGCTTTTCTCCTATTTCTAACCAACATGTCGGAGAGTTACATGGTCTTCCATACAATGCTTCATACGGTGTCATACCAATGCTTGACTGGTAACTGTTATTATACGAAAATTCCACCAAATGAAGATGATCTTCCCATGATCCTCCGAAATCTAAAACGCATGCTCTGAGGAGATCTTCCAAAACTCTGTTGACTCTCTCGATCTGACCATCTGTTTGGGGGTGATAAGCTGTACTCAAACATAGTTCAGTTCCCAAAACTTCCTGAAAGCTGTTCCAAAATCCACTAGTGAACAATGGGTCTCGATCACTCACTATACTCTTCGGAATACCATGGAACCGAACTATCCACTTAACATACAGCTCAGCCAACTTTGATGCAGTCCTGGTTGATCGAACATGAATGAATCTTGCACTCTTAGTCAAACGATCTACGATGACCCAAATCCCTTCATTTCCCGTTCTTGTTCTAGGTAGCCCATCAATAAAATCCATCGATATTTGCTCCCACTTCCATGTAGGAACTTCTAATGGCTGAAGCAATCCACTGGGCTTCTTTTGCTCAGCTTTTACCAACTGGCAGTTCATGCACTTGGAAATAAAATTTCCAACATCCTTCTTCATACCTTCCCAGTAATAGGTTCTCTTCATATCCCGATACATCTTATTTCCACCTGGATGAATTGTCAGCTTCGAGTGATGACTTTCCTTCAGAACTTCATTTCTCAATTCATCTATATCGGGAACAACTAGTCGTCCTTACTTCCGAAGCCAACCCTCTAGATCGACCTCGAATCCTTTATCCTTTTCTGGGTCCAATCCAGATTCCAAATCACGGATAATCTTGACAAGCTTATCATCTCGCTTTTGGCTCTCGCCAATTCTTTCCACAAGATTCAGTCTTATCGATAAGTTTGCCAACATCTCAGGTTCCAATTCACATCTGGGCCTGAAGTCAAATCCAGCTAAATACTTGAGACTCTTCCATTCTGAAAACATGGCTCCCAATCCTGCATGTCTTCGACTTAACGCATCTGCCACTGCGTTACCCTTTCCCGGAGTATAGCTATACCAAAATCATATGATGCCAAAAACTCAAGCCAACGTTGCTGCCGAAGATTCAAATCCTTTTGGGAGTAAAGATACTTCAACGACTTATGATCTATAAACAACTCGAATCGATCTCCCAATAGGTAATGTCTCCACATCTTCAGAGCAAATACAATCACTGCCAACTCCAAATCATGAGTCGGATAATTCCTTTCATGCGGCTTCAGTTATCGACTTGCATATGCAACAACTTTACCTTTCTACATCAGCACTGCTCCAAGTCCAGTACCACATGCATTGGTATAAACCACCATCTCATCATTTCCACTTGGAATAGTCAAAACAGGAGCACTTGTCAACCGCTCTTTCAGGATTCTGAAAGCTTGCTCACACTTAGCATCCCATCTGAATACTTGGTTCTTTTTCGTCAATCCTGTTAATGGTGCAGCCACCTTGGAAAAGTCTTTGATAAATCAACGATAGTATCCTGCTAATCCAAGAAAACTTCTCACATCAGATGCATTCTTAGGTCTACCCCAATCCTGGATTGCTGCTATCTTGGCAGGATCAACCGCTATTCCGCTTCCAGAGATAATATGGCCTAAGAACTTCACTTCGCTCTTCCAGAAGTGACACTTCGAAAACTTAGCCTTCACCTGATGTTTCCGTAAGATTTCCAAAACAATACGCAAGTACGTCTTGTGTTCTTCTTCAGTTCTGGAATAAATCAAAATATCATCCACGAACACTAGTACGAACTTGTTCAACTGATCTCTGAACACTCTATTCATAAGATCCACAAAATATGCTGGCGCATTGGTCAATCCAAACGGCATTACCAGCCACTCGAAGAAACCAGATGTTGTCCTGAAAGCAGTCTTCTGCACACTATCCTTTGCCACTCTTAACTGGTGAAATCCCGTTGCCAAATCCATCTGAGAAAACACCTTGGCTTCGTGAAGCTGATCAAACAAGTCATCTATTCTCGGCAATGGATACTTGTTCTTCTTAGTCACTTTATTCAGCTCACGATAATCCACACACAACCTCAACGATCCATCCGCTTTGGTTGCAAACACAACTGGTGCACCCCATTCGGACACACTACGCCGAATTAATCCTTTCTGCAAAAGATCATCAACCTGCACCTTCAACTCCTGCTGTTCCCTAGGCGCCATCCGCCTAAGAGGCATCACAACAGGTCTGGCTCCTTCAACTAGATCGATATGAAACTCGATCTCTCTATGCGGCGGTAACCCTTTGACCACATCAAAGACATCCTCAAATCCATTAGCGATTAGCACCGATGACAGTCCATCCCGTGGAACAATCAGCGAATACATGAAGCTCATGAAGATGCCTACCTCATGCTTACATCGTATCACAACCTTTCGCCCTTCCAAATTCTCGACTGTCACCTCCAACCTTTCACAATCAACCTTTGCCGCATACTTCCTAAGCCAGTCCATACCCAAGATAATTCCAAACCCCTCAAAGTTCAGAACAAAACAATCACAAACAAAAGAGCAATCATGACTCGATACAATCAGACCACGGCATTGCATACACAGACAAGACGAACCCCCAACTGGATTAGTCACAATCAATGGTCTATCAACAATATCCGGTTTTAAACCCAACCGGCATACAAGTTCATTACAAACAAAAGAATTCGACGCCCCAGTATCGAATAACACTCTAACTGGAACACCACATATGGAAAGAGTACCTTGAACCACCACACTCTTTCCTTTCTCTTCAGCGGTAGGAGCTTTTGAATATGATGGAACAACCCCCAAAGCATAAGCTTGCACAATCTGCTTGTCCTTCCACGGTTCAGGACAATTCTTCTTAATATGCCCCGGCTTTTCACAGTTGTGGCACTTCACCGACACCTTTAGATTCTTGCAATCTCTGGAGAAATGGCCCTTCTGCTGACAATTGTAGCAGGTCACTTCGCCCTTCGGCTTCTTCTGGCCATCCTTACCCTTTTGATGCTGATGCTTCCTCTTCTTGTTTTCACCCTGCTGTGGTTTAGACTCTTCCTTGGCCACAGCAACAACAGATCCTTCTTTAGGAAACAGATTTTCGTGCCAGAGAGCTTTCTCCACAAGCTTCTCAAATGGATCGTCCAGATGATCCACCAACTGCCTCCCAAGATAAATGTCCAAGCCTATCACAAACTTCTCGCTCTTCTGATAAGGAGATTCAATATACGACCGGGCATACTTGGACAAAGCTTCAAACTCAGAAACATACTCAAGAACTGGTCTTCCATCTTGCTCGAGCTCTACAAACTTCTTAAACAAAACATATTTCTGAGCTGTAGAAATGAACTTAGCTTCAAATCTGGCTTGGAATTGCTCCCAAGTAATTTCTTCCTCCGGAGTATCAATGGCGATAGAGTTACACCAGTCAGAAGCTCTCCCTTGAAGCTGTCTTGATGCAAGCTTCCTTCTAGTTGCATCCTCGATTCCCAAGTCACCAAAGATTCTCCTACAAGCATCTATCCATCTCTGGACTTCAATGGTTGACTTTGTTCCCAAGAAAACCTTTCCTCCAAGAGCAGTATAGTCTTTACACAGCTTAGCAAAATCCACCGGTCTTGGAGCTTGAACTTGAATTCCAACGTCAACTACTGGCCCCGGAGCTGGCATCCTCCTCATGATCGAAGTCATCATAGCCTCGAACATAGCAGCATAATCAGCAGCCCCCTCAGCAGCACGGCCTTCCCTAGCAGCTGGTCTCCCTCTTCGACTCATTCTTAATATCTATAAAAAGGAATGATTAATACACCTTGAGAACAACTGCATAAGGGTTTCAAATCCTTCTTATCTACTATATTATATATAGTAATCATCCATCAAAATACAATTACGTCTCTCATAAGTAGTTACGTCAGCGAGCGTTGGGTAAAATCGATTAACCAAGGCTCTGATACCAAATGTGACGACCGCCCATGACTCCTGCACTGAACAAGGAAATAGTGCGCTATAAAGTGTGCCAGGCAGCCATGGATGATCGTCAGAGGTAAGTTAAAATAGCAGAATCTATCGTATTACTCATAGCGCATGGATAAAATACAATAGAGAAATATATACATAGTGAAGCTACACAGAACAGAATCGCATCAAATAAGCCTCATAGTAGTTTGATACAAAAATCTGAATAGTCAATACATCCAGCCTCACTACATATCACTCAGAGAATATACAAGCATCGGAACATCCAGTACATATAATAAGAGAATAATATGCAAGCCTCCAGCTCGTCTTTGTCATCAACATTGTTGGAAACTAAGAACAGCACTTGTCACCTGCTACCTAGTCTACCCATCACAAAATGGATGAACAACCCAAGGTAATAAGAGTTCAACATAAAACCTTGAGTCAGACACAGTCTTAGTGAGCGGTAAATTAACTAACAACATACCAATAGAGCATAAAGGTAAAAGGAATAGGAATCCAACCCTCCCACTCCACCTCTTTCTACAGTGATAGCCCCCAGACACACTAAGCAGAAGTAAACACGGTAAAGCAAATATTTAAAGTAAAGAAATTATCACTCGAGTCAAGGTCAATGTTTTCTAAGTACAAACCCCCAAGGCCTAAACCAAGATCAGATAAGCACCCAGAAAATATTGCTCTTGAGACCGAATGACGATACAACCAAACATCCATGACTCTGGCTATCACTATTATCATTGCTTCGATACCACCGTTAATTGAATGACCGGCACATTCTTTCAGCCGTCCATCGAGGGCTAATGGTAACCCCGGTTCTAGACAGAACTCCGCACGTCGTCGCAGCCCGTGCCTAGGACTATCGAATCTGCCCAGAGTACTCGACTTCCAACCGTAGTCTTTTGGGACAATCGAATCTGCCCAGCGTACTCTTGCTTTGAGTCTGATAGAACCTTCCACAACGATGAAATCTCAGCCTTCTAGTCATCCTCCTCGACGACTACTCTCATACTAGCTCAAGCCCCTCTCGAGCCAACCATTATCCTCAAACTCGAACCATTTCACCGAGTTATCAACATGCTTGGAATGATCCCGTCTAGATTAAACCAAGGCTATCTCACATCATGCCTCGCTTCATCTCATCATCAAATCTATCCATATGAGCTTCATCATCTGCCACATATGTCACGAGCAGCTTTTCCAATTCAAGAGCCTTTCCCTTAGCTTTTGAATCATCTTCGACCATCTTGTCTAAATCCAACAACTAATCAACTAATTTATAACAATCAATAAAATCAATTATTAATCCAAGTAATCAAGCATTCAAACATGATCTAATAAACAATTATAAAAATAATGGCAATCTTGTAAATAAAGAGTCCAAATCTAACAAGCATGAATCATGAGCAATATCTCTACAACTTGATGAATGAACTTGCATAGGTTAACATGTAGTAAAATGGATGTCAGATCATCATGAACAATAGATCGATACTTAGGTTTACGAAAATGCATGAAATCACTATTTTTAACACATAATCAAGCCACCGATCCAATATACTCCTTTGGGTCCGTGTGAGAGATAATCACCACTCACCGAATTACCTAAACACCTCAAAAGCAACACACTTCAGATCTGGACAGCGAAGGATCTAACTTGATCCGTCAAAATTCCACTTTAAACGATGAAATCCCTCTTCGATAGATGGAGATCTTCAATCAAATCTCTTGGATCTTCGATTTGGATGGAAGGAATCACAAGATTAAAGTGGAGAAAAGAAGTGAAGAAGTGCAGCGCTCGAGCTCTCAAAATGGCAGGGCTTTGCCGATTCAAAAATCCAGCTCCCAAAAAGTGAGGCAAGGACGTGCATTTATAGGCTGGAATCCTTAAGTCGTCCGCCCCTTAGGTCGTCCACAACCTAAAAATTGCCGACCTAACAGTTGCCGACCTAAAAAAACCCCGACCTAACGACTTAACAACAGTCGCGACCTAACACACAGCCGCGTTCCTACTTAAGTCGTTTAGACGACTTAACAACTTACGACTCAACGACTCAACGACCTTGCGACTTAACGACTCGGGCCTACGCGCGACCTAAAACATGTGCAGCTTAACACCTACGCGACCTAACGGCTCACGACTTAACACCTTTAGGTCGTCTAACGACCTAACTACACGCAGGGTCACAATGACCTAAACTAAACGACCTAAGCTATCTACCTTAAGTCGCTCAACCGACCTATCTCCTTAAGTCGTTAGCTCGCCCAGTATCCTAGGTCGCTACTCCTATGCCGCTAACCCTTAAGTTGCCGACTCTCTTAAGTCGCCAACTCCTTAAGTCACTCAGCCGACTTATCTACCTTAGGTCACTCCAACCTCTTAGGTCGTTCACCCGACCTAACTTCCACCCGACCCAACTTCCGGACGACCTAACTCTACAAAACTCAACCCTGGACGATTCAAGCTCTGGTCGACTTAAACTCTGAACGATCTAACTCTGGACGTTCTAACAACACTCACGACCTAATGACAACAGTTTTACGATCTTTCGATCTGTAAAAATATGGGTCGTTACAGAGATCCCGCCCACTCCACAACCTCCGCGAGCACGACCTGCCTTGCCGCATCTCCAACTTAACCGCCGCCTCTTCTCTTCTTTCCCCTTCCACCACCGCGCAAACAAGGCCCATCTCACGCAGCAAGCCACGGCCGAACTTCCCACCCTTGATGACAGCACATCATCCTCCACTCTATGGAAGGCTCGAGCCTCCGCCCTAGCGAGCCTTCGCCGATCTTTGTTCCCAAGCCGAGCCGCCTGAGCATCCAACATCCACCACATCCCAATGTTCAGTCCAGCCGAGCTAGCGGCCTTCCTCTTACTCGCGAGCTCCGACCATCTTCTTTGCTATGGCGTGCGTCTTTTGCTTTGAGTCTTGCTCTGTTCGTCAAATTCGTGCCCATCTTGCTTTGCTTCGGAAATTCGTGCTTGGATCCGTAGCTCATTTCTTTGTCAAATCTATCTAGCCTCGAAAGGTGAGAAATCACTCACGATTAATGTTCTTTTATTTATTAAATTTGATTTCAATTGAAACGACAATTGAAATATGCTGATGTTAGTTATTTACACTGTTATATATGTTATTACCTGTATCAGTTCACCTGTGACATCTAACACCATTATCTGTTAATTATTTATGCAATGATAATACAGTTTGGCTGATAATTGATTGATTGTTGATGGTTAATTAGACGTTAAATAGTATGAAATTGAATTTGATATAAGATAGTTAACAATTAAAATGGATTTATATGTTGAATTTAAGTAAGTTAAATATGACCCCTTTAAATGTTGAATTAATTGACACGTAGAAATTTGGTTAAGCACACCTTGAACCTTTGAATGTATGTTGTAAAATTTATGTAGTATGAAATTTAATAATTGATATCAAATGAAGAACCATATTAGTATTTGTTATCCCGCCTTTTGGCAAGGCCGTGACACCAAAAAGTTGACTGGAAAACTAAAGACAGTTCGTCGTAAAAGTTTGTTATACACTGTTTCACCATGGATATCAATGATTTTTGTCGAAGTCCGGATCGGGCTACAATTGATAAGACACATCAAGCAAAGTCATGAGAACAGCGTTCCAAATTTCGAGTCAATCGGGGTTCGTATGAATGAGATATGATAAATGCAAGTTAGGGAAGATGCGATGTTCGAATCCATGAAGTTCGTATCCATCGCCTCAGCATGTTCAAATCCACCACGTCAAATTCATATGATCTAGTTCAAATCGATGAGGTCTTAGTCATTCGAAACCATCGAGTTCTCCCTGCTTCGAATCCATCCAAATAGGCTACGTTCGAATCCAACACTTCGAAACCCTCAGGTTTTCCTCCACTTCGAATCCATGCAACCAATACCCTTCGACTCCATCCCATAAGTTACTTTGAACCCACTCCGTCAAGATAACTTTGTATCCACCAGTCGAATCGATTCGTAGGGCGCCTATTCGATCGATTCGAAGGAGCATTCCTTCAAACCCATCACTTCGAATCCACTAAGTCGAAGCGCCTGAAACGAGGGGTTTGACCCAGACAACTCGGAGCACAAGTCGGATCGATACGAAGAAGGCGCGCCACGTCATCGCGAAGACACACTGAATCGAGTCGAGGCAATCGATTCGAAGTACTCGAGTCGAAAAGGATCGATTCAAAGAGACGTTTCAGCCGAGTATCTAACTTTGAATCAATCATAACTCGAGATGCACAAGTCCAAATGCTATGAAATTTTCACAGAAGCTTGAGCACATGATGAAGGATGTTCACACCAAATTTCAGCTCGATTGGACACTTTCTTGATCGATTCGAACCAAGGGTCGAATCGATCCCAAAGTCGGCCTACATCTCCAGATTTCGGCCATGCGGGCCCCCTCACCTACCGGAACTGGTCTCCCCAAATTTTAGGCGAAATATCAGCCTCCTACACCTATAAATAGAGCACCTGCTCATTCAGAAAAGGGGTCGAAGAATTTTTGGAGCTAAAGAGTGCCCAGACTCTGCCAGATTTACTCAGAATCACCACTTCTTCCTTAGATTCAGATTGTAATCCTATAATCAGTTGTACTACATCAGAAGAAATTGTAATCATCAAGTGAACATCAATAAAATCATCAACTTCAAAGTGGACGTATGCAAGATCGCCGAACCACTATAAATCTCGTGTTTATGTTTATTATTTCTGAATTGTGATACCCTGTTTGCTTAGATTTGAGATTTGTGTGTGAATATTGTTGATTTATATTCATACACTGGTGCTTTCACAACATTCAGGGTTTGTGACCAATTTTGGTGCAAACACTTTGGTGCTTTCACAACATTCGGGGTTTGTGACCAATTTTGGCGCAAACACTTTGGTGCTTTCACAACATTCGGGGTTTGTGACCAATTTTGGCGCAAACACTTTGGTGCTTTCACTGAGAGCTGAACTAGCACCCGCTACACAAGATTTGAAAATTTGAAAGACAATGACTCGACAAATAAGTAGAAGGCAAAGAGCTGAGAGAAGTCAGCACGAAGGATGTCAAGAGGCTTCCTCAGGAGCAAACCAAGCTTCAGCCTTCGTCACCAGGGATGAGATAGAGGCAATGATGAGAAGACAAGAAGAAATGATACAAAACTTGCTTCAACAGATTGGGCAACTTGGAGCGCAAAATCAAGGAACAACCAGAGTCCAGAACGAAGCAGGACCATCCAACGCAGCGTCGGAGCTGGGGGCACACACTTAGGACATGTTGATCTGAACCCGGGAAGAGAGACAAGGACATCCGAGCAACCTGGCAGCGACAGAGGGATGAACGCTCAGCCAGGGGGGAAGACACCCGAAAGCTCACAAGGACTCGGGGGGCAGATCGAAGGTAGTGAACGAGGACTACAGCTTGGAGACAATGATAGATTGACAGAGATGGTCAGGCGAGCCATGAGAGGAGGATTAGTAAACAGAGATCTTGAAAACGTGAACAAGAGTCCCTTTTCTCCTGCGATTAGGTTGGCCAGGAACCCACCAGAATTCAAACTGCCAGCAGTAGAAAGGTATGATGGGAGGACGGACCCTGCGGTCCATCTAACGAGGTATATAAGGCACATGGAAGTGCTGGGGGCATCACAGGAAGTCATGGCCCGGTGCTTCCCACTGTATTTGACAGACATAGCAGCTTTATGGTTCAGACAGCTAGAGAGCGGCTCCATTGGGACATGGACCGATTTGATTGAGAAATTTATGAGGCAATTCAAGGTTCATATTTCAAGACCCAAGAATGTGATGAGTTTGGCAACGCTAAAGCAGAAAGCTGGGGAGTCTTTGAGGAATTTCTTGATGCGGTTCAATGCGGCAGCAGCATCGGTGTATCGGCCAGATCCATCCATGGTTATGATGGCAGCTGTGTCCGGAGTAGCTGACGGCACGGAATTCAAAAATTCATTAACTAAGGATCCGCCTATGGATCTAGGAGAATTCTATCACGAGGCAGAAAAGTTTTTACGATTGGAAGACGCTAATGCTGAAAGAGAAGAAGGAGAGGGAATAGAAGTTTATGCACTTAAAGACAAAAAGCCTTTTGAAAAGGATTCAGACCAGGGTAAAAGAAAAAAAAAGGCCGAGGACAATGGTGACAGGCCAAAGCGATTCCGAAAAGAGCCACGATTCACCACCTACTCAGAGCTGAATGAGAGTTTGGAGCGAATCTACCGAGACACACGGGAGCAAATTGCCTATCGTAGACCAATACGACGGGATCCAATTACCGACGAGAGAAAATCAGACAAATATTGCTTATTCCACGAGCTGAATGGACATAGCACAAATGATTGCAGACACCTGAAGGATGAAGTAGAAGGGCATATCAGGAATGGTAGGCTACTTCAGTATGTGAGGAGGCGAGCTCCAATGGTGGAACCAGAGCGACCACCGTCTACATCAGCTAGGGGTGATCCCGAACCAGGACACCGTTTGGTCATCAATTGATTTGAATAACGATGAACGAGTCGTAAATTTCTCACTAACAACATCAAACCATTTACACATGTATGAGATCGCGAACGATCCACAGGCATGCTTTGAATGATTATTGATCGTCTCGTAGTGAGAATTTACACTATGACATCCTTGCTTTGCTTTTGTTTCATGTTGATTTGAACATTTAGACTTTGTTTGTTTGAATATTTCCGTGAACGTTAATTTGATATTTGCAATTCTGTAGAAGAAGTTACTCGCGTATGCTTTGGATCGCGAATGGTCCACAAGCACACCTTGTATGTCGACGAACCGCCACGATCGTTGATTCAGAAGTTCACCCGAACGTGAACCTGACATTGATAATACTAAGTCCCCCTCCCGGGCACACTCATTCGCCTCGAACGGCACCCGACCTCGAACGGTCACCATTAGCCTCGAACGGCACCCGACCTCGAACGGTCATCATTCGCCTCGAACGGCACCCGTCCTCGAACGGTCACCATTAGCCTCAAACGGCACCCGACCTCGAACGGTCACCATTAGCCTTGAACGGCACCCGACCTCGAACGGTCACCATTAGCCTCGAACGGCACCCGACCTCGAATGGTCACCATTTGCCTCGAACAGCACCTGACCACGAACGGTCACACTTCATCTAGTATAACATTCGATCACGAACGATCACACTCTGCCTCGTACGGCACTCGACCACGAACGGTCACAATTCACCTAATATGACATTCGATCGCGAACGATCACACATTTTGCCCCGTACGGCACGCGACCGTGAACGATCACATTCCTCTTTCCACATCACCTGACTACGAACGGTCATAGTTCGCCTAGAATGACACATGATCACGAACGGTCGCAACTCGTCTAGAACGACATCCGACCGCGAACGGTCCCATTTCATTATTTTCCATGAACGGCAACTGACCTCGAACGGTCACATATCATCTCAAATGACATACGGTCGTGAACGATCGTCATTCATGGTTAGGAAAGACTATCAATTTCTTTGCAGGTCATCAACAGGATACGAACATCCAACTTATGGCATTACAAAACACACCTTCCTATCGCAAGGCATGTTTTGGGGGGAAAATGTTATCCCGCCTTTTGGCAAGGCCGTAACACCAAAAAGTTGACTGAAAAACTAAAGACAGTTCGTCGTAAAAGTTCGTTATACACTGTTTCACCATGGATATCAATGATTTTTGTCCAAGTCCGGATCGGGCTACAATTGATAAGACACATCAAGCAAAGTCATGAGAACCAGCGTTCCAAATTTCGAGTCAATCGGGGTTCGTATGAATGAGATATGATAAATGCAAGTTAGGGAAGATGCGATGTTCGAATCCATGAAGTTCGTATCCATCGCCTCAGCATGTTCGAATCCACCACGTCAAATTCATATGATCTAGTTCGAATCGATGAGGTCTTAGTCGTTCGAAACCATCGAGTTCTCCCTGCTTCGAATCCATCCAAATAGGCTACGTTCGAATCCAACACTTCGAACCGCTCAGGTTTTCCTCCACTTCGAATCCATGCAACCAATACCCTTCGACTCCATCCCATAAGTTACTTCGAACCCACTACGTCAAGATAACTTTGTATCCACCAGTCGAATCGATTCGTAGGGCGCCTATTCGATCGATTCGAAGGAGCATTCCTTCAAACCCATCACTTCGAATCCACTAAGTCGAAGCGCCTGAAACGAGGGGTTTGACCCAGACAACTCGGAGCACAAGTCGGATCGATACGAAGAGGGCGCGCCACGTCATCGCGAAGACACACTGAATCGAGTCGAGGCAATCGATTCGAAGTACTCGAGTCGAAAAGGATCGATTCGAAGAGACGTTTCAAACGAGTATCTAACCTTGAATCGATCATAACTCGAGATGCACAAGTCCAAATGCTATGAAATTTTAACAGAAGCTTGAGCACATGATGAAGGTTGTTCACACCAAATTTCAGCTTGATTGGACACTTTCTTGATCGATTCGAACCAAGGGAAGTGGGTCTGGATCTCCAGATTTCGGCCATGCGGGCCCCCTCACCTACCGGAACTGGTCTCCCCAAATTTTAGGCGAAATATCAGCCTCCTACACCTATAAATAGAGCCCCTGCTCATTCAGAAAAGGGGTCGAAGAATTTGAGGAGCTAAAGAGTGCCCAGACTCTGCCAGATTTACTCAGAATCACCACTGCTTCCTTAGATTCAGATTGTAATCCTATAATCAGTTGTACTACATCAGAAGAAATTGTAATCATCAAGTGAACATCAATAAAATCATCAACTTCAAAGTGGACGTAGGCAAGATCGCCGAACCACTATAAATCTCATGTTTATGTTTATTATTTCTGAATTGTGATACCCTGTTTGCTTAGATTTGAGATTTGTGTGTGAATATTGTTGATTTATATTCATACACTGGTGCTTTCACAACATTCGGGGTTTGTGACCAATTTTGGCGCAAACACTTTGTTGCTTTCAAAACATTCGAGATTTGTGACCAATTTTGCCGCAAACAGTATTAGTGGAATAATCCTTAAACTACATGAAATGATAGTGTAGATTCTAGAAATAATTATATTAATTTGCACAAACAACAATGTGAATTAATACGATTATTTCGGGATTATTTGAATTGATTATTGGATTGATATTGGTTGTTGTTATTGCTTGTTTATTTACTTTGACAACATCCCAGTTATCACACTGCAAGTTCCCTTTGCTATGCTTTGGTTTTGAATTGAATTGGAATCGAGTTGAAATGATAATAACCAAATTAAACTTTGACCTAGGATAGAGAATTAAATAAAACCGAATGGTCAATAATCTGATTTAAAAAAAATAAAATAAAGATTTTATTTAAATAAATACTAAGGTTTTAAAATGAAGTTGGAATTTGAATTTTTATGAAAGGAAAATGTTAATATGTAATAATACGATAAAAAAATATTAACATAGTAGTTGATGAAAGGATGTTGTTTAAAATTTAATTATTAAATTTGAAATTATTTAATAATTAAGTTTTGAAATTATTTAATAATTAAATAAGATTGAATTATTTAATAATTAAATAAAATTGAATTCTTCGTTAAGTGAAATTGAACTTCTTGAATAAGTGAAATTAAGTTTCTTTATTAATTGAGTTTTGAAATTGTAACTAAGTAAATTAATAAGTGAAATTGAATTTCTCTAATAAGAAATAAAATGTGTTTTATTGAAATTAATGTAAGACTTGAAATGTAAAGAATTTGATTTGATGAATTTAATTTCATGCAAATTGTAAGTTTTGATATAATGGACTTGAACTTAAATAATTGATTTAATGAATTGGAAGTTAAATAGAAATTGTTTTGAAGGATAGATTTACTTAACGAATATTGAATGAAATCGATATATGAACTTAAATTGACTTGAAGGTAGATTAAATCATTTTAAATGATTTCGGAATGAATTTTATATATGAATTTTATATATGAATTTAAAAATGAATATTGGAATGGTTTTGAATAGAAATCGAAATTGTATTATAAGATTTTGAAATGGTAATTTGAAAGTTTTAAAACGTAAATTATGGAAATAGATTTAGGAAGACAAATGAAATGTTGATTTGTAAATTTTAATTGAAATTTAAACTGAGTTGTTTTTGAAAATATGTTAAACGACCAATCGGTATAATAATTACGAAAGTTATTAAAGAGACTAGAATCGGTTAGGGACATACTCACTGTCTAAACCGAAAACCACTTTAATAACTATACGCGGAGTGTGATCCAGAATGAAGTGGTCGGAATGATGAACGTGATGACTAAAGAAAGAAAACGATAATGGATAGCCTTGACACTTGTGTCAAATTGGAAATGACTAAAACAGGAGCCGTGCCGGGCCAAATGGGGGTTAGCTACCTCAAGCGAACACACTTCTTAGAAAACTACTCATTACTTGTTGTCGATTGATGCACCCTTGATTTTGGGAGTGTTGTTTCACGGTGTTGCGATCGCTGCGGCGATGCGTTCTCACCAGTCCGGATCAGGCAAACGGTAGTTTCACTACCTTGGGTATTGCCTCATGTGCCTTGTCATACTTGTATCCCTATATACGCGACCACTACGATTTGTTTTGTGTTATACCTATGGAGTACTCCCTGATATCCCACTAGTTTACGGTGGAGTTTACAGTGCTGTATAGATTATAACGCTTATATAAAATGTGTTAAGGGGGATAATGGTAACGCTTTAACACTATTTTGATACTTTATATTACTGATAGGCATTATCTACTTATCGTACACTACTACATAGTAGATAGTTTAACGGATCCTTAAAGGGTAGTTATTCCAAACATCCTTTGAGTTACTTGTATTTCAATTGCTATTTCACTTGAGTTGGATTTATTGATATAAGAATGTTAATCCTGACTCGAGTGTTTTGTGTTTTGCTTTACGCTCAGGTCAGACTGAGTGTACCAGTATTCGAGACTCACCTTTGGAGTTGGAGCTTCGCTTGGAGATCCAGCTATCTATCCAGCTTTCAGATGTTCAGTTGATTCCATTGATGTATTCTGATATTGTATTTGATTATTGTATTCGAGACATCTGTTGTACCTTATTTAACTCTGATATGTATATAGTAGCTTCATGAACTACTATCTTTTGTTTCCGCTGCAATTATTACTATGTGTTTGTGATCTGTGATTATTTTATTTACTATATATGTTCAGTTTGCCAATTTAAATTAACAATTCGGTATTTTGAATTATTCAAGTTCGACATGTGCGGATGCGAATAGTCCAAAATAGCGGGTCGTTATAGTTGGTATCAGAACTTTGGTAGCTCTAGGCAAAACTCAACATATAGGGTAAATGTATTTACAGAATCACTCTCACTCGAGTTTCAAATCTCTTCCTTTCGAATCGATTCCTTTAAATTTTGGAACATTCCATGCGGTTCCAAATTTCATTCGTGTCCCTCACTATTCATCTTCTTTTAATTCGGGAGTATCCCATAACTCCACTTCGAATAATCTTTATAATGAATCGACAGTCTCGCCAAACTTCGAATGATTTGTAAAGGGGCGAAACTCCTTTACAATAAGCATTGATTTACCGGAGATTTTTGCATCTTCGATTTACGATGCTATCTATCTCCTGCTATGCCTAAATTCTATCCCTTGAGATTTGATGCCGATTTTGCCTCGGAATTCTACATCGATTTCATTCTGGAAGTCACGGTCGACTTGGTTAAGGTTGCCCGCGATTTATATAAACTTATCTATCTTCCTATTTTTTTATTTAATTATCTCATCTTTGTTTCAAACCTATCTTCGAATCGAAATTCTCTTTGATTTGAGTCTATCAAATTTGAATCTCTATCCTTGCTTTGAAAATCCATTATTGTATCGTTGAGCGAGAAAGTGTATGTGTAAATTAATATTAAAATGTTTTATATAAACATATTGTGTTGTTTGAGTTGTGGATGTAATTTGGCTTTCCGATCGATTCGTCTGATCAGCGCTATCGATAGGATCTCCAAAACACTCGAGTAGAGCAAACTGACACAATATTGTTTCAAATTTGGTAAGTAAAATAGATTTGTATGATTATTTTATATATAAGTATAAATTTTCTGAAATTAAATTTATAATGAATTTGTTGTCAGAAATAATAAATAAATGAATTTATAAACCTGGTTATAATTTGATTTGGAATTTGAAATGAATTTAAAATTTGAATTTGAGAATTTAATTTCCGAAAATTTCAAACCTTAGTTTCAAAGGTTTTAAAATGTATATCTAAAGTATTTCGAATAAAAAAATCATTTCATAGAAATTTTAGATGTGTAATCAAGTGCTCTTCTCTTTGTCGCTGGAAAATAATTTCGGTGATGACGGCCGCATCATCGACATTCATTTTCGAGTTTCGAAGAGTAGGGACCATCAGTAGCTTGCTACACTTTTGTTTTGAAATGAATTTGATTTGAATTTTTAAAGTATGACTTGATTTAAAAATATTTATATACATATATATTAGTATTTAATTTAGATTTGACTTGGATATATTGTATGAATATATTTATCTCTAAATTGTTTAAATTTAATCGGAAATTAAATTCTAAATTTTCTTAAAGGATGATTTTCAATTATAAATGAAGCCAAATTCTTTTATAAATACTTAACTTGAAATAACTGAATTGTAAAATTTACTTGTATAATACTCAATTGCATTCAATATAACTTACCTAAATTTTCAAAAGTTAGCTATGTAATTGAATATTATACAGTAGAAAATGATATCAAAAGAAATTTTAAATAAATTTGAGTAGTTAAAATAAATGTAAATATACTTAATATATATGTGATAGGATATATTAAGTAGAATAAATTTAATAATAATTTGGAATAAAGAAGAATTAAATTTGTTGAATAAAGTATGATTATAATAAATGACTATTCAAATTTAGGACTTTTGAAATTGTTAATTTAAGAAAATTGGATAATATACAATAAATTGTCTTTATAAATTAAATGTGATTGCATATAATAAATGTTATTCACTTATATTTTAAACTATAAAATGTTTATGGAGATAAATAGAATAATAAGTTAAATAAATAATAGGTATGATTAATAGAAGAAAATTTGTATTGAAAGTTAATAAATTGAATTAAATCAACTTAAGGGAGTATCTTGGATTAATTGAATTTAAATTGAATTTCATTTGGAAGAAACCTTTTGTACCTAACATTAATAAATGTGAAATCAAATCAATTTAATGAAAACCTTGAATTTAAAAACAAATTGTTGAATATAAATTTATTTAAGTTGAAATTTATATGTTAAATAAATTGTTTTATTTTGTTTTTAATCTATGTTCTTCTAGTTGGTTCTATTCTCCTACCTCCTTCCTTTTCGGGGACGAAAAGTTTTGAGTGGGGGAGAGTGTAACAACCTACAGATTTAACCGGTTTTAATAACGTTATTAATTTGAAATTTGTGGGATTTTTTTTAACGATAAAATTTTGAAATATAAATTTGATATTTGGAATGCGTCTAGTAAAACATAGCAACTGGTAAATTTTCATCCGAAAATATGAAAGTTTATTTCACGCGTAAATTTACTTCAACTTAATCAGTTAAAAAGCGATGAAAATAAAATATTTTCAGAACCTAAATATTTTTACATAGAAAAATTCTAAACCATCTTCTGAGCAAACGCTATTTTTTGCAAATTCGGTCATCTTTAGCTCCGTCGATCTTATTTTCCTGAGTTTTTGTTGCATTTTCCGCTAGTAGAAAAATTCGAAATTTTATAATCAAATCCTATCACTAATATCCATATGCAGTTTTGAGCGTCCCGCCGTGCTGATCTCTGTAGTGTATTCAATGCTATGTTTCGAGATTCGTTTCGCAGCGGAATTAGCGAAAATGATTTCGTTCAGGTACCGGTTTTAAACCTTTAGTTTTCCTTACTCGTATATTCTACCGTGCAAAATCGAACAGACATCAACTTTTATTGTGTCTTGAATTCAGGCAAACATTTATTGTCTCCGGTTTCAAAAAAAAATTTACGTGCAAAAAAATTAGAGAGGTCTTCTTTTGCTTTTATTTCTTGCATTCATTCACAAGCTTCTGCTACAAACTTCCTCTTCCCCTCTTTTGATCCTATCCGTCTGAAAGGAAAATAATATATATTATGCAAAACCAAAGTTTTCATATTGCAATCCTTTGTTTTGTTTTGGAGAAGCTTGCTCCTCTTCCTCATCCTGTGTGTATCCCCTTCTTCCAATATTGACCGCGTGCATCACTGTCCTCACCATGCAGCCAATTCCCACAACGCCTCAACCATCCCACTTCCCACATCAGCGCCTTTCTTCCCTAGGCCGAGCCTTCACCGCCACCTTGCCTCCCTCCGGTCTGCCTTATAACCACTATCCCACCATGTCATTAGCACCGAATCCCTCCCCTCCTCGCATTCATTTCTTCTTCACCACGCATGCGTCTTCTCACCCATACCCGCTCCTCCTTCGCACCTCCCCTCCGCCTCGACAACCACCACCGAGATCCCACCCACTCTACAACCTCCGCGAGCACGACCTGCCTTGCCGCATCTCCAACTTAACTGCCGCCTCTTCTCTTCTTTCCCCTTCCACCACTGCGCAAACAAGGCCCATCTCACGCAACAAGCCACGACCGATCTTCCTACCCTCGATGACATCACATCATCCTCCGCTCTATGGCAGGCTCGAGCCTCCGCCCTGGCGAGCCTTCGCCGATCTTTGTCCCCAAGCCGAGCGGCCTAAGCATCCAACATCCACCGCATCCCAATGTTCAGTCCAGCCGAGCTAGCGGCCTTCCTCTTACTCGCAAGCTCCGACCATCTTCCTTGCTATGGCGTGCGTCTTTTGCTTTGAGTCTTGCTCTGTTCGTCAAATTCGTGCCCATCTTGCTTTGCTTCGGAAATTCGTGCTTGGATCCGTAGCTCATTTCTTTGTCAAATCTATCTAGCCTTGAAAGGTGAGCAATCACTCACGATTATTGTTCTTTTATTTATTAAATTTGATTTCAATTGAAACGACAATTGAAATATGTTGTTGTTAGTTATTTACACTGTTATATACGTTATTACCTGTATCAGTTCACCTGTGACATCTAACACCATTATCTGTTAATTATTTATGCGATGATAATACAGTTTGACTGATAATTGATTGATTGTTGATGTTTAATTAGATGTTAATTGTAAGTGCTAAAGTGATACATAGTATGAAATTGAATTTGATATAAGATGGTTAACAATTAAAATGGATTTATATGTTGAATTTGAGTAAGTTAAATATGACCCCTTTAAATGTTGACTTATTGACACGTAGAAATATGGTTAAGCACACCTTGAACCTTTGAATGTATGTTGTAAAATTTATGTAGTATGAAATTTAATAATTGATATCAAATGAAGAACCGTATTAGTATTAGTGGAATAATCTTTAATCTACATGAAATGATAGTGTAGATTCTAGAAATAATTATACTAATTTTCACAAACAACAATCTGAATTAATACGATTATTTCGGGATTATTTGAATTGATTATTGGATTGATATTAGTTGTTGTTATTGCTTGTTTATTTACTTTGACACCATCCTAGTTATCACACTGCAAGTTCCCTTTGCTATGCTTTGATTTTGAATTGAATTGGAATCGGGTTGAAATGATAAATACCCAAATTAAACTTTGACCTAGGATAGAGAATTAAATAAAACCGATTGGTCAATAATCTGATTTAAAAGAAAAATAAATATTTTATTTGAATAAATACCAAGGTTTTAAAATGAAGTTGGAATTTGAATTTTTATGAAAGGAAAATGTTAATATGTAATAATCCGAGAAAAAAATATTAACATAGTAGTTGATGAAAGGATGTTGTTTAAAATTTAATTATTAAGTTTGAAATTATTTAATAATTAAGTTTTGAAATTATTTAATAATTAAATAAGATTGAATTATTTAATAATTAAATAAAATTGAATTCTTCGTTAAGTGAAATTGAACTTCTTAAATAAGTGAAATTAAGTTTCTTTATTAATTGAGTTTTGAAATTGTAACTAAGTAAATTAATAAGTGAAATTGAATTTCTCTAATAAGAAATAAAATGTGTTTTATTGAAATTAATGTAAGACTTGAAATGTAAAGAATTTGATTTGATGAATTTAATTTCATGCAAATTGTAAGTTTTGATATAATGGAGTTGAACTTAAATAATTGATTTAATGAATTGGAAGTTAAATAGAAATTGTTTTGAAGGATAAATTTACTTAACGAATATTGAATGAAATCGATATATGAACTTAAATTGATTTCAATGTAGATTAAATCATTTTAAATGATTTCGGAATGAATTTTATATACGAATTTAAAAATGAATATTGGAATGGTTTTGAATAGAAATTGAAATTGTATTATAAGATTTTGAAATGGTAATTTGAAAGTTTTGAAACGTAAATTATGGAAATAGATTTAGGAAGACAAATGAAATGTTGATTTGTAAATTTTAATTGAAATTTAAATTGGCTTGTTTTTGAAAATATGTTAAACGACCAATCGGTATATAATTACAAAAGTTATTAAAGAGACCGGAATCAGTTAGGGACATACTCACTGTCTAAACCGAAAACCACTTTAATAACTATACGCGGAGTGTGATCCAGAATGAAGTGGTTGGAATGATGAACGTGATGACTAAAGAAAGAAAACGATAATGGATAGCCTTGACACTTGTGTCAAATTGGAAATGACTAAAATAGGAGCCGTGCCGGGCCAAATGGGGGTTAGCTACCTCGAGCGAACACACTTCTTCGAAAACTACTCACTACTTGTTGTCGATTGGTGCACCCTTGATTTTGGGATTGTTGTTTCGTGGTGTAGCGATCGCTGCGGCGATGCATTCTCACCAGTCCGGATCAGGCAAACGGTAGTTTCACTACCTTGGGTATTGCCTCATGTGCCTTGTCATACTTGTATCCCCATATACGTGACCACTACGATTTGTTTTGTGTTATACCTATGGAGTACTCCCTAATATCCCACTAGTTTACGGTGGAGTTTACAGTGCTGTTTAGATTATAACGCTTATATAAAATGTGTTAAGGGGGATAATGGTAACGCTTTAACACTATTTTGATACTTTATATTACTGATAGGCATTATCTACTTATCGTACACTACTACATAGTAGATAGTTTAACGGATCCTTAATGGATGGTTTATATTGTTCAAAACTAAAATTCTTTTGCTGATTAATCATTACAAAGATTTGGTTTTTCAAACAATAAAGATATTTAAATCCTCAAACAATATTTCTACAAAGTTTATTTAAATATGCAGTGATCATCCCCACTGGAACTTTGGTTTACAGGTTTCAGATGAAATTTAGTGAAAAATTGACTGTTGAAAATTATAAATTCGAGATTATAACCTGAATCTATGCTAAAAACCATGATTTTTAAAGCAAAAATCTAGATTTTTATATTAATATAAAAAGGGCAGTTCGTATATGAACAAAACTTGCATTCCTATCAATGTCTCATGATCGAATCAATTAAAAATGCTGAAACTTGTTATATAGCGAGTTCAATCACCCACGAATCCAGGAAAAATGCCAAAGAATTTTTCTAATGTGTAGATTTTTCGGTCGATTCGAATTTAGGGTTTAAGTCCCTGTTTTTACTCTTGGCTGTAGTGTGTCGAGTTCGCATTCATAACGCGATCGAGTTGTTCGAGGCTCTAGGGGAGGGTTGCTGGGAGTGTTGTCGAGGTGTGGACGAAATTTTGGCGCCTTCGGTGGTTTGAGGAGCGCTGGCGAAATGTTTCCTTGTGGCGATGTCAGGTAGCAGTTTCGACAAGGAGGCAAGATTTCGTTCTTGAGTTTTTCGTGTAGAATCGAGCTTCGATTTCGAATTGGGGGATGAAAAGCGACTTGCCGGCGATTGAAATGGCCATCGGAGTGGCGCCGCGGTGACGTGCACGTGCACGGCGTCGTCTTTGTGTCAGAAAAACGTTACAACTGGGAGATGCTCGAAAGAATGATCGAATAGATAAATGGGTTGACTCGGGTATAATAGATCGATTTGTTCGAGTTGGTTTGGAGCGTGATTACGTTACCCAGTATAAAGGTTTAAAATTTAAACTTAGCAGGAAAAAAAAAGAAAGAAGAAGAGGAAGAGAGAACGAGAGGGAAAGGAGATGACTCAGGGAAGAAGGCTGAAAGAACTCGAGTTGGGCTCGAGTGAACAAAAAAAAAATAACAAATGTTAAATAAAACTTTGGCATTTACAAAGTAAACAAATGTAGATTTGTTAAGTCAAAAACTTATTTTAAGTTAAATTATTTAACAATGTTTTAGAATTTTGTTAACTCTTCGATTAAGTAATGAAAATTTAAAATAAAATTTAGTTGAATCTTTAAAAATAAAAACTGAAGTAAATTTACATTAGAATTTTAAATGTAACAATAAATTAATTTTTAAAGGCGTAAAGCAGATTTTCGAACGATAATTAAAATGAATAATTTTTATAAATTAATGATTTTGAAAGAAATTAAGAATGATATATATGTAATTTGAAATTAAAATTGATTGATAACAATTTAGTGTTTAAATTAATTTGTAATTGAGAATTTGTTAAATAGACAAATTAAGTTAATTAATTTAAATGGATAGTTAATTAAATTAACGAATTAAGAAACAATTAATTTAAGTTAAGTATAAAGTTAATTAACACTTAAGTTTGTAGTTAATAGAAAATTCGTTTAAAATAAATCATTCGATAAAATGAAATTTATTTGTTTAACTGAAAATCTTAGTTAAATTAAGATTTTTAAAATGGCAGATTTAATTATTCGGTTTATTTCGAATTTTAATGATTTGTATAAAATTGTTTATACAAGGTTAAGAATGGAAGAAAACAAACTGAGACGGAAGTGATTGGAAAACGGAAATAAAAGCTAAGGTGAGATTTTTCTCACTCAAATTGAATGTGGAATTTTTGCAGTTATTGATTTTATTTGATTGCTATTGGATGTGATATTAGATATAGTAGGATATATCTATTATATATATAGCAATATATACATATTGGCATATGTATATATTGGATTGATTGATTTTCCCGCCTCGTATAGCGGATGAGACCCTATTGCACCGTTAGTAAGCGGATTATTTTTATAAAACCCATATACCGTGATATTCCACCTCGAAGTGGAATTGGTATTGTGCTAACGTCTTTGGATGCAGGGAAACAGGTTGGAGGGATCCAACTGGATTCCTCACCAGTATTTATTTATTTACAGATATTGATGTATATTCTGTTATCATATGTTGATATATGATGTTTGGTGTTGTGATTGACTAATTGGTGTTGTTGCATCATCGGATTCAAGTTTTGAAGTTTAAAAATAACGACTTTACTTTAAAAGGATTTTTAAAGTGATTTTTGAAAATATACGTTTTATGGAATTTTTGAATTGATTTATAAACGTTAAGATTTTAAAGTTATAAAAGTTAAGATTTGTGAATTATAACCAAAAAGTAATTTCTTTTGAAATAAAGAGTTAAGAGATTTATAAAATGGTTTTAATGGGGATTTTTGAATTATTAAAAACAATGTATGTAAAAGATGTACAAGATTGATATTTATAACCTTTAAAATGTTGGTATTATAAAACGAGTTTTTATAAGCGTTAAAATGAATTTTTAAGGATTTATAAATAAATGAAATTTATAAATTGTGAACTTATAAATGAAAATGATTTTTGTAAAATAAAGGAATTATAAGAATTTAACTTATAATATGGATTGTTGGTATAAGGTTTGAGTTATGAATCAAATTGTTAATAAAGGAGATTTATTAAGTTGAAGTTGTTAGAAAATAGGAATAGAATTTATAAACGTGTTTATAAATTCGAAATAGATTGAATTTGATAAATTAAATATAGAAGATTTTTAAAGAAGATATATTCACGATTTTGGATAGCGAATCTCTATTGAAATAAATGATAGAAAAGACTGAAATTTGGTTAGTATATTCACGATTTTGGGACAGTGAATATATTGTTAAGTAAAATGGATTTATTTTTGAAGAAGTGATATTAAAAATGAAGTTAAACATTTAAAATGTTTTAAAATGTATTATGAATCGAAATCATAGATTTCAACATTTATTGTTGAAATAGACGTTTTCGAGGAAGAAGGAAATGGTGGACTATAACACTGTTGTTATAGTAAATGATTTCCGAAAGGAAATGTTTTTATATAGTATTGGGATTTATATATCTATCTAAATTCCGAATCCCTATACTAGTGATTTTGAGTCGTCGTAACGATGTTTTACGTAACATTCGTTTTGACTCAAATAAATGTTGTTATAGTAAATGATTTCCTTAAAGAATGAATTTATACTAAATATTGATTTAAGTATATTGAATATTTTCAAATGTTGAAAATAAATAGTTTTGTGAATTACTTATTTTAAATAAGTATGGAATTGCTTTTCCAATATGAAACGAAGGGTTTGAAACTTTATCTTTTAAAGATAATTTGAAAAGTGAATATTTGAAATTTGTTTTCAAACGGTTAAGTGTGGAAATTTTATATCTAATGAAGATATTTTTGGAGATAAAATAATTTGGAAAAATATTTGGAATCTGATGATGTTGCGCATCTTTATTGATAGTTAAATAACCGACTATCAATAATTACCTTTAGATAGGTATTTGTTGTGAATTGGATGAATTTGAATGCCACACTTATTTTTGAATAATCGCTCACTATTCGGGTTAGCCGGGAAAGGACCATGGGGTCGTATAACCCATTCCGAATATGTGATACGTCGTTATGAATTGCATTCGAAGACCGGTGTTGAAGACCGGATATTTTTGAAAACGGAAGGATTACCGTCGAGTTACTCTACATCGGCTGATCTCCGATTTAGAGGTTTTATCACCCTTAGTGACGGGAAGTCCGGACGTGATTAGAAATTTATCCAAATATGCAAGGGCTTCGTGAGAAGTGCCTTCGGTTCTGTTCGATCCCGGAACAGACTTGTATGGATTGTGTGTTTGACGTTACAATTTGAGATATAAAGCTGATTTCTTTCAAATACATATCTGTTGGTGGCGGAGAATTTATTCTCTTAGCTTAACACCCTTCTTTGAGACGTACGAGCTCAGAGGTTATGTAGTTGAAATTTATCAGCGATATACTCCCAATTTGGTAGCGTGGCATACTGAGTGTTGATGTGAAATGATCAGTGTTTGATCATTTGCGATATGATCATTTGTTTGATCTTATATCTTTGTGATCATAGGTTGATCATTTTTGTTTGACCCGAAGCAGGGCTTTGTAGAAAGCGTAGCTTTGTGGACAAGACTTCGTCGAGCCTCACACCCCGGAAATGGTCGAAACAGGAAGGATGCAGCAAGGTTCTAGGGAGTAGCGCCCCTTAGTGTATGTCATTCCTTCTGGATAGAGGTGGTATCATGGTATGGAGCCCAGATACTTAACCTATGTGGTTGCTGCATTATTATTTTGATGTGGTTTGTTGGAAATCGGGGATCCTCGGGAAGATCGGTTACGATCGGGGGATGACATACGCGTGTCAGTAGTTACCTATTTTTGCAGAGGTAACCCGGCCTTGTGTTGGCAGAGATCTAACCGTAATGTTAGGTTCTCGGGTCGTCTATTCCAAGGACGTACCCATCGTGGAAAAGGAAGTTCCTTAGCCCGACCATTTGTTGGAAATCCAAAGAAACAATACGAGCCTTTACGATTTCAATTGTATAACCTGTCTCCTCAGGAGGCAGCTATAGCAGGCATAATATAATGGTACCTATGCTGGCTAAGATTTATATTCTACTTTCGAAATGTTTTCCACTATGCACTAATAATAATATAAAAAATGATTTGACTTTGCGTAGTAAGCATCTTTGACAAACATAAGAAGAAATCTCCTCCAAGTCTGCGTTTGCATTGTGTGTGTGGTGGGAGGTCTTATGGTAGTTTCATTTTCCAAAAGCATTGCGAATTGACATTAAAGATTTCCTGTTGTTTATTTTAAAGATAAACTATTTTACGATCTCACACCAGTCACCATGACTGACTCGGAGTTTATTGTTCCCTTCTAAACTCTGGGTGCCCACCAATTTCCACACGGGCAGCCTAGAGTTATGTTATCAGGATATTCTGGAGCTTTGGAGATAAGCTGGATGACGAGACGTAGTATTTGTATCTGATATTATTTTATTCCGCTGTGTATTCTGTATGAGGACAAGTTATATAACCGTCCATTGTTGTATATTGACTCTGATGATTGATGTATGTATAAACTGATATAGTTCTTTGTTTTAAAAGACTAGTAATTATCTATTGTATATTGTTCCGCTGCGATGTGTAAGATTCTGATATTGTTTTCTGTTCTGATGTTGTTCTCTCTTCTTTCTTCTACCCTTCTCTTCTTCTTCTACCTTTTTCTTCTTCTTAAACCATCATAGTTCGTATTCCCGTTCATTTTGAGTTAATCAATGGAGATTAGTGGTTAATCAAGAGGTACGGATTTGCGGGCCATGACAGTAAATAAAAATACAAACACTCGAGTCAGGACATATATACTTATACAATATAAACCAACTCAAGTGAACTGTAATAAAGGTACAAGTAACTTAAAGAATGGTAGGGATCGCCCATTCTTTAAGGATCCGTTAAACTATCTACTATGTAGTAATATTCGCTATTATAATAATGTCTAATATAAAAAAACATACTTTTAAATAGCATTAAGGCTTTACATTTTCCACCTTAACACGTAATAGTCCCAGTAGTCTATCCAGTATTAGCATACTCCCAAAAATGGGGGCTACCCTCGATACTCCACAGGCTACGGGAGAAATCACAAATCGTAGTAAAGCTCGATATGGTAGGTGACACGGCACACAAGGCAATGCCAGGGTATATATACCAATTACGCACACGGACTGATGGAACGCATAGCAGCCACTACCGCTCCATCTCGAACAGCACTCCCAAATCAAGGGTGGCCACCAAAAATCACAAAGTAATCGAATGGTATCGAAGAAGTGCGTCCGATAAGAGGTGCTACATCACTGGTCCGAGATCGCTCCTGTTTTAGCCACCTTATGCCAACTCACGGGAGTCGGGTCTACGTATATACCTTAGGATCGTCGCCATCATCCTACTTCATTCTGGAAACTCCACCGCGTACACAGTTGTCAAAGTGGTTTTTGGTATCGACAGAGAGTATGTCCATATCTGATCCCGGTCTCTTTAACAACTGTAACGACCCGTAGAATTTGATAATTAAATTGGGTAATTTAATAAGATTTTTTTGTAACTAAATTTAGAAAGAAATAAAAACTTTAAAACTTATAATGAAACAAATGTTAGAAATGAAGGTAGCTTTGGTAATTAAAATTAATTATGTAAAATTGAAGTGAAATCCCAATAATGAAATAGTGTAAATTGTTGCACTTGTTTATATAATAGAAATAAGTGAATAAGAATAAGTATGGGATTAACCGAGGAAATAATATATTGATTAATAGTAACTGAATGTAAATTAATGTAATAAGGTTTATGCAAGTTGATAAACAACTAATTTAATATCAATCAATTTAAACAATTGTAAGGTTATAATTGATTGGAATTAGTAAATTGGGAAATAAATTCAAAGTTATATTATTTGATGGAATAATATGTAACGACCCGGAATTTTCGATCCCGAAAATTCCAGATAGTTAGGAAATGAAGAAAGAGATAGAAGAAGAAATAGAAAATAAAACACAGAATCTCACATTCGCAGCGGATCAAAATATAATATCAAATAATAGCAGTTTACAAAAGAATACTATATCTGTCAATTTGCAATTATAATACATCAGAGTTACTCTCATACACAACACTGAGTATATACAAATCAAATATATCTCAGATAAACAGAAATAATAGTCACAGCGGAAACACTCCATACGTCCTGCCATCCAGCTCATCTCCTAAGCTCCAGAACGTCCTTACCTGAAAATCTGTAATACTCGGTCTGACCCGAGCATTACATCAAAGTAACACCCGGGTCAGGCTGGAAACCAGCGTGAGTAAACCCATCTAACATGGAATACAACAGCATAAACTACATAAAACCCGGGGTAACTCGTATAAATTTACAAATTCACAATTTGTTATAGTCATCACTTATTTCACATATCAATTTCTAAGTACCCAAAACTTAGATTAAATGGCCCAATTCACTTAAATCATTCCATACCAGCCTATTGATTCCACATATCAATTTGTAAAGAATCGAAGTGGTTTCGGGTATTAACAAATACCCGACTCCGGTCTCTTCGAATTCATTGTCATCTAAACCCAAATTGTTCAAGTGAATGCAATTCAGTTTTAAGTACAAGATAGCAATTCATGATCGAAAGATAATCCACATTTTCACTGACCCCAAAAAATCATATCACATAGCATCACGATCACATACCAGGAATAATCCAAGGAATTCAAACATCATTCAATCATCCATAAATAAGCAAGGATTAATTAATCATACTATCTCTAATTAATTTAAAACAAATTAATTACTTTTATCATATACCCGCAATTGCTAACTGGAAACGAATTATTACTAATGTAAATTTTTTTTTAATGTTAATTAACTTTAACACTTATCCTTATTTAACTACTTAATTAAAGTATAACCAATTAATTTAGCTGTAATCACCTAATAAATTATCCATTAACTATTGATTAATAACCTTAATTATCGATCAATATTTCACAATACAAATTAATAAATCCATAATCACTCTTAAAATAGTTCGAACCCAGTTTTAATTTAAATTGTCGAACTAACTTTCATAAAACTCCTTTTTTTTTTTCGTTTCCGGCCTTGCTTTGGGTTTAACCCGTTATTGGCTTGAATATTGACTCGAGTTTCTTTCCTCATCTTTCCTTACATATTTTTTTGTTTTAGTAAGTGTTAGGTAAAATCAAGCAGAGGAAGTTGCACTCACACAAACTCGGGTTCCAGCCCGATATACTCTTCTTCCTACTCGAGAAATCCTTCAAGTTGTTCTCGAAAACAAAAAAAAAGAAAAAAAAAGAAAGAAAAAAAAACAGACATCACCAGAAACCCCCCTTCAAACCAGCACCGCTGACCACCTGAGCTTCCCAAATTCCGTCCACCCCTTCTCTAGCCTCCACGCTACCGTCTCTCGAACCCCGGTAACACTCGATCATCCAACGACACCGTATCGACCACAAATGCAACCTCGACTAAAACTAGGTTTAGAAACTAAACCACTTCGTCCACAACGCCACGATGGTCGGATACCCTCCTCGCCATTTTTGTCGAACACCCTGGTCCTTCCTCCATCTTTAGCCAAGGTCCCGATCGCCATAGGTTACCCAGCTACCCGAATTTCCTCACAAATCATATCCTGGTTATCTCGAAAATTCACTCTCGATACAACTGAAAAATTGTGAATTTCATTTTAAAGATCCTAGTTTCAAATGTAGATTCAAGTCATAATCATGATTCAGCGAATTCAGGTATTTGGCTTTCAACATATTTATATATATTCTTTTCTTCTGAAAACCAGTGTATTTCTAAGTTACAGATAAATTTCCCATTTCCTATGTTTAATCAGATTGTAAATACTTAATCAAAGTAAAAGTAAACTTATTTTGTTTACATTTCACAGCCTATATGTGAAATTTTCAAGAGTACTTGGTTTATGCTCAAATTCAAAACCTGTCATTTTGTAAACAGGTTTATGCAGATGGTTTTAGTTATGCTCACACAACATTTCCTGCCTATAGTTTCCAACCAAAATCACACACACAGGCATAAATTTTCACATCACAAACCATAGTTTAAAACAAATTTAGTTGTTTACCCACCTTAGTAATTTGAACAGAGAATAAATTTTTGTTCCAGATTTGCTTGTTTGTTTGAGATTTTACTTATTTTAAAAAAAAAACAAATACTATTCTTATGGCTCACAGAGACATTCAGGTTTCCCTTTATCTTAACTAAATTTTTTAAACATAAATCCATTCATACGAAACAACTTTCATTTAAACTTTAATTCTTGATTAAGATCAGATCAAGTGGAAAGGATATTTTACCAAAATTTTAATTTTAAAACATGGACAGGCAAAGCAGAGATGTAGCATTAACCATTTATGTATATATATATATAGACACAGAAGATTCATTCCAGTTCAAAGCATATTTATTCCTAATAATCCATAAGTAACAAATAGTTAATACTTATGCTTTAACTGGGAGGTTACTCACAGGAATTTCAAATAACAGAGGGAATGGATTGAACTACTCACCTGTAAATAAGCTTTGGGCAGAGAATAGCTTTTGGGTTTTGAACAACATCAGCCTAATCTTGTTTTCCAGTTTCTTGTTTGTTGATGATGTTGCTGTGTTTAGTTTCAGATTTGCCATTTATTTTATATTTTTATATGATACATAGTTTTTTTGATCAACGAATGTAACAAGAAGGTGATACATATATAAAAAGAAAGTGTGACAGGTTTGAGTTGTTTGTACAGGAAATATTGTACTGAGAAGATTTTTGTATAAATTTTGACCAGTGATTTTTTTGTTCCAATTTGAGGCTGATATGATTTATGGTGGCTTGCATTTATTAAGCTTATCTTGTTTTGCAAGCTTAGACTTATTTGTTTGCATTTTTACAGAAGTACCTATCTATTTGTTTCCCATGTACAACTTGATTTGCGTGAGTGCATTCATATATATGTAACTTTATCTCTCTTTTTTTTTTTTTACAGGTTAACTAAGTTTCCCCTTTTTTTCTGAACCAACTAAAAAGAAGATGTATACACATAAATATAAGATATCAGGATGTACAAGTTAAGGTGGTAACCGGTCAGCTTCATCTTTGATAAGATTTTATAAATACTTTGAATAGACAAAATGTTAGGCTGAGATGATGGCAATTAAATGCCTTGTTTCTTAATCAGTTTACATAATTATCATCATGTTTGCAGTAGATAAATATTTGTATGAAGATATACATTTGGCAGGTAGACATATGGCTTGTAAATGAAGATACTTGTATTTTAACTATCAATATTTAAATTATATTCATATGTTTGACTTATATTTAATAATTATATTTTATATTGATAGACTTTGATTTTATTTCAAACATTAGATGTTAACAAGTAAGCATATTAATTTAATTATATAAGATAAATTTTATTATAAATATTATTAAGAGGTTTTATTTTAAATTTCCAAATCAAATTTTCCTTTCAAAATACAAATCCATACCAATAAATGGCCATTATTTCAAAAGTCATAATCATTTTAAAATGATAAGTTCACTTTTTAATTAATTAGATTAAATATTCATTAAAATAATAGGGCCAAAATCCAGGGTCGTTACATTCCTCCCCCCTTTGAATCTTTTCGTCCTCGAAAAGAAATGAAGCCAGATTTATTAAAATGCTTAAAATTAGATAAATTTTCTTTGATCATTATTAATCTACTTTAAAAATCTATATAATATTTCTAAAACAGTTTTATAAAAATACTTTTATAACTCGATGCTTTGACAAGTCCACCCTCGTTCTCATAGAAATTCGGTCATACGTTGATCAGGCGTAGGACTGAAAATCTGTAAGTACTCAGCAGACTCATTTCAACATCCAGTGAAAATACTTTGGAAAATAATTTTATAGAAAATATAGAAAACAGTTTTGAAAATAGAGAAAACATCCTTGGTGAGAATGCTCTGGAAATCATCACACCCATCTATGGTCACAGTTACATCCAGGGTTACGTTGCCGTCGCAGCAAAAGTCCATGTAACTGATTACACCATAGAACCCACGACAGATCGCAGTTACATCCAGGGTTACGTTGCCGTCGCAGCAAAAGTCCATGTAACTGCAGGCTCTCAGCGGCCTCACGATTACGCTGTCGAAATGAAACTTCTCCACTCCTACATAGGTCGCAGTCTACCGATGTAAAATCAAACATAGACTGTTGGCTCTCAGCGGCACACACGACTTTCGCTATGTTACCATAGTGTCACAGTCTACCGATATAAAATCAAACGCAGACTGCTGGCTCTCAGCGGCACACACGACTTTCGCTATGGTACACTACTCATAATCCTCAGGAACTAGTTTTGTCCGGACTCCTCACAGGATCAAATTTAGAACCTCCCCCTTAGAGGCTCAAGGCAGTACCACCCAGTGGCACTCCTGAGAAGCTCATTTCAAGGGAGCGCCTTTTTTCCCAGAGCCAATCTCAAAACACTTTATACTATACACATATAGTATTTTTCCAAAATCATACATCTAGTATGAATTTCATATAAGGCTCCTTTACACAAAATCGATTCCCAAAATCGATAATTTCCAAAGTGGGCTTTTCCAAATCTCAATATTGATTTTACCCAAAAATCAAAAGCCTTTCCAAATCCATAGGTTCTCAAAACCCTTCTCAAAATCATTTTCATAAAATCTTTTATATCTATATATAAAATAATCTTGAGAAACCTTTGAATCAATTCATATTTGTATAAATTTCACCTTCATACTTCAAATGCTTTCAAATATTTTAAAACCCTTTCTTCTGGCAATAGATTCAACAAGGGGAGTTTTATCATATATAACAAAGATATATAACTTCGTTTTTAGTCCAAATCAAATATTTTAATTTGGTTACTCTATAAAGTCGCTTACCAAATTACTTTCTTTCATAAAGTAAATTTTTACCATAGAAATATCCAATTTCCACTTTACTTCTATAAAGTTAATTTCTACCATAGAAATATAAATTTTAAATTTATTTTATTGTAGTTCCACATATATTCACAAATATATTTTCCATTTCAAAAATCATCTTATAACCTTTTATCTACAACTTCAAAATCAAATTTCCACCTTTATTCATTGTCAGTTTCTCAAAATATACTTTCAATTTCAAAAATCCTTTCAGTTTTTATCCACAAATTTTTAATGCCAATTTCATTCAAACCCGTACGATGTCCCCATATCATTCGTACGCAATACCAATCTGATCGCTCACTCGATCACACAATTTCACTTCCGAACTAGTATCGTCCACCCGACTTCCTAGTGCGGACTCAGATCTGATTTCTTGATCAGAAACCGTCATTCTCCTTGCATAGTCACAACTATGATAGAGAATATCCAGAACCAAATCAAAAATCCATATCCAGGTTCGCCGTCGAAAATCGAGCGGAAAATTCCAACTCGGATCGATAATACTATCTCAAAATTCTGTGCTCGAATCTGGATCAAATCACTATGCGAATAGAATAATATACGTACATCCTACGTATTTATCTTCATTGGTTATCAGTCCAATCAATTTTTCTCTATTCACATTTGCCTTAATCCCCATTCGTATTATCACTTCCATTCTTATCTCAGTTGGGTATTTAATCAATAACAGTTTGATCTCCGACCAGCTTAAATTTAGAAATATAGCTTGAAATTTTTTTTTTAAAAATAGATAAGTAGTTGAAAAATAATTACTAACTGAAAAATAGATAGTAAAATAGTTAAGTAGTTGTAAGATAGTTGAAAAATAGTAATTATTTATAAAATAGTTGAAAACAGTAATCAGTTTATAAATCAGTTGTAAAATGGTTAAATAGTTCCAAAAGTAATTGTAAAACAAGCTTAAGATACCTTTAGGTTTAAAAAGAAAAGTTGTAGTAAATAGTTGAGAAAACAGATTTATATTAAAACAATTTATTTTGAAAATAGTCCAGAGTCAACTGTTTAATACCCCATCTCCATTTCAATCAATTTCCCATTAAATTTGATCCAGCCCCAATTCAAGTGGAATTATCCACAAGTCAAATCAAATTCCATTTGATTTTTAAACTTATTCAAATTTAATCACAATTCCAAATTATTCCAAATCAATTTGGATTAATTTCAAATTGAACCAGCTTCAATTCCAAATCATCTCAAATCTAATTTACCATTTGAATTTGAACTCCTTCAACTTCAATTTTATTTCAAATTATTTCAATTCAAATTTCTCATTTGAATTTTATACTTATCCATCATAAATCACAATCCCCATTAATTCAAATCAAATTCAGTTTGAACTAATTTAATTTAAATCTAAATTTTAAACCATCTTGAATTATATAAATTCGAGTTAAATTTTAAAATGTTGGTTTAACTTCTTAAATCAAATAATAATATTTTTTTTTTAACTCAACAATTAAATTCTTTAAATAATTTAATTCTTAGTTCAAATTTTCAAAAATTCCATTTAAAATTATCTTTACCTAACTTATTTCAAAGTTCAAATAATAATTCAAACCCCTTTAAACAATTAAATATTTGAATTTCAATTTATTACCCAAATTCAATCTTGGAACCAATCCTTAATCATTTCAGTTTACATGTTCATTTTAAACATTCAAATCTTAATGTTCAAAGTGATCCTCATTTTCTCAAGTTTTAAATTTTTTTTTCTTCTTTAAAATCAAAATTACTTAAGTAATTTAAAATTAAAGTTTAATTCCATTTAATTCCAATATTGGGATAGATATTACCCCAACATTCATCATCCACTACCCATTCCAAATCTCAATCCTATCTGAGACCACATATAGTTCCCTACCAAATCAACCCATTTAACTTTCCTAAGTTAAACCTAAATTTCATCTTGAAATTTCCAATTCAGGTTGTTTATTCCAAACTTATTTAACTTCCCTTAAGTTAAATTCAATTTAATCTCGCCAAACTTACTCAAATTTGAATTCCCACTTCAAATTTTAAACTTCACATTAATAAATCTTATAAGTTCAAAAACTTATTACCTTGGATATCACACCTCATTTTCCCAAATTTAAAACTCAACATTTAGAGTTTATTTCAAACCATCTTTGTATCCATATATACATATTTACTCCTTAGCCCACCAGGCTATACTTTAAAATTTAAACCACCTTTGGTTTTAATTTTAAGGCAAATCTCTTTTTAAGTTTTCAAACAACTTCTTATTTTAAAATAAGATCACATTCAAGTATATTCTGAACAATATTATTCATTCTTTTTTTTTTTTAACACTTTGAAACAATTCAAATGTTTCTAAACTTAGGTTTAAACTTCACAATTTAAATCCGTTCTAATTTACAAGTTATACTCCTCTAAGTTTATATCCTTAACACATTTTATTTTGCTTACTCATTAACACACATTCCACTATTAAATACAACCACCACTTATGATAATAACCAAGATTATCATATCTGGGAAACCAATTCAATATTATCTTACTCTAAAACTTTTCCCCAAATTCAAGGTTTAATTTCAGTTTAAATCCATTTCAAATTTATATTTATTCAATTACAATTTGGTTGTATTACTATTAACTCTTAATTCTCATTATTCTATTTGATTCCAAGGATTTAACAACCAATTACCTTAATATTTATTAAAAGGAATATTGCTTTATATATCAAATATAATCTTATATAAAAATCATTTGAAATCTTTATATATGAAAATAACAAGTACGCTCTCATATATATATACACTCAACTCATTTTAGGGTACTATTGACCCTATCTATATGAGTATACCCACCAGAGCCAAGGTTCTCGCTTAACATTTGCTCTGATACCAACTGTAACGACCCGGAATTTTCGATCCCGAAAATTCCAGATAGTTAGGAAAAGAAGAAAGAGATAGAAGAAGAAACAGAAAATAAAACACAGAATCTCACATTCGCAGCGGATCAAAATATAATATCAAATAATAGCAGTTTACAAAAGAATACTATATCTGTCAATTTGCAATTATAATACATCAGAGTTACTCTCATACACAACACTGAGTATATACAAATCAAATATATCTCAGATAAACAGAAATAGTAGTCACAGCGGAAACACTCCATACGTCCTGCCATCCAGCTCATCTCCTAAGCTCCAGAACGTCCTTACCTGAAAATCTGTAATACTCGGTCTGACCCGAGCATTACATCAAAGTAACACCCGGGTCAGGCTGGAAACCAGCGTGAGTAAACCCATCTAACATGGAATACAACAGCATAAACTACATAAAACCCGGGGTAACTCGTATAAATTTACAAATTCACAATTTGTTATAGTCATCACTTATTTCACATATCAATTTCTAAGTACCCAAAACTTAGATTAAATGGCCCAATTCACTTAAATCATTCCATACCAGCCTATTGATTCCACATATCAATTTGTAAAGAATCGAAGTGGTTTCGGGTATTAACAAATACCCGACTCCGGTCTCTTCGAATTCATTGTCATCTAAACCCAAATTGTTCAAGTGAATGCAATTCAGTTTTAAGTACAAGATAGCAATTCATGATCGAAAGATAATCCACATTTTCACTGACCCCAAAAAATCATATCACATAGCATCACGATCACATACCAGGAATAATCCAAGGAATTCAAACATCATTCAATCATCCATAAATAAGCAAGGATTAATTAATCATACTATCTCTAATTAATTTAAAACAAATTAATTACTTTTATCATATACCCGCAATTGCTAACTGGAAACGAATTATTACTAATGTAAATTTTTTTTTAATGTTAATTAACTTTAACACTTATCCTTATTTAACTACTTAATTAAAGTATAACCAATTAATTTAGCTGTAATCACCTAATAAATTATCCATTAACTATTGATTAATAACCTTAATTATCGATCAATATTTCACAATACAAATTAATAAATCCATAATCACTCTTAAAATAGTTCGAACCCAGTTTTAATTTAAATTGTCGAACTAACTTTCATAAAACTCCTTTTTTTTTTTCGTTTCCGGCCTTGCTTTGGGTTTAACCCGTTATTGGCTTGAATATTGACTCGAGTTTCTTTCCTCATCTTTCCTTACATATTTTTTTGTTTTAGTAAGTGTTAGGTAAAATCAAGCAGAGGAAGTTGCACTCACACAAACTCGGGTTCCAGCCCGATATACTCTTCTTCCTACTCGAGAAATCCTTCAAGTTGTTCTCGAAAACAAAAAAAAACAAAAAAAAAGAAAGAAAAAAAAACAGACATCACCAGAAACCCCCCTTCAAACCAGCACCGCTGACCACCTGAGCTTCCCAAATTCCGTCCACCCCTTCTCTAGCCTCCACGCTACCGTCTCTCGAACCCCGGTAACACTCGATCATCCAACGACACCGTATCGACCACAAATGCAACCTCGACTAAAACTAGGTTTAGAAACTAAACCACTTCGTCCACAATGCCACGATGGTCGGATACCCTCCTCGCCATTTTTGTCGAACACCCTGGTCCTTCCTCCATCTTTAGCCAAGGTCCCGATCGCCATAGGTTACCCAGCTACCCGAATTTCCTCACAAATCATATCCTGGTTATCTCGAAAATTCACTCTCGATACAACTGAAAAATTGTGAATTTCATTTTAAAGATCCTAGTTTCAAATGTAGATTCAAGTCATAATCATGATTCAGCGAATTCAGGTATTTGGCTTTCAACATATTTATATATATTCTTTTCTTCTGAAAACCAGTGTATTTCTAAGTTACAGATAAATTTCCCATTTCCTATGTTTAATCAGATTGTAAATACTTAATCAAAGTAAAAGTAAACTTATTTTGTTTACATTTCACAGCCTATATGTGAAATTTTCAAGAGTACTTGGTTTATGCTCAAATTCAAAACCTGTCATTTTGTAAACAGGTTTATGCAGATGGTTTTAGTTATGCTCACACAACATTTCCTGCCTATAGTTTCCAACCAAAATCACACACACAGGCATAAATTTTCATATCACAAACCATAGTTTAAAACAAATTTAGTTGTTTACCCACCTTAGTAATTTGAACAGAGAATAAATTTTTGTTCCAGATTTGCTTGTTTGTTTGAGATTTTACTTATTTTAAAAAAAAAAATACTATTCTTATGGCTCACAGAGACATTCAGGTTTCCCTTTATCTTAACTAAATTTTTTAAACATAAATCCATTCATACGAAACAACTTTCATTTAAACTTTAATTCTTGATTAAGATCAGATCAAGTGGAAAGGATATTTTACCAAAATTTTAATTTTAAAACATGGACAGGCAAAGCAGAGATGTAGCATTAACCATTTATGTATATATATATATAGACACAGAAGATTCATTCCAGTTCAAAGCATATTTATTCCTAATAATCCATAAGTAACAAATAGTTAATACTTATGCTTTAACTGGGAGGTTACTCACAGGAATTTCAAATAACAGAGGGAATGGATTGAACTACTCACCTGTAAATAAGCTTTGGGCAGAGAATAGCTTTTGGGTTTTGAACAACATCAGCCTAATCTTGTTTTCCAGTTTCTTGTTTGTTGATGATGTTGCTGTGTTTAGTTTCAGATTTGCCATTTATTTTATATTTTTATATGATACATAGTTTTTTTGATCAACGAATGTAACAAGAAGGTGATACATATATAAAAAGAAAGTGTGACAGGTTTGAGTTGTTTGTACAGGAAATATTGTACTGAGAAGATTTTTGTATAAATTTTGACCAGTGATTTTTTTGTTCCAATTTGAGGCTGATATGATTTATGGTGGCTTGCATTTATTAAGCTTATCTTGTTTTGCAAGCTTAGACTTATTTGTTTGCATTTTTACAGAAGTACCTATCTATTTGTTTCCCATGTACAACTTGATTTGCGTGAGTGCATTCATATATATGTAACTTTATCTCTCTTTTTTTTTTACAGGTTAACTAAGTTTCCCCTTTTTTTCTGAACCAACTAAAAAGAAGATGTATACACATAAATATAAGATATCAGGATGTACAAGTTAAGGTGGTAACCGGTCAGCTTCATCTTTGATAAGATTTTATAAATACTTTGAATAGACAAAATGTTAGGCTGAGATGATGGCAATTAAATGCCTTGTTTCTTAATCAGTTTACATAATTATCATCATGTTTGCAGTAGATAAATATTTGTATGAAGATATACATTTGGCAGGTAGACATATGGCTTGTAAATGAAGATACTTGTATTTTAACTATCAATATTTAAATTATATTCATATGTTTGACTTATATTTAATAATTATATTTTATATTGATAGACTTTGATTTTATTTCAAACATTAGATGTTAACAAGTAAGCATATTAATTTAATTATATAAGATAAATTTTATTATAAATATTATTAAGAGGTTTTATTTTAAATTTCCAAATCAAATTTTCCTTTCAAAATACAAATCCATACCAATAAATGGCCATTATTTCAAAAGTCATAATCATTTTAAAATGATAAGTTCACTTTTTAATTAATTAGATTAAATATTCATTAAAATAATAGGGCCAAAATCCAGGGTCGTTACATAATACGTAATAAATTGAAATTTGATAGAATCAATGCTAGATAAGTAATTATAATAATTGTTAGTTGATAATTAAGTATGAATGTGAGAAATTTGGGAATAGTGATAATTATTAATTGTTTACCCATTCATTTAATTTATTGAATTAGATCTAAATCAATTGCAACATTTTTTTGTTAATAATAGCTTATAAGTGGAATTAAACGTAAATGGTAACAATTATTATAAGTAACCATTTGTGTAGTATATTAAATATAAACCGGTAATCAATTGCAATAAATCTAAATTAAAAGTTATGTTAGTGTAAATTTAGGAAATAATGTCAATTCAATTTATAATATGACCATTGGTTGAATAAAAGGAATGGAAATAAAGTTTTATCAATATATTGGGATTTAAACTATAATAATTGGAACAATTGTAATTAAGTGAAATTAAATATCTAAAATTTTACGTTAATGAAGATTAAGGTGAAATTTGAGAATATTAATGTAATAGATTATGAACCAATATTAATTTCATTTATTTAATAATACTTTATTGAATATAGGATTTAAAATCAAATGAATGGATTTATTGACATTTCAATTGAAAGTTAATAAATTTACCGGAATTGGAATTTAATACTATAACTGCTAAATTAAGTAACTTTAAATTGATATGGAAATTTGTTATAAAGGATTTTAAATTTCTAAAGGAATACAAGATGATAAAATTTATGAATTATAGAATTTGAATTTAAATAGTGATTTAATTAATTTAATATTAAATTATTTAATTAATTGGAAAATTGAATTTCGACGAAACCAGTTTCATCGGATCAGTAACGGTGAATTATTGCAGGATTTCAAGTTTTAGAACGATTAGACTTGTCGTTTGATCGTACAGGCTTGAAACGCCTTGAAATAAATTTAATTGAAATTAATGGAAATCAATTTGAAATAAATTGAATTTAGCATAACTTCTTCATACGATGGAATTTGGACTTGAAACCAGTTCCATTGCTTTTAAAATATTTGAAAGCATCTATTTTGATATATGGGTTGACCCAATTTTGTCCCGGAGACAGAACGGGCTTTTCGGGTCGCTTAGCGTTCCAATTCAAATCAAAATCTGATCCGTTCTTCTCTATTTCAGCCTCGCCTATAAATAGCTCGTTATAAACCCTAGGTTGTTTCTATTCTCATTTGTCTGTAGGTATATTTCTTTCTCCCGTAGCCTGTGGAGTATCAAGGGTAGCCCCAATTTTGGAAGTATGCTAATACTGGATAGACTACTGGGACTATTACGTGTTAAGGGCTATATGGGTAACCCCTTGACGCTATTAAAAAGTATGTTTATTTTATATTAGACATTATTATAATAGCGAATATTACTACATAGTAGATAGTTTAACGGATCCTTAAGAGATGTCAATCCCGAACATTTCTTAAGTTACTGCACTCACGTTAGACACTGGATAGGAGATGTCAAACCCTGTAAACATCTCTGACGCCGTTTACACTCATATTTATTTCATTGATTTAACTTACATAAGATCTTTTAGTTCTGACTCGAGTGTTTTGTCTTTTCAATTCGCTCGGGTCAGCCTGAGCATTTCAGGATTTGAAGGCCCTATTTCTGAAGGACGAAGACGAAGATTTTATTATTACTATTTGTTATATATTCTACTACACCATTGTATTCCGCTGCATTAATTATCATTCTATGGTATGTGTAACTCTGATATGTATTGTATAAGTATAATCAAATGTTTTGTAAAACAACTTCATGAACTGTTATTTGATTATTATATTTTATTGTTCCGCTGCAAGATTCTATTTTGTTTCTTTTATTTCTCCACTTTTTCTTATTTATCCCATAACAATCCACCCTTCTGTATGGTATAAGTTGGCATGTGTGTCTGCTTGAGCATACAAAAAGGTGGGATGTTACAGTTGGTATCAAAGCTTTGGTTTAGCGATAAACCTTAGCTTTGTGGGGTCTGACTCTTTATTAATAGGGTAGTAATACCCTATGGGAGTCGCTGAGTGTATATATATGAGAGAGCGTATTTGTTAGTATTATAAAAAGGTTTTAATATTGTGTTAATCTGTTCCGTTTTGTATTCATAAATTCTAGTTGGTGCATGGGACGCTATGACATCAATAGGGATTTCTAAACACTTAATAGGACAGACCAACATAATATTTGTTTTAATATAGGTAAATGAAATAATTATGCCTATTATATTTTCTATATGTAAAGCAAAATATTTTATAAAGGTATATATTGGTTGTAATAGATTGGTTGTTAGGTAATGAAATAAATAAATAATAGTTGAAATAAGATTGAAAATAAAATAAATCAAATGGGAAATTTTTGAACTTAAGTTCCGGGATTTTTGGAAAAAAATTTCTTTTGAATGGTTTTGGAATATAATAATAATATTATTTATAAGTATTTTCTGATATAAATATTTCAACATAATTTGAAAGAATTGTTTTAAAGAAAATATTGGAAAGAGATAAGTTCTGTACTCCCCTCTTTGTCACTGGAAAATATTTTCGGTGATGAGTGCATGCATCATCGACGTTCATTTTCGAGTTTCGAAGTGGGAAGACCACTGTAGTAGTTTTACTACAGATTTATTTTGATAAACAAATATAAATTTTAAATTGTTTTAATATAATTAGATATATATGTTGCAAGTATATACATTTATCTATTATTTTAAAATGATTTGAAGCAGAACCTGGTATTTAATTCTTGAGTTTCCATTAATTAATAGTTTCAATTATTTCAGTGAAATGGAACATAACTAATTAATAATTGGAACCTTTAATAAGATAAGAGAGTTAATGCTGAGTTTAAATGGAATTAAAAGAAATTTGGAATTTGTAACCTGTCAACCAAGGGATATTATGATTGAACTTTAAGTTAATTTAAAAGAGATAAAATAAACTTGTGTAACTTTCAATTTCATTCTTGAAGGCATAAATATAACTTACCAATTATAAAAGTTGAGATGTTAATAAGGAAGTGTAATGGAAAATTATACAAGTAAACCTAAAAGTAATGAAAGTATTCAATGCATTCTCTAATAGATAAGAATTTATTTGTTAGAGTTGTTATGAACTTAAGTATAATTGAAAATGTTATTAATTAAATATAATAGAAATGTAAGTATTATAGGAAAATGATAAAAAAAAACTTAAGTTAATTGACATGCAAAGAAATTTAATCAAACATGAAGACTATAAATAAATGAATGTTAATAAATGGAATTATGTAATAATAAATGAATGAATAGATATAATGCAATAAAAAGAAAAAAACTGACATGGAACTAATAAATGAAAACAAATATTTGTAAGTAATAAATGAAAATGAATGAAATAAACGCTGAATCAATGAATAAAAATAAATGTTTGTAAGAAGTAAATGTAAATTTAAAAAGACAAATCATTATATAAATGAAAAAGAAATAAAACAATAAATGTTATGAGATGAAGTCTATAATAATAAACTTAATTTATTGTTTGAAATAGTTGTTTGTCTTGGTTTATGAGTTGTTTGGGTAAAGGATACTTTAATTGCTTAGATGTATGAATAATATATGGAATTTATCTAAGACTGTTGAGTAAATGGAATACTTCATAGTTATTTGTCATTTTATGTGATATAAAGTGTCTTAACCCAAACAAACCAATTGTTTTTCTTGCTTGAATGGTTGATTTGTATATGATGTGTATGTTGTTTGTTGCAAATGATGGTTGTTTATTTTGATTAGTTGGTTAATGATTGAAACAACTTTAAATATTTCATTTTATATAATTATTAACTCTTTTTGGATTATATAAGTGAAATACAGGTTATGGAAGCAATTGCTACTACTTTTGGTTTCATAATTAAGCGTTGTTTGCCCGACAAATAGGTACGTTCTCGGATTATGGTTTTATAGCGTTATTATATTATTTTCCCCGTGTTGGGATATATTATTTTGGAAAATATATGTTATATATTAATATATTTGATATTATATTTTCTTCCGAGCCTCTACGTATAAAGAAGATTCCGCCAAAATTTTCTGAAAATTGTGGACTTAGAAAATTTTTGAAACTGTTTTCCAAACTTTATTGATTTGAGTATAAAAAGATTTAATCGTTATAAATTTGTATATTTTATTTAAATAAATTAATTTTTTAAATTTCATTGTTTATAAAGTTACTCTTTTGAATAAGATATATTGATTTCTTAATTCTTTCTTTCCCCTTCTTTTCCTTTTCGGGGATGAAAAGTTTTGAGTGGGGGAGAATGTAACGACCCGTAGAATTTTTAAATTGGGTAATTTAATAAGATATTTTTGTAACTAAATTTAGAAAGAAATAAAAACTTTATAACTTATAATGAAACAAATGTTAGAAATGAAGGTAGCTTTGGTAATTAAATTTAATTATGTAAAATTGAAGTGAAATCCCAATAATGAAATAGTGTAAATTGTTGCACTTGTTTATATAATAGAAATAAGTGAATAAGAATAAGTATCAGATTAACCGAGGAAATAATATATTGATTAATAGTAACTGAATGTAAATTAATGTAATAAGGTTTATGCAAGTTGATAAACAACTAATTTAGTGCAATATCAATCAATTGAAACAATTGTAAGGTTATAATTGATTGGAATTAGTAAATTGGGAAATAAATTCAAAGTTATATTATTTGATGGAATAATACGTAATAAATTGAAATTTGATAGAATCAATGCTAGATAAGTAATTATAATAATTGTTAGTTGATAATTAAGTATGAATGTGAGAAATCTGGCAATAGTGATAATTATTAATTGTTTACCCATTCATTTAATTTATTGAATTAGATCTAAATCAATTGCAACATTTTTTTTTGTTAATAATAGCTTATAAGTGGAATTAAACGTAAATGGTAACAATTATTATAAGTAACCATTTGTGTAGTATATTAAATATAAACCGGTAATCAATTGCAATAAATCTAAATTAAAAGTTATGTTAGTGTAAATTTAGGAAATAATGTCAATTCAATTTATAATATGACCATTGGTTGAATAAAAGGAATGGAAATAAAGTTTTATCAATATATTGGGATTTAAACTATAATAATTGGAACAATTACAATTAAGTGAAATTAAATATCTAAAATTTTACGTTAATGAAGATTAAGGTGAAATTTGAGAATATTAATGTAATAGATTATGAACCAATATTAATTTCATTTATTTGATAATACTTTATTGAATATAGGATTTAAAATCAAATGAATGGATTTATTGACATTTCAATTGAAAGTTAATAAATTTACCGGAATTGGAATTTAATACTATAACTGCTAAATTAAGTAACTTTAAATTGATATGGAAATTTGTTATAAAGGATTTTAAATTTCTAAAGGAATACAAGATGATAAAATTTATGAATTATAGAATTTGAATTTAAATAGTGATTTAATTAATTTAATATTAAATTATTTAATTAATTCGAAAATAGCCATTTTTGCTACTGACTCGGATTTCGATGAAACCAGATTCATCGGATCCATAATGGTGAATTATTGTAGGATTTCAAGTTTCAGAACGATCAGACTTGTCGTTTGATCGTATAGGCTTGAAACGCCTTGAAATAAATTTAATTGAAATTAATTGAAATCAATTTGAAATAAATTGAATTTAGCATAACTTCTTCATACGATGGAATTTGGACTTGAAACCAGTTCCATTGATTTTAAAATATTTGAAAGCATCTATTTTGATATATGGGTTGACCCAATTTTGTCCCGGAGACAGAACGGGCTTTTCGGGTCGCTTAGCGTTCCAATTCAAATCAAAATCTGATCCGTTCTTCTCTATTTCAGCCTCGCCTATAAATAGCTCGTTATAAACCTTAGGTTGTTTCTATTCTCATTTGTCTGTACATATATTTCTTTCTCACCTCCTCTTCCTCAATGGCAGACAAATTCCCAAAACCAAAATTTCCAATTGCAATTTCAAATCAAATTCAAAGCCAAAATTTCAACCTCCTCAAAAATATTAAGAAAAATTATATATCGAATATCTCGACAATACGAATCTGCGTCAAGTGTTTGTTTTCGGAATTGATGCTAGAATCAATGGCAAATCGTGGTCAAACCTTGAATTTTCGAAACCCTAAGGCTAATTGGGGTTTTCTGATTTTGGATCTAATCGTCGAAATCAAGATATGGGTTTTGGAGAGAGAGGCTTGTAGAGTTGATTGGTGGTTCGTTGATGATCTGAAAGCGTCTATGGTGGTCGAAATTAGGCGATTAGGGTTCAAAACCCTAGTTTTAAGGTGGCGGTACTCGGCGTTCCAAGCGATCGGACCGATGGGTGATGGAGGAAGGAGCCTAGGCGAGTCTATTGGCGGCAGCTCAGTAGTCAACGGCGGCGTGGAAGGCGAGCTTGGGGCGGTCAAAGGCGCGGTTGACTCGAGTGTTTGGCCTGCCTGGGTTTGAATGCACGGGTATCTAGAAGATGAGTGAGCGACGTGGCGATCTCTGGATGGTAGTTTATTTTGTTCTATTTCTTTTCTGTTATTTAATTTAAATTAAACTTTGAACGTTCTAACTCACGTAACTTTCTCATACGATACCCGATTCACGCGCGGTTTTTTGCCTTAGGTTCGTATTGAAATTTCTGACGTTCTGAAGCTGGTTTGGGAAGATTCTAAAGGCTGTTTGAATTTTTGGTTTAAATTGGATTTAAATTCAATTTAAATTCAAAAGGTGAGTGTTTTAACCTACTCACAACTTCTAAGATTTCTTATGTTTGTTAATTTAAATTTTGATGTGATTTAAAATTTATCTATGATTGTTTTGGCATATATTTAATCATCATCTCAGTTAGATAGCATTTATTTAAATTGAATTTTTATTTAATTTTATTATTGCATATAATTTGATAGTTAAATTTATTTATTATTGCATATAAACTGCCAGTTAAACAGTTATTAATTTTTATTGAATATAAACTACTCGTTGATGCCTGTTATATTTTATATGCTTTATATTGATGTTTTGTTTAAATTGGATGATGATTGTAATAAATGGTTGTTTATTGATATTTGGATGAATGGATGCTATATTTTATATAAACTGCAAGTTATTATGCATTTTCATTCCATTCGGGATTGCGGTTTGAAATGATATATAACCGTAAACTTTTATTTTTAAAATTACGGATTGAAATGATAAATATATGTATCACTTGACCATAGGATAGAAAATTATATACAGGCACCGTGGTCTATATATAAAATATTTTAAAGTGATTTTCTATGGGTTTTAGAAAATAAGGGTATATATATACACTAATTTTGATATTTTTTTATATATGGTTAAATTCTAAAATTTAAGCTATGTATAACTTGATGATGTTTTAAGTTTGATTTACGAATATTTCAAGTTTGAGCTTTATTTAAGTGATATTGAATTTATTAAATAAATATTTCTAAACTAAATAATAGTAAATTGAATTAAGGTATATACAAGATTTTCAGATTTGGTTGGGAATTTTGGAATATTTAAAGTCTTGAAATATATCAAAATTGAAATGTTTTATTGAAATTAAGGTATTTTTGTTTTCAAAGTATTGGTTTTCGAAATTGTTATAACTTTGAAGTAATATGGTTTAAAAAAATGAATTTATTTGAAATAGAATTTATTTAAGAATTATCTGTGAATATATGGATTTGAAACCTATTGAAATTGAAAATTTAGAAATACGACTTCAAAATGTGGTTTGGGTTTAAGATGATTTAAAAGAATATTTCAAGTTATCTAAATTTAAGAAAGATTAGTGATTGGAAATTTGGTTTTATTTAAATGAGATATTATTGAATTGTTTTGGAAATGGAAATGATATATTATTGAATTTGGTTTTGAAATGGAAATAATACATTGATAATTTGGGTTTGAAATAGTAATTGTGACGACCGCCCATGACCCCTGCACTGAACCTAGAGAAAGTGCGCTGTAAAGTGTGCCAGGCAGCCATGGACGATTGTCAGGGTAAATTAAAAACAGTAGAATCTATCGTATTACTCACAGCGCATGGACAAAATACAATAGAATATATACATAGTGAAGCTTCACAGAATAGAATCTCATCAATAAAACTTCATAATAGTTGAATACAAACATTTGAATAGTCAATACAACAAGCCTCACTACATATCACTCAGAGAATATACAAACAGCGGAACAACCAGTACTTATAGTAAGAAATAATATGCAATCCTCCAGCTCGTCTTCATCATCAGCATCGTGGAAAACAAGAACAGCACCTGTCACCTGCTACCTAGTCTGCCCGTCCCAAAATGGACGAACAGCCCAAGGCAATAAGAGTTAAAAACATAAAGCCTTGAGTCAGACAACAGTCTTAGTGAGCGGTAAATTAACTAACAACATACCAAAAGAGCATAAAGGAAAAAGGAATAGGAATACAACCCTCCCACTCCACCTCTTTCTACAGTGATAGCCCCTAGACACACACTAAGCATAATCAAACATAGCAGAGCATACAATTTAAAGTAAAGCAATTATCACTCGAGTCAAGGGCGATGTTTTCCAAGTACAAACCCCCAAGGCCTAAACCAAGATTAGATAAGCACCTAGAAACTACCACTCTTGAGACCGAATGACGATACAACCAAACATCCATGACTCTGGCTATCACTATTATCATTGCTTCGATATCATCGTTAATTGAATGGCCGGCTCTTTATTTCATCCATCCGTCAAGGGCTAATGGAAACCCCGGTTCTAGACATAACTCCGCACGTCATCGTGGCCCGTGCCTAGGACTATCGAATCTTCCCAGAGTACTTGACTACCAATCAGTAGCCTTCAGGGACTATCGAATCTGCCCAACGTACTCTTGCTTTGAGCATGCTAGAACCTTCAACAACGATGATATCTTAGCCTTCTAGTCATCCTCCTCGACGACTATTTCTATACTAGCTCAAGCGCCTCTCGAGCAAACCATTATCCTCAAACTCGAACCATTTCACCGAGTTATCAATCTGCTTGGAATGATCCCGTCTGGATTAGACCAAGACTATCTCATATCATGCTTCGCCTCATCATCATCATAGCAAATCTATCCATATGAGCTTCCTCATCCGCCACATATGCCACAAGAAGCTTTCCCAATTCAAGAGCCTTTCCCTTAGCTTTTGAATCATCTTCGGTCTAAATCAAATCATCAATCATCTAATTCATAGCAATCAATCAAGTCAAACATTAATCCAAGTAAACAAGCATTCAAATATGATCTAAATAGACAATTATAACAATAATGGCAATTTCGTAATTAAAGAGTCAAAAGTCTAACAAGCATAAAAACATGAGCAATATCTCTATAATCTTGATGAATGAACTTGCATAGGTTAACATGTAGTAAAATGGATGCCAAATCATTATGAACAATGAATCTATATGGATCTATACTTAGGATTAGGAAAATGCATGGAAATCACTATTTTAACATCAAATCAAGCCAACGATCCGATATACTCCTTTGGATCCGTGTGAGAGATAATCACCACTCACCAAATCACCTAAACACCTCAAAAGAAACACACTTCAGATCTGGACAGCGAAGGATCTAACTCGATCTATCACAAATCCGCTTCAACGATGAAATCACTCTTCGAAGAATGTAGATCTTCAATCTAAGCTCTTCGATCTTCAATTTGATCTTCGATTTGGGATGGAAGGAAGTACTAAATCAAAGTGGATAAAAGAAGTGAAGAAGTGTAGAAGTCGAGCTCTCAAAATGGCAGCACTTCGTCGCTTCGAAATCCGGATCCCAAAAAGTGAGAAAAACCTTCCTATTTATAGGCTGAAAAACCCTTAGGTCGTCCACTTTTAGGTCGTCCACGACCTATAGAACATCACGACCTACGACCTATCAAAACCCCTCAATCTACGACCTAACGACCTAAGCTTATGCGCACTCACGACCAACCAGTCTACGACTTACGACCTAGCGCAAGCGCGTGACCTATAGATCCAACGATCTAACAAATCGCATATGCGCGCGACCTAACAGATCAACCCCTACGCGACCTATCACAAACCATACGACTTAACACTTCGCGACTTAAGTACGCGCGACTTAACTGGGTCACGACCTAACCCCTTACGACCTAATACTTAGCGACCTAACAACCCACGACCTAACTCCTAAGTCTTCTACGACTTAACTTCCTTAGGTCGCTCACTGCTACCCCAGCTTCCTTAGGTCGTCGCCGACCTACCCCTTAGGTCGTTAACTCGTCAAAACTCTTAAGTCACCAACTTTCCTTAAGTCGTCTAATATCTTAAGTCTGAATCCTATAAGTCGCTATACTCCTTAAGTCGTTCACTCGACCTAAGCCACCACACGACCTAACTTCCACACGACTTATCCCAACCCTTAGGTCGCCTATGACATAACCTCCTTCACGACCTAAGCTATCATACGACCTAACTCTTAAGTCGCTCCACTCCACTAGGTCGTTTACTCCTTAGCTCGCATCTTCCTTAGTTCGCTCCAAACTCCTATACGACCTAGGACTTAAAGCTCTGAACGACTTATCAACAATGCGACCAAATGTCAACTGTTTTACGATGTTTCGATCCGTAAAAATACGGGTCGTTACATTCTCTCCCCCTTTGGAATTTCGCCCTCGAAATTCCAAACAAACATAGCAATCAGAGACTATTCTGCATGCCTACCATCCATAGCAATCAACAAACCATGCATCCAATTCTAGCTTAGCATGCAGAATTCTAAAACTTAGAACAAGTTACAATGTTGTTAGATGACACGACACCTTAGGGCCATACCTTGAAGAGTTCGGGATGAGCTGCTTTCATCCTCTCTTCCACCTCCCATGTACAGTCGTTATCATCATCACTCCATTGTATCTTAAGCAACTTAACTACCTTCCTCCTAAGCTGTTTCGTGTCGGTTTCCACAACACGAAGTGGCTTACGAGGTCTCCTATCAATTGGATCAACTTCGAAATCTTCACAGCTATCAGCAGAAACCACTGTATTTGAGTCGTGCACATACTTCCGTAGATATGATACATGAAAAACATTGTGCACACCCGACATCTTCTCTGGTAACTCCAATCTATAAGCGTGCTTTCCAATTCGCTCGATGATCAGGAATGGTCCAACAAATCTCGGAGTCAGTTTTCCTTTCTTCCCGAATCGAATAACATTCTTCAGTGGAGAAATCTTCACAAAAACCATATCACCTACGTCGAATTCCAAATCCTTTCGACGCTTATCGGCATAACTTTTCTGACGGTCTTGGGCTGTCTTCATTCGTTGCTGAATGATCTCTATGCAATCCGAAGTCTGTCGAATCATCTCTAGCCCAAGCATCAGCTTTTCTCCCGTCTCTAACCAACATGTCGGAGAGTTACACGGTCTTTCATACAATGCCTCATACGGTGCAATACCAATGCTTGACTGGTAACTGTTGTTATACGAAAATTCCACCAAATGAAGGTGATCTTCCCATGATCCTCCGAAATCTAAAACACAAGCTCTGAGGAGATCTTCCAAAACTCGGTTGACTCTCTCGGTCTGACCATCTGTTTGAGGGTGATAAGCTGTACTCAAACACAACTCGGTTCCCAAAACTTCCTGGAAGCTCTTCCAAAATCCACTAGTGAACAATGGGTCTCGATCGCTCACTATACTCTTCGGAATACCATGGAATCGAACTATCCACTTAACATACAGCTCAGCCAACTTTGATGCGGTCCTAGTTGATCGAACAGGAATGAATCTTGCACTCTTAGTCAACGATCTACAATGACCCAAATCCCTTCATTTCCCGTTCTTGTTCTAGGTAGATCATCAATAAAATCCATCGATATCTGCTCCCACTTCCATGTAGTCACTTCCAATGGTTGAAGCAATCCACTTGGCTTCTTCTGTTCGGCTTTTACCAACTGGCAGTTCATGCACTTGAAAATAAAATTTCCAACATCCTTCTTCATACCTTCCCAGTAATAGGTTCTCTTCATATCCCGATACATCTTATTTCCACCTGGATGAATTGTCAGCTTCGAGTGATGACTTTCCTTCAGAACTTCACTTCTCAATTCATCTATATCGGGAACAACTAGTCGTCCTTGCTTCTGAAGCCAACCCTCTCGATCGACTTTGAATCCTTTATCCTTTTCTGGTTCCAATCCAGATTCCAAATCACGAATAATCTTGACAAGCTTACCGTCTCGCTTTTGGCTCTCGCCAATCCTTTCCACAAGAGTGGGTCTTATCGATAAGTTTGCCAACATCTCAGGTTCCAATTCACATCTGGGCCTGAAGTCAAATCCAGCTAAATACTCGAGACTCTTCCATTCTGAAAACATGGCTCCCAATCCTGCATGTCTTCGACTTAACGCATCTGCTACTGCGTTACCATTTCCCGGAGTATAGGCTATACCAAAATCATATGATGCCAAAAACTCTAGCCACCGTTGCTGCCGAAGATTCAAATCTTTCTGGGAGAAAAGATACTTCAACGACTTATGATCCGTAAACAACTCAAATCGAACTCCCAATAGATAATGTCTCCACAACTTCAAAGCAAATACAATTGCCGCTAACTCCAAATCATGAGTCGGATAATTCCTTTCATGCGGCTTCAGTTGTCGACTTGCATACGCAACAACTTTATCTCTCTGCATTAGTACTGCTCCAAGTCCAGTACCACATGCGTCGGTGTAAACCACCATCTCATCATTCCCACTTGGAATAGTCAAAACAGGAGCACTTGTCAATCGCTCATTCAGGATTCTGAAAGCTTGCTCACACTTATCATCCCATCTGAACACTTGATTCTTTTTCGTCAATCCCGTTAACGGTGTAACTATCTTGGAGAAGTCTTTGATAAATCGACGATAATATCCTGCTAATCCAAGAAAACTTCTCACATCAGATGCATTCTTAGACCTGACCCAATCCTGGATTGCTGCTACCTTGGCGGGATCAACCGCTATTCCATTTCCAGAGATAACATGGCCTAAGAACCTCACTTCACTCTTCCAGAAGTGACACTTCGAAAACTTAGCCTTCAGCTGATGTTTCCGCAAGATTTCCAAAACAATATGCAAGTGCGTCTTGTGATCTTCTTCAGTTCTGGAATAAATCAGAATATCATCCACGAATACTAGCACGAACTTGTTCAACTGATCTCTGAACACTCTATTCATAAGATCCACAAAATATGCTGGCACATTAGTCAATCCAAACGGCATTACCAACCATTCAAAGAAACCGGATGGTGTCCTGAAAGCAGTCTTCGGCACACTATCCTTAGCCACTCTTAACTGGTGAAATCCCGTTGCCAAATCCATCTGAGAAAACACCTTAGCTTCGTGAAGCTGATCAAACAAGTCATCTATTCTCGGCAATGGATACTTGTTCTTCTTTGTCACTTTATTCAGCTCACGATAATCCACACACAACCTCAGCAATCCATCTGCTTTGGTTGCGAACACAACTGGTGCACCCCATTCGGACACACTACGCCGAATGAATCCTTTCTGCAAAAGATCATCAACCTGCATCTTCAACTCCTGCTGTTCCCTAGGCGCCATCCGCCTAAGAGGCATCACAACAGGTCTGGCTCCTTCAACTAGATCTATACGAAACTCGATCTCTCTATGCGGCGGTAACCCTTTGACCTCGTCAAAGACATCCTCGAATCCATTAGCGATTGGCAACGATGACAGTCCATCCCGTGGAACAACCAGCAAATACATGAAGCTCATGAAGACGCCTTCTTCATGCTCACATCGTATCACAATCTTTCGCCCCTCCACATTCTCGACTGTCACCTCCAACCTCTCACAATCAACCTTTGTCGCATACTTCCTAAGCCAGTCCATACCCAAAATAATTCCGAACCCCGCAAAGTTCAGAACAAAACAATCACAAACAAAAGAGCAATCATGACTCGATACAATCAGACCATGGCATAACATACACAAACAAGACGAACCCCCAACTGGATTAGTCACAACCAATGGCCTATCAACAATATCCGGTTCCAAACCTAACCGGCCTACAAGTTCACTACAAACAAAAGAATGCGACGCCCCAGTATCAAACAAAAATCTAACTGGAACACCACATATGGAAATAGTACCTTGAACCACCACACTCTTTCCTTTCTCTTCAACGGTAGGAGCTTTTGAAGACGATGGAACAGCTCCCAAAGCATAAGCTTGTACAATCTGCTTGTCCCTCCTCGGTTCTGGACAATTCCTCTTAACATGTCCCAGCTCGTCACAGTTGTGGCAATTCACTTGCACCTTCGGGTTCTTGCAATCTCTAGAGAAATGGCCCTTCTGTTGACAATTGAAGCAGGTCACTTCGCTCTTCGGCTTCTTCTGACCATCCTTACCCTTTTGTTGCTGTTGCTTCCTCTTCTTGTTTCCACCCTGCTGTGGTCTAGACTCCTCCTTGGTCACAGCAACAACATATCCCTCTTTAGGAAACAGATTCTCATGCCTGAGAGCTTTCTCCACAAGCTTCTCAAATGGATCGTCCAAATGATCTACCAACTGCCTCCCAAGATAACTGTCCAAGCCTGTCACAAACTTCTCATTGTTCTGATACGAAGATTCAATATACGACCGGGCATACTTGGACAAAGCTTCAAACTCAGAAACATACTCAAGAACTGGTCTTCCTCCCTGCTTGAGCTCCACAAACTTCTTGAACAGAACAGACTTCTGAGCCGTAGAAATGAACTTAGCTTCAAATCTGACTTGGAATTGCTCCCAAGTAATCTCTTCCTCTGGAGTATCAATGGTGATAGAGTTCCACCAATCAGTGGCACTCCCTTGAAGCTGTCTTGATGCTATCTTGCTCTTAGTCGCATCATCAATTCCCAAATCACCAAAGATCCTTCTACAAGCATCTATCCACCGCTGGACTTCAATGGTTGGTTCCATTCCCAAGAAAACCTTTCCTCCAAGAGCAGTGTAGTCCTTACACAGCTTAGCGAAATCCATCGGTTTTGGAGTTTGAACTTGAACTCCAACATCCACCGATGGCCCCGGAGCTGGCATCCTTCTCATGATCGAAGTCATCATAGCTTCGAACATAGCAGCATAATCAACAGCCCCTTCAGTAGCACGGCCTTCCCTAGCAGCTGGTCTCCCTCTTCGACTCATTCTCAATATCTATAAAAAGGAATGATTAGCACACCTTGAGAAACAACTGCATAAAGGACTCAAACTCTACTAAGCTACTATATTATATATATAGTAGTCATCCATCAAAATACAATTACGTCTCTCATACGTAGTTACGTCAGCGAGCGTTGGGTAAAATCGATTAACCAAAGCTCTGATACCAAATGTGACGACCGCCCATGAACCCTGCACTGAACCTAGAGAAAGTGCGCTGTAAAGTGTGCCAGGTAGCCATGGACGATTGTCAGGGTAAATTAAAAACAGCAGAATCTATCGTATTACTCACAGCGCATGGACAAAATACAATAGAATATATACATAGTGAAGCTTCACAGAATAGAATCTCATCAATAAAACTTCATAATAGTTGAATACAAACATCTGAATAGTCAATACAACAAGCTTCAATACATATCACTCAGAGAATATACAAACAGCGGAACATCCAGTACTTATAGTAAGAAATAATATGCAATCCTCCAGCTCGTCTTCGTCATCAGCATCGTGGAAAACAAGAACAGCACCTGTCACCTACTACCTAGTCTGCCCGTCCCAAAATGGACGAACAGCCCAAGGCAATAAGAGTTAAAAACATAAAGCCTTGAGTCAGACAACAGTCTTATTGAGCGGTAAATTAACTAACAACATACCAAAAGAGCATAAAGGAAAAAGGAATAGGAATACAACCCTCCCACTCCACCTCTTTCTACAGTGATAGCCCCCAGACACACACTAAGCATAAGCAAACATAGCAGAGCATACAATTTAAAGTAAAGCAATTATCACTCGAGTCAAGGGCGATGTTTTCCAAGTACAAACCCCCAAGGCCTAAACCAAGATCAGATAAGCACCAAGAAACTACCGCTCTTGAGACCGAATGATGATACAACCAAACATCCATGACTCTGGGTTATCATTGCTTCGATATAATCGTTAATTGAATGACCGGCTCTTTATTTCATCCGTCCGTCAAGGGCTAATGGAAACCCCGGTTCTAGACATAACTCCGCACGTCATCGTGGCCCGTGCCTAGGACTATCGAATCTGCCCAGAGTACTTGACTACCAATCAGTAGCCTTCAGGGACTATCGAATCTGCCCAACGTACTCTTGCTTTGAGCATGCTAGAACCTTCAACAACGATGATATCTCAGCCTTCTAGTCATCCTCCTCGACGACTATTTCTATACTAGCTCAAGCGCCTCTCGAGCAAACCATTATCCTCAAACTCGAACCATTTCACCGAGTTATCAATCTGCTTGGAATGATCCCGTCTGGATTAGACCAAGACTATCTCATATCATGCTTCGCCTCATCATCATCATCATAGCAAATCTATCCATATGAGCTTCCTCATCCGCCACATATGCCACAAGCAGCTTTCCCAATTCAAGAGCCTTTCCCTTAGCTTTTGAATCATCTTCGGTCAAAATAATATCATCAATCATCTAATTCATAGCAATCAATCAAGTGAAACATTAATCCAAGTAAACAAGCATTCAAATATGATCTAAATAGACAATTATAACAATAATGGCAATTTCGTAATTAAAGAGTCAAAAGTCTAACAAGTATGAAAACATGAGCAATATCTCTATAATCTTGATGAATGAACTTGCATAGGTTAACATGTAGTAAAATGGATGCCAAATCATTATGAACAATGAATCTATATGGATCTATACTTAGGATTAGGAAAATGCATGGAAATCACTATTTTAACATCAAATCAAGCCAACGATCTGATATACTCCTTTGGATCCGTGTGAGAGATAATCACCACTCACCAAATCACCTAAAGACCTCAAAAGAAACACACTTCAGATCTGGACAGCGAAGGATCTAACTCGATCAATCACAAATCCGCTTCAACGATGAAATCACTCTTCGAAGAATGTAGATCTTCAATCTAAGCTCTTCGATCTTCAATTTGATCTTCGATTTGGGATGGAAGGAAGTACTAAATCAAAGTGGAGAAAAGAAGTGAAGAAGTGTAGAAGTCGAGCTCTCAAAATGGCAGCACTTCGTCGCTTCGAAGTCCGGATCCCAAAAAGTGAGAAAAACCTTCCTATTTATAGGCTGAAAAACCCTTAGGTCGTCCATTTTTAGGTCGTCCACGACCTATAGAGCATCACGAACTACAACCTATCGAAACCCCTCAATCTACGACCTAACGACCTAAGCTTATGCGCACTCATGACCTACCAGTCTACGACTTACGACCTAGCGCAAGCGCGCGACCTATAGATCCAACGATCTAACAAATAGCATATGCGCGCGACCTAACAGATCAATCTGTACGCGACCTATCACAAACCATACGACTTAACACTTCGCGACTTAACTACGCGCGACTTAACTGGGTCACGACCTAACCCCTTACGACCTAATACTTAGCGACCTAACAACCCACGACCTAACTCCTAAGTCTTCTACGACTTAACTTCCTTAGGTCGTTCACTGCTACCCCAGCTTCCTTAGGTCGTCGCCGACCTACCCCTTAGGTCGTTAACTCGCCAAAACTCTTAAGTCACCAACTTTCCTTAAGTCGTCTAATATCTTAAGTCTGAATCCTATAAGTCGCTATACTCCTTAAGTCGTTCACTCGACCTAAGCCACCACACGACCTAACTTCCACATGACTTATCCCAACCCTTAGGTCGCCTATGACATAACCTCCTTCACGACCTAAGCTATCATACGACCTAACTCTTAAGTCGCTCCACTCCACTAGGTCGTTTACTCCTTAGCTCGCATCTTCCTTAGGTCGCTCCAAACTCCTATACGACCTAGGACTTAAAGCTCTGAACGACTTATCAACAATGCGACCAAATGTCAACTGTTTTACGATGTTTCGATCCGTAAAAATACGGGTCATTACAGTAATAATATTTTGGTTTAAAGTATATATATTTTGAAGTAAAGGATATGTTTTGAAATGGCAAAATTATTTTGGTTTTTAAAGTAAATACTATTTTGAAGTAAAGGATATGTTTTGAAAGGGCGATGATTGTGTTTTTAAAAGTATATATATTTTTAAATGACCACTGTGTTATAATAATGTTTTGTTGTTAAAGAGACCGGGATCGGATATGGACATACTCTCTGTCGATACCGAAAACCACTTTGACAACTGTGTACGCGGTGGAGTTTCCAGAATGAAGTAGGATGGTGGAGACGATCCTGAGGTATATACGTGGACCCAACTCCCATGAGTTGGCATAAGGTGGCTAAAACAGGAGCGATTGACGGACCAAGGAGGTAGCACCTCTGATCGGACACACTTCTTCGATACCGTTCTATTACTTGTGATTTATTTGGTGGCCACCCTTCGATTTAGGAGTGTTGTTTGAGGTGGGCGGTAGTGGCTGCTATGCGTCACCACCAGTCCGGATGCGTAATTGGTATATCTACCCTAGCATTGCCTAGTTGTGCCGTGTCACCTACCATAGCGAGCTTTATTACGATTTGTGATTTCTCCCGTAGCCTGTGGAGTATCGAGGGTAGCCCCCATTTTGGGAGTATGCTAATACTGGATAGACTACTGGGACTATTACGTGTTAAGGGCTATATGGGTAACCCCTTGACGCTATTAAAAAGTATGTTTATTTTATATTAGACATTATTATAATAGCGAATATTACTACATAGTAGATAGTTTAACGGATCCTTAAGAGATGTGAATCCCAAACATTTCTTAAGTTACTGCACTCACGTTAGACACTGGATATGAGATGTCAAACCCCGTAAACATCTCTGACGCCGTTTACACTCATATTTATTTCATTGATTTAACTTACATAACATCTTTTAGTTCTGACTCGAGTGTTTTGTCTTTTCAATTCGCTCGGGTCAGCCTGAGCATTTCAGGATTTAAAGGCCCTATTTCTGAAGGACGAAGACGAAGATTTTATTATTACTATTTGTTATATATTCTACTACACCATTGTATTCCGCTGCATTAATTATCATTCTATGGTATGTGTAACTCTGATATGTATTGTATAAGTATAATCAAATGTTTTGTAAAACATCTTCATGAACTGTTATTTGATTATTATATTTTATCGTTCCGCTGCAAGATTCTATTTTGTTTCTTTTATTTCTCCACTTTTTCTTATTTATCCCATAACAATCCACCTTTCTGTATGGTATAAGTTGGCACGTGTGTCTGCTTGAGCATACAAAAAGGTGGGATGTTACAACAACCAATCGTTATTATAACCCGTGGTTATAATTTAAAAACAGTTTATACTTCAAAATAGAATATCATTTCAAATCCAAATCTTTATCAAAATAAAGATCAAATCATTTCCAAACCATTTAATATATCAAAATATCATATCTTTCCAAAACTTCATTTCAAATCATTTCAATATATCAAAATATCATATCTTTTCAAAACTTCATTTCAACTCATTTTAATATATCAAAATATCTTATCTTTCCGAAGCTTCATTTCAAATTAATTTAATATATCAAAATATCTTATCTTAAACACCCCTTTAAATTCAAGGAAAATTTACCATATTAGACTAGTTTTGAAAACATATAGCAGAAATAGACCACTTATAAAAGTATTTACAAATATAGACCAGTTTTCGTTTAACTGGTCTATAGCGTTGGCGATTTTTCAAAAATCGCCAACGTGCGATTTTTCAAAAATCGCCCAGAGATAAATCTGGGCGATTTTTGAAAAATCGCCTAAATGAATTCCAGCTATAAATCCAACCAGCAACCCTCCTTCTTCTTCATTATCAACTTTACCAAACTCATCATAATTTTTCTGAAACTCCGCAAACCCTACCTACTTCTTCATTAAAAACCCAAAAAATTCTGATTCTCACAAGATACAATCAAAGTTTCTCAACAAGTAAGTTTAATCTTCGGTACTAGGTAAAGTAAATCGATTTATAATATGTTTACGCTATCTAAAATCCTAATTCGTAGCTGATGTGTATTCTAACCAATGTTCACGTACTCGCACTTGGACTAATTATGGATGATTGGGAGATAGACGACGAGACGATGTTGAAATGTTACGATGATTTTGAAGCTCGAAGGGATATTACGGATCTAAGTGATGTTGAATTTGTTCCGGAAACGCAATTTGAGCCGATACGTCAAAAGTTCCATTCGGGAACATCATCTCTCAACACTCGGTTACGTGAAGTTGTAGCGAACCAAAGACCGGGCAAGCAAATTTCTATTGAAGGTAAAGTACTAAGTCCTGTTACTCCTGTAGGTCCTACGTTGCCATCCGGTGCTTATCCAACTTGCCGATGTGGCGATGAATGCGTGGTTGTCGTAGCCAGAACTGAAACCAATGCTGGACGAAGATTTTACGGTTGTGCTTCGTACGAAGATCATATGATGAATCCTGGCGTAGTGGAGTGCTGTAATTTTATGAAGTGGATTGATCCTCCATTGTGTGCTCGAGGAGTGCAATACGCCCTCGAAATGCAAGCTGAAGTTAGGCGTCTGAAAAAATTAGTTGAAGAAATGAATAGAAAATGTTGGTAGAGAAGAAAATGTCATCTTTAGCTTATGTTCGCAATGGAACCGTATGACAAACAATTTCATAGCATGAACCTTATGTTGGGTACCTTATTTATGTTCATGTAATCGATGGATATTTTCAACTTTCGTAGACCGTACGCTATTAGTTTTGTGTTATTAGTTCTATATGTTGTTAGCATTCAGTAATTGAGGCATAATTTCACCTATTTGTAGAATGTATGTTTGATTTTCTCTGAAATTGATGGTTATGTCCAAGTATCTCTCGTCGGGTGAATTTGTTTGAAAATGTCATCTTTTAAGTGTAAACAAATAGCTGCCTTAAAAGGCAGCCCAATGTGTGTTTATTGGCGATTTTTCGAAAATCGCCAGTGGGCGATTTTTGAAAAATTGCCAACTGTTTCGCCTGTTACAAAACAGAAAGCTGCCATAAAAGGCAGCCCAATGTGTGTATATTGGCGATTTTTCAAAAATCGCCTGTGGGCGATTTTTGAAAAATCGCCAACTGTTTCGCCTGTTACAAAACAGACAGCCAGCCAAGCATCTTCCCCTCACTCTTTTAACATTCACTCTAGCTCCCAATAACCCATTTCGGGTTTCAACTTTCTCCCTCCCAAAAATTAATATTTTCTTTGTTTTTTAACCAAATTCTAAGCTCATTCGGACGATGGCTTCAACATCCGGAATAGTGGAGGATATTGGTAATGCACTCATCTTCAATTTGTAGAATTAGGGCTTTTTTAGGGTTTTTAGATTTCAATTTTTGCAAGATGTAGTGAAAGTTATATGTTGTAGATTGCAGTACGAGGTGTTTGCAAGTGAATGATCGTTCAATTGTGTGTACTTTAGTGTAGATTGAAGAAAATTAAATTTTAAGATAGTTAAAGGTTGAATGCTTTAATCTTTGTGTTGTCGATTACATCGAGATGGAGCCTGGTCCAGTAGACCCGAGCGTGTTGTACTTACAGCCTAGACACCGCACGTCTAGTGAAGCGTATATGATGGTAATTTCCTATGATTTTTGTTTCGCAAATTGTGTGAATGTTAATGTATGTACATGTAATGTTAAACAGAGCGAAGAAGCAGATTTCACCATAGATCACTCTATTTCTCTCAAGAAAGTCACTTCACATCATCCAAGAGTATTAGAGGAGATTGATCGGGCGGGCTTTTCGACAGTACTGCGGTTAGGCTACTTCCAGTTAGATCATCATCTGGTCACTGCTCTTGTCGATAGATGGAGACCAGAGACATCTACATTCCATCTTCCCGTCGGAGAGATGGCGATCACATTAGGGGATGTGGCCGTGCTTTTAGGTTTGCCTATAGAAGGCAATCCGGTTATGGGTGAGGGCCATCACGATTATATTCAGTTGTGCACCGATTTGCTCGGTATTACTCCTCCTCCGCAGCAGGTAAGGGGTAGCGACATGGTAGAAGTGAAATGGTTTCGACACGCTGTAGCTGATGATATACCTGCCGATGCTACAGAGGTTCAAATACAACAGCGGGCTCGAGCCATTATTCTACACATCATTACATCTCGATTAATGTGCGATCATTCCAAAAATCGCGTGGACATGAAATGGCTACCATATTTAGCCGATCTCGATCAGTGTGCCCAGTACTCATGGGGTAGTGCTGTTTTGGCGTACACCTATATGGAGCTCTCCAATCTCGCTCTTATGGTGACTAAGCTTATAGGCGGGTGTTTGACGCTTGTTCAGGTACAAGTATAATTTATCTTCCTACTTTGACGATATTCGAAATATGTTTTAAGTAGCTAAATTGTTTTTTCCCTATAGATTTGGTCATGGACATATCTACCTGTCGGACGGATCCAAGTCCGAAATGTTGTCGTCGATCACACACACCCTCTTGGATCTCGGTATAACTTCATGTCTTTTGAAAATTAATTTTTTAATTTGAAATGTGTTTACGCTAATATATTGCTTCTTCGCTTTTTGACAGATGGGTTGGTCCAAAAAAGACATCTCAGACCCCCCGGCGGAATGTGCGCTTCTACCGCAACGAGTTAGACGTTCTAGACCCAGCTGCAGTGACTTGGGCTCCTTACACGCAGGATGTATTGGAGGGTCTTTCGGCTATATGCACGGCCGCTAGATATCTGTGGACTGCCAGGCTTCCACTCATTTTCACTACTCATTTCGCACACCACCTACCCGATAGGGTAATGCGTCAGTTTGCAATGGCGCAACATATTCCAGAAAACGCTCCAGTTTATAATGACGAATACCAGGTCGGGGAAATTGCAAATGCTATGGAGATATGGAATCAGCGCCATTTGTTTACGCAATTTGAGAGAGAACCGCTCACCCCTCTAGAGACATACATGCGGTGGTATTGGCACATCACGCGTAGATATGTTCTTCAGGCGCCTGTACAGGCTATTCCCCACCATCCATACACCCCCCGTGCCCCTCTTGAGAGAAACATTGTAAGTATACTGAACCCCGTTAATTTAACTATATTGTCGAAAAAAGATAACTAATTCTATTTGCGTTGTACAGGCTGATGGCATTTACAAGGCGTTGGAAACCGCCGAAAAGCTCGAACAACGTCTAGATCAAGATGCGCAGTCGAAAGGAATGTGCATGAACATAAAAAACATTCTACGCGCAGTCTTGGGAAGAAACAAATTAGAGAGGCCTAGACGTCCTTCCCCCCTATACCTCCACCTCCAGCAGACATACCTGCACCTCAAGGAAAGACACCGCCGCTCCTACTTACTTACAGGCGGCGACACAGAAGAGGTGAAGGAACTTCGTTCGAAGAAGGCCCTTCTCAACAACCGGAAGATTTCACTCATGGACCTTCTCAACCACCATGTACGTTTGATCCTACCACCGAGATAGAGGAAGAAGTGTACATGTCCCAACAGCCGGAACGCCGTCGTCGTCGTACGCCTATGGAAGTTCGTCGCTTGCGTAGATGATACGTCCATTATATAGGATATGTTTATGCACTTTAAATTGTGTTGTGTATTGATTGGATATGGATGCTATTGATGCTTTTGTGGACTGATTGGATATCAATATTAATGATGTTTTGCATTGTGTATGGTATGGTATTGATTGGATTGCACATTCATGTATTGCATTTTGTATGGTATGGACTTGCTGCTGTTTTTCAGCAGCAGCAGGTTTTGGAGGGCGATTTTTATTTGCGATTTTTGAAAAATCGCCCTTTGGCGATTTTTCAAAAATCGCCAGGATGGCGATTTTTATTTGCGATTTTTGAAAAATCGCCCTTTGGCGATTTTTCAAAAATCGCCAGGATCTTTTTTCCTGCTGCTGCTACTAGACAGCATCAGGTAATTTCATACATAACAAACAATATATAGCATTTGACAAAAATTTAGAACAGCAGCAAACAACAGGACATGTTAAGCAGAAAGTAGAGTTCAATTACATAGAAGTTAAATAGTACAAACACATCTAGCAGTAACACATCGCTTACGATTATGACCTAGCACACCGCATTTGGTACACCTGATTGACTTGGACGACTGGCCTTCATCCATCACACCTTTCATCCTTGTAGACCGTGGCCTCCCCGGTGGCCGTCTCACAGTCGGAGGCAATATCTGAGTACCGTTATTTGCGCCCCAAAATCTCCTATCACGCACGGGATGAAACTCCGGCTTATAAGCGGCTTTGTAGCTGTCAACGGTGTACCAACTTGACGCTAAGTCATGATGTGCTCTATTAGCACCACCTGCTTGCGCCGAACAAGCTGCCATTACATGAGAGCATGGTATCTTCTGCAGTATCGGAATGTTGCATGTGCACGAGCAGTTGGTGCCATCAATTATAACTTTGTATTCATCACCAAAGTAGTGAATTACCTGCCATTCGGTTTGACTAAATCGTACTAGTCTGCAGCGACGTGCTTCGCTGGCTCTTTCTGCTATTTTGGCTTCCCACTTTGGAGTCAAGCGTGTCGCTAGTTCATCTGCAATTTGGCGACGCTTGCAGAAATATTCAACTGAGCGATAGAATGTTCGTGCAACCAAAGCCTTTATAGGTAGCGATCTAGCTCCTTTCAATACGCCGTTAAAACTTTCAGAAGCATTAGTTGTCATTACATGAAAGCGTCCTCCATCGTCTTTGCACAAAGCCCAGTTTTCTTCAAAATTACCTAGACTCCGCTCAATCCACTCATGCGCACGTCTACTTGTTGCTTTTATCTCTTCTCTGATTTTCAGGTACTCAACTACTTCGGACGCGCACGCTGCCGAATAAAATAATCATGTCAAACGCTTATCTCTGAATCCTGCCGCTTGAAAGTTGGCTTTCAGATGTCTTGCACAATATCGATGCTTATGCGGTTGTCGCCATTTCCCGTGTAAAGCTTTTGGAATTCCTTTCATCCTATCGGATATGAAAGTAATACAACGACCGCGAACACTATGTATGAATTCTAGCATGCAACAAAAAAAACCAACCCCAAGAATCACATGACTCCGATTCAACTACTGCGAATGCCAAAGGATAAAGACAATCATCTGCATCTATCGCGGTTGCAACAAGCAATGTGCCTTTGTATTTACCGTACAAGTGTGTCCCGTCAATACATAACAACGGCCGACAATGTGCAAAACCTGTAATGCAAGGCCCAAATGCCCAAAAAGCGCGATCGAACACTCCCACTTCATTATGTGTCACGTGACCTATAGAGCCAGGGTTCGTTCTTTTTATCTCGTCAAAATACTGTGGTAAAGTCGAGTACGATTCTGCCCAATCACCATAAATTCTCTCTATTGCTTTGCTTAAAGCTCGCCACGCTTTCATGTAACTTATGTTGATGAACAACTGATCGTGCACAAGCACCTGGACTGTACCAGCTGAAATATCCAAATCGGCTTTGACAAAAGACATTATTTTTGTCACAAGAAATTTCGAAGTTGCTTGCTTATGGTTGGAATTAACTATTGGGTTGACACAAGTGTGTTCGCTTGGATACTTCCGAATTTCCCACCATCCCGACTCGGATTTTTTCGAAACTATGGCATGTATTCTCCAAGGACAATTACCTTCAACGGTGCATATAGCGGTATATTGTGTTTTGTTCGACTTTATCGGTTTGTATGACACAGCATGCAGAATTGACCATTCCGTTAGTTGTTGAAGAAACTTATCTTTTGTCTCAAAAACCATTCCAACACTGAAGCCAGCTTGAACGCAAGAGGTCGAAAATCGTTCGCTGGAAAATTGAAGATTAGCAACAACAGATCTTGCCAACATTTGAGCGGTGCAAAGATCATCATCCAAAGGCAGTTCCATCTCTGCTTCATCACTATCTGCATCATTGTCATCTACTGCAGGGAAGTCATAGTTCAACGGCTCGTTGTTAACTTGCATTCTTTGTATCCAAGAGTCTTCGTTAACATTCATAGAAGCAACGACCATGCTATCTACATGACGTTCTTCATCCACGGTTGCATTCCCACCAACATCCATATCATTGTCAAAATTTGCATACGGAGAATGGGTGGATGGTCCAGCACTCCATTGTGCACCAGAATCAGCTGTCATATACCTAATTGATATAAAGTAGTCAACTAACCGACAATAGAGACCAAATGAGACGAAAAATATAGCACAATCTGTAAACATACCTTTGACTCATATCATATAGTTCGCATGGATTAGGATACATTGACTGCGACAAATTTGCATTAACATGTTCATCGCTTTCGTCATGTTGAATGTCTTGTTGATGGAAGCTGTTTAAATTACGACATAGCTTCAGAAAAATTATCTACATAATAGTACATCTACCAATTCATCAAATTTTTTTTACCTTGCACTCGTATTAGCATCCCTAGGCGGGTTGCAATAAATGTTGCTTTGTTGCGTAAACGGCTGCGCGTCTTCGTACGGCATAAATCCGTACTGCATTGCTGGAGGACGGTGTATTCCATCATTTGGAAACGGATTGCTATAGCTAGGAGATACGTAATCAGTAGATGGATCCGCAGTCTCCAACATCTGTGTATAATATCCAATTCCACTACTCACAACGGGAGATGACACCTGATGTTCTTGTTGTTGCTTTGCTATTTGCCCTACATATAACTCAATAGATTTTGCAACAGCAGAAAACATTACTTCTACATCGTCATCGTCCGCTAATGCTATTGCTTTAGAACCCGAGTCCGTAGGCCAGTTAACCACCAGCTCAAGTTCAAAATCTTCTTTACTAATCTTCGTCGTTTTGTACACAGCTTCTTTTAATTCCATCAAATTACAACCTTTTCGCACTCTTCCTGGTTTACAAATTCCACCAACATATTTACCGTTTCTTTGATCATCGACAAGTAGTTCGCCGTCGTAGTAGCAAAGCGTAGGCACCATATTTCTCGCCATTCTACAGATCAATATACAATTCGTTCAGTACGTACACATTAAACCAACCTCCTACCTTAACATAACCATTTACTAAGTTCATCAAAATACAGAAATTAGACAAAAAAACTAGGGTTTCGTGAATTTACCTTCAACTAGCTGAAATTTGCTAAGCAACGTGAACTCGATCTATAGATTTATCACCGAACAAATGTTTTAAGGAGCATGAAATTAGATTTCAGATCACATCTGCCATTAAATAATTTTGCATAGGTTTTGAGGAAAGGGTGAAAATGAGAGAGAAAGGTAGGCTGTTTGTGGCTATACCCTCTGGGCGATTTTTGAAAAATCGCCCGTTGGCGATTTTTGAAAAATCGCCAACGGTATAGACCAGTTAAACAAAAACTGGTCTATATTTGTAATTACTTTCAGAATTGGTCTATTCACGTAATATCTTTATAAAACTAGGCTAATATAGTAAAAAATCCTAAATTCAAAGATAACATTCATTCATTTTTAATTCAAACCACCCTTTAAATGATTCATATTTCAATTACATTACTTCATTTAAACCCTTTAAAAGTGTAATTATTATTTTTTCAATTCAAGTATCCAGTTTCCAAAGTTTCAAACCATTCTGAGTTTGTTTACTAAGTCAAAAACCATAATTATTAAAATTTCAGCCTTTCACGGCATAAAAAAAACTGTTATAAGTTATATTTGAAACTTTTAATTCAGCAAAGACAGCATTTAAAACTGTTGTAAAAACTCACTTTTAGTTAAATTTTAGTTCAAAACAACAAAGACAACATTTCTAAAAATGCTGCGATAGCTCAGATTTCAAAACAAAGGTTTTATATGATTTCAGCAAAGACTACAGACCACTACAACATTTCCAGAAAATGTTGTAATAGACCTGAGTTCAATTTAGCCTATAAGTTCAACTACAGCAACTACAGCATTACAGAAATGCTATAATAGCCCTTTCTACCTAGTTTTAGTTCAATTCAGAAACCATAGCATTTCTGAATGCTATTAAAAGTGAATTCCAGAATTTAGTGTATTTCCAACAAATAAATAACTTCATTTTAAACTCTTTACACATTTTAAAAATCATAATTTAACATTAAAAATGTTCATTAACATATCATTAAACATATTGATTTTTATAAAACCAATTTCTTATAAATAAATCCAAATTTCAATAATTCCACTTATTAGTTCAAGTGTATAATTTCCTTTTCTTCACTTTCAACAAATAAACTTAACACTTCAAATTTAAATTACCATTTCAAAAATTTAACTAAATTTCCAATTTTATTTAATTAATTTAAACCTTTAATTAAAACCAAATTTACATTTCCCAATCAAGTTATATTTTAAAATTACAATTTAAGCATTCATTTATTTAACCACTTAAATTCATAGAAAAATCAACAATACTTTAATAAATCACTTAAATTCAAATTTAAATCAAATTATCATATTTACCATTTTCCAAATATAATTAAATTTCCATTTTTATTCATATAACTTAAATATCATTTTTAACCAAAATTCCAAATTCCAAACTTAAGTTATATTTCAAAAATCCAATTTAACCATTCGTTAATTACATTTTTAACTCATAGAAAAATCATAATTTCCTTATTTTAAAACATTTCAAAATCTATTTAAATCAAATTTCATAAATTTATATTTGTTTAAAATACTTAAAAATATCCAAAACATTTTATAAAATAACCAAGGGCCTGTATATAGTTTCCTAACCTAGGTCAAGTGATACGGATATGTATCATTTTAATCCGCAGTTTAAAAAGAAAAATCCAGGTTCTATCATTTCAAACCCGCAATCCCAAATTAAATAAAATAAATAAAAATAAATAAAAATCACTTAAAGTTCGTTCGGGTATGTATCATTTCAACCCATAGTGAATCTAATCTACAGGGAACTTGCAGTGTGATAAACAGATATAATTGAACAGAAAAGCATCATATAACAGTAACATATAAGATGACAGGTAAATTAACAATTTAACATCATATATAAATGATCACAGGCAGTTATAACATCACATAATAGTTCTACACATTCAAATGGTGTCAATTCACATTTGTATAAGTATAAATGTTTGGTGAGATTTTACTCACCTTTTTAAAGCTGAAAACCACAATTCAAACACAAAGATCAAACTCCGGAAAACACAAGAGGCACGACAAAGCACGATCCAAACTTGAGTGATAGGAGAGCTAAGATTTCAACTTATGTACACAAACAAATAAAAAATACATAAGTATATTTAATACAAAAGATTAGATGAAATAAACAATGAAAATGATTGAGATAAGATGGCATAACCTTGCTCTATCTTATGCAAGTGGTGATGGAGGTGGTGATGGGGTTAGCAATAGGAGGTAGAGGCCGAGCATATTCATGAAAGAACAAAGAAAGAAAAAGAAGAAAGAAAGAAAAAAAAGGAAGAAGAAGCCATGGATATTTAGATCTATAAAAAAATTTCTCTTAGGAAATAAAATGAGAATAAGATGTGAGATGAGAATATTTGTATGTGATTTGTAAGAGTAATAGGCGGCTAGGGTTATGGAAAAAAAACGTCTACGAGAATAAATGGTAAGAAAATAATAAAGGGGATTTAATTCCTATTTAATAAAAGAAACGTATGCAAAGATCTTTAAATCAGAAGAGTCAAATGAGGAAGGAAATGTTGGGAAATATTTTGCGCGAAATTTAATGGGAGTAAAACATGGCTAAGCAAATGTTAAACGGCTAAATCAATAATAAGGCAAGGCAATTTAAGGTAGGAGTTTTAATGGTTTGGGAAATAAAAGGCAACAAATAACTTGATGTATTTATTATTATTTTTCCTTTATTTGCATGCAACGAAAAGAGGAGTTTGAGGAACAATACGTACGTGAATTATGAGAAGAATTCATGGTTAATGAATGTGGGAAGTAATTGGCTATGCAAATGGAAAGGTAACGGAAAAGGAAAAGGCAACAAATAAACAAACAAGTAACCTATATCTCTTGCAATTTCTAAGCTATTATTAAAAAGAAAACCCATCAAAAATCAAATGAATATATTCAAAGTTTATACAAATAAAAATAAAAAAAATAAAAGTTAGGGAAATAAACATAGGAAAAAAAATAAATAAATAAAATATAGAAATCATTTAAATCCAAACCCAAATCAATATATCATTTATTTCTTAATGCAAATGAAAAGACAGTGTTTAAACAATGAAACGTATGCCTCTTAAATTTCTCCAAGCCATATATTTGCATACATTTCTTTCTAGAAACGAAATGTGAAGTAAATGTGTACGTGAATTATGAAGTGGTGTGGATGGAAAGAAAAGATTTGAACGATTAAAGATGAGTAAATGAGGAAACGATAAAAGAAACGACTTAGGAGGTGAAACGACTTTACGTTTCAAAAGCTTTTAAAACCTTTCAAATTTCCTTAATTTATTCATATAAGTTTACCTTACTGAAAATCATAATAAATTCAGTTACAAATTCGAAAATATAACAAATTATAAAATATATATAAATATTTATTAATTATATAAGGTTAAAATAAGAAAATAGCGCAAAATTGCAAACCTAGTCTACAAAAATGGAAAATAAACAGAATGAACTTTGGAAAATTTATATGGACTTGTAAAAATATTTATAACAAAGATAACAACATAAAAGTAAAAATGCATTCACAAATAAATATATAAATTTTAATTTAAATAAAATTGAAATGAAGAAATTAGCAGAAGAATAGAAAACAACCTTTTAAAAAAAGGGAATAATTACAGTAAATTTTGGAAAAAATCCTATTATCATTTTAAAAATATTTGAAAGTCAAAATATTCATAAAATAACATATTGACCCTAATTAAAATGAAATATGACAATAAAAATATAATTATACAATTTAAAAATAACAAAATTTCAGAATAAACAAATTGTAGTCAATATTGAAATATACATAACTTTCACTGTTTAACTCCATTTTCAACGAAGCGAAAAGCGGTGTTCAAGTTATTATATCTATTTTCATAATAAAAGATAAATTTTAAGATTTTAAAATAATTTAAATTTGAAGTTTAAAAGTCAAAGTTTGAATGGTTTGACCATAAATTCACTTTTCAGTAAAATAACAATTTATACTAGTTTGAAATTATAGTTCACATAATAATTAACATTTATTTTAAAAAAAGAAATGTTTGAAATCAAACAAGTTAAAAATAGTTTCGAAAATAAATTAAAGTCGCATTTTAAAATATAGGCCAAAATCTAGGGTTGTTACATTCTGTTTGAAGTTGAGAAACGCTTTTGTGTTGTTGGTGCGAAGAGACCGAGATCAGATTTATCTTAAAACCACTTCGAACCAATGTATATGCGTTTGATTGCTCAAGTTGTGATGATATTGATATTTAAGATTTTCATAGTGAAGGACCGCTTGTTGATTGTTTGGTGTTAAAATCCCAATATACATCCAGTAGCAGTAGTCTCTTCGTTTTGAAATATCCAATGCAAGGACTATTCGCTACTAATCCTAGAGATTTCCCGACAGGATGTGGTAGGAAAGTACCTTCGATTTGTCCTGTTCCTGGACAACTTGTATGGACGAGTGTCTGACATTGCATTTTTAATATTACGTACATTGGTTTTTACAAACGTACATCAGTGGTGGGGGAGAAGGCAACTTCTCTTAGCTTAACACCCTCCTAGAGACGTACGAGCTCAAGGGTTGTATTTTTGTGGAAGGCAATTAGTATTCAACGAAAATGGCAATGTAGCATTCAAAGTGATGTGATATGTGAAAGGTAATCGTTACCTTAGGCTTCATCAACTGAAAATGACCAAAACAGGGTTAGATGCGGCAATGCTAAGTGGGTTATTCCCATGTAGGATATGATCATCCTCTTCTAGATATATTTCTTCCCGCTATGACGTTTGGGATGTAAATTAATGTGGTTTGTATGCTATGAGGGCCCTCGGAAAAGTCGGTAACGACCGCGGGATGATATATTCGGTACTACATAGTTATAGAGGTAGGCTGGTCTTGTGTTGGTAGAGGTTCCTTTGTGATGTTCCTCGGTACATTCCTCTAGAGATTTACTGCCGGAAGGTAGTCCCTTCACCTGGTCATTTGTATGAAAATCCAAACTCCACTATGAGCTTGCGGTTTTGTTTGTATTGGCGTAATAAATAGTCCTGAAATGCTATATGGGTAACCATTTCAGCTATGATTAATATTATTTGTGCAATAGACACTATTATAATATAACATGATTAAATATTAAAGGTTTTGGTTATCTTAAGGTAAAAACATGTCCGTGTTTATGTGTAGGCGTGCCTTACGAGATACTTTTGTTTTGAAAAGGAAAGGTTTGGTAATCTAATAAATTTAGTTGAGTGTGTTTCTCACGCTGGTTTATCAGACTGATCTGGGCGTTCTTCCCTTTCAATGCTCGTGTCAGACCAAGTATATTTACAGGTTCAGATTTGGTGCTTTTGGAGCTTCAGCACGAGAGCTGGAGACCTTCATGTCGTATTCCCGTATCTATTTATTATCCGCTGCATTCTTTGTTATTTATATTATCAGCAATTGTAAGGACAGGTTATTATAACTGTCCAGGATGGTGATTAGTGATTGATTGTTGAACTCTGATTGATGTATGATATTACAGTTTCTCTTTTGTAAAGATTATTAATCTATATTATATGTTATTTTGCTGCAATGTGAGATTCTGTATTGTTCTATTTTGTTCTCTCTTCTCTCTTTCTTCTCTTCTCTTCTTCTCTCTTCGTTTCTTTCTCATGACTTTCTGTTAGTCTGTGCTTTTTTGATCAGACATGTATGGTTTATTTTCGATTCAAAGGGTACAGATTTGCGGGTCGTCACACTAAGCGTCATCGACATTAAAACATAAGGCCACCGACCATAATGCACATCAACCCCAAAGACCTTCGGCGATGTTATAAAACTTTTACAATTAAGTTATATCGGCTACTATGCCACATTTTATATAAATTCGAAGAAATAACAAGCAGCATCATTGCCTTAGTACGTAAAACAGTTGAAGTGGTTAGGTGCAGCATCATTTAAAATAGCGCTGAAGACATGCAACCTCATCAATGTCGACATTAATGCTTTTTAAAATGCTAAGATGAATCAAGAAGACACCATTGTCATCGATACTATATTGTCCACAAGATTGATTTTGATCTACTTGGAAACATTACATAGCTATCGAAGTAACTATCTTATGCTTCCTATCACTTTGACGTCGACACTCATGGATGCGACCTTGTCTAAGGCACGGGGGCGTTAAAGTGGTATGGTATTTTGTAATTCTTATTAAATCAATTTTATTACTATTTTAAGCAAAACTTTTCATCAAATCCTATTTATTGTCTAATTTCAATTGGATAAAACAATTTCTCTATAGATCCTTTTCAGAATTATTATCGTACTAAATTTTCAAGTTCCCAAACATATTTGAAAATTAATTAATATCCTTAATTAATTATCTTTTAAAATGCTTATCTAGCATAATAAATTCATAATAAATTGAAATCATTTAGGAAAAATCCCAAAAATTCACTAAAATTAGAGAATATCCTTCACTTTACCATATAAAATTTCGGAGCCAAAAAGCAATTTAATTATTTTAAATAAGTAAAACCTGAAATTAAGCTATTTTGTCCTTAGGAAGTTCATAAAATAATCTATATAACTTGGAAAATTATAAAATTAAAAATCTATCTCCAAAATAATGTTTTATACAACATATCAGAAAATCATAGTATTTGGAGATTAAATCTTAGGTTTCACCCTTAAAACAATTAAAAATTTTCATAAAAATTCCAATAATTATCGTTCTATCCAAACAATGATAAAACAACCATATCTTGGAAAAAATATCAATTATTCGAGTATTATCCATAACCAAATTCAAATGCAAAATAGAGATGGAACACTTATTATTCACCTTAGATTAATCGTTGGAGTTGAGATTTGTTGTTGCTTTAGTTTCCCAAAGCTTCTTGTCCCTTGAATCTCTAGATTTCATTCTTCTTTACTTGAGTTATACCCAGCCTTTATGTTTTTGCTTTTGATTGATTTTAATTTGTGCAAAATGTGAATGATATGAGGTGGAGAGGGTTTAAGGGACTAAATGGTGGATATACCTATTTTGCCCCTCTTATATATCCTCTAAAGTGTTTTAGGTTTAAAACAATCTTTACTTAGATCATTAAGGAATGACCTTAATATTTTAAAATCTCATTCTCCTTAATCATTTACATTATTCTATCTAATCGATCCAATTAAATGTCTTGAATATAGTTAAACTAAAAATTAGGGTGTTGCAATGGATTCATTAGAGAAGTTTTCTACCTGAAATGGTTGGCCAATCCCATACTAGTCAAAAAGCCTAACAAGAAATGGGGAACGTGTGTCGACCATACTGATTTGAATAAAGCATGTCCCAAGGATTGTTATTCCTTACCTCGAATAGACCAAGTAGTTAACGCAAAAAGTCGACATAAACTATTGACTTTTATGGATGCATACTCAGGGTATAATCAAATTCCCATGTTTAGTCGGATGAAGAACACACGAGTTTCAAAATAGATTAGGGAATATACTACTACAAAGTTATGCCTTTCGGTTTGAAAAATGCAAGAGCTGCATATCAAAGACCGATGAATAGAATGTTTAATGAGCAAGTTGGTCAAAACATGGAATTATATGTAGATGGTGTGCTAGTTAAATCCTAAGAGGACGCCGTCACATGAAAGATCTCAAAGAAATGTTTGAAGTACTGAGAAATTATAAGATGAGATTGAATCCACAAAAGTGCTCTATCGGGAAACAATCTAGGATGTTCCTAGGGTATATTTTTAGTGCCAGAGGAACTGAGGCCAATACATGCTAGATTAAGGTAATTAGGGAAATGAAAGAACGAAAAGATAAGCAATGATGTGATGAGCTTAAATGAGAAAGTGGTGCCCTTGAACAGATTCGTCTCTATAGCCATCGATAAATGCAAACCGTTCTTTGATGTGATTAAAAAGAAGAAAAACTTTGAGTGGAAGGAGGATTGCTAAAGAGCCTTTAAAGAACTAAAAGATAATCTTGAAAAGCCTCCAATTCTATCTAGCTCGATTGAAGAGGAAAAGCTTTTTTTCTACATGGTAGTTTCCGAGCTTGGAGTAAGTTCTGTTCAAATAAAGGAAGAAAATAAAACTCAGCTTCCAATATATTATGTTAGCAAAAGGCTCAAGTGTGTAGAAGTTTGGTACTTGGTCATAAAAAAGTTGTCATTCTACTTAATACCCACCGCTTGAAAGTTGAGAGCCTATTTTCAAGCGCACCTAGTTTAGTTTTTAACCAGTATTCCACTCAAACAAGTCTTGAGTAAACCTGAGATGTCAAGAAGGTTAGTAAAGTGGGGAATTGAACTTAGCCAACATGTTATTGAGTTCCAACCTCAAGTGGCAAATAAAGACAAGCTCTAGCCGACTTCGTAAACAAATGCATGGGATTCATCATAGAACAGTTGAAAAAAAAAGATCTAAAGCCTAAGTGGTAATTATCTGTTGATGGAGTGTCAATTAAATAGAGGGTAGGTGGAGGATACATAATTATTAACCCTGATGACATCGACTATAGTATGTTATGAAGTTAGGTTTTCCCACAACTAATAATCTGGGTTAATATGAATCAATGGTAGCAGGACTTATCATAGCTCTTTAGTTAAAAATTCCACGGATAGAAGTTTTCAACAATCTCAGTTAATTGTTAATCAGTTAAGTCAGACATATCAAAAGAAAGATGTCAGACTAATCCTTTATGTCAAGAAGATACTAAAGATGTTGGCTCAATTTGAAGACTTTTCCATACAGTAAGTTCTTAAAGAAAAAATTCTCAAGTCGATACTTTAGCAAAACTTGCTAGCTGTAACGACCCGTAAATTTCAACTGTTTTAATAACGTAATTAGTTGAATTTTTGCGAAATTTTAAACGATAAAATTTTGAAATATAAATTTGATATTTGGAATACGTCTAGTTAAACATAGCAACTGGTAAATTTTCGTCCGAAAATACGAAAGTTTATTTCGCGCGTAAATTCACTTCAATTTAATCAGTTAAAAAGCGTTGAAAATAAAATGTTTCCGAAACCTAAATATTTTTACATAGAAAAATTCTAAACCATCTTCTGAGCAAGATGTCAGTTTGTCGTTTTTCAAAATTTGAACATCTATTGCTCCGTCGTTCTTATTTTCTGCAAAATAACAGTATTCTGGTACCGATATCGATTTTTATCGGATGATCGTACCACTGATATTTTTATACCGTTTCGATCGTCTCGTCGTGCTTATCTCTATGATATATTTATTTCTGCGTTTCGGCGTCCGTAACGCGTCGAAATCGACAAAACTATTTGTCGTAGCGGTATCCCTTTTGAGGTTTTTGAATTTCCTATATCCTTCCACTATCCACCGTGTAATCAAACGGTCACCAGTAATTAATATTTCAGCTTTTGACTCTTACAATTCGCATTGGTTTAATATATTTCTGATACGTCCTTTCAATCTCCATTTCTTCTCTCACCTCTTATTTGTTCTGTTCAATTTATACTATTTGATTTGTACTCATTCTTCTCTTCACTTCTGGTTCATTTCATTTCAGCTAAAAAAAAAAATATATATATAAAATTTCCTATTGCCTTGAAAATGAAATGGAAGTATATGTTTGCTTTTTCCTTACGTCTTCCCATTTCCACGCATAGCCTACCCAAATGCCTCATACCTCATCAATTTTCTCCCTTCCATCATTGACAGCATGCAGGCCTTGTTCCCATCAAGCCTCTCTACAAACCCATCGGCCAACCCTACCTCCGGCCTTCATGCCGAGCCTGATACCCAAGCTCTCCTCCCTGTCACCTCCAAACCGCGCCTACACCTGACCGCCACCATCCCTCCTCCTTGAACAACCACGCCATCACCACGCTTACGCTAAGCTCCGGCCTCCTCACTTCCCTAACTCACTTCGCCTTCCCTCATCTTCGCCCTACCCTCCGGCCTCGGCTTGCCTCCAACATGCTCCGCCTCGCATGGCCTCCGCATCACCCCTCTTGTCTTCTCCCATCGTCTAGCCTCCCCTGAACCGAGCCTCTCCCTCCCCTTCCACTCGGCAACTGACCAAACCCGAGCCTCCCTCTTCACCGCCGTGCGCCAGAACCCACCCAAGAAGCCACGTGCGGCAACACGCACACATCAGCCTCACCTCGTCTCATTTCTCTTCCACCTCGTCAGCCCAAACCGTCTCCGCAACCACCTCAGGTTACCTCCACCCCAGATCAGCTTCTTCTCATCCGTGTTCTGCTCGCTTCCTTTTGTGCGTTACATGGGTGAGTGGGTATATATATCTCTACTTTTATATATATTTCAAGTGTTGACTTTAGTTTTGCGCATGTACTTATATTTACATATATTGGTTTTAAAAGTATATACAAATACTAATATATGCGTGTACATATTTTTGGTTTTGTGTATGTATAGAAGTTACTTAAAGGTTTAGTTTATATGGGTGCTGCCACTTTGTAATTGATTTTATGTTTTAAAGTATTGATTCATATGTTTGGCATTGTATGTGCTGTCACTTGCATAGGTTAGTATATATGTTTCGGTCTGTCTATATATCTATTTTACTATAGTATATCATATTTTAGGTTCAGTGTGTGAAGTTTTATTGTATAAAATTTTAAAGTTTACATTAGATATACTATTGTAGTTTTATATATAAGTCAGTTAAATTGTTTCATGGTTATATCAGTGTATATTATGTGGAACAGAGGTTCTAAAACAGGTAAGGTTTATGTTTTATAAAATATTATAGCTACTGTATATTAATTGATGAGTTAATAGAAAGTTACATAACTAATTTAGTCGAAATAAATCAACTCACGTTTTGCTTACTGAAGTTTCATCTTAGGTCTTAAAAATTTTAACTTCTAAAGAATTCAATTTGTACGCGCATTATAAAGTTTTATTATAATATATATGAACCGTGCTTCAAGATGTTACAGTATAAGTTATATTAGATATGATTTGACTGTTATTTATATTATATATTTTGTATAGAGTTTTAAACTATAATATGTACATAGGCATTTCGATGTACAGTTTATTTTTTTACTGCTGCATACATTAGGTCTAATAGGTTACAGATAGCCATTTCATATGAGTATATACTTATTTTATATATTGAGTTGGTTTGGGATATATGTATAATAGGCAAGTTAATATATATATATTTGAATTTTATAAAAATGTGTTTGAGTATAAAATATGATTTATGTGCATAATTTTATATGTTAGCTTATACCATTTATGATCATCGACCCGTCCTGATTGGTTTCGTCGAATTCTTTATTTTCAGCTTCGTTCATCGATTCGAGTTTTATCTTGCGCCGTTTGAGTTTAGTGCCTGGATTTCGTAACTCAATTTCATCATCTATTCTTTAGCCTCGAAAGGTGAGCACTCACTCACGATTAACGTTCTTTTATTTATTAAATTTGATTTCAATTGAAATGACAATTGAAATATACTGTTGTTAGTTAATTACGCTGTTATATATGCTATTGCCTGTATCAGTTCACCTGTGACATTTGACACCATTATCTGTTAATTATTTATGCGATGATAATACAGTTTGGCTGATAATTGATTGATTGTTGATGTTTATATTGGACGTTAAATTGTTAATGTTAAACTGATAAATAGTATGAAATTGCACTTGATATAGGATAGTTAAATGTTAAATTTGATTTATTGACATTTGTATAATATGACCCCTTTAACCGTTAAATTTATTGACACGTAGGATTTGTTTAATTACAACTTGAACCACTGAATGTATGTTGTTAAATTGATGATGGATGAAATTGTAATTGAATGACAAGGGAGAACCGTAATGTAATAATCTTTAATCTACATGAAACGATAGTGTAGATTCTAGAAATAATTATATTTATTCGTACAAATAACAATGCGAATTAATACAGTTATTTCGGGATTATTTGAATTGATTATTGGATTGTTATTGATTGTTGTTATTGCTTGTTTATTTACTTTGACACCATCCCAGTTATCACACTGCAAGTTCCCTTTGCTATGTTTTAATTTTGAATTGAATTGGAATCGGGTTGAAATGATAAATACCCAAATTGAATTTTGACCTAGGATAGAGAATTTAATAAAACCCGATTGGTCAAATAATTTGATTTAAAAATAAAATGAAGATTTTATTTGAATAAATAATACGGTTTTGAAATGAAGTTGAAATTTAAATTTTGATGAAAGGAAAATGTTAATATTTAATAATCTGAAACAAAATGTTAATAATGAAATTGATGGAAGAATGTTGTTAATTTGAGAAATGATTATAATTAAGTTTGAAATTATTAAAAATTGAAATGATTTAATAATTATGTTTGAAATTATAAAATTAAGTTTGAAATTATTAAACTTTGAAATTATTTAATAATTAAGTTTTGAATTATTTAAAAATTAAATAAGATTGAATTATTTAATGATTAAATTGAATTGAATTCTTTAATAAGTGAAATTGAATTTTTGAATAAGTGAATTTTACTTCGAAAAGAATTGAAATTGAGTTCTTTATTAATTAAGTTTTGGAAAACTATTTAAGGAAGTAAATAAGTGAAATTGGATTTCTTTAACAAGAAACGAAAATGTGATATTTTTGAAATTAATGTAAGACTTGAAAATTGAAAGGATTTGATTTGACGAATTTAATTTAATTCAAAATTGTAAGTTTTGTTTTAATGAAGTTGAACTTAAGTAATTGATTTAATGAATTGGAAATTTAATTGAAATTGTTTTGAATGATAAAGTAACTTAACGAATATTGAATGAAATCGATAAATGAATTTGAAATTGATTTGAATGTTAAATTAGACTAATTTAAATGATTTCGGAATGAAACTTATATACGAACTTGAATCAATATGTGAATTGTTTTAAATAGAAATTGAAATCGAATTATAAGATTTTGAAACGGAAAATTGGAAGTTTTGAAATGAAAATTTGGAAATTGTTTAGAAAGACAAATGAAATGTTGATTTACGAATTCTATTTGAAATTGAATTTGATTTGGTTTGAAATATATAAACGACCAATCGGTGTAATAATTACGAAAGTTATTAAAGAGACCGGGATCGGTAATGGATATACTCTCTATCTGAACCGAAACCACTTTAATAACTATACGCGGAGTGTTGATCCAGAACGAAGTGGATGGTTTTGGTGAACGCGTTGATTGAAGAAAGAGAACGATTTTGGATGACCCCTGACATGACTAAAACAGGAGCCGCGCCGGGCCATTGAGGTTCGCCACCTCTAGCGGACACACTTCTTCGATACCATATCTATTACATTTGTGATTCGATTTGGGTGCACCCCTCGATTATGGGAGTGTTGTTTCGCGGTGTTGGGGTAGTAGCTGCTATGCCCAACATCAGTCCGGATCACGCAACTACTAGTATCCTAGTTGGTATCGCCTCATGTACCTTGTCATACTGATTATCCTATTCGCGACCACTACGATTTTGATTTGTACCTTTAGTATATGGATTGCCCTCTGGTGACTTCCGGTTTTGGGGAAACTACGGTCTTGTATATGCTTTTGGGAATAAACAGGTTAAGAGGTGTATGGGCCCTGCTTAACCCTATTTTGATATCTTTATATTACTGATAGACATTATCTATTTAGCGTACATTACTACCTAGTAGATAGTTTAACGGATCCTTAAAGGATGGTTATTCCAAACATCCTTTGAGTTACTTGTATTTCAATTGCTATTTCACTTGAGTTGGATTTATTAATATAAGAATGTTAATCCTGACTCGAGTGTTTTGTATTTTGCTTTACGCTCGGGTCAGACTGAGTGTACCAGTATTCGAGACTCACCTTTGGAGTTGGAGCTTTGCTTGAAGATCCAGCCATCTATTCTGCTTCAGTATTCGATGATTCCAGTGATGTATTCTGATTTGTATTTGATGTATCGCATTACTCTTCCGTTGTATCTGGTTTAACTCTGATGTATTTTATATATTCATATAGTAGCTTCATGAACTACTATCTCTTTTATTTCCGCTGCACTTATTACTCTGTGTCTGTGATCTGTGATTATTTATTTACTGTATATGTTCAGTTTTGCCAATTTAAATTAACAACGCGGTATTTTGAGCAATTCAACTCCGGCATGAGTGTCTACCTATACACTTATAATGGATGCGAATGGTTCAAAATTCTGGGTCGTTACAGTTGGTATCAGAGCTTTGGTAGCTCTAGGCAAACTCAACATATAGGGTAAATGTATTTACAGAATCACTCCCATTCGAGTTTCAATCTCTTCCCTTGACTCAATTCCTTTGAATTTTGGAACGTTCCCCTCGGTTCTGAAATTCATTCGTGTCCTTCACTACTCGTCTTCTTCAATCCTGGAGCACCCCATAACTCCATTCTGAATGTTATCTATAATAGATCGGTGGTCACGCCAATCTTCGAATGATTCGTAAAGGATTAAACTCCTTTATAAATAGGCATTGATTTACCGGAGATTCTGTATCCTCGGGTTTCGATGCTATCTATCTCCTACTATACCTGAATTCTATTTCTTGAGATCGAATGTTGATTTACCTCGGAATTCAGCATCGATCCTATTCTTGAAGTTACGGACAACCGGTTAAGGTTGCCCGTAAATTAAATAAACTCCTCCATCTCCCGATTGTGAAAACCAGATTATCTTATCTTCTGTTTCAAACTTATTTTTCGAATCAAAATTCTCTTTGATTTGAGTCCATCAAATTTGAATCTCTATCTTTGCTTTGAAATCTATTCTTATATAGTCGAGCGAGGAAGTGTATTTGTAAATTTATATTTAAAATGTAAATATATTGTGTTGTTTGAGTTGTTGATGTTGATTTGGGTTTTCGATCGATTCGTCTGATCAGCGCTATCGATAGAATTTCCAAAACACTTGAACAGAGCAAACTGACACAATATTATTTTCAAATTTGGTAAATGGAATAAATTTGTTGATTTTATTGTAAAAATATAAGTTAAAATTTTCTGGAATTTAATTAGTTAATTAAATTGTTGTTGAAATGATAATATTTGATTATCATTTATTGTTCTAAATAAATTTATAAATACGGTTTATAAATTGATTTGGAATTTGAAATAAATTTAATTCAGAAATTTGAGAATTTAGTTTCCGGTGATTTCGAACTTTGATTTTTAATTTTAAAGTATATATTATTGGAAGTATTTTTCGAATAGAAATCGTTTTCAAAGAATTTTTAAAATGTTAAAATCAGTGCTCTTCTCTTTGTCGCTGGAAAATAATTTCGGTGATGGCGGCCGCATCATCGACATTCATTTTCGAGTTTCGAAGTGGAGAAACCATTCTGTAGCTTTGCTACGGTTTTGTTTAAAAAAAAAAATAGATTTTGATTTGAATTTCTTTAGTATAATTTGATTTATATATATATAGGTATCTTATTTTAAAATTTAATTTGATTTGATATAAATATATTATATATATCTCTAAATTGTTTAAAGTTAATCGGAAATCTAATTCTTCAATTTTGTTAAAGGATGATTTACTTATAAATAAAACCAAATTTTGGAATAAACATTTAAACTTGAATAATTGAATTTGGAAAATTTTATTTGAATATTATTCAACTGCATTCTAATACAACTTACCTAAATCATTCAGAAGTTGAATATGTAATTGGATAATATATAAAATAAATTGAATTTATAAATAAAATTTGAGTGTTTATAATAAGTGTTATACACTAAATTTTGATTATTAAGATGTTAACAGAGTTAGATAGAATAATAAGTAAAACTCAGTTAATAATGAAATAAATTGTTTGAAAGAATTTAATAAATTTGTTTTGAAAGAATAAATTGAAATTTGATCAACTTATGAAAATACCTTGAATTTGAAAGCAATTAGTAGATGTAAATTAATTTAAATCGAAACTTTTATGGTTTAAATTAATTTATATGGTTAAATATATGTGATAGGATATTAAATAGAATAAATTTAACAGTAATTTGGAATAAAGAAGAATTTAAATTGCTGAAAAAAATACGATTATAATAAAAGGCTATTAAAATTTACGGATTTAGAAATTATAAATTTAAGATAATTGGATAATAAGATAATGAATTTAGTAATAGTTGAGATTAATTTTAGAGAAATCAAATGGATTAAATCAATTATTGAATATCAATTGATTTAAATTTGAATTTATATGGTTTAAATTAATTGTTATTTTGTATTTCAAAATCAGTTTTTCTTTCTGGTTGTTTCTATTCTCCTACCTCGTTCCTTTTCGGGGACGAAAAGTTTTGAGTGGGGGAGAGTGTAACGACCCGTAAATTTCAACTGTTTTAATAACGTAATTAGTTGAATTTTTGCGAAATTTTAAACGATAAAATTTTGAAATATAAATTTGATATTTGGAATACGTCTAGTTAAACATAGCAACTGGTAAATTTTCGTCCGAAAATACGAAAGTTTATTTCGCGCGTAAATTCACTTCAATTTAATCAGTTAAAAAGCGTTGAAAATAAAATGTTTCCGAAACCTAAATATTTTTACATAGAAAAATTCTAAACCATCTTCTGAGCAAGATGTCAGTTTGTCGTTTTTCAAAATTTGAACATCTATTGCTCCGTCGTTCTTATTTTCTGCAAAATAACAGTATTCTGGTACCGATATCGATTTTTATCGGATGATCGTACCACTGATATTTTTATACCGTTTCGATCGTCTCGTCGTGCTTATCTCTATGATATATTTATTTCTGCGTTTCGGCGTCCGTAACGCGTCGAAATCGACAAAACTATTTGTCGTAGCGGTATCCCTTTTGAGGTTTTTGAATTTCCTATATCCTTCCACTATCCACCGTGTAATCAAACGGTCACCAGTAATTAATATTTCAGCTTTTGACTCTTACAATTCGCATTGGTTTAATATATTTCTGATACGTCCTTTCAATCTCCATTTCTTCTCTCACCTCTTATTTGTTCTGTTCAATTTATACTATTTGATTTGTACTCATTCTTCTCTTCACTTCTGGTTCATTTCATTTCAGCTAAAAAAAAAATATATATATATAAAATTTCCTATTGCCTTGAAAATGAAATGGAAGTATATGTTTGCTTTTTCCTTACGTCTTCCCATTTCCACGCATAGCCTACCCAAATGCCTCATACCTCATCAATTTTCTCCCTTCCATCATTGACAGCATGCAGGCCTTGTTCCCATCAAGCCTCTCTACAAACCCATCGGCCAACCCTACCTCCGGCCTTCATGCCGAGCCTGATACCCAAGCTCTCCTCCCTGTCACCTCCAAACCGCGCCTACACCTGACCGCCACCATCCCTCCTCCTTGAACAACCACGCCATCACCACGCTTACGCTAAGCTCCGGCCTCCTCACTTCCCTAACTCACTTCGCCTTCCCTCATCTTCGCCCTACCCTCCGGCCTCGGCTTGCCTCCAACATGCTCCGCCTCGCATGGCCTCCGCATCACCCCTCTTGTCTTCTCCCATCGTCTAGCCTCCCCTGAACCGAGCCTCTCCCTCCCCTTCCACTCGGCAACTGACCAAACCCGAGCCTCCCTCTTCACCGCCATGCGCCAGAACCCACCCAAGAAGCCACGTGCGGCAACACGCACACATCAGCCTCACCTCGTCTCATTTCTCTTCCACCTCGTCAGCCCAAACCGTCTCCGCAACCACCTCAGGTTACCTCCACCCCAGATCAGCTTCTTCTCATCCGTGTTCTGCTCGCTTCCTTTTGTGCGTTACATGGGTGAGTGGGTATATATATCTCTACTTTTATATATATTTCAAGTGTTGACTTTAGTTTTGCGCATGTACTTATATTTACATATATTGGTTTTAAAAGTATATACAAATACTAATATATGCGTGTACATATTTTTGGTTTTGTGTATGTATAGAAGTTACTTAAAGGTTTAGTTTATATGGGTGCTGCCACTTTGTAATTGATTTTATGTTTTAAAGTATTGATTCATATGTTTGGCATTGTATGTGCTGTCACTTGCATAGGTTAGTATATATGTTTCGGTCTGTCTATATATCTATTTTACTATAGTATATCATATTTTAGGTTCAGTGTGTGAAGTTTTATTGTATAAAATTTTAAAGTTTACATTAGATATACTATTGTAGTTTTATATATAAGTCAGTTAAATTGTTTCATGGTTATATCAGTGTATATTATGTGGAACAGAGGTTCTAAAACAGGTAAGGTTTATGTTTTATAAAATATTATAGCTACTGTATATTAATTGATGAGTTAATAGAAAGTTACATAACTAATTTAGTCGAAATAAATCAACTCACGTTTTGCTTACTGAAGTTTCATCTTAGGTCTTAAAAATTTTAACTTCTAAAGAATTCAATTTGTACGCGCATTATAAAGTTTTATTATAATATATATGAACCGTGCTTCAAGATGTTACAGTATAAGTTATATTAGATATGATTTGACTGTTATTTATATTATATATTTTGTATAGAGTTTTAAACTATAATATGTACATAGGCATTTCGATGTACAGTTTATTTTTTTACTGCTGCATACATTAGGTCTAATAGGTTACAGATAGCCATTTCATATGAGTATATACTTATTTTATATATTGAGTTGGTTTGGGATATATGTATAATATGCAAGTTAATATATATATATTTGAATTTTATAAAAATGTGTTTGAGTATAAAATATGATTTATGTGCATAATTTTATATGTTAGCTTATACCATTTATGATCATCGACCCGTCCTGATTGGTTTCGTCGAATTCTTTATTTTCAGCTTCGTTCATCGATTCGAGTTTTATCTTGCGCCGTTTGAGTTTAGTGCCTGGATTTCGTAACTCAATTTCATCATCTATTCTTTAGCCTCGAAAGGTGAGCACTCACTCACGATTAACGTTCTTTTATTTATTAAATTTGATTTCAATTGAAATGACAATTGAAATATACTGTTGTTAGTTAATTACACTGTTATATATGCTATTGCCTGTATCAGTTCACCTGTGACATTTGACACCATTATCTGTTAATTATTTATGCGATGATAATACAGTTTGGCTGATAATTGATTGATTGTTGATGTTTATATTGGACGTTAAATTGTTAATGTTAAACTGATAAATAGTATGAAATTGCACTTGATATAGGATAGTTAAATGTTAAATTTGATTTATTGACATTTGTATAATATGACCCCTTTAACCGTTAAATTTATTGACACGTAGGATTTGTTTAATTACAACTTGAACCACTGAATGTATGTTGTTAAATTGATGATGGATGAAATTGTAATTGAATGACAAGGGAGAACCGTAATGTAATAATCTTTAATCTACATGAAACGATAGTGTAGATTCTAGAAATAATTATATTTATTCGTACAAATAACAATGCGAATTAATACAGTTATTTCGGGATTATTTGAATTGATTATTGGATTGTTATTGATTGTTGTTATTGCTTGTTTATTTACTTTGACACCATCCCAGTTATCACACTGCAAGTTCCCTTTGCTATGTTTTAATTTTGAATTGAATTGGAATCGGGTTGAAATGATAAATACCCAAATTGAATTTTGACCTAGGATAGAGAATTTAATAAAACCCGATTGGTCAAATAATTTGATTTAAAAATAAAATGAAGATTTTATTTGAATAAATAATACGGTTTTGAAATGAAGTTGAAATTTAAATTTTGATGAAAGGAAAATGTTAATATTTAATAATCTGAAACAAAATGTTAATAATGAAATTGATGGAAGAATGTTGTTAATTTGAGAAATGATTATAATTAAGTTTGAAATTATTAAAAATTGAAATGATTTAATAATTATGTTTGAAATTATAAAATTAAGTTTGAAATTATTAAACTTTGAAATTATTTAATAATTAAGTTTTGAATTATTTAAAAATTAAATAAGATTGAATTATTTAATGATTAAATTGAATTGAATTCTTTAATAAGTGAAATTGAATTTTTGAATAAGTGAATTTTACTTCGAAAAGAATTGAAATTGAGTTCTTTATTAATTAAGTTTTGGAAAACTATTTAAGGAAGTAAATAAGTGAAATTGGATTTCTTTAACAAGAAACGAAAATGTGATATTTTTGAAATTAATGTAAGACTTGAAAATTGAAAGGATTTGATTTGACGAATTTAATTTAATTCAAAATTGTAAGTTTTGTTTTAATGAAGTTGAACTTAAGTAATTGATTTAATGAATTGGAAATTTAATTGAAATTGTTTTGAATGATAAAGTAACTTAACGAATATTGAATGAAATCGATAAATGAATTTGAAATTGATTTGAATGTTAAATTAGACTAATTTAAATGATTTCGGAATGAAACTTATATACGAACTTGAATCAATATGTGAATTGTTTTAAATAGAAATTGAAATCGAATTATAAGATTTTGAAACGGAAAATTGGAAGTTTTGAAATGAAAATTTGGAAATTGTTTAGAAAGACAAATGAAATGTTGATTTACGAATTCTATTTGAAATTGAATTTGATTTGGTTTGAAATATATAAACGACCAATCGGTGTAATAATTACGAAAGTTATTAAAGAGACCGGGATCGGTAATGGATATACTCTCTATCTGAACCGAAACCACTTTAATAACTATACGCGGAGTGTTGATCCAGAACGAAGTGGATGGTTTTGGTGAACGCGTTGATTGAAGAAAGAGAACGATTTTGGATGACCCCTGACATGACTAAAACAGGAGCCGCGCCGGGCCATTGAGGTTCGCCACCTCTAGCGGACACACTTCTTCGATACCATATCTATTACATTTGTGATTCGATTTGGGTGCACCCCTCGATTATGGGAGTGTTGTTTCGCGGTGTTGGGGTAGTAGCTGCTATGCCCAACATCAGTCCGGATCACGCAACTACTAGTATCCTAGTTGGTATCGCCTCATGTACCTTGTCATACTGATTATCCTATTCGCGACCACTACGATTTTGATTTGTACCTTTAGTATATGGATTGCCCTCTGGTGACTTCCGGTTTTGGGGAAACTACGGTCTTGTATATGCTTTTGGGAATAAACAGGTTAAGAGGTGTATGGGCCCTGCTTAACCCTATTTTGATATCTTTATATTACTGATAGACATTATCTATTTAGCGTACATTACTACCTAGTAGATAGTTTAACGGATCCTTAAAGGATGGTTATTCCAAACATCCTTTGAGTTACTTGTATTTCAATTGCTATTTCACTTGAGTTGGATTTATTAATATAAGAATGTTAATCCTGACTCGAGTGTTTTGTATTTTGCTTTACGCTCGGGTCAGACTGAGTGTACCAGTATTCGAGACTCACCTTTGGAGTTGGAGCTTTGCTTGAAGATCCAGCCATCTATTCTGCTTCAGTATTCGATGATTCCAGTGATGTATTCTGATTTGTATTTGATGTATCGCATTACTCTTCCGTTGTATCTGGTTTAACTCTGATGTATTTTATATATTCATATAGTAGCTTCATGAACTACTATCTCTTTTATTTCCGCTGCACTTATTACTCTGTGTCTGTGATCTGTGATTATTTATTTACTGTATATGTTCAGTTTTGCCAATTTAAATTAACAACGCGGTATTTTGAGCAATTCAACTCCGGCATGAGTGTCTACCTATACACTTATAATGGATGCGAATGGTTCAAAATTCTGGGTCGTTACACTAGCTCACGAGGAGCACCGAAAACTCGAATTGTACTTGTAGGTTTCTAATAGAGTCCTAGTATAGAGGAAAAACTCCTGAGCAAGGAAATGAGGTCCTAATATTGACTAGGTCTCAAGCCCTTGAACAAGAAAATAAAGAAACTGAATTGAGAAATGGCAACGGAGAAAGCCAAGAAAGAATCATTCATGATGAAACTAATTGTCAATGTTAAACCGAAATTTGGTTCAATGTTCAAGGTGTGTGTACACTGAGGCATATTCGAAGAATTTCCAATAATACTCCTTGGTTTTATGATTATACATGGATTTTCTTAAAACATAATTCATAAGTTCAAAAGATAAAATAGACAAGTCCAAAAGGCAAATAGGCAAATCCATAAGTCAATAGGCAATATGCTTAGGTCTTGTCCTTTATTCAACCCTGAACATATTACAAATGTGGAAATATGCAATTATCTAATTGCATAGGCCCTTTTTTACAAATATATCATCTTCTCCTTCATTGTCCTTTATGCCAATAGTCTGTCCACGAGATATCGTCATCTCAATGAAGAGAACTGGGATAAGATCCTAATTGGAAAAAGTGATAAGAGTTAGAAAGAAGTTAAGGGCCCCTTTCCGTGAGGGTATACATCTTTATTTATATTGATTAGAAGAAGGTAGACTTGCTCCAATTGGCGGTGTGAGACTTTAATTGCTATCTTGGTGATATCTTCAACATGGAGCGTGTGAATAAATACAGAGGCCTTTAAGATTTTATGGTGAAGAATACACTAATCCAACATGAACTTGCTTTTATGAATAAATTTATTCCTCCTTCCTTACATGGCTTTCAACACCTTATGGCATTGATGTTTTGCGACATTAGTAATCATTCAATAATAATGAAATATGGCATTGATCAATAGCTTACGACGTGCTCTTAGGCAACATTCCTTGTGAATTTGATGGCATGCCGCATTAATGTCACTTTTTGGACACTAGGTTACCAAACTAGCCTCACTCCTCGCCATTGTTTAATGCCCTGAACTGGCCTTCAAATGCTACATTAGCTTTACACCGTTTTACTCATTTAATCATCTTTCATATTCCAGACAGGCCTTATACCATCTTGGTCATTTAATGCCGTGAATAGGCTTACAAATGCCATGCATGCCTTATACTGACTTTAACATTTTACTAATTTAATTGGGCTTTCAGTTGCCATTTGATCCTTATATTGAAACCTTCATCTCAAGGTTGACTTTCCTTTGAATGTCAACATGACTTGGATACACAATCATTTATCTCGTCTATAGAAGTCTGGAATATTCTCGGGACCATTCTGACACCACGTCGCGACATTATGTTTGATATTGGCATACCCTTTTCATCTTTTGTTAACACTAGCTCTCGTACGTTGCACTCGCATTGGCCTCTGAGTCCAGCTTTCTCCTTTGGCTCTTTCTTTATATTTTTCTGGTTTAGAATACTTAGACATTTACTTCATCTTTGACTATATTCATATATGCTTTTAGTTTCAGTCTGTCCTTGCACAACTAATCCTTCATTTCCCACCTCAGCTCTACCCTAGGTAGTAAAGACTAACATTTATGTGTGTCTAGTACACTCATTTCCACATTTCGCCTCTAGATTTTCATAGCCTTTACATTTAGTTACCGTGCCCAATGGATTATTTTTACAACACTTTTAAGAGATCTTGTCCCCTTATTACTTAATCATATAGTCTGCATGTATAATAGGTCCCGACTACCTTAGTATCCATTTTTTGCTTTTTCATTAAGCTTTCAAAATTGTTTATTCTAGTTAGGAAAATTACTTACAAAATTTTTAGAATACATGAATATATTCTTTAGCCACTTCTTGCCCATATCTCCATCATTTAGCCATTTCCCTTTATCTATTTATTATCTAGTTTACTTCATGAATTCATATATAACTCTTATTACATGGGAAAATCTTCTAGCTTAAAACCCATCTCTAAAATCACTTCAAGAATATCACATTAAATTTCAATATCATTTCGAAATCATAAGAGTAGGGAAACATAGCTAAAAATCCTCTAGTATAATATTTTACCTTCATTAAAGGATTGTTTAAATCTTTAAAATTACTTGTGCATACGAACACCATCATATTTAATCAAAACGAATTCAAACAACAGCGAAAAAGATAATTAAAGTGTAGCATTGTTCACCTAAGCTTTTATATTTAGTAAATCTTTAGTTTTCTTAAATTCCTTAGCTTTCTTTCTTCTTCTTTTTCCTTAGTCCACCATTAACCAGCTTCATAGCTTACATTTTTGTTTTCGTGAAAATGGGAATGCATGAATCAAATATGGGTTCCTTTGTTTTATTATACCCTCTTTAATTAGTTAGACCGACGAAATTATGGCCTTATTATTTAATTTAATACATTCTCAATCATGTTCGCTATATTATAATAAGTAAATGTACACCCAATTACCTACCCACTTACCCACCATAATAAGCACTCAATTATCTTTAAATTATAATGGCACAAGTAAATAAGTGTCCCCTAATTTTATACCTTGTCTAAAACCATGTTGACTTAATTAGTTACTTATTTCCTATCCATTAAAATTTAGGGTGTAATAGGCTCCCCCTTATATGAATTTCATCCCCAAAATTCAAATAAGGTGCGGTGGTGTTTTACAATCTATAGTATGTGACTTCCTGGAGTAGCCTAACTTTGTAATTTTGCCCCTTGCGAGGTGTTTATAGTCACCTCTGTTCATAGTTAAAAAGCCGTTGAGGACTTTTTCCTCGCACCTGTAAAATTTTATAAAGTGGTACGACCAATATAAAATCGATGTAGTTGCTGAGGCATCTTTGCTTCAAGCCTGTAATAATTGTTGTAAAGTGGTACAGTCACTATAATCCTGCTTGCCTATGAAAAATAATAATACATTGTTTTACTTGTAGAAAAATGTCTAAGAGTGAAGGTTAAGTATTCATAGGAACATATTTTCACAAATTAACTCCCAATCGTCTAAAATTCACATGTATGGTTTATTATATCTAAAAACAATTTTAGCATTTTTAAACAATTTTCTAAACATTGTTTAGGGTGTATAATGACCTATTTAGCAAGTGAGAGATCTAATCACTCACCTAAACCTAAAGCAAATCCAGATAGACACAAATCCCAAGATAAATAGTAGCCCCAAGTGATCTCCAGTAGCAAATCTTCAAATTCAAGTGCTAATCTCGCTAATCTCTCCTAAATGGCTAATTAAAGTAAGGGTTATGAGTGGTTTAAGGCTAAAGAATGATAATGGTGGCTATCTAACTTATTTGGGAAGTGTGTAAGTGAGAAGGAGAAGTTGCATCAGACCCCTTTTGGTGCTTGTCCCAAAATGGGCCTTGGGCTTAACCACTAATCTTCTTAATTACCTACTAAACTGTTCATAATTGAGTGAAACATTAAGCAACTATATCTCCTAAGCGGTAAGTATGTTTTCCTATTATGACCACTATAAGGAAAGAGAAACCATCATCTCAATCTAATGGATGTGGTTTCTGACCCTAACTCGACTCCTATCAAACATTATAGGCCATACAAAATTTTCAAGGTCAAAATCGTTTGATAAGAATCCTAAAATGGAAAATGTCTCTAGTGGTCATTTTGTAAAGTTAAAGAATCATATGACCTTCAATAAATATAATATTAATATTTTAGATCCTCCAGTATGTAAAATATGGATCATTACATTCTTCTCCGCTTTAGGAATTTCGCTCTTGAAATTCCATAAACAAGTTAATAGGTTCATCCTGCATGCCTAGCAATAACATACAAGCATAGGCAACCATCACACATCAAACATGCAGACATAGCAATAAATGAAAATGAAAATATCCAAGCCTATCCTAGCATGCAAGATACTACACTATGGTATATTTCATGATAGCATTGGAGAAAGTAAAAATGATATATAGAAAATTTCACAAAGTAAATAGCAATGGATAAGTTGTCCTCATGCTCTCCTATGTGTCCTAAGTGCAATCGCATTCACATTCGCTTCCCTAAACATTCACCAACTTCACCGTCTTCCTCCTAAGCTATATTATATCATGTCCAATGATACAAATAGGCCTATGGGGTCTCGAAGTCATGGGTTCAGTCTCGAAATCATCTAGTTGATCCGAAGAGATAGTTACACTTAAGTCATGCACAAACTTCCATAAGTGAGAAACGTGGAAGACATTCTGCCCTCCCGTATTTCTTTGAAATAAGTCGACCCTATAAGCAAGTGACGCAGCGGCGGAATACAAAAATTGACGATACGATGAAAATAACAATCGGTGGATTGAGAAATACTGAAATGCCCAAATTCGTTGATCCGAAGATACTGAATTCTAGCTATCTCTGACACGTTGATCGCCAACGATACCGTGAAGAGAGATCTACAATTCTTCGAGCGTTGATCAAGTGCACTTGATTCCGCGAATTGGCTTCAACGATCAAAGATTCGAGCGCACTCGAATGTCGAAGGTGGAGATAGGAGATTACTGTGACGCCCCACCTCAATACCCACGCTAGCCAAGAACACTACGGTGTAGTGCTGTCAACTAGCACGGAGAATAAGGCTGTTGAGGAGCGACCATCTATGTAATTGCTTTGTGCGAGCACCGATATGTCAGATAATAAAACATTGCATTTCATTTTTAGAGGAATACCGACATACCGATACAAACTCAAAGCTACTACACAGTGGCTATAATAGTTTAGGACAATAGATATAAAAATAACACAGATAACATAAATGCGGAATACAGATGGAACAAAAAGACTCACATATATAATAACTGATATCAGTTACAATACACTTGACACAATACAAATGATACAACTACAATTGTCGACTCAAGAAGTTATATATACAAGTACATTATCGACTAATATACATGAATACATTATCATCTTAAAACAGATACACTGACTACTACAACAAGACGAAGACCACTTCAAATGATATAAAAAGTCTTCATAGCTCTAGCAGCAACCCAAAGCTAAAAATCTACAACCTGTAAATACTCGGTCTGACCCGAGTATTACATTCAAAAGAAAATAATACCCGGATCAGTCTAATTCAAACCAGTTTATTAGTGCATATAGGCAGTAATAATTTAAATAGACGACAGTCACAATAATTCCCGTCTATCCGATTCTTTAAACAAAGAAACCGGATAACGGTCAATATAACGCTTAACAGTGTTTAACAAAAATCAGCATATTTAAATCATCAACAGAGATAAATAAACAATTTATCAAATCGACTAAATCAATTTAAAGCAATTGATTCTGTGTGGCTGCAGTGCACGCACGCGTGCACTGCCTCGCCACTATCGCAAGAGATACGCAAAGACTCAGTGAAAGTCACAAATGATCACCAGGTCAAACCCCGAAATCGGGTTCAACTCAAGTGATTCAAAAAGCAAATCCCAACAGGGGGAAAAACTGCAAAACACGAACAACAGCAGACGTAAGCGAATACGAAGCAACCACCACGATGAAGCTACAGTAGCAAACAGTTGCAAAGACAAGGGCAGAATGCAACTACAAAGAAGACAGTGGCAACAGGTAGAAGATGATGCAGTGAAGCATGTACAAGGGCAGTACATATGAACATCATAGCAAGTGCAACAGGTAGCAGATGATGCAGTGAAGCTAATAGGGCAAATAATGAAGAAGTATAAAAGTGCAGACACAACTATATGAACAGAGTAGTATGAAGGTGAGGGCACCATTAGATATGGCACCACAGCACACACTATTTACAATAGAGAATGTTCAAATGTCTGTAAAATAAAATGCGAACAAAAGTGGCAGTAAACAACAAAATGAAACTAGATAGGCTATAAGTCAAGTGCCATCATATAAGACAGCAAACACATAAATGTGCAAAAGTGAACATACATCTGTATACATACATGAATGTATGTATACAAATGGTCAAAAGTATCAGAAGGCAATTGGACCACTACAAATTCAAGTAGTAGCAACAATGCAATCTAGAATGTCACAGCAACAAGGCAAATGCATGTACAAATTCAACAAGGCAAGTACAAACTGGACAACAACAAAAGCTACCAAGCAGGCATCTCAAGTGATCAAGGCTGTCACCGTGATACTACTATGGACAGTGCAATCAAAAAGCACATATATGCAGCAGCTAACTGGCATTTGAACAGGTGAAACAATGACAGTTCAAGTATGCAGAGAACAAGATGAAGCACTGCAATACAAGTATACGCAGGCAAACAGAGACATAAACTACAGGAAATGAGTGTACTGGGTAATGCAAAGACTAGTGATGAACAAATCAGTGCATATGCATACAACTAAACAACCAAGACCAAAGAGGGAATCGTATACAATGATGCATCTACAACTCAATGCACATGACAGTGCACACTCGAGCTTGAGACAGTACACTAATGGTACAAATGGAACTGACATTTAAGTGCAAGAGAGGTACACTATGCAGTGTTCAATACTGAAGCCACAAAATGTGCACAGCAACCAAATATCAAAGCAAACGAACAACTATAAGTACAGGGAACAACAGCAATGAATACTGTAACAAATGCAAGCTCAAATGGAACACAAGTCAGCGACAATCTACAAACACTCAGTGCAGTGATACATGAAATCGCATGAACAAGTTCGAACAACCAGACAACCTCACATTCACGAATGCAATGTTCAAGTGGAGACCAGAGAAGATGGCCAGAGACGAAGACAGGGATGAACACAAAGATGGCCGAAGCCGTGTCAGTACAAAGTCGACCAAGTCAAAGCGAGAAAATCACAAAATCAAAGCCATGAAACATCAAATTCGAATACGAATGAACTGGAGCTGGAATTAGATGTGAGATGAACTCACCTTCTTCGACGTGGAAACCGAGAGCAACGAGAAATCACACCGAAGTCGAGTTTCAGAAACCCTAAGGAGCGCGCAAAGCAGAAAGCAAGCACGAATCATCTTCTCGAGCAAAGCCAAGCAACATCAATATCTCACGCAAAGCCGAGCGCTCAAGGGAACAAAGGGAACGAAGCCCTAATTTTCCAAATCGAAGGAAGAGCAATCGCGACCGCCATTTTTATTTCTCTCGTATGCTTTTAGGGTTCGAATGAGAATGGAAGGCAAATAAAAAAAGGGGGATCGGGTAATACCCTTATCACGGTATCAAAGAAAAAGGTATGGGCCTAAAGTTTAAAGCCCACCAACAATTTCTCAACCATTTTTCAAAAGAATTTCAACTCGATAAAATTCCAATAAGAATTGGCGAACGATTTAATCACCTAGTGTCGATAATTAATTGCTACGAATTTGCGGGTTGTTACAGACTCCCCTCCTTAAAGAAATTGCGTCCTCGCAATCATAAGGAATAAATGGACAAAAGGTAACAACCATAAGAACAAGGCAATGTCGAATGCATAAGCAAAGCAAAGGTCAACAGGGAAGTATCAGAATTATGGAAGTATCAGATATAGAATCAAAAGGTTCGACTGCTTCAAGTCAAAAGAATCAACATCGTGGGGATCAAGGAATCAAAATCAGACGACTATCAAAAGCAAGAATCAATCGAGTTCCGGCATTTAAAAGAAAAGGGAAGACAGAGCAGAATTCACACACTGCACGAATTGAATGTGAGTAAATCAAATTACTCACCTGAATCGTCAGAGAAAAAGACGAAGCTCAAATCTCAAAATTGCAAATATTCAATCATCTAAAACGATAATCGAATTTTCACAAATATCTGATTATCAAAAACGATGAGCAGAAATAACAAATATTCGATTATCAAATCGAAAAATATTTAATTATCTCAAACGATAATCAAATTTCACAAATATCTGATTATCAAAAACGATAATCAGAAATCACAAAGATTCGATTATCAAATCGAAAAATATTTAATTATCTCAAACGATAATCAAATTTCACAAATATCTGATTATCAAAAACGATAATCAGAAATCACAAAGATTCGATTATCAAATCAAAAAATATTTAATTATCTCAAACGATAATCAAATTTCAGAAATATCTGATTATCAAAAACGATAATCAGAAATCACAAAGATTCGATTATCAAATCGAAAAATATTTAATTATCTCAAACGATAATCAAATTTCACAAATATCTGATTATCAAAAACGATAATCAGAAATCATAAAGATTCGATTATCAAATCGAAAAATATTTAATTATCTCAAACGATAATCAAATTTCACAAATATCTGATTATCAAAAACGATAATCAGAAATCACAAAGATTCGATTATCAAATCGAAAAATATTTAATTATCTCAAACGATAATCAAATTTCACAAATATCTGATTATCAAAAACGATAATCAGAAATCACAAAGATTCGATTATCAAATCGAAAATATTTAATTATCTCAAACGATAATCAAATTTCACAAATATCTGATTATCAAAAACGATAATCAGAAATCACAAAGATTCGATTATCAAATCGAAAAATATTTAATTATCTCAAACGATAATCAAATTTCACAAACATCTGATTATCAAAAACGATAATCAGAAATCACAATGATTCGATTATCAAATCGAAAAATATTTAATTATCTCAAACGATAATCAAATTTCACAAATATCTGATTATCAAAAACGATAATCAGAAATCACAAAGATTCGATTATCAAATCGAAAAATATTTAATTATCTCAAACGATAATCAAATTTCACAAATATCTGATTATCAAAAACGATAATCAGAAATCACAAAGATTCGATTATCAAATCGAAAAATATTTAATTATCTCAAACGATAATCAAATTTCACAAATATCTGATTATCAAAAACGATAATTAGAAATCACAAAGATTCGATTATCAAATCAAAAAATATTTAATTATCTCAAACGATAATCAAATTTCACAAACATCTGATTATCAAAAACGATAATCAGAAGTCATAAATATTCATTTAACGAGTCCGGAATTAACCGAAGTAGTAAAAGTATGGTTTCATACTCCGTACTTATGCTAAATCGTTTAAATCTCTTTATCGTTTCCTTGAAAGTGCAGAATTGTGTGTTTTAAAAATAACATTTCACATTCTCAAACGGACAAGTCCAGAATTAAGCGAATCAGTAAAAGAAAGGGGTCATAGTCCTCGATTTTTCTGAAAGGTTTAAATCGCTTCCTCGTTCTTTTGAAAATGTAAGCTGTAAAATTTTTGAAAACAATTTTAATTTATATTTTTGAAACAACTTTTTAAAAATAAAGAATTTTGAAAACACGTGATTAAATTAGCAATATCAGTATTGCGGGAGAACCGCTTGTAAATCCATTTCAAAATTGACGGTTACTGAAGTTAACACGTCAAAATTTCATCAAAATAACTGGCATCAAAGTATAATACCAATGAATTTTCATTCATAAGAAAATGTCACCAGAATCTTCTCAAAGATAGAAAGGGATATCATACCCTAAACTTGTATTCATAACAAGTCAATAACACATGAATTCACCAATGCACAAAAATTGATAAACATATCAATAGAAATCACGAAAATTGGTGAAGCACAAAATTCCAGAAATCATCACAAGAAATCCAGAAATCAAAAGAAGAGGATGGCCAATCCCATAAACTGAACATCGACGCACCTAAAAAGGTTCGTCCCATGTAAAGTCTAGCATTGATACATCTAGAAAGACGTACCCCATGCAAAGTCGAACATCGACGCACCTAGAAAGATACGACCCATGCTCTAGCATTGACGCACCTAGAAAGATACGCCCCATGCATAAATAAACATCGACGCAACTAGAAAGATACGCCCCATGTAAGGTCTAACATCGATGCACCTAGAAAGATACACCCCATGCATAAATAAACATCGACGCAACTAGAAAGATACGACCCATTTGAGAAGTAAGCATCGACGCACCTAAATAGATACGACCCATGCGAGAAGTAAACATCGACGCACCTAAATAGATACGACCCATGCGAGAAGTAAACATCGACGCACCTAAATAGATACGACCCATGCGAGAAGTAAACATCGACGCACCTAAATAGATACGACCCATGCGAGAAGTAAACATCGACGCACCTAAATAGATACGACCCATGCGAGAAGTAAACATCGACGCACCTAAATAGATACGACCCATGCGAGAAGTAAACATCGACGCACCTAAATAGATACGACCCATGCGAGAAGTAAACATCGACGCACCTAAATAGATACGACCCATGCGAGAAGTAAACATCGACGCACCTAAATAGATACGACCCATGCGAGAAGTAAACATCGACGCACCTAAATAGATACGACCCATGCGAGAAGTAAACATCGACGCACCTAAATAGATACGACCCATGCTCTAAACCGTAAAATGATCGTCATCGATCATAAAGAGTTTCAATATGTGTGAATCGAAATCACACCAATGAGGCATAGACTAACCTTGAAGATAAAGAGATATGTGTGAATCGAAATCACACAAATGGTGTCTAGTCTAACCTCGCAAACAAAGAGACATATCACAATCGCTAGTCTAAATCACAAGAATGATCATCGTGATCATAAGGAAGTGTCGATTACACTAAGCTAGTAAATATAAGAGTTTAGCTTCATGTCCCATAACCACTTGCTTAACTCAAATATTTACGAACAGATTGTAGATCTGCACTAGGAAATTGTCACAAGAGTTTCAATCGAACAAGTCCATCAATTAACCGACGAAGTAAACGCAAGCGTTTCATACCACTCGTTTTGCTAAGCCGTTTAATTATATTTTCTCATACGAATGAGGTAAAGGTTTGTATATACTAATAAATTGGAAAACAGTTTTATAAACGAGTTTGATATTGAAAATCGAGTTGAAATCGTTTTAAGGAAAGAGTTTTGAAGTTTAATACTAGTATAGGAAACCTTTATATTTTGAAGTGACAAATCACAAAAATGATTGTAGAAACAATCAATCACAAGAATTCACATACAAAGATGTGAATAGAATCCAAAGAAATCGATACTGAATCAATCAGAAAGTATGTTCACAAAAATCCCGAAGAAAATGTCATCAAAGTTGCTAATCAATGATAGCAACAAATCGGGGAAATAATCAAGAATCGATTAAATTTGGAAACCAAGTCAATTCACTAAAATTTCACATTCGAAGACGTGAATAAAATCCAAAGAATTCGATTCCAAATTCATCAAAGTAGGAATACCCAAAAATTCCAGAAATAGAAGTTATCAAAATCGACAAAGGTGATAACAACTAATTAGAAAAGAAGAATCGATTATCAACTGGAAAAACAAAGCAAATCGAGCAGAAATGCATAAATGACTTCAACAAAAGTAAGAATCAAGTCAATGTCGAAGTCAACAATTAATAGCCGCAGTCGAGTACAAAATGAATCAATCATCATTATCAAAGAAACCAACGGCAACAAAATCAGAGTCTTAAAAATCAAGAAATTAGCAATTTCTCAAAAACAAAGTGACCGAAGTCGAATGGAATTCAAGATGAGGAAAACACAAAATATCAAGTTCAAAATTGCTGAGATTCGAACAAAATCAACATCGGCTAAATCAATTCAAAGCCGAAAACACAAGAATAAGCGTTAGGAATTCATACCTAACAGTCAAAAATAATCATATGTAAAGATGAGAGATAAAACATCGACAAATAGTTGTAACACATGCTCCATCTAAGTTATGTTTTATAATTGTCCTAAACCCCAGGCTCTGATACCAAGCTGTGACGCCCCACCTCAATACCCACGCTAGCCAAGAACACTACGGTGTAGTGCTGTCAACTAGCACAGAGAATAAGGCTGTTGAGGAGCGACCATCTATGTAATTGCTTTGTGCGAGCACTGATATGTCAGATAATAAAACATTGCATTTCATTTTTGGAGGAATACCGACATACCGATACAAACTCAAAGCTACTACACAGTGGCTATAATAGTTTAGGACAATAGATATAAAAATAACACAGATAACATAAATGCGGAATACAGATGGAACGAAAAGTCTCACATATATAATAACTGATATCAGTTACAATACACTTGACACAATACAAATGATACAACTACAATTGTCGACTCAAGAAGTTATATATACAAGTACATTATCGACTAATATACATGAATACATTATCATCTTAAAACAGATACACTGACTACTACAACAAGACGAAGACCACTTCAAATGATATAAAAAGTCTTCATAGCTCTAGCAGCAACCCAAAGCTAAAAATCTACAACCTGTAAATACTCGGTCTGACCCGAGTATTACATTCAAAAGAAAATAATACCCGGATCAGTCTAATTCAAACCAGTTTATTAGTGCATATAGGCAGTAATAATTTAAATAGACGACAGTCACAATAATTCCCGTCTATCCGATTCTTTAAACAAAGAAACCGGATAACGGTCAATATAACGCTTAACAGTGTTTAACAAAAATCAGCAGATTTAAATCATCAACAGAGATAAATAAACAATTTATCAAATCGACTAAATCAATTTAAAGCAATTGATTCTGTGTGGCTGCAGTGCACGCACGCGTGCACTGCCTCGCCACTATCGCAAGAGATACGCAAAGACTCAGTGAAAGTCACAAATGATCACCAGGTCAAACCCCGAAATCGGGTTCAACTCAAGTTATTCAAAAAGCAAATCCCAACAGGGGGAAAAACTGCAAAACACGAACAACAGCAGACGTAAGCGAATACGAAGCAACCACCATGATGAAGCTACAGTAGCAAACAGTTGCAAAGACAAGGGCAGAATGCAACTACAAAGAAGACAGTGGCAACAGGTAGAAGATGATGCAGTGAAGCATGTACAAGGGCAGTACATATGAACATCATAGCAAGTGCAACAGGTAGCAGATGATGCAGTGAAGCCAATAGGGCAAATAATGAAGAAGTATAAAAGTGCAGACACAACTATATGAACAGAGTAGTATGAAGGTGAGGGCACCATAGATATGGCACCACAGCACACACTATTTACAATAGAAAATGTTCAAATGTCTGTAAAATAAAATGCGAACAAAAGTGGCAGTAAACAACAAAATGAAACTAGATAGGCTATAAGTCAAGTGCCATCATATAAGACAGCAAACACATAAATGTGCAAAAGTGAACATACATCTGTATACATACATGAATGTATGTATACAAATGGTCAAAAGTATCAGAAGGCAATTAGACCACTACAAATTCAAGTAGTAGCAACAATGCAATCTAGAATGTCACAGCAACAAGGCAAATGCATGTACAAATTCAACAAGGCAAGTACAAACTGGACAACAACAAAAGATACCAAGCAGGCATCTCAAGTGATCAAGGCTGTCACCGTGATACTGCTATGGACAGTGCAATCAAAAAGCACATATATGCAGCAGCTAACTGGCATTTGAACAGGTGAAACAATGACAGTTCAAGTGTGCAGAGAACAAGATGAAGCACTGCAATACAAGTATACGCAGGCAAACAGAGACATAAACTACAGGAAATGAGTGTACTGGGTAATGCAAAGACTAGTGATGAACAAATCAGTGCATATGCATACAACTAAACAACCAAGACCAAAGAGGGGATCGTATACAATGATGCATCTACAACTCAATGCACATGACAGTGCACACTCGAGCTTGAGACAGTACACTAATGGTACAAATGGAACTGACATTTAAGTGCAAGAGAGGTACACTATGCAGTGTTCAATACTGAAGCCACAAAATGTGCACAGCATCAAATATCAAAGCAAACGAACAACTATAAGTACAGGGAACAACAGCAATGAATACTGTAACAAATGCAAGCTCAAATGGAACACAAGTCAGCGACAATCTACAAACACTCAGTGCAGTGATACATGAAATCGCATGAACAAGTTCGAACAACCAGACAACCTCACATTCACGAATGCAATGTTCAAGTGGAGACCAGAGAAGATGGCCAGAGACGAAGACAGGGATGAACACAAAGATGGCCGAAGCCGTGTCAGTACAAAGTCGACCAAGTCAAAGCGAGAAAATCACAAAATCAAAGCCATGAAACATCAAATTCGAATACGAATGAACTGGAGCTGGAATTAGATGTGAGATGAACTCACCTTCTTCGACGTGGTAACCGAGAGCAACGAGAAATCACACCGAAGTCGAGTTTCAGAAACCCTAAGGAGCGCGCAAAGCAGAAAGCAAGCACGAATCATCTTCTCGAGCAAAGCCAAGCAACATCAATATCTCACGCAAAGCCGAGCGCTCAAGGGAACAAAGGGAACGAAGCCCTAATTTTCCAGATCGAAGGAAGAGCAATCGCGAGCGCCATTTTTATTTCTCTCGTATGCTTTTAGGGTTCGAATGAGAATGGAAGGCAAATAAAAAAAGGGGGATCGGGTAATACCCTTATCACGGTATCAAAGAAAAAGGTATGGGCCTAAAGTTTAAAGCCCACCAACAATTTCTCAACCATTTTTCAAAAGAATTTCAACTCGATAAAATTCCAATAAGAATTGGCGAACGATTTAATCACCTAGTGTCGATAATTAATTGCTACGAATTTGCGGGTTGTTACAATTACACTCAACTACCGATTTTAATTGAAAGCACAAAGCTAACAAACAAGAATTTTATTCAAAATCAACAACCTTTACAAAATGACCACACATGCCTATTTATAGGCTACAACTCAACAGGCCAAAACATACAACACATAAGTCGGCCACGACTTACGACTTACCATAGGTCGGCCACGACTTAGCATCAGTACAAAGGAACAATACAGTACATACAATTCCACACTTACAACACTTAAGTCGTTTCCGACTTATAACCTGCGACTTAGTATAATCTGCAACACACCTGCGACTTACGACTCACTATAGGTCGGCGACGACTTATCAACAGCTCCGACTCAAATAGTTACACCACAGATATTTACAACACTTAAGTCATATACGACTTAACTACTTACGACATAAGAAACATACAACACATTACAACACCATATCACGACATACGACCTACTTAAGTCGTTAACGAGTTAAGAAACATCTTCAGGCCAATCTTCATGCGACTTATAACATGGACGACTTAGGGAATAAGACTTCAGCGTCTTAACCCCGTTCACGACTTAAGGATTTCAGACGACTTAACTAAGTCGTAGGTCATAGACGACTTATCTTAAGTCGTTGGTTTTCTTCTTCCGTATAACTCGCTTCACCGCCTTGTTCTAGTCTTTCGTTAGGTCGTTCCATATGAGTCGTACACGACCTAACGTGCTCCGATGCGCCTTGAATCTGTTGCTCCCTTTTATTATTCTTGTTAAATCGTGGACGACTTACATCCGCTTCGTTAGGTCGTGGATGACTTAAAACTTCTACTTCAGCTTCGTTAAGTCATGGACGACTTAGGCTATGTCGTGGACGACTTAGGCTATGTCGTGGACGACTTAGGCTATGTCGTGGACGACTTAGGCTATGTCGTGGACGACTTAGGCCTTGAAAATTATTGGTTGCGCTGCATCATCCTCCCTAGGTTGAGAAAAATTCGTCCTCGAATTTGTAAGCTCTTCACCATCGGATTGTTTATCCCCATGATAAGGTACGAGATGATTAACATTGAATACGTCAGACGTGTACACATCCTCCGGTAGCTTCAACTTATAAGAATTTTCATTAATCCGTTTCACGACTTCTATAGGACCAATTTTTCTGGCTTTCAACTTGTTATAAGCGCCCACTGGAAAACGGTCCTTGGTTAACACAGCATATACCAAATCTCCTTCATTAAATTCAACACTTCTTCGCTTCAGATCTGCTGATCGTTTATACTTTTCATTTGCCTTCTCCAATCGTTCCTGGACGATTTTATGACATTCAGTCAACCCATCAATAAAATCAACCGCTCGTTTAACCGTCCCCTTTGGTTGTGGTACTACCGTTAAGTCCAACGGTCCCCTTGGCAAACTTGAATATACAATCTAGAACGGACTGAAACCCGTACTACGATTCACTACATGATTATGTGCAAACTGCGCTTGGCATAACTTCATGTCCCAACTCTTCAGATTGTCCTTCACAAGACATCGCAACAAATTACCCAATGATCTATACACAACCTCGGTCTGTCCATCTGTCTACGGATGTTAAGCGCTACTAAAGTTCAATTTCGTTCCCACCATCTTCCACAAAGTTAGCCAGAAATGACTTAGAAATCTCGTATCCCTGTCTGAAACAATCGATTCAGGCAGCCCATGCAATCGATACACCTCCTTAAACAATAACTGAGCGACTCGGACGACATCCGCTGTCTTCTTACATGCAATGAAATGTGCCATTTTAGAAAACCTGTCCACCACAATGAATATAGAGTCATTTTCCCTTTGAGTTCTAGGCAAACCCAAAACAAAATCCATGCTCACATCCACCCACGGTTTAGTAGGCACAGGTAACGGCATATACAATCCTGCGTTTGTAGCGGTCCCCTTCGACACTTGACAGACATGACATCGTTCCACAAATCTCTCAACCTCTTTTCTCATCAATGGCCAAAAATAAGATTGGGAAATCAACTGTAATGTACGGTCTCTTCCCACATGACCTTCTTCGTGTAGCTCCTTTAAAATCTTCATTCTCAAACTACAATCAGGTATGCACAATCGATTTCCTCTGAACAGAAAACCATCTATCATTATAAACTCATCTGTCTCTCCCTCCTTGACTTTATCAACAAACTTTGCAAAGTAAGGATCATCGACAAATAACTCTGGCAACACATCAAAACCTGTCACTTCAACCTTCATTGTAGTCAACACATGATTTCTTCTGCTCAGTGCATCTGCCACTCTGTTCGTAATTCCCGATTTATGCTTCACCACAAATGTAAATTGCTGTAAGTATGCAATCCACGAAGCATGCCTAGCAGCAATCTTGTCCTGTCCTTGCATATGCTTCAATGCCTCATGATCAGTATATAAAACAAATTCTTTATGAAACAAATAATGTCTCCAATGTTTGATAGCTTGCACGATAGCATAAAATTCCATATCATATGTACTATATCTCATCTTTGCTCCAGATAGCTTCTCACTGAAATATGCAATAGGACGTCCGTTCTGACTTAACACCCCTCCAATTCCAACTTTTGATGCATCAGTATTTAATTCAAATAATAACTGAAAATCTGGCAACAATAGAATTGGTGCTGTCGTCAAAAGTTCCTTGATTCTCTCAAAAGCAAATCCTGCTTCCTCCAACCATGAAAATTGTTTCCCCTTCATACAATCAGTAACTGGTGCCATCACGCTACTGAAGTGTGGAATGAATCTTCGGTAGAATGATGCCAAACCATGAAAACTTCTAACATCGGTTATCGTTCTGGGTTGTGGCCAATTTTTGACTGCTTCAACTTTATTCTGATCCACCTTTATACCTTCTCCCGAAATAACATATCCCATTAATAAAACACTATGCGTCATGAACACGCATTTCTTTGTTGCAGCATAAAATTGTTCTTGTCGCAATACCATCAACACTTCCCTCAGATGTTGCAAATGTTCTTCTGAGCTTCTACTATATATAGTATATCATCAAAATACACCACCACAAATTTCCCAATGAATGGTCTAAAAATCTGATTCATCACCCGCATGAATGTACTTGGTGCATTCGAAAGACCAAACGGCATAACAAGCCATTCGTACAACCCTTCACGTGTCTTGAACGCTGTTTTCCATTCGTCCCCTGGTCTGATTCAAATTTGATGATAACCACTCTTTAAATCAATCTTCGAAAATATAGTAGCCCCGCTCAACTGATCCAACAAATCATCAAGCCTCGGCATTGGAAATCTGTATCTAACAGTTATTTTATTCAATGCCCGACTATCAGTGCACATTCTCCACGTTCCATCCTTCTTGGGTACCAACAAAGCTGGCACAGCACAAGGACTCAAACTTTCCTGCACACGCCCATGTTCAAGCAATTCTTCCACTTGCCTTCACAACTCCTCATGCTCTTTTGGACTCATTCTATAGTGTGGTTTGTGAGGTAACACAGCTCCTGGAACAAGATCAATTTGATGTTGAATGTCCCTCAACGGCGGTAACTCCGTTGGCAACTCCTCTGGAAATACATCGTCAAACTCTTCCAGTACTGGTTTTACTTCTTCTGGTATTTCCACCACTTCATGACTCTCCCGTCCGATCAATAAAAATACTTTAGGCTCCTCCTCAACCTCCTTGACAAACTCCTTCAAAGATAGCAAAGTTTTAAGCTCTTCAATCTCTTCCAACTTACTTTCTTCTTGTTGTCGTTTCTTGGGAACCAAAGTAATTTTCGTGCCTTCAGACATAAAACTATAACTGTTTGTACGCCCATCATGTTGCACCGTCCTATCATACTGCAACGGTCTCCCCAAAAACAAATGGCATACGTCCATATCCACAACATCACACCAAATTTCGTCTTTGTATTTCTTTCCAATTGAAAAATTAACACAAGCCCTTCGACTAACTTTCACCTCCCCACCTTTCCTTAACCAAGCTAACTTGTAAGGCTTCAGATGCTTCTCTGTCTTCAATGATAACTTCTTCACAGCTTCGGAAGAGATAATATTATCACAGCTTCCCGCATCAATGACAAACTTGCAAACCCTTCCCAAGATAGTACATGTTGATTGAAAGATGTTACTCCTCAACCAACTAGTCTCTTCCTCCTGCTCGGTGTTAAGCAATTCCTCCTCATCATTAATGTATATCCGTCATCTCCTGACAACAATTCTTACACCTCAACTGGTAATGAATTAGAACATTCAGCCTCCTCATCCTCATCCTCAACCTCAGCTATCATTGCTCGCTTCTTTGGCTTTGGGCATTCATTGCTTTTGTGACCAAACTCCTGACAATTGAAGCATTTGATACCACTGTTGACTTTGGTTTTAGCAACTTCATTAATGACTGGTTTGGTAACAGCCTTAGAAACATTTGCGCTGCTACTAGCGCCTTTCACTGGATTGTTGGAATTTGTAAACACGCCTCCTCCTCATCTGCCTTGTTTCTCCCAAGCTAACGCTTTCTGATGTGCTTCAGCAACAGATCTGGGATCAAACATATTCACCATATCTTGAATTTGCATTCTCAACCCTCCAACAAATCTAGCTGTTAGCTACTCTTCTGTTTCCATAATATCATTCCTCGCAATAAGCTGATAAAACTCATCTGCGTAATCATTAACAGTCTTTGTGCCCTGCCTCAAGTTCTGCAAACGCTGGTACATGAGAGACTGGTAATTGTAAGGTAAAAACGTAGCTTTCATCAACTTCTTCATCTTTTCCCATGATTCAACCTTTGACTTCCCCATTCGTTCACGTGTAAGTTTGGTTTACTGCCACCATGCCAAAGCTCTATCCCTCAACCGTGTAGCAACCAACTTCACTCTACGATGTTCTGGAACTTCTTTGAAGTCAAAAATTTCTTTAACATTAGCCACCCAATCCAAAAACTCCTCATCTTGCATACCACCCTTGAATTCAGGAATTTCAATTTTCATCCCCGATTCCCACTTGTGATCATACTCAAAGTAATTTCTTCCTTGACCTCATCCTTGTCCTCGAACACTACCACCGTCATACTCTTCTTCAAAATCAGATGTATATCGATGTCGATCCTGACCACCATCATCTCTACTACCATCACGTCTTCCACCAACATCCCTTCTATCTACATTCCTTCTATCACGATCATCATCATTCCTACTATGGTTTTCAGCACTTCTACAATCATGATTTTCTCTCCTCTCCCGGTCTGAATGTGGTGAAACTCTACTTCCTCCATGGATTGATTCAGGTGAATTTCTTCTTCTACTTTGATTCAATTCAAGCATCATTCTTTCCAGTCTACCAATACCTTCATCAAATTTTTCATGCATACGTTGCTCCATTTGATCGGCCTCTTCCCTTCGATACAATGTTTCAATATTTTGATGTCGATTAGCTCTTCTCGGCGGCATGATTCAAAACTTCACAAACACTTTGATTCTCGGCTTTGACTTTCAAAATGATACTAAAATGATGTACACGGCCTTCACTTGCTTAGCTTGGCCGAAGCTCTTCAACACTTCAAAATTTAAACACAATTCGAATTTAGATCCAAAATGCTATGGATCGAAAACTACCAAATTGTTCCAATTTGTGATGAACACGACGAACAATCAACTCCAAAAAAATGCAAATCCGAACTCCAATACTTCAAAACAAAGATGAACACTTCAACTTGCTCTCGGCCTAGCTCAAGATCGTACAAATCAACACTTCAAACTTCACATTCTCGGCTCCAAGACTCGATTTAGCTATGATTGGTTAAAACAAGCTCTGATACCAAAATGATGCAGCGGCGGAATACAAAAATTGACGATATGATGAAAATAGCAATTGGTGGATTGAGAAATACTGAAATGCCCAAATTCGTTGATCCGAAGATACCGAATTCTAGCTATCTCTGACACGTTGATCGAGCACGATACCGTGAAGAGAGATCTACAATTCTTCGAGCGTTGATCAAGCGCACTTGATTCCGCGAATTGGCTTCAACGATCGAAGATTCGAGCGCACTCGAATGTCGAAGGTGGAGATAGGAGATTACACTCAACTACCGATTTTAATTGAAAGCACAAAGCTAACAAACAAGAATTTTATTCAAAATCAACAACCTTTACAAAATGACCACACATGCCTATTTATAGGCTACAACTCAACACGCCAAAACAGACAACACATAAGTCGGCCACGACTTACGACTTACCATAGGTCGGCCACGACTTAGCATCAGTACAAAGGAACAATACAGTACATACAATTCCACACTTACAACACTTAAGTCATTTCCGACTTATAACCTGAGACTTAGTATAATCTGCAACACACCTGCGACTTACGACTCACTATAGGTCGGCGACGACTTATCAACAGCTCCGACTCAAACAGTTACACCATAGATATTTACAACACTTAAGTCGTATACGACTTAACTACTTACGACATAAGAAACATACAACACATTACAACACCATATCACGACATACGACCTACTTAAGTCGTTAACGAGTTAAGAAACATCTTCAGGCCAATCTTCATGCGACTTATAACATGGACGACTTAGGGAATAAGACTTCAGCGACTTAACCCCGTTCACGATTAAAGGATTTCAAACGACTTAACTAAGTCGTAGGTCGTAGACGACTTATCTTAAGTCGTTTGTTTTCTTCTTCCGTATAACTCGCTTCACCTCCTTGTTCTAGTCTTTCGTTAGGTCATTCCATATGAGTCGTACGCAACCTAATGTGCTCCGATGCGCCTTGAATCTGTTTCTCCCCTTTATTATAATTGTTAAATCGTGGATGACTTACATCCACTTCGTTAGGTCGTGGATGACTTAAAACTTCTACTTCAGCTTCGTTAAGTCGTGGACGACTTAGGCCTTGGAAAATTATTGGTTGCGCTGCATCAGCAAGGTTCCCAATCCCTTCTAGTATCGAAAATGGACCTGTGAATCTTAGTGCCAACTTTCCTTTACTACCGAATTGAATAACATTCTTTAGTGGGAGATCATGAAAAATACCAAATCATCGACAGAGAACTCCAAATCTCTATGTCCCTTATCAATGTAGCTATTTTATCTACCTTGGGCAGCTTTCATTTATTGCTGAATGTTCTCAATTTTATCTGAGGTTTCTCTAATCATATATGCCCCAACTATCAGTATTTCGCAAATTTCCCACCAATAAGAAGGAGCATTGCACGGTCAGCCATATAATGCTTCGAATGGTGCCATACCGATGTTGGACCGATAACTGTTATTTTATGCAAATTCAATGAGATGTAAGTGATCGTCTGTAACACCCCTAATTTCAGTTAACATTATTTAGGAAATTTAATTAGGTAAATTAAATAGAATATTGTGATGTGTAGTGTGATAAGAAATCGAGAGTTGATAATCAAAATGGTCGAGCCATAAATTAACCAACTAATTAGTTAATAAGATTGTTTTATGACTTAAGAATAATAGATGCATGAAAAGGAGATTTAGGAATAGAAAAGCCCTTCATACCTTAAACTCCCTCCCTCTCCCCTATCATTCTCACTTTCACAAAACATAAGCAATTAAAGGAATATAAGGAGGCTGACTATTGCTAAGAGGGAAATCATGAAAAATCTAAAGGTGATTCAAGAGCAAAGTTAGGGAAACTAAAACAGTTATCAAAACGCAACTCTTTTATCAAAATCAAGGTGAATAATAATGAAACCATCTCACTTTTGCTTGTTTGATTTCAAATTCTTTGGGTCTTTAATACCTTTATGCTAATATGATATGCCATGTTTATCTTATCATTGTTTGGATAGAATAATAATTTTTTGGAATTTTAAGGAATTGATTAAATGGGTTTTAAGGGTAAAACCAAAGTTTTAATCTCCAAACGATTTGATTTTTGAACATGTCATGTAAAATATGATTTTGGTGATGGATTTTTAATTTTATAATTTTCCAAATTTAAGAGAATATTTTATTTCCTACGGAGGGAATTGAGTTATTTTTAAGTTTTATTTATTTAAAATAATTAGATATGGCGTTTAGCTCTAAAAATTTTAATTGATAAACAGAAGGATATTCTCGAAATTTTTATGAATTTTTTGGATTTTTCCCAACTAATTATGATTTATTATGAAATTATTATGCTAGATGAGCATTTAAAAGGATAATTAATTAGCGGTATTAACTAAATAGTTGTTATATGTTTTGGAACTTGTAAATGATATGCGGTAGTATTTTTTGATAAGAAATTGAAAAAGGTTTTGTTTATTGAATAGAAATTAGACAAATGGTTAAGATTTGGTGAAAGTAATTAATTACTTTTAATAGAAATAAATCAGTTTTTTTTACAATTGTGGTAATTCCATGCCACCTATATCCTCATCAAGCCTAAAGGAATAACGCCTTAATGAATGTCGGCGTCGACGAGGTGGGAAGCATAGGATATCTGGTTTGGTAGTTATGGAGTGATTCCAACCACCAAAGTGGACAACGACGATAACCCATGAATGGCAACATTACCTTCTCGTAATTCAACTAAGAGTTTAAAAGTTTTAGTGTTGACATCAAAGCTATTGCATGTTCTCGCCTTTGTCTTAACCAACACTGCATGTCTTTACTTCGACTATTTTCTATGCCAAGGCAGTGATGCCGCATGTCTTGCTTCAACTCTATCCATGAAGCGACATAATAGCCGAAGTAATTTAAATATACAAATTTTATAATGATATCGAGGGTCTTGGTGCCATTTTGCATCATGGTTGACAACATTATACACCTGGTTTTAGTGTCGATGTTGCATGGTGTTGACACCACAGTTCATCTTTTAAGGCAGAAAAGGCTTGTTTTTATGTCAAGTAAAATTGTTTTAAAAAGGCGAAGAAGCCTATGTTTTAGAGGGTCGATGACCCTATATCTTCGGTAGTTGGCCATATAATTTTTAAAGGTTTTAAATATTTGGTCTTCGACCTCGATGGAGGTCGACAAAAGTTTTAATGTTGCTTATTCTCAAAAGATAAACCTATCCTTACTTATTTTGGCAATGCATCCAATAATAATGAAGGGAGAAGTCCTCATACCCTTATTGTAAACATATATTGTAATATAAAAGGGCATAAGACTTTGGTAATATAAAGAGTTATATATTTCCTTTGGTTAAATAAGAAATTAAGGTGAATAATCATTGCACCATTGTATCCGTGGTAATTTTCTGGTCAATTTCCATATGTAGAAAGTCAGATTCCCAGCTAATATGACCAAGTTATATCATAAACAAAATAAGTAGAAAAAAAATTACATGGGCAGGTCGACCGGTCGACCTGGGCACTAAGGCGGTGACCGCCCGATCAACCCGCCTCTATTATTACGAATGAACGAACGTTCGTTCGTTCGAACTTTCCAAAGCCTATGGGTGACGTGTTTTGCATTCTTTTGACCAATCCGGTCCATCTATTTTTGCATCTGATGGCTCCTATTCAGCTTACAACGTGGTTGCATCCTATTCAATCCCAAATCCAATGGTTCGAGATCCACTTCTACCCCTATAAATAGACCCATAGACCTAACACTTTTTCTCATTCTAGGTTTTCAATAGTTGTAGTTTTACTACGATTTTTGGAATAGCCTTCTCAGTAGTTTATTTATAGTTTTTCGAATTATTTTCAGTCTATTTCCATTCAGCTCTTCTTTTCAGTAATTTTAGTTTATTTCTATTAATTATAATTTATTACCGTTACACATAGATTTTTATTGATTTAAAGTTTATTTACAGTATTTAAGTTTATTTACTGTTTTTTATTTCTTATTTACATCTTTTTCGACGTTTTGGATTTTATGCAAGCGTCTATTCTCTTCATCCCCTTCTCTTCGCGTATGGATTAGAATAAACTAAACGCAAATATGGATTATATAAGTAAGAATATTGAATGAAGAAAATAAGATGTAAATTATAAAGACTGTAATAAATAATGGAATTGTACTGCAATAAATAATGGAATTGGATTGCAATAAATAATGGAATTGGACTGTAATAAATAATGGAATTGGACTAAAATTACGTCTAATTATAATTAGAATTGGACCAATTAAAAATAATTGGCATAGTTATAAGTTAGAATTATAACTAAATAGAGTAAAAGATGAAAGAGCTTATTTTCACACTTACACCTTGGGTTAAGTAATGAGGCTTATTTTAAGAATTGGGATAAATTAATAAGCGTAGAAAGTAAAGATGATAATAAAGGCTTATTTAAATAATTTATCTAACTTAATAAGCAAAGATGAAAGTAGGACCTGTACCAAATAGCATTCTCTATTAGACAAAATGGTGAGCCTAGGGCAACCTTATGCTAAGAATGGTAGTAATGGGTCAAATAGAAGTCCAAATCACGGGGGATTTAGATATGGGGCACAACTAGATATTGTTTGGATGAAGGGCTAGTACCAACAGCATTTCACCCATAGTTTCTATGGACACACAGTGATCTCACATTAGCCTGAAGTAAGATGAGGGGCATACATATGCTGGAAGTTTGAGGTAATAAGAGGACCCAATAGGTGGAGCAAAAGGTAGCATGGGCATGGTGGCAGTTACGCATGCAACATCCTTTCGGGTGCTCAGTAATAGCTATGAGTTCCAAGCGCTTAGTATTTATGTCTTTCGTAGACACCATTGCCTTCTGTGTAGGGAGCTATATATGTCGTCCGGATCCACTGTGGTTGCTCTATGCATCTTTCGTAGATACCATTGGCTGCTGTGTAGGGAGTTATATAGCGGCTGGTCCGCAGTAAGGTCTATGGAGTAGCAGGCCGATCAAAAAGGGTAGAATTAGAGTTACATCCTAATTACAGGATTCAGAATTCAGCCTAATCAAAGGAGAAATCAAGGACAAGTGGAAACAATCAAAGTTAACCTATCTTATAGTTAAATCGTATTTATTTCCAGTTTATCTCCTTCTTATTTCCTTTGTTTCCTCTTTATATACTAGAACTGTTGTAGAGTCTATTACTTTTACTTTGCTTAAAGACTCTAGTAATTACTATCGTTCACCAGACTTTTAGTCTGACCCAATCCTCTATTTTCCCCTTTTCCCCACCATAGGCAATCAAGGGAGAAGTTAGTAGATTGTTGTTGCTTGGATTTTCCTTGGAGGAGATTTCTACTATGTACTTCTTTTATTTTTAGCTTTTGTTCTTTCTATGTACTGGCTTATTATGAGGGATATTATGTACTATGATGATTTTTGAGACTATGAATTTTTATTTCATAAGACATGATGGGTTTTCAGATATGGATGTTGTATTTGGTATTTGACTTATTTATGAAGCAATTATGAAAGTTTTATTCTAAATAAGCTATTATTTTAGTTTCCGCTGTTTTTACCTATTTTTGTCTGATGAATCTAAGTCTGTGTTAGTTTTATTTATACCTACAACGCACCATGCCTTTTAATGTGTCCTTTTGGATATATTAAGAGGTGTGGGGTGTTTCAATCATACACTATTGTGAAAATGGTTTCAAAGAATTAAATGATGAATTATCCCAAGTTTTGAGCTAAAATTTCAAATGGGAATATTAATAAGATTAAGTAATTTTAAGACATAAAAGATTATTTATTGACATAATTAAATGATGGATGTTATATCTTCTTGTGTTTATTTGATAAGTTATTATGCATGTTGTTATTATCATATTCACATCATTTATGACCCATAACTGCATTTTGGGTGTTAAGGGGAAGATTAACCAACTAGGTTAACCTAGTAGTGAGTATAAACAAAATTAACTCTTGAGTGAGTAGAATTGCATCTAGGAGATTAGGTAAATCTGTGAGAGTCCAAAAAACTCGGCCTTCGAAAATCATCTTAATAAATTCAAGTTAAAATAAATTATTCAACTTTTACCTCTCCAAATCATTAAATTAACATCAAATTATTTTAAAGGAATTTTATTCAAGAAGATAGTTCAAAACTTGGGTTGATTTTATTTAAAAACTCGATTGATATAAAAACTTAAAACTGTTTCATTTTGAACTCGAGTCAATCTCGAGTCAAACCCCGAGAACTTCCCTATTTAACTCGAGTATCACTTCGAGATACTCACCCACCTGCCCCGAGTCTCTCTCCTGCACGCCTTCTTCTCTTTTTTTTCCAGTTAGTTTAAAATCTAAACTTAAGGATAAATATAACATCAGGTAACTCACTCGAACTCGCATCCTACCCGAGTCACAACCCCTATACGCTCGAGAATCCCTTCGAGTTTTCCTCGCGAAACCCAACCAGACACAAGAACGATCACCGTGCACGTGCACGACCATCCCAGTCGCCTCCGACCACCCTTGTCATTGCCAACAAATCACCGCTGGCCTCCTCCATCGTTCCCAATCACTTGAGTATCGACTCGAACGCGAAAATGAAATCGAGCTTCCTAGCTCAAAAACTGGAACTAACCCCTCACCGGAAAAACTTCCACTGCCATCGCCACGGTCCACCGGAGGCCCAGCAACTCTGGCCACGTGTTCTCTGACCATCGACGCTTCTCTCCCCCAATTCACGTACCACTCGATCATCTAGGCACATCGTGGCGGCTTCATAAGTTTAAGCGACCCAAAAAGAAGTTCGAACCCTAATTCATGCTTGTCCCCTCAATTCGTACAATGAAAAAAAATATTCAACAATTTTCCCATTACTATCAACTACCAATCTTGCTTCAAGCAAGATCTCAGCGTTCGAAATGGGCTCGATTATCAAAAATTGATCAAAATGCAAATTTTGTTCGATTTTGAAATGTACTTGGAACACTTCATTAAAAATCATTATATTAATTTCAAAAATCCTATCTTTAGCTGTTTATCCAAGTTATGAAATCAAACCAATAAATTGAAATACTCGAAAGAGTTCATATGATTTATTTTTACTGTATTTCCTTGATTCCAGTAATGTTGTTTGCATTTGATGCTTCCAAATGATTTTAAAATTTGAGTCAGGTAAATACAACCAAATTTTATTTAAAGATCATTACCCAAATCCTTTTATATTTTGAGATAAGAATTTTCTCTCTGGAATTTGGCTAACCTGTTGTTAAACAGAGGTAGATCTGTATATACACAGACATACATTCAACCATTTACACACACATATATATAAATACCAGCAGATATATTCACATCCATTAACATTATCACCACATGCATAAGATTCAAAAGAAACTGGTTTAAACAATAAAGTTTGCTCACCTTATTTCTAGAAAACAGAACTGCTATGTTGAATCTTTTCTTGATCTCTGGCTTAAATTGTTGTTTAGGGCTGTTCAAGTTTAAGTATTTGTTGTTTAAAGTGAAGTTGTAGTTCACTTCAGTTTTTCTTAGTTTGAAGGAAACGAAACTGAGATAAATAAATGATATATGGAAAAGAAGCTTATGTATATAAAAGAGAGTAAGTTACATGTTGATATAATTTTTACAATATAGATATATTTTCTTCCTCTAGTACAATTATACATAGAGATTTTCTTCTTTGCATAAGGAGGCCGAAGTGTTCTCGAATTGACTTTGTTTATTTGTTGAGATGAAAGCTTTAAATGTTAATGTACTTTATGTTTTTATATGTTTTCTTGTTTTGTTTGATACTTGAACATATTTACCCTTTTAGTTCGTTTGTATGTTTGAATATATACTTGCATTTCTACTTACAGGCTACATTCTTTTCCTTTGTCTATTGATTGACCAGTTGAGATTTGTTTTAATTGGAGGTTGATAGCCATGTTGTGGTGTGTTAGCATTAATTGGTTGTACAAACATATATATTTATTTGGTTCCTTCTTTTGCAAGCTTCATCCACATGTATATATTTACATATTTCATTCCTTTGCAATACTTTATATATACTCACTTGTTTACACTCTTATAGGTTTACTTGCTTACATACTTATATTTAGTTATGTTATATTTTTTTTTCTTCTTTAGTCTTATTATTTCATAGTCTAAATAATTTCTATTTTAAATATGTTATTAAAATTTTATTTAATGTCACTTTTATTTTTATAGTTCATCTTTTATTTATTTATTTCCATTTATAACAGAACTATCAATTCCAAACCTAACATTATTTATTTTTTATATTTGTGTCAATTGTCTATACTTTTATATCATATATATTTATATGTTTATTTTTAAACCATTTATTTACGATTTAAATTCAAATCAAATATATATATCTATATATATATAATTTCAAATTTACTCATATATATATCCATACACATATATATACAATATTTTTATTTTAAAATGATTTACACAGAATTTATTTTAATTCGGGGAAACTCGCATCACTTTACAATTAATTTACAAATTGTCTTCAAAAACAATTAATTATCAATTTAAATTTAATTAAAATCCGGGGTCGTTACACACTTCCCTCCTTAAAAGAATTTCGTCCTAGAAATTGCCAAGGAGACACAAAGATAGATGAAGCATGATTTATCAAATCAACTGAACATTTATTTTGCATTTGGCTTACCAAATCAGAATATCAATAATAGATACGATAACGAATCTGTTTTAACACTTCACAACATACTCGGGTTATCCAGATCAACGAAATATGCAGAGGCATCCGTTAGTTCAAAGGATAACTAACCATTCCTAGAATAAATCGGAATCCCAAAGAATAGACAGATATATGGATACTATTCCAAAACTTTTAGTTTAAAAACCAAAATATACCTATCAACTATAGAAATCAAAGCAAACAATTCATCCAAACAAACAATTTCTGACTCGGTTGGTGTTTACGTCCCATATTAATATATCAAGTCTCTTCTTGGAACTACCAGGAATTATCGAAGAATTGAGAAGAGATGACGAACACAAGAGATTAACAGAGAAAAGATTGCTTCCACCATTGTTACAAAGTATTGACCATTTATAGTCGTATGCCTCTGTCCCTTATCTCATCCTCTTCTTGCACTCATACTCACTATCAGTGAATAGTAAGAGAATTTACTGAGGCATACGGACAGATATCTTAAGGATTACTCATTCTAGGGTATACTTCACCCTACCTCTAATGAGCTACTTAATGTGTTATACTCCTGAGCTAAAGTTTTACCCTCAGCTCTGATACCAAATGTGAGAGTCCAAAAAACTCGGCCTTCAAAAATCATCTTAATAAATTCAAGTTAAAATAAATTATTCAACTTTTACCTCTCCAAATCTTTAAATTAACATCAAATTATTTTAAAGGAATTTTATTCAAGAAGATAGTTCAAAACTTGGGTTGATTTTATTTAAAAACTTGATTTATATAAAAATCTAAAACTGTTTCATTTTGAACTCGAGACAATCTCGAGTCAAACCCGAGAACTTCCCTAATTAACTCGAGTATCACTTCGAGATACTCATCCACCTGCCCCGAGTTTCTCTCCTGCACGCCTTCTTCTCTCTTTTTTTTCAGTTAGTTTAAAATTTAAACTTAAGGATAAAAATAGCATCAGGTAACTCACTCGAACTCGCGTCCTACCCGAGTCACAACCCCTATACGCTCGAGAATCCCTCCGAGTTTTCCTCGCGAAACCCAACCAGACACAAGAACGATCATCGTGCACGTGCATGACCATCCCAGTCGCCTCTGACCACCCTTGTCATTGCCAACAAATCACCGCTGGCCTCCCCCCACGTTACCAATCACCTGAGTATCGATTCGAACGCGAAAATGAAATCGAGCTTCCTAGCTCAAAAACTGGAACTAACCCCTCACCGGAAAAACTTCCACTGCCATCGCCACGGTCCACCGGAGGCCCAGCGACTCCGGCCACATGTTCCCTGACCATCGACGCTTCTCTCCCCCAATTCACGTACCACTCGATCATCTAGGCACATCGCGGTGGCTTCATAAGTTTAAGCGACCCAAAACCAAGTTCGAACCCTAATTCAAGCTCGTCCCCTCAATTCATACAATGAAAAAAATATTCAACAATTTTCCCATTACTATCAACTACCAATCTTGCTTCAAGCAAGATCTCAGCGTTCGAAATGGGCTCGATTATCAGAAATTGATCAAAATGCAAATTTTGTTCAATTTTGAAATGTACTTGGAACACTTCATTAAAAATCATTATATTAATTTCAAAAATCCTATCTTTAGCTGTTTATCCAAGTTATGAAATCAAACCAATAAATTAAAATACTCGAAAGAGTTCATATGATTTATTTTTACTGTATTTCCTTGATTCCAGTAATGTTGTTTGCATTTGATGCTTCCAAATGATTTTAAAATTTGATTCAGGTAAATACAACCAAATTTTATTTAAAGATCATTACTCAAATCCTTTTATATTTTGAGATAAGAATTTTCTCTCTGGAATTTGGCTAACCTGTTGTTAAACAGAGGTAGATCTGTATATACACAGACATACATTCAACCATTTACGCACACATATATATAAATACCAGCAGATATATTCAAATCCATTAACATTATCACCACAGGCATAAGATTCAAAAGAAACTGGTTTAAATAATAAAGTTTGCTCACCTTATTTTCTAGAAAACAGAACTGCTATGTTGAATCTTTTCTTGATCTCTGGCTTAAATTGTTGTTTAGGGCTGTTCAAGTTTAAGTACTTGTTGTTTAAAGTGAAGTTGTAGTTCACTTCAGTTTTTCTTAGTTTGAAGGAAACAAAACTAAGATAAAGAAATGATATATGGAAAAGCAGCTTATGTATATAAAAGAAAGTAAGTTACATGTTGATATAATTTGTACAATATAGATATATTTTCTTCCTCTAGTACAATTATACGCAGAGATTTTCTTCTTTGCATAAGGAGGCTGAAGTGTTCTCGAATTGACTTTGTTTATTTGTTGAGACGAAAGCTTTAAATGTTAATGTACTTTATGTTTTTATATGTTTTCTTGTTTTGTTTGATAATTGAACATATTTACCCTTTTCATTCGTTTATATGTTTGAATATATACTTGCATTTCTACTTACAGGCTACATTCTTTTCCTTTGTCTATTAATTGACCAGCTGAGATATGTTTTAATTGGAGGCTGATAGCCATGTTGTGGTGTGCTAGCATTAATTGCTTGTACAAACATATATATTTATTTGGTTCCTTCTTTTGCAAGCTTCATCCACATGTATATATTTACTTATTTCATTCCTTTGCAATACTTTATATATACTCACTAGTTTACACTCTTATATGCTTACTTGCTTACATACTTATATTTAGTTATGTTATATTTTATTTTTCTTCTTTAGTCTTATTATTTCATAGTATAAATAATTTCTATTTTAAATATGTTATTAAAATTTTATTTAATGTCACTTTTATTTTTATAGTTCATCTTTTATTTATTTATTTCCATTTATAACAGAACTATCAATTCCAAACCTAACATTATTTATTTTTTATATTTGTGTCAATTGTCTATACTTTTATATCATATATATTTATATGTTTATTTTTAAACCATTTATTTACGATTTAAATTCAAATCAAATATATATATCTGTATATATATATATAATTTCAAATTTACTCATATATATATCCATACACATATATATACAATAATTTTATTTTAAAATGATTTACACAGAATTTATTTTAATTCGGGGAAACTCGCATCACTTTACAATTAATTTACAAATTGTCTTCAAAATTTCAATTAATTATCAATTTAAATTTAATTAAAATCTGGGGTCGTTACAAAATCAGATGTATATGATGCCCAGAACTGATCAAAAGATTATTGATTTAGATAGGTCATTGGAAGGGTCTAATAGGTTCGTAATCATCCCATAAAACTATGTCATGATAAATGTTATTGGAAAGGTTCAATAGGTTCCTAGTGATCCCATGAAAACTATGCCTAGATGATGTTATTGATAGAAATCAATAGGTTCATAGTGATCCTATGAAAACTATGATTTGAGAGATGTTATTGGAGAATCCAATAGGTTCATAATAAGCCCATAAAAACTTGATTGGAAGGTTATTGGTACAAACCAATATGTACTTAGTGATCGTATGAAAACTATGAAGTTGGATAGATTGTCATTGAGATTTGAGATAGGTTATTAGTCAGCCCATGAAAACAAATAGGTTCATAGTGACCGTAGAAAAATAATAAATTTGGACAGATAGTCAGATAAATTAAGATGGGTAATCCAGGGTATATTGCATTCTTGCGTATCATCATAAATTGTTATGTTTTAACTATTGTGAATGCAGGAGCACAATATATGGTTAATGTATTTTAGTTAACATACTAGTGAGGGGAAAACCCATTCCACTAACGGCATGGTCTCACTAGATATCCGTTTGGTTTGAGATTGTAGGTTATTATTCACACCATACTTTTTGTCTAACCCGAAGTTTTTTCTTTTCCCTTAAATTCTGAGAGGCTCATTTGCATAAATCGAGAGTAAGGGTTTCCAGGTTTCTATTAGGCAAATAAGCTTTAGGAGACATGTAGTAGGCATTCTAGCTAATTAGGAGTCCTTATCTGATCTGCTATGTGTTGATCTTGTTTGAAAGCACGTAAGGCAAAGTTGTAATATTGCCAAATTATTTAACTCTGATCGACCAAGCGGGCATATGTCGCTCTTGGAGTATTTTGTAATAATTATAATTTTTCGAACATGGGTTTACGAATAAGATTATGTAACGAAATATGTAATATAATTTACGAAATGAGATGTGAAAACTTATTATTAAACTGTGTTCAAAATTTTTCATATTAATGAGCTTCTGATTATTAATATGATTAACATAGCCACATTTTGTCGTTGAGGACTAATAACTATAAATGACTACATCATCCGTAGTAGTTAGTTTTGGGCCTTACAATGGGGGATATTATAAGTTGGTATCAACGCATAGTTTTATTGTAAAACTTAAAAAGATTAATAAGTTTTTGGAAGCATAATTCAAACGAATAAGGGAATAAAATCGGGGATATGGGATAATGCTATAATAATGTACTTGTATTTGCTATATATAAGCATATATTCCTTATATATTCTGCCACCTATCTTTGACCGTTCTTTTGTATCTTACTAAGGCTCATATGCAGATTTACTAGAAGTAGGAAACGGAAGAGTAAATCTTAGTGGCAGAAGCACCACAACCAATGGAAATGCTCAGCCCAATATCAGGAGGAACAATGGTCGACAGGAACATGCTAATCAAAATGCGAATGCCCATGTAGATGCTGCAACCCCACTAGTAGATAGGGGGACGATGTATTAGTTCTTTGTCAATCTAATGCAAGATAGAGCATTCATAGGAGTAGTTAGAGGGAATACTGCTAATGTAGGAGTCAATCTCGTAGTGCCACTTGGTAATAATTATGCCAAGCTGAGCCGAGATTACACCAGTCTGGGTGGAAAGCCTTTTCTGGGAACTAAAGACGCAATTGAAGTGGAAAACTAGTAGTTATAGTACAAGAGAATTTTTACTGATTTACAATTGAATGATGAGCATAAAAGGAGATTGGCCTCTAGACAGTTGTAAGGAGACGCTTTATTCTAGTGGAATGGAGTTACCGTAGGAATGCCCAAGGAGGAGTTGACTTGGGCGGATTTTCAAAGGAGATTCGAGGAAAGATTTTTGTCTGACGTTGCTAAGCCCACTTTGCCCAAGAAGTTTATGGAACTAGAGCAAGGTGATATGATGGTATTGGAATATTCTGCTAAGTTTGATGAGCTATATAGATATGGATACGCTACTATTGACACCGTGATTAAGAAAAATAAGAAGTTTATCCGGGGTTTGAGGCCGGAGATTGCTATGGAAACCATGCCACATCTCGGAGATCCATCGAACGTAGTGGTGGAAATGACTATCCAAAATGAAGAAATGCTTTCTACTTTTGGAAAGGAGAAGTGTAACGACCCCGAATTTTATACATATTTAAATTGATAATTAATTGAATTTTTGAACTACAATTGTGAAATTAATCGGGAAATTGATGCGAGTTTCCCCGAGTTCAAATAAAAATGTGTTAAATTATTTGAAGAGAAGTTTTAAAGGTATATACATTGACATAGGTATAAAATAAATAAATAAGTAATTTTAAATTTAGAATTGATGGTTAATAATAATTTGAATTTATGAAATAAAATAAATATATAGAGAAATACAATATAATTAGTATTAAAAGTAAAAATAATAATAAATATTTAAACTAGAAATAGAATTAAATAAAGGATAAAAATATAAAGTAAAATTAAAATAGAAGTTCACTTATTTTATAAACTAATAATTAATACTTAAGCTATGAATGAAAATAAACACATAGATAAATTTTAATATCATGTTAATTTGAACTTCATTTATATTACACGCATATGACACAAGAAAGATATAAATATCAATATACATTCAAATATAAGTATGTACACTTGTAAAGAAAACAAAGAAAAAATATCTATGTACAAAAAAGCAAATGAAGATAAGTATGCAAGAATGAAACCAGACAACACAAAGGGAAAAAAATCATTTCAGCCGAAATGAAAGAAGAGGAAATATATTCATTTGTACAAGGTAATTAATGCATGCACAAGTATTTTCATTTCAGCCACTACTTGAGAAAATATCACTGACTATTGTACAAACAAAAATTATCACTTGTACAAACCAATATTTTATCACCCTGTACAAAGTTTTTCACCTGTAAACTCATTTTCTTTTTATCAGCCTTCTCATTTCAATTCGTTCATTCAAAACTAGAAAAAGAATATCATTCAAAACTTAAAAACATCAAACAACAATACATTCAAGACAAATCAGAGAATCAAAGAATGAAATATTTCAACTGCCAGTTTTTCAAAAGCCTGGTTCAAGAAAAACTCTGTTCTTCTTCCTCTGGAAACAATGTGAGCAACTTTATTTTTAAAGCCTGATTTGGTTGATACATTGTGATGTTATGCTGATTATTTGATTGTGTGATGATAATTGCTTTGCATGTATGTGTAGAAGTAAGCCTCTGCGTATATATGTAGTGTACATAGCTGTTGATTTTAATCACCTCTGTTATTAGTCCAAAGAGTATGGTTTTGATATAAAAAAAATCAAAATCTTTACACCGGATCTCTGTTAAACTATGATATTCAAACATGATAAATTAGTTTAAACTCAATCTATGTTTTAAAAACATATTCAAGTAAAATGGGATTAAGAATCTGCTGGAATCAAGAATTTACAGTAGACAAGTTAAAATCATGTTAAATCAAATCTTGTAAATTTCTGATTTAAGTTTATAACAAGAATCGAATCTGTAAAATATGATTTTTAAGATGAAAATCTAAATTTTTAGTTATGATTTGAGAGAGAATTTTTGGGTTGATCGATTTTTGATTTCTGGGCATTTTCTATCGACTGAAAAATGGTGGAAGCTCGTGGTTGCTGCTGGAGGTTGTTGGGGGGTTGCCGAGGCTTGGAAAAATGGTGTTTGAATTTATAAATCGCCATGGAAATAGGAATTGATTGAGGTAGGGTTTAACAACCCAGATTTGCCAATGAAGTAGATGGAGGTGTTTTGTTGTGGTCGAGGCAATTCAGGTCATCGGACCGAGGGGGTTAGTGGCATCACGTTGTGACAAAGTTTTGGATGAAGTGGCGACGACTCAGATGGCCAGAGGTTGTTCCACGGTGCAGGTTTTGGTGTTGAGGTTGGGTTCCAGGAAGAATGGAAATGCTCGTTTTCGATTTGGGGGAAATTTTGAATTTATGGGTGTGTGGGAAGCTCGGGGGGGCCAACGTCGACTTGGTGGTGGGTGGCGACTCGATCAGAGTGGTGGCGGTCAACGGTGCACGTGCACGCGTGCCATTTGTGTATCTGGGTTGTTGAAGTTTGGGGAAGAAACAATCGTATTCAGGGAACCCTAGTTTTACTCGGGAAGAACGGGTTTTGGCTCGAGTATAAGCTCGAGTATGTGAGCGTGTTGTCTGTTGTTATTATTTAAATTTGAATTTAACTTACTGGGAAAAAAATTAAAAGAGGAAGAAGAAGTGTACGAGAGAGGGAGAGGTTTACTCGGGGAAAAATGGAAGTTAGTTCGGGTATTTGAGTGTTGGGTTCGGGTTTTGTTTTAGAACCAAGTTTTCAAAGTAACTCTATTAAACAAGTTTTTCTTCGAACAAGTTTTAAAGTTAATTTTTTTTAAATTTTTTTGGTTTATATAATTTTGCATTAAGTCAATTATCTTATTAAATTTTTGATTGTTTGCAAATGTAACTAAATAAAGTGATTAATTAAAGGTTAATCAAGTCATAAATCAATATGATTAATTAAAAGTGAGATCAATTAAAGATGAATTAAGCAATGACTATCAATTAAGGATTAAAAGTGAACTAGTGAACAATTAATATTTAATTAATAAATGATTAAGAAATAATTAATTGATGTGATTAATTGTAACTATCAATTAGATTAATTAATTAATAATAATCATTTATGAAATTGTTTAAGTGTAATTACTTTGTGGAAGTAATTAAGAAATTAATTGCTCATTGTAATTAATTAAGAACAATTAATTAAGGATTAGCTATTTATTAAAGGTTAATAAATTTATGAAAGGGATTAAGAAATAATTATTAATTAAGAAGTAATTAATTAGTTATTGTAATTAATTGATCATTAATTTACCATAGCTAGCGAATTTATTCATAGAAATTAATCTGATTTAAATCAATCAGATAATTAAATTGATCCTACTTATGGATGTTTGGATTATATTGGTTGTTGAATTGTTTGATATCCCTGATATGTGATGTTTTGTGATATATCCTGATTTGTGTTGTGACCTGTAATGAAATTTATTTTTCTGGGATGAATGTAAAATATTATCTATAATTTATAGATCTGTGATCTATGAATGAAAAGATAAGCATTATATTTCATACCGCTTATCAACTATATTTCTGCATTCTGATCTATGATGATTTAATGATGTTGCACTACTGTGTAAAACCCCTGGACCACACTCTTACACACACAAATATGGATTTCATGAGGAAATCGATTAAGTCATAGATTTTTGAAATGGTTTTAGAAATTGAAATTTTAATTTCAATTGATTTTGGAAATGGATTTGGGTTAAATGTTTAAGCTTTTGAAAAGGAGTTTTTAAGATAAAAGTTATTTTGAATAATTTGGTAAAGTTTCCAATTTAAATAATTTAATTTGAATCTGAATTCAAAATTTGGAATTAAATTCTACGCTTGGAAATTTGGTTAAAGATGTTATAAACGTGTTTATATGAATTTAAACCATTTTAAAGGTATGGTTTTGAGAATTTGAATTTAACCCAGGGACTTAAACTTATATTAATGAATCAGATTTTCCGGAATGAAAACTATTTGTTTTCAAATGATAAAAGTTTTCATATAAGAAATGAAATTCCAATTTAAGTTAAAGGAATTTCAAGTTTGAATTGAAAAATGATTTTCCAAGTTATGAGTGAATTCTTTTTGAAAGCTATGAATTGAATCTGTTTATTTTTAACAGATTTAAAATGGTGATTTGTTTAAACCATTCAAAATGAAATTGTTTTGAAAGCTATAAGTTAAATCTTGGTTTTAAGATTTAATGAGTTAATCCAATTGAAATGGAAATTGATTTGGAATATCTATGAATAAATCTTTGTTTAAAGATTGGACGAGTTAATCCAAATTGATTTGGAAAATCTATGAATAAATATTTGTTTAAAGATTTGACGAGTTAATCCAAATTGATTTGGAAAATCTGTGAATGAATCTTTGTGAAATTGGGTGAACTTTGTGAATTGAATCTGTTTATTTTTAACAGATTTAAAACGGTAATGTGTTTAAACCATTTGAAGAAAGGTTTTGGGTAATAAGTTGTGACTTAATTGAAATCCCATTATCCATATATTTTGAAATATTACGCTCACTATTCGGTTTAGCCGGGAGAGGACTTTGTGTCATACAACCCATTCCGAATAAGTGATACGTCGTATATGGATAGCAATTGAAGACCGGTGGTGAAGACCGGGTATTTGTGAGAACGATAGGATAACCTATTGATTGTCTCTGCACCGAGTAGCGCCCGGTATAGAGATTCCCTAAGTGACGGGAAGTTCGATCGGGATTGTGAATACTCAGATTGCAAGGGATTCTTCGGAAGTGCCTTCGGTTCTGTTCGAACCCGGAATAGACTTGTATGGTTGTATGTCTGACATTACACTTTGAGATATAAAGCTGATTTCTTTCAAATACATTTCTGTTGGTGGTGGAGAATTTATTCTCTTAGCTTAATACCCTTCTCTAAGACGTACGAGCTCAGAGGTTATGTAGTTGAAGGTTATCAGTGATATACTCCCAATTTGGTAGTGTGGCATGCTGAGTGTTGCTGTGTGTTGATGGTCATTTGCTGTTCATTTGTTGATCAAAGCATGGCTTTGTGAAAAAGCGTAGCTTTGTGGACGAGACTTCGTCGAGCCTCACAACCCGGTAATGGTCGAAACAGGAATGTTGCGGCAAGGTTTTTAGGGGTCGCGCCCCTAGGGTATGTCATTTCCTTTTGGATAAGAGGTGATATCATGGTATGGATCCTAGATATTTTACCTATGTTGATGCTGCAAATTTATTATACTTTGTGGTTGTTGCTTTGTGGTTGAGGATCCTCGGATAAAGGTCGGTAACGATCGGGGGATGGCATACTTGTGTGTTAGTTACCTAGTTACAGCTGTACAGCATGAGGTAGCGTCAGTGTGTTAGTTACCTAGTTACAGCTGTACAGCGTGAGGTAGCATCGGCCTTGTGTTTGCAGAGATCCGGTTAGGTTCTCGGGGCGTCTTTCCAGAGGCGTTTCCATTTCGGTATAAGGAAGTTCCTTAGCCTGACCATTTGTTGGAAAATCCAAAGAAACAATACGAACCCTGTACGGTTTTAGCTGTATAACCTGCTATGGAATGTGGCGGTAACCTACTATTGAACATAGTGGCTATAGTAGGCATAGTTCGAAATGTCTATGCTGGCTAAGATTAATATTATACTTTCAAAATGTTTTCCACTATGCACTAGTAATAATATCAAAAGAGTTTTCTTTACGTAGTAAGCATGTTTGACTATCATAAGAAGAAATCTCCTCCAATTCTACGATTGCATTGTGTGTGTGGCGGGAGGTCTTATGGTAGTTTCATTTTCCGAAAAGCATTGCGGATTTCAATGTTTAAAAATTCTTTTGTTGTTTGTTTAAAGATAAACTGTTTTTGCTTGCTCACACCAGTCCCATGACTGACCCGGAGTTTATTGTTCCCTTCCTAAACTTTGGGTGCCCACAATTTTCCACACGGCCAGTCTAGAGTTGGGTTTCTCAGATATTTAGGTTTAGTAGATTATCTGGAGCTAGTTCAGTTCATCGAAGTTGATGACTACACTTGCTTTGCTTAGTGCAACGTGATGGTGGTTCGAGCTTGATGTTGGAGTTGTTGGACTCATTCTCTTTTTCAGATCATTAGAGTTATCAGTTATGCTGTTTCCGCTGTAGCATTATTATTTGTCTCTGATATTGTTGTATCATATTGATATCATTATTGTATATCATTCTGGATATTGTATTAATTGGAGTTGTATATGATATCATCTATTTCTTTATTTCGCTGTGTTGTTATACTTAATGGTGTTATAAGATCCGGTGACCCAGATTCGGCGTTTGAATCTGCGGCATTTTGAGTACAAGTGAAGTACGGGTGCCGATTTTCGAAGGCCGAGTTCAGGATCATTACAAGAAGTCAGTAGAGGCTCAAGGTTCCTTGGAAAGAAGAAGAAGTTCTTTAAGAAGAAGAGAGCTCGGATGGGTGGAGCTGCCAAGAAAGGAAAAGCTAATCTTGTCTGCTTCAACTACGGTAAGATAGGACATTATGCTCATGAGTGCCAGACTAGTAAAGGGAAGAAGGTTGCAGAGAAGCAAAGTGCGAAATGCTTCAATTGTAACTAGATAGGGAACTATAAGAATCAGTGTCCAGAGCCGGTTAGAGCTGACAAAGTAAAAGTTTTCACTTTAGGGCCATCATCCTCTAGACCAACTGCTGCCGAGAAAGGAAAGTCTATGATGGAAGGTACACTTTTGATTCATAGCATACCAGTTAGAGTATTGTTTGATACCGGTGCATCGCATTCATTTATATCTCATTGTTTGGTAGATAAGTTATGTCTATAACCATAATACCATGTTACTTCCATAAGGATAGCTAATCCAATAGGAGGGTACACAACTCTAAGGATGAGATGTGACCATCTAGAGTTTGAGTTTCTTGGTTATACTTTGGCCTGTAGTTTGTATGTACTTAATTTTTTAAGCTTTGGGATTATTTTTGGTATGGATTAGTTGAGTAGATATGATGCTAGGATATTTTGTCAAAATAAGAAAATACCATTGAGACACCCTAATATTAATAACCGAATAGTGTACTCAGTTGAGAATTTGAGACCAGAAAATTTTGCTTAATTGGGTGCCACAAAAGTGGAAGATCAATTGAATTGGGTTTTAATTGTAAGAGAATTTGCATATTTTTTTCAGCCGGTTATATGACTATCATCGAAACGAGCTATTAAGTTTCAAATAGATCTTGTACTAGGAGCTGAACCCGTAAGTAGACCACCTAGTAGGATGACACCTACCGAGATGAAGGAGTTAAAGGTGCAACTCGTGGACTTAGAAGGAAAGAGTTTTATTAAACCAAGCAGTTCACCTTAGGGAGCAGCCATGGTGTTTGTGAAGAAACGGATGGGTCATTAAGATGGTGCACTGATTATCGTAAGTTAAATGAAAAGACGGTAAAGAATCGATATCCTTTGCTGAGAATTGATGATTTATTTAATTAGTTAAGTGGTGCTAAAGTATTTTTCCAATTGGATTTAGCGACAGGGTTCCATCAATTGAGAGTGGCGGAAGATAGTATTCCTTTTAGGGTGTTTCAAATAAGTTATGGTTCGTACGAGTGGTTAGTGATCTCATTTGGATTAACTAATGCGCTAGCTTTCTTTGTGGATTCGATGAATCAGATTTTTCGATAGCACTTGGATAGGTTCGTGTTAGTGTTTATTGGCGACATTTTGATATATTCTGAGGATGAAAGAGATCATGAAATTCACCTTAGAATAGTGCTTAAGGCATTGAGGCAGCATCAACTGAAAGCAAAGTTTTCGAAGTGTCATTTTGAGAAGAAAGAAGTGAAGTTTCTTGAACACATAGTCTCAAAAGAAGGGTTATCAGTAGATCCAACTCAGTTAGAAGTAGTTAATAATTGAAAGAGACCCGAGATGTTGATCGAGATAAGAAGTTTTCTTGAACTAGTTGCTATTACCAAAGATTCATCTAGGATTACTCATGGATAGAAATACCATTGACTAGACTAACCAGGACATGAAGTTTATTTGGTCTGATAAATATTAGGAAGCATTCCTTAAGTTAAAGCATATGTGGACCAATACGCCTGTGTTAATTGTACCATATGGAAATCAGGATCTATTGGAGTATATAGATGCATGTGAAACAGGGTTAGGGAATGTATTAATGCAAAAGGGTAAAGTGAATGCCTACGCTTCTCGATAGCTCATACCACATGAAGTTAGATATCTGACTCATGATTCAGAGTTGACAGTGGTGATTTTTGCACTGAAAGTATGGAGACGCTATCTTTTGGGAGAAATATTTGAATTGTACACGGATCATAAGTCTATAAGATGTTTATTCTCTTAGAAAGAGTTGAATATGAGGCTGCAGAGATGGTTGGAGATTTTGGCAGCTTATGGTTTCGTTATTGAGTACACACCAGGGAAAGGGAATAAAGTTGTAGATGGCCTCAATGCAAAACATCAGAACGTAGTGTTAGCTATTTTGGCAGAATGGAGGATCTTGAGGCATCGACTATTTGTAGTTAAGTTAAGATCGATTGCTAGTTCTGGTCATAATACAGCCATGTTATCTTGCTTAGAAGTTCGACTAGCATTGATAGAAAGAATTGCTTCTAAGCAAAGAGATGATCCATTATTAGTCGAGAAGATTAGAAGTCTAGAAGGTGTAACTGAGATTGATGATCTAAAGGATTTTAGTCTTGACTAGAAGGGATCATTGAGGAAGAAGAGATGATTGTGTGTTCTAGATGTTTATGACTTAAGGAGAGAAGTTCTTAAGGAATGTCATCGATGGAAGTTTATGATTCATCTTAGGGGAACAAAGATGTATCAAGATATGAAGAGAAATTTCTTCTAGGAAGGTACGAAAAGGGATGTAGGATTATGAGTAAAGCAATGTGCAAATTGCCAACAAGTGAAACCAAACATCAAAAGCCGAGTGGATTACTACAACCATTAGATATACCAGTTTGGAAATGGGATTTGTCGTCCATCGAATTATGATAGGTTGCCTTGGTCAAATAGGGAAAATGAAAGCATATGGGTCAGGGCAAATATAATGACCATGAGTGCACACTTTATTCCCATTTAGTCGACAAGGACGACACCTACCTTGGTGAAGTTATTTATGAAGAATATTTTTAGACTGCATGGGATTCCTAGCAGCATTGTCAGTGACAGAGATGCTTTGTTCACTATTGAATTCTAAAAGAGTCTACAGAAGGTATTAGGTACCAAGCTTAGGATGAGTACCGCTTATCGCCCATAGATGAATGGGCACATAGAGAGAGACACTAAGGTACTAGAAGATTTTTGAGAGCTAGTATACTAGAGTTTGGTGGGTCGTGGGAAGACCATTTGCAGCTAGTTGAGTTTTACCATAATAAACTTTATCAAACTAGTATAGGAATTGTACCTTTCGAAGTATTGTGTGGAGGGTCGTTCAAATTAGCAGCATGTTGGTTAGAGGCCGAAGACAGATTGGTCCTTGGTCCAGAAAAGGATAGAGAAGCCACATAGAAGATTGAGTTAATCCAGGATAGGATGAGAGAAGCTCAGTCTAGGCATAAGAGTTACGCAGATAAGAGGCGTAAGGATCTTGAGTTCTCAGTTGGTGACCATGATTTTATTAAAGTATCACCGATGAAGGGTGTTATATGGTTTGGTAAGTTTGGAAAGTTAGCATCGAGATATGTTCGACAATTCTCTATCATAAAGAGGATCGAAAAGCTCATGTATCGAGTAGCGTTACTGAGCAGTTTGGTAGGTGTTCATAATGTGTTTTATGTTCATCATCTTAGAAAGTATGTGCATGATACAAAGACTACTATTGCTCCGACTACACTTGAAGACTTAGTAGTAGAGCAGGATCTGACATTTGGGGGACAACCAGTCGAGTTGTAGCAAGAGATGAGAAAAGGTTAAGGAACAAGACAGTCAGGTTCTTAAAAGTTCAGTGGAGCGACAACGAGAAAGACTGTACTTGGGTGATAAAGGATAGGATCTTGCACTATTTTGAGGGTATGTTCTATGTTGTTGTATATATATTGTCTACTAGTCAGGTAGGCTAGTATTATTGTTATATGATGTTATAGATGTTTGCATGTTTTATATTCATAGTATATAGTCCTTACTGAAATTCGAGGACGAAATTCTTTAAGGAGGATAGCCTATATGTGACACCCCGCACCTCTAGGCACACCGAAAATCGGACATGACTAGAAGCATGGGTGGTCGGGTGAAATAAAAATCCATAACATAGCATAGAGACTAAGGCAACAACATAAAATGATTAAAATATTACAGCGGTAGAAAACTTTCACTAATTCTAAATTAATAGCAAAACAGCTTCATTAAAAACAACATTATCCCAAATTTATTTCTGAAACCAAAAGTACCAAGTAGTCTCCACCAAAACATAAAACATAACAAAGTTCACAATATAGGTCCCCATATAAAGAGTAAAGTACGGAAAAGAGAAACGAAGTACATGAAACAAAAGAAACAAAAGCTGAAGATAACAACTACTCCAATAACCCTCCAAGCTGTAAAGAACTGCAACCTAGACCTGCCTTTGTGTGATTTAGGGAGAATAGGAAAAATAGGAATGGGTCAGACATAAAGTCTGGTGAATGAGAAATAAAATGAAGCAGAAAGAATAAAACAGTTTAATTCCAGCTCTTCCCCGAATATCGCAGAGGGTGAATAATATAATGCAGCGAATCCTTCTTAGATATAGTTCCTAAGAAGCCAAAGTCCGTGGTCACTCTAGGAAAGTCAACCATGTAGTAATACTAAATGTCAATCGGCCTGTCGGACTTGCTGTCCTTACCTATCCACGTGCTATAGCGTGAAAGCCATGCTCTTCACCCGTGCACTGTGACTAAATGCCTCTTACGTCTAACCGACGCCGACTCAAACAACCTCGCAGGACCCCGAAGTTGCGCTCAGGCTCCGCCAAACTAGACTCCTATCCTCCTGTCTCCTCGGTCACCAATGTGGACTTGCCCCTATCCAAAGTGTCGGTCCCCCGGAAGAGCGCCCGCAGCTCTGCTGCGCAAAATCCTCCAACGATCTGCCTAAAGAACCCTACGTCGGAGCACAATTGTCCTGTTCCGTCTATGTCGATTTTCCTGAGAAGCCTACAGTTGCGAATGCTATCTATCCTACATACTAGTAACCTATGAAAGGTAAAAACATCCTTGCGAACCTACTTGCCCGCTCCTAGTACGTTTAACTAAAACTATATTTTGGTCTTAACTACATGAAACACCTCTCCAGACCTTTACAAGGTATGCCTACCAAATCGTTTCCAGATTAATTAATTTTATCGTTACAGTTTACATACTGTTTATTTCCATTAATCCGCTTTAGGCCATTTTTACATCCGATTTGGTTACTTCACAATTTCCCTTTTTTCTTACATAAATGGTACTTCAATTTCATGTCCGTTCATTCCGTATGGTTTGTCTGTAATTTTTTTACCATTTTGTTACAGATTTACACTAGCCTTTAGGGTCCATTTAATTTACATTTTTTTCCCACCAAAATTTACGTTCTCATTTTAGAGATTTAATCTGTACAAAAATTTTATCCATTAGCCACAAACCATTTAATTACACAAAATTCCACTTTTACATTTTTAGGTCACATATAAAACAAACAATTATGCCAATTAGAGTTCCCAATTTTGTTCCAAAACCATATTCAAAATTATGTAGTTATATCAATTAAAACCATAATTTTATTCAAGTAACATATTCTGAATTTATTCAACTAACCTGTTCTACCATTAGAAATTGAATAACAATTCTAATTCAATTTAATTAAACCAATATTATTTATGGCATGAAATGTGAATAACAATTTGTTTGTTCCAAATTTCAACCCAATCATGAATTAGAATTGAGAAGTGGAAGAAGAAGAAGATACAATAATTTACATAAATTTCAATCTTATTTATGCCATAAAACGTGAATAGACAATTTATATGTCCCATATTTTAAACCAAACATGAATTAGATTTTAGAAATGAAAGAAAAGAAGAAGTTGCAATAATTTACATCTATTCTCAATTTATAACAGAAATTAATTCATATTAACATGCTAGAAAAGAACTGAAATTGAACTACTTTATTTTTCTATTTCATATTAATTCCCATTCCCCTGGCACTTGAGCTTGCATAAATTTGAAAAAAGCTTTGCTTTAATCTTTCTCTATTTGATTCTTCTAAATTCCCTAAATTACTTAAATATATATATATAATTTAATTTGTTAGAGATTTGTTTATTTAGTAGAGAAAAGGAGGAAGAATAATACACACTAATTTTACTGTAGAATTATGGCGATGGTTGAATAAGATGTTAGGTTTAGGTTAGATGGTTTATTTAAAGATTGTTTGAGTGAATATAATCCATTAGATTATTTTAGATTAAATTTGGTTCTTTCATTCACTTAATGGTTATCCATTCTAGCCCATACACATCACTCAACCAATAAAATTTAGCCATCTTATCCCATTACATCACTGGAGCGAATGGGAAGCCGCCACATGTCAGAAACAACGTTGAAATACGTAGGAAAATCGTTGAAATGAACTAGCTAAGAAAAACATCACTCCAGATTTTGGGCGACAACGGGTCTTGATCCCTGGTCACTAAGAAAGTCAACATGCGCCTTTACCACTTTGCCAAATACGCTTTTAATTTCTTTTTTAATTATATTTCCCGTAAAATATCGGGGTGTTACATTCTCCCCTCTCAAAGGATTTCATCCCCGAAATCTCCAAAGACGGAAGAACGTAATTAACAACTAGCATCCAAGAACTACATCCATATACTCAACCATCATCCATTTCTACCATTGTCCTTATTTTTAACTAATGTAATTTATGATTTATGCAAAGTGAAATGCATATGAACTTATCTATTGCGAAAAGGTAGTCGGTCTACTGATTCAGTTGATCTCCTATAATGCAAGTATGCTTATGCCATGCAACCAAATGTATGCAATTACCCTAGTATAATTGATAATTCTATATGTATGTTTCAATCATTCACCCAAATGCACCATACATATGTAACATTCATTTATACACACACACATACATATATACAACCATGTGCAAATGCAATAGATAACAGGAACGCATATGCAGGTGTGTGTACCTAGTTGGTCGATTATTCTAATAAATATCTATCTAGTGCATGCAATGTATCCATTTGCAAACACTGGCATCCACTTGCAATCATTTTCATCCATCAAACATAACTTGCCCTAATGACATGTTTACAACCAAGCTACCATCCATAGGTTTCACCTAAAGATTATCGAAAAGACCCTAACTAAGGAAAGATCAAAGATAGGATATTTGGAGTGTACCTTCAAATAGAAAAGGATAAGAAGTTTGAATTCTCTCCTCAAATTCCCATGTGCACTCCTTGGGTTCATCTCCCCACTGAACCTTCACTAGACGAACTTCCTTGTTGCGTAATCTCTTGACGACGTATTCTAATATACGGGTGGGTGTATGACGCACAAGTGATTCATGCTCTACCTCCACTTCCATTAGCTGATCGGGTTCTACTACTACTGCGGAATCATGTAATTACTTCCTTAGATGCGAAACATGAAAAACATCGTGAAATCCTGCCAACATATCTGGAAGATCAACTCTCTATGCCACTTTTCCAATCCGTGCGGTAATGGGGTAAGGTTCTACAAATCTCGGTACCAACTTACCCACTGAGCCAAATCTCATAACGTTTCTCATAGGAGAAACCTTGACAAAAACCATATCACCAACCTTAAACTCCAAATCTGAAAGTCTTCTGTCGGCATATGACTTTTGTCTATCTTGTGCAGTCTTCAACCACTTGTGAATCAAATCCACCTTCTCGGAAGTTTCCCTCACCAAGTCTAGTCCATGCAAGATCTTATTGGTGGTATCCCACTAACAGGCTGGTGATCTACATGGTCTGCCATAGAGGGCCTCGAATGGTGCCATACCAATGCTTTCTTGATAACTATTATTATACGTGAACTCCACCAAAGGTAGGTGGTCTTCCCAAGAGCCTTCGAAGTCAATGATCCAAAATCTGAGAAAATCTTCCAAAACCCTATTTACCCTCTCAGTCTGTCCATCTGTCTGAGGGTGATATGCCGTGCTCAGACTCAATTCCGTTCCTAAGGCTTGCTGAAGACTCCTCCAAAACTCGTTGGTGAATAATGGATCTCTGTCACTCACAATGCTGGCGGGAACTCCATGAAGCCTAACTATCTCCCTTACATAAAGAGTCGTAAAAGAAGCTGCCATCCTATTACTCTTAATGGGTATAAAATGAGCGCTCTTTGTCAGTCTAACCACAATGACCCAAATGCTCATGTTCCCTCTCCGTGACCTTGGTAATCCATCCACGAAGTCCATAGAGACGCTCTCCCATTTCCATAATGGAATAACTGCAACAGTCCTTCGGGCTTCTTCTGTTATGCCTTTACCCTTTAGCTAGTGATGCACTTCGATACATACTCCGCCACCCTCTTCTTCCTTCAGGGCCAATAGAATACCCTCTTCATATCCCGGTACATCTTATCACCACCGGGGTGCACTGTCATCCTAGAATGATGTGACTCGGCCAATACCGCATCTACTAAATCCTCAGTACAGGGAACACAAAGTCTACCATCCCTTCTAAGCCTTCCCCTAGTGTCCATGGTATAGTGCCTAAGATGTGGTGATGACTCTACTCTAGCAAGCTTATCTAAAATGTCCTTTAACTCTTCGTCCTCACCTTGCCTTATTCCAATGTGCTCCATCAAAGTAGACTAGACGTTGAGGGCTTCTAACAATCCCGGAGCTAAATACGATGGAGGTCTAAAATCAAAGGTAGCAATGTACTCCAAATGGTTCCATTCCAAAAACAGAGGACTTAAAACCACTTTGCGTCTACTCAATGCATCTGCCACTACATTACCCTTGCCAGGAGTATAGGAAATCCCAAAGTCATAAGAGGCTATAAACTCCATCCACCTTTGTTGTCTCAAATTCAAGTCTTTTTGAGAGAATAGATACTTCAAAGACTTATGATCCATGAAAAGCTCAAATCTTTCTCCTAAGAGACAGTGCCTCCAAGACTTGAGAGCAAAAACTATAGCTTCCAACTCAAGATCATGCGTCGGGTAGTTCTTCTCATGCGTTTTCAACTGTCTACTCGCATATCACACTACCCTACCTACTTGCATCAGTACCGCTCCAAGCCCTATACAATAAGTATCCGTATAAACTAATAAAGGCTTAGTTCTATCCGGTAATACCAACACGAGCACGGTAGTCAAAGGTTCCTTCAATCGACCAAAGGCATCCTCACACTTAGCATCCCAAACAAAAGCTGTGTTCTTCTTGGTAAGGCGGGTAAGTGGAGCTGATATCCTAGCGAAGTCCTTAATGAAATTCCTATAGTAGTCCGCAAGATCGAGGAAACTCCTTATGTCTGTGGCATTCTTAGGGTTCTGCCAATCTTGTATTGCTGCCACTTTCGCCGGATCTACTACAAGTCCATTCTCCGAAAAGATGTGTCCCAAAAAGGGAACCTCATCCCTCCAAAAGTGGCACTTGGATAACTTCGTCTTCAACTTATGTGCTCGCAAGGTCCTAAGCACTTCTTCCAAGTGAACAATATGCTCCTCCTTGCTTCGCGAATAAACCAAAATGTCGTCGACGAACACCACCATAAACTTGTTCAACGATTCACAAAATACTCGACTCATTAGGTCCACAAAATATGTCGGAGCATTGGTTAGCCCAAATGGCATGACTAATCACTCAAATAACCCATCCGGAGTCCTAAACACAGTCTTCTCTATGCTATCCTCCGCCACATGCAACTAATGAAATCCGGTGGTCAAATCGAGCTACGAAAATACCTTGGCTCCTACTAGTTGATCAAAGAGATCGTCTATACGGGGAAGAGGATAATGGTTCTTCTTCATCAGCTTATTAAGCTCCATATAATCCACGCAAAGCCTAAGAGAGCCATTCGCCTTATTGGCAAAGACGATGGGTGCGCCCCACTCAGAAATGCTCCTACGGAGGAAGCCCTTCTCCAAAAGCTCTGCAATCTGCTTTCTCAACTCATGACGTTCCTTAGGAGCCATATGCCTTACCGGTAAAGCAACCGGTTTGGCATTATCGACAAGATAAATCTTGAACTCGATCTCTCTTCAAGGTGGAAGGCTAGCAACCTCCTCGAACACATCTGGAAAGTCTCTAACAATAGGTACCGAACTCAAACTATCGAGCGATAAGTCAAGAGAATAAAGGTAGCTCAACATGACTGATCCTCTAGGATCACAAGATACCTCCAAGGTACATCCACTACCAGTGCCTAACCTCACTACCCTCTTATCGCAATCAAGAATAGCACCATACATGAATAGCACCATACTTAGCTTTAGCCTCCTATACCTAATTCTACTATTTATTTTCTAATTTTGGTTATGACATTGTTAGGGTTTTGATATTTTCTACACATTGATTTCATTTAAATTCTTTCCCAAAACCCAATTAAATCTGATAATTATTATCCACAAATGTTTGATTTCTCTGATATGTATTTCTTAAGTCCAGATATTATAAATTAGACAAATTTTACAATAAACTTTAATTATAGATAGCCTTAATGCATCCCATATCAATATCATAGTAGTATAACATGATCGGAGAAGCCACACTCACAAATTTAGCCAAAGAGATCCAATTTCCTATGCTGTCCGAAAACTCCAGAAATTCAAACCTCCAAATTAGCCTCTTATTTTCACTCCGGATGATAGAGATTTCCTCCATGAGTCTAATGAAATTTATCTCGTCAAATTTCATTGAGATTTGTGGTTTCTAGGTTTGACTGATCTAAGGAAGAAGATGATGGAATCGGTGGTTTCAAAAAAAATGAGAAGTTAGAAAATGAGAAACGGGATTGTACGTATTTCATAGATGGACTTTAGAAGGGAAACCTGAAATGGTTCTTCAAATTCAAAAGTATGGGCTTATCCCAAATCAACTCAAACCCTGCCCACTTAATTAAAACATCGGTATCTCATCCATACGTTATCCGATTTGGGCAAATGAATATATGCCTTTACCAAAAAATAAGAGCTATGCGATTGTTCGACTCCCATTAGCTAATTCAACCATTTGAAAAAATTACTATTTTTCTCTTCCATTAAAACTTACCAAAATACCATGCAATTCACTTTTAAATTTGCTTATTATTATTTAAATTTAGTATGAATTTTCGAGGTATTACAATAGCTCTTCATAAACTTTTATTAGGTGTTTTTATATTTTTAGCAAATAAATGTAGTCAACATATAAGAACATCTAATTACTTAAGAAATTGTGAACATTTAGTATGACTCCATCGCGGAAGTGAACTATCTCGGACTTTATTAACTACTATAGTGAATTTTGATTTATAAAATGTATTTATACATTAAATCCATAAAGTCGAAGGTAAATAGAGAAACATTGAGCTAACAAACTTAAATGATATAAAATGGATTATATATGTAAGAAAAATCTTATAGCTATTCCGGGATTTGCATCTATGGCAAGGGATGACATAAATAAAAGTAGCTAACAATAAAATTCAATAAGGTAACATCTTATGTCAAACTAGATTATTTAAATTAAAACTAAAGCATATGAATATCTCATGATGCACCTACAATTGTCGATTGAATTTTTTATTAACTATACATAACTAACATTTAGAAAGTTATATAAAACAAAAAGGAAGAAAATAAGGAAAATTCTAGTTATGTTAACTTAATGTATACCTTAATACTATCACCCTTTAGAAATTTTGTAAAAACAGTCTGTAACAACCCGGAATTTCGGACACTTCGTATTTAAATATCTGAATTATTTAAATATTTGAATCTTGGATTAAATTTTATTAAAATGATTTAATAAGCATTTTAACCTCCTTTTAAATCATAAGTAATAATGGTAAACTTTTTTTGGAAAATTGTTTACAAAAATAAATAATTTGGAAAAATATTTATGTTGTGACCGAAAATCGTATCGATAAACCGTTTTTTAATCGTCAAAAGTTGTTCAAATTTTTTTACACACTTATTTGCTTAGGAAATCAATTTAATGAAATAAAAATATTTTTCATTAAAACCACAAGAAGCTACCTAAGCTTATCTAGTTAGGTGTGAAGAGGATAATGAGGTAAAAAGGAGATATTTCAAAAATGAGCAAATAAGGAAATTCCTTAACACTTAAGCTATGTGGTGTAAAGTTGTCATAAGGGTTTCGAGTGGGGTGTTGGTATTTTCCCATTACATTACTAAGGCTATATAAGGAGGGGTACACCCTCGGGAAATAATCATAAAAATTCCGAAGCTTGAGATGAAGTAGGAGGGTTGAAAATAGTATAAGTGCTTAAGCACTAATCCACTAATTACTCTCTAACTTTTTCAAAGTTAACCAAATCATTTCTTATCTTTTTTAAATTTTGGCATTTGGCCTAAGACATCATCAGAAGCATAATTAGCAAGTAATACGTGGGAGGAGATGAGAGGAAGAGGGGGTTCTTGGATAGGCCGTGAGCATGGAAGAGGAGGAAGGTGGCTTTCGTTTGGAAGTGCTAAAGGTTGGACCTTTAGGCTTGTGTTCATAAAAGGAGGTAGTTGTTTAGTTCTTATGGCTTTGTGCTTGGGTTAAGCATGGATTTAAGTGAGGTATCTCACTATCTCCTAAGTATATATTATGCATATATAAGTTGTGTTTGAAGTATAATAGTTAAATTGACATTAACTAAGTAAAGTTATAAACTTTGGACCCCTCTTGCATTTGAAAGCAAATGATAACTATATATTGTATGACCTCACTTCTATTACCCTCTTAAACGTATGGCATGGCCTTGAATTAATGTTTAAATGGTTGTTTAACTTGTGTGTTGAATTGAAGAAAGTTTGAAAGTGTTTGAAGCGACAATAGTCGTTATAATTGTACTTCGGAATCCCTTTTTTTAGGAAGTTTTATAAATAAATGGAAAGATATTCTTAGGGATTTCTTTCCATGTTTTTAAGTACCTTAATGGCATTACTTACTATAAAAATTTCACATCTTAAACCATTTCTTTAAGTGGTTAAAACTGGTCGCAAAGATTGTGCTTTTCAATGTTGTTTTAACAAGGACTTTTAACAGCATTTACAAATGTTGCAGTAAGTCGCTTATGGTTTAAAGTGTTTAAAATGCGACGTTTTGGCTAGTTTTTCATGATTTAAATGGTTTCTAAATTATTTTCTTTGTAAAATATTTTTATGGAAGTTCTTATAAAATGTATTTGAGTATGAAGCTGTGCAGTTAATGCCCCGCTATATCCCCGCTATATCCCCGCTATAACTCCGATATATCTTATAGCGGATTCCTACCGCTACGATTTTTCCATATATCCCCAACATATAGCCTTTCCGCTTTAATCCCCGCTATTTCCGCTATATCCCGTTATTTCCGCTATATTCCGCTATTTCCGCTATATCTTCTATAAAAATTGGATTGAAAACTGATATTTATACGCTATAAAAATTATGAAATTAATTAATTTCATTGAATTTTTTATATATGTTTAGAAATGATAATACTCTAATATTCTACTAAATTAAATTAAGTTATATAACAGTTTTATGTTCATTTACAATACATTTGCACATATTTTTATTTAAAATTATTTTTGTATTAATTATAATTCAATTGAATGTTAATTTTTCCCATAATTACTATCTATATATTTGTAAAAACAACAAGTATGGGATTTATATGCTATTTTAGAGTAATCCGATATATCCCGCTATATCTTCGCTACATCCCCGCTATGACTTTTTGCACCTCAACCGTATTGAATCCACCGAGCGCTTTAACTGCACAGGTATGAAGAAAAGAGTAGAAGTTTAAATATAGTCTTAATGACTATTTATGAATTTTGAAAGTAAAGTGCTGCAAAATGTAAAACTTGTTTTTAATCAAACTTCTAAATTATTTATTTTCAAGTAATATTTTACATAGATATTTAAAACATATTTACAAGTATTTCTAAAGTATTATCTTATATATATATAAGTTTTGACGAAGGTGACTGATTAGGCTTAACACTAAAAGCCAATGAGTAAACTTGTCTGTTTGTGAGATTCAAGAATGATGTGTCTAGGCAAGGCTTGGAGCAACCAGTGACCAAACTTATTTGGCTTCAGTCTTGAACGAGGAACAATATTGAAATGTCAAAAGTGTGTTGATCTTATTGTTTACTTACTTGTTTAAAAAGATAATTAACTTTATTTAACTCTAAAAGTCAGCGAAGTAGGTTTGTTTATTTCTGAGAGTTAAAGAATAATGTCGAGTAGGGACAGAGCAATAGAGTTCTAACCTACCAGGCTTCCCTCTTGATCGAGGGACAATTAAGTCCGGAATGTTGGAAACAAGTTAAGTATACGAACATTGATTTGTATAAGCAATTGTTTTAAATACATAATTGATTAGTCGACTATCGAACTTAACCATGTATTAACTTGGATCTTTAAAAAGAATGTTTTAAAGATAAGCATAAGTGAAATGGTTTTGGGATTGTTGTAACAATGTTTTAATCACATTCATCTTTAACCCTTTTTGATTATACTTATGAATGTAAATATATCTTCAAAAGAATGTTTTAAAGACAAGCATAAGTGAAATGGTTATGGGTTTGTTGTGATAATGTATTAATTACATTCATCTTTAACCCTCTTTCATTATACTTATGAATGTAAATTGATCTTTAAAAGAATGTTTTAAAGATAATCATAAGTGAAATGGTTTTGGGTTTGTAGTGACAATGTTTAAGTAACATTAGTCTTAAACCTTTTATATGTATTTGTGAAAGTACTTAGATCCTTAAAATGGACATTTTGAAGGAACTCATAAGTGTGGAATCTTTTTGAAAAGGATAGAAAAAGTAAAGGTTTATAAGTAAGAAATCTTGTTACATGATTTGTGAATATACTTATACCAATTAAGATAAGTATATGAATACTTTTTGAAGTATAGAAAAAGTTAAGGTTTAAAGTAAGAAATCTTGTTAATGATTTGTGAATATGCTTATACAATTTGAGATAAGTATATGAATACCTTTTGAAGTATTGAAAAGAGTACAAATGAATAGTACAAATTGATAAACAATGTTTTATTGATAAAAAAGTTTTACTAATAAAAGAGGTATCAATTAATAAAAGATTAATTAAAAAGAAAGGGGATTAGAAGATGCTTATGTGACTTAATCATGCTTGATCGTGCTTTGTATGTTTACTCTTTTATGGAAAACATTTAGTCGTATACTTAGCACTAAAAGCCGATGAAGTATTAAGACCGATGTTCATGCAGGGATATGAGTAATGCAGCTCTAACCTACCGGCTTTACTCTTGATCGAGGGATAGTGTGAGATGAAAATATAAAAAACGTGATAAGTATATGAAAATTGGTTTCCATGTGTGATCGCTCTCATTATCATCCAAATTTATCGATTCAGTCTTTGAGAGACCAGGATTGGTAAGTGTTTCACTTATCGAAAACAACTTCAAAGATGAGATACATGTTATATCTCTTAGAAGTGGATATATTCGAGATGCAGGAATCTATATTGAGATTTGAGATCTGTTTAAGATGCTCGAACACATGTAGTTGTTCGTGATCTGTAACATCCCATCTTCTGAGGCCCAAAACTAACCGCTACTAATGTTGCAGTCATCCGTAGTTGTTATTTCTTGGCGACCGAATGCGGCATAGTTAATTTTGATACACTGGAACACATGAATATGAAAAAATTTAAACTTCCAATAAATAGAATTTCCCATTTCGTGCAAATTACAATTTAAGATTTAATTACATAATCTGAGACGTTAACCATGTTCAGATCACATATACATGTACAAAATACGATAAGAGCGATATATGAAGGTGTCCCCTTATGATGATCAGAGAACTAATAAATATGAATTTACAGTTCTTAGTACATCACAGCGGAAAACACAAAATAGCTCCTATATTGCTAACACTGTCCCTTGCACGTCTTCGGAAGCTTATTCGTCCAAAAACCTGAAAGTCTCCCACTCTTAGACTACTCAAATTAATTTTGAGTACCCGAAAATTTGTGGAGAAACACAAACTTCGAGTCGGACAATAAGTCCGATAAGAATAATCCCCTATCATCTCTTATCATAAATATAGCTATGAGACCACGGCGCTTAGCGGAACAGGTTTTCCCCTCACTAGTAGCCAAAACAAAACATTCAAATCATTTACTATGCCCCTGCACCCAAAATGATTAGTCTTAACATAATACGAAATAAAACCATAAATCATATATATATTGGATATCTTATCCACCCATTTATTAGATATCTCATCTAAAAGAAAATTATTAGAGTTCCTCTCTAAAATCTCTAAAATGACTATCCATCAAAACTTTAATAGGACTATCCGTCCTAAATTCATCAAAATAAATATAGACTATCCATCGTACATTGTTTTATAAAAGTTGGTGTGGGCTATCCACCGCACACTCCATAGTTTTCCAAGGATGACTATGAACCCTCGGGTGCCAAATCCCAAGGCTAACCACCTTTGGAAACACATTCTTAACTTTAGAAATTTGATGTGGGCTATCCATCGCACATTCCATGGGTTTCCTAGGTTAACCAAGAACCCAACACTTGGCCAATTAAAATATCATGATCCCCATGATTATACATAAAAATTCAAGATCCCCATGATTATTTATTTTCCCTAGGTATACCATATGTCTAACCTATTCCCATTGGTATCCCCAATTAGGTTAAATTAAATAAAGACACATTGATAGCCCAATGTATATTTTAGAAAGCATATTTCTATTTGTAACCCCAAACTATGTATCAAAAACATTAAACCCACCCCGGTGCCTCCAAGGTTTATTTACATCCAATTTATATAAGGATCCCCCTTACATATTCAAACAAAGATAAGTATTGTATGTTATAACCCTTCGTAGTAACACCTTCAAATTAGCAAAATTTTACTGAAGGAAAAATGGCTAAAACAGCCCTTTAAACCCCTTCGAATGAAGCCCCATTCGAAAGCAAATAAACATCCAAAGTTAGCCCCTTCAGAAGCCTTCCTTTTGAAAGCATCACAAAATTGTACCATTCGACCTTGTCGGAAGGTTTCTTTTCGACCTAGTTAAAAGAATCGACCTTTCGACTTTGTAGAAAGCCTAGGGTGCCACCCCTATAAAACCATTTATAAACTTTATGAAAGCAATTAAACTCAAAACCATTCGAAATCATTGAAACTCAAAACCTTTCGAAATCATTGAAGGTAACCCCTTCGAAACCTTTCGAAATCAAACCTTTCGAAACCAAAACCTCTTGAAATCAAAACCTTTCGAAGTCAAAATCCTTCGAAACCATTCAAAAAAAGTGAAGTGTTGGTGTTGGAACCAACCCTTCTAAATCAATGGAGAGAGGCGACAAATTTTATAAAACAAAAGATAACCTTTGACTCCATATGGGTCGAACGGTTTGGAAGCGGCAACTATGCTTTCGACCCTGCCGAAAGCTAACCTTTCGACCCTGTTGAAAGGTTCAATTTAAAACAAGAACGCAAACCGATCGAAACCTTTTTCTTTTAAACCATTTGACAATGTCGAAAGCTAGCATGCATATTTTCTTTAAAACCAAAAAAAAGTTTCATCTCCTTCGTAAGCTCTAACTTTCTTCCCTAAACCTTTCGACCCTTTTCAATGCACTACGTACCAGTTGCATAATACCATGTGCATTGATTTTTGACCTAGTCGAAAGGTTCGATACCTGTCGACCTTGTCGGAAGGTTTGGAATGGAGGCAGAAGCTCTTGCCGAAAGAGTTAAAATAGTGAAAATTGTACTTTAAAACAGTTCTTTTGTACCCCACCTGCCTTGTTTGTCTAAATCTGATTGGTTGCCAGAATTTTATGTTCAAAACTACAGCTAACTTTCCTTATTTGGAAATTTAAATAAATTTGAAAAAGCCCCTTTCTCCTTTATAATTATACAAAACATTTACATCCCATACTTCAAATAATCTTATATAACTATTAAAACATCATGAAAAATTCAAGAAAATTTCCAAAAAATCAATTAATACGTTCTCTTCAACATATTAAAATTTCAAAGCATATAAAGACCAAAACCACTCGAAATTTGACCAAAACCGAATAAAAACGTGTTAATTAATCCATTAACATTTAAAACACTTATGTCTTATCCAAACAAAGGTTTAAATGGTTATATCCTAACCAAGACATAAACATGAATCGGGTATAACTCGTAGCCGATCCATATAGAGAAAAATGAGATGATCAACATGATTATTCACCTTGATTAGTTGATTGGAGAATGAGATAATATCCTAGCTTTAATTCCTTAGCTTTTTCTTCAATTTATGCTCTTCTTGGAGCTTTTAGTGGCCGGCCAAAAGTAGGTGGGGAGTTAATGAAAGATAAAGTGAAAATTTGTCAAGGTGGAGGAATAGATCTATACTAAGAAATGTAGCCCTATTTCCAAGTTTACCCCTTAGGAAAATTCCTCCTTCTAAATTTAGTTAAGTCTTATTTTGGTTCATTCATTAAGACACGGCCATTTGATTTATTAATCTCATCTCCCCAATTATGAAAATTATTATATTTAATATCCAATTAAATATCCTGGATAATATTAACTAAATTTTAGGGGCATTACAGACTCCCCCCTTAATGATTTTCATCCCCAAAATTTTAGTAAGGACAAAACAACAAGCATATAACCCATGCAAGCAAAACTAGTATAACCTACCAGCCAAATACTATATAAACCCTATATAGAACATACCATCTAAAACAGCCCAGAAAAAGTAGCCCTAATCCTATCTTCTATCTCCCAAGTACAGTTCTTCACGTTGTCGCTCCACTGAACCTTCACCAACCTGAATGTCTTGTTCCTTAACCTCTTCTCATCTTTTGCTACAACAAGAATTGGTTGCTTCACAAAAGTCATATCCAGTTCCACCGCTAAGTCCTCCAGCGCCGTCGGAATGATAGTAGTTTCTGAATCATGAACATACTTCCTAAGATGATAAACATGAAACACATTGTGGACCCCGACCAAACTACTTGGTAAATCTACTCTGTTTGCGAGTCTCCCAATCCTCTCTGATATAGGAAATGATCTAACATATCTCAGTGCTAGCTTCCCTGTCTTCCCGAACCGAACCTCACCTTTCATCGGCGATACCTTAATGAAAACTCTATCTCCAACTGAGAAATCTAGGTCCTTACGCCTTTTGTCTGCGTAACTCTTCTACCTAGACTGAGCTTCCTTCATTCTTTCCCGTATCAACTCGATCTTTTCCGTCGCCTCTCTCACCTAAATCTGGACCAAGGACCAATCTGTCTCCGGTCTCTAACAAACATACTGGTGATTTGCATGGCCTTCCATACAAAGCTTCAAAAGGCGCCATTCCTATAGTAGTCTGATAACTATTATTATAGGAAAACTCCATTAAGTGCAAGTGATCTTCCCAGAACCACTAAAATCCAGCACACAAGCTCTCAACAGATCTTCCAGTACCTTGTTGACTCTCTTTGTCTGCCCATCCATCTGAGGATGATATGCGGTACTTATCTTGAGCTTAGTGCCTAACACACTCTACAGGCTCTTCCAGAACTCCCTAGTAAACAAAGCATCTCTATCACTGACGATACTACTAGGAATTCCATGCAGTCTAACGATGTTCTTTATGAACAACTTAGCCAAAATAGGTGCCTTCCTGGTTGACCTTACCGTAATGAAATGGACACTCTTGGTCAATCTGTCCATCATAACCCATATACTTTCATTACCTAGTTTGAGCTTGGCAACCCATCAATAAAATCCATGGATATCGAGTCCCACTCTAAACTGGAATATCCAAAGGTTGAAGCAAACCACTTGGCTTCTGATGTTCAGATTTTGCTTTCTGATAGTTCAAACATTGTTTTACCCATAAGCCAACATCCCTCTTCATTCCTTCCCAGAAGAAACTTCTCTTCATATCCTGATACATCTTGGTTCGCCCAGGATGAATCATAACCTTCGATCGATGACATTCCCTAAGAAATTCCTTCCAAAGGTCTCCAATATCCGAAACACATAACCATTCCTTCTTTCTCAACTAACTCCTATGGTCAAAAATAAAATCCTTCAAATCATCAATCTCGATTCCATCTTCTAACCTTCTAATCCTCTCGGCTAACACGGATCCTCTTTCGTCCTAGAAGTAATTCGTTCGATCAGAACTGGTCGAACTTCCAAACAAGACATCATGGCGATATTCCGACTAGATCCAGTATTCGACCTCAACTGCACACTGCAACCAGCCAGTGCTTCCAAGTCTTTCCATTCCGCCAACATAGCTAACAACACATTCTGATGTTTCTTACTAAGCGCATCTGCCACCATATTTCCTTTTCCCAGTGTATACTCGATGCTAAAATCATAAGCTGCAACAAACTCCGGCCATCTCTACTGTCTCATGTTCAGCTCCTTCTGAGAGAATAAATACCGTAGAGACTTATGATTCGTGAATAGCTCAAACCTTTCTCCTAAAAGATAATGCCTCCACACCTTCATTGCGAAGATTACCATTGCCAACTCCAAATCATGAGCATGGTATCTCACTTCATGTGGTCTAAGCTGTCTAGAAGCATAGGCAATAACCTTCCCATTTTGTATTAGCACAGCACCTAACCCAATACCACATGCATCAGTGTAAACTACCAACCCCTGATTCCCATCTTGAACTACTAACATAGGCGCATTGGTTATCAAGTGTTTCAACTTAAGGAATGCCTCTTCACATTTGTCAAGGCAAACAAACTTCACATCCTTCCTGGTTAGCAAGGTCAAGGATGCCGCTATCCGCGAGAAATCCTTAATGAACCTTCGGTAATATCCTGCAAGTCCAACAAAACTTCTAATATCATTTACCGTCTCTGGTCTCTTCCAATTGTTAACAGCTTCAATCTTATCCTGATCAACTGCTAAACCTTCCTCGGAAACTACATGACCAAGGAACTTTACTTCCTTCTTCCAGATTTGACACTTTGAGAACTTCGCTTTCAGCAGATGTTGCCTTAGCGTCTCCAACACTATTCTAAGATGATCTGCATGATCCTTCTCATTCTTAGAATATACCAAAATGTCATCAATAAAAACCAACACGAACCTATCCAAGTACTCTCAGAAAACCCGGTTCATCAAATCAAAAAAAAAGCTAGCACACTAGTAAGCCCGAATGGCATAACCAACCATTCGTAAGACCCATATTTGGTCCTAAACGCCATCAAAGGAATACTATCCTCTGCCAATCTTAGATGATGGAAACCTATCACCAAATCCAGCTAGGAAAGCACTCTAGTTCCACAGAACTAATCAAATAAGTCATCGATTCTCGACAAAGGATACCTATTCGTTATCGTCCTCTCATTCAGCCTACGATGGTCGATACACATCCTTAACGACCCATTTGGCTTCTTCACGAATACCGTGGCCATTCCTCAAGGTGAAATGCTTGGCCGGATGAAATTCTTTCCTTCCAATTCCACTAGACGCACCTTCAATTCCTTCATCTCGGTTGGTGACATCCTGCTAGGTGGTCTGCATACGGGTTCAGCACCTGGTACCAGATCTATTTGAAACTCGATTGCTCTTTTCGGTGGCAAGCCCGAAACTGGTTCAGACACATCTGCAAACTCTCTTACAACATAAACCTGCTTCAACTCTGCTTCCATTCCCACGGCACCCAATAACACATAAGCATTTCCATCTAAACTCCTTACTGAGTAAATAACTCGGTTACGGCTATTAGGGCGCTTTAATGATATTTCCCCCTCTTGGAAAAATATCCTAGCATCATATTTGTCTAATCAATCCATACCCAATATGATCCCGAAACCCAAGAAATCAAAAACGCATAAACTTCATGCAAACAAATAACCTAACAAATCAAGTTCTAACTGGTCATATCTCATTCCCATAGTTTCATACCCTCCTATAGGATTCACAACCCTTAAAGGAGTAATAAGGTAAAATGGTTGTAGACAAAAGCAATCTACCAAATACTGAGATATAAATGAATGTGATGCACCGGTATCAAATAGTATCCTAATTGGAGTACTATGAATCATAAGCATACCTTCCATCACTGCTTTTCCTATCTCAGCAACCGTTGGTCTAGAGGATGATGGTTCCAATGCAAAGATCTTTCCTTTTCTAGCTTTAGCATACTCGGGACACTTGTCTTTGTAATGCCCTATCCGGCCACAGTTGTAGCACTTCACATTAGGCCTCCCTACAACTGCTCTTCCATCACCCGAGTGACACACATTAGCATAGTGCCCCTACTTGTCACACTTGTAACAAACAATATCAGCTCACTCTTCTTAGCTGCTACCCCCGACTGGGCACCTTTCTTCTTGAAGAACTTCAGTTTCTTACCCTGAAAATTCTGAACCTCAGCTGGTTTTCCCTTTCCAAAAGTAGAAAGCATCTCTTCATTTCGAGTAGCCATCTCAACAAAAATATAACACAGATTCCGAGTTTTGGTATGGTTGCTCTGGCAATATCAGGATTCAACACCGTGATAAACTTATCATTCCTCCGAATGATTGTATCCACGGTAGCATATCCATAACGGGACAGCTCATCAAACTCCATAGCATACTCAAAACATCGATCTATCCCCCTGGACTAAATCTGCAAATTTGCTGAGCAATGCTGACTTGGCAACCTCTGATAGAAATCTTTCTTCGAACCTCCTTCGAAATTCAACCCAAGTCAGGTCTTCCTCTGGCTCTCCCACGATAACTACATTCCACCAAAACAATGCTGCTCCCTGTAATTGCCTTCAAACAAGTCTTCTTTTTTCTATCCGTCAAGCCAAGATCTGCAAATATCCTTTCACAATGCAATAGCCAGTTCTCCCCTCCTACTGCATCCTCGGTTCCTAGAAAACGCTTCCCTCCAAGACTAGCATAATCCCTGCTCAGCTTGGCATAGTTATTGCCAACTGAGGCCACCTGATTAGCTCCTCCAGCATTCCCTACAGCCACTCCGGCAGCTGCTTCAGCTTGCATCATGCTCCTGAAGAACTGATCCATTATCCCCATATCAACTGGCAGAATCTCATCACCAACATTAGCATTTGCATCTAGGTTTGCATTTGCCCATCGACCCTGGTTGCTCCTAGTATTGGGTCGAACATTTCCACTGGTTGCAGTGCGTCTTCCACTTTGATTCACTCTTCCATTTCCTGCCTCCATATCTTACTTCCCTACTACCTGAAATCCAATCTTTGTAAGATACAGAAGAACGGTCTAAGAGAGTGGAGAATACATACTTAGGTATTTATAGCAAAGTACACATACGTTACTATAACGCTTACCCAAGCCCAACTATATTTTAGATTTATTAGATTATGCTTTAAAAATATTTTAAGGTTTTAAATTCCTTTTAAGTACATAAACCATGCGCTGATACCAACTTGAAACATCCCCCTTTCGAGGCCCAAAACTAACCCCTACTGATGCTGCAGTCATCAATAGTTGTTATTCCTTGGCGACCGAATGCGGCATAGTTAATATTGATACAATAAAACACCAGAATATGAAAATTTTTAAACTTCTAATAAACAGAATTACCCATTTCATGCAAATTACAATTTAAGATTTAATTACATAATCCTAGATGTTAACCACATCCAGATCACATATACATGTACAAAAAATAATAAGAGCGACATATGAAGATGTCCCCTTATGATGATCAGAGAACTAATAAATATGAACTTTACAGTTCTTAGTACATCACAGTGGAAAAAACAAAATAGCACCGAGATCGCTAACGCTGTCTCCTACACGTCTCCAGAAGCTTATTCGTCCAAAAACCTGAAAGTCTCCCACTCTCAAACTACTCAAATTAAATTTGAGCACCCGAAAGTTTGTGGAGAAACATAAACTTTGAGTCAGATAATTAGTCTGGTATGAATAATCCCTTATCATCTCTTATCATAAATAGATAGCTAGTGAGACCACGCTGCTTAGCGGAATGGGTTTTTCACTCACTAGTATCCAAAACAAAACATGCAAATCATTTACTAGGACCCTACACCCAAAATGATTAGTCTTAACATAATATGAAATAAAACCATAAATCATATATATTGGATATCTCATCCACCCATTTATTAGATATCCCATCTAAAAGCAAATTATTAGAGTTCCCCTCTAAAATCTTTAAAATGGCTATCCATCAAAACTTCAATAGGACTATCCGTCCAAAATTCATCAAAATAAATGCAGATTATCCATCATACATTGTTTTATAAAAGTTGGTGTGGGCTATCCACCGCACACTCCATAGTTTCCCTATGATAACTATGAACCCTTGGGTGCCAAATCCCGAAGCTGCCACCTCTGGCGAAACATTCTTTACTTTAGAAATTTGATGTAGGCTATCCACCGCATATTCCATGGTTTTCCTAGGTTAACCAAGAACCAAACAATTAGCCAATTAAAAGATCATGATCCCCTTGATTATGTATAAAAATTCATGATCCCCATGATTATTTATTTTCCCCAAGTATACCACCTGTTTAACCTATTCCCATCGATAACCCCAACTAGGTTAAATTAAATAAAAATACATTTATAGCCCCAATGTATATTTTCGAAAGCATATTTCTATTTGTAACCCCAAACTATGTATCGAAAACATTAAACCCACCCTGGTGTCCCTAAGGTTTATTTACATCTATTTCATATAAGAATTCCCTTTACATATTCAAACAAAGATAAGTATTTTATGTTATAACCTTTCGAAGTAACCCCTTCAAATTAGAAAAATTTTACTTAAAGAACAATGGCTAAAACAGTCCTTTAAATCCCTTCGAATGAAGTCCCATTCGAAAGTAAATAAACATACAAAGTTAGCCCCTTTTGAAGCCTTCCTTTTGAAAGCATCACAAAATCATACCTTTCGACCTTTTCGAAAGGTCCTACCTATGTCCTACCTTTCAACCTTGTCTGAAGGTTTCTTTTCGACCTAGTCGAAAGGTTCCACCTTTCGACTTTGTCGAAAGCCTGTGGTGTCCACCTTATAAAACCATTTATAAACTTTTCGAAAGCAATGAAACTCAAAACCTTTCGAAATCATTGAAACTCAAAACCTTTCGAAGTCATTGAAGGTAACCCCTTCGTAACCTTTCGAAATCAAACCTTTCAAAAACAAAACCTTTCGAAATCAAAACCTTTTGAAATCAAACCTTTCAAAGTCAAAATCGTTCGAAACCATTCAAAAACAGTGAAGTGTTGGTGTTGGAACCAACCCTTCGAAATCAATGGAGAGAGGCAGCAAGTTTTATAAAACAAAAAATAACCTTTGACTCCATCTGGGTCAAAAGGTTTGGAAGCGGCAACTATGCTTCCAACCCTGTTGAAAGCTAACCTTTCGACTCTGTAGAAAGGTTTGATTTATAACAAGAAAGCAAACCGATCGAAACCTTTTTCTTTTAAACCATTTGACAGTGTCGAAAGCTAGCAGGCGTATTTTCTTTAAAACCAAAAACAAAGTTTCATCTCCTTCGAAAGCTCTAACCTTTCGTCCCTAAACCTTTCAAACCCTTTCAATTCACTACGTACCAGTTGCCTAATACCACGTGCATTGATTTTTGACCTAGTCGAAAGGTTTGATACCTTTCGACCTTGTTGGAAGGTTTGGAATGGAGGTAGAAGCTCTTGCCGAAAGAGTTAAAATAGTGAAAATTGTACTTTAAAATAGTTCTCTTGTACCCCACCTGCCTTGTTTGTCTAAATTTGATTGGTTGCTAGAATTTTATATTCAAAATTGCTGCCAACTTTCCTTATTTGGAAATTTATATAAATTTGATAAAGTCCCTTTCTCCTTTATAATTATACAAAACATTAAAGTCTCGTACCTTAAATAATTTTATATAACTATTAAAGCATCATGAAAAATTCTAGAAAAATTTAAGAAAATCAATTAATACCTTCTCTTCAACATATTAAAATTTCAAAGCATGTGAAGATCAAAACCACTTGAAATTTAACCAAAACTGAATAAAAACGTGTTAATTAATCCATTAACATTTAAAACACCTATGTCTTGTCCAAATAAAGGTTTAAATGGTTATATACTAACCAAGACACAAACATGAATCAGGTATAACCCATGACAATACAAACCGAGAAAAATGAGATGATAAACATGATTATTCACCTTGATTAGTTATTGGAGAATGAGATAATTTCCAAGCTTTAATTCCTTAACTTTTTCTTCAATTTATGATCTTCCTGGAGCTTTTAATGGCCGGCTGAAAGTAGGTAAGGAGTTAATAAATGTTAAAGTGAAAATTTATTAAGGTGGAGGAAGAGATTTAAACTAAGAAATGTAGCCCCATTTCCAAGTTTACCCCTTAGGAAAATTCCTCCTTCTAAATTTAGTTAAGTCTTATTTTAGTTCATTCATTAAGAAACAGCCGTTTGGTTAATTAATCTCATCTCCCTAATTATGCACATTATTCTATTTAATTTATCTAGTTAAATATCCCGAATAATGTTAATTAAAATTCAGGGGCATTACATGATCTACTCAGGATGAGGGAATCCATGTGTGATTCCGAGATCTGTTGAGATATGGGAATCCATGTGTGGTTTCGAGATCTGTTCGAGATGTGCAGATCCAATTTGGGATTTGTTATCTGTTCAAGTGATAAAGACTCATGTGAAAGATGCCGAACATGACCTCGGCATCGGAAATGGCTAAAAACAGAGTAGGAGCATAGCTTGGGGTTTTGCTAACCCATGATAGGCTATTATCACTCCATATCTTTAGTATGCTTATTGATGTTACGTACGGGAGTGATGATATTCTGGATCATGTATTTAGACATGGGCCAGTTATGTTTACCTTATGGTATATTCTTTCTAGAGATATACGACGCTCGAAAGTAGTTTCTGACCCTTGTGCAGGAGATTTGATTTCGGCTTGACCGAAGGGATCTCCATGGAAAATCCATTATGCGAACGTTCCTTATCGTGTTTTGATTGTACTTATAATATATTGTATAGCTATGTTATAATATTTATATTCAACACCCTAGATATTATCTACTATATCACCTTATGTACTTATTAGATGGTGGTTATTTTGAGGGTATAATCGTTATGGCATTCCATGCGGTCTCAAAAGTACTATTATATGTTGATCACATATTTCTTGAGTTTCTCATACCAGACTTATGTCTGACACTTGGTTTTTGTTTTCCTAAATTCTTCGTATGCTCTTTCGAGTAGTCTGAGAAAAGCAGGTTTTTCGCTGATGTTCTTTGGAGCTCTTGAAGGCGAGCTGGATATTTCACCTACCATAGTATTCTTATTTCCACTGCATTACTATTGTACATATCAACATTTGTGAGACAGGTTGTTATAAATCTCTAGGCTGATGGTGGTACTTAGGTATGTAGCTCCAAGATTTCTATATCGGAGTAACCCTTTGTACTGTTCCTTTGATATTATATGTTATCGTTTCGTTGTGAGATTCTAATATTGTGTTCCTTCTTCGTTCTTCCTTTTCTTTTTATTTCACCCTAATAATTCGTCCTTCCGCCACTTAAATGCTCGGCACATGAATATTGTGGATGTATTAGTGTCGACATTCCGAGGTCGAAAGGGCTAGTCGTTACACCGTCAAGTATAACATGATGGATAAATGCATATGCATATAAATAACTCTTTAATTACAAGTTAGGCTAGAAATTACCAATATCGATAAAAGTATGAATTTCCAATATAGTTTTACAAGATTTCACTTAGTTTTTGTTGCGTATTTGAAGGCTATAAATTTTTATCATGTTTCACAAAAACATGCGTAATACCAAGTATAATAGAATCGTGTAAGGGCTTCAAAACCCTCCTCCTCTACTTTAACCACACCAGGATACCCTGCCCCAAATTCTTAACGTGTTTCATCAACACCAATCCTTAGGAAATCAAATTGGGATTAAAGTTGTCTTCTCCAATATTTTAATATGCTAAGAATAAAGCTTTTAATATCTTCTCTCCTATCAAGGTATAATGATCTTTTTTAGGTATCATATTTATCATTTTAACCTATAGGTTTGTGAGTTCTAAAACTAGTTCATAATTTTCCTTATGGGGCCAACAATTCGTCTCACTTTAACAGCTTGTTTGCTATGGATTTAACCAAATCCTTCAAATGGGTTTGATAGTTAGAGAGTGTCGTTTGATCTCCAAGAGAATCGACATATGTTAGCTAGTATGTAAATTGCTTAATGATGTCTTAAAATAGTGGGACCACTTTAGAATTATTAAATGAGGATGAACAACACAAAGGAATTTCCAACTACCTCTACTATATGAATTAGAATGTTTCGATACAAAGAGAAGTAAAATTACATCTTATAGTTTCATTTTTGGAAGATCGTGTGGTACATATATGTATATAACAAAATATAGATAGAATTTGGAAAAAAAATGTGAAAACCAAGGTTAAGAACAAAAACCAAAATGAGTATTATGAGTAAAATTCTAAACTGAAGTGAATCGTACGAGGATATATTAGTAAAATAGATAATTAGGTTTGAACCCTCGGTGTTCTAATTATTTTCCAAAAAGAAGTTAATAAAAAAAATTCAATATAAAGGTACAATAGTACTTCCTTTTGACCAAACTATGAATCGAAATATCTGTTGGATCTATTTCACCCTAGGGTGGGTGAATAGGGTGATACTAATAATAATAAAAATTAATGTGGAAATGTATAAAATAATTGCAGCACAGATAATAGCAGAATAATAAAAAGCAAAATTAGAACAACACAGATTTACCCAGCTTCGGCAAAACCCTGCCTATGTGCTACCCCCAAGGTTTCTACTAGGAATTAAGTAGTCAGACGCTTACACACGAAAACTTGCGACTCCCACTATTGACTAACCTAACTCTACGCTCAAAATCCTGCCACAACTTAGCCACTGAGTTGCGAATTCTCAAACTACGCCCCGTAGTTTTTACCCTAGTCACATGACTAGATAGTTACATGGTTTTTAAAAGAAATTACAAATGAAACTATAACAATACAAAACCCTAATTAGTTTGAAGCCCAAATAAAAATAATACAAGACCGGCCCACTTAAAATAAAAGAGACGTCTCCTTTTATTTTCTTCGGCATGTATCCTTTGCTTTGTGAAAATGGCTGCCTTGTTCGTTCCTCTTTCTTTCTGAAAATTAGGATTCTGGAAATTGAAACACCGATTCTAGTTGATCGATTGAATAGATATTTTCACGTTGATTGCTTTGTCGTTCGATCGTCTTGCTTTTGCTTCACTCGGCTGCTTCAATTTCTCGAGTTCGAATTGACTAAAACCGGTATGTGATTTCCTTTATTACTCTCGTTGATATGCTTGAACTCGATATTCTGATTGTCGATGATGTTAATGGTTTAAATAGGGATCGATTCCCTTAATTTCTGTTTAAATATTTCATTTGAATTTGTTAATTAATTTATCTCTACCGTTCGATTTTTCTTGAATATATATGATTTGTTTAGACTGGTTCAATTCGAATATTTTATTGATGTGCTTTGCTTGATTACCACAGCTTGTTTGGTTTTCTGATTTGGTTCCGTTCTTTATGCTCCTTTGATTTCGGCCTTTTGAATTTGTGATGAGAATTTGACTTCGATCAACTTCAAGTTTCATTCTTTTCTGCTCTAACTAGTTCATCGGGTCAGTGTATAGTTGACCCCTGTTGATTTTTATCCGTGACTCCTCGAACTTTGAGCATATTCCCTGGTTTTAAGTTTAAAACTTCCGTTGAACTTGGTAGCCTTGCATTCCATTATGTGTAGAGCTGCTGTCCTGTAGTTTTCATTGCTCTTATCTTCATGTTACCTTGATTTAATCTTGAAACTGTTTTCACTTATATATATATATATATGCTAGTCTACTTCGAGTTATGTTGATCTGCACTGTGTCTTGGACAAGAACTTGTTTCTACTGTTAGTAACAGTGCACATATAAACATGTATATACATACATATATATGTATGTATATATGTGTATAATTATTGTGTCTATCCACTTGGTCGAGACTTGTTGCAATGTGGTTCCCCGTGGATCACTTGTTGTTTGATATGTGTTGCACTTGATACTATGTACATATGGTGGTCTGTGTTAAAGTGTACATTGATTTGAAAAACTACCTTGTATTTGCATGCTTGGAGTCTTGATTGATTTGCTTACCGGTCTTCACTATTGAGGCTGCACTTAGTTTTGTTCCACATACTAGGATTGATGTTGTATTTGGTCTTTGAATTCATGTTGCCAAGTCTGGTTATGTTCATTTGTTTTTTGGTCTTCATGTATATTTGAAACTGAGCTTGTGAAAATAGTTGCTTTATATTCATGTTCAATTTTTGGTCGAGGCTGTTTTGTTGTAATTGTCATTTGCATTTTGGAATATGGTTTTGGACTTGAGTCTTGTATATGCCTCTGCACTTGTTTGAGGCATTTCATGTCGGTGCGGTCATTTTGGTTTGCGTAGTTGGTTGCACTTTCCACTTTATTCCATTGCATATTCTAATGTGCCCATGATGTCTGGTGTTGTTTTGAACATGGTAATTGTATTTGTTGTTTTGATGTTTAATCTGGAATGATACACTTGGGTCTTGTTGCAGCCCTTTGTACATGTTGTATATTTGTGTGTGTACTGGGTTGTAGCCTCTGTTGCAGCTTGATTGCTTGCATGTATGTATACTTCTTTGCCTCCATGCCTACTCTGCTATGTTGTAACTGAAATGTTGCATGAACATTTTATACATATAATTGAGGCAGTTGTCATATTTTTTGGACCGATGTTGAATCCAGCCTCGGCTTGGGTTTGACCTTGTGCACACTTGTTCCTGCAGTTTTATCAAGTGTATATCGGTGTGCATGGCCTTGTGCATGTACAGTGATACACTGTGCATGTCACAGGTTGTTCGTGTTTAATGAATTCGAAATGAAAATGATGATGAACAACCCAAACAACTGAGGCAAATAATATTTTCAAAAACACACATTTTATTTTACACTGCAAAAATATTTCTTTTTCAATTTTACTACGTCAGTGTTTATTTCGCAGATAGCTCAGATGCTGGATTCAGGCTGGAGAAAAGTTGAAGATAAAATACGAGTGAATGAGTAATATGTAGTGAGGTGAACAATGTAAAGTAAAATTTGTGATGTAATCGAAATTTAATTGAAATTTATATATGTAGTGAGAGCTCAAATTTGTACTATTCAAAATTGTAATAAAATATTTGTTTGCATTTAAATTCTATGTTATTTATTTTGTTCAACAAATATTTATTTAATTATGTGAAAAATAAAATAGTACAATATCAAATACATTTAAATGAATATATATATATATATATATATGTTTATTATCATCAATCAAAAATCATATACTAGCGTATTCAACAATCTCCCCCTTTTGATGATAGCAAACATATATTTAAGATTTTGAATTTATTAAATGTATTTGGTCATTGATAAACTCTATTTGCTCCCCTATTTGAATGTTCCCCCTACATCAAAGCTACCCTTCACATATGCATGAAAATAAATAAAAAATATGCAAATGAGCCTAGATGAGAATATGCAAATAAAAAATAAAATATTTGTTGCCAAAATCTTAACTTTTCTCTCCCCCTTTTATTATCAGCAAAAGAGTAATAGTGTTAGAAAAATAGAGATAAAGTGATAGACATTAATACAACATTAATACTCAATCGAGTATAAATATTAAATTTCAATAAAAATCAAACAAAAATCATAAATACTCTATTAGACGCATATTCCACTTTAGAGTGATAGGGGTGTTGTCGGCATATAAAACCATATAGTTGTGTCTATTTATGGTAAATTTATATCAAGAATTTGAATACTTACTAACCATGCATAACCGTTAGGACTTTGAAATGAGATTAGTAGTATTCCTAATTTAAAAAAAATGAATTTCAAGCATCTTATAACCACACATAACCGTGAGGACTTTTAAATGGGATTAGAATCAACTTGTCTATTTAATAATCAATTTTGATATGTGTTCCATACATACATAACCGTGAGGACTTTTAAATGAGCGTGAAAGCACATAAACAAATATTCCAAGTAATTCACCCATGCATTACCGTGAGGAATTTTAAATGAGAGTGAATACTTTGGATGTTTTTAAATAAAAAATAAAATAAAAAACGAATAATTTCCCATTTAAAATACCACATTTTGACATACCATATTGGATTTAGTGAGTGATGGTCGTTAGAAATATGATAGAAATAGAGATGGTTATGGAATTTTTACCATCAAAAGTTATTATAACTCTTGTTTAAATTTTTAAAGAAATTTACTAAATACACTTTCTCAAGTCATAATATATGATTAATATCAACACTCATCACTTTTTCAATCACTATTTATCTTTTCGATAATCAGTATTGAGTCAGATTAGTTAATGTAGTCATTTAAGATCAAATCCAAAAATAATTATAAAATCAAATTTTCTGAAATGACTAATCTAAAACAAAGTCAACAAAAAACTATTTTCTGGAAGGGGTTTTATATAAAAAATGTCTGCTAATTTAAAACTAGTTAAAATGAAAATTATGTAGATATTTTCTGTGATGCAACTAATGAATGTCTCTACATAAAACACATTCTACTAGTAATTTTTCTATCAACTAGACTACCAGCATAGTCTGCATCTGAATACCGCTTTACCTTAAAGTTATTAGATGGATATCAAAGACCAAACCGTGAGATGTGCAACAAATACCTTTTAATCATTTTACAGCTTTTAAATGAAATTCTTTTGGATTTGAATTGAAACAATGTATACAAGCCAAAATCAACATTCATTTCTTTATCACATAACTGGCTGATTTAAATCAGATTATGGTGCAGATTTTCAACATATAATATATCATTCAAAATAAATATACCGTTACCTATTTTACCTTTACCGATAATTTTTCGTTGTTGCACATTATGATTCTGCCATCATTGTACTAGGCTAAGGAACTTTGATTTGTCACATGTCGTGTGCCTGGGCAGCCAGAATCCAGGTAACATTGTTGTTGTTCCTTAGCCTGCCACCACACCTACACGAGGAAAGATTTTTGTGACTTATTTGTTTTTATAGGTCCATGATTGTTAGTGGCAAAAGATTTTGAAAAATATGTTTGTGTAGACCCAGGACAATCTATATTTGTCCCTTTCGGCACCTAGATTTGTTTGACTTTAAGGGATTTTATATTCGTGCCTTTTGGAACCCAAATTGTAATGGTTTTCACATGTTTGGGTCTATACCAACAAATATTGTGATTATGTCCAGTTTTTCCACAAATCGTGCACTTCGAATTGACTTGATTGATTTTGCTTCTAACATGTTCAGATTGATTATACCTAAGTCCTTGTCTAACAGTATTTCAAGTTTGTTTCCCTAATAGAATATTTAAAGATCTTTCTCCTTTGGAAAATTTTCCTAAAGTTGTAGACAATTGTCAGACTTGTGTTTTTAGAGATTCATTTTCATTCAATAATTGAGTGCACTTTTTAATAGAATTTTCTCTCCTAGTATTTTCACTATCTTTCAAAATCAGAATTTCATTCTCAAGTGATTTAATTTTTATTTTTTATTTTTTAATCTCTTCTTCAACTGATGGACACTTATCACACTTAGGGCTCTTGATTTGATAGTGTTTAACCAATTGATCAAGCTGTTTATTTAATTCTATCAAACTATCTCTTAGCGATTCAATTTTAGCGTACTTTTCCCTAAGTCATTCAAAACAACCATTTACTTCATGAAAATATATAAGTTATTCCAAATGAGTAAGTTTTGATACCTCGCTTGGCTCGTTATCAACACTGTCAGTTATTTCTCCTTGAAGACACAGTTTTGCTTTTTCATTTTCACCGCCACTGCTTTCATCACTTTCATCAATCTCATCCCAAGTAGCTGCAAACCATCTCCTTTTCGGTTTCTTTCCTTCGCTGATTTAATTCTGAGGACAATTGGGCTTGATATGACCGGGTTTGTTGCACTTGTGACATATGATCTCCAGCTCTTCTGGATTATCTAGAAATTTGACTATTCTGCTTTTCAGTTGTTGATTTAGAGCTAGATTTCCATATTTGCGGTTCCACTTTTTGAATCTCTTTATTATCAGTCCCAATTCAGCCACTACGTCATCATCATCATCGTCACCTTCTGTTGTTCCTTTGAGAGCTATTGATTTCTTTCGAGTATCACCTCCTTCACGTTCTTCCTTGAATTTCATTTCGAGCTCATAAGTGGTGAGATTTCCAATAAGTTCTTCGACTTTAATTTGTTTCAGATCTTTTGATTCTTGAATGGCAGTAACTTTTGTTTCAAAACTTCATGGAAGGACTTTGAGGATTTTTCGGAATATTTCCAATTCTATATATGGTTTTCCAAGAGTTTTGATTTGTATACGAGATTAGAAAGTCGTCCGTACATCTCTTTGACATTTTCATCCTTGGCCATTGTGAAGTTCTCGTATTCACTACAAAGCATGGAAAGGCGAGATTCTTTGACTTGAGATGTTCCTTCATGAGTCACTTCAAGTGTGTGCCAAATTTCCTGCGCAGTTAGACAATGCGAGACACGATTAAATTCAATTTGATCCAATGAACAAATAATATAATTCATAGCTTTAGCATTAGCACTCTGTAGTTTATTCTCAAGATTTGTCCATTGATCCATCGGTTTTTCAATTTCCTGATTATCTACCACTATAGTTCGTGTCCTATATCCTATCTCAACAATATTCCAAGCATCAATGTTTTTAGAAAAATTTTCATTCTATTTTTCTAGTAAGCATATTCAACATTGAACATTGGTAGTCTAACTATGGACTGTCCTTCAGCAAAAGCATTATTAGAAGAAGCCATTTTAAAATCAAAATTTTAAAACAGAGATTTGTTTTTGAAAAATCAAATTTTTAAAACAAAAATTGGTTTTTTTCCTTGCTCCGATACCACTTGTAGGATCGATTTCACCCTAGGGTGGTGAATAGGGTGATACTAATAATAATAAAAATTAATGCGGAAATGTATAAAATAATTGCAGCATAGATAATAGCAGAATAATAAAAAGCAGAAATAGAATAACACAGATTTACCCAGCTTCGGCAAAACCCTGCCTACGTGCTACACCCAAGGTTTCTACTAGAAATTAAGTAGTTAAATGCTTACACACGTAAACTTGCGACACCCGCTATTGACTAACTTAACTCTACGCTAAAACCCTGCCACAACTCAGCCACTGAGTTGCGAATTCTCAAACTACGCCCCATAGTTTGTACCCTAATCAGACGACTAGAAAGTTACACGGTTTTTAAAAGAAATTATAAATGAAACTATAACAATACAAAAACCTAATTAGTTTGAAGCCCAAATAAAAATAATACAAGACCGGCCCACTTAAAAAAGAAGAGACGTCTCCTTTTATTTTCTTTGGCCCGTATCCTTTGCTTTGTGAAAATGGCTGCATCGTTCGTTCCTCTTTCTTTTTGAAAATTAGGGTTCTAGAAATTGAAACACCGATTCTAGTTGATCGATTGAATAGATATTTTCACGTTGATTGCTTTGTTGATCGATCTTCTTGCTTTTACTTCACTCGGCTGCTTCAATTTGTCGAGTTCGAATTGAATAAAGTCGTTATGTGATTTCCTTTATTACTCTCATTGATATGCTTGAACTCGATGTTCTGATTGTCGATGATGTTAATGGTTTAAATAGGGATCGATTCCTTTAATTTCATTTCAAATTTTCATTTGAATTCGTCAATTAATTTAGCTTTGCCGTTCGATTTTGCTTGAATATATATGATTTGTTTAGACTGGTTCAATTCGAATATTTTATTGATGTGCTTTGCTTGATTACCACGGCTTGTTTGGTTTTCTAATTTGGTTCCGTTCTTTATGCTCCTTTGATTACCATGGCTTGTTTGATTTTCTGATTTGGTTCTGTTCTTTATGCTCCTTTGATTTCGCCCTTTTGAATTTGTGATGAGAATTTGACTTCGATCAACTGCAAGTTTCATTCTTTTCTGCTCTAACTTTTTCATCGTTTTAGTGTATAGTTGACCCCTATTGATTTTTATCCGTGACCCCTCGAACTTTGAGCATATTCCCTGGTTTATAAGTTTAAAACTACTGCGGAACTTGGTAGCCTTGCATTCCATTATGTGTAGAGCTGTTGTCCTATAGTTTTAATTGCACTTATCTTCATGTTACCTTGATTTAATCTTGAAACTATTTTCACTTATATATATATATATATATGTATGTATGTATGTATGTATGTATGCTGGTCTACTTCGAGTTATGTTGATTTGTAGTGTGTCTTGGCTGAGAACTTGTTTCTACTGTTAGTAACAGTGCACATATAAACATGTATATATATACATATATATGTATGTATATAGGTGTATAATTATTGTGTCTATCCACTTGGTCGAGACATGTTGCAATGTGGTTCCCCTTGGATCACTTGTTGTTTGATATGTGCTGCACTTGATACTTTGTACATATGGTGGTCTGTGTTAAAGTGTACATTAATTTGAAAAACTGCCTTGTATTTGCATGCTTGGAGTCTTGATTGATTTTCTTACTAGTCTTCACTGTTGAGGCTACACTTAGTTTTGTTCCACATACTTGAATTGATGTTGTATTTGGTCATTGCATTCATGTTGCCAGGTCTGGTTTTGTTCATTTGTTTTTTGGTCTTCATGTATACTTGAAACTGAGCTTGTGAAAACAGTTGCTTTATATTCATGTTCAATTTTTGGTCGAGGCAGTTTTGTTGTAAATTGCATTTGCATTTTGGAATATGGTTTTGGAATTGAGTCTTGTATATGCCTCTGCACTTGTTTGAGGCATTTCATGTCTATGCAGTCATTTTGGTTTGTGCAGTTGGTCTCACTGTCCACTTTGTTGCATTGTGTATTCCAGTATGCCTTTGATGTCTGGTGTTGTTTTGAACATAGTCAATGTATTTGTTGTTTTGATGTTGAATCTGGATTGATACACTTGAGTCTTGTTGCAGCCCTTTCTACATGTTGTATATTTGTGTGTGTACTGGGTTGTAGCCTCTGTTGCAGCTTGATTGCTTGCATGTATGTATACTTCTTTGCCTCCATGCCTACTCTGCTATGTTGTAACAGAAATGTTGCATGCACATTTTGTACATATAATTGAGGCAGTTGTCATATTTGTTGGACCTGTGTTGAATCCAGCCTCGGCTTGGGTTTGACCTTGTGCTCACCTGTTCCTGTAGTTTTATCAAGTGTATATCGGTGTGCATGACCTTGTGGCATGTGCAGTGATACACTGTGCATGTCACACGTTGTTCGTGTTTGATGAATTCAAAATGAAAATGATGACGAACAACCAAAATAATTGAGGCAAATAATATTTTCAAAAACACACATTTTATTTTACACTGCAAAAATATTTCTTTTTCAATTTTACTACGTCAGTGTTTATTTTGCAGATAGCTCAGATGTTGGATTCAAGCTGGAGAAAAGTTGAAGATAAAATATGAGTGAATGAGTGATATGTATTGAGGTGAACAGTGTAAAGTGAAATTTGTGATGTAATCGAAATTGTATTATAATGTATATATATATATAGTGAGAGCTCAAATTTGTACTATTCAAATTGTAGTAAAATATTTGATTGAATTTAAATTCTGTGTTATTTATTTTATTCAACAAATATTTATTTAATTATGTGAAAAACAAAATAGTACAATATCAAATACATTTAAATGAATATATATATATATGTTTATTATCATCAAACAAAAATAATATACTGGCATATTCAACAATATCGTTATTAAATAAAAGCTAGAGAAAGTAAGTTCTGATCCTTATGCTTGTCAATGGATATTCGAAAAATCTGAAATTTATCCGCACTCAAAAAGAGTATAAATATCTGTTTGAAAAAATAGATACAAATATAAAGGCATCCACATCCGAAAATCCATCAAATTATATCACGGTTAAATACCTAAAGAATACTATTTGAATAAAATATTGGAAAATTGATGTTGATTCTTAAATTAAGCATGGAAACATAAATAGAAAGTTGAATCAGAAAACAACAAATAGACTTACATTCCAAATATCATAAGAAAAATTGCAGGATATGGGTGGATAACGACTGAAATTTTCTAATAAAAAAGTGAGGCAAGAAAAAAATGATAATATTTTTGTAATACAGGAAATAATTCATATCATTTGACTAAAAAGTAGATGTGATTTAACCTTTCGAAGATAAAAATTAGTTTAAAGGAATGCATCAAATTTTATCACAAGCCAATAAAAATACTAACTATCAAAAAATAAAGAAAAAAAATGCTTTTCTGAATCATCCAATAAAAGGTTGATCAAAACCAAACTATTAATGCTTGATCCATTTGAATACATAATGCTTGGCAAATTGAAACTGACCTTTTGACAAAATTCACTTTGCATTTCATGCAAATTAAATCTTAGGGCATGTGTTATAATATTTTTTATCGAGGTTTCATAGATTCCTTTAGCAGTGTAAGCAACATTGGAAAGAGAAATTGGTAGCGGTTAAGATTTAAGCTATTGAGACATCTATTCAATGCTAACATTGAAACGTAAAGCACCTCCAGACTATATAAACATGGTAGAATGTGAAGTCAAATAGGTCATATAATTGAATTTCAAAAGGGTTGTTCTCTCAATTGCTATAATTTATAATGTAAACAATACTAGTTGTGACTATTACAATTTCAGGTAATAATTTAAAAGCAAAAGGGAAAGTGATAGCAATAATCGAGATGATTGCTTTAAATAAAATTATCGCTATCACTTTCCCTTTTGCGTTTGAATTATTACATGAAATTGTAATAGTCATAACTAGTATTGTTTACATTATAAATTATAGCTAGAAAGAAAAGCCAAGGAGAAGATCAAGTTAGAAAGAAGAGCCACATATATCCTATGTCGCTTTTCCTATGACACTATGAAACCACCACTATCTAAATATCCTTGTGTTAGTAGGATATAAGTAACTAAAGAGCATCGAATTACTTAGAGCATATAACACATCATCAACTACATCCGTGAATTAAAATCCAACTAATGCATGTTAATTTTCATGTATCCAATGGTTGAACCATATAATTATACAACCGAGTCGATCCATGTATGTTCCAAAAAAAATAGAAGGTCCGTCCACCCAATAAATCTAATGAGAAAATATGTGGAGAGAAAGCTACAATATCCTTTTAACTTACTACATTATTATTGATTAAAGCATTAGTCAAGAAACTCAATAATGATTCCTCATTTTCTCCTTTGTGCTCTCGAAAAACAAAGCTTTGAATAAGAAAAATATTAAAAATGTAAGTAGAGATTATCTTGAACCACTATAAATCTATATATCATTACTTTTTCATCACTTTATTAATTACTTAGTCTCATCATTTGCATTTCGGCATTTACTTTTTTTACTTTCGCCTCTTTACTGAATGTCGGGCACCAATGTCCCCTACAGATGTTTATTGATGCATACGAAAAAGCACATCAACAATCTTAATCTCTATTTAAATCTTCACTAACACATTATAATATGAATATAAAAAAAATTCATTATACTCAAGATTCTAATATCACCATTTAGCTAATGAGATTTGTAGTCTACAGATATTTTAAAGATTGATGTTTGAATGTTATTTTAATGTCAAGTTAATGGTTATTTAAGTGAATATTATTAGTTTTTATTTTGCATCAAAAGCATGTAATGTTTATTAAAAGAAATATTATTTATTAAAGAACTTAATTCACACATATGTTACAACAAATATCAAAAACGAAATGACAAAAATAAGAGTAAGGAAATGAAAAGGTTATTTTGGGAAAGATGTGATATAATTTTAAATAGGAAATTAGGTATAAAATAAATATTTCTCACCTTATATATTTTTATTAGTTTTACAATTTTCTTCCCATCTTATCAAAATCACCATTGAAATTCTAGGATTCGCCCGCACATCTCTAGGTTGGGCAATATAAAGTCTTTTCAACATCTTTTAACAAAAGGAATATCTTTTTTGTTATATGTGACCAAACTCGTATATATACCAATTCACCTCCATTGTTTTTCAAGATGTATGAAAATTGTTTTCAACATTTTCCCATCACCCATATATAAATTTAGACACCATTACAATCACCAATCATGACATCCGTAATTCCAAAACCTAATGATAAAACTCCAATGTGTTGTAAACTTGGAATTATCTTTCGACGACTGAGATGAGATCTATATATTAAACAGTCTTAAATTAATAGAGCTGATATAATTAATAATAAAAACATCATTGAAGATTAAGTTTAACAAATTTAGTTCACAAAGTCGTGCCCACGTTTGGCTCAAAAATATAATACAACATAGTCAAAAGTGTGATTTTCGACATATGAAGATGCTGACATGAATGTTAATACCTAAGGTATTGATTCTGATGACAACAACCATATAAATAATGTTACAAATGTTTTCTCAAGTTATATAGTATATTATGCAGCATATCAGGAATATTTAATAGGTTTACACAAGTGATGATTGAGTAAATGCTTAAAGAACTAATCGGTATAAATCAGGAGTAGCTCGAGATAAAATTGAAGACTTATGAGTTTTGAATAATTGAAGAATAAAAGCATGAAGAGATCAAGACATTTGTGTTACTATTTTATCACATCTTAGATTAAATACTAAAGACCATGTAGTTCCATATCTTTGATTATCTTCGCATCCAAAATTATTTTTCCACTCAAAATGTTATTTTAAAAGGATAATATTTAATTTAATTATAAAATAAAATTTTAATAGAGTTTTTATAATGAAATGTATTTAAAACATATTCAAAGTGTTTTTAAAAATATACAATTTAATTTGGATATGTTGACATATCAAAAATATGTATGTTGACATATAGACCATTTAGGTGTTTCGTAAATTCTCAAAGGAAGCGACTTTTAGCCCCATTCTTTTACGAATGTACACAACTCTTTAACCTCTATTTAAAGTCCTCGGATTTTCAATTTTTAACACAAATTCTAAGTACTTTCTTTATCTCTCTCTTCACTCATTCTCTTTAAGATTTCAATGAAGTGTTGTATACTTATACTTCAATTCTCTTTCTCTACATTCATAAAAAAGTTCAAAGAAGATTCACTTCAACTCTACACCATTAACTCTCCGATTTTCAATCCATTCTACTCAAAACCAAAGAAATTCCACTATTGAGTCAAAGAAAGGATGGGTGTTCGGGTTATCTGAGTCAAATTCCAAAAAGTGTGCTGGTCACCCGAGTCAATTTTTAGTATGTGTCCTTGCCACCCGAGTCAAAGCCAAGAGGTGTAAAGGATGTTCTTGCCACCTGATTTAAAGTCAAGACATGATTAGTAAAATTCTGTACATGGTACGTGATTGGATGTAGGATTACGAATCCTAACTATACAAAATTCTTGGTGTCTTCTTTACCTTTACTTTTACTACATTTAATTACTATTCTAATTTTTTCTGATTATATTATTTGGTTGTGTTTTGAATGTAACTGTAATTGTAACAACCCTGTATTTTGTAATTATTTTAAATTGAATTTCCTGATTTAAAAACTTTATTTTATTTATTAAAATGGATAATTTTTGTTATTTTAAATATAATTTTGATTTTTTTGTGAATTATAATTCCAAACAAGAATAAATAGAGTATTTTCCAGAAATGTCAATTTTGGTCAATATGGTCAAACTTTGACTTTTAAAAATTTAAATTTTAATAGTTTGAAATTTTGAGTTTTATCTTTTATTATGAAAGTAAATAAAATTTTAAGAATACTGCTTTTCATTTCGTTGAAATTTGATTTATATTGTGAAAGTTATGCCTTTTACACTATTGGATGTAATTTGTTGTATTAACAAAATTGTTATTTTAATTTTATAGAAATAATATTTTTGTTTCTTATGTCATATTCTAATGTATGTTTACAAGTGTAACATGATGTTATGTATCTATTTTAGTTTTAAAACTTTTTTATAGTGTAATTGAAATTTTCAAATGTCAATTGTCTTTTGTTTACAATTTTTATTTCTAGTTTCAATTAATTAAAGTAATTATTATTTATCTTTTTATTTTCTTAAGGATTTATTTTATTTTCATTTACACTTTATTTTGTTCAGCATTTATTTTATTTTACTTGACTTTTTATTTGATTAGAAGTAAGGTTATAATTTTCCAAAGTTAAGTGTATTTTGTTTGCAAATTTTAAAGCTAGTCTCAATATAATAAGTTATTTTCTTTATTTATTTTTCTATTTTCCAAAAACAAATTATTTATTTTCTTTTTCACTTTTTTTTTTCATTTACTGAATTTATTTTGTTTATTTTGAATTTAAAAGGAAATGGAAATTTGAAGAGACAAAAAGCTTTAAACATTTGACCTTTCATTTGCTTGCCTTTTCACTTGTTTTGGCGGTTCAAAACTTTATTGTAGCCATGAGTTTTTGTTTGTATTTCATGTGAGAAAGCTTCTCATTCCATCACTAATCACGGCCAAACTCAAATCTGTAAGCAAAAAGTTATATTTTTAAATCACTTAAAATCTTTTTTAATTTCGAATCATCACTTTAACAATTTTAAAAATTCAAAAAATAGGCCCAATGCTGCAACAGCACTAAATACAGCAATCACATCAACCAAAACATCATATATAAGATGAATACAGAATATATAACAATATCTGTAAATAAACCAATACTGGCGAGGAATCCAGTTGGATCCCTCCAACCTGTCACCTACAACAAATATACAGATGAGAATATGTGTAGAATGTCCGCTTCAAGGCAGACGCGCATACAAAGGGTCATCCGCTCATACACGGGAATGTATAGGGTCATCTACTCCACTAGGCAGGTATATCCAAATACCAATCAATATATCATATATCATCCAAACAATCATCAATCATCATAAATAATATTTATTCTCACTTATATAAAAATATCAGTGAGTCAGAAAGAGTGAGTTGTACTCACATTGCTTGTAGTCGTCGCGTTAGCGATTTATTCTGATTAAAATTAAACAAGCGTATAATTCCAACCAAAATTTTCACGATATGTTGTTTTAAAGTTTAAACGATTTTAAATATATATATATATAAATCGAATTCCTCTTTTTTTTCTTTTTATTTGAAAACCCTACTTGCAATCTCGGCCACACATTTTTTTGAAAATCGAATCCAGGCCGTGCGAAATTGCTTCTTCTTCCTCGTTCCATTTACGTGCAAAAACCCATTAGCCACCTCTCCTCCATCGAATTATACTCCTCCGTCGACAAACTAGAATTCGATCGCGAGTGCCACGACGAAGCTCACCAACTCCACTACCCACGGCCTCAACACCATCAAGCTTGGCCACCCCCTACATGAGATCCAACTCCATGAACGTGGCTACAACGCGAGGCTCTAGCTCTCTCCACATCACACCAAATTCGATCACCACCGTTGGTTACGAAGATCTCGTCGCCCTCTTCAACTTTGTAGTTGAAATTTTTTTGAATTGTTTGACGGATTGGAAGAAATCAAAGGAAGAAAATCAGAAGATTTCGGCCATTGAAAGTTAGGGCCGGTGGCTACAAGCCTAGTTAGGGTTTTGTGATAAAAAATGAAATAATGAGGCCTTATATAGAAAATTGTGCGACACTATTCATCCGATTTTTTTTCGAACTCGAAACGAAGTGTGCCGCTTGGTGTTTATAATGTTTTACCTCTATTCCGAACGCATTAGAATATATATCGAGAGCCAATTCGATCGTATTTGGAAGATAGGTTTTCGAATCGACTATTTAAATTTAAAATTCACTTAAACGATTTTCTATGCGTTTTAGCTTGCCCCAGACAAACCGTACATCTTATTGACACGAAATTTGAAATCTTACAATAATTTAACATTACGAATCCACTGAAACTTGTTTCGTCAAAATCCGAGACTGTTTGAAAAATGACTATTTTTACTCGTTAATTAAATATTAAAATATTCAATTTTAACAATATAACGTTTAAATCAATTTTAAAAGTTCTGTAAAATCATTCTAATTCAAATAGAATTAAATTCAACTTGATAATACATTTTCATTCACATTTATTCCAATTTCCAATTATTTCAGCAATTTCAAATATTAAATTAACAATTTAATTATCCAATTAAATCCTTATATTCGAAATATAAGTTATTAAATTTATAAAATTTACTTATGCATATTTAAAATCAATTAAATATACGAATTTCGAATGACTAAAATTTTGGGTCGTTACAGTAGTTGTTCTCCAAATTTCATGTTGATCGCCTTTGTAGATTTTGGGTTATAGATCAATCATCGTCGCAACTCGCTAAAACGATCGTTAAAAAAACCCTACTTAAGGGTTGACTCGAAGCGAGACTCGAAGTAATCATCTTTCTGACTCGAAGTAGGTGCTGAAAATTCTGGCCCAGGGTTAGACTCGGGTAAAATCCAAATTTTCTCCAAGCAAACCTAATTCTGACTCCAAGCACGAAAAACGATCAATGTCGATCGTTTTTCTCCAAAATGATCGATGCCGATCGTTTTTATATAAACAATCTTCAAACAAACATGCATCCAACTCCAAGCACGACCCATCACATCAAATATTTGTGACTCCAAGCGAACCATGTGCTGACTCCAAGCAAGTAGCAAATTTTCCCGGTCCGACCCCAAGCAAATTACCACCGATCTGTCGATACGGATCCATCTTTTTTATCCATAACTCATGCATACGAACTCCAAACGACTTGAAATTTTGAATGTAGCCTTATGAAGCCTTCCTTGTCATTACATAGTAATTGCACCATGATTAGGTCAGAAATTGGGGATCTGATCAGACCGTTGCATAGTTGAAGTGCTAATTCCATACTTAGCCCTTTTTTAGTGGTTTCTATCTGAATCCATTCAACTATCGTCCATAGTTTCAACTACAATCGATATCTAATCCAGCCATTTTGCCCGAATCCGTGGTATCTCAGCCTGACCAAAAGGCGGGATAACGGTTAGTGTTAGAAAAATGTTTTATATTGTTATGAAATTGGTAAATAATATAATTTAACCTAGATTTAATATTTTACACATAAAGAATAAAATTTTTAAATTATTATATAGTTATTTTTGTTGTGATTGTTTGTTAACAAATGTTGATACTTATTTGTCATCATTGGTTGGCTGACTATTTATGTTCGGACAGTTTATAAGCATTTATTGTTTGAGTTACACTAAATACGAACACTTTATGAGTTCAGTTTCACGAATTGACTATAAAGCATTTGTTAATAATGTAGGTTAACAAGTTTACTTTGTTAAAAGGGTTACTATAATAAAGGAAGTTGTTATATGAAGATAATTTTATAAATTTAGCTTATAAAATGTGTTTTGAAAATAGAAAGGATCTTTGAGAATTTAAATCCCGGTGTCTTTGAAAAAGGTTTCAAATGATTTCTTAAAAGGAGTAATAATAGCACTTGAAAGTATTTATAAGTATAACCATTTCAAATAGAATTTCAAAATAAGGTATATTTCTTTGGGTAGTTCGGGGAATGAGTCATGATTAGTTTTAAGGTAATCTGAATAATCTTCTAAGTGACAATCAAATATTTGTTTAGGTGGACGTTGTAGTGTACCGAGTAAATTATTCTCATTATCATTTTCCGATCGAAACGAGTTCGAATCCAAACAAACCTAAAGCAAGTTTTACTAAATAAAGTGCTAAAGCTATTATATATATATATATATATGTGTTTGTACCAAAATTGGGCACAACACTCTTCGGAACTCTTTGAAGAGATAACGTGAAGAAATTAAATGTAAAAGGAGGATTTATCTAACAAAAACTCCAAATTTCAGAAATGAGAATAACTAAAATGCAGGGAGACACAAGAATTTAGAGTGGTTCGACGTAGTGCCTACGTCCACTATGAAGTAGTTTGCTTTATTGATCTTTCTTTGATGTTTACAATTGATTTCAATGAATTACAGCGAATAACAATGATTTGCCATAGTGAAATTCGCTGGTAGCAGCAGCAATGGAGTTCAGATCTGGATCTGGCGGAGTCCGGGCGTTGGAGACCTCAAAGAGGAAGAAGAACCCCTTTTCTATTGGCTTTGGGGGTCTATTTATAGGTGTAGGAGGCTGGTATTTCGCTCAGATCTCGGGAGACTGTCTCTGGCACGTGACCAGGCCCGCGCACCCAAGCCCGTGAAGTTTCGGTCCGATCCGTGATCGATACGAACAGATTTCAACTCGGTCAAGACTTGCTCCGATCGAGTCAAAATTTGGCAGGAACAATCTTCATGTTGTACTTAAGCTGCTGTGAAAATTTCATAGCATTTCGACTTGTAGATCTCGAGATATGATCGATGCAAGTTGGAGTTTTTTTATCCGCGATCGATACGAACGAATTTCGACCCGGTCAAGACTTGGTCCGATCGAGTCAAAATTTGGTAGGAACATTCTCCATGTTGTACTTAAGCTGCTGTGAAAATTTCATAGCATTTCGACTTGTAGATCTCGAGATATGATCGACGCAAGTTGGAGTTTTTCCATCCGCGATCGATACGAACGAATTTCCACTCGGTCAAGACTTGCTCCGATCGAGTCGAAATTTGGTAGGAACATTCTCCATGTTGTACTTCAGCTGTTGTCAAAATTTCATAGCATTTGGACTTGTAGATCTCGATATATGATCGATGCAAGTTGGAGTTTTTCCATTCGCGATCGATACGAACGAATTTCGACTTGGTCAACACTTGCTCCGATCGAGTCGAAATTTGGCAGGAACATTCTTCATGTCATATTGAAGCTGTTAAAATTTGGTGGAATTTGGGTTTGTAGATCTCGAGTTATGATCGATGCAAGTTTGGGTTTCTCAACCGTGATCGATCAATATCTTGAGCATATGAACTCCAATTGACTTGAAATTCGGGATGTTGGCTCTCGTAGCTTTGTTTGTCGTGTCATATCAATTTTAGCTCGATCCGGACTCGGAAAAAATTCGTCGACATCCATAGTGAGCTTGCGTATAACCGATCTCCAAGACGAACTATCATTGGTTTCTAGTCAAGTTCTTGGTGTCACGGCCTTGCCAAAAGGTGGGATAACAATATATATATGAGAAATATATATAGTATTATTTCAAAATGAGATCAAATAAAAAGAAGTATTTTACGTTAACTAATTCGAGTGGTTCGAAAATGACTAAAAATGGGCAAGAGATGCGTTTAGATGGTAAGCAATTCTAAGTATTACCCTTCTTGGTAAGGAATGTATTATACTATTTGGTAGGACCCAGTCCCTTGGTATCGTTTTGGTACTACTCGATCTATATGTATATTTTCTATGGATTAAAATATAAAGTATCATTTCAAAAAGGTTTTGAATAAAAGTCGGGTATTTTTTTCTTAAAATCCTTAAAAGAAAATGAATTAAAAATAAAAAGGTATTTTGATAAGAGTGTATTGGTAAATGAAATTTTTAATATGGATTTATATTACTCTGGGCTAGAGAAGAAATAATTTAAAATAAGTTTCTAAATGGGTTAAATTTAATAAGAAGGTTTAAATAAACTTTTTTTTATTAAAAATGTGTCTTTTTTTAACATCTAAGCTATATAAACTATTTAACGTTATTGGGCTGACCAATAAACATCTTTATGTTAGAGGTGTCTAATGAAACGTAGACTCTATGACTTATTTGATACCAACATCCTACTCTTCTTAGATACTTAACAGACCGGATGGGTGAAGAAGTTGAAGAGATTGACTCATTTTTAAGAACTAGATATATTTTGGGCCTTATATATACTCTCAGGATATAGTAGTGTATTCTGAAAGTTTAAACATAAGTTATATTTTATAAAAGGTTTTCATAAATAAATTTGGAAAGTAAAAAAAATGATATACGATAGATAACTAACTTAAGTTAACTTAAAGGGATAAAACAGTAAGTTGTACCTAGGTCATTTTATTCACATGACCATTCTAGATCCAGAATTTGGGCACATGATTTCTAGGTGATATACACCAATCCAAACTAGGCATTTCCACTTGATTCTGGAATGCGAGTACTTGAGATGGATTCTTGGGATGATGTGAGTGTTTTCTATCATAGTTTAGGACTATGTAAGGAAAACATAAGTATTAGATCAAGGAACTAGACAAGGGTTCTACAACAGAGAAGTTAAGTGATCTATACTAGTTTGGATGGAAGATCTATGTATCCGAGTAAGTGATCGGGTCGGATATTACGTACGGAAGATCTATATACATCGTATGGACTTGAGTATATTTGGCTTTAATGTTTTATGGTTTATGAGGAGTTGGGTAGATGACTCTTCGATTTGTCATAAGGTAGTGTGAATAATCAATTGAGCAATAACCTATGGTTATTAAGCATGAGGTATGCTTACTTGGTTGTTTATCATCCTTATTCGATAAAAAGGTTGCAAACTTGGACAAACTCTGAGTTTGTTTGTTAGTTATTTAATATTTTAGGAAATATTAAGCGTTAATATGGCTTGTTTCTTGGGTCTTTGTTCTAGTGAAATTTAGAGACCGAAATTCTTTTAAGGGGAAAGAATGTAACAACCCGTAATTTTATCTCTTTGATTTTTGAATATTTGATAAATTTTAAAATTTTAATTAATGGCATTTAGTGGTCTAATAACCCTTTTTTAATTAATAACTAATCATAGGAATTTTTTTTTGAATTTTTTTAAAATAAATAAGTAGTTTGATGAAAAATTGAAAATGTGACCGAAATTCTTTTTTTGGATTTTCGACTTTATATCGAGTGAAAGTTGTCACAATGTCATTGCACACATATGTACACATTTATAACATTAACTATTTGCTAATAAAGACATTCGTTAACCTTAATTACCATTCGAAATGGTCACTTCTGATGGCTGTGAAGCGCGTCGAAGTGTGCGAGTCAAAGTTGGCTTCTGATGGAGGCGAAGCGGAGCGAGTCGAAGCAGCCACTTCTGATGGCTGCAAAGCGAGTCGAAATGGTCACTTCTGATGGCTGCGAAGCGAGTCGAAATGGTCACTTCTGATGGCTGTGAAGCGAGTCGAAGTGAGCGAGTCGAAGTTGGCTTCTGATGGAGGCGAAGCGGATCGAGTCGAAGCAGTCACTTCTGATGGTTGCGAAGCGAGTCGAAATGGTCACTTCTAATGGCTGTGAAGCGAGTCGAAGTGAGCGAGTCGAAGTTGGCTTCTGATGGTGGCGAAGCAGAGCGAGTCGAAGCAGTCACTTCCGATGGTTGCGAAGCGAGTTGAAATGGTCACTTCTGATGGCTGTGAAGCGAGTTGAAGTGAGCGAGTCGAAGTTGGCTTCTGATGGAGGTGAAGCGGAGCGAGTCGAATTAGTCACTTCTGATGGTTGCGAAGCGAGTCGAAATGGTCACTTTTGATGGCTGTGAAGCGAGTCGAAGTGAGCGAGTCGAAGTTGGCTTCTGATGGAGGCAAAGCGGAGCGAGTCGAAGCAGTCACTTCTGATGGTTGCGAAGTGAGTCGAAATGGTCACTTTTGATGGCTGTGAAGCGAGTCGAAGTGAGAGAGTCGAAGTTGGCTTCTGATGGAGGCGAAGCAGAGCGAGTCAAAGCAGTCACTTCTGATGGCTACGAAGCGAGTCGAAATGGTCACTTCTAAATGGCTGTGAAGCGAGTCGAAGTGAGCTATTCGAAGTTGGATTTTGATGGAGGCGAAGTAGAGCGAGTCGAAGCAGTCACTTCTGATGGCTGCGAAGCGAGTCGAAATGGTCACTTCTGATGGCTGTAAAGCGAGTCGAAGTGAGCGAGTCGAAGTTGGCTTCTAATGGAGGCGAAGAGGAGTGAGTCTAAGTAGTCACTTCTGATGGTTGCGAAGCAAGTCGAAATGTTCACTTCTGATGGCTGTGAAGCAAGTCGAAGTTGGCTTCTGATGGATGCGAAGCGGAGCGAGTCGAAGCAGTCACTTCTGATGGCTGTGAAGCAAGTCGAAATGGTCACTTCTGATGGCTGTGAAGCGAGTCAAAGTGAGCAAGTCGAAGTAGGCTTCTGATGGAGGCGAAGCATAGCGAGTCGAAGTAGTCACTTCTAATGGTTGCGAAGCGAGTCGAAATGGTCACTTCTGATGGCTGTGAAGCGAGTCGAAGTGAGCGAGTCGAAGTAGGCTTCTGATGGAGGCGAAGCGGAGCGAGTCGAAGCAGTCACTTCTGATGGCTGCGAAGCGAGTCGAAATGGTCACTTCTGATGGCTATGAAGTGAGTCGAAGTGAGTGAGTCGATGTTGGCTTCTGATGGAGGCGAAGCGGAGCGAGTCGAAGCAGTCACTTCTGATGGTTGCGAAGCGAGTCGAAATGTTCACTTCTGATGGTTGTGAAGCGCATCGAAGTGATCTAGTCGAAGTTGGCTTCTGATGGAGGCGAAGAGGAGCGAGTTGAAGCAGTCACTTCTGATGGTTGTGAAACGAGTCGAAATGGTCATTTCTGATGTCTATGAAGCGAGTCGAAGTGAGCGAGTCGAAGTTGGATTCTAATGGAGACGAAGCGGAGTGAGTCGAAGTAGTCACTTCTGATGGTTGCGAAGCGAGTCGAAATGGTCACTTCTGATGGCTGTGAAGCGAGTCGAATTGAGCGAGTCGAAGTTGGCTTCAGATGGAGGCGAAGCGGAGCGAGTCGAAGCAGCCACTTCTGATGGCTACGAAGCATGTCGAAATGGTCACTTCTGATGGCTGTGAAGCGAGTCGAAGTGAGCGAGTCGAAGTTGGCTTCTGATGGAGGCGAAGCGGATCGAGTCGAAGCAGTCACTTCTGATGGTTGCGAAGCGAGTCGAAATGGTCACTTCTAATGGCTGTGAAGCGAGTCGAAGTGAGCGAGTCGAAGTTGGCTTCTGATGGTGGCGAAGCAGAGCGAGTCGAAGCAGTCACTTCCGATGGTTGCGAAGCGAGTTGAAATGGTCACTTCTGATGGCTGTGAAGCGAGTTGAAGTGAGCGAGTCGAAGTTGGCTTCTGATGGAGGTGAAGCGGAGCGAGTCGAATTAGTCACTTCTGATGGTTACGAAGCGAGTCGAAATGGTCACTTTTGATGGCTGTGAAGCGAGTCGAAGTGAGCGAGTCGAAGTTGGCTTCTGATGGAGGCAAAGCGGAGCGAGTCGAAGCAGTCACTTCTGATGGTTGCGAAGTGAGTCGAAATGGTCACTTTTGATGGCTGTGAAGCGAGTCGAAGTGAGAGAGTCGAAGTTGGCTTCGGATGGAGGCGAAGCAGAGCGAGTCAAAGCAGTCACTTCTGATGGCTACGAAGCGAGTCGAAATGGTCACTTCTAAATGGCTGTGAAGCGAGTCGAAGTGAGCTATTCGAAGTTGGATTTTGATGGAGGCGAAGTAGAGCGAGTCGAAGCAGTCACTTCTGATGGCTGCGAAGCGAGTCGAAATGGTCACTTCTGATGGCTGTAAAGCGAGTCGAAGTGAGCGAGTCGAAGTTGGCTTCTAATGGAGGCGAAGAGGAGTGAGTCTAAGTAGTCACTTCTGATGGTTGCGAAGCAAGTCGAAATGTTCACTTCTGATGGCTGTGAAGCAAGTCGAAGTTGGCATCTGATGGATGCGAAGCGGAGCGAGTCGAAGCAGTCACTTCTGATGGCTGTGAAGCGAGTCGAAATGGTCACTTCTGATGGCTGTGAAGCGAGTCAAAGTGAGCGAGTCGAAGTAGGCTTCTGATGGAGGCGAAGCATAGCGAGTCGAAGTAGTCACTTCTAATGGTTGCGAAGCGAGTCGAAATGGTCACTTCTGATGGCTGTGAAGCGAGTCGAAGTGAGCGAGTCGAAGTAGGCTTCTGATGGAGGCGAAGCGGAGCGAGTCGAAGCAGTCACTTCTGATGGCTGCGAAGCGAGTCGAAATGGTCACTTCTGATGGCTATGAAGTGAGTCGAAGTGAGTGAGTCGATGTTGGCTTCTGATGGAGGCGAAGCGGAGCGAGTCGAAGCAGTCACTTCTGATGGTTGCGAAGCGAGTCGAAATGTTCACTTCTGATGGTTGTGAAGCACATCGAAGTGATCTAGTCGAAGTTGGCTTCTGATGGAGGCGAAGAGGAGCGAGTTGAAGCAGTCACTTCTGATGGTTGTGAAACGAGTCGAAATGGTCATTTCTGATGTCTATGAAGCGAGTCGAAGTGAGCGAGTCGAAGTTGGATTCTAATGGAGACGAAGCGGAGTGAGTCGAAGTAGTCACTTCTGATGGTTGCGAAGCGAGTCGAAATGGTCACTTCTGATGGCTGTGAAGCGAGTCGAATTGAGCGAGTCGAAGTTGGCTTCAGATGGAGGCGAAGCGGAGCGAGTCGAAGCAGCCACTTCTGATGGCTACGAAGCATGTCGAAATGGTCACTTCTGATGGCTGTGAAGCGAGTCGAAGTGAGCGAGTCGAAGTTGGCTTCTGATGGAGGCGAAGCGGAGCGAGTCGAAGTAGTCACTTCTGATGGTTGCGAAGCGAGTCGAAATGGTCACTTCTGATGGTTGTGAAGCGAGTCGAAGTGAGCGAGTCGAAGTTGGCTTCTGATGGAGGCGAAGCGGAGCGAGTCGAAGCAGTCACTTCTGATGGCTGCGAAGCGAGTCAAAATGGTCACTTCTGATGGATGTGAAGCGAGTCGAAGTGAGTGAGTCGAAGTTGGCTTCTGAAGGAGGCGAAGCGAAGCGAGTCGAAGTAGTCACTTCTGATGGTTGCGAAGCGAGTCGAAATGGTCACTTCTGATGGCTGTGAAGCGAATCGAAGTGAACGAGTCGAAGTTGGCTTCTGATGGAGGCGAAGCGGAATGAGTCGAAGCAGTCACTTCTGATGGCTGCGAAGCGAGTCGAAATGGTCAATTCTGATGGCTGTGAATCAAGTCGAAGTGAGCGAGTCGAAGTTGGCTTCTGATGGAGGCGAAGCGGAGCGAGTCGAAGCAGTCACTTTTGATGGTTGCGAAGCTAGTCGAAATGGTCACTTTTGATGGCTGTGAAGCGAGTCGAAGTGAGCGAGTCGAAGTTGGCTTCTGATGGAGGTGAAGCGGAGCGAGTCGAAGTAGTCACTTCTGATGGTTGCGAAGCGAGTCGAAATGGTCACTTTTGATGGCTGTGAAGCGAGTCGAAGTTGGCTTTTGATGGAGGCAAAGCGGAGCGAGTCGAAGCAGTCACTTCTGATGGTTGCGAAGTGAGTCGAAATGGTCACTTTTGATGGCTGTGAAGCGAGTCGAAGTGAGAGAGTCGAAGTTGGCTTCTGATGGAGGCAAAGCAGAGTGAGTCGAAGTAGTCACTTCTGATGGCTGCGAAGCGAGTCGAAATGGTCACTTCTGATGGCTGTGAAGCGAGTCGAAGTGAGCGATTCGAAGTTGGCTTCTGATGGGGGCGAAGTAGAGCGAGTCGAAGCAGTCACTTCTGATGGCTGCGAAGCGAGTCGAAATGGTCACTTCTGATGGCTGTGAAGCGAGTCGAAGTGAGCGAGTCGAAGTTGGCTTCTAATGGAGGCGAAGCGGAGTGAGTCGAAGTAGTCACTTCTGATGGTTGCGAAGCGAGTCGAAATGTTCACTTCTGATGGCTGTGAAGCAAGTCGAAGTGAGCGAGTCGAAGTTGGCTTCAGATGGAGGCGAAGCGGAGCGAGTCGAAGCAGTCACTTCTGATGGCTGCGAAGCGAGTCGAAATGGTCACTTCTGATGGCTGTGAAGCGAGTCAAAGTGAGCAAGTCGAAGTTGGCTTCTGATGGAGGCGAAGCATAGCGAGTCGAAGTAGTCACTTCTGATGGTTGCGAAGCGAGTCGAAATGGTCACTTCTGATGGCTGTGAAGCGAGTCGAAGTGAGCGAGTCGAAGTTGGCTTCTGATGGAGGCGAAGCGGAGCGAGTCGAAGCAGTCACTTCTGATGGCTGCGAAGCGAGTCGAAATGGTCACTTCTGATGGCTATGAAGTGAGTCGAAGTGAGGGAGTCGAAGTTGGCTTCTGATGGAGGCGAAGCGGAGCTAGTCGAAGCAGTCACTTCTGATGGTTGCGAAGCGAGTCGAAATGGTCACTTCTGATGGCTGTGAAGCACGTCGAAGTGAGCGAGTCGAAGTTGGCTTCTGATGGAGGCGAAGCGGACCGAGTTGAAGCAGTCACTTCTGATGGTTGTGAAACGAGTCGAAATGGTCACTTCTGATGTCTATGAAGCGAGTCAAAGAGAGCGAGTCGATGTTGGCTTCTAATGGAGACGAAGCGGAGTGAGTCGAAGTAGTCACTTCTGATGGTTGCGAAGCGAGTCGAAATGGTCACTTCTGATGGCTGTGAAGCGAGTCGAAGTGAGCGAGTCGAAGTTGGCTTCTGATGGAGGCGAAGCGGAGAGAGTCGAAGCAGTCATTTCTGATGGCTGCGAAGCAAGTCGAAATGGTCACTTCTGATGGCTGTGAAGCGAGTCGAAGTGAGCGAGTTGAAGTTGGCTTCTGATGGAGGCGAAGCGGAGCGAGTCGAAGCAGTCACTTCTGATGGCTGCGAAGCAAGTCGAAATGGTCACTTCTGATGGATGTGAAGCGAGTCGAAGTGAGTGAGTCGAAGTTAGCTTCTGATGGAGGCGAAGCGAAGCGAGTCGAAGTAGTCACTTCTGATGGTTGCGAAGCGAGTCGAAATGGTCACTTCTGATGGCTGTGAAGCGAATCGAAGTGAACGAGTCGAAGTTGGCTTCTGATGGAGGCGAAGCGGAACGAGTCGAAGCAGTCACTTCTGATGGCTGCGAAGCGAGTCGAAATGGTCAATTCTGATGGCTGTGAAGAAAGTCGAAGTGAGCGAGTCGAAGTTGGCTTCTAATGGAGGCGAAGCGGAGCGAGTCGAAGTAGTCACTTCTGATGGCTGTGAAGCGAGTCGAAGTGAGCGACTCGAAGTTGGCTTCTGATGGAGGCGAAGCGGAGCGAGTCGAAGCATTCACTTCTGATGGTTGCGAAGCGAGTCGAAATGTTCACTTCTGATGGCTGTGAAGCAAGTCGAAGTGAGCGAGTCGAAGTTGGCTTCAGATGGAGGCGAAGCGGAGCGAGTCGAAGCAGTCACTTCTGATGGCTGCGAAGCGAGTCGAAATGGTCACTTCTGATGGCTGTGAAGCGAGTCAAAGTGAGCAAGTCGAAGTTGGCTTCTGATGGAGGCGAAGCATAGCGAGTCGAAGTAGTCACTTCTGATGGTTGCGAAGCGAGTCGAAATGGTCACTTCTGATGGCTGTGAAGCGAGTCGAAGTGAGCGAGTCGAAGTTGGCTTCTGATGGAGGCGAAGCGGAGCGAGTCGAAGCAGTCACTTCTGATGGCTGCGAAGCGAGTCGAAATGGTCACTTCTGATGGCTATGAAGTGAGTCGAAGTGAGGGAGTCGAAGTTGGCTTCTGATGGAGGCGAAGCGGAGCTAGTCGAAGCAGTCACTTCTGATGGTTGCGAAGCGAGTCGAAATGGTCACTTCTGATGGCTGTGAAGCACGTCGAAGTGAGCGAGTCGAAGTTGGCTTCTGATGGAGGCGAAGCGGAACGAGTCGAAGCAGTCACTTCTGATGGCTGCGAAGCGAGTCGAAATGGTCAATTCTGATGGCTGTGAAGAAAGTCGAAGTGAGCGAGTCGAAGTTGGCTTCTAATGGAGGCGAAGCGGAGCGAGTCGAAGTAGTCACTTCTGATGGCTGTGAAGCGAGTCGAAGTGAGCGACTCGAAGTTGGCTTCTGATGGAGGCGAAGCGGAGCGAGTCGAAGCATTCACTTCTGATGGTTGTGAAGCTAGTCGAAATGGTCACTTCTGATGGCTGTGAAGCGAGTCAAAGTGAGCGAGTCGAAGTTGGCTTCTAATGGAGGCGAAGCGGAGCGAGTCGAAGTAGTCACTTCTGATGGCTACGAAGCGAGTCGAAATGGTCACTTCTGATGGCTGTGAAGCGAGTCAAAGTGAGCGAGTCAAAGTAGGCTTCTGATGGAGGCGAAGCGGAGCGAGTCGAATTAGTCACTTCTGATGGTTGCGAAGTGAGTCGAAATGGTCACTTCTGATGGCTGTGAAGCGAGTCGAAGTGAGCGAGTCGAAGTGAGCGAGTCGAAGATGGCTTCTGATGGAGGCGAAGCGGAGCGTGTCGAAGCAGTCATTTCTGATGGCTGCGAAGCGAGTCGAAATTGTCACTTCTGATGGCTATGAAGCGAGTCGAAGTGAGTGAGTCGAAGTTGGCTTCTGATGGAGGCGAAGCGGAGCGAGTCAAAGCAGTCACTTCTGATGGTTGCGAAGCGAGTCCAAATGGTCATTTCTAATGGTTGTGAAGCGAGTCGAAGTGAGCGAGTCGAAGTTGGCTTCTAATGGAGGCAAAGCGGAGCGAGTCAAAGCAGTCACTTCTGATGGTTGCAAAACGACTCGAAATGGTCACTTTTGATGGCTGTGAAGCGAGTATAAGTGGGCGAGTCGAAGTAGGCTTCTGATGGAGGCGAAGCGGAGAGAGTTGAAGAAGTCACTTCTGACGGTTGGGAAGCGAGTCAAAATGGTCACTTCTGATGGCTGTGAAGCAAGTCGAAGTGAGCGAGTCGAAGTTGGCTTCTGATGGAGGCGAAGCGGAGCGAGTCGAAGCAGTCACTTCTGATGGTTGCAAAGCGAGTCGAAATGGTCACTTCTGATGGATGTGAAGCGAGTCGAAGTGAGCGAGTCAAAGTTGGCTTCTGATGGAGGCGAAGTAGAGCGAGTCGAAGCAGTCACTTCTGATGGTTGCGACGCGAGTCGAAATGGTCACTTCTAATGGCTGTGAAGCGAGTCAGAGTGAGCGAGTCGAAGTTGACTTCTGATGGAGGCAAAGCGGAGCGAGTCGAAGCAGTCACTTCTGATGGCTGCGAAGCGAGTCGAAAAGGTCAATTCTGATGGCTGTGAAGCGAGTCGAAGTGAGCGAGTCGAAGTTGGCTTCTGAAGGAGGCGAAGCGGAGCGAGTCGAAGCAGTCACTTCTGATGGTTGTGAAGCTAGTCAAAATGGTCACTTCTAATGGCTGTGAAGCGAGTCGAAGTGAGCGACTCGAAGTTGGCTTCTGATGGAGGTGAAGCGGAGGGAGTCGAAGCAGTCACTTCTGATGGTTGCGAAACGAGTCGAAATGGTCACTTCTGATGGCTGTGAAGCGAGTCGAAGTGAGCGAGTCGAAGTTGGCTTCTGATGGAGACGAAGCGGAGCAAGTCGAAGCAGTCACTTCTGATGGCTGCGAAGCGAGTCGAAATGGTCACTTCTGATGGATGTGAAGCGAGTCGAAGTGAGTGAGTCGTAGTTGGCTTCTGATGGAGGCGAAGCGAAGCGAGTCGAAGCAGTCACTTCTGATGGTTGCGAAGCGAGTCGAAATGGTCACTTCTGAGGGCTGTGAAGCGAATCGAAGTGAACGAGTCGAAGTTGGCTTCTGATGGAGGCGAAGCGGAACGAGTCGAAGCAGTCACTTCTGATGGCTACGAAGCGAGTCGAAATTGTTAGTTGTGATGGCTGTGAAGCGAGTCCAAGTGAGCGAGTCGAAGTTGGCTTCTGATGGAGGCGAAGTGGAGCTAGTCGAAGCAGTCACTTTAGATGGTTGCGAAGCTTGTCGAAATGGTCACTTCTGATGGCTGTGAAGCGAGTCGAAGTGAGCGACTCGAAGTTGGCTTTTGATGGAGGCGAAGCGGAGCGAGTCGAAGCAGTCACTTCTGATGGTTGTGAAGCTAGTCGAAATGGTCACTTCTGATGGCTGTGAAGCGAGTCGAAGTGAGCGACTCGAAGTTCGCTTCTAATGGAGGCGAAGCGGAGCGAGTCGAAGTAGTCACTTCTGATGGCTGCGAAGCGAGTCGAAATGTTCACTTCTGATGGCTGTGAAGCGAGTCAAAGTGAGCGAGTCGAAGTAGGATTTTGATGGAGGCTATGCGGAGCGATTCGAATTATTCCCTTCTGATGGTTGCGAAGTGAGTCGAAATGGTCACTTTTGATGGCTGTGAAGCGAGTCGAAGTGAGCGAGTCGAAGTGAGCGAGTCGAAGTGAGCGAGTCGAAGTTGGCTTCTAATGGAGGCGAAGCGGAGCGTGTCGAAGCAGTCACTTCTGATGGCTGCGAAGCGAGTCGAAATGGTCACTTCTGATGGCTATGAAGCGAGTCGAAGTGAGTGAGTCGAAGTTGGCTTCTGATGGAGGCGAAGCGGAGCGAGTTGAAGCAGTCACTTCTGATGGTTGCGAAACGACTCGAAATGGTCACTTTTGATGGCTGTGAAGCGAGTCGAAGTGAGCGAGTCGAAGTAGGCTTCTGATGGAGGCGAAGCGGAGCGAGTCAAAGCAATCACTTCTGACGGTTGCGAAGAGAGTCGAAATGGTCACTTCCGATGGCTGTGAAGCGAGTCGAAGTGAACGAGTCGAAGTTGGCTTCTGATGGAGGCGAAGCGGAGCGAGTCGAAGCAGTCACTTCTGATGGCTGCGAAGCGAGTCGAAATGGTCACTTCTGATGGATGTGAAGAGAGTCGAAGTGAGCGAGTCAAAGTTGGCTTCTGATGGAGTCGAAGCAGAGCGAGTCGAAGCAGTCACTTCTGATGGTTGCGACGCGAATCGAAATGTTCACTTCTAATGGCTGTGAAGCGAGTCGAAGTGAGCGAGTCGAAGTTGAGTTCTGATGAAGGCGAAGCGGAGCGAGTCGAAGCAGTCACTTCTGATGGCTGCGAAGCGTGTCGAAAAGGTCAATTCTGATGGATGTGAAGCGAGTCGAAATGAGCGAGTCGAAGTTGGCTTCTGATGGAGGCGAAGCGGAGCGAGTCGAAGCAGTCACTTCTGATGGTTGCGAAGCTAGTCGAAATGGTCACTTCTGATGGCTGTGAAGCGAGTCGAAGTGAGCGAGTCGAAGTTGGCTTTTGATGGAGGCGAAGCGGAGCGAATCGAAGCAGTCACTTCTGATGGCTGCGAAGCGAGTCAAAATGGTCACTTCTGATGGCTGTGAAGCGAGTCGAAGTGAGCGAGTCGAAGTTGGCTTCTGTTGGAGATGAAGCGGAGCGAGTCGAAGCAGTCACTTCTGATGGTTGCGAAGCGAGTCGAAATGGTCACTTCTGATGGCTGTGAAGTGCGTAGAAGTGAGCGAGTCGAAGTTGGCTTCTGATGGAGGCGAAGCGAAGCGAGTCGAAGCAGTCACTTCTGATGGTTGTGAAACAAGTCGAAATGGTCACTTCTGATGGCTGTGAAGCGAGTCGAAGTGAGCGAGTCGAAGTTGGCTTCTGATGGAGATGAAGCGGAGCGAGTCGAAGCAGTCACTTCTGATGGTTGCGAAGCGAGTCGAAATGGTCACTTCTGATGGCTGTGAAGTGCGTAGAAATGAGCGAGTCGAAGTTGGCTTCTGATGGAGGCGAAGCGGAGCGAGTCGAAGCAGTCACTTCTGATGGTTACGAAGCTAGTCGAAATGGTCACTTCTGATGGCTGTGAAGCGAGTCGAAGTGAGCGAGTCGAAGTTGGCTTCTGATGGAGGCGAAGCGGAGCGAGTCGAAGCAGTCACTTCTGATGGCTGCGAAGCAAGTCGAAATGGTCACTTCTGATGGTAGTGAAGCGAGTCGAAGTGAGCGAGTCGAAGTTGGCTTCTGATGGAGGCGAAGCGGAGCAAGTCGAAGCAATCACTTCTGATGGTTGCGAAGCGAGTCGAAATGGTCACTTCTGATGGCTGTGAAGCGAGTCGAAGTGAGCGAGTCGAAGTTGGCTTCTGATGGAGATGAAGCGGAGCGAGTCGAAGCAGTCACTTCTGATGGCTGCGAAGCGAGTCGAAATGGTCACTTCTGATGGATGTGAAGAGAGTCGAAGTGAGCGAGTCAAAGTTGGCTTCTAATGGAGGCGAAGCAGAGCGAGTCGAAGCAGTCACTTCTGATGGTTGCGACGCGAGTCGAAATGTTCACTTCTAATGGCTGTGAAGCGAGTCGAAGTGAGCGAGTCGAAGTTGAGTTCTGATGGAGGCGAAGCGGAGCGAGTCGAAGCAGTCACTTCTGATGGCTGCGAAGCGTGTCGAAAAGGTCAATTCTGATGGATGTGAAGCGAGTCGAAGTGAGCGAGTCGAAGTTGGCTTCTGATGGAGGCGAAGCGGAGCGAGTCGAAGCAGTCACTTCTGATGGCTGCGAAGCGAGTCGAAATGGTCACTTCTGATGGCTGTGAAGCGAGTCGAAGTGAGCGAGTCGAAGTTGGCTTTTGATGGAGGCGAAGCAGAGCGAGTCGAAGCAGTCACTTCTGATGGCTGCGAAGCGAGTCGAAGTGAGCGAGTCGAAGTTGGCTTCTGATGGAGATGAAGCAGAGCGAGTCGAAGCAGTCACTTCTGATGGTTGCGAAGCGAGTCGAAATGGTCACTTCTGATGGCTGTGAAGTGCGTAGAAGTGAGCGAGTCGAAGTTGGCTTCTGATGGAGGCGAAGCGGAGCGAGTCGAAGCAGTCACTTCTGATGGTTGTGAAACGAGTCGAAATGGTCACTTCTGATGGCTGTGAAGCGAGTCGAAGTGAGCGAGTCGAAGTTGGCTTCTGATGGAGATGAAGCGGAGCGAGTCGAAGCAGTCACTTCTGATGGTTGCGAAGCGAGTCGAAATGGTCAGTTCTGATGGCTGTGAAGTGCGTAGAAGTGAGCGAGTCGAAGTTGGCTTCTGATGGAGGCGAAGCGGAGCGAGTCGAAGCAGTCACTTCTGATGGTTGCGAAGCTAGTCGAAATGGTCACTTCTGATGGCTGTGAAGCGAGTCGAAGTGAGCGAGTCGAAGTTGGCTTCTGATGGAAGCGAAGCGGAGCAAGTCGAAGTAGTAACTTCTGATGGCTGCGAAGCAAGTCGAAATGGTCACTTCTGATGGCTGTGAAGCGAGTCGAAGTGAGCGAGACGAAGTTGGCTTCTGATGGAGGCGAAGCGGAGCGAGTCGAAGCAGTCACTTCTGATGGTTGCGAAGCGAGTCGAAATGGTCACTTCTGATAGCTGTGAAGCGAGTCGAAGTGAGCGAGTCGAAGTTTGCTTCTGATGGAGATGAAGCGGAGCGAGTCGAAGCAGTCACTTTTGATGGTTGCGAAGTGAGTCGAAATGGTCACTTCTGATGGTTGTGAAGGGCGTAGAAGTGAGCGAGTCGAAGTTGGCTTCTGATGGAGGTGAAGCGGAGCGAATCGAAGCAGTCACTTCTGATGGTTGTGAAACGAGTCGAAATGGTCACTTCTGATGTCTATGAAGCGAGACGAAGTGAGCGAGTCGAAGTTGGCTTCTAATGGAGACGAAGCGAAGTGAGTCGAAGTAGTCACTTCTGATGGTTGCGAAGCTAGTCGAAATGGTCACTTCTGATGGCTGTGAAGTGAGTCGAAGTGAGCGAGTCGAAGTTGGCTTCTGATGGAGGCGAAGCGGAGCGAGTCGAAGCAGTCACTTCTGATGGCTGCGAAGCAAGTCGAAATGGTCACTTCTGATGGCTGTGAAGCGAGTCGAAGTGAGCGAGTCGAAGTTGGCTTCTGATGGAGGCGAAGCGGAGCGAGTCGAAGCAGTCACTTCTGATGGTTGCGAAGCGAGTCGAAATGGTCACTTCTGATGGTTGTGAAGCGAGTCGAAGTGAGCGAGTCGAAGTTGGCTTCTGATGAAGGCGAAGCGGAGCGAGTCGAAGCAGTCACTTCTGATGGCTGCGAAGTGAGTCGAAATGGTCACTTCTGATGGATGTGAAGCGAGTCGAAGTGAGTGAGTCGAAGTTGGCTTCTGATGGAGGCGAAGCGAAGCGAGTCGAAGCAGTAACTTCTGATGGTTGCGAAGCGAGTTGAAATGGTCACTTCTGATGGCTGTGAAGCGAATCGAAGTGAACGAGTCGAAGTTGGCTTCTGATGGAGGCGAAGCGGAATGAGTCGAAGCAGTCACTTCTGATGGCTGCGAAGCGAGTCGAAATGGTCACTTCTGATGGATGTGAAGAGAGTCAAAGTGAGTGAGTCAAAGTTGGCTTCTGATGGAGGAGAAGCAGACCGAGTCGAAGCAGTCACTTCTGATGGTTGCGACGCGAGTTGAAATGTTCACTTCTAATGGCTGTGAAGCGAGTCGAAGTGAGCGAGTCGAAGTTGAGTTCTGATGGAGGCGAAGCGGAGCGAGTCGAAGCAGTCACTTCTGATGGCTGCGAAGCGTGTCGAAAAGGTCAATTCTGATGGATGTGAAGCGAGTCGAAGTGAGCGAGTCGAAGTTGGCTTCTGAAGGAGGCGAAGCGGAGCGAGTCGAAGCAGTCACTTCTGATGGTTGGGAAGCTAGTCGAAATGGTCACTTCTGATGGCTGTGAAGCGAGTCGAAGTGAGCGAGTCGAAGTTGGCTTTTGATGGAGGCGAAGCGGAGCGAGTCGAAGCAGTCACTTCTGATGGCTGCGAAGCGAGTCGAAATGGTCACTTCTGATGGCTGTGTAGCGAGTCGAAGTGAGCGAGTCGAAGTTGGCTTCTGATGGAGATGAAGCGGAGCGAGTCGAAGCAGTCACTTCTGATGGTTGCGAAGCGAGTCGAAATGGTCACTTCTGATGGCTGTGAAGTGCGTAGAAGTGAGCGAGTCGAAGTTGGCTTCTGATGGAGGCGAAGCGGAGCGAGTCGAAGCAGTCACTTCTGATGGTTGTGAAACGAGTCGAAATGCTCACTTCTGATGGCCTTGAAGCGAGTCGAAGTGAGCGAGTCGAAGTTAGCCTCTGATGGAGATGAAGCGGAGCGAGTCGAAGCAGTCACTTCTGATGGTTGCGAAGCGAGTCGAAATGGTCACTTCTGATGGCTGTGAAGTGCGTTGAAGTGAGCGAGTCAAAGTTGGCTTCTGATGGAGGCGAAGCGGAGCGAGTCGAAGCAGTCACTTCTGATGGCTGCGAAGCAAGTCGAAATGGTCACTTCTGATGGATGTGAAGCGAGTCGAAGTGAGCGAGTCGAAGTTGGCTTCTGATGGAGATGAAGCGGAGCGAGTCGAAGCAGTCACTTCTGATGGTTGCGAAGCGAGTCGAAATGGTCACTTCTGATGGCTGTGAAGTGCGTTGAAGTGAGCGAGTGGAAGTTGGCTTCTGATGGAAGCGAAGCGGAGCGAGTCGAAGTAGTAACTTCTGATGGCTGCGAAGCAAGTCGAAATGGTCACTTCTGATGGCTGTGAAGCGAGTCGAAGTGAGCGAGTCGAAGTTGGCTTCTGATGGAGGCGAAGCGGAGCGAGTCGAAGCAGTCACTTCTGATGGTTGCGAAGCGAGTCGAAATGGTCACTTCTGATGGCTGTGAAGCGAGTCGAAGTGAGCGAGTCGAAGTTGGCTTCTGATGGAGATGAAGCGAAGCGAGTCGAAGCAGTCACTTCTGATGGTTGCGAAGCGAGTCGAAATGGTCACTTCTGATGGTTGTGAAGTGCGTAGAAGTGAGCGAGTCGAAGTTGGCTTCTGATGGAGGCGAAGCGGAGCGAGTCGAAGCAGTCACTTCTGATGGTTGTGAAACGAGTCGAAATGGTCACTTCTGATGTCTATGAAGTGAGACGAAGTGAGCGAGTCGAAGTTGGCTTCTAATGGAGACGAAGCGAAGTGAGTCGAAGTAGTCACTTCTGATGGTTGCGAAGCTAGTCGAAATGGTCACTTCTGATGGCTGTGAAGCGAGTCGAAGTGAGCGAGTCGAAGTTGGCTTCTGATGGAGGTGAAGCAGAGCGAGTCGAAGCAGTCACTTCTGATGGCTGCGAAGCAAGTCGAAATGGTTACTTCTGATGGCTGTGAAGCGAGTCGAAGTGAGCGAGTCGAAGTTGGCTTCTGATGGAGGCGAAGCGGAGCGAGTCGAAGCAGTCACTTCTGATGGTTGCGAAGCGAGTCGAAATGGTCACTTCTGATGGTTGTGAAGCGAGTCGAAGTGAGCGAGTCGAAGTTGGCTTCTGATGAAGGCGAAGCGGAGCGAGTCGAAGCAGTCACTTCTGATGGCTGCGAAGTGAGTGGAAATGGTCACTTCTGATGGATGTGAAGCGAGTCGAAGTGAGTGAGTCGAAGTTGGCTTCTGATGGAGGCGAAGCGAAGCGAGTCGAAGCAGTCACTTCTGATGGTTGCGAAGCGAGTTGAAATGGTCACTTCTGATGGCTGTGAAGCGAATCGAAGTGAACGAGTCGAAGTTGGCTTCTGATGGAGGCGAAGGAGAATGAGTCGAAGCAGTCACTTCTGATGGTTGCGAAGCGAGTCGAAATGGTCACTTCTAATGGATGTGAAGAGAGTCGAAGTGAGCGAGTCAAAGTTGGCTTCTGATGGAGGCGAAGCAGAACGAGTCGAAGCAGTCACTTCTGATGGTTGCGACGCGAGTCGAAATGTTCACTTCTAATGGCTGTGAAGCGAGTCGAAGTGAGCTAGTCGAAGTTGAGTTCTGATGGAGGCGAAGCGGAGCGAGTCGAAGCAGTCACTTCTGATGGCTGCGAAGCGTGTCGAAAAGGTCAATTCTGATGGATGTGAAGCGAGTCGAAGTGAGCGAGTCGAAGTTGGCTTCTGAAGGAGGCGAAGCGGAGCGAGTCGAAGCAGTCACTTTTGATGGTTGGGAAGCTAGTCGAAATGGTCACTTCTGATGGCTATGAAGCGAGTCGAAGTGAGCGAGTCGAAGTTGGCTTTTGATGGAGGCGAAGCGGAGCGAGTCGAAGCAGTCACTTCTGATGGCTGCGAAGCGAGTCGAAATGGTCACTTCTGATGGCTGTGAAGCGAGTCGAAGTGAGCGAGTCGAAGTTGGCTTCTGATGGAGATGAAGCGGAGCGAGTCGAAGCAGTCACTTCTGATTGTTGCGAAGCGAGTCGAAATGGTCACTTCTGATGGCTGTGAAGTGCGTAGAAGTGAGCGAGTCGAAGTTGGCTTCTGATGGAGGCGAAGCGGAGCGAGTCGAAGCAGTCACTTCTGATGGTTGTGAAACGAGTCGAAATGGTCACTTCTGATGGCTGTGAAGCGAGTCGAAGTGAGCGAGTCGAAGTTGGCTTCTGATGGAGATGAAGCGGAGCGAGTCGAAGCAGTCACTTCTGATGGTTGCGAAGCGAGTCGAAATGGTCACTTCTGATGGCTGTGAAGTGCGTTGAAGTGAGCGAGTCGAAGTTGGCTTCTGATGGAGGCGAAGCGGAGCTAGTCGAAGTAGTCACTTCTGATGGTTGCGAAGCTAGTCGAAATGGTCACTTCTGATGGATGTGAAGCGAGTAGAAGTGAGTGAGTCGAAGTTGGCTTCTGATGGAGGCGAAGCAGAGCGAGTCGAAGCAGTCACTTCTGATGGCTGCGAAGCGAGTCGAAATGGTCACTTCTGATGGCTGTGAAGCGAGTCGAAGTGAGCGAGTCGAAGTTGGCTTCTGATGGAGATGAAGCGGAGCGAGTCGAAGCAGTCACTTCTGATGGTTGCGAAGCGAGTCGAAATGGTCACTTCTGATGGCTGTGAAGTGCGTAGAAGTGAGCGAGTCGAAGTTGGCTTCTGATGGAGGCGAAGCGGAGCGAGTCGAAGCAGTCACTTCTGATGGTTGTGAAACGAGTCGAAATGGTCACTTCTGATGGCTATGAAGCGAGTCGAAGTGAGTGAGCCGAAATTGGCTTCTGATGGAGGCGAAGCAGAGCGAGTCGAAGCAGTCACTTCTGATGGTTGCTAAGCGAGTCCAAATAGTCATTTCTCATGGCTGTGAAACGAGTCGAAGTGAGCGAGTCGAAGTTGGCTTTTGATGGAGGCGAAGCAGAGCGAGTCGAAGCAGTCACTTCTGATGGCTGAGAAGCGAGTCGAAATGGTCACTTCTGATGGCTGTGAAGCGAGTCGAAGTGAGCGAGTCGAAGTTGGCTTCTGATGGAGATGAAGCGGAGCGAGTCGAAGCAGTCACTTCTGATGGTTGCGAAGCGAGTCGAAATGGTCACTTCTGATGGCTGTGAAGTGCGTAGAAGTGAGCGAGTCGAAGTTGGCTTCTGAAGGAGGCGAAGCGAAGCGAGTCGAAGCAGTAACTTCTGTTGGTTGTGAAACGAGTCGAAATGGTCACTTCTGATGGCTGTGAAGCGAGTCGAAGTGAGCGAGTCGAAGTTGGCTTCTGATGGAGATGAAGCGGAGCGAGTCGAAGCAGTCACTTCTGATGGTTGCGAAGCGAGTCGAAATGGTCACTTCTGATGGCTGTGAAGTGCGTAGAAGTGAGCGAGTCGAAGTTGGCTTCTGATGGAGGCGAAGCGGAGCGAGTCGAAGCAGTCACTTCTGATGGTTACGAAGCTAGTCGAAATGGTCACTTCTGATGGCTGTGAAGCGAGTCGAAGTGAGCGAGTCGATGTTGGCTTCTGATGGAAGTGAAGCGGAGCGAGTCGAAGCAGTAACTTCTGATGGCTGCGAAGCAAGTCGAAATGGTCACTTCTGATGGCTGTGAAGCGAGTCGAAGTGAGCGAGTCGAAGTTGGCTTCTGATGGAGGCGAAGCGGAGCGAGTCGAAGCAGTCACTTCTGATGGTTGTGAAGCGAGTCGAAATGGTCACTTCTGATGGCTGTGAAGCGAGTCGAAGTGAGCGAGTCGAAGTTGGCTTCTGATGGAGATGAAGCGGAGCGAGTCGAAGCAGTCACTTCTGATGGTTGCGAAGCGAGTCGAAATGGTCACTTCTGATGGTTGTGAAGTGCGTAGAAGTGAGCGAGTTGAAGTTGGCTTCTGATGGAGGCGAAGCGGAGCGAGTCGAAGCAGTCACTTCTGATGGTTGTGAAACGAGTCGAAATGGTCACTTCTGATGTCTATGAAGCGAGACGAAGTGAGCGAGTCGAAGTTGGCTTCTAATGGAGACGAAGCGAAGTGAGTCGAAGTAGTCACTTCTGATGGTTGCGAAGCTAGTCGAAATGGTCACTTCTGATGGCTGTGAAGCGAGTCGAAGTGAGCGAGTCGAAGTTGGCTTCTGATGGAGGCGAAGCGGAGCGAGTCGAAGCAGTCACTTCTGATGGCTGCGAAGCAAGTCGAAATGGTCACTTCTGATGGCTGTGAAGCGAGTCGAAGTGAGCGAGTCGAAGTTGGCTTCTGATGCAGGCGAAGCGGAGCGAGTCGAAGTAGTCACTTCTGATGGTTGCGAAGCGAGTCGAAATGGTCACTTCTGATGGTTGTGAAGCGAGTCGAAGTGAGCGAGTCGAAGTTGGCTTCTGATGAAGGCGAAGCGGAGCGAGTCGAAGCAGTCACTTCTGATGGCTGCGAAGTGAGTCGAAATGGTCACTTCTGATGGATGTGAAGCAAGTCGAAGTGAGTGAGTCGAAGTTGGCTTCTGATGGAGGCGAAGCGAAGCGAGTCGAAGCAGTCACTTCTGATGGTTGCGCAGCGAGTTGAAATGGTCACTTCTGATGGCTGTGAAGCGAATCGAAGTGAACGAGTCGAAGTTGGCTTCTGATGGAGGCGAAGCGGAATGAGTCGAAGCAGTCACTTCTGATGGCTGCGAAGCAAGTCGAAATGGTCACTTCTGATGGATGTGAAGAGAGTCGAAGTGAGTGAGTCAAAGTTGGCTTCTGATGGAGGCGAAGCAGACCGAGTCGAAGCAGTCACTTCTGATGGTTGCGACGCGAGTCGAAATGTTCACTTCTAATGGCTGTGAAGCGAGTCGAAGTGAGCGAGTCGAAGTTGAGTTCCGATGGAGGCGAAGCGGAGCGAGTCGAAGCAGTCACTTCTGATGGCTGCGAAGCGTGTCGAAAAGGTCAATTCTGATGGATGTGAAGCGAGTCGAAGTGAGCGAGTCGAAGTTGGCTTCTGAAGGAGGCGAAGCGGAGCGAGTCAAAGCAGTCACTTCTGATGGTTGGGAAGCTAGTCGAAATGGTCACTTCTGATGGCTGTGAAGCGAGTCGAAGTGAGCGAGTCGAAGTTGGCTTCTGATGGAGATGAAGCGGAGCGAGTCGAAGCAGTCACTTCTGATGGTTGCGAAGCGAGTCGAAATGGTCAGTTCTGATGGCTGTGAAGTGCGTAGAAGTGAGCGAGTCGAAGTTGGCTTCTGATGGAGGCGAAGCGGAGCGAGTCGAAGCAGTCACTTCTGATGGTTGTGAAACGAGTCGAAATGGTCACTTCTGATGGCTATTAAGCGAGTCGAAGTGAGTGAGCTGAAGTTGGCTTCTGATGGAGGCGAAGCAGAGCGAGTCGAAGCAGTCACTTCTGATGGTTGCGAAGCGAGTCCAAATGGTCATTTCTTATGGCTGTGAAACGAGTCGAAGTGAGCGAGTCGAAGTTGGCTTTTGATGGAGGCGAAGCAGAGCGAGTCGAAGCAGTCACTTCTGATGGCTGCGAAGCGAGTCGAAATGGTCACTTCTGATGGCTGTGAAGCGAGTCGAAGTGAGCGAGTCGAAGTTGGCTTCTGATGGAGATGAAGCGGAGCGAGTCGAAGCAGTCACTTCTGATGGTTGCGAAGCGAGTCGAAATGGTCACTTCTGATGGCTGTGAAGTGCGTAGAAGTGAGCGAGTCGAAGTTGGCTTCTGATGGAGGCGAAGCGGAGCGAGTCGAAGCAGTCACTTCTGATGGTTGTGAAACGAGTCGAAATGGTCACTTCTGATGGCTATTAAGCGAGTCGAAGTGAGTGAGCTGAAGTTGGCTTCTGATGGAGGCGAAGCAGAGCGAGTCGAAGCAGTCACTTCTGATGGTTGCGAAGCGAGTCCAAATGGTCATTTCTTATGGCTGTGAAACGAGTCGAAGTGAGCGAGTCGAAGTTGGCTTTTGATGGAGGCGAAGCAGAGCGAGTCGAAGCAGTCACTTCTGATGGCTGCGAAGCGAGTCGAAATGGTCACTTCTGATGGCTGTGAAGCGAGTCGAAGTGAGCGAGTCGAAGTTGGCTTCTGATGGAGATGAAGCGGAGCGAGTCGAAGCAGTCACTTCTGATGGTTGCGAAGCGAGTCGAAATGGTCACTTCTGATGGCTGTGAAGTGCGTAGAAGTGAGCGAGTCGAAGTTGGCTTCTGATGGAGGCGAAGCGGAGCGAGTCGAAGCAGTCACTTCTGATGGTTGTGAATCGAGTCGAAATGGTCACTTCTGATGGCTGTGAAGCGAGTCGAAGTGAGCGAGTCGAAGTTAGCTTCTGATGGAGATGAAGCGGAGCGAGTCGAAGTAGTCACTTCTGATGGTTGCGAAGCGAGTCGAAATGGTCACTTCTGATGGCTGTGAAGTGCGTAGAAGTGAGCGAGTCGAAGTTGGCTTCTGATGGAGGCGAAGCAGAGCGAGTCGAAGCAGTCACTTCTGATGGTTGCGAAGCTAGTCGAAATGGTCACTTCTGATGGCTGTGAAGCGAGTCGAAGTGAGCGAGTCGAAGTTGGCTTCTGATGGAAGCGAAGCGGAGCGAGTCGAAGGAGTAACTTCTGATGGTTGCGGAGCGAGTCAAAATGGTCACTTTCGATGGCTGTGAAGCGAGTCGAAGTGAGCGAGTCGAAGTTGGCTTCTGATGGAGGCGAAGCGGAGCGAGTCGAAGCAGTCACTTCTGATGGTTGCGAAGCGAGTCGAAATGGTCACTTCTGATGGCTGTGAAGCGAGTCGAAGTGAGCGAGTCGAAGTTGGCTTTTGATGGAGATGAAGCGGAGCGAGTCGAAGCAGTCACTTCTAATGGTTGCGAAGCGAGTCAAAATGGTCACTTCTGATGGTTGTGAAGTGCGTAGAAGTGAGCGAGTCGAAGTTGGCTTCTGATGGAGGCGAAGCGGAGCGAGTCGAAGCAGTCACTTCTGATGGTTGTGAAACGAGTCGAAATGGTCACTTCTGATGTCTATGAAGCGAGACGAAGTGAGCGAGTCGAAGTTGGCTTCTAATGGAGACGAAGCGAAGTGAGTCGAAGTAGTCACTTCTGATGGTTGCGAAGCTAGTCGAAATGGTCACTTCTGATGGCTGTGAAGCGAGTCGAAGTGAGCGAGTCGAAGTTGGCTTCTGATGGAGGCGAAGCGGAGCGAGTCGAATCAGTCACTTCTGATGGCTGCGAAGCAAGTCGAAATGGTCACTTCTGATGGCTGTGAAGCGAGTCGAAGTGAGCGAGTCGAAGTTGGCTTCTGATGGAGGCGAAGCGGAGCAAGTCGAAGCAGTCACTTCTGATGGTTGCGAAGCGAGTCGAAATGGTCACTTCTGATGGTTGTGAAGCGAGTCGAAGTGAGCGAGTCGAAGTTGGCTTCTGATGAAGGCGAAGCGGAGCGAGTCGAAGCAGTCACTTCTAATGGCTGCGAAGTGAGTCGAAATGGTCACTTCTGATGGATGTGAAGCGAGTCGAAGTGAGTGAGTCGAAGTTGGCTTTTGATGGAGGCGAAGAAAAGCGAGTCGAAGCAGTCACTTCTGATGGATGCGAAGCGAGTTGAAATGGTCACTTCTGATGGCTGTGAAGCGAATCGAAGTGAACGAGTCGAAGTTGGCTTCTGATGGAGGCGAAGCGGAATGAGTCGAAGCAGTCACTTCTGATGGCTGCGAAGCGAGTCGAAATGGTCACTTCTGATGGATGTGAAGAGAGTCGAAGTGAGCGAGTCAAAGTTGGCTTCTGATGGAGGCGAAGCAGGCCGAGTCGAAGCAGTCACTTCTGATGGTTGCGACGCGAGTCGAAATGTTCACTTCTAATGGCTGTGAAGCGAGTCGAAGTGAGCGAGTCGAAGTTGAGTTCTGATGGAGGCGAAGCGGAGCGAGTCGAAGCAGCCACTTCTGATGGCTGCGAAGCGTGTCGAAAAGGTCAATTCTGATGGATGTGAAGCGAGTCGAAATGAGCGAGTCGAAGTTGGCGTCTGAAGGAGGCGAAGCGGAGCGAGTCAAAGCAGTCACTTCTGATGGTTGGGAAGCTAGTCGAAATGGTCACTTCTGATGGCTGTGAAGCGAGTCGAAGTGAGCGAGTCGAAGTTGGCTTTTGATGGAGGTGAAGCGGAGCGAGTCGAAGCAGTCACTTCTGATGGCTGCGAAGCGAGTCGAAAAGGTCACTTCTGATGGCTGTGAAGCGAGTCGAAGTGAGCGAGTCGAAGTTGGCTTCTGATGGAGATGAAGCGGAGCGAGTCGAAGCAGTCACTTCTGATGGTTGCGAAGCGAGTCGAAATGGTCACTTTTGATGGCTGTGAAGTGCGTAGAAGTGAGCCAGTCGAAGTTGGCTTCTGATGGAGGCGAAGCGGAGCGAGTCGAAGCAGTCACTTCTGATGGTTGTGAAACGAGTTGGAATGGTCACTTCTGATGGCTGTGAAGCAAGTCGAAGTGAGCGAGTCGAAGTTGGCTTCTGATGGAGATGAAGCGGAGCGAGTCGAAGCAGTCACTTCTGATGGTTGCGAAGCGAGTCGAAATGGTCACTTCTGATGGCTGTGAAGTGCGTAGAAGTGAGCGAGTCGAAGTTGGCTTCTAATGGAGGCGAAGCGGAGCGAGTCGAAACAGTCACTTCTGATGGTTGCGAAGCTAGTCGAAATGGTCACTTCTGATGGCTTTGAAGCGAGTCGAAGTGAGCGAGTCGAAGTTGGCTTCTGATGGAGGCGAAGTGGAGCAAGTCGAAGCAGTCACTTCTGATGGTTGCGAAGCGTGTCGAAATGGTCACTTCTGATGGCTGTGAAGCGAGTCGAAGTTGGCTTCTGATGGAGGCGAAGCGGAGCGAGTCGAAGTAGTCACTTCTGATGGTTGCGAAGAGAGTCGAAATGGTCACTTCTGATGGCTGTGAAGCGAGTCGAAGTGAGCGACTCGAAGTTGGCTTCTGATGGAGGTGAAGCAGAGCGAGTCGAAGCAGTCACTTCTGATGGTTGTGAAGCTAGTCGAAATGGTCACTTCTGATGGCTGTGAAGCGAGTCGAAGTGAGCCACTCGAAGTTGACTTCTGATGGAGGCGACGCGGAGCGAGTCAAAGCAGTCATTTCTGAGGGCTGCGAAGCGAGTCGAAATGGTCACTTCTGATGGCTATGAAGCGAGTCGATGTGAGTGTGTCGAAGTTGGCTTCTGATGGAGGCGAAGCGGAGCTAGTCGAAGCAGTCACTTCCGATTGTTGCGAAGCAAGTCGAAATGGTCACTTCTGATGGTTGTGAAGCGAGTCGAAGTGAGCGAGTCGAAGTTGGCTTCTGATAGAGGCAAAGCGGAGTGAGTCGAAGTAGTCCCTTCTGATGGTTGCGAAACGAGTCGAAATGGTCACTTCTGATGTCTATGAAGCTAGTCGAAGTGAGCGAGTCAAAGTTGGCTTCTAATGGAGACGAAGCGGAGCGACTCGAAGCAGTCACTTCTGATGGCTGCGAAGCGGGTCGAAATGGTCACTTCTGATGGCTGTGAAGCGAGTCGAAGTGAGCGAGTCGAAGTTGGCTTCTGATGTAGGCGAAGCGGAGCGAGTCGAAGCAGTCACTTCTGATGGTTGCGAAGCGAGTCGAAATGGTCACTTCTGATGGCTGTGAAGCGAGTCGAAGTGAGCGAGTCGAAGTTGGCTTCTGATGGAGGCGAAGCGGAGTGAGTCGAAGCAGTCACTTCTGATGGTTACGAAGCGAGTCGAAATGGTCACTTCTGATGGCTGTGAAGCGAGTCGAAGTGAGCGAGTCGAATTTGGCATCTGATAGTGGCAAAGCGAAGCGAGTCGATGCAGTCACTTCTGATGGTTGCGAAGTTAGTCGAAATGGTCACTTCTGATGGCTGTGAAGCGAGTCGAAGTGAGCGACTCGAAGTTGGCTTCTGATGGAGGCGAAGCGGAGCGAGTCGAAGTAGTCACTTTTGATGGCTGCGAAGCAAGTCAAAATGGTCACTTCTGATGGCTGTGAAGCGAGTCGAAGTAGGCTTCTGATGGAGGCGAAGCGGAGCGAGTCGAAGTAGTCACTTCCGATGGTTGCGAAGCGAGTCGAAGCAGTCACTTCTGATGGCTGTGAAGCGAGTCGAAGTTGGCTTCTGATGGAGGCGAAGCGGAGCGAGTCGAAGCAGTCACTTCTGATGGTTGGGAAGAGAGTCGAAATGGTCACTTCTGATGGCTGTGAAGCGAGTCGAAGTGAGCGAGTCGAAGTTGGCTTCTGATGGAGGCGAAGCGGAGCGAGTCGAAGCAATCACTTCTGATGGTTGCGAAGCGAGTCGAAATGGTCACTACTGATGGCTGTGAAGCGAGTCGAAGTGAGCGAGTCGAAGTTGGCTTCTGATGGAGGCGAAGCGGAGCGAGTCGAAGCAGTCACTTCTGATGGTTGCGGAGCGAGTCGACATTGTCACTTCTGATGGCTGTGAAGCGAGTAGAAGTTGGCTTCTGATGGAGGCTAAGCAGAGTGAGTCGAAGCAGTCACTTCTGATGGTTGCGAAGCGAGTCGAAATGGTCACTTCTGATGGCCGTGAAGCGAGTCGAAGTGAGCGAGTTTGAAGTTGGCTTCTAATAGAGGCAAAGTGGAGCGAGTCGAAGCAGTCACTTCTGATGGTTGCGAAGCTAGTCGAAATGGTCACTTTTTATGGCTGTGAAGCAAGTCGAAGTGAGCAACTTGAAGTTGGCTTCTGATGGAGGCGAAGCGGAGCGAGTCGAAGAAGTCACTTCTGATGGCAGCGAAGCAAGTCGAAATGGTCACTTCTGATGGCTGTGAAGCGAGTCAATGTGAGCGAGTCGAAGTAGGCTTCTGATGGAGGCAAAGCGGAGCGAGTCGAAGCAGTCACTTCTGATGGGTGCGAAGCGAGTCGAAATGGTCACTTCTGATGGCTGTGAAGCGAGTCGAAGTGAGCGAGTCGAAGTTGGCTTCTAATGGAGGCGAAGCGGAGTGAGTCGAAGCAGTCACTTCTGATGGCTGCGAAGCGAGTCGAAATGGTCACTTCTGATGGCTATGAAGCGAGTCAAAGTGAGTGAGTCGAAGTTGGCTTCTGATGGAGGCGAAGTGGAGCAAGTCGAAGCAATCACTTCTGATTGTTGCGAAGCGAGTCGAAATGGTCACTTCTGATGGCTGTGAAGCGAGTCGAAGTGACCGAGTCGAAGTTTGCTTCTGATGGAGGCGAAGCGGAGCAAGTCGAAGCAGTCACTTATGATGGTTGCGAAGTGAGTCGAAATGGTCACTTCTGATTGCTTTGAGGCGAGTCGAAGTGAGCGAGTCGAAGTTGGCTTCTGATGGAGGCGAAGCGGTGCGTGTCGAAGTAGTTAACTTCTGATGGTTGTGAAGCGAGTCGAAACGGTCACTTCTGATGGCCGTGAAGCAAGTCGAAGTGAGCGACTCGAAGTTGGCTTCTGATGGAGGTGAAGCAGAGCGAGTCGAAGTAGTCACTTCTGATGGTTGTGAAGCTAGTCGAAATGGTCACTTCTGATGGCTGTGATGCGAGTCGAAGTGAGCGAGTCGAAGTTGGCTTCTGATAGCGGCGAAGCGGAGCGAGTCGAAGCAGTCACTACGGATGGTTGCGAAGCTAGTCGAAATGGTCACTTCTGATGGCTGTGAAGCGTGTCGAAGTGAGCGACTCGAAGTTGGCTTCTGATGGAGGCGAAGCAGAGCGAGTCGAAGCAGTCACTTCTAATGGCTGCGAAGCGAGTAGAAATGGTCACTTCTGATGGCTGTGAAGCGAGTCAAAGTGAGCGAGTCGAAGTAGGTTTTTGATGGAGGCGAAGCTGAGCGAGTCGAAGAAGTCACTTCTGATGGTTGCGAAGCGAGTCGAAATGGTCACTTCTAATGGCTGTGAAGCGAGTCGAAGTGAGCGAGTCGAAGTTGGCTTCTGATGGAGGCGAAGAGGAGCGAGTCGAAGCAGTCACTTCTGATGGCTGCGAAGCGAGTCGAAACGGTCACTACTGATGGCTGTGAAGCGAATCAAAGTGAGCGAGTCGAAGTAGGCTTCTGATGGAGGCGAAGCGGAGCGAGTCGAAGCAGTCACTTCTGATGGTTGCGAAGCGAGTCGAAATGGTCACTTCTGATGGCTGTGAAGCGAGTCGAAGTGGGCGAGTCGAAGTTTGCTTCTAATGGAGGCGAAGCGGAGCGAGTCGAAGCAGTCACTTCTGATGGTTGGGAAGAGAGTCGAAATGGTCACTTCTGATGGCTGTGAAGCGAGTCGAAGTGAGCAAGTCGAAGTTGGCTTCTAACGGAGACGAAGGGGAGTGAGTCGAAGTAGTCACTTCTGATGGTTGCGAAGCGAGTCGAAATGGTCAATTCTGATGGCTGTGAAACGAGTCGAAGTGAGCGAGTCGAAGTTGGTTTCTGATGGAGGCGAAGCGGAGCAAGTCGATGCAGTCACTTCTGATGGCTGCGAAGCGAGTCGAAATGGTCACTACTGATGGCTGTGAAGCGAGTCAAAGTGAGCGAGTCGAAGTAGGCTTCTGATGGAGGCTAAGCAGAGCGAGTCGAAGCAGTCACTTCTGATGGCTGCGAAGCGAGTCGAAATGGTCACTTCTGATAGCTGTGAAGCGAGTCGAAGTGAGCAAGTCGAAGTTGGCTTCTGATGGAGGCGAAGCGGAGCGAGTCGAAGTAGTCACTTCTGATGGTTGCGAAGCGAGTCGAAATGGTCACTTCTGATGGCTGTGAAGCGAGTCGAAGTTGGCTTCTGATGGATGCGAAGCGGAGCGAGTCGAAGCAGTCACTTCTGATGGTTGCGAAGCGGGTCGAAACGGTCACTTTTGATGGCTGTGAAGCGAGTCGAAGTGAGCGAGTCGAAGTTGGCTTCTGATGGAGGTGAAGAAGAGCGTGTCGAAGTAGTCACTTCTGATGGTTGCGAAGCGAGTCGAAATGGTCAATTCTGATGGCTGTGAAGCAAGTCGAAGTGAGCGAGTCGAAGTGAGCGAGTCGAAGTTGGCTTCTGATGGAGGCGAAGCTGAGCGAGTCGAAGCAGTCACTTCTGATGGTTGCGAAGCGAGTCGAAATGGTCACTTCTGATGGTTGCGAAGCGAGTCGAAATGGTCACTTCTGATGGCTGTGAAGCGAGTCGAAATGAGCGAGTCGAAGTTGGATTCTGATGGAAGCGAAGCGGAGCGAGTCGAAGCAGTCACTTCTGATGGCTGCGAAGCGAGTCGAAATGGTCAATTCTGATGGCTGTGAAGCGAGTCGATGTGAGCGAGTCGAAGTTGGCTTCTGATGGAGGTGAAGCGGGGCGAGTCGAAGCATTCACTTCTGATGGTTGTGAAGCGAGTCGAAATGGTCACTTCTGATGGCTGTGACGCGAGTCGAAGTTAGCGACTCGAAGTTGGCTTCTGATGGAGGCGAAGCGGAGCGAGTCAAAGCAGTCAATTCTGATGGCTGCAAAGCGAGTCGAAATGGTCACTTCTGATGGCTAAGAAGCGAGTCGAAGTTGGCTTCTGATGGAGGCTAAGCGGAGCGAATCGAAGCAGTTACCTCTAATGGTTGGGAAGCGAGTCGAAATGGTCACTTCTAATGACTGTGAAGCGAGTCGAAGTGAGCGAGTCAAAGTTGGCTTCTGATGGAGGCGAAGCGAAGTAAATCAAAACATTCACTTCTGATGATTGCGAAGCGAGTCGAAATGGTCACTTCTGATAGCTGTGAAGCGATTCGAAGTGAGCGAGTCGAAGTTGGCTTCTGATAGAGGCGAAGTGGAGCGAGTCGAAGCCGTCACTTCTGATGGTTGCGAAGTTAGTCGAAATGGTCACTTCTGATGGCTGTGAAGCGAGTCGAAGTGAGCGACTCGAAGTTGGCTTCTGATGGAGGCGAAGCGGAGCGAGTCAAAGTAGTCACTTCCGATGGTTGCGAAGCGAGTCGAAATGGTCACTTCTGATGGTTGTGAAGCGAGTCGAAGTTGGGTTCTGATGGATGCGAAGCGGAGCGAGTGGAACCAGTCACTTCTGATGGCTGCGAAGCGGGTCGAAATGGTCATTTCTGATGGCTGTGAAGCGAGTCCAAGTGAGCGAGTCGAAGTAGGCTTTTAATGGAGGCGAAGCGGAGCGAGTCGAAGTAGTCACTTCTGATGGTTGCGAAGCGAGTCGAAATGGTCAATTCTGATGGCTGTGAAGCGAGTCGAAGTGAGCGAGTCGAAGTTGGCTTCTGATGGAGGCGAAGCGGGGCGAGTCGAAGCAGTCACTTCTGATGGCTGCGAAGCGAGTCGAAATGGTCACTTCTGATGGCTATGAAGCGAGTCAAAGTGAGCAAGTCGAAGTAGGTTTCTGATGGAGGCGAAGCGGTGCAAGTCGAAGTAGTCACTTCTGATGGTTGCGAAGCGAGTCGAAATGGTCACTTCTGATGGCTGTGAAGCGAGTCGAAGTGAGCGAGTCGAAGTTGGCTTCTGATGGAGGCGAATAGGAGCGAGTCGAAGCAGTCACATCTGATGGCTGCGAAGCGAGTCGAAACGGTCACTACTGATGGCTGTGAAGCGAATCAAAGTGAGCGAGTCGAAGTAGGCTTCTGATGGAGGCAAAACGGAGCGAGTCGAAGCAGTCACTTCTGATGGTTGCGAAGCGAGTCGAAATGGTCACTTCTGATGGCTGTGAAGCGAGTCGAAGTGGGCGAGTCGAAGTTGGCTTCTGATGGAGGCGAAGAGGAGCGAGTCGAAGCAGTCACTTCTGATGGCTGTGAAGCGAGTCGAAACGGTCACTACTGATGGCTGTGAAGCGAATCAAAGTGAGCGAGTCGAAGTAGGCTTCTGATGGAGGCGAAGCGGAGCGAGTCGAAGCAGTCACTTCTGATGGTTGCGAAGCAAGTCGAAATGGTCACTTCTGATGGCTGTGAAGCGAGTCGAAGTGGGCGAGTCGAAGTTGGCTTCTGATGGAGGCGAAGCGGAGTGAGTCGAAGCAGTCACTTCTGATGGTTGGGAAGAGAGTCGAAATGGTCACTTCTGATCGCTGTGAAGCGAGTCGAAGTGAGCAAGTCGAAGTTGGCTTCTAATGGAGACGAAGGGGAGTGAGTCGAAGTAGTCACTTCTGATGGTTGCGAAGCGAGTCTAAATGGTCAATTCTGATGGCTGTGAAGCGAGTCGAAGTGAGCGAGTCGAAGTTGGTTTCTGATGGAGGCGAAGCGGAGCAAGTCGATGCAGTCACTTCTGATGGCTGCGAAGCGAGTCGAAATGGTCACTACTGATGGCTGTGAAGCGAGTCAAAGTGAGCGAGTCGAAGTAGGCTTCTGATGGAGGCTAAGCAAAGCGAGTCGAAGCAGTCACTTCTGATGGCTGCGAAGCGAGTCGAAATGGTCACTTCTGATGGCTGTGAAGCGAGTCGAAGTGAGCGAGTCGAAGTTGGCTTCTGATGGAAGCGAAGCGGAGCGAGTCGAAGTAGTCACTTCTGATGGTTGCGAAGCGAGTGGAAATGGTCACTTCTGATGGCTGTGAAGCGAGTAGAAGTTGGCTTCTGATGGATGTGAAGCGGAGCGAGTCGAAGCAGTCACTTCTGATGGCTGCGAAGCGGGTCGAAACGGTCACTTTTGATGGCTGTGAAGCGAGTCGAAGTGAGCGAGTCGAAGTTGGCTTCTGATGGAGGCGAAGAAGAGCGTGTCGAAGTAGTCACTTCTGATGGTTGCGAAGCGAGTCGAAATGGTCAATTCTGATGGCTATGAAGCGAGTCGAAGTGAGCGAGTCGAAGTTGGCTTCTGATGGAGGCGAAGCTGAGCGAGTCGAAGCAGTCACTTCTGATGGTTGCGAAGCGAGTCGAAATGGTCACTTCTGATGGCTGTGAAGCGAGTGGAAATGAGCGAGTCGAAGTTGGATTCTGATGGAGGCGAAGCGGAGCGAGTCGAAGCAGTCACTTCTGATGGCTGCGAAGCGAGTCGAAATGGTCACTTCTGATGGCTGTGAAGCGAGTCGAAGTGGGCGAGTCGAAGTTGGCTTCTGATGGAGGCGAAGCGGAGTGAGTCGAAGCAGTCACTTCTGATGGTTGGGAAGAGAGTCGAAATGGTCACTTCTGATCGCTGTGAAGCGAGTCGAAGTGAGGAAGTCGAAGTTGGCTTCTAATGGAGACGATGGGGAGTGAGTCGAAGTAGTCACTTCTGATGGTTGCGAAGCGAGTCTAAATGGTCAATTCTGATGGCTGTGAAGCGAGTCGAAGTGAGCGAGTCGAAGTTGGTTTCTGATGGAGGCGAAGCGGAGCAAGTCGATGCAGTCACTTCTGATGGCTGCGAAACGAGTAGAAATGGTCACTACTGATGGCTGTGAAGCGAGTCAAAGTGAGCGATTCGAAGTAGGCTTCTGATGGAGGCTAAGCAAAGCGAGTCGAAGCAGTCAATTCTGATGGCTGCGAAGCGAGTCGAAATGGTCACTTCTGATGGCTGTGAAGCGAGTCGAAGTGAGCGAGTCGAAGTTGGCTTCTGATGGAGGCGAAGCGGAGCGAGTCGAAGTAGTCACTTCTGATGGTTGCGAAGCGAGTGGAAATGGTCACTTCTGATGGCTGTGAAGCGAGTCGAAGTTGGCTTCTGATGGATGCGAAGCGGAGAGAGTCGAAGCAGTCACTTCTGATGGCTGCGAAGCGGGTCGAAACAGTCACTTTTGATGGCTGTGAAGCGAGTCGAAGTGAGCGAGTCGAAGTTGGCTTCTAATGGAGGTGAAGAAGAGCGTGTCGAAGTAGTCACTTCTGATGGTTGCGAAGCGAGTCGAAATGGTCAATTTTGATGGCTGTGAAGCGAGTCGAAGTGAGCGAGTCGAAGTGATCGAGTCGAAGTTGGCTTCTGATGGAGGCGAAGCTGAGCGAGTCGAAGCAGTCACTTCTGATGGTTGCGAAGCGAGTCGAAATGGTCACTTCTGATGGCTGTGAAGCGAGTGGAAATGAGCGAGTCGAAGTTGGCTTCTGATGGAGGCGAAGCGAAGCGAGTCGAAGTAGTCACTTCTGATGGTTGCGAGGCGAGTCGAAATGGTCACTTCTGATGGTTGTGAAGCGAGTCGAAGTGAGCGAGTCGAAGTAGGCTTCTGATCGAGGCGAAGTGGAGCGAGTCGAAGCAGTCACTTCTGATGGTTTTGAAGCGAGTCGAAATGGTCACTTCTGATGGCTGTGAAGCGAGTCGAAGTGCGCGAGTCGAAGTTGGCTTCTGATGGAGGCGAAGCGGAGCGAGTCGAAGCAGCACTACAACAAAAAGGACTTTTTATAGCATGTAAAAACCGCTATAAAAACTTTCTATAGCGATTCTATAATCGCCATAGATCAACATGTTGTAAAAAGTCTGGTAGATACTATAGCGTGTCATACTTGCAATGGAAAATGTATTTTTCTTGCCATCTAAAATAGGCCATATTGGTGCAACTGCTTTTCTATAGCATTATGAAACGTGCTATAGAACTTTTTACGATGCATTTTAGTTGCTATAAATATGTCGACATGCTATATTATTATAGCATTTGAACGCGCTATGGAATCATCGTGTCAACCTTTTATGACACATTGAAATGCTATAGAAAATTCATTACTATCTATTATAGCACCGTCTTATTGCTATGAAAACTATTTACTCTTTGCAAAATATTTTGTATAGCACTAACATGATGCTATAGTATAACAAAGCTGAACAATTTTTCTTTTTATTGCATAGTTAGAACGCTATAAAAAAATTCAATTGCACATTTTTTGCTGCCATAACATTCAAAGCTTACAATTTTCAATTCTACTTATATATTATAACTCAAAAAACCACATTCATAACATTAACATAAGTACACAAATTGAGTCATAAGCCAAATCACAAAATATATATATATATATATCCATAATATTTCATACATGAAGAATTAAACATAAATATTTGTGATAAAAATTAAACATAAGTGCACAAATTGAGTGTAGCATACCAAAACGATACGTACTAAAAATATTTTAATTACCATCGATAAGCATGACCGATTTAAAGGAGAAAGAATGTGACATCATGTATCAACCTCAAAACCATCATACAACACCTGTGAAGAAGAAACACAAAATACATATGTTAGTCAATATATACAAGTATGTATAAGTACAAAAGATGCATCGCCAAAGACTAAGTTACTGAAACTAGCATAACCTCTAATGAACCTGTTATTGTGATCAATCATGCTTTAAAGAAGCACACTAAGGACAGTGGCACTGGCTTGCTAGGATTCTGGGTAAAGTTGTAATCAATACAATCTGAAATCTAAGTTTTACCCACTACTTTAGAACACAACAAGAACCAAATAATGTTTATATATATATATACATCTACATCTATACCCTAATATGGTACATAAAAATGAACTAAATCAGTCAATCATTTACACGACACCTGTCAATGTCTTGCACTATCTATATATTGTATTGGCGATCAGAATATTTTATAGCCCTACCATGATAGAAACAAAAGAAGTTGTGTCATCTAAATCAAATTCTACTAACGATTTCTTCAAAGATATGCATTATTATTTATGTACGTGTCAGTGAATTCTCAAGTTTATGCTCAACATATTGATTATCAGTTTATGTCGACAGCTTATGAACAAAATAGTTTCTATTATCATGTGGGATACGCACTGCATTTAACATTAGTAAATCACGCTAACATTATACATCACTTTACAGGCCAATTTGATATAAGTATCGTATGACTGTACCAAGGGTCCATTTAATTTGTTTACAGTCAATCATTGTACAGAGTTGTTTAAACAAAGTCATCCATTATTTTTTATTTCACACTTAAAAACATGAGCTACCTATTCCATTTAGTCTTTAACTGATTGTTTTTTTTATTCAATTTGTATTTAAAGTATTAATGTACTAACTTCATGCATTAGTTATTACTTACTTTCTGCTACTTCCATCCTGTTCACATTTGTATCTTACTAAAGCTATACTATATATATTGCTTACTGTAGATAAAGGTTGGTAACGAATCATTGTATACAGTGGCAAACTTATTCTACTTCAAACTCATGGACACAAAATATTTCAATTCATATGCTTAATTTGACTACACACTATATCTATACGCATATTTATTAGCCAAACAATATGTTATTTTTATTTTTGAAATGAGAATTGAGAACTGAGTATCATGGATGAAGTTAACATCGTTCTTTTAACATTACTTATGTGTAAGACCGTATGTCTTGCCATTATCACATGGTTGATTAGTACCTTGAACCATTCCTTTAATAGGTTAAAATTTTATAGTACAAACATTGCCATGGCATGCTTTCATAACCATTAGGCACTGTAATATAACACAACAAACTACTGAATACTCACATCACCACCATCCATCCCAATCTTTATTCAAAGCTCCAGTTTTAAAAAATTAATACATGAAAACAAACCACAATCCGATTTAGAACTTAGACCCAACAATTGATAACAAGGGTTCCAACCTAGTTATGTATTTAATATTTAAGATAGAAAAGGTATAATAATATGAAGTACAAATTATTTATTTATTTATGGTAAAAAAATTCTTTAACAAATTCAAATTCTTTAAGCTAGTGAAATGTAGCTAGTCCATTGTTGCTCTAAATAAAGGTGAAAAAAACTCACTTGAAGAGTTGGTTCTTTTGAAAGGATAGCAGTTCCAGACGATTTTGATTGACCTTGATGTTGCCTTTTAACAGGATGATTCTTCACCTACATTGCCCAATGAAATCACTTGTCACAAACTCTGTTTAGACATTTCTTTCTGTGTGTGTAAGAGCAACTTATATTTTTCACCTACATTGTCACAAACTCTGTTTCTAGGCATATTCTTTGTCTTACCCAGATAACAGAATTGAACCGCATGTTTTAAGTGAATGAGATCCGCTCTCTACAGTAGAATGAAGTGGAGTTGCTCATCTACAAACATTCCAAGCATTCTTTTATTTGGAGACCCTGGCTCTCTAATTGAACTACGAGCAGTACCTGCTATTAAGAAAACACCGAAAAGATCCAAAACTGCATGTAGTAGGGCTGAGTTTGCTAACCGTGAACACGTAATTGCTGAAAGGAAAAGGAGGGAGAGAGTCAGTGAAAATTTGTTTACATTGTCTGGTCTTGTCCCTAGTTTGAAGAAGATACCTTTTTTCTTTTCTTTCAATAGTGAAATTTTAGCATCTTTTTTACTCTATAGTTTCAATTTGTTGTCTACAACCTCTCTTTTACCTGAAGCCTATTTGGGAACAACCTTTAAGTGGGAAATTTAAAAAAGTATTTGTGTAAAAAAAAGGAAAAAATTGAACAATAGTAAAATTTAGTATGAAGAATTGAAATAGGTGATAAGCAAGTAATTGTTTCTTATGGGTTAACAGTTTATTAGCAATTTATTTCACATCTTTATGAATTATTGTAAAATACACAAACAGTAATAAGTAATTGATAAGCTTTGGATATTTGCTGCACATGGTTTTAATGAAAAAAGTTCGCATTTTACATTTGGAAAGTGATCTACTGTGAAACATTTTTGTATATGGCAGCTTAAAGAAAGATATCTTATGTTGTAGTGCAGCGCAAAAAAGCCAGTAATTAATTTTCCCAACCATAAATATATAACTAGCTTTAAAAGGTTACTTGGTTTTGATGCTTTGTCTAAACTTTTCAAGGATTCCTTCGCTTTCTGAAGGTTGGCTGGATTCAAATCTTTTACACCCTCAATTATTCTAACATCTTCATTCTTTGCAGCATATCTGGTCAGCAATTTTATTCTTCAACATGGCATAGACTTGACATAAGACATCGCTAGCCAAAACAGCATACACCTTAGAACGTGATACTGGATCAGGAAAAAAGCAGTAGTCAACTACCACAAAAGTAAAAATATATTGAACTTGTTATTGAAATACATTGACCTAGCCAAAATATACTGCTCTGCCTTCAATTTTATGCCACAACACTGTCTCTGCCATTTTCATGTGCCAGAATTAACAGTAATACATTTTAAATATTTACAGTTTTTAAACTAAAGAATCAGACTACTGACCAAGTACCATAGCAAAGTTTTTTTTAACTGCTGTAATATTTATAATCACTAATATTTCAATTTCAAAGTACTTCTATTGTCTTCCCAATATTTCCATTTAATGCTCATAATTTCCCAAAAAATAAAACTGAAGAGGAATTATTCTTTTATTTTTTTAAGCATCAATTCCATTCATCTTTTAGAGGAAAACGGTCTAGCATTAGTCGTTAGGAAGCAATGCAAAACTGTGTAAATTTGGAACTAGATATGAGGAAACAAAATTATGTAAATTATTTGGTAATTTTTTCTTACTAAAAATCCATGTAGAAACAGTGAAATACCAAACCCAATTTTTAGAGCATAGCTTTGATAAAGCCGAGACTTATGTTGGGATGCATTTAGACATGTGTACATACTTTATAAAAAAGAACATTGGAATTCATAAAAGGGCCAAGCATTCTAAGCTTTGAATAGGCAAGCAATCTCATTTTTTTGATATGTGCTAGAAAATTAAATTTATAGAAGCGCCAAGAATTCTAAGTTTAAGACTAAATAAATGGAGTGTTTTGCACTATACGATATAAAGAGACTTTTCAATTTTGGGGAAGAAAAAATATTGTGCCAATTATATGATCATCCATAATTATCGATGTGTTAAGCTACAATCATGTAACAATTCGAATCACCTTATCAATTAAGGGACTTGAATTAGTAATGGAAATAATACTAAACATGGATTGAAATCAATAATGCAACTTAATACAAGGAAACCAACAATATTGAAACTAGAAATAACATAAAGGTGAACTCTCTGAGCTCAGAAAAATATTTTCACAAACAATTTTTTGCTAGTGATAAGAACAACTTTTAAGTTGGCCTATACATTGCAAAACATTGTACAGTACTTCACGTTTTTAATTTTTCGCATAAATTTCTTCAAAGAATATAATACAAATTAACCTCATCGAATTTTTACTTTATTTTAAGAATAAACAAATGATGCAAAATCCTTACTGAACTTGGACACATCAAGCTAGTTAGGGACAGTATATACGATACCAAAAGAAGAGAGGTAACAAATAATAATCAAGTGAAATAATATAAGCGGATGCATTTACATATTTGGTCATGCAGGATACCATGGAATTATATTACCAAGCAAAGTTACTAAACACATGGTCATACATGATACAATTAAATATTGAATTACACAGAGCTTATTAAACATTATTACACTTTATAAAGTAACTAAGTTCATAAACTAGGGCACTGCCAAAAGTTTACTTAGTTAACTTGGTAATGTATGTTTTAAGTGTCACCCTTCACAACTATTATTTAAAAAACAAATAGCCTGAAATATAAAAACCTTGCATATTATCATTGACAAAAATGTTGAAGAGAAAGCAAGAGAGATTAATGCTATGCTAATTTATTGGAGTATAACCGTCGGGCGTTTGCATATATAAGAAAGAGGTTACTGCAATATTGTCTGAAATTATCGATGAAGAGGAAAACAAAAACTTTAATGTAGGAAGTTAACTAGTTTTCACTATGTGAACGTATTATTCACTTTTATCTTTCTCATGCCAAATCAAGTTAAACATATTGCCTAACCCTTCTAAGGATGTGATTCAATATAAAAAGGGCTTTATGCTTAAATGATAGTTTGAACTCTACCGGCTTCTTGTAAAATTATTAAATTCAAAACAAGAACTCTGTAAAATATAAGATTTATAAAATAAAATTAACAGTAGCTCACACAACAAACTTTATATAGAAAAGTCCCTTTGTAAACCTATGTAAATAATACTACCTTACACAATATAAACCTAAACACGCTTGATCCATTTACTATCTTTTAATGGTACTATTACCTGAGAGTAGAACACCAACAAGAGGCCCACTACCATCGTTTAACAATGTCCATGCAAAACATAAGTAATCCTTTTAAACATGACTATAAAATCCCAAGTAGTCAAAAAGGAACCTCTCACTTCCAATCCCACTTCATTTTGACCAACTTTTTTTGTCCATTCTTTAACTCTATCCATAGACAATTAAACTTGACTAATGACCATATGTATACTCCTCAATGTGGCCTCCCCTGCCTCTTTAGAAAATCAACATCCCTTTTCTTAATAGTTTTATTAGTGTTACTCTTATGTCATGCCTACCATGCTTAATAAAATGTTATATTGATTAGATTACTACTACAATGATAATTACAAAGAAATAAATTTAGCACGTGTGTTATATAATCTAGCAAACAATGAAACTACAAGTTCAACAACTTCCCAATATGTTATAACATACTAAAAAAAGGTGTAAACAATAGCAAGAACCACACTTGCAAGTCCATGGCCGATATTTGGATAGCTGCCAGTATATTCCTACTTATTGCACATCATGGTATTATATGTATTTCCAAGAGTGTTCCTTTTGTAATTATATTACTATTTCCACTATCATTAACATTGTGTGAAGCTGACCTGTAAGATTTATAACAACGACAAAAGTGAAACAAGAAGTTAAAGCTAAAAGATATCAAATTTCTTAACCACTAACAACATAAACCATTTTCATAGTTTACCAGCAATACTTAAATAAACAGTATTCAACACACGAAATTTGTTAGACCAAATCAACACATCTTTTTCTCTGCTCAAACTTTGGCAATTTGGCTACTACATACTAAACACTAAACAGATAACGGCGTAAACAAAAATTAACAGCAGCTCATACAACAAACAAGAACTCTACTATTTATCTCCTATTATGCACATAGATCACAAAGCCATTAAGGACTGTTTTGCATATTGCTCCACTTTACTGACTATTGACATTGAAACAACAAAATTCAACACTCCTCGCCTGTGCACTTCTTACTGACTGTTGACACTGGAAGACCTAAATTCAACACTTACTATAAAATCACCACTGCTATTTTGAGTTCCCGTCTTAACAAATCAAGCCAATTAAATAGCACATAATATATTTTGATCATACATTTCTTTTGCTTCTACACCAGTACCTAAGTAGACTAAATTGTTATCCACCACACAGCCACCGCTTACATGACTGAGGCTATATATTGAGCTAGTTGAATTTAATGCTCAAGATAACAACACTTGCAAAAATGTGGTAAGAAAAAAAAATAACAATCGGCTATATCTAGATATTATTGAGATTCGACGAGAACAACATTTGAAAAAAAATCGAAACCCAACCTTATCAAGTTCCGGTTTCCTCCAGGACATGCAATCTGGCTGTGAAAAGAAAACTACCATACAATTGACTGAAGTGTAACATACCATTCAACTCGCAAAAATTAGGGATTTAGTTGATTGCTAGCTACCTATAACTAGGGAATAACGACGGTCTACTTCTGCCTCCTCTCTCTTACGTGATAGCTAAACCTTAATTAAGGTAGTTGAGTTCTGGAGGCGAAGATTGTCGAAGGAAATAAGAGGACCAATTTTTACGATCTTGTAATTTGAGAGGATTATTGAAAGGGAATAAAAGTGGAATCGATGAAAAGATTGTGAGAATATTAAGAAGCAAAACGAAATGAAGTGAAATACAAGGCGGTCAATGTAAAAGCAAAATCCCGCCTAATATTTCGTTCGATAGACAGCGTTTCAATTCTCATTTTTATGTTTAATACAATGAATAACAGCAAGTTGGCTTGCATGCAGTTATCCTTTGCTGTAGAAATCGCTTTTTGTTGTAGTGCAGTCACTTTTGATGGCTGCGAAGCGAGTCGAAATAGTCACTTCTGATGGCTGTGAAGAGAGTCGAAGTGAGCGAGTCAAAGTTGGCTTCTGATGGAGGCAAAGCGGAGCAAGTCGAAGCAGTCACTTTTGATGGCTGCGAACCAAGTCGAAATGGTCACTTCTGATGGCTGTGAAGCGAGTCGAAGTGAGCGAGTCGAAGTTGGCTTCTGATGGATGCGAAGCGGAGCGAGTTGAAGCAGTCACTTCTGATGGCTGCGAAGCGGGTCGAAATGGTCACTTCTGATGGATGTGAAGCGAGTCGAAGTGAGCGAGTCGAAGTTGGCTTCTGATGGAGGTGAAGCGGAGCGAGTCGAAGTAGACACTTCTGATGGTTGCGAAGCGAGTCGAAATGGTCAATTCTGATGGCTGTGAAGCGAGTCGAAGTTGTCTTCTGATGGAGGCGAAGCAGAGCGAGTCGAAGCAATCACTTCTGATGGTTGCGAAGCGAGTCGAAATGGCCACTTCTGATGGCTGTGAAGCGAGTCGAAGTGAGCGAGTCGAAGTTGGCTTCTAATGGAGGCAAAGCGGAGCGAGTCGAAGCAATCACTTCTGATGGCTGCGAAGCGAGTCGAAATGGTCAATTCTAATGGCTGTGAAGCGAGTCGAAGTGAGCGAGTCGAAGTTGGCTTCTGATGGAGGCGAAGCGGAGCGAGTCGAAGCAATCACTTCTAATGGTTGTGAAGCGAGTCGAAATGGTCACTACTGATGGCTGTGAAGCGAGTCGAAGTTTGCTTCTGATGGAGGCGAAGTGGAGCGAGTCGAAGCAGTCACTTCTGATGGCTGCGAAGCGAGTCGAAATGGTCACTTCTGATGGCTGTGAAGCGAGCCGAAGTGAGTGAATCGAAGTAGGCTTCTAATGGAGGCGAAGCGGAGCGAGTCAAAGCAGTCACTTCTGATGGTTGCGAAGCTAGTCGAAATGGTCACTTCTGATGGCTGTGAAGCGAGTCGAAGTGAGCGAGTCGAAGTTGGCTTCTGATGGAGGCGAAGTGGAGTGAGTCGAAGCAGTCACTTCTGATGGCTGCGAAGCGAGTCGAAATAGTCACTTCTGATGGCTGTGAAGCGAGTCGAAGTGAGCGAGTCGAAGTTGGCTTCTGATGGAGGCAAAGCGGAGCGAGTCGAAGCAGTCACTTCTGATGGCTGCGAAGCAAGTCGAAATGGTCACTTCTGATGGCTGTGAAGCGAGTCGAAGTGAGCGAGTCGAAGTTGGCTTCTGATGGAGGCAAAGCGGAGCGAGTCGAAGTAGTCACTTCTGATGGCTGCGAAGCGAGTCGAAATAGTCACTTCTGATGGCTGTGAAGTGAGTCGAAGTGAGCGAGTCGAAGTTGGCTTCTGATGGAGGCGAAGCGGAGCGAGTCGAAGCAGTCACTTCTGATGGCTGCGAAGCAAGTCGAAATGGTCACTTCTGATGGCTGTGAAGCGAGTCGAAGTGAGCGAGTCGAAGTTGGCTTCTGATGGATGCGAAGCGGAGCGAGTCGAAGCAGTCACTTCTGATGGCTGCGAAGCGGGTCGAAATGGTCACTTTTGATGGCTGTGAAGCGAGTCGAAGTTGGCTTCTGATGGAGGTGAAGCGGAGTGAGTCGAAGTAGACACTTCTGATGGTTGCGAAGCGAGTCGAAATGGTCAATTCTGATGGCTGTGAAGCGAGTCGAAGTGAGCGAGTCGAAGTTGGCTTCTGATGGAGGCGAAGCGGAGCGAGTCGAAGAAATCACTTCTGCTGTTTGCAAAGCGAGTCGAAATGGTCACTTCAGATGGCTGTGATGCGAGTCGAAGTTGGCTTTTGATGGAGGCGAAGCAGAGCGAGTCGAAGCAGTCACTTCTGACGGCTGCGAAGCGAGTCGAAATGGTGAATTCTGATGGCTGTGAAATGAGTCGAAGTGAGCGAGTCGAAGTTGGCTTCTGATGGAGGCGAAGCGGAGCGAGTCGAAGCAGTCACTTCTGATGGCTGCGAAGCGAGTCGAAATGGTCACTTCTGATGGCTGTGAAGCGAGCCGAAGTGAGCGAATCGAAGTTGGCTTCTGATGGAGGCGAAGCAGAGCGAGTCGAAGCAGTCACTTCTGATGGTTGCGAAGCGAGTCGAAATGGTCAATTCTGATGGCTGTAAAGCGAGTCGAAGTGAGCGAGTCGAAGTAGGCTTCTGATGAAGGTGAAGCGGAGCGAGTCGAAGCAGTCACTTCTGATGGCTGCGAAGCGAGTCGAAATGGTCAATTCTGATGGCTGTGAAGCGAGTCGAAGTGAGCGAGTCGAAGTTGGCTTCCGATGGCGGCGAAGCGGAGCGAGTCGAAGAAGTCACTTCTGATGGTTGCGAAGCGAGTCGAAATGGTCACTTCTGATGGCTGTGAAGCGAGTCGAAGTGAGCGAGTCGAAGTAGGCTTCTGATGGAGGCGAAGCGGAGCGAGTCAAAGCAGTCACTTTTGATGACTGCGAAGCAAGTCGAAATGGTCACTTCTGATGGCTGTGAAGCGAGTCGAAGTGAGCGAGTCGAAGTTGGCTTCTAATGGAGGCGAAGCGGAGCAAGTGAAGTAGTCACTTCTGATGGTTGCGAAGGGAGTCGAAATGGTCACTTCTGATGGCTGTGAAGCGAGTCGAAGTGAGCGAGTCGAAGTTGGCTTCTGATGGAGGCGAAGCGGAGCGAGTCGAAGCAGTCACTTTTGATGGCTGTGAAGCGAGTCGAAATGGTCAATTCTGATCGCTGTGAAGCAAGTCGAAGTGAGCGAGTCGAAGTTGGCTTCTGGTGGCGGCGAAGCGGAGCAAGTCGAAGCAGTCACTTCTGATGGTTGCGAAGCGAGTCGAAATGGTCACTTCTGATGGTTGTGAAGCGAGTCGAAGTGAGCGAGACGAAGTTGGCTTCTGATGGTGGCAATGCGGAGCGAGTCGAAGCAGTCACTTCTGATGCCTACGAAGCGAGTCGAAATGGTCACTTCTGATGGCTGTGAAGCGAGTCGAAGTGAGCGAGTCGAAGTTGGCTTCTGATGGAGGCGAAGCGGAGCAAGTCGAAGTAGTCACTTCTGATGGTTGCGAGGTGAGTCGAAATGGTCACTTCTGATGGATGTGAAGCGAGTCGAAGTGAGTGAGTCGAAGTAGGCTTCTGATGGAGGCGAAGCGGAGCGAGTCGAAGCAGTCACTTCTGATGGCTGCGAAGCGGGTCGAAATGGTCACTTCTGATGGCTATGAAGCGAGTCGAAGTGAGCGAGTCGAAGTTGGCTTCTGATGGAGGTGAAGCAGAGCGAGACGAAGTAGTCACTTCTGATGGTTGTGAAGCGAGTCGAAATGGTCAATTCTGATGGCTGTGAAGCGTGTCGAAGTGAGCGAGTCGAAGTTGGCTTCTGATGGAGGTGAAGCGGAGCGAGTCGAAGCAGTCACTTTTGATGGCTGCGAAGCGAGTTGAAATGGTCAATTCTGATGGCTGTGAAGCGAGTCGAAGTGAGCGAGTCGAAGTTGGCTTCTGATGGAGGCGAAGCAGAGCGAGTCGAAGCAGTCATGTCTGATGGTTGTGAAGCGAGTCGAAATGGTCACTTCTGATGGCTGTTAAGCGAGTCGAAGTGAGCGAGTCGAAGTTGGCTTCTGATGGAGGCGAAGCGGAGCGAGTCGAAGTAGTAACTTCTAATGGTTGCGAAGCGAGTCGAAATGGTCACTTTTGATGGCTGTGAAGCGAGTCGAAGTAGGCTTCTAATGGAGGCGAAGCGGAGCGAGTCGAAGCAGTCACTTCTGATGGCTGCGAAGCGAGTCGAAATGGTCACTTATGATGGCTGTGAAGCGAGTCGAAGTGAGCGAGTCAAATTTGGCTTCTGATGGAGGTGAGGCAGAGCGAGTCGAAGCAGTCACTTCTGATGGTTGCTAAGCGAGTCGAAATGGTCACTTCTGATGGCTGTGAAGCGAGTCGAAGTGAGCGAGTCGAAGTTGGCTTCTGGTGGCGGCGAAGTGGAGCGAGTCAAAGCAGTCACTTCTGATGGTTGCGAAGCGAGTCGAAATGGTCATTTCTTATGGCTGTGAAGCGAGTCGAAGTGAGCGAGTCGAAGTTGGCTTCTGATGGAGGCGAAGCGGAGAGAGTCGAAGCAGTCACTTCTGATGGTTGCGAAGTGAGTCGAAATGGTCACTTCTGATGGCTGTGAAGCAAGTCAAAGTGAGCGAGTCGAAGTTGGCTTGTGATAGAGGCGAAGCGGAGCGAGTCGAAGTAGTCACTTCTGATGGTTGCGAAGCTAGTCGAAATGGTCACTTCTGATGGCTGTGAAGCGAGTCGAAGTGAGCGAGTCGAAGCAGTAACTTCTGATGGTTGCGAAGCGAGTCGAAATGGTCACTTCTTATGGCTGTGAAGCGAGTCGAAGTGAGTGAGTCGAAGTTGGCTTCTGATGGAGGCGAAGCGGATCTAGTCGAAGCAGTCACTTCTGATGGCTGCGAAGCGAGTTGAAATGGTCATTTCTGATGGCTGTGAAGCGAGTCAAAGTGAGCGAGTCAAAGTAGGCTTCTGATGGAGGCGAAGCGGAGCGAGTCAAAGCAGTCACTTCTGATGGTTGCGAAGCGAGTCGAAATGGTCACTTCTGATGGCTATGAAGCGAGTCTAAGTGAGCGAGTCGAAGTTGGCTTCTGATGGAGGCGAAGTAGAGCGAGTCGAAGCAGTCACTTCTGATGGCTGCGAAGCGAGTCGAAATGGTCACTTCTAATGGCTATGAAGCGAGTCGAAGTGAGCAAGTCGAAGTTGGCTTCTGATGGAGGCGAAGCAGAGCGAGTCGAAGCAGTCACTTCTGATTGTTGCGAAGCGAGTCGAAATGGTCACTTCTGATGGCTGTGAAGCGAGTCGAAGTGAGCGAGTCGAAGTTGGCTTCTGATGGAGGTGAGGCAGAGCAAGTCGAAGCAGTCACTTCTGATGGTTGCGAAGCGAGTCGTAATGGTCAATTCTGAGGGCTGTGAAGCGAATCGAAGTGAGCGAGTTGAAGTTGGCTTCTGATAGAGGCGATGCGGAGCGAGTCGAAGCAATCACTTCTGATGGTTGTGAAGCGAGTCGAAATGGTCACTTCTGATGGCTGTGAAGCGAGTCGAAGTGAGCGAGTCGAAGTTGGCTTCTGATGGAGGCGAAGCGGAGCGAGTCGAAGCAGTCACTTCTGATGGCTGCGAAGCGAGTCGAAATATTCACTTCTGATGGCTATGAAGCGAGTCGAAGTGAGCGAGTCGAAGTTGGCTTCTGATGGAGGCAAAGCGGAGCGAGTCGAAGCAGTCACTTCTGATGGCTGCGAAGCAAGTCGAAATGGTCACTTCTGATGGCTGTGAAGCGAGTCGAAGTGAGCGAGTCGAAGTTGGCTTCTGATGGAGGCAAAGCGGAGCGAGTCGAAGCAGTCACTTCTGATGGCTGCGAAGCGAGTCGAAATAGTCACTTCTGATGGCTGTGAAGTGAGTCGAAGTGAGCGAGTCGAAGTTGGCTTCTGATGGAGGCGAAGCGGAGCGAGTCGAAGCAGTCACTTCTGATGGCTGCGAAGCAAGTCGAAATGGTCACTTCTGATGGCTGTGAAGCGAGTCGAAGTGAGCGAGTCGAAGTTGGCTTCTGATGGATGCGAAGCGGAGCGAGTCGAAGCAGTCACTTCTGATGGCTGCGAAGCGGGTCGAAATGGTCACTTCTGATGGCTGTGAAGCGAGTCGAAGTTGGCTTCTGATGGAGGTGAAGCGGAGTGAGTCGAAGTAGACACTTCTGATGGTTGCGAAGCGAGTCGAAATGGTCAATTCTGATGGCTGTGAAGCGAGTCGAAGTGAGCGAGTCGAAGTTGGCTTCTGATGGAGGCGAAGCGGAGCGAGTCGAAGCAATCACTTCTGCTGGTTGCAAAGCGAGTCGAAATGGTCACTTCAGATGGCTGTGATGCGAGTCGAAGTTGGCTTTTGATGGAGGCGAAGCAGAGCGAGTCGAAGCAGTCACTTCTGACGGCTGCGAAGCGAGTCGAAATGGTGAATTCTGATGGCTGTTAAATGAGTCGAAGTGAGCGAGTCGAAGTTGGCTTCTGATGGAGGCGAAGCGGAGCGAGTCGAAGCAGTCACTTCTGATGGCTGCGAAGTGAGTCGAAATGGTCACTTCTGATGGCTGTGAAGCGAGCCGAAGTGAGCGAATCGAAGTTGGCTTCTGATGGAGGCGAAGCGGAGCGAGTCGAAGCAGTCACTTCTGATGTTTGCGAAGCGAGTCGAAATGGTCACTTCTGATGGCTGTAAAGCGAGTCTAAGTAGGCTTCTGATGAAGGTGAAGCGGAGCGAGTCGAAGCAGTCACTTCTGATGGTTGCGAAGCGAGTCGAAATGGTCACTTCTGATGGCTGTGAAGCGAGTCGAAGTGAGCGGGTCGAAGTTGGCTTCTGATGGAGGCGAAGCGGAGCGAGTCGAAGAAGTCACTTCTGATGGCTGCAAAGCGAGTCTAAATGGTCACTTCTTATGGTTGTGAAGCGAGTCGAAGTGAGCGAGTCGAAGTAGGCTTCTGATGGAGGCGAAGCGGAGCGAGTCAAAGCAGTCACTTTTGATGACTGCGAAGCAAGTCGAAATGGTCACTTCTGATGGCTGTGAAGCGAGTCGAAGTGAGCGAGTCGAAGTTGGCTTCTGATGGAGGCAAAGCGGAGCGAGTGAAGTAGTCACTTCTGATGGTTGCGAAGGGAGTCGAAATGTTCACTTCTGATGGCTGTAAAGCGAGTCGAAGTGAGCGAGTCGAAGTTGGCTTCTGATGGAGGCGAAGCGGAGCGAGTCGAAGCAGTCACTTTTGATGGCTGTGAAGCGAGTCGAAATGGTCAATTCTGATCGCTGTGAAGCAAGTCGAAGTGAGCGAGTCGAAGTTGGCTTCTGGTGGCGGCGAAGCGGAGCAAGTCGAAGCAGTCACTTCTGATGGTTGCGAAGCGAGTCGAAATGGTCACTTCTGATGGTTGTGAAGCGAGTCGAAGTGAGCGAGACGAAGTTGGCTTCTGATGGAGGCAATGCGGAGCGAGTCGAAGCAGTCACTCATGATGCCTACGAAGCGAGTCGAAATGGTCACTTCTGATGGCTGTGAAGCGAGTCGAAGTGAGCGAGTCGAAGTTGGCTTCTGATGGAGGCGAAGTGGAGCGAGTCGAAGTAGTCACTTCTGATGGTTGCGAGGCGAGTCGAAATGGTCACTTCTGATGGATGTGAAGCGAGTCGAAGTGAGCGAGTCGAAGTAGGCTTCTGATGGAGGCGAAGCGGAGCGAGTCGAAGCAGTCACTTCTGATGGCTGCGAAGCGGGTCGAAATGGTCACTTCTGATGGCTATGAAGCGAGTCGAAGTGAGCGAGTCGAAGTTGGCTTCTGATGGAGGTGAAGCAGAGCGAGACGAAGTAGTCACTTCTGATGGTTGTGAAGCGAGTCGAAATGGTCAATTCTGATGGCTGTGAAGCATGTCGAAGTGAGCGAGTCGAAGTTGGCTTCTGATGGAGGCGAAGCGGAGCGAGTCGAAGCAGTCACTTTTGATGGCTGTGAAGCGAGTCAAAATGGTCAATTCTGATGGCTGTGAAGCAAGTCGAAGTGAGCGAGTCGAAGTTGGCTTCTGGTGGCGGCGAAGCGGAGCGAGTCGAAGCAGTCACTTCTGATGGCTGCGAAGCGAGTTGAAATGGACAATTCTAATGGCTGTGAAGCGAGTCGAAGTGAGCGAGTCGAAGTTGGCTTCTGATGGAGGCGAAGCAGAGCGAGTCGAAGCAGTCATGTCTGATGGTTGTGAAGCGAGTTGAAATGGTCACTTCTGATGGTTGTGAAGCGAGTCGAAGTGAGCGAGTCGAAGTTGGCTTCTGATGGAGGCGAAGCGGAGCGAGTCGAAGTAGTAACTTCTAATGGTTGCGAAGCGAGTCGAAATGGTCACTTTTGATGGCTGTGAAGCGAGTCGAAGTAGGCTTCTAATGGAGGCGAAGCGGAGCGAGTCGAAGCAGTCACTTCTGATGGCTGCGAAGCGAGTCGAAATGGTCACTTCTGATGGCTGTGAAGCGAGTCGAAGTGAGCGAGTCAAATTTGGCTTCTGATGGTGGTGAGGCAGAGCGAGTCGAAGCAGTCACTTCTGATGGTTGCTAAGCGAGTCGAAATGGTCACTTCTGATGGCTGTGAAGCGAGTCGAAGTGAGCGAGTCGAAGTTGGCTTCTGGTGGCGGCGAAGTGGAGCGAGTCGAAGCAGTCACTTCTGATGGTTGCGAAGCGAGTCGAAATGGTCATTTCTTATGGCTGTGAAGCGAGTCGAATTGAGCGAGTCGAAGTTGGCTTCTGATGGAGGCGAAGCGGAGTGAGTCGAAGCAGTCACTTCTGATGGTTGCGAAGTGAGTCGAAATGGTCACTTCTGATGGCTGTGAAGCAAGTCAAAGTGAGCGAGTCGAAGTTGGCTTCTGATAGAGGCGAAGCGGAGCGAGTCGAAGTAGTCACTTCTGATGGTTGCGAAGCTAGTCAAAATGGTCACTTCTGATGGCTGTGAAGCGAGTCGAAGTGAGCGAGTCGAAGCAGTCACTTCTGATGGTTGCGAAGCGAGTCGAAATGGTTACTTCTTATGGCTGTGAAGCGAGTCGAAGTGAGCGAGTCGAAGTTGGCTTCTGATGGAGGCGAAGCGGATCGAGTCGAAGCAGTCACTTCTGATGGCTGCGAAGCGAGTTGAAATGGTCATTTCTGATGGCTGTGAAGCGAGTCAAAGTGAGCGAGTCAAAGTAGGCTTCTGATGGAGGCGAAGCGGAGCGAGTCAAAGCAGTCACTTCTGATGGTTGCGAAGCGAGTCGAAATGGTAACTTCTGATGGCTATGAAGCGAGTCTAAGTGAGCGAGTCGAAGTTGGCTTCTGATGGAGGCGAAGTAGAGCGAGTCGAAGCAGTCACTTCTGATGGCTGCGAAGCGAGTCGAAATGGTCACTTCTAATGGCTATGAAGCGAGTCGAAGTGAGCAAGTCGAAGTTGGCTTCTGATGGTGGCGAAGCAGAGCGAGTCGAAGCAGTCACTTCTGATTGTTGCGAAGCGAGTCGAAATGGTCACTTCTGATGGCTGTGAAGCGAGTCGAAGTGAGCGAGTCGAAGTTGGCTTCTGATGGAGGTGAGGCAGAGCGAGTCGAAGCAGTCACTTCTGATGGTTGCGAAGCGAGTCGAAATGGTCAATTCTAAGGGCTGTGAAGCGAATCGAAGTGAGCGAGTTGAAGTTGGCTTCCGATAGAGGCGATGCGGAGCGAGTCGAAGCAAACACTTCTGATGGTTGCAAAGCGAGTCGAAATGGTCACTTCTGATGGCTGTGAAGCGAGTCGAAGTGAGCGAGTCGAAGTTGGCTTCTGATGGAGGCGAAGCGGAGCGAGTCGAAGTAGTCACTTCTGATGGCTGCGAAGCGAGTCGAAATGGTCAATTCTGATGGCTGTGAAGCGAGTCGAAGTGAGCGAGTCGAAGTTGGCTTCTGATGGAGGTGAAGCGGAGCGAGTCAAAGCAGTCAGTTCTGATGGTTGTGAAGTGAGTCGAAATGGTCACTTCTGATTGCTGTGAAGCATGTCGAAGTGAGTGAGTCGAAGTTGGCTTCTGATGGAGGCGAAGTGGAGCGAGTCGAAGTAGTAACTTCTAATGGTTGCGAAGCGAGTCGAAATGGTCACTTCTGATGGCTGTGAAGCTAGTCGAAGTGAGCGAGTCGAAGTAGGCTTCTAATGGAGGCGAAGCGGAGCGAGTCGAAGCAGTCACTTCTGATGGCTGCGAAGCAAGTCGAAATGGTCACTTCTGATGGTTGTGAAGCGAGTCGAAGTGAGCGAGTCAAAGTTGGCTTCTGATGTAGGTGAGGCAGAGCGAGTAGAAGCAGTCACTTCAGATGGTTGCTAAGCGAGTCGAAATGGTCACTTCTGATAGCTATGAAGCGAGTCGAAGTAAGCGAGTCGAAGTTGGCTTCTGGTGGCGGCGAAGTGGAGCGAATCGAAACAGTCACTTCTGATGGTTGCGAAGCGAGTCGAAATGGTCACTTCTTATGGCTGTGAAGCGAGTCGAAGTGAGCGAGTCGAAGTTGGCTTCTGATGAAGGCGAAGCGGAGTGAGTCGAAGCAGTCACTTCAGATGGTTGCGAAGTGAGTCGAAATGCTCACTTCTGATGGCTGTGAAGCAAGTCGAAGTGAGCGAGTCGAAGTTGGCTTCTGATAGAGGCGAAGCGGAACGAGTCGATGTAGTCACTTCTGATGGTTGCGATGCTAGTCGAAATGGTCACTTCTGATGGCAGTGAAGTGAGTCGAAGTGAGCGAGTCGAAGCAGTCACTTCTGATGGTTGCGAAGCGAGTCGAAATGGTCACTTCTTATGACTGTGAAGCGAGTCGAAGTGAGCGAGTCGAAGTTGGCTTCTGATGGAGGCGAAGCGGAGCGAGTCAAAGCAGTCACTTCTTATGGCTGCGAAGCGAGTCGAAATGGTCATTTCTGATGGCTGTGAAGCGAGTCAAAGTGAGCGAGTCGAAGTAGGCTTCTGATGGAGGCGAAGCGGAGCGAGTCGAAGCTGTCACTTCTGATGGTTGCGAAGCGAGTCGAAATGGTCACTTCTGATGGCTGTGAAGCGAGTCGAAGTGAGCGAGTCGAAGTTGGCTTCTGATGGAGGCGAAGCGGAGCGAGTCGAAGCAGTCACTTTTGATGGCTGTGAAGCGAGTCAAAATGGTCAATTCTGATGGCTGTGAAGCAAGTCGAAGTGAGCGAGTCGAAGTTGGCTTCTGGTGGCGGCGAAGCGGAGCGAGTCGAAGCAGTCACTTCTGATGGCTGCGAAGCGAGTTGAAATGGACAATTCTAATGGCTGTGAAGCGAGTCGAAGTGAGCGAGTCGAAGTTGGCTTCTGATGGAGGCGAAGCAGAGCGAGTCGAAGCAGTCATGTCTGATGGTTGTGAAGCGAGTTGAAATGGTCACTTCTGATGGTTGTGAAGCGAGTCGAAGTGAGCGAGTCGAAGTTGGCTTCTGATGGAGGCGAAGCGGAGCGAGTCGAAGTAGTAACTTCTAATGGTTGCGAAGCGAGTCGAAATGGTCACTTTTGATGGCTGTGAAGCGAGTCGAAGTAGGCTTCTAATGGAGGCGAAGCGGAGCGAGTCGAAGCAGTCACTTCTGATGGCTGCGAAGCGAGTCGAAATGGTCACTTCTGATGGCTGTGAAGCGAGTCGAAGTGAGCGAGTCAAATTTGGCTTCTGATGGTGGTGAGGCAGAGCGAGTCGAAGCAGTCACTTCTGATGGTTGCTAAGCGAGTCGAAATGGTCACTTCTGATGGCTGTGAAGCGAGTCGAAGTGAGCGAGTCGAAGTTGGCTTCTGGTGGCGGCGAAGTGGAGCGAGTCGAAGCAGTCACTTCTGATGGTTGCGAAGCGAGTCGAAATGGTCATTTCTTATGGCTGTGAAGCGAGTCGAATTGAGCGAGTCGAAGTTGGCTTCTGATGGAGGCGAAGCGGAGTGAGTCGAAGCAGTCACTTCTGATGGTTGCGAAGTGAGTCGAAATGGTCACTTCTGATGGCTGTGAAGCAAGTCAAAGTGAGCGAGTCGAAGTTGGCTTCTGATAGAGGCGAAGCGGAGCGAGTCGAAGTAGTCACTTCTGATGGTTGCGAAGCTAGTCAAAATGGTCACTTCTGATGGCTGTGAAGCGAGTCGAAGTGAGCGAGTCGAAGCAGTCACTTCTGATGGTTGCGAAGCGAGTCGAAATGGTTACTTCTTATGGCTGTGAAGCGAGTCGAAGTGAGCGAGTCGAAGTTGGCTTCTGATGGAGGCGAAGCGGATCGAGTCGAAGCAGTCACTTCTGATGGCTGCGAAGCGAGTTGAAATGGTCATTTCTGATGGCTGTGAAGCGAGTCAAAGTGAGCGAGTCAAAGTAGGCTTCTGATGGAGGCGAAGCGGAGCGAGTCAAAGCAGTCACTTCTGATGGTTGCGAAGCGAGTCGAAATGGTAACTTCTGATGGCTATGAAGCGAGTCTAAGTGAGCGAGTCGAAGTTGGCTTCTGATGGAGGCGAAGTAGAGCGAGTCGAAGCAGTCACTTCTGATGGCTGCGAAGCGAGTCGAAATGGTCACTTCTAATGGCTATGAAGCGAGTCGAAGTGAGCAAGTCGAAGTTGGCTTCTGATGGTGGCGAAGCAGAGCGAGTCGAAGCAGTCACTTCTGATTGTTGCGAAGCGAGTCGAAATGGTCACTTCTGATGGCTGTGAAGCGAGTCGAAGTGAGCGAGTCGAAGTTGGCTTCTGATGGAGGTGAGGCAGAGCGAGTCGAAGCAGTCACTTCTGATGGTTGCGAAGCGAGTCGAAATGGTCAATTCTAAGGGCTGTGAAGCGAATCGAAGTGAGCGAGTTGAAGTTGGCTTCCGATAGAGGCGATGCGGAGCGAGTCGAAGCAAACACTTCTGATGGTTGCAAAGCGAGTCGAAATGGTCACTTCTGATGGCTGTGAAGCGAGTCGAAGTGAGCGAGTCGAAGTTGGCTTCTGATGGAGGCGAAGCGGAGCGAGTCGAAGTAGTCACTTCTGATGGCTGCGAAGCGAGTCGAAATGGTCAATTCTGATGGCTGTGAAGCGAGTCGAAGTGAGCGAGTCGAAGTTGGCTTCTGATGGAGGTGAAGCGGAGCGAGTCAAAGCAGTCAGTTCTGATGGTTGTGAAGTGAGTCGAAATGGTCACTTCTGATTGCTGTGAAGCATGTCGAAGTGAGTGAGTCGAAGTTGGCTTCTGATGGAGGCGAAGTGGAGCGAGTCGAAGTAGTAACTTCTAATGGTTGCGAAGCGAGTCGAAATGGTCACTTCTGATGGCTGTGAAGCTAGTCGAAGTGAGCGAGTCGAAGTAGGCTTCTAATGGAGGCGAAGCGGAGCGAGTCGAAGCAGTCACTTCTGATGGCTGCGAAGCAAGTCGAAATGGTCACTTCTGATGGTTGTGAAGCGAGTCGAAGTGAGCGAGTCAAAGTTGGCTTCTGATGTAGGTGAGGCAGAGCGAGTAGAAGCAGTCACTTCAGATGGTTGCTAAGCGAGTCGAAATGGTCACTTCTGATAGCTATGAAGCGAGTCGAAGTAAGCGAGTCGAAGTTGGCTTCTGGTGGCGGCGAAGTGGAGCGAATCGAAACAGTCACTTCTGATGGTTGCGAAGCGAGTCGAAATGGTCACTTCTTATGGCTGTGAAGCGAGTCGAAGTGAGCGAGTCGAAGTTGGCTTCTGATGAAGGCGAAGCGGAGTGAGTCGAAGCAGTCACTTCAGATGGTTGCGAAGTGAGTCGAAATGCTCACTTCTGATGGCTGTGAAGCAAGTCGAAGTGAGCGAGTCGAAGTTGGCTTCTGATAGAGGCGAAGCGGAACGAGTCGATGTAGTCACTTCTGATGGTTGCGATGCTAGTCGAAATGGTCACTTCTGATGGCAGTGAAGTGAGTCGAAGTGAGCGAGTCGAAGCAGTCACTTCTGATGGTTGCGAAGCGAGTCGAAATGGTCACTTCTTATGACTGTGAAGCGAGTCGAAGTGAGCGAGTCGAAGTTGGCTTCTGATGGAGGCGAAGCGGAGCGAGTCAAAGCAGTCACTTCTTATGGCTGCGAAGCGAGTCGAAATGGTCATTTCTGATGGCTGTGAAGCGAGTCAAAGTGAGCGAGTCGAAGTAGGCTTCTGATGGAGGCGAAGCGGAGCGAGTCGAAGCTGTCACTTCTGATGGTTGCGAAGCGAGTCGAAATGGTCACTTCTGATGGCTGTGAAGCGAGTCGAAGTGAGCGAGTCGAAGTTGGCTTCTGATGGAGGCGAAGCGGAGCAAGTCGAAGTATTCACTTCTGATGGCTGCGAAGCGAGTCGAAATGGTCACTTCTGATGGCTATGAAGCGAGTCGAAGTGAGCGAGTCGAAGTTGACTTCTGATGGAGGCGAAGCGGAGCGAGTCGAAGCAGTCACTTCTGATTGTTGCGAAGCGAGTCGAAATGGTCACTTCTGATGGCTGTGAAGCGAGTCGAAGTGAGCGAGTCAAAGTTGGCTTCTGATGGAGGTGAGGCAGAGCGAGTCGAAGCAGTCACTTTTGATGGTTGCGAAGCGAGTCGAAATGGTCAATTCTGATGGTTGTGAAGCAAATCGAAGTGAGCGAGTTGAAGTTGGCTTCTGATGGAGGCGAAGCAGAGCGAGTCGAAGCAATCACTTCTGATGGTTACGAAGCGAGTCGAAATGGTCACTTCTGATGGCTGTGAAGCGAGTCGAAATGAGCGAGTCGAAGTTGGCTTCTGATGGAGGCGAAGCGGAGCGAGTCGAAGCATTCACTTCTGATGGCTGCGAAGCGAGTAGAAATGGTCAATTCTGATGGCTGTGAAGCGAGTCGAAGTGAGCGAGTCGAAGTTGGCTTCTGATGGAGGCGAAGCGGAGCGAGTCGAAGCAGTCAGTTCTGATGGTTGTGAAGTGAGTCGAAATGGTCACTTCTGATTGCTGTGAAGCGAGTCGAAGTGAGCGAGTCAAAGTTGGCTTCTGATGGAGGTGAAGCAGAGCGAGTCGAAGTTGTAACTTCTAATGGTTGCGAAGCGAGTCGAAATGGTCACTTCTGATGGTTGTGAAGGGAGTCGAAATGGTCACTATCAAAGTTGGCTTCTGATGGAGGTGAGGCAGAGTGAGTCGAAGCAGTCACTTCTGATGGTTGAGAAGCGAGTCGAAATGGTCACTTCTGATGGCTGTGAAGCGAGTCGAAGTGAGCGAGTCGAAGTAGGCTTCTAATGGAAGCGAAGCGGAGCGAGTCGAAGCAATCACTTCTGATGGCTGCGAAGCGGGTCGAAATGGTCACTTCTGATGGTTGTGAAGCGAGTCAAAGTGAGCGAGTCAAAGTTGGCTTCTGATGGAGGTGAGGTAGAGTGAGTCGAAGCAGTCACTTCTGATGGTTGCGAAGCGAGTCGAAATGGTCACTTCTGATAGCTGTGAAGCGAGTCGAAGTGAGCGAGTCGAAGTTGGCTTCTGGTGGCGGCGAAGCGGAGCGAGTCGAAGCAGTCACTTCTGATGGTTGCGAAGCGAGTCGAAATGGTCACTTCTTATGGCTGTGAAGCGAGTCGAAGTGAGCGAGTCGAAGTTGGCTTCTGATGGAGGCGAAGCGGAGTGAATCGAAGCAGTCACTTTTGATGGTTGCGAAGTGAGTCGAAATGGTCACTTCTGATGGCTGTGAAGCAAGTCGAAGTGAGCGAGTCGAAGTTGGCTTCTGATAGAGGCGAAGCGGAGCGAGTCGAAGCAGTCACTTCTGATGGTTGCGAAGCTATTCGAAATGGTCACGTCTGATGGCTGTGAAGCGAGTCGAAGTGAGCGACTCGAAGTTGGCTTCTGATGGAGGCGAAGCAGAGCGAGTCGAAGCAGTCACTTCTGATGGCTGCGAAGCAAGTCGAAATGGTCGTTTCTGATGGCTGTGAAGCGAGTCAAAGTGAGCGAGTCGAAGTAGGCTTCTGATGGAGGCGAAGCAGAGCGAGTCGAAGCAGTCACTTCTGATGGTTGCGAAGCGAGTCGAAATGTTCACTTCTGATGGCTATGAAGCGAGTCGAAGTGAGCAAGTCGAAGTTGGCTTCTGATGGAGGCGAAGCGGAGCGAGTCGAAGCAGTCACTTCTGATGGCTGCGAACCGAGTCGAAATGGTCACTTTTGATGGCAATGAAGCGAGTCGAAGTGAGTGAGTCGAAGTTGGCTTCTGATGGAAGTGAAGCGGAGCGGGTCAAAGCAGTCACTTCTGATTGTTGCGAAGCGAGTCGAAATGGTCACTTCTGATGGCTGTGAAGCGAGTCGAAGTGAGCGAGTCGAAGTTGGCTTATGATGGAGGCAAAGCGGAGCGAGTCGAAGCAGTCACTTCTGATGGCTGCGAAGCGAGTCGAAATGGTCACTTCTGATGGCTGTGAAGCGAGTTGAAGTGAGTGAGTCAAAGTTGGCTTCTAATGGAGGCGAAGCGGAGCGAGTCGAAGCAGTCAGTTCTGATGGTTGTGAAGCGAGTCGAAATGGTCACTTCTGATTGCTTTGAAGCGAGTCGAAGTAAGCGAGTCGAAGTTGGCTTCTGATGGAGGCGAAGCGGAGCGAGTCGAAGTAGTAACTTCTAATGGTTGCGAAGCGAGTCGAAATGGTCACTTCTGATGGCTGTGAAGCTAGTCGAAGTGAGCGAGTCGAAGTAGGCTTCTAATGGAAGCGAAGCGGAGCGAGTCGAAGCAGTCACTTCTGATGGCTGCGAAGCAAGTCAAAATGGTCACTTCTGATGGTTGTGAAGCGAGTCGAAGTGAGCGAGTCAAAGTTGGCTTCTGATAGAGGTGAGGCAGAGCGAGTCGAAGCAGTCACTTCTGATGGTTGCTAAGCGAGTCGAAATGGTCACTTCTGATAGTTGTGAAGCGAGTCGAAGTGAGCGAGTCGAAGTTGGCTTCTGGTGGCGGCGAAGTGGAGCGAGTCGAAGCAGTCACTTCTGATGGTTGCGAAGCGAGTCGAAATGGTCACTTCTTATGGCTGTGAAGCGAGTCGAAGTGAGCGAGTCGAAGTTGGCTTCTGATGAAGGCGAAGCGGAGTGAGTCGAAGCAGTCACTTTTGATGGTTGCGAAGTGAGTCGAAATGGTCACTTCTGATGGCTGTGAAGCAAGTCGAAGTGAGCGAGTCGAAGTTGGCTTCTGATAGAGGCGAAGCGGAACGAGTCGAAGTAGTCACTTCTGATGGTTGCGAAGCTAGTCGAAATGGTCACTTCTGATGGCTGTGAAGCGAATCGAAGTGAGCGAGTCGAAGCAGTCACTTCTGATGGTTGCGAAGCGAGTCGAAATGGTCACTTCTGATCGGTTCGAAGCGAGTCGAAATGGTCACTTCTTATGACTGCGAAGCGAGTCGAAGTGAGCGAGTCGAAGTTGGGTTCTGATGGAGGCGAAGCGGAGCGAGTCAAAGCAGTCACTTCTGATCGCTGCGAAGTGAGTCGAAATGGTCATTTCTGATGGCTGTGAAGCGAGTCAAAGTGAGCGAGTCGAAGTAGGCTTCTGATGGAGGCGAAGCGGAGCGAGTCGAAGCTGTCACTTCTGATGGTTGCGAAGCGAGTCGAAATGGTCACTTCTGATGGCTGTGAAGCGAGTCGAAGTGAGCGAGTCGAAGTTGGCTTATGATGGAGGCGAAGCGGAGCAAGTCGAAGTATTCACTTCTGATGGCTGCGAAGCGAGTCGAAATGGTCACTTCTGATGGCTATGAAGCGAGTCAAAGTGAGCGAGTTGAAGTTGACTTCTGATGGAGGCGAAGCGGAGCGAGTCGAAGCAGTCACTTCTGATTGTTGCGAAGCGAGTCGAAATGGTCACTTCTGATGGCTGTGAAGCGAGTCGAAGTGAGCGAGTCAAAGTTGGCTTCTGATGGAGGTGAGGCAGAGCGAGTCAAAGCAGTCACTTCTGATGGTTGCGAAGCGAGTCGAAATGGTCAATTCTGATGGCTGTGAAGCGAGTCGAAGTGAGCGAGTTGAAGTTGGCTTTTGATGGAGGCGAAGTAGAGCGAGTCGAAGCAATCACTTCTGATGGTTACGAAGCGAGTCGAAATGGTCACTTCTGATGGCTGTGAAGCGAGTCGAAGTGAGCGAGTCGAAGTTGGCTTCTGATGGAGGCGAAGCGGTGCGAGTCGAAGCATTCACTTCTGATGGCTGCGAAGCGAGTAGAAATGGTCAATGCTGATGGCTGTGAAGCGAGTCGAAGTGAGCGAGTCGAAGTTGGCTTCTGATGGAGGTGAAGCGGAGCGAGTCGAAGCAGTCAGTTCCGATGATTGTGAAGTGAGTCGAAATGGTCACTTCTGATTGCTGTGAAGTGAGTCGAAGTGAGCGAGTCGAAGTTGGCTTCTGATGGAGGTGAAGCGGAGCGAGTCGAAGTAGTAACTTCTAATGGTTGCGAAGCGAGTCGAAATGGTCACTTCTAATGGCTGTGAAGCGAGTCGAAGTGAGCGAGTCGAAGTAGGCTTCTAATGGAGGCGAAGCGGAGCGAGTCGAAGCAGTCACTTCTGATGGCTGCGAAGCGGGTCGAAATGGTCACTTCTGATGGTTGTGAAGGGAGTCGAAATGGTCACTATCAAAGTTGGCTTCTGATGGAGGTGAGGCAGAGTGAGTCGAAGCAGTCACTTCTGATGGTTGCGAAGCGAGTCGAAATGGTCACTTCTGATAGCTGTGAAGCGAGTCGAAGTGAGTGAGTCGAAGTTGGCTTCTGGTGGCGGCGAAGCAGAGCGAGTCGAAGCAGTCACTTCTGATGGTTGCGAAGCGAGTCGAAATGGTCACTTCTTATGGCTGTGAAGCGAGTCGAAGTGAGCGAGTCGAAGTTGGCTTCTGATGGAGGCGAAGCGGAGTGAATCGAAGCAGTCACTTCTGATGGTTGCGAAGTGAGTCGAAATGGTCACTTCTGATGGCTGTGAAGTAAGTCAAAGTGAGCGAGTCGAAGTTGGCTTCTGATAGAGGCGAAGCGGAGCGAGTCGAAGCAGGCACTTCTGATGGTTGCGAAGCTAGTCGAAATGGTCACGTCTGATAGCTGTGAAGCGAGTCGAAGTGAGCGACTCGAAGTTGGCTTCTGATGGAGGCGAAGCAGAGCGAGTCGAAGCGGTCACTTCTGATGGCTGTGAAGCAAGTCGAAATGGTCATTTCTGATGGCTGTGAAGCGAGTCAAAGTGAGCGAGTCGAAGTAGGCTTCTGATGGAGGCGAAGCGGAGCGAGTCGAAGCAGTCACTTCTGATGGTTGCGAATCGAGTCGAAATGTTCACTTCTGATGGCTATGAAGCGAGTCGAAGTTGGCTTCTGATGGAGGCGAAGCGGAGCGAGTCGAAGCAGTCACTTCTGATGGTTGCGAAGCGAGTCGAAATGTTCACTTCTGATGGTTATGAAGCGAGTCGAAGTGAGCAAGTCGAAGTTAGCTTCTGATGGAGGCAAAGCGGAGCGAGTCGAAGCAGTCACTTCTGATGGCTGCGAACCGAGTCGAAATGGTCACTTTTGATGGCTATGAAGCGAGTCGAAGTGAGTGAGTCGAAGTTGGCTTCTGATGGAGGTGAAGCGGAGCGGGTCGAAGCAGTCACTTCTGATTGTTGCGAAGCGAGTCGAAATGGTCACTTCTGATGGCTGTGAAGCGAGTCGAGGTGAGCGAGTCGAAGTTGGCTTATGATGGAGGCAAAGCGGAGCGAGTCGAAGCAGTCACTTCTGATGGCTGCGAAGCGAGTCGAAATGGTCACTTCTGATGGCTGTGAAGCGAGTCGAAGTGAGTGAGTCAAAGTTGGCTTCTAATGGAGGCGAAGCGGAGCGAGTCGAAGCAGTCAGTTCTGATGGTTGTGAAGCGAGTCGAAATGGTCACTTCTGATTGCTTTGAAGCGAGTCGAAGTAAGTGAGTCGAAGTTGGCTTCTGATGGAGGCGAAGCGGAGCGAGTCGAAGTAGTAACTTCTAATGGTTGCGAAGCGATTCGAAATGGTCACTTCTGATGGCTGTGAAGCTAGTCGAAGTGAGCGAGTCGAAGTAGGCTTCTAATGGAAGCGAAGCGGAGCGAGTCGAAGCAGTCACTTCTGATGGCTGCGAAGCAAGTCGAAATGGTCACTTCTGATAGTTGTGAAGCGAGTCGAAGTGAGCGAGTCAAAGTTGGCTTCTGATGGAGGTGAGGCAGAGCGAGTCGAAGCAGTCACTTCTGATGGTTGCTAAGCGAGTCGAAATGGTCACTTCTGATAGTTGTGAAGCGAGTCGAAGTGAGCGAGTCGAAGTTGGCTTCTGGTGGCGGCGAAGTGGAGCGAGTCGAAGCAGTCACTTCTGATGGTTGCGAAGCGAGTCGAAATGGTCACTTCTGATGGTTGCGAAGCGAGTCGAAATGGTCACTTCTTATTACTACGAAGCGAGTCGAAGTGAGCGAGTCGAAGTTGGCTTCTGATGGAGGCGAAGCGAAGCGAGTCAAAGCAGTCACTTCTGATGGCTGTGAAGCGAGTCGAAATGGTCATTTCTGATGGCTGTGAAGCGAGTCAAAGTGAGCGAGTCGAAGTAGGCTTCTGATGGAGGCGAAGCAGAGCGAGTCGAAGCTGTCACTTCTGATGGTTGCGAAGCGAGTCGAAATGGTCAATTCTGATGGCTATGAAGCGAGTCAAAGTGAGCGAGTCGAAGTTGACTTCTGATGGAGGCGAAGCGGAGCGAGTCGAAGCAGTCACTTCTGATTGTTGCGAAGCGAGTCGAAATGGTCACTTCTGATGGCTGTGAAGCGAGTCGAAGTGAGCGAGTCAAAGTTGGCTTCTGATGGAGGTGAGGCAGAGCGAGTCAAAGCAGTCACTTCTGATGGTTGCGAAGCGAGTCGAAATGGTCAATTCTGATGGCTGTGAAGCGAGTCGAAGTGAGCGAGTTGAAGTTGGCTTTTGATGGAGGCGAAGTAGAGCGAGTCGAAGCAATCACTTCTGATGGTTACGAAGCGAGTCGAAATGGTCACTTCTGATGGCTGTGAAGCGAGTCGAAGTGAGCGAGTCGAAGTTGGCTTCTGATGGAGGCGAAGCGGTGCGAGTCGAAGCATTCACTTCTGATGGCTGCGAAGCGAGTAGAAATGGTCAATGCTGATGGCTGTGAAGCGAGTCGAAGTGAGCGAGTCGAAGTTGGCTTCTGATGGAGGTGAAGCGGAGCGAGTCGAAGCAGTCAGTTCCGATGATTGTGAAGTGAGTCGAAATGGTCACTTCTGATTGCTGTGAAGTGAGTCGAAGTGAGCGAGTCGAAGTTGGCTTCTGATGGAGGTGAAGCGGAGCGAGTCGAAGTAGTAACTTCTAATGGTTGCGAAGCGAGTCGAAATGGTCACTTCTGATGGCTGTGAAGCGAGTCGAAGTGAGCGAGTCTAAGTAGGCTTCTAATGGAGGCGAAGCGGAGCGAGTCGAAGCAGTCACTTCTGATGGCTGCGAAGCGGGTCGAAATGGTCACTTCTGATGGTTGTGAAGGGAGTCGAAATGGTCACTATCAAAGTTGGCTTCTGATGGAGGTGAGGCAGAGTGAGTCGAAGCAGTCACTTCTGATGGTTGCGAAGCGAGTCGAAATGGTCACTTCTGATAGCTGTGAAGCGAGTCGAAGTGAGTGAGTCGAAGTTGGCTTCTGGTGGCGGCGAAGCAGAGCGAGTCGAAGCAGTCACTTCTGATGGTTGCGAAGCGAGTCGAAATGGTCACTTCTTATGGCTGTGAAGCGAGTCGAAGTGAGCGAGTCGAAGTTGGCTTCTGATGGAGGCGAAGCGGAGTGAATCGAAGCAGTCACTTCTGATGGTTGCGAAGTGAGTCGAAATGGTCACTTCTGATGGCTGTGAAGTAAGTCGAAGTGAGCAAGTCGAAGTTGGCTTCTGATAGAGGCGAAGCGGAGCGAGTCGAAGCAGTCACTTCTGATGGTTGCGAAGCTAGTCGAAATGGTCACGTCTGATAGCTGTGAAGCGAGTCGAAGTGAGCGACTCGAAGTTGGCTTCTGATGGAGGCAAAGCAGAGCGAGTCGAAGCGGTCACTTCTGATGGCTGCGAAGCAAGTCGAAATGGTCATTTCTGATGGCTGTGAAGCGAGTCAAAGTGAGCGAGTCGAAGTAGCCTTCTGATGGAGGCGAAGCGGAGCGAGTCGAAGCAGTCACTTTTGATGGTTGCGAATCGAGTCGAAATGTTCACTTCTGATGGCTATGAAGCGAGTCGAAGTGAGCGAGTCGAAGTTGGCTTCTGATGGAGGCGAAGCGGAGCGAGTCGAAGCAGTCACTTCTGATGGTTGCGAAGCGAGTCGAAATGTTCACTTCTGATGGCTATGAAGCGAGTCGAAGTGAGCAAGTCGAAGTTAGCTTCTGATGGAGGCAAAGCGGAGTGAGTCGAAGCAGTCACTTCTGATGGCTGCGAACCGAGTCGAAATGGTCACTTTTGATGGCTATGAAGCGAGTCGAAGTGAGTGAGTCGAAGTTGGCTTCTGATGGAGGTGAAGCGGAGCGGGTCGAAGCAGTCACTTCTGATTGTTGCGAAGCGAGTCGAAATGGTCACTTCTGATGGCTGTGAAGCGAGTCGAAGTGAGCGAGTCGAAGTTGGCTTATGATGGAGGCAAAGCGGAGCGAGTCGAAGCAGTCACTTCTGATGGCTGCGAAGCGAGTCGAAATGGTCACTTCTGATGGCTGTGAAGCGAGTCGAAGTGAGTGAGTCAAAGTTGGCTTCTAATGGAGGCGAAGCGGAGCGAGTCGAAGCAGTCAGTTCTGATGGTTGTGAAGCGAGTCGAAATGGTCACTTCTAATTGCTTTGAAGCGAGTCGAAGTAAGCGAGTCGAAGTTGGCTTCTGATGGAGGCGAAGCGGAGCGAGTCGAAGTAGTAACTTCTAATGGTTGCGAAGCGATTCGAAATGGTCACTTCTGATGGCTGTGAAGCTAGTCGAAGTGAGCGAGTCGAAGTAGGCTTCTAATGGAAGCGAAGCGGAGCGAGTCGAAGCATTCACTTCTGATGGCTGCGAAGCAAGTCGAAATGGTCACTTCTGATGGTTGTGAAGCGAGTCGAAGTGAGCGAGTCAAAGTTGGCTTTTGATGGAGGTGAGGCAGAGCGAGTCGAAGCAGTCACTTCTGATGGTTGCTAAGCGAGTCGAAATGGTCACTTCTGATAGTTGTGAAGCGAGTCGAAGTGAACGAGTCGAAGTTGGCTTCTGGTGGCGGCGAAGTGGAGCGAGTCGAAGCAGTCACTTCTGATGGTTGCGAAGCGAGTCGAAATGGTCACTTCTTATGGCTGTGAAGCGAGTCGAAGTGAGCGAGTAGAAGTTGGCTTCTGATGAAGGCGAAGCGGAGTGAGTCGAAGCAGTCACTTTTGATGGTTGCGAAGTGAGTCGAAATGGTCACTTCTGATGGCTGTGAAGCAAGTCGAAGTGAGCGAGTCGAAGTTGGCTTCTGATAGAGGCGAAGCGGAACGAGTCGAAGTAGTCACTTCTGATGGTTGCGAAGCTAGTCGAAATGGTCACTTCTGATGGCTGTGAAGCGAATCGAAGTGAGCGAGTCGAAGCAGTCACTTCTAATGGTTGCGAAGCGAGTCGAAATGGTCACTTCTGATGGTTGCGAAGCGAGTCGAAATGGTCACTTCTTATTACTACGAAGCGAGTCGAAGTGAGCGAGTCGAAGTTGGCTTCTGATGGAGGCGAAGCGAAGCGAGTCAAAGCAGTCACTTCTGATGGCTGTGAAGCGAGTCGAAATGGTCATTTCTGATGGCTGTGAAGCGAGTCAAAGTGAGCGAGTCGAAGTAGGCTTCTGATGGAGGCGAAGCAGAGCGAGTCGAAGCTGTCACTTCTGATGGTTGCGAAGCGAGTCGAAATGGTCACTTCTGATGGCTGTGAAGCGAGTCGAAGTGAGCGAGTCGAAGTTGGCTTCTGATGGAGGCGAAGCGGAGCAAGTCGAAGTATTCACTTCTGATGGCTGCGAAGCGAGTCGAAATTGTCACTTCTGATGGCTATGAAGCGAGTCAAAGTGAGCGAGTCGAAGTTGACTTCTGATGGAGGCGAAGCGGAGCGAGTCGAAGCAGTCACTTCTGATTGTTGCGAAGCGAGTCGAAATGGTCACTTCTGATGGCTATGAAGCGAGTCGAAGTGAGCGAGTCAAAGTTGGCTTCTGATGGAGGTGAGGCAGAGCGAGTCGAAGCAGTCACTTCTGATGGTTGCGAAGCGAGTCGAAATGGTCAATTCTGATGGCTGTGAAGCGAGTCGAAGTGAGCGAGTTGAAGTTGGCTTTTGATGGAGGCGAAGTAGAGCGAATCGAAGCAATCACTTCTGATGGTTACGAAGCGAGTCGAAATGGTCACTTCTGATGGCTGTGAAGCGAGTCGAAGTGAGCGAGTCGAAGTTGGCTTCTGATGGAGGCGAAGCGGTGCGAGTCGAAGCATTCACTTCTGATGGCTGCGAAGCGAGTAGAAATGGTCAATGCTGATGGCTGTGAAGCGAGTCGAAGTGAGCGAGTCAAAGTTGGCTTCTGATGGAGGTGAAGCGGAGCGAGTCGAAGCAGTCAGTTCCGATGATTGTGAAGTGAGTCGAAATGGTCACTTCTGATTGCTGTGAAGTGAGTCGAAGTGAGCGAGTCGAAGTTGGCTTCTGATGGAGGTGAAGCGGAGCGAGTCGAAGTAGTAACTTCTAATGGTTGCGAAGCGAGTCGAAATGGTCACTTCTGATGGCTGTGAAGCGAGTCAAAGTGATCGAGTCGAAGTAGGCTTCTAATGGAGGCGAAGCGGAGCGAGTCGAAGCAGTCACTTCTGATGGTTGCGAAGCGGGTTGAAATGGTCACTTCTGATGGTTGTGAAGGGAGTCGAAATGGTCACTATCAAAGTTGGCTTCTGATGGAGGTGAGGCAGAGTGAGTCGAAGCAGTCACTTCTGATGGTTGCAAAGCGAGTCGAAATGGTCACTTCTGATAGCTGTGAAGCGAGTCGAAGTGAGTGAGTCGAAGTTGGCTTCTGGTGGCGGCGAAGCAGAGCGAGTCGAAGCAGTCACTTCTGATGGTTGCGAAGCGAGTCGAAATTGTCACTTCTTATGGCTGTGAAGCGAGTCGAAGTGAGCGAGTCGAAGTTGGCTTCTGATGGAGGCGAAGCGGAGTGAATCGAAGCAGTCACTTCTGATGGTTGCGAAGTGAGTCGAAATGGTCACTTCTGATGGCTGTGAAGTAAGTCGAAGTGAGCGAGTCGAAGTTGGCTTCTGATAGAGGCGAAGCGGAGCGAGTCAAAGCAGTCACTTCTGATGGTTTCGAAGCTAGTCGAAATGGTCACGTCTGATAGCTGTGAAGCGAGTCGAAGTGAGCGACTCGAAGTTGGATTCTGATGGAGGCGAAGCAGAGCGAGTCGAAGCGGTCACTTCTGATGGCTGCGAAGCAAGTCGAAATGGTCATTTCTGATGGCTGTGAAGCGAGTCAAAGTGAGCGAGTCGAAGTAGGCTTCTGATGGAGGCGAAGCGGAGCGAGTCGAAGCAGTCACTTCTGATGGTTGCGAATCGAGTCAAAATGTTCACTTCTGATGGCTATGAAGCGAGTCGAAGTGAGCGAGTCGAAGTTGGCTTCTGATGGAGGCGAAGCGGAGCGAGTCGAAGCAGTCACTTCTGATGGCTGCGAAGCGAGTCGAAATGGTCACTTTTGATGGCTATGAAGCGAGTCGAAGTGAGTGAGTAGAAGTTGGCTTCTGATGGAGGCGAAGCGGAGCGGGTTGAAGCAGTCACTTCTGATTGTTGCGAAGCGAGTCGAAATGGTCACTTCTGATGGCTGTGAAGCGAGTCAAAGTGAGCGAGTCGAAGTTGGCTTCTGATTGAGGTGAAGCGGAGCGAGTCGAAGCAGTCACTTCTATTGGTTACGAAGCGAGTCGAAATGGTCACTTCTGATGGTTGTGAAGCGAATCGAAGTGAGTGAGTCGAAGTTGGCTTCTAATGGAGGCGAAGCGGAGCGAGTCGAAGTAGTAACTTCTAATGGTTGCGAAGCGAGTCGAAATGGTCACTTCTGATGGCTATGAAGCGAGTCAAAGTGAGCGAGTCGAAGTTGACTTCTGATGGAGGCGAAGCGGAGCGAGTCGAAGCAGTCACTTCTGATTGTTGCGAAGCGAGTCGAAATGGTCACTTCTGATGGCTGTGAAGAGAGTCGAAGTGAGCGAGTCAAAGTTGGCTTCTGGTGGAGGTGAGGCAGAGCGAGTCGAAGCAGTCACTTCTGATGGTTGCGAAGCGAGTCGAAATGGTCAATTCTGATGGCTGTGAAGCGAGTCGAAGTGAGCGAGTTGAAGTTGGCTTCTGATGGAGGCGAAGCAAAGCGAGTCGAAGCAATCACTTCTGATGGTTACGAAGCGAGTCGAAATGGTCACTTCTGATGGCTGTGAAGCGAGTCGAAGTGAGCGAGTCGAAGTTGGCTTCTGATGGAGGCGAAGCGGTGCGAGTCGAAGCATTCACTTCTGATGGCTGCGAAGCGAGTAGAAATGGTTAATGCTGATGGCTATGAAGCGAGTCGAAGTGAGCGAGTCGAAGTTGGCTTCTGATGGAGGTGAAGCGGAGCGAGTCGAAGCAGTCAGTTCTGATGGTTGTGAAGTGAGTCGAAATGGTCACTTCTGATTGCTGTGAAGTGAGTCGAAGTGAGCGAGTCGAAGTTGTCTTCTGATGGAGGTGAAGCGGAGCGAGTCGAAGTAGTAACTTCTAATGGTTGCGAAGCGAGTCGAAATGGTCACTTTTGATGGCTGTGAAGCGAGTCGAAGTGAGCGAGTCGAAGTAGGCTTCTAATGGAGGCGAAGCGGAGCGAGTCGAAGCAGTCACTTTTGATGGCTGCGAAGCGGGTCGAAATGGTCACTTCTGATGGTTGTGAAGGGAGTCGAAATGGTCACTATCAAAGTTGGCTTCTGATGGAGGTGAGGCAGAGTGAGTCGAAGCAGTCACTTCTAATGGTTGCGAAGCGAGTCGAAATGGTCACTTCTGATAGCTGTGAAGCGAGTCGAAGTGAGCGAGTCGAAGTTGGCTTCTAGTGGCGGCGAAGCAGAGCGAGTCGAAGTAGTCACTTCTGATGGTTGTGAAGCGAGTCGAAATGGTCACTTCTTATGGCTGTGAAGCGAGTCGAAGTGAGCGAGTCGAAGTTGGCTTCTGATGGAGGCGAAGCGGAGTGAATCGAAGCAGTCACTTCTGATGGTTGCGAAGTGAGTCGAAATGGTCACTTCTGATGGCTGTGAAGTAAGTCGAAGTGAGCGAGTCGAAGTTGGCTTCTGATAGAGGCGAAGCGGAGCGAGTCGAAGCAGTCACTTCTGATGGTTGCGAAGCTAGTCGAAATGGTCACGTCTGATGGCTGTGAAGCGAGTCGAAGTGAGCGACTCGAAGGTTTCTTCTGATGGAGACGAAGCAGAGCGAGTCGAAGCAGTCACTTCTGATGGCTGCGAAGCAAGTCGAAATGGTCATTTCTGATGGCTATGAAGCGAGTCGAAGTGAGCGAGTCGAAGTTGGCTTCTGATGGAGGCGAAGCGGAGCGAGTCAAAGCAGTCACTTCTGATGGCTGCGAAGCGAGTCGAAATGGTCACTTTTGATGGCTATGAAGCGAGTCGAAGTGAGTGAGTAGAAGTTGGCTTCTGATGGATGCGAAGCGGAGCGGGTCGAAGCAGTCACTTCTGATTGTTGCGAAGCGAGTCGAAATGGTCACTTCTGGTGGCTGTGAAGCGAGTCAAAGTGAGCGAGTCGAAGTTGGCTTCTGATTGAGGTGAAGCGAAGCGAGTCGAAGCAGTCACTTCTGTTGGTTACGAAGCGAGTCGAAATGGTCACTTTTGATGGCTGTAAAGCGAATCAAAGTGAGTGAGTCGAAGTTGGCTTCTAATGGAGGCGAAGCGGAGCGAGTCGAAGTAGTAACTTCTAATGGTTGCGAAGCGAGTCGAAATGGTCACTTCTGATGGCTGTGAAGCGAGTCGAAGTGAGCGAGTCGAAGTTGGCTTCTGATGGAGGCGAAGCGGAGCGAGTCGAAGAAGTCACTTCTAATGGTTGCGAAGCGAGTCGAAATGGTCACTTCTGATGGCTGTGAAGCGAGTCGAAGTGAGCGAGTCGAAGTAAGCTTCTAATGGAGGCGAAGCGGTGAGAGTCGAAGCAGTCACTTCTGATGGTTGCGAAGCGAGTCGAAATGGTCACTTCTGATGGCTGTGAAGCGAGACGAAGTGAGCGAGTCGAAGTTGGCTTCTGATGGAGGCGAAGCGGAGCGAGTCGAAGAAGTCACTTCTGATGGTTGCGAAGCGAGTCGAAATGGTCACTTCTGATGGCTGTGAAGCGAGTCGAAGTGAGGGAGTCGAAGTTGGCTTCTGATGGAGGCAAAGCGGAGCGAGTCAAAGTAGTAACTTCTAATGGTTGCGAAGCGAGTCGAAATGTTCACTTCTGATGGCTATGAAGCGAGTCGAAGTGAGTGAGTCGAAGTAGGCTTCTGATGGAGGCGAAGCGGAGCGACTCGAAGCAGTCACTTCTGATGGTTGCGAAGCAAGTCGAAATGGTCACTTCTAATGGCTGTGAAGCGAGTCGAAGTGAGCGAGTCGAAGTTGGCTTCTAATGGAGGCGAAGCGGAGCGAGTCGAAGAAGTCACTTCTGATGGTTGCGAAGCGAGTCGAAATGGTCACTTCTAATGGCTGTGAAGCGATTCAAAGTGAGCGAGTCGAAGTTGGCTTCTGATGGAGGCAAAGCGGAGCGAGTCGAAGCAGTCACTTCTGATGGTTGTGAAGCGAGTCGAAATGGTCACTTCTGATGGCTGTGGAGCGAGTGAAGCAGTCACTTCTGATGGTTGCGAAGGGAGTCGAAATGGTCATTCTGATGGCTATGAAGCGAGTCGAAGTGAGCGAGTCGAAGTTGGCTTCTGGTGGCGGCGAAGCGGAGCGAGTCGAAGCAGTCACTTCTGATTGCTGCGAAGTGAGTCGAAATGGTCAATTCTGATGGCTGTGAAGCGAGTCGAAGTGAGCGAATCGAAGTTGGCTTCTAATGGAGGCGAAGCGGAGCGAGTCGAAGCAATCACTTCTGATGGCTGCGAAGCGAGTCGAAATGGTCAATTCTGATGGCTGTGAAGCGAGTCGAAGTGAGCGAGTCGAAGTTGGCTTCCGATGGATGTGAAGCGGAGCGAGTCGAAGTAGTAACTTCTAATGGTTGCGAAGCGAGTCGAAATGGTCACTTCTGATGGCTGTGAAGCGAGTCGAAGTGAGGGTGTCGAAGTTGGCTTCTGATGGAGGCAAAGCGGAGCAAGTCAAAGTAGTAACTTCTAATGGTTGCGAAGCGAGTCGAAATGTTCACTTCTGATGGCTGTGAAGCGAGTCGAAGTGAGCGAGTCGAAGTAGGCTTCTGATGGAGGTGAAGCGGAGCGAGTCGAAGCAGTCACTTCTGATGGTTGCGAAGCGAGTCGAAATGGTCACTTCTAATGGCTGTGAAGCGAGTCGAAGTGAGCGAGTCGAAGTTGGCTTCTAATGGAGGCGAAGCGGAGCGAGTCGAAGAAGTCACTTCTGATGGTTGCGAAGCGAGTCGAAATGGTCACTTCTAATGGCTGTGAATTGATTCAAAGTGAGCGAGTCGAAGTTGGCTTCTGATGGAGGCAAAGCGGAGCGAGTCGAAGCAGTCACTTCTGATGGTTGTGAAGCGAGTCGAAATGGTCACTTCTGATGGCTGTGGAGCGAGTGAAGCAGTCACTTCTGATGGTTGCGAAGGGAGTCGAAATGGTCATTCTGATGGCTATGAAGCGAGTCGAAGTGAGCGAGTCGAAGTTGGCTTCTGGTGGCGGCGAAGGGGAGCGAGTCGAAGCAGTCACTTCTGATTGCTGCGAAGTGAGTCGAAATGGTCAATTCTGATGGCTGTGAAGCGAGTCGAAGTGAGCGAATCGAAGTTGGCTTCTAATGGAGGCGAAGCGGAGCGAGTCGAAGCAATCACTTCTGATGGCTGCGAAGCGAGTCGAAATGGTCAATTCTGATGGCTGTGAAGCGAGTCGAAGTGAGCGAGTCGAAGTTGGCTTCCGATGGATGTGAAGCGGAGCGAGTCGAAGTAGTAACTTCTAATGGTTGCGAAGCGAGTCGAAATGGTCACTTCTGATGGCTGTGAAGCGAGTCGAAGTGAGCGAGTCGAAGTAGGCTTCTAATGGAGGCGAAGCGGAGCGAGTCGAAGCAGTCACTTCTGATGGCTGCGAAGCGGGTTTTACTTCTGATGGTTGTGAAGCGAGTCAAAGTGAGCGAGTCAAAGTTGGCTTCTGATGGAGGTGAGGCAGAGTGAGTCGAAGCAGTCACTTCTAATGGTTGCGAAGCGAGTCGAAATGGTCACTTCTGATAGCTGTGAAGCGAGTCGAAGTGAGCAAGTCGAAGTTGGCTTCTGGTGGCGGCGAAGCGGAGCGAGTCGAAGCAGTCACTTCTGATGGTTGCGAAGCGAGTCGAAATGGTCACTTCTTATGGCTGTGAAGCGAGTCGAAGTGAGCGAGTCGAAGTTGGCTTTTGATGGAGGCGAAGCGGAGTGAATCGAAGCAGTCACTTCTGATGGTTGCGAAGCGGAGCGAAATGGTCACTTCTGATGGCTGTGAAGCAAGTCGAAGTGAGCGAGTCGAAGTTGGCTTCTGATAGAGGTGAAGCAGAGCGAGTCGAAGCAGTCACTTCTGATGGTTGCGAAGCTAGTCGAAATGGTCACGTCTGATGGCTGTGAAGCGAGTCAAAGTGAGGGAGTCGAAGTTGGCTTCTGATGGAGGCAAAGCGTAGCGAGTCGAAGTAGTAACTTCTAATGGTTGCGAATCGAGTCGAAATGTTCACTTCTGATGGCTGTGAAGCGAGTCGAAGTGAGCGAGTCGAAGTAGGCTTCTGATGGAGGCGAAGCGGAGCGAGTCGAAGCAGTCACTTCTGATGGTTGCGAAGCGAGTCGAAAGGGTCACTTCTAATGGCTGTGAAGCGAGTCGAAGTGAGCGAGTCGAAGTTGGCTTCTAATGGAGGCAAAGCGGAGCGAGTCGAAGAAGTCACTTCTGATGGTTGCGAAGCGAGTCGAAATGGTCACTTCTAATGGCTGTGAAGCGAGTCAAAGTGAGCGAGTCGAAGTTGGCTTCTGATGGAGTCAAAGCGGAGCGAGTCGAAGCAGTCACTTCTGATGGTTGTGAAGCGAGTCGAAATGGTCACTTCTGATGGCTGTGGAGCGAGTGAAGCAGTCACTTCTGATGGTTGCGAAGGGAGTCGAAATGGTCAATTCTGATGGCTGTGAAGCGAGTCGAAGTGAGCGAGTCGAAGTAGGCTTCTGATGGAGGCGAAGCGGAGCGAGTCGAAGCAATCACTTCTGATGGCTGCGAAGCGAGTCGAAATGGTCAATTCTGATGGCTGTGAAGCGAGTCGAAGTGAGCGAGTCGAAATTGGCTTCCGATGGCGGCGAAGCGGAGCGAGTCGAAGCAGTCACTTCTGATGGTTGCGAAGCGAGTCGAAATGGTCACTTCTGACGGCTGTGAAGCGAGTCTAAGTGAGCGAGACGAAGTTGGCTTCTGATGGAGGCAAAGCGGAGCGAGTCGAAGCAGTCACTTCTGATGGCTGCGAAGCGAGTCGAAATGGTCACTTCTGATGGCTGTGAAGCAAGTCGAAGTGAGCGAGTCGAAGTTGGCTTCTGATGGAGGCAAAGCGGAGCGAGTCGAAGCAATCACTTCTGATGGCTGCGAAGCGAGTCGAAATGGTCACTTCTGATGGCTGTGAAGCGAGTCGAAGTGAGCGAGTCGAAGTTGGCTTCTGATGGAGGCGAAGTGGAGCGAGTCGAAGCAGTCACTTCTGATGGTTGCGAAGCGAGTCGAAATGGTCACTTCTGATGGCTGTGAAGCGAGTCGAAGTGAGCGAGTCGAAGTAGACTTCTGATGGAGGTGAAGTAGAGCGAGTCGAAGCATTCACTTCTGATGGTTGCGAAGCGAGTCGAAATGTTCACTTCTGATGGCTATGAAGCGAGTCGAAGTGAGCGAGTCGAAGTTGGCTTCTGATGGAGGCGAAACGGAGCGAGTCGAAGCAGTCACTTCTGATGGCTGCGAAGCGAGTCGAAATGGTCACTTTTGATGGCTATGAAGCGAGTCGAAGTGAGTGAGTCGAAGTTGGCTTCTGATGGAGGCGAAGCGGAGCGAGTCGAAGCAGTCACTTCTGATTGTTGCGAAGCGAGTCGAAATGGTCACTTCTGATGGCTGTGAAACGAGTCGAAGTGAGCGAGTCGAAGTTGGCTTCTGATCGAGGTGAAGCGGAGCGAGTCGAAGCAGTCACTTCTGTTGGTTACGAAGCGAGTCGAAATGGTCACTTCTGATGGCTGTGAAGCGAGTCGAAGTGAGTGAGTCGAAGTTGGCTTCTAATGGAGGCGAAGCGGAGCGAGTCGAAGTAGTAACTTCTAATGGTTGCGAAGCGAGTCGAAATGGTCACTTCTGATGGCTGTGAAGCGAGTCGAAGTGAGCGAGTCGAAGTTGGCTTCTGATGGAGGCGAAGCGGAGCGAGTCGAAGAAGTCACTTCTGATGGTTGCGAAGCGAGTCGAAATGGTCACTTCTGATGGCTGTGAAGCCAGTCGAAGTGAGCGAGTCGAAGTAGGCTTCTAATGGAGGCGAAGCGGAGCGAGTCGAAGCAGTCACTTCTGATGGTTGCGAAGCGAGTCGAAATGGTCACTTCTGATGGCTGTGAAGCGAGTCGAAGTGAGCGAGTCGAAGTTGGCTTCTGATGGAGGCGAAGCGGAGCGAGTCGAAGCAATCACTTCTGATGGTTACGAAGCGAGTCGAAATGTTCACTTCTGATGGCTGTGAAGCGAGTCGAAGTGAGCGAGTCAAAGTTGGCTTCTCATGGAGGCGAAGCGGAGCGAGTCGAAGCGGTCACTTCTGATGGCTGCGAAGCGAGTCGAAATGGTCAATTCTGATGACTGTGAAGCAAGTAGAAGTGAGCGAGTCGAAGTTGGCTTCTGATGGAGGCGAAGCGGAGCGAGTCGAAGCAGACAGTTCTGATGGTTGTGAAGTGAGTCGAAATGGTCACTTCTGATTGCTGTGAAGCGAGTCGAAGTGAGCGAGTCAAAGTTGGCTTCTGATGGAGGCGAAGCGGAGTGAATCGAAGCAGTCACTTCTGATGGTTGCGAAGTGAGTCGAAATGGTCACTTATGATGGCTGTGAAGCAAGTCGAAGTGAGCGAGTCGAAGTTGGCTTTTGATAGAGGCGAAGCGGAGCGAGTCGAAGCAGTCACTTCTGATGGTTGCAAAGCTAGTCGAAATGGTCACGTCTGATGGCTGTGAAGCGAGTCGAAGTGAGCGACTCGAAGTTGGCTTCTGATGGAGGCGAAGCAGAGCGAGTTGAAGCAGTCACTTCTGATGGCTGCGAAGCGAGTCGAAATGGTCATTTCTGATGGCTGTGAAGCGAGTCAAAGTGAGCGAGTCGAAGTAGGCTTCTGATGGAGGCAAAGCGGAGTGAGTCGAAGCAGTCACTTCTGATGGTTGCGAAGCGAGTCGAAATGTTCACTTCTGATGGCTTTGAAGCGAGTCGAAGTGAGCGAGTCGAAGTTGGCTTCTGATGGAGGCGAAGCGGAGCGAGTCGAAGCAGTCACTTCTGATGGTTGCGAAGCGAGTCGAAATGGTCACTTTTGATGGCTATGAAGCGAGTCGAAGTGAGTGAGTCGAAGTTGGCTTCTGATGGAGGCGAAGCGGAGCGAGTCGAAGCAGTCACTTCTGATTGTTGCGAAGCGAGTCGAAATGGTCACTTTTGATGGCTGTGAAGCGAGTCGAAGTGAGCGAGTCGAAGTTGGCTTCTGATTGAGGTGAAGCGGAGCGAGTCGAAGCAGTCACTTCTGTTGGTTACGAAGCGAGTCGAAATGGTCACTTCTGATGGCTGTGAAGCGAGTCGAAGTGAGGGAGTCGAAGTTGGCTTCTAATGGAGGCGAAGCGGAGCGAGTCGAAGTAGTAACTTCTAATGGTTGCGAAGCGAGTCGAAATGGTCACTTCTGATGGCTGTGAAGCGAGTCGAAGTGAGCGAGTCGAAGTTGGCTTCTAATGGAGGCGAAGCGGAGCGAGTCGAAGAAGTCACTTCTGATGGTTGCGAAGCGAGTCGAAATGGTAACTTCTGATGGCTGTGAAGCGAGTCGAAGTGAGCGAGTCGAAGTAGGCTTCTAATGGAGGCGAAGCGGAGCGAGTTGAAGCAGTCACTTCTGATGGTTGCGAAGTGAGTCGAAATGGTCACTTCTGATGGCTGTGAAGCGAGTCGAAGTGAGCGAGTCGAAGTTGGCTTCTGATGGAGGCGAAGCGGAGCGAGTCGAAGCAATCACTTCTGATGGTTACGAAGCGTGTCGAAATGGTCACTTCTGTTGGCTGTGAAGCAGTCGAAGTGAGCGAGTCGAAGTTGGCTTCTGATGGAGGCGAAGTGGAGCGAGTCGAAGCAGTCACTTCTGATGGCTGCGAAGCGAGTCGAAATGGTCAATTCTGATGGCGGTGAAACGAGTCGAAGTGAGCGAGTCGAAGTTGGCTTCTGATGGAGGCGAAGCGGAACGAGTCGAAGCAGTCAGTTCTGAAGGTTTTGAAGTGAGTCGAAATGGTCACTTCTGATTGCTGTGAAGCGAGTCGAAGTGAGCGAGTCGAAGTTGGCTTCTGATGGAGGTGAAGCGGAGTGAGTTGAAGTAGTAACTTCTAATAGTTGCGAAGCGAGTCGAAATAGTCACTTCTGATGGCTGTGAAGCGAGTCGAAGTGAGCGAGTCGAAGTTGCCTTCTAATGGAGGCGAAGCGGAGCGAGTCGAAGAAGTCACTTCTGATGGTTGCGAAGCGAGTCGAAATGGTCACTTCTAATGGCTGTGAAGCGAGTCGAAGTGAGCGAGTCGAAGTTGGCTTCTGATGGAGGCAAAGCGGAGCGAGTCGAAGCAGCCACTTCTGATGGTTGTGAAGCGAGTCGAAATGGTCACTTCTGATGGCTGTGGAGCGAGTGAAGCAGTCACTTCTGATGGTTGCGAAGGGAGTCGAAGCAGTCACATCTGATGGCTATGAAGCGAGTCGAAGTGAGCGAGTCGAAGTTGGCTTCTGGTGGTGGCGAAGCGGAGCGAGTCGAAGCAGTCACTTCTGATTGCTGCGAAGTGAGTCGAAATGGTCAATTCTGATGGCTGTAAAGCGAGTCGAAGTTGGCTTCTAATGGAGGCGAAGCGTAGCGAGTCGAAGCAATCACTTCTGATGGTTGCGAAGCGAGTCGAAATGGTCACTACTGGTGGCTGTGAAGCGAGTCTAAGTGAGCGAGTCGAAGTTGGCTTCTGAAGGAGGTGAAGCGGAGCGAGTCGAAGAAGTCACTTCTGATGGTTGCAAAGCGAGTCGAAATGGTCACTTCTGATGGCTGTGAAGCGAGTCGAAGTGAGTGAGTCGAAGTTGGCTTCTGATGGAGGCAAAGCGGAGCGAGTCGAAGTAGTAACTTCTAATGGTTGTGAAGCGAGTTGAAATGGTCACTTCTGATGGCTGTGAAGCGAGTCGAAGTGAGCGAGTCGAAGTAGGCTTCTGATGGAGGTGAAGCGGAGCGAGTCGAAGCAGTCACTTCTGATGGTTGCGAAGCGAGTCGAAATGGTCACTTCTGATGGCTGTGAAGCGAGTCGAAGTGAGCGAGTCGAAGTTGGCTTCTGATGGAGGCGAAGCGGAGCGAGTCGAAGAAGTCACTTCTAATGGTTGCAAAGCGAGTCGAAATGGTCACTTCTGATGGCTGTGAAGCGAGTCGAAGTGAGCGAGTCGAAGTTGGCTTCTTATGGAGGCGAAGCGGAGCGAGTCGAAGCAGTCACTTCTGATGGTTGTGAAGCGAGTCGAAATGGTCACTTCTGATGGCTGTGGAGTGAGTGAAGCAGTCACTTCTGATGGTTGCGAAGGGAGTCGAAATGGTCATTCTGATGGCTATGAAGCGAGTCGAAGTGAGCGAGTCGAAGTTGGCTTCTGGTGGCGGCGAAGCGGAGCGAGTCGAAGCAGTCACTTCTGCTGGTTGCGAAGCGAGTCGAAATGGTCACTTCTGACGGCTGTGAAGTGAGTCGAAGTGAGAGAGTCGAAGTTGGCTTCTGCTGGAGGCGAAGCGGAAAGAATCGAACCAGTCACTTCTGATGCCTATGAAGCGAGTCGAAATGGTCACTTCTGATGGCTGTGAAGCGGTCGAAGTGAGCGAGTCGAAGTTGGCTTCTGATGGAGGCGAAGCGGAGTGAGTCGAAACAGTCACTTCTGATGGTTGCGAAGTGAGTCGAAATGGTCACTTATAATGGCTGTGAAGCAAGTCGAAGTGAGCGAGTCGAAGTTGGCTTTTGATAGAGGCGAAGCGGAGCGAGTCGAAGCAGTCACTTCTGATGGTTGCAAAGCTAGTCGAAATGGTCACGTCTGATGGCTGTGAAGCGAGTCGAAGTGAGCGACTCGAAGTTGGCTTCTGATGGAGGCGAAGCAGAGCGAGTTGAAGCAGTCACTTCTGATGGCTGCGAAGCGAGTCGAAATGGTCATTTCTGATGGCTGTGAAGCGAGTCAAAGTGAGCGAGTCGAAGTAGGCTTCTGATGGAGGCAAAGCGGAGTGAGTCGAAGCAGTCACTTCTGATGGTTGCGAAGCGAGTCGAAATGTTCACTTCTGATGGCTTTGAAGCGAGTCGAAGTGAGCGAGTCGAAGTTGGCTTCTGATGGAGGCGAAGCGGAGCGAGTCGAAGCAGTCACTTCTGATGGTTGCGAAGCGAGTCGAAATGGTCACTTTTGATGGCTATGAAGCGAGTCGAAGTGAGTGAGTCGAAGTTGGCTTCTGATGGAGGCGAAGCGGAGCGAGTCGAAGCAGTCACTTCTGATTGTTGCGAAGCGAGTCGAAATGGTCACTTTTGATGGCTGTGAAGCGAGTCGAAGTGAGCGAGTCGAAGTTGGCTTCTGATTGAGGTGAAGCGGAGCGAGTCGAAGCAGTCACTTCTGTTGGTTACGAAGCGAGTCGAAATGGTCACTTCTGATGGCTGTGAAGCGAGTCGAAGTGAGTGAGTCGAAGTTGGCTTCTAATGGAGGCGAAGCGGAGCGAGTCGAAGTAGTAACTTCTAATGGTTGCGAAGCGAGTCGAAATGGTCACTTCTGATGGCTGTGAAGCGAGTCGAAGTGAGCGAGTCGAAGTTGGCTTCTAATGGAGGCGAAGCGGAGCGAGTCGAAGAAGTCACTTCTGATGGTTGCGAAGCGAGTCGAAATGGTAACTTCTGATGGCTGTGAAGCGAGTCGAAGTGAGCGAGTCGAAGTAGGCTTCTAATGGAGGCGAAGCGGAGCGAGTTGAAGCAGTCACTTCTGATGGTTGCGAAGTGAGTCGAAATGGTCACTTCTGATGGCTGTGAAGCGAGTCGAAGTGAGCGAGTCGAAGTTGGCTTCTGATGGAGGCAAAGCGGAGCGAGTCGAAGTAGTAACTTCTAATGGTTGTGAAGCGAGTTGAAATGGTCACTTCTGATGGCAGTGAAGCGAGTCGAAGTGAGCGAGTCGAAGTAGGCTTCTGATGGAGGTGAAGCGGAGCGAGTCGAAGCAGTCACTTCTGATGGTTGCGAAGCGAGTCGAAATGGTCACTTCTGATGGCTGTGAAGCGAGTCGAAGTGAGCGAGTCGAAGTTGGCTTCTGATGGAGGCGAAGCGGAGCGAGTCGAAGAAGTCACTTCTAATGGTTGCAAAGCGAGTCGAAATGGTCACTTCTGATGGCTGTGAAGCGAGTCGAAGTGAGCGAGTCGAAGTTGGCTTCTTATGGAGGCGAAGCGGAGCAAGTCGAAGCAGTCACTTCTGATGGTTGTGAAGCGAGTCGAAATGGTCACTTCTGATGGCTGTGGAGTGAGTGAAGCAGTCACTTCTGATGGTTGCGAAGGGAGTCGAAATGGTCATTCTGATGGCTATGAAGCGAGTCGAAGTGAGCGAGTCGAAGTTGGCTTCTGGTGGCGGCGAAGCGGAGCGAGTCGAAGCAGTCACTTCTGCTGGTTGCGAAGCGAGTCGAAATGGTCACTTCTGACGGCTGTGAAGTGAGTCGAAGTGAGCGAGTCGAAGTTGGCTTCTGCTGGAGGCGAAGCGGAAAGAATCGAACCAGTCACTTCTGATGCCTATGAAGCGAGTCGAAATGGTCACTTCTGATGGCTGTGAAGCGGTCGAAGTGAGCGAGTCGAAGTTGGCTTCTGATGGAGGCGAAGCGGAGTGAGTCGAAGTAGTCACTTCAGATGGTTGCGAGGCGAGTCGAAATGGTCACTTCTGATGGCTGTGAAGCGAGTCGAAGTGAGCGAGTCGAAGTTGGCTTCTGATGGAGGCGAAGCGGAGGGAGTCGAAGAAGTCACTTCTGATGGATGCGAAGCGAGTCGAAATGGTCACTTCTGATGGCTGTGAAGCGAGTCGAAGTGGGCGAGTCAAAGTTGGCTTCTGCTGGAGGCGAAGCGGAAAGAATTGAACCAGTCACTTCTGATGCCTAAGAAGCAAGTCGAAATGGTCACTTCTGATGGCTATGAAGCGGGTCGAAGTGAGCGAGTCGAAGTTGGCTTCTAATGGAGGTGAAGCGGAGTGAGTCGAAGTAGTCACTTCTGATGGTTGCGAGGCGAGTCGAAATGGTCACTTCTGATGGCTGTGAAGCGAGTCGAACTGAGCGAGTCGAAGTTGGCTTCTGCTGGAGGCGAAGCGGAAAGAATCGAACCAGTCACTTATGATGCCTAAGAAGCGAGTCGAAATGGTCACTTCTGATGGCTGTGAAGCGGGTCGAAGTGAGCGAGTCGAAGTTGGCTTTTGATGGAGGTGAAGCGGAGTGAGTCGAAGTAGTCACTTCTGATGGTTGCGAGGCGAGTCGAAATGGTCACTTCTGATGGCTGTGAAGCGAGTCGAAGTGAGCGAGTCGAAGTTGGCTTCTGATGGAGGCGAAGCGGAGCGAGTCGAAGAAGTCACTTCTGATGGTTGCGAAGCGAGTCGAAATGGTCACTTCTGATGGCTGTGAATCGAGTCGAAGGGAGTGAGTCGAAGTTGGCTTCTGATGGAGGCGAAGTAGAGCGAGTCGAAGTAGTAACTTCTAATGATTGCGAAGTGAGTCGAAATGGTCACTTCTGATGGCTGTGAAGTGTGTCGAAGTGAGCGAGTCGAAGTAGGCTTCTGCTGGAGGCGAAGCGGAGCGAGTCGAAGCAATCACTTCTGATGGTTTCGAAGCGAGTCGAAATGGTCACTTCTGATGGCTGTGAAGCGAGTCGAAGTGTGCGAGTCGAAGTTGGCTTCTAATGGAGGCGAAGCGGAGCGAGTCGAAGAAGTCACTTCTGATGGTTGCGAAGCGAGTCGAAATGGTCACTTCTGATGGCTGTGAAGCGAGTCGAAGTGAGCGAGTCGAAGTTCGTTTCTGATGGAGGCGAAGCGGAGCGAGTCGAAGCAGTCACTTCTGATGGTTGTGAAGCGAGTCGAAATGGTCACTTTTGATCGCTGTGGAGCGAGTGAAGCAGTCACTTCTGATGGTTGCGAACGGAGTCGAAATGGTCATTCTGATGGCTATGAAGCGAGTCGAAGTGAGCGAGTCGAAGTTGGCTTCTGGTGGCGGCGAAGCGGAGCGAGTCGAAGCAGTCACTTCTGCTGGTTGCGATGCGAGTCGAAATGGTCACTTATGACGGCTGTGAAGTTAGTCGAAGTTGGCTTCTGCTGGAGGCGTAGCGGAAAGAATCGAACTAGTCACTTCTGATGCCTATGAAGCGAGTCGAAATGGTCACTTCTGATGGCTGTGAAGCGGGTCGAAGTGAGCGAGTCGAAGTTGGCTTCTGATGGAGGCGAAGCGGAGTGAGTCGAAGTAGTCACTTCTAATGGTTGCGAGGCGAGTCGAAAAGGTCACTTCTGATGGCTGTGAAGCGAGTCGAAGTTGGCTTCTGATGGAGGCGAAGCGGAGCGAGTCGAATAAGTCACTTCTGATGGATGTGAAGCGAGTCGAAATGGTCACTTCTGATGGCTGTGAAGCGAGTCGAAGTGAGCGAGTCGAAGTTGGCTTCTGCTAGAGGCGAACAGGAAAGAATCGAATCAGTCACTTCTGATGCCTAAGAAGCGAGTCGAAATGGTCACTTCTGATGGTTGTGTAGCAGGTCGAAGTGAGCGTGTAGAAGTTGGCTTCTGATGGAGGTGAAGCAGAGTAAGTCGAAGTAGTCACTTCTGATGGTTGCGAGGCGAGTCGAAATGGTCACTTCTGATGGATGTGACACGAGTCGAAGTGAGCGAGTCGAAGTTGGCTTCTAATGGAGGCGAAGCGTAAAGAATCGAACCAGTCACTTCTGATGCCTAAGAAGCGAGTCGGAATGGTCACTTCTGATGGCTGTGAAGCGGGTCGAAATGAGCGAGTCGAAGTTGGCTTCTGATGGAGGTGAAGCGGAGGGAGTCGAAGTAGTCACTTCTGATGGTTGCGAGGCGAGTCGAAATGGTCACTTCTGATGGCTGTGAAGCGAGTCGAAGGGAGTGAGTCGAAGTTGGCTTTTGATGGAGGCGAAGCGGAGCGAGTCGAAGTAGTAACTTCTAATGGTTGCGAAGCGAGTCGAAGTGGTTACTTTTGATGGCTGTGAAGCGAGTCGAAGTGAGCGAGTCGAAGTTGGCTTCTGATGGAGGCCAAGCGGAGCGAGTCAAAGCAGTCACTTCTGATGGCTGCGAAGCGAGTCGAAATGGTCACTTCTGATGGCTGTGAAACGAGTCGAAGTGAGCGAGTCGAAGTTGGCTTCTAATGGAGGCGAAGCGGAGCGAGTCGAAGAAGTCACTTCTGATGGTTGCGAAGCGAGTCGAAATGGTCACTTCTGATGGCTGTGAAGCGAGTCGAAGTGAGCGAGTCGAAGTTCGCTTCTGATGGAGGCGAAGCGGAGCGAGTCGAAGCAGTCACTTCTGATGGTTGTGAAGCGAGTCGAAATGGTCACTTCTGATGGCTGTGGAGCGAGTGAAGCAGTCACTTCTGATGGTTGCGAAGGGAGTCGAAATGGTCATTCTGATGGTTATGAAGCGAGTCGAAGTGAGCGAGTCGAAGTTGGCTTATGGTGGCGGCGAAGCGGAGCGAGTCGAAGCAGTTACTTCTGCTAGTTGCGAAGCGAGTCGAAATGGTCACTTTTGATGGCTGTAAAGCGAGCCGAAGTGAGCGAGTCGAAGTTGGCTTCTGCTGGAGGCGAAGCGGAAAGAATCGAACTAGTCACTTCTGATGCCTATGAAGCGAGTCGAAATGGTCACTTCTGATGGCTGTGAAGCGGGTCGAAGTGAGCGAGTCGAAGTTGGCTTCTGATGGAGGCGAAGCGGAGTGAGTCGAAGTAGTCAGTTCTGATGGTTGCGAGGCGAGTCGAAATGGTCACTTCTGATGGCTGTGAAGCTAGTCGAAGTGAGCGAGTCGAAGTTGGCTTCTGATGGAGGCGAAGCGGAGCGAGTCGAAGAAGTCACTTCTGATGGTTGCGAAGCGAGTCGAAATGGTTACTTCTGATGGTTGTGAAGCGAGTCGAAGTTGGATTCTACTGGAGGCGAAGCAGAAAGAATCGAACCAGTCACTTCTGATGCCTAAGAAGCGAGTCGAAATGGTCACTTCTGATGGCTGTGAAGCGGGTCGAAGTAGTCACTTCTGATGGAGGTGAAGCGGAGTGAGTCGAAGTAGTCACTTCTGATGGTTGTGAAACGAGTCGAAGTGAGTGAGTCAAAGTTGGCTTCTGATGGAGGCGAAACGGAGCGAGTCGAAGTAGTAACTTCTAATGGTTGCGAAGCCAGTCGAAATGGTCACTTTTGATGGCTGTGAAGCGAGTCGAAGTGAGCGAGTCGAAGTAGGCTTCTGATGGAGGCGAAGTGGAGCGAGTCGAAGCAGTCACTTCTGATGGTTGCGAAGCGAGTCGAAATGGTCACTTCTGATGGCTGTGAAGCGAGTCGAAGTTGGCTTCAGCTGGAGGCGAAGCGGAAAGAATCGAACCAGTCAATTCTGATGCCTAAGAAGCGAGTCGAAATGATCACTTCTGATGGCTGTGAAGCGGGTCGAAGTGAGCGAGTCGAAATTGGCTTCTGATGGAGGCAAAGCGGAGCGAGTCGAAGCAGTCACTTTTGATGGCTGCAAAGCAAGTCGAAATGGTCACTTCTGATGGCTGTGAAGCGAGTCGAAGTGAGCGAGTCGAAGTTGGCTTATGATGGATGCGAAGCGGAGCGAGTCGAAGCAGTCACATCTGATGACTGCGAAGCGGGTCGAAATGGTAACTTCTGATGGCTGTGAATCGAGTCGAAGTGAGCGAGTCGAAGTTGGCTTCTGATGGAGTCGAAGCGGAGCGAGTCAAAGAAGTCACTTCTGATGGTTGCGAAGCGAGTCAAAATGGTCACTTCTGATGGCTGTGAAGCGAGTCGAAGTGAGCGAGTCGAAGTTGGCTTCTAATGGAGGCGAAGCGGAGCGAGTCGAAATGGTCACTTCTGATGGTCACTTCTTATGGTTGCGAGGCGATTCGAAATGGTCACTTCTGATGGCTGTGAAGCGAGTCGAAGTGAGCGAGTCGAAGTAGGCTTCTGATGGAGGCGAAGCAGAGCGAGTCGAAGCAGTCACTTCTGATGGCTGCGAAGCGAGTCGAAATGGTCACTTCTGATGGCTGTGAAGCGAGTCGAAGTGAGCGAGACGAAGTTGGCTTCTGATGGAGGCTAAGCGGAGTGAGTCGAAGAAGTCACATCTGATGGCTGCGAAGCGAGTCGAAATGGTCACTTCTGATGGCTGTGAAGCGAGTCGAAGTGAGCGAGACGAAGTTTGCTTCTGATGGAGGTTAAGCGGAGCGAGTCGAAGCAGTCACTTCTGATGGCTGCGAAGCGAGTCGAAATGGTCACTTCTGATGGCTGTGAAGCGAGTCGAAGTGAGCGAGTCGAAGTTGGCTTCTGATGGAGGCGAAGCGGAGCGAGTCGAAGCAGTCACTTCTGATGGCTGCGAAGCGAGTCGAAATGGTCACTTCTTATGGCTGTGAAGCGAGCCGAAGTGAGCGAGTCGAAGTTGGCTTCGGATTGAGGCGAAGCAGAGGGAGTCGATGCAGTCACTTCTGATAACTACGAAGCGAGTCGAAATGGTCACTTCTGATGGCTGTGAAGCGAGTCGAAGTGAGCGAGTCGAAGTTGGCTTCTGGTGGAGGAGAAGCGGAGCGAGTTGAAGCAGTCACTTCTGATGGGTGTGAAGCGAGTCGAAATGGTCAATTCTGATGTCTGTGAAGCGAGTCGAAGTGAGCGAGTTGAAGTTGGCTTCTGATGGAGGTGAAGCGGAGCGAGTCGAAGCAGTCACTTCTGATGGGTGCGAAGCAAGTCGAAATGGTCACTTCTGATGGCTGTGAAGCGAGTCGAAGTGAGCGAGTCGAAGTTGGCTTCTGATGGTGGCTAAGCAGAACGAGTCGAAGCAGTCACTTCTGATGGCTGCGAAGCGAGTCGAAATGGTCACTTCTGATGGCTTTGAAGCGAGTCTAGGTGAGCAAGTCGAAGTTGGCTTCTGATGGAGGCGAAGCAAAGCGAGTCGAAGCTGTCACTTCTGATAGCTGCGAAGCGAGTTGAAATGGTCACTTCTGATGGCTGTGAAGCGAGTCGAAGTTGGCTTCTAATGGAGGCGAAACGGAGCGAGTCGAAGAAGTCACTTCTGATGGTTGCGAAGCGAGTCAAAATGGTCACTTCTGATAGCTGTGAAGCGAGTCGAAGTGAGCGAGTCGAAGTTCGCTTCTGATGGAGGCAAAGCGGAGCGAGTCGAAGCAGTCACTTCTGATGGTTGTGAAGCGAGTCGAAATGGTCACTTCTGATGGCTGTGGAGCGAGTGAAGCAGTCACTTCTGATGGTTGCGAAGGGAGTCGAAGCAGTCACATCTGATGGCTATGAAGCGAGTCGAAGTGAGCGAGTCGAAGTTGGCTTCTGGTGGCGGTGAAGCGGAGCGGGTCGAAGCAGTCACTTCTGATTGCTGCGAAGTGAGTCGAAATGGTCAATTCTGATGGCTGTAAAGCGAGTCGAAGTTGGCTTCTAATGGAGGCGAAGCGGAGCGAGTCGAAGCAATTACTTCTGATGGTTGCGAAGCGAGTTGAAATGGTCACTACTGGTGGCTGTGAAGCGAGTCTAAGTGAGCGAGTCGAAGTTGGCTTCTGATGGAGGTGAAGCGGAGCGAGTCGAAGAAGTCACTTCTGATGGTTGCAAAGCGAGTCGAAATGGTCACTTCTGATGGCTGTGAAGCGAGTCGAAGTGAGTGAGTCGAAGTTGGCTTCTGATGGAGGCAAAGCGGAGCGAGTCGAAGTAGTAACTTCTAATGGTTGTGAAGCGAGTTGAAATGGTCACTTCTGATGGCTGTGAAGCGAGCCGAAGTGAGCGAGTCGAAGTAGGCTTCTGATGGAGGTGAAGCGGAGCGAGTCGAAGCAGTCACTTCTGATGGTTGCGAAGCGAGTCGAAATGGTCACTTCTGATGGCTGTGAAGCGAGTCGAAGTGAGCGAGTCGAAGTTGGCTTCTGATGGAGGCGAAGCGGAGCGAGTCGAAGAAGTCACTTCTAATGGTTGCGAAGCGAGTCGAAATGGTCACTTCTGATGGCTGTGAAGCGAGTCGAAGTGAGCGAGTCGAAGTTGGCTTCTGATGGAGGCGAAGCGGAGCGAGTCGAAGCAGTCACTTCTGATGGTTGTGAAGCGAGTCGAAATGGTCACTTCTGATGGCTGTGGAGTGAGTGAAGCAGTCACTTCTGATGGTTGCGAAAAGAGTCGAAATGGTCATTCTGATGGCTATGAAGCGAGTCGAAGTGAGCGAGTCGAAGTTGGCTTCTGGTGGCGGCGAAGCGGAGCGAGTCGAAGCAGTCACTTCTGCTGGTTGCGAAGCGATTCGAAATGGTCACTTCTGACGGCTGTGAAGTGAGTCGAAGTGAGCGAGTCGAAGTTGGCTTCTGCTGGAGGCGAAGCGGAAAGAATCGAACCAGTCACTTCTGATGCCTATGAAGCGAGTCGAAATGGTCACTTTTGATGGCTGTGAAGCGGTCGAAGTGAGCGAGTCGAAGTTGGCTTCTGATGGAGGCGAAGCGGAGTGAGTCGAAGTAGTCACTTCAGATGGTTGCGAGGCGAGTCGAAATGGTCACTTCTGATGGCTGTGAAGCGAGTCGAAGTGAGCGAGTCGAAGTTGGCTTCTGATGGAGGCGAAGCGGAGCGAGTCGAAGAAGTCACTTCTGATGGATGCGAAGCGAGTCGAAATGGTCACTTCTGATGGCTGTGAAGCGAGTCGAAGTGGGCGAGTCGAAGTTGGCTTCTGCTGGAGGCGAAGCGGAAAGAATTGAACCAGTCACTTCTGATGCCTAAGAAGCGAGTCGAAATGGTCACTTCTGATGGCTATGAAGCGGGTCGAAGTGAGCGAGTCGAAGTTGGCTTCTAATGGAGGTGAAGCGGAGTGAGTCGAAGTAGTCACTTCTGATGGTTGCGAGGCGAGTCGAAATGGTCACTTCTGATGGCTGTGAAGCGAGTCGAACTGAGCGAATCGAAGTTGGCTTCTGCTGGAGGCGAAGCGGAAAGAATCGAACCAGTCACTTCTGATGCCTAAGAAGCGAGTCGAAATGGTCACTTCTGATGGCTGTGAAGTGGGTCGAAGTGAGCGAGTCGAAGTTGGCTTCTGATGGAGGTGAAGCGGAGTGAGTCGAAGTAGTCACTTTTGATGGTTGCGAGGCGAGTCGAAATGGTCACTTCTGATGGCTGTGAAGCGAGTCGAAGTGAGCGAGTCGAAGTTGGCTTCTGATGGAGGCGAAGCGGAGCGAGTCGAAGTAGTAACTTCTGATGGTTGCGAAGGGAGTCGAAGCAGTCACATCTGATGGCTGTGAAGCGAGTCGAAGTGAGCGAGTCGAAGTAGGCTTCTGATGGAGGCGAAGCGGAGCGAGTCGAAGCAATCACTTCTGATGGTTTCGAAGCGAGTCGAAATGGTCACTTCTGATGGCTGTGAAGCGAGTTGAAGTGTGCGAGTCGAAGTTGGCTTCTAATGGAGGCGAAGCAGAGCGAGTCGAAGAAGTCACTTCTGATGGTTGCGAAGCGAGTCGAAATGGTCACTTCTGATGGCTGTGAAGCGAGTCGAAGTGAGCGAGTCGAAGTTCGTTTCTGATGGAGGCGAAGCGGAGCGAGTCGAAGCAGTCACTTCTGATGGTTGTGAAGCGAGTCGAAATGGTCACTTTTGATCGCTGTGGAGCGAGTGAAGCAGTCACTTCTGATGGTTGCGAACGGAGTCGAAATGGTCATTCTGATGGCTATGAAGCGAGTCGAAGTGAGCGAGTCGAAGTTGGCTTCTGGTGGCGGCGAAGCGGAGCGAGTCGAAGCAGTCACTTCTGCTGGTTGCGATGCGAGTCGAAATGGTCACTTCTGACGGCTGTGAAGTTAGTCGAAGTTGGCTTCTGCTGGAGGCGTAGCGGAAAGAATCGAACTAGTCACTTCTGATGCCTATGAAGCGAGTCGAAATGGTCACTTCTGATGGCTGTGAAGCGGGTCGAAGTGAGCGAGTCGAAGTTGGCTTCTGATGGAGGCGAAGCGGAGTGAGTCGAAGTAGTCACTTCTAATGGTTGCTAGGCGAGTCGAAAAGGTCACTTCTGATGGCTGTGAAGCGAGTCGAAGTTGGCTTCTGATGGAGGCGAAGCGGAGCGAGTCGAATAAGTCACTTCTGATGGATGTGAAGCGAGTCGAAATGGTCACTTCTGATGGCTGTGAAGCGAGTCGAAGTGAGCGAGTCGAAGTTGGCTTCTGCTAGAGGCGAAGAGGAAAGAATCGAATCAGTCACTTCTGATGCCTAAGAAGCGAGTCGAAATGGTCACATCTGATGGTTGTGAAGCAGGTCGAAGTGAGCGTGTAGAAGTTGGCTTCTGATGGAGGTGAAGCAGAGTGAGTCGAAGTAGTCACTTCTGATGGTTGCGAGGCGAGTCGAAATGGTCACTTCTGATGGATGTGACACGAGTCGAAGTGAGCGAGTCGAAGTTGGCTTATGATGGAGGCGAAGCGTAAAGAATCGAACCAGTCACTTCTGATGCCTAAGAAGCGAGTCGAAATGGTCACCTCTGATGGCTGTGAAGCGGGTCGAAATGAGCGAGTCGAAGTTGGCTTCTGATGGAGGTGAAGCGGAGGGAGTCGAAGTAGTCACTTCTGATGGTTGCGAGGTGAGTCGAAATGGTCACTTCTGATGGCTGTGAAGCGAGTCGAAGGGAGTGAGTCAAAGTTGGCTTCTGATGGAGGCGAAGCGGAGCGAGTCGAAGTAGTAACTTCTAATGGTTGCGAAGCGAGTCGAAGTGGTTACTTTTGATGGCTGTGAAGCGAGTCGAAGTGAGCGAGTCGAAGTTGGCTTCTGATGGAGGCCAAGCGGAGCGAGTCAAAGCAGTCACTTCTGATGGCTGCGAAGCGAGTCGAAATGGTCACTTCTGATGGCTGTGAAGCGAGTCGAAGTGAGCGAGTCGAAGTTGGCTTCTAATGGAGGCGAAGCGGAGCGAGTCGAAGAAGTCACTTCTGATGGTTGCGAAGCGAGTCGAAATGGTCACTTCTGATGGCTGTGAAGCGAGTCGAAGTGAGCGAGTCGAAGTTCGCTTCTGATGGAGGCGAAGCGGAGCGAGTCGAAGCAGTCACTTCTGATGGTTGTGAAGCGAGTCGAAATGGTCACTTCTGATGGCTGTGGAGCGAGTGAAGCAGTCACTTCTGATGGTTGCGAAGGGAGTCGAAATGGTCATTCTGATGGCTATGAAGCGAGTCGAAGTGAGCGAGTCGAAGTTGGCTTATGGTGGCGGCGAAGCGGAGCGAGTCGAAGCAGTCACTTCTGCTAGTTGCGAAGCGAGTCGAAATGGTCACTTTTGATGGCTGTAAAGCGAGCTGAAGTGAGCGAGTCGAAGTTGGCTTCTGTTGGAGGCGAAGCGGAAAGAATCGAACTAGTCACTTCTGATGCCTATGAAGCGAGTCGAAATGGTCACTTCTGATGGCTGTGAAGCGGGTCGAAGTGAGCGAGTCGAAGTTGGCTTCTGATGGAGGCGAAGCGGAGTGAGTCGAAGTAGTCAGTTCTGATGGTTGCGAAGCGAGTCGAAATGGTCACTTCTGATGGCTGTGAAGCGAGTCGAAGTTGGATTCTACTGGAGGCGAAGCGGAAAGAATCGAACCAGTCACTTCTGATGCCTAAGAAGCGAGTCGAAATGGTCACTTCTGATGGCTGTGAAGCGGGTCGAAGTAGTCACTTCTGATGGAGGTGAAGCGGAGCGAGTCGAAGTAGTCACTTCTTATGGTTGCGAGGCGAGTCGAAATGGTCACTTCTGATGGCTGTGAAGCGAGTCGAAGTGAGCGAGTCGAAGTTGGCTTCTGATGGAGGCGAAGCGGAGCGAGTCAAAGAAGTCACTTCTGATGGTTGCGAAGCGAGCCGAAATGGTCTCTTCTGATGGCTGTGAAACGAGTCGAAGTGAGTGAGTCAAAGTTGGCTTCTGATGGAGGCGAAACGGAGCTAGTCGAAGTAGTAACTTCTAATGGTTGCGAAGCGAGTCGAAATGGTCACTTTTGATGGCTGTGAAGCGAGTCGAAGTGAGCGAGTCGAAGTAGGCTTCTGATGGAGGCGAAGTGGAGCGAGTCGAAGCAGTCACTTCTGATGGTTGCGAAGCGAGTCGAAATGGTCACTTCTGATGGCTGTGAAGCGAGTCGAAGTTGGCTTCAGCTGGAGGCGAAGCGGAAAGAATCGAACCAGTCACTTCTGATGCCTAAGAAGCGAGTCGAAATGATCACTTCTGATGGCTGTGAAGCGGGTCGAAGTGAGCGAGTCGAAATTGGCTTCTGATGGAGGCGAAGCGGAGCGAGTCGAAGCAGTCACTTTTGATGGCTGCGAAGCAAGTCGAAATGGTCACTTCTGATGGTTGTGAAGCGAGTCGAAGTGAGCGAGTCGAAGTTGGCTTCTGATGGATGCGAAGCGGAGCGAGTCGAAGCAGTCACATCTGATGACTGCGAAGCGGAACGAAATGGTCACTTCTGATGGCTGTGAATCGAGTCGAAGTGAGCGAGTCGAAGTTGGCTTCTGATGGAGTCGAAGCGGAGCGAGTCGAAGAAGTCACTTCTGATGGTTGCGAAGCGAGTCTAAATGGTCACTTCTGATGGCTGTGAAGCGAGTCGAAGTGAGCGAGTCGAAGTTGGCTTCTAATGGAGGCGAAGCGGAGCAACTCGAAATGGGCACTTCTGATGGTCACTTCTTATGGTTGCAAGGCGATTCGAAATGGTCACTTCTGATGGCTGTGAAGCGAGTCGAAGTGAGCGAGTCGAAGTAGGCTTCTGATGGAGGCGAAGCAGAGCGAGTCGAAGCAGTCACTTCTGATGGTTGCGAAGCAAGTCGAAATGGTCACTTCTGATGGCTGTAAAGCGAGTCGAAGTGAGCTAGTCGAAGTTAGCTTCTAATGGAGGTGAAGCGGAGCGAGTCGAAGCAGTCACATCTGATGGCTGCGAAGCGAGTCGAAATGGTCACTTCTGATGGCTGTGAAGCGAGTCGAAGTGAGCGAGACGAAGTTGGCTTCTGATGGAGGCTAAGCGGAGTGAGTCGAAGCAGTCACATCTGATGGCTGCGAAGCGAGTCGAAATGGTCACTTCTGATGGCTGTGAAGCGAGTCGAAGTGAGCGAGACGAAGTTTGCTTCTGATGGAGGTTAAGCGGAGCGAGTCCAAGCAGTCACTTCTGATGGCTGCGAAGCGAGTCGAAATGGTCACTTCTGATGGCTGTGAAGCGAGTCGAAGTGAGCGAGTCGAAGTTGGCTTCTGATGGAGGCGAAGCGGAGCGAGTCGAAGCAGTCACTTCTGATGGCTGCGAAACGAGTCGAAATGGTCACTTCTTATGGCTGTGAAGCGAGCCGAAGTGAGCGAGTCGAAGTTGGATTCGGATGGAGACGAAGCGGAGGGAGTCGATGCAGTCACTTCTGATGGCTACGAAGCGAGTCGAAATGGTCACTTCTGATGGCTGTGAAGCGAGTCGAAGTGAGCGAGTCGAAGTTGGCTTCTGGTGGAGGAGAAGCGGAGCGAGTTGAAGCAGTCACTTCTGATGGGTGTGAAGCGAGTCGAAATGGTCAATTCTGATGTCTGTGAAGCGAGTCGAAGTGAGCGAGTTGAAGTTGGCTTCTGATGGAGGTGAAGCGGAGCGAGTCGAAGCAGTCACTTCTGATGGGTGCGAAGCAAGTCGAAATGGTCACTTCTGATGGCTGTGAAGCGAGTCGAAGTGAGCGAGTCGAAGTTGGCTTCTGATGGTGGCTAAGCAGAACGAGTCGAAGTAGTCACTTCTGATGGCTGCGAAGCGAGTCGAAATGGTCACTTCTGATGGCTTTGAAGCGAGTCTAGTTGAGCAAGTCGAAGTTGGCTTCTGATGGAGGCGAAGCGAAGCGAGTCGAAGCTGTCACTTCTGATAGCTGCGAAGCGAGTTGAAATGGTCACTTCTGATGGCTGTGAAGCGAGTCGAAGTTGGCTTCTAATGGAGGCGAAACGGAGCGAGTCGAAGAAGTCACTTCTGATGGTTGCGAAGCGAGTCAAAATGGTCACTTCTGATAGCTGTGAAGCGAGTCGAAGTGAGCGAGTCGAAGTTCGCTTCTGATGGAGGCAAAGCGGAGCGAGTCGAAGCAGTCACTTCTGATGGTTGTGGAGCGAGTCGAAATGGTCACTTCTGATGGCTGTGGAGCGAGTGAAGCAGTCACTTCTGATGGTTGCGAAGGGAGTCGAAATGGTCATTCTGATGGCTATGAAGCGAGTCGAAGTGAGCGTGTCGAAGTTGGCTTCTGGTGGCGGCGAAGCGGAGCGAGTCGAAGCAGTCACTTCTGCTGGATGCGAAGCGAGTCGAAATGGTCACTTCTGATGGCTTTGAAGCGAGTCTAAGTGAGCAAGTCAAAGTAGGCTTCTGATTGAGGCGAAGCGGAGCGAGTCGAAGCAGTCACTTCTGATGGTTGCGAAGCGAGTTGAAATGGTCACTTCTGATGGCTGTGAAGCGTGTCGAAGTGAGCGAGTCGAAGTTGGCTTCTAATGGAGGCGAAGCGGAGCGAGTCGTAGAAGTCACTTCTGATGGTTGTGAAGCGAGTCGAAATGGTCACTTCTAATGGCTGTGAAGGGAGTCGAAGTGAGCGAGTCGAAGTTCGCTTCTGATGGAGGTGAAGCGGAGCGAGTCGAAGCACACTTCTGATGGCTGTGGAGCGAGTGAAGCAGTTACTTATGATGGTTGCGAAGGGAGTCGAAATGGTCATTCTGATGGCTATGAAGCAAGTCGAAGTGAGCGAGTCGAAGTTGGCTTCTGGTGGCGGCGAAGCAGAGCGAGTCGAAGCAGTCACTTCTGCTTGTTGCGAAGCGAGTCGAAATGGTCACTATTGACGGCTGTGAAGCGAGTCGAAGTTGGCTTCTGCTGGAGGCGAAGCGGAAAGAATCGAACCAATCACTTCTGATGCCTATGAAGCGAGTCGAAATGGTCACTTCTGATGGCTGTGAAGCGGGTCGAAGTGAGCGAGTCGAAGTTGGCTTCTGATGGAGGCGAAGCAGAGTGAGTCGAAGTAGTCACTTCTGATGGTTGCGAGGCGAGTCGAAATTGCCACTTCTGATGGCTGTGAAGCGGGTCGAAGTGAGCGAGTCGAAGTTGGCTTCTGATGGAGGCGAAGCGGAGCGAGTCGAAGAAGTCACTTCTGATGGTTGCGAAGCGAGTCGAAATGGTCACTTCTGATGGCTGTGAAGCGAGTCGAAGTGAGCGAGTCGAAGTTGGCTTCTACTGGAGGCGAATCGGAAAGAATCGAACCAGTCACTTCTGATGCCTATAAAGCGAGTCGAAATGGTCACTTCTGATGGCTGTGAAGCGGGTCAAAGTAGTCACTTCTGATGGAGGTGAAGCGGAGTGAGTCAAAGTAGTCACTTCTGATGGTTGCGAGGCGAGTCGAAATGGTCACTTCTGATGGCTGTGAAGCGAGTCGAAGTGAGCGAGTCGAAGTTGGCTTCTGATGGAGGCGAAGCGGAGCGAGTCGAAGAAGTCACTTCTGATGGTTGCGAAGCGAGCCGAAATGGTCACTTTTGATGGCTATGAAGCGAGTCGAAGTGAGCGAGTCGAAGTTGGCTTCTGATGGAGTCGAAGCGGAGCGAGTCGAAGAAGTCACTTCTGATGGTTGCGAAGCGAGTCGAAATGGTCACTTATGATGGCTGTGAAGCGAGTCGAAGTGAGCGAGTCGAAGTTGGCTTCTAATGGAGGCGAAGCGGAGCGAGTCGAAGAAGTCACTTCTGATGGTTGCGAAGCGAGTCGAAATGGTCACTTATGATGGCTGTGAAGCGAGTCGAAGTGAGCGAGTCGAAGTTGGCTTCTAATGGAGGCGAAGCGGAGCGAGTCGAAATGGTCACTTCTGATGGTCACTTCTTATGGTTGCGAGGCGAGTCGAAATGGTCACTTCTGATGGCTATGAAGCGAGTCGAAGTGAGCGAGTCGAAGTAGGCTTCTGATGGAGGCGAAGCGGAGCGAGTCGAAATGGTCACTTTTGATGGCTGCAAAGCAAGTCGAAATGGTCACTTCTGATGGCTATGAAGCGAGTCGAAGTGAGCGAGTCGAAGTTGGCTTCTGATGGAGTCGAAGCGGAGCGAGTCGTAGAAGTCACTTCTGATGGTTGCGAAGCGAGTCGAAATGGTCACTTATGATGGCTGTGAAGCGAGTCGAAGTGAGCGAGTCGAAGTTGGCTTCTAATGGAGGCGAAGCGGAGCGAGTCGAAATGGTCACTTCTGATGGTCACTTCTTATGGTTGCGAGGCGAGTCGAAATGGTCACTTCTGATGGCTATGAAGCGAGTCGAAGTGAGCGAGTCGAAGTAGGCTTCTGATGGAGGCGAAGCGGAGCGAGTCGAAGCAGTCACTTCTAATGGTTGCGAAGCAAGTCGAAATGGTCACTTCTGATGGCTGTAAAGCGAGTCGAAGTGAGCTAGTCGAAGTTGGCTTCTAATGGAGGCGAAGCGGAGCGAGTCGAAGCAGTCACATCTGATGGCTGCGAAGCGAGTCGAAATGGTCACTTCTGATGGCTTTGAAGCGAGTCGAAGTGAGCGAGACGAAGTTGGCTTCTGATGGAGGCTAAGCGGAGCGAGTCGAAGCAGTCACATCTGATGGCTGCAAAGCGAGTCGAAATGGTCACTTCTAATGGCTGTGAAGCGAGTCGAAGTGAGCGAGACGAAGTTGGCTTCTGATGGAGGTTAAGCGGAGCGAGTCGAAGCAGTCACTTCTGATGGCTGCGAAGCGAGTCGAAATGGTCACTTCTGATAGCTGTGAAGCGAGTCGAAGTGTGCGAGTCGAAGTTGGCTTCTGATGGAGGCGAAGCGGAGCGAGTCGAAGCAGTCACTTCTGATGGCTGCGAAGCGAGTCGAAATGGTCACTTCTTATGGCTGTGAAGCGAGCCGAAGTGAGCGATTCGAAGTTGGCTTCTGATGGAGGCGAAGCGGAGGGAGTCGATGCAGTCACTTCTGATGGCTGCGAAGCAAGTCGAAATGGTCACTTCTGATGGCTGTGAAGCGAGTCGAAGTGAGCGAGTCGAAGTTGGCTTCTGATGGAGGCGAAGCGGAGCGAGTTGAAGCAGTCACTTCTGAAGGGTGCGAAGCGAGTCGAAATGGTCACTTCTGATGTCTGTGAAGCGAGTCGAAGTGAGCGAGTTGAAGTTGGCTTCTGATGGAGGCGAAGCGGAGCGAGTCGAAGCAGTCACTTCTGATGGGTGCGAAGCAAGTCGAAATGGTCACTTCTGATGGCTGTGAAGCGAGTCGAAGTGAGCGAGTCGAAGTTGGCTTCTGATGGTGGCTAAGCAGAACGAGTCGAAGCAGTCACTTCTGATGGCTGCGAAGCGAGTCGAAATGGTCACTTCTGATGGCTTTGAAGCGAGTCTAAGTGAGCAAGTCAAAGTTTGCTTCTGATGGAGGCGAAGCGAAGCGAGTCGAAGCTGTCACTTCTGATAGCTGCGAAGCGAGTCGAAATGGTCACTTCCAATGGCTGTGAAGCGAGTCGAAATGAGTGAGTCGAAGTTTGCTTCTGATGGAGGCCAAGCGGAGCGAGTCAAAGCAGTAATTCTAAAGGCTGCAAAGCGAGTCGAAATGGTCACTTCTGATGGCTGTGAATCGAGTCGAAGTGCGCGAGTCAAAGTTGGATTCTGATGGAGGCGAAGCGGAGCGAGTCGAAGCAGTCACTTCTGATGGTGCGAAGGGAGTCGAAATGGTCACTTCTGATTGCTGTGAAGCGAGTCGAATTTAGCAAGTCGAAGTTAGCGAGTCGAAGTTAGTGAGTCGAAGTTGGATTTTGATGGAGGCGAAGCAGAGCGAGTCGATGCAGTCACTTCTGATGGCTGTGAAGCGAGTCGAAATGGTCACTTCTGATGGCTGTGAAGCGAGTCGAAGTGAGCGAGTCGAAGTTGGCTTCTAATGGAGGCGAAGCAGAGCAAGTCGAAACAGTCACTTCTGATGGTTGCGAAGCGAGTCGAAATGGTCACTTCTGATGGCTGTGAAGCGAGTCGAAGTGAGCGAGTCGAAGTTGGCTTCTGATGGTGGCGAAGCGGATCGAGTCGAAGCAGTCACTTCTGATGGCTGCGAAGCGAGTCGAAATGGTCACTTCTGACGGCTGTGAAGCGAGTCGAAGTGAGCGAGACGAAGTTGGCTTCTGATGGAGGCAAAGCGGAGCGAGTCGAAGCAGTCACTTCTGATGGCTGCGAAGCGAGTCGAAATGGTCACTTCTGATGGCTGTGAAGCGAGTCGAAGTGAGCGAGTCGAAGTTGGCTTCTGATGGAGGCAAAGCGGAGCGAGTAGAAGCAATCACTTCTGATGGCTGCGAAGCGAGTCGAAATGGTCACTTCTGATGGCTGTGAAGCGAGTCGAAGTGAGCGAGTCGAAGTTGGCTTCTAATGGAGGCGAAGCGGAGCAAGTCGAAGCAGTCACTTCTGATCGCTGCGAATCGAGTCGAAATGGTCACTTCTTATGGCTGTGAATCGAGCCGAAGTGAGCGAGTCGAAGTTGGCTTCTGATGGAGGCAAAGCGGAGCGAGTCAAAGCAGTCACTTCTGATGGTTGCGAAGCGAGTCGAAATGGTCACTTCTGAAGGCTGTGAAGCGAGTCGAAGTGAGCGAGTCGAAGTTGGCTTCTGATGGAGGCGAAGCGGAGCGAGTCGAAGCAGTCACTTCTGATGGCTGCGAAGCGAGTCGAAATGGTCACTTCTGATGTATGTGAAGCAAGTCGAAGTGAGCGAGTTGAAGTTGGCTTCTGATGGAGGCGAAGCGGAGCGAGTCGAAGCAGTCACTTCTGATGGGTGCGAAGCAAGTCGAAATGGTCACTTCTGATGTCTATGAAGCGAGTCGAAGTGAGCGAGTTGAAGTTGGCTTCTAATGGAGGCGAAGCGGAGAGAGTCGAAGCAGTCACTTCTGATGGGTGCGAAGCAAGTCGAAATGGTCACTTCTGATGGCTGTGAAGCGAGTCGAAGTTGGCTTCTGATGGTGGCAAAGCGGAACGAGTCGAAGCAGTCACTTCTGATGGCTGCGAAGCGAGTCGAAATGGTCACTTCTGATGGCTTCGAAGCGAGTCTAAGTGAGCAAGTCGAAGTTGGCTTCTGATGGAGGCGAAGCGAAGCGAGTCGAAGCAGTCACTTCTGATGGCTGCGAAGCGAGTCGAAATGGTCACTTCCGATGGCTGTGAAGCGAGTCAAAATGAGCGAGTCGAAGTTTGCTTCTGATGAAGGCCAAGCGGAGCGAGTCAAAGCAGTAATTCTAAAGGCTGCAAAGCGAGTCGAAATGGTTACTTCTGATGGCTGTGAATCGAGTCGAAGTGAGCGAGTCAAAGTTGGGTTCTGATGGAGACGAAGCGGAGCGAGTCGAAGCAGTCACTTCTGATGATGCGAAGGGAATTGAAATGGTCACTTCTGATTGCTGTGAAGCGAGTCGAATTTAGCGAGTCGAAGTTAGCGAGTCGAAGTTAGTGAGTCGAAATTGGATTTTGATGGAGGCGAAGCAGAGCGAGTCGAAGAAGTCACTTCTGATGGCTGCGAAGCGAGTCGAAATGGTCACTTCTGATGGCTGTGAAGCGAGTCGAAGTGAGCGAGTCGAAGTTGGCTTCGGATGGAGGCAAAGCAGAGCGAGTCGAAACAGTCACTTCTGATGGTTGCGAAGCGAGTCGAAATGGTCACTTCTGATGGCTGTGAAGCGAGTCGAAGTGAGCGAGTCGAAGTTGGCTTCTGATGGAGGCGAAGCGGAGCGAGTCGAAGCAGTCACTTCTGATGGCTGCGAAGCGAGTCTAAATGGTCACTTCTGATGGCTGTGAAGCGAGTCGAAGTGAGCGAGTCGAAGTTGGCTTCTGATGGATGCGAAGCGGAGCGAGTCGATGCAGTCACTTCTGATGGCTTCGAAGCGGGTCGAAATGGTCACTTCTGATGGCTGTGAAGCGAGTCGAAGTTGGCTTCTGATGGAGTCGAAGCGGAGCGAGTCGAAGAAGTCACTTCTAATGGTTGCGAAGCGAGTCGAAATGGTCACTTATGATGGTTGTGAAGTGAGTCGAAGTGAGCGAGTGGAAGTTGGCTTCTGATGGAGGCGAAGCGGAGCGAGTCGAAGCAGTCTCTTCTGATGGGTGCGAAGCAAGTCGAAATGGTCACTTCTTATGGCTGTGAAGCGAGTCAAAGTGAGCGAGTTGAAGTTGGCTTCTGATGGTGGCAAAGCGGAACGAGTCGAAGCAGTCACTTCTGATGGCTGCGAAGCGAGTCGAAATGGTCACTTCTGATGGCTGTGAAGCGAGTCGAAGTGAGCGAGACGAAGTTGGCTTCTGATGGAGGCAAAGCGGAGAGAGTCGAAGCAGTCACTTCTGATGGCTACGAAGCGAGTCGAAATGGTCACTTCTGATGGCTGTGAAGGGAGTCGAAGTGAGCGAGTCGAAGTTGGCTTCTGATGGAGGCGAAGCGGAGCGAGTCGAAGCAGTCACTTCTGATGGGTGCGAAGCGAGTCGAAATGGTCACTTCTGATGGCTGTGAAGCCAGTTGAAGTGAGCAAGTCGAAGTTGGCTTCTGATGGTGGCGAAGCGGAACGAGTCGAAGCAGTCACTTCTGATGACTGCGAAGCGAGTCGAAATGGTCACTTCTAATGGCTATGAAGCGAGTCTAAGTGAGCAAGTCGCAGTTGGCTTCTGATGGAGGCGAAGCGAAGCGAGTCGAAGCAGTCACTTCTGATGGTTGCGAAGCGAGTTGAAATGGTCACTTCCGATGGCTGTGAAGTGAGTCGAAGTGAGTGAGTCGAAGTTGGCTTCTGATGGAGGCGAAGCGGAGCGAGTCGAAGCAGTCACTTCTGATGGGTGCGAAGCAAGTCGAAATGGTCACTTTTGATGGCTGTGAAGCCAGTTGAAGTGAGCGAGTCGAAGTTGGCTTCTGATGATGGCGAAGCGGAACGAGTCGAAGCAGTCACTTCTGATGGCTGCGAAGCGAGCCGAAATGGTCACTTCTGATGGCTATGAAGCGAGTCTAAGTGAGCAAGTCGAAGTTGGCTTCTGATGGAGGCGAAGAAAAGCGAGTCGAAGCAGTCACTTCTGATGGCTGCGAAGCGAGTCGAAATGGTCACTTCCGATGGCTGTGAAGTGAGTCGAAGTGAGCGAGTCGAAGTTGGCTTCTGTTGGAGGCCAAGCAGAGCGAGTCAAAGCAGTCACTTCTGATGGCTGCGAAGCGAGTCGAAATGGTCACTTCTGATGGCTGTGAAGCGAGTCGAAGTGAGCGAGTCAAAGTTGGCTTCTGATGGAGGCAAAGCGGAGCGAGTCGAAGCAGTCACTTCTGATGGTGCGAAAGGAGTCGAAATGGTCACTTCTGATTGCTGTGAAGCGAGTCGAAGTGAGCGAGTCGATGTTGGCTTCTGATGGAGGCGAAGCGGAGCGAGTCGAAGCAGTCACTTCTGATGGCTGCGAAACGAGTCGAGATGGTCACTTCTGATGTATGTGAAGCGAGTCGAAGTGAGCGAGTTGAAGATGGCTTCTGATGGAGGCGAAGCGGAGCGAGTCGAAGCAGTCATTTCTGATGGGTGCGAAGCAAGTCGAAATGGTCACTTCTGATGTCTATGAAGCGAGTCGAAGTGAACGAGTCGAAGCAGTCACTTCTGATGGCTGCGAAGCGAGTCGAAATGGTCACTTCTGATGGCTTTGAAGCGAGTCTAAGTGAGCAAGTCAAAGTTTGCTTCTGATGGAGGCGAAGCGAAGCGAGTCGAAGCTGTCACTTCTGATAGCTGCGAAGCGAGTCGAAATGGTCACTTCCGATGGCTGTGAAGCGAGTCGAAATGAGTGAGTCGAAGTTTGCTTCTGATGGAGGCCAAGCGGAGCGAGTCAAAGCAGTAATTCTAAAGGCTGCAAAGCGAGTCGAAATGGTCACTTCTGATGGCTGTGAATCGAGTCGAAGTGCGCGAGTCAAAGTTGGATTCTGATGGAGGCGAAGCGGAGCGAGTCGAAGCAGTCACTTCTGATGGTGCGAAGGGAGTCGAAATGGTCACTTCTGATTGCTCTGAAGCGAGTCGAATTTAGCGAGTCGAAGTTAGCGAGTCGAAGTTAGTGAGTCGAAGTTGGATTTTGATGGAGGCGAAGCAGAGCGAGTTGATGCAGTCACTTCTGATGGCTGTGAAGCGAGTCGAAATGGTCACTTCTGATGGCTGTGAAGCAAGTCGAAGTGAGCGAGTCGAAGTTGGCTTCTAATGGAGGCGAAGCAGAGCAAGTCGAAACAGTCACTTCTGATGGTTGCGAAGCGAGTCGAAATGGTCACTTCTGATGGCTGTGAAGCGAGTCGAAGTGAGCGAGTCGAAGTTGGCTTCTGATGGTGGCGAAGCGGAACGAGTCGAAGCAGTCACTTCTGATGGCTGCGAAGCGAGTCGAAATGGTCACTTCTGACGGCTGTGAAGCGAGTCTAAGTGAGCGAGACGAAGTTGGCTTCTGATGGAGGCAAAGCGGAGCGAGTCGAAGCAGTCACTTCTGATGGCTGCGAAGCGAGTCGAAATGGTCACTTCTGATGGCTGTGAAGCAAGTCGAAGTGAGCGAGTCGAAGTTGGCTTCTGATGGAGGCAAAGCGGAGCGAGTCGAAGCAATCACTTCTGATGGCTGCGAAGCGAGTCGAAATGGTCACTTCTGATGGCTGTGAAGCGAGTCGAAGTGAGCGAGTCGAAGTTGGCTTCTGATGGAGGCGAAGCGGAGCGAGTCGAAGCAGTCACTTCTGATTGCTGCGAATCGAGTCGAAATGGTCATTTCTTATGGCTGTGAAGCGAGCCGAAGTGAGCGAGTCGAAGTTGGCTTCTGATGGAGGCAAAGCGGAGCGAGTCAAAGCAGTCACTTCTGATGGTTGCGAAGCGAGTCGAAATGGTCACTTCTGAAGGCTATGAAGCGAGTCGAAGTGAGCGAGTCGAAGTTGGCTTCTGATGGAGGCGAATCGGAGCGAGTCGAAGCAGTCACTTCTGATGGCTGCGAAGCGAGTCGAAATGGTCACTTCTGATGTATGTGAAGCAAGTCGAAGTGAGCGAGTTGAAGTTGGCTTCTGATGGAGGCGAAGCGGAGCGAGTCGAAGCAGTCACTTCTGATGGGTGCGAAGCAAGTCCAAATGGTCACTTCTGATGTCTATGAAGCGAGTCGAAGTGAGCGAGTTGAAGTTGGCTTCTAATGGAGGCAAAGCGGAGAGAGTCGAAGCAGTCACTTCTGATGGGTGCGAAGCAAGTCGAAATGGTCACTTCTGATGGTTGTGAAGCGAGTCGAAGTTGGCTTCTGATGGTGGCAAAGCGGAACGAGTCGAAGCAGTCACTTCTGATGGCTGCGAAGCGAGTCGAAATGGTCACTTCTGATGGCTTTGAAGCGAGTCTAAGTGAGCAAGTCGAAGTTGGCTTCTAATGGAGGCGAAGCGAAGCGAGTCGAAGCAGTCACTTCTGATGGCTGTGAAGCGAGTCGAAATGGTCACTTCCGATGGCTGTGAAGCGAGTCAAAATGAGCGAGTCGAAGTTTGCTTCTGATGAAGGCCAAGCGGAGCGAGTCAAAGCAGTAATTCTAAAGGCTGCAAAGCGAGTCGAAATGGTCACTTCTGATGGCTGTGAATCGAGTCGAAGTGAGCGAGTCAAAGTTGGGTTCTGATGGAGACGAAGCGGAGCGAGTCGAAGCAGTCACTTCTGATGATGCGAAGGGAATCGAAATGGTCACTTCTGATTGCTGTGAAGCGAGTCGAATTTAGCGAGTCGAAGTTAGCGAGTCGAAGTTAGTGAGTCGAAATTGGATTTTGATGGAGGCGAAGCAGAGCGAGTCGAAGCAGTCACTTCTGATGGCTGCGAAGCGAGTCGAAATGGTCACTTCTGATGGCTGTGAAGCGAGTCGAAGTGAGCGAGTCGAAGTTGGCTTCGGATGGAGGCAAAGCAGAGTGAGTCGAAACAGTCACTTCTGATGGTTGCGAAGCGGGTCGAAATGGTCACTTCTGATGGCTGTGAAGCGAGTCGAAGTGAGCGAGTCGAAGTTGGCTTCTGATGGAGGCGAAGCGGAGCGAGTCGAAGCAGTCACTTCTGATGGCTGCGAAGCGAGTCGAAATGGTCACTTCTGATGGCTGTGAAGCGAGTCGAAGTGAGCGAGTCAAAGTTGGCTTCTGATGGATGCGAAGCGGAGCGAGTCGATGCAGTCACTTCTGATGGCTTCGAAGCGGGTCGAAATGGTCACTTCTGATGGCTGTGAAGTGAGTCGAAGTTGGCTTCTGATGGAGTCGAAGCGGAGCGAGTCGAAGAAGTCACTTCTGATGGTTGCGAAGCGAGTCGAAATGGTCACTTATGATGGCTGTGAAGTGAGTCGAAGTGAGCGAGTTGAAGTTGGCTTCTGATGGAGGCGAAGCGGAGCGAGTCGAAGCAGTCTCTTCTGATGGGTGCGAAGCAAGTCGAAATGGTCACTTCTGATGGCTGTGAAGCGAGTCGAAGTGAGCGAGTTGAAGTTGGCTTCTGATGGTGGCAAAGCGGAATGAGTCGAAGCAGTCACTTCTGATGGCTGCGAAGCGAGTCGAAATGGTCACTTCTGATGGCTGTGAAGCGAGTCGAAGTGAGCGAGACGAAGTTGGCTTCTGATGGAGGCAAAGCGGAGAGAGTCGAAGCAGTCACTTCTGATGGCTACGAAGCGAGTCGAAATGGTCACTTCTGATGGATGTGAAGGGAGTCGAAGTGAGCGAGTCGAAGTTGGCTTCTGATGGAGGCGAAGTGGAGCGAGTCGAAGCAGTCACTTCTGATGGGTGCGAAGCGAGTCGAAATGGTCACTTCTGATGGCTGTGAAGCCAGTTGAAGTGAGCAAGTCGAAGTTGGCTTCTGATGGTGGCGAAGCGGAACGAGTCGAAGCAGTCACTTCTGATGACTGCGAAGCGAGTCGAAATGGTCACTTCTGATGGCTATGAAGCGAGTCTAAGTGAGCAAGTCGAAGTTGGCTTCTGATGGAGGCGAAGCGAAGCGAGTCGAAGCAGTCACTTCTGATGGCTGCGAAGCGAGTCGAAATGGTCACTTCCGATGGCTGTGAAGTGAGTCGAAGTGAGCGAGTCGAAGTTGGCTTCTGATGGAGGCGAAGCGGAGCGAGTCGAAGCAGTCACTTCTGATGGGTGCGAAGCAAGTCGAAATGGTCACTTCTGATGGCTGTGAAGCCAGTTGAAGTGAGCGAGTCGAAGTTGGCTTCTAATGGTGGCGAAGCGGAACGAGTCGAAGCAGTCACTTCTGATGGCTGCGAAGCGTGCCGAAATGGTCACTTCTGATGGCTATGAAGCGAGTGTAAGTGAGCAAGTCGAAGTTGGCTTCTGATGGAGCCGAAGCAAAGCGAGTCGAAGCAGTCACTTCTGATGGCTGCGAAGCGAGTCGAAATGGTCACTTCCGATGGCTGTGAAGTGAGTCGAAGTGAGCGAGTCGAAGTTGGCTTCTGATGGAGGCCAAGCGGAGCGAGTCAAAGCAGTCACTTCTGATGGCTGCGAAGCGAGTCGAAATGGTCACTTCTGATGGCTGTGAAGCGAGTCGAAGTGAGCGAGTCAAAGTTGGCTTCTGATGGAGGCAAAGCGGAGCGAGTCGAAGCAGTCACTTCTGATGGTGCGAAAGGAGTCGAAATGGTCACTTCTGATTGCTGTGAAGCGAGTCGAAGTGAGCGAGTCGAAGTTGGCTTCTGATGGAGGCGAAGCGGAGCGAGTCGAAGCAGTCACTTCTGATGGCTGCGAAACGAGTCGAGATGGTCACTTCTGATGTATGTGAAGCGAGTCGAAGTGAGCGAGTTGAAGATGGCTTCTGATGGAGGCGAAGCGGAGCGAGTCGAAGCAGTCATTTCTGATGGGTGCGAAGCAAGTCGAAATGGTCACTTCTAATGTCTATGAAGAGAGTCGAAGTGAGCGAGTTGAAGTTGGCTTCTAATGGAGGCAAAGCGGAGAGAGTCGAAGCAGTCACTTCTGATGGCTACGAAGCGAGTCGAAATGGTCACTTCTGATGGCTGTGAAGGGAGTCGAAGTGAGCGAGTCGAAGTTGGTTTCTGATGGAGGCGAAGCGGAGCGAGTCGAAGCAGTCACTTCTGATGGGTGCGAAGCGAGTCGAAATGGTCACTTCTGATGGCTGTGAAGCCAGTTGAAGTGAGCAAGTCGAAGTTGGCTTCTGATGGTGGCGAAGCGGAACGAGTCGAAGCAGTCACTTCTGATGACTGCGAAGCGAGTCGAAATGGTCACTTCTGATGGCTATGAAGCGAGTCTAAGTGAGCAAGTCGAAGTTGGCTTCTGATGGAGGCGAAGCGAAGCGAGTCGAAGCAGTCACTTCTGATGGCTGCGAAGCGAGTCGAAATGGTCTCTTCCGATGGCTGTGAAGTGAGTCGAAGTGAGCGAGTCGAAGTTGGCTTCTGATGGAGGCGAAGCGGAGCGAGTCGAAGCAGTCACTTCTGATGGGTGCGAAGCAAGTCGAAATGGTCACTTCTGATGGTTGTGAAGCCAGTTGAAGTGAGCGAGTCGAAGTTGGCTTCTGATGGTGGCGAAGCGGAACGAGTCGAAGCAGTCACTTCTGATGGCTGCGAAGCGAGCCGAAATGGTCACTTCTGATGGCTATGAAGCGAGTCTAAGTGAGCAAGTCGAAGTTGGCTTCTGATGGAGGCGAAGCGAAGCGAGTCGAAGCAGTCACTTCTGATGGCTGCGAAGCGAGTCGAAATGGTCACTTCCGATGGCTGTGAAGTGAGTCGAAGTGAGCGAGTCGAAGTTGGCTTCTGATGGAGGCCAAGCGGAGCGAGTCAAAGCAGTCACTTCTGATGGCTGCGAAGCGAGTCGAAATGGTCACTTCCGATGGCTGTGAAGCGAGTCGAAGTGAGCGAGTCAAAGTTGGCTTCTGATGGAGGCAAAGCGGAGCGAGTCGAAGCAGTCACTTCTGATGGTGCGAAAGGAGTCGAAATGGTCACTTCTGATTGCTGTGAAGCGAGTCGAATTTAGCGAGTCGAAGTTGGATTCTGATGGAGGCAAAGCAGAGCGAGTCGAAGCAGTCACTTCTGATGGCTGCGAAGCGAGTCGAAGTGAGCGAGTCGAAGTTGGCTTCTGATGGAGGTTAAGCGGAGCGAGTCGAAGCAGTCACTTCTGATGGCTGCGAAGCGATTCGAATTGGTCACTTCTAATGGCTGTGAAGCGAGTCGAAGTGAGCGAGTCGAAGTTGGCTTTTGATGGAGGCAAAGCGGAGCGAGTCGAAGCAGTCACTTCTAATGGCTGCGAAGCGATTCGAAATGGTCACTTCTGATGTCTATGAAGCGAGTCAAAGTGAGCGAGTTGAAGTTGGCTTCTGATGTAGGCGAAGCGGATCAAGTCGAAGCATTCACTCCCAATGGTTGCGAAGCAAGTCGAAATGGTCACTTCTGATGGCTGTGAAGCGAGTCGAAGTGAGCGAGTCGAAGTTGGCTTCTGATGGTGGCAAAGCGGAACGAGTCGAAGCAGTCACTTTTGATGGCTGCGAAGCAAGTCGAAATGGTCACTTCTGATGGCTGTGAAGCGAGTCGAAGTGAGCAAGTCGAAGTTGGCTTCTGATGGAGGCGAAGCGAACCGAGTCAAAGCAGTCACTTCTGATGGCTGCGAAGCGAGTCGAAATGGTCACTTCTGATGGCTGTGAAGCGAGTCGAAGTGAGCGAGTCGAAGTTGGCTTCTGATGGAGGCCAAGCGGAGCGAGTCAAAGCAGTCACTTCTGATGGCTGCGAAGCGAGTCGAAATGGTCACTTCTGATGTCTGTAAAGTGAGTCGAAGTGAGCGAGTTGAAGTTGGCTTCTGATGGAGGCGAAGCGGAGAGAGTCGAAGCAGTCACTTCTGATGGGTGCGAAGCAAGTCGAAATGGTCACTTCTGATGGCTGTGTAGCGAGTCGAAGTGAGCGAGTCGAAGTTGGCTTCTGATGGTGGCGAAGCGGAACGAGTCGAAGCAGTCACTTCTGATGGCTGCTAAGCGAGTCGAAATGGTCACTTCTAATGGCTATGAAGCGAGTCCAAGTGAGCATGTCGAAGTTGGCTTCTGATGGAGGCGAAGCGAAGCGAGTCGAAGCAGTCACTTCTGATGGCTGCGAAGCGAATCGAAATGGTCACTTCTGATGGCTGTGAAGCGAGTCGAAGTGAGCGAGTCGAAGTTGGCTTCTGATGGAGGCCAAGCGTAGCGAGTCAAAGCAGTCACTGCTGATGGCTGCGAAACGTGTCGAAATGGTCACTTCTGATGGCTGTGAAGCGAGTCGAAGTGAGCGAGTCAAAGTTGGCTTCTGATGGAGGCAAAGCGGAGCGAGTCGAAGCAGTCACTTCTAATGGTGCAAAAGGAGTCGAAATGGTCACTTCTGATTGTTGTGAAGCGAGTCGAATTTAGCGAGTCGAAGTTAGCGAGTCGAAGTTGGATTCTGATGGAGGCGAAGCGGAGCGAGTCGAAGCAGTCACTTCTGATGGCTGTGAAGCGAGTCGAAGTGAGCGAGTCGAAGTTGGCTTCTGATGGAGGCGAAGTGGAGCGAGTCGAAACAGTCACTTCTGATGGTTGCGAAGCGAGTCGAAATGGTCACATCTGATGGCTGTGAAGGGAGTCGAAGTGAGCGAGTCGAAGTTGGCTTCTGATGGTGGCGAAGCGGAACGAGTCGTAGCAGTCACTTCTGATGGCTGCGAAGCGAGTCGAAATGGTCACTTCTGATGGTTGTGAAGCGAGTCGAAGTGAGCGAGACGAAGTTGGCTTCTGATGGAGGCAAAGCGGAACGAGTCGAAGTAGTCAATTCTGATGGCTGCGAAGCGAGTCCAAATGGTCACATCTGATGGCTGTGAAGCGAGTCGAAGTGAGCGAGTCGAAGTTGGCTTCTGATGGAGGCGAAGCAGAGCGAGTCGAAACAGTCACTTCTGATGGTTGTGAAGAGAGTCGAAATGGTCACTTCTGATGGCTGTGAAGCGAGTCGAAGTGAGCGAGTCGAAGTGAGCGAGTCGAAGTTGGCTTCTGATGGTGGCAAAGCAGAGCGAGTCGAAGCAATCACTTCTGATGGTTGCGAAGCGAGTCGAAATGGTCACTTCTGATGGCTGTGAAGCGAGTCGAAGTGAGTGAGACGAAGTTGGCTTCTGATGGAGGCAAAGCGGAGCGAGTCGCAGCAGTCACTTCTGATGGCTACGAAGCGAGTCGAAATGGTCACTTCTGATGGCTGTGAAGCGAGTCGAAGTGAGCGAGTCGAAGTTGGCTTCTGATGGAGGCAAAGCGGAGCGAGTCGAAGCAGTCACTTATGATGGCTGCGAAGCGTGTCGAAAAGGTCACTTCTGATGGCAGTGAAGCAACTCAAAGTGAGCGAGTCGAAGTTGGCTTCTGATGGAGGCAAAGCGGAGCGGGTAGAAGCAGTCACTTCTGATGGTTGCGAAGCAAGTCGAAATGGTCACTTCTGATGGCTGTGAAGCAAGTCGAAGTGAGCGAGTCGAAGTTGGCTTATGACGAAGCGGAGCGAGTCGAAGCAGTCACTTCTGATGGCTGCGAAGCGAGTCGAAATGGTCACTTCTGATGTCTGTGAAGTGAGTCGAAGTGAGCGAGTTGAAGTTGGCTTCTGATGGAGGCGAAGCGGAGCGAGTAGAAGCAGTCACTTCTGATGGGTGCGAAGCAAGTCGAAATGGTCACTTCTGATGGCTGTGAAGCGAGTCGAAGTGAGCGAGTCGAAGTTGGCTTCTGATGGTGGTGAAGCGGAACGAGTCGAAGCAGTCACTTCTGATGGCTGCGAAGCGAGTCGAAATGGTCACTTCTGATGGCTATGAAGCGAGTCTAAGTGAGAAAATCGAAGTTGGCTTCTGATGGAGGCGAAGCGAAGCGAGTCGAAGCAGTCACTTCTGATGGCTGCGAAGCGAGTCGAAATGGTCACTTCCGATGGCTGTGAAGCGAGTCGAAGTGAGCGAGTCGAAGTTGGCTTCCGATGGAGGCCAAGCGGAGCGAGTCAAAGCAGTCACTTCTGATGGCTGCGAAGCGAGTCGAAATGGTCACTTCTGATGGCTGTGAAGCGAGTCGAAGTGAGCGAGTCAAAGTTGGCTTCTGATGGAGGCTAAGCGGAGCGAGTCGAAGCAGTCACTTCTGATGGCTGCGAAGCGAGTCAAAATGGTCACTTCTGATGTCTGTGAAGTGAGTCGAAGTGAGCGAGTTGAAGTTGGCTTCTGATGGAGGCGAAGCGGAGCGAGTAGAAGCAGTCACTTCTGATGGGTGCGATGCAAGTCGAAATGTTCACTTCTTATGGCTGTGAAGCGAGTCGAAGTTGGCTTCTGATGGTGGTGTAGCGGAACGAGTCGAAGCAATCACTTCTGATGGCTGCGAAGCAAGTCGAAATGGTCACTTCTGATGGCTATGAAGCGAGTCTAAGTGAGCAAGTCGAAGTTGGCTTCTGATGGAGGCGAAGCGAAGCGAGTCGAAGCAGTCACTTCTGATGGCTGCGAAGCGAGTCGAAATGGTCACTTCCGATGCCTGTGAAGCGAGTCGAAGTGAGCGAGTCGAAGTTGGCTTCTGATGGAGGCCAAGCGGAGCGAGTCAAAGCAGTCACTTCTGATGGCTGCGAAGCGAGTCGAAATGGTCACTTCTGATGGCTGTGAAGCGAGTCGAAGTGAGCGAGTCAAAGTTGGCTTCTGATGGAGGCAAAGCGGAGCGAGTCGAAGCAGTCACTTCTGATGGTGCGAAAGGAGTCGAAATGGTCACTTCTGATTGCTGTGAAGCGAGTCGAATTTAGCGAGTCGAAGTTAGCGAGTCGAAGTTGGATTCTGATGGAGGCGAAGCGGAGCGAGTCGAAGCAGTCACTTCTAATGGCTGCGAAGCGAGTCGAAGTGAGCGAGTCGAAGTTGGCTTCTGATGGAGGCGAAGCGGAGTGAGTCGAAACAGTCACTTCTGGTTGCGAAGCGAGTCGAAATGGTCACATCTAATGGCTGCGAAGTGAGTCGAAGTGAGCGAGTCAAAGTTGGCTTCTGATGGTGGCGAAGCGGAACGAGTCATAGCAGTCACTTCTGATGGCTGCGTAGCGAGTCGAAATGGTCACTTCTGATGGCTGTGAAGCGAGTCGAAGTGAGCGAGACGAAGTTGGCTTCTAATGGAGGCAAAGCGGAGCGAGTCGAAGCAGTCACTTCTGATGGCTGCGAAGCGAGACGAAATGGTCACTTCTGATGGCTGTGAAGCGAGTCGAAGTTGGCTTCTGATGGAGGCGAAGCGGAGCGAGTCGAAGCAGTCACTTTTGATGGCTACGAAGCGAGTCGAAATGGTCACTTCTGATGGCTGTGAAGGGAGTCGAAGTGAGCGAGTCGAAGTTGGCTTCTGATGGAGGCGAAGCGGAGCAAGTCGAAGAAGTCACTTATGATGGTTGCGAAGCGAGTCGAAATGGTCACTTCTGATGGCTGTGAAGCGAGTCAAAGTGAGTGAGTCGAAGTTGGCTTCTGATGTTGGCGAAGCGGAGCGAGTCGAAGCAGTCACTTCTGATGGCTGCGAAGCGAATCGAAATGGTCACTTCTGATGTCTATGAAGTGAGTCGAAGTGAGCGAGTTGAAGTTGGCTTCTGATGGAGGCGAAGCGGAGCAAGTCGAAGCATTCACTCCCAATGGTTGCGAAGCAAGTCGAAATGGTCACTTCTGATGGCTGTGAAGCGAGTCGAAGTGAGCGAGTCGAAGTTGGCTTCTGATGGTGGCAAAGCGGAACGAGTCGAAGCAGTCACTTCTGATGGCTGCGAAGCGAGTCAAAATGGTCACTTCTGATGGCTGTGAAGCGAGTCGAAGTGAGCAAGTCGAAGTTGGCTTCTAATGGAGGCAAAGCGAACCGAGTCGAAGCAGTCACTTCTGATGGCTACGAAGCGAGTCGAAATGGTCACTTCTGATGGCTGTGAAGCGAGTCGAAGTTGGCTTCTGATGGAGGCGAAGCGGAGCGAGTCGAAGCAGTCACTTCTGATGGTTGCGAAGCGAGTCGAAATGGTCAATTCTGATGGCTGCGAAGCGAGTCGAAGTGAGCGAGTCGAAGTTGGCTTCTGATGGAGGCGAAGCGGAGCGAGTCGAAGCAGTCACTTCTGATGGCTGCGAAGCGAGCTGGAATGGTCACTTCTGATGTCTATGAAGCGAGTCGAAGTGAGCGAGTTGAAGTTGGCTTCTGATGGAGGCGAAGCGGAGCGAGTCGAAGCAGTCACTTCTGATGGTTGCGAAGCAAGTCGAAATGGTCCCTTCTGTTGGCTGTGAAACGAGTCGAAGTGAGCGAGTCGAAGTTGGCTTCTGATGGTGGCGAAGCGGAACGAGTCGAAGTAGTCTCTTCTGATGGATGCGAAGCGAGTCGAAATGGTCTATTCTGATGGCTATGAAGCGAGTCTAAGTGAGCAAGTCGAAGTTGGCTTCTGATGGAGGGGAAGCGAAGCGAATCGAAGCAGTCACTTCTGATGGCTGCGAAGCGAGTCGAAATGGTCACTTCTGATGGCTGTGAAGCGAGTCGAAGTGAGCGAGTCGAAGTTGGCTTCTGATGGAGGCGAAGCGGAGCGAGTCGAAGCAGTCACTTCTGATGGCTGCGAAGCGAGTCGAAATGGTCACTTCTGATGGTTGTGAAGCGAGTCAAAGTGAGCGAGTCGAAGTTGGCTTCTGATGGAGGCGAAGCGGAGCAAGTCGAAGAAGTCACATCTGATGGTTGCGAAGCGAGTCGAAATGGTCACTTCTGATGGCTGTGAAGCGAGTCAAAGTGAGTGAGTCGAAGTTGTCTTCTGATGTAGGCGAAGCGGAGCGAGTCGAAGCAGTCACTTCTGATGGCTGCGAAGCGAGTCGAAATGGTCACTTCTGATGTCTATGAAGTGAGTCGAAGTGAGCGAGTTGAAGTTGGCTTCTGATGGAGGCGAAGCGGAGCAAGTCGAAGCATTCACTCCCAATGGTTGCGAAGCAAGTGGAAATGGTCACTTCTGATGGCTGTGAAGCGAGTCGAAGTTGGCTTCTGATGGTGGCAAAGCGGAACGAGTCGAAGCAGTCACTTCTGATGGCTGCGAAGTGAGTCGAAATGGTCACTTCTAATGTCTGTGAAGCGAGTCTAAGTGAGCAAGTCAAAGTTGGCTTCTGATGGAGGCGAAGCGAAGCGAGTCGAAGCAGTCACTTCTGATGGCTGCGAAGCAAGTCGAAATGGTCACTTCTGATGGCTGTGAAGCGAGTCGAAGTGATCGAGTCGAAGTTGGCTTCTGATGGAGGCGAAGCGGAGCGAGTCGAAGAAGTCACTTCTGATTGTTGCGAAGCGAGTCGAAATGGTCACTTGTGATGGCTGTGAAGCGAGTCGAAGTGAGCGAGTCGAAGTTGGCTTCTGATGGCTGTGAAGCGAGCCGAAGTGAGCGAGTCAAAGTTGGCTTCTGATGGCTGTGAAGCGAGCCGAAGTGAGCCAGTCGAAGTTGGCTTCTGATGGAGGCGAAGCGGAGCGAGTCGAAGCAGTCACTTCTGATGGCTGCGAAGCGAGTCGGAATGGTCACTTCTGATATCTGTGAAGCGAGTCGAAGTGAGCGAGTTGAAGTTGGCTTCTGATGGAGGCGAAGCGGAGCGAGTCGAAGTAGTCACTTCTGATGGTTGCGAAGCAAGTCGAAATGGTCACTTCTGATGGCTGTGAAGCGAGTCGAAGTGAGCGAGTCGAAGTTGGCTTCTGATGGTGGCGAACCGGAACGAGTCGAAGCAGTCTCTTCTAATGGTTGCGAAGCGAGTCGAAATGGTCTATTCTGATGGCTATGAAGCGAGTCTAAGTGAGCAAGTCGAAGTTGGCTTCTGATGGAGGCGAAGCGAAGCGAGTCGAAGCAGTCACTTCTGATGGCTGTGAAGCGAGTCGAAATGGTCACTTCCGATTGCTGTGAAGCGAGTCGAAGTGAGCGAGTCAAAGTTGGCTTCTCATGGAGGCCAAGCAGAGCGAGTCAAAGCAGTCACTTCTGATGGCTGCGAAGCGGGTCGAAATGGTCACTTCTGATGGCTGTGAAGCGAGTCGAAGTGAGCGAGTCAAAGTTTGCTTCTGATGGAGGCGAAGCGGAGCGGGTCAAAGCAGTCACTTCTGATGGTGCGAAAGGAGTCGAAATGGTCACTTCTGATTGCTGTGAAGCGAGTCGAATTTAGCGAGTCGAAGTTAGCGAGTCGAAGTTGGATTCTGATGGAGGCGAAGCGGAGCGAGTCGAAGCAGTCACTTCTGATGGCTGCGAAGCGAGTCGAATTGGTCACTTCTGATGGCTGTGAAGCGAGTCGAAGTGAGCGAGTCAAAGTTGGCTTCTGACGGAGGCGAAGCGGAGCGAGTCGAAGTAGTCACTTCTGATGGTGCGAAGGGAGTCGAAATGGTCACTTCTGATTGCTGTGAAGTGAGTCGAATTTAGCGAGTCAAAGTTAGCGAGTCGAAGTTGGATTCTGATGGAGGCGAAGCGGAGCAGGTCGAAGCAGTCACTTCTGATGGCTGCGAAGCGAGTCGAAATGGTCACTTCTGATGGCTGTGAAGCGAGTCGAAGTGAGCGAGTCGAAGTTGGCTTCTGACGGAGGCGAAGCGGAGAGAGTCGAAACAGTCACTTCTGATGGTGGCGAAGTGAGTCGAAATGGTCAATTCTGATGGCTGTGAAGCGAGTCGAAGTTGGCTTCTGATGGTGGCAAAGCGGAACGAGTCGAAGCAGTCACTTCTGATGGCTGCGAAGCGAGTCGAAATGTTCACTTCTGATGGCTGTGAAGCGAGTCGAAGTGAGCGAGACGAAGTTGGCTTCAGATGGAGGCAAAGTAGAGCGAGTCGAACCAGTCACTTCTGATGGCTGCGAAGCGAGTCGAAATGGTCACTTCTGATGGCTGTGAAGCGAGTCGAAGTGAGCGAGTCGAAGTTGGTTTCTGATGGAGGCAAAGCGGAGCGAGTCGAAGCAGTCACTTCTGATGGCTGCGAAGCGAGTCGAAATGGTCACTTCTGATGGCTGTGAAGCAAGTAGAAGTGAGCGAGTCGAAGTTGGCTTCTGATGGAGGCGAAGTGGAGCGAGTCTAATAAGTGACTTCTGATGGTTGCGAAGCGAGTCGAAATGGTCACTTCTGATGGCTGTGAAGCGAGCCGAAGTGAGCGAGTCGAAGTTGGCTTTTGATGTAGGCGAAGCGGAGCGAGTCGAAGCAGTCACTTCTGATGGCTGCGTAGCGAGTCGGAATGGTCACTTCTGATGTCTGTAAAGCGTGTCGAAGTGAGCGAGTTGAAGTTGGCTTCTGATGGAGGCGAAGCGGAGCGAGTCGAAGCAGTCACTTCTGATGGTTGCGAAGCAAGTCGAAATGGTCACTTCTGATGGCTGTGAAGCGAGTCGAAGTGAGAGAGTCGAAGTTGGCTTCTGATGGTGGCGAAGCGGAACGAGTTGAAGCAGTCTCTTCTAATTGCTGTGAAGCGAGTCGAAATGGTCTATTCTGATGGCTATGAAGCGAGTCTAAGTGAGCAAGTCGAAGTTGGCTTCTGATGGAGGCGAAGCGAAGCGAGTCGAAGCAGTCACTTCTGATGGCTGCGAAGCGAGTCGAAATGGTCACTTCCGATTGCTGTGAAGCAAGTCGAAGTGAGCGAGTCAAAGTTGGCTTCTCATGGAGGCCAAGCAGAGCGAGTCAAAGCAGTCACTTCTGATGGCTGCGAAGCGAGTTGAAATGATCACTTCTGATGGCTGTGAGGCGAGTCGAAGTGAGCGAGTCAAAGTTGGCTTCTGATGGAGGCGAAGTGGAGCGAGTCGAAGCAGTCACTTCTGATGGTGCGAAAGGAGTCGAAATGGTCACTTCTGATTGCTGTGAAGCGAGTCGAATTTAGCGAGTCGAAGTTAGCGAGTCAAAGTTGGATTCTGATGGAGGCGAAGCGCAGCGAGTCGAAGCAGTCACTTCTGATGGCTACGAAGCGAGTCGAATTGGTCACTTCTGATGGCTGTGAATCGAGTCGAAGTGACCGATTCAAAGTTGGCTTCTGATGGAGGCGAAGCGGAGCGAGTCGAAGTAGTCACTTCTTATGGTGCAAAGGGAGTCGAAATGGTCACTTCTGATTGTTGTGAAGCGAGTCGAATTTAGCGAGTCGAAGTTAGCGAGTCGAAGTTGGATTCTGATGGAGGCGAAGCGGAGCGAGTCGAAGCAGTCACTTCTGATGGCTGTAAAGCGAGTCGAATTGGTCACTTCTGATGGCTGTGAAGCGAGTCGAAGTGAGCGAGTCAAAGTTGGCTTTTGACGGAGGTGAAGCGGAGCGAGTCGAAGTAGTCACTTCTGATCGTGCGAAGGGAGTCGAAATGGTCACTTCTAATTGCTGTGAAGCGAGTCGAATTTAGCGAGTCGAAGTTAGCGAGTCGAAGTTGGATTCTGATGGAAGCGAAGCGGAGCGAGTCGAAGCAGTCACTTCTGATGGCTGCGAAGCGAGTCGAAATGGTCACTTTTGATGGCTGTGAAGCGAGTCGAAGTGAGCGAGTCGAAGTTGGCTTCTGATGGAGGCGAAGCGGAGCGAGTCGAAACAGTCACTTCTGATGGTTGCGAAGCGAGTCGAAATGGTCAATTCTGATGGCAGTGAAGCGACTCGAAGTTGGCTTCTGATGGTGGCAAAGCGGAACGAGTCGAAGCAGTCAATTCTGATGGCTGCGAAGCGAGTCGAAATGGTCACTTCTGATGGCTGTGAAGCGAGTCGAAGTGAGCGAGACGAAGTTGGCTTCTGATGGAAGCAAAGCAGAGCGAGTCGAAGTAGTCACTTCTGATGGCTGCGAAGCGAGTCGAAATGGTCACTTCTGATGGCTGTGAAGCGAGTCGAAGTGAGCGAGACGAAGTTGGCTTCTGATGGAGGCAAAGCAGAGCGAGTCGAAGCAGTCACTTCTGATGGCTGCGAAGCGAGTCGAAATGGTCACTTCTGATGGCTGTGAAGCGAGTCGAAGTGAGCGAGACGAAATTGGCTTCTGATGGAGGCAAAGCGGAGCGAGTCGAAGCAGTCACTTCTGATGGCTGCGAAGCGAGTCGAAATGGTCACTTCTGATGGCTGTGAAGCGAGTCGAAGTGAGCGAGTCGAAGTTGGCTTCTGATGGAGGCGAAGCGGAGCGAGTCGAAGCAGTCACTTCTGATGGCTGCAAAGCGAGTCGAAATGGTCACTTCTTATGGCTGTGAAGCGAGCCAAAGTGAGCGAGTCGAAGTTGGCTTCTGATGGAGGCAAAGCGGAGCGAGTCAAAGCAGTCACTTCTGATGGTTGTGAAGCAAGTCGAAATGGTCACTTCTGAAGGCTGTGAAGCAAGTCGAAGTGAGCGAGTCGAAGTTGGCTTCTGATGGAGGCGAAGCGGAGCGAGTCGAAGCAGTCACTTCTGATGGCTGCGAAGCGAGTCGAAATGGTCACTTCTGATGTATGTGAAGCAAGTCGTAGTGAGTGAGTTGAAGTTGGCTTCTGATGGAGGCGAAGCGGAGCGAGTCGAAGCAGTCACTTCTGAAGGGTGCGAAGCAAGTCGAAATGGTCACTTCTGATGTCTATGAAGCGAGTTGAAGTTGGCTTCTGATGGTGGCAAAGCGGATTGAGTCGAAGCAGTCACTTCGGATCGCTGCGAAGCGAGTCGAAATGGTCACTTCTGATGGTTGTGAAGCGAGTCGAAGTGAGTGAGTCGAAGTTGGCTTCTGATGGTGGCAAAGCGGAACGAGTCGAAGCAGTCACTTCTGATGGCTGCGAAGCGAGTCGAAATGGTCACTTCTGATGGCTGTGAAGCGAGTCAAAGTGAGCGAGTCGAAGTTGGCTTCTGATGGAGGCGACGCGGAGCGAGTCGAAGCAGTCACTTCTGATGGCTGCGAAGCGAGTCGAAATGGTCACTCCTGATAGTTGTGAAGCGAGTAGAAGTGAGCGAGTCGAAGTTGGCTTCTGATAGAGGCGAAGCGGAGCAAGTCGAAGAAGTCACTTCTGATGGTTGCGAAGCGAGTCGAAATGGTCACTTCTGGTGGCTGTGAATCGAGTCAAAGTGAGTGAGTCAAAGTTGGCTTCTGATGTAGGCGAAGCGGAGCGAGTCGAAGCAGTCACTTCTGATGGCTGCGAAGCGAGTCGAAATGGTCACTTCTGATGTCTATGAAGCGAGTCGAAGTGAGCGAGTTGAAATTGGCTTCTGATGGAGGCGAAGCGGAGCAAGTCGAAGCATTCACTCCCAATGGTTGCGAAGCAAGTCGTAATGGTCACTTCTGATGGCTGTGAAGCGAGTCGAAGTGAGCGATTCGAAGTTGGCTTCTGATGGTGGCAAAGCGGAACGAGTCGAAGCAGTCACTTCGGATCGCTACGAAGCGAGTCGAAATGGTCACTTCTGATGGTTGTGAAGCGAGTCGAAGTGAGCAAGTCGAAGTTGGCTTCTGATGGAGGCGAAGCGAACCAAGTCGAAGCAGTCACTTCTGATGGCTGCGAAGCGAGTCGAAATGGTCACTTTTGATGGCTGTGAAGCGAGTCGAAGTGAGCGAGTCAAAGTTGGCTTCTGATGGAGGCGAAGCGGAGCGAGTCGAAGCAGTCACTTCTGATGGTTGCGAAGCGAGTCGAAATGGTCAATTCTGATGGCTAAGAAGCGAGTCGAAGTGAGCGAGTCGAAGTTGGCTTCTGATGGAGGCGAAGCGGAGCGAGTCGAAGCAGTCACTTCTGATGGCTGTGAAGCGAGCCGGAATGGTCACTTCTAATGTCTGTGAAGCGAGTCGAAGTGAGCGAGTTGAAGTTGGCTTCTGATGCAGGCGAAGCGGAGCGAGTCGAAGCAGTCACTTCTGATGGTTGCGAAGCAAGTCGAAATGGTCACTTCTGATGTTTGTGAAGCGAGTCAAAGTGAGCGAGTCGAAGTTGGCTTCTGATGGTGGCGAAGCCGAACGAGTCGAAGCAGTCTCTTCTGATGGCTGCGAAGCGAGTCAAAATGGTCTATTCTGATGGCTATGAAGCGAGTGTAAGAGAGCAAGTCGAAGTTGGCTTCTGATGGAGGCGAAGCGAAGCGAATCGAAGCAGTCACTTCTGATGGCTGTGAAGCGAGTCGAAATGGTCACTTCTGATAGTTGTGAAGCGAGTAGAAGTGAGCGAGTCGAAGTTGGCTTTTGATGGAGGCGAAGCGGAGCAAGTCGAAGAAGTCACTTCTGATGGTTGCGAAGCGAGTCGAAATGGTCACTTCTGGTGGCTGTGAAGCGAGTCAAAGTGAGTGAGTCAAAGTTGGCTTCTGATGTAGGCGAAGCGGAGCGAGTCGAAGCAGTCACTTCTGATGGCTGCGAAGCGAGTCGAAATGGTCACTTCTGATGTCTATGAAGCGAGTCGAAGTGAGCGAGTTGAAATTGGCTTCTTATGGAGGCGAAGTGGAGCAAGTCGAAGCATTCACTCCCAATGGTTGCGAAGCAAGTCGTAATGGTCACTTCTGATAGCTGTGAAGCGAGTCGAAGTGAGCGATTCAAAGTTGGCTTCTGATGGTGGCAAAGCGGATTGAGTCGAAGCAGTCACTACGGATCGCTGCGAAGCGAGTCGAAATGGTCACTTCTGATGGTTGTGAAGCGAGTCGAAGTGAGCAAGTCGAAGTTGGCTTCTGATGGAGGCGAAGCGAACCGAGTCGAAGCAGTCACTTCTGCTGGCTGCGAAGCGAGTCGAAATGGTCACTTCTGATGGCTTTGAAGCGAGTCTAAGTGAGCAAGTCGAAGTTGGCTTCTGATGGAGGCGAAGCGAAGCAAGTCGAAGCAGTCACTTCTGATGGCTGCGAAGCGAGTCGAAATGGTCACTTCCGATGGCTGTGAAGCGAGTCGAAATAAGCGAGTCGAAGTTTGCTTCTGATGGAGGCCAAGCGGAGCGAGTCAAAGCAGTAATTCTAAAGGCTGCAAAGTGAGTCGAAATGCTCACTTCTGATGGCTGTGAATCGAGTCAAAGTGAGCGAGTCAAATTGGATTCTGATGGAGGCGAAGCGGAGCGAGTCGAAGCAGTCACTTCTGATGATGCGAAGGGAATCGAAATGGTCACTTCTGATTGCTGTGAAGCGAGTCGAATTTAGCGAGTCGAAGTTAGCGAGTCGAAGTTAGTGAGTCGAAGTTGGATTTTGATGGAGGCGAAGCAGAGCGAGTCGAAGCAGTCACTTCTGATGGCTGCGAAGCGAGTCGAAATGGTCACTTCTGATGGCTGTGAAGCGAGTCGAAGTGAGCGAGTCGAAGTTGGCTTCTGATGGAGGCGAAGCAGAGCGAGTCAAAACAATCACTTCTGATGGTTGCGAAGCGAGTCGAAATGGTCACTTCTGATGGCTGTGAAGCGAGTCGAAGTGAGCGAGTCGAAGTTGGCTTCTGATGGTGGCAAAGCGGAAAGAGTCGAAGCAGTCACTTCTGATGGCTGCGAAGCGAGTCGAAATGGTCACTTCTGATGGCTGTGAAGCGAGTCGAAGTGAGTGAGACGAAGTTGGCTTCTGATGGAGGCAAAGCGGAGCGAGTCGAAGCAGTCACTTCTGATGGCTGCGAAGCGAGTCGAAATGGTCACTTCTGATGGCTGTGAAGCGAGTTGAAGTGAGCGAGTCGAAGTTGGCTTCTGATGGAGGCGAAGCGGAGCAAGTCGAAGCAGTCACTTCTGATGGCTGCGAAGCGAGTCGAAATGGTCACTTCTGATGGCTGTGAAGCGAGTCGAAGTGAGCGAGTCGAAGTTGGCATCTGATGGAGGCAAAGCGGAGCGAGTCGAAGCAGTCACTTCTGATGGTTGCGAAGCGAGTCGAAATGCTCACTTCTGATGGCTGTGAAGCGAGTCGAAGTGAGCGAATTGAAGTGAGCGAGTCGAAGTTGGCTTATGATGGAGGCGAAGCAGAGCGAATCGAAGCAGTCACTTCTGATGGCTGCGAAGCGATTCAAAATGGTCACTTCTGATGTCTGTGAAGTGAGTCCAAGTGAGCGAGTTGAAGTTGGCTTCTGATATAGGCGAAGCGGAGCGAGTCGAAGCAGTCACTTCTGATGGGTGCGAAGCAAGTTGAAATGGTCACTTCTGATGGCTGTGAAGCGAGTCGAAGTGAGCGAGTCGAAGTTGGCTTCTGATGGTGGCGAAGCGGAACGAGTCGAAGCAGTCACTTCTGATGGCTGTGAAGCGAGTCGAAATGGTCACTTTTGATGGCTATGAAGCGAGTCTAAGTGAGCAAGTCGAAGTTGGCTTCTGATGGAGGCGAAGCGAAGCTAGTTGATGCAGTCACTTCTGATGGCTGCGAAGTGAGTCGAAATGGTCACTTCTGATGGCTGTGAAGCGAGTCGAAGTGAGCGAGTCGAAGTTGGCTTCCGATGGTGGCGAAGCAGAACGAGTCGAAGCAGTCACTTCTGATGGCTGCGAAGCGAGTCGAAATGGTCACTTCTGATGGCTATGAAGCGAGTCTAAGTGAGCAAGTCGAAGTTGGCTTCTGATGGAGGCGAAGCGAAGCTAGTCGAAGCAGTCACTTCTGATGGCTGCGAAGCGAGTCGAAATGGTCACTTCCGATGGCTGTGAAGCGAGTCGAAGTGAGCGAGTCGAAGTTGGCTTCTGATGGAGGCCAAGCGGAGCGAGTCAAAGCAGTCACTTCTGATGGCTGCGAAGCGAGTCGAAATGCTCACTTCTGATGGCTGTGAAGAGAGTCGAAGTGAGCGAGTCAAAGTTGGCTTCTGATGGAGGCAAAGCGGAGCGAGTCGAAGAAGACACTTCTGATGGTGCGAAAGGAGTCGAAATGGTCACTTCTGATTGCTGTGAAGCGAGTCGAATTTAGCGAGTCGAATTTAGCGAGTCGAAGTTAGCGAGTCGAAGTTGGATTCTGATGGAGGCGAAGCGGAGCGAGTGGAAGCAGTCACTTCTGATGGTTGCGAAGCGAGTCGAAGTGAGCGAGTCGAAGTTGGCTTATGATGGAGGCGAAGCGGAGCGAGTCGAAACAGTCACTTCTGATGGTTGCGAAGCGAGTCGAAATGGTCACATCTGATGGCTGTGAAGTGAGTCGAAGTGAGCGAGTCGAAGTTGGATTCTGATGGTGGCGAAGCGGAACGAGTCGTAGCAGTCACTTCTGATGGCTGCGAAGCGAGTCGAAATGGTCACTTCTGATGGCTGTGAAGCGAGTTGAAGTGAGCGAGATGAAGTTGGCTTCTGATGGAGGCAAAGCAGAGCGAGTCGAAACAGTCACTTTTGATGGCTGCGAAGCGAGTCGAAATGGTCACTTCTGATGGCTGTGAAGCGAGTCAAAGTGAGCGAGTCGAAGTAGGCTTCTGATGGAGGCGAAGCGGAGCTAGTCGAAGCAGTCACTTCTGATGGCTGCGAAGCGAGTCGAAATGGTCACTTCTATTAGTTGTGAAGCGAGTAGAAGTGAGCGAGTCGAAGTTGGCTTCTGATGGAGGCGAAGCGGAGCAAGTCGAAGAAGTCACTTCTGATGGTTGCGAAGCGAGTCGAAATGGTCACTTCTGGTGGCTGTGAAGCGAGTCAAAGTGAGTGAGTCAAAGTTGGCTTCTGATGTAGGCGAAGCGGAGCGAGTCGAAGCAGTCACTTCTGATGGCTGCGAAGCGAGTCGAAATGGTCACTTCTGATGTCTATGAAGCGAGTCGAAGTGAGCGAGTTGAAATTGGCTTCTGATGGAGGCGAAGCGGAGCAAGTCGAAACATTCACTCCCAATGGTTGCGAAGCAAGTCGTAATGGTCACTTCTGATGGCTGTGAAGCGAGTCGAAGTGAGCGATTCGAAGTTGGCTTCTGATGGTGGCAAAGCGGAACGAGTCAAAGCAGTCACTTTGGATCGCTGCGAAGCGAGTCGAAATGGTCACTTCTGATGGTTGTGAAGCGAGTCGAAGTGAGCAAGTCGAAGTTGGCTTCTGATGGAGGAGAAGCGAACCGAGTCGAAGCAGTCACTTCTGATGGCTGCGAAGCGAGTCGAAATGGTCACTTCTGATGGCTGTGAAGCGAGTCGAAGTGAGCGAGTCGAAGTTGGCTTCTGATGGAGGCGAAGCGGAGCGAGTCGAAGCAGTCACTTCTGATGGTTGCGAAGCAAGTCGAAATGGTCAATTCTGATGGCTAAGAAGAGAGTCGAAGTTGGCTTCTGATGGAGGCGAAGCGGAGCGAGTCGAAGCAGTCACTTCTGATGGCTGTGAAGCGAGCCGGAATGGTCACTTCTAATGTCTGTGAAGCGAGTCGAAGTGAGCGAGTTGAAGTTGGCTTCTGATGGAGGCGAAGCGGAGCGAGTCGAAGCAGTCACTTCTGATGGTTGCGAAGCAAGTCGAAATGGTCACTTCTGATGTTTGTGAAGCGAGTCGAAGTGAGCGAGTCGAAGTTGGCTTCTGATGGTGGCGAAGCCGAACGAGTCGAAGCAGTCTCTTCTGATGGCTGCGAAGCGAGTCAAAATGGTCTATTCTGATGGCTATGAATCGAGTGTAAGTGAGCAAGTCGAAGTTGGCTTCTGATGGAGGCGAAGCGAAGCGAATCGAAGCAGTCACTTCTGATGGCAGCGAAGCGAGTCGAAATGGTCACTTCTGATGGCTATGAAGCGAGTCGAAGTGAGCGAGTCGAAGTTGGCTTCTGATGGAGGCAAAGCGGAGCGAGTCGAAGCAGTCACTTCTGATGGCTGCGAAGCGAGTCGAAATGGTCACTTCTGATGGTTGTGAAGCGAGTAGAAGTGAGCGAGTCGAAGTTGGCTTCTGATGGAGGCGAAGCGGAGCAAGTTGAAGAAGTCACTTCTGATGGTTGCGAAGCGAGTCGAAATGGTCACTTCTGATGGCTGTGAAGCGAGTCAAAGTGAGTGAGTCGAAGTTGGCTTCTTATGTAGGCGAAGCGGAGCGAGTCGAAGTAGTCACTTCTAATGGCTGCGAAGCGAGTCGAAATGGTCACTTCTGATGTCTATGAAGCGAGTCAAAGTGAGCGAGTTGAAGTTGGCTTCTGATGGAGGCGAAGTGGAGCAAGTTGAAGCATTCACTCCCAATGGTTGTGAAACAAGTCGAATTGTTCACTTCTGATGGCTGTGAAGCGAGTCGAAGTGAGCGAGTCGAAGTTGGCTTCTGATGGTGGCAAAGCGGAACGAGTCGAAGCAGTCACTTGACTCACTTCTGATGGCTGCGAAGCGAGTCGAAATGGTCACTTCTGATGGCTGTGAAGCGAGTCGAAGTGAGCAAGTCGAAGTTGGCTTCTGATGGAGGCGAAGCGAAGCGAGTCGAAGCAGTCACTTCTGATGGCTACGAAGCGAGTCGAAATGGTCACTTCTGATGGCTGTGAAGCGAGTCGAAGTGAGCGAGTCGAAGTTGGCTTCTGATGGAGGCGAAGCGGAGCGAGTCGAAAAAGTCACTTCTGATGGTTGCGAAGCGAGTCGAAATGGTCACTTCTGATGGCTATGAAGCGAGTCGAAGTGAGCGAGTCGAAGTTGGCTTCTGATGGCTGTGAAGCAAGACGAAGTGAGCGAGTCGAAGTTGGCTTCTGATGGAGGCGAAGCGGAGCGAGTCGAAGCAGTCACTTCTGATGGCTGCGCAGCGAGTGGGAATGGTCACTTCTGATGTCTGTGAAGCGAGCCGAAGTGAGCGAGTTGAAGTTGGCTTCTAATGGAGGCGAAGCGGAGCGAGTCGAAGCAGTCACTTCTGATGGTTGCGAAGCAAGTCGAAGCAGTCACTTCTGATGGTTGCGAAGCAAGTCGAAATGGTCACTTCTGATGGCTGTGAAGCGAGTCGAAGTGAGCGAGTCGAAGTTGGCTTCTGATGGTGGCAAAGCGGAAGGATTCGAAGCAGTCTCTTCTAATGGCTGCGAAGCGAGTCGAAATGGTCTATTCTGATGGCTATGAATCGAGTCTAAGTGAGCAAGTCGAAGTTGGCTTCTGATGGAGGCGAAGCAAAGCGAGTCGAAGCAGTCACTTCTGATGGCTGCGAAGCGAGTCGAAATGGTAACTTCCGATTGCTGTGAAGCGAGTCGAAGTGAGCGAGTCAAAGTTGGCTTCTCATGGAGGCCAAGTAGAGCGAGTCAAAGCAGTCACTTCTGATGGCTGCAAAGCGAGTCGAAATGGTCACTTCTGATGGCTGTGAAGCGAGTCGAAGTGAGCGAGTCAAAGTTGGCTTCTGATGGAGGCGAAGCGGAGCGAGTCGAAGCAGTCACTTCTGATGGTGCGAAGGGATTCGAAATGGTCACTTCTGATTGCTGTGAAGCGAGTCGAATTTAGCGAGTCGAAGTTAGCGAGTCGAAGTTGGATTCTGATGGAGGCGAAGTGGAGCGAGTCGAAGCAGTCACTTCTGATGGCTGCGAAGCGAGTCGAATTGGTCACTTCAGATGGCTGTGAAGCGAGTCGAAGTGAGCAAGTCAAAGTTGGCTTCTGACGGAGGCGAAGCAGAGCGAGTCGAAGTAGTCACTTCTGATGGTGCGAAGGGAGTCGAAATGGTCACTGCTGATTGCTGTGAAGCGAGTCGAATTTAGGGAGTCGAAGTTAGCGAGTCGATTTGGATTCGGATGGAGGCGAAGCAGAGCGAGTCGAAGTAGTCACTTCTGATCGCTGCGAAGCGAGTCGAAATGGTCACTTCTGATGGCTGTGAAGCGAGTCGAAGTGAGCGAGTCGAAGTTGGCTTCTAATGGAGGCGAAGCGGAGCGAGTCGAAACAGTCACTTCTGATGGTTGCGAAGCGAGTCGAAATGGTCAATTCTGATGGTTGTGAAGCGAGTCGAAGTTGGCTTCTGATGGTGGCGAAGCAGAACGAGTCGAAGCAGTCACTTCTAATGGCTGCGAAGCGGGTCAAAATGGTCACTTCTGATGGCTGTGAAGCGAGTCGAAGTGAGCGAGACGAAGTTGGCTTCTGATGGAGGCAAAGAAGAGCGAGTCAAAGCAGTCACTTCTGATGGCTGCGAAGCGAGTCGAAATGGTCACTTCTGATGGCTGTGAAGCGAGTCGAAGTGAGCGAGTCGAAGTTGGTTTCTGATGGAGGCAAAGCGGAGCGAGTCGAAGCAGTCACTTCTGATGGCTGCGAAGCGAGTCGAAATGGTCACTTCTGATGGCTGTGAAGCGAGCAGAAGTGAGCGAGTCGAAGTTGGCTTCTGATGGAGGCGAAGTGGAGCGAGTCGAATAAGTCACTTCTGATGGTTGCGAAGCGAGTCGAAATGGTCACTTCTGATGGCTGTGAAGCGAGTCGAAGTGAGCGAGACGAAGTTGGCTTCTGATGGAGGCAAAGAAGAGCGAGTCAAAGCAGTCACTTGTGATGGCTGCGAAGCGAGTCGAAATGGTCACTTCTGATGGCTGTGAAGCGAGTCGAAGTGAGCGAGTCGAAGTTGGTTTCTGATGGAGGCAAAGCGGAGCGAGTCGAAGCAGTCACTTCTGATGGCTGCGAAGCGAGTCGAAATGGTCACTTCTGATGGCTGTGAAGCGAGTAGAAGTGAGCGAGTCGAAGTTGGCTTCTGATGGAGGCGAAGTGGAGCGAGTCGAATAAGTCACTTCTGATGGTTGCGAAGCGAGTCGAAATGGTCACTTCTGATGGCTGTGAAGCGAGTCGAAGTGAGCGAGTCGAAGTTGGCTTCTGATGTAGGCGAAGCGGAGCGAGTCGAAGCAGTCACTTCTGATGGCTACGAAGCGAGTCGGAATGGTCACTTCTGATGTCTGTGAAGCGAGTCAAAGTGAGCGAGTTGAAGTTGGCTTCTGATGCAGGCGAAGCGGAGCGAGTCGAAGCAGTCACTTCTGATGGCTGCGAAGCAAGTCGAAATGGTCACTTCTGATGGCTGTGAAGCGAGTCGAAGTGAGTGAGTCGAAGTTGGCTTCTGATGGTGGCGAAGCAGAACGAGTCGAAGCAGTCTCTTCTAATGGCTGCGATGCGAGTCGAAATGGTCTATTCTGATGGCTATGAAGCGAGTCTTAGTGAGCAAGTCGAAGTTGGCTTCTGATGGAGGCGAAGCGAAGCGAGGCGAAGCAGTCACTTCTGATGGCTGCGAAGCGAGTCGAAATGGTCACTTCCGATTGCTGTGAAGCGAGTCGAAGTGAGCGAGTCAAAGTTGGCTTCTCATGGAGGCCAAGCAGAGCGAGTCAAAGCAGTCACTTCTGATGGCTGCGAAGCGAGTCGAAATGGTCACTTCTGATGGATGTGAAGCGAGTCGAAGTGAGCGAGTCAAAGTTGGATTCTGATGGAGGCGAAGCAGAGCGAGTCGAAGCAGTCACTTCTGATGGCTGCGAAGCGAGTCGAAATGGTCACTTCTGATGGCTGTGAAGCGAGTCGAAGTGAGCGAGTCGAAGTTGGCTTCTGATGGAGGCGAAGCGGAGCGAGTCGAAACAGTCACTTCTGATGGTTACGAAGCGAGTCGAAATGGTCAACTCTGATAGCTGTGAAGCGAGTCGAAGTTGGCTTCTGATGGTGGCGAAGCGGAACGAGTTGAAGCAGTCACTTCTGATGGCTGCAAAGCGAGTCAAAATGGTCACTTCTGATGGCTGTGAAGCGAGTCGAAGTGAGCGAGACGAAGTTGGCTTCTGATGGAGGCAAAGCAGAGCGAGTCGAAGCAGTCACTTCTGATGGCTGCGAAGCGAGTCGAAATGGTCACTTCTGATGGCTGTGAAGCGAGTCGAAGTGAGCGAGTCGAAGTTGGTTTCTGATGGAGGCAAAGCGGAGCGAGTCGAAGCAGTCACTTCTGATGGCTGCGAAGCGAGTCGAAATGGTCACTTCTGATGGCTGTGAAGCGAGTAGAAGTGAGCGAGTCGAAGTTGGCTTCTGATGGAGGCGAAGTGGAGCGAGTCGAATAAGACACTACTGATGGTTGCGAAGCGAGTCGAAATGGTCACTTCTGATGGCTTTGAAGCGAGTTAAAGTGAGTGAGTCGAAGTTGGCTTTTGATGTAGGCGAAGCGGTGCGAGTCGAAGCAGTCACTTCTGATGGCTGCGAAGCGAGTTCAAATGGTCACTTCTGATGTCTATGAAGCGAGTCGAAGTGAGCGAGTTGAAGTTGGCTTCTGATGGAGGCGAAGCGGAGCGAGTCGAAGCAGTCACTCCTAATGGTTGCGAAGCAAGTCGAAATGGTCACTTCTGATGGCTGTGAAGCGAGTCGAAGTGAGCGAGTTGAAGTTGGCTTCTGATGGTTGCGAAGCGGAACGAGTCGAAGCAGTCACTTCTGATGGCTGCGAAGCGAGTCGAAATGGTCACTTCTGATGGCTGTGAAGCGAGTCGAAGTGAGCAAGTCAAAGTTGGCTTCTGATGGAGGCGAAGCTGAGCGGGTCGAAGCAGTCACTTCTGATGGCTGTGAAGCGAGTCCAAATGGTCACTTCTGATGGCTGTGAAGCGAGTCGAAGTGAGCGAGTCGAAGTTGGCTTCTGATGGAGGCGAAGCGGAGCAAGTCGAAGCAGTCACTTTTGATGGCTGCGAAGCGAGTCGAAATGGTCACTTCTGATGGCTGTGAAGCGATTCGAATTGAGCGAGTCGAAGTTGGCTTCTGATGAAGGCGAAGCGGAGCGAGTCAAAGCAGTCACTTTTGATGGCTGCAAAGCGAGTCCAAATGGTCACTTCTGATGGCTGTGAAGGGAGTCGAAGTGAGCGAGTCGAAGTTGGCTTCTGATGGAGGCGAAGCGGAGCGAGTCGAAGCAGTCACTTCTGATGGTTGCGAAGCGAGTCGAAATGGTCACTTCTGATGGATGTGAAGCGAGTCGAAGTGAGCGAGTCGAAGTTTACTTCTGATGGAGGCGAAGCGGAGCGAGTCAAAGCAGTCACTTCTGATGGTTGCGAAGCGAGTCTAAATGGTCAGTTCTTATGGCTGTGAAGCGAGTCGAAGTGATGAGTCGAAGTTGGCTTCTGATGAAGGCGGAGCAGAGCGAGTCGAAGCAGTCACTTCTGATGGCTGCGAAGCGAGTCGAAATGGTCACTTCTGATGGCTGTGAAGCGAGTCGAAGTGAGCGAGAAGAAGTTGGCTTCTGATGTAGGCGAAGCGGAGCGAGTAGAAGCAGTCACTTCTGATGGCTGCGAAGCGAGTCGAAATGGTCACTTCTGATGTCTATGAAGCGAGTCGAAGTGAGCGAGTTGAAGTTGGCTTCTGATGGAGGCGAAGCGGAGCGAGTCGAAGCAGTCACTCCTAATGGTTGCGAAGCAAGTCGAAATGGTCACTTCTGATGGCTGTGAAGCGAGTCAAAGTGAGCGAGTTGAAGTTGGCTTCTGATGGTGGCAAAGCGGAACGAGTCGAAGCAGTTACTTCTGATGGCTGCGAAGCGAGTCGAAATGGTCACTTCTAATGGCTGTGAAGCGAGTCGAAGTGAGCAAGTCAAAGTTGGCTTCTGATGGATGCGAAGCGGAGCGAGTCAAAGCAGTCACTTCTGATGGCTGCGAAGCGAGTCCAAATGGTCACTTCTGATGGCTGTGAAGCGAGTCGAAGTGAGCGAGTCGAAGTTGGCTTCTGATGGAGGCGAAGCGGAGCGAGTCGAAGCAGTCACTTTTGATGGCTGCGAAGCGAGTCGAAATGGTCACTTCTGATGGCTGTGAAGCGAGTCGAATTGAGCGAGTCAAAGTTGGCTTCTGATGAAGGCGAAGCGGAGCGAGTCAAAGCAGTCACTTCTGATGGCTGCGAAGCGAGTCGAAATGGTCACTTCTGATGGCTATGAAGCGAGTCGAAGTGAGCGAGTCTAAGTTGGCTTCTGATGGAGGCGAAGCGGAGCGAGTCGAAGCAGTCACTTCTGATGGTTGCGAAGCGAGTCGAAATGGTCACTTCTGATGGATGTGAAGCGAGTCGAAGTGAGCGAGTCGAAGTTTACTTCTGATGGAGGAGAAGTGGAGCGAGTCAAAGCAGTCACTTCTGATGGTTGCGAAGCGAGTCGAAATTGGCACTTCTGATGGCTGTGAAGCGAGTCGAAGTGATGAGTCGAAGTTGGCTTCTGATGAAGGCGGAGCAGAGCGAGTCGAAGCAGTCACTTCTGATGGCTGCGAAGCGAGTCGAAATGGTCACTTCTCATGGCTGTGAAGCAAGTCGAAGTGAGCGAGAAGAAGTTGGCTTATGATGGAGGCAAAGCGGAGCGAATCGAAGCAGTCACTTCTGATGGCTGCGAAGCGAGTCGAAATGGTCACTTCTGATGGCTGTGAAGCGAGTCGAAGTGAGCGAGTCGAAGTTGGCTTCTGATGGAGGCGAAGCGGAGCGAGTCGAAGCAGTCACTTCTGATGGTTGCGAAGCGAGTCGAAATGTTCACTTCTGATGGCTGTGAAGCGAGTCGAAGTTAGCGAGTCGAAGTTGGCTTCTGTTGGAGGCGAAGCGGAGCGAGTCGAAGCAGTCACTTCTGATGGCTGCGAAGCGAATCGAAATGGTCACTTCTGATGGTTGTGAAGCGAGTCGAAGTGAGCGAATCTAAGTGAGTGAGTCGAAGTTGGCTTCTGATGGAGGTGAAGCGGAGCGAGTCGAAGCAGTCACTTTTGATGGTTGCAAAGCGAGTCGAAATGGTCACTTCTGATGGATGTAAAGCGGGTCGAAGTGAGCGAGTCGAAGTTGGCTTCTGATGGAGGCGAAGCAGAGCGAGTCGAAGCAGTCACTTCTGATGGCTGCAAAACGAGTTGAAATGGTCACTTCTGATGGCTGTGAAGCGAGTCGAAGAGAGCGAGTCGAAGTTGGCTTTTGATGGAGGCGAAGCGGAGCGAGTCAAAGCAGTCACTTCTGATGGTTGCTAAGCGAGTCGAAATGGTCACTTCTGATGGCTGTGAAGCGAGTCGAAGTGAGCGAGTCGAAGTTGGCTTCTGATGGAGGCGTAGCGGAGAGAGTCGAAGCAATCACTTCTGATGGTTGAGAAGCGAGTCGAAATGTTCAGTTCTGATGGCTGTGAAGCAAGTCGAAGTGAGTGAGTCGTAGTTGGCTTCTGATGGAGGCGAAGCGGAGCGATTCGATGCAGTCACTTCTGATGGCTGCGAAGCGAGTCGAAATGGTCACTTCTGATGGCTGTGTAGCGAGTTGAAGTTGGTTTCTGATGGAGGCGAAGCGGAGCGAGTCGAAGCAGTCACTTCTGATGGTTGCGAAGCGATTTGAAATGTTCACTTCTGATGGCTGTGAAGCGATTCGAAGTGAGCGAGTCGAAGTTGGCTTCTGATGGAGGCGAAGCGGAGCGAGTCGAAGCAATCACCTTTGATAGCTGCGAAGCGAGTTGAAATGGTCACTTCTGATGGCTGTGAAGCGAGTCGAAGTGAGCAAGTCGAAGTTGGCTTCTGATGGAGGCGAAGCGGAGCGAGTCAAAGCAGTCACTTCTAATGGTTGAGAAGCGAGTCGAAATAGTAACTTCTGATGGTTGTGAAGCGAGTCAAACAGAGCACTATTGATCGATACGAACAGGAAAGTGGCGATCGATACGATCAGAGCGATGCGATGCAGATCGATACGAACGGAGTGATGCGAAGCAGATCGATACGAACAGATCACTCTTGATCGATACGAACTTTGACATATTTTCTGGATACGAAAACATGGATATGAAAAACACCATATTTTCATGGATATGAAAATATGGATAAGAAAATGACCAAAGTGTTTGTACGGTAGTAGATCCACATAGCAGGAGAAAAGTTTGGTTTTTCTCAGTGAAAGCACCAAAGTGTTTGTACCAAAATTGGGCACAACACTCTTCGGAAGTCTTTGAAGAGATAACGTGAAGAAATTAAATGTAAAAAGAGGATTTATTTAACAAAAACTCCAAATTTCATAAATGAGAATAACTAAAATGCAGGGAGACATAAGAATTTAGAGTGGTTCGGCGTATTGCCTGCGTCCACTATGAAGTAGTTTGCTTTATTGATCTTTCTTTGATGTTTACAATTGATTTCAATGAATTACAGCGAATAACAATGATTTGCCGTAGTGAAATTCGCTGATAGCAGCAGCAATGGAGTTCAAATCTGGATCTGGTGGAGTCCGAGCGTTGGAGACCTCAAAGAGGAAGAAGAACCCCTTTTCTGTTGGCTTTGGGTGTCTATTTATAGGTGTAGGAGGCTGGTATTTCGCTCAGATCTCGAGAGACCCTCTCTGGCACGTGACCAGGCCCGGGCGCCCAAGCCCGTGAAGTTTCGGTCTGATCCGTGATCGATACGAATAGATTTCGACTCGGTCAAGACTTGCTCCGATCGAGTCGAAATTTGGTAGGAACATTCTTCATGTTGTACTTAAGCTGCTGTGAAAATTTCATAGCATTTGGACTTGTAGATCTCGAGATATGATCGATGCAAGTTGGAGTTTTTCCATCCGCGATCGATACAAACGAATTTCGACTCGGTCAAGACTTTCTCCGATCGAGTCTAAATTTGGCAGGAACATTCTTCATGTTGTACTTAAGCAGCTGTGAATATTTCATAGCATTTGGACTTGTAGATCTCGAGATATGATCGATGCAAGTTGGAGTTTTTCCATCCGCGATCGATACGAACGAATTTCGACTCAGTCAAGACTTGCTCCGATCGAGTCGAAATTTGGCAGGAACATTCTTCATGTTGTACTTAAGCTGGTGTGAAATTTCATAGCATTTGGACTTGTAGATCTCGAGATATGATCGATGCAAGTTTGAGTTTTTCCATCCGCGATCGATACGAACGAATTTCGACTCGGTCAAGACTTGCTCCAATCGAGTCGAAATTTGGCAGGAACATTCTTCATGTCATATTGAAGCTCCTGTTAAAATTTGGTGGCATTTGGGTTTGTAGGTCTCGAGTTATGATCGATGCAAGTTTGGCTTTCTCAACCGTGATCGATCAATATCTTGAGCATATGAACTCTGATTGACTTGAAATTCGGGATGTTGGCTCTCGTAGCTTTGCTTGTCGTGTCATATAAATTTTAGCTCGATCTGGACTTGGAAAAAATTCGTCGATATCAATAGTGAGCCTGCGTATAACCGATCTCCAAGACGAACTGTCATTGGTTTCTAGTCAAGTTCTTGGTGTCACTCCCTTGCCAAAAGGCGGGATAACAATATATATATGAGAAATATATATGGTATTATTTCAAAATGAGATTCAAATAAAAAGAATTATTTTACGTTAACTAATTCGAGTGGTTCGAAAATGACTAAAAATGGGCAAGAGATGCGTTTAGATGGTAAGCACTTCTAAGTATTACCCTTCTTGGTAAGGAATGTATTATACTATTTGGTAGGACCCAGTCCCTTGGTATCATTTTGGTACTACTCGATCTATATGTATATTTTCTATGGATTAAAATATAAAGTATCATTTCAAAAAAGTTTTGAATAAAAGTCGGGTATTTTGTTCTTAAAATCCTTAAAAGAAAATAAATTCAAAATAAAATGGTATTTTGATAAGAGTGTATTGGTAAATGAAATTTTTAATATGGATTTATATTACTCTGGGCTAGAGAAGAAATAATTTAAAATAAGTTTCTAGATGGGTTAAATTTAATAAGAAGGTTTAAATAAACTTTTTTTATTAAAAATGTGTCTTTTGTTTTAACATCTAAGCTATATAAACTATTTAACGTTATTGGGCTGACCAATAAACATCTTTATGTTAGAGGTGTCTAAGGAAACGTAGACTCTATGACTTATTTGATACCAACATCCTACTCTTCTTAGATACTTAACAGACCGGATGGGTAAAGAAGTTGAAGAGGTTGACTCATTTTTCAGACATAGATATATTTTGGGCCTGCCTCTGAATTTAAGAAAGATAAAAGATTAAATCAGATAGTTATATATACTCTCAGGATATAGTAGTGTATTCTAAAAGTTTAAACATAAGTTATATTTTATAAAAGGTTTTCATAAATAAATTTGGAAAGTAAAAAAATGATATACGATAGATAACTAACTTAAGTTATCTTAAAGGGATAAAACAGTAAGTTGTACCTAGGTCATTTTATTCACATGACCATTCTAGATCCAGAGTTTGGGCACATGATTTCTAGGTGATATACACCAATCCAAACTAGGCATTTCCACTTGATTCTGGAATGCGAGTACTTGAGATGGATTCTTGGGACGATGTGAGTGTTTTCTATCATAGTTTAGGACTATGTAAGGAAAACATAAGTATTAGATCAAGGAACTAGACAAGGGTTCTGCAACAGAGAAGTTAAGTGATCTATACTAGTTTGGATGGAAGATCTATGTATCCGAGTAAGTGATCGGGTCAGATATTACGTACGGGAGATCTATATACATCGTATGGACTAGAGTATATTTGGCTTTAATGTTTTATGGTTTATGAGGAGTTGGGTAGATGACTCTTCGATTTGTCACAAGGTAGTGTGAATAATCAATTGAGCAATAACCTATGGTTATTAAGCATGAGGTATGCTTACTTGGTTGTTTGTCATCCTTATTCGATGAAAAGGTTGCAAACTTGGACAAACTCTGAGTTTGTTTGTTAGTTATTTAATATTTTAGGAAATATTAAGCGTTAATATGGCTTGTTTCTTGGGTCTTTGTTTTGGTGAAATTTAGAGACCGAAATTCTTTTAAGGGGAAAGAATGTAACAACCCGTAATTTTATTGCTTTGATTTGTGAATATTTGATAAATTTTAAAAATTTAATTAATGTCATGTAGTGGTCTAATAACCCTCTTTTAATTAATAACTAATCATAGGAAAAAAATTTGAATTTTTTTAAAATATATAAGTAGTTTGATGAAAAATTGAAAATGTGACCGAAATTCTTTTTTTGGATTTTCGGCTTTATATCGAGTGAAAGTTGTCACAATGTCATTGCACACATATGTACACATTTATAACATTACCTATTTGCTAATAAAGAGATTCGTTAACCTTAATTACCATTTGAAAATTCAAAGTACTAATTAAATAAAGTAAGTATTAAGTAAAAGAAGGCTTTTCCTTTTTATTTTAAGTGCTAAATTACATGGATTTAAGTGTTTCTTTTTGTGATTTAATAGCAAGTACACTTGTTCACATATCATGGAAGGGCTTTGGGGTAATTTGTATAATTTGGATTAAGAGTAAGTGGTGCAGTTTATCAAATATTCCTTGTTTATAAAAGTGCACTTCCATATCACAAATTCATTTTTTTCGTCTCCACTTTCTTCTACTCCTTTTTCACTTCTTCCACGTCTTCCTTCTCTTCTCAAAAACTCATTAATGGTTTCTTCTTCTTCACTCTTTTCTTTCTTCAAATCTTCTCCAAATCAAACCAAAATCAAGTATAATCCTCTCTAAATCAAAGCTAACATCATTACCACCCCAATGATCGAAACTTTAACACCCAAAATCCTAAAATAGGCTTGGGCCATGACCAATTAGGAGGATAGGAAGGACTTTGGCCATGAATGCATGGTGAAAGGAAGGATCTTATGTGCTTTCTAGGTCGTTGGTTCTCATTGTAGCCTTTTATTTGTGTTGGTGCTTCAATTAAGGTGAGATATCTCACTTTAAAATAGTTTTAAAATTGACAAAATATTGTAATAATTTAGTGCTCGCCCATTGTGTTGTATGTATGTATTTGTGATGTGTGTATATTGTTGTTGTTTGATTCCCACTTAAAAAGGATTATATAAATAACTATTGTGTTGCAGGGGACAAAAGCAAAGTGAATGGAAGTCGAAGTGACTTTGTAGTAAATAAGTCGCTATGGAAGCACTTCGAAGAATGGAAATTTCTAGAAGGATCTTAAAGAATTGCTCGACTTGGTGATTTTTATTTACATATTTTATTGGTTATGTAAATGTTTGTGTATATGGAAAGTAAATGTTGCTTGGTTATATTTACCTTACTCGTTGTTGTCTTTATTGCGACATTGAAGTCCTAAGCTTGCTTTTAAGTGAGATACCACTTGTTCTTCTAAACTGTTTTGAAATGTTTTCTGAACTCGACTTTTATATTCAAGCCTTTTTGTAAAGTTATTAAAGTGGTTTAAAATACCAAAATAAAGGGTTCGAAACTATTTTGATTAACAAAATAAGTTTTAAAAGGTTATGGTCTATATAGCAATGGTCGCTATGGATGCAGTTTGGAAATCGATGATTTTTGTAAAGTAAATATCTGTTTTGGATATTTTGAAAAGTCTTTTTAAATGTGTTTATAAGTATTAAAAGGAAATTTGAAGTTTTAAATTTATTTTTTAGAATTTTTTTAGTTATTTAAACAAGAGGTTTAAATTTTAGCTTCTTTGTTTCAAAAGTCAAGTTTTGTTAAAAACTACCCTCTCTAAAGGGATGTTTTAATTACAAGTTTCAAACTTATTTTAAAGAGTTTTAAAAAAAATTTAAAAATAAAAAGGAAGCATGGATTTCAACAATATTATTGTAATAAATGTTTCCGAGAAAAGGAAAGAGAATATAGACTATAACATTTTTGTTATAGTAAATGGATTCAAAAAATTGAAAAGGAAGTTAATTTATAACACCTTTTATTATTAAACAAGCCGTTTACTCTTATAAAAAGGAAGGATGTTTTAAGCAATCTTGGAATTCATCGATTAAAAAAGTGTTCACTTTTATAAAGGAAAGTTTTTGCCTTTTAAATCAAATTTTGGTTTAAATAAGTGATTTTGGAAAATGGTTTTAAGAACAAGTATATTGGAGCCTTGGATCCTATTTTAAATTCTAGACTTCAAGGTATGAAACTTGTTTCTATTTTGAATGTTTGAAGTGTTTTCGAGTCAAGATTTGAGAGGTAATGTACTCTAACTTGAACGGTTTCATTTCTCACCGATGAAAAGTACTAGTTTGAAATTAAAGACTAGAAATAAGTTTTTGGAATTGGTTTTCCATTTATTTTAAAATAATTTTGTTTTATGCAAGGATTTCTTTGTCGATGCTATTAATTAATACAAAAAAATGGGATAAAGTAGTGCCAAAATGTTGACATGTTTGTGGAAAGTAAGTCATCTTATATTTAGTAGTAGAAGCCGATGAGAAAATTTTGCTCTATTTGTGAGATCTAGAATTGTAGTATTTTAACTAAGGGAAGGCCGAAGCAACTATTTCTCCGACTTACCTGACTTCGATTTTGGGTGAGGGATAGAAAAATTGAAATGTAGGAAAGATAAGTACAAGGGTTAATTTTGATAAATGATTCATGATTAATTAAGTATATGGAAGATACTTTAACTTATACTCGATGCTAAATTTCAAGGTATGGAAGCCCATTTTTATCTGTGAGAGTTTAAGAATGTACGGCAAGACAAATGTATTTCTCAAACTTGTCCAACTTCATTGTTAATAAATGGATAGTACAGGGTTGAAATCAAAAGGTGGTGATAAGTATACAATTTCTGATTTTCCATATGCAAACTATATACTTACACCAGATAGTGGTTTATCCGCTATCGATAACTTGACCTATTTTGACTTAGAAAGTATATGAAAGCTTCGTGACATTATACATTTTTAGATTCCCTTAGGATAACTCATTCTGGTCTCGCTTTAAGGAGTATATTAGAGATTCCCTTGGGACTCTTATAACGTCCATTTACTTCTGAAGAACTGAGATTGAGTCAACCAGAAACTATCGATTTTTGGTTCAGAGAGATCGGGATATGATAAACATGAGTTATCCGAAAACCACTTCGAACTGGCATAAGCATTTGAATTGGAGACATCTTAAAGATGATAGAATCAGAGACGGAGTTCTTTAAAGTGCATGGGCTACTTGCAACTAATCCCGAGGGTGATTTCAAAAAGGATATAGTAGAAGTAGTGCCTTCGGTTTGTTCATATCATGAACAACGTGTATGGATGTTGGCATTGTATTGTTTCCTAGAGGATAGTGTTAGCAATCCAAGAGATATTTACTAAGCGTAAAAGGTAAACATTGCCTTATGAGCCTCACACCGGTAAGGACTATATTAGGGGATATGCGGTAAGGCTATGTGGTTCGATACCATTAGGGTATGGACATCATCCTTCCAGATCACTATTTACGGTTTTGGTACATGCATGAGACCTCTCAAGGAATAGGTTGTAAAGCAACTAGGGTGATAACATATTCGGTACTATCAGGTAGGCCAGTTCTATGTTGCCAGGGGTTCTATGTGAGGCCCTCGGTACATTTTCAAGAGCTGTACTATGGTAGGCAATAGCAAAGTAGTCTTATTATTGTATGGAATCTATTTTCCAATACGTGCCTTTATGGACTTAGTTGTATACTAAATACGTTATTGAATGTAATTAATGTAACCATTTTAGCTGTTTTTCAATATTTACTTTAAACCCTAGACATTGTTATAATATCATTGGATTTTCTATTTGAAATGTTGGTTTATTGTAAGGTAAAAACCAGTCCGTGTTTATATGTGGTGCGGTCTTACAAGATACCTTTATTTTTGAAATGGTTTTATAAATACAACAATCCATATGATTTGAGTTCCTCATGCTAGTTTACCTGACTGATCCGTGTGTTACTTTCTTATAATACTCGGGTCAGACCCGAGTTTTTTTCCCAGATTTAGCGATGGACGCTTGGAGCTTTAGGAAATGAGCCGGATGCTTCCAAACTTGAAGCATTTTTTTTTCTGTTGTATTTTCTTCTCTTTGGTTATAAACATTTGTAAGGACAGACTGTTATGACTATCCAAGCTGATGATAGGTTAGTTACTTTAATTTGATTTATGAATATTAAATTCTCCTTTTATAAAAATCATTTGTATATTATATATTACTCATTATGATATGAGATTATGTTATGTCTTTTCTTTTCTTTCATCCCAACAATCTATCTTTCCGGCACTTAGATGCTCGGCACGTGAATGTTGTCGATGTATTAGTATCAACTTTTGAGGGTCAAAAAGGAAAATCATCACAATTTGGTATCAAAGTTGAAGGTTAAGCTAGAACCTCAACTTTAGTAGGGTAAACTCATTAGAGATAGGGTAAGAGACATCCTACAATGATTTTTCAGTGTATTGTATATGAGAGTGCGTATTTATTAGTGTTTGTGCCAAAAATGGACGTAAATACCCTAGTGTATCTAAAAGCACCAATATCCAATATTTAGATCCAAATAGAGAAATATAGATTCATAGATCATTGTAGAAAAGTAAATGAACACGTAAGTTTTATAGTGGTTCGACAAACTCCAGCCTACGTCCACTCCAGTAATCTTTTATTTATATTGTAAGATTACATGTACAGTTGTTTTTTGCCTTTGAAAGATAATGGAGGAAGAGATAAGAAGTGATGAAAGAAAGCCATCCGAAAAAAGTCCTTTGCAATGAGCCAAGTCAGCTGTATTTATAGGTGAAGACGTGCATGGATCGGGCTGAAATTTCGCTAAAACAACATGCAAATCCCCATGACCCGATCTACCAATTTTCAGATCGATCGGACACCATATGAATGATCAGTTCCGGTCATTCATATTAGCTCCAATGGGGGTGAGTTCATTCTTTTAGGGTCATACATGCTTTTAGTCCATACTCTTAAAGTTTCGTGCCATTCCGACTTACTATTTGTGAGATATCGATCGATATTCATTATTTTGAGCAAAAAATGGATCATGCGAGATAGTTCCATATTGCTCCTTTTAGGGTGCGATCATTCTGGTGAGTTCCATATGATGTTAACTACTTGCTCTTCAAATTTCATGCCATTTTGACCCAACGTTTGTGAGATATCGCATTTTTCGTGAAGTTGCGTTGAGTTGTAATCAATCATGGGTGATCGTTCCATATATGCTCCTTGAGAGGTGGATCATTCTGGTGAGTTCCCCATAATGTTAGCTACTTGCTCTCCAAATTTCGTGTAATTCTGACTTACCGTTTGTGAGATATCGCATTTTCTATGGAGTTGGGATCATTTTGGCTGAAACGATATGATCGTTCAACATAGATGTAGGCTAATCATTCAAGTTTCTCAAAATGATGTGTGATCAATATGGTAGGATCACTTACATAATATTTTACTATTCCTAAAGTTTCGTGTCATTCCGACTTTGCATTTGTGAGATATTGATCGATCTTCATTGATTTGAATTATTTTATGGAGCGATCAATATGGATCTTGACTAACATTCCAACTTCATCGTGGGGCCCAACGATCGATGATGTGGGTCCTTCATGGTGTAGTGTAGTTGTCCTCCAAATTTTATGTCAACTTCCTTTGTAGATTTTGAGTTATAGATCGATCATCGTCCAAAATCACCAAAACGGTCGTCGAAAAAACCCACTTCAGAGTAGACCCATAGTGAAACCCGAAGAAATCACCTTTCTAACCCGTAGTAGGTGCTAAAAATTCTGGCCCAGGGTTAGACTCGGGTAAAATCCAAATTTTCTCCAAGCAAATGTGATTCTAACTCTAAGCATAAAAAACGATTGGTCTCGATCGTTTCACCAAAATGATCGATGCCGATCATTTTTCTCCAAGCTATCTTTAAGCAAACATGAATCCGACTCCGTGCACGATCCAGCACTTCAAATTTCTATGACTCCAAGCAAATCATGCGCTGACTCTAAGGAAGTAGCAAATTTTCCAGATCCGACTCCAAGCAAATTACCACCGATCCGTCGATACCGATCCATCTACTTTTACCCATAACTCAAGCATACAAACTCCAATCGACTTGAAATTTGGAATGTAGCCTTATGTGGCCTTCCTTGTCACTCCATAATCATCGCATCTTACTTAGGTAATAAATTAGGGAACCGATCCGCTCCATTTCCTAGGTGAAGTGTATATTCCATACTTTGCACTTTTTTTAAGTGTTGTCCATCCGAATTCATTCAACCATCATCCATAGTCCCAACTGTAATCGATTTCCAATCCATCCATTTTAGTCGAATCTGTGGTATCCTAGCCTAACCAAAAGAAGGGATAACATTTACCCCCTACCCCTACCCCAAAACATGCCTTGCGTTAGGAAGACGTGTTTTGAATTGCTATAAATCCAAAATCCATAATCCATTGATAATCGAATATTACAATCCAAAATCAATTTGTTGCCAATCCAATTCCTTGACCTCGTCAGATCTTTAGCTGTGGTCATTCGAGAACGTTACATCGGATCTGTAGCCGTTCAAGGCTGGCATTTATTCGATGTTGATGTTGCCGTTCAAGGTGAATGGTGGTCGTTAATGACCGATAGCCATTCGTGTCAGATAATGGTCATTTGTGACCGATTATCGTTCAAGACAGAAGAAGATCGTACACGATCGAGTGCCGTTTGGGATGAATGATGATCGTACATGATCGTACGTGCAATTTTTGTATGTTGGAAAACATATTAAAAAAGATTTTTTGGAATTTTCATAGATTTTTCCTAAGTGTTTTAATTGTTATATACAATTATTTAAGGTATGGGACTTAAATGTTTTATATAATTAAAAGAGGAGAAGGGGCTTTTAGCAAAATAATTTACATTTGTTAATTCTGAACGTCGGCAGGGCTTTTGAAAAATTGCAATACATTTTATTGGTAAAGAAAGAGGCAACCAATAACAATTAGACACGTAAGCCAGGTTAGGTGGAAAGAACTATTTGCTACATGTTTTACACTGTTGCGACACCGTCGGCACCAAGTTTCGCCTCCTCGTCTTCGCTTTTGACACAGTCGAAACCAATGCACATGGTGTTAGTTTACTGGTACGAAGTGAATTGGATATAGGCGGATGGTATGGAGTCGAAACCAGGGGTTTCGAAGGGGTTTAGGAAATACTTTGTTTTTAAATTAAAAATGCACCTACTTGCTTTCGACTAAGATGCTTTCGACTTGGTTAGCTTTCGACTGGGTCAAATGGTTTTAAAAGGAATGGTTTCGATTGGGTTGCACCACTATTTTTAAATAATTGCTTTTGACTATGTCAAAACCTTTTTGCTGCTGCCTTTTTACCTTTCGACCCAAATGGTTTCGAAAGGGTTGCTTTGTTTTTAAAATATGGCCACTTCTCCAATGCTTTCGAAGGGATGGTTTCGACACCATCACTTCTTTACTTAGGAACTGGTTTCTAAATAGATGCTTTCAACTTAAATGTTTTTAAGACCCTTTTTCTATAAGTAAAGTAAAACCCAATTGGTTTCGAAAGAGATAGTTTTAAATGATTTCGAAACAGATGCTTTCGACTTTAATGGGTTTCTGATCCTTTTGCTCTACTTGAAGGCAGAGTCCAAATGGTTTTGACCGAGACGTTTTTCAAATGTTTCACAAGGGCAAATTTTTGCATGGCTTTGAAAGGTTTCCCCGTGTTATAATTTTAATCCAAAGTGCTTTCGAAACGATTGAGCTTTGACTGTTTCGAAAGGTTTTAATGAATGGTTTAGAAAGGGGTGGTTCCCTAGGGTTTCGAAAGGATTGAAAGGAAAGATTTTTCCTATGTTTTCGAAAGGCAATATTTAAAGGTTTTAAAGTGGGATGTCTAATGTTTTGAAGCTTTCGAAAGAAAGGCTTTTAATGGTTTCGAAAGGGTCACTTTCAATGGTTTCGAAGGGGTTACCTTCAAGGGTTTCGAAAGGGTTGTTTAAAAGTTTTAAACAATGGTTTCAAATGTATTAAATAGGCAATATAGCCTAAGTATTTTTAAGTTAAAAAGGGTTTTAACTTATTTTGGAAGGATAGCTAATCCTCAATGAAATTCATCAACATTATTTTGAGTAAAGTATATATATCATGGCAAAATAGCTTAGAGTAAAGCTAAGAAAATATTTTCCTTGTAAAGGTGTGATTTAAAAGGTTAAATCATTTTGAAAAGATTTTCAAGCAAAAAGATAAAGGGTAGTTAACCCTAAGAAAATGATTCGGATAGTTAGTCCAGTTTGCAGCTAAGCGGCCTAGATTTCGAACTATTAGTTCAGTTTGCAGGCAGTCAGCCCAATTATATGGAGAAATATTCCATTTATAGCATAAAGGACCTTGCTATTATGTTGTGGATAGATAGTCTACCAATTACTTGTTTTTCGACAGATAGTCCATTTATTAGCATAAAGGATATTGCTATTTTGATATAATTAGTTAGATTAACCAGTTTGGTTGCAGGAAAGGATTTGCAAAATATATGTTTTAAAGAGGATATTAGTAAGGGAAAACCCGATCCGCTAAGCGGCGTGATCTTACTTAATATCAGCAAACCGGGATGTAACAGAATTATTCACACCATGCTTTATGTTTGACTCAAAGTTTTTGTTTCCCCTTAAACTCTCGAGTACTCAAAATTGATTTGAGTAGGCTGAGGGTTAGGGTTTTCAGGTTTTAGTCTTTCGGCGAATAAAGCTTCCGGAGACGAGCAGTTGGCTGGCGGATAGCTAATTAGGAATTGCGGGTTTTTTTGTTTATTTCTGATGTGTATATTAAGTCAGATATGACTATATTGCTTTGATCAACCAAGGGGGCATCGTCATATGTCGCTCTTGGCGTCTTTTTGTAATAATTATAATTAATCTTTACCTGGGAAACGTTATGTGATTATGTAACTTGGATATGAATTTGTTTTGAAATGTAATCAGTAAAATGTTGTTTTTGAAATCTATGATTTTATTCATATTCAAGTGCTTTTAATATTATAGATACCATTATCATTAATGTATTTTATCACTAGAAGTTAATACTATGGATGACTACAGCATTTGTAGCGCTTAGCTTTTGGCCTGCAGATATGGGATGTTATAACTTAGTATCAGAGCATGGCTTATGGAAAACTTTAAACTAAAAATGGTTTTTAAAACACAATCCTAAGGAATTAGAGTAAGATTAGGGTATGGGATAATTCTATAGTAATGCACTTGTATTTGCTATATATAAGTATATGCTTTATCTTTACTCTCCTATCCTTGTTAGGTTATTTTTCTATATCTCATAAGGTTTGAATACAGATATGGAAGGTGGAAGCGGAAGAGTTAACCCGGAAGGGGAGGGCACTGAAGGAAATTCCAGACCTAGTACAAGGAGGACCCAAGGTCAGGCACAAGCAGAGAAGGTAGGTGCTGGAGTCCCGCAAGTGGACATGGGAGCTCTGTATTAGTTTTTTGTGAATATGATGCAAGCTAGAGTTGCTAATGGAATGGTAGGTGGAGATGCTGCAGGGGCAGGAGTTTTCGGAAGTTCTGGTAGTTAACCATTATCCTAAGATGAGCGGAGACTACGCTAAGCTCAGGGGAAAGCCTTTTCTGGGGCAAAAGATGCCATTGAAGTGGAAAATTGGTTGTTGCACTACGAAAGGATTTTTCAGACTTGGTGCTCAATAATGTGCAGAAGAGGAGTTTGGCATCAAGACAGCTTTAGAGAGCCGCATTGTTTTGGTGGAACAGTGTGACGGTTGGTGTGGATGAGGAAACTTTGTCATGGGCAGATTTCAAGGGAAGTTTCCAGGAGAGGTTTATGTCTGCAATGGCATAGTCATCTCTAATCAGGAAACTTGCTGAATTAGAGCAAGGAGAGATGCCTATCCTAGAATATCCTAGGAAGTTCAAGGAATTAGCCCGATATGGGTATGCTTCAGTGGATACTGTGATGAAGAGGAATGAGAAGTTCATCAGGAGGTTGAACCTCGAGTTAGCTAGGGCCATATTACCTCATATTAGAGATCCTTCTTACTTTGTAGTGGAGATGGCCTTAAGGCATGAGGAGATTCTTGATTATCTAAAGAAGAGTAAGGCTAAAGAAGTCCAGGTTGGGCAGAATCAGAAGAGGAAGTCTTTCCTAAGAAAGGTGCTCCGAAGGGTGGAGCAGCTAAGAAAGGGAAATCAGAGATTGTTTGCTTCAAGTGCAACAAGAAGGGGCACTTTGCTAATGAGTGCCATGTTGGGAAGGCAAAGGAGGTAGCTGGAAATAAGAATGTTAGATGCTTCAACTGTGACCAAATTGGCCATTATAAGAGCTAGTGCAAGGAGCCCGCTAAGGATGAAAAGTGCAAGGTGTATGCATTGGAACCCGCTGCTTCTAAGCCAACAGCCCAGGAGAAAGGAAAGGCAGTCTTGGGAGGTACGCTTCAAATTCATGGTATGTTTGTTAGCATTCATTTGATACTGGTGCATCGCATTCTTTTATATCTATATGTTTGATAGATAAGCTTAACCTAGAACCCACTTATTTAGTTACTTCCTTACGGGTTGCGAATCCAATATGAGGGTGTGCAACTCTAGGGTTGAGATGCGACCAGTTAGAGTTTGACCTGTTAGGTCGTACTTCTATTTGCAGTTTGCATGCGTTTGATTTTGTAGGGTTCGGGATTATTCTTGGTATAGATTGGTTAAGTGAGTACAATGCTATGATATTTTGCCAGGATCGGAAAATATCTCTTAGACACCCAGATTGTAGTGATCGGATAGTTTATGCCATAGAAGGTTCTAGCGGTAAAGTGAATGCTTTGTTGGGTGCTATGGAATTGGATGATGAGTTAAATCGAGTTTTGGTGGTTAGAGAATTCGTAGATGTTTTTGAGCCTGTAGTTGGATTGCCGCTGAAATTAGCCATTGAGTTTCGGATAGATTTGGTTCCAAAAGCAGAACCAGTGAGTAAACCGCCAAGCAGGATGACCCCTACAAAGATGAGGGAATTAAAGGTGCAGTTGGTGGATTTAAAAAGCAAGAGTTTTAACAGGCCAAGTAGTTCGCCTTGGGGAGCAGCCATAGTGTATGCTAAGAATCTGGATGGATCGTTGAGGCTATGTATCGATTATCGTAAGTTGAATGAGAGGATAATAAAGAATCAATATCCATTGCCAAGGATTGACAATTGTTCGACCAGTTGAGTGGAGCCAAGGTATTCTCGTAGTTGGATTTGGCGACAGGTTTCCATCAGCTTAGAGTAGCAGAGGATGGTATACCTTTGACGGCATTTAGGACCATATATGGGTCATACGAATGGTTAGTTATGCCGTTCGGACTGACTAATGCGCCAGCTTTCTTTGTGGATTTGATGAACCGGGATTTCCGAGAACACTTGGATAGGTTCGTAATTGTTTTCATAGATGATATCTTGATATACTCTAACGATAAAAGAGAGAATGAAGTTCATCTTAGAGTGGTGCTAGAGACGCCGAGACAGCATCAGCTGAAGGTGAAGTTTTCAAAGTGTTATTTCTGAAAGAAGGAAGTGAAGTTTCTGGGTCATGTAGTCTCAGTAGAAGGGTTGTCAGTAGATCCGACTAAGATTGAAGCGGTGAATAGTTGGAAGAGACCCGAGACAGTGACGGAGATAAAGAGTTTCCTTGGGTTAGCTAGTTATTATCGAAGGTTCATTGAGGATTTTTCGTAGGTAGTGGCATCGATGACCAAGCTAACGAGAAAGGATGTAAAGTTTGTGTGGACTTATAAGTGTGAGGAAGCATTCCAGAGTTTGAAATACTTATTGACCAATAAACCGGTGTTAGTTGTTCCGAAAGGGATTCAGTGGTTTACACCGATGCATGTGGAACAGGACTAGGAGTCATGCCGTTGGAGAGAGGTAATTTGATTTCCTATGCTTCTAGACAGCTTAGATAGCATGAGGTCAGATATCCGACGCCTGATTTGGAATTGGCTGCGGTAATTTTTTCTTTGAAGGTGTGGAGACATTACCTTTTGGGAGAAAGGTTTGAGTTACATACTGATCATAAGTCGTTGAAGTATTTGTTCTCTCAGAAGGAGTTGAACATGAGACGGCAAAGGTGGTTAGAGTTTATCGCTGCTTATGATTTTGGGATTGAGTACATACCGGGGAAAGGCAACAAGGTTGCAGATGCATTTAGCAGGAAACATCAGAACGCAGTGTTGGCGATGATTGCTGAGTGGAAGGATTTAGAAGCATTAGTAGATTGCAGAGTGTATTGGAGATCCGAGGGTGGGTCTAGTGGAGATAAAGTTGTATTATCTTATTTGGAAGTTCAACCAGTGATGATCGAAAGGATCGCTTCTAAGCAGGAAGAGGATCCAGTGTTAGCTGTATGGATCAGGAAGTTAAAAGATGGAACTAAGGGCGATGACTTGAAAGATTTCAGCCTTGACCAGAATAAGAGGTTGAGAAAGAAAGGGAGATTATGTGTTCTAAGTGTGGGGAATATAAGGAGAGAAATCTTAGAGGAATGCCATCGTTCAAAGTTCTCTATTCACCCAGGAGGTACTAAGATGTGTCAGGATATGAAGAGGAGTTTCTTCTGGGAAGGTATGAAGCGGGATATTGGGTTATGTGTGAAGTAGTGCATGATTTGCCAGTAGGCAGAGGCCAAACACCAGAAACCAAGTGGGTTGCTTCAGCCATTAGATATTCCAGTATGGAAGTGGGATTCTATCTCCATGGATTTTATTGACGGGTTGCCAAGGTCGAAGAGGGGAAATGATAATATATGGGTCATAGTGGATAGATTGACCAAGAGTTCCCATTTCATTCCAGTTAGGTCAGCCAGAACGGCACCTGTTTTAGCAAAGTTGTTTATGAAAAATGTGGTTAGACTGCATGGAATTCCTAGTAGCATAATTAGTGATAGAGATTCCATATTCACTAGCGAGTTCTGGAAGAGTCTGTAGAAAGTATTGGGGACCAAGCTCAAGATGAGTACCGCTTATCATCCGCAGACAGATGGGCAAACGGAAAGAGTTAACAAAATCTTGGAAGATTTGTTAAGAGCTTGTCTTTTAGATTTTGGGGGATCATAGGAAGACCATTTGCATTTACTCGAGTTTTCGCATAACAACAGTTATTAGACTAGTACTGGGATGGCACCGTTTGAAGCTTTGTATGGAAGGCCATGCAAATTTCCCGTATGTTGGCTAGAGACTGGGGATAGGTTGGTTCTTGGTCCAGAATTAGTCAGAGAAGCTGTAGAAAAGATTAAGGTCATTCAGGCTAGAATGAAGGAGGCTCGGTCTAGGCAGAAGAGTTATGTAGATAAGAGACGAAAAGATCTAGAGTTCTCAGTTGGAGACTAGGTTTTCATCAAAGTAGCACCGATGAAGGGTGTGACTAGGTTTGGGAAATCTGGGAAGTTAGCATCGAGATTCGTTGGATCTTTCCCTACTGTTGAAAGGACAGGGAAAATCGCATATAGAGTTGAGTTACCAAGCAGTTTAGCAGGAGCCCACGATATTTTTCATGTCTCTCATCTCAGAAAATGTGTTAGAGATCCGGAGACCACTATTGCACCGACTGTGCTAGATGACTTAGTATTAGAACCGGATTTGACCATAGAGAGGCTTAGAACCAAGACAGTTAGATTAGTCAAATTCCAGTGGAGCGATGATGACAAGGATTGTACTTGAGAGATTGAGAGAAGGATTAGGGATACTTTTCATGACTTGTTTGATGGTATGTTCTACCTTCTTGTTTGATTGTTGTGTGCCTTATCGTAATTTTGAGGACAAAAATCTTTAAGGAGGGGAGTCTGTAACACCCCGGATTTTGGATAACATTATTTAGGATATTTTACTAGCTAAATTAAATAAAATAATGTGTTGATAAGGGGATTGAGATTTGATTTACTCAAGGGTAGCCGTGCCATTTAACAATGAATTAAAAGAAGAGTTTAAATTGAAATAAAGGAGAGGTAAAATAGGAAAGACACCATTCTTATACCCTAAACCCTTTGGCAGTGTACCACTACACGTCCATTTCATTTCATTAAAAAATTTAAAAATAAGGGCCAGCCACCATTAACAAGGAAAAGAGGAAGAAAAGCTAGGAAGAAGCTAATTCAAAACAAGTCTATTCACATCTCAATCTCTTTAATCTCTAAAGCTAAGGTGAATAATGTTTACATCTAATTTTTGATTGTGTTTTTGGTTTTTTGATGAATGCCGAATATCTAGCAATGATTTGCAATGTTTTTGAGTGATGGAATGGTTATATATACATGTTGATGATTTATGTATGTTCATACTGATTTTATGATATGTTTTAAGGTGAAAACCCAATAATATGATATCCAAATGCCTTGAGAATTTTATGAAGATCATAAATAATATTTTAAAGAAGGGTTTCAATTTTCGGATTTTTCTGAAATTATGTGGAATTTATATGAATTTCCTAGTAAAGAAAATGTTAATTTGGGTTAATAATTATTTTCGGTTAAATAATAAAAGATTTGGGTATGAAATTTTTGTAGTTGGAAATCATATTAAAAGAGATTTTTTGGAATTTTTGTAGATTTTTCCTAAGTGTTTTAATGGTTATATGAAAATTATTTAAGGTATGAGACTTAAATGTTTAATATAATTAAGATAGGAGAAGGGGCTTTTTGCAAAATAATTTACATTTGTCAATTCTAAACATCAGCAACACTTTTAAAAAATTACAGTAATTTTTGTTGGTAAAGAAAGAGGCAACCAATCACAATTAGACACGTAAGGCAGGTTAGGTGGAAAGAACTATTTGCTACATGTTTTACACTACTTCGACACCATCGGCACCAGGTTCCACCTCCTCATCTTCGCTTCTGACACAGTTGAAAAAAATGCACATGGTATCAGTTTACTGGTAAGTGGTGAATTGGATGTAGGCGGAAGGTATGGAGTCGAAATCAGGGGTTTTGAAGGGGTTGAGGCAATACTTTGTTTATAAATTAAAAATGCACATACTTGCTTTCGACTAAGATGCTTTCGACTTGGTTAGCTTTCGAATGGGTCAAATGGTTTTAAAAGGAATGGTTTCGATTGGGTTGCACCACTGCTTTTAAATAATTTCTTTCGACTAAGATGAAACCTTTTTGCTGCCGGCTTTTTACCTTTCGACCCAGATGGTTTCGAAAGAGCTGCTTTGTTTTTAAAATATGGCTACTTCTCCAATGCTTTCGAAGGGATGGTTTCGACGCCATCACTTCTTTACTTAGGAACTGGTTTCGAAATAGATGCTTTCGACTTAAATGTTTTTAAGACCCTTTTTCTATAAGTAAAGTAAAACCCAATTGGTTTCGATAGAGATAGTTTTAAATGGTTTCGAAACAGATGCTTTCAACTTTAATGGGTTTTTGATCCTTTTGCTCTACTTGAAGGCAGAATCCAAATGGTTTCAACCGAGATGTTTTTTAGATGTTTCAAAGGGGTAAATTTTTGAATGGTTCAAAAGGTTTCCATGTGTTATAAATTTAACCCAAAGTGCTTTCGAAACGATTGAGCTTTGACTGTTTCGAAAGGTTTTAATGAATGGTTTAGAAAGGGGTGGTTCCCCAGGGTTTCGAAAGGATTGAAAGGAAAGATTTTTCCTATGTTTTCGAAAGGCAATATTTAAAGGTTTTAAAGTGGGATGTCTAATGTTTTGAAGCTTTCGAAAGAAAGGCTTTTAATGGTTTCGAAAGGGTCACTTTCAGTGGTTTCGAAGGGGTTACCTTCAAGGATTTCGAATGGGTTGTTTAAAAGTTTTAAACAATGGTTTCGAATGTATTAAATAGGCAATATGGCCAAAGTATTTTTAAGTTAAAAAGGGTTTTCACTTATTTTGGAAGGATAGCTAATCCTTAATAAAATTCATCAACATTATTTTGAGTAAAGTATATATATCTTGGCAAAATAGCTTAGAGTAAAGCTAAGAATATATTTTCCTTGTAAAGGTATGATTTAAAAGGTTAAATCATTTTGAAAAGATTTTCAAGTAAAAAGATAAAGGGTAGTTAACCCTCAGAAAATGATTCGGATAGTTAGTCCAGTTTGCAGCCAATTAGCCTAGATTTCGGACAGTTATTCCAGTTTGCGGGCAGTCAACCCAGTTATATGAACAGATAGTCCATTTGTAGCGTAACGGTCCTTGCTATTATGTTATCGACAGATAGTCTACTTATTACCTATTTTTGGACAGATAGTCCATTTATTAGCATAAAGAATATTGCTATTTTTATATAATCAATTAGATCAACCAGTTTAGGTTGCAGGAAAGGATTTGCAAAATATATGTTTTAAAGAGGATATTAGTGAGGGGAAACCCGTTCTGCTAAGCTGTGTGGTCTCACTTAATATCAGTAAAACGAGTGTAACACAATTATTCACACCGGGCTTTATGTCTGACTATAAGTTTTTGTTTCCACTTAAACTCTCGAGTACTCAAAATTGATTTGATTACGCTGAGGGTTAGGGTAATCAGGCTTAAGTCTTTAGGCGAATAAAGCTTCCGAAGACGAGCAGGTGGATGGCAGATAACTAATTAGGAATTGCATATTGTTTTGTTTATTTCCACTATGTATATTAAGTCAGATATGACTATATTGCTTTGATCAACTAAGGGGGCACCGTCATATGTCGCTCTTGGCGTATTTTTGTAATGATTATAATTAATCTTTAACTGGGAAACGATATGGGATTATGTAGTGTTTGCACCAAAAATGGTCACAAACCCCAAGTGTTGCGAAAGCACCAGTGTATGAATACAAATCAGCAATATTCAAACACAAATATCAGATCTAAGCAAACAGCGAACAACAATCCGGAAATAATGAACAGTGACACACAATTTATAGTGGTTCGGCTATCTCCGGCCTACGTCCACTTCAAGGATTTTTATCTTTTATTGATGTTCTTCACTGATTACAGATGATTACAGCAAATACAATGAATGAATCTGAATATAACAGCAATGGAAAGGAGTAGAGTTGAATCCGGCAGAGTCTGGGCGTTGAATGGCGGAAAAGATCCCTTTTCTGTAGGCTTCAGGGGGCTATTTATAGGCGTAGGAGGCCCAGATCTCGCCCAAACTTCAGGAGACTTTTTCTGGCATGTGAGGGGGCCCACGCGACCGGTCCCACCAAGTTTCAACTCAATCTGTGATCGATTCGAATCAATTTCGTATCGATCAGGAAATGCTCCAATCGAGCTGAAACTTGGCAGGATTGCTCTTTACCTTGTGTGGAAGCTACTGTGAAAATTTCGTTGCATTTGGATCAGGGATTTGTGAGATATGATCGATACGAGATCAAGGCTCCGTATGCGCTGCCTGGTTCGAATCCATAAGTTCGTATTGATGACTTCGCATCGATACAGCACGTGGTTCTGCAGTGGCGTAGCGCGCATCCCTCGGGTAGATCCACCATTTACTCCGAGTCGACCGTGTCTCCCCTTAAACTTCGCCTTACTCGTATCAGAGACGTTGCCCGAATCCATCGATGCCAGCTGGATACGAAGACTAATGGATACGAAATCAAGGCTTCCCGATGGATTCGATCGAGCCTCCTTTCTTTCGATACGAACTAAGACTTATGGGTACGAAACCGACCGATTCGAAGCAAGGTGCACCAATGGATGCGAAGCTGCGCGGATTGATCGAGTCGAACGTCATGGATTCGAACATGCGGACACGAGAACACCTGATGGATTCGATCTACGCAAATATAATGGATACGAAATCTGATCGATTCGAACAGGTCTTTGATGGATACGAACAGCGCACTTTATCTAACTTGTATCGATCATATCTCATTCATATGAACTCCGATTTACCTGAAACTTGGAGCACTGGCTTTCATGGCTTTGTTTGTCATGTCTTGTCAATTGTAGCCCGATCCGGACTCGGACAAAATTCATCGATATCCGTGGTGAACCTGCGATGCACAATCGATGTTCATGACTAATAATCATTGATTTTCAGTTAATCTTTGGGTATCTCGACTTTGCCAAAAGTTGGGATAACATGTAACTTGGATATGAATTTATTTTGAAATGTAATTAGTGAAATATTGTTTTTGAAATCTGTGATTTTATTCATATTCAAGTGTTTCTGATATTATGGATACCATTATCATTACCGTATTTTGTCACTAGAAGTTAATAATATGGATGACTGCAGCATTTGTAGCGCTTAGCTTTTGGCCTCCAGATATGGGATGTTGCATGCTTGGAGCTTCAAGAGACAAGCCGAATGCTTCTAAGACTTGACATATTTTATTTTCCACTGTATTTCTTGTTTCGTTTTTATCTGCATTTGTAAGGAAAGACTATTGTAACTGTCCAGGCTGATGATTGGTCAGTTAGTCGGATTTGTTGGGTGAATATCAAAGTTTCCTTTGATAAAGATCATTTAGATATTATATATTACTCGTCATGATGTGATATTAGGTTCTGTCTTTTCTTTTCTTTCATCCCAACAATCTGCCTTTTCAACACTTGGATGTTCGGCACATGAATATCGTGGATGTATTAGTGTCAGCTTTTGAGGGTCGAAAATGCCGGTCGTCACAAGCGACTCGGAGATAAAGAATGCAGATCTGTGCTTTCTAACAGAAGATGAACAAACACTAGTTGAACACAAAGCAAAATCCATGGACGCCGATGGAAACTAGGAATATATCATAAATTGGTAATTTTTATTTAATTTATTTATTATAATTCATTATTTAAAATAATTAGACTTTTGTTAATAAATAATATGTGTTTCAGATTTTATTAGTTCTTTTAGAAACTTTGTTTGAAATAGCAAAATAGAATTTCAAATTAATAGTCTCTATATTTAATACAAAATTCATATAAATTGAAAAATGATTATTTCAAAATATTTTATAATATGCATAAATAAGAATACAAATTTACAAATAATAAAGTTATAAAACACACACACACATAGATATACACACACACACACACACATATATATATATATATATGGATATATATGCATGCGTGTGTGAACTTTGCGATTAGGGTTAATGATCCTAAAGTTTACTGGAGTAAAATTTTATGGGATGGAGCAAATTGGCTGAAAATTATGGATAGAGAATGTGCTGATTTGATAAATAAAATTAGGGATAAATTACAAGGTTGGAGCTCTAGACTACTGTCTTTTGTGGGAAGAATTAAATTTGTTCATATTGTGATTCAAGTTAAGGTTAATTTTTGGCTGCAAACATTCCAACTACCACATACATCGCTAGAGAAAATACAAAAAGTGTGTGTTGATTTTATCTGGAAAGGATGACTTCAAAAAATCAAATACCAAGCCCTATGCAGGCCAAAGGAAGAAGGGAAAGTTAGGTTGATGCGTTTAAAATTTATGAGAGATGTTTTCACACTTAAATAGGGCTGGAAAATCATCACTGCTAAAGTGTTATGGGCAAGATGGATGAGACAGAAATATAAAAAAGACAATTTTTGGCAAATAGCTTTTGATAATAATGCACCTCCTATATGGAAAGTTATTATGAGGATCAAAGGAAAGTTGGCGACGAACTACAATAGTGAAATTGCTCATGGAAAATAAACCAATCTTTGGAAAGATCCTTGGCTTGAAGGAAAATCTGAGTTAAATAAGCTAGGATGGGATACTTATTCGGCATATGAATGTTCTGATAAAATAGTTGACTCTATTATACAAGGAGGTAGACGGAACTGTGATTTTATTCCTTGTACATCAGAACAACGAAATCAGATAGAAAATACGGCTTTATTCTTGTGTAAAACGAGTATATATGGATTTGGAAGCAAATAGGTAAAGTTTTTTCCCCTAAATCAGCTTGGGAGGTGATTAGAGTTAATGATCCAAAAGTTAACTAGAAGAAAATCATATGGAATAGGGCAAATTGCCTTAAAATGGCCTGTACAGCGTACAAATCTGCGATGGGAAGACTACCAACAAAATACATACTTTTTAAACGGGGTGTAATAGATGAGAAACTATGTCCTTTATGTAGAAAATAGGAGGAAAACCACAAGCACTTGTTTTTTAAGTGCAACTTTTCTAAAGAAATTTGGGGATTTGTAAAAAAACTATTAATTTGTCTATCAACGCTGATAATCTACACCAAATCATTGCGTAACTAATAGGAGTAGGGCATCATGAAAACCTGGAATCCAAAATGAATGGTATCGCTTTGACAGTAGCTATTCGGAGCATTTGGAGGGAGCACAACTAGATATTGTTTCAACAGAAGAATCAAAGCATAATTAAAGTTAGCAAACTCACAATTACTGACATGCAAATCATAAGGGAATGAATCAATACGAAAATTCCTACTAAGATTATAGCAAGAGTAGGAATCTTGTTTACGTAAGTGGACTGGCCATGGGGAAGGGCAAGAAACCTAGATACAAGCTCGACGAGTTATTAGCAGTCATGAAGGAGAGAGAAGCAGCTTTCATTTTTTGGAGTCTTGTATAGATCTGAAAATGATGTAAAGTGAAAGCTCGTAAATGGATGTTTGAGTTTGAAGTAGTTTATACTAAATGTATTGATTGTGGCTGCTGGGCCGAATATGGCCTAATAAAGTTTACCAATTTTCAGCAAAAAATATATTTTTAAAAAATAAACTTAAAAATAATATAACATAGATATTAATTAATGGTAAGATTAAACTGTATTATAAAAATAAGTACTTTTAAGTTATTTAAAAAATACTCATCAAACAGTCTAACTTGGTAAAAATAATTTTTTCTACAATAATTCCTTTTGAGATATTAAATCTATCTTTTCCAATTTTCTAATACTAATAATTAGTTTCAAAAATCATAAAATAGTTAATTCAAATTTATACAGCTTGAAAACTTAATGGACAAAATATTAACAAAAACATTAATAAATTTATTAAATTAAGAAGAAAACTAGGAATCTACTTGTTTTCTAAAATATATTTTAAATTTATATATAGAATTCAAGTAAAATATAAAATAGAATATATCATGAAAAATGGGTATATCGACATACAATAATTTCATTTGTCAACATGTAGACCATTGAAAATAATTTCCATCCTTGATTTAAATTTTAAAAATAAAAACTACGTATATAACTAAACTATTTCGTCTCCAGACCCATTTTCTCTCACTTCTTCTCCGTAAAAATTTAAGTCACACACCATTAATGGATCCAAACACCCAATTGAAAGAAATTCACCTATTCGGGACATCACATTCTCAAAACAAAGGAAAATAAGGAAAGAAATGAAGCATGTCATCAACATGCTTACTGAAATACAAGTACTTGAAAATCTCGATAAAGGATGAATAGGAGAGGCATGAAAGAATTCAAAGTAATCTTCAGAATCTTCTTCTGGACAATCAAATGGACTCTATTATAATAGATGGGGAAGAACATAAAAATTTGGTTGTCCATAACCCTATTAACGTGGGAAGTGAATTTGAAGAAGAGGAAGAAAAATAGGAAGAGGAAGAAGAAAAGGAGGAAGTAGAAATGAAAGTTGATGACAAAAATGAAGTTAGATGCGTTAGAGACATAACTTTGATGCCAATGGAAATTTATTGGAATAAAAATGGAATTTTTGCTTACATTATCCAAGTAGCATTCATAAATCTCCAATCATCAAGGAACGTCGCTAGGTGTGACAACCCACACCCTAATGGACCCGAATTTTCGCTAAATCGAAAATCCAAGTCCATAAAAGTATGGATCGTTGGTTTTAGTATCATGCAATTAACAAATGTATACCAGAGAATTATCGATATACCTTACAGTAGAATAGTGAAGTATAATAAAATATATAATTACTGATCAAGGTTGACGCTTCTAAGATCAATTGTCCATGTCAGTATCGAGCATGAATAAAGAAATCTATCCTTCCACTATTTCTTCCTTGCATCGGTACCTGTCCCTCTAAGCTATCATGTGGGTTGTATTGAGGAGGGGGTCAGAACAATATTTTGATGAGTGGTAAATTACACACTTTGTATATAACACTAGTTTATGTCGATTGCCTTCCATCACATGTTATGTATTTTATTTTTACATAGTCGTCTCGTCTCCACGTATTCCTATGATACACCTCATCTACCCTAGGTAGACAATAACTACATATGTATGTGTGTGTGTGTATAAGTACCATAGTCCCCCTTTGGACCAAGATGATATCCATGCTAGTATCTGTAACCAAGCACCTCGTTAGAATCCATCATTAACGCAGTATCACGTTCTCGAAATCGCACATTCCAAGGAACTCTATAGTGCCTAATAACAGCATCGTAATAGTTAGCCGTATTCCATTCGTTTTGAAAGACCTACATAATGGGTTCTAGCCTTGCCTCCTAATAAACAAACTAGCAAACAATAGTGGTGGTGCATGACCTAAATGTGATATACACTAGTAGGAGATGTAGCCGTTTAGGCGTAACCCTTATCTTTCTGTTGACCACTCAGGACCGATGATGTTCTCGACCTATATACAGCTCCTACTCCCGAATATGGTACGAACACACACTGACATAGCATGGAGTCTTTCTCACCATCCCATTTAGATTGCCTAATGCAATCAAGGTAATACCCAATTGTTACTTAGTACCCCTTAAAAGGCTGAAGCAGACTCTACTTGTCTTTTGACACTTTGATCGAAGCGAACCTTCCTACTTGAGTATCCCTCACGTATACGTGAACGTACGTAATTCCATGGATCCTACAATTAGATATATCCCACATCAGTATAATGTATACACAACTGCTGGTAACACCTTACGGTGGGCAAACTTCTGTTGTGTAACACTACTGACCTCACATTCCAACCATTTTAATAGCTATGTCATTCTTATCTAAAGTATGTTTTAACTAACTTTAATAATACACACCTGTCATAAACGCATACTTGAGGCTACACATATATCAGTGTGTATATGTATTCATTCTTATTTCATTATTACACCTCTACTGTTTAACTACTCACATTCAACTATTTTTAATTGATTGACTCTTTACTTCATTAATGTCAATTTATTGTCATTTATTGCTTTATTTAAAAGAACCAAATGTCCTTTTCTATTTACTTCCCTTTCTCATTACTAAATACTTGTTTTCGTCTTCTTAACTTTTACAAACTTTTCCTTATTTGGTGGACTTTCCATTACTCTTTAATTTAAATTATTACTTGCCTTTATTCATTCTATTACTTGTCTTCCTTTTTATAATTTATTATTTGATTTCTATTCGCTCTTTATTGTATATATATAAATTTTACAACTTAACCGTTATCATTATCACAATTATAATTCTTTAATTCATACATAGGTATTTCTGCATTTTAATACATAAATTTCTATATCTTACTCAAAAAGGAATTTTGTGTTACGTTTGGAAATAAAACAAATTATCTCTTTGTAGTTATTGAAATAGACATTACAAAATACGATCATTATCCCTATTTTATACATCTCTTTCTTTTAGGCATATTCACTATTATTTAAAACGACATACTTTTATTTTTGAATCTAAACTTGATAATCTATAGAAATTTACATTGTAACACCCTACATTCCAATAAATCAAAATATTACTTAAATCAGAATAATTTATTGTGATAACTTCAAATTTTTATATTTATTTGTATGAATCATTCAAACGACAAATCTAGAACTACTATAAATTTATCTATTTTAGGGACTACTACTACCCATTACTTTCCAAATTCAAGTACATGCAATACTAACTCTTGTTATCAGTCATACAATTTGTAGGAAGAGTTTATAAATTCTTGACACATATATAATTAGGCCTACAACTCCAAAATTACATTTAAGCATACGTGAATAGACTTATAATGATATATATTATATAAAATATATAATTTTCCACTCACCTTTTTAGCTTTCCAAATCTCCAGATCTAATCACCTAATTCCACTTTCACTCCTTTTATTCTTCCTATTTGAATACATATACCGCAAGCATACATATATCTATTAGAACTCTAGATCTAAAAAAGATTTGGATTTAATTTAGACTTTTTTCGGATTTATAATTTACCTTGGCTTTGACGATTAGATTCAACCAATTCTTATTTTCTACTATTCTCCACTTGTATATATGTATATAAAATATAATTTTATTTTGAACTAAGAATTTGTGGAGAAGAGAAAATGGCAGAGCTTCGTCATCACTTCAAAAAATATGAGAAGAAAAGTGAGGGACTAGACCCGTATTTATAGGAGTTCGAATCAATGCTAGCCATTGGATTAAATTATTTTAAATTCGGGTCGTTCGGCCATGTCAAAATCCACAGTAAACAACTTCAATCGGTCGACGGCCATCCCCATACAGGTCGACTGTTAGCGGTCGACCGGCCCAAGTTTTGGGTCGACTAATCAATAAATTTTTGTTAATTAATCCTTACTGTTAACGTTCGTTAATTTCATACTTTATACGACCTAATTTATATAATTTCTTTCTTCTTTACATTACTTAAATGCTAATTAATCATTAATATTAATTTATTTTGTTAATTAAATTTTATTTCCTTAATTACATATATAATAATTTTCGATTCAAATGCTTCAAATGTCAATAACTTATTCGTTTGAACTCCAATCGGAAAACTTTATGTATGAAAATTGATCAGAAAATTATCACTAACCTAAGGTACAAGATCCGTAGCCAAATTCTGATGTTTGCAAAAATTACATTTTCGGCATTACTAATTATGAAGTAATTTCGTATTAATTAATTATCGATAAAATTACATGGTGTTACATTAGGGTAGTTGTTTGCTTATGTGTATGTTTGTAAATGTATTTGTTAATAGTATGTAATTACATTTTAAATTGTATCTTATATAACTAGTATTGTTATGATATTGCTATATAAATTTTTAAAAGTGTCGATACTATTAATAAATGATTGTATTATACATAAATAAAGACTATTAATAATTAACTCTCCGGAAATAATAATGTAACGTCTCTTATCTTAACGTCCAAAGCTAAACGCTACAGATGCTGCAGTCATCCATGGTATTAACTTCCGGTGACAAAATACGGTAATGTTAATGGTATCCATAATATCAAAAGCACATGAATATGAAACAAAATCAACATAGATTTCAAAATCAACTTTTCTGATTACATTTCAAATCCATATTTCAGATTCAGTTACATAATCCCAAAATGATTCCCAGGTTTTGATCAAATATAATTATTACAAATTACGCCAAGAGCGACATATGAAGACACCCCCTTGGATGATCAGAGTACTAGATAGACATATTAGTCACAAATACATTACAGCGGAAATAAAACTAAATAGCTCCTACATAGTTAATTTTTCCTCTTGCATGTCTTTAGAAGCTTATTCGTCTAACTTACTAAACCTGGAAACCCCTACCCTCAGCCTACACAAATTAATTTTTGAGCACCCGAGAGTTTAAGGGGGAAAACATAAACTTTGAGTCAGACATAAAGCCTGGTGTGAATAATACTACTACATCTCGATTTATTGATATTTAATGAGGCCATGCCGCTTAATGGAACGGGTTTCCCCTCACTAATATCCTTATAAAAGTATATCTTTTGCAAATCAGAATCCTGCAATCAAACTGATTATAACAATAGTAGCAGGTACATATATGCAAATTAATCAGCAAATCAATGGACCATCTATCCACACTATAGTTTTATTAGGCTAACTATTAATCATTGTCTGGCTTGGGCCTACCAAACATAATCTACAATCTAACTTCTGCTAGACGCAATACTGAACTGACTGCCTTTGACTTTCTTTTTCTAGGGTCAACTGAACCTAATGGTTCTATGGGCTCACCAATAACCTATCTTTACTCTGTATATTCCCTCCCATGTGTAACCTCAATTATGTCCTACCTATGACAAGCCCTACGCATTGTAATTTTGGACTTATTTTAAAGAAGGGCTAATAGCTATATTATAGGGCGCCATCCTACACCAGTCTCATCTGGTCTTCTAATATCTGAGTCATAAGCTTAGGGTTAACAACCCTATTCATGTTTCATTTCCTGTCTTAGGGTTAACTACCCGGGTAAAATTTCATTTCCTTGTAAATAGTCTTTACAAATGATTTACCCCAGAAATCATACCTTTATAAAAGAAAGAAATCATATACTTTGCTTTACTCAAAATAATTATGCCATGATATATGATTTACACAAAACAATGTTTATGAAACCTTATAATGGAATTATCTATCCCTTCAAAGTATGTTAAAAACACTTTTTAACTTAGGAGAATTTTGGCTATGGAGCCAAGGTAAAACATTCGAAACCTTTGTTTAAAAACTTTAAACAATGTCTTTCAAAATCAATGAGAACAGCCCTTTTGAAAGCTTTATTAAAACCTTAGACATCCTCTTTTAAAGCCATTTGAACTTGTCTTTCGAAAGCATTGGAAACCTTCCATTTAAATATTTAAAGTATAGCTTTCGAAAACATTGGGGATCTCCCCTTCGAAACAATTATTATAACCCTTTCAAAAGCATTGGGTTCAAGAGAACATTGGGTTTAAGTAGAGGATTGTGGAAACATTGTTTCGAAACCATTTGGATGTAGCAATTAGTATACCTAAGGGTCATATTAGAACAGAGGCGAAAGCATTGCTTTTGAAAGCATTAGTTCTCAGTAAAAGAAAGAGGATGGTTTCGAAACCACCCCTTTCGAAAGCATTGAGATGGCAACTTCAAAGTAAGAAGGCGAAAGCACCCTTTCGAAACCATTTTTTAAGGCTATAAAGAAAAGCGGCCTTAACTAGTTCGAAAGGTATGAATGCAGCCACATGACTTTTATCGTTTCGAAAGTTTCTTTTTAACGTAAAGGCCAAAGCTCATACGAAAGCTCTTTTATATAAACAAAGGCAAGTTGATTAAGTCGAAAGCTAACTCCAACCCCTTCGAAAGCATCATTTATAAATGAAAATAGTTCAAAGTTAATAAGAGTATCTTCTACCCCTTCGAAAGCAAGGTTTCGACACTGTACCTTCCACATTTCTTCAATTCGCTACGTATCAATTGATTTATACCATATGCATTGGTCTCGCATGAGTTTGGTGAAGGTATGGTGTTGAAAGCCAGTAGTGGAAGTGCCGAAGCAGTAAATCTAAGTAAAGCTGATTTTTAGCCTTTAAAGGAAATTCTTTTCACCTACTTGCCTTATTTGTCAACACGTAATTAGTTGCCATTCCTTTATAAGAATCGTTTTCTAAAAGTGCTGCCAAACTCAGAATTATTAATTAAAACGTTTAATAAATAAGCCTTCTCCTTGGTAAAAACATATAAAACCCTTAAGTCCCTTAACATAAATAATTTTATTATCATAGTAAATTACTTAGGAAAATTCCTCAAAAATTACCATAATTCACTTCTTATATGTTTTCTAACATATTTAAATTCCATATCCAAAATCAACATATATTTTCCATAATTAATTTAAACCCAATTTTACCTATTTTATTTCATATAAAATTCATAATAAATCCACAATAATTGAGAAAATTATGAAACTTGAAACCCACTTCATAAATAATGTTTTCGACCATATATTAAAAACGCAAGTCATTTTATGTCATTTAATAGGTTTTTTAAATCTAAACTTATCATAAAATCTATATGAAGCAACATAAATCATCAACAAGCATATATATATATATATATCCATTTAAACAATCATATCATAGCATATTATTTGCAAAACTAATTCAGATCTAACTAGAAACCGAAATCAATAAAAATGAGATGTAAGATCATTATTCACATTAGCTTGGTGTTAAGAAGGTTGAGATTTTTTCTTTGCTTAATCCTTCAAGCTTACTACTAGATTCCTAACTTTTCTTCCTATGATTTCTCTTAATGGTGGCTGGCCAAGCTTATAAGTATTTTAGTTTTGTTTGCAAATGTTGAAAATTATTAAGGAATGAGGGTACGAAGGGTTTAGGGTATAAGAACATAGTCTATTCCTATTTTGTCCTCATCATATTCATCCTACTTACTGCATTTTAATTCTCTTTGGCTTATAGATTCATTAAGGCACAACCCCCTTATTGGTTTACAAATCTCAATCCCTTAACCATCTACATTATTTCATTTAATTTATGTAATTAAATATCGTAAATAATGTTACTCAAAATTACGGTCATTACTGACTCCCCTCCTTAAAGAATTTCGTCCTCGAAATTACGATAGGGTATTAACAGAAATCAATCATAAAGTAAAACATACCATGAAACATGTCAGGATAAGTATCTCTAATCATGTTCTCAGTTTCTCAAGTATAGTCCCTACCGTCATCACTCCACTGGACTTTAACTAATCCGACTTTATTGTTCCTTAGTCTCTTCTCATCTCTCGTGATCATACGAACTGGTTTTCCAATTATAATCATATCCGGTTCCACTACTAGATCATCAAACACAGTAGGTGTAATAGTAGTTTATGGATCTCGAATACTCTTCCTTAGATGAGAAATATGGAAAACATTGTGGACTCCGGCCAAACTATTCGGTAACTCTACTCTATACGCGAGTTTCCCGATCCTTTCTATAATAGGAAATGGTCTAACAAATCTCGGTGCCAGTTTTCCTGATTTTCCAAATTGAATTACATCTTTCATCGGTGATACCTTGACGAAAACATAATCTCCAACTGAGAACTCTAAGTCTTTTCATCTTTTATCAGCATAACTCTTCTGCCTAGATTAAGCTTCCTTCATCCTAACCCGAATCAACTCAATCTTCTCTGCAGCTTCTCTAATCAAATCTAGACCAAGAATTAACTTATCCTCAGTCTCTAACCAACAAATGGGAGATTTACATGGCCTTCCATACAAAGCTTCAAACGGTGCCATCCCTATACTAGTCTGATAATTGTTGTTATACAAAAACTCAACTAAGTGTAGGTGATCTTCCCATGATCCTCCAAAGTCTAGTACATAAGTTCTTAACAAATCCTTCAAGACTTTGTTAACTCTTTATGTTTGTTCATCTGTTTGCGGATGGTAAGACGTACTCATCTTGAGCTTGGTACCTAAAGTTTCCTGTAGACTCTTCCAGAACTCGCTAGTGAATAAGGAATCTCTGACACTTACTATACTACTAGGAATTCCATGCAGTCTAACTATACTCTTCCTGAATAATTTAGCCAAAATAGGTGCCATCCTGGTTGACTTAACTAGAATGAAATGGCCACTCTTGGTCAACCTGTGCACTATGACCCATATACTTTCATTTCCTCGATTTGACCTTGGCAACTCGTCTATAAAATCCATTGAGATAGAATCCCATTTCCAAATTAGAGCATCTAAAGATTAAAGCAACCCACTCGGCTTCTGATATTCAGCTTTTACCTGTTGACTGTTCAAACACTGCCTCACCGATAAGCTTACATCTCTCTTCATACCTTCCTAGAAGAAACTCCTTTTCATGTCCTGATACATCTTAGTACCTCCCGGATGAATAGTGAATTTTGAATGATGGCATTCTCCAAGAACTTCCTTCCTAATGTTTCCCACATTCGGAACACATAATCGTTCTTTCTTCCTTTACCACCCATTCTGGTCAAGACTGAAATCTTTAAAGTCGTCAGTCTCCATTCCATTCCTTAGTTTTCTGATTCGTTCAGCTAATAATGGATCCTCCCCTTGTTTAGAAGCAATCCTTTCGATCATCACTGGTTGAACTTCTAAACATGAGAACATAGCAGTTTCCTTGCTTGAACTAGCGTCAGATCTCCACTGTATTCTACATGTAATCAATGCTTCTAAATCTTTCCACTCGGCTATAATTGCCAATACTGCATTCTGATGTTTCCAAATAACTGCATCTACAACCTTATTCCCATTTCCTGGTGTGTACTCAATACCAAAGTCTTAAGCGACTAAAAACTCTAAACACCTCTGCGGTCTCATATTCAACTTCTTCTGAGAGAATAAATACCTCAGTGACTTATGATCCGTATACAACTCGAATCTCTCTCCCAAATGGTAATGTCTCCACACCATCAATGCGAAAATTACTACAGCTAATTCCAAATCATAAGTTGGATATTTAATTTCATGCAGTCTAAGCTTTCGCGAAGCGTGGGCAATCACTTTACCCCTTTGCATTAATGGCTCCTAACCCAGTCCATATGCATCTGTGTACACCACTAAGTCTTGATTCCCCTCTGGGACAATTAACACAGGTGCATTAGCCAATAAGTGTTTCAATTTCTGGAATGCCTCCTCACACTTATTAGTCCAGACAAACTTCATATCGTTCCGCGTTAGCTTAGTCATCGGTGCCGGTATCCGCGAAAAATCCTTAATGAATCTCCGATAATAACCGGTAATCCAAGAAAACTCTTTATCTCAGTCACTGTCTCGGGTCTCTTCCAATTATTTACCACCTCAATCTTAGTCGGATCTACAGACAGCACTTTCTCTTAGACTACATGACCAAGAAATTTTACTTCCTTCTTCCAGAAATGACACTTCAAAAATTTTGCTTTCAGTTGATGCTGCCTCAACATCTCAAGCACCACTCTAAGATGAACTTCATGCTCTCTTTCACCTTTCGAGTATAACAAAATGCCGTCTATGAACTCTGACATGAATCTTTCAACATGCTCCCGAAATAATCTGTTCATCAAAATCCGCAAATAATGCTGGCGCATTGGTTAGTCCGAGCGGCATTACTAACCATTCGTACGATCCATAGCTTGTTCTAAAAGCCGTCAAAAGAATACTATCCTCTACTACTCTAAGTTGATGGAGTCCTGTTGCCAAATCCAACTGCAAAAATACTCTGGCTCCACTCAACTGATTGAACAAATCGTCAATTCTAAGTAATGGATATCGATTCTCTATCGTCTTCTCATTCAACTTACGATAATAGATATACAACCTTGACGATCCATCTGATTTCTTTGCAAACAATGCGGCTGCTCCCCAGGGCGAACTACTTGGTCTGATAAAGTTCTTACTTTCCAAATCCACCATAGGTACTCTCATTCAAATTCAAGTATGCTTTAATTGAATTATCCTATCATAAGTGGGATGTCTAATGTTTTGAAGCTTTCGAAAGAAAGGCTTTTAATGGTTTCGAAAGGGTCACTTTCAGTGGTTTCGAAGGGGTTACCTTCAAGGATTTCGAATGGGTTGTTTAAAAGTTTTAAACAATGGTTTCGAATGTATTAAATAGGCAATATGGCCAAAGTATTTTTAAGTTAAAATGGGTTTTCACTTATTTTGGAAGGATAGCTAATCCTTAATAAAATTCATCAACATTATTTTGAGTAAAGTATATATATCATGGCAAAATAGCTTAGAGTAAATCTAAGAATATATTTTCCTTGTAAAGGTATGATTTAAAAGGTTAAATCATTTTGAAAAGATTTTCAAGTAAAAAGATAAAGGGAGTTAACCCTCAGAAAATGATTCGGATAGTTAGTCCAGTTTGCAGCCAATTAGCCTAGATTTCGGACAGTTATTCCAGTTTGCGGGCAGTCAGCCCAGTTATATGAATAGATAGTCCATTTGTAGCGTAACGGTCCTTGCTATTATTTTATCGACAGATAGTCTACTTATTACCTATTTTTGGACAGATAGTCCATTTATTAGCATAAAGAATATTGCTATTTTTATATAATCAATTAGATCAACCAGTTTAGGTTGCAGGAAAGGATTTGCAAAATATATGTTTTAAAGAGGATATTAGTGAGGGGAAACCCGTTCTGCTAAGCTGTGTGGTCTCACTTAATATCAGTAAAACGAGTGTAACACAATTATTCACACCGGGCTTTATGTCTGACTATAAGTTTTTGTTTCCACTTAAACTCTCGAGTACTCAAAATTGATTTGATTAGGCTGAGGGTTAGGGTAATCAGGTTTAAGTCTTTAGGCGAATAAAGCTTCCGAAGACGAGCAGGTGGATGGCATATAACTAATTAGGAATTGCATATTGTTTTGTTTATTTCCACTATGTATATTAAGTCAGATATGACTATATTGCTTTGATCAACTAAGGGGGCACCGTCATATGTCGCTCTTGGCGTATTTTTGTAATGATTATAATTAATCTTTAACTGGGAAACGATATGGGATTATGTAACTTGGATATGAATTTATTTTGAAATGTAATTAGTGAAATATTGTTTTTGAAATCTGTGATTTTATTCATATTTAAGTGTTTCTGATATTATGGATACCATTATCATTACCGTATTTTGTCACTAGAAGTTAATACTATGGATGACTGCAGCATTTGTAGCGCTTAGCTTTTGGCCTCTAGATACGGGATGTTGCATGCTTGGAGCTTCAAGAGACAAGCCGAATGCTTCTAAGACTTGACATATTTTATTTTCCACTGTATTTCTTGTTTCGTTTTTATCTGCATTTGTAAGGAAAGACTATTGTAACTGTCCAGGCTGATGATTGGTCAGTTAGTCGGATTTGTTGGGTGAATATCAAAGTTTCCTTTGATAAAGATCATTTAGATATTATATATTACTCGTCACGATGTGATATTCGGTTCTGTCTTTTCTTTTCTTTCATCCCAACAATCTGTCTTTTCAACACTTGGATGTTCGGCACATGAATATCGTGGATGTATTAGTGTCAGCTTTTGAGGGTCGAAAATGCCGGTCGTCACAAGCGACTCGAAGATAAAGAATGCAGATCTGTGCTTTCTAACAGAAGATGAACAAACACTAGTTGAACACAAAGCAAAATCCATGGACGCCGATGGAAACTAGGAATATATCATAAATTGGTAATTTTTATTTAATTTATTTATTATAATTCATTATTTAAAATAATTAGACTTTTGTAAATAAATAATATGTGTTTCAGATTTTATTAGTTCTTTTAGAAACTTTGTTTGAAATAGAAAAATAGCATTTCAAATTAATAGTCTCTATATTTAATACAAAATTCATATAAATTGAAAAATGATTATTTCAAAATATTATATAATATGCATAAATAAGAAATACAAATTTACAAATAATAAAGTTATAAAACACACACACACATAGATATATATATATACACACACACATATATATATATATATATAAATATGGATATATATGCATGCGTGTGTGAACTTTGCGATTAGGTTTAATGATCCTAAAGTTTACTGGAGTAAAATTTTATGGGATAGAGAAAATTGGCTGAAAATTATGGATAGAGAATGTGCTGATTTGATAAATAAAATTAGGGATAAATTACAAGGTTGGAGCTCTAGACTACTGTCTTTTTTGGGAAGAATTAAATTTGTTCATACTGTGATTCAAGTTAAGGTTAATTTTTGGCTGCATACATTCCAACTACCACATACATCGCTAGAGAAAATACAAAAAGTGTGTGTTGATTTTATCTGGAAAGGATGACTTCAAAAAATCAAATACCAAGCCCTGTGCAGGCCAAAGGAAGAAGGGAAAGTTAGGTTGATGCGTTTAAAATTTATGAGAGATGTTTTCACACTTAAATAGGGCTGGAAAATCATCACTGCTAAAGTGTTATGGGCAAGATGGATGAGACAGAAATATAAAAAAGACAATTTTTGGCAAATAGCTTTTGATAATAATGCACCTCCTATATGGAAAGTTATTATGAGGATCAAAGGAAAGTTGGCGACGAACTACAATAGTGAAATTGCTCATGGCAAATAAACCAATCTTTGGAAAGATCCTTGGCTTGAAGGAAAATCTGAGTTAAATAAGCTAGGATGGGATACTTATTCGGCATATGAATGTTCTGATAAAATAGTTGACTCTATTATACAAGGAGGTAGACGGAACTGTGATTTTATTCCTTGTACATCAGAACAACGAAATCAGATAGAAAATACGGCTTTATTCTTGTGTAAAAAGAGTATATATGGATTTGGAAGCAAATAGGTAAAGTTTTTTCCCCTAAATCAGCTTGGGAGGTGATTAGAGTTAATGATCCAAAAGTTAACTAGAGGAAAATCATATGGAATAGGGCAAATTGCCTTAAAATGGCCTCTACAGCGTACAAATCTGCGATGGGAAGACTACCAACAAAATACATACTTTTTAAACGGGGTGTAATAGATGAGAAACTATGTCCTTTATGTAGAAAATAGGAGGAAAACCACAAGCACTTGTTTTTTAAGTGCAACTTTTCTAAAGAAATTTGGGGATTTGTAAAAAAACTATTAATTTGTCTATCAACGCTGATAATCTACACCAAATCATTGCGTAACTAATAGGAGTAGGGCATCATGAAAACCTGGAATCCAAAATGAATGGTATCGCTTTGACAGTAGCTATTCGGAGCATTTGGAGGGAGCACAACTAGATATTGTTTCAACAGAAGAATCAAAGCATAATTGAAGTTAGCAAACTCACAATTACTGACATGCAAATCATAAGGGAATGAATCAATACGAAAATTCCTACTAAGATTATAGCAAGAGTAGGAATCTTGTTTACGTAAGTGGACTGGCCATGGGGAAGGGCAAGAAACCTAGATACAAGCTCGACGAGTTATTAGCAGTCATGAAGGAGAGAGAAGCAGCTTTCATTTTTTGGAGTCTTGTATAGATCTGAAAATGATGTAAAGTGAAAGCTCGTAAATGGATGTTTGAGTTTGAAGTAGTTTATACTAAATGTATTGATTGTGGCTGCTGGGCCGAATATGGCCTAATAAAGTTTACCAATTTTCAGCAAAAAATATATTTTTAAAAAATAAACTTAAAAATAATATAACATAGATATTAATTAATGGTAAGATTAAACTGTATTATAAAAATAAGTACTTTTAAGTTATTTAAAAAATACTCATCAAACAGTCTAACTTGGTAAAAATAATTTTTTCTACAATAATTCCTTTTGAGATATTAAATCTATCTTTTCCAATTTTCTAATACTAATAATTAGTTTCAAAAATCATAAAATAGTTAATTCAAATTTATACAGCTTGAAAACTTAATGGACAAAATATTAACAAAAACATTAATAAATTTATTAAATTAAGAAGAAAACTAGGAATCTACTTGTTTTCTAAAACATATTTTAAATTTATATATAGAATTCAAGTAAAATAAAAAATAGAATATATCATGAAAAATGGGTATATCGACATACAATAATTTCATTTGTCAACATGTAGACCATTGAAAATAATTTCCGTCCTTGATTTAAATTTTAAAAATAAAAACTACGTATATAACTAAACTATTTCGTCTCCAGACCCATTTTCTCTCACTTCTTCTCCGTAAAAATTTAAGTCACACACCATTAATGGATCCAAACACCCAATTGAAAGAAATTCACCTATTCGGGACATCACATTCTCAAAACAAAGGAAAATAAGGAAAGAAATGAAGCATGTCATCAACATGCTTACTGAAATACAAGTACTTGAAAATCTCGATAAAGGATGAATAGGAGAGGCATGAAAGAATTCAAAGTAATCTTCAGAATCTTCTTCTGGACAATCAAATGGACTCTATTATAGTAGATCGAGAAGAACATAAAAATTTGGTTGTCCATAACCCTATTAACGTGGGAAGTGAATTTGAAGAAGAGGAAGAAAAATAGGAAGAGGAAGAAGAAAAGGAGGAAGTAGAAATGAAAGTTGATGACAAAAATGAAGTTAGATGCGTTAGAGACATAACTTTGATGCCAATGGAAATTTATTGGAATAAAAATGGAATTTTTGATTGCATTATCCAAGTAGCATTCATAAATCTCCAATCATCAAGGAACGTCGCTAGGTGTGACAACCCACACCCTAATGGACCCGAATTTTCGCTAAATCGAAAATCCAAGTCCATAAAAGTATGGATCGTTGGTTTTAGTATCCTGCAATTAACAAATGTATACCAGAGAATTATCGATATACCTTACAGTAGAATAGTGAAGTATAATAAAATATATAATTACTGATCAAGGTTGACACTTCTAAGATCAATTGTACATGTCAGTATCGAGCATGAATAAAGAAATCTATCCTTCCACTATTTCTTCCTTGCATCGGTACCTGTCCCTCTAAGCTATCATGTGGGTTGTATTGAGGAGGGGGTCAGAACAATATTTTGATGAGTGGTAAATTACACACTTTATATATAACACTAGTTTAAGCCGATTGCCTTCCATCACATGTTATGTATTTTATTTTTACATAGTCGTCTCGTCTCCACGTATTCCTATGATACACCTCATCTACCCTAGGTAGACAATAACTACATATGTATGTGTGTGTGTGTATAAGTACCATAGTCCCCCTTTGGACCAAGATGATATCCATGCTAGTATCTGTAACCAAGCACCTCGTTAGAATCCATCATTAACGCAGTATCACGTTCTCGACGTTGCACATTCCAAGGAACTCTGTAGTGCCTAATAACAGCATCGTAATAGTTAGCCGTATTCCATTCGTTTTGAAAGACCTACATAATGGGTTCTAGCCTTGCCTCCTAATAAACAAACTAGCAAACAATAGTGGTGGTGCATGACCTAAATGTGATATACACTAGTAGGAGATGTAGCGGTTTAGGCGTAACCCTTATCTTTCTGTTGACCACTCAGGACCGATGATGTTCTCGACCTATATACAGCTCCTACTCCCGAATATGGTACGAACACACACTGACATAGCATGGAGTCTTTCTCACCATCCCATTTAGATTGCCTAATGCAATCAAGGTAATACCCAATTGTTACTTAGTACCCCTTAAAAGGCTGAAGCAGACTCTACTTGTCTTTTGACACTTTGATCGAAGCGAACCTTCCTACTTGAGTATCCCTCACGTATACGTGAACGTACGTAATTCCATGGATCCTACAATTAGATATATCCCACATCAGTATAATGTATACACAACTGCTGGTAGCACCTTACGGTGGGCAAACTTCTGTTGTGTAACACTACTGACCTCACATTCCAACCATTTTAATAGCTATGTCATTCTTATCTAAAGTATGTTTTAACTAACTTTAATAATACACACCTGTCATAAACGCATACTTGAGGCTACACATATATCAGTGTGTATATGTATTCATTCTTATTTCATTATTACACCTCTACTGTTTAACTACTCACATTCAACTATTTTTAATTGATTGACTCTTTACTTCATTAATGTCAATTTATTGTCATTTATTGCTTTATTTAAAAGAACCAAATGTCCTTTTCTATTTACTTCCCTTTCTCATTACTAAATACTTGTTTTCGTCTTCTTAACTTTTACAAACTTTTCCTTATTTGGTGGACTTTCCATTACTCTTTAATTTAAATTATTACTTGCCTTTATTCATTCTATTACTTGTCTTCCTTTTTATAATTTATTATTTGATTTCTATTTGCTCTTTATTGTATATATATATATATTTTACAACTTAACCGTTATCATTATCACAATTATAATTCTTTAATTCATACATAGGTATTTCTGCATTTTAATACATAAATTTCTTATCTTACTCAAAAAAGGAATTTTGTGTTACGTTTGGAATTACAACAAATTATCTCTTTGTAGTTATTGAAATAGACATTACAAAATAAGATCATTATCCCTATTTTATACATCTCTTTCTTTTAGGCATATTCACTATTATTTAAAACGACATACTTTTATTTTTGAATCTAAACTTGATAATCTATAGAAATTTACATTGTAACACCCTACATTCCAATAAATTAAAATATTACTTAAATCAGAATAATTTATTGTGATAACTTCAAATTTTTATATTTACTTGTATGAATCATTCAAACGACAAATCTAGAACTACTATAAATTTATCTATTTTAGGGACTACTACTACCCATTACTTTCCAAATTCAAGTACATGCGATACTAACTCTAGTTATCAGTCATACAATTTGTAGGAAGAGTTTATAAATTCTTGACACATATATAATTAGGCCTACAACTCCAAAATTACATTTAAGCATACGTGAATAGATTTATAATGATATATATTATATAAAAATATATAATTTTCCACTCACCTTTTTAGCTTTCCAAATCTCCAGATCTAATCACCTAATTCCACTTTCACTCCTTTTATTCTTCCTATTTGAATACATATACCGCAAGCATACATATATCTATTAGAACTCTAGATCTAAAAAAAGATTTGGATTTAATTTAGACTTTTTTCGGATTTATTATTTACCTTGGCTTTGACGATTAGATTCAACCAATTCTTATTTTCTACTATTCTCCACTTGTATATATGTATATAAAATATAATTTTATTTTGAACTAAGAATTTGTGGAGAAGAGAAAATGGTAGAGCTTCGTCATCACTTCAAAAAATATGAGAAGAAAAGTGAGGGACTAGACCCGTATTTATAGGAGTTCGAATCAATGCTAGCCATTGGATTAAATTATTTTAAATTCGGGTCGTTCGGCCATGTCAAAATCCACAGTCAACAACTTCAATCGGTCGACGGCCATCCCCATACAGGTCGACTGTTAGCGGTCGACCGGCCCAAGTTTTGGGTCGACTAATCAATAAATTTTTGTTAATTAATCCTTACTGTTAACGTTCGTTAATTTCATACTTTATATGACCTAATTTATATAATTTCTTTCTTCTTTACATTACTTAAATGCTAATTAATCATTAATATTAATTTATTTTGTTAATTAAATTTTATTTCCTTAATTACATATATAATAATTTTCGATTCAAAAGCTTCAAATGTCAATAACTTATTCGTTTGAACTCCAATCGGAAAACTTTATGTATGAAAATTGATCGGAAAATTATCACTAACCTAAGGTACAAGATCCGTAGCCAAATTCTGATGTTTGCAAAAATTACATTTTCGGCATTACTAATTATGAAGTAATTTCTTATTAATTAATTATCGATAAAATTACATGGTGTTACATTAGGGTAGTTGTTTGTTTATGTGTATGTTTGTAAATGTATTTGTTAATAGCATGTAATTACATTTTAAATTGTATCTTATATAACTAGTATTGTTATGATATTGCTATATAAATTTTTAAAAGTGTCGATACTATTAATAAATGATTTTATTATACATAAATAAAGACTATTAATAATTAACTCTCCGGAAATAATAATGTAACGTCTCTTATCTTGAGGTCCAAAGCTAAACGCTACAGATGCTGCAGTCATCCATGGTATTAACTTCCGGTGACAAAATACGGTAATGTTAATGGTATCCATAATATCAAAAGCACATGAATATGAAACAAAATCAACATAGATTTCAAAATCAACTTTTCTAATTACATTTCAAATCCATATTTCATATTCAGTTACATAATCCCAAAATGATTCCCAGGTTTTGATCAAATATAATTATTACAATTACACCAAGAGCGACATATGAAGACACCCCCTTGGATGATCAGAGTACTAGATAGACATATTAGTCACAAATACATTACAGCGGAAATAAAACTAAATAGCTCCTACATAGTTAATTTTTCCTCTTGCATGTCTTTAGAAGCTTATTCGTCCAACTTACTAAACCTGGAAACCCCTACCCTCAGCCTACACAAATTAATTTATGAGAACCCGGGAGTTTAAGGGGGAAAACATAAACTTTGAGTCAGACATAAAGCCTGGTGTGAATAATACTACTACATCTCGATTTATTGATATTTAATAAGGCCATGCCGCTTAATGGAACGGGTTTCCCCTCACTAATATCCTTATAAAAGTATATCTTTTGCAAATCAGAATCCTGCAATCAAACTGATTATAACAATAGTAGCAGGTACATATATGCAAATTAATCAGCAAATCAATGGACCATCTATCCACACTATAGTTTTATTAGGCTAACTATTAATCATTGTCTGGCTTGGGCCTACCAAACATAATCAACAATCTAACTTCTGCTAGACGCAATACTGAACTGACTGCCTTTGACTTTCTTTTTCTAGGGTCAACTGAACCTAATGGTTCTATGGGCTCACCAATAACCTATCTTTACTCTGTATATTCCCTCCCATGTGTAACCTCAATTATGTCCTACCTATGACAAGCCCTACGCATTGTAATTTTGGACTTATTTTAAAGAGGGGCTAATAGCTATATTATAGGGTGCCATCCTACACCAGTCTCATTTGGTCTTCTAATATCTGAGTCATAAGCTTAGGGTTAACAACCCTATTCATGTTTCATTTCCTGTCTTAGGGTTAACTACCCGGGTAAAATTTCATTTCCTTGTAAATAGTCTTTACAAATGATTTACCCCAGAAATCGTACCTTTATAAAAGAAAGAAATCATATACTTTGCTTTACTCAAAATAATTATGCCATGATATATGATTTACACAAAACAATGTTTATGAAACCTTATAATGGAATTATCTATCCCTTCAAAGTATGTTAAAAACACTTTTTAACTTAGGAGAATTTAGGCTATGGAGCCAAGGTAAAACATTCGAAACCTTTATTTAAAAACTTTAAACAATGTCTTTCAAAATCAATGAGAAAAGCCCTTTTGAAAGCTTTATTAAAACCTTAGACATCCTCTTTTAAAGCCATTTGAACTTGTCTTTCGAAAGCATTGGAAACCTTCCATTTAAATATTTAAAGTATAGCTTTCGAAAACATTGGGGATCTCCCCTTCGAAACAATTAGTATAACCCTTTCAAAAGCATTGGGTTCAAGAGAACATTGGGTTCAAGTAGAGGATTGTGGAAACATTGTTTCGAAACCATTTGGATGTAGCAATTAGTATACCTAAGGGTCATATTAGAACAGAGGCGAAAGCATTGCTTTTGAAAGCATTAGTTCTCAGTAAAAGAAAGAGGATGGTTTCGAAACCACCCCTTTCGAAAGCATTGAGATGGCAACTTCAAAGTAAGAAGGCGAAAGCACCCTTTCGAAACCATTTTTTAAGGCTATAAAGAAAAGCGGCCTTAATTAGTTCGAAAGGTATGAATGCAGCCACATGACTTTTATCGTTTCGAAAGTTTCTTTTTAACGTAAAGGCCAAAGCTCATTCGAAAGCTCTTTTATATAAACAAAGGCAAGTTGATTAAGTCGAAAGCTAACTCCAACCCCTTCGAAAGCATCATTTATAAATGAAAATAGTTCAAAGTTAATAAGAGTAGCTTCTACCCCTTCGAAAGCAAGGTTTCGACACTGTACCTTCCACATTTCTTCAATTCGCTACGTATCAATTGTTTTATACCATGTGCATTGGTCTCGCATGAGTTTGGTGAAGGTATGGTGTTGAAAGCCAGTAGTGGAAGTGCCGAAGCAGTAAATCTAAGTAAAACTGATTTTTAGCCTTTAAAGGAAATTCTTTTCACCTACTTGCCTTATTTGTCAACACGTAATTAGTTGCCATTCCTTTATAAGAATCGTTTTCTAAAAGTGCTCCCAAACTCAGAATTATTAATTAAAACATTTAATAAATAAGCCTTCTCCTTGGTAAAAACATATAAAACCCTTAAGTCCCTTAACATAAATAATTTTATTATCATAGTAAATTACTTAGGAAAATTCCTCAAAAATTACCATAATTCACTTCTTATATGTTTTCTAACATATTTAAATTCCATATCCAAAATCAACATATATTTTCCATAATTAATTTAAACCCAATTTTACCTATTTTATTTCATATAAAATTCATAATAAATCCACAATAATTGAGAAAATTATGAAACTTGAAACCCACTTCATAAATAATGTTTTCGACCATATATTAAAAACGCAAGTCATTTTATGTCATTTAATAGGTTTTTTTAATCTAAACTTATCATAAAATCTATATGAAGCAACATAAATCATCAACAAGCATATATATATATATCCATTTAAACAATCATATCATAGCATATTATTTGCAAAACTAATTCAGATCTAACTAGAAACCGAAATCAATAAAAATGAGATGTAAGATCATTATTCACATTAGCTTGGTGTTAAGAAGGTTGAGATTTTTTCTTTGCTTAATCCTTCAAGCTTACTACTAGATTCCTAGCTTTTCTTCCTATGATTTCTCTTAATGGTGACTGGCCAAGCTTATAAGTATTTTAGTTTTGTTTGCAAATGTTGAAAATTATTAAGGAATGAGGGTACGAAGGGTTTAGGGTATAAGAACATAGTCTATTCCTATTTTATCCTTATCATATTCATCCTACTTACTGCATTTTAATTCTCTTTGGCTTATAGATTCATTAAGGCACAACCCCCTTATTGGTTTACAAATCTCAATCCCTTAACCATCTACATTATTTCATTTAATTTATGTAATTAAATATCGTAAGTAATGTTACTCAAAATTACGGTCATTACAGACTCCCCTCCTTAAAGAATTTCGTCCTCGAAATTACGATAGGGTATTAACAGAAATCAATCATAAAGTAAAACATACCATGAAACATGTCAGGATAAGTATCTCTAATCATGTTCTCAGTTTCTCAAGTATAGTCCCTACCGTCATCACTCCACTGGACTTTAACTAATCTGACTGTATTGTTCCTTAGTCTCTTCTCATCTCTCGTGATCATACGAACTGGTTTTCCAATTATAATCATATCCGGTTCCACTACTAGATCATCAAACACAGTAGGTGTAATAGTAGTTTATGGATCTCGAATACTCTTCCTTAGATGAGAAATATGGAAAACATTGTGGACTCCTGCCAAACTATTCGGTAACTCTACTCTATACGCGAGTTTCCCGATCCTTTCTATAATAGGAAATGGTCTAACAAATCTCGGTGCCAGTTTTCCTGATTTTCCAAATCGAATTACATCTTTCATCGGTGATACCTTGACGAAAACATAATCTCCAACTGAGAACTCTAAGTCTTTTCATCTTTTATCAGCATAACTCTTCTGCCTAGATTAAGCTTCCTTCATCCTAACCCGAATCAACTCAATCTTCTCTGCAGCTTCTCTAATCAAATCTAGACCAAGAATAAACTTATCCTCAGTCTCTAACCAACAAATGGGAGATTTACATGGCCTTCCATACAAAGCTTCAAACGGTGCCATCCCTATACTGGTCTGATAATTGTTGTTATACAAAAACTCAACTAAGTGTAGGTGATCTTCCCATGATCCTCCAAAGTCTAGTACATAAGTTCTTAACAAATCCTTCAAGACTTTGTTAACTCTTTATGTTTGTTCATCTGTTTGCGGATGGTAAGACGTACTCATCTTGAGCTTGGTACCTAAAGTTTCCTGTAGACTCTTCCAGAACTCGCTAGTGAATAAGGAATCTTTGACACTTACTATACTACTAGGAATTCCATGCAGTCTAACTATACTCTTCCTGAATAATTTAGCCAAAATAGGTGCCATCCTGGTTGACTTAACTAGAATGAAATGGCCACTCTTGGTCAACCTGTGCACTATGACCCATATACTTTCATTTCCTCGATTTGACCTTGGCAACTCGTCTATAAAATCCATTGAGATAGAATCCCATTTCCAAATTGGAACATCTAAAGATTGAAGCAACCCACTCAGCTTCTGATATTCAGCTTTTACCTGTTGACTGTTCAAACACTGCCTCACCGATAAGCTTACATCTCTCTTCATACCTTCCTAGAAGAAACTCCTTTTCATGTCCTGATACATCTTAGTACCTCCCGGATGAATAGTGAATTTTGAATGATGGCATTCTCCAAGAACTTCCTTCCTAATGTTTCCCACATTCGGAACACATAATCGTTCTTTCTTCCTTAACCACCCATTCTGGTCAAGACTGAAATCTTTAAAGTCATCGGTCTCCATTCCATTCCTTAGTTTTCTGATTCGTTCAGCTAATAATGGATCCTCCCCTTGTTTAGAGGCAATCCTTTCGATCATCACTGGTTGAACTTCTAAACATGAGAACATAGCAGTTTCCTTGCTTGAACTAGCGTCAGATCTCCACTGTATTCTACATGTAATCAATGCTTCTAAATCTTTCCACTCGGCTATAATTGCCAATACTGCATTCTGATGTTTCCTAATAACTGCATCTACAACCTTATTCCCATTTCCTGGTGTGTACTCAATACCAAAGTCTTAAGCGACTAAAAACTCTAAACACCTCTGCGGTCTCATATTCAACTTCTTCTGAGAGAATAAATACCTCAGTGACTTATGATCCGTATACAACTCGAATCTCTCTCCCAAATGGTAATGTCTCCACACCATCAATGCAAAAATTACTACAGCTAATTCCAAATCATAAGTTGGATATTTAATTTCATGCAGTCTAAGCTGTCGCGAAGCGTGGGCAATCACTTTACCCCTTTGCATTAATGGCTCCTAACCCAGTTCCATATGCATCTGTGTACACCACTAAGTCTTGATTCCCCTCTGGGACAATTAACACAGGTGCATTAGCCAATAAGTGTTTCAATTTCTGGAATGCCTCCTCACACTTATTAGTCCAGACAAACTTCATATCGTTCCGCGTTAGCTTAGTCATCGGTGCCGGTATCCGCGAAAAATCCTTAATGAATCTCCGATAATAACCGGTAATCCAAGAAAACTCTTTATCTCAGTCACTGTCTCGGGTCTCTTCCAATTATTTACCACCTCAATCTTAGTCGGATCTACGGACAGCACTTTCTCTTAGACTACATGACCAAGAAATTTTACTTCCTTCTTCCAGAAATGACACTTCAAAAATTTTGCTTTCAGTTGATGCTGCCTCAACATCTCAAGCACCACTCTAAGATGAACTTCATGCTCTCTTTCACCTTTCGAGTATAACAAAATGCCGTCTATGAACTCTGACATAAATCTTTCAACATGCTCCCGAAAGAATCTGTTCATCAAAATCGACAAATAATGCTGGCGCATTGGTTAGTCCGAGCGGCATTACTAACCATTCGTACGATCCATAGCTTGTTCTAAAAGCCGTCAAAAGAATACTATCCTCTACTACTCTAAGTTGATGGAGTCCTGTTGCCAAATCCAACTGCAAAAATACTCTGGCTCCACTCAACTGATTGAACAAATCGTCAATTCTAAGTAATGGATATCGATTCTCTATCGTCTTCTCATTCAACTTACGATAATAGATATACAACCTTGACGATCCATCCGATTTCTTTGCAAACAATGCGGCTGCTCCCCAGGGCGAACTACTTGGTCTGATAAAGTTCTTACTTTCCAAATCCACCAACTTCACCTTTAGCTCCATCATCTCGGTAGGTGTCATTCTACTTGGCAGTCTACTCACTAGTTCAGCTCCTGTATTAAATCCATCTGAAACTCGATAGCTCATTCTGGTGGTAGTCCTGCTACGAGCTCAAAGACGTCTGCGAATTCTCTAACGATGAAAACTCGGTTCAACTCGTCTTCTTCCTCCATAACACCCATACGGAATATATAACCCGATCACTATAACTAGGGTGTTTAAGTGATATTTTCCTATCATGGCAAAATATCCTAGCATCATATTTACTTAACAAATCCATGCCCAAAATAATTCTGAACCCCACGAAATCAAATACATGCAAACTGCAAGCAAATATATGACCTAACAATTTAAACTCAAAGTGGTCACATCTCATCCCAAGAGTTGCATACCCTCATATCGGATTCGCAACCCTTAAGGAAGTAACTAGGTATGAGGGTTCTAGATTAAGCTTATCTACTAAACAATGAGATATAAAAGAATGCGACGCACCAGTATCAAATAGAACTCTAACTGATACACCACGAATCATAAGCGTACCTACCAACACAACTTTTCCTTTCTCCTCAGCTATTGGTCTTGAGGTAGCTGGTTCCAATTCAAACATCTTGCCTTTTCCATCCTTGGTTGGTTCCTTGCACTGGTTCTTATAATGTCCAATCTGATCACAATTAAATCACCTCACTTCTTTTTTGTCAGCAGCTTTCTTCCTTTGCCTGTCCGACACTCGTGAGCATAGTGTCCCTTCTTGTCGCACTTATAGCAAACTACATCGACCTTCTTTTTCTTGGATGCTCCCCCTTTCTGAGTACCTTTATTATGGAAAAACTTCCTCTTCTAGTTCCGCCTACTTGAGCTTCCCCTAGTTTGTTACTATCATGAAAAGCAAGCATCTCCTCCTACCTTAAATCCATCTTAACAACTACATCACACGGATCCCTAATATGTGGTAAAGTCGCTTTAGCTAGTTCAGGTTTTATACTACGGACGAACTTCTCATTTTTTTGATAACTCTATCAACCGTGGCATATCCGTATCTTGATAGCTCCTCAAATCTGGTTGCATGCTCAAGCATTGTCATGTCTCCTTGCTCCAACTCCATAAACTTCCTGAGTAGAGTTGACTTAGCAATCTCTGACATGAATCTTTCCTTAAACCTCCTTCTAAATTCAGCCCAAGTCATGGTTTCTTCATTAACTCCCACAATAACACTGTTCCACCAGTACAATGCTGCTCCTTGCAACTGTCTAGAAGTAAGCCCCCTCTTATGCTCATCATTTAGCCCTAAATCAGCAAAGATCCTTTTGTAATGAAGTAACTAATTCTCCACTTCAATTGCATCCTCGGTCTCGATAAATGGCTTTCCTCCAAGCCTGGCATAATCTCTACTTAGTACTACATAGTTATTGACCACCGGAGCTCCTTGATTTCCTCCTTCAACATTTCCTTTGACTAAACCTGCAGCAACTCCTGCCTGCATCATATTAACGAAGAATTGAAACATAGATCCCATATCAGCTTGCAGCATTCCTCCACCCACATTAGCAGCTTGTGCCTGACCTAGATTCCTTCTATTGTTTGGACTGACATTCCCATTGGTTGCGGTGCTTCCTCCACCAATATTAACTCTTTCACTCCTAGCATCCATATCTTACATCCTTAAAATCTGCATTCGAGTCTTTGTAAGAAACAAAAGAATAGCCTAAGAGAGATGGAGATAAAGCGTATATTTATATATAACAAATACAAGTATGTTACTATAGCTTTATCCCATACCCCAGTCTTTCTCTAATTCATTAGGATTATGTTTTCAAAATCTTTTTAGGTTTGAAATTTCTTTTAAGTTTTCATAAACCTATGCTTTGATTCTAAGTTTTAACATCCTCTATCTTTAGGCTCGAAGCTATGCGCTACAGATGCTGCAGTTATTCATAGTATTAATTTTTGGTGACAAAATATGGTAATATTAATGGTGTCCATAATAACAAAAGCACATGAATATGAAATAAAATCAACACAGATTTCAAATTCAACTTTTCTGATTACATTTCAAATCCATATTTCATATTCAGTACATAATCCCAAAACGATTCTCAGGTTTTAATTAAATGTAATTATTACAAATTACGCCAAGAGCGACATATGTAGATGCCACCTTGGATGATCAGAGTACTAGATAGACATATTAGTCATAAATACATTACAGTGGAAATAAAACTAAATAGCTCTTACATAGTTAACTTTGCCTCATGCATGTCTCCGGAAGCCTATTCGTCTAACTTACTAGACCTAAAAACCTTACCCCTAGCCTATTCAAATTAATTTTTGAGCACCCGAGAGTTTAAGGAGAAAAACATAAACTTCGAGTTAGATATAAAGCTTGGTGTGAATAATACTATTACATCTCAATTTCCCGATATTGGGTGAGACCGCGCCGCTTAGTAGAACGGGTTTCCCATTAAAAATATCCTTTTAAAAGCATATCTTTTGCAAATCAAAATCCTGCAATCAAACTAATTATAACAATAGTAGTAAGTACATATATTCAAATTAATTAGGAAATCAATGGACCATCTGTCCACAATATAGTTTTGTTAGGCTAACTATTAATCATTGACTGACTCGGGCCTACCATACATAATCAATAATCTAACTTTTGTTAGACACAATACTGGGCTGACTGCCCTTAGCTTTTTTTTCTAGAGTCAACTGAACCTAATGGTTTTACGGGCTCACTAATAACCTATCTTTACTCTGTATATTCCCTTCTGTGTGTAACCTCAGTTTAGTCCCACTTGTGACAAGCCCTACACACTGGAATATTCGACTTATTTTAGCTAGGGGCTAATAGCTAAAGTATAGCGCACGCCCCTACACCAGTCACATCTGGTCTTCTAATATCTAAGTCATAAGCTTAGGGTTAACTACCCTATTCATGTTTCATTTCCTGTCTTAGGGCTAACTAGCCTGGTAAAATTTCATTTCCTTGTAAATAGTCTTTACAAATGATTTACCCCTAAAATCATACCTTTATAAAACAAGGAAATCATATATTTTGCTTTACTCAAAATACTTACGCCATGATATATGCTTTGCACAAAACAATGTTGATGAAACCTTATCGATGGGATTATCTATCCCTTCAAAGTAAGTTAAAAACCCTTTTAAACTTAGGAGAATTTAGGCCATGGAGCTAAGGTAAAACATTCGAAAACTTTGTTTAAAAACTTTAAACAAAGTCTTTCAAAATCATTGAGAACAACCCTTTCGAAAGCTTTATTAAAACCTTAGACATCCTCTTTTAAAGCAATTTGAACTTTCCTTTCGAAAGCATTGTAAACCTTTCATTTAAACATTTATAGTATACATTTTGAAAACATTAGGGGGTTTTCCCTTCGAAATAATTATTATAACCCTTTCAAAAGCATTGGGTTCAAGTGAACATTGGGTTCAAGTAAAGGATTATGGAAACATTGTTTCGAAACCTTTAATAATTATTGCTTTGAAAACCATTTGGTGTAGCATTTAATATAACTAAGGGTCATAAAAGAACAGAGGCGAAAGCATTGGTTTTAAGTAAAAGAAAGAGGATGGTTTTGAAACCACCCCATTCGAAAGCATTAAGAAGGCAACTTCAAAGTAAAAAGGCGAAAACACCCTTTCGAAACCATTGTTTTAAGGCTATAAAGAAAAGCAGCATTAACTAGTTCGAAAGGTATGAATGCAGCAGCATGGGTTTTATCCTTTCGAAAGCTTCTTTTATAACATAAAGGCGACAACTCATTCGAAAGCTCTTTTATATAAACAAAGGCAAGTTGATTAAGTCGAAAGCTAAATCTAACCCCTTCGAAAGCATCATTTATAAATGAAAATAGTTCAAAGTTAATAAGAGTAGCTTCTAACCCTTCAAAAGCAAGATTTTGACACTATATCTTCCGCCTTTCTTTAATTTACTACGTATCAATTTTTTGATATAATGCGCATTAGTTTCAAATGATTTTGGTAGAGGTATGGTGTCGAAAGCCAACAGATGGAAGTGGCGAAGTAGTAAATCTAAGTAAAACTGATTTTTAGCCTTTCAAGAAAAAAAATTTCACCTACTTGCCTTATTTATCAACATGTAATTAGTTGCCATTCCTTTATGAAAATCTTTTTCGAAAAGTGCTACCAGACTCAGAAGTATTAATTAAAATGTTTAATAAATAAGCCCTTCTCCATGGTAAAAATATATAAAACATTTAAGTCTCTTAGCATAAATAATTTTATGATTATAGTAAAATACTTAGGAAAATTCTCCACAAATGACCACAATTCACTTCTAATATGTTTTCTAACATATTTAAATTTCAGACCCAAGATCAACATATATTTGCCGTAACGAAAACCCAATTTTAACTATTTTCTTTCATAGAAAATTCATAATAAATCCACAATAATTGGAAAAATTATGAAACTTGAAACCCACTTCATAAATAATTTTTTAGACCATATATTAAAAATACAAGTCATTTTAATGTCATTTAATAGGTTTTTCAAATCTAAACTTATCATAAAATCTATATGAAGCAACATAAATCATCAACAAGCATATATATCCAGTTAAACAATCATATCATGGCATATTACTTTCAAAATTAATTCGGATCTAACTAGAAATAGAAATCAATAAAACTAAGATGTAAGATCATTATTCACCTTAGCTTAGTGTTAAGAAGTTGAGATTTGTTCTTTTCTTAATTCCTTAAAGCTTTCTTCTTGATTCCTAGTTTTTCTTCCTTTGATTTCTCTTAATGGTTGTCGACCAAGCTTATAAGTATTTTAGTTTTGTTTGTAAATGTTGAAAATGAATAAGGAATGAAGGTAAGAAGGGTTTAGGGTATAAGAACATAGTCTATTCCTATTTTGTCCTTATCATATCCCTCCTACTTACTCTATTTTAGTTCTCTTTGGCTTATAGATTCATTAAGGCACAGCCCCCTTATTAGTTAACAAATCTCAATTCCTTAACCATCTGCATTATTTCATTTAATTTATCTAATTAAAAATGTTAGTCAAAACTAGGATAATTACAAATAATTACTGCAAAAATTATGAATAAATAAATACTTAACCGAAATAAAATTAATAACCATTTAAAGGAAAACATATATCTCGACATATAATAAATCTTTATGTCGACATATAATGGTCAAAATTCAAAAATTTTAATTTTAATTATTTTATGAATGAATAATTAATAAATTAAAATTTCACGTCTATAAATACACATTTAAACATAGAGAAACGTCAATATCTTCTTCTCTAAAATTCTAATTTATGTTCAAAAAAAGATGGATTTAGAAAAGGGTATTTATAAAAAGAATTTAAGTGACAACATGGAAGGGACACTATAATACTTCAAGAAGGCTCTCCATGTAATTTTGAGAAATAAAAAAAATAAAAATAAATCAGAAGCAAATGATTCACGAACTTGAAAGGCATCTCGGATTACTTTGATGCATCATATGCTATGTCTTAAGGGAACACAAATTTTCTGTTCCTAAAAAGACTGGTTATAAGGAGATTGATGATGAAGACATGGATGTGGACATGGAGAAATCAAAGACAAGGAGTAAAATTCTATTGAAGAAATTTTTGCTCCAAACGACGGATGGATATATGCTCAATCAAAGAAACCATGATTTTCACAAAATAATTATTTATGTACTTTTTTATATTTTTTATGTTATGTTATTTGTGTTTTTATGTTTCTTAAATTAATATACTCTAATGTCTAAATATATATGTACATATATAAATATATTAATAAAAGTAATGTTTTATTGATTTTTTTAATAACTTTTTGAAATATTACTTCACTCATACAAAGATACTGCGTATAATCTATAATGAACATAAAATGTTCATCACCAATAGTATAAATATTAAAAGTCCTTATAGAATTCATTAACACAACTTATTCATCCATTTTTGTTGATGAAGAAGAAGAAGAAGAAGTTGTATAAAATATAATAGGCAAAAAGATAGGGAGGTTGTATAATATATATTTAAAAGGAGTTAGGGGGTTTTTAACTAAATAGCAATATATTTTATAACAGAATATTTAATGGTTGTCATTTTCAAAAGGAGGGAGATTGTTAATACCCAATGTATTGATCCTGATGACAACAACCATATAAATACTATTACTAATGCGTTTTCGAGTTATATAGTATATTGTGCATGATATCAAGAAAATTTATCAGGTTTATACAAGTGATGATTGAATAAAAGCTTAAAGAACTAATCAAAGGTTGATCGAGATATATCTGAAGACTCGTGAGTTTTGAAGAATTAAAGAATAAAAGCACGAAGAGCTCAAGCCGTTTATATCAGTATTTATCGAGCCTTAGATTAAATATTAAAGACTTAAGTAGTATCATATCTTTGATTATCTCACTTTGTAAATTACTTTTCCACTCAAAATGTTTTTGTAAAAGAATAATATTTAATTTGATTATAAAATAAATTTTAATAGAGTATTTATAAAGAAAATATATTTTAAAACATATTCAAAGTGTACCTAAAAATATTAGAATTAATTTGTATATGTCGACGTATCAAGAATATGTATGTCGACATATAGACTATTGAGATGTATTTTAAATTTTCAAAAGAAGCAACATTTGGCGCCATACTTTTGCGAATTGATGCAACTCTTCAATCTCTATTCAAAGGCTTCTAATTTTGAATTTTTAACAACAATTCTAACTACTTCCTTTATCTCTCTTGTTCTGTTTAAGGTTGCAATGAAGTGATGTCGATTTCTGCTTCAATTCTCTTTCTCTACATTCATACAAAAGTTCAAAAAAGTTTCACTTCCGTTCTACACGATTAACTCTCTAATTTTCACTCCATTCTACTCAAAAGCAAAGATATTCCACTACTGAAGGTCTATAGGAAATTGTATTAACAAACTACTTCAAATTGTGATCTAAAGATTTGATTTCTTATAGTTTACTACCACTACTTGTGTTAATAGGTGATCTTAACCACTTGAGTGAAAGTTAAGATGAGATTGTAAAGGGGTTTGTCCTACCTCCTAAGTCAAAGACATGCTAGGTGTTTTGGTTATCTGAGTCAAATTCCAAGGGTGTGCTGCTTACCTAAGTCAAATTTCAACTGGTGTGCTGCTTTCCCGAGTCAAAGTCAAGAGATGTAAAAGTGTTCTTGCGACCTGATTTAAAGTCAAGAAGTGATTAGTGAAATTCTATATGGGGTACATGATTAGATATAGAATTGGAAATCCAAATCAATATAAAATCCTTGGTGTCTTCTTTAGCTTTACTTTTACTACATTTACTTACTATTCTCTAATTGTTTTGTGATTATATTATTTGGCTGTGTTTTAAATATTACTGTGACGATGTTTGAATTTGGCAAGTATACTATTAAAAGGTTTGAAGACATTATTAATTCATCATTTAGTGTAAGACTTAAATCCATTCCACCATAGCATAGATTAGGTTATCACATTTATGATTACCTCATTTACAACTTAATATAGATAAATAAAGCACAACACAACGAATACTTAATAAATTGCAAGTATAGCACAAAATGCACGACATCCCCAAACATAAGAAAAGTAAAGTAAAATTACCGTTTGCTCTCCACCTCCACCTCGGATTTCTCTCCTAGCTTCAAAGTTCAAACACGACATCATTAATAGAATATTCATTTCCTTTCTCAGTTAACAAGCCTTGCAATCCAATAAATACATGGAAAATCAACACATGCCATTATTCTCCAAATGGTTCTTCGACGGATCTATTTATTGCAAGTTCCCTAGTAGATTCAAACGCCATTTTCCATTTGATGCACATTATCCGTTCGTGCAAATGCTAGATAGATGCTATTATACATAACACCATGCATAATGCTATTTTTACTGTAACTTACCCATCGAAGTTCCAACATTGCTTACAAATGCAATGCTAAACCTGAATCTTAATGGACATTCATGCGGTGACAATTTACAAATATTCGAATTTACAGCAAGGAAAGAAAAATCATGCTTGTCTTCTTAAGGTAAAAAAATGGAGTTTGATTCATATGTGGATGAAGCTTTGGATTTGCGCAAAGAAATGAGACTAAATTTTATGGTCCTAATTCTTTCAATATATCTAAATATATTGTCCGCTTGCGTACCTGTGGAGTTTGAAATTCCAAAGAGCAATGCACGGTGGATTGATACAAAGACTACAACTAGATAACATAGATGCATTTGCACTTTTTGATTCTGTTTAAGATTACAACTAGATACTAAGTTCATTAATCACAATGTACTTGAAGAAGGGAAGCACTTATGATGCAGTTGCACCTTTCGATTCAGTTTACAATAAATGCATAGTTATCTGGGGTTCTATGATAAACACATTTGTCTAAAATCATGATCATAAACATGCATTGAGTTTCTTTGAACTATTGTGGCTTGAAAGACTATCAATTGATGCACCAACCGTCACGAATCTTGTTTCTGTTAGGTGCGGCTCGCATTGTATTAGAGTAGGTGCTTAGGTTGGATTATTGTTAGTCCCACATCGCAAGATATTCTAAGAAAAGATGAGCATATATATGGGATTGGTAGCATGTAACAACAATGGTTTCCTTTTGTTACAAATAAATGTTGCCATGAAAATATATGCGCTCTAAGGGGATGTTGGGATTCTAATATTGGCACCAAAAGAACTTTGATCAGTGGTCTTGCCTCTTCTACACTAAATGAAGTGCACACATAGCGAAAGATGCAAGGGGGTGTCGAAAGTTTCAACATGGTATCAGAGCCGATGGTTTGAGGGGACCAATATGATTCAGCGTTAACCTAAGTATGATGCAATATGTGGTTTGAGCTCAGGACTCTCATTAAGGTGGAGTTATAAGTTAGAACGTGGCCTGCTCCAACCGTGGAGAAGAGAACTCTTTGTGAAACAGCTTACCCAACTGCTGGAGGTGGTAGCGACCTAATCTAACCTGCTGAAGGTGTTAGCGACCTTATCTAAGCATTTGAGGACTCTGTATAACTTCAAGTTGAATTGAGAAAATGCTCGCCGAGGTGGAGATCAATCACCAATCCAAATATAGAGCCAAAAAACAAAAACCAATGGACATAAAAAAAAGGCAAATCCAAATCTCTGTATGGAAGACAAATCTCTCTCCTCCCACATACCATCATGTAGCACCATAAGTCGTTGAGGAAAAAAATGAACCAAGCTCGAGGCACACTTGAACGCACCAATATGCAAATCAACAAATCCAAATCTAGCTAGCAATTTCACGATGTCCCCAAAGTCCACATATGATTTTCATAACTCCTTTTAGACGGCAGCACAGAATCGACGATGTACCTCAACGACACCAAATCCGCCAAAAATCAGCTCTATAAATTGAACAATCCAAGACTGCAACACAAGTCGACAAGCCACAACAACGTCAAATCCATCACCAAAATCAGCTGCATTAGCTGAAATCTTCAGTATTATGAGCACCACTCCGAATACCCGAAGAACCAAGTGGACTACAAATATGGTATACCAAATCTGTCACAAATGCGGAAAAAACAATAACCAAGATCTATATGTGTTAATTTGAACATCATCCAATCTAACAACAATTATTCTATTACTCTAAATAAATGGTAAATAAATGTAAAGAAGAAAAAGAGACGCACATTATTTATGCTGGTTCCACTATCATCAGGATAGTATACGTCCAGTCCAAAGAAGAAAGATTTTATTACTCATGAGAGAGTTACAAAAGATTACAATATAAGAGTTTACATACCAAAGCCCTAAGTTATGGTTAACAAGAAGAGATACTCTATTAGGAATTTATTGGCCGAATGCCAGGATAAGTTTATAATAAAGTCTACCCTCAATATATAGCAGTGCAAATCCATGAAAATCGTCGATTAAATTACTAAGATATGGTAAGAAGATAATGGAGGTAATTTACAATGGTAACAAAAAGTGCAAATATAGCAAGTAATTCACTCATTCCTTTAATTAACAAAGATGGAGATGAATAATACCAAAGCAATACGTTTACTGAGAAAGAAATAATATGCATATCTTTTTGCATATATTTTATTCCACAACGTTTGCATGTATTTATTTCCTTGTCATTTCATGCAAATACAATTCAATAATTTATGCATTTCCATATTAAAAATAATAAACAAATGTGATTACTTTCCTTATTGTCATAACTTCCTCCAGGATGCTCCGAACGACCTCATGTCTCTTTCATAGTAAAGAACACATAATCCTCTTCAAAATGATATATAATTTGAATTATAGAATCTCAACACTCCACCTCGATTCAAATTCTCTTTTCAACATAAAACTCTTAAAAACGAACTCCACCTTTGACAAAAATCTCTTAACGAGATAGATACCAAAAATGAATGCTTACCCAATGGGTTCCGACAAGGCCACCACCCATCACACCTTGCTAACAAGCTCAGATTATGTCCCCGGTCGTCAACAAAACGTTGCAAACACCCAAAATCAAAAGAAAATAGATACCAAAATAATCTCAAAGTCACCAAGGTAAAAAAAATCTTCTCAATCAGCAAACGAATCTCTGTCCTCTCACATACCTTATCTACCAAACAAATTTCTAATGGAAATCAACATAAGACTCTCACATCAGCGTTGAGCCATGAAGCAGATATAGATTCCCAAATCCAGTTGTCCTTTCAACACACTAGACTCCTTAGCACCAAAGTTCCAAGACTGGAATGCTCTTCTCTCTCAACATAATCGCTTCCATCTTTATCTTTCATATTGCACAAAATATCCTTTTCCATCAAAATGAGTAATAGCATGATCACCACCGGATCTACCGCTCTTTCTAGAAACCATTGATTAATAAATTTAAACAAATCGCCTTACTCTAATACCAACCTGTTGTGCAAAAAATTGCAAAAATGCGGAAAAAACAATAAACAAGGTCAAGATTTGTAAATTTGAACATCACTCAATCTAACAGCAATTATTCTGTTACTCCAAATAAATAGTAAATAAATATAAAAAAGAAAAAGAGACGCATAATATTTATGCCGGTTCCACTATCATCAAGATAGTCTACGTCTAGTCTAAAAAAGAGAGATTTTATTACTCATGAGAGAGTTACAAGAGATTACAAGATAAGAGTTTACATACCAAAGCCCTAAGTTAGGGTTAACAAAAATAGACACTCTATTAGGGGTTCGTTGGCTGAATGTCAGCATGGGTTTACAATGAAGTCTACCATAAATATATAGCCAGTGTAAATCCATGAGAATCGTCGATTAAATTACTAATATATGGTAAGAAGATAATGGAGGCAATTTACAATGATAACAAATGATGTAAACATAGCAAGTAATTTACTCATTCATTTAGTTAGCAAAGATAGAAATAAATAATCCCAAAGCAATACGTTTACTGAGAAAGAAATAATATGCATATCTTTTTGCATATATTTTATTCCATAACGTGTGCATGTATTTATATTCTTGTCATTTCATGCAAATGCAATCCAATAATTAATGCAGTTCCATATTAAAAATAATGAACAAACGTGATTACTTTCATTGTTACCATAACTTTCTCCTCGATGCTCCGAACGACCTCCCGTCTCTTTCATAGTGAAGAACGCATAATCTTCTTCAAAGTGGTATATAATTTAAATCGTAGAATCTCAACTGTATCATTATGCATTGGTTTAGAGCACATAGAACATGGTTTTCAAGTTCGTAGTTGCTCAGTAAACAATGAAACATTAATTGTGGATCCATTTATTAGTAGTGCTTCAATAGTTATACATTCCAAATTAGGGTTCCCAAAATTGGCAAGTGACCTCTTCAATTCTTTGCTTTATTAATCTTAGTGTTTTTGGTACTAGGATTATTGTTAAACCCACACACTTGTAGAAAATGCTCCTTTTGACATGTACATGAAATGTGGATGCATGAACTATGCACGACATATCTTCCAAAGAATGGAGCGTTTCGCAAATATGGTAGACATTGTTTTTTCGAGCAGGAAAGTTGAAGCAAGCGTTTTAGAAGCATGGAGTTGGAGGCAATGAATGTATGCTTGCTTAAGTTCATGCAGAGCATATCAATTTTAAGAGTATTGGAAGACTAGTGGTGGTGCAGTTGATGAAGTCGAAGTTTCAACATCTAACTCAAGCTAATGTCTAATCACTATGAATCCCCTTCTTCTTCTTTATTATCCATCTATTTATTTATTATTATTATTATTATTATTATTATTATTTTACAGAATGATGGGGTTGTTTGAAAAGGCTACAAAAGTAAGGACATAGATGAAACAAATCCGGGATGCAGTTGGATTGAAGTGGCCGATAATGTTTATTTTGGATTCAGTGATTTGTGTGGTGTGGAAAGTGACCTTGAGTTGAGAGGACTAAGAAACAATATGAGAGAGGTTGGTGAATTACTAGTTAGCTGTTATTGATAATAGTAGTTTGAGCAAAATAGAAATAAACTAAAAAATAAAGAAGAAGAAGAAGAAGGGGATTTATAGTGGTAAGACATTAGCTTGAGTTGGATATTGAATTCATAAATAATTACTTAAATATGGCTTCTTAAATAATCAAAATTCAAGCACTTGAAGGAATTATTTTTATTCTAATTTTAACTCAAAATTTAACCAATCCACTAATCATGATTAAATCTTTATCTAATAATCATAATCCAACAAGTCTAAAAATCTTTAATTAAGAATAAGAATATGTTATACATTAACGTGACATAAGATAATATATATCTACTTGAAAAGGAAAAAAATATATTATTTTTGATATAAATTATACTGACAAATCAATTAATGAGGTTTGTTATTTAATAATACAGCTCTCGGTTACTTGTATATGTTAACTTGCGGAGGCATTCATAACTTTTGGCACATGTCCTTATTAAGTTTCAAAATTCACGAAAAGTACTTCACTAAATTTCAGTGTAAATTAGGTCTCTGTTTTTTATTCACGATTATTGCAGAGCATGATGCAACATTTCATAAAAGTTGCTGACATTTCCGCAACATTTCTGTACACTGTGAACATACTGTATGAAAGTTGCTGAAATATCAACATTTATTTACAAAAGTTGCTGATATTTCAGCAACATTTCTGTACACTATGAACACAGTTTATTAAAGCTGCTGAAATATCAGCACTTATTTATAAAAGTTGCTGACATTTCAGCAATAATTTTTCTTTGTTTTTACAATAAAACTTTGACACAGATAGTTGCTGAAATATCAGCACTTATTTATAAAAGTTGCTGACATTTCAGCAATAATTTTTCTTCGTTTCCAGAAAACAGGGACCCGCTTTACAATGAAACTTTGACAGGGACCCGCTTTACAATATGAAAGTATGATAGGGATGTCTCTCTAATTTCCACTTCATACATACTAGTATACGTATACAAAATACAAAAGACGTGATAATATGATGGGGTTGTTTGAAATGGCTGCAAAAGTAAGGAATTAGATGAACAGGTATGAAGGCACAAATCCAGGATGCAGTTGAATAGTTGGATTGAAGTGACTGATAATATTGATGTTTTTTATTCTGGATGCAGCGATTTGTGTGGTGTGGAAAACGAGTTTGTGTTTAGACAATATAAGAGACGTTGGTGACTTACTTGTTAGTTGTGAATGATTTTAGCAGTTTGAGCATTTTATTTCTAATTTTTATTTAAAACAAAAAAGAAGAAGATGATTTATAGTGGTAAAAGGTTAGCTTGAGTTGGATGTTTTGAATTCATACCCTTAACCATGCATAAGTCCTTTTTTTAATTCGGAAAATAATCCCTTTTTTTTTATTTTTAACTTACCGATCAGAACCTTTATAGGTTAAGTTCTTCAATCAAAGCATCTTCAAATTTGATCTAATAATTAATTAAGTATAGCTTCTTAGATGATAAAAATTCAAGCACTTCAAGCAATTATTTTTATTCTAATTCTAGTTGAAAATTTAACTACTCCCCTAATCAAGATTGAATCTTTATCTAAGAATCATAATCCAACAAGTCTAAAAATCATGGGCTCATATCAGATTTATTAATTAAAAATAAGAATACATCATATACTTCTGTGACAGAAGATAGCATAAATCTATTTAAAAATATGTTAACTTGCGGAGGTATTCATACTGCTCTCTTTTGTATATGTTAACTTGCGGAGGTATTCATACAAACTAGTATACGTACAAAATACAAATGACGTGAGGAGAGACAAGCAGGAAATACTTGCTATAAATAAACAGATCATGGAGCAAAACATCAATTGTTTCATCAAAAATGAAGCTGACAATAAACAAGAGCTCATCTCAGATGCTGTTGCAAGAAGAGACAGGAGAAGAGCCCGTTAGCCCTTCTGCTCAGTATTTCAATAGTGAAGCTCTTTGTGTTAGTATTCTTGCAGTGTTCGAATCAGATATTCCAGTTGATGATTCTCCTGCTTTAACTACACTGCAAAGTCTCTTCCTCCCCATAAATCCTCGTTTCTCTTCTATCATGGTAATCAACTTCTTTTGCTTAACTATTATTCCTTTTCCTTTTCGTGCCAAAATAATTAAAAAATAATGATGCTTATAAACAGGTGAATGATGAAAATGGTGAAGTTATATGGAAAAAGGTGGAAGTCAGACTTGAAGATCACATTGAAATCCCAACATTTCCAGAAGGACATGAATTCTACGATGATTATATGCAAAAATACATCAGCAAAATTGCGATCGATCGCTTGCCGGAATCAAAACCTCTATGGAACATTCACATCATCAAATATCCTACAAAACAGGCAGCGGGTACACTTATATTCAAACTTCATCATTCGTTAGGAGATGGGTTTTCTTTAATGTCTGCCTTGTTTAACTGCCTCAAAAGAGCAGATGACCCTTCTCTTCCTTTAACATTTCCTTCATATAATGCGAAAGTTAAAAACGAAAAATGGAAGTTTGTTAAGAGCATAGGAAGAGGATTTTCAATGTGTGTAAATACAATCAGAGATGTGAGTTGGATGCTGAAAAGTAGAAGCATGGAAGATAGTAAAAGTAGCATCAGGTCTGGAGAACCTTATGTTGAAAATAGGCCTATTACTCTGTCTACAATTGAGTTTTCTCTGCAGGACATTAAGCAAATAAAGAACAAGATGAATGCGGTAAGATTTATATTCTAGTTATTTGTTCCATTTCTTTTGGCTCGCCTATTATCTCTCTATATTTTTTATTGGACATGGATAGTTAGCATATATTTCTAAGTTTCTCCTTGTATATGTTATACAAAATTTCTGCTGCAAGGACATTGATAAATTACATCAGTACATTAGATTTTAAATGCAATACATGATTTATTCAAACCTTAGTTAGAATTGTTATGGTGCATTTATAACTTCAAATTTAAAATCCCAATAGCCCTAAGAGATTTATGGTACTCTCCGTTTATTCGGTTCATCGAGATATTAAAAAGAATTATTTATTATTTTTTTTAGAAATGTAACACTATTTATTATAAACATTTAATGGTTTGAATCAAATAAAATTCAATAGCGATACAATTTTTTTAGTGATAAGTTGAACATCTATTCATTCGAAATTAATTTTACCGGCGCACTGACTTATGTGTTGTATATATATGGAAAATGTTAACATGTACCCTAAAGTTACATGTTAAAGTTGTTAAATTACGGATATACCATCATTAATTCTATTTTTTTTAATTGTGTAATGATAATCTAGGTATTTGTAATAAATTATTTGTCTTTTAACAAATAATTATAATCCTTAACATGTGTTCTTAGGGCACACATTAACGACAGCGCGGGCGTGCGCGCGCACACACACACACACATATATATATATATATATATATATATAATATATATATATACATACATATACATACATACATACGAGTGTAATGGCACGCGCTTTCGCGCGTGAATTGTTTTTCTTATAAATTATATATGTTTAAATCAGTCAAAAATATAGTTTTTTTTTTTCAAGTGATATTAAGATTTATATATTTGTAAAGAAGTATTTTGAATTTCTAAAGAAAGTTTAATTTTAAATTCTATTTTTAGAAGCATTTTAAATTTCTAAAGCATGTTTAATTATTAGATCCTACTTTTAGGGGTATTTGAATTTGTAAAAGAAATTTAATATTAGATCCTATTGTTAAGTGATAGATTAAATAATATATAGAGAGGCATTTTTGGTAGTTCATGTTGATACCAAAAAAATGTGACACCAAAGTTATTACAACTATTATTAAAGATTTAATATTAAATTCTATTTTTAAGTGATAGATTGAATAATATATAGAGGAGCATTTTTGGTAGTTCACGCTGATACCAAAAGAGTGTGACACCAAAGCTATTACAACTATTATTAAAGATATATCTGTATCTATGTGTGTGCGCATGCATGCATGATTGAGAGGTTACATGACCCAAATATTCTAAAACAGATATCTACTTCAATGGTTTTAATTTATGTAAGTGGGACAGTAGCATTTATGTATATGGAACATTAAGTTCTACTATATTTATTGCCTGGATTGGGACCCTAAGCTAGCATTAACATCATCACAAATTTAATTTTAGGTTGTATAGTAGTTAAACAATCTTTTTAAATAGTCATACCTAAATAATAATAGAGCTATTAGTACGGGGTGGATCAGCACAGTCGCTTGTCAGGCGACTGTGCTTAGCATAATCCATAATATTTTCCGCTAAAATTATGTATTTATTTATCCACCAAACTATCTAATCATGTCTGAACTAAACAGAGTTTTACACATGAAGAATAATAAAGGCAGCAGGTCATAAGAGAAAGACGGCCCCCCTTTTATTTTTTGAAAAAAAAAAAAAAATGCTGATATATGATCCTTTTCTTACAAAGAGTTACAGTACAAGTGAAATACCATAATTTTTAAGAATAAAATATGTATTAAATGTTACAATAGAAAAAAGTGTTGAAAAACTCTTTTCAAAATAGAATATATCACCACCTTTTTATTCCAAGAACATAATTTTCTTATCTGCAAAGACTTAGTGTAGTCTTCAATTGCACCTAACCTTACCTATATATCATTAACCTTTGAAATTTAAAAGGCTACCTGATACATTTTCTATGACAGGTTGAAATGAGAGTTATTCTAAACAAAGTAGTATGTATTTCTTAAAATGATGCAATTATTTTGTACAATCCATGACAAATATAACGTTGCGTGCCTTTTAAGTAAAAGCACGAGATTCACAGTTAATATGGAGAAGTTTTGAATATTGTAGAGCACTGTCATCTGTCAAACATTATATTTAATGTATCATTAGTTCATCAACTAATTAGCTATTAAGGTTATCTACCAACTGCTCAAACTTATCAACTACTACAATTGACTAGATTTCACATGATTTGAAATGGAGAAATGCTAACACCTCTCTCCCTTGGAAAAAGTGTTTTTGTACTTGCATTTCTCTCTGACTTGATTTTTATACTTCAACTTCTTTTAAACTTTTTATTCGTACAGCTAAAATTCTTATTGACTTATCATTATGTATATACACCTAACCCTTATTTTTTTTCCCCTAATGTCTGTACAGACAGTAAATGATGTGATAACAGGAATAATATTCAGTGGACTTCAACTATATCTGCAGTCTACCACCAATGAAGAAATAGCGAAACCTAAAAATGTGACAGCGCTTGTGTTACTTAACACAAGAGCAATCAGCGCATATCAACCACTTAAAGAAATGAGAAGACGTGATTCAAAGGCGCCATGGGGCAACCATTTCACTTTCTTGCATGTATCACTACCTACAATCGAAAATCCATCTGAATCTGATCCTTTAGAAGCAATCAGACGATCTAAGAAAATCATAAAGGCTAAAAGAAACTCTTTAGGTGTTTATGTTACTGCTGCTGTTCTGGAACTAATTAGAAAAGTTAAAGGGCCAGAGGTATATAGCTATATATTCATTTATGTCCTATTTAGTTAGCAATTCATATTGAAATTTATGGTTCAACGGTATGTTTTCGACATATGTATTAATTTGCAGGCTGTTTCAAAGTACATATCACAAACATTAAGAAGCACAAGCCTTGCTATTTCTAATCTCATTGGACCTATGGAAAAAATACAAATTGCCAACCATCCTGTAAGAAGGTTTTATTTCATGATGGTTCGAGCTCCACAGGTAATAGAATGCATGTTCTTTACATAATTTTTTGATAAGTTGTGGTTTTGATTAATTGATGAATACTGCATGCTTTGGTTTCAGAGTCTTACAGTGACTGTTGTGAGCTACAATGGAATGTTAACTGTGGCAATAGGAGCAGAGAGAGATTTCATAGATTCTAAAGTTTTAGTTAGTTGTATGGAGAAAGCTTTTGAAAATATAAATGAAGCAGTGGTCGGAAGAGATGTTTGATGTGATATATTCAATTGTTCAGATTGGTGTATTTCAATTATGATTTTAAATTAATGCTGTGATAAGTGAATTATTGTAAACTTTCTACCAGTGATTGCATAGATTGTGATAGTAGTTTGTTCTTGTCTGTATACTTGTGCTCAGATCAACATGGATAAATATGCATGCAATGCATGAATTATGATCAGTTATTTTAGATCCAAAAACGCTAGTTGTTCCTTGGAAGCAAGAAAGAAAATAGTGAAACCTACTAATGGGAACGACTTGTTTCTAAGACCATTCTCAACCGGAGTGGGTGGGAGGGGTCAAATCAAAACAATCAACCTCAAACCCACCACCATCCGGTTGGGAAAAACACAACTTAGCTAGTTAAAATTTAGTCGGCTAAGTGAGACAAGAGAAACTGGCTATTTAATAACCGGTTACCCTTCTCCACTCTCCACTTTCTCTGCTTTCTTCTATTCCGCCATTTTTTCTTCCTTCCCTTCCAGCAAACAACCTTAAACCAAAAATAATAATTGAAAAGAGCGTTCCAGAGACTTCGAGATAGCGGCAGTCGCAGCATAGAAAATGTTCCACCGACTGTAGGAAACAAATAATAAATAGAAGATATTTGACCGTGTCTTATATTATTTGTTGTAACTAGGGTTTTAAAGGCATATGCGTCCTTTCATATTTCAACTGTCACATGCCGTGTACTTTATAAAAGGCAATGTATTCACGTACAATACTTATCAATAATAATTCAGCATTCTTTTACAATTCTTTCAAATATAAAAGCAATCAGAATTATGTCTTGGTATTAGCTTTCTAGCCTCACGGCAATCAAAACACTATGCCAAGAGTTCATCAGATTGCTATTCATCATTTGAACAAACATTGACTGTGTTTGTTCTATCTCATCAGATTCAGAATCATCATCTAAGATAGGCCAAAATCAAGAAAAAGTATTTGTTTATACCTTTGCAGTTCTGTTGATATCAGTTTATACCCACTTTTTCTCACATTCAAGAAATACGCCTCGCCACAAGATTCATCAGTGCATCATCTGTATCTCGGGCTGCGTACAATCACCCTTTTCAATCCACTTTACCAGCAATCAAGAAACCCAATTATCACCAATGGGAGATGAAAATAATGAATCATTTGGCAACTCATCAGCAACTCGGCCACAAATTACTGATCAACAGCCAAAGCTACCTGTAGATGATTTAATCAAGACAATTATAAGTCCACAAAGCCTACTAATTACTGCACAGTTAGATGAAAGCAATTACTTGCTATGGAAATATCAAGTAGAGACTGCAATCAGAGGATATGGCTTAGAGGATTACATTTTTGGCACTCTTATCATACCATCCAAATTCATTGCTGATGATCAGGGAAAATTTGTAAGTAACAAAGAATATATTGTACAGCAAAGACAAGATCACTTATTCAGTTCTTAGCTATTATCTTCTATAAGCAATGACTTGATACCATAAATTATTAGGTGTAAATCATCAAAGGAAATTTGGATTGCAGTTGAACAGATATTCAATTCTCAGTCTGCAGCCAAGATTATGCACTACAAAAGGCAGTTGCAAAATTTAAGAAATGATGACATGCCAATGAAAGACTACTTAAACAAGATTAAAGGCTATTGTGATCTACTAGCAGGAGCAGGCCACAAAATATCTGACATGGAACAGATTTTGACTATTATGAATGGTTTAGATAGTGATTATAAGGCAGTTGTAGCTATATTGCATCTAAAGAAGTTATACCCCTAGTTCAGTATGTTCATTCCACCATATTGGCACATGAGGGGAGAACAGAACACAAGAAAACCTTTGACAGAGAACTCTCTATCAATTATACAATAAATTCAAGAAGTAAAAACCAATCCAGAAATCAAGGAAGCAACAATACAGTATCAAGAAATGATCAAGGCTACTCAAGAAATGAACAAAATTATTCAAGAAACTCTTCAGGAAGATTCAGAGGAAGAGGGGGAAGATGGAATAACAATAATGGGCCAAAATGCCAGATTTGTGAAAAAATGGGACATACAGCTAACAAATGCTACTTCAGATTTGTTTCCAACTACAATACTACTCAAAGAAACAATAATCCAAATGCAAACATTGCAAGCATGCAGAATGATCAGAGAAGTACATCAGAAGAGCAAGGAGCACATAACCTGAATCTTTGTGAAGCAGCAAAGTCAGAGGACATTCAACATGAATGTTGGTATCCAGATTCAGGTGCTATACATCATGTGACTAGTAACCTGCAGAATCTAAATCTGGGAAACAAAGAATACAAAGGTATGCAATTTATTAGTATGGATAATGGAACCAAAATTAGTATTACACACACCGGCACTGGCACAATTAATGGCCAAAAAGTATTACATTTAAATAATCTGCTAAGAGTACCCATAATAAGAAAGAATCTCATTAGTGTTTCCCAATTTGCATTATATAATGATGTATACTTTGAATTCTATCCTAGATACTGTTCAGTCAAAGATATTAAGACTAAGCAAACTTTATTGCAGGGTGAAACACACAATGGTCTGTACAGATTCAATGTTACAAAAGTTAATCACTGTAGTAATTCAGGGTTATGGTGCAATTTAACAGAGTCAAGTTCAAAAAGTATGTTTGACATTTGGCGTTGTAAACTGGGACACCCCAGTATTAAAGTTGTAAAGAAGGTATTAGAGGATAATAAAATTGATGTTAAAAATATACCTAATTCTTATGTTTGCAATCACTGTCAAATGGGAAAAAGCCATAAACTGGCCTTCCCAGAATTTCAAATAGTAGATGATAAACCATTACAACTTATTGCACATGATTTATGGGGACCTGCTCCCACTAATTCAGACTATAGTTACAATTACTATATATCTTTTGTTGATGCTTATTCTAGACATACTTGGATTTACTTTATGAAGTCTAAGTCTGAGACATGCAATGTGGTTATGCATTTCATTAAGCAAATAGAAAATCAGACAGACCGTACTGTGAAAGTAATTCAAACAGATGGTGGGACAGAGTACAAAACTCTGAAAAATTATTTTCATGATAAGGGGATAGTTCACAGAGTAACATGCCCTTATACATCAGAACAAAATGGCCTAGTAGAAAGAAAACATAGACATATAGTAGAGACAAGTCTTACACTACTTGCTCAAGCATCACTTCTATTGAAATTTTGGCTTGATGCCTTTGCAACTACAGTCTATTTAATCAATCGGCTGCCTACTAAAATTCTACAAGGCAAAAGTCCAATGGAAGTGATATTCAACACGAGACCAGACTATAAAAGCTTGAGAATCTTTGGATGTCTATGTTTTCCTCATCTAAGTCCATACAATTCACATAACTTAAATTTTAGATCAACACCATGTAGCTTTTTGGGATATGGTGTGAATCAAAAAGGATACAAATGTCTAGACAGTAATGGAAAGATATTTATATCTAGACATGTTGTATTCAATGAAAATATTTTTCCTTTTGAAACAACAAGTACAAAAACAACACAAAAGGTGTACAATCCTGTTGTATCTATTCCATCTATACCATTGTATGCAAGCAATCAAAAACAAGGAAGTGCATAGGAAAATATAGATGATTCTGTGGCTCAACACACTGTGTCAGAAGAAAGACTAGGTCAACTCATCACAGAACTATCTCAACATTTTCATCACACTCCAACAAACTCATAAAGTAAACAATTTATCCATGAAAGTAATGAAGAGCAGCAAAACTTGGAGCAACATTCAACACAACAAGATCAAACAACCAGAGGCCATCAAATGATAACCAGATCTAAAAGTGGTATATTCATGCCAAAGGTATATGTAACACGTACTGCCAGTGAAGAACCAGAAACATATGAGGATAGTGCAAGATGAGAAATGGAATAATGCAATAAATGAAGAATACAATGCATTGATGAGAAACAAGACACGGAGCCTTGTACCCTTGCCACATCATAAAGGCATAATTGGATGCAAATGGACATATAAATTAAAAAAGAATCCAGATGGGACAATCAAGAAGTATAAAGCCAGACTTGTGGCAAAAGGCTACACATAGCAGTATGGATTTGATTTCAATGAAACTTTCACACTAGTGATTAAGCCAACAACTATCAGAGTGATCTTAACTATTGCATTACATAAAGGATGGGACATCAGGAAATTAGATGTAAATAATGTTTTTCTAAATGGTGAGTTACAAGAGGAAGTGTATATGCAACAACCTTAGGGATTCAGCCAATCTAGCTCAAAGGGACTAGTATGTAAACTTCATAAAGCAATATATGGCTTAAAACAAGCTCCCAGGGTATGGTTTGACAAATTAAAGACCACACTTATCAGTTTGGACTACAAGCCAACAAGATCAAACACGTCATTATTCACAAAGTTCAACAATGGCACTACTACATATATTCTGGTGTATGTAGATGATCTTATAATCACTGGAGATAGTAAAGAAGAAATAAGTCATGTCATATAGTTTTTAGATCAACAGTTCTCAATCAAAGACTTAGGGGAGCTCATCTACTTCCTAGGAAAAGAGGTAAACAGACTATCCAGCACAAAAATGCATCTAAGTCAAGGAAAGTACATCAGGGAATTACTTGTCAGAACAAAAATGCATCATGCCAAACCATTACCAACACCCATGACCAGCAACTTGCATCTATCTAGATATACAGGCGAATCTATTACAAATTTAAAAGAGTACAAAAGTGTGGTGGGTGCCTTGCAATATGCTACTATAACCAAACCAGAAATATCTTATAGTGTCAACAAAGTATGTCAGTTCATGCATCAACCATTAAGTGAACATTGGAAGGCGGTAAAGCGTATATTAAGATATCTGAATGGAAAAAAAATTCATGCTTATTGTTAACAGCAAGCAAAAGTCTAGCAATTACCGGGTTTATTGATGCAGATTGGGCATCAGACCCAGATGATAGAAGATCAACTATTGGATATTGTATTTATTTAGGAGATAATCCTGTGTCATGGTGTTCAAAGAAACAAGCAACTGTGTCAAGATCAAGCACTGAATCAGAATACAGAAGTCTAGCACATGCAATAGCAAAAGTAATATGGTTAGAATCACTTCTCAGTGAACTGAAAATTGATACAAGCAGGAAAATTACTATTTGGTGTGATAATCTAGGTGTTGTTTCACTATCAGCTAATCCAGTTCAACATGCAAGAACAAAACACATGGAGCTCGACATGTACTTTGTTAGAGAAAGAGTGAACAATGGAAAATTCAACATAAATCATATACCTGGACCTTACCAAAGAAGTGACATACTTACAAAGGCTCTTTCTGCAAGAAATTTCAATCGATTCAGAGATGATCCTAGAATCAAAAGCCTCAATGACAAATCTGAACGCCGAAGCTCAGATCAAAAGTAGGAGAGCAAATCCGAACTTCGAAACCTAAATCAAAAGTGAATAGCGTTCGATCCTTTACTTTTCTTCTTCTCCGGGTTGCAGATCTATGATTCAGTACCTCAAAAAGCAAGTCTGAACCTTCTAACCAATTTCCGAAGCAAGCATGAGGAAACAATTCAACCAGCCTTCATACTCAAACTTCCATAGGAGCTTTAGTTCAGATCTCATGCCTGGAGAGGATTCTTAACAGAGAGTATTGCAAATTCTATTATTTGAGAAGGTGTCGGCATAAGTCTCAGGTAAAAAGGAAACCATAGATTAAAGCAAGGCGGCGAAATAATGAATAGAAGATATTAGACCGTGTCTTATATTATTTGCTGTAACTAGGGTTTTAAGGGCATATGCATCCTTTCATATTTCAAATTTCACATGTCGTGTACTTTATAAAAGGCAATGTAATCATGTACAAACTTATCAATAATAATTCAGCATTCTTTTACAATTCTTTCAAATACAAAAGCAATCAGAATTCTGTCTGAAACGCCCCTGCAGAAGACCGTGCAGTCGTACCGCCGACGGACACCGAAAGTCGACGAAGCACGGTGGTTAGGCGAAGACGTTCGGGCAGAAATATAGGAAATGCGGTTCTGGACCCCACATCAACCAAAATTTAGGACCGGACAAAGATTTGATCAATTTCCGCATACTCCTAGACGACGAAGTACACGTTAGCACGTGTGTTGATTATTCGGTAAGTTATTTACCTTTAATTTATTTTATAAGCTAAAATTGTACAATAAAAAATGAATAAGCAACCTGCTTTACATTAGGCTCATCGTGAGCGCACCTGTGGATCTTGGTTTAGTGTAATACGCCTTTATAGACTGATCCTATCTTATGATGTTGATGACATTATTCAGGCTTTGCTATGGAAATAGGATTTGGAGATATTTTAAGTACGTATTTACATAATTACTATTTATTTATTTAATGATGTTTAGGCCTTTCAATAATCGTAAATTACTTTAATAGGTATCGATAATCTATTAAATTCGGATGTTCAGTTATGTGGTGCTATAGCCGCATGTTCGTGGAAGACCACTCACACCATCCACTTTAGTTTTGGAGAGTTGGGTTTTACCCCCATTAAACTTTACTATGCTTATCGGTTTAAGCATTGGAAGGGGTGTAACGACCCGGATTTTTCGACGTTTGATATGGAATATTTAAATGGTTTTAAATGTTGGATTTGGAATATAAATTGATAATTGGATATGAAGATTCTGATTGAAAATTTTAGAATGAATTTAAAAATTCAAATATAGCGAATAATTGAATGAATTAAATTGTTGAATTAATAATTGGAAATTGTTTAAATAATTGAATTGGAATTGAATGTGAATCGAAAATGATTCCTAATGTTGATATAAATTTTATTTGAATTATATTGAGTTAGGAAGTTATTAAAAACTGAAATTTAAGCGATTTCGTAAATTTTTGAAATCGACTATTTAAAATAGCCATCCGAGCACAGTCTCGAAATTCGACGAAACCAGTTCCATTAGATCCGTAATAGTGTTTTATTATCAGATTTCAAATTTTGTAGCGTTTGGATTCACTATTTGGTCGTACGATCTGGAAATTGAATTTAATTTAAATAGTCGATTTAAAAAGCTATCTTCTTCATACGATCGAAGTAGGACTCAAAACTTGTTCCATTGAATTTGGAATAGCGGTATAACATTAGAAACGCCTGGCAGCATGCCTCCATAGGGGTTCAAAATTTCAAGATATGTATAACGGGATATTTTGAATATAATTGTGATATCCCGGAAATTTGGCAATATCAATTTAATAATCTTTATAAATAATGAAGTTGATTAGTTGATTTATTTTATAAATTGACAAGTTCAATTCATTTTAAAAGGTTAATAATATTTTAAATTGGGAAGTTTTATCTTTCTAAAACTAATATAAGTGTTTATATTTATAATATATATATATAGGTATATATATTATGAATAGGGAATCTTTTAATTTAATAAAATTATGTTTTCAAATTATAATATATATGTATATATATATTGTGATTGGAGTTATGTTATAAAATTCAAACATAAGATAAATTGAGTTGTAAAAATATATATAAAGTTAAAATAAGTTTCTCAAGCATATGATACATTTAATATGATCAAAACATAAGTAATTTATAATTGTTTACATAAATTCACATTTGTATATATATGTAAAAATCTAAAAGCTTATTTATATAAATACATTTTATCTATGCAAACATTTCTTAAATACTTGTATATGTTTTAAATAAATTAATAAACAAGAATTTACACTTGTAAGCTTTTAAAGATAGTTTAAAGACCTTTGTAAATTTATATGCATAGGTGTAAGCAAATTAATACATAAGGGGACAAGTGGCTTAATTTTATCTTTTTGAAAATTTAAGTTATAAAAATTAATATGAAGAAGATCTGTATTCGTTTTCTAAGTTCAAATTATTTTTATCCTCAACTCTTTCTCCTCATTTCTAAAAACAACCTAAAATCTAAAATCAAAAGAAAAGATAAAAAAACTGGAATTGCAAATCAGAGAAAGAAGATGAAAGACAATTTCAAATATCAGTTTCAAATTCTTCAACAACTTGAAGATCAGGAAAAGGGAAATCTATCAACAAATTTCAAAGATCAACATCTAGATTCAAATTCAACTAAAGAAAAGAAATTCAAAATAAAATGTCTGTCTGGAAAACATCAAGCCTGGAACAAATCTGTTCTCTGTTCTCTGCTATAAACGGTGAGTAAACTTTCTTTTTAAAAACAGTTTTAATCTATGATTTTATGGATGCATGTGATAAATTCGTTTAGAAATGTTGTATTATGGTTTGCATGATTGTTTTTTTATCTGGAATGTATTTTTAATTGCTCTGTTATATGTGTGCATGTCCGATTTACATTTATAAACTGGTCTCTGTTATTTCCCAGGCTCAAGACTTACTTTCAAAAATTCATATCTCAATATGCAAGCAATTTTGAGTTAAAATCTTTAAAGGAAAATTGTTAAAAATAGTCAGATTCAAGTCTTAAAAATAATTTTAATTAAAGTTAACTAGTAGAATTTCTGGAATCTAGGAATGTCAGTAATAATCAATATAAGGCAGAAAATCGAATGATGTAATTTCGAGTTTTAATTATATAAACTGTTTCGAATTGCAAAATGTTGAATTTTAATAATCAAAACAAGATTTTTAAGTTCATGGTTGTCGAGATATCGTGAGTTGAACTGTGATGGGTTTTCTGTCGAATTCTGGTAATCGGGGGATGATTGGGCCTCGAGATCGTGGGTGAAGTTAGCTTGGATGTTGGCGATTCCAGGAAAAATACTCGCATAAGTTTTCATCGATCATGATGATCAAGAGGAATGATTGTAGGGTTTTGTCGACAGTTTGGGATGATGTAGTATTCGAGGGCGAAGCGTCGACGAGAGCGCACTGGAGTCGATCGCGAGGTGAGGGATAGATGAGTGGTGGTGTGGTGGTGCTCTGGAAGGAGAGCCGGGCTTCCAGTCGTCACGATCATCGGCGGCGAGGTGTTTTCTTCGTCATGGTTTTGGGTTCCTGCTTCGATTGATATTCATTTGGGTTTCGTGATAAAGAAATGGAGTCGGAGGTGATCGCGAGTGTTGATGTCGGGTCTGGAGAACGTATCGTAGTTGCGGTGAAGACGACGAGGTTCCTCGAGGCTGGGATCATCGGAGACGAACGTTTTCTGGTGGTGTTTGTTTTATGCTGATGGGTTTAGATGGTCAAAATTCGATTTCGTTCGAATCGAGTGGATTTGGATGGTCGTTCGAGAAAGTGTGATGGAGTCTGACTTGCCGGAGGCCAGATCGTGGTTCGTCGTCGACCAGAATAGGCGTGCACGTGCACGAGCACGGTTACGTGCATCTGAGATTGGGTTTGGAGAAGAAAGCTTGGTCACGGGTTTTCTTCGGGGAATAGTCTAGTTCGACTCCAAGCAGGGAAGTAGTGGAGTGACGCGAGGGATACTTCGAGTTTTCTAACGTTTTACCCGGGTTTTTGGTGAAGGCAGATTTTAAGAAAATTAATCCAGAAAATGTTTTAAGTTTTAAACAAAAGAAACTTGTTTTTGTAATGGTTCCTGAGTTTTAAAACAAAGTAAAACAAGTTTTTCTGAAAAACTAAATTATTATTTTTCAAGAGTATAAGTTTAAATAAATTTTTATATTAAGTAGATAAGTTTTAAAAAGGTTGAATAAGTGGGTATTAATAAATGAGGTTTGTTTAAAAAAAAAAAAATTTAAATAACTTTGGGAAGTTTATTTAAGACTTTAAAGGTTAAATTAGAATGTTCAAATTGTTTAGTTATAATTGAATTCTAAAGTATTTTATTTTAAATAAAGTTAAAGATTTAAATTGGGTAATCAATTAAAAATAAGGAGTTATCTTAAGTAATTAAGATTTTGATTAATTAAAGATAATTAATTTGTGAAGGTAATTAATTGGTCAATTTAATTAAATTAATTAAGATAATGATTTTCTTAATTAAGATCTTTAAATATAAGGAGTTAGGAAATTATTTAATTCAATTTAAACAATTAGTTAAATAATTAACTAAGTAATTAATTAGTGATTATTAAAGATAATTACTTATAAAATTAAATATAATTACTTGATGAAGTAATTAAGAAATAATTACTGGATGTAATTTAGTAAAGATAAAATATTTAATAAAGTAATTAGAGGATAATTATTTTATTAAATGAAAATGATTAAGAGTTAATCACTTGTTATTAATTTAATAATTTATTAAATTAAATTAATTAAAGGATTAGATTAATCAAAGATGATTAATAATTGTGGATTAGTTAAGGATAATTACTTAATGTAATTAATAGAATAATTAAAGGTGTAATTAGGGATCATTAGTTTATAATTAATGATGTAATTAAGAATTGATTAATTAAGATTAATTAATCAAATGATAACTAATTAATTGTAATTAATTAAGGATTAAGGTAATTGATTATAGTTAATTAATTAATGAAGGTTCATTAATTATTGAATTAATGATAGTAATTAAAGGTTAATTACTGTATATGGTTAAGGATAATTACTGAATGTAATTAAAGTATAATTAATCAAGGAAGATTAATTAAGGAAGATCATTAAGAGATGATTAATTAATTAATTTGTAATTAATTAATGTTAGTAAGCAGGATTAAGATAATCCAAGTAATTAAAGGATAGTAATTAATTTAATTAAAGGTTAATTAAATTGATTAAGAGTTAATCAGTTCTGCTTTTGAATGATTGATTAATATTGAATGATTGATATTGGGTGATTGGTTGATACTGGATGATTTGGATATGATATCTATATGCTGCTTTGTGAGATGGATGTTGATATGAATTATCTATTGTGATAATGTGATTTATCTATCTGTTTATATCATCCTGAATATAAGTTAAATGTTTAAACCTTTAAACAACTTGGCCTTAAAAGATACGTTTTGGATTTCGATGAGACCGGGATCGGGTTTCCGTATACCGGTATTCCAGGTCTGGAGACCCGAATACCACATCGATCCAAATTAACGATAGGTCGTGAATCTCAAGTGAAGATGAAGATTCAGAGTGCAAGGGTTATTGTCGTTAACTCTGAGGGTGATTCCAAAACGAGTGTAACGAGATAATGCCTTCGGTTTCGTTCGAACCCGGAACGAACTTGTATGGATTGAATGCTTTCAGCACATCGTCAGGCGGACGATGAGCATTCTAAGTGAAATGTTCTGATTAAAGGTAATCGTAACCTCAAGCCTCATCAACCGGGAATGGCTAAAACAGGGGAGGTGCAGCAAGGCTTCGTGGGTAGCACCCACTGAGAGCAAGATAGATCCCTGTCTAGAGGTCCCTTTTCTTTTATTCGGCTTAGTGTGTGGTTGGTCGCGCCAACTACGGGATTATCTTGTTCGGGATTATCCAGTAAGGGATGGTTCCGGCTTTGTGTTGCAGGGGAGCGGGCGTACTCCTCGGTACGGTGATCTAGGCCACGTACTGTGACGGGCGGTACCCCAGTAGCCCTGCCATTGTATGGAATCCAAACTCCAATAAGTGCCGTACGTATTAGTTGTGCCCAACTATGTTGGAATGTGAGATGTAAGCATTTCAGCTATTTCTGTATTTTACTTGAAAACCCTAGACCCTATTATAATACAATCAGATTTCCTATCAAATGTTTTGGTTAGCGTAAGGTAAAAACTTTTCCATGTTTATGTGTGGGAAGTCTTACGTGATACCTTTGTTTTCAAAAGGTTTTGAAGTTAAACAATTTTAACCCGTTTACTCACACCAGACCCATGTCTGACCCAAGTGTTTATTTCTGTTTTATAAACTCTTGGGTACTCAAATTTTTACGAGTAGCCAAGGGATTCAGGTTTAGCTTTGACGAATATTCTGGAGGAGCAATGGAGCAGGAGGCTTCGGCGTTCGTAGATATAGTATTCCGCTGTGTTGATATCTGTGATAGTGTCTTGTCTGGTATTTGAGTTGTAATGTCTAGACAGATGTTTATAACTGTCTAGTAAGTGATGTATATGCTGTGTAACTCTGTAAATTGTTGTATACTATGTAATAGTTTATGTTATTAATATAATTTATTCGTTCCGCTGTGAGATCGTTGTTGTTGTTTCTTTCTTTCTTCTCTTCTTTTCTCTTTCTATCCCTTTCTTTCTTATTAACGATGCGACTTTCTGTGGGCATAGAAAGTCGGGTCGTTACAATAATATACATATAAAGATAGTCAAATGTGAGAGGAATGTGGATTACGGATCTTAAGACTAGGAATAACACTAGAGGGGGGTGAATAGTGTTTATAAGAAATTACTAAATCTTTTTGAGTTTATGTTAATTTGAACACAAATGTATGGAATATTCAGACACAGATATAATCAAAGAAATAAACACAGATGTAGAGATAAAGTAAATGCAGTAAAGGAAAGAACACACCGGATTTTATACTGGTTCGGGGTTACCCTAAATCCAGTCTCGCATAACTAAGTACGGATTTCCTTTCAAAAGCAATTCAACAATTACAACCCTCGGTTTCAAGGCTACGAGGTACACCCTTCAGAATCACAATCCTTTGGGTAGAGATACTTGATTTACGGGCGACAAGTTCACCCAATTGATTTCCAAGGCTACAATCACACCTTTTCTCGCTTGATTGATTTCCAAGGCTACAATCACACCTTTTCTCGCTACATAGATTACAAAGAAGCCTATAACTCTGAATAGCACTTAGATCTTGTTGAGATAGTGATAGAGAATCAAACCAGAGATGATCTAGTTAGATTCAATGTTGATTTCGGCAGAGTGATGATAGGATTTTGAATAAGAAAATGTGGAAGAAGAAGAGGAGTGAAAAACCAGAAAAACTGATTAAAAATTCTTTGAAACTAACCCCTATTTATAGAAGAACAATAGTCATGTCCATTCGTGAAGAGTTATGGCGAATAGACACTTCTTTTGAAATTCTAATTTTGAACTCAACTGTCACCATGTCGACATGGTCACCATAGGCATGTTGACATCCCAAAGCAATTTTTGATGTTTTGATTTTCTTTGAAAATAACCTTTATCTTATATTAAAACTATTTTAAACTTTATAAATATACTTGATTATAGATAAAATGCATAGATAAATATAGAGAATAATATATATAAAATTTTACTATAATTTTATATTTAAATCTAAGTATAAATATATTATATTTAAAAGATAGTTTAAAATAAACGAAGTTTAAAAACAATAATATTTAAGGCTAAAACGTCTTTTTGAAAATCATTTGAAAAGATAATTTTTAAGGCTAAAACATTTGAAAAGCAATTTTGAAAATCATTCCGAAGTAGTTTTGAAAATAAATTTGAAGTAGTTTTGCAAGCTTCTTCCTGCAGAATATCTCATCATGTCAGGACTCAAGAACTTGTACAAAACCAGGATGTTCGTGGGTTTGTAAGCCACTTTTCGTAGGTTTGTAAGCTACTTGTCGTGGGTTTGTAAGCCACTAAAAAGGTAGAAATGGGTTCCATCCCAAAAGAAAAATGGAGTGAAGATTTCAGTGCTATTATGAAGTTTTAACAAAATTCTAGACTCGACATTTATCTTGAAATCTTGAACTCTTGATAATCTTGATACTCATGAGTCTTCAATCTTGATATCTTGAATCTCTATACTGTACAGTCTTCATTCTTGGTACCTGCATGGTTAAATCCTGCATATACATATATATCTAAACTATATTGTTAGTATTTATATTTTATAATCTTATTCTAAGGTTGTTGTCATCAAAACCATCAACTCATGGACTAACAATCTCCCCCTTTTTGATGATGACAACCTTTGTTTATAAAATATTACTTCTATCCTAATAACTCCCCCTAAATCTAATAACTCCCCCTTAATCTATGCCTAACTATCCTATTTTATATTTCTCCCCCTTTGTCATCAACAAAAACAAACTAACTTCAAACTATATAACTCTTAGTCTAATATCCTATATGATGATAGTATTATCATAAATTCAAACTTAGTCCTAAACTCTCCTAACTAAGAATCTATATAATAATACTGTTAATAGAACATATATAAGAACACAGATTTTTTATTAATTATATATTTGTTTATATGTACATTTTTCATAGAGATCGAAATAAAACAAACAACAAATAGAAAAGGAAGAGAAGAAACTAATGTGTGTTTTTGAACATAGGAGATCTATGAACCGAACAATTTGGATAGTGGAAACAAAAATTTCCACGTTGTTCGACAAGATTTCCATCTTTGTCAAAGAACACTTCGCCAACGCAAACGACTTTATCGTTGTCTTCTGCGTGCACTTCTTCCATGGGGACTACTTCTTCTTCTTCTTCTTCGTTGGCCTCTTGTACATGATCTTCTGATGAGTCCTCGTCAATCAAGATTGGGTTGGCATGATTATCCATTAGAAATTTTTGCAAATTCCTAAGGATTTTGCCTTGCCTCTCTTGTTCTTTGGCCATTTGAAGTTGCATCACTTGGATTTCAGTCATTAACTGAAGGGTATCTTTCAGAGAATCCTCTATTTTCATTACTCGAGCGAGCGTTGATTGTTGACACGGACCAGAAGTAGGCGATGGAAACAAAAAGGATGATTTTAAGTTTGATTTGGAAGAGGAGGCCATTGATAAATTGAACTCAGAAGATAAGACATAGAGAAAACAGAGAGAATAAAGAAAAATTTTGAAATAAGAGAAATTTATAACCACTTATTTAAATTTGGTAGGAAGAAAAATTTGAAAATAAAAATGTTATATGTCGACATGAGTCTAGGGGGGATGTCAACATGGTCCTTGAAATTTTGCCTATTTAATTTATTTTTAATTAATTATACTTGTTATTTATATTTTATATTTCAGTTAATGAAAAATACCTAATTCTCTTCTTAATTTAGTAAATGTAGATTCATTTAAGGGTTTTGTTAAAATATCAGCAATTTGATTTTCAGAATTGATATAGTCAAGAGTTATTACTTCTCTACTTATATTATCTCTAAGAAAATGGTGTCTGATATCAATATGTTTAGTTCGAGCATGTTGAGTAGTATTTTTGGATAAATTTATTGCACTAGTATTATCACAATAAATTGGTGATTTTGAGATATTTAAACCAAAATCTTTTAAAGTTTGTTGCATATATATTACTTGAGAACAAGCCAAAGCAGCAGAAATATACTCTGCTTCAGTTGTTGATAGAGAAACTGTGTTTTGCTTTTTACTAAACCAGGAAATCAGAGAATGCCCTAAAAAGTGACAAGTTCCACTTGTACTTTTTCGGTTTGATTTACAACCAACATAATCAACATCACAGTAAGATATTAAGTCAAACAAATCATTTTTAGGATAAAATAAGCCATAATCAAAGGTGTGTTTAACATATCTTATAATACGTTTTACAGCTTTTAAGTGAGTTTCCTTAGGTTGGGATTGATACCTTGCACATAGACAGACACTATGCATGATATCAGGTCTACTCGCAGTGATATAGAGTAGTGATCCAATCATTCCTCTATATAACTTTTGATCTACATCTTTCGAGAGATCTTCTTTACTAAGGTACTCATTGGTTGCCATGGGAGTGGGTTTTCCACTCGCAGTAGTCAAACCAAATTTATTAACTAGGTCTTTAGCATATTTTTCTTGATTAATAAAAATACCATTATCTAATTGTTTTATTTGTAACCCTAAAAAGAAGTTTAATTCACCCATATGACTCATCTAAAACTCTTTTGTCATTATTTCAGAAAATTCTTTATTAATTTCAAAATTAGTTGATCAAAAAATGATATCATCTACGTAGACTTGTACTAGTTGAATATCATTTTTATTTCTTTTAATAAAAAGAGTATTATCTACTTTACCTATTTCAAAATTAGATTGTAACAATTAAGATCTTAGTCTATCATACTAGGCTCTAGGAGCTTGCTTTAGATCATATAGAGCTTTCTTAAGTTTGTAAACATGATTTGGAAATTTATCATTTTCAAAAAGTGGTGGTTGTTTAACAAATACTTCTTCTTTTACAAAACCATTTAAAATGCACTTTTAACATCCATTTGAAATAATTTGAAATTATTATGATTTGCGAAAGCAAGTAGAATCCTAATAGCTTCTAATCTTGCTACGGGGGCAAAGGTTTCATCAAAATCTATTCCTTCTTGACAATAACATTGAGCGACTAACCGGGCTTTATTTCTAACAACCTCTCGTTGTTCATTGATTTTATTTTTATAAACCCATTTAGTTCGAATTATTGTTTTATTTTCAGTTCTAGGAACAAGATCCCAAACATCATTTCTAGTGAATTGGTTTAATTCTTCTTGCATAGCCAAAATCCATGAATCATCAGTTGATGCTTCTTCTGGATTTTTGGGTTCAATAGTTGATATAAAAGCTACATTACTCATTTGACTTAGTTGATTTCTAGTTTTAACAACAGATTGCATATCTCCAAGTATATTTTCTATAGGGTGATCTTTTAAAAGTCTAATCCTTTTATTAGGATGATTTAATTCATTATTAGTTTCAGTTGACTCTTGGTTTTGAGTAATTAAATCCTCTTCATCATTTATTTCTTCAAAATTATTGAAATTTTCATCAAATGAAACATGCATTATTTCTTCGATGGTATTAGTTCTTAAATTAAATACTCTGTATGCTTTACTTCTATTAGAATATCCGATAAAGATACCTTTGTTGGATTTAGGATCAAACTTATCTAAGTTATTTTTTGTATTTAAAATAAAACATTTACTTCCAAAAATTCGAAAATAAGATACCTTAGGTTTCTTTGAGTAAATAAGTTCATAAGATGTCTTATCAGTTAAAGGTCTAATTAATATTCAATTTAAAATGTAGCAGGCGGTAGCAACTGCTTCTGCCCAAAAATACTTTGGTAAATTACTATCAGAAAGCATAGTTCTCGCACACTCTTGAATCGTCCTATTTTTACGTTCTACTACTCCGTTTTGTTGTGGAATTCTTGGAAATGAAAAATTGTGAATTATTCCCTTTTTATTGTAGAATTCTTCAAACTTTTCATTTTCAAATTCATCACCGTGATCACTACGGATGGTTATAATTTTCTGAGAAACTTGATTTTGAACCCTTTTTGAAAAATTCTTAAAACATTCAAAAGTATCACTTTTATGTTTCAAAAATATTGTCCATGTAAATCTAGAATAATCATCTACAATTACAAAAACATATTTACTGTGATTTATTGACTGAATTTGAGATGGACCAAATAAATCAAGATGACGTAATTCAAGAGGTTTTGAAGTTGAAATCATATCTTTCAATTTAAAGGAACTTTTTCTAAGTTTTCCTAGTTGGCATGCATCACATAGACTATCTACTTTAAAATTCATTTTAGGGAGGCCTCTTACTAGATCATGTTTTGACAGTCTAGATAGGAGTTTGAAATTCAAATGCCCAAATCTCTTATGCCAAATCCAAGGGTCACTTGCATTTGCCAAAAGACACAAGTTATCATTTGAAATTTTCATACTAAGAATATAAATATTCTTTTTCCTAATTCCCTCAAATATTATGGTTGAATTATTATCTTCAATTTGACAGTTATCTTTTTCAAATTTGATTTTATATCCTTTATCGCATAGTTGACTTATACTTAGCAGATTGTGTTTCAGATTCTTAACTAGCAAAACATTAGTAATAATAGGAGTTTCAGAGTTACCGACTTTGCCGATGCCGATTACATAACCTTTTGAATTGTCTCCAAAGTTAACCAGTCCTCCGTCTTTGTATATTATATCATTCAACATATTTGGATTCCCAGTCATGTGTCTAGAACATCCACTATCGAGTATCCATTTGTTCTTTTTGATCTGAACAGTTTGTTTGTTCGGGATTGATTCATCAACTCCCATAAAGCATGATTACTGCACATCAAACAATCTTAGTAGACAACATGAATTTGAATATTGATTATATGCAGACTCAAGAGACAATGATGATCTGAATATTTCTAAACATGCATTAACAAATTTCTTAAACATAGCCATTAAAAAAAAACTTTTTCAAAAATCAGATTATGAAACTTTTGAAAACCTTGCTCCGATACCAAATGAGAGGAATGCGGATTACGGATCTTAAGGCTAGGAATAACACTAGAGGGAGGGGTGAATAGTGTTTATAAGAAATTACTAAATCTTTTTGAGTTTATGTTAATTTGAATACAAATGTATGGAATATTCAGACACAGATATAATCACAGAAACAAACAAAGATGCAGAGATAAAGTAAATGCAGTAAAGGAAAGAACACACTGGATTTTATACTGGTTCGGGGTTACCCTACATCCAGTCCCGCACAACTAAGTACGGATTTCCTTTCAAAAGCAATTCAAAAATTACAACACTCGGTTTCAAGGCTACGAGGTACACCCTTCAGAATCACAATCCTCTAAGTAGAGATACTTGATTTACGGGCGACAAGTTCACCCAATTGATTTCCCAGGCTACAATCACACCTTTTCTCGCTTGATTGATTTCCAAGGCTACAATCACACCTTTTCTCGCTAGATAGATTACAAAGAAGCCTATAACTCTGAATAGCACTTAGATCTAGTTGAGATAGTGATAGAGAATCAAACAAGAGATGATCTAATTAGATTCAATGTTGATTTCGGCAGAGTGATGATAGGATTTTGAATAAGAAAATGTGGAAGAAGAAGAGGAGTGAAAAACCAGAAAAACTGATTAAAAATTCGTTGAAACTAACCCCTATTTATAGAAGACCAACTGTCATGTCCATTCGTGAAGAGTTATGGCGAATAGACACTTCTTTTGAAATTCAAATTTTGAACTCAACTGTCACCATGTCGACATGGTCACCATAGGCATGTCGACATCCCAAAGCAATTTTGATGTTTTGATTTTCTTTGAAAATAACCTTTATCTTATATTAAAACTATTTTAAACTTTATAAATATACTTGATTATAGATAAAATACATAGATAAATATAGAGAATAATATATATAAAATTTTACTATAATTTTATTTTTAAATCTAAGTATAAATATATTATATTTAAAAGATAGTTTAAAATAAACGAAGTTTAAAAACAAGAATATTTAAGGCTAAAACATCTTTTTGAAAATTATTTGAAAAGATAATTTTGAAGGCTAAAACATTTTGAAAAGAAATTTTGAAAATCATTCCGAAGTAGTTTTGAAAATCATTTTGAAGTAGTTTTGCAAGCTTCTTCCTGCAGAATATTTCATCATGTCAGGACTCGAGAACTTGTACAAAACCAGGATGTTCGTGGGTTTGTAAGCCACTTGTCGTATGTTTGTAAGCTACTTGTCATGGGTTTGTAAGCCAGTAAAAAGGTAGAAATGGGTTCCATCCCAAAAGAAAAATGGAGTGAAGATTTCAGTGCTATTATGAAGTTTTAACAAAATTCTAGACTCGACACTTATCTTGAAATCTTGAACTCTTGATAATCTTCATACTCATGAGTCTTCAATCTTGATATCTTGAATCTCTATACTATACAGTCTTCATTCTTGGTACCTGCATGGCTAAATCCTGCATATACATATACATATATATATATATATATATATATATATATATATATATATCTAAACTATATTGTTAGTATTTATATTTTATAATCTTATTCTAAGGTTGTTGTCATCAAAACCATCAATTCATGGACTAACAAAATGGTCAACTTGAGCCATCCTACCTAGTCATACTCGTGCCCCTTTCTTTTCAATATGCCCTTTCCCTATCCTATCTCACGAATTCAAAATCACTTCCCTATCTCTTCGTTTCAATAAAAAAAACCATGAATTCTTTTCGTTTCCCCCTTCTTCTTTAAACCAGAATTTGAATTCATAGAAAAAAGGAAAAAAATGGCGGACGAAATTGCGTATCTCCTTCCTTATAAATCACATCTCTCTCTATTAATGAAATCAAAAATCACAGAAGAATCGACATTAAAAAAAATTATATCGAATTCAAATTCGATAAAGTTGAGAAGCCGGGGGTCGGCCAAGGGAAGCTATGATTCATCATCAAATGGGTTCGAGCTCGATGGAGGCGCGTTGGCAAAGCATCGTGTGCGCACGCGTATGTGCAGATGGAGGCGGCGTTTTAGGGTTTTTGTTTTTTGTTGGCATTAGGCGGCGGCGTTAGGCCAGAAGCAGGTGAGAGCGGGGGTCATGCGTCTCTTAGGGTATGTGGTGATTGGTCCAGCTGTTGGAGGGAGCTGCGGTGAGCCAAGGAACGAGGCTTTGGTCATATTGTTGTTGCCTAGGAAGAATGTTAGGCACGATTGTTCTTTTTATCAAGGTAATTAAGTTGTTAATTACTGAAAGTTAGTGGAATTAATTATTTTAAATAATTTGATTTCTTATTAAAAAACTATAACGTTGTCATACGAGGTTCGATCGAAATGAAACAAGCGGCATCGGAATCGTATCAAAGAATATCACACAATAGGATTGGTTTGGAGATTTTTGAAGTCAGCTAGGATTTTAAATTAAATTGAAATGGATTGCAATTAAAAATAAAGGTGAGGAAATCTCACCCTTTTGAATTGCTAGTGTTTAGTTTAAATATAAAAAAATATTTATCGATTGATTGGTTAAATTGATGAATATTATTATCAGTTGGATGTTATAGTAGTATATATATTAGTAGTTGGATTGACGTTCCCGCATATTTTAGCGGATGTGACCCTATGCGCCCTGCATAATAGCAGATGTCCCTATATACCACGATATCCCCCACAAAGTGGGATTGGCATTTTATGTTGTATTAACATCTGTAGATGAAGGGAAAACAGGTTGGAAGGATCCAACTGATTCCTCAAAAATGATGATTTTATATTTCATATATAATGATATATGATTTGTTAGAATAATTTGTTATAGATTATTGTTGTGATTTGAATTATTGGATGCTATAATATCACTGGCTTAACCTTTGGTATTTTAAATACCATAATATTATTTTTGGAATTTGAAGGAATTTAAAAGGAGATTTTGGATATAAAAAAGTTTGGATTATTTTAAAAGAAATAGATTTGGATAAAATGATAAATTGATTTTTGGGTGGTACTTAACTATTTGGGAAAATATATTTTAAATAGAGATTTATAAATAATTTATATAGAAGATTTTTTTTAAAACGATGGATTTTTAAAGGATATTTCTAAAAAAATATGAAGAGGGGTTGAAATCGATATTAAAAATAGATTTGTGGAATAAATGATATTTATTAAGAAATGGATTTATAAAATTGGATTTTATACTTGAAATTAATTTTATAAACAAGTGGAAACTCAATAGAGTTTATAAATTCATAACGGTGTTTTTAAATAAGGGTAAACCGATATCTGTTGATAAATTGGGAATATAAATTCATAGGGTGAATTTATATCAGAAATTGGAAATCGGTTTGAGGAAAAATAATGGTTTCTATTTTTGAAATGTGAGAATGGTTAAGGGAATAGAAATGAAATCGATGTGTAGTGAATCAAGAGGGATTTATAAATTGAAAATTGGACATTGGAATTTTAAAAATATATTTTTATCGAGAGTTAAATTGTTTCAGAAGAGAATTTATATATATTCAAATATGTAATTTAAAGCTGCTTTAGTAATAAAATACTTCGGAAGTGGATTTTTCAAATATTTAATATTAATTGAAGTAAATTTCTAATTTTTATAATAAGCTTCCTAAAATCAATTTTTTATTTTAAAATGAAATAGGGAATGAAGTATCAGTGTTTATTTAAGTATTTTAAAATTTTAAATAATTACTTAAACATGTTTTTAAAAATAAATTATAATTCTTTAAAAATACTTATTATACGTATATAGAGTTTTGAAAATGGTTTGAATTTATTTGTAACTCTCTCGAGATGTTTAAACGAATATGATTTTTAAAAGTTGTAAATGGATAGACGAGATTATAAGCGAGTATAATCGACTTTGGAAAATGTAAAGGAATTAATATAAATTCAGGAAATGTAGGAGATAGGATAAGAAAAACTCCTAAGTATTGATATTAGAAATGATTTCGGAAAAATGGATTATAATATTTTCCTAAGTGAGAAAATGACGGTTTGAAAATATTTAGAGACGAAGGTTTTATATCGAGATATTTCCTAAGTATTGGATTATAAATCGATGTTGGAAATATTTCGCTAAGTGTTGAAGTAAGGTACGGGTGGAGATATCCTGTTATGGAAACAAGTATTCAAAAATGTTTCCAAATATTGATAAATTTGAAAGAGATTTGAATATATATCTTTGTAAAGATATTTTGAAATGAATGTTTTAAAGAATTATAAATAATGGCCTAGTAACTGCTTATGGATGTTATTTGATAGTTAAATAACCGACTATCGATATTGGCCAATTTCGTTAATCATTTCGAAGATACCAGGATCGGATTTAATTATTTGAAAATCACTTCGATCCGGTTTGAATGTTACGAATTGATATCGTGAAGATAATGAAGACGGTGATTCAGTTTGTCCAGTCCCAGGACAACTTGTACGAACGAATGCTATCAGAACATCGTCATTAGAGGACGATGAGCATTCTAAGTGGAATTGTTCTTGAAAGGTAACATTAGCCTCAAGACTCATCAACCGAGAATGACTAAAACAGGGGAGATGCAGCAAGGCTCAGTGGGTCGCACCCAATTAGGGTATGTTATCACTTTTCTAGATACCCTCGGAAATATATGTAAATTATGGATATGGTTGTGCATGAAAAAGGGAGCTCTCGCTTTTTAAGGGTGGGAACACCCGGGGTAATAACATATTCGGTTCTATCCAGGTTAGGGATAGGTCGGTCTTATGTTGTAGGGGATCCCGACGAGGTCCTCGGTACATTTTTCTAGAAGTGTGTATTGTGATATGTGGTACTCCAGTGCCTAGTCATTGTATGGAAATCCATTTTCCATTACGTGCCCTTTACGGTTTTGGTTGTAGAGCCTAGTATGCTGGAATTTAATTAATGTAACAATTTCGGCTATTTGAATAAGTATTTGTACTTAGACACTACTATAATTTCAGATGATTTTGATATAAAATGTTTTGGTTATCGTAAGGTAAAAACCTATCGTGTTTATATGTGGCGTGGTCTTATGAGATACCTTTGTTTTTCAAAGGATTTTTATAACAGTAATAATTCAAATTGAGTGTGTTTTCTTACGTTGGTTTTCCAGACTGGCTCGTGCGTTATTTTATTATAATGCTCAGGTTAGACCGAGTATTATAGATTCAGGTTATTGTGCTATGGAGCTCAGGAGACGAGCTGGACGATAGAGACGTATCTTCGTACTTGGTTTATGTTTCCGCTGTGTAAGGGCAAGTTATTATAATTGTCTAGTTTGATGTATTGATTGTTGTACTCTGATGATTGTAAGTATAAAATAGTTACAGATTCTTTTGCATAAAAATTTGTTATTATATATATTATATTTTGTTCCGCTGCGTTTGTGAGATTCTGTGTTGTTGTTCTATTTTCTTCTACCTCTTTCTTCTTTACCTCCAGCAATCGGTATTTCCGACACTTGAATATTTGCCATGTTATACAGTGAACGTATTGATGTCGATTTTCGAGAGTCGAAAATTACCGGTCTCAACACTTGGTATCAGTGCTGAAGGTTAAGTGAGAACCTTAGCTTTGCTGGGGATTACTCATTAGAGATAGGGTCAGTAGTACCCTAGAATGAGTTTGAGTGTATTAATAGATATGAGCGCGTATTTGTTTGTGAATATAATGTGTATTATATTATGTTGATTTATCTGTTGAGTGGCATATAAATTCTGGTCGAGTAGTGGGACGCCACTAAATCGATAGGAGTTTCTAAACACTTAAACACGGTAAACTGACATAGTATGGTTTTGAAATGGGTAAATGAAATAATTTTACCCAAATTATATTTTGATATAAAAGAAATAATTTTCTGAAATTATTATAGTATATTGGAGTGTTTGGTTGTTATTATTATAATCAAAACAAGATTATAAATTTGAAAGGGTTATATATAACCAAATGGAAATTTGTATAAGTATGAATTATACAAATGAATTATAAATAAAAATGGATTCAAACCAGAATTTGGGAATTTAAAACCCCGGAAGCTTTGAGAAATATTTTAAATGGTTTGAACAAAGTATTTGGAAATCTTGAAATTTCAAAAATTTTGAAAATGTTTTCCAAAGTGGTTGGAAGAATAATGGAGTATTAAAATTGAGATTTTGTTGAATATAAAGTGTTTAAAATGTATTTTGGAAGTGTTGAAGCACTAAACTCACTACAGTCACTGGAAAATAATTCTCGTGATGATGGCCGCATCATCAGTCTTTATTTTCGAGTTTCTAAGTGACGGATTGCTACCGAAATAATTTGATTTGGAGAATTTTGTTGGAAACAACGTTGTTTTAGAAATTCCAATAGAATTTATTTTGAATAAAACCAGGTTCGAGTTTAAAATTACAAGCAGTGGTTTGTTAAACCAAAGAGAGAGAGAGAGAGTGTGTGTGTGTGTGTGAATTTGATTTCAAATTAATTTGAAATAAATACCGGGTAATTGAATTTTGAAATTCTTATTAAATGTTCTAGAAATATAAGAAAATAAGTTATGAACTTATAAATAGCGAATCATTTTAAAGAAAAATATGGAAATTAAATTTTGGAAATAAATTTTAACTTGAGTAAGTTAAAATGAATAAAATTTAACTTGAGCGAAGTTAAATAAAATTGGAATGGAAATGGTATCGATTGGGATTAAGATATAAAATTAAATGGAATTCAACTTAAGTTAAGTTGAATGAATAAAATTTTAGAAATTTAATTGTTGGTGATTTAAATGAATTTAATGGGATAAATCAATGAAATGGTGAGTTAACTCAAGCAAAGTAAAATGGAATAAATTGGTAAAGCGAACTAATTTAATGAATTGAATTGAAAAGGAATAATAAAATGGAACAAATAAATATAAGAAAGGAAAGTGTGGAGCATTGAAGTTTGGAATGGAAATTTAACTAATGTTAAGTTAAATAAAAATTTAATTGGAATTAGAAATGATATCGGGTGGAATTGTATATATAACTTAGATTGTAAAGCAATTATATAACTATGAGTTATAAAATTTTAATGGAATAAAATTTAAAGTGGAAAATTATGGAATTGTGAAGGAAATAAGTTGTGTAACTTATAAAATTAGAAGGTGAAATAGAAAACCAAAATAAAAATGGTTTGATATTTTGGTGAAGGAATAAAAATCCAAACTTGAATTATAAAAGGAATTTAAACTCAAGTAAATTGAATAAAGTGATTTTTGAAAGGAAAATCAGATTTTGAACTATAAAATGGAAGTGAACTAATTTGATAAATTAATTAGTTAACTGAATATGGGAATGGAACTTAACCTGGTTAAGTAAATGGAGTTGCGGATGAAAATTTAAATTGAATGTGGGACTTGAGTTATAAATAAAATTTGACTTAAAGAGTAAGAGAATTAATTATATTTAAAATGTTGTCGAATAAAATAGAAATGAATTGAAATAGTGATGACTTAAGTTATAAATAAATTTAATTTAAGTGTAAATAAATTGAACATGGCCTTGGATATCATTTAAATAAATTAGAGTATGAATTTGAGTATGGGATTAAAATTTGAAGTGGATTAAGTGAATGAACTAATTAAATAAATTAGGAAATGAATGGAATTTGATTGAATAAGAATCAATCTAAAATTGAAATGGGATTTGATTGCAATAGAAATGAGCTTAAGTATATGATTGAATTAATTGGAAATAAAATGAATTAACTTAAGTTAATATGGAAGCTTGGTTTAAATAAATTTGTGAAATGGTTATTCAATAAATTAGCATGTAATGATTTCAAGCTAAAGAAAATGGATTTGAATATAATATGAATGGAATGTAAATAAATTGATTGAGAATCAATTTGAAATGGAATAGAATTGAAAAAAAATTGATTTGGAATCAATTTGAAATAGCTATAAACTAAGATGGGTATTTTATTAAATGAATATTCCCGAATTATCATGGAAATATTGTCGTTTGTCGCAAACGGAAGTAAATAAAATTCTATGAATAAATAGAACGTGAATAAACTGATTTTTAAATAAATTTGGAATGGATATGAGTTTGTTTGGTATAAATATGAAGTGAATGCATGTAAATTGAGTTGTAAATCATTCGAATTGAATGTGAAATGATACAAAGCAATAAAATTAGTATCGGAACCTTATAATTGCTTATAATATATGTTTAGCATGATTGGGTTACGAAGATTATGTGTTTAAATTAATTGTTATTAACTTTCATGTTTTTAGTACTTACATGTTTAAATTGAATAAGTACAGGTATATGGAGCTGTTTTGCTTAATTTTGGTCGCACAAACTGCATATAAAATAAGCCGCTCGTTAAAAATGCTAAAATAATTAAGTTACGTTTTCGGAATTAAATACCATAAAATATAAATATTTATATATATATATATATTGTTTTCCGACCGTGTGGGTTGATGTATATATTTTTATCCCTCTTGTCATATTTCAAAAGGCTCTCCGTACAAGGGAGACTCTGGCAAAAAATTTCGAAAATTTAGGGTGTTGGAAAATTTTTGAAAATTTTTAAAAAAAATTTGTTAACCTACAAAGGTTGATTTCTGAATTGAAATTGAAAGAAAGGGCTTTGAATCAGAAGTGGAAACAAAATGTTGGGATGAAACTAAATGGTTTAGAAAAGTGAATGTCAAGTTTTAACTAAGTAAGTTTTGATAAGTTATTGGGTTTGGATCATTCGTCCTACCTTAGCAATTTCAGGGACGAAATTTTCTTAAGGAGGGAGGAATGTAACGACCCGGATTTTTCGACGTTTGATTTGGAATATTTAAATGGTTTAAATGTTGGATTTGGAATATAAATTGATTATTGAATATGAAGATTCTGATTGAAAATTTTAGAATGAATTTAAACATTCAAATATCGCGAATTATTGAATGAATTAAATTGTTGAATTAATAATTGGAAATCGTTTAAATAACTGAATTGGAATTGAATGTGAATCGAAAACTATTCTAATGTTGATATAAATTTTATTTGAATTATAATTGAGTTAATAAGTTTTTAAAAACTGAAATTCAAGCGATTTCGTAAATTTTAGAAATCGTCGATTTAATCGACGATTTAAAATAGCGATTCGGGCAGAGTCTCAGAATTCAACGAAACTAGTTCCATTGGATCCGTAATAGTGTATTATTATTGGATTTTAAATTTCGTAGCGGTTGGATTCACCATTTGGTCGTACGATCTAGAAACGCCTAGAAATAATTAAATTTAATTTAATTTAAATAGTCGTTTAAAAAGCTATCTTCCTTATACGATCAAACTAGGACTCAAAACTTGTTCCATTGAGTTCGGAATAGCGGTATAATATTAGGAAAGCCTGGTGGCACACCTCTGTAGGGGTTCAAAATTTCAAGATATGTATAACGGGATATTTTGGATATAATTTACATATAAAGCTAGTCAAATGGTTAACTCGTGCCAATCTACCTAGTCATACTCGTGCCCCCTTCTTTTCAATATATCCTTTCCCTATCCTATCTCACGAATTCATAGTCATGTCCCTATCCCTTCATTTCAGTCAAAAAAATCACGAATTCTTTTCGTTTTCCCCATCTTCTTTAAACCAGAATTCGAATTCACAAAAGAAAAAAGAAAAAAAATGGCGGACGAAATCGCGTGTCTCCTTCCTTATAAATCGCATCTCTCTCCCTATTATAGATATCGAAAATCACAGAAGAATCGACAATAAAAAAAATTGATATTGAATTCGAATTCAATAAAGTTGAGAAGCCTGGGGTCGGCCGAGGGAAGCTGCGATTCATCGTCAAAGGGATTCGAGCTCGATGGAGGCGCGTTGGCAAAGCATCGCGTTCGCACGCGTATGTGCAGATGGAGGCGGTGTTTTAGGGTTTTCATTCTTTATTGGCATTAGGCGGCGGCATTAGGTCGGAAGTAGGTGACAGTAGGGGGTCGCACGTCGCGCGTCGCTTGGGGTATGTGGCGATTGGTCCGGCTGTTGGAGGGAGCTGTGGTGAGCCAAGGAATGACGCTCTGGTCATTTTGTCCTTGCCTGGGAAGAATGTTAGGCATGATTGTTCTTTTTATCATGGTAAATAAGTTGTTAATTACTGAAAGTTAGTGGAATTAATTATTTTAAACAATTTGATTTCTTATTAAAAACCATAACGTTGTCATACGAGGTTAGATCGAAATGAAACAAGTGTATCAAAGGATATCACACAATAGGATTGGATTGGAGTTTTTCGAAGTTAGCTAGGATTTTAAATAAATTGAAATGGATTGCAATTAAAAATAAAGGTGAGTAAATCTCACCCTTTTGAATTGCCAGTGTTTAATTTAAATATAAAAATATATTTACTGAATGATTGGTTAAATTGATGATTATTATTATCAGTTGGATGTTATATATATACAGTACTATATATATTAGTAGTTGGATTGATGTTCCTGCATATTTTAGCGGATGAGACCCTATGCGCCCTGCATAATAGTAGATGACCCTATATACCGCGATATCCCCCTCAAAGCGGGATTGGTATTTTATATTCTATTAACATCTATAGTGCAAGGAAAACAGGTTGGAGGGATCCAACTGGATTCCTCAAAAATGATGATTTTAAATTTTAATATATAATGATACAAGATGTGTTAGAATAATATATAATAGATTATTGTTGTGATGGGAATTATTGAATGCTATTGTAGCTATCACGACCCGCCCTTTCGACCCTCGAAAATTGACATAAATATGCTCATTGTATAACATGCCGAACGATTGAGTGCCGGAAAGGCAGATTGTTGAGGGAAAAGAAAATAGGTAGAAGAAGAAACTAAACAAAAACAAAATCTCACAGCAGACTGAATGACATATAATATGAATAGCTCTTTACACAAATCAAATCTGTAATATACATATTTCACATCAGAGTACACAAATCAATAATTACCAGCTTGGACAGCTATAACAACCTGCCCTCACAATTTGCTGGTAATTTCAAACAAACACTACAGCAGAATAAAACAAGTATGAGTAATACGCCTTCGCCATCCAGCTCATCTCCTGAGCCTCATAGCATCCTAATCTGAACCTGTAATACTCGGTTTGACCCGAGCATTATAATAAAATAACACCCGAGTCAGTCTGAAAAACCAGCGTGAGAAAACACACTCAATTTGAATTATTAAAGTTTCAAATTCCTTTGAAAATCAAAGGTATCTCGTAAGACCACGCCATAAATAAACACAACAGTTTTTTACCTTATGATAACCAAACATTTCATATCAAAATCCTCTGATATTATAATAGTGTCTAAGTACAAATACTTATTCAAATAGCTGAAATGCTTGCATCTCACGTTTCAGCATAGTTAGGTACAATCAAAACCGTACGGCGCTTATTAGAGAATGGGTTCCAACTGAATGACTAGGCATTGGGGTACCACCGGTCACAGTACATGTCTAGAAACATTGTACCGAGGACCATGCCGGGATCCCCTGTCACACAAGACTGGACTATCCCTAACCTAGGTAGACCGAATATGCTATCACCCCGGGTGTTCCCACCCTCTTTCGAGCTCCTTCTATACACCCTAGTAATAAATAATATCTGAGGTTATCTAGAAAGGTGATTAACATACCCTACTTGGGTGAGACCCACTTAGCCTTGTTGCATCTCCCCTCGAAACAATGTTCACTATTTCTGGTGAACTCAACCCCGGTTCTTTAGAAAATAAACAGGCGAAGATAAGATCGGAGATCACCTCCTAACCGTTAGTGGACGGATTTCCTTATCAACGTCTTAGAAGAATGAAATGAGTTTATACGTACAGTATAGCACCTCAAACGGTAACTGTGCCATATAATTCCCGTATTTCTTCCAGATATTTCCAAAGTTATATTTGGGACTAGGTTTGATAGTCGGTTATTTAACTATCAATTAAACAACCAATTCAACCAAATACTTCATTTCACTGAAAAACACCAAGTCTTATTTAATTTAATTTTTAAATAAATTAAATCTCTTTATCCAAAGGTATATACTTATATATCTTATCAAATTTATTATATTCACAAATCATCCTTTTCAAAAATATTCGAAAACCCCTTTTAAATTAATGAGGAAAGTACCATTGCGGTATCAAACCATGGATCACAGCTCAATGGTTGCGTCTCTATCTCAGAGAAATCCAAAACTTAACTACAGGCACTCACTGCCTCCGATTTACACCATGCGAGTATACCATTACTTCCCGAAAAATTTATTTTAAAAATTATCTCAAAATAATGCTTGCAAGTTCTAAAATAAATTTCAGGTTTAATCTAGGCGAATATGCTTAAATAAAAGCTATTATACAAAGCCATATTAAAAATTAATAATTATCTTTTAAAAAAATAACATTGCCGACTAGTTCTTAAATAATAATAAATCTTTAACATTCATTATAAAGTAACTAATTTATACTAAAATATGCTTTAAACAATTTAAAATAATTAAACAACTAATTTTCTAGAATATTTTTAACACTTTTAAGATTACCAAATAAATCACAATCCTCTTTTTAAAACAACCCCAATTTCTCGATTTCCAATTTCATCCTGTAAATTTGGAAATCCCACTTGAGTTCCAATATAACCAATTTTATACTTATTCCCAAATTCACTTCTATTCTTTAAAATATTTAAAGTCTCGATTTAAAAACCTTTTGTATTTGACAAAGTACCATTTAAGGATTTATTATTTAAAAATCCATCTATATACTTTTATTCCCAAAATCCTATCAACAATATCCTGAAATAGTTAAATAAAATTCCAAAACCTTTTATTTTATACACTTAATTTATCCAAAAACTCTATGTAATATTTCAATTCCAAAATCCCCGTTTACAATTCTTTACCAATTTTAAAACCATATTTTATTGGTATTTAAAAATACCAAAACCCAGCTAAAGCTATCATATCATTCAATCAATTTAAATCACGCAATAACCTATCACAAATTATTCAAACAAAACATATATCACTATATATGAAATTAAATTTTACATTTTTGAGGAATCCAGTTGGATCCCTCCAACCTGTTTCCTTGCATCCACAGATGTTAGCACAACAATAAAAATACCAATTCCACTTCGAGGTGGAATATCGCAGTATATAGGGTCATCCGCTATTATGCAGGGCACATATGGTCCCATCCGCTATATATATGCGGGGATATCAATCACTCCAATATATATACTACTATATATAATATAACATTTAACTGATAAAAATGCATCAATTTAACCAATCAACCATTTATTAATTTTAACTATTTAAAATTAAAGCCAGTAGTCTTTTACCTCTTTCTATTTTCTTCTACCTCTTTCTTCTTTACCTCTAGCAATCGGTATTTCCGGCACTTGAATATTCGAAATGTTATACAGTGAATGTATTGATGTCAATTTTCGAGAGTCAAAAATTCCAAGTCGCTACAAGGGGGAGACATTACCGTATGATGAGGAGTACTAGCACTTTCATCGTTTATCCAGTGTACTCCCACATCTTGATTTACATGACGGACTATCATCCGGATTGCAGATTAGATGCTCTTACATCAGACAAGCAATCAATGAGTTGATACATGGTGGTAGTTCAGAGAAAAATTTGGAGATTGCTAGACTTTTTATTTTGTACATGATGGGGAACTTATTCTTCACAAATGCATCGAACACCTTGCCGGCCGGATATGTTGCAGCTGTAGCGGAGTTGTCGTTTTATAGTCCATTCGCATATGATTGGGGGACTCTGATATTAGCTTATTTGCATCGCTCTTTGGATCATCGGTACGTCGTTCGGGTTAGATCCACGTCCAATATGGGGTTTTGGGAGCTCTTACAGTATAGGTACTGTGAGTACTTTCGCAACATGACTTATCCGACGTTGGACTCCACATTACCCATTTTCTTTCCTTCACTTAGAGCATGGGCCCGTGATAACCGCAAAATGGTGCAACGAGGGGAGGCACGTCATATTTTTGCTGTGGCCCGAAATTAGATCGAGTTACGGACCACACAAGAGAGTGTTATTTGGCATCCGTATGATGGTTCACCTTTTATGACTGAACTTATCGTAGTGCACATCGCATTCCTTTTATGACAGACGTTAGATGGTGATTTTGTTCCCGACGATCCACATCCAGATACTTCCTTTTTGAGGGTTTATGACAGAGCTGCATTACACCTCGATGGAAACTGTACCATATAATTCCCGTATTTCCCCTAGATATTTCCAGAGTTAAAATCCTTCAGTGTTAAGTATGGAATATTTCCCTACCACCAAAATTAAGAAGGATTACATATTTAGGCCAAGATTTAATAGTCGGTTTTTTAACTATCAAATAAACAACATTCCAAACAAAGATTACATTTCCCATTGAAATCACTAAGCCTCTTAAATTAATCTTACATTAATTTAAAATCGCATTTAAAATACTTGGAAATCACTTCCATATACTTATCTCAACTGGATAAGTATATTCACAAACCACTATATTTTAGATACTTAGAAAATACAACCATATACTTATCTCAACGGTATAAGTATATTTAACCATTTCAGTTTCGAAACTTGGAAAATTTTCCATATACTTATTCAATGATATAAGTATATTCACCAAACCCTTAGAAAGATTTTCTATTTTGAAATCATATTTAAATGATCAAACCCAAATGTCATTTAAAACGGAGAAACCCAAAACACCAATCCCTTTCATAAATCCCTTTGATTTTATAAATAAATATCTCCTTTATAAATTTTCAAATCTATTTATAAAATATTCTTTACGAATCTCAAAACCATTTATAAACCTTCTCCTCTTAGATCTTTAAAACTCACTTATAATCCTTTTATATATACCCATAACCATTTATAAAACTCTTCTCATATTTAAACAAACCTTTTTAATAAACTCCTTAAGTCAACAAGGTTCCCTTGACAAACCATACATTATTTAAAATTACTTAAATTAGTAAGTTATTATTTAAACATCCCTCTATTCCATTCAATTTAAATCTCAATTAAAATAATAACTTTAAAGTCTCCTTAATAAAATATTAAATTAATTTTTTTTAAACACTATTATTGTGTTAATAAGTTAACTTCAAAACAATATTAATATAATAATTAATTAACTTTAAAACGTTATTAAAACAATAATTAATCAACTTTAAACTAATATTAATATGATAATTAATTAACCTATAAATATAATTAAATAACTTAAATCAATATAATTAAATAACTTAAATCAATATAATTAAATAACTTTAATTAAAATTTAAGTATAGTTAAATCAATTTAAATAAATTTAAATAAATAATTAAAATATAATTAAAGCATTTTTAAAGCATAAGTAAATAACTTGAAAATAGTAATTAAACATTCATTAAGGAATAACCTTTAAGAATCATATTAATAAAATAATTAACTTAAAACATTATTAAAAACAATTATAAATTATCTTTAAAACATTATTAATAAATAAGCTATTATCTTTTTAAATCTTATTACTAAATAATAATTATCTTTAAACCTTATAAAAATAATTATTCTTAAAATAACTTTCAAATCAATAATTAGCTTTTTCTAAATTTAAGAAGGCTTAACGATCACCATGGTATTTAAATGAGCTACATATTACTCAATTTAACTTTTCAAGTTAATAACAGATATTTTCATAATACACAGACTTTGTAAATAAATCCAACACTTAACCATCACTAGTTAATATATCACGAATTCAAAGTGGCATATCATTTACGATATATAATCATACGTCCAAAACTATAAAATAACAAAACAGGGATTTAGTCTGCTAATTAATTGCCAAATTAATTTAATTAGCGGAACGGTTTTTATTCCGCTAAACTAATGTCCAATTACCATATTCGATCCAGTTTAACTCAACAGTAATTTATTTGGCCCAATAAACATCCATAATTAGTGTATATAAATTTAACCGACGTTATTAATTAAAATAACGTAATTTAAATCATGTCTTTTTTCATATGTCATAAATTTTTACTTGTCTAAAACTATCAATAAGTTATACTACCATGTTGTACTCGTCCATACGAGTACAACGCAAAAAATTTCAAGTCAATCAGATTCCATATGAGTACGGTACGAATTTTCAAAGTTAATATGTTAATCTATATATAACTAAATGAAGATAATATGTATTAAGCACTCACCCACACTAACAGGCCAAAGTCCACGAACCCGTAGTTAAACCAATGCAACATAGCTTTCTTCCTCCTCCTTTCATTTCGGTTTTTTTTCCAATTGCCGGTAACATGTCCAATGCACATCATGCACATGCACGCGTCGTCGCCCACCTCTTCGATGCTCTGAGCCACCCATACAAGTCCTTGCCATGCTTGTCCCAACTGCCACCTCGCCAACCCCTCACGACCACCATAGAAAAAATCGACTTTAAACCAATCGCGAGCTACATGCTCTAAAAAACGCGACCAAGTTAAAAAGTTGCGACATCTTTTACCTCTAATTCCCACAAAAAATTTACCGTGGATGCACCTCTCCACACCGAACACCACGCCAAGCTTCAAATCACTAATCGCCGCCTGAATCACTAATAAACCCAGACCCTAGAAATCGACGATCGTTGATCATCGACGTGGAATCATTCCTAAACTTCCACAAAAATACTCTGCTTCCATACGAACATAATGACACTAGCGGCGTCATGTAATTCCTCACGGATTATGAGAAATCAAAATTTGAAGTTATGAACATATTTTTTCTCTTTGCTGATTTTTGACGATTTCTTGATCGTTTCTCGATGAAAACTCGAGCAACCAAATTTTAAAAAAACTAGATATATATACGAATTACTTTCATGTTGGGACATTCTGCAAAAACTTGATAGTTTGGGATATATTGATTTTTGAATAATGAAGAGGAGGTGATTTTCCATGCTTGGCAAACAAAGAGAAGGAGGGAGATGAAGTTCTCTGCTATTTGGAACACGCGTATAAACATATGTAGACCAGAGCATGTCAATGTTTTTCAAAACAAGATTCTCAATCTAGGACATGGAAAGTACAAGGGACAAGGGAGACAATGGCGGTCGGTAGGGTGGATAGGGAGACAATGGTGGTTGCACTGTACATTAGAGAAAAAGGGATATGTAGTTAGTATATGTATAATAACTCTTATTATATTTAATATAAATTCTGGTACCCTGCCATATAGTATCGCGTCCGATTCAGAGCCACGATCACAGAACCAAAATAAAATAGATAAGTTATTAAATTCTGTGAAGTCTCAAAATGCCAGCGTTTAGCGTAAAAATACGTAGAACAGAAATTTATTTATTTTCCAAATTAAAAATCATGGAAAAATTCTAAAAATTAAATTAAAAATACATCATTGGAAATCAGGTCTTAATTTGAAACATAAATCTTATTATAATTTAAATTCAAATCCAAATATTTGAATAAATTAAATATTCAAATTCGAAGACCCAAAAATACGGGTTTTACACTATTGCATACACGTTATGCACTGGATAGGTGATGTAAAACCCCATAAACATCTCTGACGCTATTGCACTCATGTAATACGTGATATTGATTTGACTCACATAAGAATATTTTAGTTCTGACTCGAGTGTATTGTTTTACTTTGTGCTCCGGTCACCCCTGAGTTTTTAGCATATTGAAGGTCAATTATTCTGGAGGACGAAGAAGAAGATTTGGTATATTATATTACTAGTATTATTTCTCTACATCATGTTTTTTGTTGCATTGTTCTATTGTATATATAACTCTGATAAATGTTATATAAATTTTAATCAAATGTATAGTATAAATAGCTTCATGAACTATTTATTTGATTATTATATTTTGTCATTCCGCTATGAGATCCTGTATTTGTTTTCTTCTTCCCTTATTTTTCCTAATTAACCCCATTGATTATCTGTGTTTTAGATTGTTTTGAGTTGGACATGTGTGGTTTATTGTCAACTTAAACCTTCTGAAATGCAGGTCGTCATAGTTGGTATCAAAGCTTTAGTTTAGCGATAACCTTAGCTTTGTGGGATTTGGCTCATTAGAGATAGGGTAGTAATACCCTAGAATGAGTTTGTTTGAGTGTGTATATATATACGAGAGCGCGTACTTGTTGGTGTTATAAAATATTTTATATTGTGTTGCTTATCTGTTAAGTTGTTTACGAATTTTAGTCGGTGCGTGAGACGCCAAGTTATCTATAGGGGTTTCTAAACACTTAAACGAGGCAAGTCGACATAATATTGTTTTAAAATAAGTAAATGAAATAATTTTACCTAAATTATATTTTATATATAAAGAGAAATAATCTTTCGTAAAAAACCATATAGGTTTATGAAAATACGAATTTGTTTATGTATGTTAGTTGTTAGGAGATGATAATATTTAGTTATCATCGATTATTCGTTGAATTAAACTAAAAACGAATACTTTGTGAACTTTATTTCACGAAGCGTTCGATAATTAGATTGAATTGAAATCTAATTACAATAAGAATTATTTGCATTAACAAAGATGTAAATTAATGAACTATTTTCATAATATGGTAATGGAATTGTATAATTATATTTATAATATAGCTTTTAAATAGAAAGGATTTGAAAACTGAGAATTTGAGAACTTAAATCCCGGTGTTTCTGAAATTGTTTTCTAAGATTATTAAATAATCATTAGTATTATTTAAAAATATTTACGAATAGAAGTTGTTTTAAAAAAGGAATTGAAGTGAAATAAGTCCTGTACTCCCCTCTTTTGTCGCTGGAAAATAATTTCGGTGATGATGGTTGCATTATCGACATTCATTTTCGAGTCTCAAAGTGGGGGAGGCCACTTAATAGCTTTGATTTAAAATTTCTAAATATGATTTGATATATATAAAAGATATGAGTATATATATTATTCCAAGATGATTTGAAATGAACCCGGTATTTGAATTCTTAAGTTCCTATTAATTAATGATTTTCATTTTTTTGGAATAAAGTGAATTTTTTTGAATAGTTGAAAACTTCTAAAATGAGAAATAAGAAATTGAAGCTAAGTGTTTGAATGAAATATGAGAAGTTAAATTATAACTTTTAAATTTCAAGATTATGGAAATTTAAACTTGTGTAAATTATTGAACATTCTTGTTAGCTAAAATGAATAGTATAAATTTGTATAACACTTAATTACATTCTAAAAACATATATAAAACTTACCAGAAATGTTTAAAAAGTTGAAATGTTAAATATGAATATGTAATAGAATATTATACAAGTATGAACTTAAGTAATAAAAATGTTTCAAATTGAAATTTTGTTTAAAGAAATGTTTATAAAAAAAATTAAGTTGTTATAAGAAATGTTATACACTTAGTTAATGTTCTAAGAAATGTTAAATGAATAATTTGAGTAGTAAAAAGAAAATACTATTTCGATGTGAACTTAAGAAAAGGTAAACAACAATAAATTAAATCATATCTTTGTAATTTTTTTGTAAAATAAAATAATAAAAAATTGCAAAGGATGTTTTAAGATTTAGTTGTAGCTTTTTGAGATAATTATAATTTGAATAATATTGTGTAAAAGAAGATACATCTGTATAAAATGATTATAAACTTAAGAAATGATTAATGAAATAAGAAAGTTGAAATTCGAATTATGAAATGAAATTTTACTTAAGTCAAGATTGAATGGAATGAATTAATGAAATAAGTTAATGAAATGAATTATAAGATGGGAGTTAACTTAAGAAAAGTTGAATGAAATTGATTGTGATAAAAAGAAAAATATATTAATATGAATTTGACTTATAAAATGAAATTTACTTAAGTAAAGTTAATGATATGAATTAATGAAATGAACTAATGAAGTGAATCGATGAATTAATATGAATTAAGTTATGACGTAATAATAAACATGAGTTGCATTTTATAAAATGTTTACAATAGACTTAAATGGTTTTGTGAAATGGTTTATAAATGATATTAGTATTAAAGAGAATATACTAAGTGGTAATGAAATAAAATTTAACTTAAATAGGGTTTATAAAATTGTCCATAAATGAATTTATATGAAATATGTTAAACATAAGTGAAATAATTGAAATTCGAATAAATTGAATGTAAATGAAATAGATGTGAATAAATTGGAAGTAAACCAATTAAATGTTAATAAAGAATGGATGTTAATAAGAAATGAAGTGTATAAATTAACTATGGACATGGGATAATGTAGATTGATGTAGTTATGAATTAATTGGATGAATATTAATTATTGAATCTGCTTAGAGTAGCTATCCTTTTGTTTAAACTCATTACTTCTTTGCTAGTTTTGGGCTGAGCCATGTCCTTGATATCTTGAATTTGGTCTGGGCTAGCTACAATCCCTTGAGCACTCACAAGATAGCCTAAAAACTTCCCTGAATGGACTTCGAAAGAGCATTTTTGAGGGTTCAGTTGCATCTGATATTTCCATAATATTTCGAACATTTCTTCTAGATCCTCAAGGCGACTTTTAGCCTCATAAGACTTCATTGACATGTCGTCAACATAAACTTCCATATTTAGACTAGTCTGTTCTTTAAACATCTTGTTGACTAACCTTTGATATGTAGCCCCTGCGTTCTTTAATCCGAAAGGCATTGCTTTCTAGTAGTAGATTCCCCAATCAGTAATGAAACTTGTATGTTCCTCATCTTGCTTGAACATGGGTATCTGATTGTATCCTGAGTATGCATCTATGAGAGAAAACAATCTGTGCCCACTTGTTGCATCAACCAACCGACCAATTCGTGGCAATGGAAAACAGTCTTTCGGACAGGCCTTGTTCAAGTCAGTATAATCAACGTAAGTCCTCCACTTTCCATTCAAATCCTTTACTAATACTGGGTTTGCTAGCCATTTTGGATAGTAGATTTCTCGAATAAATCAATTTTCAAGCAGCCTTTTAACTTCTGCTTTTAAGGCGTCAGACCGTACTTTATCCAGTTATCTCTTTTTCTGTCTAATGGAGGTTGCTTATGGATTATTGTTTAGTGCATGACACATGACCGATGGATCAATCCCCACCATATATAAATGAGACCAAGAAAATACATCTATATTGGTTTTAAGAAACTTGATTAAGTCCTTCTTCAAGTTGCTATCCAATTCCTTTCCCACTTTGACTACTTTAGTGGAATCATCCGAGTTTATGCATGCCTCTTGTGATGCCCCACCTCTATGCTCACAATAACAAAGAGTATTAAAAGAAACACTATTTGTTATTACGAAGAATAAGGCTGGATAGGAGCGGCCATCCGTAGTTGGGCCTTACACTAGTATTGGTTACCTCGATAGGAGTGGTATATATTTTTATTTTTCATCTCTTATTTGTTTACTCCCATCGACATACCCAATTCAGTATAAAACGAACTACAATGGTTCATAATAGTTTAGGACAATATGTATAATAATAACACAGATAATAAAAGTCTCATATATATATAACTGATGTCAGTTATAATACATTTGACACAATACATATGATACAACTACAACTGTCGACTCTGGAAGTTATACATACAAGTACATTATCGAATAATATACATGAATACATATCAACCTAAATCAGATACACTGACTACTACAAAATGACGAAGACTACTTCAAAAGATATGAAAAGACTTCATAGCTCAAGCAGCAACCCAAAGCAGGATATCTACAACCTGTAATAACTCGGTCTAACCCGAGTATTAAATTCAAAAGAAAATAATACACGGGTCAGTCTAATTCAAACTCAGTTATTAATGCACAGAAGCAGTAATAATTAAATAAGCAATAGACGACAGTCACAGAAATCTCGTATAACCAACTCTTCGATAAGAGAATCGGATAACGGCAGATATAACACTAAACAGTATTAAACAACAAATCGGAAAATTCAAATCATCAAGAAAGATAAATAAAAATATTATCAATGAAGATAATTTAGAAAACAACAGAATTGTCAAAACGACAATTAACAACAAAATAATCAATACTGTTCGGCTGCAGTACACGCTCGCGTGCACTGCCTCGCCACTACAGTGATGAAATTCACAAAAGCTCCATGAATCAGAAACAAATAACATCAAATCAAATCAAAATACACTTCAAAATATATAGAATTTGGCAACTCGAAACAATTCTGACAATTGAAATCATCAATTTAAAATGTCAATACTGTGTGGCTGCAGTACACTCACGCGTGCACTGCCTCGCCACTATAGCATGAGAAGTCATCACGACACTAAATACCACAACAAAACGAAACTACAGAGGTCAAGTCACTGCTATGACTCAACACAACTGCAAGACCAAACCAAAGCTAACAGCAATTCCAAGACATCAACAAGTATGGCAGGGATGTGCAGAGGTACACAATCGAAATGCAACAGTGAAACTGAATAGTGCAGCTTCAAAGATATCAAACTCTAGTACATGTTCGGGAATGCACGGAGAGTATGCCACCCGACTCGAAGCAGTGCAGTGGAATGCACAGTGAAACAAATGTGCAATATAAAACACTGAAGGATATGAATGAAAGAAAATGCCACTGAGAAGCAATGCTTAGCATACATATGAACCAAGTTCATATATAAAATAAACATCAAGAAACAAACTCAGCAATGCAAGTAAGGCAAGACTACAAATCATCTCAGTAGCACTGAATCCAACAAGCCAAACAAGTCACAAGGGCAAGTTAAGGATACTTGTATAAGATTCAAAGCCGTACAACTCAAAAATCAAATCACACTGAATCAAGTAGGAACTGCACAACAGGAAGTGGCAGTCACGCCAATGTCAGCAAAATACTAATACAAGCATGTATGTACATGTTAGTGGTGGATGAACGAACATAGTACATGAATGCACAATGCAAACTACAACAGAGAAACTGTAATGCACAGTCCAACCAAAGTCACATGCTCACGAAAGACTACACAAATTCAAGAAGGCACCAAATCACAAAGGGACATACAATGAAAACATGCAAAATGACTCAACATATCAACTGCACCAAAGATACAACAATGTGCAAATGAATAGTAAGGGATATAATACTGAACCTAATGAATGACACCCCAAATTACATGAACCAGACTCAAAACTCAGGTGAACTAAACATACCACCATCAAGTGACCAAGGCTACAATGTGCATAGTGAATGGACAGGTGCAACACTGAACAAAAGATCAGAGGAAGCAGTAATGCTTGGTGAAGTACACAGATGAACCATAAACAACTACACACAAAGTGAAACTGGGCAAACACACGAACCAGTGTCAACCAACCAGAGTGCAAGCAGTACTACTGCAATTCGAACGAGAACAAAAATGAAACTACAATGAACAACGTCAATGATCGAACACAAATCACAACCAAAGACTGTACATCTCGGTCTGGACAACGTGGATGCATGATCACGCTGAATACACTCAGAGGGAAACATACATATGAATTGCAACTGTGAAACAGGAGAGTGCAATCAAGAATGAACACAAATGGATAGAGGGACTAATATGCTAGAGAAAAGAAGATCACATTTGAACATAGCATCAAAAGTGAAAACTACAATACTTCGGCCGGAACAAGATAAACAGACAAATTCCCACAATCGTAGTTCAACAGTTTCAAACCAAAATAACAGCCGAAGTCAACACTAAAAGCAATTGCAAAGTCAAGCAGATTCTCATCTAAAATATTTTCACAAAATCAACATAATCAACTCCAGTGACCAAAGTCAACTGAATCGAAACCGTGGTGGTCACGAACAAAATCAATATTGTCAAACCAAAATCGAAACAGTGATGACCACATAAAAAAACAACAGTTCAAAATCAACATCGAAGCTAACAAGAAACGAACTGTTCAGAGTTAGAATCGATCTAGCCACGGTCATCACAAAATGAATCAAAGTCGTGACCATCAAGTAGCAAAAATATATACGATTAAGAATAAGTCGTAAATCATCTCAAACATCTAACGAATATCAACGGCCAGTGCAAAATCAACAGACGAATTAAACAAAAATATATATACGACAAAAATAAAGGGATAAACTCATATAAATGAAAACAAGATCTCAAATCATATATAACAGAAAGCTGAATTAGATGTGAGTTAAATTATCACTCGCCTTTTTCTTCAAAGGAGAAGCAGCCGTGAACGAGCTCGGTGGCCACAAAATCTTTGATCGAGATAATCAAAATCGACAGCCCCAATTTCGAAGCCCTAATTAGAATTTGGGACGAGGACGAATAAACGAGGCTGCCATTTTTCTTTCTTTGTTTCGTGTGTTTAGGGTTTTCGATCGAAATGAATGAAGGGGGAAAAGAAATGGGTAGTGAATATTTTCACGGCCACAAACAAAAATATGGGCTAAGATTCAACTATTAAATCTCACCAATCACTTAACAATTTATAAAAGAATTTCAACTGAATAAAATTCCAATAGCAATTAACAACTAATTTTAATCATCATACAACGATAATTAATTGTTATAAAATTTCGGTTTGTTACAGACTCTCCTCCTTATAAAAATTGCGTCCCCATAATTTTCATAATTAAAGTTGTCTATAACAATTGTTTTTCTAACATAAACTGGTTACGCTAGAAAATAAAGATCGAGAATCCAAACGCCAAAGAAATCTTTTAATTTCATAAAAGAAATTCACAAATTCTCAACAAAATCTAATTATCAAATAGATAATCAGAAAATAGGAGAACTGAATAAATACAATTATCAGCAATATTCAATTATCAATTAGATAATTAGAACGTAGAAATCACAAAACAGCAATATCTAATTATCGATACGATAATTAGAAAACAGCAAAATCTAATTATCAGCAAAGATAATTAGAAAACAAAAATCACAAATCGCAAAACTGCAAATATCTAGTTATCCAACAATTAACTAGAAAACACAAACTTCATAATCAGCAAACTCTAACTATCAACAGAGATAGGTAGAAAATAGCAATTCAATAAAATCAACATAATCTAAAATCAATTAGAGACTAGAAAATATCATAATCAGCAAAACTAGCAAATATCCAATTATCAGAAATTATAATCAGAAAATACAAATATCTAATTAACAAAAACGATAATAAGAAATCATCAAATAATCAGAAATCTCAAATCAACAAATATCTAATTATCAAAAACGCTAATCAGAACTCAAATCAACAAATATCTAATTATCAAAAACGATAATCAGAAATCATAAATCAACAAATATCTAATTATCAAAAACGATACTCAGAAACAACAAATATCTGATTATCAAAAACGATAATCAGAAACAACAAATATCCGATTATCAAAAGCGATAATCAGAAATCTCAAATCAACAAATATCCGATTATCAAAAACGATAATAAAAAAAAAAATATCGGATTATCAAAAACGATAATCAGAAACAACAAATATCCGATTATCAAAAACGATAATCAGAAACAACAAATATCCGATTATCAAAAACGATAATCAGAAATCTCATAACAGTAAATATCTAATTATCAAAAACGATAATCAGAAACAACAAATATCTGATTATCAAAAACGATAATCAGAACACAAATCGGCAAATATCTAATTATCGATACGATAGTTAAATCTCATAACAGCAAATATCTAATTACCAAAAACTGTAACAACCCGGATTTTTGAACGGTTAATTTGTGATATTTAAATTGGATATAAAAATTTAATTTGAACCTTAAGTTGATTTTAATATGAAAAGTTTGTTTTTATTTAATAATAATAAGGATTCAGAATTTAGAAATATCGATCTATTGAATATTGGGTAAAATATTAAATCTGGGGTTGTAAGCTTGTTTAAATATTTTAACGGCTTATAAAATGTATATTAATAATACTGAAAATAATAGACGAATTAAAATTGAATTTAACGGTCGTCTGTTCAATTTAAAATTTACATTGTTAAATCGTCGTTTGAAAATAGCCGTCCGAGTCGCAGTCTCGAATTTCAACGAAACCAGTGTCGTTGGATCCGTAATATTGAATTATTGCCGGATTTCAAATTTCGTAATTTTCGAAGCTACCGTGTGATCGTTCGAGATAGAAATGTCTAGACAAAAAATTAACGTTTAATTTAAAATATCTTTACCAGAACTTTCTCGTCTCCTTACTGTAACCAGATAAAGATTCCTCCGCAAGCTACCTTTCTCTTTAAAACATCAGCCGAGTCCTTTATTTTATCTTGAAGCTTCAAACGAAAAAGGGGAATGGCGTACGCTTCTTCTCTACTGCCGTTTTCGTTTCTCCTTTTCAAATCAAATAGCATTCGCTCCTTTCTGTTTCCCTCATTCCCAAATGAATTCGTGAGCCCTTTCATTTATCTCTCTGAAGTTCGACATCAAAATCCCATTTCCCTCTTTCTAAAAAAAATAAAAATAAATAAAAATATAGCAGCAGAACAATCGAAGGGCGGCGACTCGCTTGGCTCCAGCGTCGCGATGGTGACAATGCTCGAATTCAATTCGAGTGCGGAGAGGGATTGCTCACATACTCGTGAGTTGTTCTCAAACTCGGCGACGCAGTTCGATGTGGGGTGCGACGCGTGGCCAGGGTAGGGTTTTGCAAGGCACTGGTAGCTTGAGCGATTGTGAACGTGGCCGCGGGGCTGGAGTTAGCGCACGCGTACGCGTGGAGGATGTGGTCTCGATTTCACAAGTTTGTGATGGTGAGGCGTGAACGCGAGGCATGTCTAGACTGCCTGGAACTCGCCTGGAACTCGAGCAGATGTTGGGTAGGTTCTGATCGAACGAAGTGGAGTCGCCTGTATTTGTTTTCCAGCGAGGTATATTGTTTTATTTTTAATTTAATTGAATAAATGTTTTACTGTGAAATATATATAGGTAAGCTTTGAAAAAATGTAGGTCGGTGATTAACTGGTTAACTAACGTGTTCAAATTATTTTAGATACTAAAGATTTTTTTTGGTATATGCAGTTTCAAGGAAGTAAAGTAAAATAAATATATAAGTGTGAAAGAAAATCTTTTTATTAGAATTTAATGTATATATATGATTTTGGGAAGTATATAAGAATTTTAAAATATTGAGGTGTTTATTTAAAAATTGGATTTTGAATCCATAAAAGTTATTTTATAACTATATATGTGGTTTCAAAAAGGGAAGGAAGAATAAATATACATATATATTTTTTCACTTACTATTTAAAATAAGTGTTAAGATGGTAACATGTTTAATTAGCTTATTCAATTATTTTAGTCATCGGAATAATTTATCAAAGGAAAATTAGTTTAAATAAAATTTCTAGTTAATTAAATTAATAAATAGAAATTAATTGTTGATCAATTCAAATATTAATAAATCATCAAATTTTTTATATAAGGTCAAAAGTCGAGAAATCAAGCCAAGATTGGAAAGGATCGCAACTTAATAGCAAAGGTGAGATTATCTCACTCATTTGGATTCCACAGTTAATTTAAATGATTAACTTTAAACCCTTGGATGTGCTTGGTTGATTTAAATAATTGTCTGTTGGATGATATTATATATAGTAGTATATATCAATATATACATATTGGAATATGTATATATTGGAATTGATATTCCCACATTTATATAGCGGATGAGACCCTATGCGCCGCATAATAGCGGATGATATTTTATAAAATCTCATATACCGCGATATTCCACCTTGAAGTGGAATTGGTATTTTATCTTGTGCTAACATCTGTGGATGCAGGGAAAACAGGTTGGAGGGATCCAACAGGATTCCTCAAAATATTTATTGATTTTATGTTGGTTGTTGTTATATGACAGGATGATGATTTGATATGGATTTGTGATGTGAATTGAATTAATTATGATAAAATAACATTGAAGTTGAAGTTTAAAATTTATGGATTCAATAAATTAATTTAACTCAATAGAAAATATTTATTGAAATGTTAATCTACTTCAAATTGAGAATGAAGAAAAGAAATAAAGATATCTTATAAACTGTAATTAGTTAATTTGAGTTTTGGAAAGATTAAAAATATATTAAGCTTTTGAAGAGTTATTGTAATCAATAAGTGAAATTTTATTTAAGAATAAAGGAAGATGTTATTAATAAATACGAATAAGAAATTCTGTTAAGAGTCAAAAGGAAAGTTTATTATGGGATAAAAGGAAATTTTATTAAGTAACGAAATGAAATTTAGATAAAGAACAATAAGGAAATGTATGTAAAGTAAATAAATTATAAAGATGGAATTCTTTAATAAAACTATTTGTTTTAAAAATCAATGGAACTCCAGGATATTTTATAAATTTATAAATGGAATTTATAAATGGATATAGAAAATATCAATGTATATTGGAAGATAAGTAAGTGAATTTATATTGAGATATGGAATTTGTTGGATGGAAATAGTAGAATATTTCCAAAGGTGGTTGTAGACAAGAGGCATTTATAGAGGAATATTGAGTTTTCTAAAATTATAAATTTATTTTAAAGGGAATATTTTAAATTACTATACTATGTAGATTTCCTAAATCATTTTTGAAGTTAAAATATTTCGAATTAGTTATATTTGAAGGCATAGAAAATATTTATAATAAACTCTAATTTTTCTAAAACCAACTTTGAAATTTATAAATCACTAGATATAAATTTTAACATTTATATTTAAAATTACTTCTTATTTTATAAATCTAGATGTTTGCAAAATGTTTTTAAAATCCAATTAAAATCCTCTTGTGATGGTAAGTGAGTTCATTTAAATGAGATAAGATTTAGGAGAAATCTTATAAAGTGGAGAAATTGAGTTTGAGAATTTATAAGCAAAAGTGTAAATTGATTTTGAGAAAGGAATGAGAAAATAAGGATATTTTCAAAAGGGAATCAAAATGTAAGTAAAGTATGAGAAATCAGATAAGTGATTTCATGGAAATAAAAGGACTTTGAAAATTATTTCAAATGGGTTAAAATGGAAATAATATCTAAATGATATTTGAGATAAATAATTTGTGGAAATTGTTTGATGGTTGCTTGTGAATGATAAATTGATAGTTAAATAACCGACTATCAATATTGGACAATGCGTTAACCGTTTCGAAGAGTCCGGGATCGAGATTAATTTCTCGAAAACCACTTCGATCCGGTTTGAACGATTGCGAATGAAGACCGTGAAGAGTTGAAGACGGTGATTCGGTTTGTCCAGACCCAGGACAACTTGTATGGATTGAATGCTTTCAGAACATCGTCAGGTGGACGATGAGCATTCTAAGTGGGACACGTTCTTTAAAGGTAATCGTTAGCCTCTAGCCTCATCAACCGGGAATGGCTAAAACAGGGGAGGTGCAGCAAGGTTTCGTGGGTAGCTTCCACTTGAGAGTAAGGTTTCCCCTGTCTAGATGTCCCTATTTATTCGGCTTAGTGTGCGGTTGGTCGCGCCAACCGTGGGGTGATCTTACTTGGAACTGTTCAGTAAGGAATGGTTCCGGCCTTGTGTTGCAGGGGAGCGGGCGTACTCCTCGGTACTCTGATCTAGGCCAGGTACTGTGACGGGCGGTACCCCAGTAGCCCAGCCATTGTATGGAATCCAATCTCCACTACGTGACTGTACGGTTTTAATTGTGCCCAACTATTGCTGAAACGTGAGATGCAAGCATTTCAGCTAGATTCTATTTTACTTTCTATAGACACTATAATAATATCAGAGAACTTTAATATAAAAATGTTTTAGCTATCGTAAGGTAAACACCCGGCATGTTTATTTGTGGTGTGGTCTTACGAGATGCTTTTGTTTCAAAGGATTTTGAAACTTTAATAATCCAATTGAGTGTGATTTTCTCACGCTGGTATTCCAGACTGACTCGGGTATTGTTTTATATGATGCTCGGGTCAGACCGAGATAAACAGGTTCAGGTTATAGCTATGGAGCTTAGGAGATGAGCTGGATGACAGAGCGTATTTCCGTATTTGTCTATTATTTCCGCTGTGTATGGACATGTATGATTGATTGATGTACTCTGATATGTATGTATATATGACAGAACAGACTCTTTGTATTTAAAACTGTATTCTATATATTATATTTTGTTCCGCTGCGATGTGAGATTCTGATGTTGTTTTTGTTCTTCTTCTTCTACCTCTTTCTTCTTTAACCCAAAATGGTTCGTAATTCCGTTCACTTTGAATCGATGTTGGAGAATGGTGTCGATTTCAAGGGGTACGGAACTGCGGGTCGTTACACTTGGTATCAGAGCTGAAAGGTTAAGTGAGAACCTTGGCTCTGGTGGGAATTACTCATTAGAGATAGAGTCAGTAGTACTCTAGAATGAGTTTGAGTGTACTAATAGATATGAGCGCGTATTTGTTAGTGGATATAAAAATGATTTTTATATTGTGTTGGTTGATTTATTGAGTGGCATATGAACCTTCGTCAGCACGGTCTGCACAACTGTGCCGAAGGGGTTTCTAAACACTTGGATAGAACAATTCGACACAATATTGTTTTTCAAAGGTGGGTGAATGAAATAATTTCATCCAAAATATATTTTGATATAAAAAGGAATATTTTCTGGCATTATTATATAACTTGGCTGTTTGGATGCTAATATTTTAGGCAAGTGAGATTAGAAAATCTAAAATAGTTTATATAATCAAGGAAAGCCTTAAATTTAAATCTTGGAATTAAAATTTAAGGTGAGAAGTTAAAAATGAGAATTTAGCTTGGATCTAAGATTAAATTTTTGAAATTTAATTATGATGGAAGAAATAAAATAGTAAATTGTGTATGTGATTGAAATGAGGAAATAAAAATAAATAAATATAAATGAATTGGTGAAGTAAATAAACTTTTAGAATGAAAATGAAGTGGATTGAGAAGTTAATAGGAATTAATGGATTGAAGTTAGTTTAAGCTAAGTAAATAAAAGTAAGTTGAAATGAAGTTGAATTGGAATAAATATATTCCGATAGCTTATAAAGGAAATTGACAACCCATTGTTTAAGAATATTTTTAGCTGTAAATAAGTGTTCAACCTTGAATGAAAATGAAATATGAATATATTCAAGCTTAATGGGTAGGAATGGTGGAAAGTATAATTAGGTGACTTATAAGTAAATGGAGAAGTAAAATAGTAAGCCAAAATGAAATTGTTTTGTTTTGGGAAATGAAATGGAAATCCAAACTTAAATTACAAAATAGAATTTAACTCTAAACAAAATATAATGAAGTGATTTTTTGTAATGAAGATCAAATATCGAATTTAAAAGGAAAGCAAGCTAACTTGGAATAAAATTAGGAAATTGAAAATGTTAATGAGTTTTTAAAATTGATCCGATATAAGTTGGGTTGAGAGTTAATAAACTTTGATTTTTAAAATGGAATTGGAGTTAGAAATAATATTCCATGTATAATGATAATAAACTGAATTAATGTATTGTCAAATGAAAAGTTAGATTATGAATTGAATTACCAATAAAATTCAAGAGAGTGGTAATAAAATTGAAAATGGCTTTATAGTTAAATAAATAGATTAGTAGGGAAATGTGAATGTGAATTTAAAATTTAAAATTTAAAATGAATAAGTGGATAAGCATATTGAATTAAATTTAAAAGTGAAATGGATTTGATAACTAAGAATCAAATCAAGAAATTAAATTTGGAGATTGTTTATAAGAAAAACAATAGATAAACTTGATTTATCAAGTTAAAGTAACTTGAAGAAAAATGAATAACTTAAGCAAATAATTGAATAGAGGATCAGCTTAAGTAAATTTGATAAACGATTATTTAATGAAGTGTTTCCAAGCTGAATAAAATGGTTTGAATGAAACCCGTGCAAATATGAAAAATAAAATGCAAAGATATGGGTTGTAAATAAACAAATGGGAATGGATTTAAAAATAAATTGGGTTTGAATCAATTTTGGAAAAGGTATGAGACTAAAGGAATTGTTATTTAAGTGAATATAGTCGAATGGCATAAATTAGTCGTTCGACAAAAACGGAAGTAAAATAAATCCTGTGGAATAATGGAAGTGAATAAGATTTGATTTTTGAATCAAATGCAATAGATATGAGTTGTTTACATTACAATAAATTGAAAATAAAAAGAATGATGTAGAAAATCATTCCGAATTGGATAGGATGATATAAATTGAGTGAAAGCAAGTGGATTAATTTTTAAACCTTATCAATTGCTTATACAAATTGTTCTGTGTATATTGTTTATAGAATATGGCTTTGAATTGATAGAAGTAGTGAAATTTGATTTTTGAAATCAATTAAATTGGAAATGAATTATTTGGACGTAAGTATGTATTGAAAATAAGAAAATGAATTGTTAACCACTTGTAGTGAATACAAATGGTATGTGAATCGGTTAAAAAGAAGTTGAACTAGTTTGGCAACCCTGAAACTTGCTTATGTAAGTTGTATTGAATGCATCACTTATGTTATTGATTGTTGTAGTTGTTTAAGTGAATGGAATGTTATAAATTTCATAAATATGTTGCTTATAAGTTTAAATTGAGTAAGTACAGGTACCAGAAGACTGTTTAGCGAGAGTTTGGACGCGTAAATGCTAAAATAAAATAAGCCGCTCGCTTAAAATGCTAAATAAGGTACGCCTACGCAATAAAAATAGGAAATATGAACTGTTTTTGGTTTTTTTCCGACCGTGTGGGTCGATCTATATATATTTATCTCTATTGCCAAATTGCAAAAGCTCCTCCGTACAAAGGAGACTCTGCCAAAATTTTCCAGAAATTTTGGGAGTTAGAAAATTTTAGAATTTTTGAAATTTTCACTAACGAAAAATGATTTAAAATTGGTAAGTAATTTGAATTGAAACTGAATAGTGAAATCTAATTTAAATTGTATATGTAAAGTAACATGAAATCGGAGAAATTAAAGGAAGAAAAAGTTTGTAATAAACTTTTATTTGAGACTAAAAATAAGTTAGTAAGTGAAACCAATTGAAGAAGTAGTTAATTAAATAGGGATTGTGATATTGTGAATAGAATTCAATATTCAAAATGTAAGGGAAATTGAATGGAGGTAAAATTTAAAATGAGAATCTGGATGAAATTGAGAAAAAGTATTGAGATTTGAAATTAATTTGCAAATTGAAGCAAATTGAATTTATATGAAATTGGAATTCAATTTGAATATAAACTTTAGTAGTGAAGTTAAAATGATATTGAGGATGCTGTAAAGAAATATACAAAATGATTTTTGAATGTTGTAATTGGACTTCATTGCTAAATTGAATATACAGGTGTTAAGACAGAAGATAAATTTGAATTGCCAACTTAAAAGGTATGTATTTAAAATTTCTATATGAAATTTGATTGGGTTTTGATCTGGCCACTTGGCTTTTTGTTTTTCTTTTTTAGATTTGGGGGCCGTAGAGCCATTTTGTAGTAGTACCGAGCTAGCCGCGCAAAGGAGACGCTGGCAAAAATTTTCAAAATTTTAGGGAGTTAGAAAAAAATTGGGGAATTTTAATAATTCAAAATTTGATTTCAAATTTAAATTCAAATTGATGAGCAAGTAATGTTATTGGGAACCTATGGATGAGTTTAGAAAGTTAGAAAGGGATTAGAGTGTTTTAATAAAAGGTTATTCGGGAAGATTATTTGAAACCAAATTGTTTGGGTAAAAGGAAAGGCTAGGAAAGTGCACAACATGCTTAACTAAGTAACTTTTAATAAGTTAGTGGGTTTGGGCATTCTTTTGTGTTAGTAATTTCGGGGACGAAATTATTTTAAGGGGGAAGGAATGTAACAACCCGGATTTTTGAACGGTTAATTTGTGATATTTAAATTGGATATAAAAATTTAATTTGAACCTTAAGTTGATTTTAATATGAAAAGTTTGTTTTTATTTAATAATAATAAGGATTCAGAATTTAGAAATATCGATCTATTGAATATTGGGTAAAATATTAAATCTGGGGTTGTAAGCTTGTTTAAATATTTTAACGGCTTATAAAATGTATATTAATAATACTGAAAATAATAGACGAATTAAAATTGAATTTAACGGTTGTCTGTTCAATTTAAAATTTACATTGTTAAATCGTCGTTTGAAAATAGCCGTCCGAGTCGCAGTCTCGAATTTCAACGAAACCAGTGTCGTTGGATCCGTAATATTGAATTATTGCCGGATTTCAAATTTCGTAATTTTCGAAGCTACCGTGTGATCGTTCGAGATAGAAATGTCTAGACAAAAATTTAACGTTTAATTTAAAATATCTTTACCAGAACTTTCTCGTCTCCTTACTGTAACCAGATAAAGATTCCTCCGCAAGCTACCTTTCTCTTTAAAACATCAGCCGAGTCCTTTATTTTATCTTGAAGCTTCAAACGAAAAAGGGGAATGGCGTACGCTTCTTCTCTACTGCCGTTTTCGTTTCTCCTTTTCAAATCAAATAGCATTCGCTCCTTTCTGTTTCCCTCATTCCCAAATGAATTCGTGAGCCCTTTCATTTATCTCTCTGAAGTTCGACATCAAAATCCCATTTCCCTCTTTCTAAAAAAAAAATAATAAATAAAAATATAGCAGCAGAACAATCGAAGGGCGGCGACTCGCTTGGCTCCAGCGTCGCGATGGTGACAATGCTCGAATTCAATTCGAGTGCGAAGAGGGATTGCTCACATACTCGTGAGTTGTTCTCAAACTCGGCGACGCAGTTCGATGTGGGGTGCGACGCGTGGCCAGGGTAGGGTTTTGCAAGGCACTGGTAGCTTGAGCGACTGTGAACGTGGCCGCGGGGCTGGAGTTAGCGCACGCGTACGCGTGGAGGATGTGGTCTCGATTTCACAAGTTTGTGATGGTGAGGCGTGAACGCGAGGCATGTCTAGACTGCCTGGAACTCGCCTGGAACTCGAGCAGATGTTGGGTAGGTTCTGATCGAACGAAGTGGAGTCGCCTGTATTTGTTTTCCAGCGAGGTATATTGTTTTATTTTTAATTTAATTGAATAAATGTTTTACTGTGAAATATATATAGGTAAGCTTTGAAAAAATGTAGGTCGGTGATTAACTGGTTAACTAACGTGTTCAAATTATTTTAGATACTAAAGATTTTTTTTGGTATATGCAGTTTCAAGGAAGTAAAGTAAAATAAATATATAAGTGTGAAAGAAAATCTTTTTATTAGAATTTAATGTATATATATGATTTTGGGAAGTATATAAGAATTTTAAAATATTGAGGTGTTTATTTAAAAATTGAATTTTGAATCCATAAAAGTTATTTTATAACTATATATGTGGTTTCAAAAAGGGAAGGAAGAATAAATATACATATATATTTTTTCACTTACTATTTAAAATAAGTGTTAAGATGGTAACATGTTTAATTAGCTTATTCAATTATTTTAGTCATCGGAATAATTTATCAAAGGAAAATTAGTTTAAATAAAATTTCTAGTTAATTAAATTAATAAATAGAAATTAATTGTTGATCAATTCAAGTATTAATAAATCATCAAATTTTTTATATAAGGTCAAAAGTCGAGAAATCAAGCCAAGATTGGAAAGGATCGCAACTTAATAGCAAAGGTGAGATTATCTCACTCATTTGGATTCCACAGTTAATTTAAATGATTAAATTTAAACCCTTGGATGTGCTTGGTTGATTTAAATAATTGTCTGTTGGATGATATTATATATAGTAGTATATATCAATATATACATATTGGAATATGTATATATTGGAATTGATATTCCCACATTTATATAGCGGATGAGACCCTATGCGCCGCATAATAGCGGATGATATTTTATAAAATCTCATATACCGCGATATTCCACCTTGAAGTGGAATTGGTATTTTATCTTGTGCTAACATCTGTGGATGCAGGGAAAACAGGTTGGAGGGATCCAACAGGATTCCTCAAAATATTTATTGATTTTATGTTGGTTGTTGTTATATGACAGGATGATGATTTGATATGGATTTGTGATGTGAATTGAATTAATTATGATAAAATAACATTGAAGTTGAAGTTTAAAATTTATGGATTCAATAAATTAATTTAACTCAATAGAAAATATTTATTGAAATGTTAATCTACTTCAAATTGAGAATGAAGAAAAGAAATAAAGATATCTTATAAACTGTAATTAGTTAATTTGAGTTTTGGAAAGATTAAAAATATATTAAGCTTTTGAAGAGTTATTGTAATCAATAAGTGAAATTTTATTTAAGAATAAAGGAAGATGTTATTAATAAATACGAATAAGAAATTCTGTTAAGAGTCAAAAGGAAAGTTTATTATGGGATAAAAGGAAATTTTATTAAGTAACGAAATGAAATTTAGATAAAGAACAATAAGGAAATGTATGTAAAGTAAATAAATTATAAAGATGGAATTCTTTAATAAAACTATTTGTTTTAAAAATCAATGGAACTCCAGGATATTTTATAAATTTATAAATGGAATTTATAAATGGATATAGAAAATATCAATGTATATTGGAAGATAAGTAAGTGAATTTATATTGAGATATGGAATTTGTTGGATGGAAATAGTAGAATATTTCCAAAGGTGGTTGTAGACAAGAGGCATTTATAGAGGAATATTGAGTTTTCTAAAATTATAAATTTATTTTAAAGGGAATATTTTAAATTACTATACTATGTAGATTTCCTAAATCATTTTTGAAGTTAAAATATTTCGAATTAGTTATATTTGAAGGCATAGAAAATATTTATAATAAACTCTAATTTTTCTAAAACCAACTTTGAAATTTATAAATCACTAGATATAAATTTTAACATTTATATTTAAAATTACTTCTTATTTTATAAATCTAGATGTTTGCAAAATGTTTTTAAAATCCAATTAAAATCCTCTTGTGATGGTAAGTGAGTTCATTTAAATGAGATAAGATTTAGGAGAAATCTTATAAAGTGGAGAAATTGAGTTTGAGAATTTATAAGCAAAAGTGTAAATTGATTTTGAGAAAGGAATGAGAAAATAAGGATATTTTCAAAAGGGAATCAAAATGTAAGTAAAGTATGAGAAATCAGATAAGTGATTTCATGGAAATAAAAGGACTTTGAAAATTATTTCAAATGGGTTAAAATGGAAATAATATCTAAATGATATTTGAGATAAATAATTTGTGGAAATTGTTTGATGGTTGCTTGTGAATGATAAATTGATAGTTAAATAACCGACTATCAATATTGGACAATGCGTTAATCGTTTCGAAGAGTCCGGGATCGAGATTAATTTCTCGAAAACCACTTCGATCCGGTTTGAACGATTGCGAATGAAGACCGTGAAGAGTTGAAGACGGTGATTCGGTTTGTCCAGACCCAGGACAACTTGTATGGATTGAATGCTTTCAGAACATCGTCAGGTGGACGATGAGCATTCTAAGTGGGACACGTTCTTTAAAGGTAATCGTTAGCCTCTAGCCTCATCAACCGGGAATGGCTAAAACAGGGGAGGTGCAGCAAGGTTTCGTGGGTAGCTTCCACTTGAGAGTAAGGTTTCCCCTGTCTAGATGTCCCTATTTATTCGGCTTAGTGTGCGGTTGGTCGCGCCAACCGTGGGGTGATCTTACTTGGAACTGTTCAGTAAGGAATGGTTCCGGCCTTGTGTTGCAGGGGAGCGGGCGTACTCCTCGGTACTCTGATCTAGGCCAGGTACTGTGACGGGCGGTACCCCAGTAGCCCAGCCATTGTATGGAATCCAATCTCCACTACGTGACTGTACGGTTTTAATTGTGCCCAACTATTGCTGAAACGTGAGATGCAAGCATTTCAGCTAGATTCTATTTTACTTTCTATAGACACTATAATAATATCAGAGAACTTTAATATAAAAATGTTTTAGCTATCGTAAGGTAAAAACCCGGCATGTTTATTTGTGGTGTGGTCTTACGAGATGCTTTTGTTTCAAAGGATTTTGAAACTTTAATAATCCAATTGAGTGTGATTTTCTCACGCTGGTATTCCAGACTGACTCGGGTATTGTTTTATATGATGCTCGGGTCAGACCGAGATAAACAGGTTCAGGTTATAGCTATGGAGCTTAGGAGATGAGCTGGATGACAGAGCGTATTTCCGTATTTGTCTATTATTTCCGCTGTGTATGGACATGTATGATTGATTGATGTACTCTGATATGTATGTATATATGATAGAACAGACTCTTTGTATTTAAAACTGTATTCTATATATTATATTTTGTTCCGCTGCGATGTGAGATTCTGATGTTGTTTTTGTTCTTCTTCTTCTACCTCTTTCTTCTTTAACCCAAAATGGTTCGTAATTCTGTTCACTTTGAATCGATGTTGGAGAATGGTGTCGATTTCAAGGGGTACGGAACTGCGGGTCGTTACAAAAACGATAATTAGAAACAACAAATATTCGATTATCAAAAACGATAATCAGAACTCAAATTAGCAAATATCTAATTATCGATACGATAATTAAATCTCATAACAGCAAATATCTAATTACCAAAAACGATAATCAGAAACAACAAATATTCGATTATAAAAAACGATAATCAGAACTCAAATCAGCAAATATCTAATTATCGATACGATAATTAAATTTCATAACAGAAAATATCTAATTACCTGCAGATAATTAGAAACAACAAATATCTAGAAATCAATTAAGATACTCTAGAAAATCAACATAAAAGGTTGGATCGATCCCATCAGATGGCGTGTTTTAGCTACGCCGCACGTGCATCAACAAATTGCCGAAGCCTATGAAGTACTATAATTTTTTTGGCGCCCAACAAATGACCCGAAGGTCTAGTACTAGTATTTGACCCGAAGGTCCATCATATGACCCGAAGGTCCAACATATGACCCGAAGGTCCAACATAGTGGCTCGAAAGCACACAAAATCATCAAAATCATCAAAACAGCATATGTTTCAATTAACGAGTCCGGAATTAACCGAAATAGCAAACACACATGTCCCATACCATGTGTTTTACTAAATCGTTTGATTCTCTTCATCGTTTCCTTGAAAGTGCAAAATTGTGTATTTTGTAAAAATACATTTTACATTCTCAAACGGACAAGTCCGAAATTAAGCGAATCAGTAAAAGGAAGGGTTCATAGTCCTCGATTTTTCCGAATCGTTTAAATCGCTTCCTCATTCTTTTGAAAGCCCAAACTGTAAAAATTTTGAATTTTAAATAAATAACATTTTACGTTCTCAAACGAACAAGTCCAGAATTAAGCGAAACAGTAAAAGTGAGGGTTCATAGTCCTCGATTTTGGTGAAGCGTTTAAATCGCTTCCTCATTCTTTTGAAAGCGCAAACTGTAAAAATTTTAAAACAATTTTCAGAACACGTGATTAAAATAGTAATATCTGTAACAATTTCGATAAGGAAATTGTACTTCTCAAAATACCGTAAAAACGTATATCAAATCAGCATTGCGGAATAACCGTTTGAAAATCCATTTTAAAATTGACGGTTACTGAAGTCAAAGCGACACTAATTTGTGTTTAACGTCAAAATCTCATCAAATAATTCGCATCAAAAATATAATACCAGTGAATTTTCATTCATAAATTGTCAACAAAACACCTTGCTTCAAAAATTTAGCATCGGTGTGAAAATCCCATTATAAAGGTAACGGCAACAAATTACGTTTAAACCAAACATCAGTTCAACTTAAAATCAATGCAGTAACGTGCAACTCAAATTTGCACGCACACTACAAGATAAACAAAGAAATCATTCGAATGTATCTTCAATGAAGATAATTCAAAACAGCAAAAATCTCAACAAAAATCACATAACTGCAATCGCTTCGAATCCTCAAATCGGATTCGAAATTTTCAAAGAAACAAAATAAACCCAGCTATGTAAATAACAAATGAAATTTATTTCAATTTCATATTTTGATTTTTAAATCAAAAAGGTTATCAGTTGTATTCAGCGAAGACAGTCTCACTGTTTCCACTGCGCAATCTGATAAACAGAACACAAATCAATCAAATCATCAAAACACAGTTTCACTTTTATTTTTAAATAAAGATATTTAAAAATTTCATCATAATTTCAAAACTTTAGTTTTGACTCAAAGCACTAATAAAACATCGACAAATAGTTGTAACACATGTTCCATCAAAGTTATGTTTTATATTATGTCCATAAACCCCAAGCTTTGATACCAACTGTGATGCCCCACCTCTATGCTCACAATAACAAAGAGTATTAAAAGAAATACTGTCTGCTATTACGAAGAATAAGGCTGGATAGGAGCAGCCATCCGTAGTTGGGCCTTACACTAGTATTGGTTACCTCGATAGGAGTGGTATATATTTTTATTTTTCATCTCTTATTTGTTTACTCCCATCGACATACCCAATTCAGTATAAAACGAACTACGATGGTTCATAACAGTTTAGGACACTATATATAATAATAACAAAGATAATAAAAATGCAGAACACAGATAATAAAAGTCTCATATATATATATAACTGATGTCAGTTACAATACATTTGACACAATACATATGATACAACTACAACTGTCGACTCTGGAAGTTATATATACAAGTACATTATCGAATAATATACATGAATACATATCAACCTAAATCAGATACACTGGCTACTACAAAATGACGAAGACTACTTCAAAAGATATGAAAAGACTTCATAGCTCAAGCAACAACCCAAAGCAGGATATCTACAACCTGTAATAACTCGGTCTAACCCGAGTATTAAATTCAAAAGAAAATAATACACGGGTCAGTCTAATTCAAACTCAGTTATTAATGCACAGAAGCAGTAATAATTAAATAAGCAATTGACGACAGTCACAGAAATCTCGTATATCCAACTCTTCGATAAGAGAATCGGATAACGGCAGATATAACACTAAACAGTGTTAAACAACAAATTGGCAAATTCAAATCATCAAAAAAGATAAATAAAAAGATTATCAATGAAGATAATTTAGAAAACAACAGAATTGTCAAAACGACAATTAACAACAAAATAATCAATACTGTTCGGCTGTAGTACAAGCTCGCATGCACTGCCTCGCCACTACAGTGATGAAATTCACAAAAGCTTCATGAATTAGAAACAAATAACATCAAATCAAATCAAAATACACTTCAAAATATATAGAATTTGGCAACTCGAAACAATTCCGACAATTGAAATCATCAATTTAAAATGTCAATACTGTGTGGCTGCAGTACACGCACTCGTGCACTGCCTCGCCACTACAGCATAAGATGTCATCACGACACTAAATACCACAACAAAACGAAACTACAGAGGTCAAGTCACTGCTATGACTCAACACAACTGCAAGACCAAACCAAAGCTAACAGCAATTCCAAGACATCAACAAGTATGGCAGGGATGTGCAGAGGTACACAATCGAAATGCAACAGTGAAACTGAATAGTGCAGCTTCAAAGATATCAAACTCCAGTACATGTTCGGGAATGCACGGAGAGTATGCCACCCGACTAGAAGCAGTGCAGTGGAATGCACAGTGAAACAAATGTGCAATATAAAACACTGAAGGATATGAATGAAAGCAAATGCCACTGAGAAGCAATGCTTAGCATACAAGTTCATATGTATAAACATCAAGAAACAAACTCAGCAATGCAAGTAAGGCAAGACTACAAATCAGCTTAGTAGCACTGAATCCAACAAGCCAAACAAGTCACAAGGGCAAGTTAAGGATACTTGTATAAGATTCAAAGCCATACAACTCAAAAATCAAATTACACTGAATCAAGTAGGAACTGCACAACAGGAAGTGGCAGTCACGCCAATGTCAGCAAAATACTGATACAAGCATGTATGTACATGTTAGTGGTGGATGAACTAACATAGTACATGAATGCACAATGCAAACTGCAACAGAGAAACTGTAATGCACAGTCCAACCAAAGTCACATGCTCACGAAAGACTACACAAATTCAAGAAGGCACCAAATCACAAATGGACATACAATGACAACATGCAAAATGACTCAACATATCAACTGCACCAAAGATACAACAATGTGCAAATGGACAGTAGGTGATATAATACTGAACCAAATGAATGACACCCCAAATTACATGAACCAGACTCAAAACTCAGGTGAACTAAACATACCACCATCATGTGACCAAGGCTACAATGTGCATAGTGAATGGACAGGTGCAACACTGAACAAAAGATCAGAGGAAGTAGTAATGCTTGGTGAAGTACACAGATGAACCATAAACAACTACACACAAAGTGAAACTGGGCAAATACACGAACCAGTGCCAACCAACCAGAGTGCAAGCAGTACGACTGCAATTCGAACAAGGACAAAAATGAAACTACAATGAACAACGTCAATGATCGAACACAAATCACAACCAAAGACTGTACATCCCGGTCTGGACAACGTGGATGCACGATCACGCTGAATACACTCAGAGGGAAACATACATATGAATTGCAACTGTGAAACAGAACAGTGCAATCAAGAATGAACACAAATGGACAGAGGGACTAATATGCCAGAGAAAAGAAGATCACATTAGAACATAGCATCTAAAGTGAAAACTACAATACTACGGCCGGAACAAGATAAACAGACAAATTCCCACAATCGTAGTTCAACAGTTTCAAACCAAAATAACAGCCGAAGTCAACACTAAAAGCAATTGCAAAGTCAAGCAGATTCTCATCTAAAATATTTTCACAAAATCAACATAATCAACTCTAGTGACCAAAGTCAACACAATCGAAACCGTGGTGGTCGTGAACAAAATCAATATTGTCAAACCAAAATCAAAACAGTGATGACCACACAAAAAACAACAGTTCAAAATCAACATCGAAGCTAACAAGAAACGAACTGTTCAGAGTTAGAATCGATCAAGCCACGGTCATCACAAAATGAATCAAAGCCATGACCATCAAGTAGTGAAAATATATACGATTAAGAATAAGTCGTAAATTATCTCAAACATCTAACGAATATCAACGGCCAGAGCAAAATCAACAGACGAATTCAACAAAAAAAATATACGACGAAAATAAAGGGATAAACTCATATAAATGAAAACAAGATCTCGAATCATATATAACAGAAAGCTGAATTAGATGTGAGTGAAATTATCACTCACCTTTTTCTACGAAGGAGAAGCAGCCGTGAACGAGCTCGGTGGCCACAAAATCTTTGATCGAGATAATCAAAATCGACAGCCCAATTTCGAAGCCCTAATTAGAATTTGGGACGAAGAAGAATAAACGAGGCTGCCATTTTTCTTTCTTTATTTCGTGTGTTTAGGGTTTTCGATCGAAATGAATGAAGGGCGGAAAAGAAATGGGTAGTGAATATTATCACGGCCACAAACAAAAATATGGGCTAAGATTCAACTATTAAATCTCACCAATCACTTAACAATTTATAAAAGAATTTCAACTGAATAAAATTCTAATAGCAATTAACAACTAATTTTAATCATCTTACAACGATAATTAATTGTTATAAAATTTCAGATTGTTACACCTCTTCAAGGTCTTCTTTAGGTTTTATTCTTTCCGCTTCCCCACTGCAATCAAATTCTGTGATGATTTGGCCTTCTTCAACAGAATGAGCATCGACCCTCTTCCTCTTGCTTCCAGGGAAAATGTACCTTTCATACATACGTTTGTTAGTCTTATTAGATCTAATCTTTGCTTCGAATGTTGGATGTAAAAATCCATCATCCGAAGGCTGAAAAACAGTAGAAGAATCAAAGTAAGCAGAAGTCTCCCTTTTCTATTTAATCAATACTAGCACAATACATTTTGCAAGAGTTGAATTGCTCCCCACGTACAGTGCCTCGGCCTCTCTTGGTTCAGAATTTCACCACCAAATATATCGGCGAGATGAAAGCATCTATCTCATCAAGTGCAGGTCTACCGAAAAAAGCGTTGTAATAGGATGGCTGGTTAATGACAACGAAGAGAGTTTTGAAAGTTCGGCAACATGGTGGCGCACCTATCTGTATTAGCAGTTTTGCTTGTTTTACTGGGGTCAACCCTTTGTTGTTGAACCTAAAGATTGGTTCAATGCTGGGATCTAGCTTGTCTTCAGGGATGCTCATCCGATCAAAGGCATGCTTAAAAATGACATTGACTGGACTACCAATATCCACAAGAATGTTGGACATTATAGACAGTTCAATTTGAGATGTGATCATTAGGGGATCATTGTGTGGGTGATGGACTCCCTTCTTTAGCTCTTGAGGAGAAATGATGAGATTTGGCATCGGGATGTTGAGTCGTGGATTTTTTTAGCGGCGGTTCTTCTTCGGAGGAGAACACACCTTCTCTAGCCTCTTGATGTACCTGTTCCTAGTACCTTTGCTAGTCCCTACTGGATGTGGCCCTCATTGAATTACATTGATCCTATTCAATGGCCGACTTAAGCTCAAAGGATCTTCTTCCTCTAGGATATTAACAGCATTACTAGGAAGATTTTGCGGACCGTCCCCAATCCCTGGAGCCTTCTGTTTTTCCTGGATGAACTCTTTCAAATGACCCTCATGAATTAACTTCTGAATGATTCTCGCCAAGACTCTGCATTTATCATTTTCGTGACCGTTCACTTTGTGGTAAACGCAATAGTCGTCCCCTTTCCTTTGTTCTGGATAATTCTTACCCTTAAAGGAAGTTGGGAAGTTGGCCTTCTCCTTTGTCACAGAATAAATGTAAGACAATGGCTTTTCTAAAGCAATTGCATTAGCATTAGGCTCTTTCCATCTTGTTCTCTAATACCCTCGATCCAATCCAAAACTTCCACTTTCCTTCTTAGGATTGCTTTCTTTTTAGCGTGATATAACTCATCCATACGAATGAATTTTTCAGCCTGAAAATGGAAGTCTTGCAGATTCTTGCACCCATGAATAAAGAGTTGTTTCCAGAATGATGTATTCTCAATTAATCTAGAATGTACCGCAATGAGCTTACCATGGTCATTCATGTCTTTAGACTTCAATGCTTCTGTGTTGAACCTTTTGAGGTAATCTCCCAAAGACTCTACCTATCTCTATTTAATGTTAGTCAGAATTGTATAATCGATGGTTGGGTCCTTGCATATGCAAAATTGGGCGGAGAACTCGTAAGAAAATTACTTCCATGAGTAAATAGTCCTTTCACGGTATTGTCGATACCATTTAGCTACGACTCCTTGGAGAGTCGGTGGAAACAATCTGCATCGAACGGCTCCAAATGCATTATACATATCCATTTGGCTATCGAAAGCCATCAAGTGGTCGTCTGGACCTATAGTTCCATGATACTTCATAGTTAGGATCTTTACATAGGATGGGATAGCTGTTGCCATGATTTCATCTGTGAAAGGTGTTACTCGCTTGTTATCATTCACATTCTTGTCCAAAGTTCTCTTCCCCTTAGCATTCAGCATATCTGTGATTGCTTTTTCTTCCATACCTTTCAAATAAGCTTTTGCGTTATGATAACTTTTCCGGTTTGGATTGTACTCTTTCAATGTTGAGCTACCGGACTATTCGAGAGATTTGTCTAATACTCTTCCTTGATGATCAAATTTAGTTGGAGGACTCCCTTTCTTTTTTGAAGATGTCAAATAAATTTTACTCTCATCTTCATTTGTAAAAGCCTTCAAATTTCTTTTGGGAGTTACCACCTCATCTCCATTCGTTGGTTTCGCTGTCTTAGAAGATTTTTGAGACAATGCTACCTTGAGAAGTTCCTGCATTTCAAACAACTGTTGTTCTAAGTGCTTTATTTTGGTAGCATTATCGTCCTGTTGAGCTCAGGTTGATGGTTGCCCTGGTACAACCCCCTCCAAGTTAAAAGTTGGAGTTATGTTTTCTTCTAGAGTTGTAGTGTAAATGGCCTCCTCGTCCATTCTACTAAGTCTTTTGGATTTCATTTTCCTACGCCAAGTTAAACAATCCATAATTGGTCTATAAAATAACCACAAGGTCGGAGGTTCGAGCCCTCCTTCTAGTACCATAAATGTTAACAAGAAAACTTGTCAACTTCTCCAAAGCTATTTGGTTAGCATGTAAAATTATTTACGCTACAAAAGAAGATTATTAGAAGAGATTATTCCCTTTGCAATCCCCCTTTCGATCAGGTTGACTTGGACAAATTGCTTTTGGAGGATGATTTATGAAAGTGCTAATAGTGGTTAATTGATCCAATCAACCTCCTCAAGGTGAAGATTAATGAGAAAGCATCTCATTCGAATCCTCTATTTCGAATGGATCGAAAATGGTTATGTATATCAGGTATTCATCCCCTTTTGACCATATCAAAAGGTCCGTTCTACCTTCAAAGAGAAGAATTTGCTTTCGGCACCATTGGTTTCACTCCTTTGGGAGGAACTCCTTCGAAAGGGTTATGGGTATTATAGGGTGTGTATACCTATCAAAGGAATTCATTCCGTATAGCGTTGCTTTTTCATTTACACGTCTGATCTTCCTCGAAACACCCCTTTCGATCAAGTCGAAAGGGATCTAGCTCTTTCAAAGCGGATCTGATGTATAATATGCACGGTCATATTTAATATGTGCAATGGGAAATCATCTCAGATAACATAAGTTCCGTAAACTTATTAAGATCGAAACATCGTCATCATCTTTATTATACATCATTAAACATGATAATAATGTGATTTGAATGCGTATTATCTTAGTTGATCCCATGGGATTGCATAAGATAAAATATAATCAAGAAGATAAGCTAGCATCATGTGCAATTGATCATTAGATAAGCTAATGATCGAAATGATCTCCTTCATGACAAAAATCTTTATTGAATCGATGTGCTTCCTTTTTTAACATTAATCCAAATTGAGTTACAAGTAATAGAGCTTTTTCCCCAAATTAATTTAGGGTTACAAAGACTTGATTTAGCTAAGAAATGGAAGAATAAGCTTTGGATTCCAAAATCCGGTCCCCAAAATCGGACCCCTAGGGTCGTATTTATAGATGCAGATCGGCCCCCTTCTGCCTTCATCCTTTCGATGAGGTCAAAAGGTCTTCATCCAGCCTTCTGTGCTCATCCCTTTGAAGAGGTTGAAAGGTCTTTCATCAATCTTACGTATGTATCCTTTCGACATAATCGAAAGGCCCTCTTTCAGTTTTCGGCGCACTTGCTTTCGATGCCGTCGAAAGGCTATCCTTTTGAGCTTTCTCATCCATTCTTGTGCTTCCTATCTTCAAATTCTCGACCTTCCGACTCAGTCGAAAGGATCTCCTTGACAACCTTTTACTAACCTTTCACTGCCGTTAAGGTCCGAGTGCCTCTTTTTCTTTGTTTTCTACTGAGCTGCTTTCGACTTCGTCGAAAGGGTGGTAGATGTGATTTTTGCTTTGAGTTGCTGTACTTTAACCTTTATATAGGATTTTCACCATGCTTTCAAAAGGTTCCAACCATTTCGAAAGGTTTGGCCTTGGTTTCGAAAGGCGTGTCCAAATCAAGTCTTCAAGTGGTAAATTGACAATGATGAAACCTTCTATTTTGAAGGAATTGGTTCTTTGCGCAAGCCTTTCATTCGACACCTTCGAAAGGGGTTTCGAACTCATTCTTGCTTCTTTTATATGTGTGAATCCATCTACATCGAAAGGTTTTAACGAGGTGGAAGGGTATCCTCATTTTCCTATTCTTTTGAAAGCTTTTATACTGTTTATCATTTGGGATGACACCTGGTGCTTGCGACTCCTTCGAAAGCCATCTCAATACCTTCGAAACACCCTTCCTTGAACTTTGACGAAACCCATGTCTTCAATTTTATTAGAGCCTAGCACTTTTATTAGCCTTCTTTCATACCCTTATTTTTAAGTGGATTTTATGGTTAAAAATACACCTTTTTTAATGGAAAATATAACATGTATTTGTTGTGTTTTGATTATGTTTAAGTTGTTGAATTGTTATTGACATTGTTAAAGGCATTGGTTTGGTTCTTGTTTTGAAAACAAGAAGCATATGTGATTCATATTTATGGACTTAGATGGTCTTGTATGACTTGTGACAATACTTTGAACATAGGTTATAGATGGACTTTGGTTTAGATTGGACTCGGATTTGAAAGTGTACTTATAGCGATAGTCGCTATAGATGCAGTTTGGAATTGTCTTGTTTTCGACGATTTCTATAAAGAATTTTACCAAGATCCTTAGGGTTTTCTTGCTATATTTATAATGTTTTATTTTTTTTTTGTTATTAAAATCCTAGATAATAAAAATTTACATGACATCTCAAAAAGTGGTCAAAACTTCATTTGTGCATGCCCCGTTTAGACATAATTTTTGGACTTTAAAGGTTTGAAAAGATATTTAAATTTAAGTATTTTGTTTCATTCTTTTTACAAGTGTTTACTAATTCATATTATAGTATTTCAAAAGCAGTTTGAGATTTTTATGAATTAAGAATTAGTTGTTAATTTTTGAAGAAGATGATTTTTATAATAAAAACTTGTTTTTCCAAGTTTAAAACAAGTTTTTAAGGAAACTATAAAGTTGTTATTTTCAAGTAATGTTTTGAATAAATGTTTTAAAACCTATTATAAGTATTATAAAGTATTTCAAAAGCAATTTTAAGTATATAAAGTTTTTAGAAAATATGTTGACTATTTATATCTTATGTAATAAAATATCTTTTGACTAGTTTATTTAAATATCAAGTTTTGGTAAATAAATTACTATACATGTGTATCATTCTAAAAAGAGTTTTAAAAGTACAAACAAAAGGTTTAGAAAGGGGTTAGAATATCTTAATAGCCAAATGGTTAGTTTTTTGATTACTTGTTCCAAAAGTAATTAACCATGCTTAATACTAAAAGCCAACGAAGTAAGGCATATCTATTTGTGAGAGTTAAGCCTTATTTTCGAGTAGGGATGGAGCAATAGAGCTCTAACCTACCGATTTCCCTCTTGACTAAGGAATAGTAGGTCAGAAAGTATCAGAAATGTGTTAATTGTGTTGATTTCACTATTATTTATAGAAATCATTAATGTTATACTTAACACTGAAAGTCGATATGTAGACATATCTATTCGTGAGATTCAAAAATGAAGTGTCTAGGCAAGGCTTTGATGCATCCAGCGCTCTAACTTACCTGGCTTCACTCGTGGTGAGGAATAATTAAGTTGGAATGTTGGAAACAAGATAAGCTTATGAATATTGATTTATACAAGTAATTGTTCTGACCAGATAATCGATTAAAGAACTTCACCTAATATTGACTTCAAAAGTTATCAAAAGTGTTAACACCAAAAAGTCACCACCGAAACTAGGTTTTGATGGAGAGTAGAGGTTGCTGGAAGACCTTTTGCAAGAACCAAAGGGATGCTTCTGGAAAAATCAAGAAGGCTTCCATGACTAAGGTTCCACATGAGATGGTTCTGCCCACAAGAGGCTTTCGCATATAATAAAGACTTTCACCTTTGGTTCCGCATAGGAGGGTTCCGCAGAAGAGAACTCAATGCCAATGGAAGACGTTCCGCAAGTATCGCATTCATGGAAGAGCCTTCCGCAAGTGATGGTTCCGCATTAAAGGCCTTCTGCAAGAGACATTAGCGTCATAAACAAATATTACCTTCCGCAAATCCAACTTGCCATCTCATTCAAAAGAACCTTTCGATGGGATCGAAAGGGATGCTCCCGCAATAGAACATCAAATCATTGGATGCAAGGCTACACCAATCTAGCACTTTAGAAGCACCGCTTACCTTCATTTTGATCCTTTCGACAGAGTTGAAAGGTGCCCTTCCGCTTCAAACAAAGCTTTCTTGCTAAACTAAAGAAGCAATAGATCGAAGCTGTGGGTTCCGCATTCTCACCTTCTGATGGAGACAAGGGCATCTAGATGTGTTCCAAGAGCTATAAGCCAACCTTCCAACAAAGCCGAAAGGCCTCCCTTTCGCACAAGGCCAGAAGAATGCAAGCAAAACCTACCTTCCGATGCGGTCGCCATGACCCTTACGGAAGGTTCCAACCCACACCTATAAATAAGACCCGAGGGGTCCATTTTTGGGATCTGAATTTGAGTTTTCAAAATCACCACTGTTTTAAGGGCTTGTAACCCTAATTTCTAAATAGATTTAGGGCTTTTTCCAATAAGAATTACTATGTATTATTTCAAATCATAATAAAGAATTTCATGTTTGAGATCAATGTTTTCATGTCTTTTATGTACTTTATGTTGATATAATCAAATATCGATCCTCTTTTTACATTTCATTGGTTCGAAAGGTTCAGGAGCATCTTTCTTCTGGATTTACTAGCCCTCCGAAACCCCTTTTGATAGGCAACCCTTTTAAGTTACAATACGGAAATACCTTTCGATAAGGAGTTCATTTAGGATCCAAACTACAGAATCAAAACCATCATCTAGTCTCAAGAGGTATTATTTGGGATATACTCCTTACTCCTAAACCTTTCGACGGGGTCGAAACCCCACAAACAATATTAAGATTGCACTACTGGATTTAAACCTACCTTTCTTCAGCCTTTCGACAAAGTGGAATCATCCTTGATCTACTGAATTAAACCTATCGTCTGGTTCGAAACCTTCATTCTACCAACCTTTTGACAGGGTCGAAACCTATTTTTCTGGCTAAGAACTCCTATAAGGAATCATGCTCCTTTACCTTCCGGTAGGGTCGAAACCCCTTCTTTATAAGTTTTTACAATAAGAATAATCCATTTTCCCTTCCTTAGAACCTATCCACGGGGTCGAAACCTAGCATTTCTACATTCTAACCTTTCGAGTAAGTCATATTCTACGGAATCAAGATTCTTATTCCCATTTCCAAGGGCTCTACTATCCTCCTTAACGGCTTTACATACAACCATTTCACCTTAAGTCCATCTATATGGATTCTTTGGGGGTGTTGACCATAAATTTGGTTAACATTTTGGCGCTAGATTGAGGGCCTGAACCTCCGCCCTTATTGGATTCCCCACCTACTCTTCTACTTGGTTAATCTCTTAAGACTCATCAACTCCTCTTTTTGGACAAGTAAGGATCTATTTTGGATAAAAGACTTACAATTCTTCTAACTGCATTTAAAGGATAAGGAATGGATTCAATGTTCGGAACAAGAGAAAGTTTTTGCAAAGAAAAATTGGTTCAAGGGTCCACAGAACCTCCAGAAGTAAAGTCTAATCATCAAAATGGATTATAAACCACACTTACTTGAAGAGCAAATCCTTTGGCTTCAAGCTCTACAAGTCATTAAGAGGAAAGACAGATTATACCCTATGACCCTTTAAAATGGAGTATCAACCCGTTCCATTTGAGATCAACCCCAATCTTTGCTCTCGAAAAGGAGAATTCGAGGAAATAGAACCTATTTCTACAAATGAGAAGGACCATTCAGTCATATTCCCATAAAAATATCTTTAAAAAGGAAATGATAAAGGATTATGAAAGTTTTACACATAAATGGAGTAAGATTATAAATGAGGCTCACCATTCAAGGGAAAACCATGAATGCATAGAAAAATCCACAACCAAAGAATTAAGGATAATAAAGGAATTACCAAGTGGAAGTATAAGGATTACCAAGAAATTTCCGACCAAACCCCTAAGATCGAAAGAAAGGCCCTTGAAAGAGGATCAACGGACAATGAAAAGGAAACCTACTCCTCGAGAAGAAGTACTTGAACGAAGCCACAAAAGAATTAGATGCCAGTCAAAGACGGCTCAAAAATCAAGACTTCTTAGAGAATATAATCTTACTACCTCGATCGAAGACATCTATATCTGAACCAAAGAAGAACTGAATTATTGGCCTTCTCAGAAAAAGAAGCCAGGATTTTAAAGGAAACTTAAGGGATTATATTGCAACTTTCATCTGATAAATGGACATGATACAAATCAATGTAAGGTACTTGAAAAGATGGTCCTACACTTTCTAAGACAAGGAAAACTTAAACAGTTTGTAAAGGATTGAACAAGTTATGGAATAAAACTCTATTCTCAAAATAAGAGAAGTCTACATGGTTGGGAGTAAAATTCTCCTTAAACTTGGACTAACTAAAATGGTACGCTACCAATAATGGTAGAAATGTAACGTCTGCGGATTTTCACGCTCGAAAATCGACATCCATACTTTACATCGTACTCGAATGCCATAGATTCGACCATTCAAATCCGAGTCGCCGAAGCTTATAACACCATTAAGTATAACAACATAGCGGAAGAAAAAGAAAACAATGATATCATATACAACTCCAATGAATACAATATCCATAATGATATACAACAATGATATCAATATGATACAACAATATCAGAGATAAATAATGATACAGCGGAAATAACAGAACAGAAGAGATCACTCCAAATGATCTACAAAAGAGAATGACTCCAACAACTCCAACGTCAAGCTCGAACCACCTTCACGATGCACAAAGATAAGCAAGTGCAGTCCTGAACTCCAAGAATTGAATCGGCTCCACATAATCTACTAAACCTGAATATCTGAGAAACCCAACTCTAGACTGCCCGTGTGGAAAATAGTGGGCACCCAGAGTTTAGGAAGGGAACAATAAACTCCGGATCAGTCATGGGACTGGTGTGAGCAACAAAAACAGTTTATCATTAAACAAAAACAAAAGGCTTTTAAACATTGAAACCCGCAATGCTTTTGGAAAATGAAACTACCATTAGACCTCCCACCACACACACAATGCAAACGCAGAATTGGAGGAGATTTCTTCTTATGATAGTCAAAGATGCTTACTACGCAAAATCAAATCATTTTTGATATTATTACTAGTGCATAGTGAAGAAAACATTTCGAAAGTAGAATATAAATCTTAGCCAACATACGACCAGTATCGTATGCCTACTATAGCTACTATGTTCAATAGCAGGTTACCGCCACATTCCATAGCAGGTTATACAATTGCAATCGTAAAGGCTCGTATTGTTTCTTTGGATTTTCCAACAAATGGTCAGGCTAAGGAACTTCCTATTCCACAAAAGAAACGCCTCTGGCGGGACGCTCCGAGAACCAAACCGTTCTCTGCCAAACAAGGCCGGCTACCCCCTTTCCCAAGAGATATACAAAACCTCTGATATGCCACCCCCGGTCCTTTGGGACCTTTAACCGAGGATCCTCTACGCCAACATCACACATAATAAATAAAGTGTGTCCACATGAGTAAGTATCTGGGCTCCATACCATGATACTACCCTTTTCCAGAAGGAATGGTCATACCCTAGGGAAGCTACCCCTGAAACCTTGCCGCACAATTCCTATTTCGACCATTACCGGATTGTGAGGTTCGACGAAGTCTCGTCCATAAAGCTACGCTTTTTCAAAAAGCCACGCTTTGGGTCAACAGATGATCAACCAATGATCACAAAGATAAATGATCAAACAAATGATCATATCACAAATGATCAAACACTGATCATCACACAGCAACACTCAGCATGCCACATTACCAAATTGGGAATATATCGCTTATAAATTTCAACTACATAACCTCTGAGCTCGTACGTCTTAGAGAAGGGTGTTAAGCTAAGAGAATAAATTCTCCACCACCAACAGAAATGTATTTGAAAGAAATCGGCTTTATATCTCAAAGTGTAATGTCAGACATGTATCCATACAAGTCTGTTCCGGGTTCGAACAGAACCGAAGGCACTTCTCACGAAGCCCTTGCAAATCCGGATAATTTCCAATCACGTCCGGACTTCCCATCACTAAGGGTGATAAAACCTCTATATCGGGGATCAGCCGATGCAGAGTAACTCGACGGTAATCCTTCCGTTTTCAAAAATATCCGGTCTTCAACACCGGTCATCAAATGCGATCCATTACGACGTATCACATATTCGGAATGGGTTATACGACCCAAAGGTCCTTTCCTGGCTAACCCGAATAGTGAGCGAAATATTTAAAACATATGGATATGGGATTTCAATTAAGTCACAGCTTAAAACCCAAAACTTTTCATTCGAGTGGTTAAACAAATTACCATTTTAAATCTTTAAACAAAAAGATTCATTTCACAAAGTTAACCCTATTCACAAAGATTCATTTATGGATTTCAAAACAATTTCCATTTCACTTGGATTAACTCGTTAAAGCTTTAAATCAAGATTTAACTTATAGCTTTCAAAACAATTCCATTTCGAATGGTTAAACTCATTTAAAAACTTTAAATTAAAGATTTAACTTATAGCTTTCAAATCGTTTCCATAACTTGGAAATAATTTTCATTTAAATCTTAAATTTCCTTTTAACACAATTTGGAAGTTCACTTCTTATTTGAAAGCTTTAATCATTTGAGAATAAATAGTTTTCTTTTTAGAAAAATCCAATTTTATTTACACGAGTGAAAACCTTTGAATTTAAATTCAAATTCCCAAATCAATATCTTTAAAATGGTTCAACCCATATATAACTTATACAGCATCTTCAATCCCTAGTTTCAAATCATAGAATTCAATTTCAAACTCGAATTCAAATTTAAATCAAATTATTTAAATTTTCAAGATATCCAAATTATCTTTAAATCTCCTTTGAAAAGCTTTTCATATTAAACCCAAATTACCAATTTCAAAATCAATTGAAATTAAAATTTCAATTTCAAAAACATTAAATTTAAATCATCTGTGATTTAACCGATTTCCACGTGAAATCCATATTTTTATGTGTAAAAGTGTAGTCCAGGGGTTTCACACAATAGTGCAACATCAATCATTACAGATATATCGATAAGCGGTATAATCGATAACGCTTATCTTCATTCACAGATTCATAGACAAAATAAATTTATCACTCACAAAGATTCACTATTACAATTCGATGTGGGTTTCGGATAACCAATTGGAATCCGACTCCCTGTCGCATCGAAATTCAAGTTCCGTTTTACGGGCCATGGGTTTTCACATATATACAGAAAAAAACTACAAATCACAGTCCAGCATAAGGCAAGTCACATCATACAGTATCATAATCACAAACAGAAATATTAATCCAGTACACAATATTTGATGACAGTCAATCATCTTCAATTTAAGGTGAAGGTGATTTAAAAGAATTAACCACATAACTATTTAAATCAATCATTAACTATAAATTAATTCAATTTTAATTAATTATTTCTTAATCAATTATCTTAATTAACTACTAATTATTAATTAACTTAAATTAACGATTCTTAATTACAAATAAACTCTTAATTGTTAATTAACCAATCTTTAATTCAATTACAAATTAATTAAACACTTAATTATTAATTAACCAAATCTTTAATTTCAAATTGACTAATCTCTAGTCACTTAGTTAATTACAATTATAAATAAATTAATCATTCTTAATTACCCTTTTAAACAACTAATAATTAACAATTCTTTGTCTTAATTAACATTTTAAAATCTTCCATAAACTTTGAAATCAATTTATTATTAACTTATAAGACTTTAAGTTTAATTACTCTAACGCTTAACTTTAGTTATTTACTTAATTGAAAGATTAATTGAGATTTTTAAAACATTCTAAAATATTAACTGGAAATAATTAAACTTATATTAAAGTTTAACTTCATTTGTTAAACATTTTCACTTATTATCATTTATAAAACAGCAGTTTGGAAAAACCCACAAACCCGAGACCTCCCTTGCTCTAACTCGAATGGTACTTCGAGTACTTTATGCAATTTCCCCGAGTCTCCCTACACGCAACTTCTTTTCTCCCTCTTTTTTTTCCTAAGTTATAAACTGTTGAAAACAAAACTTCATTTAAATGCGAGCATCCCCTGACACGCGACCATCCCCGTGCACGTGCACATGAACCCCCGCCACCTCTAGTTGAGTCGCCACCCACCACCAAGTCGACGATGATCACCAGAATCAACACGCAAAACCATATTTTCAAATTCGACTGAGAATAAAATTTTTGCAGTTTCGAGTATTTCCTGAAACTCAACCACCACCACAAATTTCCCCGACGCCGAGAACCGGGTCCATCAGAAACCACGCAGCTTTGACCCAAACTTCGCCACACCACGACGCTTCATTCCCCCCAATGCGATGCGTTCCGGAGCGACGTCGACGACGAGAACTACACATGACTTCTACCTTCAAAACACAGGGTTTAAACCCTAAATTTTCCTCGTTCATCATCCACGATGAAATAGAAAATCAACGAGCATTTTTCTCTGACTCGTCAACCTCTAAGCTTCCTCTGACATGAATCTCGAAGCTCGATTTTACATTGATCATCGGAAATCGACACGTGAACCTTTTTCGTTCAACCTCAAAATTTTCGAGCATTACTTGCTTAAAAAATACAAGATCTTTACCTAAAATCACCAATTTGTAATACGAATAGGTTTATAAACTCAGATTTTAAATTCAAAAAGTTTGATTTTTCTGATGTATGATGATCTTACTGTAATCACCAAATTCCCAAATATTTCTTGAACATCTTCTACTTAGAATTATTTTTAAAATTTGGTTTACAATTCTACCATCATCTTTTATTTAGAAATCAAAACCTAAAATTCATTGTACATAAAGAATTTGAATTTAAATTTGGTGTGCCTAAACCTATTTATAACAGAACAGGTGTTCAGACATGCACAAGTATTTTAATCTTGATATACATGCATTTATTTTGATAACAAGATATTATCACCCAATTATTGAGGCAAAATGCAGATCATACTTCAGAGATTCCTAAAATAAAGATGGTTTAAAATAAAGTTTGCTCACCTGGAACAGTTTGAAAGCAGAGACCACAGGCTTGAATTTAAAAATGGAGATGATATCTAAGTTGAAAACTATTGGATGACTTGATTTCTTGTTTTATTTGCTTGATGTTCCTTGATCTGAGTTGATAAGGTCCTTGTTTTGTTGAAGTTGAAATTTTGTTTTAAGTTTTGAATGATTTTCACTTCAGTTTATAATGGTGAAACTGAGATGAGAAGATGATGTATATAAAATGAAGAGGTTTACAGTTCGAAGAAACTTGTTGTACAGGGTTTATATGTTTAAGTTGAGACTTTCTTTGTTTGTACAAAGGAGGTATTTTCTAGTGTAAGCTTTCTTTGTTGGTCGGAGATTTTTATCTCAAATTGGAGGCTGAGATGAAATGTTGTACAAGATGATACACTTGCATTTATTAGCTTGTACCAGGTTATATTTTTTCCTCCTTCTTTAGTTCGGCTGAGAGGATCTTGTATTAATTGCTTTGTACCACTTGTATTTTATTTGCTTTATTTTTTCTTTCCTTTACTTGCTTGTCTCGGCTGAGATGATAAAGTTATGGTGCTTGCATTCATTAGTTTGTACAAAGCTATATATTTATTTTTCTTCTTTTTCCAGCCTATACATCTCGGCTGAAGACAATTTGGTGGCTTGCATTTATTACTTGTCTTGTCCTATAAGTTAATATATATCCTCTCTTGATTTTATATTGTGTATACTTATATTCATTCTAAAATAAACACATTCATATATATACTTGTCTTATTAGATCTCTACTTATCTGGTATGCTTTCATAGTATCTTATGTGCTTTATAAAGTTATTATATTTTAGTATTATCTTAAGTGTTTATGTTATAGTTTACATAACAATAGATTTTATTTTAAAATATTATTTGTTGCTAATGTAAATACTCATTTAATTTCTTTTTTTTATGTTGTTAGTACTTTTGTTTGTATTCTATTTTACTTCTCATATTTATTTTCCTACTTATATTATAAATTCAAATGATTTAACACGTATCTCATTTGAGTTCGAGGAAACTCAAATCGATTTATCAATAAATTTCACAATTTTTATTCAAAAATTCAATAAATCATCAATTTAAATTTGGTTAAAATCCGGAGTCGTTACATACTTCCCCCCTTAAAAGAATTTCGTCCTCGAAATTTGCCAGGGAGACAAAAGATAGATGAAGAATATTTCATCAACTCAAACTGAACATCTATTCTGCATTTGGTTTACCAAATCAGAATATCTATAACAGATACAAGAACGAATCTATTTAATACTTCACAAAATACTCGGGTTATCCAGATCTACGAAATATACAGTGCCATCGGTTAGTCCGAAGGGATAACTAACCATTCGTAGAATATATCGGGACCCAAAGAATAGATAGATAGAAACAATTTTAAAACTTTTAGTTTAGAAACTAAAGCATACCTATCAACCATAGCAACCAAAACAACCAATTCATCCAAACAAACAATTCTGACCTATCTGGAGTTTATGTCCCATATTAATATATCGAATCTTCTTCCTGGATCTACCAGAAATCATCAAAGAATTGAAAAAAGATGACGAACAAAAGAGATTGATAGAGAAAAGATTGTTTCCTTGTTACAGGGTATTGACCATTTATAGTCGTATTTCCCTGTCCCCTATCTCATCCTCTTCTTACACTCATACTTACTATCAGTGGATAGCAGGAGAATTTACTGAGGCACACGGACGGATATCTTAGAGATTACTCATTCTAGGGATACTTCACCCTATCTCTGATGAGTTACTTAACGTGTTATACTCCTGAGCTAAAGTTCAACCTTAGCTCTGATACCAAATGTAACGAACTACCGTCGACGGTCACAACAGGTAGGCTTTCCAACCATCCCAGCCCCACCGTGGCTTACACTGGCACCTCGCATTTACTTTTACGGCCAGCCTCTCGACTGTCACGGCCTTCGCCTAACCAACCCATCCCTCTCAGGGACATGTAGGGGTAAGAGTCCCTCGTTCGCCACCAAACTGCGAAGCGAGAACCCCCTATCATAATGTAACGTCTGCGGATTTTCGCGCTCGAAAATCAACATCCATACTTTACATCGTACTCGAATGCCATAGATTCGACCGTTCAAATCCGAGTCGCCGGAGCTTATAACACCATTAAGTATAACAACACAGCGGAAGAAAAAGAAAACAATGATATCATATACAACTCCAATGAATACAATATCCAGAATGATATACAACAATGATATCAATATGATACAACAATATCAGAGATAAATAATGATACAGCGGAAATAACAGAACAGAAGAGATCACTCCAAATAATCTACAAAAGAGAATGACTCCAACAACTCCAACGTCAAGCTCGAACCACCTTCACGATGAACAAAGATAAGCAAGTGCGGTCCTGAACTCCAAGAACTGAATCAGCTCCACATAATCTACTAAACCTGAATATCTGAAAAACCCAACTCTAGACTGCCCGTGTGGAAAATAGTGGGCACCCAGAGTTTAGGAAGGGAACAATAAACTCCGGATCAGTCATGGGACTGGTGTGAGCAACAAAAACAGTTTATCTTTAAACAAACACAAAAGGCTTTTAAACATTGAAACCCGCAATGCTTTTGGAAAATGAAACTACCATAAGACCTCCCACCACACACACAATGCAAACGCAGAATTGGAGGAGATTTCTTCTTATGATAGTCAAAGATGCTTACTACGTAAAATCAAATCATTTTTGATATTATTACTAGTGCATAGTGAAGAAAACATTTCGAAAGTAGAATATAAATCTTAGCCAACATACGACCAGTATCGTATGCCTACTATAGCTACTATGTTCAATAGCAGGTTACCGCCACATTCCATAGCAGGTTATACAATTGCAATCGTAAAGGCTCGTATTGTTTCTTTGGATTTTCCAACAAATGGTCAGGCTAAGGAACTTCCTATTCCACGAAAGAAACGCCTCTGGCGGGACGCTCCGAGAACCAAACCGTTCTCTGCCAAACAAGGCCGGCTACCCCCTTTCCCAAGGGATATACAAAACCTCAGATATGCCACCCTCGGTCCTTTGGGACCTTTAACCGAGGATCCTCTACGCCAACATCACACATAATAAATAAAGTGTGTCCACATGAGTAAGTATCTGGGCTCATACCATGATACTACCCTTTTCCAGAAGGAATGGTCATACCCTAGGGAAGCTACCCCTGAAACCTTACCGCACAATTCATGTTTCGACCATTACCGGGTTGTGAGGTTCGACGAAGTCTCGTCCACAAAGCTACGCTTTTTCAAAAAGCCACGCTTTGGGTCAACAGATGATCAACCAATGATCACAAAGATAAATGATCAAACAAATGATCATATCACAAATGATCAAACACTAATCATCACACAGCAACACTCAGCATGCCACATTACCAAATTGGGAATATATCGCTGATAAATTTCAACTACATAACCTCTGAGCTCGTACGTCTCAGAGAAGGGTGTTAAGCTAAGAGAATAAATTCTCCGCCACCAACAGAAATGTATTTGAAAGAAATCGGCTTTATATCTCAAAGTGTAATGTCAGACATGTATCCATACAAGTCTGTTCCGGGTTCGAACAGAACCGAAGGCACTTCTCACGAAGCCCTTGCAAATCCGGATAATTTCCAATCACGTCCGGACTTCCCATCACTAAGGGTGATAAAACCTCTATATCGGGGATCAGCCGATGCAGAGTAACTCGACGGTAATCCTTCCGTTTTCAAAAATATCCGGTCTTCAACACCGGTCATCAAATGCGATCCATTACGACGTATCACATATTCGGAATGGGTTATACGACCCAAAGGTCCTTTCCCGGCTAACCCGAATAGTAAGCGAAATATTTAAAACATATGGATATGGGATTTCAATTAAGTCACAGCTTAAAACCCAAAACTTTTCATTCGAATGGTTAAACAAATTACCATTTTAAATCTTTAAACAAAAAGATTCATTTCACAAAGTTAACCCTATTCACAAAGATTCATTTATGGATTTCAAAACAATTTCCATTTCACTTGGATTAACTCGTTAAATCTTTAAATCAAGATTTAACTTATAGCTTTCAAAACAATTCCATTTCGAATGGTTAAACTCATTTAAAATCTTTAAATTAAAGATTTAACTTATAGCTTTCAAATCATTTCCATAACTTGGAAATCATTTTCATTTAAATCTTAAATTTCCTTTTAACATAATTTGGAAGTTCACTTCTTATTTGAAAGCTTTAATCATTTGAGAACAAATAGTTTTCTTTTCAGAAAAATCCAATTTTATTTACACGAGTGAAAACCTTTGAATTTAAATTCAAATTCCCAAATCAATATCTTTAAAATGGTTCAACCCATATATAACTTATACAGCATCTTCAATCCCTAGTTTCAAATCATAGAATTCAATTTCAAACTCGAATTCAAATTTAAATCAAATTATTTAAATTTTCAAGATATCCAAATTGTCTTTAAATCTCCTTTGACAAGCTTTTCATATTAAACCCAAATTACCAATTTCAAAATCAATTGAAATTAAAATTTCAATTTCAAAAACATTAAATTTAAATCATCTGTGATTTAACCGATTTCCACGTGAAATCCATATTTGTATGTGTAAAAGTGCAGTCCAGGGGTTTCACACAATAGTGCAACATCAATCATTACAGATATATCGATAAGTGGTATAATCGATAACGCTTATCTTCATTCACAGATTCATAGACAAAATAAATTTATCAGTGACAAAGATTCACTATTACAATTCGATGTGGGTTTCGGATAACCAATTGGAATCCGACTCCCTGTCGCATCGAAATTCAAGTTCCGTTTTATGGGCTATGGGTTTTCACATATATACAGAAACAAACTACAAATCACAGTCCAGCATAAGGCAAGTCACATCATACAGTATCATAATCACAAACAGAAATATTAATCCAGTACACAATATTTGATGACAGTCAATCATCTTCAATTTAAGGTGAAGGTGATTTAAAAGAATTAACCACATAACTATTTAAATCAATCATTAACTATAAATTAATTCAATTTTAATTAATTATTTCTTAATCAATTATCTTAATTAACTACTAATTATTAATTAACTTAAATTAACGATTCTTAATTACAAGTAAACTCTTAATTGTTAATTAACCAATCTTTAATTCAATTACAAATTAATTAAACACTTAATTATTAATTAACCAAATCTTTAATTTCAAATTGACTAATCTCTAGTCACTTAGTTAATTACAATTATAAAAAAATTAATCATTCTTAATTACCCTTTTAAACAACTAATAATTAATAATTCTTTGTCTTAATTAACATTTTAAAATCATCCATAAACTTTGAAATCAATTTATTATTAACTTATAAGACTTTAATTTTAATTACTCTAACGCTTAACTTTAGTTATTTACTTAATTGAAAGATTAATTGAGATTTTTAAAACATTCTAAAGTATTAACTGGAAATAATTAAACTTATATTAAAGTTTAACTTCATTTGTTAAACATTTTCACTTATTATCATTTATAAAACAGCAGTTTGGAAAAACCCACAAACCCGAGACCTCCCTTGCTCTAACTCGAATGGTACTTCGAGTACTTTATGCAATTTCCCCGAGTCTCCCTGCACGCAACTTCTTTTCTCCCTCTTTTTTTCCCTAAGTTATAAACTGTTGAAAACAAAACTTCATTTAAATGCGAGCATCCCCTGACACGCGACCATCCCCGTGCATGTGCACATGAACCCCCGCCACCTCCAGTTGAGTCGCCACCCACCACCAAGTCGACGATGATCACCAGAATCAACACGCAAACCCATATTTTCAAATTCGACTGAGAATAAAATTTTTGCAGTTTCGAGTATTTCCTGAAACTCAACCACCACCACAAATTTCCCCGACGCCGAGAACCGGGTCCATCAGAAACCACGCAGCTTTGACCCAAACTTCGCCACACCACGATGCTTCATTTCCCCCCCAGTGCGATGCGTTCCGGAGCGACGTCGACGACGAGAACTACACATGACTTCTACCTTCAAAACATAGGGTTTAAACCCTAAATTTTCCTCGTTCATCATCCACGATGAAACAGAAAATCAACGAGCATTTTTCTATGACTCGTCAACCTCTAAGCTTCCTCTGACATGAATCTCGAAGCTCGATTTTACATTGATCATCGGAAATCGACACGTGAACCTTTTTCGTTCAACCTCAAAATTTTCGAGCATTACTTGCTTAAAAAATACAAGATCTTTACCTAAAATCACCAATTTGTAATACGAATAGGTTTATAAACTCAGATTTTAAATTCAAAAAGTTCGATTTTTCTGATGTATGATGATCTTACTGTAATCACCAAATTCCCAAATATTTCTTGAACATCTTCTACTTAGAATTATTTTTAAAATTTAGTTTACAATTCTACCATCATCTTTTATTTAGAAATCAAAATCTAAAATTCATTGTACATAAAGAATTTGAATTTAAATTTGGTGTACCTAAACCTATTTATAACAGAACAGGTGTTCAGACATGCACAAGCACAAGTATTTTAATCTTGATATACATGCATTTATGTTGATAACAAGATATTATCACCCAATTATTGAAGCAAAATCCAGATCATACTTCAGAGATTCCTAAGATAAAGATGGTTTAAAATAAAGTTTGCTCACCTGGAACAGTTTGAAAGCAGAGACCACAGGCTTGAATTTAAAACTGGAGATGATATCTAAGTTTGAAAACTATTGGATGACTTGATTTCTTGTTTTATTTGCTTGATGTTCCTTGCTCTGAGTTGATAAGGTCCTTGTTTTGTTGAAGTTGAAATTTTGTTTTAAGTTTTGAATGATTTTCACTTCAGTTTATAATGGTGAAACTGAGATGAGAAGATGATGTATATAAAATGAAGAGGTTTACAGTTCGAAGAAACTTGTTGTACAGGGTTTATATGTTTAAGCTGAGACTGTAATGACCCGTAAGATTTCAACCGTTTTAATAACGTAATTAGTTGAAATTTTGTGAAATTTTAAACGATAAAATTTTGAAATAAAAATTTAATATTTGGAATACGTCTAGTTAAACATAGCAACTGGTAAATTTCCGTCCGAAAATATGAAAGTTTATTTCGCGCGTAAATTCACTTCAATTTAATCAGTTAAAAAGCGATGGAAATAAAATGTTTCCGAAACCTAAATATTTTTACATAGAAAAAATTCTAAATCATCTTCTGAGCAAGATTTCAGTTTGTCGTTTTTCCAAATTCGGACATCTTTGGCTCCGTCGTTCTTATTTTCTGCAAAATAACAGTATTCTGGTATCGATATCGATTTTTATCGGATGATCGTACCACTGATTTCTATATACCGTTTTGATCGTCTCGTCGTGCCGATCTCTACGGTATATTCGATTGTCAAATTCGGAGTTCCGTTGTACGTTGCACTTTACGTAACGCTTACCGTATCGGTACCGGTTTGTGACGTTTGGTTTTTGTACCTTTTGATTTTCCTTTTGTGACCATTCAACTTTCCTCCGTAAACCCAACAGCCATTACATTTAATAACTACTGAATTCAATATCACGACCTTTACTATTTCACTTTACTCCGGGTTTCGTTTCTTTTTCTCGGTTCCTCCATTCTAGCTTCCTCCCTATTGTTCTGTTCGTTACTCAATAAATAAATATTCATTAACTAAAGCTTATAACTGCACTTGCTCCTCTCTCGTACTCTCAGGCCAAACCACCTACCCACGATCAAGCTTCCCATCTTCATCACATCATCGCCAAACCTGCCGTCCTTCCACCAAGGTTCCAACACCATCACCCGAGCTCTCCTCCATGGCCGAGCTACTTGCCGTGAGCCACTATAGCCACCACCTGTCACCTTCCTTTCCTCCACTGTGAACAGCCCTCAGCTCCGCCATGAAGACAACCGCACCCTTCGCCTCCCATCATCGACCTGCCTCTCCTTCAACTTCCACCCGACTCTTACTTGAACCGCCCACTGGCCAGTCTCGCCTTCATGCCTCTCCGCGTGACGACTTGATCCCACTGGGCGAAGCCTAGCATCACGTCAGATCCATTCATCCTGCGCAGCTACCTCCCCTGGCCACGACAGCGGCACTCCAACCTCCTTCCTTTTAGGTATTATGTATATTATATAATACTATATCATATTATATGGGTTAAAGAGTATATGATATGTTCTACAATTTTTTTTAGTTTATATATGTTTGATAAAGGAGTTCTGTTTATACATTATATATAAATGATTATTACAAGTTCTGTTTTATATCCTGTATATATAATAAGAGGTATATACATATTTTAGTTGCTGTTAGTATGCATATGTTATTTTCTAACAGTGTTTTCATATATCATCTCTGGTTAGTATATATATAAAGTAAATTATATTTCTAAGTCTGGTAGTGTCTGCATTGCTGTTAGTAGTATAAAGTATAACATGTTCAGTTTTTTGAGTATTTGGGTTTCAAAATTTATGTTACCGTGAACTATCTATTATATTCAAATACCTGTTAAGTAATAATGTATATTAAGTACAGAGTTTTGTTTTAAAGATTAGTATGGATGTTATAGAGATATTATATGTATTTTTGATTTGTTTGTATGTATATATATAGTACTGTATATATATATATATTATTTATTAACAGTATTGTATTATATGGATGATAAATCTATATGATTTTCTTTTCAAATAGTTTGAAGTAACCAAGTATGTTGTTTATACAGTTATAAGTTTGTAAAGCTATGAATGTTAATTGTTTAAATATAAGTTGTGTTTATATATTGTCAGTTGAGTGGTAAGGTTATATAAATTTATTAATTATCGGTTTGAGCTTATAAAAGGTTACACGTAAGCTTACATACATATTCAGTTGTTGTTTATAACCTGGTAGTGTAAAGTACGTTTTCCAGAGATTTGCATCTTACCGACATATGTTATACAATATTGTAATTTGGACCAATGTTGTATATGTTAAACAATATGTTAAAAGTACCAATTTTGTATGTTATAGGTTTGATTTTCATATTTGATTTACAAATATTGTTTAAGAGTTGTTGAAATTTTAAAATTATTTTACTTTAAGTTATATGTGTTTTAACTTTATTTTTGACATTTAAAATATATGTATTTTAGGAATAATGATTTTTTTTTATTTTTTTATTTTTTTTTTGATAAAAGGTATTGATCTTAATAAGACAACAAATAGTTATACACATTAGTTATTTATACTATCTATCTTCATCAATCTGGTTCTAATTCATTATCAATTTCTATCAGCTTGTCCGTCGAGTCGTATCCATCTAGCTTTGATTTGAAATTCGTGCTCGGATCCATAACTCGTTTCATCTGTCAAATCCATCTAGCCTCGAAAGGTGAGCACTCACTCACGATTAACGTTCTTTTATTTATTAGATTTGATTTCAATTGAAACGACAATTGAAATATGCAACTGTTAGTTAATCACACTGTTATATATGCTATTACCTGTATCAGTTCACCTGTGACATCTGACACCATTATCTGTTAATTTTTTATGCGATGATAATACAGTTTGGCTGATAATTGATTGATTGTTGATGTTTATATTGGATGCTAAATTGTTGATGTTAAAATGATAAACAGTATGAAATTGAACTTGATATAGGATAAATAGATGTTAAATTTGATTACCTGACATTTGTATAGTATGACCCCTTTAAATGTTAAATAAATTGACACGTAGAATAGTGTTAACTATACCTTGAACCATTGAATTGTATGTTGTTTAAACTGATGATGTATGTAATCGTAATAGATGACAAGTGAAAACCGTAATGTAATAATCTTTAATCTACATGAAATGATAGTGTAGATTCTAGAAATAATTATATTAATTCGTACAAATAACAATGCGAATTAATACGGTTATTTCGGGATTATTTGAATTGATTATTGGAATGATATTGGTTGTTGTTATTGCTTGTTTATTTACTTTAACACCATCCCAGTTATCACACTGCAAGTTCCCTTTGATATGTTTTGATTTTGAATTGAATTGGAATCGGGTTGAAATGATAAATACCCAAATTGAACTTTGACTTAGGATAGAAAATTAAATAAAAACCCGATTGGTCAATAATTTGATTTGAAAATAAACGAAGATTTTACTTGAATAAAGAATATGGTTTTGAAATGAAGTTGAAATTTGAATTTTGATGAAAGGAAAATGGTAATATTTAATAATCTGAAACAAAAGATTTACAATGTAATCAATGAAAGGATGTTGTTTGATTTGAGAAATGATTGAATTAAGTTTGAAATGATTTAATAATTAAGTTTGAAATTATAATTAAGTTTGAAATTATTAAATTTTGAAATTATTTAATAATTAAGTTTTGAATTATTTAATAATTAAATAAGATTGAATTATTTAATGATTAAATTGATTTGGATTCTTTAATAAGAGAAATTGAATTTTTTGAATAAGTGAATTTTACTTCGTAATAACCGAAATTGAGTTTCTTTATTAATTAAGTTTTGGAAAATTATTTAAGGAAGTAAATAGGTGAAATTGGATTTCTTTAACAAAAATGAAATGTGATATTTTTGGAATTAATGTAAGACTTGTAATTGGGGAATTGATTTGACGAATTTAGTTCAATTCGAAATTGTAAGTTTTGTGTTGAACTTAAGAATTGATTAAATGAATTGGAAATTTAATAGAAATTGTTTTGAATGATAAAGTAACTTAGCGAATATTGAATGAAATCGATAAATGAGTTTAAATTGATTTGAATGTTAAATTAAATAAATTTAAATGATTTCGGAATGAAACTTATATACGAACTTGAATCAATATTTGAATTGTTTTAAATAGAAATTGAAATTGAATTATAAGATTTTGAAACGGAAAATTGGAAGTTTTGAAACGAAAATTTGGAAATTGTTTTAGAAAGACAAATGAAATGTTGATTTACGAACTCTATTTGAAATTGAAATTGATTTGGTTTTTGAAATATATAAACGACCAATCGGTGTAATAATTACGAAAGTTATTAAAGAGACCGGGATCGGTAATGGATATACTCTCTATCTGAACCGAAACCACTTTAATAACTATACGCGGAGTGTTGATCCAGAACGAAGTGGATGGTTTTGATGAACGCGTTGACTGAAGAAAGAGAACGATTTTGGATGACCCTTGACATGACTAAAACAGGAGCCGCGCCGGGCCATTGAGGATCGCCATCTCTAGCGGACACACTTCTTCGATACCATATCTATTACTTTTGTGATTCGATTTGGGTGCACCCCTCGATTTGGGAGTGTTGTTTCGCGGTGTTGGGGTAGTAGCTGCTATGCCCAACATCAGTCCGGATCAGGCAACTACTAGTATCCTAGTTGGTATCGCCTCATGTACCTTGTCATACTGATTATCCTATTCGCGACCACTACGATTTTGATTTGTACTTTTAGTATATGGATTGCCCTCTGGTGACTTCCGGTTTTGGGGAAACTACGGTCTTGTATATGCTTTTGGGAATAAACAGGTTAAGAGGTGTATGGGCCCTGCTTAACCCTACTTTGATATCTTTATATTACTGATAGACATTATCTACTTAGCGTACATTACTACCTAGTAGATAGTTTAACGGATCCTTAAAGGATGGTTATTCCAAACATCCTTTGAGTTACTTGTATTTCAATTGCTATTTCACTTGAGTTGGATTTATTAATATAAGAATGTTAATCCTGACTCGAGTGTCTTGTGTTTTGCTTTACGCTCGGGTCAGACTGAGTGTACCAGTATTCGAGACTCACCTTTGAAGTTGGAGCTTTGCTTGAAGATCCAGCCATCTATTCTGCTTTCAGTATTCGATGATTCCAGTGATGCATTCTGATTTGTATCTGATGTATCGTGTTACTCTTCCGTTGTATTTGGTTTAACTCTGATGTATCATATTACTCTTCTGTTGTAAACTCTGATGTATTTTATATATTCATATAGTAGCTTCATGAACTACTATCTCTTTTATTTCCGCTGCACTTATTACTCAGTGTCTGTGATCTGTGATTATATCTATTTACTATATATGTTCAGTTTTGCCAAATTTAAATTAACAACGCGGTATTTTGAGCAATTCAACTCCGGCATGAGTGTCTACCTATACACTTATAATGGATGCGAATGGTCCAAAATGGCGGGTCGTTACAGAGACTTTCTTTGTTTGTACAAAGGAGGTATTTTCTAGTGTAAGCTTTCTTTGTTGGTCGGAGATTTTTATCTCAAATTGGAGGCTGAGATGAAATGTTGTACAAGATGATACACTTGCATTTATTAGCTTGTACCAGGTTATATTTTTTCCTCCTTCTTTAGTTCGGCTGAGAGGATCTTGTATTAATTGCTTTGTACCACTTGTATTTTATTTGCTTTATTTTTTCTTTCCTTTACTTGCTTGTCTCGGCTGAGATGATAAAGTTGCGGTGCTTGCATTCATTAGTTTGTACAAAGCTATTTATTTATTTTTCTTCTTTTTCCAGCCTATACATCTCGGCTGAAGACAATTTGGTGGCTTGCATTTATTATTGGCTTGTCCTATAAGTTAATATATATATCCTCTCTTGATTTTATATTGTGTATATTTATATTCATTCTAAAATAAACACATTCATATATAAACTTGTCTTATTAGATCTCTACTTATCTGGTATGCTTTCATAGTATCTTATGTGCTTTATAAAGTTATTATATTTTAGTATTATCTTAAGTGTTTATGTTATAGTTTACATAACAATAGATTTTATTTTAAAATATTATTTGTTGCTAATGTAAATACTCATTTAATTTCTTTTTTTTATGTTGTTAGTACTTTTGTTTGTATTCTATTTTACTTCTCATATTTATTTTCCTACTTATATTATAAATTCAAATGATTTAACACGTATCTCATTTGAGTTCGGGGAAACTCAAATCGATTTATCAATAAATTTCACAATTTTTTATTCAAAAATTCAATAAATTATCAATTTAAATTTGGTTAAAATCCGGAGTCGTTACAAGAAAGCCCTTGGTCGCGCCAAGATCGCCAGGTCAAGGCACCGCCTAGAGGGAGGGCGCAAGCCTTTAGCCTCGCCAAAGTTAGAAATGGCCAGGTTAAAGTAGCATAAGCCCTTATCTGCATCACGGTATGGCCAAGATAAGGCGCCTCTTGGAGGGAGGACGAGTAATCTCTTGGTCCCACCACGCTATTGCCTGGCCAAGGTACCGAACAAGCCCTTAGCCACGTCACGTTATGGCCAGGTTAAGGCGCCTCCTGGAGGGAGGTTGGGTAAGTACTCGGGCCCTACTTGAGAATAAGATAGCCGAGCGCACCGGAAACCTGGATGAAATGTCCAGCGGACTATGAAAAGTCCTTACCTGAAATGGGCACCGCCAGAAATCTGGCCGCCTAAAATGGAAACTGCACAATAAGCACAAGAAGTGGATAAAAGTGTCCCTGCCTGAAATAGGCTAAAATAAATGAATAAAGAAACTCGGGCTCGAGAAAGAAAAAGCATGCAAGTTATCATCAAAGCTTGAAGATGGCACATTCGTCAAAGAATCAGAAGGAATTCTCTGACTTCTCCTCATAAACATTTGCCAAAAATGGTATTCTGGTCTTCTATTATTAATTACCAGAGATGGTATTTTGGTCTTCTATTATTAATTACCAGAGATGGTATTCTGGTCTTCTACCATTAATTATTGCCAGAAATGGTATTCTGGTCTTCTATTATTAATTACCAGATATGGTATTCTAGTCTTCTATTATTAATTACCAGAGATGGTATTCTCGTCTTTTATCGTTAATTATTGCAAGAAATGGTATCCTGGTCTTCTATTATTAATTACCAGAGATGGTATTCTGGTCTTCTATCATTAATTATTGCCAGAAATGGCTTTCTGGTCTTCTAATACTTATTTCCAGATTGAATTTCTGGTCTTCTGATATTTACTGCCAAACTGGATTCCTGGTCTTCTATTAACTATTAATGCCAGATCGGGTATTCTGGACTTCTATTACTTAATTACCAAATATGGTTTTCCAGACTTCTACTTTTGATTCCAAATTGAGAATCCTGGTACCCTATTAGCAGATATTGATTTCTGACCTTATCCATTACCGGAGATGGTACTCTGGGCCACTATTACTTGTTACCGAAAATTCATAACTATTGTTTGGAATATGGGTCCTTCAAGATTTATAGATATCAAGAAGATTTGTAGATTTACTTAATCAAGAGAAGTGTCATGAGTTAAGACGAAAAGCTCGAGAGGTTATAAGCCTTCTGGAGACACATTCAAATGAAAAGGCAAATAAGGTGCAAATAAAGACGACAAAATAGGTAGCATTTAAAACATTACAAATAATACATTGCATTGTGCTACATAACGTTACTAAGGTATGGAAAGATATATCGTATATGTTGAAATTATCGCGGTTCAATTAATTGCTTTTGCAAATCCATAGATACTGCAAGGTCAATACCAAAAGCTGGGTTCCCAAGTATAAATTCCAAAGATTTACATGATGCCTGGCTTTCTTTTAATTTTACTTCTAGGCCATCAATGCTCTCATAAAGCTTGGTCATTTCGAAGTCAAGTTCGGTACTAATATCTCTACCAACGGAATGCTTTAAGACCTTAATATCTCACCCCCTTTCCTTGAGTTTTAACTTTAAATTCTCAATTTCTTTGGGGAATCCTTGAACAATATGATGTTGAAAAAGATACTTTCTATTCCACTCCTTGGCAACAGGATTATCAGATTGCTCGGAAATAAAAGAATCCTTGGAAGATTCACTCCATTCAAGCTCCGCCATTAACTTATCCTTGATCTTTACAAATCCCAAAGCAGGGGCTTCGAAAAGTGAAACCAATCCAGCTTGAGTCTCCTATATAAATAAACAAAATGAAAAATCAAATTTCTTTATTTCGACGATAAGAATACATGTTAAAGTGTGTTTCTCATCACCACTTGCTATCATTAACAAGATACAGTTCCTCATAAATTTTCACATTAAAAGACTGTTCTATTTTGATACAATTTTTGATACAACTCCTCTAATCTTGCCAAGAGAATTGGCGGAAAGAGGCATAGTCGAGTCGAAGGTCGTTTTGATCTCTTCAGGAGTGATAATGGGAGGGCATTTTCTATAATCCCACTCTCCTGCTGGAGGACTATCATGCCCGCAAATTAGTTTGGTATCATAAGTTCGTATCTCCGCTAAAAGTTTATCTCTTTCTTTACCTAAGAAATCAAATCGGAATCGAGGGCACTTCATGTAAACCCCTTGTAAATCCCAAATAAAATATTATCTCGCTAACTTGGATGTTATGATAATGGTTGCCTTTTCAAGATACTCTTTTCTTAGCTTCACATACTTTCCCAAAAATTCTCGAGTAATGGGGCTGCTCGAAAGACTGTTTTTCTATAATAACATAATAATTTTCAGATTGAGAATAGGGAATTTAGAAGCAAGAGGGATTTATGAAAACAATGCATCATATATTATTCAACATTTTCAGGTTCATAAAAAATGGGTTTTTGATACATTTCATAAATAAACCTTTCTTTATAATACTTCAGTTTCTGGGAGGAAGATCCTGAGAAATCGGGTAGACTCTAGGAAGATTCCAACATTCTCCCGGGTGTGGGTCGCTACCAAACTCGTCTAGGTACCTCTTATGGAATCTTCTGAGTAAGCATCCACTAAACTCTCCTAGATAGGAGAAGTCAACATCACATGTCTACAATAAATCATATACAAAAATTCCACTAAAATGTCTCTCTCTTCAATCAACATCCAGAAGAGCGTCATAAGTTCTTTGCTAGCTTTCACGAGTTTATCATAGCGTTCTTGAGCCTTCCGTAGTCTTGGAGCTACCTTTCTATTATTAAATTTCACAAGTACTAATGCAATTTTGTTAAGGTCGTAATATTGAGTGGACAGTTTGTTATAGTCCTTGGATAATTTATCTAATTCTCTATTTAACTTGTTTATCCTCGTTTGCTTCTTCTCAAGGAGGGTATCATAATAGTATTTAGTCCTTCTTTCTATCTGATGAGGAATGTTAGTTAAACGTTATTCTATGAAGTTGAAAGACTTCTTAGGTAAAAGGTTTCATAATTAGGAAGGAGTAGATCTCCCGAGAACCTGCTGAATCTTATTAAGAGAAGCGGGTGAGATAGGAAACTTTATGTGTGAAAGAGTATTTACTATTTGAAATTCGTTCTTTACCAATTTGATAGAAGGAAGATCTTTGGCAGGGCTAAGTTCAACAGAAATTTCTTCAGTGAGTTTGTTTAAATAATCTTTCCCCTCTAGAGTTTCGGGAAGTTGGCTCATTAATACCTTAGCTTTCTTTGAATCAGACTCGTCGATAAGAGTCTCGGTTAGCTTCCTCTTCAAGTCTTCCCTGGCTTTAGACATGGATTTTGAGAGGGGAGGAGCCTTCTTAGTGGACTTCGGAGCAGCAACATCTTTAGTGGCTTCAGAGAGAGGAGGAACAACTGAAATAACACAAATTGGGAAATAAATCAAGGGGTAACTCATCAGAAAACAATAAATATTACATCAAAATCTCACCATCAGAGTCCAAGAGAATGGGAGACGCAAGAGAAAAATCTGCAGCATCTACTAGGAAAAGATAAGCTTTTCCGACGGACATATGGAGAATCGCTGGGGGTTTTCTCAAAACTACCTATCCAGGAGGAAGAAGGTAATGCTTGCGAAGAAGACTGGGCCTAAGTAGAACAGGTCTCTTCCTAAGACTCGAAGGAGTAGCTTCCAAAGCATTTATGATCTTCATATCATCATCATTGAGATCGTAAGAAATAGAAGCTGTCAAAAGAAAACTAGTTATTAACAGTTTACGAAGCAGTCAGAGAATAAGCAAGCGCATTGTTACCTAGAGCAGTAAAGTTGCCAGTAATGGGAAGATGACATTTCACGAAAAAAAATTGGGTGTCCCATTCCCGCGCCTTGTTTACCCCTCAGTAATTAACCTCTTAGAAGGATTAGCTCTATAAATTTGGTGGTTTAGATCGTGCACTTTCACCAAACGGGTAAAGTAGTTAAGAATTCTTAGAGATAGAGATCCAAGGCCAGATTCCAAAGCAATAACTTCTAAGCATAGAAGATAGGTATACGTGTTCAGTGAAAGTTGAATAGGAGCTAGGCCGATATATTTAAGATATTCATACAAGAAGCTAAGGAATGGAAGAAATCCACCATGCCAGATGTGAATCGCAGAATATGCAAAGGATCCTTCAGGGTTGTTAACTATGGTCTCATTTTTGCCTGGAGGAAAAGCATCCACTCCAGAAATGCTAAAGTTTTTTAGAATATCATCTACATCAATCTTAGAAGTAATGCAGGAGGACTTGGAAACAGAAGCAGTAACTTTTTCTTTGACACCTTGGTCACGGTTTGTGAAGGAGTTTGAGCAGAAGAGCCTTGAGGTGCATCCGAGGCAGTCTTCTTAACAACGGATTTCTTGCCCATTGTGCTACCAGGTGCATTTAAGAATAAACCCAAAACCATCATCGATAGAAGTCTAATTTGAATTTCGAATCTAAGTTTGAAACTCAAATCAAGATGATATTTTGATTCCAATAATTTAAATTCAGCCCTTTCATCGCACCACATAATCAAATCACAAATCTATCATACAATAATTTTCAATTCAAGTTCAGAATTTTGCGATGAAAGAACTGAGTTGGATTGAAAAGTTGAAATCGATACATGAATCACAAATTAAATAATAGAATCAAAATTATAGATGATTTGATTACCTTAGTTTTCAGCAGTAACCCGAAAGAGTCTGTGAATTCATGATGCTTGCTGGAGAAATTTTTTAATGGCAAGTAAGATGGTGATGAAGGTGATGAGGAAAGGGCTGGTTCTATTTATACTGGACCAAGTGACAGCTCAACCTTCCAGTAAGATTTGGATCAACGACTCAAACCAACACGGGAGACCAAAAGGCGGGAAAAAGACCGAGACAAAACCATGACTTGGAAAGTCAAGGACATCCCTTCGTGGGAGGGGGAGAGGGTTGGGGGGGACAAATGTTAACACCAAAAATTCACCACCGTAACTAGGTTTCGACGGGGAGTAGAGGTCGCTGGAAGACCTTCCGCAAGTACCGAAGGGATGCTTCTAGAAAAATCAAGAAGGCTTTCGCGACTAAGGTTCCGCATGAGATGATTCCGCCTACAAGGGGCTTCCGCATATAATAAAGACTTTCACCTTTGGTTTTGCATAGGAGGGTTCCGCATAAGGGAACTCAATGCCAACAGAGGACGTTCCGCAAGTATCGCTGGAAGAGCATTCTACAAGTGATAGTTCCGCATTAAAGGCCTTCTACAAGAGACATCAGCGTCATAAACAAATATTACCTTCTGCAAATCCAACTTGCCATCTGATTAAAAAGAACCATTCGATGGGATCGAAAGGGATGCTTCCGCAATAGAAGATCAGATAATCGGATGCAAGGCAACACCAATCAAGGCCTTTAGTAGCGCCGCTTACCTTCAGAAAGATCCTTTCGATGGATCTGAAAGGTGCCCTTCCGCTTTAAACAAACCTTTCTTGCTAAGCTAAAGAAACAATAGATCGAAGCTGTGGGTGCCACATTCTCACCTTCCGATGGAGACAAGGGCATCCAGTTGTGTTCAAAGAGCTATAAGGCAACCTTCTGGCAAAGCCGAAAGGCCTCCCTTTCACACAAGGCTGGAAGGATGCAAGCAAAACCTACCTTCCGATACGGTCGTCATGACCCCTGCGGAAGGTGCCAACCCGCACCTATAAATAAGACCCGAGGGGTACATTTTTGGGATTCGAATTTGAGTTTTAAAAATCACCACTGCTTTAAGGGCTTGTAACCCTAATTTCTAAATAGATTTGGAGATTTTTCCAATATGAATTACGATGTATTATTTCAAATCATAATAAAGAATTTCATGTTTGAGATCAATGTTTTCATGTCTTTTACGTACTTTATGATGATATAATCAAATATCGATACTCTTTTTACATTTCATTGGTTTGAAAGGTTCAGGAGAAAATTTCTTCTGGATTTAGTCCTCCTCCAAAACCCCTTCAGATAGAGAACCCTTTTAAGATACAATACAGATAAACCTTTCGATAAGGAGTTCATTTAAGATCCAAACAACAGAATTGAAACCATCAACCAATCTGAAGAGGTATTATTTGGGATATACTCCTTACTCCTAAACCTTTTGACGGGGTCGAAACCCCACGGACAATATTAAGGTTGCACTGCTGGATTTAAACCTACCTATCTTCTGCCTTTCGACAAAGCCAAATCATCCTTGATCTACTGAATTAAACCTATCATCTGGTTCGAAACCTTCATTCTACCAACCTTTTGACAGGGTCGAAACCTATTTTGCTGGCTAAGAACTCCTACAAGGAATCAGGCTCCTTTACATTCTGGCAGGGTCGGAACCCCTTCTTTTAAGTTTTTATGACAAGAATAATTCATTTTCCCTTCCTAAGAACCTATCGACGTGGTCGAAACCTAGCATTTCTACATTCTAACTTTTCGAGTAGGTCGTATTCTACGGAATCAAGATTCTTATTCCCATTTCCGAGTGCTCTACTATCCTCCTTAAAGGCTTTATATACAACCATTTCACCTTAAGTCCATTTACTTGGACTCTTTAGGGTGTTGACCATAAATTTGGTTAACAAAAAGGCTTCGCGATTTCATACCAATGAGAACCCCCGGGAAGGAGTATTGGTATGAAACATCTCTAGCTTTCGCTTTCTTCTAAGAGAACCGGAACTGTGTTTATCGGGAATTCATCGATTGGTTTTGGAGAGTCCGATAAGTGGGAAGAGTGTACTTGTAAGAGATGACTCAAACCCATAATCACTGCAAAACCATATACGCATTTTATGTTCTAGAAGTGGTTGTGATGTGGAATGTTATAGAGTTGAACTGTCTATCCTAAGGTTAAGTCCAAAGGAAAGGTCAACATTAGCATTTCGAACAATGCTATCATATGGGACTATCTATCTTAAGGAGTATTCCAAGAGAGATTACAACATTAGCATTCATTGAAGGACTTATGCAAAAGAACCTATGTGGAGGTTGGGATCTGTTTGAGATGCTCGAATCTATGTAGTGATTCGTGATCTGTTCGAGATGAAGGATTCCGATTAGGGATTCATGTGCTACTCGTGTGATGAAGAATCGTGTAAGAGATGCCGAATGTAGCTCCGACATCGGGAATGACTAAAACCAAAGTAGGACGCACAGTCTCGGGTTTAGCTTACCCATGAGCATATATCAACTCCAGAGCAAGAATATGCTTTCGGTTGTTGGGCACCGGGAGTAGTTATACTTGGTGCTACGCCATTGGCTGTTGGACCAATTTTTGTTACCTTAGAGTTTATAATATCTAAAGATATACGATGCTCGGAAGGTAGTTATGATCCTTGCCATTGAAATCTGCTTCAATTTACTACGAGCATCTCCGTTGAAAACAATCCATATACGAATATGCCTTAGTGGTATTGATTGTATACCTATTATTGTTATGGTGTTCACACAACATTTATTTGATATGATTTATGTGCTACACACTAGACATTATCTATCATATCACTACATGTCAAACTTAATAAATGGTTGGTTTCATTTGAGGGGAAAACCATTATGATAATCTGTAAGGTCTCAAAAAGATGCTATTATATGTCATCCTCAATTCTTATATTTCTCACGTTGGTTTGCCAGATTGATCCGTGTCTTATCTTCTTATAATGCTCGGGTCAGCCCTATATATGTTTCTAAATTTAGCTATGGACGTTTTGGAGCTTATAGAGAAGAGTAGGATGATTACCCACTACGGTATTCTTATTTCTGTTGCATATCTATATTGTATATATCAGCATTGTAAGGACAGACAATTATAACTGTCCGGGCTGATGACAGTACTTAGGTTTTAGAAACTCTAAAATTTCTGTATTCAGAGTAACACTTTGTACTAATCTTTTGATATTATATATTACCGTTCCTTTGTGAGATTCTGATGTTGTGTTCTTCCTTTCCTTTTATATTCTTTTTCTATTTTACCCTAACTTTCTATCTTTCCGGCACTTGGGTACTATGCACACGAATACCATGGATATATTTAGTGTTGACATTCAAGGGTCGAAAAACCGGGTCGTTACACGACCGGTCCCTATGTGTGGCGGCTAGGGCTTTGTGCAAATGAACATACCGAATTTTATTATTTTTAACCGACTTTAATCTAAGGGTTTTGGTGCATTCCAACCACTATAAATAAGAGCCTAGCCCCTTCACTTTTATTCGCAAATTATTTGGGGATTCAAGAGAAGCTTGGTCAGTCTCTCTCTTCAAAAATTTAGAAACATTCATTAAGGTTTTGGGTAACAGATCTAGATGTTTATTTTTTATTTCTAATTCTATTCTTCTGCGATCACTAAATTTCTAAATCTAATCTATATACATATCTCTTGTTGTATATATCAAAAAGGGGAGATCTAAAAGAAATTATTGTGTTAGAACCTTGAATTTTGATGTTTTGATTGTGACAACTATATAAGTAAATATTATGTGAACTAACCATATTTGTAGGAGAAGATACTATTTTACTCAACAAATAATATACTAGATTGCAAACCAGATTCCAAATAGAAGCTTTAGTAATATATTGTCTATAGTTTGTTTATGGTCTAAGTCTAGTAGAAAATTCTTGTTAAAGTCTCTCCAAAGCGGTATATGCATGCACACGTACTTAAAAATCTTTCAAATCATAGTTCATATGCCAAGATTTTTAGTAAACAAGTTCATACACCAAAACATTTTGAAAAATATTTAATATAGCTAAAAACAGGCAATTCAGCCAACTGAATTGCATAGGTCAATCAACTGAATTCTTATGCACATGCACAATATCATATGAATATTCGGTCGACTGAACCATACGATTCAGTCGGCTGAATGACCTGTCTTTTGCACTGTTTCTTCTACGATTCGAATTTTACAGATTTCAGCTGGCTAAATTATTTTATTCAGTCGACTGAAATTGCATAACGGCTATATTTCTGAAAAGTCACTTCACTTCATCTAACAGAAACAACCCTTGATTTAAGAGTTGTTTCCATATCTTTTGATCGCTACTTTTCATGAATAATTACAACTCTTAAAAACTATATATAACCTTGAAATCATATGTTTCAATAACTTAATTTTTTGACTCTATTCTCTTATTCTTATTGTTTAAACAATCTTGCCATTTGCATTCAAACTCTCGTTCTAACCACTTGTACATTCAAGAAAAATTTCATTGCTGATTAAATAAACTTCCTATCTTCACGAATTACACTTTATACCACAAAGGAGAAGATGATAGGAAGAGTGTACATTACTGACTTATCAGTGCTATTCAAGAGCATACTCAGTCAGAAACAATTTTACTACTTGTATTGGAAGTCCTGTTCGGTTTCTCAGGCATTTGAAGTCTTATTTTGTTGCTTGGGCGGTTGAAATCATGTTCGGTTGCTCAGACGGTGTAATACCTATTCCTCCGGGTTAAGTGATGGTTGATAGTTAAATGCCTGAAGGAGTATGGGATTGGACGTAGAACGGGAAGTTCGAACCAGTATAAAAATCTTTGGTGTCATTTAGTTTCCTATTTACTTTTATATTCATATTCCACACTAGTACACAACTTAGAGAATATTCCATATTATGATCCTTAGTCACTTTCATATTGAAGGTGTGACAAATCCAAAAAGAGGAAGAGCTAAGGATCTGTTGTGAGTGGAAATCTTAGTGTTTCTTATTTAGTGATTGAATAATATAGTTTGAATTTAATATATGCCTCGGGGAATTTGGTCTACGAAAACATCATATTAAAACCCCTAAAATTCCCCCAAAGCGAAATGTTAATAATTAGGTTGGAATTTCAATTGTTTTTATATATTAAAATAGTGGAATTTGTGTAGATTTTGCAGTTTAAATGTTTTAGCTTCTATTCCACTTCTTATCTTTTTCTTTGGATCTAATTAAAGGTTTTGATTAGAAAATGGTGTGTAAGGTACGAATTCTTACTTATAGTTTGCACCGCCTATTTCCACAATTTGAATAGAAATTCCTTTGTCCAATTTCATGTAAAAAAGAAGTTAAATAGAGCGTAAAAGTATTTAAATTATAAATTTCTAATATTGATTTATTCTGTTGTTTTAGTACAAAATAAATTAGGTTGGATTCTATTTTATACAAGTCTGTTGTTTGAATTATGGATATTGAATTTATGGTATATTTGTTAATATGGAAATAATACTTGTATAATTTTTGAAGATTTGACATTTTAATGCTAGTTTATGGCATAATCTCTACACACGTAGAAATTTACTAGATGTGTATTTGTATATATAAATTATTGTAAACACCATATAATTATAACGTATTAATTATGTATTTAATAGGTTATTAATTATTATTGAATCCTCATTAGGCAAGTAATTATTTGCAGACGCGAAATAAGAAGTTGTCTTATAATGCCTTAATAATGGATACGGTGAGATGTGTGATAATATGTTAAGAGGATGTTATAAATTATGACTAAGTTATAGAATGCGAGGTCAATCAAAAGCACATAGAAGTCTCAGCACATTGTCTAGCTACCAAAAGTGTGACTTTGGAGCTGATGTGAAACATCGCCTATAATAAGTAACTGTGGATGACATGAGGTTAGTCCTAAATTCTATAGAGTAAATCTGCCTAGCTAATTTAACAACCAATTCCTAAGAATTGTTAGACTAATGTGAGACGTCACTGTGAGGTATGAGTCATAATACAAATTCAAAGGACCTGCTTCAGGGATTGGAGGTATTAAGTGGCTGTGTGAGGGCCTGCCTCTTCCTTATGTAGAAAGTAGTAAATGGTCAGGGTAATGGTTAGGCACAGTAGTGGATATCTTGGGAAGTGTCCACTTCGATATGAAGTATTAAGTGACAGAAAAGATTCCATGCAATGTCCGCTAGATAAGTATCGGTGAGGAGTCCACCTTGGGATAGGTATTAAATGGTAGGGACCTGCCTTAAAGGAGGTATAAAATGGTTAGAGTCTGCCTAGTTCCCATTAAAAGGTATTAAGTGGCTTGGGTGTTATCTCTTATAATGATTGAACAGTATTGATGATAGATATGGGTTATTGGGTTGTAAGAGTAACAATCATGGAATTTAAATTTAGATAGCCTTAGGGCTTAAAGTTGGAAAGACATAGAATAAAGCCAATATATGAAAACATATTGCAATTTAAATTATACTACCCAAGTACTATTATAGTAAGGCTCAAGGTTCTTATTCACTGGACATTTGTTGTTCATACTCCCTTTTCATTACAACACAGGTCAGGAATGGCGATGCTGAAGGTGAAGGTGAGGAGGAAACTTATGGCAATTTACCTATTTATCTATTTATATTATATCTAATGTATGAAAATGTTGTACTATGGATATGTAACGTTTGTTATTGGTATTGTGTTATGGATTTAAAATGAAATGGAACTGTTTTTTTATTATATTTTATCCTTGTGGTATGAATTCTGAATGTGTAGATAAATAGCTCGATATTGTTCTTTATACCAACCAATAGCCAGATTTGGAATGTGTCTAAGTTTCGATGGGTCTTTTTTGGATCATAATTTAGGTCCATTTTGGGGTGAGTTGTTATAACAACCAAATATCAAATTTAAAGCATTTACTATTATTTAATCATAATTGATAATAGCCCATATCAAAACCCAATATTACTTTTTCTTCAAATGCTTTAAGCAACTCGAATCTTATTATCATTATTTACATTGAAAATAATAATAATCTACTCTCACAAACGATGTTTTTAATTATTCCAAGAAAAATAACATTCTACCTTTACTTAAACAATTTAATTATTATAATTCCTAACAAAAACGAATGTAACTTTTATTCCCAGAATAAAAACATTCCACCTTTACTTAAACAATTTAATTATTATAATTCCTAACAAAAAAATGTAACCTAACAATTCAAAATCATATTATCATTATTCATTTCCAAATGTAATAATAATTATATACCATATAATGATGAAACAATATAATTATAGTTTTTTCCCTGATTGACGCAATAATATGCATTATCTAATGTTTATTTCATGTATTTATATTTGAATAAACAGTATTACTAGTATTTTGTAATGTTTTTATAAGCAATCGGAAGTTTGGAGTAGAGACGAAAGGAGAAGAAAATGAAAGCAAAGAGAAGTAACTAAAAAATTGGAATTGTCTTTTACATCAAGAAATTACTACACAAAAGAATTTGTAGCTTACTGGCTATAGCATATGGTTTACTCAAATGGTGTTGGCTTCGATTCACGAGAAGCACATTATTTCTATGAATTGGAGAAATCAAATGTCACATCATTTACAACCTAGTAATTGTCAAATATGTGTACACACAGATACATCAAACAACGATTCTTATAGTATATGCCGATTTCTTTCTGAATAAGGAGGATCTAATTTACATTTATATTAATCAACACATCACCCTTATGTCTCTACCATAGATGATACCACAAGAAAATCCAAAAGCGCCAAATAATATCTTGGAATATCAGATCCATAATGAAAATCCTTAAAGAATGCTTGAGTGTGTGTATACATATCAATATGCATATCTGCCTCAAATGAAGATTAATTGGGCACAATATGGTAAATGATGGTTCTTTTTAAGTAAATTAGAGATAATATATATATATATATACATATATTCGTCACCATCACACCTTTAGATTTCTAACACTTATAGCGCCACATTCAAAAATAGATTTGATGAAATATTGTCTTTATAAAAAGAAGACATATTCCTTGATTTGATTATGGGCATAACTCTAAATATTTACAAGTCTTCATCTCCTATAACTACTCATGAATTTCATTGTAACAGAGAACCGAGATATATATTCAAGAAATTCAATAATTTTCCCTTCTTCCTATAATTTATCTACATTTTTTTACATAGTTAATTGTATTGTCCAGTAAATTAGATTTGTTAGAACATAAGTAATCTATTTTGTTTCATCATTTTCAATTAGTGGTTAACCGTACAATTAGTATTGGTGGTAACCCATTTTACTTATTTTACTTTTTACTCTTGTTTAGCTTTGTTTTGCAACTCCATTACTTTTTATTCTGTTATTCATCTACTTCATTTTCTTTTGTTTGTTAGTTGAATAGATTATTATATTCAACTTTTGTGTTTGACAAAAGTTAAGTGATTAAGTCTCTATAGTAATCGTCCTTGGTTTGATTCAAAATGATTAGAAATTTTAATTACTTCACTTTGAGTTGATAATTGACTTTCAATTGGTTGATCCAGTTATAATTATTTTATATTAAATTTCAATATCAGTTCCAATACTTATAATCTTATTAAATTATATTTTCCATCTCTTTCCCAAACGATTTTTATTGCAAACCTAACATTTTTATCTAAAAAATTTAAGGTTTTCAAATCAAGTTGCTATATTCGGCATGCATACTACACATCTACATGCATGTAGTAATTTATAACAATGATCATTTTTCTAATTCGGTAGAAAAGGAGCAGACAAGTTTTTAGCCCTATTACCTAGAAATTATGGTTTTTTTTAATTTGTAATTTTGTAGTTTTAAATCGATTTATATTTCTCTCTCTTTTATATATATAAAATATCATTTTCGATTAATAGGTTTAGCATATATCTCTATAGCACTGGTAAGAAATACTGTTAATTCAAGAACAAAATTATCAAAAGTAAATATTCCCATTTTAGTATTTATTTATGTTTTACAATTTTCTTTCACCCTTATTTTCTTTTTTCTAAAAACAATAAGAAAATAATAAGCTTTTTCTCCTTCTTCTCTTCATAACTCCAGAACCATTGCACAACCCCATTAACCATCACCCTCACCCAGCACAACCACCAACTGATCCTCGCTTAACCTCTACTAGATGGTTCTCCTCATAACCACAAATAGAAGCTAACCTCACAACATTCATCACCTCACCACAAATCTCCATCTTGAACAATCCAGACATGCACAACCTTTAAATCAGCCAAAGCCAATGCAAATCCATAAAACCACACCCAAAGCATCGCACTAACCCATTAGTTTCCTCTGACAAATGCATACACCACCACAACTAGCCCCAATCATCATCTAACTTCAGTTTTGGGATTAATCCCTCCACCACACCCAAATCTTCACAATCACCTCGCAACTGCCCGAACTTCTAACATTAGATCCGCACTACCTTACACCATCCACTGCTTAAACCAAACCCAAACAACGTCACAACCACTATTGTCGGAATCACGACCTACCCCCACCTTGCAATTACCTAAAGTCGCCACAACCCTCTCAACATCAAAATGACTCAAACTTCGTGAGTACAAAATTTATGGCCCTTTGGTAATATAAAAGGGGGGTAAAACAAAACACATATGGTACACATTATTTGGAATGTGGGTGTGAGGAGGCATTTTAAAGGTTAAGGCCTAAACAAAAAGGAAAATCTTTTTTCCAAAAACATGGCCAAAAGGACACAAGCATCCAACGGCTTGAATTTTTTAGCACTGTTTAAATGCAATGGACAAACTATCGTACCCCCATTGTAAGTATTTTTTGCCTAAAGGTCTCTTTCTATAAAAAGAAATTACTTGTCAAAAAAGGTGATTACAATTGCAAAAATTGACACGACATGTATAATCTTTTTATTATAATTATTGTTTGATATTTTTGGTTGCATACTAACATAAATCTAGTTAGGAGCAGAGCCCTTAACAAACATAAGGTGAGGAGATTGATAACTTTTCATAACTCCTAAACAACTACAACCTGACATTTGTATAAACCTTGGATTATAAATCGGTTAGACTTCACTCTAAGGATTAAAATCGAAAACTCATTAGGAAAACAAGTTAGGTCCAAAAAGTTAAATTCGAATTGTTAATTTATTACTCTATTATAAGGGTATACATTTAGTTTCTCCCATAAGTATGATGATATGTACTACATCAGAAATTTATGAATATATTACCAGGCATCAAAAAAACAATTGAAATTTTTATCAGTTTCATTCTATCAACTTTATAATTAATTTAATTATTTAATTTAACTATTGAATTTAATTTGAAAATACTAATAATTAACAGATTAAATTTTGTAAAATTGATCTTATCAAAAGATTAGTTCATGAATACAGAATAAGAATTTTATAAAGGTTTCACAAAAATATCGATGGTTTCACAAACCCTTATACTTGGATTACTAGTAAATGAGGTTGCATACTACCTGTAAAATATTTATCACGTTCCATCATGAATGACTAAGAGGACCTCTTCCCCTATCCAACCTAGATTGTCAACTAACAAAATATCATTGAGTGTGTTATTTTGTTTCTAAATAAGAGTTAATTTTGTCAATTATAGGTCAAGAAATTAATTTATTTGCATCTAATTGAAATCGAGTGAAAAAAGTTTGAGCAACTATAATTCCCCTAGGGGATCTCAAATGAATCAATATTTTAATGAAATAGATCAAGTGAATCGAATGAATAAGAAATTTCAAATTTTAAAAATAGGAGAGGATAAATCGCTGTCCCTCACAGATCGATGCTATCCAATAAGGACTATTCAACATTCGGTCATCATACTTTTTCCACCAATAGAAGAAAATAATTTTGAGCAAAAACATTTTTTTATTTAAGGGGTACAAAATTTTACCAGTTTGGAAAGGGCTTGTGAGTTTCCTAGTTAATATGAAATGTATGCATCTATCAAAAATGCAACAATTATCTTACGTATCAATCAAGCTATGACTAATTCCATTTGCACTCATAGAAAGCGCAAAAGATGGCTAAATTCCCTTCCTAAACATTTGATAAGAATTTAGAACCAATTTTTCATTGTATTTTTGGAAATAAATTTCCTTTCTAATAAAACTCTAAAAATTGTAACTAAATTAAATTAGTTCACTAAAAATAAGTGGGAAACTTTATCAAAATACTTTAGAAGATTCAACCAGTTGTTATATAATTGTCCACATCATGCAATCCCTAATGGCCTATCTTGATGGACTTGAATAATCTATTTTTTTCTTTTTGAAAGCCAAAATGAATTAGTTTTGGCTTTCAAATGGTAAAAAAATAGCTTACATAAGTCCATCCAAATAGACCGTAGGTTTTGTTTATGCCATACTTAATATGAAGGGTTAAATTATCAAACAAGAAACCAACTTGAAGCAATGCATGGAGGAGAATTCATGTCTAAAACAGTCAATGAAGCTAAGGAATTTTTAGAAGACTATTTTGAAAATGATATGCAATGAGAATTAGTTTGTGTCACTATCCATACTTCTATTATAATAGTGCATTCAGTAGATCCAATTCATCTTCCCGAAGAAACTCATACTCCTAAACTAGGAGAAGGTCTACACTAATATTTCATATAAGAAAGAATCAATGTTATAGCTTAAAACAATCCTTATTCTTTTAATTACAACCCCAATTACAAGCATCATCCAAATTTTTATTGGGCATATCATAATAAATGGCTAACCTATTTCATATGTATCTCATGATACAAAATACAAATTATCAAGCTACATTCCCTAATGCCAAGTTTCACCACAACCCTAGGCTTCAAATGAACCATATAGAAATCCTAACTTTATTAAATCACCTTAGCATTCTCAACCTTCATAGTTATATGTTTAAAAAAAATAAGTAATCAAGATTATCGAACTGAAGAAATGACAAACATGATGAAGGAACTTATGAAAAATAATCGGAAAGACAAATATCCTAGTCAAACCAAAGTAAATCCAAAATATAATTTTCGAAGATTGAGTTCTTATGAGGGTGAGAATGTAAATCTAGTTAATGTGGTCACCACTGTTAGGTCCGAAAAGAAGGTTGACAACAATGTCAATAACCGTGATAACCTTTAAAGGTCAACCATGATTGAAAATTTCAATGCCAGATCAATGTGTATTATTGTCGACCCCTTAAAACTTCCATCTTCTTCGAAGGTTGAAAATCTGAAAAATTCTTCATCTGATGTTGAAAACCCCAACATTTCTTTGACATATAATGTTGGCACTTCCAACATGCTATATTCTACATCATTAGAACCTTCATTTCCTATCATGACACCTGCTCCTTCTTTGAATGATGAAACTACTAAATGAGTACAACTGATGGCATATTTTCCTCAATAATAAGAAGAGTGCAAATTTTTACAAAATTCTTGAAATTTTCATATAAGTCCAAGTAAAAATTCCACACTTGGACACAACCGAGAAAATTCCCCAATATGCCAAATGTTTGGAAGAGCTGTGCACTCGCTCAAAACACCGCCGTTCCTAAAACTCCATCTTTGTTTGCAAATGCTAGCTTCATTCATTCAAACCTCGTCCAAATAAAGCATAAGAACCCCTATTACCCTACAATCGACTGCAAAACAGGTAACACTTACATCAGTCATACCCAAGCAACAATCTACTACCATGTAATGTGTATTCTCAATTGGAACTAGAGGAACTCAAACTTAGAAATATCACAATTCAACTAGATGCTCGATTTTTCTAAAAAGTTAGACATAGTTGAGGATGTTTTAATTCAAATAAAATAATTTTGTTTTCCCATTGATTTCATAGTTGTCCAAGATGAACTTATTTCTAACCAAAATGGAAATTTTCTATGATATTAGATCATCCTATCTTAGCAATCTCAAATGAAATAATAAGTTGTAGGAATGGCCATCTCCGACTATTTTTAGACACCTCATCCTTGAATAAAATGTTTTGATCTTAACAAGCAACCAATGGATTTTGAAAAAGAAGAGTTCGACATGATACAAAGTCATATCACAAATCATCGATGTGGATCTTCCTAGACTCACGTCTTCTGCCTAATTTTATGGAATTATGTCTAATATCTTTAAGCCTTAGCAAACAATCAACAATCAACGTTATTCAGGATATTTCTATGCCAAAATCTAATGTTGAACACAAAAGAGATAATCTGTTAGAAAATAAGTTGCTTATTTGTTTGAAAAACTTCAGTAGCTTCATTAGACGTATTTAATATATGTTTTGAAGAACTATTTGAAAATAAGATTAATTTTCTAAGTAAGGAGACCAAATGTAGGAAATGTTTCGAAGATGACATTTTAATTCCATAGCTTCAAATATAATTGTGCACAACCACTCAACCTTACGGGGTTATAATGATAATTATTTGAATAGTATAAATCATTATTATGGCAAATTCTTCATGGAAAGGATTTTGATTAGGAAATTCATGGACGTGTCTTTTGTATCTGACAAACCTAGGGGTAAAAAATCATCATGCACAAATGAAAACATTTATATTAGAAAGAAGTGTAGGGGAATAGGGAAGATCATTCTTCACAATTCATTCATCATCTACATAAATCTCATTTTGTATATGATCTGCATTCACATATTGTTGTAATATTGCATTTCATATTATTCCACATTCATCTTTAAGTACTCTCATTTACGTTTAGGAAATGTCTCAAGTGTACTGTCAAACTAGTATAAGGGAAATTTGTATTACATTGCATTCCAATTTTATTTTCATATTTTTCATGTCGCTTGTCCACATTTAAATAGGAACTTCATGCATTTTAGATCATAGTAACATGTATTTTAAAAAAAATCAATTTATTTGTGTTCTATATACAGTCATTTATCAAAACAAGGATAAGTTGAAAATTGTGAATCATAAGTAAATTCATTTGAGCACATACCAAGTTTAAATTATTAGGAATGAACTTAAATTGTTTTTTAGAGTGTAATGTATCTTTAAAAATGTTATCTCAAGACTGGCAAAAAAGCTAGTCGTATTTCGATAAGATTGGAGAAAAGTGTTGATCAGGTTAAAACATTATTGGATGTGTAGGTAAAAGAAATCAAAAAGTATAAAAGGAAAATAATGAAATGCATGTACAACTGTTGGAAAGATTCTTTAATAAGTTGCCAGTATACATATTATTTTCTTTTCGCGATATAAAGTTCTAAAATCTATATGACCAAAAAAGGAAAAATGAATCAAGTGGTTGTTTCCTCAATTTAGCCCTACTAGTATAATCTATGAAAAAGTTGAATTTTACTTATATTTCAACTAGTTCAATTAATATATTAGTCAAATTTACAACCTCGTATTTCACATGACTATAAAGTTATTCATGAAAATACAATATTACCTTTATCATTTCCATAGTTCACTTGAAAATAAATAACCTTATATGCAAAAATAATTCATTTTGAGATGGCATATAATTTTTTTATAATGTATTAAAAATAATACTTCACATCATGGTTCATCGGCCCATTTGAAAAACAATGAAGCTGCTAGTTACACGATAATAAGCGACTTATGTTAAGTCTGGTCTTTAATTCATGAACCGGTATAGATTAGGAAACCATAAGGATTTTAATATATTCCATCTTATTTACCACCATTGAAAATACTCTATTGTCTCTCTTGTACATGCTAACTTGGTAGAGAGAGAGAGAGAAAGAATCCGCAATAACCTAATTAGAGAGCACATAGCAACAAGCTCAATTCATGGACGGTCATTGAGATTAGGAGTTGATTAACAAGGTATATCCCAAAATTCTAATATCTCTTATAACATCCCATATCTGGAGGCCAAAAGCTAAGCGCTACAGATGCTACAGTCATCTATAGTATTAACTTCTGGTGACAAAATATGGTAATGCTAATGGTATCCAGAATATTAGAAGCATTTGAATATGAACAAAATCACAGATTTCAAAAAACAACATTTTACCGATTACATTTCAAAACAATAATTGATATCCAAGTTACATAATACCTAAATGTTTCCCGGGAAATGATCAAATATATCAATTACAAAATACGCCAAGAGCGACATATGACGATGTCCCCTTGGTTGACCAGAGTCAATATAGTCATATTAGACTTAATATACATAACGGAAATAAACAGAATAAACTGATACTCCTAATTAGCTATCCGTCAGCCACCTGCTCGTCTCCGGAAGCTTTATTCGCCAAAACTAAAACCTGTAAACCTCAACCCTTAGCCTACTAAAATCAAATTTTGAGCACCCGAGAGTTTAAGGGGAAACAAGAACTTTGAGTCAGACATAAAGCCTGGTATGCATAATACTGTTGCATCTCGGTTTACTAATATTAAGTGAGACCATGCCGCTTAGCAGAACGGGTTTCCCCTCACTAATATCCTTTTCAAAACATATATTTTGCAAATCTTTTCTTGCAACCAAACTGGTTGATCAACTGATTATAATAACAATAATAGTAATAGCAATATCAGTTATGCTAAAAACAGGTAACTAATGAAATATCTATCCATAAGTAATAAATGGAGTATCTGTCCGAAAACTGGGCCAATTGCCTGCAAATTGGACTAACTGTCCACAAACTTGACTAACTGTCCGAATCATTTTCTTAGGGTTAACTACCCTTCATCATTTTGCTTAAAAACCTTTTTAAAATGATTTAACCATATAAATCATACTTATACAAGGAAAATATATTCTTAGCTTTATCCTAAGCTATTTTGCCATATTATATATACTTTACTCAAAATAACGTTGATGAATTTTAATAAGGATTACCTATCCCCTCAAAATAAGTTAAAACCCTTTTTATTGAGCAAAGCCAGCTGGCTTTAAAGTGGGTCATTCCACTATGAATATAAATAAAGAATAGGTGTTTTGTACATGCACAGAACAACTAAATTCTAGTTTTATAGTGGCCAGACCACATAGTACAAGAATAAAGAGAAACACAGGAGCTAGACAAATATACTAGACTACTTGGAATGGTACAAGCTCCCTGTCATTACTGATATCAACATCGGTACCAGGACCTATAACATGCTGAACAATAGAGAAATACGAAGCCAGATTCAAATTGAAAGACCTCGATAGAGGCGAGTAGAGATAAATCCAGTCCCATGTAGGATCTAAGAATTGCCACCAATTCCTAGCACCATCGATTCCAATGGTCGTCAAAGAAAGACCATCAACCTCAACATGATAACTAACCTCCTAGACTGACCAGGACCACTTAAGAACATGTGATAACTATGTATCTGCGGGTCATACCTCATTTATGTAACCTCGTGAATCCAAGAACTCTCTTCAGGTTCCTATATAACAACCTCATCAATAGAAATGCTAATTGCTTGTGAATAAATTTTTGTCTCCACAGCGGGAGAAGCAGACACAACAGGATCAGAGTGAGGTGGAGCACTAACCTTGGGAACCCATTTCATTTCCGTCCTAGGGAGGGCAATTTTTTTGGTAGGAGAAATAGGAGCAATCCTATAACATTTCTCCATAGAATGTCCAAATGACTGATAGTTAGTACATATATCACGCTTCCAGCTGTAGTTAACTTTTATTTCCACCTCGTGGCCTTCCATGATTTTAACTTTCAATATCGACGGTAACGGATTCTTTGGGGTAATTTCAATCAATGCCCTAGCATATAATAAGTTCTTGCGCACAACGGTATTTGCATCAAATCATTTGAAATCCCCAATAAGGCTCGCAAGCCAATTCAGACCAATCAGAGGTTCAGGGACAGACGATATATTGGAGAAAGTGGCCCAAACCGGAATGGAAAGAATATGCCAACTGACACTGTCTATACCAACGCTCCAAGGAGTCACAATAAAAGGTTTCTGATCGATAATGAGAGGGCTAGTATCAGGCACTATAAGTCTGTCTTTCTTATTACCAAATTTAAAGAAGAAAAAGGAATTTAAGAATTAGTCATGATGCGAACCTTTCAGTTTCCACACTCGTCTATAATGCTCACGAACCGAGTAAGATGATGTATCGTCTAGGAAAAAACCAAGTAAATGGTCAGACCAATGGCTCTCCACCTCTCGAAGAACAGCAGGTGGAATCACGTTAAAACAATCAATGACTTGAGTGCTGAATATCTGCGGGGAGTATGTACCGGCGTTCGGTTGTAGAACCTTGAACAATGACGACCAAACTAGTTTGACAACAATATTAGCTGCAACATCACTAAAACCAGCAGAAAACTCATTGCTAATAGGATCAGATTCTGGCATTGGTGAAGAAGTGGTAACAGTATAAAGCCTAGGAGCAATATTGCAACCAAACATTTCGGTCGAAATACAATTCTCATCAGTAATTCTTTCTTCGACATTAAGGTTGATAGTGTCAGACGAGACACACTGAAACCCACCACTCAACAAAGCAGAAAGATCAACTTTTGAATTAGCATTGCAATCCACACTCACCCAATTACCAACAAACTTTACCAAATGTGAAATAGGCGAAGAAGGAGAAACATTGGCTATACCTAACAATGGAGAAACACCCTCTGGACTTGATGCTAGGTTAGAAGCAAGAGACGATATCGGGTTTGGCATACTAGAAACATTAGCGATGAGTGGCAGCGAGGTAGACTGAATCGAAGGTAGCACAGGGATGAGGACGTCGAAAGGGACCGCAGTTGTTAACGATGGAGAAGAGAGCGACTCCGAATTAGAGAAAGTTCGGCCAGATCTGGTTTGCGATGCAACAAAACTTGGTTTATTCTTTCGATTCTTGGCAATCGGAGGAAGGACGACGTGGAGGGAATTAGGATGTAGATGACCAGGCAAGAGAGGAGAGAGAAGCCAAAAGGGAAAAGGGGGGGTCATGAAATCGCCGTATGAAAGAGGAGCCCGTTACTTTTACTTGAAATTTTTTAAACTTAAGTGAAAATTTATGAGTTAAAACCCTTTTTCACTCAAAAACACTTAGGATATGCTACCGAGTTAGTATATTCAAAACCTTTGTTTAAAACCTTTAAACAACCCCTTCGAAACCCTTGAAAGTAACCCTTTCGAAACCATTAAAAGCCTTTCCTTCGAAAGATTTAAAAGATTAGAAATTCTTCTTTACAACCTTTAAACTATGCCTTTCGAAAACATTGGAAAAACCTATCCTCTTAGCCCTTTCGAAACCATTGGAAAACCTTCCTTCAAAACCTTTGGAAATCATTGGGGAACCAACCCTTTTAAACTTGCATTTAAAACCCTTTCGAAAGCATTAAAGCGCTAAGCCTATCGAAAGCCTTTGGGTTCAATTTAAAACATGTGGAATCCTTTCGAAACCATTCAAAAATTTACTCCTTTGAAACCTTTGAAAACCATTTCGGTAAAAACCATTTGGATTATGCCTTTAAGTAGAGCAAAAGAATCAGAAACCCATTAAAGTCGAACACATTCCTTTCGAAATCATTCCTGAGTAAAGAAGTGATGGTTACAAAACCATCCCTTCGAAAGCATTGGAGAAGTGGCCAAATTTTATACAAACAAAGTAACCCCTTCGAAACCATCTGGGTCGAAAGGAAGAAAGCGGCAGCCAAAAGGTTTCGACTTAGTCGAAAGCAGTCATTATAAAACAAAAGTGCAATCCAATCAAAACCATATCTTTAAAATCATTTGACTTAGTCGAAAGCCAACCTAGTCGAAATATACTTAGTCGAAAGCAAACAGGCGCATTTTCTGTTAAAAGCAAAGTAGTGCCTCAATCCCTTTGAAACCCCTGGTTTCGACCCTTTACCTTCTGCCTACATCCAATTCACTACGTACCAGTTCCATGATACCATGTGCATTGGAATCGATGGAGTCAGAGGCGAAGGTAAGGAGGCGAAACCTGGTACCGAAAGCATCGAAACAGTGAAAAAAAAGTTTATTTGTCCTTTTAAACTATTTCTTTGTACCTAACCTGCCTAATTTTTCAAATTGTGATTGGTTGCAAGTTTCTCTTTTCTCAAAGTACTACTAACTTTCCAGAATTTACAATTTGAATTTATTTACAAAAAGCCCTTTTCCTTTTATAAATATATAAAACATTTATGTCCCGCACCTTAAATAATTTTATATATCCATCAAAACACTTATGAAAATTCTACAAAAATTCTTAAAAATCACCTTTATATGTTTTCTAACATATATTAATTTTAGACCCAAACCGATTATTATTTAACCGTAAATAATTTATAAACCAAAATAACATTTTCTTTAGTAGAAAATTCGTAGAAATTCCACAAAAACTCAGAAAATTCTGAAAATTGAAACCCATCTCTAAAATATTATTTTTGTTCTACATAAAAATTCACAAGGCATTTGGATGTCATTTACTAGGGTTGTTACCTTAAAACATATCATAAAATCAATATGAATAAGCATAAATCATCAACAAGTATATATAATCATTTCATCATTCAAAAACATGGCAAATTATTGCAAAAAAAATTGGATTTCATCTTAAAACCGAAAACACAAGAAATAAGAGATGTAAACATTATTCACCTTAGCTTTAGAGATTAAGGAGCTTGAGATTTGAATGGTTTTGATTTGATTTAGCTTCTTCCTTAGCTTTTCTTAATCTTCTTCCTCATTCTCTTGTTAATGGTGGTTGGCCTCATGTTTAAAATTTTGGATAAATGAAAGTGAACGTGTATGAGATACACGGCCAAGGGTTTAGGGTATAAGAATAGCCTCTTTCTTGTTTTACCCCTGATTTATTTCATTTTAACTCTTATTTTAATTCATTGGTTAAATGGCATGACTACCCCTTAATAAAAATCAAATCTCAATCCCCTAATCAACGCATTATTTTATCTAATTTAACTAAATAAATATCCTAAATAATGTTACCAAAAAATATGGGGTGTTACAAACTTGCTTCCTTAAAGAATTTTCGTCCTCAAAATTACGATAAGGTACACAACACATTAATCAAAGAGGTAAAACATACCATCAAACAAGTTAGGATAAGTATATCTAATCCTGCTCTCAATCTCCCAAATACAGTCCCTGTCATCGTCGCTCCACTGGACTTTGACTAACCTGACCGTCTTGGTACTAAGCCCTTTCTCATCTCTCGCAACAATACGAATCGGCTTTCTCACTATAGTCAAGTCCGGTTCTACCACTAAGTCCTCTAGCATAGTCGGTGCAATAGTAGTCTCAGGGTCTCTAACACACTTTCTGAGATGAGAAACATGGAATACATCGTGGACTCCTGCCAAACTGCTCGGGAACTCGACTCTATATGCAAGTTTCCCGATCCTCTCAACAATACGAAAAGGTCCAAAGAATCTCGGTGCCAACTTTCCTGATCTTCTGAATCTGATCATACCCATCATCATTGACACCTTAACGAAAATCTAATCTCCAACTGATAATTATAAATTTTTCTGTCTTTTATCTACATAACTCTTCTGCCTAGACTGAGCCTCTTTCATCCTAGCTCGAACGACCTTAATCTTTTCTACAGCTTCTCTAACCAAATGTGGACCAAGAACCAACCTATCCCCAGTCTCCAACCAATAAACGAAAGATTTGCATGACCTTCCATACAAAGCTTCAAATGGTGCCATCCCAATATTGGTCTAATAACTGTTATTATACGAAAACTTGACTAAATGCAGATGATCTTCCCATGATCCCTCGAAATCTAGCATACAAGCTCTTAACAAGTCTTCTAAGACTCTGTTAACTCTCTCCGTTTGTTCATGTGTCTGCGGATGGTAAGCGGTACTCATCTACAACTTGGTTCCTAAAACTTCCTTTATACTCTTCCAGAACTCACTAGTGAATAAGGAATCTCTACCACTTACTATATTACTAGGAATTCCGTGCAGTTTAACTATGGCTTTCATAAACAACTTTGCTAAAATAGGTGCCGTTCTGGTTGAATTAACATGAATGAAATGGGCGCTCTTGGTCAATCTGTCCACTATGACCCATATACTTTCATTTCCTCGGTTCGACCTTGGCAACCCGTCAATAAAGTTCATAGAATAGAATCATGTTTCCGTACAAGAATATCTAATGGCTAAAGTAACCCACTCGGCTTCTGATGTTCGGCTTTTACTAGTTGGAAGTTCAAATACTGCTTCACCCATAAGTCCACATCTCACTTCATACCTTCCCAGAAGAAACTTCTCTTCATATCCTGATACATTTTAGTTCATCCCAGATGAATAGTGAACTTCAAATGATGGCATTCCTCCAAATCTTCTTTCCTTATGTATCTTACACTCATAACACATAATCTCCCTTTCTTTCTCAACCACCCATTCTGGTCAAGACTGAAATATTTTAAGTCATCGCTCTCGGTTCCACCTCTTAACTTCCTGATCCATTCAATTAACACTAGATCCTCTTCCTGTTTAGAAGCAATCTTCTCAATCAATACTGGTCGGACTTCTAAACAAGACAACATAGCAGATTCTCCGGTAGACCCAACCCCGGATCTCCACTGCACTCTGCAAGTCGATAACGCTTCCAAGGCTTTCCATTTTGCTATCATAGCTAGCACTGCATTCTGATGCTTCCTACTAAGCGCATCCGCAACCTTGTTGCCTTTCCCCGGTGTGTACTCGATTCCAAAATCATAAGCAGCGATAAAATCTAACCACCTCTGCTGTCTCATTTTCACCTCCTTTTGAGAGAACAAATACTTCAGCGACTTATGATCTATATATAGCTCAAACCACTCTCCTAGAAGGTAATGTCTCCAAACCTTCAATGCAAAAATCACTGCAGCCAATTCCAAATCATGCATCAGATATCTGACCTCATGCGGTCTAAGCTGTCTAGAAGCATAGGCAAGCACTTTACTTCTCTGCATCAACATAGCTCCTAATCCTATTCTACATGCATCTGTATAAACTACAAAATCCAGATTTCCTTCCGGAACAATCAACACAGGTGCATGGGTCAATAAGTGTTTCAAACTCTGGAATGCTTCCTCACACTTATCGGTCCACACAAACTTCACATCCTTTCTCGTTAGCTTGATCATCGGTGTTGTTATCCGTGAAAAATCCTTAATGAATCTTCAATAATAACTAGCCAACCTAAGGAAACTTTTTATCTCAGTCACTGTCTCGGGTCTCTTCCAACTATTCACCACTTCAATCTTAGTCGGATCTACTGACAACCCTTTTTCTAAGATTACATGACCAAGAAACTTCACTTCCTTCTTCCAGAAATGACACTTCAAAAACTTCGCCTTCATCTGATGCTGCCTCGGCGTCTCAAGCACCACTCTAAGATGAACTTCATGCTCTCTTTCATCCTTAGAGTATATCAAGATATCATCTATGAAAACCAATACGAACCTATCCAAGTGCTCTCGGAAATCTTGGTTCATCAAATCCACAAAGAATGCTGGCCCATTAGTCAGTCCGAACGGCATAACTAACCATTCGTACGATCCATATCTGATCCTAAACGCCGTCAAAGGTATACTATCCTCTGCTACCCTGAGCTGATGGAAACCTGTTGCCAAACCCAATTGGGAAAATACCTTGGCTACACTCAACTGGTTGAACAAATCGTCAATCATCAGCAATGGATTTTGATTCATTATCGTCCTCTCATTCAACTTAAGATAATCGATACATAGCCTTAACGATCTGTCCAGTTTCTTAGCAACCACTATAGCTTCTCCCCAAGGCAAGCTACTCGGCCTGATAAAGCTCTTGCCTTTCAAATCCACCAATTGCACCTTCAACTCCCTCATCTCTGTAGGGGTCATCCTGCTTGACGGTCTACTCACTGGTTCTGCTCCCGGAACCAAATCTATCTGAAACTTAATGGCTCGTTTCGGTAGCAATCCTACTATAGGCTCGAAAACATCCGCGAGCTCTCTAACCACAAAAACTTAACTCAGCTCATCTTCCAATTCCACAACACCCAACAAAGCATTCACCTCATCGCAAGAACCTTCTATGCTATAAACAATCATGTTGCTACAATCAGGGTGCCTAAGCGATATTTTCCTATCGTGGCAAAATATCCTAACATTGTGCTCACTTAAACAATCCATACCAAGAATAATTCCGAACCCCACAAAATTAAACACATGCAATCTGCAAACAAAAGTATGACCTAACAAGTCAAACTCTAACTGGTCACATCTCAACCCTAGAGCTGCATACCCTCCTATTGGATTCACAACCTGTAAAGAAGTAACTAAATATGTGGGTTCTAGGTTAAGCTTATCTATCAAACATCTAGATATAAAAGAATGCGGTGCACCAGTATCAAATTGAAATGCTAATAGACATACCATGAATCTAAAGCGTACCTCCCAAAACTGCTTTTCCTTTCTCCTGAGCTGTTGGCTTCAAAGTAGCAGGCTCTAATGCATACACCTTGCCCTTTCCATCCTTAGCGGGCTCCTTGCATTGATTCTTATAGTGGCCAATCTAATCGTAATTGAAGCACCGGACACTCTTCTTTCTGGCTACCTCATTTTCCTTTCCAACATGACACTTATTAGAAAAATGCCCCTTCTTGTCGCACTTAAAACAGACAACCTCAGACCTCCCTTTCTTTGCTGCTCCACCCTTTTGAGCACCCTTCTTAGGAAAGAACTTCCTCTTTTGATTCTGCCCAACCTAGACCTCCTTAGCCTTACTCTTCTCTAGAGAATCAAGAATCTCCTCATGCCCTAAGGCCATCTCCATTACAAAATCAAAAGGATCTCTAATATGAGGTAATGTAGCCCTTGCTAACTCAAGCTTCAACCCCCCGGTAAACTTCTCATTCCTCTTCATCACTGTATCCACTGAAGTATACCCATATCTGGCCAACTCCTCAAACCTTCTAGCATACTCCAAAACATACATCTCTCCCTGCTCTAACTCAGCAAACTTTCTAATTAGAGATGACTGTGCCATTGCAGACATAAACCTCTCCTGGAACCTCCCTTTGAAATCTGCATATGTCAAGGTTTCCTCATCCACACCAGCCGTCACACTGTTCCACCAAAACAAAGCTGCTCCCTGAAGCTGTCTCGAAGCAAGCCTCCTCTTCTGCTCATCATTGAGCCCCAAGTCTGCAAAGATTCTCTCATAGAGCAGCAACCAATTCTCCATCTCTATAGTATCCTCTGTTCCTAGAAATGGCTTCCCCAAAGCTTAGCGTAATCTCCACTTAGCTTAGCATATTGGTTAACTACCGGAACTTTCAGAACTCCTACTCCTGCAACATCTCCTCCTACCACTCTAGCTGCAATTCCAGCTTGCATCATATTCACAAAAAACTAATTCATAGCTCCCATGTCCACTTGCGGGACTCCAGCACCTACATTCTCTACTTGTGCCTGACCTTGGGTCCTCCTCACACTATGCCTGGCATTTCCATCGGTGCTCTCCCCTCTTGTGTTAACTCTTCCTCTTCTACCATCCACATCTATATTCAAACCTCATGAGATACAGAAAAATAACCTAACAAATATAGGAGACTAGAGATAAAGCATATACTTATATATAGCAAATACAAGTACATTACTATATTGTTATCCCTTACCCCAATCTTACTCTAATTCCTTAGGATTATGTTTTCAAAATCATTTTTGGTTTAAAGTTTTTCATAAACCTATGCACTGACCAAGTTGTAACATTTCGTATCTAACAGCCAAAAGCTAAGCGCTACAGATGCTAAAGTCATCTATAGTATTAACTTCTGGTGACAAAATACGGTAATGCTAATGTTATCCAGAATATCAGAAGCACTTGAATATGAACAAAATCACAGATTTCAAAAAACAACAATTTACTGATTACATTTCAAAACAATAATTCATATCCAAGTTACATAATCCCTTAACGTTTCCTAAGCAATGATCGAATATATCAATTACAAAATACACCAAGAGTGACATATGACGATGCTCCCTTGGTTGACCAGAGTCAATATAGTCATATTAGACTTAATGTACATAGTGGAAATAAACATAATAAACTGATACTCCTAATTAGCTATCCGTCACCCACCTGTTCGTCTCCGGAAGCTTTATTTTCCAAAACTAAAACTTGTAAACCTCAACCCTCAGCCTACTCAAATCAATTTTTGAGCACTTGAGAGTTTAAGGAGAAACAAAAACATTGAGTCAGATATAAAGCCTGGTATGAATAATATTGTTACATCTCGGTTTACTAATATTAAGTGAGACCACGCCGCTTAGCGGAAAGGGGTTCCCTCACTAATATCCTTTTCAAAACATATATTTTGCAAATCTTTTCCTGCAACTAAACTGGTCAATCAACCGATTATAATAAAAATAATAGTATTAGCAATATCTGTTATGCTAAAAACAGGTAACTAATGAAATATCTTCCATAAGTAATAAATGGACTATCTGTCCGAAAACTGGGCTGACTGCCCGCAAACTGGACTAAGTGTCCGCAAACTGGACTAACTGTCCGAATCATTTTCTTAGGGTTAACTACCCTTCATCTTTTTGCTTGAAAACCTTTTCAAAATGATTTAACATTATAAATCATACTTATACAAGGAAAATATATTCTTAGCTTTATCCTAAGCTATTTTTCCATGTTATATATACTTTACTCAAAATAATGTTGATGAATTTTAATGAGGATTACCTATCCCCTCAAAATAAGTTAAAACCCTTTTTAACTTAAAAACACCTAGGATATGCTGCCTAGTTAGTATATTTGAGACCTTTGTTTATAAACCTTTAAACAACCCCTTTGAAACTCTTGAAAGTAACCCTTTCGAAACCCTTGAAAGTAACCCTTTCGATATGCTTGAAAGTAACCCTTTCGAAACCATTAAAAGCCTTTCCTTCGAAAGATTTAAAACATTAGACATCCATCTTTACAACCTATAAACTATGCCTTTCAAAAACATTGGAAAAACCAATCCTCTTAGTGCTTTCAAAACCATTGGAAAACCTTCCTTCAAAACCTTTCGAAATCATTAGGGAACCACCCCTTCAAAACCTGCATTTAAAACCCTTTCGAAAGCATTAAAATGCTAAACCTTTCGAAAGCCTTTGGGCTCAATTTAAAACATGTGGAACCCTTTCAAAACCATTCAAAAATTTACCACTTCGAAACCTTTAAAACTGTTTCGGTCGAAACCATTTGGATTATGGCTTCAAGTAAAGCAAAAGGATCAGAAACCCATTAAAGTCGAAAGCATTCCTTTTGAAATCATTCCTAAGTAAAGATGTGATGGTGTCGAAACCATCCCATCGAAAGCATTGGAGAAGTGGCCAAATTATAGAAAAACAAAGTAACCCCTTCGAAACCATCCGGGTCGAAAGGAAGAAAGCGGCAGCCAAAAGATTTCGACTTAGTCAAAAGTAGTCATTTTAAAACAAAAGTGCAACCCAATCAAAACCATATCTTTAAAACCATTTGACTTGGTCGAAAGCTACTCAGTGGAAAGCAAGCAGGCGCATTTTCTTTTAAAAGCAAAGTAGTGCCTCAACCGCTTCAGAACCCTTTGTTTCGACCCTTTACCTTCCGCCTACATCCAATTCAGTACGTATCAGTTCCCTGATACCATGTGCATTGATTTCGATGGAGTCGGAGGCGAAGGTAAGGAGGCGGAACCTGGTACCGAAAGCATCGAAATAGTGAAAAACATGTTTATTTGTCCTTTTAAACAATTTTTTTGTACCTAACCTGCCTTGTTTGTCAAATTGTGATTGGTTGCAAGTTTCTCTTTTCTAAAAGTACTGCTGACTTTCCAAAATTTACAATTTGAATTTATTTACAAAAAGCTCCTCCTTTTATAAATATATAAAACATTCAAGTCCCATACCATAAATAATTTTATATATCCAACAAAACACTTGGAAAAATTCTACAAAAATTCCTAAAAATCACCTTTATATGTTTTCTAATATATATTAATTTTAGACCCAAACTGATTAATATTTAACTTTAAATAATTTATAACCCAAAATAACAATTTCATCACTAGAAAATTCATATAAATTCCTCAAAAATTCAGAAAATTCTGAAAATTGAAACCCATCTCTAAATTATTATTTCTGGACTTCGTAAAAATTTGCAAGATATTTGGATGTCATTTACTACGGATTTTACCATAAAACATATCATAAAATCAATATGAACAAGCATAAATCATCAACAATTATATATAATCATTCCATCATTCAAAAACATGGCAAATCATTGCAAAACATTTCGAATTTCATCTTAAAACTGAAAACACAAGAAATAAGAGATGTAAACATTATTCTCCTTAGCTTTAGAGATTAAGGAGCTTTAGATTTGAATGGTTTTGATTTGATTTAGCTTCTTTCTTAGCTTTTCTTAATCATCTTTGTAACAACCCGCATATTTTACGATTGTATATTTAAATGTTTTATTTAAATATAGCATCGTTGTTTGGATTAAAGTCTGAAATGTTACCTTTTTTAAACAGCTGAATTGGGACTCGCGACAACTTCCATTGAGTCCAAAATGGCATTTACAACTTTTTTGAGTATAAACATCGATATGTTTGGAGTTGAGTAGAATTTTGTTATTTTTCTATTTGGGATTTGGGTTTGAGTTTCAGCCCACTAACCCAACATAATACCCTAACTCCTCTACTCTTCATCCATTCACTCATTCCATTTCCTAACACTCAAGCTAAAGAAAAATGGGGAAAAGAATGGGAAATAGAAATTCCTAAATCCTAGTTTTGATTAGGAAACTCAAATTCAAGTCCAAAATCAAGGAGAAGCTTAGGTAAACATCCTCTTCATCTTCTCCATCTCTATCTCTCTTCAATTTCAGAAATTCCAAAACCATAACTTAGGAAATATTTGCTTATTAGCTTAGATTGGAGCTTCTTGAGTCGAAGTTGAAGAGGAATTGGCCTTTCCTTTGATTTAGAGCTTCTCGTTCGTTGTTTTTGAGTTTTAAAGGTGAGTTTTTGAACTCACATCTACGTCTATAACTTTCATTGTTGTTAGGTATGAATTTCTAACATTTGTGCATGTTCATTTGCTTTTGATTTGAATTGATTTGGTGAATTTTCCAAATTTTGGTGTTTTGAAGTCAAAATCTTTAAAGATCCTATCTTAGATATTTGGACGTGTTATTTCGGGTGTATCGAAGAGCCTATAAGGCTGGGTTGCCGCTTGGCATAAATCCCTAGTCGTCATTGCTCGTCCGATCGCTCCCGAATCAATTTGGCCATCATGGCCTAGGAAAATTGTTGCCCATACCAGGTGACCAGACGTCTGGTTGCTCAAGTCCAGACGTCTGGTTATAGACCTGGAGGAAAAAATACAAGAACGCAGAAAATAAAACCGCAGAAACCAATTCCAGGCGTCTGATTTATATGTTCAAACATCCGGTTTGGTCTCAGACGTCTGCTTTGAAATTTCAAACGTTTGGGGATTTTCTGGATGATTTCCAGAAACCAAATCCAGAGTTTGGATTAAACCCCAGACGTTTGGAACTTCCAATCTTGCCTATTTTAGCTGTTTTTGATTGGATTTCAAATTTTTAATCGATTTTTGTCGATCCGGTTAGTTGTTATCACTTATTATCGACTTTGATGACTTCTTCCTTTGGATTTTTGGGAATATCCATTTGATGGATTTGATATCAATTTTTATGGATTTAATTCACATTGTTGTATGTGAATTTTTGGTGATTGATTGTTTTTACAATCATTTTTGTGATTTGTCACTTTAAAACACAGAGGTTTCTATACTAGTAGTAAATACTCAAACTCTTTCACAGAAACGATTTCAACACTACTTTTAAATACAAAGCTCTTTTTTAAAACCGTTTTCCAATCTATTAGTATATACAAACCTTTACCTCATTCGTACGAGAAATCTAATTAAACAGATTAGCAAAACAAGTGGTATGAAACGCTTGCGTTTACTTCGTCGGTTAATTCTTGGACTTGTTCGATTGAACTCTCATGACAATTTTCGAGTGGAAATCTACAACCTGTTCGTAAATATTTAAGTTAAGCCAGTGGTTATGGGACATAAAGCTAAACTAATTTATTTACTAGCTTAGTGTAATTTACACTTATCGATCAATGATGATCCTTTGGTGATTTAGACTAGCGATGTGCGATGTCTCTTTGTCCGCGTGGGGGCTTGTACCCAGTTCTACAGAGCTTCGGCTCACTTTTATGGGTTGGCGACCCATGGTCTTTGGACCGTTCGTGGAGCAATCGGCTCGATAAGTCGGTGCATGGGGCATATCTTTTGAGGTGCGTCGATGTTCGGCTAGGAATGGGGCGTATCTTTTGAGGTGCGTCGATGTTCGCCTAGGCATGGGGCGTATCTTTTGAGGTGCGTCGATGTTCGACTAGGCGTGGGGCGTATCTTTTGAGGTGCGTCGATGTTCGACTGTGCATGGGGCATATCTTTTTAGGTGTGTCGATGTTCGACTGTGCATGGGGCGTATCTGTTTAGGTGCGTCGATGTTCGGTTCATTTATTGGGTTAGCGACCCGAGGAATAGCGTTCTGTTTATGATACATGTGTTGGTGAGTTTTCATGCTCTCGTTTGTGATAGGCCTTCCCCTTTTTGTGATTTCTGGATTTCTAGTTGATGATTTGTGGAATTTGTGTTTCACTGATTTTTATGCGATTGGCATTGATATGTTTTGTCAATATTTGTGTTTTGGTGAATAATTTAAAAAATATGACATTGTTTTTAGTGTTTGAGAATATTTGAGATATTGTATGATTTTTGTTGTTATCTGATGTATACTTGTCACAGTATGGCATTATTATTATCATATGTTTTTGTCACATCTCTTATCATATCTCATTTTATATGATATTTATAGCTAGACTGATCCGTTTATTATTTTCTTCTTAAATAATACTCGGGTCAGATCGAGGTATTTCAAGTGCTTCCACTTGACTTCTTAGTAGGGACTAGCTTCTGACTTTTGGCTAATTACTTTAGCTCAGTAGTTTTTGCTTTTATACATTTGAGATAGAGACTCCTTGATGTATACTTATTCTTTTATGATGTTGTGGATCTTGTTTGACCACTATTTTGATGTACACTTTTATGTGTTATATTCATATCTGTTTCCGCCTTAGCGATATGAATATCTGTGTCTGATTTTGTGTTATGCTTATTTTATATTTGTTTCCGAAGGTAACATAGCCACTGTGTAGTAGCTTTGAGTTTGTATTTGATATGTCAGATTTCCTCTTGAAATGAAGTGCATGACCTTCTATCTGGCATATCGATATTCGCTCAAAGCAATTATACAGATGGTCGCTCCTCAACAGCCTTATTCTTCGTGCTAGTCGACGGCAATACCCAGTAGTGTCCTTGGCTAGTGTGATTATAGAGGTGGGGCGTCACAGCTTGGTATCAGAGCCAAACTTCGGAACAATATGGAATAATCTGGCAAGGATAATTGTCCTAAGTCTTTCTTAGGAATCATGCCATAGCATTTAATTCGAGTCTTCGTACCGTTCTATCTTATTTCTTTTTATGATGCCTTGTTTTATCAATAAAGTTTGTTTGATATTCATTCTGAGAATAACCTTTTTTCTCTTCTTTCTTTCTTTCTTGAAATGGTAAGACCTGGCTGTCCCAGCGCCGGTCAATCCAGTGCTACTCCTCAGGATGGAGTATTTATGTCTGCCCAGCAGCTTTTAGATCTTGTGAAGAATGCTCAAGCTGTCGGACCCATTCCAGAGCCAACTCATCCTAAATTCGGGTTTGCACGCTTGTGCAGAGATTATACCGCTTTGGGTGGAAGGCTATTCAAGGGTTTCGAAAGCATTATAGAAATCCAAGCTTGGCTTAGATCATGCGATCGCATCTTTTCTCGCATGAAACTTGTGAATCTACATCGAGTCCAAGTGGCTTCTAGCATGCTCCAAGAAAGAGCATTAGATTGGTATGAGCTTTTGGTTTCTGAGATTATTGAAGCGGATCTTAGTTGGGAGCAATTCCGGGAAAGATCCGAATTGAAGTTTGTGCCGGAGGCGAGCAACCTCCTATTCGAATCATTGCTATGGAGGTAAAACGCCTTCATAATAAAGATGTTCCGCTTGTGAAAGTTCAACCGTCCTCAAATCCTAAGGATTGCTCTTGGGAATTCTGAGAATTCATCGAGCGAACACATTCTATTGTGCTCCATATGGTGAACTTCTCATTTCGTAATTTCTTCTTTTGTGTTGTTAAGACTTTGTATGGTTGTTACTTTTTATTTTCTTCTTAAATATTGCGAGGACGCAATTTCTTTAAGGAGGGGAGTCTGTAACAACATGCATATTTTGCGATTGTATATTTAAATGTTTTATTTAAATATAACATCGTTGTTCAGATTAAAATCCGAAATGTTACATTTTGTAAACAGTCGAATTGGGACCGAGACCACTTCCATTGAGTCCAAAATGGCATTTTCAACTTTTTTGAGTATAAAAAACGATATGTTTGGAGTTGAGTAGAATTTTTTTATTTTTCTATTTGGGCTTCGGGTTTGGGTTTCAGCCCCCTAACCCAACATAATACCCTAACTCCTCTACTCTTCATCCATTCACTCATTCCATTTCCTAACACTCAAGCTAAAGAAAAATGGGGGAAAGAATGGGAAATAGAAATTCCTAAACCCTAGTTTTGATTAGGAAACTCAAATTCAAGTCTAAAATCAAGGAGAAGCTTAGGTAAACATCCTCTTCATCTTCTCCATCTCTATCTCTCTTCAATTTCAGAAATTCCTAAACCATAACTTAGGAAGTATTTGCTAATTAGCTTAGATTGGATCTTCTTAAGTTGAAGTTGAAGAGGAATTGGCCTTTCCTTTGTTTTAGAGCTTCTCGTTCATTGTTTTTGAGTTTTAAAGGTGAGTTTTTGAACTCACACTACGTCTATAACTTTCATTGTTATTAGGTATGAATTCCTAACATTTGTGCATGTTCATTTGCTTTTGATTTGAATTGATTTGGTGGATTTTCCAAATTTTGGTGTTTTGATGTCAAAATCGTTAAAGATCCTATCTTGGATATTTGGACGTGTTATTTCGGGTGTATCGAAGAGCCTATAAGGCTGGGTTGTCTTTTGGCATAAATCCCTAGTCGTCATTACTCGTCCTATTGCTCCCGAATTGTTTTGGCCATCATGGCCTAGGCAAATTGTTGCTAAGACCAGGTGACCAGACGTCTGGTTGCTCAAGTCCAGACGTCTGGTTATAGACCTGGAGGAAAAAATATAAGAATACAGAAAATAAAACGGCAGCACCAATTCCAGACGTTCAATTTATATGTTCAGACGTCTGGTTTGGTCTGAGACGTTTGCTTTGAAATTTCAGACGTCTGGGGTTTTTTTGGAATATTTCCAGAAACCAAATCCAGACGTCTGGATTAAACCCAGACGTCTAGAACTGCCAATCTTGCCTATTTTAGCTGTTTTTGATTGGATTTCCAATTTTTAATCGATTTTTGTCGATCCGATTAGTTGTTATCACTTATTATCGACTTTGATGACTTTTTCCTTTGGATTTATGGGAATATCCATTTGATGGATTCGATATCGATTTTTATGGATTTAATTCACATTGTCGTATGTGAATTTTTGGTGATTGATTGTTTTTACAACCATTTTTGTGATTTGTCACTTTAAAATACAAAGGTTTCTATACTAGTAGTAAATACTCAAACTCTTTCACAAAAACGATTTCAACACTACTTTTAAATACAAAGCTCGTTTTTCAAAACTATTTTCCAATCTATTAGTATATACAAACCTTTACCTCATTCGTATGAGAAATCTCATTAAACGACTTAGCAAAACAAATGGTATGAAACGCTTGCGTTTACTTCGTCGGTTAATTCTTGGACTTGTTCGATTGAACTCTCATGACAATTTTCGAGTGAAAATCTACAACCTGTTCGTAAATATTTAAGTTAAGCCAGTGGTTATGGGACATGAACCTAAACTAATTTATTTACTAGCTTAGTGTAATTTACACTTATCGATCAATGATGATCCTTTGGTGATTTAGACTAGCGATGTGCAATGTCTCTTTGTCCGCATGGGGGACTGTACCCCGTTCTACAAAGCTTCGTTTCACTTTTATGGGTTGGCGACCCATGGTCTTTGGACCGTTCGTGGAGCAATCGGCTCGATAAGTTGGTGCATGGGGCATATCTTTTGAGGTGCATCGATGTTCGACTAGGCATGGGGCGTATCTTTTGAGGTGCGTCGATGTTCGTCTAGGCATGGGGCGTATCTTTTGAGGTGCGTCAATGTTCGACTGTGCATGGGGCGTATCTTTTTAGGTGCGTCGATGTTCGACTGTGCATGGGGCGTATCTTTTTAGGTGGCTCGATGTTCGGTTCATTTATTGGGTTAGCGACCCGAGGAATAGCGTTCCGTTTGTGATACACGTGTTGGTGAGTTTTCATGCTCCCGTTTGGGATAGGCCTTCCCCTTTTTGTGATTTTTGGATTTCTAGTTGATGATTTCTGGAATTTGCGTTTCACCGATTTTTATGCGATTGGCATTGATATGTTTTGTCAATACTTGTGTTTTGGTGAATAATTTAAAGAATATGACATTCTTTTTAGTGTTTGAGAATATTTGAGATATTGTATGATTTTTGTTGTTATCTGATGTATACTTGTCATAGTATGGCATTATTATTATCATACGTTTTTGTCACATCTCTTATCCTATCTCATTTTATATGATATTCATAGCTAGACTGATATGTTTATTATTTTCTTCTTAAATAATACTCGGGTCAGACCGAGATATTTCAGGTGTTTCCACTTGACTTCTTAGCAGGGACTAGCTTCTGACTTTTGGCTAACTACTTTAGCTTAGTATTTTTTGCTTTTATACATTTGAGATAGAGACTCCTTGATGTGTACTTATTCTTTTGTGATGTTGTGGATCTTGTTTGACCACTACTTTGATGTACACTTCTATGTGTTATATTCATATCTGTTTCCGCCTTAGTGATATGAATATCTATGACTGATTTTGTGTTATGCGTATTTTACATTTGTTTCCTAAGGCCACATAGCCACTGTGTAGTAGCTTTGAGTTTGTATTTGATATGTCAGATTTCCTCTTGAAATGAAGTGCATGACCCTCTATCTGGCATATCGATATTCGCTCAAAGCAATTATACAGATGATCGCTCCTCAACAGCCTTATTCTTCGTGCTAGGCGACAGCATTACCTAGTAGTGTCCTTGGCTAGTGTGAGTATAGAGGTGGGGCGTCACATTCTTCCACTTTCTCTTGTTAATGGTGGTCGGCCTCAAGTTTAAAAATTTTGATAAATGAAAGTGAACGGGTATGAGATACACGGCCAAGGGTTTAGGGTATAAGAATGGCCTATTTCCTATTTTACCTCTCCTCTATTCATTTTAACTCTTATTTAATTCATTGGTTAAATGGCATGGCTACCCCTTAATAAAAATCAAATCTCAATCCCCTAATCAACGCATTATTTAATTTAATTTAACTAATTAAATATCCTAAATAATTTTACCACAAAATATGGGGTGTTACATCTCTCTATCCATATCTATTACATAGATTCTCTACTTGATTTATAATATGATAATTCTAAAATAATTATTAATTGATTCGCATGTTTTCCTTTTATCCATACATTTATGTTTAAAAAGTTTATTATTATAAGTGTGTAGGATTGTATATGGCTAAACTATAGTACATAAACAGTGTTATAAGTATTATGAAAATAAAATAAAGTAAAAAACTTGCACACTAAACTTTTTATATTAGTTCGGACCACTGTCCTACATCTAGTCCCAAAATCTCGTATTCTAGCTTTTACTCACTAACACCCTGGCTTTGCCCAAAGGAATAGGCATATACACTTGCCTGAGCCAGTGAATATGTTTTTCTTACTAACTTGATAGAATACAGACTTTGGCAATAGTCATGTATTCAATACACAAATTTGCCCAATTGATGTGCATGTAAATGTGCATATTTTTACCACCATATTTAATCTATTTAAATTAAATAAATGATCATAGTGGGTGTTTTAACATGTTTAAACCAAAATTCAAATTATTTTCAAATTGTCACATATTCACCTTCATCCAGGGGCAAAATAGTCATTTTTGTGCATATATTAATTTGAGAAAAATTAATTGGAAATTTCTATATTATTTTGTAGGAATTTGGCTTCATATAAAAGTTGTTTCACGAAGATATGCATGCACAAGAGTGAAAACAAAGGAATGGAGATGGAAATAATTCGAAGTGATGACCATGGAGGACCCCACTTACCCACCTACCTTAATGTACACTTAGGAGCTAATGCACATGCTAAAAGGGCATTAAATCTTTATGCACACTTAATGGATGATTATTTGAAGCTAATGATAACTTGGCCTCCACACTTCCTAAGTGGGTATTTTGGGCATTCCCCAAAAAAGTGTATTATGAATTCATACATGTATAAATACCCCTTATGCTTCATGTAGGCTATCTTCTCTTAGTTAGTTTTAGTTTAGGAACAAAAATAAACAAAGCTCTTCTCTTTTTTTTTCATGGCTACTTAGCCATTTATTTTTATTTCATGTAATTTTTCTTTTTATGCAATGTTAGTTAATGAACTTTTACATTTACATGCTCTCTTTCTTATTCTTTTAGTAGCTTAGTTTACTTTTCATGCAAGTAGATTAGTTTTTCTTTAATTTAGCTCTCTTTTCCTCTTTTTTTTGTTCTATGTTGCAAGCTATATTTGTTGATATGATAACAAATATGAGAGGCTAAACCCTTTCAATTTAGGGGTAATGAAGCTCTCTAATTATATAGCTTCAACATTTTGATAATTATTGCTCTCTTTTTGTGTTTAATGGAAATATTTGAAGTGGCTTAACTTGTTGTCTTAGCTTTCAATTTGATAGCCTATATTGTTGACACCAAATAGGCTATGCTTAAACAAACAACAAATAGAAATTGCCTCTTCATCTAAATATGATTATGGCAAAGAAGTGAATGTTGAAATTAAAATTTGATGGTCTATATTTCTAATCAATAGATAATAGGCCATACTTAAAATAGATTTTCCTTTCAACTTTGTTGTCATATTTCATGAGAGTAAAACGTAGTTTGAATGGTGTGTTATAGTTTAATGTCTTATGTTGAGCTAATTAATAGCACAAATAGGTCATACTTATGATAAGCACATCAATTAAACTTACTAATGATAAAAAAAGAGATCGTAATTTCATGTTGTGTTGAACTATGTGATCTAGAGAGTGAATTTATCTCTAAATTGTCTTTCGACTCTCATATTTTTATTAGTTTCTTTTTGTCAATTTTTCTTACATTTTCTAGCTAATCACTTTTAACTTTGGTTAATTTGATTGAATAGAGATTTAAAATCTAACAATTCCCTACGGATCGACCCGTACTCGCTAAGTACTACGATAGTACGCCGTGCGATTGCGGTTAAAATTTAATTCAAATTTTATCGACGATTTTCTAAACCGATAGAAGATCCATTGTTAAACAAGTTTTTGGTGCCGTTGCCGGGGAATTGCTTTGATTTTGATTTTCTATTCTTCGAATCATTTTTTTAGATTTTTGTTTGTTTTATTTTGTGTGTTTGTTTGCAATTAAAAAAAATCTGTGTTGTGTTTGTTGTTTGATTTTTGTTTGCATTTGTTGTGTGTTGCATGATTATTGTTGTTGTTGTTGTTTTCTAATGTGTTGTTCATTTTGCATTTCTACTAAAAAACAACTTTTTATTTCATCAATTTCTATTTACATTCAGTGTATAAGTTTGTATTCACCGTTTATATTTGTATTCACACTGTTGTTTACATTTGTATTTACACTGCCTCAGCCATCCTCAATAACCATCACCTACCTGTGCTCCTCTTCAATCATTTCCACTTGAACTCCAATCACCATTCTGAAACTGCAACCAACTTCAAACCTTCACCACCAACATCACTTGCTTCTGAACTACTGCCATTTCAACCTGACTACAGCTTCAATACACTGCCTTTATTCATCATCCTACAAAATTTTCAACATACAAACAAAAATAGTTCCCTCCACCTCCTTGCTGTCAAATACAGCAGTACAACCAACCTTCATATACTCCATCAACTTCACCACATCGAACCACTAACCAACTTCATAAACCAATTGCTGACCTCTGACCACTACAAACAGTCTCTGTTCTTTATACAAACAACATTTCATACAAAATTGCAACTCCACATTCTCCCAAACATTTCCACCATAACTACACATTCACAACCATCCGCAACCCCTGTCAACAAGCACATCAGTGCACAAGCCTGCACATCACTGCTGTAGCACATTTCCATATCACTGCCATCCCTCAACCACCATTTTCAACCTACCATCTCCTTGCTACTCATCTTCCAACCAGCCCTCCACCTGATAACCACTCCCCTTTGCATTGCAAACCTCACAACTCACTACCTTGTACATAGTAGTAACTCAACTGCCATCACCACTCCACTAGTGTCACACAACCATTTAGCTGATCAACTGTCATCACAGTTTGCTGCATCTACCACTACACAAACTGACAACAATTCAATCACTAACTTCATTCATACTTGCTTCGACTTACCTCCTGCTACCCGTGCCCACCAGAAACCACAAAGCACATTACCTCAACTCGACCATATCCCTGTACCATATACAGTGCAAACATATCACTGCTCCTCAATCAAACATCTTCCTATACCACATCAAACATCTTCCTGAACCAAAGCACTGCAACCCAAAGCAGAACTTGTAATGACAATAAAATTTCGATAATTAAAATTGGTTGATTTAATAAGATATTGTGATTTAATGTTGGAAGAAATAAAATTTGTGAATTAATAATAAAAATATAACTGAAATAAAGTGAAATAGTATTAATTTAAGGTAACTGACAACTGCTTTATATGTAATTACAATTAATTAAAAGGATTAAAAATTTAAAATTGCTGTAGGTTGTAAATGAATTTTAGTAATGCATGTACTAATGGATAATTGGATTAAAAAGAGCAATTGATAATTCAATTGTTGATTAATTAATGGAATAAAGTGTAATTAATTATAATTGATAATAGTACTGGAGTAGTAGTAGTTATAAAAACTATTTGTAAATAATAAACTTAAAAATGTTATTAAATGTAGTAATGGTGACAATTGTTGTTTGTTACTAATGTATTTAATCAATTGCAATTAAATGTAAATTAAATGTTACGTAAAGTGAGTTAAGACAATAACTGCAAATTGTGAATGTAATAAAATGAATGGAAATGTTAATTTTGTTCATAAGGTAATAATTGATTTAATAAAGGAATGAAACCAAGATAAACAAATTAATTGGGATTTTAAATTACAATTAATGTGAAAAATTGACAAAATTTCAATGCAATGGAAATATAGTAGTTAATACAAATAAAGGATGGAAATTGAAGAATGTTAATGTAATGAAATATAAAACAAATGTTAACTATGTTATTAGATTTATAATTGATTGAAGGTAAAGGTTGAAATCAAATTTAATCGATTTATTGGGATTAAAATTTAATTAATTGGATTTAATTATAGTGGAAATTGAACACTATAATTAGTGTAATAATCAACACTGAATTGTTATATAAACTTGTATTAAGTCATTGTGAATTTATAAGTGATTAAAAGTGATGAAATTTGTTAACTATCAAATTTGAATGAAAAAATTATTTAATTAATCAATTATTAATTTATTTAATTAACGTGAAAATAGCCATTTTGGCTACTGACTCGGATTTCGACGAAACCAGTTTCATCGGATCCGTAACAGTGAATTATTGTAGGATTTCAAGTTTCATAGCAATCGGACTTGGCGTTTGATCGTACAGGCTTGAAACGCATAGAAATCAATTTAATTAAATTTAATTGAAATCAATTTGGAATAAGCTGATTTTAAAGCAAGCTCTTCATACAATGGAATTAGGACTTGAAACCTATTCCATTGAGTTTAAAATTACCGAAAACATCTATTTTGATATATGGGATGACCCATTTTCATTTCGGAGACAGAACGGGCTTTTCAGATCATTTATCATTCAACTTTCGAATCAATCTTGTCCATTCATTTTTATTTCCGATCTGCCTATAAATAACCTGTTATAAACCCTAGCAGTCTTCTTATTTTCATTTGTCATTACGTACAATTCTCTCTGGCTTCTTCTTCTCAATGGTAGACAAACCAAACAAATTCCAAATTCCAAATTCAAATTGCAAATCAAAATCAAATCAAAAATTTAAACTCCTCAAAATATATCGAATTATATATCGATTCGAAGCTCTCGAAAAGCGTAATTCACTGAGGTAACTCGTTTTTCAATTCGGATCACCGTGTAGCCAGAATTGGGTGAATTAATCTCGACCGTTCATCGTGCGTCGATCAACTTTGACCGATTGTCAAATTGATTTGGGGGTATTGTGGAGAGTGGTGTTGGGAGTCAATCTGAGGTGGTCGCATCACCTATGGTGGCCGGAGGCGGTCGGAAATCGAGGTTTAGGGCTCGTTTTTCGTGGTGGCTGTCCTCATTTTGGGTGATCGACGGTGATTGTGGGGGGGGGGCATGGAGGTCGGGGGTCTCAGGCGAGCTCAGCCATGGTCTCGCAGCTAGGTGTGATCACCTATAGGCGCGGCATGTCAGGGAATCGGCAGTGTTTCCGGCGATTGAAGGATGGCGGCTCGTGAACAATTTGCAGGCTAGGGTTGCGCTAAACGAGATGACGTGGCATGGTATTGAGTTATGATCTAATTATTTTATTTATTTTAAATTTTAATTTTTAAATTTTAAATAGTTTAACTTCTAATCAACTTAACTTTTGCATACGAGATAGGTTTACGCGTGGTTTGTTCTGTTGCGATCGTATCGAAATTCTGGACATTTTGACGTTGGTTTGGTTGAATTCTGAGACTGTTTGAATTTGGTCCCTAAATTAGATTTCAAATCGATTTAAATTCAATTTTTTTCGACGATTCTCTAATCCGATAGAAATTCAGTCTATTAAAAAAAGAGAAAAAGAGAAAAAAAAGAGGGTTTTAATTATATATATTTGTTTTAACTCTAATTTGTTTCATTTGGTGTTGTCCTCATTTGTTTTGTTTTAATTTATTTGGTTTTAGTATTTCTCTTTAAAAAAAATCCTTTTTCCTTTCCTTTGATAATTTTCAATCAAAAACAAAAATTCAAAAATATAAAATATTGTATATATCTTGTTTATAGTTTCAGGTTGCCAAAGCAGAAAATCGAAAATAAAATAGAGAAGGCCCGCTTGCCAAAAATAATCGCCTTGCTTGCTTGCTAAAAAATTTTCCGCTAAAAAAAATGCTGCTTTAAAATAATTTCTAAATAAAATCTGCACGCTCTGGTATCGTGTTTTCATCCTTTGTTTTTAATTTAATTTGCATTGTTGGTTGCTTGCATTTGCATTTATATAAACAAAAAATTTCAAAATTCAAAAACAAAAACAAACTTCATTTTAGTTGCATTGTAAATTCACGTTTAATTTCTGTTTTGCATTCATCTCAATTTTTTTTCTCTAAGGGCAATACCTCAATTAACATAAGGTGAGGGATTTCATCACCCTTTCCTTAGCCCACAAACGCATTTCATCGTAGAAATTGACTAATAATAAAGGTTAGACATTGGACTTAAGTGTGTCACGAGCTCACTTAGGGCATAATTGTATCTTCACAATTGTTTTCTTTGAACAATTTTATTTCTAGGTGTCTAGGCTATGGCAGAGTAATAACCATTTATAAATATTATGGTGATTCGTAAATATTATAGTGGTTGTTCCTCTGAAGGTACTTAAACCTTCAATTGCATTGCTACGGTGATTCGTGGTGCACCGATAACCCCTGCCTGTTACCTGGCTGAGAAATATTTTTGTTGATTTAAGATAAAGTGTGAATATACAATTTTGTGTTTGGAGCTACTAAGGACAGAAAACTGTAATTAAGTCCTTTGCATTCATTTAGTTGCATTAGTTCATGCATATTTTAAAAAAATTCAAAAATCCAAAATCCAAAAAAAAATTGTAAATTTTAACTTAGTTTTTGGTTCAAAAAAAATTCCTTTTAAATCCTTTCCTTTGAAAATTTTCAATCAAAAACAAAAATCCAAAAAATAAAATAAAAAATATTTTCAAAATTTTTTTTTTACAATTCAAAAACAAAAACAAAAATCAAATTTCCATTTTCTAAAAACAAAAAAAAACTTTTTTTAAGAATATCCTTTTGGTAAATATTTGAAAATTCAAAAAACAAAAAAAAATTACAATAAAAAACATATAAAAAAAATTTGAAAAACCAACAAAAACAAAACAAAAATCAAACTTCTCTTTTGAAAATAAATTTCCCTTGGTAAATATTTTTCTTCCTTAAAAAAAACAAAAACAAAAACAATTTTTCACTTCGTTTTTCAAATCTTCTCTTCTCGACTTTCACTTGTGCATGAGTACTTGGACTCGTGACACAACAAAAAACCATTGGACTCGCGACTCGACAATTAACCATTTGACTCGAAAAGACGATCCTCCCGAAATGGCGAACGAAAATGCCCCTCGAACTCTTATGGATAAAATCTTTCCCGATAGATTTTCTATTCCATCTTGCATCACGTTACCTGTCCCTATGCGTAACCATTCAAAATTCACTCGAACCATATTGCCACGCTTCCGAAATTTGGCATTTTCGAGCACGATGATCCATACATCTTTTTGACTAAATTCGAACAAGTTTGCGCAACCATTAAACTCCAACAACTATTTGATGATGGAATCAAACTTCGATTAATTCCATTCGCTCTTGCAGATTACGCGGAAAAATGGCTGTACAGCTTACCATCGAACTCTATTATAACGTGGGAAGAATTCGTAAAACTTTCTTAAAAAAGTTCTACCCCTTGGAAAAAACGAGTAGAATTCGAAACGAAATTCTAAATTTTCATCAATTCAAGGGAGAACCATTTGGAAAATATATTGAAAGATTCAAAGAGCTTTTGATAAAATGTCCACACCATAACTTTGAAAAATGGACGATTTGCCAAATTTTATACGATAGACTCGAAAACAGCTCACGAACCATGCTCGAATCAATGTGCCAAGGCAACTTTCTTGCCCAACATCACGACGATGCTTGGCAATTTCTTGAAAACCTCGCCGAAAAATCATCCCAATGGAAACGCTCGAACGAAAAATCAATTTACTCACGATCAAATGCACACTCGATAGGATCTTTTATTGCTTTGGAAGCTAAGATCAACGCAATGATTAAAAAATTCGATCACGTTTTGTCATCGAATCAAATGAACCAAGCTTGCCAACCAATGTGTTATAAATGCAACGATCCTAATCATATAGCCGATCAGTGTCCTAATTCTGTCGAACAAATCAATGCTTTCAATAAAGCCAAAAACGATCTGTTTTCTCCAACGTACAACCCTGGTTGGAGGAATCATCCGAATTTTGCGTGGAACCAAAACAATCCCAACACGAATACGATTCGTCCAAATTTTCAAGCATTCCCGAATAATGCTTCGAATCATCCCTTTCAACGCAACAATTTTCAACCAAACTTTGCAGGTCCATCCCATAATCAACCGCAACAATCAAATTATTAACCAAATTTTGTTCATCCTCCCCAAGACGATAAACGTTTAACTTTGCTTGAGAAAACTCTTGAAATGTTGGCTAAGGAAACTACTCAAAGCCTTCAATCAAACAGCAATTTGCAAAATTTATTGACCTTATATATGCAAAACACAAACCAATCAATTGCAAAACTCGAAATGCAAATGAGTCAATTAGCTACGTCTGTAAGCGAGCGTGAACGAGGAACATTCCCAAGCCAACCCATTTAGAATCCCATAAATCAAAACACAAATTCAAATCAAGCCCATATTGTTCAAGATAGCAACGTCACCCAATTGAATGCTATCACAACTCTCCGTTCCGGTAAACAAATCGATAATCAAGTCAATAATCCAAACGATTTACCAGAAACCTCTCTCGACACTTCTAAAACACGAACGAATCTGAACAGAACGTGGAGCCAAACGTTGAATCGAATGCCAATCAAAAATCTCATTCTTCTACTCGAGTAGACCCGCCTACCGAGTATTGTGTCCCATTTCCACATCGTCTTCGACCAAAGAAACACTCGGACCAAATGGAAAAGATGTTGGAAATTTTTAAACAAGTCAAGGTTAACATCCAGCTTCTTAACATCGTTCAACAAGTCCCCACTTACGCAAAATTTCTTAAGGACTTCTGTACCCAAAAGCGACACACTCAAGTGCCCACAAAGGTCTTCTTAGCTACCAGTTTGAGTGAAGTCTTATCCCAATCCATGCTCGTAAAATACAAAGATCCTGGATGGCCTATGATTTCGTGTACAATTGGAGACAAGACGATTACCAAATGCTTGATAGACTTAGGTGCGAGTGTCAACTTGATTCCATACTCCGTGTACGAACAATTAGGCTTAGGTGAGCTCAAAACCACAGAAGTCACGCTTCAATTTGCCGATCGCTCGATTAAGAAGCCCGTGGGAGAAATCGAAGACGTGCTCATTCGAGTAGGGTAATTCATCTTCCCTGTTGATTTTATCGTTCTTGAAACACAACCAGTGTCAAATCCCGCGAGTCAAATTCCATTGATTTTAGGCCGACCATTCTTAACTACCTCAAATGCCTTAATCAATTGTCGTAACGGTTCGATGAAAATCTCTTTTGGAAACATGAATTTGGATCTTAATATTTTCAATCTTGAATGTCAATCGAACGAACCTCGTGACCAAACATTGGAAGATAGTGCCATTCATGAAAACTTCGAAAACGATACACTTGACCTTAACGACGAACACGAGGCCGAGTATGAAAAATTGTTTCACGAAATTCCCAACGAGATTGAATACACTCTTCCCTTTGAATCGCTTCCAGTTGAGTCCGAATCTCAACCAAACTCTTTGATCGAAAAACTCCCGAAGTTGGACCTCAAACCACTTCCCGATCACCTTAAGTACGCATACTTAGGTGATAACGAAACGTTGCCCGTCATAATTTTTGCAACTCTCTCTTGATCAAGAAACTTCTCTTCTCTCTATTCTTTCGAAAAACAAGGAAGTTCTCTATTCTTTCGAAAAACAAGGAAGCGGTGGGATGGTCAATCTCCGATATAAAGGGAATTAGTCCTGCTCTTGTCCAACATTGCATCCATTTAATTGACGATGCCAAGCCTGTTCGTGACGCGCAACGAAGGCTTAATCCAGAAATGAAAGATGCAGTGCGTGATGTAATTCTTAAACTTCTTGACAATGGAATCATTTACCCAATCTATGATAGTTCATGGGTTAGCCCAATTCACGTTGTATCGAAAAAGTCCGGTTTAACCGTTTTCAAGAACGATTCAAATGAATTTATTCCAACTAGTACTCAAACGGGTTGGCGTGTTTGCATTGACTATTGAAAACTAAATGTCGCAACACGAAAAGATCACTTCCCTCTTCCATTTATTGACCAAATGCTCGAAAGTTTAGCAGGTCATGAATTCTACTGCTTCCTCAATTGTTATTCCAGCTATAATCAAATTCCAATCGCTCCCTAAGATCAAGAGAAAACGACTTTCACGTGTCCATTCGGTACATTTTCTTATCGACGTATGCCATTCGGACTTTGTAGCGCTCCTGCTACTTTCCAACGATGCATGGTTGGAATTTTTTTCCGACATGATTGAACGCTTTGTAGAAGTTTTTATGGACGATTTCTCAAACTTTGGCGATTATTTTTCCCAATGTTTATATCATCTCGAATTGGTTCTAAATCGATGTAAAGAAAAACATTTGACTTTGAATTGGGAAAATTGCCACTTTATGGTCAAACAAGGCATAGTCCTTGGACATATCATATCAAATAAATGCATTGAGGTAGATAAAGTGAAAATCGATGTAATTGCAAATCTACCCATTCCCAAATCTGTTAAGTACATTCGATCGTTTCTAGGACACGCTGGCTTTTACCGATGCATTGTGAAAGACTTTAGCAAAATCGCTCGTCCTTTGACTACTCTTCTTGGAAAAGACGTTCCGTTCGATTTTAACTCTAATTGTATCTCTTCTTTTGTACGTCTTAAGAACGAACTCATTTCTGCTTTAATCATTTGTGCGCTCAATTGGGATCTTCCTTTCAAAATCATGTGTGATGCTTCGAACTTTGCCGTTGGTGCTATCTTAGGACAATGCATCAACAAGATCCTTCACGTCATTTACTACGCGAGTATGACTTTGAACGACGCTTAACTCAATTACACAACAACCGAAAAAGAGCTTCTAGCTGTCGTTTTTGCTTTTGAAAAATTCTGACAATACTTGATAGGTTCACACATTACTGTGTACACAGACCACTCTGCGCTTCGGTATCTCTTCGCTAAAATGGATGCTAAATCCCGTTTGATTCGTTGGATCCTTTTACTTCAAGAATTTTACCTTAGAATTAAAGACAAAAAAGAATCTGATAACGTCATAGCTGATCACTTGTCTCGTCTTCCGAATGCACCTTCTTCTTTGCCAATCAATGAAAATTTCCCCGATGAATAGCTTCTTTCAATTTCTATCGACCCATGGTATGTTGATATAGTGAACTACTTAGTCACTAAAGAAACTCCCTCATCTTGGTCCAAACAGGATAAATACAAATTCATGTCCCGAGTGAAATATTTCTATTGGGACGATCGATACTTGTTCAAATATTGTCCCGACCAAATCATTCGACGTTGCATTCCAGATAATGAGATCAGGAGTGTTCTTTCGTTTTGCCACGATCAAGCGTGTGGTGGACATTTCGGTCCTCGAATAACTACGGAAAAAGTGCTTCAGTGTGGTTTCTATTGGCCTTCTCTTTTCAAAGACTCGTTTAAATTTTGTAAAACTTGCGATCGATGTCAAATGCTTGGATGAATTTCTCGACGAGATATGATGCCTCTAAACCTCATTCTTACGATCGAAATCTTTGATGTATGGGGTATAGACTTTATGGGACCTTTTCCTAATTCTTTTGGAAACTTGTATATCCTTCTCGATGTCGATTACGTTTCAAAATGGGTCGAAGCCGTTCCTTGCAAAACCAACGACCATAAAATTGTTGTGAAATTTCTCATAGAAGACATCTTTTCGAGTTTCGGCACACCTCGCACAATAATCAATGATAATGGGACAATTAGGTAATACGGGTCGATCCGTAATCTATGATGTATGCGGAAATAGTTTTTGGCGACGGAATTTCTATCAGATTAGAAAGCCGTCGAAAAATTTAAAATTAAAATAACCGCAAGCGCATGGCGTACACTTGTAGTACGTGGCGAATACAGGTCGATCCGTAGGGAATTGATGATTTTAAAAATCTATTCAATCAAACTAGACCAAATGGAGGAGAAATTGTAAACTACAAATAAAATGAAGCTAAAACTAGAATTGAAATTTGTTTTAAAAACTATTTAACTAGAGAACAATTTAGAGGCAAATCCACTCTCATATTTTTGTAAATCAACAAACAAATAATTTGTGATCTCTAACTTTGATATTAAGTGAAATATTGTTGTATTTATCATAAGTATGGTTTGTTTATGTTATTAATTAACATAACTCAAACCATCAAACTATAATACAACAAATAAACCACTTATAATTCTCATGAAAATGAAGCCAAAGAAAAAGCTATTTTAAGTATGATCTATTTACTATTGTAACTAGTAATATAGATCATCAAATATCATTTTTACTTTAATTTCACAATCAAAAATGGATTAGCAAATGATGATGCAACTTGTGTTTATGTTGAATAAGAATAGCTCATTTGCATAAGCAATATAAGCTATCAAACCCACCTGTATAAACTTGCATCAAAACTTACTTCATGAAACATAAACCAAATGAGATCATAAATCATAAAATGTTGAAATTACATAATATTTGATAGCTTCATTACCCCTAAATTGAAGGGGTTTAACTACTCATTTGTGGCATTGAAGCAACACAAGTAAATTTCAACATTAAAAAGAGAAGAAAATAGAAAAATAACAAAGAAGAGAATGTAGTTAGACTACTTACAACAAAAGGAATTAAGCTACACTACTTGCATGAATGTAAAACTAATCTACTAACAAAGAAAAGAAAGAGAGCATAGAAATAAGCATTAACATAAAAACAAAGAAAAGCATGTAGAAAAGAGAGGACAAAGAGGCTTGGAAGCCATTTTTTTCATAGAACATTGCCATTACAACTTGTATTTTTCATTTCCTAGCTAATATGAAAGAGTAGATGATCATTTACATGTACATAAGAGGGCTATTTATACATGCATAAAACCTTAATTCTATTTTTATGGGGCTTCCCAAAATACCCCTTAGGAGGTGTGAAGGCCAAGTAATCATTAGCTTCTACTAATCATCATTTAAATGTACATGAAGCCATTAATTCCATAAGCAAGTTCATTAGCCTCTAATTTGTACATTAAGGTAGGTGGGTAGGTGGGGTCCTCCATGATCTTCACTTTTAATTGTTTCCCTCTTCTTTCCTTTGTATTCATTTGTGCATGCATGTATCTTTATATAAGCCTCTTCCATATGCATCCAAATTCCTATAAAAATAATCAAAAATGTCTAAGTAAAAATTCTCAAATTTACACATGCACAAAAATGATCATTTTTCCCTTGAATGAAGATGAAATTATGATGGTTTGAAAATAATTGAATTTTGGTTCTAACATGTACAAATGCCCAAATATGGTGTTTATTTAAATAAAAGGAGATAAAATATGGATGTAAATATATGCATATTTACATGCACATCATGTGTGTTTTAACCCTCTCACAATTACTAAAATATCTTATGTTAGTTAAATTAAATCTGTGAAGTGATTAGAAATTTATTTGATCGATGTTTGGTATATTTAAATTGTCATTCTAGTAAAATTTGACTTTTATTGCAATTAATCATCGTTTAATTGAATATTGAATTTAAATTGTCAGTTTATACTTGCTATTGATTATCAGTTATCTATTGATGTTATTGATTGATTTGGATGATGATTGTGATGAATGTTTGATTGGTGATATTGGAGGACTAGATGTTGTATTTTATATTGTTATAACTGCAAGTTCCCTATGGGTTGAAATGATACATACCCGAATGATCTATAGATTAGGGAAAAATCATTATGGGTTGAATTGATAGACACGAGCGATTTTATGGATGTTAATATTAATTCGGGATTGCGGTTTGAAATGATATATAACCGTAAAATCTTTAATTGCGGATTGAAATGATAAATATTGTATCACTTGACCCTATGGTAGAGAATTATATACGGACACTAGATGGGTTAAATTAAATGATTTTTGAATCTTTAAATTTTGAGTTCAGTTAACTGGTATTTTAAAACTGAAATTGATTTATACAAACTGAATTATTTTCGATAATCCAAGGGTTAAATGTTGAAATTGGAATTGGTTTAATGGATTGCTCAAAGGATTTAAATTTGAATTTTTTTTAAGTTGAAGTGTCAAGTATAAATGAATTTATTGGAATTGAGTTACTGAAATTGTTGGATATAACTTCGAAATCTATTTAAACTAATTTAAGCTATTTTAATTAAATTAATTATTTTAATCAATTTAAACTATTTTATTTATCTATTATAACCTATTTAATCCAATCTAACCTATTTTACCAATTTTTAAACTAATTAATTTATTTAATCTATTTTAAATCTATTTAATATAATTTAAATCTATTTAGTCTATTTTAAATATATTTAATCTATTAAAAAAACCTACTTAATATAATTTGAATTTATTTAACCTATATTTAATTTATTTAAATCATTTTACATCTAATTTAATCTATATTTAACCTATTTAAATAATTTTAAAAATCTAATTAATCAAATTTATATCTATTTAAACTAATTTTTTTCTAATGAAACTATTTTAAATCTATTTAAACTATTTTAAAACTATATAACCTATTTATAATTACCTAAACTATTTTCTAAAATTTCAGACTGTGTAAAGTAGAAGTATTTATATTTAAATCCTTGATGATAATACAACCTAAGTTGAAATTTGAAATTGATACCTTTTGTGAAATGACATATTTAAGTAAATATGATTGCGAAAGTGAATGTGATTTTTTGAAAGTGAATATATTTTGAAATGATATGATCTGGAATTGAATATGATATTTTGATATAAATTGTAAATTGACCTTTTTGAAATGTAAAAGAACCATCCGGTGTGTAATAAGCGTTTGGTTGTTAAAGAGACCGGGATCAGATATTGTCATACTCTCTGCCAATACCGGAAACCATTTAACAACTGTGTACGTGGTGGAGATTCCAGAAATGAAGTAAGATGGTTTGACGAACGATTTCTGTATGAGATATGACATGACCCTGACTCCCGTGAGTCAGCTTAGATGTGACTAAAACAGGAGCTATACCGGGCCAAGTGAGGTCATTCCTCCTATCGGGCACATTTTTTTGATACTATATTTTGACTGTGATTGATTTGGTGGCCACCCATTGATTTTGATTATGAGAGTGTGTCCGAGGTGGGCGGTAGTAGCTGCTATGCGTTACCACCAGTCCGTGAGTGCAATTGGTATATCTACCCTGGCATTGCCTCGAGTGCCATGTTCACATGCCCTAGAGCGCCTTCTACGAGTTTGTTTTGTACCATACCTATGGAGTGCCCTCTGATAGCCTCTAGTTTACGGAGGAGTTACGGTACTATATAGACTATGGAAATATATAAAATATGTTAAAGGGGATACGGGTAACGCCTTAATGCTATTTTAATACTTTACTTTACTGTAGAAATATTATAATAGCGTATTGTACTACATAGTAGATAGTTTAATGGATCCTTAGGAGATGGGAATCCCGAACATCTCTTAAGTTATTGCACTCATGTTAGACGTTGGATGGGAGATGTCAAACCCCGTAAACATCTCTGACACCGTTCCACTCATATTTATTTACCGTTTATTTAACTTACATAAGATCTTTTAGTTCTAACTCGAGTGTTTTGTCTTTTCAATTCGCTCGAGTCAGCCTGAGCATTTCAGGGCTGAAGTCCTTATTTCTGGAGGACGAAGACGAAGATTTGTACTATTGTTATTTATGATATATATTCCACTACATCATGTTGTTCCGCTGCATTTCTTTATGGATTTCGTGTTTATGTAGCTCTAATACTGTATTGTATAAGAATATTCAAATTTATTTGTAAACAGCTTCATGAACTGTTATTTGATTATTATATTTTGTCATTCCGCTACGAGATTCTGTATTTGTTTTATTTCTTTCTCTTCTTCTTATTTACCCTATAACAATCTGCCCTTTTGAATGGTTTGAGTATGACATGTATGTCTGCTTAAAACGTCCAAAAAGGCAGGTCATTACAGAACTGCAATAAATCATCACCAAAACTTCCTCAGTATAACCACTTATTGGCCACTACTTCTAACCACTGCTTGACTGTGCACAACAAACATACTACTTCATACAACAACCTCCTGCCGCCTTTAACCACTTATAGTACAACCTGACCACAACCACAGCCTACTGCTTTTGTCATCCACACAATTACATTCCCACATCACAATCCCAATCAAACACCGCCTTTACCCATACAACCCACCCAAATCCGCCTGAACAGCCTCCAATCTGCAATTCAAGCAACCCAAAATCATCCCAAATCCACCTCATCTCCGTTTCACAACCGCAAGCATCATCGAATTGCCACCTCCTCCAACCACCTCGATCGCATGCCCACACAGTTGCAGTCGAACACCTATCGCCAAGTCGAATCCCCAAAACAACCAAAGTAGCGACAACCAGAATCGCCTCGTACCACCTTCAATCGATACACCTGAACCACACACTCGAACTAGAACCTCTTCTAATTTAATAACCACAGTATTATCGAAATTCGATTGTCGAATTTGATTTTGAGAAAGATGAGAATTAGGATTAAAAGAAAAAAATGTATGTATATCTGAAGTGGACTTGCAAAATATATGTTGAAATCTTAGTGACTTGTTGGGCCGGGTTGGGTAATTTTGTTTTATTTAACGTGTTATGTTTAATTTTTAGTTTTCTTTTACTTGTTTTAGTTTTCAATTTCACTTACTTTTGTTTTCATTAGTTCAACTTTCATGTGTTTTGTTTTTCTCTTGTTTTATTTTCTTGTTTGATATTTTTTTTTAAAATTAAAAGATAACAAAAAAGAAAAAAAAACCCGTATATTTTATTTTTAACTTCTTTCCGAGTTGTCAAAGCAGATAAAAGAAGTGCTTGCTAAAAACCACATTGCTTTTCCTGCTTATAAAAAAATTACCGCTAAAAAAATAAATTTGCTAATAAATTCTGCAAGCTCTGGTATCGTACCCTTTATCCCTTTGCATTGTTGGTTGCTTGCATTTTATTTTTTTCAAAAAAAAATTTCAATAAAGAGAAAAGAAAAATTCATTCGTAGTTTCATTGTTAATACACGTTTAATTTCTGTTTCGCATTTCATCCTAGAGTTTTAATTAATAATAACCGTTAGAAATCAATAACACTTAATTGTATGTTGACAATTTGTCATTTTTCGATAATTTAATTTCTTGGTGTCTAGGCTACCGCAGAGTAATAACCATTTATAAATATTACGGTGATTCGTAAATACTATAGTGGTTGTTCCTCTGAAGGTACTTAAACCTTTGGCTGCATTGCTACGGTGATTCGTGGTGAACCGATAACCCCTGCCCGTTACCTGGCTGAGAACTATCTTGTTGATATAAGACAAAGTATGATTATACAATTTTGGGTTAGGATGAATAATTCGTAATTAACCTTGCATTCATTTAGTTGCATTAGTTTATGCATATTTAAAAAAAATATTTCGAAATCCAAAACTAAAAAAAACTGTAAATATTCCTTTTCTTTTTCCTTTGAAATTTTTAAATCCTTTTACTTTGAAATTTCAAAAATCCAAAAAAAATTTAGAAAAACAAAAATCCAAAAAAACTTATAAAACCTTTAAAAAAAATTCCCTTTTGAAAAATAAATTCTATTTGTAAATATTTTTCCTTTATAAAAAAAAGAACAAAACCATTCTTGAAAATGTCTGAATTTCCATATTTGCCTGGATTTTTCGATAGTTGTGAAAATCAATATAATCCATATAATTTTACTTCAAATTCTTATGGATATTTCAACAACAACTATTGTTCAAACGATTCGAGTTTTGAACCACAAAATTTTCAAAATGACGAACAACCTTCGAATCTCGAAAATTGCTTTTCATCTCTACTTGAAATCTCTACACAACAAAATCAAATGATAAATGATTTGTGTAATTCTTATTTGTGTGATAACTCAATTAAAAATTTTCAAAATAATCAAAATTTGAATTTAATTCAAAATTCAAATGACTTCGAGTATAGCCCATGCCAATTCAATTTTGAACTCCAAAATGAATTTCAAAATCAAAACGAAAATGTGGTCCACTTTTCAAATAATTTTGGCAATGGGAATAATCTTGATTATGATACGAGTGAAATTTTTTATTCTCAACAAATCCAAATTGAAAATTCTCAAGTCAATAATTATAAGTTGGATTTTTTTGAACAAATGAACAAAATTTACGATGATCACACAGATTTGTTGATTGAAACATACAAAAAATTACATGAACAACTAAATCAAATCCCAAAGTGTGACGAGTGAAATAGTAATCCATCTTTTACCACAATTGATGATTTTCAAACAACAACTTTTGAAACTGAAAATGAAGATCTTAATGAAGTTGTTGAAAACACGGTAATTGAGTTGGATTTCAATTTTTTGAGGGTGTGGAACCAAATTTAAAATTCGACCTTCCTTCTCTCGATTTCAAAATTTTAAATACAACAAGTTTGGATTCTGAAATTGAGATACACAATGAAGTTGTTGATAATCCAACAAAGGAAGACAAATTTAACGAACACGATTTCTTTGGACTTTTTGAAAATGAGTTGTCGAATTCTGAAGGGGAAGATTTAAAACACCATTTTGATTTTAAAATCGACAATTTTGAAAAATTTGTCAATGATGAGTTTGAATCTCAATTTGGTGAAAATAAACGTGAACTTCAATCAATTGTTTTATCAACCTCGAAAATCATCGAAAAGGAAACAACTCGTACAGTTTTCAATAAAACGACATTCATTTTTCCAAATCAACATTCAACTTTGAAATCTTTTACGGTTTGTTTTTCCGAGCTTAAACTCTGTCTCGCATACTTGACGAGACAAATGAATCGGTTTTTGGAAGACCGTTTCATTTACTCTTTGACGATTTACTTTCTGATATCGTGTAAATAATCTTTTCATTTTCTTGTAAATATAGGTCATATTTTTATTTTTCTCCTTCCACTTGGGTTGACTGTGGGGACACAATCAATATCAAGTATAGGGGAGTCTCATCATCATTTTTAATTTTTCTTGTTTATTTTTACATTTTCTTTCCAAAATTTAAAAAAATCTAAAAACAATTTTTTTTAAGCATTTCGATTTACTTTTAAAGAAACACTATAGGATAAACATATGGTTTTAGTTTATTAAATTGAAATTTTTGAAAATTTATTTGTCTTAACAAAAATAAAAATGAAGTTTGATTACAAATAACAATGGTTTAACTAGTATATAGGAAGATTCATGGAGGTAATTATGAAATATATTCTAATTGAAAATCTTTGTTTTAAAAAGTGGTTGATTTAAAGTAAAGGATATAACATTTTTTTTGTCTTCTAAGTTAAATGGTGCTAAGATGATTTTTCAAAACTCTCTCTTCAATTTTTTTTGTATATATGTATATATATTTTATTAAACACCTAGAGTCATGTGTACACACTTGTGTGTTCACTCGCCATGCTCTGTACCCTTCTCACATAAGTCCGTAAGACAGTGCATGATCGGTAAATCTGGCCTCAGTTTATCTGAGATAGGTGTGTGCGTATATATACATAAAAAAATTCTTTTATTAATAATGCCTATGGTCGATAGGTGTTCACACTCGTTTGTTCACTCGCCACACTCTGTATTCCCCTCACATAAGCCCGAAAGGCGGTGCATGGGTAATATATCTGGCCTTAGTTTTCTAAGTTAGGCATATGTAAATATTGTAAATATAAAAAAATTCAAAAAAAAATAGAAAGAGTAAGCAAATGAAATCCAAGCACTATTTTAACTTATTTGATTTGATTTGTTATTGAAATGAAATGAAAATACCACTTTGATAAATTTGGATAATCAACTAAGGGTCCATTTCATAGTTACACCGTGTTATTAATCGAAACAACGAGTTAAACTGTAGTCAATTTGTTATGATAACTTGATTTTTGTTGGATGTTTGATGAGTAAATGACTTAAATTTTCATGACAAAGACCAAAATTTATATTTAACTTATTTGTGTCGATTTAAAAGTAAATCCTTCATTTGTAAACATTTTCAGAAACTTGCATTCATCTCTTTTGTAAATAAATCTTGCATTTTGTAAATATTTTCATCCTGCATTTGGATTTTGTGGGTAGTATCCGCTGAAAACCCTCATGAGACAACACTCATCCTATTGGGGACACCCAGAGGTTTAACGGCTTGTTGCATATGCTCAATGCAATCATGCTCTTTATATTAAACAGAATTATCTTAGTTTTTATTCATTCGAGGACGAATAAAATGATAAGTATGGGGGTATTTGATGTGCACGTAAATGTGCATATTTTTACCACCATATTTAATCTATTTAAATTAAATAAATGATCATATTGAGTGTTTTAACATGTTTAAACCAAAATTCAAATTATTTTCAAATCGTCACATATTCATCTTTATCTAGGGGCAAAATGGTCAATTTTGTGCATATATTAATTTGAGAAAAATTAATTGGAAATTTCTATATTATTTTTTAGGAATTTGGCTTCCTATTCAAGTGGTTTCATAAAGATATGCATGCACTAGAGTGAATACAAAGGAATGGAGATGGAAATAATTCAAAGTGATGATCATGGACGACCCCACTTACCCACATACCTTAATGTACACTTAGGAGCTAATGCACATGCTAAAAGGCCATTAAATCTTCATGCACACTTAATGGATGATTATTTGAAGCTAATGATAACTTGGCCTCCACACTTCCTAAGAGGGTATTTTGGGCATTCCCCAAAAAAGTGTATTAGGGTTCATACATGTATAAATACCACTTATGCTTCATGTAGGCTCTCTTCTCTTAGTTAGTTTTAGTTTAGGAACAAAAATAAACAAAGCTCTTCTCTTTTATTTTTCATGGCTACTTACCATTTTTTTAATTTCATGTAATTTTTCTTTTTATGCAATGTTAGTTAATGTTCTTTACATTTACATGCTCTCTTTCTTATTTTGTTAGTAGCTTAGTTTACTTTTCATGCAAGTAGATTAGTTTTTCTTTCATTTAGCTCTCTTTTCCTCTTTGTTTTGTTCTATAATGCAAGCTATATTTGTTGATATGATAACCAATATGAGGGGCTAAACCCTTCCAATTTAGGGGTAATGAAGCTCTCTAATTATATAGCTTCAACATTTTGATAATTATTGCTCTCTTTTTGTGCTTAATGGAAATATTTGAAATGGCTTAACTTGTTGTCTTAGCTTTGAATTTGATAGCCTATATTGTTGACACCAAATAGGCTATGCTTAAACAAACAACAAATAGAAATTGCCTCTTCATCTAAATATGATTATGGCAAAGAAGTGAATGTTGAAATTAAAATTTGATGGTCTATATTTCTAATCAATAGATAATAGGCCATACTTAAAATTGATTTTCGTTTCAACTTTGTTGTCATATTTCATGAGAGTAAAACGTAGTTTGAATGGTGTGTTATAGTTTGATGGCTTATGTTGAGCTAATTAATAGCACAAATAGGCCATACTTATGAGAAGCACATCAATTAAACTTACTAATGATAAAAAAAAAGAGATCATAATTTCATGTTGTATTGAACTATGTGATCTAGAGAGTGGATTTAGCTCTAAATTGTATTTTTACTCTCATATTTTTATCACTTTCTTTTCTGTTAATTTTTCTTACATTTTTAAATAATCACTATTAACTTTGGTTAATTTGATTGAATAGAGATTTAAAATCTAACAATTCCCTACGGATCGACTCGTACTCGCTACGTACTATGATAGTACACCGTGCGCTTGTGGTTAAAATTTAATTCAAAATTTACCGACGATTTTCAAAACCGATAAAAAATCCGTCGTTAAACACCAATATATAGTACAATGTCCTATAAGTCACAATAATTGATTTGTAGATGAATGAACAGGAGTTTAGGAGGTAAGAAAATCAAAGAGTTGATTATTATCAAAGAATGGTCACTGGTTTGAGAATATAAAATAGATTTGGGTTTCCAGAATTTAGATCAAAAAATCACAGAGTAATTCAGTGATTAAACTCGTTGAAATCATAGTTATTTATAGAGTTGAAGGGATTTGATCAAAGGATATGATAGACCTCCATTACAAAAGGTCACGTTTGAAGAACGAGGAAGAATGTAACAACCCAAATTCCATTGGGTCCAGATTTTTTGCAAAAATTCTAAAATCCAGTCCCACTAAAGCCCGAGTTGGGTATCTAGTATCCTACAAATAGGCAAAGATAAATATATCAGAGCTTAAATAAATATCTCACAACGGAACTGGCTAATATATTATAGTAAGTAAATACTCACCAAGGTAATAACACTTTCAAAACAAGTGTCACAAAGATGGAAAATCTCTGCCATCTATCTAACATGTGGGATGATATGAGGAGGGGGTCAGAACTAAAGTTCTGGTGAATGGACAAATTATACACTTCTAAGTATAACTCTACATATATAGTTCTATTTCCATTTTCTGTTATATTAGGTTTATAATACTCTCGGTTATGTGCGTGAATCGTACCCATCTACTCCCTAGTAGATTAAGACATAATAACTAATATATATGTATTTACGTGCCCAATGACCGCATCGACCCTAGGTACTACCCATAGTAGCTTCTGTATCCTCCTCGAAAAGGACTCCTTCGTCTCGCTTCTATAGCGTACTGTAACTACATCTGTAAAGGACAGCTTCGTGAGGCCTATAATATAGTTGTTCCGTCCTCTACTATGAAAACGTGAAACTGCATCCGCACTAGCTTATACTAGTGCTCGGATATCCACAATGTACCACCCAGTGCGTACCTTGAGGACTACACGTAATCGTTCTGTCTACTCCCTGAATTCCGCCAATAAGGTCTACCTTGTACGGAACTCAGTCAGGGAATTTCTATATCTGTAAAGGTCCGCTTCATTATGCCCACAATACAGATATTCTACTTGGTCTTTCTCTTTTCTCATCGTGGCTGTAACGACCCGGATTTTTCATCGTTTGATTTTGAATATTTAAATGGTTTAAATATTGAATTTTGAATTTTAATTTAGTTAAAAAGTTTTTAAAACTAAAATTTTAAGTGAACTCGTAAAATTTTGGAATCGTCGATTTAATCGACAAGATAAAATAGCGATCCGAGGCACAGTCTAGGATTTCGACGAAACCTGTTCCATTAGATCCATAATAAGTACTATTATCGGATTTCAAATTTCATAGCGTTTGGAGTTATCGTTTGGTCGTACGGAATAGAAACGCCTAGAAATAATTTAATCGAAATTAAATTAAATGGCCAATTTAAAAAGCTATCTTCTTCACAAGATCGAATTAGGTTACAGAACATGTTCCATCGGGTTCGGGATAGCGGTATAACATTAGGAACGCCAGGCGGCATGCCTTAATAGGGGTTCAAAATTTCGAGATATGTGATTTGAGATATTTTGAACATTAAAATTTAAGAAAAACAAAACAAAGTCAAACCTTCTCCAATACGCCATTCCTTTCCTTCCAAAACACGCTGCCTTGTCTACCTTTAAAATCATGTCTTCTTCCTTCCAAAATCTAACCGTTCGACATCTCAACAAAATAATAATAATATCACGCGATATAAAAATCATTAATTGTCGAAATTTCTCTGGTTGAACATGAGTATGGCAACAGCGAAGTGGCGTCAGGTGCATGGAGGCTAGAAGGTGTCTCGGCGTTCACGAGGAGGGGTCGAGTGACATTACAACTAGAGTTCGACGATTGATCGCATTCAAATTTCGAGGATGGAGGCGGTCTCCGGGTGGTGCGGTGAAGAGGTGGGGTGGTTCAGGTCTCGGGTTGAATAGGCGACAGTCGCGACCATAGGTTAGGGTTTGGCGACGTCGACGTTCGAGTTGTGGAAGATCGGAGGTAGTGGAATCGCATGGCACATGCGCGCATGTTTAGGGGAGGGGGTAGTGGCCATTAGTGGGCAACGTGAAGGTCGAGGCACCAGCGACGGCGATGGGGCAGTTTGATTGGCTACTGCGACTTAAAGGCAACGACGGCTTCTCATCTAGCGTAGGGCGGTGAATGTCGAGGTCAAACTGGAGCTTAAATAGCGAGATTAAGGGTAATTAATCTAATTACAGTAGAGCTTAAATTATTTAATAAGTTCAGATTTAAGTAAATTTTAAATTAAATCATTTCAAAATTCATTAATCATTGACCCATATTAAATTTGCATACGAGATCCAAGATCATGGAACGGGTTGAGTTGGATTTGTAGCTATGAAACCGATGCTACAGATTTGGTTCGGTGAATTTAAAAATCAAGGTGAGAAATTCTCACCCATTGGGATTACTAGAATTTATTATAAATAGTTAAAATAAATCGTTGAATGCTGGTTGAATTTATAAATTATTATCTGTTGAATTTTAAATATATAGTAGTATATATATTAGTAGTTGGATTGATATTCCCGCAGATTGGAGCGGATGAGACACTATGCACCCACCATAATAGCGGATGACCCTATATACCGTGATATCCCCCTCGAAGTGGGATTGGTATTTTATGTTGTGTTAACATTTGTGGATGAAGGGAACATGTTGGAGGGATCCAACCGGAATCCTCAAAATTTATATTGATTGTTTTTCATATATAGTAATATATGATGTGTTAAAATAATATGTTATAGATTATTGTTGTGATGTGAATTTTTGGATGCTATAGTAGCACTGCTTGAATTGTGGTATTTTAAATACCATAAATATTATTTTTGAATTTGAAGAAATTAAATGGAGATTTTGAATATAAACATATGTAAATCGAAGTTTGGATTACTTTAAAAGAAATTGATTTGGATAAAACATAAATTGATTTTTGGATTGTACTTAACTATTTGGGAAAATATATTTTAAATAGAGATTTAAAAATAATCTATATAGAAGATTTTTAAACAATGGATTTTTAAATGATACTTCTGGAAAATATGAAAAAAGTTGAAATCGATATTAAAAATAGATTGGCAGAAATGAATAGAATTTATAAGGAATTGAATTTATAAAATGGAATTTTATAAATGAGATTATTTTTATAAAATGTGAAACTCAGAGAGGTTATAAATTTATACACGATGTTATAAATAAAGGAAATCGATATCAGATGAAAATTTGGGAATATAAAATTCGTAGGGTGAATTTATATTAGAATATGGAAATAGGGTTGGAAGAAAATAGTGGATACTATTTTTGAAAAGTGTAAATGGATAGGATATTGGAATGGAATCGGTAGGTTGTAAATTGAGAGGATTTATAAATTGAATTGGTTAATTGAATTTAAAAAAAAATATGTTTAATTTTAAGAATTTAAGTTTGTCTTTAAAAGGAAAATGATATACATCAGACTATGAAATTTTGAACTAGTAGAATTAAAGTACATTGAAAAGTGAATTTCTCAAATACTTAATATATATTTTAATAAATTCTAATTTTAAAACACAGCTTTGGAATTGATTTTATTTATGTTTATAAAAAGTGTTTCGATATTTTTAAATGACTACTTAAACTTGTTTTAAAAATTAAATTGTTATTCTTTTAAATAATTATTTTATATATATAAAGTTTTGAAGTGATTGAAAATTTTATTTATAAATTCTCTCGAGATTCGTAAATGAGGCTTATGAATGGATATGATTTTTAGGAGAGAAATTTTATAAGGGATTTGGAGGAAATGGAATTTCAAAAGGTTGAATATGGGAACTTCGAAAATGAAATATGAATTCCTAAAAGAAGTTATAAATTGTTGAATGGGGTTATAAATAAATATACTGGGTTTTGGAAATTATTAAAGGGAATTTATTTATGATTCTGAAGACCTATGAGATAAGTTTAGAAATATTCTCTTAAGTGTTGATATTTGAAATGACTTTGGAAAATAAGACTTATAATATATTCCTAAGTATGAAAATTGAAATTTGAAAATATTTCTAAGTGTTGAGATGGTTTGGAAATATCCTGTTATGGATTTAAGTATTTGAATTTGTTTCCAAACATTGAAATATTGAAAGAAATTTGGTATATATCTTATAAAGGTACTTTGAAAATAAATTTTAAAAAATTTATAATAAGGCCCGATATCTACTTATGGATGTTTTATTGATAGTTAAATAACCGACTATCAATTTTGGCCAAATTCATTGATCATTTCGAAGAGACCGGGATCAGATTTAATTATCCAAAAACCCGATCCGATTTGAGTGTTACGAATGGACATCATGAAGATAGGGAAGATGGTGATTCGGTTTGTCCAGGCATAGGACAACTTGTATGGATAAATGTTATCAGAACATCGTCATTGGAGGATGATGAGCATTCTAAGTGAAATTGTTCTTGAAAGGTAAACGTTAGCCTCAAGCCTCATCAACCGGGAATGACTAAAACAGGGGAGATGCAGCAAGGCTAAGTGGGTCTCACCCTATTAGAGTATGTTATCGCCTTTCTAGATACCCTCGGAAATATATATAAACTATGGATATGGTTGTGCATGGAAAGTAAGCGCTCGATTTTAAGGGTGGGAACACCCGGGGTGATAATCTACTCGGTTCTATCCAGGTTAGGGATAGGGCCAGTCTTGTGTTGTAGGTGATCCCGGCGAGGTCCTCGGCACATTTTTCTAGAGGTGTATTGTGATGGGCGGTACCCCAGTAGCCCAATCATTGTATGGAATCCATTCTCCAATATGCGCCGTATGGTTTTGATTGTGCCCAACTATGCTAAAACGTGAGATGCAAGCATTTCAGCTATTTTCTATTTACTTTGTTTAGGCACTATTATAATATCAGATGATTTCGATAAAAATGTTTTGGTTATCGTAAGGGAAAAACCCATTGTGTTTATCTGCGACGTAGACTTATAGGATACCTTTCTTTTTCAAAGGATTTTGATAATTTTAATAATTCAAATTGAGTGTGTTTTCTTACGCTGGTTTTCCAGACTGACTTGGGTGTTATTTTATTATAATGCTCGGGTCAGACTGAGTATACAGATTTAGGATAGGATGCTATGTAGCTCAGGAGACGAGCTGGATGACAGAGACGTATTTCTGTACTTGACTTCTATTTCCGCTGTACGAGGACAAGTTATTTTAACTGTCTAGATTGATGTAGTGATTGTTGTACTCTGATGATTGTAAGTATAAAATAGTTATGGATTCTTTGTATAAAAATATGTTATTATATATTATATTTTGTTCCGCTGCATTTGTGAGATTCTGTGTTGTTCTATTTTTCTTCTACCTTTTTCTTCTTCACCCCTAACAATCCACCTTTTTGTGCAATTTGAGTTGACTTGTGCAGATATATTGTCAGCTTAGACTGTACGGAAAAGTGGGTCGTTACAAAGTGGTATTAGAGCTGAAGGTTAAGTGAGAATCTTGGCTTTAGTGGGGATTACTCATTAGAGATAGGGTCAGTAGAACCCTAGAATGAGTTTGAGTGTATTAATAGATATGAGCGCGTATTTGTTAGTGAATATATATTGTTTTATTTTGTGTTTATTTATCTATTGATTGGTATATAAATTCCAATCGAATAGTGCGACACTAATAAATCGATAGGAGTTTCCAAACACTTAAACAAGTAAACTGACACAGTATTATTTTGAAGTGGGTAAATGAAATAATTTTTCCCAAAATTATATTTGGATATAAAAGAAATAATTTTCTAGAAATTATTATAGTATATTGGCGTTTTTAGATGTTATTATTATAATCAACCAAGATTATAAATTTGAAATGGTTATATATAACCAAATGGAAATTTGTATAAGTATAGATTATACAAGTGAATTATAATTAAAATTAATTCAAACCCGGATTCAGGAATTAAAAATCCCGGAAGGTTTGGAAAATATTTTTAGAAGTGTTATGGAAATGAAATTGCTGTTATTTTGAAAATATTTTTGAAATAAAAATGGTTTAAAATGGATTTTGGAAGTGATGAAGAACTGAACTCACTTCAATCACTGGAAAATAATTCTGGTGATGACAATCGCATCATCATTATTCATTTCGAGTTTCTAAGTGACGAATTGCTACCAAGGTGGTTGGATATAGAGATTTTTGGGTAAAACAAGTGTTGTTTTGGAAATTACGAAAGGAATTGTTTTGGAAAAAAAATCAGGTTGATTTTGAAAATCAAAGGAAGTGGTTTGTTAAACCAAAGAGAGAGAAGAGTGTGTGTGTGTCTATATATTTGATTTCAAAGTGATTTGAAATAAATACTGGGTATTTGAATTTTGAAATTCTTATTAAATGTTCTAGAAATATTAGAAAATAAGTTATGAAATTGAAAATGGTGAATGATTTTAAAGAAAAATATGGAAACTGAATTTTGGAAATGAAATTTAACTTGAGTAAGTTAAAATTAATAAAATTTAACTTGAGCTAAGTTAAATAAAATTGGATTGGAAATGGTATTGATTGTGATGGAGATATAAAATTAAATGAATTGAATTGAAAATGAATAAGTGAATGGAACAAATAAATATAAAAAAGGAAAGTGTGGAGCATTGCAGTTTGGAATGGAAATTTAACTTAAGTTAAATAAAAAAATTAAGTGGAAAAGAAAATTCTGGAAGTGTGAATAAATAAAGTTGAATAGCTTACAACAAATTATTTTTTGGAGTTAATGGAATAAATATATATTGAAGCTATAAAGTGTTGTATAATCTTGAGTCAATAATAAAATGTGAATATACTCAAGTACAAAATGGATGGGAGTGTGAAAAATAAGTTGCGTAACTTATAAAATGGAAAGTGGAATAGCACAACCAAAATAAAAATGGTGTTATATTTTAAAGTGAAGAAATTAAATCCAAACTTGAATTATAAAATAAATTTGAACTCATGTAACCTAAAAGAAGTGAATTTTAGATAAAAATCAGATATTGAGTTATAAATTAGAAGTGAACTAATTAGATGAATTAAATAGTAAATTGAATATGGGAATGGAACTTAACTCAGTTGAATAAATTTGATTATGGATTAAAAGTGAATATTGAATATGAAACTTGAGTTATAAATAAAAATTCGACTTAATTGTAAGCGAATTTAATATAATTGGAAATGTTGTCGAATGAAGTGGAAGTGGTTTGAAATACTGATTATTTAAGTTATAAATAAATTCAATTTAAATGTAAATAAATTGAATATGACTTGGGATATTAATTAATTGAATTGGAGTATGAAGTTATGTTTTGAAGTAGATTAAATGAAGGAACTAATTAAATTAATTAGTAAATGAAATGGAATTTGATTGAAATAAAAATAAATTTAAGTTATATAGATGAAATAATTTAAACTAAATGGATTAACTTAAGTAAATATTTGGAATGAAAGCTTGGCTTAAATAAATGTATGAAATGGTTCATAAATAAATTAGCATGGAATGATTCCCAGCTTAATAAAATGGATTTGAATATGATGAATGTGGATATGAATGGAATGTAAATAAATTGATTAAGAATCAATTTGAAATGGAATAGAATTAAATATAAATTGATTTGGAATCAATTTAAAATAGCTATAAGCTTAAATGGTTATTTTATTAAATGAATAACGTCGAATTTGCATAGAAAAATTGTCGTTTGACGTAAACGGAAGTAAATAAAATTCTGTGAATTAATAGGAAGTGAATAAATTGATTTTTAAATCAATTTGGAATGGATATGAGTTGTTTTGATATAAAATATGAATTGAATGCAAATAATTGGGTTGTAAATCATTCGAATTGAATGAAATGATATATAAATCGATTGTAATGAATAATTGAATGTTGGGACCTTGTGGATATAAATAAATTCATGCTACGACATGGTTGTTAGTGAAAAATTATGTGTTAAAGTTGTTAAAGGAATGAAATGTTATTGATTTTCATATTTATGAAACTTACGTATTTAAATTGAGTAAGTATAGGTACCCGAAGGCTATTGGGCTAGATTTGGGTTGCATAATTGCATATAAAATAAGCCGAAAATGCTAATATAACATACGTTTTCGGATTAAATAATACAAAATATATAAATGTTGATATATTGTGTTTTCCAACCGTGTGGGTCGATGTATATATTTTTATCTCTCTTGTCATATTTCAAAAGGTCCTCCGTACAAGGGAGACTCTGCCAAAAAATTTCGAAAATTTAGGGTGTTAGAAAAATTTAGAAAAATTTTGAAATTTTTTTTGTTAACTTAAAAAAAAGGTAGATTTTTGAATTGCAACTGAAATAAAAAGGTTTTTGAATTAGAAGTGGAAACTAAATGATTTGGAATGAAACTAAAGGGCTTAGAAAAGTGAGTGTCTAGTTTTAACTAAGTGAGTTTTGGAAAGTTAATGCGTATGAGTCATTCGTCCTGCCTTAGCAATTTCGGGAACGAAATTCTTTTAAGGAGGGAGGAATGTAACGACCTGGATTTTTCGTTTAATGGTTTAAATATTGAATTTGGAATTTTAATTTAGTTAATAAGTTTTTAAAACTGAAATTTCAAGTTAAGTCGTAAAATATTGGAATCGTCGATTTAATCGACAAGTTAAAATAGCGATCCAGGGCACAGTCTTGGATTTCGACAAAACGGTTTCCATTGGATCCGTAATAGAGTACTATTATCGAATTTCAAATTTCGTAGGGTTTAGAGTTATTGTTTGGTCGTACAGAATAGAAACGCCTAGAAATAATTTAATCGAAATTAAATTAAATGGCCGATTTAAAAAGCTATCTTCTTTATACGATCGAATTAGATTTTGGAACTTGTTCCATCGGGTTTTGGATAGCGGTATCACATTAGGAACGCAAAGCGGCACACCTTGATAGGGGTTTAAAATTTCGAGATATGTGATTTGAGATATTTTGAATATTAAAATTTAAGAAAAATAAAACAAAGTCAAATCTTCTCCAATACGCCATTGCTTTCCTTCCAACAAACACTGCCTCGTCTACCTTTAAAATCGTGTCCTCTTCCTTCCTAAATCTAACCGTTCAACATCTCGAAAAAATAATAATGGTAATATCGCACGGTATAAAAATCGCGAATTGTCGAAATTTCTCTGATTGAACTCGAGTGTGGCGACAGCGAAGTGGCGGCAGGCGCTTGGAGGGTGGAGGGTGTCGCGGCGTTTGCAAGGAGGAGTCGAGTGACATTACAGCTAGGGTTCGACGATTAATCACATTCGAATTTCGAGGATGGAGGCGATCTCTGGGTGGTAAAGTGACGAGGTGGGGTGGTTCAGGTCTCGGGTTGAATAGGCGATAACCGCGACTATAGCTTAGGGTTTAGCGACATCGACGTTCGAGTTGTAGAAGACCGGAGGTAGTGGAGTCGTGCAGCACACGCATGCTTGTTCAGGGGAGGGGAAGTGGCCATCAGTGGGAAACAAGAAGATTGAGGCACCAGCGACAACGATGGGGAAGTTTGATAGGCTGCTACGACTTGAAGGCAGCGACCTCTTCTCATCTAGCCTAGGGCAGTGAATGTCGAGGTCGAGCTGGAGCCTGAATCGCGAGATTAAGGATAAATAATCTAATTATAGTAGAGCTTAAATTATTTCATAAGTTCATATTTAAGTTAATTTTAAATTAAATCATTTCGAAATTCATTAACCATTGACCCATATTAAATTTGCATACGAGATCCAACTTCATGGAACGGGTTGAGTTGGATTTGTAGCTGTGAGAAATTCAAGGTGAGAAATTCTCACTCATTGGGAATACTAGAATTTATTTTAGATAGTTAAAATAAATTGTTGAATGCTGATTGAATTTATAAATTATTATCTGTTAAATGTTAAATATATATAGTAGTATATATATTAGTAGTTGGATTGATATTCCCATCGATTGGAGTGGATGAGACCCTATGCGCCCTGCATAATAGCGGATGACCCTATATACCGCGATATCCCCCTCGAAGTGAGATTTGTATTTTTATGTTGTATTAACATTTGTGGATGCGGGGAATAGGTTGGAGGGATCCAACTGGATTCCTCAAAATTTATATTGATTGTTTTTCATATATAGTAATATATGATGTGTTAGAATAATCTGTTATAGATTTTGTTGTGATGTGAATATAGTAGCACCGGCTTGAATTTTGGTATTTTAAATACCACAAATATTATTTTTGAATTTGAAGAAATTAAAAGGAGATTTTGAATATAAAAATATGTATATCGAAGTTTGGATTATTTTAAAAGAAATTGATTTGGATAAAACGATAAATTGATTTTAGGACTGTACTTAACTATTCGGGAAAATATATTTTAAATAGAGATTTAAAAATAATCTATATAGAAGATTTTTAAACGATGGATTTTTGAATGATATTTTTGGAAAATATGAAAAGAATTTGAAATCGATATTAAAAATAGATAAGAAGAAATGAATAGAATTTATAAGGAATTGAATTATAAAATGGAATTTTATAAATGAGATTATTTTTATAAAAAGTGAAACTCAGAGAAGTTATAAATTTACAAACGATGTTATAAATAAAGGAAACCGATGTCAGATGAAAATTTGGGAATATAAAATTTATAGGGTGAATTTTTATTAGAATATGGAAATAGGGTAGGAAAAAAATAGTGGATACTATTTTTGAAAAGTGGAAATGAATAGGATGCTAGAATGGAATCGATGGGTTGAAAATCGAGAGGATTTATAAATTGAATTGGTTATTTGAATTAAAAAAATATATCTTTAATTTTAAGAATTTAAGTTTGTTTTTAAAAGGAAAATGTTATATATCGAACTATGAAATTTTGAACTAGTAGAATTAAAGTACATCGGAAAGTGAATTTCTCAAATACTTAATATTTATTTTAATAAATTCTAATTTTAATAATCCGCTTTGAAATTGATTTTATTAATGTTTATAAAAAGGGTTTCGATATTTTTAAATGAATACTTAAACTTGTTTAAAAAAATAAATTATTATTCTTTTAAATACTTATTATATATATATAAAGCTTTGAAGTGATTGAAAATTTTATTTATAAATTCTCTCAAGATTCATAAATGGGGCTTATAAATGGATATGTTTTGAGGAGAGGAATTTTATAAGGGATTTAGAGGAAATGGAATTTCAAAATGTTGAATATGGGAACTTTGAAAATGAAATCTGAATTCGTTAAAGAACTTATAAATTATTGAATGAGGTTATAAATAATTATATTGGTTTTTGGAAATTGTTAAAGGGAAATTATTTATGATTCCTAAGACTTATGAGATAAGTTAAGAAATATTCCTTAAGTGTTGATATTGGAAATGATTTTGGAAAATAGGACTTAAAATATATTCCTAAGTATTAACATGGAAATTTGAAAATATTTCTAAGTGTTGAGATGGTTTGGAAATATCATATTATGGATTTAAGTAATTGAATTTGTTTCCAAACATTGAAATATTGAAAGAAATTTGGTATATATCTTATAAAGATATCTTGAAAATAAATTTCAGAAAATTTATAGTAAGGCCTGATTTCTGCTTATGGATGTTTTATTGATAGTTAAATAACCGACTATCAATTTTGGCCAAATTCGTTGATCATGTCGAAGAGACCGGGATCGGATTTAATTATCCGAAAACCACTTCGATCTGATTTGAGCATAACGAATGGACATCGTGAAGAAAGGGAAGACAGTGATTCGGTTTGTCCAAGTCCAAGATAACTTATATGGACGAATGCTATCAGAACATCGTCATTGGAGGACGATGAGCATTCTAAGTGAAATTGTTCTTAAAAGGTAAACGTTAGCCTCAAGCATCATCAACCGGGAATGACTAAAACAGGGAAGAAGCAGAAAGGATAAGTAGGTTGCACCTAATTAGGGTATGTTATCATCTTTCTAGATACCCTCGGAAATATATATAAATTATGGATATGGTTGTGCATGGAAAGTGAGCGCTCGATTTTAAGGCTGGGAACACTCGTGGTGATAACATATTTGGTTCTATCCAGGGTAGGGATAGGGCCGTTCTTGTGTTGTAGGGGATCCCAGCGAGGTCCTCGTTTTAATTTTCTAGAGGTGTACTATGATGGGCAGTCCCCCGGTAGCCCAGTCATTGTATGGAATCCATTCTCCAATAAGCACCGTACGGTTTTGATTGTGCCCAACTATGTTGAAATGTGAGATGCAAGCATTTCAGCTATTTTCTATTTACTATGTTTAGGCACTACTATTATATCAGCGATTTTGATAAAAATGTTTTGGTTATCGTAAGGAAAAAACAAGTTGTGTTTATGTGTGACGTGCTCTTACGAGATACCTTTGTCTTTCAAAGGATTTTAACATCTTTAATAATTCAAATTGAGTGTGTTTTCTCACGCTGGTTTTCTAGACTGACTCGGGTGTTATTTTATTATAATGCTCGGGTCAGACCGAGTATACAGATTCAGGATAGGATGCTATGGAGCTCAGGAGACGAGCTGGATAACAGAAACGTATTTTCGTACTTGACTTATATTTCCGCTGTACGAGGACAAGTTATTTTAACTGTCCAGATTGATGTAGTGATTGTTGTATTCTGATGATTGTAAGTGTAAAATAGTTACAGATTCTTTGTATAAAAATCTGTTATTATATATTATATTTTGTTCCGCTGCGTTAGTGAGATTCTGTGTTGTTCTATTTTTCTTCTAACTTTTTCTTCTTTACCCCTAACAATTCGCCTTTTTGTGCAATTTGAGTTGACTTGTGCGGTTATATTATTAGCTTAGATTGTACGGAAAAATGGGTCTTTACAGTGGTTATGGCCCCACGCATCCCCCCTCAACTAATCAAAAGACCTTTCAAGAGCTTAGTGGCTGTGCCACACTGCAAACAATCTAAACATCCAATTGGCTGTGCCCCTCATCCAATGTCTCGATAGTAAAGAATCATTGGCCTGTTGGTTTAACTCTAGTATTTCCCGTACTTGTTCTGATTGATGATGGCTAGTATCCGCATGCGACTATCCTTATGGATCCTGCCCACTATAACCTACTCGCAAACTAGAGTACGGTGTCATACGTATATCCTACTCCATCATCAACCTTTTGACTTCCTACAAAGGTCCACTTCATTAGGCCTGGAATGCAAAAGCAATCAATGCATACTCTCTTGATGGAACACCTACAGACTTGTCTCCGAGGGTGCAGCTTCGTTAGGCCTACCCCAGAGGGCCATCCTACAGTATCTTCACGTCCCGTTGAAGTCTCGTACTTCCTTCTAGCCCAAAATAACTAAGTTGGACGTGCTCTTTCTGTACTAAAAATCTACGATGAACTGATTCATTAGGCTCTTTATCCAGATTCCCTTCTAGTTGCTCTAAACGCACCTTACCATTTTATTAGACCCTATGTCTAATCTTTTATTATGCATTTAGTTTACTTCTCTTATTCTGTTGGATACATATTTACCCTAAGCAACATGTCTAGCCCTACTCACGTGTGAGACCATCAGTCCTAGATCTGAAAGGGAATGTTACCGGTACGGGTCACTACTATTATTTTTTGCTTATTACCTTCATCCAAGATTTAAGTTTGATAAAATAAGCCTCTTTTATTTCTTTCTTTTTAATTTAACCTACGTATTACAATTATACTTGTAATTATCACTTTTATATTTTTTTTCTTTCTTTTATAACATACATGATATAAATGTAATTGCAAGTGTCTCTTTTCTATTTTAGTCTGTCTTCTTTTTTTATGATACAAAATTTTCTTTAGTTCCCTTATACTATATAACAGTCTTAACTTGGGACTACGTCCAACTATCATAAGTTACTTATCATAATAACTGCTTTACTTTTTACTCTACTATCTGCGCAATAAATGCAGATCTAGTCACATTTTCTGTTTATTGTTTCAAGTCTTGTCTAATAATTAACTTGATTATTTCCTCTTCTTTAATTTCTTTAACGCATCGCGTTATTCTTTTTTTGACACCCCGCACCTCTAGGCACCCCGAATATCAAACATGACTAGAAGCACGGGTGGTCAGGTGAAATAAAAATCCATAACATAGCATAGAGACTAAGGCAACAACATAAAATGATTAAAATATTATAGCGGAAGAAAACTTTCACTAGTTATAAATTAATAGCAAAACAGCTTCATTAAAAACAACATTATCCCAAATTTATTTCTGAAACTGAAAGTACCAAGTAGTCTCCACCAAACCATAAAACATAACAAAGTTCACAATATAGGTCCCCATATATAGAGTAAACTACGGAAAAGAGAAACGAAGTACATGAAACAAAAGAAACAAAAGCCAAAGATAACAACTGCTCCAATGACCCTCTTAGCACCAAAGAACTGCAACCTAGACTTGCCCTCCTGTGATTTGTGGAAAATAGAAAAAATAGGAATGGGTCAGACATAAGTCTGGTGAATGAGAAATAAAATGAAGCAGAAAGAATAAAACTGTTTAATTCCAGGTCTTCCCTGGATATCGCAGAGGGTAAATAATATAATGTGGTGAATCCTTCTTAGATATAGTTCGTAAGAAGCCAAAGTCCATGGTCACTCTAGGGAAGTCAACCATGCAGTAATACTAAACATCAATCGGCCTGTCGGACCTGCTGTCCTTACCTATCCACGTGCTACAGCATGAAAGTCATGCTCTTCACCCATGCACTGTGACTAAATGTTTCTTATGTCTTACTGGCGCCGACTCAAACAACCTCGCAGGACCCCGAAGTTGCGCTCAGGCTCCGCTAAACTAGAATCCTATCCTCCTGTCTCCTCGGTCACCAACATGGACTTGTCCCTATCAAAAGTGTCGGTCCTCCGAAAGAGCGCTTGCAGCTGGGTTGGCTGTGCAAAATCCTCTAACGATCTACCTAAATAAGCCTACGTCGGAGCACACTTGTCCTGTTCCGTCCGCATCGATCTGCCTGAAGAAGCCTAGGATTACGGATGATATCTATCCTACGTACTAGCAACCTATGAAAGGTAACAAACATCCTTGCGAACCTACTTTCCCGCTCCTAGTACGTACAGCCAAAACTATATTTTGGTCTTAACTGTATGAAACGCCTATCCAGACCTTTACAAGGTCGGCCTACCAAATCGCTTCCAGATTAATTAATTTTACCGTTACAGTTTACATACCGTTTTTTCCATTAATCTACTTTAGGCCATTTTTACATCCGATTTGGTTATTTCACAATTTCCCTTTTTCTTACATAAATTGTATTTCAATTTCAGGTCTGTTCAGTCCGTATGGTTTGTCTATAATTTTTATGCCATTTAGTTACAAATTTACACTAGCCTTTAGGGTTCATTTAATTTACATTTTTTTCCACCCTAATTTACATTCTCCTTTTAGAGATTTAATCTATACAAAAAATTTATCCAATAGCCACAAACCATTTAATTACACAAAATTACACTTTTACATTTTTAGGCCACATATGAAACAAACAATTATGCCAATTAGACTTCCCAATTTTGTCCCAATTTTGTTCTAAAAATATATTCAAAATTATGTACTTATATCAATAAAAACCATAATTTTATTTAGGTAACATATTTTAAATTTATTCAACTAACCTATTCTACCATTATAAATTGAATAACAATTCTAATTCAATTTAATTAAACCAATCTTATTTACGCCATGAAACATGAATTACAATTTGTTTGTTTCAAATTTCAACCCAAATATGAATTATAATTGAGAAGTGGAAGAAGAAGAAGATACAATAATTTAAATAAATTTCAATCTTATTTATGCCATAAAACTTGAATAGACAATTTATATGTCCCATATTTTAAACCAAACATGAATTAAATTTGAGAAGTGGAAGAAGAAGAAGTTGCAATAATTTACATCTATTCTCAATTAATAACAGAAATTGATTCATATTAACGTGCCAGAAAAGAACTAAAATTGAACTACTTTATTTTTCTATTTCATATTAATTTCCACTTACCTGGGACATGAGCTTGCATAAATTTGAAAAAAGCTTTGTTTTAATCTTTCTCCCTTTGATTCTTCCAAATTTCCCAATTTGCTTGAATATATATAGATAATTTAATTTGGTAGAGATTTGTTTACTTAGTAGAGAAAAGGAGGAATAATAATACACGCTAATTTTACTGTAGGATTATGGCGATGGCAGAATAAGAGATTAGGTTTAGATTAGATGGTTTATTTATAGATTGTTTGAGTGAATATAATCCATTAGATTATTTTAGATTAAATCTAGTTCTTTCATACACTTAATGGTCATCCATTCTAGCCTATACACATCACTCAACCAATAAAATTTAGCCATCTCATCCTATTACATCACTGGAGCGAATGGGAAGCCGTCACATGTCAGAAACAATGCTGAAATATGTAGGAAAATCGCTGGAAATGAACGAGCTTAAAAAACATCGCTCCAGATTTTGGGCGACAACGGGACTTGATCCCTGGTCACTAAGGAAGTCAACATGCGCCTTTACCACTGTACCAAATGCGCTTTTAATTTCTTTTTAATTATATTTCTCATAAAATATCAGGGTGTTACATTCTCCTCCCTTAAAGGATTTCGTCTCCAAAATCTCCAAAGATGCAAGAACGTAATTAACAACAATAATCCAAGAACTACATCCATCTACTCAACCATCATCCATTTCTACCATTGTCCTTATTTTTTAAATAATTCAATTTATGATTTATGCCAAGTGAAATGCATATGAACTTACCTAATGCAAAAAGGTAGTCAGTCAACTGATTCAGTTGACCTCCTGTAATGCAAGTATGCTTATGCCATGCAACCAAATGTATGCAATTTCCCTAGTATAATTGATAATTCTATATGTATATTTCATTCATTCCCCCAAATGCATCATCCATATGCAACATCCATTTATACACACACACACACACACATATATACAACCATGTGCAAATGCAATAGATAACAGGCATGCATATACAAGTGCGTGTACCTAGTTGGCCGATTAACCTAATAAATATCTATCTAGTGCATACAATGCATCCATTTGCAAACATTGGCATCCACTTGCAATCATTTTCATCCATCAAACATAACATGCCCTAATGACATGTTAACAACCAAGCTACCATCCATAGGTTTCACCTAAAGATTATCGAAAAGACCCTAACAAAGGAAAGATCAAAGGTCAAAGATATGATATTTGAAGTGTACTTTCAAATAGAAAATGATAAGGAGTTCGAATTCTCTCCTCAGATTCCCATGTGCACTCCTTGGGGTCATCTCCCCATTGAACCTTCAATAGAGGATCTTCCTTGTTGCGTAATCTCTTGATGCTGTGTTCCAATATACGGGTGGGTGTACGACGCATAAGTGATTCGCGCTCTACCTCCACTTCCCCTAGCTGATCGGGTTCTACTACTACTGCGGAATCATGTAAACACTTCCTTAGATGTGAAACATGAAAAACATCGTGAATTCCTACCAACTTTTCTGGAAGATCAACTCTGTATGCCACTTTTCCAATCCGTGCGGTAATAGGAAAGGGTCCTACAAATCTCGGCGCCAACTTACCCACTGAGCCAAATCTCATAACATTTCTCAGAGGAGAAACCTTGACAAAAACCATATCTCCAACCTTAAACTCCAAATCTGAACGACTTCTATCGGCATATGAGTTTTGTCCATCTTATGCAGTCTTCAACCTCTTGCGAATCAAATCCACCTACTCGGTAGTTTCCCTCACCAAGTCAGGTCCAAGCAAGATCCTATCGGTGGTATACCACCAACAGGCTAGTGATCTACATGGTCTGCCATAAAGGGCCTCGAACGGTGCCATCCTAATGCTTGCTTGATAACTATTATTATACGCGAACTCCACCAAAGGTAGGTGGTTTTCCTAAGAGCCTCCAAAGTCAATGATGCACAATTTGAGCAAATCTTCCAAAACCCTATTTACCCTCTCAGTCTATCCCTCTGTTTGAGGGTGATATGCCATGCTCAGATTCAATTCTGTTCCTAAGGCTTGCTGAAGACTCCTCCAAAACTCGTTGGTGAATAATGGATTTTTGTCGCTCACAATGCTGGCGAGAACTCCATGAAGCCTAACTATCACCCTTACATAAAGAGTCGCCAAAGAAGCTGCCGTCCTATTACTCTTAATGGGTATAAAATGAGCGCTCTTCGTCAGTCTATCCATAATGAACCAAATGCTCGTGTTCCCTCTCTGTGACCTTGGTAATCCATCTACCAAGTCCATAGAGACACTCTCCAATTTCCATAATGGAATATCCAATGGCTGCAATGGTTCTCCAGGCTTCTTCTATTTCGCCTTTACCCTTTGCCAAGTGATGCACTTCGATACATACTCCACCATTCTCTTCTTCATTCCGGGCCAATAGAATACCCTCTTTATATCCCGGTACATCTTGTCACCACCGGGGTGCACTGTCATCCTAGAATGATGTGACTCGGCCAACACCGCATCTACTAAATCCTCACTACGGGGAATACAAAGTCTAATATCCCTTCTAAACCATCCCCTAGTGTCCATAATATAGCGCCTAAGATGTAGTGATGACTCTCCTCTACCAAGCTTATCTATAATGTCCTTTAACTCTTTGTCCTCACCTTGCTTTGCTCCAATCTGCTCCATCAAAGTAGGATGGACGTCGAGGGCTGCTAACAATCCCGGAGTTAAATCTGATGGAGGTCTAAAAATCAAAGGTAGCAATGTACTCCAAATGCTTCCATTCAAAAAACAGAGGAATTACAACCACTTTGTGTCTACTCAACGCATCTGCCACTACATTACCCTTGCTATGGGTATAGGAAATCTCAAAGACATAAGAGGCTAAAAACACCATCCATCTTTACTGTATCAAATTCAAGTCTTTCTAAGAGAATAGATACATAAAAGACTTATGATCCATGAAAAGCTCAAATCTTTCTCCTAAGAGATAGTGCCTCCAAGACTTGAGATCAAATACTATAGCTGCCAACTCAAGATCATGCGTCGGGTAGTTCTTCTCATGTGTTTTCAACGGTCTACTCGCATAGCACACTACCCTACCCACTTGCATCAATACTGTAGAATACAATAGCATATGATTTTTTTTCATGATAATAAACATATATATATATTCATTTAAATGTATTTGTTATCGTGGTATTTTATTGAATAAAATAAATAACACAAAATTCATATTCAAACAAATATTTTATTACAAATTCAAATGGTACAAATTTGAGCTTTCACTACATTTTGACATTTTCAATTACAATACAATTTCATATTCCAACACAATTTTCACTTTACAATTTTTACATACATTTTACACCTCACTACATAATTCACTCAACACTCATATTTGATCTTCAAATCTATTCCAGTTTATATCCAACATCTGAATTATCTGCAAAATAAACACTAACGCAGTAAAATTGAAAATGAAATATTTTGCAGTTCAAAATGAAGTGTGTGTTTTGAAAATATTATTTGCCTCAGTTATTTGGGTTGTTCATCATCATTTTTATTTTGAATTCATCTTACACGAACAGCTTGTAACATGCACAGTGTATCAATGTACATGTCATAAGGCCGTACACACCGATATACACTTGCATGATAAAAATCATAGGGACAGGTGAGAACAAGGTCAAACCCAAGCATAAACTGGATTCAACTCAGGTGTAATACAAAAACAAAAATAGAATGGTCAGGTATGAGTTTCAGTGGTCAGCCAACATGAATAAAAGTTCAATACAATGGCCAGACTCATGCAACCAGGTTAACCAGACTTGAATATAGTAACAAAAGTGCACCATGCCAGCAAACAGTTAACATCAAGTACATGACAAATACTCGAATCGACTCCAACTAGAACCAAGTCAACATTAACAAAAATGCAAGACTACACACTAATCAGGCAACCAAACATTGATGTGCACATGAACACAATGTAACATGCACAGAGAATACAATGCAAGGCTAACAAGGACTGGAACCAACCAGACTAGGGAGATGAAGATCAATATGAAGTTCAGACCAAACTGCAATACAACCAGATTCAATATCAAACCACCATACATACATACATATATATACACACACACATATGTATACACACATGTATACATATATATGCAGTGACACACATACAAGTGATAATGTATAACTTCAATTACCAGCAGCATGGATGTTTATCTCAACCAAACTTGACTGCATGAATATCAAACCAACATACATGAAACAGATTAGACATGAAGACTCATTAACCAGATAGGAGTATTTACAAAGTGAATTAGACTCAATCAATTGTACATCAAAATGCAGATTCAAGTGAACCAAGTGTATCAATCTAGAGTAAATCATATGCAACCATGTATGTTCAGGCATGAACATAACTACACAAGTAAAGACTCCAACCAAGCAATTCAACAACAGTACAGTTCGAACAAGAACAAGGATAGCAATGTGATAGTGTGTGTGACAGCAAGTATGAACCAACAAAATACAACAGAAAACTTCAACTTCAACAGGAGCACAAACACAGTGACATGAACCATAAATAAAAAGAATGACTCAATGCAACATGATAACATGGAATGTAAAACATGAATCCGAGGAAACAATAGTCCAGACTGCAGATGTACAAAGAGCAACAAGCATGAAGACATTTCAAATTCGTATGTATACCTGTTCGATGAAAGTCAAAGCCATTAACATGAATTAAACAAGTCGTGAGTCATAAACAAGTCAAAATCATTAAGTCTATTTCAAAATCCAGTTTAATCTCAAAAACTCAAATACCACAATCAATTGCCAGCAAATCATGGTGAACCAGTCAATTATCACGAAATCAGAAAATATTATCTTTAATTCAAAATACCAAAATCATAGGAGAACATGAGAAAAAGAACGGAACTGACTCAAGCAACGGAATTCAAATTCATGGAATAACAAGTACGGAATGAACCAGTCGGAGATCTCAAGATCGTACGATCAAAATTCAACGTAGATGATAAAATCATGACAAATTCAGAAAGAAATATAAGAACGCAAATATAGGGCTTTCAATCCCTATAAATTTCCACATCATCATCGACACAAAATCACGAGGTCGAGTACAATAAAATAAAGCATAAACAAATATCGAAAAGGGGCAAATTACTTACAAATTCATTAGCATTCGAACTCGTCACTGAAGTAGCCGCAACACTATCAAAGCTAAGGGATCGATCGACATAGCCAATCAAGTGGAAGCATACTCCCAATTAATCAAATTTCTAAACGGCGACTTCAATTTTGGAAAAACCCTAATTTTCAAAGAGGAACGAAGGAACCGACCGAAGCCATTTCATAGAATAAAAGAGGCAGCCGAAGTTACTACAGAAAGAATATAGGGAAGACTGTCTCCTATTAATTTGTTATTGGGCCGGTCTAGTTTATTTTATTTTGGATTTAATTTATATATAGGGTTTTGTTTAGTTGTTTTATTTTATTTTGTAATTTTCTTTTAAAATTATGTAACTCTCTAGTCGTGTGACTAGGATACGAACTACGGTGGTGTAGTTCAAGAATTCGCAACTCAGTGGCTGAGTTGCGATAGGGTTTTGAGCGTAGAGTTAGGTTAGTCATTAGCGGGTGTCGTAAGTTTACATGTGTAAGCGTCTGACTACTTAATTTCTAGTAGAAACCTTGGGGGCAGCATGTAGGCAGGTTTTGTCAAAGCTGGGTAAATTTGTGTGTGATCTCTTCTGCATTATTTTCTGTTATTTCTTTTATTTCCGCATTAATTTTTATTATTATTAGTATCACCATATTCACCCCGCCTCTATGTGTGATAACGATACTACAAGTGGTATCAGAACTAGGTACAAAAACCATTTTTTGTTAAAAATTTGATTTTTTTTTCTTTTTAAAAATTTGATTTTTTTAAATGGCTTCTTTTAAAAATGCTTTTGCTGAGGGTTAGTCCATAGTTCGACCACCCATGTTCAGTGGTGAATATGCTTATTGGAAAAATAGAATGAAATTTTTTTTGAAAACCGTAGATGCATGGAATATTGTTGAGACAAGATATAGGACACCAACTGTTGTGGTAGATAATCAAGAAGTTGAAAAACCGATGGATCAATAGACAAATGTTGAAAATAAACTACAATTTGCTAACACTAAGGCTATGAATTCTATTATTTGTTCATTAGATCAAATTGAATTTAATCGTGTCTCACATTGTCTAACTGTGTAGAAAATTTGGCACACACTCGAAGTGACTCAGGAAGGAACCACCCAAGCAAAGAATCTTGCCTTACCATGCTCAGTAGCGAATACGAAAACTTCACAATGGCAAAGGATGAAAGTGTCAAAGAAATGTATGGACGGCTATCTAATCTCGTATACTAATCAAAATCCCTTGGAAAACCATAGACAAAGCTGGAAATTGTTCGAAAAATCCTCAAAATTCTTCCACAAAAATTTGAAGCAAAAGTGACTGTCATTCAAGAATCAAAGGATCTGAAACAAATTAAAGTTGAAGAACTCATCGAAAATCTCACCACTTATGATCTAGAAATCAAATTCAAGGAGGAACATGAAGGAGGTGATACACAAAAGAAATCAATAGCTCTGAAAGGTACAACAGAAAGTGAAGATGATGGTGATGATGAAGGAGCAGCTAAATCGGCACTGATAATAAAGAGATTCAAAAGGTGGAACCGCAAATATGGAAATCCTACCCTGAATCAACAACTAAAGATTAGAATAGTCAAATTTCTAGACGATTCAGAATAGCAGGAGATCATTTGTCACAACTGCAATAAACCCGGTCATATCAAGCCAACTTGTCCTCAGAATCGACTCAGCAAAGGAAAGAAATAGAAAAGGAGAAGTTTTGCATCAACTTGGGATGAAAGTGATGAAGATAAAGATGAAAGCACTGGCAGTGAAAACGAAAAAGAAAAACTGTGTCTTCGAGGAGAAATAAATGATAACGATGATGATGAGTCAAGCGAGGTATTAAAACATACTCACTCGGAATTACTTATATATTTTCATGAAGTAAATGGCTATTTTGAATGACTTAGGGAGAAGTACGCTAAAATTGAATCACAAAGAGATAGTTGATGCTAACACCAAAATTGGTCACTAACACCCAAACGTAAATGAAAGCACCAACTAACAGTCACCGATAACAGATAGAGTGTATGTAGAGAGTATACATATGAAGAGCAGTAAAAATTAAAAAGAAAGCAGAAAAAACAGTGGTTTTATAGTGGTTCGGCTGACTCTGGCCAACATCCACTCCAAAATTTTCCTTTTTATTGATATGAGAGTCAATTAAAGTTATAGTCCGGAGTTTTCAAAAGAATTATGGCAGAGTAGCCTTAATGAGGAAGAAGAAGGGAAACAGAATGAAGATTCATTTTCTGAAGCCCCGCTTGCTGTATTTATAGGCAAAATCCGAGTTATTGAGCTTCCTGAGTGATCCGGGCCCATTAGGACCATAGTCGAGTCCATATAGCCGACCACTGCTTTCCTAGAGTATGTAAAATGCCAATCCTCTCCAGACTCCAACATGCCAACCCACTCGAGACTCCAACTTGCCGACCCACTCGAGACTCCAAAACATCGACCCACTCGAGACTCTAAAACGCCGACACATTCGAGACTCCAACTTGCCGACCCACTCGAGACTCCAACACGCCGACCCACTCGAGACTCCAAATTGCCGACCCACTCGAGACTCCAACTTGCCGAACCACTCGAGACACCAACATGCCGACCCACTCAAGACTCCAACATGCTGACCCACCCCAAACTCCAACTTGCCGACCCACTCGAGACTCCAACTTGCCGACCCACTCGAGACTCCAACTTGCCGACCCACTCGAGACTCCAACATGCCGACCCACTCGAGACTCCAACTTGGCGACCCACTCGAGACTCCAACTTGCCGACCCACTCGAGACTCCAACATGCCGCCCACTCGAGACTCCAACATGCCGACCCACTCGAGACTCCAACATGCCGACCCACTCGAGACTCCAACTTGCCGACCCACTCGAGACTCCAACTTGCCGCCCCACTCGAGACTCCAACATGCCGCCCCACTCGAGACTCCAACATGCCGCCCCACTCGAGACTCCAACTTGCCGACCCACTCGAGACTCCAACTTGCTGACCCACTCGAGACTCCAACATGCCGACCCACTCGAGACTCCAACATGCCGACCCACTCGAGACTCCCACATGCCGACCCAATCGATACTACAACATGCCGACCCACTCGAGACTCCCACATGCCGACCCACTCGAGACTCCAACATGCCGACCCACTCGAGAATCCAACATGCCGACCCAGAGTATTACCCTGGATGACTCGAAGAAACCATCAAGAAAACCCGAAGCAAGTCCAAATACAACTCGAAGCAAACTCCAAGCAACCACGACAACTCAACTTTTGTCAAAACTCGTATTTCGAGTATCCCGCGACTTTTGTCCATAGAATATGCCCAATCTAGGCTTCATAATCATGATTACCATCCATGATTGATTGTCTATCCATCCAATTGACTAAAACCCATCGTATTGCAGTCTCGACAACCGAGCAACCGATTTAGTTAAATCCGCCTGTCTACGGCCTTGCCAAAAGGCGGGTTAACATTTTCCCCTTAAAACATGCCTTGCTTTGGAAGGTGTGTTTTGAAAAGCCATAGATCCATTGATTGAATCCATGATCTCTCCGGATCATTTTATCCAAGCCCGGGACCTCTCCGGGTCCTATAATCCATAGCTGGGACCTCACCGGGTCCATATCCAGAGCCGGGGCCTAGCCGGGTCTTATAATCTGTATCCGGGACATTATCGGGTCCATATCCAAAGTCGGGACCTTGCTGGGTCCTATAATCCATATCCGGCACCCCACCAGGTCCAAACCTATATCTAGGACCTCTCTAGGTCCTGTAACTCAAATCTGGGTTATTTTATCCTACTTCGGCCTCGACTCTCCGGTCAAGGACTTAATCTGTGGGGTATCCTTCTCTGGCCTCGATCCTTAGTCGAGGACTTTATATTCACCGACCTCGACTCTCCGGTCTAGGACTTTTATATTCTCCGGCCTCGACTCTCTGGTCGAGGACTTCTATATTCTCCGGCCTCGACTCTCTAGTCGAGGACTTTATATTCTCCGGCCTCGACTCTCCGGTCGAGGACTTCTATATTCTCCAGCCTTGACTCTCCGGTCGAGGACTTCTATATTCTCCGGCCTTGACTCTCAGGTCGAGGACTTTATATTCTTCGGCCCACGCTAGAGTCCATTCCATCGCTCTCCGGCGAATGGACTCATGACATGCGATTTCTACCCCGTCTCTCCGATCGGGACCGCAACCGTGTGACCTGTACTATATATTACATTAATATTCCAAATCCAATAAACACAGAGTTCCATTGATAAAATAAAAGTCCTTACCATAAAGAAAATCAAATGTTCATAGTACCAAGAAAGAAACTAGAGTTCACAGAAAAAACAAAATTTCATAAACCCGAGCATCACGGTATATCATCATCTCAGAGCATGCCTAGAGACCATCCTCGATCCCATACATGTGTAAGTGACTTAGCCGCCTTACTTTGGGGTTTACTACTTATTTAAAGCCATAAATCCATTTAGCTGATAATAAGGCGACGATGCCTAAATCCAGTGCCAGCTTCGTCTGATGTTGGCAGTGGCTGCTCCTGTTCCACTACCACAGCTCGATTCCTAATGTACTGTTGTAAATGACCATTCCTTATATGTTCCTCAATGATATCCTTCAAATGCCTGCAGTCATTTATGTTATGCCTATCCAGCTCGGAATAGGCAATGCTTTCCCGATGCTCGTTCGTGTTCGAAGGGTTCCCTCTTTGCTGGCCTTCGATACTGGAGGCGTCCTCAAGTATCTAAATAAATTCTTTCTAGAGTCTTATTCAAATCCATATAAGAAGAGAATTTCGATTCCCTCCGTTGCCTTTTTGATGTGTTTTCGCTATCCATTTTCCTTTTGCCTCTGTCCTCCTTGTTTGAATCCTCCCTGGGTAGACCTCCACCTTTTACCGCATAAACCTCTACCTTTCTTCCTTCTCTTTCAGCCTTCGCATCTTCCTATCTTAGAAACCTTTCCGCTTCATGGTAAAATTCCCTGAGATCCATTGGTGGATCCTGCTCCAATGATATCTTAAAATCCAAATTATCCGCAATCCTTGAGAGTGCCGCCATCAAAACCATCGACGGATTAGGTCGATCCACCGAAGCCACTGCCGCATTGAATCTGGTTAAGAAATCCTTAAGTGATTCTTCCTTCCATTGCTTCATTGATGTCAAAGTGATCACACTCCTAGGTCTCACGATGTGGACCCGAAATTACCTCATAAACCTATCAATCAGCTCCGTCCATGTGCCAATAGAGCCACTTTCCAGTTGTCGGAACCATAGTGCCACTATATCCGTCAAATACAAAGGGAAGCACCATGACATGACTTCCTATGATGCCCCCAGTACTTCCATGTGCCTCATATACCTTGTTAGGTGAACCGTGGGATCTGTTTTCCGATCATACACTTCCAGCGATGGTAGTTTGGAATCCGGCGGATTCCTTGCCTGCCTGATCATAGGAGTGAAGGGGCTTCTTTTCACGTCCTCCAAATCTCTATTCACCAATCCTCCCCTCATAGCCCGTCTGATTACGTCCGTTAACCTATCATTGTCATCAAGTAACCGCCTCTGTCCGTTGCCTCCAACCTACTCCCCGAGTCCACGAGGGTATCCCGGAACCTGCCCTTCTAGATGAGCATCCACTTCCCTATTAACTCCAAATTTCCCATCATTGCCTAGTATCCTTACTGGAATGGAGCCTACACGATTCGGGGGCATGCCCCTAATTCAGGGGTCGTTCCCGATGGTCCAACTCTATCCCGTACTCTGGTCGCTTAATGCTCTTGGTCCTGATTCCGAGCTGCCTTCGTTCCTGTCGGTGTAGCTTCGTGATCTTCATTTCCAGCATCAACTGCTACTCCATTCCTTTGGTTTTGCACTCCAATCTGTTAGAGTAGGTTCTGTATCATTTCCTCCTGCCTTTTCAGTATCACTTCCTGCATAGCATCCATCATCATTTCCGCTCTTTGTCTCCTTGTTGATTGCTTTGTCATAGCTTCCCAAGAATCCGAGTTTCTAAGCCTTTAAATCCAAAGTCCAAGCTTTAGAATCCCTGAGTGCTAGCTTTCTTAGTGAAAGCACCAAAATGTTAGCACCAAAATTGGTCACTAACACCCAAACGTAATTGAAAGCACCAACTAACAGTCACAGATAACAAATAGAGTGTATGTAGAGAGTATAAATATGAAGAGCAGTAAAAATTAAAATTAAACAGTTGATTTATAGTGGTTCGGCTGACTCTGGCCTACGTCCACTCCAAAATTTTCCTTTTTATTGATATGAGAATCAATTAGAATTGCAGTCCGGAGTTTTCAAAACAATTATGGCAGAGTAGCCTTAATGATGAAGAAGAAGGGAAACAAAATGAAGATCCCTTTTCTGAAGCCCCGCTTACTGTATTTATAGGCAAAATCTGAGTTATTGAACTTCTTGAGTGATCCGAGCCCATTAGGACCATAGTCGAGTCCATATAGTCGACCACTTCTTTCCTGGAGTATGTAAAATGCCAATCCACTCGAGACTCCAACACGCCGACCCACTCGAGACTCCCACATGTCGACCCACTCGATACTCCAACATGCCGACCCACTCAAGACTGCCACATGCCGACCCACTCGAGACTCCCACATGCCGACCCACTCGAGACTCCAACATGCCGACCCACTCGAGACTCCAACTTGCCGACCCACTCTAAACTTAAACTTGCTGACCCACTCCAGACTCCAACATGCCGACCCACTTGAGACTCCAACATGCCGACCCACTCGAGACTCCAACTTGCCGACCCACTCGAGACTCCAACTTGCCGACCCACTCGAGACTCCAACTTGCGGACCCACTCGAGACTCCAACTTGCCAACCCACTCGAGGCTCCAACTTGCCGACCCACTCGAGACTCCAACTTCCCCACCCACTCGAGACTCCAACTTCCCGACCCACTCGAGACTCCAACTTGCCGACCCACTCGAGACTCCAACTTGCCGACCCACTCGAGACTCCAACTTGCCGACCCACTCGAGACTCCAACATGCTGACCCACTCGAGACTCCAACATGCCGACCCACTCAAGACACCAACATGCCGACCCACTCGAGACTCCAACTTGCCGACCCACTCGAGACTCCAACATGCCGACCCACTCGAGACTCCAACATGCCGACCCACTCGAGACTTCAACTTGACGACCCACTTGAGACTCCAACATACCAACCCAGAACATTACCCTTGATGACTTGGAGAAACCATCAAGAAAACCCGAAGCAAGTCCAAATACAACTCGAAGCAAACTCCAGTTAACCCACCATAACTCAACTTTTGTCAAAACTCGTATTTCGAGTATCCCGTGACTTTTTTCCATCAAATATGCCGAATCTCGGCTTCATAATCATGATTACCATCCATGATTTATTGTCTATCCATCCAATTGACTAAAAACCATCGTATTCCAGTCTCGACAACCGAGCAATCGATTTAGTTAAATCCGCTTGTCTACGGCCTTGCCAAAAGGCGGATTAACAGTTGATAGAACTAAATAAACAGCTTGTTCAATTGGTTAAAAACTATCGAAATAAGAGCCCTAAGTGTGATAAGTGCCCATCATTTGAAGAAGAGATTAAAAATTCAGAAATTAAAATAAATCACTTGAAAATGAAATTCAAATTTTAAAAGAAAGTAAAAATACTAGGAGAGAAAATTCTGTTAAAAAGTGCACTCTATTATTGAATGAAAATGAATCTCTCAAAACACAGGTCCAACAATTGTCTACAACTTTAGGGAAATTCTCTAAAGGAGAAAAATAACTAAATATGCTGTTAGGGAAACAAACTGTCAATACTGTTAGACAGGGACTTGGGTATACTCAATCTAAACGTGTTAGAAGCGAAATTAATAAAGTCAATTCCAAGTGCACGATTTGTGGAAAAATTGGATACAATCACAACAATTACTGGTATAGACCCAAACACGTGAAAACCATTCCAATTTGGGTTCCCAAAGGCACGAATATAATTTTCGTAAAGTCAAACAAATCTGGGTGCCGAAAGGAACAAATATAGATTGTCTTGGGTCTATACAGACTTTTTTTTTTAATTTTCTATCACTAACAGTCATGGACCTATAAAAACAAATAGGTCACAAAAATATTCTCGTGTAGGTGTGGTGGCAGGCTAAGGAACAACAACAGTGTTACCTAGATTCTGGCTGTTCCAGGCACACGACGGGCGGCAGATCAAAGTTCCTTTGCCTAGTACAAAGGTGGCAGAGTCACAATGGGTGACAACGATAAATGAAATATTATCGGTAAAGGTAAAATAGGTAACAGTACATTTATCTTGAACGATATATTATATGTTGAAAATCTGCACCATAATCTCATTTAATTCAGCCAGTTATGTGATAAGGATATAAATTTTGATTTTGATTCTGATTTGTGCAAAATTTTTGACCAATCTTCTTTTCATCCTTGAACTATTTCATATAGATTTGTTTGGACTAACGATATTGCAAGTTTAGGTGATAAGAGATGTTGTTTTGTATTGGTTGATGATTACTCTAGATACACGTGGATATATTTGTTTACCTTACTGCTTCTAAATCTGACACTATGTTCACTAGCTGTTTATGTGCACATTTTCAATCAAATCTTTAAGGAATTACATTTTAAAAGCTGTAAAATGATTATAAGGTAATTGTTGCACACTTCACGGTTTGGTCTATGATATCTACCTATTGATAACTTTGAGTCAAAGGGGAATTCAGATGCAGTTTACACTGGTAGCCTAGTTGACAGAAAAAGTACTAGTGGAACGTGTTTTATGTTGAGACATTCGTTGCATTACATTTTTCAAAGAAAATATCTGCATAATTTTCATTTCAACTGATTATTAATTGGTAGACATTTAAAAAAACCCATCCAAAAAATAGTTTTTGTTGACTTCATCTCATTTTAGGCATTTCAGAAATTCGATTTTATATTTGATCTTAAATGCCTATATAAACTAATCTGACTCCCTACTGATTATCGAAAAGATAAATAGTGATTGAAAAAAATTGATGAGTGTTGATATTAATCATACATTTTGACTTGACACGGTATATGTAGTAAATTTCTTTAAAAATTTAAACAAAATTTATAATAACTTTGATTGGTAAAAATTCCATGACCATCTCTATCATATTTCTAACGACCATCACTCATCAAAATCCAATATAGTATGTCAAATTGTGGTATTTTAAATGGGAAATTGTTCATTTTTTTAATTTAATTAGCAATAAAAACATCCAAAGTATTCACTCTCATTTAAAAGTCCTCACGGTTATGCATGGGTGAATTACTTGGAATGTTTGATTAAATTTTCATGCTCATTTAAAAGTCCTCATGGTTATGCATGTATGGAACACATATCAAAATTGATTATTAAATAGACGAGTTGATTCTAATCCCATTTAAAAGTCCTCACAGTTATGCGTGGTTAGAAGATACTTGAAATTCATTTTTTTTAAAATTGGGAATACTACTAATCTCATTTAAAGGTCCTAACGGTTATGCATGGTTAGTAAGTATTCAAATTCCTGTCATAAATATACCACAAATAGATACAATTATATGGTTTTATATGCCGACACCACCTCTATCACTCTAAAAATGGAATATGCGCCTAACAGAGTATTTATGATTTTTGTTTGATTTTTTATTGAAATTTAATATTTATACTCGATTGGGTATTAATGTTGTATTTATGTCTATCACTTGATCTCTATTTTTCTAACACTGTTACTCTTTTGCTGATAACAAAAAGGGGAGAGAAGTTAAGATTTGGCAAATAATTTCAAATGTTATATTTTGCATATTCTCATCTATTTGCATAGCATATTCTCATACAGGGTCATTGCAATTGTTTTTTATTTATTTGCATATTTTTCATGCATATGTGAAGGGGGAGCTTGGTTGTAGGTGGAGCATTCAAATAGGGGGAGCAAATGGAATTCATCAAAACCAAATACATTTAATAGAGTAAAAATCTTAATATATGTTTGTTATCATCAAAAGTGGGAGATTATAGAATACAATAGCCTATGATTTTTGTTTGATGATAATAAACATATATATATTCATTTAAATGTATTTGTTATCGTACTATTTTATTGAATAAAATAAATAACACAAAATTCATAATCAAAAAAATATTTTATTCAAACAAATATTTTATTACAAATTCAAATAGTACCAATTTGAGCTTTCACTACATTTTCACATTTTCAATTACAATACAATTTCATATTGCAACACAATTTTCACTATACAATTTTTAAATACATTTTAAACCTCACTACATAATTCACTCAACACTTATATTGGATCTTCAACTCTATTCCAATTTGTATCCAGCATTTGAATTATCTGCAAAATAATCACCAACGTAGTAAAATTGAAAATGAAATATTTTGCAGTTCAAAATGAAGTGTGTGTTTTGAAAATATTATTTGCCTTAGTTATTTGGGTTGTTAGTCATCATTTTTCTTTTGAATTCATCTTAAATGAACATCTTGTAACATGCACAGTGTATCACTATCCATGTCATAAGGTCGTGCACATCGATATACACTTGCGTGATAAAAATCACAGGGACAGGTGAGCACAAGGTCAAATCCAAGCATAAGTTGGATTCAACTCAAGTGCAATACAAAAACAAAATAGAATGGTCAAGTATGAGTTTCAATGGTCAGCCAACATGAATAAAAGTTCAATACAATGGCAAGACTCATGCAACTAGGTTAAGCAGACTTGACTATAGTAACAAAAGTGCACCATGCCAACAAACAGTAAACATCAAGTACAAGACAAATGCTCGAATCTACTCCAACTAGAACCAATTCAACATTAACACAAATGCAAGACTACACACTGATCAGGCAACCAAACATTGATGTGCACATAAACACAATATAACATGCACAGAGAATACAATGCAAGGCTAACAAGGATTGGAACCAAACAGACTAGGGATAAAAAGATGAATATGAAGTTCAGACCAAATTGCAATACAACTAGATTCAATATCAAACCACTATACATACATATATATATATATATACATACATATGTATACACACATGTATACATATACATGCAGTAACACACATACACGTGATAATGTACAACTTCAATTAACAGTAGCATGGATGTGTATCTCAACCAAACTTGACTGCATGAACATCAAACCAACATATATGAAACAGATCAGACATGGAAACTAAGAAACCAGATAGGAGTGTTTACAAAGTGAACAAGACTCAATTAATTGTACATCAAAATGCATACACAAGTGAACTAAGTGTATCAATCCAGAGTAAATCATATACAACCATGTATGTTCAGGCATGAACAAAACTACATAAGTGAAGACTCCAACCAAGCAATTCAACAACAGTACAGTTCGAACAAGAACAAGGACAGCAACATGACAGCAAGTATGAATCAAAGAAATGACTAAGCAACATGATAATATGGAATGACAATAGTCTAGACTCAATGCAATATGGAGTGACATGAACCACATGTACAAATGATGCAGCAGCGGAATAATCAAAACGAATATGACGATGAAAGTAGCAATCGGTGAATTGAAGAATACCAAAGGCCCAAATCCGTTGATCCAAAGATACCGGATTCTAGCTATCTCAAACACGTTGATCACGCACGATACCGTGTTTAAAGATCTACAATTCTTTGACGTTGATCAAGCGCACTTGATTCTGTGAATCGGCTTCAACAATCGTTGATTCGAGCACACTCGAATAACCGAAGGTGGAGATAGGAGACCACACTCAACTACCAATTTCAAAGAGGCACAAAGCACTCAAACAAATTTTATTCAAAATCAACCAACTATTACAAATGACACAACTCGCCTATTTATAGGCTTACAACTCACACGATTCAACACTTGACAACACTTAGGTCGTGAACGACCTAACATAGACAAACGACCTACGACCTAACATAGGTCGTTAACGACTTAACAAAATACAAGTTACAACAAGTAAACGACTTAATAGATATTACAACACAACAACATCACACTTTACAACACAACATACATGCGACTCAACACTATCTTCAACACATTAGCTTGAGCGACTTAAAAGTGCACGGCAGCGACCTATCTTCACAGCAGAATAAGGTCGAGCAACCTAAAATGAATGCGACTTAAACTTCAGCGACCTAAGAAATTAGCTTCTGGAATTCTTCACGCGACCTAAAGTTGAGCGACCTAAGGACTCAGCGACTTAAGTTAGGTCGTTCGCGACCTAAGGAAATCTGGCCAATACAATCAGTTATTTGTCTCGGTAGGTCGTTGTAGCGACTTAAGGCATACTCGTTACCAGTGTTTTAAATCTCGGATTTTGGCCAATATCTCGGGAAAATATCTCGGCTATCTCGGGCGATATTTAAAACACTTATAACTAAATAGGCTGCCAAATCTCGGATTTTGGCTGATATCTCGGATTTTTCATCTCGGCCATCTCGGGGAGATTTAAAAGCCTGCTCGTTACCATCGTTAGGTTGTTGAAGCGACTTAAGACAGATCTTGTTAGTCTTAGGTCGTGATTTACTAGGTCGGAGCTTTTTAGGTCGAAGCTCGATTTGCCCAACACAACTCGCTTCATAACTTGCCAGGTCACTTGGGCGACTTATCAATACGTTAGGTCGCTCGCGACCTAATCCATCATCAGATTGCGCTGCATCATCCTCCCCCGGTTGACAAAAATTCATCCTCGAATTTGCACCTTCCACAACAAGCTTATCCCCATAATACGGAATCAAATATTTGACATTGAAAACATCAGAAGTGTGAACATTATCCGGCAATCTCAACTGATATGCATTCTCGTTGATTTTCTTCAAGACTTCCACTGGACCAATTTTCTGCGCCTTCAATTTATTGTACGTTCCCACTGGAAAACGATCTTTTGTCAACACAGCGTAAACCAAGTCACCTTCTCTGAAGTTCACACTCCTTCTCTTTTTATCTGCCAGTTGTTTATACTTCTCATTTGATGCAAGCAATCGTTCATGCACAGTTCTGTGGCACTCATGCAACTCAGTCACAAAATCACCAGCACGCTTAACAACTCCCTTCTGATATGGCACTGTCGTCAGATCCAATGGACCCTTTGGACTTGTTGAGTATACAACTTGAAACGGACTGAAACCCGTACTATGGTTAACAACATGATTATGTGCAAACTCTGCCTAACATAATTTCATATCCCAGCTCTTCAAATTATCTTTCACAAGACATCTCAACAAATTTCCTAATGATCTATTTACCACTTCCGTTTGCCCATCTGTTTGCGGATGATAAGCGCTACTAAAATTCAGCTTCATTCCAACCATCTTCCACAAACTCAACCAAAAATGGCTTAGAAATCTAGTATCCCGATCAAAAACAATATATTCAGGTAGCCCATGTAATCGATACACCTCTTTAAAGAATAACTGAGCAACACGGATGGCATCAGCTGTCTTCTTACAAGCGATAAAATGTGCCATTTTGGAAAATCTATCTACCACCACATATATGGAATCATTCCCACACTGAGTTCTTGGTAATCCCAAAACAAAATCCATGCTGATATCAACCCATGGTCTAATAGGCACAGGTAATGACATATACAATCCCGCATTCGTCGCTGTCCCTTTGGAAACTTGGCAAATATGACATCTTTCCACAAATCTTTCAACTTCTTTTCTCATAGACGGCCAAAAATATGATTGCGAAATCAACTATAATGTACGGTCTCTCCCCACATGACCTTCCTCATGCAACTCCTTCACAATCTTCATTCGTAAGCTGCACTCCGGTATACACAATTGATTTCCTTTGAAAAGAAAACCATCCACCAACACAAACTCATCCGTCTTTCCTTCCTTGACTTCATCTACAAACTTCGCAAAGTAAGGATCATCAACAAATAATTCTGGCAACACATCAAACCCCGTCACTTCAACCTTCATTGTGGTCAACAAATGATTCCTTCAACTTAATGTGTCTACCACTCGATTCTTAATTCCCGACTTATGCTTCACCACGAATGTAAATTGTTGCAAGTAGGCGAACCACGAAGCATGCCTGGCTGCAATCTTATCCTATCCCTGCATATGCTTCAACGCTTCATAATCAGTATATAAAACAAATTCTTTATGAAACAAATAATGTCTCCAATGTTTCACAGCTTGCACAATAGCATAGAATTCCACATCATATGTATTATATCTCATCTTGGCTCCCGATAGCTTCTCACTGAAATATGCAATTGGTCGTCCTTTCTGACTCAACACCCCTCCAATCCCAACTTTAGATGCATTAGTATGTAACTCAAACAATAACTGAAAATCTGGTAATACTAGAATTGGTGCTGTCGTCAAAAGCTTCTTGATCCGCTCAAAAGCAACCCCTGCTTCCTCTGACCATGAAAATTGTTTCCCCTTCATACAATCAGTAACTGGTGCCATCACGCTACTGAAGTGTGGAATAAATCTTTGGTAGAATGATGCTAAACCGTGAAAACTTCTAACTTCTGTTATCGTCCTGGGTTGTGGCCAATTTATGATTGCTTCAACTTTATTCTGATCCACTTTTATACCTTCTTCCGATATAACATACCCCAAAAATAAAACACTATGCGTCATGAACACGCATTTCTTCGTTGCAGCATAAAATTGTTCCTGTCGCAGTATCATCAACACTTCTCTTAGATGTTGCAAGTGTTCTTCTGGACTTCCACTGTATATCAGTATATCATCAAAATACACCACCACGAATTTCCCAATAAATGGTCTAAAGATCTGATTCATCACCCGCATAAATGTACTAGGTGCATTCGAAAGACCAAACGGCATAACCAGCCATTCGTACAACCCCTCACGCGTCTTGAACGCTGTTTTCCATTCATCCCCTGGTCTAATTCGAATTTGATGATAACCACTGTTCAAATCGATCTTTGAAAAGATAGCAGCTCCACTAAGTTGATCCAACAAGTCATCCAATCTGGGCATAGGGAATCTATATCTCACTGTAATCTTGTTCAGTTCCCGACTATCGGTACACATCCTCCACGTTCCATCCTTCTTCGGCACTAAAAAAGCTGGAACTGCACAAGGACTTAAACTTTCCTGTACACGCCCTTGTTCTAGCAATTCTTCCACCTGCTTTCTTAACTCCTCGTGTTCCTTTGGACTCATTCTGTAATGTGGTCTATGTGGTAACACAACTCCTGGAACAAGATCAATTTGATGTTGAATGTCCCTCAACGGTGGTAACTCCGTTGGCAACTCTTCAGGAAATACATCTTCAAATTCTTCCTGCAGTGGCTTTACTTCTTTAGGAACTTCAACCACTTCATTACTCTCACGTCCAATCAACAAAAATACTTCAGGCTCCTCTTCTACTTCTTTAACAAACTCTTTCAAAGATAGCAAAGTTTTCAGCTCTTCAATCTCCTCCAACTTGCTTTCTTCTTGTTGTCGCTTCTTGAGAACTAAAGTAATCTTGGTGCCTTCAAACATGAAACTATAACTGTTGGTACGTCCATCATGTTGCACAGCTCTATCATACTGTCATGGTCTCCCCAACAACAAATGGCATACATCCATGTCAACCACATCACACCAAATTTCATCTTTGTATTTCTTCCCAATTGAAAAATTAACACAAGCTCTTCGATTAACCTTCACCTACCCACCTTTCCTTAACCAAGCTAACTTGTAAGGTTTAGGATGCTTCTCAGTCTTTAATGCCAACTTCTTCACAGCCTCTGTAGATATGATATTATCACAGCTTCCCGCATCAATGACAAACTTGCAAACCCTTCCCAAGATAGTGCATGTTGACTGAAAGATGTTACTCCTCAACCAGCTAGTCTCTTCCTCCTGCTTTGGTGTCAAGCAATTTCTCCTCATCATTAATGTATATCCATCATCTCCCGACAATAATTCTTCCTCCTCAACCGGTAGTGAATTAGAACATTCTGCCTCTACATCCTCATCTTCAACCTCAGCAATCATTGCTCGTTTCTTTGGCTTTGGACATTCATTGCTCTTGTGACCAAACTCCTGACAATTGAAACATTTGATACCGCTATTGACTTTGGTCTTTGCAACTTCACTAACAACCAGTTTTGCAACAGCCTTTGAAACATTCACATTGCTACTAGCCCCTTTCACTTGATTGTTGGAATTTGTAAACACACCATCACCTCTTCTGCCTTGCTTCTCCCAAGCTAGAGCTTTTTGATGTGCTTCAGCGATAGATCTGGGATCAAACATATTCACCATATCTTGAATCTTCATTCTCAGCCCACCAACAAATCTAGCTGTCAACTGTTCCTCTGTCTCCATGATATCATTCCTCGCAATCAATTGATAAAATTCATCCGCATAATCATTCACAGACTTCGTTCCCTGTCTCAGATTCTGCAACCGTTGATACATAAGAGACTGATAATTATACGACAAGAACGTAGCCTTCATTAACTTCTTCATCTTTTCCCATGATTCAATCTTTGACTTTCCCATCCTCTCCCGTGTAAGTTTTGTTTGCTACCACCATGCCATAGCTCTTCCTCTCAAACGTGTAGCAACCAACTTAACTCTCCGATGCTCGGGAACTTCCTTAAAGTCAAAAATTTCTTCCACATTAGATAAACAATCCAAAAATTCCTCAGCTTGCATACCACCCTTGAATTCTGGAATTTCAGTTTTCATCCCCGATTCCCATCGACGATCATCTTCAACATCCCGATATGCATTTCGTACTTGGTCTCGATCTCGATAATGAATATTACTTCTATCACTCTCTTCATCATAATCACGTGTACTTCGATCTCGACCATCAACATCTCTTCGATCATGCATGTCTCGTCTACTATGTCTTTCATCATCTCGATATGGCTCATACTCAAACTCACGTTGAGTTCTTCTTTCTTCATCTCTATACTCATGGTGATCTCTTCTCATCGAAACTGATGATTCTCTTCTACCTCTATCAGATTGTGGCGATACCCTCCTCGCTTTCATAACCGATGGCGAAACCCTGTTTCCTCCATGGTTCGAGATTGGCGACCTTCTCCTTTAACCTTGATTCATATCCATCATCAATTTCTCTAATCTTCCAATACCTTCATCCAACTTCTCATTGAATTTGTTACTAATGCGTTGTTCCATTTGTTCGGCATCTTCTCTTTTGTACAAATCTTCAACATTTTGATGACGATTAGCTCTTCTCGACGGCATTGTCAAATGAAATAATCTCCAACTCTCGGCTTGATCTACAAATATGATGCACGGCTTCTACTAGGTCTCGGCTCGAACTCCACTTAGCTCGGCTTTGCTTGATGTAGCTCGGCTTCACTAAGTCCTCAAACTCTTCAATAAAAATTGGCTCCAAGACTCGGGTTAGCTATGATTGGCTAAACCTCGCTCTGATACCAAATGATGCAGCAGCGGAATAATCAAAACGAATATGACGATTAAAGTAGCAATCGGTGAATTGAAGAAAACCAAAGGCCCAAATCCGTTGATCCAAAGATACCGGATTCTAGCTATCTCAAACACGTTGATCGCGCACGATACCGTGTTTAAAGATCTACGATTCTTTGACGTTGATCAAGCGCACTTGATTCCGTGAATCGGCTTCAACAATCGTTGATTCGAGCGCACTCGAATAACCGAAGGTGGAGATAGGAGATCACACTCAACTACCAATTTCAAAGAGGCACAAAGCACTCAAACAAATTTTATTCAAAATCAACCAACTATTACAAATGACACAACTTGCCTATTTATAGGCTTACAACTCACACGATTCAACACTTGAGAACACTTAGGTCGTGAACGACCTAACACAGACAAACGACCTACGACCTAACATAGGTCGTTAACGACTTAACAAAATACAAGTTACAACAAGTAAACGACTTAACATATATTACAACACAACAACATCACACTTTACAACACAACATACATGCGACTCAACACTATCTTCAACACATTAGCTTGAGCGACTTAAAAGTGCACGGCAGCGACCTATCTTTACAGCAGAATAAGGTCGAGCGACCTAAAATGAATGCGACTTAAACTTCAGCGACCTAAGAAATTAGCTTCTGGAATTCTTCACGCGACCTAAAGTTGAGCGACCTAAGGACTCAACGACTTAAGTTAGGTCGTTCGCGACCTAAGGAAAGCTGGCCAATACACTCAGTTATTTGTCTCGGTAGGTCGTTGTAGCGACTTAAGGCATACTCGTTACCATCGTTAGGTTGCTGAAGCAACTTAAGACCGATCCCGTTAGTCTTAGGTCGTGACTTACTAGGTCGGAGCTTTTTAGGTCGTAGCTCGTTTTGCCCAACACAACTCGCTTCATAACTTGCCAGGTCGCTTGAGCGACTTATCAATACGTTAGGTCTATCGCGACCTAATCCATCATCAGATTGCGCTGCATCAACAAAGAATGACTCAATGCAACATGATAATATGGAATGTAAAACATGAATCAGAGGAAACAATAGTCTAGATTGCAAATGTACAAAGAGCAACAAGCATGAAGACATTTCAAATTCGTATTTATACCGGTTCGATGAAAGTCAAAGCCGTTAACATGAATTGAACAAGTCGTGAGTCATGAACAAGTCAAAATCATCAAGTCTATTTCCATGTCCAGTTTAATCTCCAAAATTCAAGTACCACAATTGATTGTCAGCAAATCATGGTGAACCAGTCAATTATAATGAAATCAGAAAATATTATCTCTAATTCAAAATACCAAAATCATAGGAGCACAGGAGAAAAAGAACGGAACTGACTCAAGCAACGGAATTCAAATTCATGGAATAACAAGTATGAAATGAACCAGTCAGAGATCTCAAAATCATACGATCAAAATTCAACGTAGATGATAAATCATGATAAATTCAAAAGGAAATATATGAATGCAAATATAGGGCTTTCAATCCCTATAAATTCCCACATCATCATCGGCATAAAATCACGAGCTCGAGAACAATAAAATCGAGCGTAAACAAATATCGAAAAGGGGCATATTACTTACAAATTCAGTAGCATTCGAACTCATCACTGAAGTAGTCGCAACACTATCAAAGCCAAGGGATCGATCGACATAGCCAATCAAGTGGAAACATACTCTCAATCAATCAAATTTCTAAATGGCGACTTCAATTTTGGAAAATCCTTAATTTTCAAAGAGGAACGAAGGAACCGGCCCAAGCCATTTCACAGAATATAAGAGGCGGCCGAAGTTACTACAAAAAGAATAAAAGGAAGACTGTCTCCTGTTAATTTTTGATTGGGCCGGTCTAGTTTATTTTATTTTGGGCTTAATTGATATATAGGGTTTTGTTTATTTTTTATATTTTATTTTGTAATTTTCTTTTAAAATTGTGTAACTCTCTAATCGTGTGATTAGGTTATGAACTACGGTAGTGTAGTTCGAGAATTCGCAACTCAATGGCTGAGTTGTGGCAGGGTTTTGAGCGTAGAGTTAGGTTAGTCATTAGCATGTGTCGCAAGTTTACATGTGTAAGCGTCTGACTACTTAGTTTCTAGTAGAAACCATGGTGACAACACGTAGGCAGGTTTTGCCGAAGCTGGGTAAATTTGTGGGTGATCTCTTCTGCATTATTTTCTGTTATTGCCTTTATTTCAACATTAATTTTTATTATTATTAGTATCAACCTGTTCACTAGCCCCGTACCACAAGCATCCGTATAAACTGAGAAAGGCTTGGTTCCATCCGGTAATACCAATACAGACGCGGTAGTCAAAGCTTCTTTCAATCAACCAAAGGCATCCTCACACTTGGCATCCCAAACAAAAGTTGAGTTCTTCTTGGTAAGGCGGGTAAGTGGAGCTAATTTCCTAGCGAAGTTCTTAATGAACTTCCTATAGTTTCCCGCAAGACAAAGGAAACTCCTTATGTCTGTGGCATTCTTAGGGGTCTGCCAATCTTGTACTGCTGCCATTTTCGCCGGATCTACTGCAAGTCTATCCTCCGAAACGATGTGTCCCAAAAAGCGAACCTCATCCCTCCAAAAGTGGCACTTGGAGAACTTTGCTTTCAACTTATGTGCTTGCAGGGTCCTAAGCACTTCTTCCAAGTGAACAGTATGCTCCTCCTTGCTTCGCGAATAAACCAAAATGTCGTCGATGAACACCACCACAAACTTGTTCAATGATTCGCGAGATACTCGACTCATTAGGTCCATAAAATATGCCGGAGCATTGGTTAGCCCAAATGGCATGACTAACCACTCAAATAACCATCCGGAGTCCTAAACGCGGTCTTCTCGATGCTATCCTCCGCCACACGCAACTGATGAAATCCCGTGGCCAAATCGAGCTGTGAAAATACCTTGGCTCCTACTAGTTGGTCAAAGAGATCGTCTATATGGGAAAGAGGATAACGATTCTTCTTCGTCAGCTTATTAAGCTCCCTATAATTCACGCAAAGCCTTAGAGAGCCATCCGCCTTAGTAGCAAAGATGATAGGTGCGCCTCACTCAGAAATGCTCCTATGAATGAAGCCGTTCTCCAAAAGCTCTCCAATCTGCTTGCTCAACTCACGACGTTCCGTAGGAGCCATATGCCTTACTTATAAAGCAACCGGTTTGGCATTATCGACAAGATAAATCTTGAACTTGATCTCTCTTCAAGGTGAAAGGCCAGCATCCTCCTTGAACACATCTCGAAAGTCTCTAACAATGGGTACCAAACTCAAACTATCGGGTGATAAGTCAAGAGAATAAAGGTAGCTCAGCATGACTGATCCTCTAGGATCACAAGATACTTCCAAGGTAAGTCCACTACAAGTGACTAACCTCACTGCCCTCTTATCACAATCAAGAACAGCACCATACATGGATAGCCAATCCAAACCAAGAATCAACCCAAACCCGGAAAATACCAATACAAAGGCACTACAGTCAAACTCAACCCCTAAACTAAAAAATTTCAAATCCCAACATAACATGGACAAATAGGACGATCCTCTTATAGGATTTGATACTACTACCAGGTCGGTCACTAAGCAAGCTCAAGACCAAGACCCTCTACCAGAGTACTAGTATAAAAGAGTGTGAAGCTCCAGAAACAAATAAGGTACGAACAGGAAAATCAGAGATAGATAACACACCATTGATGATCACCTTCTTTTCCTTGTCCACAACCGGACGAGTACTAGAGGAAGGAGCCGCCTCTAAAGCATAAGCATGAGCAGGCTGTGAATGTGTATGTGAACTGTCCTTGGGCTTCGATGGACAGTCCTTTTTCATATGCCCCACTTGATCGCAAAGATAGCACCATAGTCTCGGTCGATCTCCTGCCCCTCTACAATCCTTAGCAAGATGACCTGGTTTCCCACAAGTATTGCACTTCCAGTCCTTCTTTGGAACTTTCCTTTTAGCACATAACCCTCCTCCTCCTCTCCTCTTACCTTTCCACTACTTCTTCCTGTGAGAAATGTGGATTACGGATCTTAAGGCTAGAATTAACACTAGAGGGGGTGAATAGTGTTTTAAGGAATTACTAATTCTTTTTGAGTTTATATTAATTTGAACACAAATGTATGCAATATTGAAACACAAATATGATCACAGAATCAAACACAGATGCAGATATAAAGTAAAAGCAATAAAGGAAAGAACACACCGGATTTTATACTGGTTCGGAGTTACCCTACATCCAGTCCCGCAACACAAGTACGGATTTCCTTTCAAAATCAATTCTTACAATTACACCCTCGATTTCAAGGCCACAAGGTACACCGCTCCAGATTCACAATCCTCTGGGTAGAGATACTTGATTTTACAGGCAACAAGTTCACCCGATTGATTTTCCAAGCTACAATCACACCTTTTCTCGCTCGATTGAATACAAAGAAATCTATAACTCTGAATATCACTGGGATCTTGTTGAGATAGTGATAGACACTACTACAAAACATGTCATTTGTGTCGGTCATTTAACCCCTTTTGTGTCGGTTTTACAACCGACACAAATGAAGATGACGCAAAAGACCTTTTTTTTGTTGTGTCGGTTATTCGACCGACGCAATTAAATATTATTTGTGTCGGTTTCTTACAAACGGTCGACGCAAAGTAGTCTATACGGTGAAGCAAATGACACTTTCTTGTGTCGGGCCTCTTATATCAACCGACACAAATGATATTGGTTTTGCGTCTACCCTTTATTGACGACCGACACATATGATTGATATTTGTGTCGACCTTTTTAGTTTGTCGACCGACACAATTGACAAACAGTTGTATCGGCCATCTTTGAAGTAACAACCGACACAAGATATATTTGAAAAAAAAAAATTTGCATCATAACTATTTCAGAATATAAAAACCACGTATGAAGTTGCAGTTAAAATTTTCACAAATGTACATTACTATGAAACTGATCGAACATAAAATATAATTATATTATCCATCAACATAATTTGTCACAATACTTCTCTATTTTGGCCTTGCCAAACATAATTTGTCACAAACATAATGTAAATAATAAAATACCAACGTGCATTACAAAAGATCAACGTACAGAATAAAAAACAACTACATCCAATTATACATGATATAACTAGCTAAATTGTCCCGAACCTCATCTATCTCTTGTTGGCTATAAGAACCGTCTTGTACCAAGTCCTGCAATTAAAAAAATTATTATACAAGTGAGTATGCAAACAAATTCAGCAGTGCACCAATGAACTTGCTGTGTATATATGAACTTGCTGTGTATATATGGCTAAACAATGAACTTGCTGTATTGACTTTACTTCAAAATGGAGAACCTGTAATTGTTTAATGAATTTACAGATTCTGTCTCCATTAAACAAATTTAGCCATATATACACAATACTTCTCATATGAACTTGCTGTGTATATCACCAATCTACAGAAAGTTCAATTGATCCTTATTTAATTGACACAGACAATACATCGAGACGGTAAAGATATATAGTAGCAAAATTGCTGAATCAAAACTACACTAACCACACTAGCAAACTATATTCTACACACGTAACTGCGGTAAACAACAAGGAATCCAGATTCAACAAATTCTATTAGACTATAGTCATAAGGATTCATTTAAGAAGGCATTAACTTACAAGAAACTGGTTTGCACCATTAGTTGGTATGCAAATGCTATATGATCAACCATAAGGAGCGTTTTCTTTTTGTAAAGTATATACTGCACTCTTTTATCATTTCCTCATTGGATTTTACAGTCAAGGTTTCAGTACAACAACAACCATAATAAAACATTCACAAATAGACGGGTGAACATGCATATTATATTACCATCTTCACATACTTTTGTCCACCTTACCAAGTTAACATGCTGCCGTGAGGCCTTTGTCAAGATGATTTCATACAATTGCATTCCTAAAATACATAACTGTACGTCAAAAATAAAAAATAGTGAACAATAAGAGTTTCCGAACTCCACCATTACCAGTTTTAAAAAATTTCAAATTTCTCCTTGTTTCTTTTCCATTATTCTACAATCATATGCCTATTTGTAACTTCTACAGTTCTTTACCGTCTCGATGTAATTTCCTTTAAACCCTCCACATCTTAGAATTTTTCATTTGCCTGGATATGTACCTGAGACAATATCAACAGCAAGTTCATGATATTGTCTCAGCATGTGCAAAAGCAGAAGCGTTGATATTGTCTCAGCATGTGTATACTGCACTCTTTTATCATTTCCTCATTGGATTTTACAGTCAAGCGTTGATAAAACATAGTCACTAGTGCGCTATACTCAACGTATGAAGATGCAATACACAGGCCTCCTAATTCGTTTTCTTTTTGTAAAGTATATACTGCACTCTTTTATCATTTCCTCATTGGATTTTACAGTCAAGCGTTGATAAAACATAGTCACTAGTGCGCTATACTCAACGTATGAAGATGCAATACACAGGCCTCCTAATTCGTTTTTGACTTGATTTACGCGAAATCCAAGCAACCCATAAGCTAAGCGTACTCAATGAACCAAGGTAAATGCAATACACAACTACAATAACATTTGATTTCTTCTAACTAGCATTGCAGCAATGATATGATCGAAATATACCTATAATGTAACTGATATATAATATGAAGGAAAAAAACTAAAGTAGTACCTTTTGTAAATTGATGCTTTGATTGTAATTTTTCACTATGTCATGCATATACCTCATCACATAATATACACAGTCGGTTGCTCCTAATTGTTGAGGACACTATATCAATATTACAAGATAATTTAATAGTTAGTTTAAAATGAATTCATATACCAAACTATATATTATATTTATTTTATTTTTTGTTAGAAAATCAAATCACCTTAACATGCTTCCAAGTCAAGGTACTTCCTCGAGACTTGCCACCGAGTTTCTTGTAAATTTGGAAGGCCCTACACATGCAAGAATTTTTTTAATAACCACATATACTAACTTCACATAAGAGAGCAATATATACAACTTACAAGCTCACTTGCGGCTTAATTTCAAGTTTAAGTTTGAGTTCGGTCTGAGGATCAAAAACATAAACTTCATTCATTTGTACACGAAAAACAAGCAGTATACAATGTTTCCTGCATTCCAAGATTTATAGTAAGTTAAATTTGGCATCAAATATGTAAATTAGTTATTAAAAGTTTAAGGTTCATACCCTTCGTAGTGTGGGGCTAAAAGTAAACTTTTAGATTGCAATGCTTTCCATGTGTTCGACAAATATCTATTTGTCGCATCTGGATGTTTTCGCACTTGGGAAAGCATTTTGGGACACATAAACCCAATGGTCTCCACTTTGAGATCATTGCACATATGATTTAACCACCTACACAAATTTAAACATACATTGTTAGTTTTTTAAAAATTGACTATTCATCAAAAACTAAGATGGTTATATATGAAAAAAACTGATAAGGAAAAAATACTCACATGATGTAAAGCTGCAACCATGATGCATTCAACCACTTCATACTAAAGAATTGGATAATATCATCCATCGTGATATGAATTTCAAAGTCCTCATCATATGTGAATAAATCCTTATTCACTTGAATTGCATTGATGGCACTATCATTAGATAGCATCTGAAGTACTAGATCATGGAAATATCTGCATTCGCTCGTTAAAGTTTTGAGAATTTCTTCATCCACGATTGATTTGCTTTTTGCAGTCTCATTTGCCATTGTATTCATGACCTTGTCATTAATATTTTCAAATAAATCCTTGTTTGATTGAGATGTAGGCACCTAATTCAAAATTGTAAGTAGATGTCTAAAATGATGTAATATAAGAAAATTCATACTTGCATAAAGTAAAGCATGACTCTACGGATATGAAAGCAATATCTCTAGCATGTTCATATATGGAAATATATACAGAAATATATACTTGCATTCCATTTATAGTATTGATGTTAAATTAATTAATGGTTAGTAGTTTATTGTTGGTTAGAAAAAATCAAAAATAAATTATGTATTCATATATGCTCCTATGAGCAAATTTAAAATACACTTCAAACAGTGCTACAGCGACACTAAAGACACATTACAGTAAGCTACAAATTCATGAATACTAGTACTAGGGAAAAAAAAGAATTGCAAACGACTTTTAAAACCAGTTTATTATGAATTCAAAAATAAACTCAATATAATTAAATGCATTCATTATGGAAATATATACAGAAATATATACTTGCATTCCATTTATAGTATTGATGTTAAATTAATTAATGGTTAGTAGTTTATTGTTGGTTAGAAAAAATCAAAAATAAATTATGTATTCATATATGCTCCTATGAGCAAATTTAAAATACACTTCAAACAGTGCTACAGCGACACTAAAGACACATTACAGTAAGCTACAAATTCATGAATACTAGTACTAGGGAAAAAAAAGAATTGCAAACGACTTTTAAAACCAGTTTATTATGAATTCAAAAATAAACTCAATATAATTAAATGCATTCATTACCGTATCATTATCTCTTAAAAGCACAAGGCTTTTAGGCCATTGAACAAAACTCCCGACCGCTTCTCCTATCGTGTTGTGATGTCTAGTTTGAACAGGAAGTGGGGTTCCTTCATAACTAGACTCCACTGCATCAATTCCAACCTTTACATGGTCGACCAAAATTTGTTGATTATGGCATTGATCACTGGGCCTTGAAGAGGGATGTACCATGCCATGACCCACGACGACAATTTTGAAGTCCATATTCACAGCCAAACGACATTTAATAGGTTTCTAAAATGACAGGTGCACAATCAACATTTTTCACTAGCATTTGTCAAATACATAAAATCATATACGTTTATAAACTCAACTTTAAATTGTTTACCTGCAAGTCTGCATAGGGATCCCTCTCTTGAGTTTTGTTTGCATATTGCAATTTGCTCGGGTGCGTGGATTGACAACTACTACGATGATCAGTTAATGGTGTGTTGTTGATCTCCACATCCTTAGGCATATTCATCGTGCTCAGAATGTTTGCAACCTGCTCTTGAACCATTGTACTCATCTCTTGTCTCAATTTTTGGCTCACTTTAGCCTCTATTTCCTGAGTGATAACATACAACTCATCAGCTGATATTACACCGCTTCGCCCTTTCCTTTTCTCTACCTCTCCAAATATGTTTTTTATACCCACCGTCCCACCTGTAAGAGTCCAAAAACTCGGCCTTCGAAAATCGGCACCCGTACTTCACTTGTACTCAAAATGCCGTAGATTCAAACGCCGAATCTGGCTTCCCGGAGCTATAACACAATTAAGTAAATAACACAGCGGAATAAAAAGAAATAAATGATATCATATACCACTCCAATGAATACAATATCCAGTATGATATACAACAATGATATCAATATGATACAACAATATCAGAGATAACAAAAATGATACAGCGGAAGTAACAACAATGGAAGAGATCTCCAAATGATCAATCGGAGAATGACTCCAATATAACTCCAATATCAGCTCGAACCACAAAGAGAAGCAAGTGCAGTCCTGAACTCCAAGAACTGAACCAGCTCCAGATAATCTACTAAACCTGAATATCTGAAAAACCCAACTCTAGACTGCCCGTGTGGAAAATAGTGGGCACCCAGAGTTTAGGAAGGGAACAATAAACTCCGGATCAGTCATGGGACTGGTGTGAGCAACAAAAAAAAACAGTTTATCTTTAAACAATCAACAAAAGATTTTAAACATTGAAATCCGCAATGCTTTTTGGAAAATGAAACTACCATAAGACCTCCCACCACACACACAATGCAAACGCAGAATTGGAGGAGATTTCTTCTTATGATAGTCAAAGATGCTTACTACGCAAAATCAATGGGATATTATTATTAGTGCATAGTGCAGAAAACATTTCGAAAGTATAATATTAATCTTAGCCAACATAGACATTTCGAACTATGCCTACTATAGCTACCATCCAAACAGTGGGGCGCCACCATAAGTGAATGGCAGGTTCTACAACTAAAACCGTACAAGTTCCGTATTGGAGAAATGGATTTCCAACAAATGGTCAGGCTAAGGAACTTCCTTCCGCCGCATGGGAACGCCTCTGGCGGGACGTCCCGAGAGACAAACTGCTCTCTGCCAAACAAGGCCGGGTTACCCCTGTAACAGGTAACTCACGAATATGCCACCTCCCGATCCTTTGGGACCTTTATCCGAGCTCGGTATCCAACATCACACATCATAAAGGAAGTGTATCCACCTGAGTAAGTATCAGGGCTCCATACCATAATACCACCCCTTTCCAGAAGGAAATGACATACCCTAAAGGGCGCGACCCTTATAACCTTGCCGCAACGATCCTGTTTCGACCATTTCCGGGTTGTGAGGCTCTGACGAAGTCTCGTCCACAAAGCTACGCTTTTTCAAAAAAACCACGCTTTGGGTCAACAGATGATCAACCTATGATCACAAAGATATAAGATCAAACAAATGATCATATCACAAATGATCAAACACTGACCATCACACAGCAACACTCAGCATGCCACATTACCAAATTGGGATATATCGCTGATAAATTTCAACTACATAACCTCTGAGCTCGTACGTCTCAGAGAAGGGTGTTAAGCTAAGAGAATAAATTCTCCGCCACCAACAGAAATGTATTTGAAAGAAATCGGCTTTATATCTCAAAGTGTAATGTCAGACATGTATCCATATAAGTCTGTTCCGGGTTCGAACAGAACCGAAGGCACTTCTCACGAAGCCCTTGCAAATCCGGATAACTTTCAATCACGTCCGGACTTCCCGTCACAAAAGAGTGGTATAAATCTCTATACCGGGAGCTACCCAGTGCAGAGACATTCGACAGGTTGTCCTTTCATTTTTGAAAAATATCCGGTCTTCAACACCGGTCTTCAAATGCTATCCATATACGACGTATCACTATTCGGAATGGGTTATATGACACTAAGGTCCTCTCCCGGCTAAACCGAATAATGTGCGCAATATTTTAAAAACATATGGATATTGGGATTTCAATTAAGTCACAACTTAAACCCAAACTTTCTTTTCAAATGGTTTAACAAATTACCATTTCAGATCTTTAAACAAAAAGATTTATTTTAACAACCTTAAATGGTTTAAACAATTTCCACACTTTAATCTTTTAAATAAAAGATTTAATCACAGAATTTCCAAATTAATTCCCATTTCAAATTTGATTAACTCGTTAAATCTTTAAATCAAAGATTTAACAAATAGCTTTCAAAACAATTTCATTTCGAATGGTTTAACAAAACATCATTTTAAATCTGTTAAAAATAAACATATTTAATTCATAGCTTTCGAAAAGAATTCATTTATAACTTGGAAAACCATTTTTCAATTAAATCTTGAAATTCCTTTACCTAAATTGGAATTTCATTTCTTATCTAAAAGCTTTTATTCTTTGAAAACAAACAGTTTTCATTTTGGAAATCTGATTCATTTATACGAGTTAAGGTTCTTGGGTTAAATCCAAATTCCCAACTTATACTTTTAAAATGGTTTAAATTCATATAAACACATTTATATCATCTTTACTCCCTAGTTTCCAAATCATAGCTTAATTTCAAACTTGAATCCAAATTTAAATCTAACTATTTAAATTTTCAAAACTCGGTTAAGTTATTTAAAATAACTTTTATCTTTGAAATCCCATTTCAAAAGCTTTTCACCTTAAATCCAAATTTCCAATTTCAAAATCAATTGAAATTAAAATTTCAATTTCAAAAACATCAAATTTAAATTATCTGTGACTTAACCGATTTCCTCGTGAAATCCATATTTGTGTGTGTAAAGGTGTAGTCCAGGGGTTTAACACAATAGTGCAACACGATGAATCATCACAGATCAAATACAGAAATATAGTTGATAAACGATATAAACTATATCGCTTATCTTTTATTCACAGATCACAGATACATATAAATTTCAGATAAATAAACTACAGTAAAGATTACACACAAATCAGAATATATCACAAAGCATCACAGATCAGAATATCAAACAGTTCAATCATTCAGTTAAATCCAAACATTCACACGTGAATTTATTAATCAACTGATTAATTTAAATCGGATGTATCAATTATTAATCCGGGTTAATTATCAACATTTAATCACAAATTATTTGAAATAAATCTTCTTTCAAATTTATTAGTTAACCCTGTAATTATTAACTAATCATTCTTAATAAATGAACCGATTAATTTTTAATTATTACATACATCTTAATTAATCACCATCATTAATTAATCCTTTGATTTATTAACTAATCAAAAAAAAATTCAAATCATTATTCAATAAATTATATTCCGTAATTATCTATTAATTACTTTTCTAAGTAATTATATTTTCAAAATTATCAACTGATTATTCTGAATTTACTTAAGAAATTAACTTGAACAAATTCAATTAACTCAATTAATTAGACTGAATAATTAATTTCATAATTACTGTCATTAAGTAAGTATACTTAATAGTTCCACAATTGATTACTATTAAATTAATCAATCTAAATTTATTGTTAAAATTTATTACATTAATTATTCAAAAAATCTTAGTTAATGATTTCATTAACTATTAAATTTCTTTAATTTCTTTTCTAAAGAAATTTCTTATATTAATCATTGTTAATTAAAGTGACCTCATCTATATTTATGATTAATGATTATTACCATATATTGAAACATTGTTTCAAATTCCTTTTCATTTCAAATTTTGATTTAAAATTTAAAATAAGTCCTTATTTACTTTTAATAAAGTTTAAAGCAAATTCCTTTAACATTTTAACTCATTGCCAAACTTAAGTGATAAGATTAAAGTAAATTTCCAAATCTTAAAATCTGATTTGAAACTTATTTCAGGTTCTACTTTTAAATTTAACTTGTTTAAATTTTATTTTCGAATTTGATTCTAATTTAAATTCCAATTTTCTTCAATACCTTTAATTTCTTTAAATTATTAAAACAAATGGAATTTAAAACTTTTTATTTATCTTCAAACTGAATTCTACTTCATACTAGAATCTTTATTTACATTTTGTTTTAACTCTAGTTTTAAACCTTGATTAAAATTTAAATTTAATTTAAAACAGAAAAACAGTTCAGGTATCAAAAACCTGGACCAAAACTCTGACCCGAGCCACCCTGCTTCTGCTTCGAGTAAACTGCTCGATCTACTCGAGTACGACGCGAAGAAACTCAGCTCTTCCCAGGAAAACGAACAAAACCCAGTTTACTCGAGTTAAACTCGAGCCGCTCCCTTCATTTCCCCGAGTGCGACGCGAAACTTTCACTCGTTCTTCCCAAAACAACACGCAAACAAACCCGAGCTCCTGTACCTCCTTCTTCCCCAACCCTTCAACCCAGATACACACATAAACACGTGCACGTGCACACGCGTTCAAGTCATCTCCGACCAACCTCGCGACCACCCACCAGTCACTCTCGACCTCATCGACGAGCTCAACCACCCAGAATTCTCGACGACAACCCAAATCGAAATTGAGTAAGTCGACACCCCCACGAACTCAAACCAGTTGACAACTTCTCCTCGCGCCGCCGTGTCAGATCACTAGAGAACTCGCCTTCACATCCACGACCGCGTCATCGACCTACACTTCTAATCCCCCTGGTCCGATTGCCAATAGCTCCCCCACGGCGGCGAACTCTTTCCTCAAACTTCGACAAGTCGAACCGCGCCTTAAACCCTAATTCAATCTCGTTCCTCTCTTAAGATTAATAAAAAATATTTCAAACATTTTTCCCATACTCCCCTACGCATCAACTTCCTTCGCCATGAATCTTGATGCCCAGATCGATGGGGATCACCAGAACTTGATCAATTTGCATTTCCCGTTCAACTCCTTCATATTCGAGATTTATTAGCTTAAAAATCATGAAATTTTCACCTAAAATTGCCTTTTTGAAATTCGAATGTGCTTATGTAATCAGATTTTAAAATAAATTTATTCGATTTTTCTTTTCTTTTCTGAGATGTATCAATCTACTGTAAATTTAATAGTTCCACAATATTCACTAAATATTTCCTCCTGAAACTATTTTAAATAATGTTATACCTTTATACACGATTCATCCTCAAGGATTCTGGCCTATCATTTATTATATGAAAAGAGTTTAAATTATCAAAATCAATATTTAGCCTGTAAATGCTTAACAGAGGTATATACATATACCTGTATACCAGCATGCCTACATATCTATAGCCTAATTTAACTATATTCAAGTTTGATATATATAAACAAACATACTTATACATCACCACCACATAGATATCACATACAGCAGTATCAAAAGATTTAAAGGTTGAGAGTTTGCTCACCGTGCTTAAAGAAGAAAGAGCAGAGCTTGAAAATTTGCAAGCTGAAGCTTTTCCAGGCTGAAATTGCTTTGTTGGTTTATTTGGAAACTTCACTTTGATTTTTATTTTGTTGTTAAAGTTTGAATTTTTTTGTTTTAGGTTGAGATGATGTTTGCTTCAGTTTTGATGGACGAAGAGAAATGAAGTATGATATATAGAAAAGAAGGTTACAGGGTTATAAAATGAGTTTGTGCAAATTGTTAGCAGAGATATTTTCTTTGTTTACCTTCCTTTTATCTGGCCAGGCAGAAACTGGAGGCTGAGGTGATATTTTTATACAATTCGAATTGACTAATGTTGCTAGCATTAAATACATGAGTACCTTATGTCTCTTGCTTATATTTTCGGCTGTACAATATGTTTGAGATAGTATGATGTAGATTCTTTGCTTTTCTTATTATATTTTTGTACATGAATACACATATCTATGCTGTCTTGTTTATAAGCTATTCTCTTGTACATGTTTTGTTTCTTCTTTCATAAGCCATATTTCTTTGTATTTGACTATCTTCTTTTATTTGTTTGGTTTCTAACTTATCTGCATACTTATATTTGTTTTGGTCTTGTTACTTTGAAATATAAATGAAGTTCTATTTTTATTTTGTTGTTATAATTTTACAAATTTGTTTACTTTATATTTTATATAGTTTATCTTATATTTATATATATGTATATATTTCTATTTAAATTTTTTAACTTAAATACTTATTAATAGAATTTTGTTATATTTACACAACTTCTGAAATCCATAGAGATTAAGATTGAATTCAAGTACCTTTATGTTATTTATAAACTCCAATTCAATTTTTAATTCGAATACATTATTACCAATAATTCACAATTAATCCATAACTTAACTAAAACAATATTAATTACTAATTAATTAAACAATTTAAATTCAAATCAAATATATATACATATATTCTCATATATACAATAATTTAAATTTTTAAATGACTTATACAAATATACTTAGATATCGGGGAAACTCGCATTACCTTATCGATTTATTTCACAAATATAATTCAAAAATTCTTTAAATTGTCAATTTAAATTTATATAAAATTCGGGGTCGTTACAGACTTCCCCCCTTAAAAGAATTTCGTCCTCGAAATTACCAAGGAGACACAAAGATAGATGAAAAATGTTTCGTCAAATCGAACTGAATATCTATTCTGCATTTGGTTTACCAAGTCAGAATATCGATAACAGATACGAAAACGAATCTGTTGAATTCTTTCACACGATACTCGGGTTATCCAGATCTACGAAATATACAGTGGCATCGGTCAGTTCGAAGTGATAACTAACTATTCGTAGAATATACTGGGACCCAAAAGAATAAACAGATATATGGATACGATTTCAAATTTTTAGTTTAGAAACTAAAACATATCTATCAACCATAGCAATCAAAGCAACCAATACATCCAAACAAACAATTTTTTGTCCATCCGGAGTTTATGTCCCATATTAATATATCGAATTCCTTCCTGGATTTACCAGAAACTATCGAAGAATTGAGAAAAGAATTGCTGAACAAAAGAAATAGATAGAGAAAAGATAGACAAAAAGATTGCTTCCTTATTGTTACAGGGTATTGACCATTCGTAGTCGTATTTCTCTGTCCCCTATCTCATCCTCTTCTTACACTCATACTTACTATCAGTGGATAGCAAGAGAATTTACTGAGGTATACGGACGGATATCTGAGAATTACTCATTCTAGAGTTTACTTCACTCTATCTCTAATGAGCTACTTAACGTGTTACACTCCTGAGCTAAAGTACAACCTTAGCTCTGATACCACATGTAAGAGTCCAAAAACTCGGCCTTCGAAAATCGGCACCCGTACTTCACTTGTACTCAAAATGCCGTAGATTCAAACGCCGAATCGGCTTCCCGGAGCTATAACACAATTAAGTAAATAACACAGCGGAATAAAAAGAAATAAATGATATCATATACCACTCCAATGAATACAATATCCAGTATGATATACAACAATGATATCAATATGATACAACAATATCAGAGATAACAAAAATGATACAGCGGAAGTAACAACAATGGAAGAGATCTCCAAATGATCAATCGGAGAATGACTCCAATATAACTCCAATATCAGCTCGAACCACAAAGAGAAGCAAGTGCAGTCCTGAACTCCAAGAACTGAACCAGCTCCAGATAATCTACTAAACCTGAATATCTGAAAAACCCAACTCTAGACTGCCCGTGTGGAAAATAGTGGGCACCCATAGTTTAGGAAGGGAACAATAAACTCCGGATCAGTCATGGGACTGGTGTGAGCAACAAAAAAAAATAGTTTATCTTTAAACAATCAACAAAAGATTTTAAACATTGAAATCCGCAATGCTTTTTGGAAAATGAAACTACCATAAGACCTCCCACCACACACACAATGCAAACGCAGAATTGGAGGAGATTTCTTCTTATGATAGTCAAAGATGCTTACTACGCAAAATCAATGGGATATTATTATTAGTGCATAGTGCAGAAAACATTTCGAAAGTATAATATTAATCTTAGCCAAGATAGACATTTCGAACTATGCCTACTATAGCTACCATCCAAACAGTGGGGCGCCACCATAAGTGAATGGCAGGTTCTACAACTAAAACCGTACAAGTTCCGTATTGGAGAAATGGATTTCCAACAAATGGTCAGGCTAAGGAACTTCCTTCCGCCGCATGGGAACGCCTCTGGCGGGACGTCCCGAGAGACAAACTGCTCTCTGCCAAACAAGGCCGGGTTACCCCTGTAACAGGTAACTCACGAATATGCCACCTCCCGGTCCTTTGGGACCTTTATCCGAGCTCGGTATCCAACATCACACATCATAAAGGAAGTGTATCCACCTGAGTAAGTATCAGGGCTCCATACCATAATACCACCCCTTTCCAGAAGGAAATGACATACCCTAAAGGGCGCGACCCTCATAACCTTGCCGCAACGATCCTGTTTCGACCATTTCCGGGTTGTGAGGCTCTGACGAAGTCTCGTCCACAAAGCTACGCTTTTTCAAAAACACCACGCTTTGGGTCAACAGATGATCACAAAGATATAAGATCAAACAAATGATCATATCACAAATGATCAAACACTGACCATCACACAGCAACACTCAGCATGCCACATTACCAAATTGGGATATATCGCTGATAAATTTCAACTACATAACCTCTGAGCTCGTACGTCTCAGAGAAGGGTGTTAAGCTAAGAGAATAAATTCTCCGCCACCAACAGAAATGTATTTGAAAGAAATCGGCTTTATATCTCAAAGTGTAATGTCAGACATGTATCCATATAAGTCTGTTCCGGGTTCGAACAGAACCGAAGGCACTTCTCACGAAGCCCTTGCAAATCCGGATAACTTTCAATCACGTCCGGACTTCCCGTCACAAAAGAGTGGTATAAATCTCTATACCGGGAGCTACCCAGTGCAGAGACATTCGACAGGTTGTCCTTTCATTTTTGAAAAATATCCGGTCTTCAACACCGGTCTTCAAATGCTATCCATATACGACGTATCACTATTCGGAATGGGTTATATGACACTAAGGTCCTCTCCCGGCTAAACCGAATAATGTGCGCAATATTTTAAAAACATATGGATATTGGGATTTCAATTAAGTCACAACTTAAACCCAAACTTTCTTTTCAAATGGTTTAACAAATTACCATTTCAGATCTTTAAACAAAAAGATTTATTTTAACAACCTTAAATGGTTTAAACAATTTCCACACTTTAATCTTTTAAATAAAAGATTTAATCACAGAATTTCCAAATTAATTCCCATTTCAAATTTGATTAACTCGTTAAATCTTTAAATCAAAGATTTAACAAATAGCTTTCAAAACAATTTCATTTCGAATGGTTTAACAAAACATCATTTTAAATCTGTTAAAAATAAACATATTTAATTCATAGCTTTCGAAAAGAATTCATTTATAACTTGGAAAACCATTTTTCAATTAAATCTTGAAATTCCTTTACCTAAATTGGAATTTCATTTCTTATCTAAAAGCTTTTATTCTTTGAAAACAAACAGTTTTCATTTTGGAAATCTGATTCATTTATACGAGTTAAGGTTCTTGGGTTAAATCCAAATTCCCAACTTATACTTTTAAAATGGTTTAAATTCATATAAACACATTTATATCATCTTTACTCCCTAGTTTCCAAATCATAGCTTAATTTCAAACTTGAATCCAAATTTAAATCTAACTATTTAAATTTTCAAAACTCGGTTAAGTTATTTAAAATAACTTTTATCTTTGAAATCCCATTTCAAAAGCTTTTCACCTTAAATCCAAATTTCCAATTTCAAAATCAATTGAAATTAAAATTTCAATTTCAAAAACATCAAATTTAAATTATCTGTGACTTAACCGATTTCCTCGTGAAATCCATATTTGTGTGTGTAAAGGTGTAGTCCAGGGGTTTAACACAATAGTGCAACACGATGAATCATCACAGATCAAATACAGAAATATAGTTGATAAACGATATAAACTATATCGCTTATCTTTTATTCACAGATCACAGATACATATAAATTTCAGATAAATAAACTACAGTAAAGATTACACACAAAGCAGAATATATCACAAAGCATCACAGATCAGAATATCAAACAGTTCAATCATTCAGTTAAATCCAAACATTCACACGTGAATTTATTAATCAACTGATTAATTTAAATCGGATGTATCAATTATTAATCCGGGTTAATTATCAACATTTAATCACAAATTATTTGAAATAAATCTTCTTTCAAATTTATTAGTTAACCTTGTAATTATTAACTAATCATTCTTAATTAATGAACCGATTAATTTTTAATTATTACATACATCTTAATTAATCACCATCATTAATTAATCCTTTGATTTATTAACTAATCAAAAAAAAATTCAAATCATTATTCAATAAATTATATTCCGTAATTATCTATTAATTACTTTTCTAAGTAATTATATTTTCAAAATTATCAACTGATTATTCTGAATTTACTTAAGAAATTAACTTGAACAAATTCAATTAACTCAATTAATTAGACTGAATAATTAATTTCATAATTACTGTCATTAAGTAAGTATACTTAATAGTTCCACAATTGATTACTATTAAATTAATCAATCTAAATTTATTGTTAAAATTTATTACATTAATTATTCAAAAAATCTTAGTTAATGATTTCATTAACTATTAAATTTCTTTAATTTCTTTTCTAAAGAAATTTCTTATATTAATCATTGTTAATTAAAGTGACCTCATCTATATTTATGATTAATGATTATTACCATATATTGAAACATTGTTTCAAATTCCTTTTCATTTCAAATTTTGATTTAAAATTTAAAATAAGTCCTTATTTACTTTTAATAAAGTTTAAAGCAAATTCCTTTAACATTTTAACTCATTGCCAAACTTAAGTGATAAGATTAAAGTAAATTTCCAAATCTTAAAATCTGATTTGAAACTTATTTCAGGTTCTACTTTTAAATTTAACTTGTTTAAATTTTATTTTCGAATTTGATTCTAATTTAAATTCCAATTTTCTTCAATACCTTTAATTTCTTTAAATTATTAAAACAAATGGAATTTAAAACTTTTTATTTATCTTCAAACTGAATTCTACTTCATACTAGAATCTTTATTTACATTTTGTTTTAACTCTAGTTTTAAACCTTGATTAAAATTTAAATTTAATTTAAAACAGAAAAACAGTTCAGGTATCAAAAACCTGGACCAAAACTCTGACCCGAGCCACCCTGCTTCTGCTTCGAGTAAACTGCTCGATCTACTCGAGTACGACGCGAAGAAACTCAGCTCTTCCCAGGAAAACGAACAAAACCCAGTTTACTCGAGTTAAACTCGAGCCGCTCCCTTCATTTCCCCGAGTGCGACGCGAAACTTTCACTCGTTCTTCCCAAAACAACACGCAAACAAACCCGAGCTCCTGTACCTCCTTCTTCCCCAACCCTTCAACCCAGATACACACATAAACACGTGCACGTGCACACGCGTTCAAGTCATCTCCGACCAACCTCGCGACCACCCACCAGTCACTCTCGACCTCATCGACGAGCTCAACCACCCAGAATTCTCGACGACAACCCAAATCGAAATTGAGTAAGTCGACACCCCCACGAACTCAAACCAGTTGACAACTTCTCCTCGCGCCGCCGTGTCAGATCACTAGAGAACTCGCCTTCACATCCACGACCGCGTCATCGACCTACACTTCTAATCCCCCTGGTCCGATTGCCAATAGCTCCCCCACGGCGGCGAACTCTTTCCTCAAACTTCGACAAGTCGAACCGCGCCTTAAACCCTAATTCAATCTCGTTCCTCTCTTAAGATTAATAAAAAATATTTCAAACATTTTTCCCATACTCCCCTACGCATCAACTTCCTTCGCCATGAATCTTGATGCCCAGATCGATGGGGATCACCAGAACTTGATCAATTTGCATTTCCCGTTCAACTCCTTCATATTCGAGATTTATTAGCTTAAAAATCATGAAATTTTCACCTAAAATTGCCTTTTTGAAATTCGAATGTGCTTATGTAATCAGATTTTAAAATAAATTTATTCGATTTTTCTTTTCTTTTCTGAGATGTATCAATCTACTGTAAATTTAATAGTTCCACAATATTCACTAAATATTTCCTCCTGAAACTATTTTAAATAATGTTATACCTTTATACACGATTCATCCTCAAGGATTCTGGCCTATCATTTATTATATGAAAAGAGTTTAAATTATCAAAATCAATATTTAGCCTGTAAATGCTTAACAGAGGTATATACATATACCTGTATACCAGCATGCCTACATATCTATAGCCTAATTTAACTATATTCAAGTTTGATATATATAAACAAACATACTTATACATCACCACCACATAGATATCACATACAGCAGTATCAAAAGATTTAAAGGTTGAGAGTTTGCTCACCGTGCTTAAAGAAGAAAGAGCAGAGCTTGAAAATTTGCAAGCTGAAGCTTTTCCAGGCTGAAATTGCTTTGTTGGTTTATTTGGAAACTTCACTTTGATTTTTATTTTGTTGTTAAAGTTTGAATTTTTTTGTTTTAGGTTGAGATGATGTTTGCTTCAGTTTTGATGGACGAAGAGAAATGAAGTATGATATATAGAAAAGAAGGTTACAGGGTTATAAAATGAGTTTGTGCAAATTGTTAGCAGAGATATTTTCTTTGTTTACCTTCCTTTTATCTGGCCAGGCAGAAACTGGAGGCTGAGGTGATTTTTTTATACAATTCGAATTGACTAATGTTGCTAGCATTAAATACATGAGTACCTTATGTCTCTTGCTTATATTTTCGGCTGTACAATATGTTTGAGATAGTATGATGTAGATTCTTTGCTTTTCTTATTATATTTTTGTACATGAATACACATATCTATGCTGTCTTGTTTATAAGCTATTCTCTTGTACATGTTTTGTTTCTTCTTTCATAAGCCATATTTCTTTGTATTTGACTATCTTCTTTTATTTGTTTGGTTTCTAACTTATCTGCATACTTATATTTGTTTTGGTCTTGTTACTTTGAAATATAAATGAAGTTCTATTTTTATTTTGTTGTTATAATTTTACAAATTTGTTTACTTTATATTTTATATAGTTTATCTTATATTTATATATATGTATATATTTCTATTTCAATTTTTTAACTTAAATACTTATTAATAGAATTTTGTTATATTTACACAACTTCTGAAATCCATAGAGATTAAGATTGAATTCAAGTACCTTTATGTTATTTATAAACTCCAATTCAATTTTTAATTCGAATACATTATTACCAATAATTCACAATTAATCCATAACTTAACTAAAACAATATTAATTACTAATTAATTAAACAATTTAAATTCAAATCAAATATATATACATATATTCTCATATATACAATAATTTAAATTTTTAAATGACTTATACAAATATACTTAGATATCGGGGAAACTCGCATTACCTTATCGATTTATTTCACAAATATAATTCAAAAATTCTTTAAATTGTCAATTTAAATTTATATAAAATTCGGGGTCGTTACACCACCAATCCCTCTAACTCGACCGGAATGCTCTCTTTTTTCAAGAGCACGACTCAAGACATCATCATGCCTATCTGGAACCCATGATCCTTCGATGGCTTTTCCTCTCCAATCGTTCTGCCAACCAGAAATAAATAAATTAAGATGCAGCACATGACAAATGTTCATGTAATATAAACACCCTACATGAATTTTGGTTTTCTACATGCAGACACACTTATAAATCATTAGAATTTCCATGGTGTGTGTCATGTACATGTCATGAGTTCTCATAGTCCATGCCCGCAAGAAATTATCTACAAAATTGTAAACAATTAACCAATTGCACATGCAAAATTGTAAACAGAACTCAACTCTGAGTTAATTTGGCCTCGTTAACCAATTGCACATACATCTGTTTTTGTTTGAACTTCGCCTCATTTAGTATATGCCAGTGATATGTATCCAATTGATCCAGCAACCAATGTTACAAAAAACAGACGAGACCCTTCTTTTTGGGTTATTGAAACTGTAAGCACATCTCCTGGCTGAAATATTTATGAGCACGCATATTAGGATATTTTTTCTAAACGTATTTTCTAAACGTATTTTCTAAACTGTAAGGAGAATTGTACTATATAACTCCCGTGTTTTTTCTAAACGTATTTTCTAAGTAAATTTTGATCAAACTCAATTTTGATCAAACTCAATAATAATGAAAACAACAACATATTTCTAGCCATTTTTTTCAGTCAATTATAAATCTTTCAAACCCCTTTTTTCGAGTATTACTCACGCATACAGTAGTTATAAAATATTAAAAGAATAAAAACTATTAAGGATGTCTCCTAAATTAGTTTAAAAATTTGCAAAAACAAGGCATTTTAAAGTACTCATACAGGGATCTTCCCGCTGTAATATTTTGCAACTTTGGTCCACAAGTGTTGATGCTTAAAATTAGTAATTTCAAATAAGGAATGTTGGGCAGTGTGTGTTTTCAGTTTAAAACATGTAAAGTGGTAATACACATGGAAACTTGTCATACCATTTTATCTGCAACCATCTTAGTTTTCTCATTAGGGATGGCATAATTTCCATCAGCTCCTTTTTTTGATCGTGCCAAAATCCAATCTTTACTCCGATCCATAGCAGGTCCACCTGGCAATGTGATAGAAGTACTATGGCCTTCAGTTACCCATTTAGCCTTCTTTCCCGCATACCCAGCTTGTCCTAAATAGTGAGGATGTTCGTTGCATGCCTGATTCTTCCTAGCCTTCTCACTTATTAGCTGTTTTATGACATTAACAATTCTAGCGTAAATATCACAAAATTAAAGAGGAAGGATATGTTATTATTTTTGAAATTTAGCACGAAAACTGGAAAATCAAATCGGTTACATTAAAAGAAAATGGAAGATGAACACAAATACATAAATGATATATTAATTTTTTTTTAAATTTTAGTATTTGATAATTTTGGAGCTTGGTATGACTACATATATATCAGTTTTCTTTTATAGTACACAATGTACATAAATATATGTTCCCTAAGATTTATAGTCCGCCTTAAGTAAGTGATATTAGAAGAGAAAATTTCAAAAACTAATCCGACTCAAGCGTAAATACTCTTGATTCAACCATTTATGTACTTCATCATATCAGAACAATGAAATAGCTGGTGACTTGTGGATATGGCATTAAAAACATACCTTAAACTCCTCAGTTTCACAATACTTCTTAAAGGTCTCCCATTGTGATTTTGTAACACCATCATAAAATTCGTATGGCTCTTTACGGTTTTCTAGAAGCTTTCTGGTTTTCGTAATCCAACCACTAACCAATTTTGTTTTAAAATCCTTCCATGCTCCATGAACAATTTTTAACACATTCTTTTTCATTTGTTCGTCGATGTGGTACTCAATCTGAGATTAAAAAAAAACAACGTCAAAGCAGTAAAAATAAATCTGATAAACAATGAAAGAGGTCCATGACTCCAAACACAAAGGATCCAACTGACAATTTAACAAGGGAACAAATTAATGTATAACACCTTAATGTCTTCCCAGATGGTATTCTTAAGCCCTTGACTAACGCTAGCCCAATCTTTGATATTGATATCAATTCTAGATCTTGCTGTATCGCCTACGTACGCCTTAAAAGACTTCATCCATTTTCCAATAGGTTTTCCATTATCACACCACTCAATGAATTTTGGCTCGGGTGTTCTGTATTTCTTTCCGGTTGTTGGACCTCTTTGCCTCCTCTTAGATGATGGTTGTGAAACGGGAGCAGAATTGTTTTGCTCTTCAGTGTGTTCAGATGGTTGTATTTCCATTATTCCTGTATCACATATGAGCATCCGAAAGTTATAACATATTTCATGCAAAAGAAGAAAAATCCAGCAATCAAACATGTAGATATCATGCGAAAGACCATACATGTAGATATTAGCAATTAAAAAAACAGCAATTATCTCTTTTATTTCTGTTTAAATCTTGAGATAAATCAAAGCCACCAAGATAAGCTTCCAGACCTAGGTCGGTACAAAAGTTGAAGAAAAAAAAGAAATGCAGCAGAAGACTACACATGCAATTGAACAGGAAACACTAGATGAGGAAATGAAAAACATTGATATAAATGATGCATCGGAAGCACGCTTGCAGCAAGTACTTCCGAAACCTGCAATAACATAATGCTTGACACTTATATCACCTTGCTATTTACTTCAATTCAGTAAAGCACGTATCATCCTGCTATTTATTTTAATCTGCTATCTCAGGTTAATGATCCGGATACAAAGATCAAGCAACACATGTATAACCAATTTCGAATTAAAGTCAATTTTGCACTAGACTATAACATCCACTAGTCAATTTTGCTAACTGTACATCATTAACTCATGGCTGTTTTTAAATGGCAGTATAACATTCTTACATAAGAAAAAATTTGAGGAAAACAACAATTCTTAAAGAAATCATTGAATGTGTACTCAATGTTAGTATGAAAACAAGAGACCTAATGGCACATCCAATATCCTTAATGAAAAAAATTAACATAGAAACTAGATTAAATTATACTTGACTTAAATGCCTACTACAAAGTAAAAGCATACAACATGATACAAAAAAAAAACATGAAATGCATGGGAAAGTATTCTTAATGCTATCTTCAACTTATATCATTCCATATGCTGTTTTCAGTGGCTTTTCTTTTGCTTGAGGAGATCTCCATGTCTTTTTTCTATATGTTGTTGTTTGACAGAATTTAGGCTGGTGTTTATGGTGACATTCATTATAAACGTGTGATATGATTATGGTAATGATTTCTTGGATTTTGTATTCTGCATGAACATATATTAGTCTGAGACTTGATAATCACTTCAAAAACATTTCGACTGTAAAATTAAAATTACAAACATGAGATAGTTAGACACATAAATATGAAACCCTGTAGTGGGATACTATTAGGTAGAAACGCCATAATTTACGAGGGAAGTCTGCTTCTATTTGAGTCTTGCAGCTATGACTTTAAAATAAGGCAGTGAAGTACTAGTACAATAAAATAATGGATTAATTAAAAGAATAATTTACTTTAGTAATAGTACTGTCGTTTCCCGTCTGGCCACTCATATGTTGTTTTTGGTCCATGGGAATTTTTATCAAATCGTTTTAAAAATATGAACTCTTCGTCATGAATAACCAGTCAGTATTATTATATTAATCATTTTTAGGTAATTTTTTTTTCCAATAAGAACTCAACTATTGCGTCATGCATGTATGTGAATTTGCACTGATGGATAGTATTTTGGTATACCGGTAAGTATGTTTCAAGTGAAGATGTTGGGTGACATACATGAGAAGAAAATAGATGACCAGGATTAAGTACCTGGTTCACAAAATAAAGTGATTGGTGATGTTATCAGACAGGTGCAAGGATTTTATGTCTACTTTTATACTTTTGAATAAATATCGTATTAGAAGGTTAGAAAAAAATTTAAGTAAAATGGTGACAATATTAGAAGGTTGAAAACTTACCCCGCTATCCAAACCCCTTCATTGTGATCAGAACGTGCATAATTTGCATTTAAATCGACTTCTTCTTCTAATATACTTAAGCCATTGGAAAAAGGTGGATTCTCGTCAAATTGATTATACTCTTCTTCATCTATCACGTCGCCGATCCCAACAATGCGTCTTTTTCCAGGAAGGACAACAGACCATTTATGATCAGCTGGGTCGGTGACATAAAAAACTTGTTTCACTTGAGATGCCAAGATGAGTGGATCGTTATCATGACTCGCTCGACTAAAGTTAACAAGTGTGAATCCATGTTCATCCACTTGTACAGCACGATGGTTATCGGCCCATTTACATTGAAATAGAGGAATTGTGAAGTCTTTATATTCAAGTTCCCAAATATTCTCAATTACCCCGTAATATGACATTGTCGCATTTATTGGTTTGTTATCTTTAGCACTAGCAAATTCTCTTGAAGATGCTACGACACTTACTCCACTATTTTGCATTTTGCTCTTTTCATCTTGACGGTTCGTATGAAAGACATATCCATTAATAGCGTATACTTCATAAGAGCTAACTTGAAATTTAGGCCCATACGCCAACCATCTTATTGTATCAGAAACATTATGATTTGTTTGAGACAATTGAGTCATTACCGTATTTTTAAACCATATGACGAACGAGCGGTTATGTTCATTTGTCAACCATCTTTCATTCTTTGAAGGATTTTGAGACTTTAGAATTGTCATGTGCTCTTCCAAATAAGGATGGACCTCACTAAGGTGTTGTAAAACAAGTAGGTGGGTTTTGTGAAACATATCATCGCCAATTGACATCAATTTAAACCCCATTATGCCTTGACCACCAAGTCGCCCTTCATGTCGAGACTTGCAAAGTCCAATAGGTTCAACGCCAGTTAGGTATTGAGTGACAAATTCAACAACCTCCTCGGCAATGGTACCTTCTACGATACTAGCTTCAGGTCTATATCTATTCTTTGTTTTTCTTTTTAAAGTTCCCATGTGCATTTCGAACGGATACATATACCTCATAAAAACAAGACCGCAAATCTTGATTTCTCTTACTAGATGAACAATCAAATGCACCATAACATCGAAAAATGAAGGGGGAAAATACATCTCAAATTGACATAAAGTGACAATAACATCAGCTTGTTGATCATCCAACATATCAGGATCAATCACCTTACTACAAATTGCATTAAAAAAAATACAAAGTTTTGTAATAACATGTCTAACATGCTTAGGCAATATACCTCGAATAGCAACCGGCAACAAATGTTGCATCAACACATGACAGTCATGGGACTTCATGCCCATCAATTTCAAATCCTTCATTGATACACGACTGCTAATGTTTGAAGAATAACCTGATGGAACCTTGACACCACGAAGACACTCGCATAAACTAGTTTTCTCTTTTTTGGACAATGTATAGCATGCAGGAGGCAAATAGATACGTTTACCTTTCTCCACTGGTGCTAACTCCTTTCGAATACCCATTTTCAACATATCTTGCCTAGCTTTTTCACTATCTTTTGTCTTACCAGGTATATTCAAAAGTGTTCCAATGATACTATCACAAACATTCTTTTCTATATGCATTACATCTAGACAATGTCTAACTTGTAAATGTTTCCAATATGGAAGTTCCCAAAATATAGATTTTTTCTTCCACGTGCCTTCTTGAAGAGGAAAGGTTTTGCCAAATACATTTTCAATATCCTTGATCCGTTCATATACATCAATTCCTGTTAATGGCAAACGAGCAACTCTGCTTTCTATCTCCCCATTGAAAGGTTTCTTCTTTTTACGATAACGATGATCGCTAGGGAGAAATCTACGATGATGCATATATACATTTTTCTTGCAAAAATGCAAGCGCTCAACAACCATGTCGTCTTGACAAATTGGGCATGCTTTAGCACCTTTTGTACTTTATCCAGACAAGTTACCATATGCGGGAAAATCATTTATGGTACAAAAAAGCATGGCGCGTAATGTAAATTCATTTCTACTATATGCATCAAATACACGCACACCTTTATCCCACAAAAGTTTTAGATCATCAATAAGAGGAGCTAGATAAACGTCGATGTCATTTCCTGGTTGTCGTGGCCCCGAAATCAGAAGAGACAACATAATGTATTTGCGCTTCATGCTCAAGTGAGGTGGAAGATTGTAAATCACCAAAAGAACTGGCCAAGTACTATGTTGACTGCTAAGGTTGCCAAATGGGTTTATGCCATCTGTGCAAAGACCAAGTCTGAGATTTCTTATTTCTTCGCCAAAACTAGAATACATGGTGTCAATATTTCTCCACTGTGGAGAATCGGCTGGATGTCTTAGTAATCCATCATTCTTCCTCACATCTGCATGCCATCTTAAGTTTTTTGCAGTTTCTTTATTTGCAAATAAACGTTTAAATCTTGGTATAATGGGCAAATACCATAAAACCTTTGCTGGAGGCCGTTTCTGATCTGAGCCATTATGAACATTTTCTCGTGACTTGTAACGGGATAATCCACACTTAGGACACTCATGCAAGCTCTCATATTCATTTCGATACAATATACAATCATTTGGGCATGCATGTATCTTTTTGTACCCTACGCCAATTGGGCACATAATTTTCTTTGCTTCATAATTAGAAGTAGGAAGCTCATTACCTTCTGGTAGCATGTCTTTTAAAAGTTCTAATAATGATGTAAAACTTCTATCACTCCACCTGTGTTTTGCTTTTAAATTGAAAAGCTTGAGCACAGCAGACAATATTGTAAACTTAGCACAACCAGAATACAAAGGCTTCTTAGCATCAACTGATATTTTTTCGTACAACTTTGGCTCTTCCATCAAATGTTCTTGAACATCATCAAACATCTCATTAACACGGTCGATATCATCATTCTCATCAGTTACCTCATAATTCACATTACATTCCTGATCATCCTCATCATTGTAATGATTACTAGAACTAGGTGCACTAACTATGCTTTCACCATGCCATATCCACCATGTATAATTTTGCTTGAACCCATACCGAATTATGTGATCCCTGATCTGATCAATGTTACGAAATCTCCTTCTATTCTGGCAACGTCTACAAGGGCAAAAAATAGTTTCCTCTCTTCTTGTCAATTGATCATCCAACGCACATTTGATGAATCCTTCCATTTTTTCCAAGAACTCATCATCGCAACGTTTCACGTTATACATCCAATTACGATCCATGTGAAATTGCTAGAGATGCACTACATAAGCAAAAAAAAAAACATAAGTGTTTCATTCAATTATCCCTCAAAGGTGGACTAAATTTGTATTACAGATAAGATGTGCAGGTATAGCCAAAAATGTTTTGGAATTCGGTTTGGAATTCAGTTTGGAAACCAATTAATTTATGGCAATATGAATTTATAGCTAACAAGAATTTATTTGAAATTTATGGTATAATAATATTCATTTTAAATTGGTTGACTCATGAAAAATAATTTCCACATAAGAGATTGAAAAAATAAGTGAATATAATAACGTTTCTATGAATATTCTTATGCATGCATGATCACTTTATACAGATTCTTTTGTGTTTTCCTTTTGCGAAGAGAACACAGGAAAATTACAACAAGTTTTTTCCAATGAGTAGTTCGCATGTTTTTAGATTGAAATAGGTTGCACTATCGTTTTGGGTTGCATGTGTTTTAAGAATAACTACGCCGCCGTGGGGGTGAATCAGGCGTGCTCACCTAGGGGAAACACCAGGGGCGAATGTCACCGACTTCTAACCAGAGTTTGGTCAGAGCTGGAGCAGTATGGTGGCGTCTATGGGCATTTGGTGAAGAGTGCTTTGGTGAAGCTTCAATTGAAGCATCAGTTTTAGATTTAGGATAAATACCTTTTTATCTTGCAACCAGTTGTGTATTTTGAAAAAAAAAATCATAACTTTTGATTTGAAAAACAAGTATATATCTTTTTTATCTTAAGTGTCAAAAGTGAAAGACAGAATTTTATGAACACATGTTTGTCATAAGATATTTTTGAAAAACATGTGTTCATAAATTTCGTATACTGTTATCAGAAGTGAAAGACAGAATTTTATGAACGCATGTTTGTCATAAATAAGTTTTATTTTCTAACTGAAATATGCATATTTCCAGTTACTCCGAGATGCACTTATTACTAATGAGTATGGTATCAATCCAAAATAGAAGCTCAAAAATCGATCAAAAGTAATCTGTCTTTCACTTCAAACAGATGTTTAGTATTTATCGATCCAACCCCTCTTTAAGTCATCATATATTAATGGAGAACGATTTCAAAATCTAGACAATTTATAAGTGTTTTTTGATGAATAGCTAAACATTCATTAAGTCATCATATAACGTTTACAGTGAATAGCTAAACATGCAAATTGACCGATGATCGAGCACAATGAATTGATCGTTTTATTAAATAAAATTTTAATAAGTACTGCTAACAGCTATTATCTATTTGGGTTATGAAGTTTATCCTATTTCTTTAACGTAATTTCTTTGTTTTGTCTGAATTTATGTCAGACAATGCACAACATTATATTATTGTGAAATGAACAAACAGTGACAAGGAGGTCTTTTCTTCCCTAAAAGAACACAACAGCATTTCATTTACCTATAATGAATGTGTTTTATATTGTTTATCATGGATAACCTATGAATATAAAATATAAATATATAAAAATGCTTTCAAGGGTGAACATTGTTACTCCAAAATAACCACCAATATCTAGGACCTAACCTTCTTGTTGGCTCCAATTTGATGAGATCAGTCCGACATGCCACTTGCCATCTGCATAAAGACAGAACTCAGAAATTCTTTCCAAGAATTGAACTACTATGAACTTCATTATTTTCCTGCTGTTATTTTTATGATTTTTTTTAAATACGAATGTCATTCCTGCTGTTCTAATGCACATGTGGCTGTCAAAACTATCATTTTCCCCTCTTTCGGAATTACTAATAAGCATCATTTAGCCTCTTTGGTAACTGAATTCAAAAATGGAAAAACAAAAGTGCCAACTAGAAATTTTTACCCCCCTCAAGTGATGCTTTCCACAGCTAGGATCATATATGACTTGAAATGGTAAAAATACTTGAAATAAACATGCCTGTCCAGTATGCTCAGTATCTGTCCAACACCAGGTTCCCAATGTTTCGGAATTGCTGTCAACAGAGCGCGTCACAGTCACGGCAAGAGAAGTTCCTGCAGAGAAGTTATTGAAGAATGCATTAATTAACAATAAAAAGTTGGTACAGTGATCTGATATATGTTAAATTACAATAATGGAGCAAATGAGTCAATGGTCACAAGATGTGGAAATGCAGAAACGTTCTCCAACAGACGATTATATCAGTCAAGATTCTACGCATAAAAGTTTCATTTAGAAAGGTCTTCTCATTTGTAGTTCGGAAAAGCAACTTGACTATTACTAGTGCTTATTACAAGTATTAATGACATAAGAATAAATTATAGCTCGACATACTTAATCATAATATTATGTGTATGTATAGGGTTATGGATAAAAAATTAACCATAAGTGCTTGAAATGCATGATAAAAAATGATTACATACTGATTAAGGCCACTCCACTTTCTGAACGAATGGGTGGAGAATTTCACGAGCACATGATACATGAATGCTGTAGGGTTAACCGAAATGATGTGGTGAGGTAGGAAGGTTAATTAGGGGTTAAAAAGTCTGAAATGCATAAAATGACATGAGGTTCGAATATAGTCGCAGGTGTGAAAAAAAATGGAAAAATGGTGAAAACACAATGCAGTATGAAAGTCATGAAAAGATGGATTTATCTACTCCAGATATCATAGTATGGAACACGGAACTACTGCACGCAAAACAAAAAATGTGTCAAAAATAATTTGTAGTGCTTTCAGGTAAACACAACGTGAAATAGGCTTAGTGTATGCACATTATTTAACTTATTCCTTAGCCGAACAAAATAATGTTTGCAACGCTACTAGTAAATGCAAGTTTTGCAGTGTATTATCCACGGGCGGACAGGCCCTCTGGTGGTATATTGCATTATCATTATGTTGATACTTACTATGTAATAAGTATACACAAGGCAAGCCAAAGTATATGTGTCTAACATAAACGCTATAGGAATCAAATATACAGCTCAAGTAATCTTGTAGTACCAAAATAACCAACAGACTAATAATCAGTAGTCCACATAGTTCAATATTCATGTTCCTTAACCTTTAAAATATAATCTAGAAACAAAATAGTTCAATATCCATATTTCCTGACATTTCTAACTTTTATAGCATTTGAAGTTCTGAACCAATTATAATATTACATTTATTGATCTTATCATCACCGTATGACAAATTGGCAAGTTTAATTGCAATAGTAACATTTTATACAATTTCCAATTTTAATATTTAAAACCTTGCAATATTAGTAAGTTTCAAGATCGAAAAACAGAATAATTTGTACATAATTTACTTAACAGTTGTTTTCCAGCTTTTCTCCCAAGCTACGAAATGAATAGTTAAAACTTTTACCAATATTAGTTTAGGTATTATCTATGAATTACTAGAACTTTCACGCTATTTTAAATCTAAAACAGTAATGCATCAATATGACGTTGTTTTACTAGAATCTCTAAAGATTACCTCCCCAATAGCAAAATAATCTTCGGTATAGGGTTTTGGGGATATGCTGTAGAAGCTGCGTAAAGGAGAAACTAGAGCAGACGCCGCGGATGGAACGTAGTGAAACAGGAGCGAGCGATTTTTTTTTTTTTACTTTATTTGGTACCGAAGTCCTTTTGGTGGGGAAGAAGGAAAAGACGGGTCGGGTAAGGAAAATTTAGTGGGAACGTAGTGAAACAGGTGGCAGCAATTTCTTTTTTCCCTCCAAAATTTTAGTTTCGCGGGAGTAATAATTAGAGTGTGGCTCCCATACTTGTGTCGGTTCAAATAATAGTAGACACAAATTTGTTTATTTGTGTCTGACCGCAAAATAAACCGATACAAGTAAGTATATAGCCTCGACTCATTTGCGTCCAAAGTTAAAAAAACCGACACAAATTTAATTTTTTAAATTTTCTTCTACTCCCATTACTCAAATTCTTCGGTTGTTAATTAGGAACCGACGTAAATAACCATATTAGTGTCGGTTTTAACTGCAACCGACACAAATGATACGAAGCAAGAGACCAGTTTTGTACTAGTGAGAGAATCAAACCAAAGATGATCTAGTTAGATTCAATGGTGATTTCGGCAGAGTAATGGTAAAAACGTGTATAAAGAAATGTGGAAGAAGAAGAGGAGTGAAACCAGAGAAAATATAATTATAAATTCGTTTAAAACAGCCCCTATTTATAGTAGAACAACAGCCATGTCCATTCGTGAAAGGATATGACGAACAGACACTTCCTTTGAAAATCAAACTTTTGAAATCAACTATCACCTTGTCGACAAGGATTCCTTGGGGTTGTCGACAATCCTAAGTTATTTTTGATAATTTGTTTTTCTTTGAAAATAACTTCTATCTTGTATTAAACTATTTTAAACTTTATAAATATACTTAACTATAGTTAAAATACATAAATCAGTATAGAGAATAATAATTCGGTATATATAAAATTTTACTATAATTTTATATTTAAATCTAAGTTTAAATATTAAAAGTAAAATATATTATAATTAAAATATAGTTTAAAACCAAGGATAATTTGATATTGAAAATAAAGATTATTTTGAGGCTAAAAGTATTTTAAAACCAGGATGGATGTTTTTTATTTAGAAAGGAAGATTTTGAAATCATTTTGAAAACAAGATATAATTTTGTAAAACATTTGAATAAAAGTTAGTGGATACAAAATAATGTTCCACTAGATTTTTCGTAGGTTCCATCCTACTTAGGGTTCCATCCCTTTAACGGGCTCGAAGTGGATTCCATTCCACGAATAAAATGAATTTTAAGATGTCAGTGCTTTTCTAGGAGTTTTAAAAAAATTCCTAACTAAATTACTAATCTTGAAATCTTGAACTCTTGATAATCTTGATACCCATGAGTCTTGAATCTTGATATCTTCGATCTTGAGTTCATCAGTTCTTGAATCTTTATACTGTACAGTCTTCATTTTTTGGTACCTATATATATATCGTGCATATACATATATATCTAAACAATAATGTTAGTATTTATATTTTATAATCTTATTCTAAGGTTGTTGTCATCAAAACCAACTTCTCAGGGACTAACAATCTCCCCCTTTTTGATGATGACAATCTTTGTTTATAAAATATTACTTCTATCCTAATAACTCCCTCTAAAACTAATAACTCCCCCTTAATCTATGTCTAACTATCCTATTTTATACTTCTCCCCCTTTGTCATCAACAAAAACAAAGTTTAAATCTATACAACTCCCCCTTAATCTAATACTAAATTACATGTGATTATAATGATAGTGTTATCATAAATAATCAACACTTAATTCTGAAACTAAAACTTAGCCCATAATAACTAACTCTCCTAACTAAGAATCCATATATGATAGTATTTATAATAATGATAATGTGAGAATTCAAATATGAGAACATAAATCATTTATTAATTATATAATGTTATATTTACATTTTCGTAGAAAACGTAAGTAAGATCATATACAAATAACGATAAGAAAGAGAGAAAAGAAACTAATGTGTATCCTTGACAATGGGAGATCTATGAACCGAGCAATTTGGGTAGTGGAAACAGAAATTTCCACGTTGTTCGACTAGATTTCAATCCTTGTCAAAGCAAACTTTGCCAACACAAACAACTTTGTCGTCATCTTCAATGTGCTCTTCTTCCATGGGGGCTTCTTCTTCTTCTTTCTCACTGTCCTCTTGCACTTCAACACTTGAGAATTCTTCATCAATCAAGATGGGATTGGCGTGATTGTCCATTAGAAACTTTTGCAAGTTTCTAAGGATTTTGCCTTGTCGTTCTTGTTCTTTGGCCATTCTGATTTGCACCACTTGAATTTCAGCCATAAGTTGCAGTGCATCCTTCAAGGAAACCTCCATTTTCATCACTCGTGCAAGCGTAGTTCGTTGAAATGGTCTGGTAGAAGGAGAAGGGAAAGAAAAGGTTGAATTTTTGTTTGATTTAGAGGAGGCCATTGTTTTAGTGTTTTCAGAAGTTAGAACAGAAAGAATGAACAAAATTTTGAAATAAGAAGAATATATAACCACCCATTTGAATTTTAGTGGGAAAATTTCAAAAGAAAAAAAAAATTCGTTATATGTCGACAGGGGTAAAGGAGGGTTGTCGACAAGGTACTTATATTTTTGCTATTTGATTTATTTTAATTTAATTTTAATTATACTTGTTATATATTTATATTCTATATTTCAGTTATTGAAAAATACCTAATTCTCTTCTTAATTTAGTAAATATAGATTCATTTAAGGGTTTTGTTAAGATATCAGCAATTTGATTCTCGGAATTGATATAATCGAGAGTAATTACTTCCTTACTTATATTATCTCTGAGAAAATGATGTATGATATCAATATGTTTAGTTCGAGCATGATGAGTAGGATTTTTGGATAAATTTATTGCATTAGTATATTCACAATAAATTGATGATTTTGAGATATTTAAACCAAAATCTTTTAAAGTTTGTTGCATATATATTACTTGAGAACAAGCCAAAGCAGCAAAAATATACTCTGCTTTGGTTGTTGATAAAGAAACTATGTTTTGCTTTTTACTAAACCAGGAAACCAGAGAATGCCCCAAAAAGTGACAAGTTCCACTTGTATTTTGTCGGTCTGATTTACAACCAGCATATAAGTCAGCATCACAATAAGATATTAATTCAAAAGAATCATTTTTAGGATAAAATAAGTCATAATCATAGGTGTGTTTAACATATCTTATGATACGTTTTACAACTTTTAAGTGGGTCTCTTTCGGTTGGGATTGATATCTTGCACAGAGACAAACACTATGCATGATATCAGGTCTACTAGCAGTGATATAGAGTAGTGATCTAATCATTCCTCTATATAATTTTTGATCTACATCTTTCGAGAAATCTTTTTTACTTAGGTACTCATTGGTTGCCATGGGAGTGGATTTTCCACTTGCAGTAGACAAACCAAATTTACTAACTAGGTCTTTAGCATATTTTTCTTGACTGATAAAGATACCATTATCTAATTGTTTTATTTACAATCCTAGAAAGACGTTTAATTCACCCATATGACTCATCTCAAACTCTTTTGTCATTATTTCAGAAAATTATTTATTCATTTCAAAATTAGTTGATCCGAAAATGATATTATCTACGTAAACTTGTACTAGTTGAATATCATTTTTATTTTATTTAGTAAAAAGAGTATTATCTAGTTTACCAATTTCAAAGTTTGATTGTAATAAGTAAGATCTTAGTCTATCATACCAGGCTCTAGGACTTAGTTTTAGACCATATAGAGCTTTCTTAAGTTTGTAAACATGATTTGGTAATTTTTCATCTTCAAAAAGTGGTGGTTGTTCAACATATACTTCCTCTTTTACAAATCCATTTAAAAAGGCACTTTTAATATCCATTTGAAATAATTTGAAATTATTACGATTTGCGAAAGCAAGTAGAATCCAAATGGCTTCTAATCTTGCTACGGGAGCAAAGGTTTTATCACAATCTATTCCTTCTTCTTGACAATAACCTTGAGCGACTAACCAGGCTTTATTTCTAACGACCTCACCTTGTTCATTCATTTTATTTTTATAAACCCATTTAGTTCCAATTATAGTTTTATTTTCAGGTCTAGGAACAAGTTCCCAAACATCATTTCTAGTGAATTGATTTAGTTCTTCTTGCATAGCCAAAATCCATGAATCATCAGTTTATCCTTCTTTTGGATTTTTGGGTTCAATAGTTGATATAAAGGCTACATTGCTCATTTAACTTAGTTGATTTCTAGTTGTAACAACAGATTGCATATCTCCTGGTATTTTTTCTATAGGATGATCTTTTAAAATTTTAATATTTTTAGATGATTAATTTCATTATTAGTTTTAGTTGACTCCTGATTTTGAGTAATTAAATCCTCTTCATCATTTGTATCTTCAAAATTTTTGAGATTTTCATCGAATGAAACATGCATTGTTTCTTCGATGGTGTTAGTTCTTAAATTAAACACTTTGTATGCTTTACTTCTATTAGAATATCCGATAAAGATACCTTTGTCGGATTTAGGATCAAATTTATCTAAGTTATCTTTTGTATTTAAAATAAAACATTTACTTCTAAAAATTCTAAAATAAGATACCTTAGGTTTCTTTCTGTGAAGAAGTTCATAAGATGTCTTATCAGTTAATGGTCTAATTAAAATTATATTTTAAATATAACAGGCGGTAGCAACTGCTTCTGCCCAAAAATGTTTTGGTAATTTACTATCTGAAAGCATAGTTCTCGCACACTCTTGAATCGTCCTATTTTTACGTTATACTACTCCGTTTTGTTGTGGAGTTCTTGAAAATGAAAAATTGTGAGTTATTCCCTTTTTATTGCAGAATTCCTCAAACTTTTCATTTTCAAATTCACCGCCGTGATCACTACGGATGGTTATAATTTTTACAGAAAGTTGATTTCGAATCCTTTTTGTAAAGTTCTTAAAACTTTCAAAAGTATCACTTTTATGTTTCAAAAATATTGTCCATGTAAATCTAGAATAATCATCTACAATTACAAAAACATATTTACTTTGATTTATTGACTGAACTTGCGATGGACCAAATAAATCAAGATGAAGTAATTCAAGAGGTTTTGAAGTTGAAATCATATCTTTTAATTTAAAGGAACTTTTTCTAAGTTTTCCTAATTGACATGCATCACATAAACTATCTACTTTAAAATTCATTTTAGGGAGAGATCTTACTAGATCATGTTTTGATAGTCTAGATGAGAGTTTGAAATTCAAATGCCCAAATCTCTTATGCCAAATCCAAGGGTCTCTTGTATTTGCCAAAAGACACAGGTTATCATTTGAAACTTTCATACTAAGAATATAAATATTCTTTTTCCTAATTCCCTTAAATATTATGGTTGAATTATTATCTTCAATGTGACACTTATCTTTTTCAAATTTAATTTTATATCCTTTATCGCAAAGTGGACTAATACTTAGCAGATTTTGTTTCAGATTCTTAACTAACAAAACATTAGTAATAATAGGAGTTTCAGAGTTACCGACATTGCCGATGCCAATCACATATCCTTTTGAGTTGTCTCAAAAGTTTACCAGTCCTCCGTCTTTGTATATTATATCATTTAGCATATCCGGATTACCAGTCATGTTGAGATTGAATTGTTTGTTAATTTCTATTGGAATTTTAATCGGTTGAGATTCTTTTGAAAATGGTTAAAGGAGATATGCGGGCCTTAAAATTTATAGTAGCCCATGCTTTATTCTTGTTTGTGGGCTTTAAGGTTATCTTGGCTCAATTGTTTTATGCTGTGATAAATTCGACCCGTTCCCCTTTTCGTTCATTCTCATTCGACAACCCTAAACAAAATACCAAATGAAAATAAATGGCGGCCGTTCCTTTTCGTTCTCCTTCGATCTGTAATTAGGGCTTTTTGAAGCGCCTGATTTTAGTTGATCAATCGCGTGGATAATCGTGAGAAGCTTTGATCGATCGTTCTCGTTGCTCACTTCAGCTGCTTCTATTTGATGGCGTTCGACTTCGATAAGGTGAGTGATTTTAATTGTCACTCACATCTAATTCAAACTTTACCGTTTGTGAATTTGTGCTTTTGTGATTTACGCGGTTTGCTTTGATTTTTCTGGTGTTGATTTCGTTTGTTTTGTTGTTTTCGACACTGTCTTTGGTTAGAAAGCTACAGACTTATTTTTGTGAAATCGTTCATTTAACTTCGACTTGTGATGTTTTGACTTTCGCGGTCGAACTTGCTACTGTTTGATTTCATCCAATTGAATTTGTCGTTTAATTTTGCTCGGCCGTTTGATTTTGATCGAATGCCGTGATTTATTTCTGACTTCGGTCATGACCTTGAACGTTTTTACTTCGGCCCATTTTGATTACTTAAAATGCTTTTTGAATTTCTGGTTCTTCTCTATGTCTTCATCACTGATCTGGTTTGAAACACTTGCGGCCTCATTTTTGATTCGAAACTTCTGTCATTATGTCTTTGACTGCCATGCGTATACATACACCTATGTATGTATATATGTGTTGCATTCGCTCGAGTTGATTCAATGTGTTGTTCACATGTATGGTTTGTTCTTTGTTTTTATTGCTGCTGTGACACTTGTATGCTAAGCATTGCTGAGTCTTTGGATTTGTGCATGACCATATATATCTGTTGCATCCATTTGTTTGTTTGCATATATCACTTGCTTGACCCTTGCATATACTCTCTGTTTATTGTTTAGCTCGGCTAGATCACTTGTTGGCATTTAGTTGTAGTTGGTCTGACCTTAACTTTACTTGAGCATCAACTGGTCTCTGATCTTTTGTTCAGTGTAGTCATTGTATACATGATGGATATTTACTTGGTTGAAACTGGTCACTCATGTTGTAAGTAATTTGTGCATTTGGATTGAGTCACTGATTTATGCAATGAGTTGCATCACTGGTCTTTGCATTGTGTAGTTTCCATATCTTGTAATTGTAGACTAGCTTGCACACTTTGATCTACTTCACACCAGTAGCATTCATGCTTCATTGTCATCTGGTAGCTCTCGAGTCTGTTGGCACTGGTTCGTGTATATGAGCAGTTTTACTTTGTTTTGGTTCGAGGCTACACTTGTGCAGTTCTCTGGTCTTGCATCTGCTGAAGTTGTTTCTTTTTACTGTTGCATTGCCTTCAGTTCACTGTCTTGATTCATGTTTATTTGATATTTTGACTGCTGAAGCAGTAGCATTGATATTGAGACTTGTATTTTGATGTTTTGGTCTTTTGGTCATGTTGCCTTCAATGTTGTTGACATGTGCTTGTCTTTTGATTCAACTTGAATCTGTACATTCATGTTGTATTTGCCTTGAGTATTCTCGGCTATTTTATTTGGCTTGCGTTGTCTTCGACTTCGATTTCTAACTTGTTCGACTTTGGTGAAACTGGGGTTTTGTGAAATTGCTGATTTCTCTTATTTCCAAGACTCTGACTTTGCTTGCTCGTTGTATTTTTACGATGATGTTGACTATGCATAAGCTCGAGCTCTGTAGCCTTGCTTTGTTCAGTTCGTACTTGTAGCCTTTGTGCTTTGTTGTTCCACTATAGCACTTCAATTGCTTCTGCTGGTTCATGTATACGTACGGGTCATTGCCCTTGTGCACTGATGCTTACTGTCGTGTAGAATTTGAGGACTTTTGTGTTGTTTTGAGTTTGCTGTTGCTTTATATCGAGACTTGACCTCTGCAGTTTCGATGTATTGTTGGCATTTGCTATTGTGATGATTTCACATGCTGTAGTGGCGAGGCATTGCACGCGTGCGTGTACTGTAGCCACATAGTATCGACGTTTTAATTGATATTTCAATTATTTGAATTGTTTTGTGTTCAATTCAATATTTGGGAATTGTATTTGATTCAGTTTGATTGATCATTTTGTTGTGTCTAATTATCTATTCGATAATTAGATTCTGAGTTTCTAATTATTATTTAATAATTGGATTTTGTGTTAATTGACGTTTAGACAATTCTGTTGTTTTCTGAATTATCTGCATTGGTCATCTTCTATCTATCTTTGTTGGTGATGTGGATTAGCTGATTTGTTGTTTAACACTGTTTAGTGTTATATCTGTCGTTATCCGATTCTCTTATCGAGGAGTCGAATATACGAGATTTCGGTGACTGTCGTCTATTTGATATTGATTATTATTGCTTTTGTGCATTAATAACTGAGTTTGAATTAGACTGACCCGTGTATTATTTTCTTTTGAATGTAATACTCGGGTCAGACCCGAGTTATTTCAGGTTGTAGATTTCCTGCTTTGAGTTGCTGATTGAGCTGTGAAGACTTTTCATATCTTTTGGAGTAGTCGTGTCATAGATTAGGTTGATATGTATTCATGTACATTAGTTGATAATGTATTTGTATATATAACTTCCAGAATCGACAGTCGTAGTTGTATCATATGTATTGTGTCAAATGTATTGTAGCTGACATCAGTTATATATATATATATATGATCTTTTGTTATCTATGTTCCGCATTTTATTATCTGTGTTATTATTATATACATTGTCCTAAAATATTATGAACCGTCGTAATTCGTTTTATACTAGAATTGGGGATGTCGATGGGAGTAAATAGATAAGAGGCGAAAAATGAAAGATATATACCACTCCTATCGAGATAACCAATACTAGTGTAAGGCCAACTACGGATGGCCACTCCTATCCAGCCTTATTCTTCGTAATAACAGACGATATTTCTTTTAATACTCATTGTTATTGTGAACATAGAGGTGGGGCGTCACAGTTGGTATCAGAGCTTGGGGTTTATGGACATAATATAAAACATAACTTAGATGGAACATGTGTTTTGTTGATTGATTGATTTGTGACTGTTTATCAGAGTGCGCAGCGGAAACAGTGAAACTGTCTTCGCTGAATACGGCTGATAATCTTTTTGATTTAAAGATCAAAATATGAAAATTGAAATAAATTTCATTTGTTGTTTATATACCTGTATTTATTTTGTTTCTTTGAGAAATTCGAATCCGATTTGAGGATTCGAAGTGATTGCAGTTATGTGATTTTTGTTGAGATTTTTGGCTGGTTTTCTTTTATGCTAATCATACATTGATTAGATTTTGCTGTTTTGGATTATCTTCATTGAAGATACATTCGAATGATTTCTTTGTTCATTTTGTAGTACGTGCAAATTTGAGTTGCACGTTACTGCATTGTTTTTAAGTTAAACCGATGTTGGTTTAAACGTATTTTGTTGCCGTTATTTTTATAACGGGATTTTACACTAGTGCTATATTTTGAAGCACGGTGTTTTGTTGACAATTTTAATGAATGAAAATTCACTGGTGTTACATTTGATGTAAATTATTTTGATGGAATTTTGACGTTTAAAAATTACTGTCGCTTTGGCTTCAGTAACCGTCAAATTTTAAAAGTGGATTTTCAAGCGGTTATTCCGCGATGCTGATTTCGAGATTCGTTTTACGATGTTTTGAGAAGTACAATTTCCTTTTCGAAATTGCTACTGATGTTGTTGCTTTAATCACGTGATTGGAAAATCGTTTTAAAATGAAAATTGTTTTATAAAATTTTTAACAGTTTGCGCTTTCAAAAGAATGAGGAAGCGACTTAAACGATTCAGCAAAATCGAGGACTACGACCCCTTTCTTTTACTGATTCGCTTAACTCTGAACTTGTTCAGTTGAGAATGTGAATTGTTATTTTTATAAAATAAATAAAAATTGTTTTCAGGAATTTTACAATTGCGCTTTCAAAAGAATGAGAAAGCGATTTAAACGTTTCAGCAAAATCGAGGACTATGACCCCTTTCTTTTACTGATTCGCTTAATTCCGGACTTATCCGTTTGAGAATGTAAAATGTATTTTTACAAAATACACAATTTTGCACTTTCAAGGAAACAATGAAGAGAATCAAACGATTTAGCAAAACACGTGGTATGGGACATGTGCGTTTGCTATTTCGGTTAATTACGGACTCGTTAATTGAAATATCTGCTGTTTTGATGATTCTGATGATTTGTGTGCCTTTGAGCCACTATGTTGGACCTTCGGGTCATTTGTTGGGCTTTCGGGCCACTCTGATGGACCTTCGGGTCAAATACCAGTACTAGACCTTCGGGTCACTCTGCGGACCTTCGGGTCATTTGTTGGGCGCCAAAATTATGTTGAGTACTTGGTAGGCTTCGGCCATTTGTTGATGCACGTGCGGCGAACTAAAAACTCGCCATCTGATGGGATCGATCCAAGCTTTTATGTTGATTTTCTAGTCTTCTTAATTGATTTCTAGATATTTGTTGTTTCTAATTATCTGCAGGTAATTAGATATCTGATGTTATGGGATTTAATTATCGCTTGTGATAATTAAATATTTGTTGTTTCTGATTATCGTTTGTGATAATTAGATATTTGAGATTTGATTACCGTTTGTGGTAATTAAATATTTGTGAATTTGAAATTTGATTACTGTTTGTGGTAATTAAATATTTGTTGATTAGAAATTTGATTACCGTTTGTGGTAATTAAATATTTGTTGATTTGAAATTTGATTACCGTTGTGGTAATTAAATATTTGTTGATTTGAGATTTGATTACTGTTTGTGGTAATTAAATATTTGTGAATTTGAAATTTGATTACTGGTTGTGGTAATTAAATATTTGTTGATTTGAAATTTGATTACCGTTTGTGGTAATTAAGTATTTGTTGATTTGAAATTTTTGATTATCGTTTTTGATAATTGGATATTTGTTGATTTTTGTTTTCTGACTATCGTTTGGATAATTGGATGTTTGTTGACTTTATTGATTATGAAAATTTCTAGTCTCTAATTGATTCTAGAGTAAACTGATTCTATTGAATTGATGTTTTATCTCTGTCTCTGTTGATAGTTAGAGTTCGTTGATTATGAAGTTCGTGTTTTCTAGTTAATTGTGGGATAACTAGATAATTGCAGTTTTGCGATTTGTGATTTGTGTTTTCTAATTATCTTTGCTGATAATTAGATTTTGTTGTTTTCTAATTATCGTATCGATAATTAGATATTGCTGTTTTGTAACTGCTGTTTTCTGATTATCTATTCGATAATTAGTCTTTTTGTTGAGAATTTGTGAATTTCTTTTATGGGATTAAAAGATTTCTTTGGTATTTGTGTCCTCGATCCTTATTTTTCTAGCTTAACCAGTTTATGGTGGAAAAATAATTGTTATAGACAACTTTAATTATGAAAATTGCGGAGACGCAATTTTTATAAGGAGGGGAGTCTGTAACTACCCGGAGTTAGTAACAATTAATTATCGTCAAAATGACGATTAAATTGTTTGTTAATTTCTATTGGAATTTTAATCGCTTGAGATTCTTTTGAAAATGGTTAAAGGAGATATGCGGGCCTTAAAATTTATAGTAGCCCATGCTTTATTCTTGTTTGTGGGCTTTAAGGTTATCTAGGCTCAATTGTTTTATGCTGTGATAAATTCGACCCGTTCCCCTTTTCGTTCATTCTCATTCGACAACCCTAAACAAAATACCAAATGAAAATAAATGGCGGCTGTTCCTTTTCGTTCTCTTTCGATCTGTAATTAGGGCTTTTTGAAGCGCCTGATTTTAGTTGATCAATCGCGTGGATAATCGTGAGAAGCTTTGATCGATCGTTCTCGTTGCTCACTTCAGCTACTTCTATTTGATGGCGTTCGACTTCGATAAGGTGAGTGATTTTAATTGTCACTCACATCTAATTCAAACTTTACCGTTTGTGAATTTGTGCTTTTGTGATTTACTCGGTTTGCTTTGATTTTTCTGGTGTTGATTTCGTTTGTTTGGTTGTTTTCGACACTGTCTTTGGTTAGAAAGCTACAGACTTATTTTTGTGAAATCGTTCATTTAACTTCGACTTGCGATGTTTTGACTTTCGCGGTCGAACTTGCTACTGTTTGATTTCGTCCAATTGAATTTGTCATTTAATTTGCTCAGCCATTTTATTTTGATCGAATGCCGTGATTTATTTTTGACTTCGATCATGACCTTGAATGTTTTTACTTCGGCCCATTTTGATTACTTAAAATGCTTTTTGAATTTCTGGTTCTTCTCTATGTCTTCATCACTGATTTGGTTTGAAAACACTTGCGGCCTCATTTTTGATTCGAAACTTCTGTCATTATGTCTTTGACTGCCATGCGTATACATACACCTATGTATGTATATATGTGTTGCATTCGCTCGAGTTGATTCAATGTGTTGTTCACATGTATGGTTTGTTCTTTATTTTTATTGCTGCTGTGACACTTGTATGCTGAGCATTGCTGAGTCTTTGGATTTGTGCATGACCATATATATCTGTTGCATCCATTTGTTTGTTTGCATATATCACTTGCTTGACCCTTGCATATGCTCTCTGTTTATTGTTTAGCTCGGCTAGATCACTTGTTGGCATTTAGTTGTAGTTGGTCTGACCTTAACTTTACTTGAGCATCAACTGGTCTCTGATCTTTTGTTCAGTGTAGTCATTGTATACATGATGGATATTTACTTGGTTGAAACTGGTCACTCATGTTGTAAGTAATTTGTGCATTTGGATTGAGTCGCTGATTTATGCATTGAGTTGCATCACTAGTCTTTGCATTGTGTAGTTGCCATATATTGTAATTGTAGACTAGCTTGCACACTTTGATCTACTTCACACCAGTAGCATTCATGCTTCATTGTCATCTGGTAGCTCTCGAGTCTGTTGGCACTGGTTCGTGTATATGAGCAGTTTTACTTTGTTTTGGTTTGAGGCTACACTTGTGCAGTTCTCTGGTCTTGCATCTGCTGATGTTGTTTCTTTTTACTGTTGCATTGCCTTTAGTTCACTGTCTTGATTCATGTTTATTTGATATTTTGACTGCTGAAGCAGTAGCATTGATATTGAGACTTGTATTTTGATGTTCTGGTCTTTTGGTCATGTTGCCTTCAGTGCTGTTGACATGTGCTTGTCTTTTGATTCAACTTGAATCTGTACATTCATGTTGTATTTGCCTTGAGTATTCTCGGCTATTTTATTTGGCTTGCGTTGTCTTCGACTTTGATTTCTAACTTGTTCGACTTTGGTGAAACTGGGGTTTTGTGAAATTGCTGATTTCTCTTATTTCCAAGACTCTGACTTTTTACGATGATGTTGACTATGCATAAGCTCGAGCTCTGTAGCCTTGCTTTGTTTAGTTCGTACTTGTAGCCTCTGTGCTTTGTTGTTCCACTATAGCACTTCAATTGCTTCTGCTGGTTCATGTATACGTACGGGTCATTGCCCTTGTGCACTGATGCTTACTATCGTGTAGAATTTGAGGACTTTTGTGTTGTTTTGAGTTTGCTGTTGCTTTATATCGAGACTTGACCTCTGCAGTTTCGATGTATCGTTGGCATTTGCTATTGTGATGATTTCACATGCTGTAGTGGCGAGGCAGTGCACGCGTGCGTGTACTGCAGCCACACAGTATTGACGTTTTAATTGATATTTCAATTATTTGAATTGTTTTGTGTTCAATTCAATATTTGGGAATTGTATTTGATTCAGTTTGATTGATCATTTTGTTGTGTCTAATTATCTATTCGATAATTAGATTCTGAGTTTCTAATTATTATTTAATAATTGGATTTTGTGTTAATTGTCGTTTATACAATTCTGTTGTTTTCAGAATTATCTACATTGTTAATCTTTTATCTATCTTTGTTGGTGATGTGGATTAGCTGATTTGTTGTTTAACACTGTTTAGTGTTATATCTGTCGTTATCCGATTCTCTTATCGAGGAGTCGAATATACGAGATTTCGGTGACTGTCGTCTATTTGATATTGATTATTATTGCTTTTGTGCATTAATAACTGAGTTTGAATTAGACTGACCCGTGTATTATTTTCTTTTGAATGTAATACTCGGGCCAGACCCGAGTTATTTCAGGTTGTAGATTTCCTGCTTTGAGTTGCTGATTGAGCTGTGAAGACTTTTCATATCTTTTGGAGTAGTCGTGTCATAGATTAGGTTGATATGTATTCATGTACATTAGTTGATAATGTATTTGTATATATAACTTCCAGAGTCGACAGTCGTATTTGTATCATATGTATTGTGTCAAATGTATTGTAGCTAACATCAGTTATATATATATATATGATCTTTTGTTATCTGTGTTCCGCATTTTATTATCTGTGTTATTATTATATACGTTGTCCTAAACTATTATAAACCGTCATAGTTCGTTTTATACTAGAATTGGGGATGTCGATGGGAGTAAATAGATAAGAGGCAAAAAATGAAAGATATATACCACTCCTATCGAGATAACCAATACTAGTGTAAGGCCAACTACGGATGGCCGCTCCTATCCAGCCTTATTCTTCGTAATAACAGACAGTATTTCTTTTAATACTCTTTGTTATTGCGAGCATAGAGGTGGGGCGTCACATTCAAACTTTTGAAATCAACTGTCACCGTGTCGACAAGGGTTCTTTGGGGTTGTCGACAAGCCTAAGTTATTTTTGGTAATTTTTTTTTTGAAAATAACTTCTATCTTATATTAAAACTATTTTAAACTTTATAAATATACTTAACTATAGTTAAAATACATAAATAAGTATAGAGAATAATATTTTGGTATATATAAAATTTTACTATAATTTTATATTTAAATCTAAGTATAAATATTAAAAGTTAAATATTATAATTAAAAGATAATTTAAAACCAAGGATAATTTGATATTGAAAATAAAGATTATTTTTAGGCTAAAAGTATTTTAAAACCAGGATAGATGTTTTTGATTTAAAAAGGAAGATTTTGAAATCATTTTGAAAACAAGATATAATTTTGTAAAACATTTGAATAAAAGCTAGTGGATACAAAACAATGTTCCACTAGATTTGTAACAACCCTGTATTTTGTGATTATTTTAATTGTATATTTTGGTTATTTTAATTAATTTCCTGATTTAAATACTTTATTTTATTTATTAAAATGAATAAATTTTGTTATTTTAAATATAAATTTTGATTTTGATGTGAATTAGAATTCCAAACATTACTAAAAAGAATATTTTCCAGAAAAGTGAATTTTGGTCAATATGGTCAAACTTTGACTTTTAATTTAGAAATTTGAAAGTTTGAAAATTTGAATTTTATCTTTTATTATGAAAGTAAATAAAATTTTAAGAATAATGCTTTTCGTTTCGTTGAAATCTGATTTATAATGTGAAAGTTATGCCTTTTTCAATATTGTGTGTAATTTGCTGTATTTAACAAATTGTTTATTTTAAATTGTATAAATAATATTTTATTTGGTCATGTAATGTTCTAATTTATATTTATATGGGTAAAATAACATGTTGTGCATATATTTTGGTTTTAAAACATTTTTTTAAAAGTATAATTGACATTTTCTAGTGTCAGTTGTATTTTGCTTACAATTTCTAATTTCCAGTTTCAATTAATTAAAGTAATTCTTTATTTATTTTTCTATTTTTTTTTCTTAAAATCTTATTTGATTCTCATTCCCACTTTATTTTGTTCCTCATTTATTTTATTTATTTGACCTTTTATTTGTTTTAAAGTGAAATAGAAATTTTCTAAAACTAGTGATATTCTATTTGTAAATTTTAAGTCCTGTTTTGAATTTTTAAGCAATTTCTTTAGTTCTTTTTCTAATTTCTCTAAATTTAATTGTTTATTTCATTTTGAAAATATAAATGAATTATTTTATTTCACATTTTTGTTTTAAAATATTTTTAAAATGAAGTTGTTAATTTTCCAAAGTCAATAGTGATTTATTTGTAATTTCTGGACCCTGTTTTCAATTTTTAAGCAATTTCTTATATTCTTTTTCCATTTTCTTTAAAATTAATTAATTATTTTTATTTTATATTACTTTGTTTCGGTTTTAAAGTCAATTTACTGATTTTATTTTTGTTTTATTTGAATATAAAGAAAAAGAAATATGAAGAGTTTTAAAAGCTTATTTACCTTAAGTCCTTTCATCTCCTTTGTCCTTTCATTTGCCATAACTCCTCAATTACTATCTTGGCTGTGCATTTTTGGTTTGTAGCCGTGAGTTTTCAGCCTCCATTCACCCAAAAACATTTTATCTTCTCATTCATTCATGGCTTCAAGAAAAATCTATGGGTAATGGCTACTTTTTACACTTTTCTTCTCATTTTTCATGTATTTTGCCTTGTTTTCTTTGCTTCTTTGAATGGCCTCCACTCCATATCCACGGCCACCACCCCCTACATCTCTTCCCTGCCATCACCACCAGCTACTCCTCTGGTCTTGACCAAGGATGAGCCACCATGATGCCAAAACTCCACAAAAAATTGCAAACCAAGCCATAAAAACATGATTGTTTACCACTATTGCTTCACCACTCCATTTTCCACCACCACCACCACCTTAGGCCGCCTCCACCACCTTTGGCCAGACCACCACACACCTTTCCTTCCACTGACCTGATCCATACCCCTCTGACCTGACCACACAAGCCCATGGCCGAGCCATTTTTGTGAACAAAACCCACCTATTTTGCCTTAAACTCTTCATATTCCTTTGTATAAACTTCCTCCTCATATTCTACTACCTAGGCCATGCATACACATGACCAAACCTGAGCCAAACTTGTTCAAACCAGAGCCAAAACCATCCCTAGGCCATGACAAAAGAATAGAGAAAGCAAGGCAAAAGATTTGGCATTCGTATCTCTTTTTATTTAAAAGTTATTTCATTTCTAGTGTATTGAAATTTATGGTTTGCTTTGATTTTTGTTTGGGTTGTAACACAAGATCTATATCATTGGATTTTCTCTCCACACTCAAATTGTATTAGAGTTGTCGTGCCTTCGTAATCTTTGTGTTGTGAGCTTTGTTGGCAAATCTCCAGCTTAACAGGTGAGTTATTCTCACCAGACAATATGTACATATATAACTAGTGAATTGACCCCTTTTGAATCTGTAAAATGCATTATCATGTTACACTTGCTATGTTATGATTTTATGATGTTCACCCTTGCTTAAACACCTAGTATATTATATGTTACTGTTATATTATGATGTTCTATTATTTTTATCAGTTTATCACACTGCAAGTTCCCTTTAGATTAGAATCACTATGGGTTGAAATGATACATACCCGAACGGACTTTAGAATAGGAGAAAATCATTATGGGCTGAAATGATAGGCCTGAATGATTTTCAATTATTTTTCATTTCCTTGGGATTGCAGGTTTGAAATGATCAAACCCGGGTTTTCTTTGTAAATTACGGGTTGAAATGATATATTACCCGTATCACTTTACCTAGACTTGAAATGAAATACAGACCCGTTGTTAAAATATGTTTTTATAAAAATCTTAAAAATATTTTTGAAATGTAAATATTATAATATTTGATTTAAACTAAATAAAAAAATGATTTATGTAATCACTATTTATTTTTTTGAAAATTTATAAGTGAAATAAATTATTGGTAAAACTAGAAAATTTGAAATGTAAGTTATTTTGGGAAATTTTAATTGGGTGATAATTGGAATTTAAATTAAATATGAAATGTGATAACTTCATGATAATTTGGATTAAAGTGAATTTAAATGATTTTTATATTATATTAATGATTTTGAATAAAGTTAAAATGTGAAATGAATGAATATTTAAGTTGAAATTTTGAAATATAACTAAAATTGGAAATTTGTGAATTTGGCTTAAGAGTGAATTTTAAGTTAAGTAAATAAAAATGGAATTAAGTTATATTTGAAAATTTAAAATTAAGTGTTAAGTTAATTTAATTTAATGAATTTATAATTTAAAATTGGAATTTAATAAGTGAATTATTATTAAATTTTGATTTTTGAATGGAGGTTTAACTTTATAAAATCATGAATATAAGGGTATTTGAATGATTATATATGATTTTATAAGTTAAAAATGATTTATATAAAAATATAATTGTTTGTGAAATTATACTGAATATTTGAAGTTAATTAACTGCATCTCTGAAATGCTATTAATTCTAATGTAAATGATAATACAACATTTGTAAATGCTGTAGTTGATAATAATGAACCAAATGGCTAAATTTAATTAAAGGCTATTATAGCATTTTTGTAATGTTATAATGGTTGAATTTAACTAAGTTTATTTGAAACTAATGTAACCATATTACAGAATTTTAAATGCTGTCTTTTGTTAAATTGAACTATTTTAAATGTGACTTTCCGTAGCATTTTCTAAATGCTGCGAAAGTTGAAATTTCATTGTTTAATTAATTTAAGTGAACGAATGAACTTTGAAAAGTTAAATTTTTGGAAATTTAAAAATTTTAATTATTAAATATACTAACTTCATTTTTATGATTTAAAATGAAGTAATTTGTTTCGAAATATAAATTATTTTGAAATATGATATTTTGGTATTTTGAAATGGATTTTATAAGGATATTGAATTTTGAAATGATATTTGATTTCGAAGTATAAAATACCATTTTGAAATTTTAACCACAGGATGTATTTAATTTATAGTTTAACTGATCCTTAAAGGATGGGCGATCCCAAGCATCCTTTGAGTTATTGTGCATTTCTACTACAGTTCACTTGAGTTGGTTTACATTATATAAGTATATATTGTCCTGACTCGAGTGTTTTGTGTTTTACTTTACGCTCGGGTCAGCCTGAGTATTTACAGCTTAGCTTTGGATTTCTTTCTGGAGCTAGGAATCGCTGGAGATTCTGCTTGTCTAGTTATCTGTTCCTTTCAGTTCAGTTGTTCTATTTCAGTTCTGGTATTCATGAACTTCTATTTATTTGAGATGTCTATTGTATATGTTTTCAAGCAGATATTATGTATTATGTTTTGAGAGTTTGTTATAGTAGCTTCATGAACTACTATGGTTTTTTATATTCCGCTGCGAGTTATTCTGATATGTTCTGTGTCTGTGATTCTGTGTATTTGATTTCATTTTCTCCAAATTTATTTACAATCTGTTATTTTGAATTATTCAAGCCAGACATGTGTGGATTATTGTCGATTTGAATGGTCCAAAATACCGGGTCGTTATAGTTGGTATCGGAGCTTTGGTTTTAGGCAAACCTTAGCCTGCGGAGCAAAAACTCATTAGAGATAGGGTAGAAATACCCTAGAATGAGTGAAATCTATCTCAGAATCTTTTCTTTGTGAGAGAACGTATTTTCGAAGTATAAAATGATTTTCAAATGATTTTTAAAGAATTTTCAAAGATTATTTTGATATAAATTTCCTTGCTTTGAAAGTAAAATATTTCTTAAACTTCATTCCTTTTGTATCCACCTTGTTAGTAATTTCTTTGATTAGGATCCTCTAAAATTTTGAACTTCTCTCTTGATTGATCTAGATCCATTGTTGATAGGAATCTATTTTGAGTATGGCAAAATCTGTAGTTTGTTAGGTTGTTTTGAGTAAACTCTGTTGTATCTTTTGCTTAGCTAAAGTTGTCCAACTAAAGATATTTATGCTTCTGTTTTCGTATGTTATGAATTCGAGTCATTCCAAATTTTGAATGGGAATTTTTCTGTATCGATATAGGTTATATATCTCTAATCTTCGTTTGGATTCTTATCGAATAGGATTCCTTTGAATTTTGGAACGCTCCCACTTGTTCTGAAATCCATTCCTGTCTCCCATAATTGTATTCTTTTGATTTTGGAGCATTGCATCACTCCACTTTGTATGACCTTTATAGGGTGGCGATTCCGCCAATCTTTGAATGATTATAATTGGCATTGATTCATCGGATATTTCTGTATCCTCGGTTTACGATGTTTTCTATCTTCTGCTATATTTAGATTCTATCTCTGGCAATCGAAGGTCGATTTGCCTTAGATTTTCGCATCGATTATATTCCTGAAGTCACGGTTGACCGGTTAAGGTCGCCCGCGATTCATATAGGCTTATCCATCTTCTATTTGGTAATTTAATTATCTTATCTTCGTCTGAGCCTATCTTTGAATTAGAATTCTATTTGATTAGAGTCCTTCTAAATTTGAATCTTTGTTTTGCTTTGAAATCCATCCTTGAATCGTCCCTTGGAAAGTTTGTGGTTGATTGTCTTTTAAAAATTTTGTATTCATCGTAGTTTTATTTTGATAAGGATGACCATATTTTTATATAAAGTTGAAATGTTTTTGATAAGGATTATATACCTTAAAAAAATGAGAATTTGAAGTTTTGAAAGGATTTGAAATTGTGAAAATTTTATAAGAAATGGTTTCATATAAAATGATTTATAACTGAAGGTTTTGAATCTGAATTTAAGTGATTGAACTCCGGCATTTTGGAACTGGTTTTAAGATTTTGAAATAATAAATAATATGATTGAAATTATTTTTCCGAATAAGTAATGTTTCAATGATTTTAATGGGTTTTAATGATTTTGAAGGAATTTCAAAGAAGTTTTCAAAGTAAATGGAAGTCCAGAACTCACTTGTGTCGCTGGAAAATAATTTCGGTGATGAGTGCACGCATCATCGACATTGATTTTCGAGTTTCTGAGTGAGGGAGAGGCCACTTCGGTAGCATTGCTATGCGATTGATTTGTGAAACCAATTTAGATTTCAAATTCCGAAGTGTGATGTGATATTCGAAAGATATATGTATATATATTTGTAAAATTTGAAATGAGTCGGTGTTCAGTCCTTGAGTTTTGGATTTGATTTGATATAACCCTATTTTTGGAATGGATTTACTGATTTAATTGTGATTTCCAACTCTTGGATTGAAATATGATTTCTTCAACTATTTTAAAGGTTCGAGCACTTCCAAATCAAGGTTAACTTTTCAAAGCTAAGAAATTTTGAAAAGTAATTTGATAAAGTATATAAGTTTGTTTTGAATGTTTAACTATGAAGTAATATGATTTAAATAAGTTGAAACTGTTTGGTTAAGTAAATGAATAAAGCAATTTTAAAATTTTCTAATATGAAATTTAGATTTGAAATGTTTTGAAAAGAATTTGGTCTTCAAAATATTTTGAATAAAATTTAGTTTAAATGTTTTAACTTAGTAACATCTTTATGAAACTATATATTTAACAAGTTGAAATAAATATATAAGTTGTACGTATGCTGTTTTATTCGCATAATTAATTTGATCCAAGTTTGAGTACACAAGTTCGAGGTGGATTACACCATTTCGTGTTAGGATTTCTCATTCGATTCTTGATGGCGAATATTTGATATGGATTTTGGGCTTGATTCTAGAATTCTCTATCATAGTATATGGCTATGCAAGGAGACTGATGGCTTCTAGTCGAGAAACCATATCGAAGTCCGCATTAGGGAAATCGAATGGACAATACTAGTTCGAAAGCGAACTTGTGTGATCGAGCGAGCGATCAAATGTGATTTTGCGAAATGATGACGTGTGTACATCTTATATTCTAATATCAGTGATATATTTTGACGCTGAAATTGAAAGCTGTCGGGTTAGAATATCTTTGCTTACTTTTCCAATTTAAATTACAAAGATATATAACTTATAAAAGCAAAGATATTCAAATCCCATATGGCTCTTCATACAGCGAAATTTATTTTGGAAAATTTGATCCTTATATAAGACGGACCTTACGTAAGTATAAGATGATTTTGAAAACATTTGATTTTGGAAATGAATTGGTTGACTTAAATTATATTGATTTGGAAATTTGGATTTATTTTCAAAAATCTATTATTTTGGAAACTTTGAAACTAAAGATATTTAATTTGAGAAGAAAATAATTTGGTGAAATTGTATATGATTTTGAAATTGAACTGATATTGAAACAAATTTAAATTTGAGAACCTTATGTTACTAAACACTTGATTTGGGAGTTGTCGAACTTATATAAAATTGATTTGTATGAGTATGAAATTGATTCGAAAACTATAGATTTGAAAAGGTACTCAATTTGAAAGTGAAATCTTATATAATTGAAGTCTATATAAGTATGATTTGATATACTATTGATTTTGGAAAGTATTTGATTTGAAAATTAAATCTTATATATAATGGATTTTATATAAGTACGATATTTGAAAGTGATTTGAAAGGGTACTATATGATACATATTTTCGAAGTAAAGATATGGAAAGTGCCTTCTGCTTGATATCCGATTTGTGGCCACATCTTGGATTCATTCTATCGATATTATTCTCTCTGATTTTTGGTTTTCCGGATATGATACTCGAGTGTCCTTCGAATTCCATGGCGTTACCCATGGTCTTACGAACTCAACTGCATAGCGTAATTCGTAAGGCAGTGATTGCTTAAAAGGTACGGATGTTTCCTGGGGGATCCAGGCGTAACCATTGTGTATCTGCGATCTATGGTCGTGTTAGTGGCGTAATCCGCAAGGCAGAGATTGCTTAAGGGGTATGGATGTTTCCTGGGGGATCCTGGCGTAACCATTTTTATGTATCCTGCGGTCCACCGTTTTGTTGCATGGCGAAATTCGCAAGGCAGTGAATGCTTAAAAGGTACGGATATTTCCTGGGGGACCCAGGCGTAACCATTGTGTATCTGCGATCCATGAATTGATTCGTTTTTGTTTGGATTGTACTTTCCATATCTGTTTTTAAAGGTTTTCCCAGTATTTTCACTGGGTGTTGAAACAAGTCTACTAAGTACCTGGAGAATTCTTGTTTTGCGCCTGATCAACGCACTACCAGAGTCTACAGGAACAAGGATAAACTTGTTAAGACATCGAGTTATAAAAGTATTTTGATAAAATATTATATAAATGATACTTTGATTAGTTATTTCCTTTTTAAACGATTTTAAAGTGTTTTAAATATTGTTTACCTCTTCAACCAACAATTTTAAATTAATGGCTCATCCTTGTCTTTCGTCCTATTTTCCCTTCTAGCTATTCCTATTCTCCACCTTATTAAACTTACCCATAACAACAATTATCAGGTATAATTTTAATCTTCTTGTCATCTTGTCTTAATCCTATTCCATTTTATCTTTTCTGTGTTTTCCGTACCTTATTCCTTTTCGAGGACGAAAAGATTTGAGTGGGGAGGAGTGTAACAACCCTGTATTTTGTGATTATTTTAATTGTATATTTTGGTTATTTTAATTAATTTCCTGATTTAAATACTTTATTTTATTTATTAAAATGAATAAATTTTGTTATTTTAAATATAAATTTTGATTTTGATGTGAATTAGAATTCCAAACATGACTAAAAAGAATATTTTCCAGAAAAGTGAATTTTGGTCAATATGGTCAAACTTTGACTTTTAATTTAGAAATTTGAAAGTTTGAAAATTTGAATTTTATCTTTTATTATGAAAGTAAATAAAATTTTAAGAATAATGCTTTTCGTTTCGTTGAAATCTGATTTATAATGTGAAAGTTATGCCTTTTTCAATATTGTGTGTAATTTGCTGTATTTAACAAATTGTTTATTTTAAATTGTATAAATAATATTTTATTTGGTCATGTAATGTTCTAATTTATATTTATATGGGTAAAATAACATGTTGTGCATATATTTTGGTTTTAAAACATTTTTTTAAAAGTATAATTGACATTTTCCAGTGTCAGTTGTATTTTGCTTATAATTTCTAATTTCCAGTTTCAATTAATTAAAGTAATTCTTTATTTATTTTTCTATTTTTTTTTCTTAAAATCTTATTTGATTCTCATTCCCACTTTATTTTGTTCCTCATTTATTTTATTTATTTGACCTTTTATTTGTTTTAAAGTGAAATAGAAATTTTCTAAAACTAGTGATATTCTATTTGTAAATTTTAAGTCCTGTTTTGAATTTTTAAGCAATTTCTTTAGTTCTTTTTCTAATTTCTCTAAATTTAATTGTTTATTTCATTTTGAAAATATAAATGAATTATTTTATTTCACATTTTTGTTTTAAAATATTTTTAAAATGAAGTTGTTAATTTTCCAAAGTCAATAGTGATTTATTTGTAATTTCTGGACCCTGTTTTCAATTTTTAAGCAATTTCTTATATTCTTTTTCCATTTTCTTTAAAATTAATTAATTATTTTTATTTTATATTACTTTGTTTCGGTTTTAAAGTCAATTTACTGATTTTATTTTTGTTTTATTTGAATATAAAGAAAAAGAAATATGAAGAGTTTTAAAAGCTTATTTACCTTAAGTCCTTTCATCTCCTTTGTCCTTTCATTTGCCATAACTCCTCAATTACTATCTTGGCTGTGCATTTTTGGTTTGTAGCCGTGAGTTTTCAGCCTCCATTCACCCAAAAACATTTTACCTTCTCATTCATTCATGGCTTCAAGAAAAATCTATGGGTAATGGCTACTTTTTACACTTTTCTTCTCATTTTTCATGTATTTTGCCTTGTTTTCTTTGCTTCTTTGAATGGCCTCCACTCCATATCCACGGCCACCACCCCCTACATCTCTTCCCTGCCATCACCACCAGCTACTCCTCTGGTCTTGACCAAGGATGAGCCACCATGATGCCAAAACTCCACAAAAAATTGCAAAACAAGCCATAAAAACATGATTGTTTACCACTATTGCTTCACCACTCCATTTTCCACCACCACCACCACCTTAGGCCGCCTCCACCACCTTTGGCCAGACCACCACACACCTTTCCTTCCACTGACCTGATCCATACCCCTCTGACCTGACCACACAAGCCCATGGCCGAGCCATTTTTGTGAACAAAACCCACCTATTTTGCCTTAAACTCTTCATATTCCTTTGTATAAACTTCCTCCTAATATTCTACTACCTAGGCCATGCATACACATGACCAAACCTGAGCCAAACTTGTTCAAACCAGAGCCAAAACCATCCCTAGGCCATGACAAAAGAATAGAGAAAGCAAGGCAAAAGATTTGGCATTCGTATCTCTTTTTATTTAAAAGTTATTTCATTTCTAGTGTATTGAAATTTATGGTTTGCTTTGATTTTTGTTTGGGTTGTAACACAAGATCTATATCATTGGATTTTCTCTCCACACTCAAATTGTATTAGAGTTGTCGTGCCTTCGTAATCTTTGTGTTGTGAGCTTTGTTGGCAAATCTCCAGCTTAACAGGTGAGTTATTCTCACCAGACAATATGTACATATATAACTAGTGAATTGACCCCTTTTGAATCTGTAAAATGCATTATCATGTTACACTTGCTATGTTATGATTTTATGATGTTCACCCTTGCTTAAACACCTATTATATTATATGTTACTGTTATATTATGCTGTTCTATTATTTTTATCAGTTTATCACACTGCAAGTTCCCTTTAGATTAGAATCACTATGGGTTGAAATGATACATACCCGAACGGACTTTAGAATAGGAGAAAATCATTATGGGCTGAAATGATAGGCCTGAATGATTTTCAATTATTTTTCATTTCCTTGGGATTGCAGGTTTGAAATGATCAAACCCGGGTTTTCTTTGTAAATTACGGGTTGAAATGATATATTACCCGTATCACTTTACCTAGACTAGAAATGAAATACAGACCCGTTGTTAAAATATGTTTTTATAAAAATCTTAAAAATATTTTTGAAATGTAAATATTATAATATTTGATTTAAACTAAATAAAAAAATGATTTATGTAATCACTATTTATTTTTTTGAAAATTTATAAGTGAAATAAATTATTGGTAAAACTAGAAAATTTGAAATGTAAGTTATTTTGGGAAATTTTAATTGGGTGATAATTGGAATTTAAATTAAATATGAAATGTGATAACTTCATGATAATTTGGATTAAAGTGAATTTAAATGATTTTTATATTATATTAATGATTTTGAATAAAGTTAAAATGTGAAATGAATGAATATTTAAGTTGAAATTTTGAAATATAACTAAAATTGGAAATTTGTGAATTTGGCTTAAGAGTGAATTTTAAGTTAAGTAAATAAAAATGGAATTAAGTTATATTTGAAAATTCAAAATTAAGTGTTAAGTTAATTTAATTTAATGAATTTATAATTTAAAATTGGAATTTAATAAGTGAATTATTATTAAATTTTGATTTTTGAATGGAGGTTTAACTTTATAAAATCATGAATATAAGGGTATTTGAATGATTATATATGATTTTATAAGTTAAAAATGATTTATATAAAAATATAATTGTTTGTGAAATTATACTGAATATTTGAAGTTAATTAACTGCATCTCTGAAATGCTATTAATTCTAATGTAAATGATAATACAACATTTGTAAATGCTGTAGTTGATAATAATGAACCAAATGGCTAAATTTAATTAAAGGCTATTATAGCATTTTTGTAATGTTATAATGGTTGAATTTAACTAAGTTTATTTGAAACTAATGTAACCATATTACAGAATTTTAAATGCTGTCTTTTGTTAAATTGAACTATTTTAAATGTGACTTTCCGTAGCATTTTCTAAATGCTGCGAAAGTTGAAATTTCATTGTTTTAATTAATTTAAGTGAACGAATGAACTTTGAAAAGTTAAATTTTTGGAAATTTAAAAATTTTAATTATTAAATATACTAACTTCATTTTTATGATTTAAAATGAAGTAATTTGTTTCGAAATATAAATTATTTTGAAATATGATATTTTGGTATTTTGAAATGGATTTTATAAGGATATTGAATTTTGAAATGATATTTGATTTCGAAGTATAAAATACCATTTTGAAATTTTAACCACAAGATGTATTTAATTTATAGTTTAACTGATCCTTAAAGGATGGGCGATCCCAAGCATCCTTTGAGTTATTGTGCATTTCTACTACAGTTCACTTGAGTTGGTTTACATTTTATAAGTATATATTGTCCTGACTCGAGTGTTTTGTGTTTTACTTTATGCTCGGGTCAGCCTGAGTATTTACAGCTTAGCTTTGGATTTCTTTCTGGAGCTAGGAATCGCTGGAGATTCTGCTTGTCTAGTTATCTGTTCCTTTCAGTTCAGTTGTTCTATTTCAGTTCTGGTATTCATGAACTTCTATTTATTTGAGATGTCTATTGTATATGTTTTCAAGCAGATATTATGTATTATGTTTTGAGAGTTTGTTATAGTAGCTTCATGAACTACTATGGTTTTTTATATTCCGCTGCGAGTTATTCTGATATGTTCTGTGTCTGTGATTCTGTGTATTTGATTTCATTTTCTCCAAATTTATTTACAATCTGTTATTTTGAATTATTCAAGCCAGACATGTGTGGATTATTGTCGATTTGAATGGTCCAAAATACAGGGTCGTTACAAGATTTTTCGTAGGTTCCATCCTACTTAGGGTTCCATCCCTTTAACGGGCTCGAAGTGGATTCCATTCCATGAATAAAATGGATTTTAAGATGTCAGTGCTTTTCAAGGAGTTTTAACAAAATTCCTAACTAAATTACTAATCTTGAAATCTTGAACTCTTGATAATATTGATACTCATGAGTCTTGATTCTTGATATCTTCGATCTTGAGTTCATCAGTTCTTTAATCTTTATACTGTACAGTCTTCATTCTTTGGTACCTGTATATATATCCTGCATATACATATATATCTAAACAATAATGTTAGTATTTATATTTTATAATCTTATTCTAAGGTTGTTGTCATCAAAACCAACTTCTCAGGGACTAACACTTCCCATCACTCTTCTATACCACATCTCCTTCCTTCTTAGTATCAGCAAGTAAAGCCATTTCTACCAATCCCTCAAAAGTGGCTCCGATCGGAATGTGGCTCACTGCCAAACTCTGTAGTGGTTGACTCAAACCCTTAGCAAACTTCAGTGCCTTCTTGTGAGGAGTATTGATCAGGTCTAGTCCAAATCTGGCAAGCTCATTGAATTGATTAACATATTCCTTAACTATTATATTCCCTGGCTTGAGCTGTATAAATTTCTCTAGCTACACTCCCTCTTCAGCCTGCGATAAGAATTTTCTCTCGAACCTAGTACGAAAATCCACCCAAGTCAAATTATCAGCCTCAGCCTCCACAATCTCCCACCAACAAAGAGCCTCTCCCTGCAACTATTATGAAGCCAATTGCCTCCGATCCAAGTCCTCCAATCTCATAAGTCCAAATATCCACTCACAACTACAGATCCAAGCTCTCGCCTTAGTATATGACTCGGTGCCAAGAAACGGCTATTAGGAAATCAAATCCATGTTTTTAATGATAACGACTATACAATGAAAATCAAATATACATATATATGTATATATACAGGTACTGGCAAGAACAGCATCACTAGAAAGACAAGAATGAGGCTCAAAGGACACAACAAGAGACTACAAGTCGATAGGTACAAAGAAGCAAAAGAAAAGATGCACAAAACAAACATGCACAAGTATCAGATGTCTGGGTGCACAAGCCAGACGTCTGAAAAAGTCCTCTAGAATAACAAAACAGACAGAACCAGACGTCTGGTAGATGCACTCAGACGTCTGAAAATCTACTATGTACAAAATATATAGTATCAAACGTCTAATACAAATGCCAGACGTCTGATTTCAAACTCGGGATTTAAATTTAAACTTCAACTGTCAGATTTGAATAGACATCTTCGCTTCTCTTCGTTGCAACTCTTCATCATCAACAGAAGTAACTGTAGAGCACTTGTTAATGGATGCAACTACTCAAGAAACCTCTCTACAACTATATATATCATCAAGAATCAAGATAACACTCACCTTACTTACTTACGCTATTTACTTACATATTCTATTATATTCTTGATCTCTAGCAATCTATACTTGTATTCACTCTTCTATATATTCAGTTCTTCACAGACAATATTCACTAGATATATAGTGGAAGCATTTGTACTTATTAGTCAATATCCATGTTATAGAACACATATTTGACAAGAAAAAGCTATTGTAACCAAGCCTATTCCTCCGGGTGAAGTGAGGGTGTTTGATAGTCGAATTCCGAAAGGGAGCTTCGGGACTGGACGTAGGACGGAAGGTCCGAACTAGTATAAAATCCCGGTGTGCATATTCTATAGTTACCTAGATTATTATTGTTTTAGTTGCATCATATATTTTGTCACATATACTTGCATATACACTACACGATCCACCCTGTAGACTTTCAATTAGTATCAGAGCGAGGTTAGATCAAAATACCGTAACACGTTTTTAAATCACTATAATATGGCAAGTATTTTTCAAGAAGGACAATCCACAGCATGACCCCCACTTTTTAATGTTTCTAACTATGCATATTGGTCAACACGTATGAGAATTTTTATGGAAGCTAATGGATTAGAAATTTGGTCAGCCACTCGAAATAAATATGAAGCACCTGACACTACTATGAACACATGGACTGATGCAAAAAAACCACAGCTTCTAATAATGCCAAAGCTATAAATGTTCTATTTTGTTCACTAGATAAGAATGAAATTTCACGTGTCATGTTATGTAACACTGCATATGGTATTTGGCGTACCTTACAAGTTACACACAAAGGCACAAACAAAGTTAAACAAACTAATATTTCAATTTTACAAAATCAAATTTCATCATTTAAAATGAAACAAAATGAATCTATAGTAGACATGTACTCTAGATTTCAAACCATTCAACATGACTTAATGGCACTTGGAGTCAAATTCATAAATTTTGACTTAGTATCTAGAATTCTCAATTTTTTAACTCCAGAATGGGAAAGAAAAGTATTAGCTATTGAAGAAGCTAATGATATCTTAACACTCTTAGTTGAAGAATTGATAGGAAATTTAATGTCCTATGAAGCTAATTTGCAGGCACGAAAAGAACAAAATTCCGAAAAGAAGAACATAGCATTCCCAGCAACAAATGAAGACTCTGACTTAGACGAAGAAGAAATTGTATTTATTGCCAAAAACTACAACAAATTCAAGAAGTTTAGGAAAATTAATAAATTTCAGAAAGGAGAAAAATCAAGCTCAACAAATCAAACATCAATCAAATAATATGAATGTGACCAATTTGGACATATGAAGAAAGACTGTCCCAAGCTCAACAATGATAAAAAGAAGAACAAATTTGAAAAATTCAAAATGAAGAAAGCTTTCAAAGTAACATGGGATGATTCAGATTCTTCATCATCATCAGACAGTGATAGCGATAGTGACGGAGAACAATCTAATGTGTGCTTTATGGAATTAGATGATAAATTTAGATAAATTAAAAAATTAAACAAAGAACATATAGCCAAAATAAATAGATTAGAACTTGAAGTAGGAATGTTAAAAGATGAAAAAATTATTTTAGAGGAGGAACAAGAATTATCTCAAGAAAAAATTAAAAATAGTTTGATTGAAAATGAAACTATAGTTATTGAAACTAGACTAGAAAAGGATGACTTGTTAAAAGAAAATATCAACTTGAAAAGTAATATTGAAACATTGAAAATTGAAAATTTAGAATTAAAAGAAAAATTAGATAAAATTACAAATAATGTTTCAAAATTTAATAAAGGAAAACAAGATTTGGAAAATCATATCAAAAATTCAAAACCATCAGGTAATAGAAATGGAATAGGATTTAAAAATATTCCTAAACAAAAAGGGAATAATATTAAGAAATATAGTTGTATTTTCAAAAGACTAAAAAGTCACTTAAGTCTAAAACGAATACCAGAAATTTAAGAATTTGGATTCCTAAGACAAATAATAATTTGATTAAACAAAAACATATTCATAATTTTTTAGAAAGTGTAGTCTATAATAAAAATTATGTTCATAAAGGTACCAAACCTTCTTGGGTATGGCTACCTACTCCTCCTAACATCTAGGACCCTAACATAGTAAGTGGGTACCAAAAAATGATTTTTATTTATTGCATGTACTCAGAGAAACAAAAGGAAAGATTTTGGAATTTGCAAATATGATTCCCTCATTCTTTTTTGATAATGACAAAGGGGGAGAGATAATGGAAAGCACATATTCAGGGGGGGATTTATTAAAATTATATATACATTGTATAGTTGTCATCATACAAAATGGGGAGATTGTTAGGAAATCAAATCCATGGTTTTAATGACAACAACTATACAATGAAAATCAAATGTACATATATATGTCTATATACAGGAACTTGCTAGAACAACATCACTAGAAAGACAAGAATGAGGCTCAAAGGACACTACAAGAGACTACAAGTCGATAGGTACAAAGAAGAAAAAGAAAAGATGCACAAAACAGACATGCACAAGTATCGGACGTCTGGGTGCACAAGCCAGACGTCTGAAAAAGTCCTCTGGAACAACAAAACAGACAAAACTAGACATCTGGTAGATGCACACGGACGTTTGAAAATCTACTATGTACAAAAATATATAGTATCAGACATCTGATACAAATACTAGACGTCTGATTTCAAACTCGGGATTTAAATTTAAACTTCAACTGCCAGATTTGAATAGACATCTTCGCTTTTCTTCGCTGCAACTCTTCATCATCAACAGAAGCAACTATATAGCACTTGTTAATGGATGCAACTACTCAAGAAACCTCTCTACAACTATTTATATCATCAAGAATCAAGAAAACACTCACCTTACTATCCATTTTTCATTTGCACATATAGCTTTCTAGTAGAGGCTCTCTGATCTCGGAGAAGGACATGGCTTGTATGGAGAAGGTTCCCCATACGGGTGCAGTTGGTAATCTGATGTATGCCATGGTTTGCACTAGGCCTGACATTGCACAAGCAGTTTGATTGGTGAGTAGATTCATGTCAAATCCAAGAAAGATGCATTAGGAGGCAGTGAAGTATATATTTGGATATCTTAGTTGGACTCCAGATCATCGGCTTGTCTTTAGCGGTAGAGATTGAGATTTCATCTTGGTTGGATTTTGTGATTCTGACTATGCCGATGATAGAGGTCGAAGGAAGTCAACCTCAGGTTATGTATTCACCATTAGTGGGACAACTATTAGTTGGAGAGTGAGACTACAGACGCGTGTGGCTTTGTCTACTACAGAGGCAGAGCTTATAACTGCCGCTGAAGTGGCTAAGGAGTCACTTTACTTGAAGCGTTTGTTGTGTGACTAAGGCTTCGTGTATGAAGGTATAAAAGTGAATTGTGATAGCCAAAGTGCAATTCACTTAGCTGAAAATCTAGCTTTCAGCTCTAGGACAAAGCATATTAAGGTGAGAGAGTCCTTTCTTGTCTCTATGGAAGAAGAGAAGCTTGTACGTCTTAAGAAGGTTCACACAGAGGAGAATGCATGTGATATGTTTACCAAGTCGTTACCCGTTGCAAAGTTCGAGCATTGCTCGAGCTTGATTCACTTGAATAAGTGTTAGGTGCCATAGGGTGGCACGGGGGAGAGTGAGTTGGTAGATGGAGACGTTTGTTTTCATTGTGGAGATTGATAGGTCCTACTTGGAGAGGGTACTTTCAACACTTTGTTGGTGGGCGGTGGCCTTGCCGGAGTTCGTTGACAAAGTGCATTAGGTAATGGCTATGTCGAAGCTCATTGAAAAAGTATCTGTAGTGTCTTATCTGAGAGCTACTTGGAGTAAGAGGATGTAGGCAGAGTTGATAGACTTGTGGGTAAATATAGTATCAAGCTAGAGATTGTAAGATTTGGTGACACAATATTTCCAATTGCAGAAGATTTGGAAGATATTATTGATTTCAGTATTACAATATTTCTAATTGCAGAAGATTTGAAAGATATTTTAGATAATTACCAAAATATATATTGCCTCTTTTATAGCATTAAAGAGAGTAATAAATTACCTACTTGAGAAGAAGAATTATTTTGGGAGATTGAGGTAACCAATTAATTCCCTAATTAGCTGATTAAAGAAGGAATCTTATCAGGCGCATGTAAATTGGGGGAAATTGGAAAATCAAATGGATAAACGTTTCCTGTATGAATAGAAGAATTAATGAGGCATTGATTTATGACCATAAATCAATTACTTCAACCCCAAGTAATAATCTTTATATAAAGGCAAAGAATAGCATGAGTAGAATTATCTCTCTCAATTGTATTTCTTATTCTTCTTCTCCATTACCAATCTTGTAAAATTTTCTCCTCTTAGAATGTAATAAAATCTCCTCTCCCCAAGTGGATATACACTACCTCGTGGTAGTGGAACCACTATAAATCCCATGTGTTATTTTCTTTTATTGCTTGATCTCTGATTTCTTTTAGCTGGTGAACATCTGTTATTTGTTTTGCCTCACCATCAATCCGGTCCTATTTGTTTTTCACAATGTTGGAATTTTTAGTTTCTAAGGCGAGCTTGAGGAATTTTTTCCCAGCATAAAATTATGTATTTTATTTTTAAGAATAAAATGTTTTTATGACATCATTAATGATATCATCATTTGCAAATAATCGATTTTTGAATTTAAATTAAGTTTAAATAATTTAATAATTATTTTAAAATCAAATGAGGCCCTTTGGATTATTAAATAATAATAGAAATATTATGATAAAACTTTGTTTACCAATATATATAGTTTAACTAAGAAGTAAGAATATGACCGAAAATCGGAATAGAAATTCATAATGTTTTGACATAGAGAAGTTGTGAAATGTTGTAGGTTATATATGACATACATATACAAATATACATATATACACATCCATGAACGTATGAAAACACTTAAGAATTACCGTTTACATTTCATCTTTACTAATGGTAAAATAATATAAATTTCCTGATATTTGTTTACAAATATCATGATATTTCCTAACCAAAGTAAACAAAACTCTCCATCACTTGTAAACACATGGGTATGGCACATGAGGGGGTATGGTTTGGATGTGTGGATGATGGAGGAGGGTGATGCAATGGTGATGTGTGGCAAAAGAAATATCATGATATTTTTTTCTCCACCTTTTGCCTATAAATAGCAAGACACTTCCACTCTTCCTCTTCACTAATTCACTACTTCTTTTCTTCTTCTTCTTCACTTTAGAAGCTCTCTTCAATGGCCTCCTTCTCTTCATAAAATGTTCCATAGGAATAGCAAAGCTATGTTGAGAAACATACCTCGATATAGAAAGGTATATACTACCTTAGGTTCAAGATCGAATTAGTAGCCTCCTCTCATTTTCTCTACCTAGGCTGTACCTTTCCAAGCATTCCACCACCCTTTAAAGCCCAAGGCCAAAGCCCTAAGAGTCCTCGAGCAAGATTCATAAGCTTCGGTTCTGGAATAGTGGAGCTATAGTCGATTGAAAGTCAAATCAAAAGGATATCAAGTGAGAAACTCTACTTATTTTTATTATAAATTATATGATGATATAATATATTTTCTATGATTGTTTTATATGGTTGATCATCATGTTTGGATGTGATAATATGTTTATTTGGTTATGGAAATAATTCATGTTAAATACACGTCGAATTTACACAAAGGAAATCACTTTACTATATCAATTATAAAAGTGTTACGGGATGGTTAAACCTCTTTAAAATTATTTAAAATGGTTTATAAATATTTTATAAACATTAAAATTAAAATCAAAAAAGTTTTGACAAGATATGAAATTGGAGTCAAAAATAGGCGCGTCGCGTAAGGGTAGTTCGCGATTTTGTGCCATAAAGTTAAATCAAGTGTGTAAAGTGGAAAATATCTCAAAATGATTCGAGATAAGAATTTTCCAAACTCTTATAACTATGGTTTTCAAATAAATAATAAAAAACAAGATTTCATAAAGTAAAATTTTAGATGTGTCCAAACCAAGTTTTCAGAGACATCATGCTTTGGTAGTTCGAAAACCAAAATGCCAAAATCTTTGAAATGAATGTTTTTAAATCTTTAAAAATATGGAATAAATTCCATAAATATATTAAAATGTTTTCAAAGGGATTTGAGTTATAAAAATGGACATATGTGGAATGAAGTTAATGTTTTGATCAAAGATGCTTTTAAAAACACTATTCGCAGCACTTTTTGGCAACTTTCGAATTAAGATTTAAACTTGGGATTTTTTCCCCAAATATTTTGCAAATGTTTTTCAAATAATAAATCAAGATTTCAAAGAGTTTAGAATTGATCAAATAACTTGACCCTGTTATAAGTGACAAAGAGATAGTCTCTAGACACGAACTTGGACAACCAGTGTTTGGTTCCGCTCTAGCTACCCGATGGCCCGATGGAGGGGATAGTAAATTTGTTTTGCACAGACCACATTTTCCTTAGATAAAAGAGATTTGGAGATTTTCGAAAGTTGAACAAAATTTTAAATAATAAGATTTTAGTGGTATATGAAACATATTGATTAAACTTTATATTAACTTCCGAGGAGGGAACTCGTACTATCCGTATAAATTTAAAAGGTGATTTCACCATTATTTGACGAATGGTAAAGGTTGAATACGAAAATTATTATTGAGTATAATTAATATAATTCCTATAGATCCTATTTACTCAACACTAACTGGTTTTGAATTTACCATCTTGGATAAAATGGTTTTAACCAATTCATAAGATATGTTTTGAAAATATGACACCACTATTAAAATTGTATTAAATTATAGAAACATTTTCCTATGTAATTAATGAGCAATGGTTTTATATTTCCAAAGTCAAAAGGAGGTTTAATGATTCCATATATACTTAAAATGGAATGGTTTAAAGATGTATATCTATAAAAGATATTATATTTGCATAAAAGATACTGATAAATTGAATAATTATCACTTACGTACTTAACATCATTTATCGCTAAATTGGTTCGGAGCAACAGGGGTCGGATTTGGATGATTCCTATCCAAAAACGACTTTGAATCAATATACATTCGAAAGTGAAAATATGTTGAAGACAATGATTTTGAAGACAGAAATCTTCATAATGTAGTGCTGCTTTCCACTAACCTTTGGAGTAATTCCCTTCTCATATATGTAATTCGCTTATCATATATATGGTGACAGTGGTTCCTTCAATTTGAAATCTTCAATGTGAGGACTACTCGCTGCTAATCCAAGTAGTGATTCCCAAACATGATGTAGTAGGAGAAGTGTCTTCGGTTTGTCCTGTTCTTGGATAACTTCTATGGACAAATGTCTGACATTGCATTTCTAATCCAAGAACATTGATCTCTACAAACGTACATCTGTTGGTAGTGTAGGAGGCAACCCCTTCTATACTTAACACCCTTCTCTGAGACATAACTTGTCATCAAAACTGCTGCAAAAAGTACTACGAATAGTGTTTCTAAAGGCTTCTTTAGTAAAAATATTAAATTCATTCCGCATATGTCCATTTTTATAACTCAAATCCCCTTTAAAAAAATTAATATATTTATGGAGTTTATTTCTTATTTTTGAAGATTTAAAAATACCCATTTTGAAGATTTTGCCATTTTGGTTTAGGAACTACCAAACCGCGATATTTTCAAAACTTGATTTGGACATAACTAAAATTCTATTAAATGAAATCTTGATTTTTCTTCTTCATTTGAAAACTATAGTTATAAGAGTTTAGAAAATTCTTATTTCAAATAATTTCGAGCTATATTCCATTTTACACATTGATTTATCTTTTATGGCGCGAAACCGCGAACTGCCGTTACGCGACATGCTTATTTTGACTTCATTTTCAAATATTTTCCAAATTTTACCAAAATGAGTTTTAATGTTCATAAAATATTTATAAAAAATTTTAAACCATTTTGTTCATGTTTAAAGAGGTTTAACTATTCCATAACACTTTTATAATTCATATAAGAAAATGAATTTCTTTGTGTAAATTCGACGTGTATTTAACGTGAATTATTTCCACGTCAAGTAAGCATATAATTAACCAATCATCATCCAAACATATTAAACAACCATATAAGCAATCATTTTAGCTTATGATCAAGGGTATTACTTTAAGTAGTTAATGTCTATTATTAATACTATTAGCAAGAAAATTTTAAGTGATTAATAAGAAGTATTAATAAGTGATTATCAAGTGATTCAAAGTGAGATTAACTCACATTTACCAAATCAAACTCTATCCTCTTCCTACCAACATTCAAGTAGATATCACCATACTTTACACCGTTACTTCCTTCTTCATCCCAAACTTTTCTAAAGCTTCCTGAAGTCAAAATGGCAGTATTCTGGTAGCACTTCCTTCTCTTTTCTTCACTCCAGAGCTTCTCGATCTCCACTTTGATTCCATGTAGGTTCGGCCATGCCTCTGATATGAGTGGTGGAGCTCAGCCTTGGTGCTTGGAAGAGGGGTGGCCATGGGTTATAGAGATGGTGGGGAGTGTTTTGACTTGGTTTTGGAGGTGGATCTGCTTTATGTTTATGTGAATATAATTTATTTTTCATTTTGCCATTATTTCTTTATAATTTTTCTAAGGAAGAAGCCTATAAAGAGGAGCTAAAGAAGAAGTAGAAGCTTGAATTTTAAATGATAGAATGTGAAGTGGTGGGTGTGTATTTATAGGAAGAGGAAACCTTAGATATGAACCAACCTTAGGAAAATATCTCTTACACATGACATGTTTTTATTTACATCGTCCATGCACATCTCAACCCCCCACATCACACACGCATCACCCTCCCCCATGCCCTTCCATGTGAAATTGTGTAAGGTGTAAGATGATGTGAAGTTTTGTTTTATTTTCTTTAGGAAAATATGTAGATATTTGTAATAAATATCATGATATTTTATTTAATTTATCCTTAGTAAATATAAGACGTAAATGGTAATTCTTATGTGTATTTATGTGTTCATGGATGTGTGTATATGTATATGTGCATACGTATGTCACATAAAAGATATAATACTGCACAACTTCCTCTAGTCAGACCATTAAAATTCCGAAATCCGATTTTTGATCATATTTTTACTTCTTAATTAAATTACAGATAAATGTAAACAAAATTTGAAAACTAATTTCTTATCGTTTTAAATAAATTAAAATGATCACATCTGAATTATAAAACCATATAAACCAATATTAAACAAGTGTTTATAAAAAGTGTTGTTGTAACCATATAAACCAATATTAAACAAGGTTTATTAATTTTCTTATATCTTAAAATCAAATATATATTTTTATAAAATTATTATAAATGATTTATTATCACTAAATAACTTATTAAAAGGAATTATTATCATTTTAAAACAATTATTTCATTATTTAAACTTAATTTAAAATTCCACAAAATATAAAAAAGTGATGATATCCCTGATGATGTCATATGTATATTTTATTTCCAAAAATAAAAAAAATATTTCATATTCTTGCTTAAATGGATAAATAAGTGTATGTATCCAATTCTGTTCGCTTTAATATTAAGAAAATCTCAATTTACCAAAAAACTTATTTTTGACGTTTTTCTGATGAAAACCCCCAAATATCCATATTTGTTAATATACCTTTAAAACAAGTTTACCATCATTATTTATGGTTCAAAACATTATAATTTGTGTTATGAAATCTTGTATTTGAATATTTCAAATATAAATATAATTTATTAAAGTGATAAATTTGTGGGTCGTTACAACTTTCAAAGTTTCAAACCAGAATTTATTAAATAGCCTTTTAGTCTGTCATACCAAGCAATTTTGACATCCATTTAATATAACTTAATGTTATGATGACAAGCAGAAGCTAGAGGTATTCTAATTGCTTCAAGTCTTGAAATAGGAGCAAAAGCCTTATCATAGTCGATACTTTCCACCTTATTGTATCCTTGAGCAACCAGTCTAGCTTTATTCCTAACTATATCACCATTTTCATCACTTTTATATTTATACAACCACTTAATTCCTATTACTGCTTGATCATTAGGTCATGGGACTAATTTCCATGAATTATTACGTTCAAATTGGTTTAATTCTTCTTGCATGGTTATAATCCAATATTTGTCTTTTCCTACTTACAATTTTTAGGTTCAATTGAAGATATAAATGCTAAGTGCCTCATTTAATTTAGTTATCTTCGAATCAAAACTTTAGTTTAAACGTCACCTAGTTTATTTTTGAAACACCCCACAACCCTTATTATACCCAAAAGGACATAGTAAAAGATGTGATGTGTTGTAGGTATAACTAAAGCTAGTAGAGACTAAGATTCACAAGACAAAATAAATAGATAATAACACGGTGGAAGTAATTAAAAACAATAAGTGATTTTAAAAATTAATGCTTAATAAATACTTCAGGAAAACCACATATGTTCCAAATACCAAATACAATTGTCTTATGAAAATAAAATCTCAGTCTCATCAGAAAAACCAGAGTATGAACACAAACTTTCCCTCAATACAGTGCTAGTACAAAAAAACAAAAAGCTGGAAATAAAAAGGAGGAATTCATGATAGGGTCTCCAAGTCTCCAAGAAGCTGCGGTCTATCTTCCTTGCCCCTAATAGCCTATGGAGGGAGAAAAAGGGGAAAATAAAGGAGTGGGTCAGACTAAATGCCTGGTGAATGAGAGTAATTACTAGAGTCTTTAAGCAAAGTAAAAGTAATAGACCTTACAACAGTTCTAGTATATAAAAGGAAACAAAGGAAATAGAGAGAAGGAATACAAATTAACATAATAAATATAATTAATTAACTTTGATTGTTTGCACTTGTCTTTGATAGCTGCTTTGATTAGGCTGAATTCCTAATCCTATAATTAGGCTGAAATCATAATTCAACCCTTTGATCGGCCTACTACTCCATAGAACTTACTGCGGACTATACGCTATATAACTCCCTACACAGAAATGGTGTCTACGAATGACACGCAAAGTATTTATTGTGGACTAGATGTTATATAGCTCCCTACACAGAAGGCAATGGTGCCTACGAAAGGCACACATACTAAGCGCATGGAACTCTTAACGATTACTGAGCACCTGAATGGAAATCGCACGCGTAACTGCCACCATGGTCATGTTACCTGCTGTTCCACCTATTGGGTCTTCTTATTACCTCAAGCTCCAGCATAAGCATGCCCCTCATCCCACTTCAGGCTAATGTGAGATCACCGTGTCCATAGAAAATAGGGGAAATGCTGTTGGTACTGGCCCGTCATCCAAACAATATCTAGTTGCGCCCCTTGCCCAAATCACCATGATTTGGACTTCTACTTATTGACCAATTACTACCATTATTACCATAAGTGTACCCCTCATCTCACTTCAGGATTATGTGAAACACCGTGTCTATAGAAACAATAGGGGAATGCTATTTGGTACAGGTCCTACTTTAATTCTTGCTTATTAACTTAGATAAATTATTTAAATAAGCCTTTGCATTTGTTCTTGCTATCTGTGCTTATTAATTTATCCTAAGTCTTAAAATAAGCTTCGTTCTATTCTTTTTCTTATTATAACCTACATTATAATCATGCTTATTACTTAACCCGAGGTCTAAGTGTAAAAATAAGCTTCTTTCATCTTATACTCTTTTTAGTTATAATTCTAAGTTATAACTAGGCCAATTATCTTTAATTAGTCAAATTCTAACATTAATATCATAATTAGGCTCAATTTCAGTCTTAATTCCATTTTTATTACAGTCTTAAAAATTTACATCTTATCTTCCGTTATTTTAGTATTCTTATAAATTTAATCCATATTCATGTTTAATCTATTCTAATCCATACGCGAAGAAGAAGAAGAAGAAATAAGTGAAAACTGAAAATAGAAGAAAATCCAAAGCGTAGGAAAAATATGTAAATAATGCATAAATAACAATAAATAAATAAAAATACTATAAATAAATTATAAATAAATGAAAAGCTATTATTAAAAGAACTAAACTAAAATTAAGTGAAAAAATCGCTAAAAGAAATAGACTGAAAATAATTCTAAAAACTGTAAATAAATTACTAAAAAGGTTATTCCAAAAATCGTAGTAAAAACTACAACTATTGGAAACCCTATCATTTTAAATTACTTTAAGAAATCTAAATCAATTACAATCACTCACATGTGGTCCTAAGCTCTTCCCGGATCCACTTGAGGGTATTAAAATATTTTTATTAAAAAGATTCTCTCCTTGGAAAATTATTCCTTTTAGGGTCCTTCCTAAAAAGGTGAACCCAAGCGGAGAAAATCTAGAATGAGAAAAAGTGTTAGGCCTAGGGTCTTATTTATAGGGGTAGAAGTGGATCTTAGACCGTTGGATTTGGAGATTGAATAGGATGCAACCACGTCATAGGCTGAATAGGAGCCATCGGATGGAAGCACGAAGGGACCTGATTTAGCAAAACAATGAAAATGATGTGTAAAAGTCGCACCGCCTCAAAATAAAAAAAAACTTTGCTTCATACATTGGGCGGGTCGACTGCCAGGTCGACCTTCACCCCTCCTAGGTCGACCGACCAGTCGACCTAGCTGATGGTTAGGTCGACCTCCTGGTCTACCTAGCCCATATAATTTTTTTTTCGTTGATTCTTGTTTCGTGTGTAACTTCTTCATATTGACTCGGTTTCTGACGTTCTATATATAGAAATTGACCACAAAATTACCACAGACACAACGGAGCAACTCCTGGGGCTCGATTCTGATAATTTCACAAAGTTATTTTACTATTTCATTAATTAAAGAATTAATTATTATGGGTTAAATTTTGGGTTGTTGCATTCCCCCCTCCTTAAGGAATTTCATCCCCGAAATCTCTAAGGATAAAAGAATGAACTAAATGTTTTCATCCAAAATCTACACTCAACTACTCAACCATCATCCATTACATCCATTGTCATTAAGTTTTCCTAATGCGATTTGTGATACTTATGCAATTAGTGTAGTGTCAATGTCCTTAACTAATGCAAAAGATTAGGCGGTCCACTGATTCAATTGACCTCCTTTTATGCAATCATGCCCGTGCCATGTATCCAAATGAATGCAAAGTTCCCTAATAATAACTGATAGTTCAATATGCGTGCTACAACCATCATCCAAATGCAACAACCATGTGTTAAACATCCATTATAGCAACCATGAAAAACAAAATAAAAATGCGCACACATGCATATGCATATGCTCTAGTGTCCTAGTTAGGCCGATCACTAAGAGATAATAGTGCCTAGTGTAAGTTTATGTGTCCATAGCATCCACGAGCAAGCACTTGCAGCCACTAGCATACATCATACATAACATGTTCTATTAACATGTTTACATCAAACCCTACCATCCATAGGTAAAATCCTAAGTTCTACCCTCCCAAAGGATAATATAGGAAAGAAACTATTCAAAACTAAAGATGGAAAGTAGGATGTAACGACCCTAGATTTTAATTTATTTAAACTGATAATTTAATGAATTTTTGAATAAAAATTGTAAAATTAATTATAAATTGAAGCGAGTTTCCCCGATTCAAATAGAAAATATATTAAGTCATATGGATTTGAAATGTATATATTAGATATGAATTTAATTCTTAAATAAATGTTTTAAAAAATAAATATAGAGTTAAAGAATAATAGATGTTAAACTAGAAATAAAAAAAATATATATATAAGATAACTATAAAGTAAATAAATTAGATAAGATTTAACAACAAAATTTAATCTAGAAATTCATCTATATTTTGAAATGAATATGTTTCCTGGAGATTTGACCAGGCAACTGAGTACTCGGTGTACAGGACGACTCGGTGTCAACTAGTGATCGGCATCTCATAGTACTCGGCGTAGTGTTCAGCATCTCATAGTACTCGGCGTAGTACTCGGCATCCAGTGGTACCCGTCATCAAGGAGTACTCGGCGTAGTACTCGGCATCCAGTGGTACTCGGCGTTAGAAGACGTTCGGCGTATATAACTACTCTACATGGCAGCATCGTTCGGCCAAAAGGATCGTTCGGCTAAGAAGCATCGTTCGGCCAAAGCATCGTTCGGCTAAGAAGCATCGTTCGGCCAAAGGATCGTTCGGCTTCGACTGACAACTGTTCTGCACTTCCCACCCATCAAACGTACCGTTCGGCATTGAGAAGGTGGTTCGGCGTCAACGTGTTCGGTCTACTTGGTTCGGCATACAACGACCACTACACTTAGGCTAGAGTGTTTGGCCACCAAGCCCACCTGGGAAGTCCAGCCCATATTTGTCTATAAATAGAGGGGCAGGGTCACAGTGAAAAGGGATCCTTTTTGGGAGAACACTGGGGAGACTCTGCCATTTTTGAGACTCATCTTCTCTACTTAACAACTTCATTCAAGCATTTGATTCACGAATTGTATTTGTAATCAACAATAAGGAAGATCAATAAAGTTTAATCTCAAAGTGGACGTAGGCATTTACGCTGAACCACTATAAATCTGGTGTTCTTACTTTCTGCATTTAAATTAGCATTGTCTTCTCTGTTTAATTTAACTTCATCACTTATATCTCTACACAATCTTTCTCAACGAGGTTAGTGACCAATTTTGGTGCTAACACTTTGGTGCTTTCACCGAGAATTGAATTCTCAGACCTCAAGGATCTGCTTTGAAGCTACTGGATTGAATAAATCCCCCAAAGAAGATCCGACTCACTGATAGGACATCCGTTGATTCTACTCAGAGTTCATACCGATAACTCTACAATGGCAGGACCACGTACCAGGTCAGCTTCTCATAATGCGGATGCCCGCGAGACGGCTAGCGTGCAACAAGACTGAAGCTGCTGACAGCTCTACTTCCTCTGATGAACCTCCCAGGCGCAGACGCCGCAAGACTGAAGCTGCTGTTCAAACAGCTGGAGACCGTGACCAAGCAAGAGCTGGAAACTTCAGGACAGGAGTACAAATGGAGGCTGGAGGCCCAGACCATCATAACGCTCCAGAAAAGGCGTAGGCCGATCGCTCCAGAAAAGGCGTAGGCCGAACGCTCCAGAAAAGGCGTATGCCGAACGCTCCAGAAAAGGCGTAGGCCGAACGCTCCAGAAAAGGCGTATGCCGAACGCTCCAGAAAAGGCGTAGGCCGAACGCTCCAGAAAAGGCGTATGCCGAACGCTCCAGAAAAGGCATATGCCGAACGCTCCAGAAAAGGCGTAGGCCGAACGCCCTAATGCCGAACGGTATTGTATGCCGAACGACTCGGTTGTGCCGAACAGTGTGGTTGCCGAACAGCTTTGGCCGAACCACTTCTGGACGATCCACTTTGGCCGAACAGCTTTGGCCGAACCACTCCAGGCCGAACCACTCTGGCCGAACAGTCTTGGCCTAACAACTTTGGCCGAACCACTCTGGCCGAACAGTCTTGGCCGAATAGCTTTGGCCGAACCACTCCAGGCCGATCCACTCTGGCCGAACAGCCTCTACCGACCCACTTTGGCCGAACCATTCCAGGCCGACCATACCTCTAGGCCGAACGTTCTTCCAGGCCGATCCATACCTCTATGCCGAACACCTCTGTAATGCCGAACGGTATTGTATGCCGAACACCTCTGTAATGCCGAACGGTATTGTATGCCGAACGCTCATCAATGCCGAACGGTATTGTATGCCGAGCACCTCTGGAATTAAGTTACACCGGTCACCTATACAACCCCTATTTCTAAAAAAAAAATATTTTCGGGTACGACCCAAATTTCCAAAAAAGAGGCTCCGAAACCCTAGCCGCAGCGCAGTGCAGCCGGATAATGAGTTCAAAACTCAACTTAGTAAAGGAACATTCTATCCACTTCCTTGACATCCCATGATCGACCAGGGCATAGAGGATCTAGCGGCAGCTTATGAACGGCATCAAGGGAACGAACAAGCAACCGCTATTCAAGCGGTACTCCCAAAGGTTGGAGAACATAGATGATATGACTCTAGCAAACGCCAAGATGACTCCAAGCAAACCAATGCTCTAAGGAATTTATTCCAAATACTAACAAGGGTATCATACTGATCTGCGTTTGAGGAAAGTTGACCTCCAGATATATTTTGGCAGCTAGTTAGCTAAAGAGCCTCCTACGACTATGGATCATTTCTTTTGCAAAATGAATCAGAACTGAAGTGAGGAGGAGTGGAGCAGACTAAGAAAAATAACAATGAAGGCCGTTGGCTAAGGATGTAGATCCCAATAGCCGAAACAAGACTTCAGAATTCAGCTCACATGCTCTTTGAAAGATTCAATTGACAACCTCTACTTGAAGACTCACGACTCGGAGTGGTACTAGAAACCAACCTCGAGAGAGTACACCAAAGTCTAAAGAAAATCAGGGGAATGTTGTATATTCCCAAATGCTCACTGATTCTAACACGGGCGATTAGAAATACCTACGAGGCGTGATCGAAAAGATGACCTGGAAAGGAAAGCTTCAATAGTATGTACAAGTCCTGCAGAATGGCGGGCAGCGAATATCCGATGCCTATTAATAAAGGGCTATGATTATCAATTGGACGGTTGACGGCCAACATCCCTTTGAAAGGAGCCAGGGGCGGAGTCGAATAGCGAGCACACGATGCTGCTTCACATATCAATGAGATTTACCATAATCTTCTTTGAATTATTTCCATCTCTATTTCAATTGTTCTATGAACTACGACTAGCTTGAACTAAACTACTTTCAAAACGATGCAGGTGTCCAGGTACTCAGATTTGGTTGCCAACCAATCTACGCAGACCATGATCGGACGTGTGGAGTTACATCTGGACGAGAATAATTCTATTGCTCATCATCAACCATATGCCTTTGATTTGGGGCTATGGATTAAATACAATGTACAACATCACGATGCACGGAGAGCTGAATTCCATCCTGCAAGTGGAATTTATTCAAGTAGAGAACGGCTGCGATACGACCAGCCACTCGCTAAGTGAAACTCGAGCTCGGGGGCAAGCCATCACATCCAGGCTAAAAATGGGTTGATACACGACGATCCTTCGCACAATTCCGTACTCCCAAAGTGCGAGACGGAGTATAAACATCTACTTAACTCCGTACTCCCAGAGTGCGAGACGGAGTATAAACATTAATCAACTCCGTACTCCCAGAGTGCGAGACGGAGTATAAACATCTACTTAACTCCGTACTCCTAGAGTGCGAGACGGAGTATAAACATTAATCAACTCCGTACTCCCAGAGTGCGAGACGGAGTATAAACGTCTACTTAACTCCGTACTCCCAGAGTGCGAGACGGAGTATAAACATCTACTTAACTCCGTACTCCTAGAGTGCGAGATGGAGTATAAACATTAATCAACTCCGTACTCCCAGAGTGCGAGACGGAGTATAAACGTCTACTTAACTCCGTACTCCCAGAGTGCGAGACGGAGTATAAACATCTACTTAACTCCGTACTCCTAGAGTGCGAGACGGAGTATAAACATTAATCAACTCCGTACTCCCAGAGTGCGAGACGGAGTATAAACGTCTACTCAACTCCGTACTCCCAGAGTGCGAGACGGAGTATAAACGTCTACTTAACTCCGTACTCCCAGAGTGCGAGACAGAGTATAAACATTAATCAACTCCGTACTCCCAGAGTGCGAGATGGAGTATAAACATTAATCAACTCCTTACTCCCAGAGTGCGAGACGGAGTATAAACATCTACTTAACTCCGTACTCCTAGAGTGCGAGACGGAGTATAAACATACATCAACTCCGTACTCCCAGAGTGCGAGACGGAGTATAAACGTCTACTTAACTCCGTATTCCCAGAGTATGAGACGGAGTATAAACATTAATCAACTCCGTACTCCCAGAGTGCGAGACGGAGTATAAACATTAACCAACTCCGTACTCCCAGAGTGCGAGACGGAGTATAAACATCTACTCAACTCCGTACTCCCAGAGGGCGAGACGGAGTATAAACATACATCAACTCCATACTCATCCCCAAAACTGGGGGCAGAACCAAAGCAAAGCATGCTAGTTGAACATTTGTCTAAAAGAAGATTGCAACGAAACGATTAAGAGACGACTGTCAGGCAATCAACTGAACGGAAATATTTAGCATGAAAGACTGCGGTTTTTCAAAGCACGTCATGTTTACACAAGACGTCCTTTGGGGGGCAAATGTTATCCCGCCTTTTGGCAAGGCCGTGACACCAAGAACTTGATTAGAAACCAGTGACAGTTCGTCTTGGAGACCGGTTACACAAAGGCTCACTATGGATATCGATGGGTTTTGTCCGAGTCTGGATCGAGCCACGATTAACGAGACATAACAATCAAAGCCAGAGAAGCCAATGTTCCAAGTTTCAAGATGATCCAAGTTCGTATGCTCAACTTATGATCGACTCGAACAACCGACCATCCATCCATCAACCTCCACATTTGACTTGGAGACCTAAACTGCTTGGAATGAATATGGCCCGATCATCCACTCCAATCGAGTCATAGAACAAAGTTCGACAAAATACAGATACCCCTCATGAAGCTCAGTGACGCCGGGATCCGTCAAAAGTGGACGTGATTTGATCATCTACACATCAAATCCTACCCTGAACACGAAAGGTTGTTCGAAAGCCCAACTTGAAGTAGCTATGGTAGACTGCGTACTCGCTAACCATCACTGTCAATATATGGACACGACTGCACCTTGGAACATATGCAACTTATTTTGTCTACTCAACAATCTATTATCCTTATTTTCTAGAAGGAGATACAGAGCAAATTGTAAGAGATTTGGCTATCTAACCCAACATGGATGTGATTCAACCATCTGTCATATACCTCCTTCCTTGACTTGATTGGAAGAGCTATAATCACCAAGCGGACGAGAATCGATCGTCCATTTTTCTAATTTCGTCCCTCATCCTAGGGGGCGGAACCCCATTCCGTGAGAAAACGTGTTTCGATTGTTCATTCGACGACATTAGCCTCGATACAGTAGATGAATACAAATTAAAAAATGGAAATACGACTGCTCTCAACTAAAACCTCCAAGTCCCCAGAGTGCGGAATGGAGTACTCTAAGTCCCCAGAGCGCGGACTAGAGTATAAACGACTAAAACCTCCAAGTCCCCAGAGTGCGGAATGGAGTACTCTAAGTCCCTAGAGCGCGGACTAGAGTATAAACGACTAAAACCTCCAAGTCCCCAGAGTGCGGACTGGAGTACTCTAAGTCCCCAGAGCGCGGACTAGAGTATAAACGACATAAACCTCCAAGTCCCCAGAGTGCGGACTGGAGTACTCTAAGTCCCCAGAGCGTGGAATAGAGTATAAACGACTTAAACCTCCAAGTCCCCAGAGTGCGGACTGGAGTACTCTGAGTCCCCAGAGCGCGGACTAGAGTATAAACGACTTAAACCTCCAAGTCCCCAGAGTGTGGACTGGAGTACTCTAAGTCCCCAGAGCGTGGAATAGAGTATAAATGACTTAAACCTCTAAGTCCCCAGAGCGCGGACAAGAGTATAAATGACATAAACCTCCAAGTCCCCAGAGTGCGGACTGGAGTACTATAAGTCCCCAGAGCGTGGACTAGAGTATAAACAACTTAAACCTCCAAGTCCCCAGAGTGCGGACTGGAGTACTCTAAGTCCCCAGAGCGCGGACTAGAGTATAAATGACTTAAACCTCCAAGTCCCCAGAGTGCGGACTGGAGTACTCTAACTCCCCAGTGCGGACTAGAATATAAGCGAATTGGATCTCCAAGTTCCCTGAATATGAACTATGACACAAATGACTTGAATTTGTCAAATCCCTAACATACGGGCTAGAAAGTTTTCTAAGTGCTCGAAGCACAGAATGGAAGTTCAACGACTCCCGAAGAGTTTCCGAGTTATATGAAGATGGACTGAGAAGTCTATGTTACTCACAACAGCTTGGATTAAAGTCACAATCACAAAGAAAACTGAACAATAAGAGTCTTTTGTAAGACAGAAAAAGAACTAAACCTTATTCAGAAATGAGTTTCTATTACAACCACTCCAAAGTTCGGAGTCGACATTCTATTTACAAGGACTAGGAAATAGATGAAAATAATTACATGACTTAAACTAACTCTCGTTGAACGAGGATAGTAATCACTTCTTGTGCTTCTTCAACTTCTTTCCAGATGGCTCCTCTCCAGAGCATTTACCCCTGGTACTCTTCTTTGATAGAGGGGTAGCAACTGAAGGAGTACGGGGGCCTTCCATGGGCTTGGATCCGCCAGGAAGGATGACCTTCAACGGCTTGTTCAAAGGATCGTCCAAGTCCACAACTCGGGGCTCTACTATGATCTTGACCGTCTCCCCCTTCTCTATCTCGAGCCGCTCCTCCATGCTCAATTCAGATGTGTGCCCAGAGGCGCCTGTAATTTCTACTTTATAACCCCCGTCGGTAGGAGAGAAGGTTTCAGACTTGTCTTCATCAAGCGCTCCGATCACCTGAGCGTCTGGACCAGGAGCCTCCCCTGCGTGAGTGGCTTCACTTGTTCTCTCCCCCACTTCCTTGGCGACATCGCTCCTCGGAGTGGGCTCGGGGTCAGAACGGCCTGCACAAAATCATGGAAAACAAGCATTAGAATGCAATAGTCCTACATAAAGAATAACGACTTTCGAAATCTTAAAGAGAATCTTAAAGAGAAGGATTATCTACCAGGTCTAGGCAGACTCTCAGCCATCCAGGGGGTCTCACCCTTTGGAATGGGAGACAGAATGCGGACTAAAGTACTCTAAGTCCCTGAGCGCGGACTAGAGTATAAATGACTCAAAAACCTCTACGTCCCCAGAGTGCGGACTACAGTACTCTCAGTCCCCAGAGCATGGACTAGATTATAGACAACTTCAGAAAAATCCCTAAATCCCAGAAGCGGACCAGATTACTCTAAGTTCCCAGAGTGCGAACTAAAGTATAAACGAATTGACAAAAATCTCTGCGTCTCGAACTGTGGACTAAAGCATAAACCGTTCGACAAATCTCTAAGTCCCCGGAGCGTGGACCGAAGCATGAACACAAATTGGACGCGAGTCAACCGGAGGAAGAATAACACTAAGTCACCAGAATGCAGAGTGGTGTATAAACATCGATAAATAGGCGAGTGGATTCTGACCATTTTCTATTCCGTAAACTTCGGCCTGGGATCGACAGGAGGATTATTAACCCGCTGAGGATGGAGTTCGACCGTCCAACTAGTGACCTGGCCAAATCAATGCTGGGGGCAGGGGTACAAAACACTAAAAAGCTAAATACGACAGCTTACTATAGCTCTAGCGTGGCGTTCTTTATAACTTGAGGCAGCGACTGCATGGAGGCCTCAATACAGAACCAATCGAAACGGCATCCAAAGGTACGAGCAACCTACTATATCATACCTCAGACCAAGGGTCAATGCCGATCCGCACCAAGCATATACGAATGTGACTCGGATGTTTGTTTTTTGAAAAACTATGACCCCCAGAGTATGGAAAGGAGGGTAAACCACGAATACTTGGTCAAAAATTCTCCAGCACCCTCGTTCGATTCGTCAAGAGGAGTATGAAACTAGGTGAGCATAACTCGACTGCATTTGTAGCCAACTTTACCCCGAGATCTGATCACAGAGCATGAACCAAAGTGGACGTGGATGACCATCCACTATCCAAATTGCGCCCTGAAACTTACGTGGCATCGAAGTATTCCTCTTGGAATAAAAAACCACGATAAAATCCAAGATAGGCGAGACCTAGTCTCCCATCGACTGACATGATCCCACGATTCAACGGGAAAGAGAGTAAAGCTAAAGTTGGTGTGGTTGGCCTTCCTACTTATTGGTATATTCCCCAGACCTGGGGGCATGAGCGAGAGGCAAGATGAATGTGAACCGACTATTCACTGATCACCTCTATGTCTTCGGAGTTTAGGTGAAAACATAAACATAGCTAGGATGAGACTCAACCGTCCATACAGTACATTTATCAACCCGAGACTGGGAGAAGACGCATGGCCATCCAAAAACTGGCTACGATAGCTCAGTATTAAAACTTGTGTATAGTGCTTACAGCTACTCAAGGCAACGACCGAAAGGATGCCCAGAGATAGAATCATTAAATCAATGCCAAAGCTTGTGGGTAACTGACTGTCACTCCAACCCGAAGGACGAGTGAAGGATCATGAATGCATCGAATAGAAAATGCGTTACTCGAATATACAGGCAAATTCAAACTCATGGCAAGATCCAGCTATGCAGTTGCACGCAACTCGAGGCTGGCCCCTACTCGACGTTTCCTTCAACGCGCTTTTAAGCCTGATCTTTGGCCATTTGCTGATAATCTATTAAAGCATTCAGAACCCTTCGCTATTAGGCTCAGTAACTCATGACAAGACTCTAGGATTCGACTAGAGTAACCATCAACTTTGGCCGTCCCAACCATATTTCACATTGAATGTTATGATAGTTACATCTTTACTCAAAGAATCTGGGATGGCACCTGCTAATCTGACGGTCGACATTACAACCAGCCATGGCGACCCTTTCCGGGCGCTGAATATCGGATCACAGCTCAGTGCAGTGATGATAAAAGAATTAGTTGAATTTTTCTGAATAAATGATGATATCTTCCCTTGGACCCATTCAACTATCGCGAGCCATGCATTGGATATCAACCCGAAGCTACAAAAGCTAGCACAATCTCTATTGATTTCATCATGAAAGATCCACTCTTACTTTTAGGCTCACCCCATCAACGTCTACGCCTACCAGCCGTTGCGACAGGGCACACAATGACCTGAGACGTCTGAAAGACTATTTAAATAGAATATCGAACTAAGCTAATTCGATATCACTTATTTTCCACGAAGGGCTATCCAAGGACGGAAATTAGCAGACCTCACACCTAAATTCACTACCTCAGATGACTATTCAAAGAGTAGCAGAGAACCAACCATAAGATGGAAAATGTACGCGGATGGAGCACCCAATGATCAGTGTTATGGAATAGGAATCATGATAATGACTCCTGAGGAACGATCAATCTACTACGTCCTAAAACTAGATTTACCTGTAACAAACAACGATGCTTAGTATGAAGCCTTGACTGCCAGCCTCAAATCTGCTAGAGGATTTGAAGTGAAAACTTTACATATCTTTTGTGGTTCTTGATTGGTAGTATACAAATTTAAGGAAGTTGATCTTGCTAGGGGGCATTGTCTTGCTCCTTATCTCGGCCAAGTCCAAGAGCTACTAACCGACTTCACGTATTACATCATTACACACGAACTCAGTGAACAAAATGAAAAGGTGTCATGGTTGACTCCTATCAAAGACTATCTACAATAAAGAATTCTTATTGAATGGAGGAATGGAAAATGACAGATCCTCCTCAAAGCTTCACGCCAAATCATCTAAGAATAAGTCGTGTGTCAAAAGGAGTTTATCCATCCCCACGCTTCGGCATATCGCCCATGATGATATCTTGAGCAAAGTCTATGAAGAAGAACGCGGTAATAACATCAGGGGGAAAACCATGATAGAGAAGATACTCTGCTACAGGTATTACTGGCCAACTATCAACCCAGAAGCGGTTGGTCATGCTAGACAATGTGACGAGTGCAAGATGTTTGCAAAAAATCCGGGAACCCCGCCAACGGAAATTAGTCAAATGGCTAGTTCATAGCCGTTTGCCACTTGGGGGCACTGAAATCATCTTCTTGTCGATCCTCAAGATGGTGCGAAATACACCACCATAGCAGTTGATTACGTCACCAAATGGGCAGATGAAGAACTCTAACCATGACCAAGATGAAGAAAATAATCAACTTCTTTATCCGTAACGTCATCTGTCCTTATGACCTTCCATGATCCATTATAACTGCAAATGGACAGGTTGAAGCTGTGAACCAAATCATAGAGTCAGTACTAAAGAGAGGTTTGGAAAAGTCCTCAAGTGGCTGATTGCAACCCTTATTTCACAGAAAATACAAACAAGGAATCGCGATTGAATTGCAATTAAACTAGATGGAGTTGGTGACGACTTATGAGCATATAAAACGCATCCGAGAGCCAATGGCAAGAACATGTACCCGAACGTGCATGTGTACATCCTTAAAAGTTCGACTTCTTGAAATCAACAGAAATTGAATTCTCACTAATGGTTATTAAGAAAAGACTAGATCAGATAGCCGAAGCTTATTAGCTCTGCAGAATCAGTCATGTATGGCCACTAATGAACCACAACCCTGGATTTATAATATTGGGAATCGACCAAGCATCACGATGACTTTAGAAGGATACAACACCTTGGGAGGATAATGATTATTCAAGAAACATGGTGGATTTCTTTCTGAAGACAAGGAATACTCGCTGATTCAAAGCGTGTTGTGTTGCTTCACACGACACACTTTGGGGGGCAAGTGTTTCCTGGAGATTTGACCAGGCAACTGAGTACTCGGCGTACAGGACGACTCGGTGTCAACTAGTGATCGGCATCTCATAGTACTCGGCGTAGTGTTCAGCATCTCATAGTACTCGGCGTAGTACTCGGCATCTAGTGGTACCCGTCATCAAGGAGTACTCGGCGTAGTATTCGGCATCCAGTGGTACTCGGCGTTAGAAGACGTTCGGCGTATATAACTACTCTACATGGCAGCATCGTTCGGCCAAAAGGATCGTTCGGCTAAGAAGCATCGTTCGGCCAAAGCATCGTTCGGCTAAGAAGCATCGTTCGGCCAAAGGATCGTTCGGCTAAGAAGCATCGTTCGGCCAAAGGATCGTTCGGCTTCGACTGAAAACTGTTCTGCACTTCCCACCCATCAAACGTACCGTTCGGCATTGAGAAGGTGGTTCGGCGTCAACGTGTTCGGTCTACTTGGTTCGGCATACAACGACCACTACACTTGGGCTAGAGTGTTTGGCCACCAAGCCCACCTGGGAAGTCCAGCGCATATTTGTCTATAAATAGAGGGGCAGGGTCACAGTGAAAAGGGATCCTTTTTGGGAGAACACTGGGGAGACTCTGCCATTTTTTAGACTCATCTTCTCTACTTAACAACTTCATTCAAGCATTTGATTCACGAATTGTATTTGTAATCAACAATAAGGAAGATCAATAAAGTTTAATCTCAAAGTGGACGTAGGCATTTACGCTGAACCACTATAAATCTGGTGTTCTTACTTTCTGCATTTAAATTAGCATTGTCTTCTCTGTTTAATTTAACTTCATCACTTATATCTCTACACAATCTTTCTCAACGAGGTTAGTGACCAATTTTGGTGCTAACAGAATATATATAGTTTTATAAAATATAAAGTAAGTAAATAAACCTTAACATCATAGTACGAATATTAACAAACAAAATAATCAAAACAAATAAAATAAATTAAACAATCTATATTAAAAATAGAAATTCATTACGGATTCTAAAACAAAATAAAATGAATACCTTAGATAAATTATAACAACTTTATATCTATATACATAAAGCAAAAGCAAGCTAGCCAGGGAAAAATATGTATGTAGCTTGTAAATAGATATGCAGGCAAAACAATGCAGTTACATATGTTTAAGTATGAGAATAAAAGGAGATAAGCATTAACATATTATAAAACAAGACAAAGAAAAGTAATACAAGTGCTTAGCCACCACAACAATACCATCAGCCGATTCAAGCACGCAAAGGCAAGATAAATATATAGGTATAAACTAATGAAAGAAGATAGAGTGGAGGCATAAAGTACTTAGTAATAAATGTTTACATCTCAAAACTCACCATAGTATCATCTCAGCGAAAAAAAAGAGGAAAAATCTATGTACAAGTAAAATAAAATAAGTGCAATTGTACAAAATAATAAATGCAAGCCATCACAAGATCCTCTCAGCCACCAAAACAAGATGTATATCAACTGCAAACACGAAATATCTTTGCCTATAGTACAAATATTTGTACTAGAAAGAAGAAAAAATAGACATTACCCTGTGTAAGGTAATATATCAACCTGTAAACTCACTTTCAGTTTCATATATGTATCATCTTCTTATTTCTAGTTCGTTCCTTAAAAGCTAAGAAAACTTAAGGGAATTATCATTTAAATATTAAACAAAAATTCAACTACAAACCAGAGATTTCAGTTTGCAAAATTTTCTCAAGCCTGTTCAAAGTGGAAGGCTCTATTCATTTTTCTGGAAACAAGGTGAGCAACTTTGTTTTTTTCCAGACTTCTTTGTTTTCACCAGCGAGTAAACATTTAACTTTAAAATTTAAGTTAATGAATGCTGGAATCTGTGAATTATAAATGATATTGTGTTATATGATTTTATATAGATGAGTATATCTACATATGTTTTAATGATATTGGTGCTGAGTATGAATAGGTCACCTCTGTTCCTTTTAAGTTCAGAGTTCAATCAAGAATTTTTTTTTGAAACTTAACTTCCCTAATTTCTAATATGTTGTAATCTTCAACAAATAAGTTAGTTTAAACATCATCTATGAGCTGGATTTTGGTTTAAGCTTGAAAATGAACACTTGAGTCTGTAAACTTGGTTTACAGTAAAAGAAAGAATCATGTGATAAATTCAAGTATTTTAAATTATTGATTTGATTACATAATTTGAATAAGCATACAAAGATATGATTTTTAAAATCAATATGATGATTTTTAATATGGTAATAAGGGAGTAATCCTAGTTTAACCAGTAAGTGGTCTCGGAGGGTTTTCTGGCGAACGGTAGCGTCGATGTGGATGGGAACTTCGCTGAAGGTAGGTGGAAGATAGGTGGACTCGACAAAAATGCGAGGTGATTTTATTATTCGCGGTGGCGGCAGGAGTTCGTCGTCGTAGGGTTTTAGCTCAATACTGGGTCGAAGGTCTTTGCGAGGCGTTACTGAACTCGTCGACGCATCGAGCATCATCGGGGTTGATCAAATAGGAGCGTATGACGTTGCCGAAGACTTGGGTGGAGTCTCGTGACCTCCGGTGGTCAGAGATTGGGGGTACGAGGCGATTTCTGATAATCGCGGTTTGCTTCAGCTTGGACCAGAATGCTAAATTGGGTTTGACTCATGAACTCGACGATCTGATTGCACTGGAGGCTTGGGCAGATGGTCAATGACTTGTCAGTGATGGCGACGATGGCCGGAGGTGATCGTGGCAGAGGTGCACGTGCATGAGGTGGTGAGTGTATCTGGGTTGTTTTGTTTTGTTGGAGAAGAAGCTGCTGAACTCGGGTCGTTCTCGAGTTTCCGCGTGTGTTGACTCGAAGCTTTACTCGAGGTTTTGAGGGGTAGGACTCGAAGCGCTGGGTTGTTTTTCTCGAGTCTATGAAGTATTTGACTCGAAGGGGAAGAAGGGGGCCTCGGGTCGATTTTGTTTGGTTACAGGGTTTCTGAACCTGTTTCTCAGGTTTAAAACTTTAATAAGATTTAAAAGCTCAGTTTAAAATTCAAGTTCAGCCTGCCTGGTTCAAGTTAGTCTGAGTTTCAAATTACAAATAAATATGCATTTGGATTTAAATACTTTTAAATTTCTTCATTAATGGGTATATTTTTAACTTGTGAAATAAAAGGGCTTATCTTTAAAATTAATTAAGGTTTTGATAAATTAAAGAATGATTAATTACTGTGATTAATTTAAGGTTAAATTGTGAATTAATTAATCACTAAATGAAAATGACTAAAAAGAATAATTACTTAATGGAAGTAATTAAAAAGGATTAATTTATTAAAGATTTAATTTATGTGATTGAATTAATTAATATGATTAATTAAAAGTTATTTAATAAATTATAGGTGAATTAATTAATTAATGAAGGTGATTTAGGAATGATAATTAATTGAGGAGTAATTAATTAAAGATAATTAATTAAATGGTGAATTAAATAATTAAGGGTTAATTATTTAATAATTAAAGGTTGATGAATTATAATTAAAGGTTAATCAATTTATTATTAATGATTAATTAATAAATGATTGAAGAATAATTAATCAAAATGATTTGTAATTTATTAATGTTAATTAACCAGGATTAGTAATTTATATTCATAAGAAATTAATCTGATTTGAATTAATCAGACAATTAACTGACCTTACTTATGGATATTTGGATTCTATTGGATGATTTGATTGTTTGATATCCCTGATATATAATGCTTTGTGATACATCCTGATTTATGTTGTGATCTGTAATTTACTTATCTGTTGTTTGCACAAAAAATGGACAAACACCTCAAAGTTGTATGATTTAGTAGATCTTATGTTATTCTTAGTGATTTGGGTGATTTATGCAAATATATGAAAAGCAGGGGCTAAACTGTAAAAAGACACGCAGATTTATAGTGGTTCAGCCAGAATGTGCCTACGTCCACTTTATATGTTATTTCTCTTCTCTTGTTTTGATTACAAGTACAAAGCTTTGATACAAGTAAAAGAAAGTTGTTTGAAAGTTCTCTCCGTGCTTGAGTTCTCAAACTTGTCCCCCATTGTTGTACCCCTGCCTCTCTATTTATAGAGTGAGGTTGGGGGCAGGGGTCTTGGATGTATACAGCTGCTGGTGGGCCTGGGCTGAAGTGATCTGGCCTGGCAGTCTGGTTCGGTATTCCCTTGGTTCGGTGAAGTATGGAGTTGGTCTGGTTGGGCTTCATCCGGTGAAGTGTGGAGTGGTGAGGTTGGACCGGTGGCAGTTGCCGGATGAAGGTCTACCGAATGGACACGAGGGAGGGCTGCCGAATGGGTTATGCCGAATGGACTCGGGGGAGAGCTGCCGAATGGGTCATGCCGAATGGACTCGGGGGAGAGCTGCCGAATGAATCACGTCTCTGGGTCTCGAGGTCTTCCGGGTAAGAATTCACCCAACATTTGCCCCCCAAAGTAGGGCATATGTCTAACATATGTCGTGCTTTGTCTTCCTTCGTTCGGTCTTGGTTGCGCCGAGCCAGTTGGTCCGGTCGATGTGCTTCGCTTATAAATAAGGGCGCCACTCTACTATTGTTTCTTCACTTTTCGAGATAGCCGAACCACTTGACTCCCATTTTTTCCGAACTAGACCCTTATCATTGCCGAATCAGGTGAGATTTTATTCTGCCGAATGAGATCTTATTCTCGTATTACCGGACGAGAACGGGAGACACCGAATGAACCCATACTTGAACCACCGAATGGACCTTGAGAGTTCGAGAATTTCCATTGTCTTTACCGAATGACGATGGGAGTTTGAGCACTTTGAACTTTCTTTGCTTACACTCGAGACACCGAATGAACCCATACTTGAACCACCGAATGAAAATGATACTGAATATGTTTTTACCGAATGAAGTCATATACTTGTTTATATCCTCTGTTCTAAATGTGTTTTTCCGGTATTGTAGATAATGTCTCGCAAAGTAGAAACTCGATCAGACAAGAAGCGATCCGTGGGTGAAGGAGAGTCATCGGCTGTGCCCCCAGCTCAATCAGGATCGGAGCGTCATGGGCCCGCCCCGAGGTCATTAGTGGATGGATATGGTCCCCAGGAGTTGCTGGATTCCCCGCCTGACTGCTTTCCTAGCCTTCTCAAAGAGGAGCAACTCGATGTTATATCTCGTTCTTTTGGGATTGATAGAGCCCTCATGCTGCTGCCGGGTCCAGGAGTCATGCCATACAGTCCTCCCGAAGGATACTTCGCTTATAGCAGGTACCATTGCATGTGTGGTGCTATCCCGCCTCTCAATGCTTGGATAGTTAGCTTCCTCACGTACCTGAAGGTGGCCCCATTTCAGCTTCAGCCCAACTCTTACGCCATACTGGTGAGCCTTTTCGTTATTTTTCGGAGGAAGTATGGTCGCGCTCCCTCCAACCGGGAGATCCGGTACTTGTACAACTTAAGGGGCTACAAGAAGGGGTCCCCATATATTAACTTGGAATCTGCTGTGACCTTCAAGCCGGTCCTGGACCTTTATTCCAAATTCAGCATGTTCAAGAAAGAATGGTTCTTTGTTAGGGACGACTCCGTCTCTATCCGGCGCTTTACCTCTGGATGTAAGTTGATGCTTTTACTTATAATTTCTATCCTGATTGTGATGCTTCTTCTCATACTTTCTCATTTTTGCTAGCGACAGGTGGCTTTCCTGTTGTGGAAACTGACCGCCTGGTTCAGACGGCGGCGGAGATAGAAGGCATTCTTGGGAAATACAGATCATCTGCTTACTTGATTAGAAATGCGATCCTTCTAGAATACAACTTGATCCTTCCGCAGCAGTCTGTAGTTAAGTTGAGGGAAACGGCGGAAGAGAGGGCGGCTGCTCAGGCCAAGGGAGGCGTTGCGGCAGAGGGTGGAAAGAGAAAACCATTCACGAAACCTCCAGCCGTTGGAGGTAAGAAACTTAAGAGGTCAGACGGTCCTTCTCCCAGCAATTGTCCACTTACTCAGGGGGAGATAGACGCGGAGGAGGAAAGAGGTGAGGCGGAGGGCGGGAGTGACGTTGAGCGTCTTGGTGACGAGGGTGGCGATGGACAGGGTGGTGATGGTTCCAGGGCTTTGTCTTCTGGGCAAGTAGGCGAGATGCAAGAGTGGACGGACGATGCTCTCCGTCAGGCTTTTGAGGAGTTGGGTGATGATCCGGCTTTGGTAGAGAAGACCGGGGAGGCGGACAAAACCGGGACTGGTGCAAGTGAGTCTTCTCCGACTATTCCGGCCAAGGTGGCTCTGACAACTCAAGGTGAACTCTTGACCCCTGCATGCTTCACTAATGATAGGGACTTAGGAATATTTTATGACCCGCTCCCGTCCTGGAATGAAATCCGGGACTTATTGCAGTATCCCACTCCTCCCCAGGGTTTGTACAACCACAGCTGTGTTTCTTTTCCTTTTCTAATCTTGCAATTTACCGCGTTCCTTGAATCATATTGTAATGTAAGATTATGACACTTGTTCTTTATATCAGGAGCAGGCAAGACGCCCAAAGCTTCAGACCTTCGACACAGGCTCGAGCAATATAAACTTTCCAAAATTTCTGCTAAGCCGAAGCCCTCAGCCCAACGCTCCGGGGATGTAGTCGGGTACCGCCCTCTTCTTGGGGTCATCGAAGAGGGTATTCAGCAGAGGAAGAGGAGTCATCCTTTATCCGAAACTTCGCTCGGTTCTCAGCCTCCGGCTCAGCCTATTCATGATATTACTGAGGAGGGCAGCGAGTTTGTATCTTCTCCACACCCATCCGGAAACCCTTCTGTTGTTCATATCGACCGTCCCGATCTGGCCCGTAATCCATTTGCCGGTCATCCTGATCTGGATCCGGGTTCTCAGGATATTAATTTTGACGAAGTTACTGGTGAACACCTTCTCCCCCGTAACCCCATGGTACGAGTACTTGACGAAGCCAAGTCCTTAGACCTCGATCTACTCACCACTCGTATAGTCACTATGGGAGACGAGGCCAAGGCCAACATTGATCGGGTGGCGGAGGAGGCCAAGAAGCTGATGGGGCATCACGCTCGGCTGGTTAAGGCCGGAGAGGAGATAGGGAGCGCCAATATCCGACTTCGATTGGTGGTCTCGGATCAGGCCAAGCAGCTTGCGGATCAGGCTATCCAGATTTCTCAGCATGAGGCTGCCACTGGGCGATTAAGGAGAACCATGGAAGAGGCTAGTCGGGCCGAATTGCGGAAAATGGAAGCTGCTTGCAAAGAGCGGATTGATATGGCTATTACCACGGTGGATGAGGTTCGGAGAGCGGATCTCGAGCAGGTGGAGGAATTGTCCGAGAAGCTTGAGGCTGCCGAGCTTGCTCAAGCTAAGTTGAGGGAAGAGATGGCGGTGATGCGGAGGTCCCTTCAAGCTGATTGCTCGAGATACAGACTGGAGAGAGATGCTGCCGTGGAAAGGTTGTCGGCCTCCGATGCCCGGATGAGGGAGTTTGAGGAGAACGAAGGAATGATGGATGACATGCTCCAGGACATGTATTTCCGGACTTGGAAGCAGGGTAACCTCTCTTGGATGGATGATTATCCCAGAGTCATGGCCAAGATATATCTTCGGGCTTTGGAGGAGGCTAAGGCTGATGCAGATAAAGAGGGTGGAACGGTCTTCAGTATGGATGTGGTCACGGCCCAGTTCACCAAGGAGGAGAAAGTGGCGGTAAAGGAGGGTATGCGGCTGCTTGCTGCTGAAGAGGCGGGTGTGCAGGTAGAAGATGACGATCAGGATGGTCAAGAAGCTAGTACTGGTAAGTCTTCCTTTCTAGTCTTTCTGTTAACTTGGTTACTCATCACTAATGAACCCTTTTTATGACCGGACAGGCGGGCAAAAGAACAAGGACAAGACTTCGACGCAACCAGCTCCATGACTGAACCTGAAAAATTCTTTTTGTAGGCTTGGCATTGTTGTATCTGTTAGTCTTAAGACAGTAGGGTAACTTCCAAGTTGTAATTCTTGCTACTTGTAATAACATTATTCTTGACGTGTAATTTTTTAGCTCAAGTTGATTTTGTCATTTCTTGAATATTTGTTGCTATTTCGACATATCGTATGAGAAATGTAGCTATGTGTATTCTTGTAATTAAATTGTGTTTGATGTCAGATTCTGGTTTTAAATCATAATCTCATGACTTGCAATGTTAGCGTGTGGTGTGAAAAAATCAAATTATAGTCATGCATTTGTACATAAAGGAAGAAAATACCGCCTTTCATGTTCTGTTTGTAAATGGCAGTTTCGAATATCTTATATGACCAAGCATGGAGAGCAGTTGACTGCCCCGCCATCTGATTGTGAATCTCTGCATCCATTGGCGGGTACCTCTTACCCTGCATCCTGTACTTTATGGTTTGTTATAGAGGATAGGAGGAAAGTTTTTTAAGTAAAATTGAAATATGTGAAATAGTAAAACTTCCAGTCACGGAAGGCCTTCGATGTGCTTAAGTTCGTGGCAAACGGGTTTTGTAGTCACTTTCCCTAGCTGTGGGTCTTGGAGACATTTGTCACCCATCTTACGCCTCCGCGGGGAGTTAATTCTTTTTTACCACAGCCGCACTTAAGACACACCGGAGCCGAGATCGCGCACAGTAACTACCCGGGCCATTATGGCCCGTACTCATGGGTATTATTCGACTTACTGTGGCCGGCTAGCGTGGGTGCCGATCGTCAACTGTGAACTGCCCCTGGCTGGCCACACCTTATGTTGGGGCTTATAATCGGTTCACAGTCGCCGGCGAGCCTAACGCCGTAATGAGCTGCCTCGGCTATAGTCGGCCTTCTCGGTGGCTTATAATCGGCTCATTACAGTTGGCTTTAAGGGCCGTCGCGAGCAATGAGTTAACCCGCAGCAGAGGGATGCTGGAGCAAAAGTGTCTCATTGGCGAGGGCATAGATTCGCATAGTACCTGTTGGGGCTTGTCCACGTGGAGTTGCATTGTGGAGTGCTTTGAATAGAAATGCTATATGCTCAGGATTTTGTTCAACAGAAAAGGATAAAGTTAACAAGCAGCCAAGATACAAAGGAACAAGTTAAAAAGAGACAAGGCTTTTTTAAAGTGGTTCGGCACGAAAAAATGCCTACGTCCACTGATTCTCTTCGTTAATTCACTTCATATGGGCAATACAAGTTAAGAAAAGTATCGACGGAGGTGTTGGATGTTCCATGCCCTCTGGAACACCTCCCCGTCCACTGTTGACAAAATATAGGCTCCGTTGTGGAGATCTTTATGAATTACATATGGTCCATCCCAGATTGGGTCTAGTGCTCCGGGGCGAGGGAAGATTCGCTTGAGGACAAGATCCCCTTCTCGTAAGGCACGATGCTTGACTTTGGAGTTGTATTGTGCTGCCACCTTTTGCTTGTGGGCTGCTGTTTTTAGGACTGCATCATTCCTTCTCTCCTCGACTAGATCCAAAGACATGTTGAGGAGCTCTTCGTTTTCTTCTGGGTTATAGTGGATCCTACGGTGGGAAGGCACAATGGTTTCAACTGGGAGCATAGCCTCCGATCCGTATGCCAAAGAGAAAGGAGTGTGCCCTGTTGATGTTCTGAAAGATGTGCGGTAGGCCCATAGTGCCGTAGGGAGTTCATCCACCCAAGCGCCCTTTGACTTTTCGAGCTTCTTTTTGATCAGAGTTTTCAGAATTTTGTTGACTGCTTCGACTTGTCCGTTTGCTTGGGGATATGCTACGGATGAGAAGCTTTTGCGAATTCCGTGTTCTTGGCACCAGTTGGCGAATTCCTCGCTGTCAAACTGAAGTCCATTGTCTGATATGATTTTTAGTGGGACTCCGTACCTGCACAGAACATTTTTGATTAAGAAGTTGATAACTTTCGCTGAAGATACTTTATTTAGAGGTTCTGCTTCCACCCATTTGGTGAAATAGTCGACTGCTACTATAGCATATTTGGCGCCGCCTCGACCCATTGGCAGTTCACCGATTAAGTCAATTCCCCATACTGCAAAGGGCCAAGGGCTGGTCATCTGGGTAATCTCGGTTGTTGGTAGCCGAGGGACCTTAGCAAACTTTTGGCATCTGTCACACTTCTTGACGAAATCTAAGGCGTCCTTGCTTAAGGTGGGCCAGAAATATCCGTATCGGAGTATCTTTTTTGCTAATGTTTGCCCTCCGGTGTGATCTCCGCAGCTTCCTTGATGAATGTTGGATAAGATTTCCTTGGCTTCCCTTCCGGCGACACACCTTAATAATGGGTTAGAGAACCCACGCCGATAGAGGATGTCTCCTTGTATTGTGTAGCGGGACGCTTTCCTCAAGATTTTCTTGACTTCGTTACGCCCGTCGGGTAGTGTGCCATTTTGTAGGTAGTCTCGGATGGGAGTTATCCAAGTTGCTTCTTCGGTTGCAGCTATCAGATTCACTTGTTCAAAACTCGGGATCATTTGCTTTGAGACAGTTACTGCCCCGAAGATGGCGACGTCTCTCATACTTGCTTGCTTTGCCAATTCGTCGGCCTCTTGGTTCTCTTCCCGAGGGATGTGTTTGACTAAGTAGTGGTCCAATCGGCTGAGAAGTAACTTGGTCTTCTTTAGATATGCTATGAGTCGTTCTTCTCGAGCTTGGAATTCCCCTAGTATTTGATTAACAATAAGCTGAGAATCGCTGTGAAGACACAAAGAATTGGCTCCGATCTCGATAGCAATTTCTAATCCGGCTATTACTGCTTCGTATTCTGCATCGTTGTTGGTGGCAGTGAACTCCAACCTTATAGCATAGTGCAGTTTATTTCCCCTGGGAGTGATGATTACCACACCTGCCCCCGAGCCTTGTTCGTTAGATGCACCGTCCACAAAGAGATTCCACTTGATATCTTCTGTTATTTCCAGTTGCTCCTTATCCTCGTTGGTAGTGAATTCTGCAATGAAATCAGCCATGGCTTGTCCCTTGATGGCGGTGCGAGGGTGATAGGTGATATCATATTGACTCAGCTCAATACACCATTTAAGTAGTCGCCCGGAAGTGTCGGGACGATGGAGTGCCTGCCTCAGTGGTTGATTGGTTAGAACCTTGATGGAATGGGATTGGAAGTAATGACGTAGCTTTCGTGAAGTGATTAGTAAACAGTATGCTAACTTTTCGAGCTTAGGATATCTGACTTCTGCCCCAGTAAACCTTTTACTGACGAAGTAAACTGGTCGTTGCGTACGGTTATCTTCTCTTACCAAGGCAGCGCTTAGAGCGTGAGATGACACAGCAAGGTATAGGTATAATTCTTCGCCTTCGCTTGGGGTCGAGAGTACTGGTGGTTTCTGGAGGTGTTCGATTAGGTTAAGGAAAGCGGTCAAGCATTCGTCCGTCCATTCGAACTTTCCTTTATCTTTCTTTAGAGCTTCGAAAAAGGGGACGCACTTGTCCGTTGCTTTGGAGATGAATCGGCTTAGGGCAGCCACTTTTCCATTTAGGCTTTGCATTTCCTTTCGGGTGGAAGGTATCTTGATGTCTCTTAATGCTCGGACTTGTTCAGGGTTTGCTTCTATCCCTCGGGCATGGACGATGAATCCTAAGAATTTTCCTGATGACACTCCGAAGGAGCACTTTAGTGGATTCAACTTCATTCCATACTGTCGAAGTACCTGGAACATCTCGCCCAGGTGGCTTACGTGATCTTTGGCTTTCCGTGATTTTACCAGCATGTCGTCTACATATACTTCCATTGTTTGTCCTATTAGCCCTGCGAACATCTTGTTGACGAGGCGCTGGTAGGTGGCTCCTGCGTTTTTAAGTCCGAAGGGCATCACTTTGTAGCAGTACAAACCCCGGTCGGTGATGAAACTAGTGTGATCTTGGTCGGGAGCATGCATAGGAATTTGGTTATATCCTGAGTATGCATCCATAAAAGACAGGAGTTCGTGCCCGGCTGTGCTGTCTACAAGTTGGTCGATTCTGGGAAGCGGGAAGCAATCCTTTGGGCAGGCGTCATTTAGGTTGGAGAAGTCAATGCAGGTCCGCCACTTCCCATTAGCCTTCTTTACTAGTACCGGGTTGGCGATCCATTCTGGGTAAATAGCTTCTCGTATGAAGTCATTGGCGAGTAGATTCTTTACTTCTTCATCGAGGGCTGCTGATCGCTCTGCCCCCATACTTCTCTTCTTTTGTTTTACGGGTGCCTTGGTAGGATCAATTTTTAATACGTGGCACGCTATGTTGGGGGAGATTCCGGTCATGTCAGCGTGTGACCAAGCGAATACATCTAAGTTGTGGCGGAGAAAATCAACGAGTTGTTCCTTCAATTCGGTTTTCAATTGCGACCCAATTTTCAGTAGCCTACTTGAGTCGTGCTTGTCTACAGATATAAACTCCATAGCCTCTGCAGGCTCGGCGGTGGCCTCCTCCTCTTTGTCCCTCGGGTCTAATTCATTGAAAGGGTCGCTGGTGTATCGAAGAGGAGGGGCTTTCTTTAGTTGCTATGCTTCAAGGCTTTTTGTGCAGAGAGCAATCTCTACACCTTTCCCTTTATCTCTCCTGTGGTTGTTGCGAAGTTCGGTTACATAGCAGTCTCGTGCAATATCTTGGTCTCCTTCCACTTCCCCTACCCCACTGTCTGTTGGAAATTTCATTTTTAGGCACCACGGGGCTAGGACAATCTGGAAGTCAGATAGGGCTGGTCTTCCTAGGAAGGCGTTGTAGGCCGAATGGTTTTCTATCAGCACAAACGTCTGTTTCCTTACAACGGAGCGGGGATGGCTTCCGATTTCAACGAAGAGGTCCAGCTGCCCGATGGGCATTTTCGCATCTCCAGTGAAACCGTGTAGCGGTTTATCGCAGGGAGATACGTCCTTCATTGACAACCTCATTTTGTCGAATGCGTGTTTGAACAGGATATTTACAGAGCTTCCAGTGTCTACCAGGATTCGGTAAACTTCGGCGGGACCGAGTCGGGCAGAGATAACCATGGGATCCATGTGAGGGTACTGTCTTCCTTCTAGGTCGCGTTTACTGAATGTGATGTCATCATTTTCTTTCCGCTTTGGGTGGCGCTCTTCTATAACCGTATTGACACAGTCTCTATTGTCTCTGAGCGACTTCCCATATCTTTCCATCTCTTTCCAACTTCTGTCTGCGATGTGTGGACCTCCTGAGATGGTATGGACCACTATCTTCTCTTGACTAGAGCTGCTAGCGTTGCGGTCGCCTCTGCCGGTCCCTGGTGAGGGTAGCCTTGGGTTTTCATTGGCACGATCTGGAGTCCTGCCTTGACTTTTTACATAGCGTTCCAGTTTCTTTCTTCTGATGTGTTCCTCAATCAGATCTCGGAGATGATGGCATTCGTTGGTATCATGTCCGTGGGATTCGTGGAAGCGGCAGAATTTTCCAGATTTCTGTGCGCTATCTGATTCCTTCTTGTATGGTGGGCGTTTGTATCTAACTTCGCCTTGGGTGGCAAGGAAGATGTTTTCGACGGTCTCGTTCAAAGGGGTGTAAGAGTCGAATCTTGGTCCTGGCCGATATAGGCGTTTCTCTACTTTCTTGCCCCCAGTATTGTCTCTGGAATCATTTCTTCGAACGTCCCTTGCCACAGCAGGGGCATTGCCATGGGTCGTCTTACTTTGCTGTCCTGACTGCCCCTCAATGGCAGCATCCTCAAGCCTCATGTATTTCCCGGCTTCATGGAAGAAATCGGGTAAAGTAGCTGGTTTTTCTTTTGTCAATCTCCTAGCAAATTTAGTGTCCGGATGCACCCCACTGCAGAGGGCCATTAGGATAAGCTTCTCATCGGCATCTTGAACTGCGGCTGCTGCGGCGTTGAATCTGGTTAGGTATTGTTGCAGCTTTTCTCCAGGTTTCTGTTTGACGCTGGATAAGGAATAAGCGTCCTTAGGTTGCTCCACATGAATGCGGAACTGACTGATGAATTTTTCTTTCAACATTTCCCATGAGCTGATGGATCCTTGGGGTAGATGACAGAACCAGGAGGTAGCAAGATCTGCTAAGAAGAGCGGGAAGCATTTGCACAGCACTCCCTCTGTTGCTCCACTCATGAGCATATGCTGCGTGTACCTCTGTAAGTGTACAACGGGATCGGAGGTTCCTTTGTAGGGTTCCATTGTTGGCATCTTCCATTCTCGGGGGGTGATAGCAATTTCGATATTGCGGGCGAAAGGGCTGGTTACCCTAGCGCCTATCCCTCGATCTCTTTGCTCCCGTTGGACACACTCTCTGAATAAGCGTGCCATCCTTTCATCAGAATTTGGAGCGGACAGAAATGAGTTTGGTTCCGTTCTGTGGGGTTGACTCCGACCAGACAACCTGTAGGGATGGTATCGTCTATCATTCCTCATATTTTCCAGTGGCTGCCTTTGATCTTCTGGGAGCATGCTTGGGTCAGCTACAGTTGGCCCTTGCCTTGATCTTCCCCTGTTGGGTTCTGATCTAAGCACTTCCTCGGGTCCAACTTCGGGCTGAACTCTAGCTCGGCCCCGTTCATTGGTGTTCCTGTGGTTAGGCAGCATGACCGGCTCAGCTGCAGTTGACCTCCGCCCGGTACCTTCCGCGTTGGGTTCGGCACCAAACGCTTCCTCAGGCCTAACTTCGGGCTGAGCTCGGTCTCGGCTCCTACCATGGCTACCCCTGCCGTTAGCTCCTTCGAAGAAGGAAGATCTTTGCTGTCTCTGAGATCCTCCAGATTGGGACTCGCCCCATGATTCAGTGTTGCGGTTGGATTCTTCAGCGTCCCTCAAGCGTGACATGAGATGGTCTACCAAGGCTTCCTGCTGGGACGTGAAGCGGTTAGTTACTTCAACAACAACTCTGTCCAAATCTGCCCTAGTAATTGCTGCAGGCTGTTCTGTGGCAGGAGTGGCTGGGTTAGCCTGTCCTTCATTTGTTGCCGTTGCTGGAGGAGGACGGTTCACTTGATTTGTGGCAGCTGGATCAGGAAGGCTGCTGGATGCGATGTTTTTTCCTTTGTTAACATCTTTTCTCTGTTTGGGAGGCATGTTTTCCAAGCGGCGGACGATGGTGTTAGGAAAACTTGTTAAGCGGATGAAGCTGAAGCTTCGAGCTTCTAGTTCTCAATGAAAGCACCAAAAATGTTTGCACAAAAAATGGACAAACACCTCAAAGTTGTATGATTTAGTAGATCTTATGTTATTCTTAGTGATTTGGGTGATTTATGCAAATATATGAAAAGCAGGGGCTAAACTGTAAAAAGACACGCAGATTTATAGTGGTTCAGCCAGAATGTGCCTACGTCCACTTTATATGTTATTTCTCTTCTCTTGTTTTGATTACAAGTACAAAGCTTTGATACAAGTAAAAGAAAGTTGTTTGAAAGTTCTCTCCGTGCTTGAGTTCTCAAACTTGTCCCCCATTGTTGTACCCCTGCCTCTCTATTTATAGAGTGAGGTTGGGGGCAGGGGTCTTGGATGTATACAGCTGCTGGTGGGCCTGGGCTGAAGTGATCTGGCCTGGCAGTCTGGTTCGGTATTCCCTTGGTTCGGTGAAGTATGGAGTTGGTCTGGTTGGGCTTCATCCGGTGAAGTGTGGAGTGGTGAGGTTGGACCGGTGGCAGTTGCCGGATGAAGGTCTACCGAATGGACACGAGGGAGGGCTGCCGAATGGGTTATGCCGAATGGACTCGGGGGAGAGCTGCCGAATGGGTCATGCCGAATGGACTCGGGGGAGAGCTGCCGAATGAATCACGTCTCTGGGTCTCGAGGTCTTCCGGGTAAGAATTCACCCAACATCTGTGATATATATCTGTGATCTGTGAATGAACGATAAGCGTGATAGTTAATACCGCTTAACAACTATATTTCTGTATTCTGATCTGTGATGATTGTATGATGTTGCACTACTGTGTGAAACCCCTGGACCACACCTTTACACACACAAATATGGACTTCACGTGGAAATCGGTTAAGTCACAGATAATTTAAATTTGATGTTTTTGAAATTGAAATTTTAATTTCAATTGGTTTTGAAATTGGAAATTTGGGTTTAAAAATGAAAAGCTTTTGAAATGGAATTTCAAAGATAAAAGTTATTTCAAATAACTTGATTAAGTTTTGAAAATTTAAATAATTGGATTTAAATTTGAATTCAAGTTTCAAATTGAATTCTATGATTCGGAACTAGGGATTAAAGATGTTATACCGGTTATATATGGGTTAAACCATTTTAAAAGTTTTGATTTGGGAATTTGGATTTAATTCAAGGATTTTAACTTGTGTAAATATAACTGGATTTTTCCAAAAACAAAAACTATTGTTTTCAAATAGTAAAAGTTTCATTTAAGAAAGGATTTCTAAATTGTGTTGAAAGGTTTCAAATTTAAAATGAAATTGAAATGTTTTGAAAACTATGAAATGAGTCTTTAATTCAAAGACCGAATGAGTTAATCCAACTTGAAATAAAATTGTTTTGAAAGGCTATGAATGAATCTTTGGAAACGTGTTTTGAAAGCTACAAGTTAAATCTTGACTTAAAGATTTAACGAGTTAATTCAATTGAAATAGAAATTGTTTTGAAATCCATGAATGGATCTTTGTGAATGGGGTTAACTTTGTGAAATGAATCTTTTTGTTTAAAGATTTAAAATGGTAATTTGTTTAACCATTTAAAATAAAGGTTTTGGGTAATAAGTTGTGACTTAATTGAAATCCCATATCCATATGATTTTTAAATATTTCGCTCACTATTCGGGTTAGCCGGGAAAGGACCTTTGGGTCATATAACCCATTCCGAATATGTGATACATCGTAATGGATGGCATTTGATGACCGGTGTTGAAGGTCGGATATTTTTGAAAATGGAAGGATTACCGTTGAGTTACTCTACATCGGCTGCTCTCCGGTATAGAGGTTTTATCACCCTTAGTGACGGGAAGTCCGGACGTGATTAGAAAATTATCCGGATTTGCAAGGGCTTCGTAAGAAGTGCCTTCGGTTTTGTTCAAACCCGGAACAGACTTGTATGGATTGTATGTCTGACATTACAATTTGAGATATAAAGCCGATTTCTTTCAAATACATTTCTGTTTGGTGGCGGAGAATTTATTCTCTTAGCTTAACACCCTTCTCTGAGACGTACGAGCTCAGAGGTTATGTAGTCGAAGGTTATCAGCAATATATTCCCAATTTGGTAATGTGACATGCTGAGTGTTGCTGTGTGATGATCATTGTTTGATCATTTGTGATATGATCATTTATCTTTGTGATCATTACTTTGATCATCTATTGACCCAAAGCATGTCTTTGTGACAAAGCGTAGCTTTGTGGACGAGACTTCGTCGAACCTCACACCCCGGAGTGGTCAAAACAGGAAGGATGCAGCAAGGTTATTGGGGGTAGCGCCCCTTAAGGTATGTTCATTTCCTTCTGGATAGAAGTGGTATCATGGTATGGAGCCCAGATACTTAACTTATGTGGATGTCGCAAATATATATATATCTTATTTTGTGATTTGTTGCTGGGGCCCCGGTCAAAGGTTGGTTACAACCGGGAGATGGCATACTCGTGTCAGTAGTTACCCAGTTAGGGGTAACCCGGCCTTGTGTTGGCAGAGATCCGGTTAGGTTCTCGGGGCGTCTTTCTAGAGGCGTACTTATGTGGCAATGGGAAGTTCCTTGGCCTGACCATTTGTTGGAAATCCATCTTCCAATACGAACTGTGTACGGTATTAGTTGTAGAACCTGCCATTTACTTATGGTGGTCACCATTGTTTAGATGGTAGCTATAGTAGGCATAGTTCGGAATGTCTATGCTGGCTAAGATTTATATTATACTTTCGAAAAGTTTTCTGCACGTTGCACTTATAAAAAATAATATTGAAAAGAATCTGCGTATCAAGCGTGTTTGACTATCATAAGAAGAAATCTCCTCCAATTCTGCGTTTGCATTGTGTGTGTGGCGGGAGGTCTTATGGTAGTTTCATTTTCCAAAAGCATTGCGAATTGACTTTAAATTCTCTTGTTGTTCGTTTTTAAAGATAAACTATTTTTGTTGCTCACACCAGTCCCATGATTGATTCGGAGTTTATTGTTTCTTTCCTAAACTCTGGGTGCTCAAAATTTTCTACACGAGCAGTCTAGAGTTGGGTTTTTCAGATATTCAGATTTAGTAGATTATCTGGAGCTAGTTCAGTCTTTGGATATGGACTGCACTTGCTTATCTTTGTGCCTCGTTATTGGGAGTTCGAGCTATATCTGGATTGGCGTTTTAAAGATGATGATTATCCGCTATTGATGTTATCGTTTTCTTTTCTGTTGCTATTTCCTATATCATATCTCTGATGTATATTGATATTCATTGTATCACTCTGTTGTATCAGATATTGTATCAGATATTGTATATTAATGTATTATCCTTTTTCTTCCTCTGTGTTATTTACTTAATTGTGTTATAAGCTCTGGCGACTCGGATTTGAACGGTCGAATCTATGGCATTCGAGTACGATGTAAAGTATGGATGTCGATTTCCGAGCGGGCAAAATCGGAAATCGTTACATTTGGTATCAGAGCTAAGGTTGAACTTTAGCTTAGGAGTATAACACGTTAAGTAACTCATTAGAGATAGGGTGAAGTATCCCTAGAATGAGTATATCCCTAAGATATCCGTTTAAACGTCTCAGTAAATTCTCTTGCTATCCACTGATAGTGAGTATGAGTGCAAGAAGAGGACGAGATAGGGGACAAGGGAATACGACTATAAATGGTCAATACCCTGCAACAGTGGAAACAACTTTCTTATCAATTTTCATTGATTCGTTTCCAAAATTCTTTTGATTTCTTTGTACCAGCTACAAAAAGAAGTTTCGATGTGATGATGGCCTTGCGAATCATTGTAGAAGATCCTTACTTCGTATCTTCATCGATTTCTTATCAGCTTTTTGATTTAAACCTTAATGAATTTGAAATTTGAAATTTGAAATTGAGTTAAATTGATTAATAGAATATGAGGATAAAATTGAATTAAATCAATAAAAAGATATCGTTTGAAACCAAAATTTGAAATTCTATTCTAATTTATTTTGAATACCAAAGTCCGAAGAGGGATAAATTGGTATGTATTCTGAGATATTCCGACTTGAGTTTGGAATTCATATCTTAAGTTTAAGGAATTATAGGAGATCAAATCTGTCTATCTCTGTGTTGTCTTCGTGCCTGCGAATTTCGAGGACGAAATTCTTTTAAGGGGGGAAGTTTGTAACGACCCTAGATTTTAATTTATTTAAATTGATAATTTAATGAATTTTTGAATAAAAATTGTAAAATTAATTATAAATGGAAGGGAGTTTCCCCGATTCAAATAGAAAATATATTAAGTCATATGGATTTGAAATGTATATATTTGATTTGAATTTAATTCTTAAATAAATGTTTTAAAGAATAAATATAGAGTTAAATAATAATAGATGTTAAACTGGAAATAAAATATATATTTATATATAAGATAACTATAAAGTAAATAAATTAGATAAGATTTAACAACAAAATATAATCTAGAAATTCATCTATATTTTGAAATGAATATATATAGTTTTATAAAATATAAAGTAAGTAAATAAACCTTAACATCATAGTACGAATATTAACAAACAAAATAATCAAAACAAATAAAATAAATTAAACAATCTATATTAAAAATAGAAATTCATTATGGATTCTAAAACAAAATAAAATGAATACCTTAGATAAATTATAACAACTTTATATCTATATACATAAAGCAAAAGCAAGCTAGCCAAGGAAAAATATGTATGTAGCCTGTAAATAGATATGCAGGCAAAACAATGCAGTTACATATGTTTAAGTATGAGAATAAAAGGAGATAAGCAGGAACATATTATAAAACAAGACAAAGAAAAGTAATACAAGTGCTTAGCCACCACAACAATACCATCAACCGATTCAAGCACGCAAAGGCAAGATAAATATATAGGTATAAACTAATGAAAGAAGATAGAGTGGAGGCATAAAGTACTTAGTAATAAATGTTTACATCTATAAACTCACCATAGTATCATCTCATCCGAAAAAAAAGAGGAAAAATCTATGTACAAGTAAAATAAAATAAGTGCAATTGTACAAAATAATAAATGCAAGCCATCACAAGATCCTCTCAGCCACCAAAACAAGATGTATATCAACTGCAAACACGAAATATTTTTGCCTATAGTACAAATATTTGTACTAGAAATAAAAAAATAGACATTACCCTGTGTAAGGTAATATATCAACCTGTAAACTCACTTTCAGTTTCATATATGTATCATCTTCTTATTTCTAGTTCGTTCCTTAAAAGCTGAGAAAACTTGAGGGAATTATCATTTAAATCTTAAACAAAAATTCAACTTCAAACCAGAGATTCCAGTTTGCAAAATTTTCTCAAGCCTGTTCAAAGTGGAAGGCTCTATTCATTTTTCTGGAAACAAGGTGAGCAACTTTGTTTTTTTCCAGACTTCTTTGTTTTCACCAGCGAGTAAACATTTAACTTTAAAATTTAAGTTAATGAATGCTGGAATCTGTGAATTCTAAATGATATTGTGTTATATGATTTTATATAGATGAGTATATCTACATATGTTTTGATGATATTGGTGTTGAGTATGAATAGGTCACCTCTGTTCCTTTTAAGTTCAGAGTTCAATCAAGAAAAAAATTTGAAACTTCACTTCCCTAATTTCTAATAGGTTGTAATCTTCAACAAATAAGTTAGTTTAAACATCATCTATGAGCTGGATTTTGGTTTAAGCTTGAAAATGAACACTTGAGTCTGTATACTTGGTTTACAGTAAAAGAAAGAATCATGTGATAATTCAAGTATTTTAAATTATTGATTTGATTACATAATTTGTATAAGCATACAAAGATATGATTTTTAAAATTAATATGATGATTTTTAATATGGTAATAAGTGAGTAATCCAAGTTTAACCAGTAAGTCGTCTCGGAGGGTTTTCTGGCGAACGGTAGTGTCGAGGTGGATGGGAACTTCGCTAAAGGTAGGTGGAAGATAGGTGGACTCGGCAAAAATGCGAGGTGATTTTATTATTCGCGGTGGCGGCAGGAGTTCGTCGTCGTAGGGTTTTAGCTCAATACTGGGTCGAAGGTCTTTGCGAGGCGTTACTGAACTCGTCGACGAATCGAGCATCATCAGGGTTGATCGAATAGGAGCGTATGACGTTGCCGAAGACTTGGGTGGAGTCTCGTGACCTCCGGTGGTCAGAGATTGGGGGTACGAGGCGATTTCTGATAATCGCGGTTTGCTTCAGCTTGGACCAGAATGCTAAATTGGGTTTGGCTCATGAACTCGACGATCTGATTGCACTGGAGGCTTGGGCAGATGGTCAGTGACTTGTCAGTGATGGCGATGATGGCCGGAGGTGATCGTGGTAGAGGTGCACGTGCACGAGGTGGTGAGTGTATCTGGGTTGTTTTGTTTTGTTGGAGAAGAAGTTGTTGAACTCGGGTCGTTCTCGAGTTTCCGCGTGTGTTGACTCGAAGCTTTACTCGAGGTTTTGAGGGGTAGGACTCGAAGCGCTGGGTTGTTTTGCTCGAGTTTGTGAAGTATTTGACTCGAAGGGGAAGAAGGGGGCCTCGGGTCGATTTTGTTTGGTTATAGGGTTTCTGAAACCTGTTTCTCAGGTTTAAAACTTTAATAAGATTTAAAAGCTCAGTTTAAAATTCAAGTTCAACCTGCCTGGTTCAAGTTAGTTCTGAGTTTCAAATTACAAATAAATATGCATTTGGATTTAAATCCTTTTAAATTTCTTCATTAATGGGTATATTTTTAACTTGTGAAATAAAAGGGCTTATCTTTAAAATTAATTAAGGTTTTGATAAATTAAAGAATGATTAATTACTGTGATTAATTTAAGGTTAAATTGTGAATTAATTAATCACTAAATGAAAATGACTAAAAAGAATAATTACTTAATGGAAGAAATTAAAAAGGATTAATTTATTAAAGATTTAATTTATGCGATTGAATTAATTAATATGATTAATTAAAAGTTATTTAATAAATTATAGGTGAATTAATTAATTAATGAAGGTGATTTAGGAATGATAATTAATTGAGGAGTAATTAATTAAAGATAATTAATTAAATGGTGAATTAAATAATTAAGGGTTAATTATTTAATAATTAAAGGTTGATGAATTATAATTAAAGGTTAATCAATTTATTATTAATGATTAATTAATAAATGATTGAAGAATAATTAATCAAAATGATTTGTAATTTATTAATGTTAATTAACCAGGATTAGTAATTTATATTCATAAGAAATTAATCTGATTTGAATTAATCAGACAATTAACTGACCTTACTTATGGATATTTGGATTCTATTGGATGATTTGATTGTTTGATATCCCTGATATATAATGCTTTGTGATACATCCTGATTTATGTTGTGATCTGTAATTTACTTATCTGTGATATATATCTGTGATCTGTGAATGAACGATAAGCGTGATAGTTAATACCGCTTATCAACTATATTTATGTATTCTGATCTGTGATGATTGTATGATGTTGCACTACTGTGTGAAACCCCTGGACCACACCTTTACACACACAAATATGGACTTCACGTGGAAATCGGTTAAGTCACAGATAATTTAAATTTGATGTTTTTGAAATTGAAATTTTAATTTCAATTGGTTTTGAAATTGGAAATTTTGGTTTAAAAATAAAAAGCTTTTGAAATGGAATTTCATAGATAAAAGTTTTTTCAAATAACTTGATTAAGTTTTGAAAATTTAAATAATTGGATTTAAATTTGAATTCAAGTTTCAAATTGAATTCTATGATTCGGAACTAGGGATTAAAGATGTTATACCGGTTATATATGGGTTAAACCATTTTAAAGGTTTTGATTTGGGAATTTGGATTTAATTCAAGGATTTTAACTCGTGTAAATATAACTGGATTTTTCCAAAAACGAAAACTATTGTTTTCAAATAGTAAAAGTTTCATATAAGAAAGGATTTCTAAATTGTGTTGAAAGGTTTCAAATTTAAAATGAAATTGAAATGTTTAAAAAACTATGAAATGAGTCTTTAATTCAAAGACCGAATGAGTTAATCCAACTTGAAATAAAATTGTTTTGAAAGGCTATGAATGAATCTTTGGAAACGTGTTTTGAAAGCTACAAGTTAAATCTTGACTTAAAGATTTAATGAGTTAATTCAATTGAAATAGAAATTGTTTTGAAATCCATGAATGGATCTTTGTGAATGGGGTTAACTTTGCGAAATGAATCTTTTTGTTTAAAGATTTAAAATGGTAATTTGTTAAACCATTTAAAATAAAGGTTTTGGGTAATAAGTTGTGACTTAATTGAAATCCCATATCCATATGATTTTTAAATATTTCGCTCACTATTCGGGTTAGCCGGGAAAGGACCTTTGGGTCGTCTAACCCATTCCGAATATGTGATATGTCGTAATGGATGGCATTTGATGACCGGTGTTGAAGACCAGATATTTTTGAAAACGGAAGGATTACCGTCGAGTTACTCTACATCGGCTGATCTCTGGTATAGAGGTTTTATCACCCTTAGTGACGGGAAGTCCGGACGTGATTAGAAAATTATCCGGATTTGCAAGGGCTTCGTAAGAAGTGCCTTCGGTTCTGTTCGAACCCGGAACAGACTTGTATGGATTGTATGTCTGACATTACAATTTGAGATATAAAGCCGATTTCTTTCAAATACATTTCTGTTTGGTGGCGGAGAATTTAATCTCTTAGCTTAACACCCTTCTCTGAGACGTACGAGCTCAGAGGTTATGTAGTTGAAGGTTATCAGCAATATATTCCCAATTTGGTAATGTGACATGCTGAGTGTTGCTGTGTGATGATCATTGTTTGATCATTTGTGATATGATCATTTATTTTTGTGATCATTACTTTGATCATCTGTTGACCCAAAGCATGGCTTTGTGACAAAGCGTAGCTTTGTGAACGAGACTTCGTCGAACCTCACACCCTGGAATGGTCAAAACAGGAAAGATGCAGCAAGGTTATTGGGGGTAGCGCCCCTTAGGGTATGTTCATTTCCTTCTGGATAGAAGTGGTATCATGGTATGGAGCCCAGATACTTAACTTATGTGGATGTCGCAAATATATATATATATATATCTTATTTTGTGATTTGTTGCTGGGGCCCCGATTAAAGGTTGGTTACAACCGGGAGATGGCATACTCGTGTCAGTAGTTACCCAGTTAGGGGTAACCCGGCCTTGTGTTTGCAGAGATCCGGTTAGGTTCTCGGGGCGTCTTTCTAGAGGCGTACTTATGTGGCAATGGGAAGTTCCTTGGCCTGACCATTTGTTGGAAATCCATCTTCCAATACGAACTGTGTACGGTATTAGTTGTAGAACCTGCCATTTACTTATGGTGGTCACCATTGTTTAGATGGTAGCTATAGTAGGCATAGTTCGGAATGTCTATGCTAGCTAAGATTTATATTATACTTTCGAAAAGTTTTCTGCACGTTGCACTTATAAAAAATAATATTGAAAAGAATCTGCGTATCAAGCATGTTTGACTATCATAAGAAGAAATCTCCTCCAATTCTGCGTTTGCATTGTGTATGTGGCGGGAGGTCTTATGGTAGTTTCATTTTCCAAAAGCATTGCGAATTGACTTTAAATTCTCTTGTTGTTCGTTTTTAAAGATAAACTGTTTTTGTTGCTCACACCAGTCCCATGATTGATCCGGAGTTTATTGTTTCTTTCCTAAACTCTGGATGCTCAAAATTTTCTACACGAGCAGTCTAGAGTTGGGTTTTTCAGGTATTCAGATTTAGTAGATTATCTGGAGCTAGTTCAGTCTTTGGATATGGACTGCACTTTCTTATCTTTATGCCTCGTTATTGGGAGTTCGAGCTATATCTGGATTGGCGTTTTAAAGATGGTGATTATCCGCTGCTGATGTTATCGTTTTCTTTTCCGTTGCTATTTCTTGTATCATATCTCTGATGTATATTGATATTCATTGTATCACTCTGTTGTATCAGATATTGTATCTGATATTGTATATCAATGTATTATCATTTTTCTTCCGTTGTGTTATTTACTTAATTGTGTTATAAGCTCCGGCGACTCGGATTTGAACGGTCGAATCTGTGGCATTCGAGTACGATGTAAAGTATGGATGTCGATTTTCGAGCGGGCAAAATCGGAAATCGTTACATTTGGTATCAGAGCTAAGGTTGAACTTTAGCTCAGGAGTATAACACATTAAGTAACTCATTAGAGATAGGGTGAAGTATCCCTAGAATGAGTATATCCCTAAGATATCCGTTTAAACGTCTCAGTAAATTCTCTTGCTATCCACTGATAGTGAGTATGAGTGCAAGAAGAGGACGAGTTAGGGGACTAGGGAATACGACTATAAATGGTCAATACCCTACAACAGTGGAAACAACTTTCTTATCAATTTTCATTGATTCGTTTCATAAATTCTTTTGATTTCTTTGTACCAGCTACAAAAAGAAGTTTCGATGTGATGATGGCCCTGCGAATCATTGTAGAAGATCCTTACTTCGTATCTTCATCGATTTCTTATCAGCTTTTTGATTTAAACCTTAATGAATTTGAAATTGGAAATTTGAAATTGAGTTAAATTGATTAATAGAATATGAGGATAAAATTGAATTAAATCAATAAAACGATATCGTTTGAAACCAAATTTTGAAATTCTATTCTAATTTCTTTTGAATACCAAAGACCGAAGAGGGATAAATTGGTATGTATTCTGAGATATTCCGACTTGAGTTTGGAATTCATATCTTAAGTTTGAGGAATTATAGGAGATCAAATCTGTCTATCTCTATGTTGTCTTCGTTTCTGCAAATTTCGAGGACGAAATTCTTTTAAGGGGGGAAGTTTGTAACGACCCTAGATTTTAATTTATTTAAATTGATAATTTAATGAATTTTTGAATAAAAATTGTAAAATTAATTATAAATGGAAGCGAGTTTCCCCGATTCAAATAGAAAATATATTAAGTCATATGGATTTGAAATGTATATATTTGATTTGAATTTAATTCTTAAATAAATGTTTTAAAAAATAAATATAGAGTTAAATAATAATAGATGTTAAACTGGAAATAATATATATATATATAAGATAACTATAAAGTAAATAAATTAGATAAGATTTAACAACAAAATTTAATCTAGAAATTCATCTATATTTTGAAATGAGTATATATAGTTTTATAAAATATAAAGTAAGTAAATAAACCTTAACATCATAGTACGAATATTAACAAACAAAATAATCAAAACAAATAAAATAAATTAAACAATCTATATTAAAAATAGAAATTCATTATGGATTCTAAAACAAAATAAAATGAATACCTTAGATAAATTATAACAACTTTATATCTATATACATAAAGCAAAAGCAAGCTAGCCAAGGAAAAATATGTATGTAGCCTGTAAATAGATATGCAGGCAAAACAATGCAGTTACATATGTTTAAGTATGAGAATAAAAGGAGATAAGCAGGAACATATTATAAAACAAGACAAAGAAAAGTAATACAAGTGCTTAGCCACCACAACAATACCATCAGCCGATTCAAGCACGCAAAGGCAATATAAATATATAGGTATAAACTAATGAAAGAAGATAGAGTGGAGGCATAAAGTACTTAGTAATAAATGTTTACATCTCTAAACTCACCATAGTATCATCTCAGCCGAAAAAAAGAGGAAAAATCTATGTACAAGTAAAATAAAATAACTGCAATTGTACAAAATAATAAATGCAAGCCATCACAAGATCCTCTCAGCCACCAAAACAAGATGTATATCAACTGCAAACATGAAATATCTTTGCCTATAGTACAAATATTTGTACTAGAAAGAAAAAAAATAGACATTACCCTGTGTAAGGTAATATATCAACCTGTAAACTCACTTTTAGTTTCATATATGTATCATCTTCTTATTTCTAGTTCGTTCCTTAAAAGCTGAGAAAACTTGAGGGAATTATCATTTAAATCTTAAACAAAAATTCAACTACAAACCAGAGATTTCAGTTTGCAAAATTTTCTCAAGCCTGTTCAAAGTGGAAGGCTCTATTCATTTTTCTGGAAACAAGGTGAGCAACTTTGTTTTTTTCCAGACTTCTTTGTTTTCACCAGCGAGTAAACATTTAACTTTAAAATTTAAGTTAATGAATGCTGGAATCTGTGAATTCTAAATGATATTGTGTTATATGATTTTATATAGATGAGTATATCTACATATGTTTTGATGATATTGGTGCTGAGTATGAATAGGTCACCTCTTTTCCTTTTAAGTTCAGAGTTCAATCAAGAAAAAAAATTTGAAACTTCACTTCCCTAATTTCTAATAGGTTGTAATCTTCAACAAATAAGTAAGTTTAAACATCATCTATGACCTGGATTTTGGTTTAAGCTTGAAAATGAACACTTGACTCTGTAAACTTAGTTTACAGTAAAAGAAAGAATCTTGTGATAAATTCAAGTATTTTAAATTATTGATATGATTACATAATTTGAATAAGCATACAAAGATATGATTTTGAAAATTAATATGATGATTTTTAATATGGTAATAAGCGAGTAATCCTAGTTTAACCAGTAAGTGGTCTCGGAGGGTTTTCTGGCGAACGGTAGCGTCGAGGTGGATGGGAACTTCGCCGAAGGTAGGTGGAAGATAGGTGGACTCGGCAAAAATGCGAGGTGATTTTATTATTCGCGGTGGCGGCAGGAGTTCGTCGTCGTAGGGTTTTACCTCAATACTAGGTCGAAGGTCTTTGCGAGGCGTTACTGAACTCGTCGACGCATCGAGCATCATCGGGGTTGATCGAATAGGAGCGTATGACGTTGCCTAAGACTTGGGTGGAGTCTCGTGACCTTCGGTGGTCAAAGATTGGGGGTACGAGGCGATTTCTGATAATCGCGGTTTGCTTCAGCTTGGACAAGAATGCTAAATTGGGTTTGGCTCATGAACTCGACGATTTGATTACACTGGAGGCTTGGGCAGATGGTCAGTGACTTGTCAGTGATGGCGACAATGGCCGGAGGTGATCGTGGCAGAGGTGCACGTGCACGAGGTGGTGACTGTATCTGGGTCGTTTTGTTTTGTTGGAGAAGAAGCTGCTGAACTCGGGTCGTTCTCAAGTTTTCGCGTGTGTTGACTCGAAGCTTTACTCGAGGTTTTGAGGGGTAGGACTCGAAGCGCTGGGTTGTTTTGCTCGATTATGTGAAGTATTTGACTCGAAGGGGAAGAAGGGGGCCTCGGGTCGATTTTGTTTGGTTACAGGGTTTCTGAAACCTGTTTCTCAGGTTTAAAACTTTAATAAGATTTAAAAGCTCAGTTTAAAATTCAAGTTCAGCCTGCCTGGTACAAGTTAGTCTGAGTTTCAAATTACAAATAAATATGCATTTGGATTTAAATACTTTTAAATTTCTTCATTAATGGGTATATTTTTAACTTGTGAAATAAAAGGGCTTATCTTTAAAATTAATTAAGGTTTTGATAAATTAAAGAATGATTAATTACTGTGATTAATTTAAGGTTAAATTATGAATTAATTAATCACTAAATGAAAATGACTAAAAGGAATAATTACTTAATGGAAGTAATTAAAAAGGATTAATTTATTAAAGATTTAATTTATGTGATTGAATTAATTAATATGATTAATTAAAAGTTATTTAATAAATTATAGGTGAATTAATTAATTAATGACGGTGATTTAGGAATGATAATTAATTGAGGAGTAATTAATTAAAGATAATTAATTAAATGGTGAATTAAATAATTAAGGGTTAATTATTTAATAATTAAAGGTTGATGAATTATAATTAAAGATTAATCAATTTATTATTAATGATTAATTAATAAATAATTGAAGAATAATTAATCAAAATGACTTGTAATTTATTAATGTTAATTAACCAGGATTAGTAATTTATATTCATAAGAAATTAATCTGATTTGAATTAATCAGACAATTAACTGACCTTACTTATGGATATTTGGATTCTATTGGATGATTTGATTGTTTGATAACCCTGATTTATAATGCTTTGTGATACATCCTAATTTATGTTGTGATCTATAATTTACTTATCTGTGATATATATCTGTGATCTGTGAATGAACGATAAGCGTGATAGTTAATACCGCTTATCAACTATATTTCTGTATTCTGATCTGTGATGATTGTATGATGTTGCACTACTGTGTGAAAACCCTGGACCACACCTTTATACACACAAATATGGACTTCACGTGGAAATCGGTTAAGTCACAGATAATTTAAATTTGATGTTTTTGAAATTGAAATTTTAATTTCAATTGGTTTTGAAATTGGAAATTTGGGTTTAAAAATGAAAAGCTTTTGAAATGGAATTTCAAAGATAAAAGTTATTTCAAATAACTTGATTAAATTTTGAAAATTTAAATAATTGGATTTAAATTTGAATTCAAGTTTCAAATTGAATTCTATGATTCGGAACTAGGGATTAAAGATGTTATACCGGTTATATATAGGTTAAACCATTTTAAAGGTTTTGATTTGGGAATTTGGATTTAATTCAAGGATTTTAACTCGTGTAAATATAACTGGATTTTTTCAAAAACGAAAACTATTGTTTTCAAATAGTAAAAGTTTCATATAAGAAAGGATTTCTAAATTGTGTTGAAAGGTTTCAAATTTAAAATGAAATTGAAATGTTTTGAAAACTATGAAATGAGTCTTTAATTCAAAGACCGAATGAGTTAATCCAACTTGAAATAAAATTGTTTTGAAAGGCTATGAATGAATCTTTGGAAACGTGTTTTGAAAGCTACAAGTTAAATCTTGACTTAAAGATTTAACGAGTTAATTCAATTGAAATAGAAATTGTTTTGAAATCCATGAATGGATCTTTGTGAATGGGGTTAACTTTGTGAAATGAATCTTTTTGTTTAAAGATTTAAAATGGTAATTTGTTTAACCATTTAAAATAAAGGTTTTGGGTAATAAGTTGTGACTTAATTGAAATCCCATATCCATATGATTTTTAAATATTTCGCTCACTATTCGGGTTAGCCGGGAAAGGACCTTTGGGTCGTATAACCCATTCTGAATATGTGATACGTCATAATGGATGGCATTTGATGACCGGTGTTGAAGACCGGATATTTTTGAAAACGGAAGGATTACCGTCGAGTTACTCTACATCGGCTGATCTCCGGTATAGAGGTTTTATCACCCTTAGTGACGGGAAGTCCGGACGTGATTAGAAAATTATCCGGATTTGCAAGGGCTTCGTAAGAAGTTCCTTCGGTTCTATTCGAACCCGGAACAGACTTGTATGGATTGTATGTCTGACATTACAATTTGAGATATAAAGCTGATTTCTTTCAAATACATTTCTGTTTGGTGGCGGAGAATTTATTCACTTAGCTTAACACCGTTCTCTTAGACGTACGAGCTCAGAGGTTATGTAGTTGAAATTTATCAGCGATATATTCCCAATTTGGTAATGTGGCATGCTGAGTGTTGCTGTGTGATGATCAGTGTTTGATCATTTGTGATATGATCATTTATTTTTGTGATCATTACTTTGATCATCTGTTGACCCAAAGCATGGCTTTGTGACAAAGCGTAGCTTTGTGGATGAGACTTCGTCGAACCTCACACCCCGGAATGGTCAAAACAGGAAAGATGCAGCAAGGTTATTGGGGGTAGCGCCCCTTAGGGTATGGTCATTTCCTTCTGGATAGAAGTGGTATCATGGTATGGAGCCCAGATACTTAACTTATGTGGATGTCGCAAATATATATATATATATCTTATTTTGTGATTTGTTGCTGGGGCCCCGGTCAAAGGTTGGTTACAACCGGGAGATGGCATACTCGTGTCAGTAGTTACCCAGTTAGGGGTAACCCGGCCTTGTGTTGGCAGAGATCCGGTTAGGTTCTCGGGGTGTCTTTCCAGAGGCGTACTTATGTGGCAATGGGATGTTCCTTGGCCTGACCATTTGTTGGAAATCCATCTTCCAATATGAACTGTGTACGGTATTAGTTATAGAACCTGCCATTTACTTATGGTGGTCACCACTGTTTAGATGGTAGCTATAGTAGGCATAGTTCGGAATGTCTATGCTGGCTAAGATTTATATTATACTTTCGAAAAGTTTTCTGCACGTTGCACTTATAAAAAATAATATTGAAAAGAATCTGCGTATCAAGCATGTTTGACTATCATAAGAAGAAATCTCCTCCAATTCTGCGTTTGCATTGTGTGTGGCGGGAGGTCTTATGGTAGTTTCATTTTCCAAAAGCATTGCGAATTGACTTTAAATTCTCTTGTTGTTCGTTTTTAAAGATAAACTGTTTTTGTTGCTCACACCAGTCCCATGATTGATCCGGAGTTTATTGTTTCTTTCCTAAACTCTGGATGCTCAAAATTTTCTACACGAGCAGTCTAGAGTTGGGTTTTTCAGATATTCAGATTTAGTAGATTATCTGGAGCAAGTTCAGTCTTTGGATATGGACTGCACTTTCTTATCCTTGTGCCTCGTTATTAGGAGTTCGATCTATATCTGGATTGGCGTTTTAAAGATGGTGATTATCCGCTGCTGATGTTATCGTTTTCTTTTCCGTTGCTATTTCTTGGATCATATCTCTGATGTATATTGATATTCATTGTATCACTCTGTTGTATCAGATATTGTATCTGATATTGTATATCAATGTATTATCCTTTTTCTTCCGCTGTGTTATTTACTTAATTGTGTTATAAGCTCCGGCGACTCGGATTTGAACGGTCGAATCTGTGGCATTCGAGTACGATGTAAAGTATGGATGTTGATTTTCGAGCGGGCAAAATCGGAAATCGTTACATTTGGTATCAGAGCTAAGGTTGAACTTTAGCTCAGGGGTATAACACATTAAGTAACTCATTAGAGATAGGGTGAAGTATCCCTAGAATGAGTATATCCCTAAGATATCCGTTTAAACGTCTCATTAAATTCTCTTGCTATCCACTGATAGTGAGTATGAGTGCAAGAAGAGGACGATATAGGGGACTAGGGAATACGACTATAAATGGTCAATACCCTGCAACAGTGGAAACAACTTTCTTATCAATTTTCATTGATTCGTTTCCAAAATTCTTTTGATTTCTTTGTACCAGCTACAAAAAGAAGTTTCGATGTAATGATGGCCCTACGAATCATTGTAGTAGATCCTTACTTCGTATCTTCATCGATTTCTTATCAGCTTTTTGATTTAAACCTTAATGAATTTGAAATTGGAAATTTGAAATTGAGTTAAATTGATTAATAGAATATGAGGATAAAATTGAATTAAATCAATAAAACGATATCGTTTGAAACCAAATTTTGAAATTCTATTCTAATTTCTTTTGAATACCAAAGACCGAAGAGGGATAAATTGGTATGTATTCTGAGATATTCCGACTTGAGTTTGGAATTCATATCTTAAGTTTGAGGAATTATAGGAGATCAAATCTGTTTATCTCTGTGTTGTCTTCGTTTCTGCAAATTTCGAGGACGAAATTCTTTTAAGGGGGGAAGTTTGTAACGACCCTAGATTTTAATTTATTTAAATTGATAATTTAATGAATTTCTGAATAAAAATTGTAAAATTAATTATAAATGGAAGCGAGTTTCCCCGATTCAAATAGAAAATATATTAAGTCATATGGATTTGAAATGTATATATTTGATTTGAATTTAATTCTTAAGTAAATGTTTTCACTACAAGAAAACTGCGGTTTAGCTACGCCAAAATGGCGTAGGCGGGGCGTAGGTAAATGCATTAACTACGTGACCCTTACACCAATTTTGGTGTAGGTAAAACTCGCATAGCTAATAAAATACCTACGCTTTACCTATGCCATCCGTTGGGTTGTTTCCTACGTCTTTCCTACGCCATGATTTTTCTACGTCTTTCCTACGCCTCGTTATTCCTACGATTTTGCTACGACATTTTTACTTCTTTCGTTACCCACGTCTTCCCTACGTCATCCGTTTACCTACGTTTTCCCTACGCCTATATACATTCATTCAAATGTATTTGTTAATATACTATCTTATTTATCACAGATTAAATAAATATTTGCTGAATAAAATAAATAACACTGAATTTGAATTCAAACGAATATTTTATTCAAACAAATATTTACTACAATTTTGATAATACAATTTCAAGCTCTCACTATAACTATACAAATTCAATTACAATACAATTTCTGATTATATCACAATTCATTTTTTACATTCATAACCTCACTACATATCACTCACACTCGTATTTTTATCTTCAACTTCTTTCCAGTTTGAATCTAGCATTCGAGCAATCTGCAAAAATAAAACACGGTTTCAACTCAGGTGCAACAAAAGTATACAAGCTCAAATAATCAAATATACAACAGAGCTCACTGCAACAACACATTGCAACAATACTTTTGAATGGAGGCAGTGCAACAGCACCAAACAAAGAAGATGATCAATACTTATGAATACAAACAGTTCAAAACTCAATACCTCCAGACTAAATACAAATGCTGGAAAATGCAGAGACTGGAGAAATGCAAATGAAGATCAGTAGTGTACAACAACAACTAAATGAAACAGTGGACAGAACTGCCTCAGCAATCAAGACACGTGTACAACTACTATACAATCAGACTCGACAACATTCACAAATGCAACTCACTAACCAGATGAAAAATGGAAGTGAGACACCAAAACCAGTTCAGTACAAATCTGAACCAATACATATGAATGCACCAAGCAACTACAGGTAAACAACCAAGGGCCAAGCAAACTGATATATGCAACAATGAATACAACTCACATGCAAGCACAGCCCCAAACCAAGCTCAAGTTATACAAGAAAAGAGACTCAAGGCCAAAACTACAAGTACATCACTACACAGTACAATATATGCTTACACACCAGCAATGAAGAACAAAGGAATGCAGACCTAGACTACATGGACATTATAGGCCGAGCACTGATATAAGGATCAGTGATGTCAAATTACAAACAGAGCTCAATGTGTACAAGACCAAAACAAAATGACAGCAAATGATACCACAAGCCTCAGCAATATGCACATAAACAAGATACAAACTGAGACAAGCCAGTGCAAGCCAAGGATGCAAGTTCGAGTAAATTCAAGACAAAGCGAGAAATTCACAAAATCAAAACCGTGGTCATGCCGTAGTCAATAGAGAAAATCACAGCGAAGTCAAAGCATCAAAATTCATAGCCGTATGTAACCAAATGTCTGAGCTAAGAAAACAAAACCCAGTCAAAGTCTGAAAGCATCAGTAAAAGGCCGAGGAATAATGTATCAAAAATATTGGCCGAAGTCAAAGAAGATTAATCAACATCGAAGTATTTTAAACCAAGTCAACCGAGCAATATCAAGTATATTCGCATGTGAATCAGTCAAGAGAAATCATCAACATCCAAACGTAATCTAATGGCCAAAGCATAATATTGAAAAAATCATACGAACGAAAAACAAGGAGATCGGACTCCTATATAAACCCTAACATCATCATCGGCAATCATAAGAGTTCGAATACGAAAATCGAAAGGTAACAGAGCATAAATTCTTACCAGAAGCAAGAATCGAACTCGTCGAAGTAGCCAGAGAGAGCAACGAGAAATCGATCGAGCAAGGCAATTCTCGAACAACCAACGATACGATCGAAGTAGGAACGGCACTTCGAAAAGCCCAAATTTCAGAGCGCAAAGAGGAACGAAAGCCCCAAATTTTCACAAAGCCCTAATTCAGTTGAACGAGATAGATCGAGGCCGCCATTTTTTTCTTAAGGAAGAATAGAAGAGGATCGGGTCAACTAATAAAAAAAAGAAGGGTCGGCTAAATTATAAAAGAGAGTGAAAGGGTTTTCCTACGCCTTTCATACGACGCCGGTTTGGAAATGTAAAAAATTAATAGTGGCGTGAAAATGGCATAGGAGATTATCTATGTCTTTTCTACGGTATAATTTTGGTGTAGGGAATTTTCTACAACTTTCCTATGCCTCAGTTTTTTTTCTACGTATTGAAGTTGACGTAGGAAAGACGTAGGAAATTTCCTTACGTCTTCCCTACGCCTTTACCTCTTTCTACCTGTTTCCTACGGCTTCCCTACGCCCCGCCTTCTGGCGTAGGAAAGACGTCGGAAACTTTGCATAGGAAATTGAAGTATTTTCTAGTAGTGTTTAAAAAATAAATATAGAGTTAAATAATAATAGATGTTAAACTGGAAATAAAATATATATATATATAAGATAACTATAAAGTAAATAAATTAGATAAGATTTAACAACAAAATTTAATCTAGAAATTCATCTATATTTTGAAATGAATATATATAGTTTTATAAAATATAAAGTAAGTAAATAAACCTTAACATCATAGTACGAATATTAACAAACAAAATAATCAAAACAAATAAAATAAATTAAACAATCTATATTAAAAATAGAAATTCATTATGGATTCTAAAACAAAATAAAATGAATACCTTAGATAAATTATAACAACTTTATATCTATATACATAAAGCAAAAGCAAGCTAGCCAAGGAAAAATATGTATGTAGCCTGTAAATAGATATGCAGGCAAAACAATGCAGTTACATATGTTTAAGTATGAGAATAAAAGGAGATAAGCAGGAACATATTATAAAACAAGACAAAGAAAAGTAATACAAGTGCTTAGCCACCACAACAATACCATCAGCTGATTCAACCACGCAAAGGCAAGATATATATATAGGTATAAACTAATGAAAGAAGATAGAGTGGAGGCATAAAGTACTTAGTAATAAATGTTTACATCTCAAAACTCACCATAGTATCATCTCAGCGAAAAAAAAGAGGAAAAATCTATGTACAAGTAAAATAAAATAAGTGCAATTGTACAAAATAATAAATGCAAGCCATCACAAGATCCTCTCAGCCACCAAAACAAGATGTATATCAACTGCAAACACGAAATATCTTTGCCTATAGTACAAATATTTGTACTAGAAAGAAAAAAAATAGACATTACTTGTGTAAGGTAATATATCAACCTGTAAACTCACTTTCAGTTTCATATATGTATCATCTTCTTATTTCTAGTTCGTTCCTTAAAAGCTGAGAAAACTTGAGGGAATTATCATTTAAATCTTAAACAAAAATTCAACTACAAACCAAAGATTTCAGTTTGCAAAATTTTCTCAAGCCTGTTCAAAGTGGAAGGCTCTATTCATTTTTCTGGAAACAAGGTGAGCAACTTTGTTTTTTTCCAGACTTCTTTGTTTTCACCAGCGAGTAAACATTTAACTTTAAAATTTAAGTTAATGAATGCTGGAATCTGTGAATTCTAAATGATATTGTGTTATATGATTTTATATAGATGAGTATATCTACATATGTTTTGATGATATTGGTGCTGAGTATGAATAGGTCACCTCTGTTCCTTTTAAGTTCAGAGTTCAATCAAGAAAAAAAAATTGAAACTTCACTTCCCTAATTTCTAATAGGTTGTAATCTTCAACAAATAAGTTAGTTTAAACATCATCTATGAGCTGGATTTTGGTTTAAGCTTGAAAATGAACACTTGACTCTGTAAACTTGGTTTACAGTAAAAGAAAGAATCATGTGATAAATTCAAGTATTTTAAATTATTGATTTGATTACATAATTTGAATAAGCATACAAAGATATGATTTTTAAAATTAATATGATGATTTTTAATATGGTAATAAGTGAGTAATCCTAGTTAACCAGTAAGTGGTCTTGGAGGGTTTTCTGGCGAACGGTAGCGTCGAGGTGGATGGGAACTTCGCTGAAGGTAGGTGGAAGATAGGTGGACTCGGCAAAAATGCGAGGTGATTTTATTATTCGCGGTGGCGGCAGGAGTTCGTCGTCGTAGGGTTTTAGCTCAATACTGGGTCGAAGGTCTTTGCGAGGCGTTACTGAACTCGTCGATGCATCGAGCATCATTGGGGTTGATCGAATAGGAGCGTATGACGTTGCCGAAGACTTGGGTGGAGTCTCGTGACCTCCGTTGGTCAGAGATTGGGGGTACGAGGCGATTTCTGATAATCGCGGTTTGCTTCCGCTTGGACCAGAATGCTAAATTGGGTTTGGCTCATGAACTCGACGATCTGATTGCACTGGAGGCTTGGGCAGATGGTCAGTGACTTGTCAGTGATGGCGACGATGGCCGGAGGTGATCGTGGCAGAGGTGCACGTGCACGAGGTGGTGAGTGTATATGGGTTGTTTTGTTTTGTTGGAGAAGAAGCTGCTGAACTCGGGTCGTTCTCGAGTTTCCGCGTGTGTTGACTCGAAGCTTTACTCGAGGTTTTGAGGGGTAGGACTCGAAGCGCTGGGTTGTTTTGCTCGAGTTTGTGAAGTATTTGACTCGAAGGGGAAGAAGGGGGCCTCGGGTCGATTTTGTTTGGTTACAGGGTTTCTGAAACCTGTTTCTCAGGTTTAAAACTTTAATAAGATTTAAAAGCTCAGTTTAAAATTCAAGTTCAGCCTGCCTGGTTCAAGTTAGTCTGAGTTTCAAATTACAAATAAATATGCATTTGGATTTAAATACTTTTAAATTTCTTCATTAATGGGTATATTTTTAACTTGTGAAATAAAAGGGCTTATCTTTAAAATTAATTAAGGTTTTGATAAATTAAAGAATGATTAATTACTATGATTAATTTAAGGTTAAATTGTGAATTAATTAATCACTAAATGAAAATGGCTAAAAAGAATAATTACTTAATGGAAGTAATTAAAAAGGATTAATTTATTAAAGATTTAATTTATGTGATTGAATTAATTAATATGATTAATTAAAAGTTATTTAATAAATTATAGGTGAATTAATTAATTAATGAAGGTGATTTAGGAATGATAATTAATTGAGGAGTAATTAATTAAAGATAATTAATTAAATGGTGAATTAAATAATTAAGGGTTAATTATTTAATAATTAAAGGTTGATGAATTATAATTAAAGGTTAATCAATTTATTATTAATGATTAATTAATAAATGATTGAAGAATAATTAATCAAAATGATTTGTAATTTATTAATGTTAATTAACCAGGATTAGTAATTTATATTCATAAGAAATTAATCTGATTTGAATTAATCAGACAATTAACTGACCTTACTTATGGATATTTGGATTCTACTGGATGATTTGATTGTTTGATATCTCTGATATATAATGCTTTGTGATACATCCTGATTTATGTTGTGATCTGTAATTTACTTATCTGTGATATATATTTGTGATCTGTGAATGAACGATAAACGTGATAGTTAATACCGCTTATCAACTATATTTCTGTATTCTGATCTGTGATGATTGTATGATGTTGCACTACTATGTGAAACCCCTGGACCACACCTTTACACACACAAATATGGACTTCACGTGGAAATCGGTTAAGTCACAGATAATTTAAATTTGATGTTTTTGAAATTGAAATTTTAATTTCAATTGGTTTTGAAATTGGAAATTTGGGTTTAAAAATGAAAAGCTTTTGAAATGGAATTTTAAAGATAAAAGTTATTTCAAATAACTTGATTAAGTTTTGAAAAATTAAATAATTGGATTTAAATTTGAATTCAAGTTTCAAATTGAATTCTATGATTCGGAACTAGGGATTAAAGATGTTATACCGGTTATATATGGGTTAAACCATTTTAAAGGTTTTGATTTGGGAATTTGGATTTAATTCAAGGATTTTAACTCGTGTAAATATAACTGGATTTTTCCAAAAACGAAAACTATTGTTTTCAAATAGTAAAAGTTTCATATGAGAAAGAATTTCTAAATTGTGTTGAAAGGTTTCAAATTTAAAATGAAATTGAAATGTTTTGAAAACTATGAAATGAGTCTTTAATTCAAAGACCGAATGAGTTAATCCAACTTGAAATAAAATTGTTTTGAAAGGCTATGAATGAATCTTTGGAAACGTGTTTTGAAAGCTACAAGTTAAATCTTGACTTAAAGATTTAACGAGTTAATTCAATTGAAATAGAAATTGTTTTGAAATCCATGAATGGATCTTTGTGAATGGGGTTAACTTTGTGAAATGAATCTTTTTGTTTAAAGATTTAAAATGGTAATTTGTTTAACCATTTAAAATAAAGGTTTTGGGTAATAAGTTGTGACTTAATTGAAATCCCATATCCATATGATTTTTAAATATTTCGCTCACTAATCGGGTTAGCTGGGAAAGGACCTTTGGGTCGTATAACCCATTCCGAATATGTGATACGTCGTAATGGATGTCATTTGATGACCGGTGTTGAAGACCGGATATTTTTGAAAACGGAAGGATTACCGTCGAGTTACTCTACATCGGCTGATCTCCAGTATAGAGGTTTTATCACCCTTAGTGACGGGAAGTTCGGACGTGATTAGAAAATTATCCGGATTTGCAAGGGCTTCGTAAGAAGTGCCTTCGGTTCTGTTCGAACCCGGAACAGACTTGTATGGATTGTATGTCTGACATTACAATTTGAGATATAAAGCCGATTTCTTTCAAATACGTTTCTGTTTGGTGGCGGTGAATTTATTCTCTTAGTGTTAACGTTAAAATATGAATGATAACACCCGGTGTGTGTAATAAGATCGTGAAAGCACCACCCGTGTGACGGGAACAGAAATTAAGCAGGAAAATAGCAGAAATGCAGTAAATGAACAACAGATTTATAGTGGTTCGGCCCGTAATTGAGCCTACGTCCACTTTATAGTCTCTTATTGCTGATTCGGTTACAATTTGATACAAATCTCTTCAAGAAACAGTACAATTCGATCACAAGAAACAATCTAGACTACTAGCTCAATCTTCGACGGTGAAACTCGATGAATCCATCTCGGATATAAGGAATTTCTCTCGAAGCTTGTTGTAGTGTCGTGAATGCTTGAAGGATCCTTGATTACTGAATGAATGAAGAGTTCGACGGAGTAACAGCGCTGTAGAAATGATTTGCCAAAAGTCCTCTTCATGTTGGAAGTGATGTCCTATTTATAGAAGCTGATTTCTGGGCAGGAAATTTGCCTAAGTCTTAGGTCGCGCACGACCTTAGTTAGGTCGTAGGTCGCGAGCGACCTAAGCTAGGTCATTGTCCCCTTGCAGCTTCAGGAGTTAGCTAGTAAAACTGTACTTGGCTTCATTTGATCAAGTAATAGGTCGCACGCGAGATACAGAATAGCTGTGGGAGCTCTAGGTCGTAGGGCGCTGAACCTGCTTTAATAGTTAGGTCGCTAACCTCTTTAAGTCGTCAAGTCCCTTAGGTCGCTAACTACCTTAGGTTGTTAAGTCCTTTAGGCCGCTAGCTACCTTAGGTCGTTGAGTTCCATAGGTCGCAATCCTTTCTGCTGCAAGGTCGCAAGGCCTTCTGGATCTTAGGTTGCGAAGCTTTCCTGCCTCCTTAGGTCGCAAGGTCTTCTGCAGCCTTAGGTCGCAAACCCTTCTGGATCTTAGGTCGCGCAGCTTTCCTGTTGCCTTAGGTCGCAAGCCCTTCTGGATCTTAGGTCGCGAAGAAGTTAGGTCGCTAACTTCTTATCTTGATAAGTCATGGACTTTCTCAGTTAGATCGCTATGTAGTTAGGTCGTAGGTTTTTCTTAGGTCGCAAGCTCCTTTAGGTCGCAGATCCTCTTAAGTCGTAGCCTTTCCTTAGGTCGCAACATTCTTAGGTCGCAGCTTTCTTAGGTCGTAGAGTTTTAGGTCGCTCAAATAAAGGAGTTAACATTTGCCCCTCGAAGTATATGACTATACTTTAGGTCGTATGCTTCGACTCAACTTTGCTAGGTCGCGAATCGACTTAAAACTTGCACGCCTGTTCATCTCCCTCCTTCAGTTCCATATAAATTAGTTAGGTCGCACCTTCTTCCTTACCCTACTGTCTTGAGCCTCCATCGCCATTAACAGTTTTTTCGAGCTTCCAGAGACAAATTTGACTCAATCAGCCAACGATTCTTCCTCGCCGATCATAATTCGCAAGTGGATCAGCTTATACTTGCCCATAGTCACTGCTTTGATCACGAATCGTTGTTGCTCGTCCTAAGCCCAATTCCATGCATCATGCTTTTTGTACGGTAGTCTCAATTGACTTTCGTTCGTCATTTGACGTGTCGGGGTGATTTGCGATCATACGAAAGCTTTTGCTACGAATCTGTAGGGTTTGCCATTGATTCGCTAGTTAATCGGTGGTACGTTGAGGTAGGATGAAGGGGATGATGAATCCTTTTTTGAACTGGTGGTATTGGGTTATTGGACCCAATATGATGTTGCTTGGAGAGGAAGTCAACAACCTATCAGATTTGAACGTCCTAAGAGTTAGGTCGCGTGGGAACGCTTAACGACCTTAGCCTTTGCGACCTGACGACATTTGCGACCTAGAGAATCTCCAACCTAAAAACAATTGTGCACGACCTAGGACTTAAGAAAATTGCCCCACCTTAATCCACTCAGTTGCAACATGCGACCTACAGAAATCCTGACTCGTGATAGGTCGCTGAACGACCTAATACTTAGAAATTTTTCACAGTCTTGAACTTTCAATCTGAACAACATAGCATAAGAACACTGCAACCTGTGTTAGGTCGTAAGCGACCTAACACTTAAAACTTTGAACAGCTTTTGACTGATTTTCTGAACTTGAATTATTTTGGGTTTTGCACTTCTTCTCGGATTGCCTCAACTTTAATGCTAATAACCTGTTTAGAAGCAACATTCACAGAAAAATGGGACGAATATACTGCTATTGATTGCCCACATCAAACAACAGATTAGTTGTCAAAGAAAATCAAATTTAAATGAACTTCGTGAATGAAATGCTGTGAACTAACAAATCTAAGTGAAGTATTAAAGCAAAATTGAAGTGATCAACTAAAGCTGATTTATTTGCATTAACGCAACACTATTCCTGGACTTAAAATATTAAGCCCTGAAACTTTATAATTGACAAGTATCAATTAGTTTAGTTTCATTTACATTTGCTCGTTATTGTATTAGTTTTGCACAACACTTCACTCTTTTTAGGAAACGTGCACCTTAATATTTGATCGTCCAGTTCCTTGTGTAGAATGGAATCTCAACAGGAAGACTTGGAAATAGCCGGAGAAGCTTTTCCAATTGCTACTCCACTAAACGATCCTCCGGAAAGGACTTCTACTACTTTAAGTCATAAAGTCTTCCGACAACTGTGCATCCAATTTGGCATTGCCGAAGCAGATGCTTTACTTCCTAGGCCAAGCGACACTGCTGACAGGCCGCCTCTTGGCTTCGTTGCTGTGAACCGACAGATGTGTTCAAGTGGAGCCATTCCTCCATTTAACGACTGTCTTCGGGAACTCCTCCTTCGGCTAACTATTTCTCCCTTTCAACTACACCCTAACGGATACTCCATCCTGCTGGGATTGTGTGTGCTTTTCAGGAGAACGTTGAACCGTTTTCCCTCTTTTGATGAAATTCGCTTCTTGTGCACATTTGCAAAGAACAAGGACCATCCTTCTATCATACTTGTGAGGAGTGCTAGGAATCGCAAACTAATTCTGGACTTGCCTGAAAGTGCCCACAGATTCTTGACTCAATTCTTTTATGTTCGTTGTCCTCCGGGATTTTATGCTATTTGGAGAGTCGGAAGTAAGATTACCTCTTACCGACTCATTTTTCTAAATTTTTCATGATTCGAACCATCAAATGCTTAATTCCATTTTTTCTTCGTGCAGCACTTCCTTCTCTTCTTCGAGATACCAGCCGTAAGTCAATTTTAGATACTTTGAGTGCTGTTGACGCTGAAGAGAGGAGCGCCAAATTCTTGCTGAAAGATGAATTTCTGCACCAGTTTGGCCTTTTACATCCTTCTAGATCGACTCAGATTCATGAAATTTCTAGTTCTGATGCGGAAACGTTAGTTGCTTCAGATTCCCAAGCAGAGGCCTCGAATGCCCCAGCTTCTGTAGAAGAAACTGCATCAGAAGCACCCGTCATGGAGGCTGCTTTGGTAAAATGTTCCGCATCCATCGATGTCGTAGGGTTAGTCAGCAAGTCGGCGCTTACCCCAATTACTGAGGAGGAAGAGAATCCTCGAGTTCCTGAGAAATCCATTGATACAGAGGTTGAAAAAGAGAAGTCTGCTGAACTCCTGGGTGATGATACCTTTGATGGCTTGAGCGATATCATGATAACTTCTCAAGAGCTTTTTGGGGATAACAATCCAAAAGCAACTTCTCCCGTTGTCGAGGCGACTTCCACCTTTAAACAAACCCGGACGCCTACTATGCCAGTCGTCTCTGTTTCCACACTAAAGCGTGGTCTGTAGTTTGACGCATGTAGCTTGCACGCCACACACACTTAGGATTTTTCAGCACTTATAAACATTTATCCTCTTTCTCCTGGAAATTTCTAAACTTTACTCCTTTTTTGCTTTCAGGTTCTCCAATGGGACGTACAGGTTCATATTATGACTCATTCAAGTACCGTGGAGGCCGCGGCACCTATGACTTTAGGAAGTACCTTGATACCCCAAAAGAAACAGATGAAGAGAGGGCTCGAAGGAAAGCCCAGGAGAAGCGGGATTATGATCAGTGGAAAAGAAGGAAAGATGCCGAGCGATATGACTCTTCGCATAGGAGTGACTACTCTCATAAGCGGAAGTCTTACGATGATAAGGGAAAAACTCAGATTGCCGATGAACCGAGCAAACGATCTAAACCGATTGACGCGTCTGAAATTTTTGAAAAGACTGACGCTCCCATTCCTTCCGATATTCTGGCCAGCTCTCCTCCTCTGAAGAAATCTGACATTCAGACTATCATTAACAGACCGCAATATCAAGTCAAGGACGGCCCCCCAACACTTCAGAGCCGTTTTCCGAATTGGTGCCTAAAAGGGGTGCGCTTTGACTTGGACCTAGTTCCGATTGATAAGCCAGACATGCTTAGCAGTCTTGACGCAGTCAGGCTTAATATTGAGAGGATGTCGTAGTGGCAGAAGCTTGTCGATGAACTCCAAAGGGTTAATCGTGCAAACCTTGAGGCAATGCTGACTATGGAAAACGACAAGGCGGAGTGGGACAAAATTTGCAAACAGCATAATCTCGAGATGACAAATATTGCTGATGGTTATGCAAAACTTGAGTCCGAGGTTAAAAAAATTAAGGAAGATCTTGCCTCTTCTTCTGCATCTCATACTCAAAAAGAAGAAGTCTTTCAAAAACAAGTGCGGGATGCACATGCTGCACAGAGAGATGTTGAAATGAAGCTTGCCGCTGAACAGCATATTACTGAGAAATACCGCACAGAAAACACCGATTTGCGGGAAAAAATCACCTCTCAGAACGTAGAGATTGAGTTACTAAAGTCTCGACTTGCTAAAGTTGAGGCAGAGCGTGATGAGGCTACCGCTGGCCGAGTTGCTGCCGTTGCCGAAAAGGAAGCGGCTGAGCAATCACATGAGGCGACGAAAGCAGACATCAGCTCTACCTTATTCGACTTTTATTTACACAGCGTTCTGGGTCGTGGGAGCCTCTCTTTTCTTGGTCCCGATTATGAAATTACATTGGCTGAAGTGTGGGAAGTCGCAATGGATATGCTTGGCGGGGCCGGCTATAATGAGTTAGAACTTGAGGAGCGCTATCTCAATGATGAGGATCGTGCCGCTCTTGTTAAGGGGAGGGAGCAACTTGCCAAAGTACGAGCTGAAACGACGGGAGAAGAGCCTCCAAAAGAATAAGCTCCTTTAACTGCCCCCGTTCATACTTCCACTTCAGCCGACGTTAATATTATGGATTCCAGCTCTCATTCTTTACATCTAGCTAAAGTTGCCCAAGAAACTGCAACTACTCCTACTGAAGATGAGGCACTGGATGATATTGAAGCCGAGAAGTTTGAGGTGGATCTTGCAAAGCCAACTCCTCCAGGTACTTTTGGCGTCGTCTCGGGTCTAATGAACCAGTCATTTGACTTAGCCGAATTCGATGACCTTCTTACTTGTTACTTAAACTTTGGTGAACCGATGCCTTCTTTATTTTCGGGGGATGTTGATTTTAACTTCTTTTCTTCTACAGCGGAGGCACCAAGCACTACACAAGCTTTCACTCCTTCGGTTGTCGTTCCTCCATCTTCCCAAATTACTCCTCCTTCTGCTTCTCAACCGGGATCACAGGCAGAGAAAATCGAAGCTCTTCAAGGCTTGGATGATCCGGCTGCTTCTCAGGAACAGAAGGCGGAGGATTTGGAAGACATTGAGAAGACCCCGGAGCGGTCTCTTGATGACGACATGATGCTTTCAACACTGCTTGATACTCCGGGGAGCGAGTCTTCTTCAAAGAGGAAGGGGAAGCGTGCTGTAAGGAAGAAGAAGAAGACTTCCACTGAAGAGGAAGCAGTAGTTGATCTGGCCGTACCGCTTTCTCCTTCTGCCCCTACCCGCTCACAACGAATTCAAAAGCTAATCATTAGGCTGGGAAAGAGCTCCAAGGGTGGTGAGAAGAAGGAATAATCAAGCTGGATTTTCTACTTATTATTTTTGCTCTTTGCATGTATTGACCGGGGATTGTGCGGGTACCGGTTCCCGCTTTTGCTTTTTGAGATATCTGCACATGTAAAGAATTTTCATAGTACTAAATAAAACAATTATTTTACTTGTACAAACTCTTGTGTATGTGAGAATGATCTATCTTTTATTTTTAGTGTAGAACAAACGATTCTTCTTACTTGTGCAAACTTTTTGTCTGCGTTTGAGAATGCATTTATTCCACATCTGTTTTCCGTGATATTGCAACGAACTTGTGGCATGTTGCTTTTATTAATATAATTGAATTGTATAGTATTGCCCCCATGCCGTAAGTGCATTGCAATATTCCTAGCCCTTTTTTTTTAAAGACTAATACTCTTACTTCAGAGGACAATTATTCCGCTTTTAAGGGGAGAATTATTCTGCTCTTAATAGAGTATATCCAGTCTTTAGAAGAATTTTTATTTTCTCTTTCTGAAGAACGCTTCAACTTTCGGGGATAATCACTTTTATTTATTAAGAAGTGAATTTCCCTATGAAGTGAAATGAACTTTTCTGAAAGAATTTTGTAGCATTTTTCAACTTTTTTAGGAGGAACTTTTCGAGATGAACAAGTTAATCCTTCCTTTGAGAGTTGAACTGTGCTTCCGGACGATGCTTTTTATTCAAGCATTTTATTTTGGGACATGCCTCCGGAGAGGGCTCCTCTTAAAGAGTTGTGCCTCCGAAGAGGTCTTGTGCCTTTGAAAAGGGCTTGTGCCTCCGAGGAGGGCTTGTGCCTCCGAAGAGGGCTTGCGGTGCCTTGGGAAAGGGCTTTTGCCTCCGAAGAGGTCATGTGCCTCCGAAGAGGGCTTGTGGTGCCTTGGGAAAGGCCTTTTGCCTCCGAAGAGGTCATGTGCCTCCGAAGAGGGCTTGTGGTGCCTTGGGAAAGGGCTTTTGCCTCCGAGGAGGTCATGTGCCTCCGAAGAGGGCTTGTGCCTCCGAAGAGGGCTTTTGAGTGCCTGGGAGTTACTTTCTCATGGTCGGATGGGTTCGCGGGGCAGGCGTAAGTTGCTTGATTGGATGTTTGTTTGTACAAACGACCGCAATCAATTAACAAGATGCCCCTTCGGTGGTCCCACCGATCTTTTTGGTTGAGGAAAGCACTCCCATTTATTGGTGTGCCTCGTTAGAGGGCTTTGGTTGGTTGGTGTGCCGGGTAGGTTGCGTCTCAGGGGCGAGTGGATCCACGGGACGGACGTAAGCTATCTGATCGGATGCATCACGACCAGTTAGCGAGGGTCCTGTTACTTCCGCTTGGGAAGGCGTCCCTTTAGTGGATCTTCTGGCCTTCCTGTTGAGATGCATACCTCCCATTGTCTGCTCCTTTGTTTGCTTTGCAACTTTCTCTCATCATCTGCCTGTTAGCGATCTCTTATTATCGTTCCCAAGCACATCTTCTTCTTTTCCTCTTACAAGTAAATTGCTTTATCCGAAGGAGTGGACTTCACTGTTGAATGACTCTACGAGACAAACGCAATTTATCTAGTTGGATGTCTATTCATAGCGACAATCTCGACTAGTGAACGAAGGTTTGTCACAATGGAGTCTCCAACTTTTTATGTGAGGTTTTCCTTGCTTGGGATTTGAGTTTGGAAAAAAAATTTGTGGCTTGGTTTTCGTGTAATAGCTGATTTATGGAAGTCGCTTAGCTTTGTGATGAGCAAGCCTTGTTATAATGTCCTGCAATTTTTAATTGATATTTTAGCGATACATTTAAAGTATTTACATATCGAAATAAAACAGGAATTATGAAATAGTAAAGAACACAAGATTTATAGTGGTTCGGCCAAGAATCGGGCCTACGTCCACTTTATAGCTTTCATTCATTTACACTGATTTACAATGTTTCACAATACAACTGATACATTCATCATCATTTTACAATTTTGAGCAGAGCTCTTTTCAAGTAAAATAAGGGCGCAAATGGTTGCTGTTCCAGGCCCTTGGAATTGGATCTCCTTCAACAGTTATGAGTTTGAAAGTGCCATCAAGAAGTTTAGTGCCTATAACATATGGCCCTTCCCAGTTTGGCCCAAACACACCAGTTGCTGTCATGATCCTTTTCAAAACCAAGTCTCCGATTTCAAAGCTACGTTGGCGAACTTTGGCATTGAAATGCCTGGCTATTCTCTGCTGATGAGCTGAAACTCTGAGCCTAGCTTCCTCTCTTTTCTCATCAAGAAAATCAAGCGCTTCAAGTTGCAGTTTTTCATTTTCGGTCTCATTGAAATGAACTCTTCTATGTGAAGGAACCTCTACTTCTACTGGAATCATTGCCTCAGATCCGTATGCCAGTGAAAATGGAGTGTGCCCAGTCGCAGTTTTGTGAGTAGTTCTGTACGCCCATAGTGCTAATGGAAGTTTATCAACCCAACCACCTTTTGCTTTTTCAAGTTGCTTTTTGATAGTTGACTTGATGATCTTGTTAACTGCTTCCACTTGCCCATTTGCCTGCGGATGAGCCACTGCTGAGAAGCTTTTTCGAATTCTGAACCGTTTGCAAAAATCCTGGAATTCTTCACTTTCAAATTGAGTGCCATTGTCGGTGATTATCTTCTGTGGCACACCATATCTGCAAATGATATTCTTTGTTACAAAATTTATCATCTTTTTAGAAGTGATGGTGGCCAAAGGTTCAGCTTCAGCCCACTTGGTGAAATAATCAATGGCAACAATAGCATATTTAATCCCTGATTTGGCGATCGGTAATGGTCCAATTAGGTCTATCCCCTAGATGGCAAATGGCCATGGACTGACCATTTGTGTGAGTTCAGTGGAGGATGCTCTTGGGATTTTTGCAAATCGTTGGCATTTGTCACATTTCCTGGAAAAAGTTGGAGCATCTCGATTGATATCCGGCCAGAAGTATCCATATCGGAGAATTTTCTTTGCAAGTGTTTGACCACCTGAATGGTCTCCACATTCTCCTCCGTGCACCTCTGTTAAGATTGTCTTGGCTTCTTCCTTAGTTACACATCGGAGTAGTGGGGTTGAAAATCCCCGCCTGTATAATCGGCCATCTTGAATTATATACCTCGATGCTTTTCTTAATAATTTTCGACGTTCCTTAGAACTCTCTGGCAGGGAACCACTGAGTAAGTATTCTTTGATTGGAGTCATCCATGATTCATTCTCTTGAGACGTAGTCATAATCCAATCAACATCCATTTCATCAATGCTTGGAGCTGACAGAACTTCTACAGGAACTAATCCTAGTAATTGAGCTTCTCCGGAACTTGAGTACTTTGCTAAAGAATCCACCTTCATATTTTCCTCTCGGGGTATGTGGCTTATTGAGTAGTGATCTAAATCATTGAGGAGTTCGGAAGTTTTTGTCAAATATGCAGGCAAATTTCCTCCTTTGGCTTGAAACTCTTTCTTCACCTGGCAAACAATGAGCTGAGAATCGCTGAAAATCTGTATCACTTTGATATTTAATTCCTTGGCGATTTTCAATCCGGCAATAAGGGCTTCATATTCTGCTTCATTGTTCGTCGAAGGAAATTCCAGTCTCAATGCATAACATAGTGATCGTCCTTCGGGAGTTTCGAGCACAACTCCTGCCCCTGAACAATAATCATTTCTCGAGCCATCAACATACAACTTCCATTGTATCGGAATGCAGTCAGTGGTTTCTTCCTTACTGTCACCTTTGTCAGTGGATTCTGCAATGAAATCTGCTAAAGCTTGTCCGTTAATTGCTCTTCGGGGATGGTAAGTGATGTCATATTGGCTGAGTTCTATGTTCCACTTCAAGAGACGACCCGAAGTTTCAGGACGATACAGAACTTGCTTCAAAGGCTGATCAGTCAGGACCTTGATAGGATGAGATTGAAAATAGGGTCTCAACTTCCTGGAAGCGATTAGCAGACAATAAGCAAGTTTTTCTATCATTGAATAATTCATTTCAGCCCCAGCGAACCGTTTGCTGATGTAGTAAACCGGACATTGTATTTTCATATCTTCTCGTACGAGTGCTGCACTTAAAGCATGGGATGAAATTGCCAAATAGATGAAGAGGTCTTCACCATCACTAGGCTTGGAGAGGACCGGAGGAGTTCTCATATGATGAATCAGTTGATCGAAAGCATTCTGACATTCAGGAGTCCATTCGAAATTTTTCTTTCCTTTCTTTAGAGCATCAAAGAAGGGAATGCATTTGTCTGTGGCCTTGGAAATGAAGCGACTAAGAGCGGCAACCTTTCCATTGAGACTTTGTAGTTCTTTTTTTGTTCTAGGGGCTTTAACTTCTCTTAGAGCTGTGATTTGAGCAGGATTTGCCTCGATGCCCCTAGCGCTTACGATGAAACCCAGGAATTTTCCAGACTCTACTCCGAATGAACATTTCAATGGATTGAGCTTCATTCCGTACTTCCGAAGAATTGAGAACATTTCTGCCAGGTGATCCATGTGGTCTACTGCTTTCTTTGACTTTACTAACATATCATCAACATAGACTTCCATCGTTTTGCCAATCTGAGGCTTGAACATAGCGTTGACAAGTCTTTGGTATGTTGCCCCAGCATTCTTTAAACCGAATGGCATGACTTTGTAACAGTAGAGTCCCACATCTGTAATAAAGCTTGTGTCCTCCTGATCTGGTTCATTCATCATAATCTGATTGTATCCAGAATAGGCATCCATAAAAGATAACAACTCATGTCCAGCCGTCCCATCTACTAGTTAATCGATTCTAGGCAACGGGAAGCAGTCTTTGGGGCAAGCTTTGTTCAGATCTGAGAAATCAATGCATACTCTCCACTTTCCATTTGCCTTCTTAACCAGTACTGGATTTGAAACCCAATTTGGATAAGTGGATTCTTTGATGAAATTATTCTCTAAGAGACGATCTACCTCTTCCTTTAAAGCTGCTGACCTTTCTGGACCTTGAGTTCTTGTTTTCTGTTTTACTGGTGTGAATTTCGGATCGACATTCAGGGTGTGAACAGCAATTGTTGGAGAGATTCCGCACATATCAGCATGACACCAGGCAAACACATCTAGATTGGCTTTTAAGAATGATATCAGTGTGTTTTGAACTGTTATACTTAGCTGTGAACCCACATTGAGTACTTTATTTGGGTCTTTCGGGTCTACAGATACTGGTACCGTTACCTCCACGAGTACCACTCTATTCTCCCCTGTACTGGCTTTCCTGGGATCCATTTCTTTTCTTGCATTGCTGTGTTCGCCAGTACAGGGGCCGCTCCATAGTTGCTACAGGGTCGGTTCCTTGATGCGGAGCGGAGCTGTCGCATCATTCCCCATTTCTTTTCGCCTGGCCTCTCGGAGTTCTACAAGATAACATTCTCGTCCTGCGTTTTGATCTCCTTTAATAACAGCAATCCCATTATCAGTAGGAAATTTCATTGTTAAGCACCAAGGAGCGAGGACGGCCCTGAAAGCAGCAAGAGTAGGCCGGCCCAAGAAAGCGTTATAGGCGGAGAATCCATCCACGATTACAAAAGTTTGCTTCCGAACCAATTTCTTGTGTCCTTCGCCCATTTCAACAAACAAGTCCACTGTTCCAATCGGCTGTTTCAGCTCTCCTGTAAATCCGGCGATCTTGTGTGAAGAAGCATGTACATCAGTCATCGGAATTTTCATTTGGTCAAATGTCCTTTTAAAGAGGATGTTGCATGAGGCACCACTATCAACTAACACTCTTCTGACAATAGCCGGCCCAATACCGACAGAGACAACCATAGGGTCCTCAGTAGGAGCTTCCACATTAACAGAATCCCTGGCTCTGAACATAATATCATCATGGAAAGTTTTTTGCTGCTTTAGAGGTGAAGCATCTTCCAGGATTAAGACACTTTCTTCGGTTGGTGCATACTTCAAAGCTTTTGCATACCTTTCCATTTCACCCCAACTCCTGCCAGCCGGGTGAGGTCCCCCTGTGATCACATTAATAACAGGTCTTTCCTTTCCAGCAGGCCTCTCTCCTGAATCAGATGAATTAGTTGGAGGTAATTGCCCTTGGCTGGATGAAGATGGGTCCTTTCTATTCCTCTTGACGTATTGCTGCAACTTATTCTCTCTTAGCAATTCTTCAATCAGACTTTTCAAATGGCGGCACTCATTGGTATCATGCCCTGGTTGGTTGTGAAACTTGCAAAATCTTCCGCTTTGAACAGCATTCTTCCCAACTTTCACGGCCGGTGGTTTTGGAAATTCAACAGCATCCTTAGTGGCGATGAAGATATTTTCCGGGGTATCGGTCAGAGGAGTAAAGTCTGATGGTTTAAGGAAGCGGGGCTTTTTGAAGTCTTTTTGCCTTTTCCCACCATTACTTTCCCTTTTCTGATCTGCCGGTTCTTTCTTGCTTTGAGTAGTAGCATTATTTTCCGCCACCGTTGTCACAACTTTAGCTGGTGCGGAAAGATTCTCTAAGCGTATAAATTCGTCAGCCTTTTTGTAGAATTTCTCGAGCGAATTTGGTTCCTTCATTTTCAGCCATTTTCCAAATTCGCTTGATTTGTCAATAGCACGCATCAAATAGGTCAAGATCATTCGTGGCTCTGCATTATCGACTTCTTCCAGAGCTAAGTTGAAGCGGTTCAAGAATGACTTAATAGGCTCTCCCGGATTCTGTTCAAGACTGGACAGCGACATTATATCTTTTGCCTTTGAAGCGTATAGCCTGAATTACTCTTTGAATTTTCGGGTGAGATCGGAAAACTGATCCACAGATCGGACTGGAAGCTTGGTAAACCAGAGAAGCGCCACTCCTTCTAAATAAACTGGGAAATATCGGCACTTTATCTCGTCGATCGCCCTTGTGCCAGTCATATGCCAATCGTATTTATACAAGAACTGATTTGGATCACTTGTCCCCCGATAAGCAGGAATAGTGGGGGGAACAAACTTTCTAGGAAATTCAGCTTTCAGAATCTTCTCGGTAAACGGAGTTCTACTTGGTGCGAATCCCCATTCGCTTTCGTCTTCATCTCTTTGCATGCTCTCTTTCATTATTTGCTTGATCATACCAGAGAGATATTCCTCATTGTTCAGAGATTTCGCAGAGTAGACCTCAGCCACCTTTTCGGGAGTTTGTCCAGGTAAATGCTCATGAAGAACTGGTGACGGCCTAGATCCTTCGGCCTGGAGGGGTGCCCCTTCGGCAGCACCTGATCCCCCGTGAGGAATATTTCTTCCCTCGGAATTAGGAGCAGCATTAGCAAAGTTTCTCTCATTATTTACTGGTCTTTGACTTGTACCAAATAGAGCATTCAGCCTTTCCATCATCAGGTTATTCTGAGTTTCAATCTGCTGGTACAGTCCGGATACAGCAGCATCTAACTCCTGTCGCGTAACACCGACGCTTGGAGCTGCCTGATTTGGAGAGAGAGAAGTGGCAGTATTGTCACGGTCATCGTCAGTTCTGACAGACTTTCGTTTCCTTCCAGGAGCCATTATGTCTGATAAACTTCTGGTTTTGTGGGAAATTCTTTCAGCAAACTTCTGAGAAGCAATGGTGAGTGGTAGCCTGAGTTGGGTTCTCAGTGAAAGCACCAAAATGTTAACGTTAAAATATGAACGATAACACCCGGTGTGTGTAATAAGATCGTGAAAGCACCACCCGTGTGACGGGAACAGAAATTAAGCAGGAAAATAGCAGAAATGCAGTAAATGAACAACAGATTTATAGTGGTTCGGCCCGTAATTGAGCCTACGTCCACTTTATAGTCTCTTATTGCTGATTCGGTTACAATTTGATACAAATCTCTTCAAGAAACAGTACAATTCGATCACAAGAAACAATCTAGACTACTAGCTCAATCTTCGACGGTGAAACTCGATGAATCCATCTCGGATGTAAGGAATTTCTCTCGAAGCTTGTTGTAGTGTCGTGAATGCTTGAAGGATCCTTGATTACTGAATGAATGAAGAGTTCGACGGAGTAACAGCGCTGTAGAAATGATTTGCCAAAAGTCCTCTTCATGTTGGAAGTGATGTCCTATTTATAGAAGCTGATTTCTGGGCAGGAAATTTGCCTAAGTCTTAGGTCGCGCACGACCTTAGTTAGGTCGTAGGTCGCGAGCGACCTAAGCTAGGTCGCTGTCCCCTTGCAGCTTCAGGAGTTAGCTAGTAAAACTGTACTTGGCTTCATTTGATCAAGTAATAGGTCGCACGCGAGTTACAGAATAGCTGTGGGAGCTCTAGGTCGTAGGGCGCTGAACCTGCTTTAATAGTTAGGTCGCTAACCTCTTTAAGTCGTCAAGTCCCTTAGGTCGCTAACTACCTTAGGTTGTTAAGTCCTTTAGGTCGCTAGCTACCTTAGGTCGTTGAGTTCCATAGGTCGCAATCCTTTCTGCTGCAAGGTCGCAAGGCCTTCTGGATCTTAGGTTGCGAAGCTTTACTGCCTCCTTAGGTCGCAAGGTCTTCTGCAGCCTTAGGTCGCAAACCCTTCTGGATCTTAGGTCGCGCAGCTTTCCTGTTGCCTTAGGTCGCAAGCCCTTCTGGATCTTAGGTCGCGAAGAAGTTAGGTCGCTAACTTCTTATCTTGATAAGTCGTGGACTTTCTCAGTTAGATCGCTATGTAGTTAGGTCGTAGGTTTTTCTTAGGTCGCAAGCTCCTTTAGGTCGCAGATCCTCTTAAGTCGTAGCCTTTCCTTAGGTCGCAACATTCTTAGGTCGCAGCTTTCTTAGGTCGTAGAGTTTTAGGTCGCTGAAATAAAGGAGTTAACACTTAGCTTAACACCCTACTCTGAGACGTACGAGCTCAGAGGTTATGTAGTTGAAGGTTATCAGCAATATATTCCCAATTTGGTAATGTGACATGCTGAGTGTTGCTGTGTGATGATCATTGTTTGATCATTTGTGATATGATCATTTATCTTTGTGATCATTACTTTGATCATCTGTTGACCCAAAGCATGGCTTTGTGACAAAGCGTAGCTTTGTGGACGAGACTTCGTCGAACTTCACACCCCGGAATGGTCAAAACAGGAAAGATGCAGCAAGGTTATTTGTGACGACTCGGGATTTGCCCGCTCGAAAATCAACATTCGTACTTCACATTGTACTAGAATGCCGCAGATTCGACCGTTCAAATCCGATTCGCCGGAGCTATAACACAATTAAGTAAATAACACAGCGGAAGAAAAAAATAATACATTGATATACAATATCTGATACAACAGAGTGATACAATGAATATCAATATACATCAGAGATATGATATAACAAATAGCAGCGGAAAAGAAAATGATAACATCAGCAGCGGAACAATATCAATAGAAATGATAACTCCAAAATGATCTTCAGACAAGAATGAATCCACAACTCCAAGATAAGCAACTCCGATGAATGAACTAGCTCCAGATAATCTACTAAACCTGAATATCTGAGAAACCCAACTTTAGACTGCTCGTGTGGAAAATTATGAGCACCCAGAGTTTAGGAAGGGAACAATAAACTCCGGATCAGTCATGGGACTGGTGTGAGGAACAAAAACAGTTTATCTTTAAACAAACACAAAAGGTTTTAAACATTGAAATCCGCAATGCTTTTGGAAAATGAAACTACCATAAGACCTCCCGCCACACACACAATGCAAACGCAGAATTGGAGGAGATTTCTTCTTATGATAGTCAAAGATGCTTACTACGTAAAACAAATCATTGAATATTATTACTAGTGCATAGCGCAGAAAACATTTTCGACAGTATAATATTAATCTTAGCCAACATACGACCAGTATCGTATGCCTACTATAGCTACCATGTTCAATAGCAGGTTACCACCACATTCCATGGCAGGTAATACAACTAAAACCGTACAGGTCACGTATTGTTTCTTTGGATTTCCAACAAATGGTCAGGCTAAGGAACTTCCTTCCGCCACATGGGATCGCCTCTGGCGGGACGTCCCGAGAGACAAACTGCTCTCTGCCAAACAAGGCCGGGTTACCCCTGTAACAAGTAACTCACGAATATTCCACCCCCCGGTCCTTTGGGACCTTTATCCGAGCGCTCGATATCCAAAATCACACATCATAAAGAAAGTGTATCCACATGAGTAAGTATCTGGGCTCCATACCATGATACCACCCCTTTCCAGAAGGAAATGACACACCTTAAAGGGTGCGACCCTCATAACCTTGCCGCAACATTCCTGTTTCGACCATTTCCGGGTTGTGAGGCTCTGACGAAGTCTCGTCCACAAAGCTACGCTTTTTCAAAAAGCCACTCTTTGGGTCAACAAATGATCAACCTATGATCACAAAGATAAATGATCAAACAAATGATCATATCACAAATGATCAAACACTGATCATCACACAGCAACACTCAGCATGCCACATTACCAAATTGGGAATATATCGCTGATAACCTTCAACTACATAACCTCTGAGCTCGTACGTCTCAGAGAAGGGTGTTAAGCTAAGAGAATAAATTCTCCGCCACCAAACAGATATGTATTTGAAAGAAATCGGCTTTATATCTCAAAGTGTAATGTCAGACATACAATCCATACAAGTCTGTTCCGGGTTCGAACAGAACCGAAGGCACTTCTCACGAAGCCCTTGCAAATCCGAATAATTTCCAATCACGTCCGGACTTCCCGTCACTAAGGATGATAAAACCTCTATATCGGGGATCAGCCGATGCAGAGTAACTCGACGGTAATCCTTCCGTTTTCAAAAATATCCGGTCTTCAACACCGGTCATCAAATGCTATCCATATACGACGTATCACATATTCGGAATGGGTTATACGACCCAAAGGTCCTCTCCCGGCTAAACCGAATAGTGAGCGTAATATTTAAAAACATATGGATATGGGATTTCAATTAAGTCACAACTTAAAACCCAAAATCTTTCTTTTCAAATGGTTTCAATCGATTACCATTTCAAATCTTTTAAACAAAAAGATTCAATCTTTACGGTTTAAACAGTTTCCACACTTTAATCTTTTAAACAAAAGATTCATTCACAGATTTTCCAAATTAATTCCCATTTCAATTTGATTAACTCGTTAAATCTTTAAGATTTAACTTATAGCTTTCAAAACAATCCCATTTCAAATGATTTAAACCAATCATTATTTCAAATCTGTTAAAGATAAAAGATTCAAATCATAGCTTTTCAAAACAATTCATTCATAACTTGGAAAACCATTTTTCAATTTAATATTGAAATTCCTTTAATTAAATTGGAATTTCATTTCTTATCTGAAAGCTTTTATCTTTTGAAAACAAATAGTTTCATTTCAGAAAATCTGATTCATTTATACGAGTTGGAATCCTTGGGTTAAATTCAAATTCTCAAAATTTTACTTTTAAATGTTTTAAATTCAGATAAACACATTTATAACATTTCAATGCCTAGTTTCAAATCATAGGATTCAATTTCAAACTTGAATTCAAATTTAAATCAAATTATTTAAATTTTCAAAACTCGATTAAGTTACTCAAAATAGCTTTTGTCTTTGCAATTCTATTTCAAAAGCTTTTCACTTTAAACCCGAATTTCTAATTTCAAAATCAATTGAAATTAAAATTTCAATTTCAAAAATATTGATTTTAAATTATCTGTGACTTAACCGATCTCCACGTGAAATCCATATTTGTGTGTGTAAAGGTGTAGTCCAGGGGTTCAACACAATAGTGCAACATCATTCAATCATCACAGATCAAAATACAGGATATAGTTGATAAGCGATATAAACTATAACGCTTATCGTTCATTTACAGATCAGAGATATATATCACAGATGAGTAAATCACAGATCACAACATAAATCAGGATGTATCACAAAGCATCATATATCAAGGATATCAAACAATTTACATTCAATAGAATCCAAATATTTATAAGTAAGGTCAATTAATATCTGATTATAATTAATCTATACCAGATTAATTACTTATGAATAAATTACTAATCTTGGTTAATTAACATTAATTAATTACGAACCATTTTAATTAATTATCCTTTAATCATTTATTAATTAATCTTTAAGTTAATTACATAATTAATTAACCTTGAATTATTAAATAAATCAACCTTAATTAATAATTAAGTCACTTTAATCATTTATTACTTTTAATTACGTAATTATCTTCAAGAAATAAATTACCTTTAATTCCTTCATCACATAAAACAATTAGTCTTTAATTAATTGCCCAAATTAATTTATCCTTTAAATTAATTAATACTCCAATTAATTTCATTCATTCATTATCCTCTAATTACAATAAGTGGTTAACTTTAAATTTATTTCACTAATTGATTACACTTTATACATAACAATCTCAATTTAAGTAAAGATAAGTTTCATATTTTAATTTAATTACTATATTGGAAACCATTCAGAAATCAATTATATACTTAAGGATATATATAATTTATTTTAAAACAAATCAATTTACTTTAAATACACTTTTAAACCTGGAACATTCTTACTTAAAAACTTGTTTAAGAACTCGTTTTAAATAATTCACTTAAGAAAAACTTATACATTTAAAATATTTTAACACTTGACTTGTTTAAAAATTTAAACCTGTTACTACTTCAACTCGAGATAACTCGAGTCCACCCCGAAGTGAATTACAAATTTTCTCGAGCCTTTCCCGAGCAAAACACGAGAAACTCTCGTACCCCACCTGCTTCACGTCTTTCCGCGTACAACACGAGATGGAACCCGAGATTCCACCTTTCTTTCCCAAAACTTCGACAACCCAGATACACAGAACTTCAAGCGTGCACGTGCACCCCCACGGCAATCAACTCCGGCCCCTCGCGATCATCCTCGCAAGTCAACGACCCTCCCCTAACACCATTCCGATCATCGCACGGTAGCAGGAACCCCGATTCAAAATCGAGCATCGCGCTCGAAACTGGAACCAATGTTGAGTCTGGAAAACGCCTCGTACTCGCCGCCTCTACCACCAGAAATCATGAAACTCCGGCCATCCTCTCTCCAACATCCCCTTTACCATCTCCCAACAGCCCTTCACACTCGATCACCCCTGGTCGTCGAACGAGATCAAAACAAAACTGTGTCAAAAACTAGGTTTAAAAATTTTAAACCTCCGCCGCTGCCACCACGGTGAACGTGAGTGCCTCTGATCATTTTTCCAACCATCGTCATAGGCCTCTCTGCCCCCACGCAAAGCCTCAATCACCAACCGCACTCCGATCAACCTCAATTGATCAAAAACCAATTTTCGAACAATTACGAGTTGCTCTCAAACCCATGATCTAAAAATCATAATTTTAACTTCAAAAATCATATTTTAGTACAAGACTTTAGTTTATGACCCTGAATTCGAGAATTAAGAAATTTAAATTTCGACTTATCTTGAGTTTGCTCTGCTATTTTGTGTTTCCAGAGACAATTATAAGTTGTTTTAACTTAAATGAATTTTTAAATTTTCGTTCCAGATCAAACAAACAATGTTCGTTTATATTGTATAGTCTAACTGTTCTTAGATCAAGAGAAATAAATTTACTTGCATATTTGGGTTTGAAGAAAACAAAAACAAAGGCAATTATAAATATACTGCAGACAACAGTATTCTCAGGGAAATCATATATACATATATAGATACCACCATACTTGTTCAAAGGTATATTCAAAACAGGTTCAAATATTACTCACAGCATAAATAAACAAACAAAATAGAGTGTGTTAGGTAGGAGTTTACTCACAGGCATCAAAATATTAAAACATGTTATGGGTTTAAAAGAAAAGTTACTCACTGGTGAAAGCAAAGAAGTTTGAAAAAAAAGAAAACAAGTTGCTCACCAGAAATCTGAAGCAGAGAAGAACAGAGAGAGACAGTGCTTTTTAGTTTTTAAATCTGAAACTTTGCTTGATATCGATTTGATCTTCATCTCCAGATTCGAAGGCTTTAAATTACTTTTGTTTTTGAATTCTATTTTTTTGGTTTGCTTAATTATCTTTGTGAACGAAACTGGAATGAAAAGAATTGATATATGGGATGAAGTATACAGGGTATTATATTTTGTACAACATGTTGATTAATGTTTTGTACCACAATTCAGAGATTTTTTTTTTCTTTACTGATATGGTTTCAACATATTTCGGCTGAAGTGATATGTTGTGGTGGCCAAAGATCCAAGCATTAATTGCTTTATCTTGTTTTGCAAGTTAATAAATATTTTTGTTTACTTGTTTCTCTTCCAGGTTCACATGTTTACATTTCAGTTTATACCTACTTGACTATATTTTCTTTGCTTGTACACGAATATACTTTACTGTCTTCTTTTACTTTGTCTTATTTCTTCTTATTCAAGTGTTCACATTGTTCATTTTTCAAGCTACTACATACATATTTATATTTGTTTCATAGTTGAGTATCACTGTCTTCTTATTTGTTTTCAAGTGTTCATACTTATGTTTATTATTGTTTGTACATGTATATCTTACTCTATATTTTATATTATATATATATATATATTCATTTTTAAACCATTTATTTACACTTTAAATTCAAGTCAAATATATATCTATATATTTATTATTTTCAAATTAACTCGTATATGCCCAAATACATATATACACATATACATAATATTTTAATTTTAAATGATTTATATAGAATATATTAGAATCCGGGGAAACTCGTATCAATTTATCGTTTTATTTCACACATTTTATCCAAAAATTAATTAATTATTAATTTAAATATATATATAAAATTCGGGGTCGTTACATTATTGGGGGTAGCGCCCCTTAGGGTATGTTCATTTCCTTCTGGATAGAAGTGGTATCATGGTATGGAGCCCAGATACTTAACTTATGTGGATGTCGCAATATATATATATATATATATATATATATATATATGTCTTATTTTGTGATTTGTTGCTGGGGCCCCGGTCAAAGGTTGGTTACAACCGGGAGATGGAATACTCGTGTCAGTAGTTACCCAGTTAGGGGTAACCCGACCTTGTGTTGGCAGAGATCCGGTTAGGTTCTCGGGGCGTCTTTCCAGAGGCGTACTTATGTGGCAATGGGAAGTTCCTTGGCCTGACCATTTGTTGGAAATCCATCTTCCAATACGAACTGTGTACGGTATTAGTTGTAGAACCTGCCATTTACTTATGGTGGTCACCACTGTTTAGATGGTAGCTATAGTAGGCATAGTTCGGAATGTCTATGCTGGCTAAGATTTATATTATACTTTCGAAAAGTTTTCTGCACGTTGCACTTATAAAAAATAATATTGAAAAGAATCTGCGTGTCAAGCATGTTTGACTATCATAAGAAGAAATCTCATCCAATTCTGCGTTTGCATTGTGTGTGTGGCGGGAGGTCTTATGGTAGTTTCATTTTCCAAAAGCATTGCGAATTGACTTTAAATTCTCTTGTTGTTCGTTTTTAAAGATAAACTGTTTTTGTTGCTCACACCAGTCCCATGACTGATCCGGAGTTTATTGTTTCTTTCCTAAACTCTGGATGCTCAAAATTTTCTACACGAGCAGTCTAGAGTTGGGTTTTTCAGATATTCAGATTTAGTAGATTATCTGGAGCTAGTTCAGTCTTTGGATATGGACTGCACTTGCTTATCTTTGTGCCTCGTTATTGGGAGTTCGAGCTATATCTGGATTGGCGTTTTAAAGATGGTGATTATCCGCTGCTGATGTTATCGTTTTCTTTTCTGCTGCTATTTCTTGTATCATATCTCTGATGTATATTGATATTCATTGTATCACTCTGTTGTATCAGATATTGTATCAGATATTGTATATCAATGTATTATCCTTTTTCTTCCGCTGTTTTATTTACTTAATTGTGTTATAAGCTCCGGTGACTCGGATTTGAACGGTCGAATCTATGGCATTTGAGTACGATGTAAAATATGGATGTCGATTTTCGAGCGGGCAAAATCAGAAATCGTTACATAGGAAATTCAAAAAATTACTATCAAAGGAATGCGGATATGAGATACGAATTTTCTCCAAATCAAATTTAATCTTTTTCGATGTCATTTTAACCATGTCGGAACTAAGGCAATCCTCTGTAGACTGTATCCAACATGAAGGCGACTAGCGCGGTCTTCCATAAAGAGCTTTGGAAGGTGTGTGGTGACCCTCACTCTATAACACATATTTTTTTTTTATATTTGAAGATGCATTGTAATGAAATTACTAGGCACATTTTATTTTCTGCAATTGAGGTTACTTTTAGGAAACTTTTTAAGTATTTTGAGTTGAAGATATGTACTTAATCAAAACCTGTTATGAGTGATCATTGATGATGTTTTTGATAACTATTAAATTTATCTTATGAATGTCTGATTTGGAGAAAATAAGGAGTTAGACATGTCATATACATTTGACATGGATACATATATATTTGAACACTGATTTTCATTGCTTATGTTTTGCCTTATGGAAATTAATAAGCTAAGGGGATTGATATTTAATGAACAATCAAGAATTTAGTAGAATATTCAAGTGAGATGAATTTGTGCATGGCAGGTAAGTGATACTTGCATATGCACGAATTCTGGAAACTTATAAGTAATTGAGTATTCAAGTTTAACCTCTGAGAAAACTTATCAACAATTTTAGACCTCTAAGATCAAATTAGACGTCTGTCATAATAATTTAGATGTCTGAGATTGAATATAGACGTCTGTTAATATAAATTTAGACGTCTGAACTTAGTTCAAAATGTTTTCTACTCTCTGTTTAAAATCTAGACACTTTGAGACGTCTGTCATAATAATTTAGACGTCTGAGATTGAATATAGACGTCTGTTAATATAAATTTAGACGTCTGAACTTAGTTCAAAATGTTTTCTACTCTCTGTTTAAAATCTAGACACTCTGAGATGTCTGTCATAATAATTTAGACGTTTGGAATTGTATATAGACGTTTGTTAATAAAAATTTAGACGTCTGAACTTAGTTCAAAATGTTTTCTTCTCTCTGTTTAAAATCTAGACACTCTGAGACGTCTGTCATAATAATTTAGACGTCTGAGATTGAATATAGACGTCTGTCATAAAAATTTAGACGTCTGAATTGCTGATTTTGCCTAATTTGTCTATTTTCGAGTAAATTTCCAAGATTTATCGATTTTAGCAGATCCAACTTATTGTTATTAATTATTATCAACCTTGATAACTATCATGAGATCAAGTAAATGTTATTTTAGAGTTAAATAGAATTATCTAGGCAAGATATATATATAAGTGTTAGTATTTGTCAAAGTGCACCTATGGCAGTAGAACAAGACTTAGAAAAGAAATAAGTGGCTATGTCAATAGCTTGTATGGTACTTTAATTTCATTTTGATTAAAATTCCCTCTGATAAAAAATATATATATATAATAATAATAAAGAAACAATTGTATATCATCAAATATACAATTGACTTAGTTTGTTTGTACATTGATATGATTATATTGGTAAAACTAGGGTCTTGGGAAAAATATTTGGAGATTATATAAATATTCAAATATAAAAGAATTGGGGTTTAGTGGTGAAGGCCTCTTGAAAGTTGTATATAAAAAAAATATGTGTTATAGAGTGAGGGTCACCACAGTTTTGGTATCAGAGCCATGTTTTAAATAACATAGTAAATGTTGTTGTATGCATATGGATGTTTGAATGCATTGTTTGAATTATTAATGTTGAATGGTTTTGTTTTATGACTGAATAAAAATATATATATATATATATATATATAAATGTGTACATGTGATACATGCACAGTGTGCACAGAAATAAAAATGAATCAAGAAAAGACACCAAAAACTGATAAGGGTAATTAAACTAACATAAAAATCATATTTATAGCATTATGGTAGGACCAAGGCACCATACAGGTGCAGGATCATCACGAGAGCCACCTGTGATGAGCATGGAGGATTTTGTGAGAGCTTTAAGGGATGGAATGGCACCAAGGCAAGACAATCCTCATGAGGAACTCTCAAAACTGCTTAAGACATGTACCACTTTGGGAGGAAAGGATTTTGAAGGTACTGAAGGAGCTATAGGAGTTCAAACTTGGATAAGAACTATGGAGAGGGTCTTCACAGATATGCAAATCGATGACCAGAGGAAGGGACAGATAGCTTTAAGGAAATTGAAGGGGGTTGCACTGGATTGGTGGGAAGTTGTGACAGCAGGAAGACAAGAGGATACTATCACTTGGAATAATTTCAAGGACATGCTTGAGGCCAGATTTGTCCCAGCATCTTCCAAGGCCACACTGCTTGAAGACTTTATCAGATTAAGGCAAGGAAGCATGAGTGTGAATGAATACACTCAGAAGTTTGAAGCATTATCCAAGTAAGGACTGGTGTTAATAGGGAATGCAGAAGCAAAGAATGCAAGGTACATTCAAGGCTTGAACCCTAGTCTGTCAAGGGCAATGTTGCCATACAAAGACAAAACCTTTGATCAAGTAATTGATCTAACTCTCTCATTTGAGCAACATGACACTACAAGGGAGAAATTCAGGAATATGAAGCTCACTAAGAAGAAGGGTGGTCAGAACAAAGGGCAACCTTATGACAAGAGAAATGCAAGTAAAGGAGTTAAGAAAGAGGAAGGAGCAACAGCACTTGAAAACAAGAAATTCACTCATTGTTTTAATTGTGGAAAAGCTGGACATTATAGTAACCAATGCCCTGACCCTAAAATACCTAGAGGAGGCTGTTATAATTGTGGAAAGATGGGTCATCTCAAGAAGGATTGCCCAGAAACCAATAGGGGAACAGCAAGGGTAGGAGCTTTGGCAGCAAGTAACACTGGGAATGTTGGGCAACTTGAAGGTATAATTTTTATTCATACCCAACCAATATCAGTAATATATGACACTGGTGCCTCACATTCACTAATATCTTTGGAAATTGTAAAGAAGTTAACACTTGCTTGTGTTTCTATTGATCAGCCCTTAATTGTACACAGTCCCATAGGGAGTCATTGCATGTTGGGGATGAAGTGCATGGGTCTGAAATTAATTATAGGGGGTTATGAATTTAATTCAGACTTATATACCTTAAATTATCCTGGTATTGGGATTATTTTGGGGGTAGATTGGTTAATGAGAAATAAAGCAATTTTAAATTTAGAAAACCTTACTATTTCTTTGGAAACAAATGAAGGCAAAAGAATTACCATCTTAAGTGAAATAGCAAAGAATACATGCTTTAATAAAATATGGAGTATTAATGAAGTTCAAAAGGAATTAAAGGTAGAGGAAATCCCAGTAGTAAATGAATATATAGATGTATTTGGAGAAGTAAAGGGAGTTCCTCAAAACAGACCAGTTGAATTTAAAATAAAATTAATTCCTGGAACAAATCCAATCATTAAGAAGCCTTATAGAATGGGTCCAAAAGAATTGGTAGAATTAAAACATCAACTAGAAGAATTAGAAGAGAAAGGATTCATAAGATCAAGTAGTTCCAGTTGGGGTTCCCCAGTGCTTTTTGTTAAGAAGCATGATGGAACAATGAGGTTGTGTGTAGACTACAGGGATTTAAACAAGGTAACTATCAAAAATAAGTACCCACTGCCTAGAATAGATGATCTATTCGATCAATTGCATGGAGCTAAAATATTTTCAAGGCTGGACTTAGCCTTTGGATTTCACCAAATGAAAGTTGCAGAGGAAAGCATTGAGTACACAGCCTTCAATACAAGGTATGGCCTTTATGAATTTCTAGTAATGCCATTTGGCTTGACCAATGCTCCCTCCTATTTTGTAGACTTGATGAATAGAATTTTTAGAGACTTTTTGGATAAGTTTGTCTTGGTATTTATAGATGACATACTAATTTATTCAAAGACAGAAAATGATCATGCCATGCACCTACATTTAGTATTATCCAGACTTAGAGAACATGAATTAAAAGCCAAGTATTCAAAGTGGGCATTTTGGAAACAAGAAGTAAAGTTCTTAGGACAGATAGTGTCACAGCAGGGAGTAAGTGTAGATCCAAGCAAGGTCATTGCAGTTCAAACATGGAGTAGACCCAAAACAGTGACTGAGGTGAGGTCATTCTTAGGTTTGGCAGGGTATTATAGGAGGTTCATCAAGAATTTTTCAAGAATAGCCGCACCAATGACCAAGCTAACCAAGAAGAACCAACCATATGTGTGGACTGAGCAGTATGAACAAGCTTTTGAGAAATTGAAGCAAGCATTGGTGGAAGCTCCTGTCCTACAAATCCCAGAAGCAAATGAAGGAATGGTCGTATACACTGATGCTAGTGGATCTGGGTTAGGTGCAGTGCTTATGCAACATGGCAAGGTAGTGGCATATGCATCAAGACAGCTTAAACCCAACGAAACCAAATATGCAACTCATGATCTAGAATTAGCTGCAATAGTGTTTGCACTAAAACTATGGAGGCATTATTTGCTTGGGGCAAAATTTGAATTATTCACAGATCATCAAGCATTGAAATATTTATTTTCTCAAAAAGATTTAAATATGAGGCAAGCAAGGTGGTTGGAGTTTCTAGCTGCATATGATTTAGATATATTGTACACTCCTGGAAAAGCTAATAGAGTAGCAGATGCTTTGAGCAGAAATCATGTTAGATTAGCCAGTTTGATGATTGATGAGTTTAAAAATCTTGCAGTACTTGGGGAGGCAGATATATACAGCAAGGATGCAGTGAATTTTAAAGAACATGGTGATATGGTGGAGTATGGTACGCTGGGGATAATCACAGTGAAGTCTAATCTGGTGAAGAAAGTTGGTAGCATGCAAGATCAAGATCAAAGTCTAAAGGAGAAGAAAGAAATGTTATTGAATAACATTGAGTCAGAGAATTTTAAAATAGATTCCCAAGGTTATTTGAGGAAAAATGAGAAACTTTGTGTGCCAAACATTGCAGAATTGAAGGAAGAAATCATGAATGAGCATCACAAGACCCGGTACACCATACACCCTGGTGGTACTAAGATGTATCATGATTTAAAAAGAGGCTACTGGTGGCCAGGAATGAAGCAAGCAGTGGCAAGATATGTGGCAAAGTGTTCCACATGCCAACAAATTAAAGCAGACCACCAAAAGCCCTCTGGCATGTTGCAACCTTTGGAGGTACCTCAGTGGAAGTGGGAAAGCATTTCCATGGATTTTGTGGATGGTTTGCCTAGAACTAAGAAAGGCAATGATAGTATATGGGTAATTGTTGATAGACTAACCAAATCAGCTCACTTTGTCCCTGTCAGATCAGATAGGAATGCATCTAAGCTTGCACAATTGTTCATTAAAGAAGTGGTGAGGCTACATGGCATACCCAAGAATATTGTAAGTGATAGAGACACTTTGTTCACCTCAAGATTTTGGGAAAGTTTCCAAGAAGCAATGGGAACACAACTTTGTTTAAGCACTGCCTACCATCCTCAAAGTGATGGGCAAACAGAGATAGTGAATAAAATATTGGAAGATTTACTTAGAGCATGTGTGCTTGATTTTGGGGGTAATTGGGAGGATCATATCCACTTGGCAGAATTCACTTACAACAATAGCTATCAATCAACCATAGGAATGGCTCCCTTTGAAGCCTTGTATGGGAGACCTTGCATGTCTCCTGCCTGTTGGTTGGAAGCAGGAGAGGGTGTAATGTTGGGGCCAGACCATGTTAAAGAAACTTCCAACATGATTGAATTGATTAGGCATAGAATGAAGGCAGCACAATCAAGACAAAAGTCTTATGCAGATAGAAAAAGGAAGCCAATGGAGTTTGAAGTAGGAGAGCATGTTTTTCTGAAGGTATCACCAATGAAGAAAGTGTTCAGGTTTGGAAAATCTGGTAAGTTATCACCAAGATTTGTAGGACCATATGAAATTATGCAGAGATTGGTGCTATGGCCTACAGACTTAAGTTACCTGAGGGGTTGAGTGGTGTGCATCCTGTATTTCATGTTTCTCAATTGAGAAAATGGGTGCATGATGAAGGAGCAATTCTGGAGTCACCTACTCAAATTCAAGTCCAGAAGAATATGGTTTATACCAATGAACCAGTAGGGATAGTTGCCAAGGAAGAGAAAAAGTTGAGGAACAAGGTGATCAAACTGGTGAAAATCCAATGGAGCTTGGACACTAATGATTGTACATGGGAGGTTGAAGACAAAATGAGGGCTAAATACCCCAATTTGTTTACTGGTGGAGAGGTATGTTTAAGCATCCTAAGATAATTTTTCTAAATATATTTATATATTGTTTGTTTCCATAAAATATGAGTATGGGGTTATGGAGTTAAAACAGGCTATGGGTTAGTGTTTTTAATTGGAGAAAATAGGTGAAATTATGGGGACATAATTCCTTTAAGGGGGAGGGTATGTAATGACCCTAAAATAAAATAAAATAAATATATATACATTTAATATATATATGGGGCATTTTCTGTTTTATATATAAAGGTAAAATAAAATGAAGTTTAATAAAAAGGTTTATAAGTCTTATAATTGTGCCAGAAATAATTAGCATAGTATGTGTGATTTTAAATTTAAGTGTACAAAGGAGATTTTCAGATTCTCTAAACTTATAAAAAGAAATGAATAAAGGATCACATGCATATGGCATGAACAAAATAGAAACATGAAAATAGCATGCAGTGTTTAAAATGTTCAACTCCCAAAATAACCAATTAAAGTAACCTGATGTGTACATTTCCCATTTAGGACCACACAGGAATGAGATGTATGCATGAACAACTAAGGGTATTAGGAGAATTACCCATTTTCTTAAACCCTAGAATGGATTTATAAATAACTGCACATGGCCAAAACCATCACTCTCTCGGGATCAAACACAAAATAAAATAAACAAGGAAGAAACACTAGCTTGGGGCTTTGGGGGATTTGCTGTTCAAAAGATTAAGGCAGTAAAAGGAAAAACATTATGTGAGTATTTATCCTTTGTATGCAATGGCATTAAGTCCTATTGCAGGCAGCCTAGAATATTATGAGACATTTAAATCTCTGAATTGATTTTGTTATGGGTGGTATGGATGTTTGTTTGTGCATTCTTTTTGTTTGTTTGGAGTATTAATATGTAAGTGGGCTTTTGGTGTTAACATGATTGGAGCATTCTTGTTCTATCTTATCATCATTAAACATGGATATAGATTAAACAGGGGAACATGGGGTTGAATCAGAAAAATATACAAGCAGTTATATCTTTCTGTAATATGAATGAAAAAAAAAACTAAATTGGTCACTTGGGAGTTAGTCAATGATCTGCTTACTTCAGGTGGAAGCAAGTATATGCATGGTGCAACTGCACCCTGAGGCCTTTGTGTATTGGAAAAATTTAAACAACCTGGGAGTTTCCTTCACAATGCATACATAGTGTTCATTTGACAAGGAGTTAAAGACCATAAAATAAATGGGGACAGGGGTTTAAAAATCTGGGTTATAAATATCCAGATATGGTGTTAAATTAATCAAGTTAAACTTGTTCATTGATTAGTTGCTGGGTGAAAATTTGGAGTATGAAACTTGGGTTTATTTATCTAGATTTGGGGAGAATAAATCAAGAATCATACATATGTTTATCTTTACTGTTTGTTGTGTATTTGTTTGAATAGATGAATGTGTTTTTGTATTACCTTGTATGAACAAAAACATGCTAAGTATAAACATCTGTTAAATTAGGAAGGCACTGCAAGATTATGTTTTAAAATTATGAATATGTATACAAAATTGATAAATGCTCATACCAGTGAAAACGGACCCTTTTGGTTGCCCTTGCAATCATCTGGGTGTCTCAAAAATTCTTTGGGGCAGCTAAATGATTTGCTTGCAGGAAATTGAAGTTGGCTTGATGAGTAGAGAAGGCATTGGCTGCTAGTATAAATAAGAGAGAGACTTGTTATTTTTAAGAAAAAAAAATTTGCAGATGCATTGTAATGAAATTACTAGGCACATTTTATTTTCTGCAATTGAGGTTACTTTTAGGAAACTTTTTAAGTATTTTGAGTTGAAGATATGTACTTAATCAAAACCTGTTATGAGTGATCATTGATGATGTTTTTGATAACTATTAAATTTATCTTATGAATGTCTGATTTGGAGAAAATAAGGGGTTAGACATGTCATATACATTTGACATGGATACATATATATTTGAACACTGATTTTCATTGCTTATGTTTTGCCTTATGGAAATTAATAAGCTAAGGGGATTGATATTTAATGAACAATCAAAAATTTAGTAGAATATTCAAGTGAGATGAATTTGTGCATGGCAGGTAAGTGATACTTGCATATGCACGAATTCTGGAAACTTATAAGTAATTGAGTATTCAAGTTTAACCTCTGAGAAAACTTATCAACAATTTTAGAAGTCTAAGATCAAATTAGACGTCTGTCATAATAATTTAGACGTCTGAGATTGAATATAGACGTCTGTTAATATAAATTTAGACGTCTGAACTTAGTTCAAAATGTTTTCTACTCTCTGTTTAAAATCTAGACACTCTGAGACGTCTGTCATAATAATTTAGACGTCTGAGATTGAATATAGACGTCTGTTAATAAAAATTTAGACGTCTGAACTTAGTTCAAAATGTTTTCTACTCTCTGTTTAAAATCTAGACACTCTGAGACGTCTGTCATAATAATTTAGACGTCTGGGATTGTATATAGACGTCTGTTAATAAAAATTTAGACGTCTGAACTTAGTTCAAAATGTTTTCTACTCTCTGTTTAAAATCTAGACACTCTGAGACATCTGTCATAATAATTTAGACGTCTGAGATTGAATATAGACGTCTGTCATAAAAATTTAGACGTCTGAATTGCTGATTTTGCCTAATTTGTCTATTTTCGAGTAAATTTCCAAGATTTATCGATTTTAGCAGATCCAACTTATTGTTATTAATTATTATCAACCTTGATAACTATCATGAGATCAAGTAAATGTTATTTTAGAGTTAAATAGAATTATCTAGGCAAGATATATATATAAGTGTTAGTATTTGTCAAAGTGCACCTATGGCAGTAGAACAAGACTTAGAAAAGAAATAAGTGGCTATGTCAATAGCTTGTATGGTACTTTAATTTCATTTTGATTAAAATTCCCTCTGATAAAAAAAATATATATATAATAATAATAAAGAAACAATTGTATATCATCAAATATACAATTGATTTAGTTTGTTTGTACACTGATATGATTATATTGGTAAAACCAGGGTCTTGGGAAAAATATTTGGAAATTATATAAATATTCAAATATAAAAGAATTGGGGTTTAGTGGTGAAGGCCTCTTGAAAGTTGTATATAAAAAAAAAATATGTGTTATAGAGTGAGGGTCACCACAAGGTGCCACTCCAATGCTAGCTTGAGAGCTACTATCTTATGCGAATTCCACTAAAGAAAGATGCTTCTCCCAAGTTCTTCCAAATCAGGAATATCCATTCTCAACCTTGCGTGTCATACAATTTCAATAACTCCATTTTACTGTTCTTCATTAGTCTGCTCACATGAATCAACATTCCTAGGTCCTTACTAGTGTCTTACACACACCACAGGAACTTCTATCATTACTTTTAAAAGTAATTACTGTTGTTTCCTTTGTAGCCTTACACCTTTTTCGTTACACCTAGGAAATGATTCCTATCTACTTCACATTTAGGAGTTTGGTTCGGTGTTTATAGTTCCATTTTAAAAATTAAGGTTTCTAAATTTTTAAAACATCAAATCCCAAAACCATTGTCTTTAAAAGTGTTATCTTTAACTCTCTATTAAATTCAAAAATACCAGGTTACTTAAAATCTTATCTTTCTAAACTTGCATCTTCACAGATTTTTGAATTTACATTATTTCCCAAACCTAGAGGGAAAAACTTTTAAGTCCAAAACTTATTCCTCGTTTTCTTTTAAAAACCTTTTAATTTTTTAAATTTCAAGTTCTACTTTTATTAAAATTTTCATTTCAAAAACTTATTTGCTTTTTCACCAAACCATTTCCTTTTAAAATATCTTTAAAATATCCTTATGTGTTTTCAAAACATCTTCTTATTACACCAACGGTCTCATACCTTAATGTATTGGAACTGCTTTCTCTTATGAGAAATTATTAACGCTAAAATCTTCTATGAATCTTTTAAAAGAGGATTTCATGTTTATGTGAAATTACAAGAAACTTATTTTTTATTTTTTATTTTTTTGAATACGCTATACAAAATATGATGCTCCTATAACTTGTATATCTTTTTCATGCATTCCTTGTAGCTTGCACAAAACATTTTTATTGGTTTCATAGAAAATTACAGCATTACTCTTTTCATTCCAATAGATTAAAGTATGTTTAATTTATATTCTCTTATGATAGACATCTTCAAATATCTAACTTACTCTTTTCTTTTCGGAAAAACTCATTTTTAAAACTGTTTTAATATATCCATAGCTAGAAAACATTGTCTTATACTTATTTAAATAATAAGTGTGTTTTACAAATCACTTTCATTTCTACTCTTAGAAATTATCTTCTAAAATTCATTTTTATTTAGGTTTAAAACCGATGTTGCATAAAACACCGTTACTACAACCCAAAAAAAATACTAATAACCCTTACCTACTATGTAAAACATTTCCCTTAGGAGTTGCTTACTGTAACGGTAGAGTTATAGTTTATGCTCCCTTCCTTTTTCACGAAAACATCTATTACAACAATAAATGTTGTAATCTATGTTTTCGATACTTAATACGCTCTAGGTTTTCATATTTTAAATCTTTGTTTACTTTCAAAAAAACTAGTGAGCTATATACGCTCTATAATTCTTCAAAAAGAATTTCACTTTTTCAACAAAATTTTCACCATATAAAAACCAATTTAAATTTCTTACTATATTCCCAAAAACCTAATATTTACTTTAAAAATATTGACAATTATATAAAAAAAATTCAATTCTAATAATTTCAGTTTATTGGGTTAGACATAAAGTGGATTTTTCTACTTACTACCCTAGGAGTATCCTTCCTAAAACTTGGAAATCTCATTTTGTTACTTAAAGTTTTTTGTTCCCATACTCATATTCTAAGGTACTACCTTTGTGATGCCCCACCCCGAGACCCACATTAACAAAGAGTATTACTGGGTAATACTGTCTGCTAATGCGGAGAATAGGGATGGTTAGGAGCGACCATCTATAGCCTTGTCTTAAATATCTATTGAATACGTCGATGAATGCTCTATTTTTTTTTCTATCTCAAGTGGATCGACATATCCAATAAATACTTAATACAAAGTCATAGGTGGCTATAGGATCTATCAGAACAAAATGCTACAACTCAAATGCATAACACATCACAGAAAAGCAAAACATATATATATATACATATATACTGATACATCCAATACAATATAAATAATGCATCATAAGTGGTATGACGACCACAATATACACACGAGTCAAAACAATATACAAATCAGAGTAGCGATACAAAAAGACTACAACAAAAAGGGCTAGCATATAAGTCCATGCGGAAGCAGAATAGGCTAAGTCCATAAGGGTACCTAACCTGAAATACCTCGATCTGACCCGAGTATAAAATACACGGGTCAGTCTAGCTAAAAAAATCAGTTTATAAGGATAAGCAGTAATAGATGCATAAGGATAAGGGTAATGTTCTTCTTAAACAAGAAGGAACAATACCGAGTATAAGCATGAGTATAAGTATGGTATGATTACTGTAACTACCCAGATTTTTCGTCGTTCGATTATGAATATTTAAATGGTTAAATATTGGCTTTGGAATTATAATTTAGTTAGTAAGATTTTAAAAATGGATTTTTAAGCGATTTTGAAAATTTTGAAAGTCATCGATTTAATCGCCCTGTTAAAATAGCGATCCGGGGGCACAGTCTCGCAATTCGAAGAAACTAGTTCCATTGGATCCATAATAGTGCATTATTATCGGATTTCAAGTTTCGTGATGTTTGGAGTTATCGTTTGATCGTACGGAATACAAACGCGCTGAAATTAATATTGAAATTTAATATTTTAATTTGGTTCAAAAAGCTATCTTCTCCATACGATAGAACCAGGACTCGAAACCTTTTCCATTGCGTTCGGAATAGGGGTATAACATTATGAATGCCTATCGGCATGCCTCGATAGGGGTTTGAGATTTTGAGTTATGGAAATCCAAACGTTTTAAAATTTAAATAAAATAATTATATGTTGACTTGACCTATATTTTCCCATCAACACTTTTCCCTTCACTTCAGAGCTACTGTAGCTGGCCTCCTTCACACAACCTTTCACCTCAATTCAAAAATCATGTCCCTTTTTCCCTCATTTCTTTTTAATCCAGAATTGATTCAAAATGTTACGAAGCCCGTTCTTTCCCCTTTTAAATCGCGTACGCCCTCTTTCTTTTTAAAACAAAATAAAATTGGCTCGAACAAAAAAAAGCGAATGATTCACGATCGATTTGATGGAGGAAATAGCACGTGGCAGGCAGCTTAGGGTTGCTTCGATCAATGTCTAGTTGAGCTAGGGTATCGATCGACGGGTGTGCGTAGCCGCGATGGAGCGAAGCTCGTGCACGAAGATGAAAGGACCAGCAATGGCAGCTGCGACTTTGGGCTCGACGACGTTGAAGTTTGATCGAGGAAACCTAGGGGTTCGATCGTGGTTTGATTTAAAGGATACGAGGTGACGATGGTGCTGGAGGAAGGGAGAGCGTACGCACGATAGGTGGAGGACTCGCGATTTAGTCTTGGTCGCTGCTGTTTGACGTGAATCAAGGGGGAAGGTCACCGTTGGCCACGGTGGTTCGAGCGTTTAGGGTTAGGAAAAGGGACGCAAGGTGGGGTAGTTCGTGATGTAGGGCTTCGCGTGAGTGGAAAAGATGGAGATCGGCATTTATTTTGGATAGTAACGACAGTCGTGAAGGTGAAGGTAAAATACTGTAGTTATATTAATTTCATAGTTAGTTTGTTTAAATTAGAATTGAAATTTAATTAGCTAATAAATTTTAATTTAAATTGCATATGAGATACAAAATCATGGAATCGAGTCACAATGGATCCGCACTATAAAATATTACACAATCGAATAAATTTGGGATTGGGACTATTAACAATTTCGAGAAAACAAGGTGAGAAAATTCTCGCTCATATGGATTATCGGATAAATTTTAAAAATATAAAAAAAAATTAATTATTGGATGCTTGGTTGATTTAATAATTATTATCTATTGAAAGATATATTATATATATAGTAGTATATATGTTAGTAATTGGAGTGATATTCCCGCACATTATAGCAGATGAGACCCTACGCGTCCCGCATAATAGCGGATGACCCTATATACCGCGATATCCCTCTCGAAGTGGGATTGGTATTTTTATGTTGTATTAACATCTATGGATGTAGGGAAATAGGTTGGAGTGATCCCACTGGATTCATCAAATATATGGTTTATTTTTTTTATATATAGTGATATATGGATTGTGCAAAATAATCTATTATAGATTATTGTAGTGATTGGAATTATTGGATGCTATTGTAGCACTGGCCTGAATTTTGATATTTAAAATACCATAAATTTTTTTTAAAATTTAAGGAATAAAAGGGAATTTTTGATATAAAAATAGAATTGGGAATTATTTTAAAGAATTTGAGTTAGAAAAATATATTGATTTTTGGTTATACTTAACTATTGTGAATTATTAAATGGAGTGTTTAAAAATGAATTATATAAGAGAATTTATAAGTGATATTCCGAAAATAAAAATAAAAGTTGAAGTCGGTATTAAAAATAGACTTAAAGTTATAAATGGAATTATTATGGTAATGGATTTATAAAATGGAATTTCATAAATAAAATTGTTTTCATAAACAAGTAAAACTGAAAGGAGTATAAGAATTTATAAACAATGTTTATAAATAAGGTAAGCGATATCAGTTGCTAAATTGGGAATATAAAATTCATAGGTGAATTTATATTAGAATATGGGAAATATGGTGAGTAAAATAGAGGATGCTATTTTTATAAAGTGAGAAATTGATAAGGAGATCGGAATGGAAGTCATGTGATGTGATTCGAGAGGAATTCATAAAATTGAATTGGTTATTGAGGTTTTAAAATTATATTTTTATTTTTAAGAAGTTTAGTTGTTTTTTTAAAAAGGAAATTTTTATTATTTAAAACTATGGAATTTTAAACTAGTTAGGATTGAAATATTTTCGGTAAGTAGATTTTCAAATATTAAGTATTTATTTTAGTAAATTCTAACTTTTAAAATCAGCTTTAAAATTTTATTTGTTTATAAAAAAAGAGTTATTGATGTTTATAAAAATGTTTTTGATATTAAAATAATTACTTGAACAGGTTTTAAAAATAAATTATTATTCTTTTAAATACTTATTTTATATATAAGAGTTTGAAATGATTTTTACTTTATTCTCTCGAGACTTGAAGGTGGGTTTATTTAAAGGAAAGGTTTTATAAGAGGAGTTTGATAATGGTATGCTGGGAACTTAAGACATTTCCTAAGTGTTGGAATATCGAAACTAAAAAAAATGAATTCTAGTTTAGTAAAGAAGTTATAAATGGTTAGAGGGGATTATAATAATATAACCAGTTTTGGAAATTGTGAGAAGAAATTTATTAATAGTTTCAGAAATGTAGGAGATAAGCCAAGAAAATTCCTAAGTTTTGATACTTAAGATGGTTTTGGAAAATGGACTTAGAATATTTTCCTAAGTGTTGAAAAGTTTTAGGATATCCTGTTATGGATTTTAAATATTGAAAATTGTTTTCAAATATTTGAATATGGAAAGGAATATGAAATATATACATTGTAAAGGTATTTGGAAAAGGATTTTTTTTTGGAAAATGTATAATAAAGCCTAGTGTCTACTTATGGATGTTTTATTGATAGTTAAATAACCGACTATCAATATTGGCCAATTTCGTTAATCTATTCGAAGAGACCGGGATTGGATTTAATTATCTATAAACCACTCCGATCCGGTTTAAACTTTACGAATGAATACCGTGAAGATGATGAAGACCCTGATTCGGTTTGTCCAGACCTAGGACAACTTGTATTGACGAATTCTATCAGAACATTGTCATTGGAGGACGATGAGCATTCTAAGTAGAATTGTTTCTTGAAAGGTAACGCTTAGCCTCAAGCCTCATCAACCGGGAATGACTGAAACAAGGGAGATGCAGCAAGACTAAGTGGGTCGGACCCAATTAGGGTATGTTACCACTTTTCTAGATATCCTCGGAAACCTATTTATTATGGATATGGTTGTTCATGAAAGTAGGAGCACTCAATTTTTGAGGGTGGGAACCCCGACGTGATAACATATTCGGTCTATCCAGGTTAGGGGTAGGCCAATCTTGTGTAGCAGGGGATCCCGGCGAGGTCCTCGGTACATTATTCTAGAGGTGTACTGTGATGGGCGGTACCCCAGTGGCCCAGTCATTGTATGGAATCCATTCTCCAATACGCGCCATACGGTTTTGATTGTGCCCAACTATGCTGGAACGTGAGATGCAAGCATTTCAGCTATTTTCTATTTACTTTGATTAGACATTATTATAATACTGGACGACTTTGATAAAAATCGTTTTGGTTATCGTAAGGCAAAAACCCATCCTGTTTATGTGTGACATGGTCTTACGAGATACCTTTGTTTTCAAAGGATTTTGAGAAAAGTTAATAATTCAAATTGAGTGTGTTTTCTCAAGCTATTTTTCCAGGCTGACTCGAGTGTTATTTGATTATAATGCTCGGGTCAGACCGAGTATTACAGATTCAGGATAGAATGTTATGGAGCTCAGGAGGCGAGCTGGAGGAGTAGAGACGTATCTCCGTACTTGATTTATATTTTCGCTTTATGAGGACAAGTTAGTAAACTGTCCAGATTGATTGTTGTATATTGTACTCTGATAATGGTATGCATATTAACAACACAGTTCTTGTATTTAAAATTTGTTATTATATATTATAATTTGTTCCGCTGTGATTGTGAGATTCTATTGTTGTTGTTCTATTTTTCTTCAATCTCTTTCTTCTTCTTTACCCTAGTTATTTGCTCTTTCGTACACTTTGGGTTGGACAAGAGTGAATTATTTTTGACTCAAGGGGTACAGAACTATGAGTCGCTACAGTTACTCTAAGTGATGGGATGATATCAGTTTCAAAAACATATAATCTCAAAAGAGATAAGACATCCTATAAAACGCTAAATATAGCAAGCCTCGTATCATCGGAATATCACAAATCGTCAATAGTGGTTTAGGGAAAATATAACTTCTAAAAAGGAGAAATCCCAAACCCGCCATATCGGCAAACTCAAAGAAATCTCAAAGAAATCACCATCTTAAAATACGACATAAGGGAATCAAATATAACCCTCCAACATAGGAGAATATAATTCCAAATAAACACCAAAAGGAAAATCTCATGTAATAACGCCAATAGGCAAATCTCAATAATAACGCCAAAAGGCAAATCTCAAATAACGCAAATGTAGGCAACTCAAATTTCCAAAAATAGAACTCCCAAGAGTTCAAATTCCCGAAAGATAATCGCCACAGATATATATCGAATGGTTCAAAGGACAATTCCGAAAAGGGGCGATACACTAGGGACAATAGTCTAAGAAATCATCTCAAAAGATATAGCAAGTGCTTATGGCCAAAGCCCACCAAAACCGTTCTCCCAAAATAAGGCGCCACGTCTCTTAGACAAACGTCCCAAAGGATAAATAAATACGTCACTTAGATAAACATCCCAAAGTACAACATCCCGAAGGACAAATATGTCGCAATGACAAATGTCTCTTAGACAAACATCCCGAAGGAGAAATGACCCGAAGGTCCAATACTGGCAAATACATCCCTTAGACAACTATGTCACAAACTCTTGGATAGGAACCCAAACAGTGTTAACGTGTGTCCCATACCACACGTTCACACTAAATGGGTTACTAATCGCTAGTAAATGTCACACTCAAATCAGTAAAAAGTTTACCTCATCTCATCGGTAAACTTGACCTGAAGGTCAAAACGATCAAACAGACAAGTCGAGAATTAACCGATAAGGTAAACGAATGTGTACCATACCACATGTTTTACCAAACCATTTAATTCTCCTTCTCATTCGCTTGAATAGTGCAGAAACGTGTGTTTTATATATAAAATAATTTATTTGAGAAAACAAGCTTTTAAAACAAATTTCCTGAAATCGTATTTGGAATCAAACTTTGAAAATTCTCTTATTATAGAGAATATATAGACTCTATAGCTTAAAAATAATTTAAAAATATTATATAATAATTATTTAAAATGCCAATTTAATTTAAAAGTTATTTCAAAATCGTTTAGAGAAAACCGTGCTCGAAAACAATGAAAAACCAAGAAAATACCTCAAAATCGATAACTCGAATTCAATTCGAATTCAACTCAAAATCAATACAAATTTGAATTTCAAATTATCCAAATTTAGCTAGCCTATTGATAGGAAACATAGCACTTCATCTCATTCAAACACATCTCCAAATTCAATCAACAAATGCAAAGAAACAAGGTAGAAAACAAGGCAAGAAGCCACACGTAGGAAGGAAAAGGCATAAGGCTTAAGTGCTTCCCTAGGTCGACCTTTTGGTCGACTTTTCCAGTCCCTAGGTCGACCGTACAGTTGACCTAGGTGGCTAGGCGGTTGACCCCTAGGTCGACAGGCAGGCCGACCTAGGTCACGAACTTTTCCGGTTTGCGTTTCCGAGCTCCGGTTTGATTTTGCAGCAGAATTTCGAGATAGCAAATTAAGCTGAAAAGCTATGAAATTTTGCGTGCACATAAAACAACATTTTAAACTACCAAATGAAAGAAATCCGACATCTTTTCATTACAGGAATCACAAGTTACAGTCATTCAAAGAAGCAACATAAAACTATTTTCATAGGGAAGAAAACTATAAACAGAAATCGATTACAGTAACTTGTTTTTCATAGAATCAAGCAATTTGCAACTTTGATTTGCTAGAGATGTGAGTTAACAAACTCACCTTGCTATAGAGAAGGAAAAAACTTGAATTTATTTAGAAAGAGGCAAGCTTTGAGGAGATTCTAGCTTCAAATAACCTGTTCAAACTTAAAACAGGACATGCAAAACAAGTTTTACAGTAAATTAGAAAAACCCATCTCTCAAGTTAGGAATTGATGAAATAGTGAGGTTTGGAGTGAGATTACCTTTTAATTACACTCTTAATTGATAAAAACAATAACTTGTTTGAAAAAGATTTGAGTGTGAAAGCTTGGTTTGAAGAAAGAGGAGTTTTCTTTTACCGATTGAAGAGGAAGAAGGTGGAACTCATTTGTGTACGTACAGGAAATGAGATAATGTTTCTCACTTCCTAACTATAGGCTATTACTTGGCTAATGGTCCTTTGAACCCAAAGTTAAAAGAAAAGATAAATTAGCTTAAGTTTTAAATCATACTTAAAATAAAATACATATATTTACCCATATGTAATTAACAAAAGCCATTTTCATTCAAATTTTCACACAAATAAAATTATAAACTTACACACACATGAAATAAATTATTTTGCACTATATGAAAAAATTAATTTTTATTTTTAAAACATTATTATTATTAAAATCCTTTATTTCACAATAATACACAATTTTCACCAATAAATGTAAAAGTCTACCATTTTTAACTTCTAAAATTCCACAAAATTTATTTTCTCACTTAGTAAAATATTTCAAACCATTTCAAAATATTATTTATAGCCAAAATTTATTTTTAAACCAATTTCCATCTTTTTATTTAAATTAACAGCCTTTAAAAATCTCATACTTCTTTTAAAAATTATTAAAAGAAGTAATTGGTAATAATTAATACAATTATTGCATTTTCTCCAAATAAAACCGATTTTCCAATCATTACTAATCCAAATAAATAAAATAAAGTTCCAAACTTTATTTTTCTAATTTTATTTTCAAAATTCATTATTTATTCCAAATAAACAATTAAAATTTCCAATTTTATTTTAATTTACAATATTAAATTATAAATACTACTGTTATAATTTAATATTAACAGGTAATCTCCAAAAACCAGGGTTGTTACAAACTCCCCCTTAACAAAATTGCATCCTTGCAATTTCTCGAGAAGAGTTTGTATTCAACATAGTAATTTCATTAAGAAAAGGAAGATAAATAAGCTCGAGTTTAAAATTTCTCACCCTCAACACAAGATGATAGAAAACCAAGGTAAGATTGCTCGATTAATTCTATGGTTTCCCAAGTGGAGTTACTAGGATTTATGGACCATTGAATTTCTACGAGCAATACATCCCTATTTCGAAGGCGTTTCACCTTTGAAGCAAAACACGGATAGGATGTTACGCAATAGATAAATCAGATGAGATCGATTCCATGGAAGCTTCATGAACAGAGACGGGATTTAGTCACAACTTTATCCCAAACTCCAACCCACAAGATGATAATTGATACGACTTTCCGTATAACACTACGAAGGGAGTCATACCGATATTAGATTGACAACAATTATGGAAAAAAACCCAATAAGAGGTAGGTGGTTTTCCCCTAATACCACCAAACTTATACGACTGCATAAATGCAAGTCGTAAAATAATTGCACAAAGGCAAGTTAAGACTCAAGGAATAGATTTTTAAACTCTCTCTTACTAATCAAATATTCTTCAAGTTTTCCAACCCATTATCTTCAAGATTTAAAATTCTCAATTTTCAACACTAGAAAAATTCTAAAGCTTCTTACTTTAGATTTTTAAATTTAAATTCATTATTTCATTAGAGTAAAAAAAGTTTATGTGATATCCCGGGTTTTTGGGTAATATAAATTTAATAATCTGTATTAATAATTTAATTGGATTGATAATCTTTCCTTATAATTCTAATTTAAATTGATAATTTAATCTTTTAAAAGTTAATAAATATTGAATCTGGCAATATTGATAAGATTTGATTATTAAAATTAATAAAGTTTTAATATATTTATAATATATTTTTTTTATATATTGTGAATAGAAATCTTTTGTTTAAATAAAAGATGAATTTTTCAAATTGTAATATATATATAGATATATGTTATAATTTGGATTGTTTGAAATTTAATTAAATCTATTGATAAATATATATGTATGAATTGTGAATTTAAAAGCTTTGTTTTGTCTTCTTTTAAAATGCTCAAATAAAAATGGTTATAAATGTATAAAGTTAAATGTTTAAATTTTTAAAATACATGTATAAGAAATATATTTGTATTATAATTAGTTTTAGAATATTTTCTTTAAAAGGTAAATTTATATTTACAAATGTAAGTATTAATTAATTTAGTACATTTAAAGTTGTAAGTTTATATTTACATTTAATAAGTAAGTTATATTCACATCTAAATTAGGTAAAAATTAATTAAAATTTGCTAAGACATTTGTAAACATGTTAGGACATTTCATAAACACTTGTAAATCAATTAAACAATTTAATGACAAATGTAAGTTTAAACAACAAGTGGCAAGATTTTATTTTCTCTAAAAATTGAGTTAAATTAATAAAATGTTGTAAAAGAAGAAATCTGGTTATTTTCTTTTCAGTTCAAAATTTTTCAGTTCAAACTTTCTCAAATCTATTTTCTTTCATCTTCAAACTGTAATCAAAGAAAACTAAAAACAAAAAATCAAAGTCAAGAGCCTGATTTCATCTTCAATCTGAGATCAAGCAACTAAATCAAGCCTGGAATTTAAATCTGCAAGCATTTTATGTAACTTCAACCTGCATTAAAAAAATGATGATTCAAATCTGCAACTAAAAGGAAGTTCAACTATAATTCAAATGCAAAGGCTTCAGATTTCAACAAGTAAACAAGCAAATTCAATGATGAAGCTTCAGATCTTTTCAAATGTCAAGTAATAGAAACAAAATCAAATGCAAGTTTCCAGAATTCAAGAATTTCAAAGCCTGGAAATAAAATCTTGCCCTCTGTTTCTTATTTTAAGGTGAGTAAACCTTTTTAAAAACAGTTTGATTTGGATTTAACTTTAATGCATGTAAGAATATTGGTTTGTATGGAAGTGCTTCAGCCAGAAATTTATTTGAAAATTGATATGTATGTTGTGTGAGCATGTTTGTTTATATATATTCCAGATCCTGTTCACTGTTGTTTCACAGTTTCTGATTTCCTTCTAAAATTCAAATCTCCCAATCTAAACCATATTAGACTTTGATATTCGAATGAAATTTGTGTGTTAAGGTATGATGATAATTTTAAAAATAGTTTATGGTTTAAAAATCAACAAATTATTTTTAAGAATATGAAATAACAGAGGAAATCAAAAATAAATCAAAAACTAATATTTTTAATTCTGGAATTTGATTCCATAAATATATTAGTAAAGTAAAATGATGATTTTTGACATAAGTTTTAGGATTTTTAAAGGTATGGATGATGTGCAATTCTGAGATGATCATAATTCGATTTTTCGTCGATTGACGACAAACGAGGGAAGGTTGATGGTCGTTACCATGGCTGGAGGTAGAGGTTAGATCGGCGATCAGATGAAAAATGGTCGCATGATTTTTAGTGCGACGTGGTGGTCGGAAATAGATCAGATAGGGTTCAACGTCAGTTTTGTCGACATGGTTTCTGTGGCAAAGTTCGTCGCCAAGGGAATGCTGGACTCGATCGCGAGGTGGGAAAGTGGTTTGTTAGAGTGTGGTGAAGTTTCAGGTAGGTCGACAGATGATCTGGTGGACGGAGGCAATGACGTGGAGGCTTTATCGATCGAGGTTGGAAGTTCTGGTGTGGTCGAAGTGCTCGTTTTCGAATCTCAGGCGATTTGACGAAGCTGGGTGGTTAGAGCACTAGCTAGTGTTGTCGGCGACTTGTTGAGGACCAGAGAGTTGGTCGAAGAAGGGTCGAAGTGACATGCACGTGCACGTGCACGTTTGTGCTTTCTGGTTCGTGAATTTGGGGAAGAAGAGTGACACTCGGGGGAAATCTCGTGATATTCGCGTTTCGACTCGAAGTGGGTAGGTATTCGAGAGGACTCGGGGTAGACTAGGGGGTTTTAGTGGGTTTACTCGGGTTTTCTTTTGTTTAGACTCGGGTGTTTTAAATTTAAGTAACCAGATTTGAGATTTTCAAAGCAAACCATATTTTAGTTTTAAAATTTAAGTATGGACAAGTTTTTAAGTATTTAAAACAAGTTTTAAATAAATGAATGTTTAATTTGATTTAACATATTTGAAATGGTTTTTCAAAGGTATTAAAATTAAATGTTTGTATAGTTTTGTTTAAAGTAAATTTTATTTCAAAATTGATTTCTAAATTTGCTTTTAATGAAGTAATGATTTGAGTAAATATTTAGAGTTTATTCTTAATTGGTTTAGTAGATACTAATTAAGAACAATTAATTAATAAAATAAATTTAAGCTTAATTACTTATTTGTAATTAAGAATGATTACTTAATAAAGAAATTAGTGGATAGTTAATGAATTAATTAGAATTTAAAAGATGATTAATTAGTTAATTAATTAATGTAATCAATTTTAGATTAATTAATTAGCCTAATTAATTTAAGATAATCAATTTATAATTAATTTCGTAATAAAGTAATTAATGGATAATTACTTAAAGTAATTAGGAGGAGTAAATTACTCATGGGAACAATTAGCTGAGGTGATTAATGGGTAATCACTTAAAGTTATCAATTAAGGAATTAATTAATATAATTATTTTAAAGTTAATTAATTATGAAGTAATTAATTAATTAAAGTATTAAGAATTATTAATGATGGAATTAATTATTGGTTAAGAAATTAATTAAGAAAGTAATCAAGATTTTTAATGGAAGTAATTAGAAGATAATTACTTATGTATGTAATTAAGAATTAATTACTTGATTTAGTTAATAAATGTGATTAATTAAATGTGTTTAATTTAAGATTAATTAATAAGAGTAATTAATTAATAAAGTAATTAATTAAGGATTATTTGTTAATTTAAATTGATTAATAATTATTTAATGAAGTAATTAAAGATTAATTAGATTAATTAATCAAGGTTAATATAATTAATTAAGAAGTAATTAATTAAGATAAGTAATTACAAATTGTTAATTACTGTTTATGATTAATTAAGACTAATTAATGAATAAAGTGGTTGATTAAAAATTAATTATTTAATTAATTAAAAGGTTAATTAATTAATAAGAATTAATGAATTAATCAAGGTTGATTAATAAAAGTAATTAATTTTAGTTTGATTAATTAATTGTAATTAATTGAGGATTAATATAATTAATTTTAGTTAATTAATTGATAAAGGTTCATTAATTATTGTAATTAATGATAGTAATTAAAAGTTAATTACTGAATATGATTAAGGATAATTACTAAAAGGTAATTAAAGTATAATTAATCAAAGGAGATTAATTAAGGAAGATCATTAAGAGATGATTAATTAATTAATTTGATATTAATTAATGATAGTAAGAAGGATTAAGATAATCCAAGTGATTAAAAGAATAGAAATTAATTTAATTAAAGATTTGGAGATAATCAAACCTGCTTATGGATGATTGATTGATATTGGATATTGGGTGATTGGTTGATATTGGATGATTTGGATATCTCTGATATATGTGATATGCTGCTTTGTGAGATGAATGTTTGATATGAATTATCTATTGTGATAATATGATTCATCTATCTGTTTATATCATTCTGAATATAAGTTAATTGTTTAAACACTTAAGAATAACTTGGCCTTAAAGGATACGTTTTGGATTTCGATGAGACCGGGATCGGGTTTCCGTATACCGGTATTCCAGGTCTGGAGACCCGAATACCACATCGATCCAAATTAACGATAGGTCGTGAATCAAGTGAAGATGAAGATTCAGAGTGCAAGGGTTATTGTCGTTAACTCTGAGGGTGATTCCAAAACGAGTGTAACGAGATAATGCCTTCGGTTTCGTTCGAACCCGGAACGAACTTGTATGGATTGAATGCTTTCAGCACATCGTCAGGTGGACGATGAGCATTCTAAGTGATGTGTTCTGATTAAAGGTAATCGTAGCCTCAAGCCTCATCAACCGGGAATGGCTAAAACAGGGGAGGTGCAGCAAGGTTAGTGGGTAGCACCCAAGTAGTATAAGATTCCCCTGTCTAGAGGTCCCTTCTTTTTATTTCGGCTGTGTGGGCGGTTGCTAGCTACAACCGCGGGGTTTCTTATGCGGGAATTATCCAGTAAGGGATGTTCCGGCCTTGTGTTGCAGGGGAGCGGGCGTACTCCTCGGTACGGTGATCTAGGCCACGTACTGTGACGGGCGGTACCCCAGTAGCCCTGCCATTGTATGGAATCCAAAATCCAATAAGTGCCGTACGATTTAGTTGTGCCCAACTATGTTGGAACGTGAGATGTAAGCATTCCAGCTACTTCTGTATTTTATTTGAAAACCCTAGACCCTATTATAATAAAATCGGATTTCCTATCAAATGTTTTGGTTATCGTAAGGTAAAAACATTTCCGTGTTTATGTGCGGGAAGTCTTACGAGATACCTTTTCTTTCAAAGGTTTTTCAAAGTTAAACAATTTTAAACCGTTTACTCACACCAGACCCATGTCTGACCCAAGTGTTTATTTTCTGTTTTATTAAACTCTTGGGTACTCAATATTGTATTGAGTAGTCGAGGGATTCAGGTTAGCTTTGACGAATGCTGGAGGAGATTTGGAGCAGGTGGCTTCAGCGTGTAGATATATTATGGAGTTTCCGCTGTATTTGTATTGAGTCTGTATTGTATTGATGTTGAGATGTATGATAGACAGATGTTTATAACTATCTAATTTGAGATGTTTAAGTTGTATAACTCTGATATATATGATACTATGTAATATTTTATGTAATATATTATATTTCATTCGTTCCGCTGTGAGTATCTGATGTTGTTGTTCTTTCTTCTTTTCTTATCTTTTCTTCTTCTATCCCTTTCTTTCTTACTAACGATGCGACTTTCTGTGAAGAGAAAGTTGGGTCGTTACATTTGGTATCAGAGCTGTAGGTTGAGTAAATACCTAGCTCTGGAGTGTCTATCTTGAGAGAGCGTATTTGTAATTTTTATATAACTATATATATATATTTATTTCTACCTATATTCGGGTAACCTGTTCGGGTTTTCCGATACGAGTTATAAAGGTAGATAGGGTGGTGGTGTGTGTAACACGACTACCATTGGTTAAAGCTTGAATGTTGAGGTTGGAAGTATATCTGTCGAGACTGTAGACCTAATACCGTCTCGAGTAAGTTTGACAGTATGGAGTAAGAATTTCTCGGATCTCTGAAGGAAATCTTTTTAAAAAGATTCGGAGTCCATTATTGGAGTATAAGTTTGGTTGAGCTCGGGTGGGCAGATTTTCTAGAGTTGAATCTGTCGGTTGTGCAGAAGTAAGTGATGGTAGCTTGGCGACTTCAGGAAGGAGCAACTGTGTGATGAAACGCGGTATCTATGGATGTTCCCAAAGGAGATGTTCTTTTTGGAGCAAGATTAAGAAGGTATTGGAGGAACAGTTGATGTCTACCATAGGAAAGACTCGGCTGTATAGGAATTCTCTGATATCGAGTAAGAGAGTTTATCTATTTTGAAGTATGGGACTAAGGTCGATTAGTTGTTCTTCGGACATGGTCTCATTGTTTCCCTTAAGAAGAGTAAGTTATTGGCGTTTGGTTTGGAGCCCGAGTTTCTTTTGGGATGTCTGTCATCTCGGAGGTCCGTTGTGAGGTTGTTGATGGTTTTGGAGTTCGAGAAGCCTTTGGATTAGAAGTTTTTGGTTAGTTGTGGTAGCAGTGCAACTCGTAGTGTTCGGTGTGCTGACGAGGAGGTCTTTGACTTAGCAGTATCCTAAAGATAGAGTTTGGAAGCAGCGGTGTGGCTCATTTCTCCGATGATTCAGGAAATCTTTGTGGTTATTCTTCAGCAGTCCGGGCAGATGGTGAATACTTTCTTGAAAGGTTAACATGGTTTGGAAAAGCTTAAGGCTCATTTAATTGGTAAAGAGAGAACAGTTTCTCTGGGAATCCGAACTAGGTAGTAACGCAAAAGTGACTTGCGATTGCTGAGGGTTCTTTTGAGTTATTCGAGATTTTCTGGATATCTTCAGGGAAGTTATAGGTTTGTCTGCATCTGGAGATTGAGTTTTCTTATCGACTTGTATTCCAGGAGTGGAACCAGTGCTTCAGCTAGTTGAAGGATGGTTCCTAGAGATGGAGTTTGGTAAGCAGCTCCGGTTTTGATGGCGTATCTGAGTTTTCTTATGGATTTGTGGAACCATATTCTGGATATGTTTTCTAGTTTGTGCTCGTGTTCTTCATCAGCATTTTCTTCTGCTCCAGATCAGAGTTGTGCAGCGAAAGCAGTTTAGCAAGTGCTCCTGTTTGTTCTTTCTGGATTGAGGAGTAGAGTTTGTTCTTAATTGTTGGTTGATCTTGAGGAGATCATTGTGTTGGGTTGTTTTTGATCCAGTTGTTTCAAGGAGCATCAGCAAAGGTTGAGCTGATCAGGAAGAGATGGGGTAGTCCAAGATTGTCTGGTGAATTATGCAGAGATGAGTCAGAGTTTGGAATTCGGAGTTGGAAATTGGAAATTGTTTAAGTTTTCTCCGATATAAAGCTATAAGATTTGGTAAGTCTGGAAAGTTAACTCCGAGGTATTTTGGATTTTCCTGTGTTCTCGAGAGTTCTTTTGTCTATAGGATCGAATGGCCAGTTTGGATAGCTGGAATTCATTGTATTTCACGTATCTCTGAGGGAGTACGTGTATGATGCATTGCTGGTATGGAATCTGCAGTTCAGTTGAATTTGGAAGTTGAGCTGGACTTGAGTGTGATCTGATATTCTGTTCAGATTGGTGGATCTAGAGAAGTGAGGAGCTCTAGATCATGGTGGTGTAGTTTGTTTAGCTTCTGTAGAGCGAGTCTCCCGGTGATTTATACTCGGGGAAACTCGAGATAGTATTATGAAGTCTATTCTGATTTATATCAAAATAGTTAGTTAGGTTTGTTTGATTGTTTGATGGGTTGCTTTGATTGATAGGAATTGGATGATAGGTTTGTGTTTGAAATTAAAATCTTTGTTGGATTATTAAATTAACTTTGCTTTTAATTTCGGGGACGAAATTATTTTAAGGGGGGAGGAATGTGATATCCCGGGTTTTTGGGTAATATAAATTTAATAATCTGTATTAATAATTTAATTGGATTGATAATCTTTCCTTATAATTCTAATTTAAATTGATAATTTAATCTTTTAAAAGTTAATAAATATTGAATCTGGCAATATTGATAAGATTTGATTATTAAAATTAATAAAGTTTTAATATATTTATAATATATTTTTTTTATATATTGTGAATAGAAATCTTTTGTTTAAATAAAAGATGAATTTTTCAAATTGTAATATATATATAGATATATGTTATAATTTGGATTGTTTGAAATTTAATTAAATCTATTGATAAATATATATGTATGAATTGTGAATTTAAAAGCTTTGTTTTGTCTTCTTTTAAAATGCTCAAATAAAAATGGTTATAAATGTATAAAGTTAAATGTTTAAATTTTTAAAATACATGTATAAGAAATATATTTGTATTATAATTAGTTTTAGAATATTTTCTTTAAAAGGTAAATTTATATTTACAAATGTAAGTATTAATTAATTTAGTACATTTAAAGTTGTAAGTTTATATTTACATTTAATAAGTAAGTTATATTCACATCTAAATTAGGTAAAAATTAATTAAAATTTGCTAAGACATTTGTAAACATGTTAGGACATTTCATAAACACTTGTAAATCAATTAAACAATTTAATGACAAATGTAAGTTTAAACAACAAGTGGCAAGATTTTATTTTCTCTAAAAATTGAGTTAAATTAATAAAATGTTGTAAAAGAAGAAATCTGGTTATTTTCTTTTCAGTTCAAAATTTTTCAGTTCAAACTTTCTCAAATCTATTTTCTTTCATCTTCAAACTGTAATCAAAGAAAACTAAAAACAAAAAATCAAAGTCAAGAGCCTGATTTCATCTTCAATCTGAGATCAAGCAACTAAATCAAGCCTGGAATTTAAATCTGCAAGCATTTTATGTAACTTCAACCTGCATTAAAAAAATGATGATTCAAATCTGCAACTAAAAGGAAGTTCAACTATAATTCAAATGCAAAGGCTTCAGATTTCAACAAGTAAACAAGCAAATTCAATGATGAAGCTTCAGATCTTTTCAAATGTCAAGTAATAGAAACAAAATCAAATGCAAGTTTCCAGAATTCAAGAATTTCAAAGCCTGGAAATAAAATCTTGCCCTCTGTTTCTTATTTTAAGGTGAGTAAACCTTTTTAAAAACAGTTTGATTTGGATTTAACTTTAATGCATGTAAGAATATTGGTTTGTATGGAAGTGCTTCAGCCAGAAATTTATTTGAAAATTGATATGTATGTTGTGTGAGCATGTTTGTTTATATATATTCCAGATCCTGTTCACTGTTGTTTCACAGTTTCTGATTTCCTTCTAAAATTCAAATCTCCCAATCTAAACCATATTAGACTTTGATATTCGAATGAAATTTGTGTGTTAAGGTATGATGATAATTTTAAAAATAGTTTATGGTTTAAAAATCAACAAATTATTTTTAAGAATATGAAATAACAGAGGAAATCAAAAATAAATCAAAAACTAATATTTTTAATTCTGGAATTTGATTCCATAAATATATTAGTAAAGTAAAATGATGATTTTTGACATAAGTTTTAGGATTTTTAAAGGTATGGATGATGTGCAATTCTGAGATGATCATAATTCGATTTTTCGTCGATTGACGACAAACGAGGGAAGGTTGATGGTCGTTACCATGGCTGGAGGTAGAGGTTAGATCGGCGATCAGATGAAAAATGGTCGCATGATTTTTAGTGCGACGTGGTGGTCGGAAATAGATCAGATAGGGTTCAACGTCAGTTTTGTCGACATGGTTTCTGTGGCAAAGTTCGTCGCCAAGGGAATGCTGGACTCGATCGCGAGGTGGGAAAGTGGTTTGTTAGAGTGTGGTGAAGTTTCAGGTAGGTCGACAGATGATCTGGTGGACGGAGGCAATGACGTGGAGGCTTTATCGATCGAGGTTGGAAGTTCTGGTGTGGTCGAAGTGCTCGTTTTCGAATCTCAGGCGATTTGACGAAGCTGGGTGGTTAGAGCACTAGCTAGTGTTGTCGGCGACTTGTTGAGGACCAGAGAGTTGGTCGAAGAAGGGTCGAAGTGACATGCACGTGCACGTGCACGTTTGTGCTTTCTGGTTCGTGAATTTGGGGAAGAAGAGTGACACTCGGGGGAAATCTCGTGATATTCGCGTTTCGACTCGAAGTGGGTAGGTATTCGAGAGGACTCGGGGTAGACTAGGGGGTTTTAGTGGGTTTACTCGGGTTTTCTTTTGTTTAGACTCGGGTGTTTTAAATTTAAGTAACCAGATTTGAGATTTTCAAAGCAAACCATATTTTAGTTTTAAAATTTAAGTATGGACAAGTTTTTAAGTATTTAAAACAAGTTTTAAATAAATGAATGTTTAATTTGATTTAACATATTTGAAATGGTTTTTCAAAGGTATTAAAATTAAATGTTTGTATAGTTTTGTTTAAAGTAAATTTTATTTCAAAATTGATTTCTAAATTTGCTTTTAATGAAGTAATGATTTGAGTAAATATTTAGAGTTTATTCTTAATTGGTTTAGTAGATACTAATTAAGAACAATTAATTAATAAAATAAATTTAAGCTTAATTACTTATTTGTAATTAAGAATGATTACTTAATAAAGAAATTAGTGGATAGTTAATGAATTAATTAGAATTTAAAAGATGATTAATTAGTTAATTAATTAATGTAATCAATTTTAGATTAATTAATTAGCCTAATTAATTTAAGATAATCAATTTATAATTAATTTCGTAATAAAGTAATTAATGGATAATTACTTAAAGTAATTAGGAGGAGTAAATTACTCATGGGAACAATTAGCTGAGGTGATTAATGGGTAATCACTTAAAGTTATCAATTAAGGAATTAATTAATATAATTATTTTAAAGTTAATTAATTATGAAGTAATTAATTAATTAAAGTATTAAGAATTATTAATGATGGAATTAATTATTGGTTAAGAAATTAATTAAGAAAGTAATCAAGATTTTTAATGGAAGTAATTAGAAGATAATTACTTATGTATGTAATTAAGAATTAATTACTTGATTTAGTTAATAAATGTGATTAATTAAATGTGTTTAATTTAAGATTAATTAATAAGAGTAATTAATTAATAAAGTAATTAATTAAGGATTATTTGTTAATTTAAATTGATTAATAATTATTTAATGAAGTAATTAAAGATTAATTAGATTAATTAATCAAGGTTAATATAATTAATTAAGAAGTAATTAATTAAGATAAGTAATTACAAATTGTTAATTACTGTTTATGATTAATTAAGACTAATTAATGAATAAAGTGGTTGATTAAAAATTAATTATTTAATTAATTAAAAGGTTAATTAATTAATAAGAATTAATGAATTAATCAAGGTTGATTAATAAAAGTAATTAATTTTAGTTTGATTAATTAATTGTAATTAATTGAGGATTAATATAATTAATTTTAGTTAATTAATTGATAAAGGTTCATTAATTATTGTAATTAATGATAGTAATTAAAAGTTAATTACTGAATATGATTAAGGATAATTACTAAAAGGTAATTAAAGTATAATTAATCAAAGGAGATTAATTAAGGAAGATCATTAAGAGATGATTAATTAATTAATTTGATATTAATTAATGATAGTAAGAAGGATTAAGATAATCCAAGTGATTAAAAGAATAGAAATTAATTTAATTAAAGATTTGGAGATAATCAAACCTGCTTATGGATGATTGATTGATATTGGATATTGGGTGATTGGTTGATATTGGATGATTTGGATATCTCTGATATATGTGATATGCTGCTTTGTGAGATGAATGTTTGATATGAATTATCTATTGTGATAATATGATTCATCTATCTGTTTATATCATTCTGAATATAAGTTAATTGTTTAAACACTTAAGAATAACTTGGCCTTAAAGGATACGTTTTGGATTTCGATGAGACCGGGATCGGGTTTCCGTATACCGGTATTCCAGGTCTGGAGACCCGAATACCACATCGATCCAAATTAACGATAGGTCGTGAATCAAGTGAAGATGAAGATTCAGAGTGCAAGGGTTATTGTCGTTAACTCTGAGGGTGATTCCAAAACGAGTGTAACGAGATAATGCCTTCGGTTTCGTTCGAACCCGGAACGAACTTGTATGGATTGAATGCTTTCAGCACATCGTCAGGTGGACGATGAGCATTCTAAGTGATGTGTTCTGATTAAAGGTAATCGTAGCCTCAAGCCTCATCAACCGGGAATGGCTAAAACAGGGGAGGTGCAGCAAGGTTAGTGGGTAGCACCCAAGTAGTATAAGATTCCCCTGTCTAGAGGTCCCTTCTTTTTATTTCGGCTGTGTGGGCGGTTGCTAGCTACAACCGCGGGGTTTCTTATGCGGGAATTATCCAGTAAGGGATGTTCCGGCCTTGTGTTGCAGGGGAGCGGGCGTACTCCTCGGTACGGTGATCTAGGCCACGTACTGTGACGGGCGGTACCCCAGTAGCCCTGCCATTGTATGGAATCCAAAATCCAATAAGTGCCGTACGATTTAGTTGTGCCCAACTATGTTGGAACGTGAGATGTAAGCATTCCAGCTACTTCTGTATTTTATTTGAAAACCCTAGACCCTATTATAATAAAATCGGATTTCCTATCAAATGTTTTGGTTATCGTAAGGTAAAAACATTTCCGTGTTTATGTGCGGGAAGTCTTACGAGATACCTTTTCTTTCAAAGGTTTTTCAAAGTTAAACAATTTTAAACCGTTTACTCACACCAGACCCATGTCTGACCCAAGTGTTTATTTTCTGTTTTATTAAACTCTTGGGTACTCAATATTGTATTGAGTAGTCGAGGGATTCAGGTTAGCTTTGACGAATGCTGGAGGAGATTTGGAGCAGGTGGCTTCAGCGTGTAGATATATTATGGAGTTTCCGCTGTATTTGTATTGAGTCTGTATTGTATTGATGTTGAGATGTATGATAGACAGATGTTTATAACTATCTAATTTGAGATGTTTAAGTTGTATAACTCTGATATATATGATACTATGTAATATTTTATGTAATATATTATATTTCATTCGTTCCGCTGTGAGTATCTGATGTTGTTGTTCTTTCTTCTTTTCTTATCTTTTCTTCTTCTATCCCTTTCTTTCTTACTAACGATGCGACTTTCTGTGAAGAGAAAGTTGGGTCGTTACAGTTTAAGTTGTTTATTCTCTAATTCTTCCATAGGTATTCTCTAGTTTGCAACATATACTATTTTTTTCAATTTGTTTCCCAAATTTTCTGTTTTAGAAATTTCTGGAAAAATGGCAGAGTCTCCTTTGTACGGAAGTCCGTATATAATATTATAAAAATGATTTATATAATATACATCGACCATTAAGTCAGAAACACAATATACACCATCATTTAACTCTTAAAATTAATCCGAAAACATACCTTCCTTTTTAGCGTTTTAAAGCGAGTTTGCACAAATTTATATATATTCTTTTTGCTCAAAATATATTCCAACTATTCTCTTTCACCTGTACTTAACTCAAATAGATGATAATAGTTCATTTTCATAAATAAGAAGTACTACACTTAACTATTAAGGGGAAATAGTTCAATTTTTATTTCAGACCTGTTGTAAATAAGACATGTTTTGACCGAGCAAACAACCAAATTTGAAATTTTTTATTAAATGATAGTTGTTCTAATAAGTCTAAGCTTTCCAGTAATTTAAAGATCATCAAAATCGGATTTACAAAAGTCGTGTTAAATTTACTTTCAGCTTAAATCTTAGAGAATTTTGTAATAGGGCAGGATTGCTTATCCACTTTCAAACCCATTTTAGACTCAGTAAAAAGAAAAATCTTCCAATGTTGTAAAAGAAAAATTTATAGCTTACTGAAAGCTCTTTCATTTGCAAAAGGACTAAACTCATTTGGAGTGATAAATCTCAAGGTATCGCTGTTTTAGTACAACACTTTTCCAAACAAAATTTCAGCTTTTAAATCAATTTGAAATTTGAAATTTACCCAAACCATTTTAAACTCAAACTACATTTTCAACAAGCTTTTTGTTAAATCATGATTTTCTTTTTCCCCGAAAAGCTAAGACATACAAAATTATGATCAACTTTATGTAATCATCATAAAACATTTTATTAAGTGGAAATATTTTCATTACTTTCCAAAATCTAGCTTTAAAACAATTAACTATAAAAACTCATTTTGGAAGAGATAACTAATCTCTTTCATTATCAAGAGATGATTATTGATTATCCATCCAAATTTTTTTTAGGATATATATATAATGTTTAAAATTATTCTCACAATTTAAAATGATTATACTGCATGAATTGTTCATTCATCAAAACAATCCAAATTCACATTTCCACTTGTCACAAAAATTAAATTTCCATCTAATTGTCAACATAAAACTAATTAAAGTTGATAATTAATTCAAACTTGTTTTCAAAAGAATTTTGCAATTTCAAACCCACAAGTTTTAATACCATTTAAGTTTAGAACAAAAACTAGCTCACAAATTTATAGTAAGTGTTCTAAACTAACACTTCTTTATTTTCTCTTAAGATAGGGTTTTATATCAATCCTCTATTATTACTCAAATAACTAAGTGCCAAATTTTTTTTATAGTCATCATTAATAAATTGTACTAAAATATTCAATTAATATTTTAAATTTTCAAACCAAAGTATTCTTTTACCTTAAATACATCATTTTATTAATCAAAGCATCAAATGATATTTTCTTCTAATTAAGACATCCCCTTAATTAGAATTATTCACTTTTACTTACCCAAATTACCATATTCAATTTCTCAAATTTCAAATAATATAGTGTAATGCCTCGCTATTGATTTATAGTGAATGACCTTATTGATTGGCTACAGAGTTGATCAAATGATTAAAACTGCCTCGCTACTCATCTAACACTCACTATGGTCCAATGGCTTCATTAAACATTTAAAATAAAAAAAATTAATACTCCACCATATTAATTATTTTCAAACTTTACTTATTAAAACTCAATTTACCATATCTGACTGTCTATCAACAATCACCCATAAGCTATCATTTGAATTTTATACTTATCCATCTTCAATTCTAGTTAATTCAAACTAAATTCAATTTGAACTAATGAAATCTGAATCTCAACTTTAAACCATCTCGAATTATATAAATTCGAGTTAAATTTTCAAATGTTGATTTAACCCCTTAAATCAAATTAACCTTTATTTTTAAATCAATAATCCAAATCTTTAATGAATTTAATTCTGAGTCCAATTCTCAAAATTCCATTTTAAATTATCTTTATTTAACATATTTCAAAACTCAAAAACAATTAAATCTTCATTTTTAAAACCAATTCTCAGTTTCATATATTATTTATAATAATGGAATGATATCAGGATAAATAAACATCCAAATTTATCCAAACACCCATTTTTAATTTCCAAATCTCAAACCCATTTTGAGATCACTCATAACTTCCCATTTAAACCAATCATTTAACTTCCCTAAGTTAAATCACAATTTCATCTTGAAATTCCCAATTCAGGTTGTTTGTTAACTTATTTAACTTTCCCAAATTTAAATTCAATTTACTTAATCTAGACAACCTTACCCAATTTGAATTCCCATTTCAAACTTTAAACTTCACATTAATAATCTTATAAGTTCAAAAACTTATCACCATGGGTATCACATCTCATTCCAAATTTAAAACTCAACATATAGAGTTTACTTCAAACCATCTTTGATATTATGAATATTCCTCATATATACATATTATTTCCTTTACACACTAAGTTATCCTTAAATTTTAAATCACCTTTGGTTTTAGTTCAAAACAGTTTTCTTTAATGCTTTCAAACAACTCTCATTTTAAATTAAGATCACCTTCAAAATATTCTGAATAATACTCTTTATTATTTCTATTAACATTTGAAACAATTTCAGAACTTTTTGATTTACATCCTTTCTAATTTACAAGTTATTCACATCTAATTGTTACTTCCTTAAAACATTTATGTGTTTATTGGAAAACAATAATCCTATTTAAACTCAATAACCATTTATTTTCTGGTTTGAAACCATTTTAATTCATCTTATTTATATAGTTCATTTTATCCAATCATTATTTGGATATGTATATATATATATATATATATATATATATATTACTTAATTTCTTATTTAATAACCAATTATTGCTTTATAAATATGATATAAACTTTTATAAAATCATCCAATTTTAAAACCATTTAAAAACCTTTGTATAAGAAAATAACAAGTACGCTCTCTCATATATATATATATACACACTCAACTCATCCTAGGGTACCGCTGACCCTATCCTTGATGAGTAAACCCACCAGAGCCAAGGTTTTCGCTTACCCTGGCTCTGATACCAAATGTAACGACCCGAGGCAGTGGCGACCGGTAGTCTTTGCAACCATCCCAGACCCACCATGGCATACATTGGTACCTCGAATTTGCTTTTACGGCTAGCCTCTCGACTCGCAACAAACCCAAGGCCTTATACTACCTCAAAGGGACATGTAGGGGTAAGAGTCTCCCATTCGCCACCAAACACAAAGAGAGAACCCCCTATCATGCTGTAATATAGCAAACCCGATCATGGTCTCTTCGAAACCAATGCCATCTTAAATCCAAGTTGTTTAAGTGAAAAACAAATCAATTCATATTCAGAGTAACATATTCACATAGCGATTCTATTACAGATAGATAATCCATATCCCAAACATCATATCACATAGCATCACAATCACACACTAGGGATAACAAATAATCCAAGGTATTCAAGATCATTCAATCATCCATAAGCAAGATTAATTAGTCACACCATTCTAATTAAATTAATTACTTCAATCACCTTTAAAATCTTGCTTATTTAACATTAATTAATTACAACCCAATTAATTAATCACCCTTTTATTATCATCTTAATTAATCATCCTTAATTAATTATGCTTAATTAATTAATTATCCCTTAATTAATCCTATAAATAAATTAACCTTAAGTTAATTACATTAATTAGTTAACCCTTAATTAATTACATTAAGTAATTATCTTTAAATCAATAATTAATTAACCTTAAATTATTAATTGATTCACCTTTAATCATTAATTAATTAATTATCCTTTAATAATTAACCTTCAAATCATAAATTAATTAACTTTAAAATTTAATCTTTGAAAACTAGTTTTTAAAAACTTGTCTAATAACTACTTTGAAAACTTTCATTTCTTTAGCCTCAAAAACTTGTTTAATATTACTTTGGCTTGAAAACTTTGGAACTTGTATAACATACCAAACAACCCAAGAAAATCAGACAAAAACACCGAGCCCAATCTCAAATCCCCCGAGTACAAACCCGAGCCATTTTTTCTCTTTAAAACTTTGTTTTGTTTTAACATTTTAAATCCTGGAAAATCTCACACGATCATACCCGATAATACACCCAAGCTCCAATTTCGTTTCCCCGAGATCAAACTCGAGACCACTTCTTCTTCCCCAAAACCCAAGCCTACTGATACAACCCTGACCCGTGTGCACATGCACGCCTGAACGAGGCAACTCCGATCAACGTTCCGATCGCCAGCAAGTCGCCGACCCTTCCCTCCATCGTCACGAACACCAGATCCTCGAAAACATCCACGAAATCGAATTCGAGTATGTTGAAAAAACTGGAACCCAAAACCGATCATCTGAAAACGCCTCGTGCCGACCAATCCGATCGCCGGAGACCTTGCCGACCTACCCAGGCCTTCGCCTTAGACCCACGCACTGTTTCCACCACCTCCGAACGATTCTGATCCACCCACGACACCGCAATTGCCATTTAAACCCAATCAACCAAAATTGGGTCTAAAACCCTAATTCACTGTCATCTGGCCACCTTGGTGAATTATAAATTCACCGAGCATTTTTATAGAGATCTCCGACCTCTAAACATGCTCCAGCTATGATCCCGAGACCAGTCATTTCGCCGATCACCAGAATCTACCCAAAATGCAATTTCCGTTCATCCCACGAATTCTCCCCAAAAACACAATTAAAAATCTTGATTTTATTTTTAAAAATCATAGTTTTCGAAGGCGAGTTGGATGATATAGTTTAATCGAGGAAACATGACACTTGAATTTTTACATGTTTTGAAGTTTTACTGTATATCTTTTTCCCAGTTAAACCATCTTCAAATCTTGATTAAAAATATTTTTAAAACCTAGATCTCGATTAAAAAAACATGTTTTATTTAGATCCTAAAGCCTAAAGAGGATTAGAGGGAGAGATCTTGGATTTTTAACAGGTTTTGTAACATGTAATTTAAAAACAGAGGCAATATGCCTGTTCCCAGACATGCACAGCTAATTATATACATATTTGTATGTATACAGACATATTTACATACATTACAGCAATTTTCACAGCTTTATTTTAGATTTCCATCACATGCAACAGATTTAAACAAGTATCAGTTTGTTTACTCACCTGGGAAACTTTGAACAGCGAACACTTTTGTGTTGAACAGTTGCTAGCTTGATCCTCTCCCTAAATCTTCTTGCTTGTTTTCTTGTTGGTTTAGTTGTTGTTTTAAGTTTCAGTTGTAATATGACATGATTTCTTATTTCCTGGAATGCTAAGTTTGATGAACGAAATGAAATAAGAAGATTGATATATATAGAACAGGAGATAGGTATTTTCTGGTACAAACTTTTCTTTTGGTCAGAGATTTTTATCTTTCTTCTTTTGACCAGACTAGATTTTTGTGTGGCAATGAAATGATTTATAAAAATTTCGAAATGACTTTTTTATGTGCTTGAATTGATATCATTTAATGCATGTGTTACCCTTCATGTTTACATACATATCCATACTTATGCATATCTAAATTTCACAGGCAAACATACATTCCTTTGCTTGGTTTGGTTTATACCCTATGTGCATAATATGAAGTTGTTATAGTTATTGGTATAGGTTTTTACTTATGGTGCATACACACAATAACCACTTATATATATTTTTCTATCCTTATACACATATATTTTGAGTTTAAGTTATCAATACTTAATTTATATCCTTGTATATATATATACACTTATATTCAGTGTGAATAAGATAGATTTTATTTTAAATATTTTTGAGAGACTTTATTTTGAATTTTCAAATCATAGTTTTTTCACAAATACACACGTATATATATAAATAAAGGTAAATGGCCAAAAGTCTTATTTGTTTTTAAAATGCTAAGTTGTATTTTAATAAATCCGATTAGATGCTTATTAAAATAATTATTACCAAAATCCCGGGTCGTCACACAATCTCCCCCCTTTAGAGCCCAATGTCCTCGTTGGCTCATGAACACAACACCAACCAGGCATTGTGGCTTGTAACACGTACAGACCACAATTTTGGCTAGGTATGGCTCTAATACCAATGTAACAGCCTGCAACTTACTTAACGCATTGTCCCCATCTTAGTCACCTCCGCCTCATGGGCCAAGCCAAGGTGTGGGGTTTTGTTCCTCAAAAGGCCTCAATATTATTATAAGGTGAAGGCTTTTGTATATAACCACCCACTTCATAATGTTTTTCTGCGATGTGGCACTATTATTCCCATTTTGAAGGAGTGTTACAATTTGAATTCAAATTCATCAAAATTGGCTAGCCTATTGATAGGCATCATAGCCCACAAAACATTTTAGAAATATCATAAAAACATGAAGTAAAAGTCAAAAGCCAGACGGAAAAAGAACATAAAAATGCATAGGCAAAATAATACCCAGGTCTAAAATCTTCTCTAGATTCAACTTTCGGACATGAAACAGGTTGCCAAACGACCTTTGATTGAACTAAAATTTAGTGTGCTTATAGTAGAAATCTTCAGCTTTCAAACAAAAAAAGAATCAATGAATTCCAAGTGGAAATGAAAAAGTTACGCTGTCTCAAACATGGACTCAGGCCATATTTGCAGCAACTCGGAATCAAAATATGCCCAGGCAAAAATCTGGGTTTTTGTTGATTTTGCAGCAAAGTTTCGAACACTCAAATGCTAATATCTTTCAATTCCGGCAACGAAGCGCTGCTTGATTTTCTTCTGATGATAGTTCAGATGTAGTAGTATATTCATGTAACCTAACCGACTAAACCTTTGATCTATAATCTCTAACCTAGCTCGGGTCTCCTCGGAATCCTTTGTACCAGAAAACGTTTTGTCCTCTATACTAGCGAAGTCCTTGCATAGCTTAGAAAAATTGGCTAGTGTAGGTGGATTAAAGGGATTTCCACCTACCGGCGTGTATTCGGCGCTTGCCCATGCACCTCTGGTACTGTAGCTATACGAAACCAGTCAGCCATACTATGCAAAGAAAAGAAAATTTAGGCTCGAAAGAATCGAAAGAAGGTTGAACTGGACTTTGAGGGGATTTTTATAAAAACTCTTTTACACTTAAAAACTATTTCTAAGAGTTTCTTTTCTAAAAATACTTTTTAAAACAAGTTATTTTGGAAAATACTTTATTTTGAAAACAAACTACTTTTAGGAATCCTATAATCTTATGCTCTAATACCATGTGAAACACCCCACACCCCTTAGTATACCCAAAATGACATACTAAAAGATGTGGTGCGTTGTAGTTATAACTAAAGCTAGCAGAGATTAAGATTCACAAGACAAGGTGGATAAATAATAACACGACGGAAGTAATTAAAAACAAGAAGTGATTTTAAAAATTAATACTTCATAAATACTTCAGACAAACCATATATGTTCCAAATACCAAATACAATTGTCTTATGAAAATAAAATCTCAGTCTCATCAGAATAACCAGAGTACGAACACAAACATTCCCTCCATATAGTGCCAGCACAAAAAAAACAAAAAGCTGGAAATAAAAAGAAGGAAGACATGATAGGGTCTCCAAGTCTCCAAGAACCTGTGGTCTATCTTCCTTGCCCCTGATTACCTATAGGGGGAAAAGGGGGAAAATATAGGAGTGGGTCAGACTAATAGTCTGGTGAATGATAGTAATTACTAGAATCTTTAAGCAAAGTAAAAGTAATAGACCTTACAACAGTTCTATTATATAAAAGGAAACAAAGGAAATAGAGAGAAGGAATACAAATTAACTTAATAAATATAATTGATTAACTTTTATTGTTTGCACTTGTCTTTGATAGCTGCTTTGATTAGGCTGAATTCCTAATCTTATAATTAGGCAGAAATCCTAATTCTACCCTTTGATCGGCGTGCTACTCCATAGACCTTACTACGGACTAGACGCTATATAACTCCCTACACAGAAATGGTGTCTACGAATGACACGCAAACTATCTATTGTGGACTAGACGTTATATAGCTCCTATATAGAAGGCAATGGTGCATATGAAAGGCACACATACTAAGCGCTTGGAACTCATAACGATTACTGAGCACCCGAATATAAGTCACACGCTTAACCGCCACCATGCTCATGTTACTTGTTGTTCCACCTATTGGGTCTCCTTATTATCTCAAGCTCCAGCATAAGCGTGCCCCTCAGCCCACTTCAGGCTAATGTGAGATCACCGTGTCCATAGAAAATAGGGGAAATGCTGTTGGTACTGGCCCGTCATCCAAACAATATCTATTTGCACCCCTTGCCTAAATTCCTATGATTTGGACTTCTACTTATTGACCAATTACTACAATTATTAGCATAAGCGTGCCCCCTCGTCTCACTTCAGGATTATGTGAAACACCGTGTCCGTAGAAATAATAGGGGAATGCTATTTGGTACAGGTCCTACTTTAATTCTTGCTTATTAACTTAGATAAATTATTAATATAAGCCTTTACTTTTGTTCTTACTATCCGTGCTTATTAATTTATCTTTAGTCTTAAAATAAGCTTCATTCTGTTCTTTTTCTTACTAAAACCTACAGTATATTCATGCTTATTACTTAACCCAAGGTCTAAGTGTAAAAACAAGCTCTTTCATCGTATACTCTTTTTAGTTATAATTCTAAGTTATAACTAAGCCAATTTTCTTTAATTAGTCAAATTCTAACATTAATATCATAATTAGGCTCAATTTCAGTATTAATTCCTTTTTTATTACAGTCTTTACAATTTACATCTTATCTTCCATTATTTCAGTATTCTTATAATTTTAATCCACATTCGCGTTTAATCTATTCTAATCCATATGCGAAGAAGAAGGAGAAATAAGAAAAAACTGAAAATAGAAGAAAATCCAAAGGGTAAGAAAAAGATGTTAATAACGCATAAATAACAGTAAATAAATTAAAATACTGTAAATAAACTGTACATAAATGGAAAAGCTATTATTAATAGAATTAAACAAAAATTAGCTAAAAAAACCGCTAAAAGAAATAGACTGAAAATAATTCTAAAAACTATAAATATATTACTAAAAAGGTTATTCCAAAAATCTTAGTAAAAACTACAACTATTGGAAACCCTATCATTTTAAATTACTTAAAGTAATCTAAAATAATTAAAGTCACTCACCTGTGGTCCTAAGCTCCTCCCTTTTGGTCTTCTCGGATCCACATAAGGGTATTAAAATATTTTTATTAAAAAGATTCTCTCCTTGGAAAATTATTCCTTTTAGGGTCCTTCTTGAAAAGGTGAACCCAAGCGGAGAAAATCTAGAATGAGAAAAAGTGTTAGGCCTAGGGTCTTATTTATAGGGGTAGAAGTGGACCTCAGACCATTGGATTTGGAGATTGAATAGGATGCAACCATGTCATAGGCTAAATAGGAGCTATCAGATAGAAGCACGAAGGGACCAGATTGAGAAAAACAATGAAAATGACGTGTAAAAATCGCGCCGCCTCAAAATAAAAAAAACTTCGCTTCATACATTGGGCGGGCCGACTGCCAGGTCGACCTTCACCCCCTAGGTCGACCGACCGGTCGATCCAGGTGATGGTTAGGTCGACCTCCTGGTAGACCTAGCCCATATAATTTTTTTCTGTTGATTCTTGTTTAGTGCGTAACTTCTTTATATTGACTCTGATTCCAACGTTCTATATATGAAAATTGACCAGAAAATTACCGCGGACACAACGGTGCTACCCCCGTGGCTCGATTATGATAATTACACAAAGTTATTTTACTATTTAATTAATTAACGAATTAATTATTATGGGTTAAATTTTGGGTTGTTACAATTTTCAATAGGATGGTCTTTTAAAATTCTTGGAGTTTCTTTATTTTTATTTTTATGGCGAGTTAACTCTTTCTTGACTAACTTCATTATTCTATTTCGGTATCATCATCTATTATATTAAAATTTTCATCAAAAGAGACATTTAAAATTTCTTCAATTGAGTTAGTTCTTTTATTAAATATGCAGTATGCCTTACTTTTTCTGAATAACCAATAAAAAGTCCTTCATCGACTTTAGAGTTAAACTTGCCAAGATTATCTTTAGTATTTAGAATAAAATATTTTGATCCAAAAACCTTAAAGTATGATATTTCTTTCTTACATTATAAAAAAGTTCATAAGGGGTATTTTAGTTTTAGGAGGAATTGAAACAAAATTTAGAACATAGCAAGCAGTAACAACCACTTTAGCCCTTTTTTTGGATAAAGTGGTACTATAATCCAATGTTCTGATGCACTCTTGTAAGGTTCTATTTTTTCTTTCCATAATAACAATTTGTTGTGGTGTTATGGAAAAAGAAAAATTATGAGTATTTCCCTTTTTGTTACAAAAGTTAGTAAATTCATCGTTATCGAAATCTCCTCTATGATTGCTTCTAATTTTTTAACTTTTAAATCTTTTAAATTCTCATTTCTTTTTACAAAATTTCTAACCATTTCAAAAATATCACTTTTATGTTTTAAAAATAAGGTCCAAGTATTTCTTGAAAAATCATCAATAATTACGAAAACATATTTATTATGATTTATTTATCTTACTTGAGTTAGACAAAAATAAATCTAGATGAAGTAGTTCCAAATGTGTATTAGTAAAAGTTTCATTTATAGATATAAAAGAATATTTTCTAAGTTTTCCTTTTTAGCAAGCGTCATATTAATTATTTACTTTTAAATTATTTCAGGTAAGCCTCTTATAATTTCATGTTTTGCTAGTTTATTTAATAATTTAAAGTTAATATAATAGAACCTTTTTTGCCATATCCCTGGATCATTTGAATTAGCTATAAGATATAGGTTATCATCATTATTAACTTTCATATTCAAAATAAAAATGTTTCGTTTTCTTATAAAAATTAATCTTTCATTTTGATCAAATATATTACAACTATCTTTTACAAGTTTAATTTAAAAACCTTTCTCGCATAACTGACTAATACTTAACATATCATGTCTTAAATTATTTAAACTAAATAAACATTAGTAACTAAAGGTTAATTTGGATCACCATCATTGTTGACATCCCATATTCTGATGATGTACCCTTTTGAATTGTCACCAAAAGGTACGGTACCTCAATCCATTGGTTTGATATTTGTAAGCATATTGGAGTTCCCCATCATGTGGTTGGAACATCCACTATCTAGAATCCATCTTCTCTTTTTACTAATGTGAGTGGATACCCACAAGAAATAGACAAATTTATTGGGATCCAGTTCCCACATTAGGGTCCTGGGGTTATGTTTTTGGTAACCATACCCAAGATGGTTTGGTAGAACCTTTAAAAGAATAATTAATATTATTATTAACTTCATAGAAAAATTTGCTTATATATTTCATTCTAATGAGATTATTATTAGTTTTAGCAATCCATATCTTTATTGTTCTATTTTCAGAATTTCATTTTTCTTTGGAATTACTAGATTTTTTAAACTTAGTATATAGAAAATTGTTGTTCTTAGTATTTTTATTAATCTTGTCCGTTTTATAACTCAAACCATTTTTGTTGTGTGTTGGTTTAGAAACTTTTTATCAAGTTTGATAAATTGTCCTAACCTTTATTAAATCTTGAAATATTTGAAGAAGTCTTTCCTAATTTTTCTTTAAACTGTAAATTTTCAAATTCAAAAAATTTTATTTTTGAAATTAATTTGCAATATTCTTTTGATAATTTATCATTTTCATTTCTATATGAATCACTATTTTATAGCATAGAAAATTTATTTGTTAAATTTTCATATAAGTGTGTGAATTTTCTAATTCGTTAATTTTCTAACATAAACTAATATTTTTATTTTCTAAGAAATTAATTTCTTTTTCTAAATATTCAATCTTAGAGTTCAAATTATCGTTTGAAAGATTTAAATATTTATTTAAGTCTATTAAAAATTCACATTCCATAGATAATTCTATTTTATCTTGAAATAAAATTTCTGTTCCATTTTCAAAAACAATTTTTTCTAAAGATTGTTTTTGAGTTTCAATTCCTAAAAAAACTAATGTAACCTACCATTTGAAATCATATTATAATTATTCATTTCCAGAAGTAATAATAATTATATACCATATAATTATGAATAATATAGTTAATTGTTTTTTCGTGCTTGATTTAGTAATATGCATTATCTAATGTTCATTTCATGTATTTATAATTGAATAAACAGTATCACTGGTATTTTGTAATGTTTTTTTTATAGATAATCAAAAGTTTGTAGTAGCGAGGAAAAGAGAAGAAAATAGAAGCAAAGAGAAGTAGCTACAAAATTGGAATCGTCTTCTATACTAAGTAGTTATATCGGTATCAGGTACGTATCAGTCAAGTACCGATATGAGATAGTTTAAAATATCATGATAATATCGGATAATATCGATAAAATATTGGGCATGTGTAGAACATGTTATAAACAATATTGTACTAAATTATAATGTCATAGCAATGTTTAGTTTCCAAATATTTGGACCAATAATTTCAAATTAATATCAAGAATAATTGCATAAAGTTTACAAATTACAATCTGCTTTCTGGGATATTTTGTTAAATACACATCATAATATCGGCTCATAGAAACCGTAAAATTCGTATAATGTGCATCTTTATTATTTTCTTCATTTTTATACTATATTTATTATTTCTTTAGTCATCTTATCATCTGTATTATTTTCCTAATTTTTACATATTTATAGTTTCTTCGTTTCTTTTTTCACTAAATTTATCGAATAAGCAATGTTGATTTGATACCAATTACTACTTTAGCTTATTCCTTATCGATATGTCAAATATATAACTTTACTGCTCTTCAAATTTTATTTCTTGGTGAATGATAATAACTAATAAAATGAATTTCCATAAGCTAACTTTCCAATTAGAAATGGTGAACAAAAAAAAGTAGCTCTTTCATGATCTTGTTTTTAGTGGTAAAGTCTTCACAGAGAATAAAATATGTAAAATCGTGGAATAAGTAGAGTTTTCTTTATTGAAAGATTAACGAAGCTCACTGAAAGTGTGTGGTTAATAGTGAAAAATTAGTGCATTAGAATTTCTAATATGGTCTACATATTGTCATTCACCGTATACAAAAAACAAATACTAAGAATGTAAAGATATTTATTTGTAAATATGCTTTTCCAACACATACAATAACGAACAATATCCGTAAATTATATAAGGTATTTTATACTAAAAATCAGAACGATATATTGACAAGTATCGGGCGATATATCGGAAATGATATTTTAAGTGATATTTGAAAAAATATCGACTTATGAGCGATATGAGATATCGAGATACATCGGCGATATTATTCGATATTAATTACATAGCTTCTACATCAAGAAATTATTACACAAAACAATTTGTAGCTTACTGGTTATGGTATATGGTTTACTCAAGTGGTGCTGGGTTCGATTCATAGAAAGCACTTTATTTCTATGGAATTGGAGAAATCAAATGTCACATCATTTATAGCCTAATAATTGTCAAATAAGTGTGCACATACATACATCAAACAAAGATTCTTGTAGTATATGCTGATTTCTTTTTAAACAAGTGGGATCTAATTTACATTTATATCAATCAACACATCACCCTCATATCTCTCCAATAGATGATACCACATGAAAATCTAAATGCACCAAATAATAACATGGAATATCATATGCACAAATGAAAATCCTTAAATAATGGTTGAATGTATGTATGTATCAATATGCATATCTGCCTCTTTTCCAAAAGATTTTTATAACAGATATAAGAATTTTATTTTAAAATTTTAAGATTTTCAAACCAAGTTGCTATATTTGACCTACATACTACACATCTGCATGCATATGGTAATTTATAACAATGTTCATATTTCTAATTCGGCGGAAAAGAAGCAGACAATTTTTTGGCGCCGTTTTGGAGAAATTGTGATTTTTTTTGAAAATTTTAATTTTGTAACTTTAAATCTATTTATACTTTTCTCTCTTTCATATATATAAAATATCAATCTCGATTAATAGATTTTGTATATATCTCAATTGCACTGGTAAGAAATACTGTTAATTCTAGAACAAAATTACCAAAAACAATATTCCCATTTTAGTATTTATTTCTATTTTACAATTTTCTGTCACCCTTATTTCCTTTTTCTAAAAAAATAAGAAAAGAATTGGCTTTTTCTCCTTCTTCTCTTTAGAACTCCGAAACCATTGCGTAACCCCGTTAACCATTACACACACCCAGCACAACCGCTGTAACGACCCGCTATTTTGGACCATTCAAATCGACAATAAATCCACACATGTCGGACTTGAATAATTCAAAATACCGAATTGTTAATTTAAATTTGGCAAAACTCAGCATATACAGTAAATAAATCAATCACAAAATCACAGACCCAGAGTAATACAATAATACGCAGCGGAATAGATAAAATAGTAGTTCATGAAGCTACTATATAAACATCAGAGTTAGAAATAAAATACAACAGAATATCTCAAATGCAGTGAAGTCTCCAGTACAACAGATGACTTCTCTGAACAAATCAACTAGAAGAGCTGAAAGCTGAGGCGATAGTTGGATCTCCAAAGGAAGCTCCAAACTCCAAGGATGAGTCTCAAATGCTGTATCACTCGGTCTGACCCGAGCGTAAAGCAAAACACTCGAGTCAGGATTAACATTCTTATGTAAATAAATCCAACTCAAGTGAAATATCAACTGAAATACAAGTAACTTAAAGGATGTTTGGGATAACCATCCTCTAAGGATCTTCAGAACTATCTACAAGGTGGAAATATACATTATAACACCGTGGTCATTTCAATTTAATTTATACTTCAAAACCCAAATATCCTTTCATTTCAAATATAACTATTTTCTAAGATAGTATATATATTAATTAATTTATAAAGTAAAGCATTTAATTTTCTCAAGTCTCGCAAATCGATTCAAATCAACTACAAAATTCCAGATTCAAATTTATTCAAAGCTCAATTCATCAATTTAATTCAGTTCTAAATATACCATTTATTTTTCAATATATTTCAAAGCTTCAATATTCAACATTTCTAAGTTAGATTTAACAGTTTCATATAGCTCTTGATTTAACTTCATTATTATTTAATCAGGGAATATTCACTTAATAAATTCAATATCATCTAACTAGCCTAAAATTTCATTTTACTAAATATTTCCTTAAATTTATTTAAACAAGAAATATTCATCGAATTACTTAATCAAACCCAAGTTATAAACCATATCTTAAATCTCAATTTCAATAAGTTTCAAATCAGTTTAATTAAATAAAATTATCTTCCCAACCTTAACTTGTTCAAATTATTACCAAAATCTATTTTGAAAATAAATTTTATACTTAAACATATCATATGTATTAAATCCATCCTAATTTAAATTAAATATCATTATTTAATCTACACATATCATTACCATTTATATATATAATTTAAGAATCAACTTTTATTAAAACCATATATTTCTTTCCAAAACCATAGAATTTATTTTCAAAATATTTATATGGACCAACGGTGTCTGTATATAATTTCCTATTTATGGTCAAGTGATACGGATATTTATCATTTCAACCCGTAAATTTAAATACATACGGGTAGATATCATTTCGACCCGTAATCCTAAATTCAAATCAATTGAAAATCGCTTGGGTCTATCATTTCAACCCATAACGATTTTCTCCTATTCTAAAGTCCGTTCGGGTATGTATCATTTCAACCCATAGTGAATTCTATACTAACAGGGAACTTGTAGAGTGATAACAGATATGATAATAATATAACAGACATATATCATTAATAACACTATAATATAAACAATAGGATATGGTGTCATATCCCATAGGTGAACAGTTACAGATAATAACATATATAACAATTTAAATAATAACAGCAGCATATTTCAATTGTCGTTTCAATTGAAATCAAATTTTATAAATACAAGAACGTTAATTGTGAGTGATTGCTCACCTTTCGAGGCTAGAGGATAGACAACGAAATGAGATAGGCTACGAATCCAAGCACGAATTTCGAGGCAAAGCAAAATTGGCACGGATACAACAGACAACTGATAAATTGGAAATCAAGAATCGAAATCAGTTCTGATATAACAAAACAAAATGTATATTGTATTATTATTATTTCTTTAAAAAAAACAAAAAAAAACAAAATCAACATTAGAATAAATATATATGTGATTCAACTTATTATACTTAAACAAATTAAGACTCAAAATATAAACAACTTAGATAAACTCATATATACGAAATTTTAGTTTAAAGTCTCTAAATGTTTCAGAATTAAAATTACTATATGTGAACAGTTTAAGATCAAAAATTAAAACAAATACACTATGCACAAATTATAGTATGAATGCAGACCTCAAGTATGTCATATAAATGTAAATCAACATACTTAAACATTTATATATACCACAATCGAACTATAAATACAAGTTAAGTATATAAATACTGTAACTCCTATAGGCTAATGTATATATAGGCATATATAAAATTAAGCTTATGCTTGTATATTTTAACCACATATTACTGCCCTGCAAGCTTATATACACATACGTGTAGTTCTTATAACCGAACAAAACAACACTTAGTCATATATATATACGATTTTAAAAACAATATTTAAATAAACAAATACATGTGTTACATTACCATATGACATAATGTATATAGAACTGAGATGTAGACATATATTTATCTTATAGCCGAATATACTAAATATAAGGCGAACTGTTGTATAACTATATATACTAAATCTATAACAACTATTACATAAACTTACAATATCACAAACTGACATATGTATATAATATAGTACAAAAGCAACCGACCAAGTAACCATATATCTGACTTATATATAAAAATGTTGTATATTCCAACTGGCTACATATATATTTATAACTAGTTTATTAGTAAAATATATATACTTATCTATGTACTGACCTCATAAACTTATAATGTATTAAAAAATCCCTCAAGTATACCCATATAAATATAAACCCATATAACTCATATATTAACATTTCATATAGCCGACCATATATATAAACTATATATATACCTTTAAGTATCAAGACTAATATATATACATTGTTTACACACACACATATGTAAATACATAAAGCTATAAGGCTTACAGATATAGGAAATGGAAATGAAGTAATTGCAGAGTTGCTTGCCAGGTGGGCTCGGTTATCAAGTAGGGATGGGGTTTCAGGGAGAAGGCCAAAGACTGGAAGCGGCACGCGTGGAGGCTGAGTGTAGTGGAGAGGGTGAAGTGCTGGCGGAGAGGAGAGTTCGGGTGATGGACGAAGAGATGCCAACGGTGGTCGGTTTGGTCGAACAGCTCTGGGAGGTGGTGACAAACGCGGACTGCTGGTGGAAGAAAAACAAGTGGTTGAAGGCACTTGCTGTGTGAAGGCCGAGATGACTGGGTGGGTATCTTCGGTGGCGAGGCTGGCACGGGAAAGCTGCAGCGCAGAGGTGTTTGGGTCACGCGGCCTATGACGTAGTGCAGGCGGTGGAACGGCGGGCTTGGGTCGAGGAGAGAAATAATGGGACGGTGGAGTATGGGTTTGTTGAAGGGAAGAGATGAGCATGAAGAAGAACAGAATAGTTCTTAGGAAATAAGAAAAGAAAAACGGCTGAGGTTAATAAAGGCTAATAAAATAATAAATAAATAAAGAGTGAACCGTTCAAATGAATACAACGTATACAAATTCATACGTTTCGATTTTCAAAAATAGTATGGAACGGCAACGGTCACCCTGGAATTAAGCTGGAAGATTAAAGCAATTGATGGTTGCTTGGATACCACGGTTGCAGTTTAAAAAGGGCAAAGAGAAATAAAAAGTCACGGATTCGGTACCGATACAATATATAGTTTGATTGTTTCTGTCGTGTACCGGACCTCAAAATATAGAAATAAATATACAATTGAGATCAGCATGACGAGAGGATCAAAACGGTATACAGATATTAGTGGTACGATCATCCGACCAAAAGTCGATAATCGGTACCGAAAATGCTGCTATTTCGTACGGGAAAATCCAAACGGAGCTAGAAACGTCCGAATTTCGCGAAACGAATTTCGCAGTCTGATTCAGAATGCTCTGAATAAATTTTCTCCTGTTGACATATTTTAATTTCGGAAAACTTTTAAATTCACTGTTATTAACCGGTTTAAATTGAAATAAAATTTCACAGGAAAATAAACTTCAATATTATCAGATGGAAATTTACCAGTTGCTATATTAAAATAGACGTATTCCAAATAGTAAATTTTTATTTTCAAATTTTATTGTTTAAAATTTCACAAAATTTCAATTAATTTAACAAAAAAATCACTAAAAGTTTTGGGTCATTACAACCGCCAACTTCTCCTTTCATAAACTCTACTCCGTGGTCCTCATCATAACCACAAATAGAAGTGAACCCCACAACATTCATCACCTTACCACAACTCTCCATCTTGGACAATCCAAACATGCACAACTACTAAACCAGCCAAAGCCAATGCAAATCCATAAAACAACAACTAAAGTATCGTAATAACCCATCAGTCTCCTCTGAAAAACACATACACCACCACAACTCGCCCCAATCATCATCTAACATCCGTTTTGGGAATAGCCCCTCCACTAGATGCAAATCTTCACAACTACCTCGCAATTATGCCAACCTTCCAACATTAGATCCGCACTGTATAGACCTGTATTTTTAAGTCTCCAAATTTGAATATTTAATTTGTTTAAATATTCGGATTTGAATTTAAATTATAATAAAATCTGTGTTTCAAATTTAAACCTGATTTTTATGATGTATTTTTAATTTAATATATAGAATTTTTCCAAAATTTCTGATTTGGAAAATAAAAATATTTTCATTTAACGCTTTTTGCAGCAAACATCGATTCTTTCGAAATTTTACGGAATAAGTTAACTTGTCTAATTTATGTGATCGTCTCACATTGTTGAGCACAATCATATTTTTATTTTTGTTGTTCGTGGCTCGTACGCGAACGTGATATGGTGTAGCTTGATACCCTAAAACTTTTAAAATATCTAAACACGTTTTCATTACATATCCTTCTCAGAAGACAACCCACATCATTCCTTTCGACTAATGTTTGCTCTGCATTAAATGTATGTTGGCTGCATTAAATATATGTACCTCTTTCCTTGGCTATGAAGTGTCTTAGCATTATAAATGCATGAAGGCATATGTACATGGGATGGGGAAGTGGAGGCACATTCTTCATTTTATTTTTTTTGTCACTGCAAATACAAATAGGGGCACGCATGAAAATAAGGACACACATTCACTAGTACACATTTTCTTTCTTTACACACATTCACACATGGAGGAGGAAGGGAAAAATATGGATAGGCATATACACAAAAATATGGAGAAGAAAGCTTTGTTTTTTCGATCCCTTTCATGAAACTTTTACATGGAGATACAGGTGCATGCATGTTGTAACGACCCGTAAATTTTATGGGTTTTAATTATATATTTAACTGAATTTTTGTGAAATTTTAAGTAATAAAATTTTGAAATAAAAATTTAATATTTGGAATACGCCTATTTAAACATAGCAAATAGTAAATTTTTAATTTATAATATTGAAGTTTATTTTCTTGTGTAAATTTTATTTAAATTCAAATCAGTTAATATTTGATGATAATAAAATGTTTTCCAAACCTGAATATTTTTCAATAGAAAATTTGTAAATCATCTTCTTAGTGAGACGTCATAATTCGTTTCTCCAAATTTGGACTTCTACTACTCCATTTATCTTATTTCTGACATTTTAGCAGCATTTCCGGTACCGATAATCGACTTTTGATACGATGATCGTATCACTGACGTCTGTGTATCATTTTGATCGTTCCGTCGTGCCGATCTCAGTGGTATATTCACTTCTGCTTTTTGAGCCTCAGTATGCGACGGAACCCGCAAAACTGTTAACCGTACCAGTACCCACTTTCAACCTTTTGGGTTCAATTGTCTATTCAGCTGTCTTCCATCAGGAATCGAACTGTCATAACTATTTGTATTCTTAAAATTAAATATTTTGACTGTTCATTTGCCTTAGATATTTAATAAAAAAATTTATGGTTTGTTCTTGCATATTTCTCTGGTTTCGCTACTCTTTTGTTCTGTGTTTTCGAAAAGAAAAAAAAAGAGAAATCATATAGTTTTGCTTGTTCGTCACCTCTTCCTTCATTCTCCAAAAAATTTCTTCTCCTCCCTCCTTTCGATTTCGGCCTTCCCCCTTCCTTTGCAAGAAATCACTGCTCGTCTTCTCCACCTTAACCACCAGTCACCCCTTTCCATCCACGTAGCCACCACCCTCCAGTTCTCGAACCTTCCCACGCGCAGCCGAGATCACTAGCCCCGACCAACCACCTCCGTTCGCCTACAATAGCATGCCGCTCAGCCTTCGCCTCTCTTCCTTTGGCCAGGCCGAACACCATTTCCTTCCTCTAGTTCATGTGGTTTGCCGAGCTCCTCCACTTGTATATTTTTTTATTTTGTGATTTATGGCATATAAATCTATATCAGTCCTCACCCATACGTTTGCTGCTGTTATATATATTTTCTCCTAAGTTACATTTTCTACAGTTTATGTTTATGGAATGTTTAACAATGAATATATATATAATGTGTACATTTTGTAATATAAGTAATTGATTTTCGAATATTGTTATTTTACCGTATATATAAATACGCATATAAGTGGTTTCAGCTGTAAGTATATATATATATATATATATATAAAGGTTTATTAATATAAAAGGTTGAAAGCCTATGTATTACACTCGGTCATATGTTTTATGCTCTGCATATAAACTTGAGGCACGCCTATATATATGATAGATAGCATGTAAGTAATATATATAATGTGGTTTATATACATATGGACTTGCTCATGCGAGTTTTGTTTTGTTATATATATCTAGACCTACTCATCATATATGTTTTCTTAGCCTACATATATATTAATTATGTAAGTGCATATCTGATATATGTTACAATATGCTCTATAAGTCTGTATGTTTGTATTATATTACAATGTGATATATATATATATATATATATATATATAATTTATATTATAAAAGCTTAGTTTTCCTTCTTTTGCTGTTATATTGTATATATCTAGTTGTATATATTTTTTTACAGGGGTTTATTTGATATTATATTTTTATATAATAGTGACGTGTTATTGTTAGTCTATACGTTGCGTATGTTAGCTATAGAAGTTTATAATTGGTAATGACCCGATATACCAGTATATTTACTGTTCTATAATTACTAAGTCTGCAGATCGGTTATACTGTTCTATATTTACTGATATATATATATATATATATATATATTTGTAGTATATATATGTATAATATTTTAGTTGTACATATGTTATAGTATTTACATCCTATATCTAAAGTATTATATATATATTGTTATAAGTTTGCCTGTTAGTCGTGTTCTATTGGGTTGTATAATTGGTATTTATGAAATCTGTTAGTATAAAGGTTTATATATATATATATTGTTTTATAGTATTAAGGTATGTTCGTGTATATATATTGTATTAGTTATAGTTGTATTAGTTATATATAATATGTTAATTTATGCATATAGATGCTCTGATAAGTTTATTTGAGATCTGCTGCTTTTATATATAAATTTATATAAGCCCTATATCATTTTGTTGTTTGAATATAGGTCTGTAGAGAATATGCAGAATTTTAAACGGTTTGAACCGAATCAATTTTATCATTAAGTATGTGTTTTATTTTAACTATATATATATATTATTTTAATTTTGTCTTAATTTAAAATATTGATTTTAATTTAATATATATACACCTTTGATTTTTAAATGTTTGCATTTTTAGAAATAATGATTTTGAAAAAATATATATATTTTGATTTCAATATATATATATATATATATATATGTTTAAATTTAAGATTGATTTAAAAATGTATATGTATTTTTAAAATTGATTATTGGGTTTAAGGAAAATAATAATATAATATCATCTTGTTTAAATTATATCAAGCTAATTGATTTGTTCTCATCGATACATGTTATCAGTTTTGTTCGTCGAAATCGTGCCAATCTAGCTTCGTTTTGGAATTCGTGCTTGGGTTGTAACTCATTCCATTGTCAAATCTATCTAGCCTCGAAAGGTGAGCAATCACTCACGATTGACGTTCTTATATTTATTAAATTCGATTTCAATTGAAACGAAAATTGAAATATGCTGCTGTTAGTTATTTACATTGTTATATATATGCCATTATCTGTATCAGTTCACCTGTGACATCTGACACCATTATCTATTATCTATATTGATGATATATGCATGTTATATTATTATCATATCTGTTATCACTCGGCAAGTTCCATGTTAGTATAGAATTCCATATGGGTTGAAATGTTACATACCCGAACGATTTGTAGAATAGGAGAAAATCGTTATGGGTTGAAATGATAAACCCAAGCGATTTTCATTGACATTGAATTTGGGATTGCGGGTTGAAAAGATAAATACCCGTATATATTTTAAATTACGGATTAAAATGATAAATATCCGTATCACCTGACCATAAGATAGAAAATTATATATATACACCGTTGGTCTATATATATATATATATATAAATATTTTGAAAATGATTTCTATGGTTTTGAAAAGAAACATATTGTTTTAATAAATATTGATTATTAAGATTTATTAAAAATGATATAATAAAGTTGATATATAATATGTTTAAGTATTTATTTAATATATATATATATATATATATATATATTGAAATATATAGTTTATAATGATTCAGGTTGGAAAGATAAATTTGAAATTGATTTGAAATTATATTTATTTAAGAATTTCACTTAAATAAGTTTGATTTGAAATTCATTAAATTTGAAATTTTAAAGAGAAGTTTTATAACTTGATAATTTATTAAAGTGACTTAAATGAATATTTCAAACTTATATAAATTTAAATGGGATATTTTGTTTATTTAAATTTGTAAATTGAAGTTGTATTTAGATGTTATTGAAATGATTAAGTAAATATTTCAAAACTAAATAATAGTAAAGTGAATTTGATATATATATATATATATGAAATTATGGAATTTAGTTTTGAAATGTTGAATATATAAACTTTGAAATATATTGAAATTGAAATGGTTTATTTTGTGGTTCAAATCTGCATTCGAAATCGATATAATTTGAAATGGTTTATTGAGAAACTGAATTTAGTGGAAATTGATGAATTTAGATTTAATTAAATTTGAATTTTTTGAATTCGAGTCGATTTGAATCGATTTGTAAAATTTGAGGAAACTATTTATTATATAAAGTATTTTTAACTATATTTAAAACTATTTTATATTTTACTTTATAAATTATTTTAATATAAACTATTTTAATATACTAACTATTTTATTATAAATTATTAACTATTTTATATAAACTGTTTTATTTTATAAACTATTTTATTATATATAATATTATTAATATCTAAACTGTTAAAGGAAAGTGTTGTGAATTTCAAGGTTTTGATTTCCAAAGTGTTTGATTTTAAAAGACTTATGATTTTGAAAGAGTTATAACTTTGGAAAGTGATGTGAATTTTGGAAATGGATTTATTTGAAGTGAAATGATATCGTTTTGATATGGTTTTAAATGGAAATGATATTTTGGTTTTGAAGTATAAACTATTTTGAAATGACCGCGGTGTTATAATAACGATTGGTTGTTAAAGAGACGAGGATCGGATATGGACATACTCTCTGTCGATACCGAAAACCACTTTAACAACTGTGTACGCGGTGGAGATTCCAGAATGAAGTAGAATGGTGGCGACGATTCTAGTTTGAGGTATAAACGTGGACCGAACTCCCGTGAGTTAGCATAAGGTGGCTAAAACAGGAGCAATCGACGGGCTAATGAGGTAGCTCCTCTGATCGGACACATTCCATCGTATACCATTCTATTACTTTGTGATTGATTGGGCGCACCCCTTGATTTGGGAGTGTGGCTCAAGGTGGGCGATTGTTGCGGCTCTGCGTTACCACCGGCCCGGAAGTGTAATTGGTATATCTACCCTGGCATTGCCTAGTTGTGCCGTGTCACCTACCATAGCGTGCTTTACTACGAGTTAAATTTGTGTCGTACCTATGGAGTATCCTCTGGTAGCTCCAGTTTACGGGGTATTACGGTACTGTATAGATTATTGGCACACCTAAAAATGTGTTAAGGTGGAAAATGTAAAGCATTAACGCTATTTTTAAATAGTATACTTTACTGCAGACATTATTATAATAGCATATATTACTACATAGTAGATAGTTTAACGGATCCTTAGAGAATGTTTATCCCAAACATCCTTTAAGTTACTTGTATTTCAGTTGATATTTCACTTGAGTTGGATTTATTGATATAAGAATGTTAATCCTGACTCTAGTGTTTTTGTGTTTTGCTTTACGCTCGGGTCAGACTGAGTGATACAGTATTTGAGACTCACCTTTGAAGTTGGAGCTTCGCTTGGAGATCCAGCTATTTATCCAGCTTTCAGTTATTCATTTGATTCCAGTGATGTATTTAGATTTTGTATTTGACAACTGTATTGAGACATCTATGTATTCGAGACCTTTGTTGTATCTTATTTAACTTATATATATATATATAGTAGCTTCATGAACTACTATCCTTTTGTTTCCACTGCATTATTGTTATATTACTCTGTGTCTGTGATTTTGTGATTATTTATTTACTGTATATGTTGAGTTTTTGCCAAATTTAAATTAACAATCTGATATTTTGAGCAATTCAAATCCAACCTTTGTGGATGCGGATGGTTGAAAATTTCAGGATGTTACATGTGGTATCAGAGCTCTGGTTTTAGGCAAACTCAGCATATAGAGTAGATTTAATTATAGAATCATTTCGTTCGAGCTTGAATTCCTTCCTCTTTGATTCGGGTTTTGTGACGCCCCACCTCTATACCCACTCTAACCAAGAACACTACCGTGTAGTGCTGTCAATTAGCATGGAGAATAAGGCTGTTGAGGAGCGACCATCCATGTAACTTCTTTGTGCGAGTACCGATATGTCAGATAGTATAGAATGCATATCATTTAAGGAGGAAATCCGACATACCGATCCAAACTCAAAGCTATCACACAGTGGCTATATATATATATTCTTCGGAAACAAACATAGAAGTAAACATAACACAATCAGTCACAGACATCCATATCACATAGGCGGAAAAAGACATGGATATAAATATAACACAAGAAAGTGTACATCAGAGTAGTGGTCAGAAAGATCCACGATAATACAAAAGAATAGCAACACGTGCTATACAAAAGAATAAGTACACAACATAGAGTCTATATCTCAAATGGGTACATCCAAAAACTACTAATCTAAGCAGTTAGCAAAAAGTCAGAATAATCCTGAAGAGAAGTCAAGTAGAAGCACCTGTAACATCTCGGTCTGACCCGAGTATTATTTATAAGAAAATAATAAACGGATCAGTCTAGCTATAAATATCAGATGATATGGTATAAAATAAAAGATATGGCATGAACATGTAATAACCATAGTGGCATACTACAATAAGTATGTAATTGAAAACCAATCAGAGATTAATCAATATCACAAGAATCTTCTCAAAGATAAAATAGGGTATCATACCCTAAACTTGTATTCATAACAAGTCAATGACACACAAATTCACCAATGCACAAACATTGATATCATATCAATGAAAATCATGAAAATTGGTGAAGCATAAATTCCAGAAATCAACACACGAAATCCAGAAATCATAAAAAGGGGGAAGTCCGAACACACGGACGAGAAGCTATCTCATGGAAGCTATCCATTTAATTTCTCGAACACACGAGAAGTCTGAACACACGGACGGCCCGAAGACCATGGGGTGCTACCCCATATATGTGATGGCGAAACATCACACAAGCGGGGTCTAGTCTCCCTCACAGACAAAGAGACATCACTCAAACGCTAGTCTAAATCACAAAAATGATCGTCATGATCATCAAGAAGTGTCAACCACACCAAGCTAGTAAATATATGAGTTTAGCTTCATGTCCCATAACCACTTGCTTAACTTAAATATTTACGAACGAACTGTGAATCTTCACTAGGAAATTGTCACAAAATGTTCATTCGAACAAGTCCAAGAATTAACCGACGAAGTAAACGCAAGCGTTTCATACCACCTGTTTTGCTAAGCCGTTTAATTAGATTTCTCATCCGAGTGAAGTAAAGGCTTGTATATACTAATAGATTGGAAAACGGTTTAGGAAAAAGTAATAAAATCGAGTTGAAATCGTTTTGATGAAAGATTTTTGATATTTACTACTAGTATTAAAACCTTTATATTTTTGAAGTGACAAATCACAAAAACGATTGCAGAAACAATCAATCATCAAAATTCACATACGAAGACGTGAATCGAATCCAAAGAAATCGATACTAAATCCATCAAAATGGATATTCACTTAAAATACATAGAAAGGAGTCATCAAAGTCGATAAAAGTGATAACAGCTAATCGGATCGACAAAAATCGATTGACATTGGAAGTTTTACTCAAAATTAAGCAGATAGGCAAAACTGGGAAGTTCCAAACGTCTGATGGGTTGGTCCAGACGTCTGGATTTAGTCTCTGGAAATATTCCAGGAAACTACCCAGACGTCTGAAACCTAAAATCAGACGTCTGAAAACATTCAGACGTCTGGGAAAATGTCCAGACGTCGGGATTTGGTTTCTGGGAATATCCCAGAAAACCAACCAGACGTCTGAAAACACGAATCAGACGTCCGACATCTTTTCAGACGTCTGGCATTGACCTCCAGACGTCTGAACACCCAATCTGGGCAGAAATTTGCCTAGGCCAAGATTGCCAAAACGTTCTCGGAAGCGATCGAGTAAGCAATGACAACTAAGGATTTACATCTAACGACAACCCGGTCTTAAAGGCGCTTCGATACACCCCAAACAACATATCCAAACATCCATTGAAGGGTTTTCACAAGAATTGGACTTCAAAAACCAAGAAATTAGGATATTCACCAATTCAATCCCAAACAAAAGGAAATGTACATACATAAGTGTTAGGAATTCATACCCAATCACAAAGATAGATATAGACAAAGATGTGAGATAAAAATCTCACCTTTATACACGAAAACAATGAATGAGAAGTTTGAAGACAAAGGAAGATCAACCACACTTCAATCTAAACACAAGAAGCTCGAATCTAAGCTTAAAAGAAAAACATTTCCTAAATTAGGTTTAGGAATTTCTGGAATTGATAAGAGAATGAGTTGGAGAAGAAGGAGATGATACATACCAATGCTTCTCTTTGAGTTTAGAGCAAGAACTTGATTTGCAAATGGAAACTAGGGTTTAGGATTTTAATTCTTTTTCTCCTCCTCCATTATTCTCTTTAAAACTGAAAAGGTAAAGAAATGGAAGTGGATGAAGAGGAGTGTTTCAGTTTGGGGTATTATGTGGACTAGAGGGCTGAACCCAAACCCAAACCCAAAGTGAAAACGCTAAAATTCGACTTACTCCAAATATATCGATGTTTGTACTTAAAAGAGTCGCAAACACCATTTTGGACTCAATGGAAGTGGTCTCGAGTCTCAATTCGATTGTTTGCAAAAAGTAGCTTTTTGGACTAAAATTCGACGAACGATGAAATATTTAAACAAAAATATTTAAATATAAAATCGACAAATATGCGGGTTGTTACAGACTCCCCTCCTTAAAGAAATTGCGTCCTCGCAATATATAAGATGGAAATAAAAAGTAACAACCATAAAAGCATATTAACATAAAAGAAATTTGTAATAAGAAGTTTACCTTAAAGAGCATGAGAAAGTAAGTCCGGATGTGTTCGCTCGATGAATTCTCTAGATTCCCAAGAACAATCTTTAGGATTTGAGGACCATTGAACCTTCACAAGTGGAACATCTTTATTTCGAAGTTGTTTGACTTCCGAAGCAATAATACGAACAGGATGTTGCTCATAAGTTAAATTAGGCGAAACTTCAATCTCTTCCACAACACCGGGCTCAAGAATGGAATCGGAATCTCGAAGGCACTTCTGTAATTGAGAAACGTGAAACACGTCATGCATAGCTGAAAACTGAGCCGGTAATGAAAGGCGATAAGCCAAGGAACCAATACGTTCAGCGATAGGAAACGGCCTAATATATCGAGGCGCTAACTTTCCCGATCGACTGAAACGTACAACACCCTTCATAGGGGAAACACGAATAAATACAAGATCTCCAACAGAAAATTCTAATCTTCTTCTTTGGTTATCAGCATAGAATTTTTGTCTACTCTGGGCTTCTTTCATCTTATGTTGAATAAGTTCAATTTTTTCTGTGGAATCTCGAATAAAATCTGGACCTAAGACCAGCTTCTCACCGGCCTTAAGCCAACAAGAAGGAGATCGGCATGGCCTCCCATAGAGTGCCTCGAAAGGTGACATACCAATACTAGCCTGGAAGCTGTTATTATAGGAAAATTCAACAAGTGAAATATGATCTTCCCAACTCCCACCGAAATCAAGTACACAAGAACGAAGAAGATCTTCAAGAGTTTGATTCACACGCTCAGTTTGTCCATCGGACTGGGGGTGGTAAGCGGTGCTAAAATTAAGCTTCGTTCCCAAAGCTTTTTGAAGACTCTTCCAGAATCCACTAGTAAACAATGGATCCCGATCACTAACAATGGAAGTAGGGACTCCATGTAATTTAACAATTTCTTTGATAAAGAGTTTGGCCAGAAGAGGAACGGTTCGGTTCGACCGAACGGGAATAAAATGGGTGGATTTAGTAAGTCTATCAACAATCACCCATAAGCTATCATGACCCGAACAAGAACGAGGAAGACCATCAATAAAATCCATGGAAATCTGATCCCACTTCCAAACTGGAATTTCCAAAGGTTGCAATAACCCACCTGGCCTTTGATGTTCAGCCTTGACAAGTTGGTAAGTCATGCAACACTTAACAAAGTTAGCAATATCGGATTTCATTCCCTCCCAGTAATAAAGTCGCTTCATATCTGCGTACATTTTACTGCCACCGGGATGAATGGAATATTTGGAACGATGAGAATCTTTTAGAATATCCTTACGAAGATCACTAATATTTGGCACTATAAGTCGGCCAAATCTTCGAATACCGCCACGAGAATCAATATCGAAGTTTTTCAAACCTTCAATATCGATTTTATCCTTAATATTTTGACCAAGAAGAGCCAATTCGGGATCTAGCCTTTGAGCTTCAAGAATGCGGTCTAAAAGAGAAGGATGAGCCTCAAGGCTACAAAGAACAAGAGATGAACATAAATCAGATACACGATCTATAATTTCACAAGTGGATAAAACCTCGAGATCGTGCCATTCAGATATCATCATAGAGACAACTGCTTGTTGCTTTCGACTAAGAGCATCGGCAACTCGATTTCCCTTGCCGGGAGTATAAAGAATATCAAGATCATAAGAAGCAAGGAATTCGAGCCAACGCTGTTGACGCAAATTAATCTCCTTTTGAGAAAATAAATATTTCAAAGACTTATGATCAGTATAGAGAATAAATTTTTCTCCCAAAAGATAATGTCGCCAAATCCGACGGGCGAAAACGATAGCCGCGAGTTCTAAATCATGTGTGGCATATCTAGTCTCAGCCGGCTTCAATTGCCTAGAAGCATAAGCAATAACACGTTCTTTTTGCATAAGAACGGCACCCAAACCAACGCGACTAGCATCGGTATAAACAACGAAATCTTGATTCCCTTCGGGAATAACAAGAATAGGAGCATCAGAAAGGAGTTCTTTTAATTTCTGAAAAGAAGTTTCACATTTGTCCGACCAAATGTATTTAACACCTTTCTTTGTTAAGCTAGTGAGAGGCACGGCAATTCTAGAAAAGTCTTTTATGAAACAGCGGTAATAACCTGCCAATCCGAGAAAGCTACGGATTTCAGTCACGCTCTCCGGTCTCTTCCAATTTTGAATCGCTTCAATCTTTGAAGGGTCCACTGATATTCCAGATTCGGAAATAATATGACCGAGAAACTTCACACTAGATTGCCAAAAGTGGCATTTAGAAAATTTTGTTTTTAATTGATTGCTCCTAAGAGTTTCCAATATAATCCGAAGATGCTTTTCATGCTCCTCCTCGGTTTTAGAATACACAAGAATATCATCAATAAAGATGAGAACAAACCGATCGAGGAAATCTTTGAAAACTCGATTCATAAGGTCAATGAAATAAGCTGGAGCATTCGTTAAACCAAATGGCATAACTAGCCATTCGTAAGATCCATAACGTGTTCGGAACGAAGTTAAAGGAATACTATACTCTGCAATACGAAGCTGATGGAAACCGGTAGCCAAGTCTAATTGTGAAAAGACTCTAGCACCACTAAGTTGATCAAATAGATCATCAATCCGAGGTAAAGGATATTTATTCTTAACGGTAAGATCATTAAGCTTGCGGTAGTCGACGCAAAGCCTAAGGGTACCATTGGATTTCTTCACGAAAATTGCTGAAGCTCCCCAAGGCGAGGAACTAAAGTGAATAAATTGCTTCATCTCCAATTCGGATAATTGCTTGCGCATCTCTTCATTCTCCTTATTGGACATGCGATAAGGACGACGAGTAATAGGTTGAGCTCCAGGTATAAGATTAATTCTGAACTCAATTGCTCGCTTAGGTGGTAATCCTAAGACGGGCTCAAATATGTCGGAAAATTCACGAACGACGCGAATACGAGAGATGACATCCTCCTTGTCATCATTATCATTATCACGAGGATTTAAAGAATATAAAGATGCAGCCAAAGTGGAGTCTGAATCTTTAAGAATAATAGAAATCTGCTTTACAGATTGCGGATGTCGGAGATAAATAGTCCGCTCAGGACATAGGATATGAGCTTCATAACGGTTAAGCCAATCCATACCCAAAATCATTCCAAAGCCTAAATAACGCATGGCATGCAAATCGGCTAGGAAAGGAAAATCACATAAAATAATTTCCACATCTTCACAAACCAAACTAAGAGTTGCAGATCCACCAACCGGATTCGAAATTCTTAAAGAAGTCATTAGAGCAAAAACACTTAAGGAAAAAGTATCAACAAGTTCCTTTGATATAAAAGAATGGGATGCACCCGTATCAAAGAGAACTCTTATAGGTTGATCATGAAATATAATAATGCCATCAAGGACAGAATGAGACATACCTTGACTGCGAGATGTGTTGCCAGGGGCTTGAGCAACGTTTAACATTCTCTCCTTGCCAGGAAGCCTAGGGCATAGATGCATAAAATGATCTGGACTTTTACAATAACGACAAGAGCAGGGCTTTGAACACTTGTTCGCAAAATGGCCCCTAGCACCACAGTTGAAGCATTTCCCATCACTAGGGGAAAGTGTCTTTGCAGTAGGAGTTGCTTGCTTTCCCTTTTTGTTGGGGTAAGGACCTTTGAATTTGTTTGGCCTCTTCTTGTTGTTGAAGTTTGGTTTGGAAGCCACCACTTCAACCTCACTGTCCTTATCAGCCTCTTCAAGACGAAGAGCGATATCAATAAGTTGGTCGAAAGGAACTTCTAACTTTAGAAGTAATGGCTTCTTGAGATTCTTGTTCAAGCCATAGACGAATCATTGATTCTTCTTCAATGGGGTGTTGATGTATTCAACCCCATATTTGGACAGTGACTCGAAGGATGTGACATAATCTGTCACAGAGGATTCACCTTGAACAAGGTCTATAAAACGTCGAGCCAATGTCACCTTCTCTGCTTATGGTACGAATTTCAACTCGAAGCGTTCCCAGAATTGCTCCCAGTTGAGATCCGCTTCATTAATCTCAGAAATAAGAAGTTCGTACCAGTCCATTGCTCTTTCTTGGAGCATACTAGAAGCCACCTGAACTCGGTGAAGATCGATAAGGTTCATGTGAGAAAAGATTCGATCGCATGTTCGTAGCCAAGCCTGGACTTCAATAATGGTTTCCGAACCTTTGAATGGCTTCCCACCCAAGTTGGTATAATCGCTGCACAAGCGTGCAAACCCAGACTTAGGATGGGTAGGTTCCGGAGTAGTTCCAGCTGCTTGAGCATTTGGTACCAAATCAAGAAGCTGCTGGGTAGTCATAAAAACTCCATCCTGGGGAGCAGCACTAGATGATCCAGCTCTGTTACGGCCTGGTCTAGACATTCTCTTCTTTAAGAAAGAGAGAAGAAGAAAAGTTATTCTCCAAATAAATATCAAGCAAATCTTGATAAATAAAACAAGGATACATAAAAGGGAATAGGATAAATCGATACGAAGACTCGAATTAACCCTAAGGCACGATTCCTAAGCTAGACTTAGGACGATGATCCTTGTTAAGTTATTCTACATTGTTCCGAAGTTTGGCTCTGATACCAAGCTGTGACGCCCCACCTCTATACCAACGCTAACCAAGAACACTACGGTGTAGTGCTGTCAATTAGCACGGAGAATAAGGCTGTTGAGGAGCGACCATCCATGTAACTTCTTTGTGCGAGTACCGGTATGTCAGATAGTATAGAATGCATACCATTTAAGGAGGAAATACGACATACCGATCCAAACTCAAAGCTATCACACAGTGGCTATATATATATATATTCTTCGGAAACAAACATAGAAGTATACATAACACAATCAGTCACAGACATCCATATGACATAGGCGGAAAAAGACATGGATATAAATATAACACAAGAAAGTGTACATCAGAGTAGTGGTCAGAAAGATCCACGATAATACAAAAGAATAGCAACACGTGCTATACAAAAGAATAAGTACACAACATAGAGTCTATATCTCAAATAGGTACATCCAAAAACTACTAATCTAAGCAGTTAGTAAAAAGTCAGAATAATCCTGAAGAGAAGTCAAGCAGAAGCACCTGTAACATCTCCATCTGACCCGAGTATTATTTATAAGAAAATAATAAATGGATCAGTCTAGCTATAAATATCAGATGATATGGTTTAAAATAAAAGATATGGCATGAACATGTAATAACCATAGTGGCATACTACAATAAGTATGTAATTGAAAACCAATCAGAGATTAATCAATATCACAAGAATCTTCTCAAAGATAAAATAGGGTATCATACCCTAAACTTGTATTCATAACAAGTCAATGACACACAAATTCACCAATGCACAAAAATTGATATCATATCAATGAAAATCATGAAAATTGGTGAAGCATAAATTCCAGAAATCAACACACGAAATCTAGAAATCATAAAAAGGGGGAAGTCCGAACACACGGACGAGAAGCTATCTCATGGAAGCTATCCATTTAATTTCTCGAACACACGAGAAGTCCGAACACACGGACGGCCCGAAGACCATGGGGCGCTACCCCATATATGTGATGGCGAAACATCACACAAGCGGGGTATAGTCTCCCTCGCAGACAAAGAGACATCACTCAAATGCTAGTCTAAATCACAAAAATGATCGTCATGATCATCAAGAAGTGTCAACCACACCAAGCTAGTAAATATATGAGTTTAGCTTCGTGTCCCATAACCACTTGCTTAACTTAAATATTTACGAACGAACTGTGAATCTTCACTAGGAAATTGTCACAAAATGTTCATTCGAACAAGTCCAAGAATTAACCGACGAAGTAAACGCAAGCGTTTCATACCACTTGTTTTTCTAAGCCGTTTAATTAGATTTCTCATTCGAGTGAAGTAAAGGCTTGTATATACTAATAGATTGGAAAACGGTTTAGGAAAAAGTAATAAAATCGAGTTGAAATCGTTTTGATGAAAGAGTTTTGATATTTACTACTAGTATTAAAACCTTTATATTTTTGAAGTGACAAATCACAAAAACGATTGCAGGAAACAATCAATCATCAAAATTCACATACGAAGACGTGAATCGAATCCAAAGAAATCGATAATAAATCCATCAAAATGGATATTCACTTAAAATCCATAGAAAGGAGTCATCAAAGTCAATAAAAGTGATAACAGCTAATCGGATCGACAAAAATCGATTAACATTGGAAGTTTTACTCAAAATTAAGTAGATAGGCAAAACTGGGAAGTTTCAGACGTCTGATGGGTTGGTCCAGACGTCTGGATTTAGTCTTTGGAAATTAGTCACTGCCCTTTTTATTTTTCTGCCGTATGTTATTTTTCTCCAGGAGGCAAAACCAGACGTCTGGCATTGACCTCCAGACGTCTGAACACCCAATCTGGGCAAAAATTTGCCTAGGCCAAGATGGCCAAAACGTTCTCGGAAGTGATCGAGTAAGCAATGACAACTAAGGATTTACGTTTAACGACAACCCGGTCTTAAAGGCGCTTCGATACACCCCAAACAACATATCCAAACATCCATTGAAGGGTTTTCACAAGAATTGGACTTCAAAAACCAAGAAATTAGGATATTCACCAATTCAATCCCAAACAAAAGGAAATGTACATACATAAGTGTTAGGAATTCATACCCAATCACAAAGATAGATATAGACAAAGATGTGAGATAAAAATCTCACCTTTATACACGAAAACAATGAATGAGAAGTTTGAAGACAAAGGAAGATCAACCACACTTCAATCTCAACACAAGAAGCTTGAATCTAAGCTTAAAAGAGAAACATTTCCTAAATTAGGTTTAGGAATTTCTGAAATTGATAAGAGAATGAGTTGGAGAAGAAGGAGATGATACATACCAATTCTTCTCTTTGAGTTTAGAGCAAGAACTTGATTTGCAAATGGAAACTAGGGTTTAGGATTTTAATTCTTTTTCTCCTCCTCCATTATTCTCTTTAGAACTGAAAAGGTAATGAAATGGAAGTGGATGAAGAGGAGTGTTTCAGTTTGGGGTATTATGTGGACTAGAGTGCTGAACCCCAACCCAAACCCAAAGTGAAAACGCCAAAATTCGACTTACTCCAAATATATCGATGTTTATACTTAAAAGAGTCGCAAACACCATTTTGGACTCAATGGAAGTGGTCTCGAGTCTCAATTCGACTGTTTGCAAAAAGTAGCTTTTTGGACTAAAATCCGACGAACGATGAAATATTTAAACAAAAATATTTAAATATAAAATCGACAAATATGCGGGTTGTTACATTCTTTTGAATTTTGAAACTCTCCCACTTGTTCTGAGATCCGTCCTTGTCTTTCTTATTCGAGTTCTTTTGACTCTGGAGTATCCCATAACTCCACTTCGATTGATTTCTATAATAATGGACATTTCCGCCAATCTTAGAATGAATTGTAAAGGGGTGAAACTCCTTTACAATAAGCATCGATTCACCGAAGATTTTTTTTGTATCCTCGGTTTAGATGCGGCTATCTTTTGCTGTACCCGAATTCTATCTCTGGCGATCGAATGTCGATTTGCTCCAGAATTCTACCTCGATCTTATTTTGAAGTCACGGTTGACTCGGTTAGGGTTGCCCACGATTTATATAAGTCTATCTTTTAGTTGAATTCTTTTGATTAGAGTTTCTCTAATTTGAATTTCTATCCTTGCTTTGAAATCCATTCTGGAATCATCGAGTGAGGGAGTGTATTTGTATTAATATAAAATGTTCTATAGTGTGTTGTTTGAGTTGTTGATGTTGATTTGGGTTTTCGATCTATTAGTCTGATCAATGCTATCGATAGGAATTTCAAAACACTTGAACAAAGCAAACTGACACAACATTATTTTTCAATTTAGGTAAAATGAAATAAATTTGTATGATTATATTATATGTATATTAGTAAAAGCTTCTGGAATTTAATAAGTTAATTAAATTGGTTGTTGAAATGATAATATTTGATTATCATTTATTGTTCTAAATGAATTTATAAACATGGTTTATAAATTGATTTAGAATTGAAATAAATTTAAATCAGGATTTTGAGAATATAATTTCCGATGATTTCAAACTTTGGCTTTAAAGTTTTAAAATGTATATTATTTAAAGTATTTTCGAATAGAAATCGTTTCCAAAGAAAATTTTAAATGTTTAAAATCGGTACTCTTCTCTTTTGTCACTAGAAAATAATTTCGAGGATGACGGCCGCATCATCGACATTCATTTTCGAGTTTCAAAGTGAAGAGACCATTATGTAGCTTTGCTACACTTTTATTTTGGAAATTAAATTGATTTGAATTTCTAAAGTATGACTTGATTTACATATATAGATTATATATAGGTATATGATTATAGATTTGATTTGATATATAGTATATATATTTATCACTAAATTGTTTGAAGCTAAACGGAAATTTAATTCTTAAAATTTAGTTAAAGGATGATTTCAATTTTAAATGAAACCAAAATTTTGAATAAAAATATAAAATTTGAAATAATTGAATTTGAAAAATTTTACTTGTACAATACCCAATTTCATTTTAATACAACTTATCAAAATCATTCAGAAGTTGAATATGAAATTGAATAATTTACAATGTAAATTGATGTTAAATGATTTTATAAATAAAATTTGAGTGGTTATAATAAATGTTATACACTTAAATTTTTAATTATAAAAAAATGTTAATAGGGATAAATAGAATAATAAGTTGATTGAATAGTAAATGAGACAAATTAAATAAAATTTTGTTTTGAAAGAAACCTTTTTGTATCAAATATTAATAAATTGAAATAAAATCAACTTAATGAAATACCCTGAATTTAAAATCAATTGTTGAATATAAATTAATTTAATTTGAAATTTATATGATTTTAAATTAATTGTTTTATTTTGTTTTCAACCTATTTTCTTCTTGGTTGCTTCTATTCTCCTACCTCGTTCCTTTTCGGGGACGAAAAGTTTTGAGTGCGGAGAGTGTAACGACCCGTAAATTTTATTCTATAATACCCTGAATTTTTTTTTATTTTATGATTTATGGCATATAAATCTATATCAGTCCTCACCCATACGTTTACTGCTGTTATATATATTTTCTCCTAAGTTATATTTTTTGCAGTTTATGTTTATGGAATGTTTAACAATGAATATATATATATATATATATAATGTGTACATTTTGTAATATAAGTAATTGATTTTCGAATATTGTTATTTTGCCGTATATATAAATACGCATATGTGGTTTTAGCTGTAAGTATATATATATATAAAGGGTTATTGATATATAAGGTTGAAAACCTATGTATTACACTCGGTCATATGTTTTATGCTCTGCATATAAACTTGAGGCACGCATATACATATAATAGATAGCATGTAAGCAATATATATAATGTGGTTTATATACATATGGACTTGCTCATGCGAGTTTTATTTTGTTATATATATTTGGACCTGCTCATCATATATGTTTTCTTAGCCTACATATATATTAATTATGTAAGTGCATATGTGATATATGTTACAGTATGCTCTATAAGTCTGTATGTTCGTATTATATTACAATGTGATATATATAATTTATATTATAAAAGCTTAGTTTTCCTTCTTTTGCTGTTACATTGTATATATCTAGTTGTATATTTCTTTATAGGGTTTTATTTGATATTATATTTTTATATAATAGTGATGTGTTACTGTCAGTCTATACGTTGCGTATGTTGGCTAAAGAAGTTTATAATTGGTAATGACCCGATATACCAAAGTATATTTACTGTTCGATAATTACTAAGTCTGCAGATCGGTTATATTGTTCTATATTTACTGAAATATATATATATATATATATATTTGTAGTATATATATGTATAATATTTTAGTTGTACATATGTTATAGTATTTACATCCTATATCTAAAGTATTATATATATATTGTTATAAGTTTGCCTATTAGTCATGTTCTATTGGGTTGTATAATTGGTATTTATGAAATCTGTTAGTATAGAGGTTTATATATATATATATATATATTGTTTTATAGTATTAAGGTTTGTTCGTGTATATATATATTGTGTTAGTTATAGTTGTATTAGTTATATATAATATGTTCATTTATGTATATAGATGCTCTGATAAGTTTATTTCAGATCTACTGCTTTTATATATAAATTTATATAAGCCCTATATCATTTTGTTATTTGAATATAGGTCTGTAGAGAATATACAGAATATACAGAATTTTAAACGGTTTGAACCGAATCCATTTTATCATTATGTATGTGTTTTTTTTAACAATATATATATTATTTTAATTTTGTCTTAAATTAAAGTATTGATTTTAATTTAATATATATATACCTTTTATTTTTAAAAGTTTGCATTTTTAGAAATAATGATTTTGAAAAAATATATATATTTTTTTATTTCAATATATATATATATATATGTTTAAATTTAAGAATGATTTAAAAATGTATATGCATTTTTAAAATTGAATATTGGGTTTAAGGAAAATAATACTATAATATCATCTTATTTAAATTTTATTAAGCTAATTGATTTGTTCTCATCGATACCTGTTATCAGCTTTGTTCGTCGAAATCGTGCCAATCTAGCTTCGTTTTGGAATTCGTGCTTGGGTTGTAACTCATTCCATTGTCGAATCTGTCTAGCCTCGAAAGGTGAGCAATCACTCACGATTAGTGTTCTTATATTTATTAAATTTGATTTCAATTGAAACGAAAATTGAAATATGCTGCTGTTAGTTATTTACATTGTTATATATATGCCATTATCTGTATCAGTTCACCTGTGATATCTGAAACCATTATCTGTTATCTATATTGATGATATATGCTTGTTATATTATTATCATATCTGTTATCACTCTGCAAGTTCCCTGTTAGTATAGAATTCCCTATGGGTTGAAATGATACATACCCGAACGATCTGTAGAATAGGAGAAAGTCATTATGGGTTGAAATGATAAACCCAAGCGATTTTCATTGACATTGAATTTGGGATTGCGGGATGAAAAGATATATACCCGTATATATTTTAAATTGCGGAGTAAAATGATAAATATCCGTATCACCTGACCATAGGATAGAAAATTATATACAGACACCGTTGATCTATATATATATATAAATATTTTGAAAATGATTTCTATGGTTTTGAAAAGAAACATATGGTTTTAATAAATATTGATTTTTAAGACTTATTAAAGTTGATCTAATAAAGTTGATATATAATATGCTTAAGTATTTATTTAATATATATATTTTGAAATATAGAGTTTATAATGATTTAGGTTGGAAAGATAAATTTTAAATTGATTTGAAATTATATTTATTTAAGAATTTCACTTAAATAAGTTTGATTTGAAATTCATTAAATTTGAAATTTTAAAGAGAAGTTTTATAACTTGACAATTTATTAAAGTGACTTAAATGAATATTTCAAACTTATATAAATTTAAATGGTATATTTTGTTTATTTAAATTTGTAAATTGAAGTTGTATTTAGATTTTATTGAAATGATTAAGTAAATATTTCAAAACTAAATAATAGTAAAGTGAATTTGATATATATATATATATATGAAATTATGGAATTTAGTTTTGAAATGTTGAATATATAAACTTTGAAATATATTGAAATTGAAATGGTTTATTTTGTGGTTCAAATCTGCATTTGAAATCGATATAATTTGAAATGGTTTATTGAGAAACTGAATTTAGTGGAAATTGATGAATTTAGATTTAATTAAATTTGAATTTTTTGAATTCGAGTTGATTTGAATCGATTTGTGAAATCCGAGGAAACTATTTTAATATATAATGTATTTTTAACTATATTTAAAACTATTTTATATTTTACTTTATAAATTTTTTTAATATAAACTATTTTAATATACTAACTATTTTATTATAAACTATTAACTATTTTATATAAACTGTTTTATTTTATAAACTATTTTATTATATATAATATTATTATCTAAACTATTAAAGGAAAGTGTTGTGAATTTCAAGGTTTTGATTTCCAAAGTGTTTGATTTTAAAAGACTTATGATTTTGAAAGCGTTATAACTTTGGAAAGTGATGTAAATTTTGGAAATGGATTTATTTGAAGTGAAATGATATCGTTTTGATATGGTTTTAAATGGAAATGATATTTTGGTTTTGAAGTATAAACTATTTTGAAATGACCGCGGTGTTATAATAACGATTAGTTGTTAAAGAGACCGGTATCAGATATGGACATACTCTCTGTCGATACCAAAAACCACTTTAACAACTGTGAACGCAGTGGAGATTCCAGAATGAAGTAGAATGGTGGCGATGATTTTATTTTGAGGTATAAACGTGGACCTAACTCCCGTGAGTTAGCATAAGGTGGCTAAAACAGGAGCAATCGACGGGCTAATGAGGTAGCTCCTCTGATCGGACAGATTCCATCATATACCATTCTATTACTTTGTGATTGGTTGGGTGCACCCCTTGATTCGGGAGTGTGGCTCGAGGTGGGCGATTGCTGCGGCTCTGCGTTACCACCGGCCCGGAAGTGTAATTGGTATATCTACCCTTGCATTGCCTAGTTTTGCCGTGTCAACTACTATGACGACCCACCTTTCTGACCCTTGAGAATGACACTTAATACATCTATGGTATTCATGTGCCGTTGCCCAAGTATCTGAGAGACGAGTTGTCATGGGGTAAAATATAAGAACACAACAATAATCTCACAATGGAACGGTTAAATATAACATAAAAATAAGACAGTACATAAGGTTACTCCTAACATGGAGTTATCAGAGTTACAACAAAAGTACTACTGTCAGTCTAGGCAGTTATAACAACCTGCCTTTAAATATACATACATAGAGCCAACATCTCATGATAGCGGAAATAAATAGCTAGACAGATAAGAAGCCTCCTGCTCATCCACCATCTTCAAAAGAGCCCAAAGAAACCTGTCATTTCCGGACTACTCAAATATAAATGAGTACCCGAACGTTTAGGGAAAACAAACAATTCGGGTCAAACAATAAGTCCGGTATGAGTAAACTCCAAAAATAGAACACACAAAGTAACTAGTGAGACCACATCGCAAAAATGCAAAATGGGTTTTTCCCTCACTAGGACAACATCCAAGTATAAAAGAATGGATGCAGATAATTAAACATCGTGAAGAGCGCAAGATTGAAATATCTCGCTTCATCCCCTTCCACCAAAATACCCTCTTCATATCTTTGAACATCTTGGCCACTCCTGGATGAAAAGATAACTTTGAATGGTGGCATTCGGTTAACACTTCTTGCCTAAGTCCATCAAAGTCTGGAACACAAATACGCCCATTCATTTTCAATATGCCCCGGAGATCAATCTCAAAGCTAGAAACAACGCCTTCTTCAACATCCTTCTTAAGTCGAGCTAAAATAGGATCTGCCCCTTGACTAGATGCAATTCTTTGTAATAATACTGGCTTAACTTCTATATTTGCAACCATTGCTACATTCCTACTCAATGCATCAGCAACGACATTTGCTTTTCCAGGGGTATAAAGAACCTCTAGATCATAAGAGGCGAGAAACTCTAGCCATCTCTGCTGCCTCAAATTCAAATCTTTCTGGGTAAAAAGGTATTTAAGGATTTGTGGTCCGTGTATAATTCGAACCTTTCACCCAAAAGATAATGCCTCCACATCTTTAGAGCGAAGACAACAGCTAAAAGTTCCAAATCGTGTGTAGCATAATTTTTCTCATGCGGCTTTAGCTGTTGACTCGCATAGGCAATAACTTTCCCATGCTGCATCAGAACTGCTCCCAATCCGGTTCCACAAGAATCTGTATACACGGTTAAACCTTCGCTCCCATTTGGAATGGTTAATACAGGAGCGTTAGTCAACTTCTCTTTCAATTCGTTGAATGCTTGATCACACTTAGAAGTCCAAAAAACCTTAACATCTTTCTTTGTTAACTTCGTCAGATGAGAAGCAATCTTCGAGAAGTCCTTGATAAACCTACGGTAAAAACCAGCCAATCCCAAGAAACTTCTAACTTCCGTCGCACTTTCGGGTTTCTTCCAGTCTTGAACTGCTACAACTTTAGCTGGGTCCACCGATATGCCTTCTCCCGAAATAACATGCCCTAGAAACCTAACTTCGGATTTCCAAAAATGGCACTTGGAAAACTTAGCCTTCAACACATGGATTCTTAAGGTATCGAGTACGACACAGAGATGATATTTGTGTTCCTCCTCTGTCTTGGAATAGATAAGAATGTCATCAATAAAGACAAGAACAAATTTATTAAGAATATCTCGAAATACTCGATTCATTAAGTCCACAAAATAAGCGGGGGCGTTAGTCAATCCAAACGGCATAACTAACCACCAATAGAAATTTTCAGGAGTTCGAAAAGCTGTTAAGGGAACACTCTCCTTTACCACTCTTAATTGGTGGAAACCGGTGGCAAGATCTAATTGAGAAAATATCCGAGCATCGTGGAGTTGGTCAAACATATCGTCGATCCTTGGAAAAGGATATTTATTCTTGATAGTCCTTTTGTTCAACTCTCGATAGTCTACGCATAACCTTAGAGAACCGTCCGCCTTTGTAACAAAGAACACTGGCGATCCCCAACTCGAGGTACTATGTCGGATCAAGCCCTTCTGCAACAAATCATATGTCTGCCTTTCTAACTCCCTCTTCTCTTTTGGAACCATCCTTCGTAAGGGTTGTACAATAGGTCTAGTTCCCGTAACCAAATCAATACGGAACTCGACTTCACGGTGAGGAGGTAAACCTTGTACCTCGTCAAAAATATCTGTGAAATCTCGAACAACTGGCACATCTCCTAGCTCCACTTTAGCCACTTCGAGTGAATAGAGAAAACTGCTCAGTAACTTCTTAGGCTCTTCACAACTAATATCAACACCAACATCTCCTGCATCACTAATTCTAACAAGCCTTCTACCACAATCCAAGATAGCTTTAAACTTAGATAACCAATCCATTCCTAGCAACACTCCAAAACCCATAAACCCAAGAACAAATAAGTCAGAAGGAAAGAGATGATTTCGATAAGAAATAGGTACATTTAGACACACAGTGTCAAGATTTGTTGGACCTCCAATTGGGTTTGACACACAAAGAGGATTACTTATGATAACATATTTAAGGTTTAGTTTGTCCATTAGATCATAAGAAATAAAACTATGGGAAGCTCCTGTATCAAATAGCACCCTTACAGGAATATCATAGATGGATAATGTACCTTGCAACACTTGCTTCCCTTTTTGATCTGAAGAAGTGGATGGTATCTCTTCAATGGTAAATGTCTGTCCTTGAGATCCCTTTTTAGGAAAAGGACACTCATTCTTCATATGTCCTGGCTGGCCGCAATTAAAACATGTAGCAATTGGACAATGATTTGCAAAGTGGCCCATCTTATTGCACTTGAAACAAAGAATGTTGGCTAAGTTGGTCTGCTTCTTCTGTGCTAGAGCGCCATCTTCGGGTTTCTTCCCTGCACCCTGCTTCTTTCCCTTAAACTTACGCTTGAAGTTTGACTATCCTTCAACTGGTATAACTGATAAAGGCTTGGCACTTATTGCTGGTACTACACCCTTCTGGACTCCTTCTTTAATATCAAGAGCCTCAAACCTCAAAGCCATGCTAATAATGTTGCTGAATGTACCCATAAGATGATTGGTCATTTCACGATGGAACTCTGGTCGCATTCCATTCACAAACATTTCATTTTTCTTGAGCGGTGTATCTATCAATCCAAGTCCAAAACGGGACAAAGCATTGAACTTATGCTCATACTGCGACACAGTCATATCACCCTGCTTTAAGTCAATGAAACTTCTAAACAACTGAGTTTTTCCGGCTTCTGGAATAAACTGTGCTTCAAAAACTTCCTTGAATTAGGCCCAAGAAAACTCCCCCTCCGAAGTACTAGCTGTTTCTGAATCCCACCAATCCATCGCCGACTTTTGAAGTTGTCGCGATGCCAACAGCCGTTTCTCTGCATCTTCCAACCGAAGATCTCCAAATATTCTTTCACAAGTTCGAAGCCACATCTGCACTCCAAGAATATCTTCAGTCCCATAGAATGGTTTCCCACCCAAAGTGGTAAAATTCTTACACAAAGCTGCAAAGTTCATAGGGGTTTGAACTTGCGCTACCATTTCCTCTACCGGATCTACAGCTGACATAGTAGCATTTCTAGGTACCCTGCCATTGGTAGCCGTGCTAGTTCCAGATCCTCTCCTTCCTCCTCTTCTTGTATTCATTTCCTATTATCTGAACAAATAACAGGTATCTTTAGAATACAAAATAGGACTAAAATGGTTCAAGGGAATAACACCAAAGGATCTAAAACTAAACTTTAGAGGATAAATATTATTATTATAAAAATTACAAATACGCTCTCTCAAGATTAACTCATTCTAGGGCATCACTTACCCTATCTCTAATGAGTTGTACCCCAATCAGGCTAAGGTGTTCGCTCAACCAAAGCTCTGATACCAACTGTGATGACCCACCTTTCTGACCCCTGAGAACGACACTTAATACATCCATGGTATTCATGTGTCGTTGCCCAAGTATCTGAAAGACGAGTTGTCATGGGTAAAATATAAGAACACAACAATAATCTCACAACGGAACGGTTAAATATAACATAAAAATAAGACAGTACATAAGGTTACTTCTAACATGGAGTTATCAGAGTTACAACAAAAGTACTATTGTCAGTCTAGGCAGTTATAACAACCTACCTTTAAATATACATACATAGAGCCAACATCTCATTATAGCGGAAATAAATAGCTAGATAGATAAGAAGCCTCCTGCTCATCCACCATCTTCAAAAGAGCCCAAAGAAACCTGTCATTTCCGGACTACTCAAATATAAATGAGTACCCGAACGTTTAGGGAAAACAAAAAATTCGGGTCAGACAATAAGTCCGGTATGAGTAAACTCCAAAAATAGAACACACAAAGTAACTAGTGAGACCACATCGCAAAAATGCAGAATGGGTTTTTCCCTCAGAAGGACAACATCCAAGTATAAAAGAATGGATGCAGATAATTAAACATCGCGAAGAGCGCAAGACGCTTCCCGATGAAATTAAGAAAGAATCAATCTAAAGTTTTGAATCAAAAATAAGGAAAAGGAATTTTTCCAACAATGACTAGGAGGGTGTGCCCCCCTTACCGAAAGTATATCTCTAGAAAATATACTTGAGAACTACGATGGCTCTCGGAAACCTCCAAGCCGGACCCCGCCAACCTTACCGAGTATCCGAGTATTTCACATCTCCATGCGCATACAACCGAAACCAATCTAGAGTAGATGTGAAAATACCCTAATGGGAGCAACCTCACATAGCTTGGGCCCCACTCGCTCTTTATTTAGTCATTTTCGATAAAGGATATCAATGCTCTAAATGAGCAACAAATCGTCTTAGATTGACGAAACAAAAACAAAGGAAGAAGGGTATCGAAATTGATAGTCAAGATATCAACTATCGTGGATAACAAAATGATCGTATATGGAAATTAAATCTTATACTTTTTCACTGTTTGGAAAATATCCATATACTTATCTCATCGATATAAGTATATTCACAAAACATTTGGGATGATTTCATATTTCAAAAGCTTACTTAGATGGGTCAAAAACAACTGTCTATAAGAAATGCGAATGCTTTCCATTATAATTATAAAGATCATTTGTGGAAATCAAATCTCCTATACTTGTCACGTTTCTGATATTCTCGACTTACTCTACCCCTCGCCCAGAAAAAAAGCCAGGTAAGTCAGGGCACTGGTTTCTCCTAGCCTTGCCTAGACACTTCGGTTCCAGATCTCACAGATAGAGGTTCAATCTACTCATCGACTTTTAGTGCCAAGTATAGGACTACTTACTTTTATATAAATAACCTATTTAAATCATTATATAAATTTCAAAGCTCCTTTAAAATACTTTAAACCAAGATTTAAAACTTGCATTCAAATCATAACTTAAACTCATCATCTTTAAAGGAGAATACGACCAAGAGGGGTGAAGCTCCCTCTTAATCAAATGAGATAGCTAAAAGGGGTGTTATTTCCTTTTAACCAAAAAGTCACTAAATGTCAATCCTAAGTTAAAAGGTGGTGTTAGTTCCCTTTAACTAAACATCAAAGTTATTGCTCATAAACTGGTCGAGCACAAATCAAACAACCAAACAAGAATAATAATAAGAATAATAACAGACTCAATATTATTAACAATTTACAATCAATGGTTAACACAACATCTATTGAAATGTGAATGAGTAAAAGGAACGAGATTAAGATTACACTCACTGTAAAATAATTAAATAATACTCACAAAATAAGTTATACCCACTACACTATGAAAACAAGGAATATACTCACAGAATAAGTTATACTCGCTAAACTATAAAAGCAAGGAATATACTCACAGAATAAGTTATACTCACTAAACTATGAAAGCAAGGAATATACTCACAGAATAAGTTATACTCACTAAACTATGAAAGCAAGGAATATACTCACATCCTATTTGCTTTGATAGAGACTTGAAATACTTCACCTTTGATAATGAATTTTAGTTCTTTTCTTTAGTTTGTCAATGAATTAAAATGAGATATGGACTTGGCTATTTATAGGTGAAGAGAAGGGTACTTTAGTCATTTCCTACAGCCTAACCTGATTCGACCAGATTTTGATCCAATAGAAAACATCCTTGTGGCTTAATTTGATTCGACCACAATTTGGTCCAATAGGAATTCTCCTTATCAACTATGGCCTAACCTGATTTGACCAGATTTTGGTCCAATGGCAACCATCTGCATGGCATAACCTGATTCGACCAGATTTTGGTCCAATGGCAACCATCCGCATGGCATAACCTGATTCGACCAAATTTTGGTCCAATGAAAACCATTCACATGGAATATAATAATCATTATGCTATTTTGTTTTATTAGGCAAGTAATTATACTATTTTGTTTTATTAGGCAGGGTTAATAATTCTTTCTTGTTTTGTTAGGCAAGTAATTATACTATTCTGTTTTATTAGGCAGGGTTAATAATTCTCTCTTGTTTTATTAGGCAAGTAATTATACTATTCTGTTTTATTAGGCAGGGTTAATAATTCTAGATATAAAATCCATTATTTAATCATTTAAAAACATATTAACTATTCATGTTCGAAGTGATTAAATTATGGGTCGTTACACCTACCGCAGCGTGCTTTATTACGAGTTTGATTTTCAAAAAATATCGATTAAAATCACTGAATTCAAATTAAACATCAATATCCAATTAAAATCTAAATCTTCAAATATAATTCAATGTCGATTTCAATTTGAAATATTGTTTATATTACTTTTACTTAGCGATTTTCAAAGTTCGAACAAAAGTCCAATCTTTTAAGACAAGTCAATTTCTGAAATTCAAATCATATTTCTATTATAACTTCAAAATCTCAACTTCAATTATTTAAACAATTTCTTTTAACCAAAATTAATTTTCAACATTTCGAACTCGAATTTGTGATTAATTCAAGTTTCATAAATTCGATTTTCATTTTCTTATATCAAAATCATTAAATAATTTCAAAACTGAGACTTTTAAAATTATTTAATTTAACCAATCTGGTGTTCGTATATAATTTTCTATCATATGGATAAGTGATCAGTTATTTTAATTTTAATTCAGGGATGGATATATATCATTTAAATCCAAAATAAATGTCATAGGTATATATCATTTCAACCTATTTCTTAATTTATTTGAAATGATTCAATTTACAGTTTTATGCACTGTAAATAATTTACAAGGTGATAACAAGATATATATATAAAATAAATAACATCCAATCATCCAAATATCAATCAATTTGCATCCATCGTAATCAATCATACAAACAGACAATATAATTCACAACAATTTCATAGTTATCAATATCGGGTATTTTACCGGCAATTCAATTCCAATTTTAAATTTAACTGCCAATTTTTAATTTTAACAGTTAATTCAAATGACAATTTACAGGACGATTTATCAAACAACAATCAGTAGATTCATATCACTTTATAATTTCAAATTTAACTAGCATAAAAATATTCTAGTACTTGTAAGCGTTATAAAACACTCACCTTGAGTTTCAATTTTAAATTAAATCGAACGACGTTCGATTTAACTTAAAATTTTAACTACCTCCAAATGACTCTAAATCAGTTTAATGACGTAGTGCTCATCCCCACGATTCCAACGCATCTTATTTCATCCAATTCCAACCTCGCATGACCAACATATACAATTTTAAAGTTTGAATACAAATTATATTAAAAAAAATTTATAAACAAGCCCATACCCAAATTCAACCCGACCCATATAAAAAGCTTTCTTCCCCAACTCTAATGCTAGTACACGAGATACCCAAACCTATCAAGCCATGCACGAAAACAACTAACATCATCAACCACTCGCTGAAATCAAATTCCGACTTCACCATCCATCTTCCCTTGACGAAACACACTCGGCCAACACCACCTCGTCAACTCCGCTCCAAAATAGCCAAACGCGATCGGCCACTCACATGCACCAGGCCGTACAGGTCGTGGCCACAACCGAATAGTGGCACGCCACCGAAACTCGCCCACGCAAGCGCCACACCACCACGAACCCATCCCTCATGCCTCGACACTCAGATTTACACGTACGCCGCGAATAACCCTACCCTAGTTGAACTGCCTTGAACACGATCACCAGAGAACAAAGCCGCACCATACAAAAAGCATACCGGGTCAAAGAAAATGCCAAAACTAGATTTTAGGAAGAGGTTTGGGATTTTTCCATTAAGCAAAATGAGAGAAACAATTTTTCTAAGTTTCATAGCTTTATTTCTTCACTGTAATTGTTTGTGTGAGACTACAAAGGAGAGGGCGCATATAAAAGAAGGAGATAGCATGTTAGAATGGGTAAAGGTTAAGATCGAATCATAGCAGGCTGATGGTAAGATAGATTTGACAGGTTGAAATATATATATATATATATGAAATTAATTTTCAAAATGTCTCAATTTACGTAACTTAAAATCTAGAAACCCTATCAAGGCATGCCGCTAGGCGTTTATAGTATTATTCCCCTATTCTGAACGCAATGGAAAAAGTTTCGTGTGACGCCCCACCTCTATACTCACACTAACAAAGGACACTACTGGGTAATGCCGTCAAGTAGTATGAAGAATAAGGCTGTTGAGGAGCGACCATCTGTGCAATTAATTTGAGCGAGTACCGATATGTCAGATAGTATGTCATGCATTTCATTTCAAGAGGAAATATGACATATCAAATACAAACTCAAAGCTACTACACAGTGGCTATATGGCCTTTGGAAAAAAAATATAAAATAAGCATAACATAAATCAGTCACAAATATCCATATCACAAAGGCGGAAACATATATGAATATAACCCATAGAAGTGTACATCAAAGTAGTGGTCATACAAGATCCTCTACATCACAAAAGAATAGGTATAAGTGCTAGACAAAAGAATATGTATAAATCAAGGAGTCTCTGTCTCGAATGTATAAAAACAAAAACTACTAAGCTAAAGTAGTTAGCCAAAAGTCAGAAGCTAGTCCCTGCTAAGAAGTCAAGTGGAAGCACCTGAAACACCCCGGTCTGACCCGAGTATTATTTATGAAGAAAAATAATAAACGGATCAGTCAAGCTATAAATATCAGATAGGATGAGATAGGATAAGAGATATAACAAATATATATGATAACAAAAAAAATCATACAATATCTCAAATCTCCTCAAACACCAAAAAGAATGTCATATTCTTTATTTTTATTCACCAAATCATAAATATTGATAAAGCTTACCTAAGCAAATCACAAATATTGGTGAAACACAAATTCCAAAAATCATCAATTAGAAATCCAAAAATCACAAAATAGGGGAGGCCTATCATAAACGGGAGCATGAAAACTCACCAACACATGTATCACAAACGGGGCGCTATCCCATGAGTCGTTAACCCATAGAGCTGGTGCAACGACGTAGTACAATGGTACACCCGAGGAACCTGAAACTGAAATAAGCCGGAACAATGATATAGTACAATGGTACGTCTGATGAACCGAACTTCATATAACCCATAGGTCGCTAGCCGATAAAAATGAGACGAAGCTCAACATAACGGGGTACAGTCCCCAACACGGACAAAGAGACATCGCATATCGCTAGTCTAAACCAAAAAACGATCATCATATACCAATAAAAGTGTAAAATACACCAAGCTAGTAAATAGATGGGTTTAGCTTCATGTCCCATAACCACTGGCATAACTTAAATATTTACGAACAAATTGTAGATTTCCACTCGAAAATTATCACAAGATTTCAATTGAACAAGTCTAAGAATTAACCGACGAAGTAAACGCAAGCGTTCCATATCACTTGTTTTGCTAAGTCGTTTAATTGGATTTCTCGTACGAATGAGGTAAAGGTTTGTATATACTAATAGATTGGAAAATGAATTTAAAAACGAGCTTTGTATTTAAAAGTAGTGTTGAAATCGTTTTTGTGAAAGACTTTGAGTATTTACTACTTGTAACGACCCGCATTTTTGACCGTTCAAGTCGACAATAATCCACACATGTCCAACTCAAACCGTTCAAAAAAGCAGATGGTTAGTGGGGTTAAATAAGAAAAGAAAGAACAGAAACAAACTCAGAATCTTGCAGCGGAAGGAACAAGATATAATAATAAAATAACAGTTCATGAAGCTGTTAAATAAATAAATTTGATTATTATTATACATCATAAATCAGAGTTACATACATATCAGAGATAATACAATAATGCAGCGGAAAAATAATATGGTAGTAGAATACAAATGATGTAATACCAAACTCCGTCTTCGTCCTCCAAAATAGATCTTTAACCTTATCTGAAATGCTCAGGCTGACCCGAGCGTAATGAAAAGACAAAACACTCGAGTCAGGACTAAAATATCTCATGTAAGTCAAATCGAATAAGAAAATATGAGTGTGACGGCGTCAGAGATGTTTACGGGGTTTGACATCTCCTATCCAGTGTCAACGTGAGTGCAATAACTTAAGAGATGTTACGGGATTTTCCATCTCTCAAGGATCCGTTAAACTATCTACTATGTAGTACAATACGCTATTATAATATGTCTACATTAAAGTAAAAGTATTAAAATAGCGTTAAGCCATGGCCCATTCCACCCTTAACACAGTTTATATTCCCAAGAGCATATACAAGACCGTAGTTTCCCCAAAACCGGAAGTCACCAGAGGGCAATCCATATACTAAAGGTACAAATCAAAATCGTAGTGGTCGCGAATAGGATAATCAGTATGACAAGGTACATGAGGCAATACCAACTAGGATACTAGTAGTTGCGTGATCCAGACTGATGTTGGGCATAGCAGCTACTACCCCAACACCGCGAAACAACACTCCCAAATCGCGGGGTGCACCCAAATCGAATCACAAAAGTAATAGACATGGTATCGAAGAAGTGTGTCCGCTAGAGGTGGCGAACCTCAATGGCCCGGCGCGGCTCCTGTTTTAGTCATGTCAGGGGTCATCCAAAATCGTTCTCTTTCTTCAGTCAACGCGTTCACCAAACCATCCACTTCATTCCGGATCAACACTCCACGTATAATAGTTATTAAAGTGGTTTTCGGTATCGACAGAGAGTATGTCCATAGCCGATCCCGGTCTCTTTAATAACTACGTTATATTTTTCACACCGGTTCGATCCTTTACATTTCAAATCGATTCATAATTGATATCAAAATATCATATTCGCTTCAAAATCAAATCCATTTCAAATATCATCATATCTATTCAAGATGTAAGATTCCGTTTCAAAACATTTTCGCCTCAATATCTCATTTCGATTTCAAAATCAATTTCGAATTTCAATTTAGGTTGCAACTTCATTTATCCCAATTCGTATTTAAATTCGAGATTTAAATATAAACAATTCACCTTATTGACCAGCTTGAAAATTTTAGAAAATAGTTTTAAGTAGTTTAAAAGTAGTTTAAATAATTAAAATAGTTAAAATAGTTTAATAGAAAATATTTAAATAGTTTAATCGAAAATAATTTGAATATAAAAATGGTTTATATAGTAAAACAGTTTGAAAATCAAAATAATTTCAATATTTAAAGAATATAGATTTTAAATCATTTATACTAAAATATTCATTTAAAACAAATTCCAAAGTCAAACCGGTCAACTTCCCAATTTCCTACCCAAATCAATTCAAATTTCCATTTCGATTTAATCGATTCAATTCTGATTTCAACTCGAATAAATTTTGATTCCATATAAATTTCGACTCCAATAAACAAATTCCGTTCACTTTTAATTTCCAATTTCAAATTAATTACCAATTCCAAATTAATTTCCAATTCCACATTAATTTCCAATTTCAATCCCAATTCCAAATGAATTTAAATTTCAATTCCAATTCCAAATGAATTTAACTTCAATTCCAAATTGATTTAAATTCCAATTCCCAATTAATTTCCAATTTCAATTCCAAATCCAATTTCAAAATATCGATTTAAACATTAAATCAAATTTACTTTCAATACCAAATTTTTGAATCCAAATTTCAATTCTAAACTCAAACCTAAAATATCATTTCATATAAGTTTTCTTAGAAATAGTCAAAGTTCGAATAAAAGTCCAATCTTTCAAACAAATCAACTTCCGAAAATTTATGCCGTATTTCAATTTTTAATTAAAAAAAACTAAACTTCGATTAATTAAACAATTTCGATTATCAAGTTTAAATTCCAACATTTCAAGCTCCAATTCAAAATAATTCAATTTCCATAATTTGGATTTTATTCTTAAAATCAATTCATTTAAATAATTTCAAAACAACTTTTAAAATCAATTAATTTAGCCAATCCGGTGTCCGTATATAATTTTCTATCCTACGGCCAAGTGATTATTTATTTCAGTTAAATGTCAGAGATGAATATATATCACTTAAACCGATCACAATGTCATATGTATCACAGGATATATATAAGCAAATAAACATCCAAACAATTAAATATCAACCAATAGCATCCATCGAATAAATCATCCAATAGACAATACAATTCACAGCAATTTCATAGTTATCAACATCAGGTAATTTAATCGCAATCAAATTCCTATTTAATTTAACTGTCAATTTTTAATTTCTAACATTAAATTCAACGACGATCTAGATGACAATTAAATTTTTATCAACAACGACTAATAAAAATAATATCACTTCACAATATCAAATTTAACTAGCATCAGAATATTCTAGTACGTTGTGAGCGTTATAAAACACTCACCTTGATTTTTACGATTTTAAATCAAATCGAACGACGTTCGATTTAACTCAAAATTTTCTCTAGCTCCAAATGATTCCGATCCAGCTGCATAGCGTAGTGCTAGTCCATACGATTCCAATGCATCTTGTTTCGTGCAAAACGGACCTCGTATGAAAAAGTTATGATTTTTCAAAGTTTGTATGAATTTAAATATACAATTTCAGCTTTATTTTTATTTTTCTAACCCTAGATCAGATCACGGCCGTTCATTTCTGCATCTTCAGATCTGGGCCGTCCCCTTCCTCTTCCTCTTCAACGTGATAAACACGTACAACACAAACCCATAGCCGCCTTTACTCCATGAATTTTCACGACCAAACCGAGCAACTTGAAGACGATCAGGTTACACCACTTCGAAGCCACCGCCTTACTCCACCTTCACCTGGAATAGCTTGAAGCTCGGCCTCCTCCTCTGCCTCGAATTGCGTGAAAAACGCAGCCCCTTCATGCTCGATTTCCCGTTGACTCGAAGCTCTGTTTTCGATCATCTCCGTATGGATTTGAAGCTCTCGTCGTGCTCTACAACTTTCGTGTTGGAAGTTTCTCTAATTATCGACGGATTTTGAGTAATTGAGGGGAGAAGATTCGTGCATTTCTGGCCATTGAAGTATAAGTGGCGGCTGGCTTGAAACCCTAGCCTTTGTTTGCAAATTGTGAAATGGAGGGCCTTTTATAGAAAATTGCAAAACACTATTCACCCAAAATTTTCCGAACTCCAAACGAAGCGTGCCGGCTGGCGTTTCTAAGGTTTACCCCACGTTCCGAACACAATGGAACAGGTTTCGGAAGCTAATTCGATCGTATGTGTGAGTTATGGCAATAAACGATCGATTTAAAATTAAATCGGTTAATCAAATTTCTGCGCATTTGGGCTCGCCCCGGACAAACGGTAAATCCGATTGACACGAAATTTGAAACCTTACAATAATATGACATTACGGATCCAATGAAACTGGTTTCGTCGAAATCCAAGACTTTTTGAAAAATGACTATTTTCACTCGCCGAATTAATATTAAAAACAATTCGATGCGTTTCGAGCTGCCACGGTCAAACGATAACTCCGATTACTACAATAATTGAAATCCGACAATAACAAACTATTACGGATCCAATGAAACAAGTTTCGTTCAATTCTGAGACTGTTCGAAAAATGTCTATTTTTCAGTCGAAAATTAAATATTAAAATATTCAATTTTCACAAATTAACTTTAAATTCAATTTTAAAAGTTCTATAACATTACTATAACTCCAATATGATAAGATAAAATTTTACAAATCATTTTCAATCATATTCAACTCGATTTTCAATTATTTATGAAATTTAACTTATTAAATTATCGATTTAATTGTCTAATTAAATTCAATATTCGAAAAATAAATTATTCGACTGTTTAATTTCAATATAAAATTACCAATTTTAAATTATTAACTTTTTAAATCAAATTTCAATTGTTCACAAATCCCATTTTTAATTTCACAGTAATTGACAATCTTTTACAATTTAGTTTTCCATTATAAATCCAATATAAAAGATTATATTAGATTCAGCGTTCAATTATATTATAATTCAAATTCAAGTTATTTAATTCCAAATGAATTCTTTTGTTTCGATTTACACTTTCATTATTGAATCAACTATTTACTTATACATTATTATCAATAGTTTATAATTCATTTACTTTCATTTTCTTCAGCTATCATCTTATTTAAATTCACAGTAATATTAAATTACATTCATTTACGTTGATTTCCATATTATAACTTCAATATTAAATCTACCATTTTATTTATTTCATTGTTTACAATCAAATTCAATTCAATTTAATTACTTGTTACATTCAAATTTAAATCCTTACTTACGTTCAATTACAAGTTAACATCCGTATTTAATTTACAAATAAGTTATTTCAGAATTCAGTTTTGTATTTTAACTTGTAATTTACATTTAACAACACAAAATTTTATTTCCTTCGGATTTTTATCCAAAATTTTCTTTTTAATTCGTATTTTTAAAGTGTTAAAAATACGGGTCGTTACATTCTCCCCCACTTAAAACTTTTCGTCCTCGAAAAGGAACGGAGAAGGAGAAACCATCATTTAGATATAATTCATTCAAAATATTCGACTTATTTGCAAAATTTAGTTATAGGATTTTTTTTCAATCTCAAAATTTTCTAACTTCCGGATTTTTGAAAAAATTCGGCAGCACCTCCTTTGCGCGGCTAGGACCGAAAAATTTCACAGTGGTAATAATTGCGTGATATACATCTCATTACAAGAATGAGGCATCCCAAAACATGGGGAACACAATAATATATCACAACATAAACCGTAATCCGAGAACGTACCTTTTATTAAGCGTTTATTAGTATTTTGACTTACATTTTGCATTTAGCGCAGAAGCGAGCTCCACAAGCGAAGCGCAACCCCTTTGCTACCTACTAAAAATGAACAATAACCAAGTTAGAACCATGCATATAAAGATAGATCGATATACTTAGCATAAACAACATACATATAACATGTTTAGCTTCAAAACTGAAATTCCAATTCCAGAACAGCAAACGAATCTCAGTTTTTGGTCACCTAAACGAAAAAATTTGGCAATGGAATATAAACAAAAGTTATTTCATTCGTTTCAGACTTTCCGGAATGTCCAAAATCATTGAATTCGGACCATCCGTTCAAAAGTTACGGTCGTTTTACTAAAAGGATACGCCTCAGCCTGGGCAATGAATTGCGCAGGTCAGCGATGTTTGGTCACGTTTTTGACCTTCTAAACGACAGCAAAACACAAAATGCTTAAAACAAAAGTTTTAGCTTAAGTTCTAAGCTTTCCAGAAAGGGTAAGATCATCAAAATCCGATAAACCAGTAAAAAGTTATGGCGAGAATACTAAGGTGATTCAGATTTCTACTTCGCACAGACCAGCGACTAATATTGGTGTTTTAAGCCTAGTGGATGAAGGTATTTATCAAAACATTCTAAACAAAAGATGTAGCACAGTTTCTAGGCTTTTCGAAAAGTCCAAGATCGTCAAATTCCGTTCAACCATTTAAAAGTTATGGTTGTTTTCGTTTCAGCATATATTGGACAATTTTGGATTTTTTTCCAAAAAATTGCTTTTGTTATTTCAAAGTACAAACCATCAAACTTCAAATTTTCTAAAGAAACAATCATAAACACAAATTCGTTTATTTTCTTATTTATCCATGAAATAAGTTTACATTCGATTTGTTTTCGATTTTTTTTCAAGTTTGTTTTATTCATAATTTAAATTCAAGTCAATTTGCTTCAATTTAATTTGAATTCCATTATATTTTAATTACACTTTGCTTCAAATTTGAATTTAATTATTTAAAATTTTTATTCCGTTTATTCAATTCCATTTATACTAATGAATTCTATTTAATCAATTACCATCCATCTAGCAACCAATACATATCAAACATTAACATCCATCCAAAATCTACACTAAATCAATTATACATTTCCAAGTCAACATTTTAATTTCATACACTTCCAAGTTTTTATTGACCTTTTAGTGTTTATTCAAATTTAATTAGTTTCCATTTACTAATTTTATATTTAATTAATTTTAAATTTAATTCATTTTACAACTTAAATTTCCTTTATATTTACAACTATCAATAGATCTTCACATTTTTATTATTTGCAATCACACTTGTATATTATTCATTTACTCATCCTTATTAGCATTTTAAACTTTTTAAGTATTTGGTAAGTTATAGCTATGCAAATAGAATGTAGTTAAACAATATACAACTTCTTTTCGTTCAATTTGAGTGTTATACCTATTAAATAAATTTCCAATTTATTATTTTCCAAATTAAGGGTTACTCCTACAATTTTAATAAATTTTTTTTTTTAACACTTAAATTCAATTTCACCTTTTTCCATTCATAAGTTTCAAACAATTCAAGATTTACTTTAGTTTAATAATTAAAATCATTCCTTATTAGAGAACTTAAGAATTTCAACTCTGGATTCGATTTAAACCATTTTATTTTTAAATAAATAAATATATATATATATATATATATACTAATATCTTTATATCTCAAATCATACTTTTAGAAAAAATTTAATCAGCATTGAAATATATATATATATATATATACTTATTTTCATTACATACTTTAGAAAATCTCAATTCAAGTTCTATTTAATCCAAAAGAGTACAGTTTCTAGTTTATTTCAATAGTTTAAAGTCATTAAATATTAAAGAACTTAAGAATTTCAACTCCGGTTTCATTTCAAATCAAGTTTGAAATAATATATACTTATATTAATATATATCAAGTCATACTATAGAGAATACAAAATAAAATTCAATTTTAATCAAAACAGGGTTTAGAAAAACTATTAAGTGATCTCTCCCACTTAGACTCTCGAAAATAAAGTCGATGATGCGTGCACTCATCACCGGAATCATTTTCTAGTGTCAAGAGGGGAGTATAACACTTACTTCATTTGAAAATCCTTTGAAAACAATTTCTAATCGAATATACTATCATATAATACTTATATTATACATTTCAAATTTTTGATAATAAATTTTCAAAACACCGGAATTTAAATTCTCCATCTTAATTTAAATTCATTTTTATTTTATTTTATTTACCATTTATATTCATTGTCAGTCATATTTACAAGTTTCATTCCTTAAAATCGTCTAATAGTCAATAGTTAGAAATATTGACTAATCAACAATAAACGATGATAATCTAATATTATCATCTCCTAACAACCAATACAATCAACATTTATAAATTTTCAAGATAAGTCTTTTATATATAGAATATAATCCAAAACAATATTATGTCAATCTGTCCTATTCGAGTGTTTAGAAATTCCTATCGATGCCTTGGCGTCCCAAGTACCAACCAGAATTCATAAATACTCAACGGAACAAATTAACACAATATAAAATCATTTTTATATCAAAATTACAAATACACTCTCTCATATACACTCAACTCATTCATATAGTTTACCTCTATTTCAATGAGTTATTCCCCACAAGAGCCAAGGTTTATCGCTAAACCAAAGCTCTGATACCAACTGTAACGACCCGCATTTTTGACCGTTCAAGTCGACAATAATCCACACATGTCCAACTCAAACCGTTCAAAAAAGCAGATGGTTAATGGGGTTAAATAAGAAAAGAAAGAACAGAAACAAACTCAGAATCTTGCAGCGGAAGGAACAAGATATAATAATAAAATAACAGTTCATGAAGCTGTTAAATAAATAAATTTGATTATTATTATACATCATAAATCAGAGTTACATACATATCAGAGATAATACAATAATGCAGCGGAAAAATAATATGGTAGTAGAATACAAATGATGTAATACCAAACTCCGTCTTCGTCCTCCAAAATAGATCTTTAACCTTATCTGAAATGCTCAGGCTGACCCGAGCGTAATGAAAAGACAAAACACTCGAGTCAGGACTAAAATATCTCATGTAAGTCAAATCGAATAAGAAAATATGAGTGTGACGGCGTCAGAGATGTTTACGGGGTTTGACATCTCCTATCCAGTGTCAACGTGAGTGCAATAACTTAAGAGATGTTACGGGATTTTCCATCTCTCAAGGATCCGTTAAACTATCTACTATGTAGTACAATACGCTATTATAATATGTCTACATTAAAGTAAAAGTATTAAAATAGCGTTAAGCCATGGCCCATTCCACCCTTAACACAGTTTATATTCCCAAGAGCATATACAAGACCATAGTTTCCCCAAAACCGGAAGTCACCAGAGGGCAATCCATATACTAAAGGTACAAATCAAAATCGTAGTGGTCGCGAATAGGATAATCAGTATGACAAGGTACATGAGGCAATACCAACTAGGATACTAGTAGTTGCGTGATCCGGACTGATGTTGGGCATAGCAGCTACTACCCCAACACCGCGAAACAACACTCCCAAATCGCGGGGTGCACCCAAATCGAATCACAAAAGTAATAGACATGGTATCGAAGAAGTGTGTCCGCTAGAGGTGGCGAACCTCAATGGCCCGGCGCGGCTCCTGTTTTAGTCATGTCAGGGGTCATCCAAAATCGTTCTCTTTCTTCAGTCAACGCGTTCACCAAACCATCCACTTCATTCCGGATCAACACTCCACGTATAATAGTTATTAAAGTGGTTTTCGGTATCGACAGAGAGTATGTCCATAGCCGATCCCGGTCTCTTTAATAACTACGTTATATTTTTCACACCGGTTCGATCCTTTACATTTCAAATCGATTCATAATTGATATCAAAATATCATATTCGCTTCAAAATCAAATCCATTTCAAATATCATCATATCTATTCAAGATGTAAGATTCCGTTTCAAAACATTTTCGCCTCAATATCTCATTTCGATTTCAAAATCAATTTCGAATTTCAATTTAGGTTGCAACTTCATTTATCCCAATTCGTATTTAAATTCGAGATTTAAATATAAACAATTCACCTTATTGACCAGCTTGAAAATTTTAGAAAATAGTTTTAAGTAGTTTAAAAGTAGTTTAAATAATTAAAATAGTTAAAATAGTTTAATAGAAAATATTTAAATAGTTTAATCGAAAATAATTTGAATATAAAAATGGTTTATATAGTAAAACAGTTTGAAAATCAAAATAATTTCAATATTTAAAGAATATAGATTTTAAATCATTTATACTAAAATATTCATTTAAAACAAATTCCAAAGTCAAACCGGTCAACTTCCCAATTTCCTACCCAAATCAATTCAAATTTCCATTTCGATTTAATCGATTCAATTCTGATTTCAACTCGAATAAATTTTGATTCCATATAAATTTCGATTCCAATAAACAAATTCCGTTCACTTTTAATTTCCAATTTCAAATTAATTACCAATTCCAAATTAATTTCCAATTCCACATTAATTTCCAATTTCAATCCCAATTCCAAATGAATTTAAATTTCAATTCCAATTCCAAATGAATTTAACTTCAATTCCAAATTGATTTAAATTCCAATTCCTAATTAATTTCCAATTTCAATTTCAAATCCAATTTCAAAATATCGATTTAAACATTAAATCAAATTTACTTTCAATACCAAATTTTTGAATCCAAATTTCAATTCTAAACTCAAACCTAAAATATCATTTCATATAAGTTTTCTTAGAAATAGTCAAAGTTCGAATAAAAGTCCAATCTTTCAAACAAATCAACTTCCGAAAATTTATGCCGTATTTCAATTTTTAATTAAAAAAAACTAAACTTCGATTAATTAAACAATTTCGATTATCAAGTTTAAATTCCAACATTTCAAGCTCCAATTCAAAATAATTCAATTTCCATAATTTGGATTTTATTCTTAAAATCAATTCATTTAAATAATTTCAAAACAACTTTTAAAATCAATTAATTTAGCCAATCCGGTGTCCGTATATAATTTTCTATCCTACGGCCAAGTGATTATTTATTTCAGTTAAATGTCAGAGATGAATATATATCACTTAAACCGATCACAATGTCATATGTATCACAGGATATATATAAGCAAATAAACATCCAAACAATTAAATATCAACCAATAGCATCCATCGAATAAATCATCCAATAGACAATACAATTCACAGCAATTTCATAGTTATCAACATCAGGTAATTTAATCGCAATCAAATTCCTATTTAATTTAACTGTCAATTTTTAATTTCTAACATTAAATTCAACGACGATCTAGATGACAATTAAATTTTTATCAACAACGACTAATAAAAATAATATCACTTCACAATATCAAATTTAACTAGCATCAGAATATTCTAGTACGTTGTGAGCGTTATAAAACACTCACCTTGATTTTTACGATTTTAAATCAAATCGAACGACGTTCGATTTAACTCAAAATTTTCTCTAGCTCCAAATGATTCCGATCCAGCTGCATAGCGTAGTGCTAGTCCATACGATTCCAATGCATCTTGTTTCGCGCAAAACGGACCTCGTATGAAAAAGTTATGATTTTTCAAAGTTTGTATGAATTTAAATATACAATTTCAGCTTTATTTTTATTTTTCTAACCCTAGATCAGATCACGGCCGTTCATTTCTGCATCTTCAGATCTGGGCCATCCCCTTCCTCTTCCTCTTCAACGTGATAAACACGTACAACACAAACCCATAGCCGCCTTTACTCCATGAATTTTCACGACCAAACCGAGCAACTTGAAGACGATCAGGTTACACCACTTCGAAGCCACCGCCTTACTCCACCTTCACCTGGAATAGCTTGAAGCTCGGCCTCCTCCTCTGCCTCGAATTGCGTGAAAAACGCAGCCCCTTCATGCTCGATTTCCCGTTGACTCGAAGCTCTGTTTTCGATCATCTCCGTATGGATTTGAAGCTCTCGTCGTGCTCTACAACTTTCGTGTTGGAAGTTTCTCTAATTATCGATGGATTTTGAGTAATTGAGGGGAGAAGATTCGTGCATTTCTGGCCATTGAAGTATAAGTGGCGGCTGGCTTGAAACCCTAGCCTTTGTTTGCAAATTGTGAAATGGAGGGCCTTTTATAGAAAATTGCAAAACACTATTCACCCAAAATTTTCCGAACTCCAAACGAAGCGTGCCGGCTGGTGTTTCTAAGGTTTACCCCACGTTCTGAACACAATGGAACAGGTTTCGGAAGCTAATTCGATCGTATGTGTGAGTTATGGCAATAAACGATCGATTTAAAATTAAATCGGTTAATCAAATTTCTGCGCATTTGGGCTCGCCCCGGACAAACGGTAAATCCGATTGACACGAAATTTGAAACCTTACAATAATATGACATTACGGATCCAATGAAACTGGTTTCGTCGAAATCCGAGACTTTTTGAAAAATGACTATTTTCACTCGCCGAATTAATATTAAAAACAATTCGATGCGTTTCGAGCTGCCACGGTCAAACGATAACTCCGATTACTACAATAATTGAAATCCGACAATAACAAACTATTACGGATCCAATGGAACAAGTTTCGTTCAATTCTGAGACTGTTCGAAAAATGTCTATTTTTCAGTCGAAAATTAAATATTAAAATATTCAATTTTCACAAATTAACTTTAAATTCAATTTTAAAAGTTCTATAACATTACTATAACTCCAATATGATAAGATAAAATTTTACAAATCATTTTCAATCATATTCAACTCGATTTTCAATTATTTATGAAATTTAACTTATTAAATTATCGATTTAATTGTCTAATTAAATTCAATATTCGAAAAATAAATTATTCGACTGTTTAATTTCAATATAAAATTACCAATTTTAAATTATTAACTTTTTAAATCAAATTTCAATTGTTCACAAATCCCATTTTTAATTTCACAGTAATTGACAATCTTTTACAATTTAGTTTTCCATTATAAATCCAATATAAAAGATTATATTAGATTCAGCGTTCAATTATATTATAATTCAAATTCAAGTTATTTAATTCCAAATGAATTCTTTTGTTTCGATTTACACTTTCATTATTGAATCAACTATTTACTTATACATTATTATCAATAGTTTATAATTCATTTACTTTCATTTTCTTCAGCTATCATCTTATTTAAATTCACAGTAATATTAAATTACATTCATTTACGTTGATTTCCATATTATAACTTCAATATTAAATCTACCATTTTATTTATTTCATTGTTTACAATCAAATTCAATTCAATTTAATTACTTGTTACATTCAAATTTAAATCCTTACTTACGTTCAATTACAAGTTAACATCCGTATTTAATTTACAAATAAGTTATTTCAGAATTCAGTTTTGTATTTTAACTTGTAATTTACATTTAACAACACAAAATTTTATTTCCTTCGGATTTTTATCCAAAATTTTCTTTTTAATTCGTATTTTTAAAGTGTTAAAAATACGGGTCGTTACACTACTAGTATAGAAACCTTTGTATTTTAAAGTGACAAATCATAGAAACAATTGTAAAAACAATCTATCACCAAAAATTCACATTCGACGACGTGAATCAAAACCATAGAAATCGATAACAAATCCATCAAATGAATATTCCCAAAAATCCAGAAAAGAAGTCATCAAAGTCGATAATAAATGACAACAACCAATCGGATCAACAAAAATCGATTAAAATGGAAATCCACTGAAAAGTAGGCAGATTGGCTGAATTAAACAACACTAGACATCTGGTGGTTTTCCCAGACGTCTGAGCTGAGAATCTGGAAATTTTCTTCCAGATCGCTCAAACGTCTAGGAATAACCTCAGACGTCTGAGCTGTACATCTGGAATTTTTATTCCGATGGCCCAGACGTCCGAGTGTTATCCCTGACGTCTAAGCTAAACCTCAGGGCAAAAATCAGCCTAGGCCATTAAAGGCCAAATCAGTTCGAAAGCGATGGGATGAGCAATGGCGGCTACGGATTTATGCCAAGCGATAACCCAGCCTTGTAGGCTCTTCAATACACTCCATACAACATGTCCAAACATCCATAGTAGGATTTTCATAGATTTTAACTTCACATTACCAAAAATTGGAAAATTCACCAAACTAGTTCAAATCAAAAGCAAATGAACATGAAATAGATGTTAGGAATTCATACCTAACAACTATCAAAGGTATAGACATAGATGTGAGTTCAAAAACTCACCTTTAAACCCAAAAACAAGGAATGAGAAGCTCTAAAACAAAGAAAGATCAATCTCTCTTCAACTTCAACTCTAGAAGTTCCAATCTATGGTCATATGTAAATATTTCCTAAGTTAGGTTCTAGGAAATTATGAAAATTGGAGAGGGATTGAGATGGAGAAGATGAAGAGGATGCTTACCTAAGCTTCTCCTTGATTTATAACTTGAAGTTGAATTTCCTAAGAGAATTAGGGCTTAGGAATTTCTAATCTCTTTTCTTTTCCCCCATTTTTCTAGTGCTTGAGTGTTAGGAATTTAAATGTGGAATGAATGAATGAATGAAGAGGAGTGAAGTGGGAGGTATTTGGTAGAAGTTTTGGGTTCACTTATTGGGTTAGTGGGCTAGGACACAAACCAAAGCCCAAACAAAATACCAAAATCCTAATCAACTCTAAACATATCAATGTTTATACTCAAAAAAGTTGTAAACGTCGTTTTGAACTCAATGGAAGTGGTCTCGAGTCCGGTTTCGACTGTTTACAAAAAGTCACATTTCAGACTTTAAATTCAACAAACGATGCTATATTTAAATAAAACATTTAAATATATAATTGTAAAATATGCGGGTTTTTACAGACTCCCCTCCTAAAATAAATTGCGTCCTCGCAATACTTAAGAAGAAAATAAAGAGTAACAACCACACTAAGGCATAACAACACAAAAGAAAATTTTGATGTGAGAAGTTCACCTTAAGGAGCACGAGAGAGTAAGTCTGGATGTGTTCGCTCGATGAATTCTCTGGATTCCCATGAACTATCCTTAGGATTTGCGGACCATTGATTTTTCATAAGCGGAACATCTTTATTACGAAGGCTTTTAACCTCCGTAGCAATGATACTAATAGGATGTTGCTCATAAGTCAAATTAGTTGAAACTTCAATTTCTTCAATAACACCGGGCTTAAGAATAGAATCGGAATATCTAAGACATTTCCGTAGTTGAGAAACATGGAATACTTCATGAATAGCTGAAAATTGAGCCGGTAATAAAAGGCGATAAGCCACGGAACCAATGCATTCGGTGATGGGAAATAGGCCAATATATCGAGGTGCTAACTTTCCCGATCGATTGAAACGCACAACACCCTTCATAAGTGAAACACGAATGAATACCAAATCTCCCACAGAAAATTCTAATTTCCTTCTTCGATTATCGACATAGGATTTTTGTCTACTTTGAGCTTCTATCATCCTATAACGAATAAGGTCGACATTTTTATGGCATCACGAATAAAATCTGGACCTAAAACCAGCTTCTCACCGGCTTCAAGCCAACACTAAGGAGATCGGCATGGCCTTCCGTAGAGTGCCTCAAAAGGTGCCATACCAATACTAGATTGGAAGCTATTATTATAGGAAAACTCAACAAGAGAAATATGATCTTCCTAACTTCCACCAAAATCAAGAATACATGCACGAAGAAGATCTTCAAGAGTTTGATTCACACGCTCTTTTGTCCATCAGACTGAGGATGATAAGCGGTGCTAAAATTAAGCTTCGTTCCCAAAGCTTTTTGAACACCCTTCCAAAATCCACTAGTAAATAATGGATCATGATCGCTAACAATAGAAGTAGGAACTCCATGCGATTTAACGATTTCTTTAACGTAGAGTTTGGCTAAAAAAAGGTATGGTCTGATTGGACCGAACGAGAATAAAATGGGTGGATTTTGTAAGTCTATCTACAATCACCCATAAACTATCATGACCCGAACGAGAACGGAGAAGACCGTCAATAAAGTCCATGGAAACTTGATCCCACTTCCAAACTGGAATGTCCAAAGGTTGCAATAACCCACTGGGCCTTTGATGCTCGGCCTTTATGATTTGGAGAGTCATGCAACGCTTAATGAAGTTAGAAATATCAGATTTCATTCCATCCCAATAATAAACTTGTTTCATGTCCGCATAAATTTTACTACTACCGGGATGAATGGTAAATTTAGAACGATGAGAATCTTCTAAAATGTCTTTACAAAGATCACTAATATATAGCACAATAAGTCTACCAAATTTTCGAATGCCACCGCGAGCATCGATTTCAAAGTCTTTCAAACCATCAATATTTCTATCCCTACAACTTTGGCTAAGATGAGCCAATTCGGGATCATGCTTTTGAGCTTCAATAATGCGGTCTAAAAGAGAGGGATGAGACTTAAGGCTACATAAAACAAGAGATGAACTTGAATTGGATTCCCGATCTCGAATCTCACAAGTGGACAAAGTCTCATGATCATTCCATTCGGATATCATCATGGAAACAACCACTTGTTGCTTACGACTAAGGGCATCGGCAACACGATTTTCCTTTCCAGGAGTATAAAGAATATTAAGATCATAAGATGAAAGAAATTCGAGCCAACGTTGTTGATGCAAATTAAGTTTCCCTTGAGAAAATAAATACTTCAAAGATTTATGATTGGTGTAGAGAACATATTTCTCTCCCAAAAGGTAATGATGCCAAATTCTAAGGGCGAAAATAATGACCGCGAGCTCTAAATCATGAGTGGCAAATCTAGTGTCGGTAGACTTTAATTGCCTAGAAGTATAAGCGATAACACGCTTCTTTTGCATGAGAATGGCTCCCAAACCAACACGACTAGCATCGGTATAAACAATCAAGTCTTGGTTCCCTTCGGGAATCACAAGAATAAGAGCATCGGAAAGGAGTTCTTTTAATTTTTGAAAAGTAGCTTCACATTTGTCTGACCAAATGTACTTAACTCCCTTCTTTGTCAAACTAGTAAAAGGTACGGAAATTTTAGAAAAGTCTTTTATGAACCGACGATAATAGCCCGCCAATCCAATAAAACAACGGATTTCAGTCACACTCTCCGGTCTCTTCCAATTTTGAATCACTTCAACCTTTGAAGGATCTACGGAAATTCCGAATTTGAAAATAATGTCCTAAAAATTTCACACGGGATTGCCAAAAGTGGCACTTAGAAAATTTTGCTTTCGATTGATTGCTCCTAAGAGTTTCCAACACAATTCGAAGATGTTTTTCATGCTCTTCCTCGGTTTTAGAATATAAAAGAATATCATCGATAAAGATGAGAACAAATCGATCGAGGAAGTCTTTGAAAACTCAATTCATAAGGTCAATGAAATAAGATGGAGCATTCATTAAACCAAATGGCATAACAAGCCATTCATAAGATCCATAACGAGTACGGAACGACGTCAAATAAATACTATCCTCTGCAATACGAAGCGGATGAAAACCGGTTGCTAAGTCCAACTGTGAAAAGACTCTAGCACCGCTAAGTTGATCGAATAGATCATCAATCCGAGGTAAGGGATATTTATTCTTGATGGTGAGATCATTAAGCTTGCGGTAGTCAACGCAAATCCTAAGTGTACCATCAGATTTCTTCACAAAGATAGCCGAAGCTCCCTATGGAGAGGAACTAGAACGAATAAACTGTTTTGCTTCCAAATCGGATAATTGTTTACGCATCTCCTCATTTTCCTTATTGGACATACAATAAGGAGTACGAGTGATAGGTAGAGCTCCAGGGATTAGATTAATTCTGAACTCAATTGCTCACTTAGGGGGTAATCCTAAAACATGCTCAAATATATCGGGAAATTCACGAGCAACGTGAATGAGGGAAATGACATCTTCCTCATCATCATTATCATCATCATGTGGATTTAGAGAATATAAAGATGCTACCGAATTGGAATCTGAATCTTTAAGAACAATAGAAATCTACTTATCAGATTGGGGATGTCGAAGATGGATAGCCCTCTCGGGACATTGGATGTGGGCTTCATAACAATTAAGCCAATCCATTCCCAAAATCATTCCGAAACCTAGGTAATGCATAACATGCAAATCGACACTGAAAGCATAATCACATAGAATAATTTCAACGTCCTTACAAAATAAACTGAGTGTTGCGAATCCACCAACCGGATTTGCAATTCTCGGTGAAGTCATCAAGCCAATAACATTTAAAGAAAAAGTATCAACAAGTTCTTTTGATATAAAATAGTGAGATGCACCCGTATCAAAAAGAACTCGAATAGGATGATCACGAAACATAATAATGCCATCAAGGTTTTGAATGAGAAATACCTTGACCAAGAGAAGTATTACTAGGGGCTTGCACAACATTCAGCTTTACCTCTTTCTTGCTTTGAAGTTTGGGGCATGAAGATATAAGATGACCCGAACTTTTGCAATAGCGACAATAAGGGGTTTCGGACACCTATTTGCATAATGGTCCTTAAAACCACAATTGTAGCATTCTCCATGATTAGGAGTAGGAGTCTTTGCTACCGAAGTTGGTTGCTTCCCATTCTTATTGGGATTAGGTTTGAACTTAATAGGCCTCTTCTTGTTGTTGTTGAAGTACTGTTTGGCACTCATAACTTCAACATCACTTTCTATATCGGCCTCTTCAAGTCGAAGAGTGATATCTACAAGCTGATCGAAAGAAACTTCTAGTTTTAGAAGTAAAGGCTTATTGAGGTTCTTATTCAACGCATAGATAAACCTCTAATTTTTCTTCAATGGGGTATTAATATACTCGACCCCATATTTAGAGAGGGATTCAAAAGATGCAACATAATCTGTCACAGAAGATTCACGTTGAACAAGGTCAATAAAGCGTCGAGCTAAAATTACTTTTTCAGCTTTCGACACAAACTTCAACTCAAACATTTCCTGGTACTGCTCCCAAGTAAGATCCGCTTCAACAATTTCCAAAATTAAAAGCTCATACCAATCTAATTCTCTCTCCTGGAGCATGCTAGTAGACACTTGGACTCGATATAGATCCACAAGGTTCATGCGAGAAAATATGCGGTCGCATGTTCTAAGCCAAGCTTGGACTTCTATAATGCTTTCGGAACCCTTGAATGGCCTTCCACCTAGATTGGTGTAATCAATGCACAAGCGTGCGAACCCGGATTTAGGATGAGTATGCTCTGGAATGGGTCCGGCAGCTTGGGCATTCTTTACAAGGTCCAAAAGCTATTAGGCAGACATAAATATGCCATCCTAAGGAGTAGCATTGGATTGACCGGAGCTGGGATGGCCAGGTCTAACCATTTCTCTTCTTTAAGAAAGAAAGAAAGAAGAGGAAAAAGGTTATTCTCGGAATGAATATCAAACAAACTTGATTGATAAAACAAGGCATCATAAAAGGAAATAGGATAGAACGGATCTTATGACTCGAATTAAATCCTAAGGCACAATTCCTATGAGAGACTTAGGTGGTCCTTGCTATAATATTCTATGTTGTTCCGAAGTTTGTCTCTAATACCAAGCTGTGACACCCCACCTCTATACTCACACTAACCAAGGACACTATGGGGTAGTGCCGTCAATTAGTTCGAAGAATAAGGCTATTGAGGAGTGACCATATGTGTAATTGCTTTGTGCGAGTACCGATATGTCAGATAGTATGTCATGCATTTTATTTCAAGAGGAAATCTGACATATCAAATACAAACTCAAAGCTACTACACAGTGGCTATGTGGCCTTCGGAAACAAATATAAAATATGCATTACATAAATCAGTCACAAATATTCATATCACAAAGGCGGAAACATGTATGAATATAACACATAGAAGTGTACATCAAAGTAGTGGTCATACAAGATCCTCTACATTACAAAAGAATAGGTACAAGTGCTGGAAAAAAGAATATGTATACATCAAGGAGTCTCTATCTCGAATGTATAAAAACAAAATCTACTAAGCTAAAGTAGTTAGCCAAAAGTCAGAAGCTAGTCCCTGCTAAGAAGTCAAGTGGAAGCACCTGAAACACCCCGGTCTGACCCGAGTATTATTTAAGAAGGAAAATAATAAACGGATCAGTCTAGCTATAAATATCAGATAAGATGAGATAGGATAAGAGATATAACAAATATATATGATAACAACAAAAATCATACAATATCTCAAATCTCCTCAAACACCAAAAAGAATGTCATATTCTTTATTTTTATTCACCAAATCACAAATATTGATAAAGCTTATCTAAGCAAATCACATATATTGGTGAAACACAAATTCCAGAAATCATCAATTAGAAATCCAGAAATCACAAAAAGGGGGAAGCCTATCATAAACGAGAGCATGAAAACTCACAACACGTGTATCACAAACGGGACGCTATCCCATGAGTCGCCAACCCATAGAGTCGGTGCAACAACATAGTACAACGGTACGTCCGAGGAACCTGAAACTCAAATAAGCCAGAACAACGACATAGTACAACGATACGTCCGTTGAACCAAACTCCATAAAACACATAGGTCGCTAGCCTATAAAAATGAGATGAAGCTCAACATAACGGGGTACAGTCCCCCACGCGGACAAAGAGACATCGCATATCGCTAGTCTAAACGACAAAATGATCATCATAGATCAATAAAAGTGCAAAATACACCAAGATAGTAAATAGATGGGTTTAGCTTCATGTCCCATAACCACTGGCTTAACATAAATATTTATGAACAAATTGTAGATTTCCACTCGAAAACAAGATTTCAATCGAACAAGTCTAAGAATTAACCGACGAAGTAAACGCAAGCGTTTCATACCACTTGTTTTGCTAAGTCGTTTAATTGGATTTCTCGTACGAATGAGGTAAAGGTTTGTATATACTAATAGATTGGAAAACGATTTTAAAAACGAGCTTTGTATTTAAAAGTAGTGTTGAAATCGTTTTTGTGAAAGAGTTTGAGTATTTACTACTAGTATAGAAACCTTTGTATTTTAAAGTTACAAATCATATAAACGATTGTAAAAATAATCTATCACCAAAAATTCACATTCGACGACGTGAATCAAAACCATAGAAATCGATATCAAATCCATCAAATGGATATTCCTAAAAATCCAGAAAAGAAATCACCAAAGCCGATAATAAATGACAACAACCAACCGGATCAACAAAAATCGATTAAAACGGAAATCCACTAAAAAGTAGCCAGATAGGTTGAATTAAACAGCACCAAATGTCTGGTGATTTTCCCAGACATTTGAGCTGAGAATCTGGAAATTTTCTTCTAGATCGCCCAGACGTCTAGGAATAACCTCAGACATCTGAGCTGTACATTTGGAATTTTTATTCCGATGGCCCAGACGTCTGAGTGTTATCCCAAACGTCTGAGCTGAAGCACAGGGCAAAAATCAGCCTAGGCAATTAATGGCTAAATCGGTTCGGAAGCGATCGGATAAGCGATGGTGGCTATGGATTTATCCAAGCGACAACCCAACCCTATAGGCTCTTCAATACTCTCCATACAACATGTCCAAACATCCATAGTAGGATTTTCATAGATTTTGACTTCACATTACCAAAAATTGGAAAATTCACCAAACCAATTCAAATCAAAAGCAAATGGACATGAAATAGATGTTAGGAATTCATACCTACCAACTATCAAAGGTATAAACATAGATGTGAATTCAAAAAATCACCTTTAAACCCAAAAACAAGGAATGAGAAGCTCTAAAACAAAGATAGATCACTCTCTCTTCAACTTCAACTCTAGAAGCTCCAATCTATGGTCATATGCAAATATTCCCTAAGTTAGGTTCTAGGAAATTATGAAAATTGGAGAGGGATTGAGATGGAGAAGATGAAGAGGACGCTTACTTAAGCTTCTCCTTGATTTATAACTTGAAGTCGAATTTCCTATGAGAATTAGGGCTTAGGAATTTCTAATCTCTTTTCTTTTCTCCCATTTTTCTAGGGCTTGAGTGTTAGGAATTTAGAAAGTGGAATGAATGAATGAAGAGGAGTGAAGTGGGAGGTAATTGGTAGAAGGTTTGGGTTCTCTTATTGGGTTAGTGGGCTAGAACACAAACCAAAGCCCAAACAAAATACCAAAATCCTAATCAACTCCAAAAATATCAATGTTTATACTCTAAAAAGTTGTAAACGTCGTTTTGAACTCAATGGGACTATTTACAAAAACTCACATTTCGGACTTTAAATTCAACAAATGATGCTATATTTAAATAAAACATTTTAATACATAATCGCAAAATATGTGGGTTGTTACATTTCGGGTCATAATTCGATCGTATGGAGAAAATAGCTTTTTGGACCTAATTTTAATATTAAATTTTTGATATTAAATTCAACGTGTTTCTATACTGTACGACCAAACGATAACTCCAAACACTATGGAATTTGAAATGCGATAATAATACACTATTACGGATCCAATGGAACTGGTTTCATCTAAATCTGAGACTGTGTCCCGGAAGGCTATTTTTAACGTCTCGGTTATAATATAAAATTTCCAATTTCTAATTATTCACCTTTAAATTCAATTTTAAATTTTAACAGTCTTCATTGTTGTTTAACTAAATTTACATCAACTCTCGATATTATTTTCAATCATATTAAATTCAGAATTCAATTATTCAAATAATTTCCAATATTAATTTATTTTAAACAGTTTAATTTTCTAATAAATCAATAAATTCCAATATTAGATTTTAAATGAATTTTTTTAGTTATCAACATCATTTTATTTCTATCTAAGTAATTCAAAATTATTATTCAACTTCAGTTATTGATTATAAACCCAGTTAATATATATAATTTCATTTCAATCTTGCTATCGCCAAAACTTCAAAATAAGTTTATTTCAAAATTTTATTCAAGTTCATAATCAATACTTACATTCAAAATCATTAAATTCTATTTTTTTCGATTTTATTTAATAATTACATAAAATTTAATAGTTTAAAATAGTTAAAAATATAGGTCATTAGATTCTCCCCCACTCAAACTTTTCGTCCTCGAAAAGGAACTAAGTACAAAATTTAACATTTGATACATTTTATTCAAAATTATCAACTTAATAAGCAATAAAAATTATAAAATCATTACTACGTTTCTACTATGCTATTCCGATCGGCTTACGGAATTTACAAGTTAGTTATCAAAACAAGTTATAAAAATTTTTAAACTCAAAAATTTCCAACACTCGGATTTACGAAAAATTTCGGCAGAGTCTCCATTGTGCAATTGGAACAACTACAAAATGCCACTATGGGCCCCAAACCAACAAAAGAAAACAAAATCCAAGTGGCCCCAACATAAAACCATCAAATCCAATGACAAAATAAACATGTACCTTTTTGTCGGGCAATCCAAATTTTCTTGATTTTAAATACCTGCATCTTATTTACCAATGATATCCAATCATATAATTTAAAATTATTTTATATTTTCCATTTTCAATTTCCAATACTTGCTTTACTTAAGCTCTTACGATGTACATATATCTTCTGTACACAATATCTAATCTGATCGCTCACTCGATCACACAATTTCACTTCCGAACTAGTATTGTTCACACGACTCTCTAGTGCGGACTCAGATTTGGTTCCTTGATCAGAAACCGTCATTTTCCTTGCATAGTCATATACTATGATAGAGAATTCCAAAATCAAATCAAAATCCATATCCAACGTTCGCGGTCGAGAATTAAGTGAAAAATCCTAACTCGGACCAATATAAATTATCTCGAAATTCTGTGCTCGAATCTGGATCAAATCGTTATGCGAATAAAATAATATACGTACAACTTACATATTTATTCCTATTGATTCTTAGTTACACCAAATTCTTTTCAATCCCATTCATTTTCATAATTTCCTTTAATAAAAAATATATTTGTGAAACATTTTATTAATCGTCACTTTAGTTTATAATCTTTCTATAAAAGTACAACTTCTTATATATAGCTTTATCTAAGTGTACAATTATCTTAAAAGTTACAAATTCAATTTCACAAATCCTTTGCAAATTTATATTTAATTCTATTACCAGTTTACAAAGATATTATTGGATTCATTTGTCTACTTTCTTAAGTTCACTAACTTATTCCATTTAGTCATCAATTATTTCATAATATACTAATTAATTTTATAACATTTATTATTACGACTAAATTTCCATTTATATACCTTTTAATTACTTTTAAGTTTTGTTTACTTGTATAATATCTCATTACATATCCAAATCATCTTTTTTTTACTTTTAACATTTGGTAAGTCTTTTTATATGTTATTAGAATGCAACTTGGAGCTATACAAATTAATCTGATTCATTGTTACTTAATTAAAATGTTCACTTTTTTTAACTTGTTTAAATTTTCTTTACTTTCAACTTAACTCTAAAGTTTCTTAAAACATTTAGTTTAGATTTCTAAATTTTCTTATTTTATAAGTTCTGGTTATTCAAATATTTCATTTCATTCAAAAATTTGAAGGTTATTGATTATCAGAACTTATAATTCTAAATACCCGGTTCGTTTTAATCATTTGAAATATGTATGTATATTTATATCTTTTATATATATCAAATCATACTTTTGGAGTTTAAACCAAAATCCATTTATCAAAACAATTTCGAAGCAAAGCTTCTCAGAAGTCTCCCCACTTTGAGACTCGAAAATGAACGTCGATGATGCTGGTGGACATCACCGAAATTATTTTCCAACGACAGAAGAGGGGAGTACCGAATTCATTCCTTTTAAAATTTATTTGAAAACAATTTTTATTTGTATATACTTTTAAACAATACTAATATTATTTTCCAAACCTTGAAAACCTTTTTCAGAAACATCGGAATTTAAATTTCTCAAATTCTCAACTTTATATTCATTTTACTTGCATTTTATATTTTATAAATCACACTTATACAATTTCATTTTCTTATAATTATATAATAGTTAATAGTTTAGGAATATTGACTATTCAAACAATAAAGGATAATGATTAATATTATCATTTCTAACAACCAATTCACACTATATATACCCTAATAATTTCTAATAAATTATTTCTTTATATATAAAATATAATCAGGGTAAAATTATTTCATTTACCCAATTTCAAAACAATACCATGTCGGTTTACCTTATTTAAGAGTTTAGAAACCCCTATCGTTACGATTGTACTTCCCGTACCTACCAGAATTCACAAACACTCAACCGATAAGTCAACACAATATAAAACCTTTTCATATTTAACAAATACGCACTTATGACGACCCGCGAATCCGTACCTCTTTGAGTCGACAATATTCTCCAACAGTTTAAATTAAGTGTGACGCCCCACCTCTATACCCACGCTAGCCAAGAACACTACGGTGTAGTGCTGTCAACTAGCACGGAGAATAAGGCTGTTGAGGAGCGACCATCTATGTAATTACTTTGTGCGTGCACCGATATGTCAGATAATAAAACATTGCATTACATCTTTAGAGGAAATCCGACATACCGATACAAACTCAAAGCTACTACACAGTGGCTATAATAGTTTAGGACAATAGATATAAAAATAACACAGATAACATAAATGCGGAATACAGATGGAACGAAAAGTCTCATATATATAATAACTGATATCAGTTACAATACATTTGACACAATACAAATGGTACAACTACAACTGTCGACTCAAGAAGTTATATATACAAGTACATTATCGGCTAATATACATGAATACATTATCATCTTAAAACAGACACACTGACTACTACAACAAGACGAAGACCACTTCAAATGATATAAAAAGTCTTCATAGCTCTAGCAGCAACCCAAAGCTAAAAATCTACAACCTGTAAATACTCGGTCTGACCCGAGTATTACATTCAAAAGAAAATAATACCCGGATCAGTCTAATTCAAACTCAGTTATTAATGCATGGAAGCAATAATAATCAATATCAAATAGACGACAGTCACAGAAATCTCGTATACCCAACTTCTCGATAAGAGAACCGGATAACGGCAGATATAACACTAAACAGTGTTAATCAACAAAACAGAAATCCAAAGCAGTTTAAACAATTGAAATGTCAATTTAAAAACATCAATGCTAATTGGCTGCAGTACACGCTAACGTGTACTGCCTCTCCAATACAGCCTACGAATTACGCAACAGGTCGATGAATCAAGAACAAAAGAAATATCGATTCAAATCTGTCAATTCAGTGTGGCTGCAGTGCACGCACGCGTGCACCGCCTCACCACAACAGAATATAAAGTCACCACAAGGGACAAGGGTAAAACTGCTACGAAAATGCAGCCACCACTTGTATTTAAGGGCAAGGCTGCATCAGTGAAATGAAACAGTGTATCCAGTGAAAGAGACAACAAGTGAAACAAGTTCAACATGTCGCAAAGCAAGGCACAGGGAAATAGCAAACTGAAGGCGAGAGCACCAAAGATATGGCACTACAACACACAACAGAAAAGACGCAGATCAGCCTCATTAGAAAATAAGGTCATCGGTGAAGCAAAATGACAAAAATGCAAATGATACAAGGCATCAATGCAATGTATCAGATTCGAGAACAAGACAGTGCAGCAGCATAAAGCTTCAACTAAGAGAATACGAAATATGTACACATGAACAATATGTGTCCAGGCTCAACAATTCAGAGAAGATATGCTAAGGTCGGGACAACATGGTATGTTGAAGAATAAATGAAAACTGCAACCATGATCAAGCGCAAGTGCAGTTTGTAAATGGTCAAGCTACAACGAACAACTCCAACGTGAATATACAATTCAAGTACATCAAGTCAGAGATTAGGCCAGAGGCAATGCAATGAATCATACAGTTTCAAAATCCAGAAATCAGATCAGACTACATGAATACATTGGAGCAATGCAACAGTCAAGTCCAATTTCATATGAAACTGGACTTTAAAACCCAACAGGTTACAAATGAAACAGACAACAGCTAACAAGGGAAGCATGTACACAGAATCAAGAAGGCACCAAACAATAGAAATGATCAGGAGCAATAGAGGTGAACATCAGATGCTCAAGTGAAGCTCAAGCAACTGGAAATGACCAAGGTAACTCAAATGAACAATGAAGCAGTGAAGTACAATAGTCATGTACAGGTCAGGGGTGAATTCAATAGCAATATGTTCAAGTTGATAAACATCTATGAAGTCAGTTATGCAACAAAGCTACAAAGAAAAGTGCAGCTACAACAGTGCAATCAAAAGTATATATATGCAGTGACACAAAAACAATTCAAGTGAAGCAATGCCATAGTGAAATAGTGGTAACTTTACAAAGTGCATGCAAACTACAATGTTATAGCAACAAGATTCAGGTCATAATGGAGCAACTGTGATAAACAGAGCAGTGAAGTGCAACATGCAGCATGACAAGTGCTTAGTGATCGAACATAGAAATGCAACTCAGTGATTAAACTATGAAGGCAACATGCAAGTAGAAATTCAATAAGGCAAGTACAAACTGGACAACAACAAAAGCTACCAAGCAGGCAATCTCAAGTGATCAAGTCTGTCAACATGATACTGCTATGGACAGTGCAATCGAAAGCACATATATGCAGCAGCTAACTGGCATATGAACAAGTGAAACAATGACATTTCAAGTATGCAGAGAACAGGATGAAGCACTGCAATACAAGTATACGCAAGCAAACAGTGACATCAACTACAGGAAATGAATGTACAGGGTAATGCAAAGGCTAGTGATGAACAAATGGTCAAAAGTATCAAGTCTGGACAATAAGAATGCAGACTCAACAAATATCACTAGTGAAAGCAGGCAACAGACTCAAGAGTATACAAATCCGGATGCACATGAGCAACAGGTCATATATGAATACAACTCCAAGTGACAGTTCGAATCACAACGACAATTCGACTGCCGAGCATAGTACTGACCGGTGGATAAACAACTTCGAAGACAACATTCTCAGAAGCCAAAGTCAGAGAATATCGACTTGAAGCAGAAAACGGAATTCACGTCAATGCCGAAAACAATAAGAATTGAAATCGAGTGACAAACAAATTGTTTTCCAAAGTAACTGGTCGAGTTTAATTTACAAAAGAACAAATCTAGGCAACAGCCGAAATTACAAAGATGAAAATCAAAACCCGTGGCAAGCTTCGAGTTCGAACTAGTACAGATCGAAGCCAGATATGAATGAACAAATCAAAGTCAACAACATCCATACGAAGTCGAACAAGTCCAGAAACCCAAACAAGCAAAGAAACGAACTATATCTCAGTTCTAAATCGCATAAAAATTTTAGAGAAACCAACAACATTCGACGAAGGGAATTGAATTAGAAGTGAGTGCTGAACACTCACCTTTGTCGAAGCAAAGACGAGCGCGGCGAAGGCACAGTCGAACTACAGAGCAGCGAACCTTCGATCGAGCTTCAATGTCGGCCGAAGCCCAAGTTTCGCGGCTGCCATTATTTCGTGTTCTTGTTCGATTTGTTATTAGGGTTAGAAAGATGAGAAAATGATAAGGGATCGGGTTATATGCCTTAGTAACTTTATCTCTACAAATAACAAAATAAAATATAAACAAAATTCACCTACAAAAGCCCAATAACATTTTACCCATTTTACTTAAATCAATTTATATAATAGAGAATTTTGCCAATACTAAAAAGGCTTTCAAATTTGATTTAAAATCCCAAACAACGATTAACAATTTTATTAAAGAATTTTAAATACGATTTAAAACTCAATATCAATTGTCAACTAGATTAAATCGTCATTTTATCGATAATTAAAATTTACGAATTTGCAGGTTGTTACATTAAGGTGGATGGAATACGATTTATCAGGGTAAAAGAAGAAAAGAGGTAGAAAAAGAAGAAGAAAACAACAACACAGAATCTCACAATCGCAGCGGAACAATATATAATAGATAACAACTAATCTTTATACAAAAGGAACTGTTACTGTTTTTTAAATTACATCATAAGAGTACACACCAAACAATAACACAATACTGGACAGTTATAATAACTTGTCCTCACAAGAGCTGACTATACAGCATACCATACACAGCGGAATACTCCAAGTACGTGTGATACATCTCGACATCCAGCTCACCTCCTGAGCTCCATAGCATCCTATCCTGAATCTGTGATACTCGGTCTGACCCGAGCATTATAATAAAATAACACCCGAGTCCGTCTGGAAAACCAACGTGAGAAAACACACTCAATTGAATTATTAAAGTTTTCAAAATCTTTAAAAATCAAAGGTATCTCGTAAGACCACACCACAAATAAACATGCCGGGTTTTTACCTTACGATAACCAAAACATTTTTATCAAACCCGTCTGTTATTATAATAGTGTCTATAGAAAGTAAAATAGAATATATCTGAAATGCTTGCATCTCACATTCCTGCATAGTTGGGAACAATCAAAACCGTACGGGCGCTTATTGGAGAATGGATTTCATACAATGGTAGGGCTATTGGGGTACCGCCCGTCACAGTACCTGGCCTAGATCAGCGTACTGAGGAGCACTCTCGATCCCTTGCAACACAAGACCGGAGCTACCCCTTACTGGATAGTCTGAATAAGATCACCCGTAGTAGGGATTAGCAACCGCCACACAGCCGAGATTAAAGGGACTCTAGACAGGGATGACCTTACCCTAATTAGGTGCTACCCATTTAGCCTTGTTGCGCCTCCCCTGTTTTAGCCATTCCTGATTGATGAGGCTTGAGGATAAACGTTACCTTTTAAGAACGAATTTTACTTAGAACACTCATCGTCCTCCAATGATGATGTTCTGATAGCATTCGTCCATACAAGTAGCCCTGGGTCTGGACAAACCGAATCACCGTCTTCATCATCTTCATGGTATTCATTCGCTACGTTCAAACCGGATCGAAGTGGTTTTCAGATAATTAAATCTGATACCGGTCTCTTCGAAACGATCAGCGCATTGGCCAATATTGATAGTCGGTTATTTAACTATCAAATTAAACAATCATTCAACCAATTATTTTATTTCCATTGAAAAACCCCAAGTCTTATTAAATTTAGATTTTAAATAAATTAAATCACTTTATCGAAAAATATATACTTAAAACATTTAAGTACAAAACTACTTATATTCTTTATTCAAAATAATACTTATGAAATTCTAAAATAATTCTCTAAATTTTAAAATAAAACTATTGTATAAAGTATCATTATTTAATAATTACCTTTTAAATCATAATACTAATTTAACCTTTAAAATAAATACTACTAAAACTAACTTAATTAATATTTACTTCAAAAATTCGAAAACAACTAAATAATAAACTTTTCTAAAACATTCCTTTAAAACATCTTTAAAACTTCTAATTTATACTTAAAAATCTTCTTTGAAAATATACTTAGCTTTTCAGGAAAATACCCTTTCCACTCTAATAAAATCGGTCTAACCATTTTAAATCCTCCTCGATTTATCTCCAATTTAATTTACGTCCCTAATCCCGTAAATTTTCTTTCCCATACTTTTAAAAATAAAACTCTCTTTTATTTTTAAAATGATTTACTCATCACCTTATAAATCTACACCGTGGATTTATAATTCCAAATTATCCACTGATAATTACTTCATTTTATAAAACTTCGTTTATAAATTTCATAGTCCCATTTTCCCTTTAATCACTGTTTCAAAAACATATTAATTGATTCTCAAATCGATTTCCTAAATTAATTTCATTTTGAAATTTATTTCTTAATTTATCCAAATTTATTCCAAAGTCCATTAATCCCAGATTCACTCCTTTATTATGATTTGAAACCTTATTTAAATCTGAAATATCAATTTCACACTTTATTTCAAAATTCTTCTTTTATTTCTCCCAAACCATTTTAAATCCTAAATTTAAAATAAATCCTTTAATTCTTAAACAATATCGCTTAAGTCCTCAAAACTCTTTATTTCCCATATATTCAAAAATTCCTATTTTTTTCATACTCGGAATTTATTTAATAGGACTTAAAAATCAAACTCTTACCCTTTTTCCCAAATTCACTCTTTTAATTTATTCAACTTCACTATAAATATTTTTATTACAATTTTCTCTTTATTTCCCTTTAAAAACCCAATCTCTGTATTTTTGATATCTTAAAATACCAAAATATATTCAGCCCAACCATATCATTCAATAATTTCAATTTGCACTATAATCTATCACAGATTATCAAATAATCATATCACTGAATATGAGAATAAATTTCAATTATTTTTGAGGAATCTAGTTGGATCCCTACAACCTGTTCCCTGCATCCACAGATGTTAGCACAATATAAAAATACCAATCCCACTTCCAAGGGGATATCGCGGTATATAGGTTCATCCGCTATTATGCGGGGCACATAGGGTCTCATCCGCTATATAATGTGGGAATATCAATCACTCCAATATATATACTATTATATATAATATCACATCCAGACTGAAAATAATTATCAATTTCCAATCAATCAACCAATAATCTAAATTTTAACTATTTAAATTAACCAGTAATCCAATTTGAGTAAGATTAACTCACCTTTGACTTTTAATTTGCAATCCGATCCAACCTGGCTTGTTTTCTTCACGATTTCAGACCTTGTATAAACATTATACGGTTTATTAACATTTTAAATAATCGAACAATCAATTATCTTTTAGATTAACTTAATAATTAATTTTAAACTAATTTTCCTAAGATAAATAATTTCCAGTAACTAAAATAATTTAATAAGTTAATAAAACACATTTACCACCATAATACATTATTCTCAAATTAAATAGTAGGTTTAATATGTGTATAAGTATATTTATTTTATTTTATTATCTTTGAAACTGCATATACTAAAATAATCTGTATAAATCAAATCTTTATATAAATTCCTACATATTTTTTTCCTTCAAAATCCTATCTGTATATATATATTTCCTTAACTAAAAAAAAGGGTTTTCTGTTTTAAATCTTACATATATTTTCCAATCTGTATATAACAAAACAGTAATTTCATTTCTCTGAAAAATATATATATATATTATTAAATTTTAAACTGAAAAAATGGATCATATACCTCACAGCCTCAGGGACGAACTCGATGCCGCTCGACACACCAACTTCCAGACTGATGATAACTTCCCAAAATTGAACATCACATATCCATCGCGAACCTCCTTACTGCCATCACCATCAAGACCAAACTCGCCAGAAATCGACCCTTCACATTGCCGACCCCAGCTCGAGATTCCAACCATGAACTTGCCTCGACTCTCCGACCTCCACACCTCCATGCACGACACCATCTCTTCCCGCGCCTTCCCCCAGTTCCACCGCTCACAAAGGAGATGGACCTCCCTTCCTGTGCTCGCCAATGCGAGATACCGTGACTGGGTCGCGAACACCCACATTCACCAAAGATAAAACCCCGATACGAATAGAAAACCGGAGGAGGAGAAAAGACACAATTTCGATTTGAAGGTGGAGGAAGGGCTTGCACAGTCGTTACGAGTTCGATTTTGAATTCTTTCATTCCGCCATTTTATTTTCTTTGTTTGATTTTTGATTATTGACTGTAAGGAGGGAAGAAGAAAAAGGGGACTCTCCATTATGTTCCCAGGAAAAGTTGAACTGGCTTGCCTATATAACTGTATAAATTTATTTTCATTTGAATTCAATTGAAGGGAATGTCGTGAAATTGAACAAGACGTTGGCGTGTCCAATGTTGTCTACAATGATTTTGAAAAAGCTGCTGGAAAGAAATAGTTGATGGGAAGAATTTGACCGGTCAAACAAAACATATATATATATATATATATATTTTAAATCGTCTCGGAATCGAAGCTTAAAATCTTGACCTCCTATCGAGGCATGGCGCCAGGTGTTTATATTCTTATACCCCTATTTTGAACACAATGGAAAAGGTTCCGAGTCCTAATTCAATCGTATGGAGAAGATAGCTTTTTGGACCTAGTTACTATATTGAATTTTCAATATAAATTTCAGTGCGTTTAGCTACCGTACGGCCACACGATAACTCCAAACGCTACGAAAATTGAAATCCGATTATAATACACTATTACGGATCCAATGGAACTGATTTCGTCAAAATCCGAGACAGTGCCCCGGAAGGCTATTTTTAAATATCAATTTAAACGATATATTTTTAAAACTGAACAAATCACCTTTCAATTCAATTTTAAAGCTTTTATTATCTTCAGTATTATCAATATAAATTTTATAAGCTTTTAAAATATTTTTAACAAGCTTGAAACTCTCGATTCAATATTTTTCCTAATTTCCACTCATTTAGTTCAATAATTAAATAACCCAATAAATAGTGATATTTGAAATTCATGTTAAAAACTAATTTTAAATATTTAAAATCAATTAAATATCCCAATTTCAAATACCCAAAATTCCGGGTCGTTACATTCCTTCCCCCTTATAAGAATTTCGTCCCCGAAATTGCTAGTTAAGAAGAATGGTCCACGACCCGTTTACTTTTTCCCAAAGCCACATAGTTTTTAACAACTCCCCAAAAACAACCTATTTATTAAAGACACTATCACTCTTACTAACTTTCCAAACTCATCCATAAATCACACTGATATTATTCCCTCACCCATTCAAAATATAATTTAAAACCAAATGTTAAACTATCAAAATTTTCTCAAAATTTTTCTAACTCAATAAATTTTTAAAAAATTTCTCCAGCTTTTCTTTTGCGCTGCTTGATCGAAACAACTACAAAACGCCACTACATGCCCCAAATTTCAAAAGAAAACAAAAGCCAAGTGGCTAGATCAGAAAACCATCAAATTTCATATGACAATTTAAATACATACCTTTTTGTCGGGCAATCAAAATTTATCTTCTGAAATCAAAAACACAAATTTTTCTTTTGCTTTTAAATACCTGCATCTTACTTAGCAATAATATCCGATCATGGTATTCAAAATCATTTTATTCACTTCTCTTACAAAATTTCAATATTTGCTTTACTTAAGCCGTACGATGTACATATATCATCCATATGCAATATCAAATCTGATCACTCACTCGATCGCACAATTTCACTTCCGAACTAGTATCGTCCACCTGACTCTCTTGTGCGGACTCAGATCTGGTTTCTTGATCAGAAACCGTCATTCTCCTTGCATAGCCATATACTATGATAGAGAATTTCAGAATCAATCAAAAATCCATATCCAGAGTTTGCCGTCGAAAATCGAGTGAAAAATCCCAACTCGGATCGATATAATTATGTGCTCAAATCTGGATCAAATCATTACGCGAATAAAGTAATACACGTACATCCTACGTATTTATCTCAATTGATAATTAGCTATATCAATTCTCTTTTTATTCACATTTATTTTGATTTCTATTCACTTATCCACACTTATCATTTCACACGCCTTTATTAAATCTTCATTCATATACTAACTTAGTATATCTTCCCAATACCAATTTTACTTAAGAATTTCTCTTAACTTTCTTAAGTTTATTATAAATATGTTATACAACTTTCTATAGTTATTTTTCCACTTCACCACTGAAGTTTATATCCATTTTTATTCAAGTTTCATTTTCAATTCCTTATGAACTCAATTTTTCTTCCAATTTTCCAATATTGAATTTTACCGACCACCTCTCAAACCACATTTAATTAATCAATTCCCTTAATTAGTTCCATTAACTCATTTATTTATATCTCAATCAATTTTTATTTCCAAACCTTACATTTTTTTAGCCCATTCGAACTAATTATCCGATTTCACTTTACTTAACACAATTCAAATTAAATTTCAATATTCGGTTTTGATTTCGTTTACTTACAAATGTAAATTCCTTTTTTCCTCTATACATTTGTTTACACTCTTAATAAAGTTATTTTCAATAATCATTTCCTCAAAGTTCACTTTTATTTAACCTAATTCGGTTAAATTCCATTTCCATTCAAATTTTTAAACTTCCATAAGTTTTCCAACTTATTTAATTTCCATTCACTACTCTCCTCCAATTCACTTTATCTAATTGGCTTACTTTTCTTACTTATTTCGTTTTCACACTTACTTTAATTTAACTCTTCTTAAGTTAAATTTGATCCTAACAAATTTCAAATTTTATAAGTTCCCAAACTTATTTATATTCCATAAACATTTTAAATAAGATTCCAGAGTTTAAACAATTACTTAAGCATTTCAAAATCATTTTTGAAAACATATATATCCAAGTCCTTTTGTATATCAAATTATTCTTTGAATTTCAAAACTAAGCCTAGTTTTGCAAACAACTCCAATTTAAACATTCAGGTAGCAATTTCTCCCTTGGAAACTCGAAAATGAATATCGATGATGCTGCAGTCATCACCGAAATTATTTTCCAGCAACCGAAGCGAGTTTAGTGCTTTTACTTCTTTTAAGACATTTCAAATATTTTTAAATTCCAAATCTCACCAGATTTCATATCCAATTCAAAAAGATATTTTCGAATAATATCACTATTATTCCTTTAAAGCCTTTGAAAATCATTTTCAAACCCAAAGGGAATAATATTTTCCCAAATTTTTGAATTTGAAATCCTTTCAATCTATATTCAAATATTACCCTGAAATTTTATCCCATTTCATATTATAAATCCCATTTATAATTCACATTTACAAATTTCATTTTGTTATATGGATTAATTTCCTTAACTTTTGGTTGTAATATCAATTTCTTATTCAATTTTCACAACAACAATGATAATAGTTTAATATTATGATTTCCTATCAACCAAGCAACCATATACCATAATAATTTACGAAAAATTATTTCTTTCATATATAAAAATAATTTTGGGTAAAATTATTTCATTTACTTCATTTTAAAACAATACTATGTCGAATTGTTATATTCAAGTGTTTAGAGATACCTATCAATAACGTTAATTACTCGTATTAACCAGAATCCATAAACCACTCAACAAACCAATCAACACAATATAAAAAAAATTATATTCACTAACAAATACACGCTCATATCTATTAATACACTCAAACTCATTCTAGGGCGCTACTGACCCTATCTCTAATGAGTAATCCCCACCAGAGCCAAGGTTCTCGCTTAACCCGGCTCTGATACCAACTGTGACGACCCGCAAATCCATACCTCTTTGAGTCGATAATATTCTCCAACAGTTTAACTCAAGGTGGACAGAAATACGATTCATTAGGGTAAAAGAAGAAAAGAGGTAGAAGAAGAAAACAACACAAAATCTCACAATCGCAGTGGAACAATATATAATAGATAACAACTGATCTTTATACAAAAAGAACTATTACCATTTTATAAATTACATCATCAGAGTACACACCAAACAATAACACAATACTGGATAGTCATTATAACTTGTCCTCACAAGAGCTAACTATACAGCATACCATACATAGCGGAATACTCCAAGTACGTGTGATACGTCTCGACATCCAGCTCGACTCCTGAGCTCCATAACATCCTATCCTTAATCTATGATACTCGGTCTGACCCGAGCATTGTAATAAAATAACACCTGAGTCAATCTGGAAAACCAGCGTGAGAAAACACACTAAATTGAATTATTAAAGTTTTCAAAATCCTTTGAAAATCAAAGGTATCTCGTAAGACCAAGCCATAAATAAACATGCCGAGTTTTTACCATACGATAACCAAAACATTTTTATCAAACCCGTTTGATATTATAATAGTGTATATAGAAAGTAAAATAGAATATAGCTGAAATGCTTGTATCTCACATTCCAGCATAGTTGGGCACAATCAAAACCGTACGGGCGCTTATTGGAGAATGGATTCCATATAATGGCATGGCTACTGGGGTACCACCCGTCACAGTACCTGGCCTAGATCAGCGTATCAAGGATAACTCCTGATCCCCTACAACACAAGACTGGAGCTACCCCTTACTGGATAGTCCGAATAAGATCACCCCGCGGTTGGGATCAGCAACCGCCACACAGCCGAGTTCAAAGGGACTCTAGACAGGGATGACCTTACCCTAGTTGGGTGCTACCCACTTAGCCTTGCTGCACCTCCCCTGTTTTAGCCATTCCCGGTTAATGAGGCTTGAAGCTAAACATTATCTTTTAAGAACGAATTTCACTTAAAACGCTCATCGTCCTCTAATGACGATGTTCTGATAGCATTCGTCCATATAAGTAGCCCTGGGTCTGGACAAACCGAATCACCGTCTTCATCATCTTCATGGTATTCATTCGCTATGTTCAAACCGGATCGAAGTGGTTTTCGAATAATTAAATCCAATCCTAGTCTGTTCGAAAAGATCAGCGCATTGACCAATATTGATAGACGGTTATTTAACTATCAAATTAAACAATCGTTCAACCAATTATTTTATTACCAATGAAAAACCCCAAGTCTTATTAAATTTAGATTTTAAATAAATTAAATCACTTTATCCAAAAATATATACTTAAAACATTTAAGTACAAAACTACTTATATTCTTTATTCAAAATAATGCTTATGAAATTCTAAAATAATTCTCCAAGTATAACTTAGCCAAAAACTACTTTTTAAAATAAAACTATTTATAAAGTATAAATATTTAATAATCATCTTTTAAATCATAATACTAATTTAACCTTTAAAATAATTACTACTAAAACTAACTTAATTAATATTTACTTTAAAATTTTTAAAACAACTAAATAATAAAATTTTCTAAAACATTCTATAAAACATCTTTAAAACTTCTAATTTATACTTAAAAATCTTCTTTGAAAATATACTTAGCTTTTCTTGAAAATACTCTTTCCACTCCAATAAAACCGGTATAACCATTTTAAATCCTTCTCGATTTATCTCCAATTCAACTTACAAATCTCACTTGTTAATATTTAAAATCAATTAAATATTCGAATTTCAAATGACAGAAATTCTGGGTCGTTACAAACTTCCCCCCTTAAAAGAATTTCGTCCTCGAAATTGCAAAGTAAGAAAAATGCCCCAAATTCATTAACTTTTCAAAAATCCACTTAGTGAAAATTTTATATTCTCCTTTTCCAAAACCTTTGAACCAAAACAATGGTTTCCATTTTCTAGTTCAATTCCTATATTTTCATTACAATTTAGAAATTGACTTTTCCGTTAACAAAATTTTTTTTCAAAATTTCCCGAAAATTTTCTAACACCTTAAATTTTCAGAAAAATTCGCCAGCGTCTCCTTTGCGCGGTTCGATCGTAGTAGGATCAAAATAGACATAAATATATATACATTGACCCACCCGGTCGGAAAAGCATAAAAACAGTTCATATTTCATATTTTTATTGCGTAGGCGTACCTTTTTAGCATTTTTAAGCAAAGCAGTTATTAATTAACTTATTAGTGCAACCTAACCAACCGAACGGCAGCCACGGCACCTGTACTTACTCAATTTAAACACGTAAGTGACATATATAGAAAATTCATTTACATTTCATTAATTTTCAATAACAAACACAAAGTTTCCATAAGCAATGCAATCAAAGAATTCCCATAAGCAATTTATAAGGTTCCAATACAAATTTTAATTGCTTACAACCAATTCACATTAATTTACTATCAATTCAAATTCAATTACATAGCTTTCATTTATCAATTCAATTTCATTAACACTTAATGAATCATACTATATACAATCAACCAACAATCATATAACAACCAATGTCATTCAACACAACCAAATTAATTTAATTTACTTTCAATTTGGTTCAACACTTTCATTTTGCTTTAATGAATTAACACTTACATTCATTATTCCATATCAATATACTTACATTAAACTGATTAACATTCAATCCATTAGTTTAATTTAATTGCTAATTCATTTTACAAATAAGGTTGAATTTCATTACATAACTCAAGTTCACATTCATTTAATAAATTCACTTTATTAATTTACTTCGATATCAAAATCAACTTCATTCATTAATTCACTTAAGTTATATTTCATCACAACATTTCATTCTAAAGTAAATTTTATTTAACTTTTACCAAAGTCAAATTTATTATCTCATATTATAAGTTCAAAACTCGTTTCACTTATATTCATCAATTTCAACTTGGATTTTAATTTCAAATTTGTTTATCACAACTCAAATCCAATTCCAGATCTATTTACTTACAAATTCAAAATTAATTTTAACATTCAATTTTATTTTCTTGCACTTGCAATTGCAAATTTATTTATTCATTCACAATTTATTTTCATAATTCAAACTCATTTATTATTCCATAAACATTTTAATAAGATTCCAGAGTATTTCCAACATTCAAAAATCATTTTTAAAACCAATTCAAATTATCTTTTGAATTTCCAAAACCCAAACCCAATTTTGCAACAACTTCCATTTAAAATAATTTGGCAACAATTCCTCTCTTGGAAACTCGAAAATGAACATCGATGATGCTGCAGTCATCACCGAAGTTATTTTCCAGCGACCGAAAAGAGTTTAGTGCTTTTATCTCTTCAAAACACTTTTTTCAAAACCTTTGAAAAATCATTTTCAAACTTAAAAGGAATTTAACCCTTCGTTTAACATTTTAATTTCTTATTCAATAATGATAATAGTTTAATATTTACCATTCCCTTAACAACCAAACAACCATATACTATAATAACTTATGGAAATCATTTCCTTTTATATACAAAAATAATTTCGGGTAAAATTATTTCATTTACCCTATTTTAAAATAATATTGTGTTGAATTGTTCTGTACGAGTGTTTAGAGATACCTATCGATAGAGTTGTACAGACTATACCGACCAGAATCCATATACCACTCAACAAACCAATCATCACAATATAAAACAAATTTTTTTGTATTCACTAACAAATACGCGCTCATATCTATTATTACACTCACACTCATTCTAGAGTACTACTGACTCTATCTCTAATGAGTAACACCCAACAGAGCCAGGGTTGTCGCTTAACCAACAGCTCTGATACCAAATGTAACATTCCGGATTTTTCGTCGCTCGAAAATCGACATTAATATGTCCACTTTATCAACTACCGAGCAATCGAATGTCGGAAAACCGAATTGTTATGGAGAAAAAGAAGAGGTAGAAGAAGACAGAAGAAAAAGAGAACAGAATAACACAAAAACAATATCAGAATCTCACATTCGCAGCGGAACAACATATAATAGATAAATGAATAATCTTTAAATCAAAGAACTATATCATTTTATACATTACATCATCAGAGTTTACAACAACAATATACAACACAACTGGACAGTTATATAAACTTGTCCTCATACAGAATACACAAGGGAATAATAATATCATATACAAGTGATACGTCTCGCCATTCAGCTCGCCACTGAGCTCCACAACATCTCCTGAATCCAGAAAGACCTGATAACCTGACTCTAGACTGCCCGTGTGGAAATTGGTGGGCACCCAGAGTTTAGGAAGGAAACAATAAACTCCAAATCAGTCATGGTGATTGGTGTGAGAACTAAAACGGTTATTTTCACAAAGAAAATAAATCAGATTCACAATGCTTTTGGAAAATGAAACTACCATAAGACCTCCCGCCACACACACAATGCAAACGTAGAATTGGAGGAGATTTCTTCTTATGATAGTCAAAAATTCTTACTACGCAAAATCATTCGATATTATTATCATTAGTGCATAGTGTCGAAAACCATTTCGAAAATATAATATTAATCTTAGCCAGCATACAACCATTATTGTATGCCTACTATAGCTACCATCTAAACAGTGGTGACCACCATAAGTAAATGGCAGGTTCTACAACCAAAACCGTACAGGGTTCGTATTGTTTCTTTGGATTTCCACCAAATGGTCAGGCAAAGGAAATTCCTTACACCGATATGGAAACGCCTCTGGAAAGACGCCCCGAGAACCTAACCGAATCTCTGCAAACACATGGCCGACGCTACCTCACGCTGTACAGCTGTAACTAGGTAACTAACACACTGACGCTACCTCATGCTGTACAGCTGTAACTAGGTAACTAACACACGAGCTATGTCATCCCCTGGTCGTCACTGACCTTTATCCGAGGATCCTCAATCACAAAGCCACAACCACAAAGTATAATAAATCTGCAGCATCAACATAGGTAAAATATCTGGGCTCCATACCATGATATCACCTTTTATCCAGAAGGAAATGACATACCCTAAGGGCTCTACCCCTAAAAACCTTTGCCGCAACATTCCTGTTTCGACCATTACCGGGTTGTGAGGCTCGACGAAGTCTCGTCCACAAAGCCACGCTTTTTCACAAAGCCACGCTTTGATCAACAAATGTTCAACAGCACTTCGTATGCCACATTACCAAATGGGGAATGTATCACTAGTAACCATCAACTATATAACCTCTGAGCTCGTACGTCTCAGAGAAGGGTGTTAAGCTAAGAGAATAAATTATCCGCCACCAACAGAAATGTATTTGATAGAAACTAGCTTTACATCTCAAAGTGTGATGTCAGACACACATCCATACAAGTCCGTTCCGGGATTGAACGGAACCGAAGGCACTTCCAAAGAAGCCCTTGCAATCCGGGTATTCACTAATCAAGTCCGGACTTCCCATAACAAAAAGAGTGATATAAATCTCTATACCGGAGCAACTCGGTTGTGACGCCCCACCTCTATACCCACGCTAGCCAAGAACACTACGGTGTAGTGTTGTCAACTAGCACGGAGAATAAGGCTGTTGAGGTGCGACCATCTATGTAATTGCTTTGTGCGAGCACCGATATGTCAGATAATAAAACATTGCATTTCATTTTTTAGAGGAAACCCGACATACCGATACAAACTCAAAGCTACTACACAGTGGCTATAATAGTTTAGGACAATAGATATAAAAATAACACAGAAAACATAAATGCGGAATACAGATGGAACGAAAAGTCTCATATATATAATAACTGATATCAGTTACAATACATTTGACACAATACAAATGATACAACTACAATTGTCGACTCAAGAAATTATATATACAAGTACATTATCGACTAATATACATGAATACATTATCATCTTAAAACAGACACACTGACTACTACAACAAGACGAAGACCACTTCAAATGATATAAAAAGTCTTCATAGCTCTAGCAGCAACCCAAAGCTAAAAATCTACAACCTGTAAATACTTGGTCTGACCCGAGTATTACATTCAAAAGAAAATAATACCCGGATCAGTCTAATTCAAACTCAGTTATTAGCACAGAGAAGCAATAATAATCAATCTCAATATAGATGACAGTCACAGAAATCTCGTATATCCAACTCTCGATACGAGAATTGGATAACGGCAGATATAACACTAAACAGTGTTAATCCACAAAACAGAAATCCAAAGCAGTTTAAGCAATTGAAATGTCAATTAAAAATATCAATGCTAATTGGCTGCAGTACACGCTAACGTGTACTGCCTCGCCAATACAGCCTACGAATTACGCAACAGGTCGATGAATCAAGAACAAAAGAAATTCCAATTAAAGTCTATCAATTCTGTGTGGCTGCAGTACACGCACGCGTGTACTGCCTCGCCATCACAACAACTGCACAATAAAACAGCAGTTGAAAACAGGTACATAGACTAGGCTCAAGAATTCCCAGTGCCAACAAATGCAATAAGCAAGTGACAGTAGAGAAGAGCTTCAACCAAGTGAATTGAAGTGATTGGGTATCTCAAGCAACGGAAACCAAACAAGTTCGAACAAGGCAAAGAAATGCCAAAATGGTTAAGAGAGGAAGACAACAGTGGTATAATGGACCACATTGAATCCGGAAGTATATAAGTCAATGGAATGCAAAGCACAAAAGACTCAATTACAACTACTGTAAGTATAAATGCAGTGACACTCAACATATAGGCATATGTTACAGTGCAAAATAGTAGCCAAGGCCGAAGTGAGGAAGAGACCAAACCAAGAAGATAATAGGGTCGCATCAAAATCAATACCAAATGAACCAGAACATAATTCCAGACCAGGCAATAGAAATAAATACAACTCAAAGTCAAGCCACCTAAAGATCAGACTTCAAGTCAACATATGCATAAGTGACTACAGGACATCAAGATGAACCAGACAAGAAATGACAACAATAGACTAGGCCACAACAATGCAGACATACATGAACAATGGAGACAACACTAACTCGAGTACATCATGCAAGTGAATTTAACAGTGAATCCAACTAAATCAGGCCAGGGGTTTAAGTCAGAGCACTGGAGTGAATGCAAGACAGTGATCGAGTGAATCAAACTAGTTGTACACATGAATCAACACATATGATTTAAAGTATTGCAACATAAAGAAGAATAAGAGCACTGTACACACCAAACATGAAGCATACAAGCTCAAATAATCAAACTGCACAAAATTTCTGAATGGAGGCAATGAAACAAAGACACAGTAGTGACAAGTGCGACAGGATGATCGGAGATATGCTACAAATTGGTCAACACAATATTGCCAACGTCGAACTCAATGTAACACAGTGAGGTACAATAAGGAAGGATACAACAGACCACAAGCAAATGTCACCAACATAACAAACCAACCCAGTGACTACAAGAATGCTCAGTTCACGACAACACCAAGTGGTACAGGGTCAATGCTACAATTTCAAATCCATATGCAAATTGAAATAGGCAGTGGCAACCGATGATATACAAGTGCAAAAATTCAACCAATGCTCCAATACCAGGTTAAAGTGAATCGAAAAAGAAACTGCAACATCAGGAAGTGCAGTCATGCCAATGACATTTAATATCAAAATCAAAGTCAAGTGATATCAAGTGCAAGAGAGGTACACTATGCAGTGTTCAATACTGAAGCCACAAAATGTGCACAGCAACCAAATATCAAAGCAAACGAACAACTATAAGTACAGGGAACAACAGCAATAAATACTGTAACAAATGCAAGCTCAAATGGAACACAAGTCAGCGACCAGCTACAAACACTCAGTGCAGTGATACATGAAATCGCGTGAACAAGTTCGAACAACCAGACAACCTCACATTCACGAATGCAATGTTCAAGTGGAGACCAGAGAAGATGGCCAGAGACTAAGACAGGGATGAACACAAAGATGGCCGAAGCCGTGTCAGTACAAAGTCGACCAAGTCAAAGCGAGAAAATCACAAAATCAAAGCCATGAAACATCAAATTCGAATACGAATGAACTGGAGCTGGAATTAGATGTGAGATGAACTCACCTTCTTCGACGTAGCAACCGAGAGCAACGAGAAATCACACTGAAGTCGAGTTTCAGAAACCCTAAGGAGCGCGCAAAGCAGAAAGCAAGCACGAATCATCTTCTCGAGCAAAGCCAAGCAACATCAATATCTCAAGCAAAGCCGAGCGCTCAAGGGAACAAAGGGAACGAACCCCTAATTTTCCAGATCGAAGGAAGAGCAATCGCGGCCGCCATTTTTATTTCTCTATTCGATTTTTTTGGGTTAGGGCATACAAATGGGAATGGTTAAAGGGGAAATGGGTATCAGACTCGAAATAATTTGGTACCAATAATAAATGGCCCGAGAAAATTTGCAAAGCTCAATAACACTTAACAAATTTTCAAATGAATTCAACTTTGATTCAAATTCCAATAGTAACTAGCTAGGAAAAATAAATCGTCAAAAGACGATAGTTAATCGGTACGAAATACCGGGTTGTTACAGATGCAGAGACATTCGACAGGTTGTCCTTTCACTTTCGAAAATACCTGATCTTCACACCGGTCTTCAAATAATGTCCATTCACGACGTATCACTATTCGGAATGGGTTATATGGCACAAAGTCCTCTCCCGGCTTAACCGAATAATGAGCGTTTGTTTCAAAAACAAATCAAGTGCCATTTCAAAGGCAAATATTGATAGTCGGTTATTTAACTATCAACAACATTCACAACAATCAACCAATTTAAATAATTTTTCCCAAATTATTAAATTTCAAATCCCTTCGCGAGATATATAATTTCCACACTTCTACGTTTTAAAACCAATTTCAAATCCACACTTCAACGTTTGTGTAACGAACGGATTTTGCCTGCTCGAAAATCGACATCCATACTTTACATCGTACTCGAATGCCGTAGATTCGATCGTTCAAATCCGAGTCGCCGGAGCTTATAACAACATTAAGTAAATAACACAGCGGAAAAGAAAAAGAATATAGATATACAACATCTGATACAATATCCAGATACAATGATGATACAATGAATATCTATATACATCAGAGATATGATACAATAAATAGCAGCGGAAAAGAAAACGATATCATCAGCAGCGGATAATCTCCATCTCCAAAGCACTAATCCAGAAATAGCTCGAACTCTCAATAACGAGGCACAAAGATAAGCAAGTGCAGTCCATATCCAATGACTGAACTAGCTCCAGAAAATCTACTAATCTGACTATCTGAAAAACCAAACACTAGACTGCTCGTATAGAAAAAAAATTGAGCATCCAGAGTTTAGGAAAGAAACAATAAACTCTGGATCAGTCATGGGACTGGTGTGAGCAACAAAAATAGTTTATCTTTAAAACAAATAGCAGAGAATTTTAAAGTCAATTCACAATGCTTTTGGAAAATGAAACTACAATAAAACCTCCCGCCACACACACAATGCAAACGCAGAATTGGAGGAGATTTCTTCTTATGATAGTCAAAGATGCTTACTACGCAAAATCAAATCATTTGATATTATTACTAGTGCATAGTGCAGAAAACATTTCGAAAGTATAATATCAATCTTAGCCAGCATAGACATTTCGAACTATGCCTACTATAGCTACCATCCAAACAGTCGGGCGCCACCATAAGTAGATGGCAGGTTCTACAACTAATACCGTACAAACTTCGTATTGGAGTTTGGATTTCCAACAAATGGTCAGGCCAAGGAATGTCCCATTGCCACATGGAAACGCCTCTGGAATGACGTCCCGAGAACCTAACCGGATATCTGCCAACACAATGCCGGGTTACCTCTGCAAAAATAGGTAACTACTGACACGCGTATGTCATCCCTCGATTGTAACCGATCTTCCCGAGGATCCTCGATTCCAACAACCACAAAGTAATAAATTTGCAGCAACCACATAGGTTAAATATCTGGGCTCCATACCATGATACCACCTCTATCCAGAAAGAATGACATACACTAAGGGGCGCTACTCCCTAGAACCTTGCTGCATCTTTCCTGTTTTGACCATTTCCGGGGTGTGAGGTACGACGAAGTCTCGTCCACAAAGCTACGCTTTGTCACAAAGCCATGCTTCGGGTCAAACAAATGATCAATCAATGATCACAAAGATATAAAATCAAACAAATGATCATATCACAAATGATCAAACAATGATCATTTCACAGCAACACTCAGCATGCCACATTACCAAATTGGGATATATCGCTGATAAATTTCAACTACATAACCTCTGAGCTCGTACGTCTCAAAGAAGGGTGTTAAGCTAAGAGAATAAATTCTCCGCCACCAACAGAAATGTATTTGAAAGAAATCGGCTTTATATCTCAAAGTGTAATGTCAGACATGTAACCATACAAGTCTGTTCCGGGTTCGAACAGAACCGAAGGCACTTCTTACGAAGCCCTTGCAATTCCGGGTATTCACGATCCCGTCCGGACTTCCCATCACAAAGGGTGATAAAATCTCTATATCGGGGCCAGTCGATGCAGAGACATTCGACGAGTTGTCCTTTCGTTTTCGAAAATATCCGGTCTTCAACACCGGTCTTCAAATGCTATCCATTTACGACGTATCACTATTCGGAATGGGTTATATGACACAAATGTCTTTTCCCAGCTAATCCGAATAACGAGCGCAATATTTAAAAACATATGGATATGTGATTTCAATTAAGTCACAACTTAATAATTCAATTTCTTTTTAAATGGTTTCAATCGATTACCATTTCAAATCTTTTAAACAAAAAGATTTATTTCCCAAGGTTCACCCAGTTTTCAACAAAAATCCATTCACAGATTTCAAAACAATTTCCGTTTCAATTGGATTAACTCGTTAAATCTTTAAAACAAAGATTCAACTTATAGCTTTTAAAACATTTCAATTTCATTTCGAATGGTTTAAACAAATCATCATTTCAAGTCTGTTAAAAATAAACTGATTCAATTCATAGCTTTCAAAAAGAATTCATTCTTAGCCTTTTAAACATTTCAATTCATTTTAAATTTGAAACCTTTCAACACAAATTGGAAGTTCACTTCTTATATGAAAGCTGTTATTATTTGAAAACAAATAGTTTTCGTTTTAGAAAAATCCAATTATATTTGCACGAGTTAAAGCTCTTGAATCACATTCCAAAATCAATATTTTTAAAATAGTTTAACCCATATATAACGGGTATAACATTTTTCCCCCCTAGTTTCAAATCTTGAATTTAAGTTTAAATCAAATTATTTAAACTTCAAAACTTAATCAAGTTATTCAAAATAAATTTTATCTTTGAAATTCCATTTCAAAAGCTTTTCACTTTAAACCGAAATTTCCAATTTCAAAGTCAATTGAAATTAAAATTTCAATTTCAAAATCATCAAATTTAAATTATCTGTGACTTAACCGATTTCCACGTGAAATCCATATTTGTGTGTGTATGGTGTAGTCCAGGGGTTTTACACACAATAGTGCAACATCATTCAATCATCACAGATCAGAATACATAAATATAGTTGATAAGCGATATAAACTATAACGCTTATCTTTAACATACAGACCACAGATGTATAAATATCACAGATAAAGAAATTACAGATCATAACATAAATCAGGGTATATCCCAAAGCATCACAATCAGGGATATCAAACAATTCAACATTCAGTCAGGTCCAAACATTCATAGGTAAGGTCGATTTTATTTATCTGATCAGATTTATTCACCAATACTGTTAATTAACATTAACTAATTACAATTTTATTTAAATTAATTAATCTTTAATAATAAATTAATTAGCCTCAATTAATAAATTAATTAACTATCATTTAATTAATTCTCCTTAATTATTTTTATTAAGTAATTAACAATTTACGATTAATTATCTAAATTAATTAATCTAATTAATTATATCAAAATTTATCACATAAATTTGATTACTTAGTGGATTTCTAGTTAATTTACAATTTAACTAATAACATTTCTTTAATTACTTTCTTAAGAAATTTTCTTAGGTTTAAATCATCGTTAATTATTTCTAATCAACTTAATTTATAAATTTATAAATAAAATAAATCATTCTTAAGTTAATTACATAATTAATTTACTTTTTTAATTATAATTTAATCCTTCCTTTACAATTTCAAATTCCATTTAAAATTCAAATTCTTTTAATCCTTTAAATACTTTAAAGTTATATAAACAAGTTTAAATTTCTAAAACTTTATTTATCCTTAACTTTAGTTTCAAACTGAACAAGAGTTTAGACTTGAACTTTGATTTAAAACCCAGATTAAATCTTACTTTACTTTAAATTTTAAATTTAAAAATTCCCAAAGCAGGAACAGGTTTGGTTTAAACCTGTTCACAAACTTCTCGAGCCCAGACCAAAATTTCTTTGAGCCCAACTCAAATTCACTCAAATGAATACTCGAGACAACCCTACACCGCTTCGAGGCAACTATCATTCCACCCGAGCCAAAACGAAGATTTACTCGAGAAATCTCGAGTTCACTTCCAGGGAAAAACAGCCACCAGAAAAATAATCAATCGTGCACGTGCACGCTCCCATCCGCCGCCTCCGGTCGACTACGATCATCCTCTCATATCGGCGACCACATCCACGACAACACTACAAGCACTCATTTCCCAAAGTATCGTGAAGCTCGATCACGAATAGGAATCGCTCTCGCCACACTCACAGACATGTCCAAAAGCTCACACAAAACCATAATTCGATCCCATTCCTTTGATTTATGAAATAGAAAAATTCTTTGACAATTTTCTCAACATCAATGATGTTCGAACAAGCTTCGAACAAATTTTCATGATTTTAAATGGGTTCGAATGTTAGAAAATGGGAAAAATGCAATTTTCATTCAAATTCAAACTACTCTGTGAATTCAAAACTAAAAGTCTCCGTTTTTGTTTTAAAAATCCTAATTTGCAAAGTATATTCAAATTAACATCCTGAAACAACAAATTTCCATGATGGGTTTTATCATGGTTTTAAGAATTTCCCTGTTCTTTCTATTTTTTTCCAGTTAACATCAAATATTTTCCTTAACTTCATTTTAAAGTTTAATCTAAGACTAAACAACCAATTCTTGTTTGATAACTAGATCATAATAAAGATCAGAAAAAAAAATGGATTAGAACTAAGTTAAACTCTGAAATATGGAATAGAGGAGATGTATTCACATCAGACATGCACACAATAATATCATCATATAGACAGAGTCATATACATAGATATACACATGCAAGTTAGCATTATCAGAAATATTTCACAAGCAACCATCATTAACTTGTTTAGATTTTTAAGTAAAGATGTTTACTCACAGGTAAATAAGAAGAGTTGCTCACCAGTTTCTTGAATAAGGCAGAGAACAAGAAGAACAGAGGATGTTGTTTTGATTGGGTCCGAGCTTTGATTTTTCCAGATTCAAAACTTGATCATGTTGAAGTTGCTATTTAAATTGAACTTTTGTTTAAGTTAAAAGGTGATGTTTTACTCACATTTTTCTCAGCCTAAAATAAACGAACTGATATGAGAAGAATTGATATGTATAAAAGAAATATCACAAAGATATGTCTTTGTACAGGTAAAAATCTTGTTGTACAGGTTATTAATATTTGTTTGTACAAATACCAGACTTTTTCTTTTGCTTGGAGGCTGAAACAAACACTTGGTGGCTGAAGTGAGATGGCATTTAATGCCTTGCCTTGCTTTGTACGTGAATATACTTTACTGTCTTGTTCCATACTTATCCAAGCAGCTTTTATACTTTGTTTGTTTGACTATGCAAACTTCGGCTGAGATGTATTATATTGTTTTGTACCATATCAAAGATATTTTCTTGGCATAAGGAGGCTTGCATTTGTTGTTTGCTGGTTTCACATTTGGGCATATTTATATTTTATTTGTTTGTACATAATAATTGTGTACATTGCTTAATTACTTAGGGATATATACTTTGTTTCTTGCTTTCATATATACACACTTGTTTCATTTTATTCATCTTTATACTTATAGTTTTATTTATTTTGGCCTTGTTTATCTATACTTGAGATATTTGCTGTCATATTCTTTTATTTTTAAAACTTAAACTATCAAATATAAAATTTACTAATGTATTCACTTTCTATTTTATAAAACTAAAAAGAAAATTTATCTTACATATTTTATTTTGTTTTCTTTTATAAGCCAATACTTTAAATGTATTTTATTTTCAAAACTATTTATTTTAAGATTTTAAATTCAAGTCAAATATATATATCTATATATTTATTATTTTCAAATTCACTCATATTTGAATCGGGGAAACTCGCTTCCATTTATCAATTTATTTTACTATTTTTATCCAAAAATACCATTAATTATAAATTTAAATATATAGAAAATTTGGGGTCGTTACAAACTTCCCCCCTTAAAAGAATTTCGTCCTCGAAATTGCCAAGGAGATACAAAGATAGATGAAGAATGTTTCATCGAATCAACTGAACGTTTATTCTGCATTTGGCTTACCAAATCAGAATATCAATAACAGATACAAGAACGAATCTGTTTAACACTTCACAAGATACTCGGGTTATCCAGATCTACGAAATATGCAGTGGCATCAGTCAGTTCGAAGGGATAACTAACCATTCGTAGAATATATCCGGACCCAAAGAATAGACAGATATATGGATACAATTTCAAAGCTTTTAGTTCAGAACTAAAGTATACCTATCAACCATAGCAATCAAAGCAACCAATACATCCAAACAAACAATTTTGGTCCATCTGGAGTTTATGTCCCATATTAATATATCGAATCTTTTCCTGGATCTACCAGAAATTATCAAAGAATTGAGAAAAGATGACGAACAAAAGAGATTGATAGAGAAAGTTATTTCCACTGTCGCAGGGTATTGACCATTTATAGTCGTATTCCTTTGTCCCCTATCTCGTCCTCTTCTTGCACTCATACTCACTATCAGTGGATAGTAAGAGAATTTACTGAGACGTTCAAACGGATATCTGAGAATACTCATTCTAGGGATACTTCACCCTATCTCTAACGAGCTACTTAACGTGTTATACTCCTGAGCTAAAGTTCAACCTTAGCTCTGATACCAAATGTAACGAACGGATTTTGCCCGCTCGAAAATCGACATCCATACTTTACATCGTACTCGAATGCCGTAGATTCGATCGTTCAAATCCGAGTCGCCGGAGCTTATAACAACATTAAGTAAATAACACAGCGGAAAAGAAAAAGAATATAGATATACAACATCTGATACAATATCCAGATACAATGATGATACAATGAATATCTATATACATCAGAGATATGATACAATAAATAGCAGCGGAAAAGAAAACGATATCATCAGCAGCGGATAATCTCCATCTCCAAAGCACTAATCCAGAAATAGCTCGAACTCTCAATAACGAGGCACAAAGATAAGCAAGTGCAGTCCATATCCAATGACTGAACTAGCTCCAGAAAATCTACTAATCTGACTATCTGAAAAACCAAACACTAGACTGCTCGTGTAGAAAAAATTTTGAGCATCCAGAGTTTAGGAAAGAAACAATAAACTCTGGATCAGTCATGGGACTGGTGTGAGCAACAAAAACAGTTTATCTTTAAAACAAATAGCAGAGAATTTTAAAGTCAATTCGCAATGCTTTTGGAAAATGAAACTACCATAAGACCTCCCGCCACACACACAATGCAAACGCAGAATTGGAGGAGATTTCTTCTTATGATAGTCAAAGATGCTTACTACGCAAAATCAAATCATTTGATATTATTACTAGTGCATAGTGCATAAAACATTTCGAAAGTATAATATCAATCTTAGCCAGCATAGACATTTCAAACTATGCCTACTATAGCTACCATCCAAACAGTGGGGCGCCACCATAAATAGATGGCAAGTTCTACAACTAATAACATACAAAGTTCGTATTGGAGTTTGGATTTCCAACAAATGGTCAGGCTAAGGAACTTCCCATTGCCACATGGAAACGCCTTTGGAATGATGTCCCGAGAACCTAACCGGATCTCTGCCAACACAAGGCCGGGTTACCTCTACAAAAATAGGTAACTACTGACACGCGTATGTCATCCCCCGATCGTAACCGATCTTCCCGAGGATCCTCGATTCCAACAACCACAAAGTAATAAATTTGCAGCAACCACATAGGTTAAATATCTGGGCTCCATACCATGATACCACCTCTATCCAGAAAGAATGACATACACTAAGGGGCGCTACTCCCTAGAACCTTGCTGCATCTTTCCTGTTTTGACCATTTCCGGGGTGTGAGGTACGATGAAGTCTCGTCCACAAAGCTACGCTTTGTCACAAAGCCATGCTTCGGGTCAAACAAATGATCAATCAATGATCACAAAGATATAAAATCAAACAAATGATCATATCACAAATGATCAAACAATGATCATTTCACAGCAACACTCAGCATGCCACATTACCAAATTGGGATATATCGCTGATAAATTTCAACTACATAACCTCTGAGCTCGTACGTCTCAAAGAAGGGTGTTAAGCTAAGAGAATAAATTCTCCGCCACCAACAGAAATGTATTTGAAAGAAATCGGCTTTATATCTCAAAGTGTAATGTCAGACATGTAACCATACAAGTCTGTTCCGGGTTCGAACAGAACCGAAGGCACTTCTTACGAAGCCCTTGCAATTCCGGGTATTCACGATCCCGTCCGGACTTCCCATCACAAAGGGTGATAAAATCTCTATATCGGGGCCAGTCGATGCAGAGACATTCGACGAGTTGTCCTTTCGTTTTGGAAAATATTCGGTCTTCAACACCGGTCTTCAAATGCTATCCATTTATGACGTATCACTATTCGGAATGGGTTATATGACACAAATGTCTTTTCCCGGCTAATCCGAATAACGAGCGCAATATTTAAAAACATATGGATATGTGATTTCAATTAAGTCACAACTTAATAATTCAATTTCTTTTTAAATGGTTTCAATCGATTACCATTTCAAATCTTTTAAACAAAAAGATTTATTTCCCAAGGTTCACCCAGTTTTCAACAAAAATCCATTCACAGATTTCAAAACAATTTCCGTTTCAATTGGATTAACTCGTTAAATCTTTAAAACAAAGATTCAACTTATAGCTTTTAAAACATTTCAATTTCATTTCGAATGGTTTAAACAAATCATCATTTCAAGTCTGTTAAAAATAAACAGATTCAATTCATAGCTTTCAAAAAGAATTCATTCTTAGCCTTTCAAAACATTTCAATTCATTTTAAAGTTGAAACCTTTCAACACAAATTGGAAGTTCACTTCTTATATGAAAGCTGTTATTATTTGAAAACAAATAGTTTTCGTTTTAGAAAAATCCAATTATATTTGCATGAGTTAAAGCTCTTGAATCACATTCCAAAATCAATATTTTTAAAATAGTTTAACCCATATATAACGGGTATAACATTTTTTTTCCCCCTAGTTTCAAATCTTGAATTTAAGTTTAAATCAAATTATTTAAACTTCAAAACTTAATCAAGTTATTCAAAATAAATTTTATCTTTGAAATTCCATTTCAAAAGCTTTTCACTTTAAACCGAAATTTCCAATTTCAAAGTCAGTTGAAATTAAAATTTCAATTTCAAAATCATCAAATTTAAATTATCTATGACTTAACCGATTTCCACCTGAAATCCATATTTGTGTGTGTATGGTGTAGTCCAGGGGTTTTACACACAATAGTGCAACATCATTCAATCATCACAGATCAGAATACATAAATATAGTTGATAAGCGATATAAACTATAACGTTTATCTTTCACATACAGACCACAGATGTATAAATATCACAGATAAAGAAATTACAGATCATAACATAAATCAGGGTATATCCCAAAGCATCACAATCAGGGATATCAAACAATTCAACATTCAGTCGGGTCCAAACATTCATAGGTAAGGTCGATTTTATTTATCTGATCAGATTTATTCACCAATACTGTTAATTAACATTAACTAATTACAATTTTATTTAAATTAATTAATCTTTAATAATAAATTAATTAGCCTCAATTAATAAATTAATTAACTATCATTTAATTAATTCTCCTTAATTATTTTTATTAAGTAATTAACAATTTACGATTAATTATCTAAATTAATTAATCTAATTAATTATATCAAAATTTATCACATAAATTTGATTACTTAATGGATTTCTAGTTAATTTACAATTTAACTAATAACATTTCTTTAATTACTTTCTTAAGAAATTTTCTTAGGTTTAAATCATCGTTAATTATTTCTAATCAACTTAATTTATAAATTTATAAATAAAATAAATCATTCTTCAGTTAATTACATAATTAATTTACTTTTTTAATTATAATTTAATCCTTCCTTTACAATTTCAAATTCCATTTAAAATTCAAATTCTTTTAATCCTTTAAATACTTTAAAGTTATATAAACAAGTTTAAATTTCTAAAACTTTATTTATCCTTAACTTTAGTTTCAAACTGAACTAGAGTTTAGACTTGAACTTTGATTTAAAACTCAGATTAAATCTTACTTTACTTTAAAAATTTAAATTTAAAAATTTCCAAAGCAGGAACAGGTTCGGTTTAAACCTGTTCACAAACTTCTCGAGCCCAGACCAAAATTTCTTCGAGCCCAACTCAAATTCACTCAAATGAATACTCGAGACAACCCTACACCGCTTCGAGGCAATTATCATTCCACCCGAGCCAAAACGAAGATTTACTCGAGAAATCTCGAGTTCACTTCCAGAGAAAAACAGCCACCAGAAAAATAATCAATCGTGCACGTGCACGCTCCCATCCGCCGCCTCCGGTCGACTACGATCATCCTCTCATATCGGCGACCACATCCACGACAACACTACAAGCACTCATTTCCCGAAGTATCGTGAAGCTCGATCACGAATAGGAATCGCTCTCGCCACACTCACAGACATGTCCAAAAGCTCACACAAAACCCTAATTCGATCCCATTCTTTTGATTTATGAAATAGAAAAATTCTTTGACAATTTTCTCAACATCAATGATGTTCGAACAAGCTTCGAACAAATTTTCATGATTTTAAATGGGTTCGAATGTTAGAAAATGGAAAAAATGCAATTTTCATTCAAATTCTGTGACGACCGCCCATGACCCCTGCACCGAATCTAAAGATAGAGCGCTGTAAAGTGTGCCAGGCGACCATGGACGATTGTCAAGGTAAGATTTAAAACAACAGAATCTATCGTATTACTCACAGCGCATGGACAAAATACAATAGAACATATGTATAGTGAAGCTTTACAGAACAAAATGACATCATATAAAACTCCATAATAGTTGAATACAAGCATCCACATAGTCAATACATCTAGCCTCACTACATATCTCTCAGAGAATACAAAACAGCGAAATATCCAGTACAAGTAATAAGAAGATAATATGCAACCCTCCAGCTCGTCTTCGATATTAGCATCGTGAGAAGAGAACAGCACCTGTCACCTGCTACCTAGTCTGCCCGTCCCAAAATGGACGAACAGCCCAAGGCAATAAGAATTAAAACATAAAGCCTTGAGTCAGACAACAGTCTTAGTGAGCAGTAAATTAACTAACAACATACCAAAAGAGCATAAAGGAAAAAGGAATAGGAATACAACCCTCCCACTCCAACCTCATTCTACAGTGATAGCCCCCAGACACACACTAAGCAGAAGCAAACATAGCAGAGCATACAATTTAAAGTAAAGCTACTATCACTCGAATCAAGGGCGATGTTTTCCAAGTACCAAGGCCTAAATCAGATAAGCACCCAGAAAATACCGCTCTTGAGTCCGAATGACGATACAATCAAACATCCATGACTCTGGCTATCACTGTTACCATTGCTTCGATATCACCGTTAATTGAATGACCGGCACATTCTTTCAACCGTCCGTCAAGGGCTAATGGAAACCCCGGTTCTAGACATAACTCCCGCACGTCGTCGCAGCCCGTGCCTAGGACTATCGAATCTGCCCAAAGTACTCGACCATCAACAGTTGGCCGTTGGAACTATCGAATCTGCCCAAACGTACTCTTGCTTAGAGCATGCTAGAACCTTCAACAACGATGCTATCCAAGCCTCCTAGTCATCCTCCTTGACGACTATTCTCATATCCATTCATTATCCTCAACTCGAATCATATCACCGAGTTATCAACATGCTTGGAATGATCCCGTCTGGATTAGACCAAGTCTTCATCACATGATTGCCTCGCTTCATTACATCCTCGCAAAGCCTCATCTCATCATCACATCATCAAATCTATGCATAAGAGCTTCATCATCCCGCTACATATGCCACGAGCAGCTTTTCCAATTCAAGAGCCTTTCCCTTAGCTTTTGAATCACCTTCGATCTAAATCTAATCATCAATCATCTAGTTCATAACAATCAATCAAATCAAACATCAATCCAAGCAATCAAGCATTCTAAAATGATCTAAGTAGACAATTATAACAAAAATGGCATTTTCGTAATTAAAGGGTTGAAAGTCCAATAAGCATGAAAACATGGATTATATCTCTACAAACTTGATGAATGAACTTGCATAGGTTAACATATGATAAAATGGATGTAACATCATCATGAACAATGGATCTATATGGATCTACACATAGGATGAAGAAAATGCATGGAAATCTCTATTTTAACACCAAATCGAGCAAACAATCCGATATACTCCTTTGGATCCGTGTGAGAGATAATCACCACTCACCAAATCACCTAAACAAACCCAAATCAACACGCTTTAGATCTGGACAGCAAAGGATCAAGCTTGATCTATCACGAATCCGCTTCAAACGAAGAAATCTCTCTTGAAAAGATGAAGATCTTCAACTTTTAGCTCTTGGATCTTCAATCTTGATCTTCGATTTGGATGGATGGAAGCACTAGATTAGAGTGGAGAAAAGAAGTGAAGAAGTGTAGAAGTCGAGCTCTAAAAATGGCAGCACTTCGTCGCTTCAAAATCCGGATCCCAAAAAGTGAGAACAACCCCTCCTATTTATAGCTGAAAACTGCCCTTAAGTCGTAACTAGTCTATCTCCTAAGTCGTTTCCGACTCACGACTCAAGCCCCTACGACTCAACAACCCCCTACGACTTAACCAAGCTACGAGTCAACACACGCTCCTACGACTTAATCCTCATCTGTCTACGACTCATGATAAAACAGCCATCTCCTAAGTCGTATACGACTTATGGCATCTTCCGACTCAACACAAAGGCTACGACTCATCAGAAGATACGACTTAACAAAGAGTTCAACCTACGACTCATCAAATAACTGGTACGACTCATCAGACAACTTGAGTACGACTCATCACCTTAACTTGGGTATACGACTCAATCACTAAGTCGGTTGCGACTTAACACCTTCGTCTATATGACTTAACGACTTAACAACCTGCTGGGATACGACTTAGCTGGTTAGACGAGACAACTCATTCTACGACTTATTAGTTAACTCGGTCACGACTTATACTTGGTAGAAGATACGACTCATCACATCTATGCTTCTACGACTTATGACCGCTAACTCCTCAGTCGCTCACGACTCAACAGCTTACTGGAATACGACTCATCGAACAAACACTAAACTCAGCAACGACTTATGAATGCGTGTGACCTAACATATGACTGGGTCACGACTTAACCCCTTAGGTCGCCTACGACCTAACCAAAGCCAACAACTAGTCTTCCTTAAGTCGTCTAACGACCTAACTCCAAGCCCTGTGTCAACACTCCCACCTCCTAAGTCGTATACGACTCACGACTTATGCTAAGTCGTGAACGACTTAGGACTTAGCCAAAAATTGCCTAAAATCTGAGTTGGCTCAAAAATGCTAAAATCCAGATTTTTGACCAACTTTTTCGATCCGTAAAATATGGGTCGTTACATTCTCTCCCCCTTAGGAATTTCGCCCCCGAAATTCCAAACAATCAAAGCAATCAAAGACTATTCTGTACGCCTACCAACCATAACAACCAGCAAACCATGCATCCAATTCTAGCTTAGCGTACAGAATTCTAAGACTTAGAACAAGTTACAATGTCGTGAGATGACACCACACCTTAGGGCCATACCTTGAAGAGTTCAGGATGAGCTGCCTTCATCCTCTCTTCCACCTCCCACGTACAGTCGTTATCATCATCACTCCATTGTATCTTGAGCAACTTAACTACCTTCCTCCTAAGCTGTTTCGTGTCGGTTTCAACAACACGAAGCGGCTTACGAGGTCTTCTATCGACTGGATCAACTTCGAAGTCTTCACAGCTATCAGCAGAAACAACTGTATTCGAGTCGTGCACATACTTCCGTAGATATGATACATGAAAAACATTGTGCACACCCGACATCTTCTCAGGTAACTCCAACCTATAAGCGAGCTTTCCAATTCGCTCGATGATCGGGAATGGTCCAACAAATCTCGGAGTCAATTTTTCTTTCTTCCCGAATCGAATAACATTCTTTAGTGGAGAAATCTTCACAAAAACCATATCTCCTGCGTCGAATTCCAAATCCTTTCGACACTTATCAGCATAACTCTTCTGACGGTCTTGGGCTGCCTTCATTCGTTGCCGGATGATCTCTATGCAATCTGAAGTCTGCCGAATCATCTCTGGCCCAAGCATCAGCTTTTCTCCAGTTTCCAACCAACATGTCGGAGAGTTACACGGTCTTCCATACAATGCCTCATATGGTGCCATACCAATGCTTGACTGGTAACTGTTGTTGTATGCAAACTCCACCAAATGAAGGTGATCTTCCCATGATCCTCCGAAATCCAAAACACAAGCTCTGAGGAGATCTTCCAAAACTCGGTTGACTCTCTCAGTCTGACCATCTGTTTGAGGGTGATAAGCTGTACTCAAACATAACTCGGTTCCCAAAACTTCCTGGAAGCTCTTCCAGAATCCACTAGTGAACAATGGGTCTCGATCGCTCACTATACTCTTCGGAATACCATGGAAACGAACTATCCACTTAACATACAACTCAGCCAACTTTGATGCAGTCCTAGTCGATCGAACAGGAATGAATCGTGCACTCTTAGTCAGACGATCCACAATGACCCAAATCCCTTCATTTCCCGTTCTGGTTCTAGGCAATCCATCAATAAAATCCATCGACACTTGTTCCCACTTCCATGTAGGAACTTCTAATGGCTGAAGCAATCCGCTTGGCTTCTTCTGTTCGGCTTTTACCAACTGGCAATTCATACATTTGGAAATAAAATTTCCAACATCCTTCTTCATACCTTCCCAATAGTAGGTTCTCTTCATATCCCGATACATCTTGTTTCCACCTGGATGAATTGTCAACTTCGAGTGATGACTTTCCTTCAGAACTTCACTCCTCAATTCATCTATATCGGGAACAACTAGTCGTCCTTGCTTCCGAAGCCAACCCTCTCGATCGACCTCGAATCCTTTATCCTTTTCTGGATCCAATCCAGATTCCAATTCACGGATAATCTTGACAAGCTTATCATCTCGCTTTTGGCTCTCGCCAATCCTTTCCACAAGAGTGGGTCTTATTGATAAGTTTGCCAACATCTCAGGTTCCAATTCACATCTAGGCCTGAAGTCAAATCCAGCTAAATACTCGAGACTCTTCCATTCTGAAAACATGGCTCCCAATCCTACATGTCTTCGACTTAACGCATCTGCCACTACGTTACCTTTTCCCGGAGTATAAGCTATACCAAAATCATATGATGCTAAAAACTCTAGCCAACGTTGCTGCCGAAGATTCAAATCCTTTTGGGAGAAAAGATACTTCAGCGACTTGTGATCCGTAAACAACTCGAATCGAACTCCCAACAGATAATGTCTCCACATCTTCAGAGCAAATACAATCGCCGCCAATTCCAAATCATGAGTTGGGTAATTCCTTTCATGCGGCTTCAGTTGTCGACTGGCATACGCAACAACTTTATCCTTCTGCATCAGCACTGCTCCAAGTCCCGTACCACATGCGTCGGTGTAAACCACCATCTCATCATTCCCACTAGGAATAGTCAAAACAGGAGCACTCGTCAATCGCTCTTTCAGGATTCCGAAAGCTTGCTCACACTTAGCATCCCAACTGAACACTTGGTTCTTCTTCGTCAATCCTGTTAATGGAGCAGCTACCTTGGAGAAGTCTTTGATAAACCGTCGATAATATCCTGCTAATCCAAGAAAACTTCTCACATCAGATGCATTCTTAGGTCTAACCCAATCCTGGATTGCTGCCACCTTAGCGGGATCAACCGCTATTCCACTTCCAGAAATCACATGGCCTAAGAACCTCACTTCACTCTTCCAGAAGTGACACTTCGAAAACTTAGCCTTCAGCTGATGTTTCTGTAAGATCTCCAAAACAATACGCAAGTGAGTCTTGTGCTCTTCTTCCGTTCTGGAATAAATCAGAATATCATCCACGAACACAAGTACAAACTTGTTCAACTGATCTCTGAACACTCTATTCATAAGATCCACAAAATATGCTGGCGCGTTAGTCAATCCAAACGGCATTACCAGCCACTCAAAGAAACCGGATGGTGTCCTAAAAGCAGTCTTCGGCACACTATCCTTAGCTACTCTCTACTGGTGAAATCCCGTTGCCAAATCCATCTGAGAAAACACCTTAGCTTCGTGAAGCTGATCAAACAAGTCATCTATTCTCGGCAATGGATACTTGTTCTTCTTAGTCACCTTATTCAGCTCACGATAATCGACGCACAATCTCAACGACCCATCTGCCTTGGTTGCAAACACAACTGGTGCACCCCACTCGGACACACTACACCGAATGAATCCTTTCTGAAAAAGGTCATCAACTTGCACCCTCAACTCCTGCTGTTCCTTAGGCGCCATCCGCCTAAGAGGCATCACAACAGGTCTGGCTCCTTCAACTAGATCTATACGAAACTCGATCTCTCTATGCGGCGGCAACCCTTTGACTTCGTCAAAGACATCCTCGAATCCATTTGCGATTGGCACTAAAGACAGTCCATCCTGTGGACCAACTAGCGAATACATGAAGCTCATGAAGACGCCTTCCTCATGCTTACATCGTATCACAATCTTTCGCCCCTCCACATTCTCGACTGTCACCTCCAGCCTCTCACAATCAACCTTAGCCGCATACTTCCTAAGCCATTCCATACCCAAAATAATTCCGAACCCCGCAAAGTTCAGAACAAAGCAATCACAAACAAAAGAGAAACCATGACTCGATACAACTAGACCACGGCATAACATACACAAACAAGACGAACCCCCAACAGGATTAGTCACAACCAATGGCCTATCAACAATATCCGGTGCCAAACCTAACCGGCCTACGAGTTCTTTACAAACAAACGAATGTGACGCTCCAGTATCAAACAGAACTCTAACTGGAACACCACATAGGAAAAGAGTACCTTGAACCACTACACTCTTTCCCTTCTCTTCAGCAGTAGGAGCTTTTGAAGACGACGGAACAGCTCCCAAAGCATAAGCTTGCACAATCTGCCTGTCCTTCCTTGGTTCTGGACAATTCTTCCTGAAATGCCCCGGCTTGTCACAGTTGTGACACTTCATCGGTGCCTTCGGATTCTTACAATCCTTCGAGAAATGGCCCTTCTGCTGACAATTGTAGCAAGTCACCTCGCCTTTCGGCTTCTTCTGGCCATCCTTACCCTTCTGCTGCTGCTGCTTTCTCTTCTTGTTTCCACCCTGCTGTGGTTTAGACTCTCCCCCGGTAACAGCAACAACAGGTCCTTCCTTAGGAAACAGACTCTCATGCCTAAGAGCTTTCTCCACAAGCTTCTCAAATGAATCATCCAAATGGTCCACAAACTGCCTCCCAAGATAATTGTCCAAGCCTGTCACGAACTTCTCATTCTTCTGATAAGCAGATTCAATATATGACCGGGCATACTTGGACAAAGCTTCAAACTCAGAAACATACTCAAGAACTGATCTTCCACCTTGCTTGAGCTCCACAAACTTCTTGAACAGAACAGACTTCTGAGCTGTAGAAATGAACTTAGCTTCAAATCTGACTTGGAATTGCTCCCAAGTAATCTCTTCCTCCGGAGTAGTGATGGTAATAGAGTTCCACCAATCAGAAGCTCTCCCTTGAAGCTGCCTCGATGCCAACTTCCTCTTAGTTGCATCATCAATTCCCAAATCACCAAAGATCCTTTTACAAGCATCTATCCATCTCTGGACTTCGATAGTTGATTCTGTTCCCAAGAAAACCTTCCCTCCAAGAGCAGTATAGTCCTTGCACAACTTAGCAAAATCCACTGGTTTTGGAGTTTGGACTTGAACTCCAACATCAACTGCTGCCCCCGGAACTGGTATCCTTCTCATGATCGAAGTCATCATAGCTTCGAACATGGCTGCATAATCAGTAGTCTCTTCAGTAGCACGGCCTTCCCTAGCAGCTGGTCTCCCTCTTCGACTCATTCTCAATATCTATAAAAAGGAATGATCAGAACACCTTAGAGAAACAACTGCATAAAGGACTCAAACTCAACTAAACTACTATATTATATATAGTATTCATCCATCAAAATACAATTACGTCTCTCATACGTAGTTACGACAGCGAGCGTTGGGTAAAATCGATTAACCAATGCTCTGATACCAAATGTAACGACCGCCCATGACCCCTGCACCGAATCTAAAGATAGAGCGCTGTAAAGTGTGCCAGGCGACCATGGACGATTGTCAAGGTAAGATTTAAAACAACAGAATCTATCGTATTACTCACAGCGCATGGACAAAATACAATAGAACATATGTATAGTGAAGCTTTACAGAACAAAATGACATCATATAAAACTCCATAATAGTTGAATACAAGCATCCACATAGTCAATACATCTAGCCTCACTACATATCTCTCAGAGAATACAAAACAGCGAAATATCCAGTACAAGTAATAAGAAGATAATATGCAACCCTCCAGCTCGTCTTCGATATCAGCATCGTGAGAAGAGAACAGCACCTGTCACCTGCTACCTAGTCTGCCCGTCCCAAAATGGACGAACAGCCCAAGGCAATAAGAATTAAAACATAAAGCCTTGAGTCAGACAACAGTCTTAGTGAGCAGTAAATTAACTAACAACATACCAAAAGAGCATAAAGGAAAAAGGAATAGGAATACAACCCTCCCACTCCAACCTCATTCTACAGTGATAGCCCCCAGACACACACTAAGCAGAAGCAAACATAGCAGAGCATACAATTTAAAGTAAAGCTACTATCACTCGAATCAAGGGCGATGTTTTCCAAGTACCAAGGCCTAAATCAGATAAGCACCCAGAAAATACCGCTCTTGAGTCCGAATGACGATACAACCAAACATCCATGACTCTGGCTATCACTGTTACCATTGCTTCGATATCACCGTTAATTGAATGACCGGCACATTCTTTCAGCCGTCCGTCAAGGGCTAATGGAAACCCCGGTTCTAGACATAACTCCCGCACGTCGTCGCAGCCCGTGCCTAGGACTATCGAATCTGCCCAGAGTACTCGACCATCAACAGTTGGCCGTTGGAACTATCGAATCTGCCCAAACGTACTCTTGCTTAGAGCATGCTAGAACCTTCAACAACGATGCTATCCAAGCCTCTTAGTCATCCTCCTTGACGACTATTCTCATATCCATTCATTATCCTCAACTCGAATCATATCACCGAGTTATCAACATGCTTGGAATGATCCCGTCTGGATTAGACCAAGTCTTCATCACATGATTGCCTCGCTTCATTACATCCTCGCAAAGCCTCATCTCATCATCACATCATCAAATCTATGCATAAGAGCTTCATCATCCCGCTACATATGCCACGAGCAGCTTTTCCAATTCAAGAGCCTTTCCCTTAGCTTTTGAATCACCTTCGATCTAAATCTAATCATCAATCATCTAGTTCATAACAATCAATCAAATCAAACATCAATCCAAGCAATCAAGCATTCTAAAATGATCTAAGTAGACAATTATAACAAAAATAGCATTTTCGTAATTAAAGGGTTGAAAGTCCAATAAGCATGAAAACATGGATTATATCTCTACAAACTTGATGAATGAACTTGCATAGGTTAACATATGATAAAATGGATGTAACATCATCATGAACAATGGATCTATATGGATCTACACATAGAATGAAGAAAATGCATGGAAATCTCTATTTTAACACCAAATCGAGCCAACAATCCGATATACTCCTTTGGATCCGTGTGAGAGATAATCACCACTCACCAAATCACCTAAACAAACCCAAATCAACACGCTTCAGATCTGGACAGCAAAGGATCAAGCTTGATCTATCACGAATCCGCTTCAAACGAAGAAATCTCTCTTGAAAAGATGAAGATCTTCAACTTTTAGCTCTTGGATCTTCAATCTTGATCTTCGATTTGGATGGATGGAAGCACTAGATTAGAGTGGAGAAAAGAAGTGAAGAAGTGTAGAAGTCGAGCTCTAAAAATGGCAGCACTTCGTCGCTTCAAAATCCGGATCCCAAAAAGTGAGAACAACCCCTCCTATTTATAGCTGAAAACTGCCCTTAAGTCGTAACTAGTCTATCTCCTAAGTCGTTTCCGACTCACGACTCAAGCCCCTACGACTCAACAACCCCCTACGACTTAACCAAGCTACGAGTCAACACACGCTCCTACGACTTAATCCTCATCTGTCTACGACTCACGATAAAACAGCCATCTCCTAAGTCGTATACGACTTATGGCATCTTCCGACTCAACACAAAGGCTACGACTCATCAGAAGATACGACTTAACAAAGAGTTCAACCTACGACTCATCAAATAACTGGTACGACTCATCAGACAACTTGAGTACGACTCATCACCTTAACTTGGGTATACGACTCAACCACTAAGTCGGTTGCGACTTAACACCTTCGTCTATATGACTTAACGACTTAACAACCTGCTGGGATACGACTTAGCTGGTTAGACGAGACAACTCATTCTACGACTTATTAGTTAACTCGGTCACGACTTATACTTGGCAGAAGATACGACTCATCACATCTATGCTTCTACGACTTATGACCGCTAACTCCTCAGTCGCTCATGACTCAACAGCTTACTGGAATACGACTCATCGAACAAACACTAAACTCGGCAACGACTTATGAATGCGTGTGACCTAACATATGACTCGGTCACGACTTAACCCCTTAGGTCGCCTACGACCTAACCAAAGCCAACAACTAGTCTTCCTTAAGTCGTCTAACGACCTAACTCCAAGCCCTGTGTCAACACTCCCACCTCCTAAGTCGTATACGACTCACGACTTATGCTAAGTCGTGAACGACTTAGGACTTAGCCAAAAATTGCCTAAAATCTGAGTTGGCTCAAAAATGCTAAAATCCAGATTTTTGACCAACTTTTTCGATCCGTAAAATACGGGTCGTTACAAATTCAAACTACTCTGTGAATTCAAAACTAAAAATCTCCGTTTTTGTTTTTAAAATCCTAATTTGCAAAGTATATTCAAATTAACATCCTGAAACAACAAATTTCCATGATGGGTTTTATCATGGTTTTAAGAATTTCCCTGTTCTTTCTATTTTTTTCCAGTTAACATCAAATATTTTCCCTAACTTCATTTTAAAGTTTAATCTAAGACTAAACAACCAATTCTTGTTTGATAACTAGATCATAATAAAGATCAGAAAAAAAAAATGGATTAGAACTAAGTTAAACTCTGAAATATGGAATAGAGGAGATGTATTCACATCAGACATGCACACAATAATATCATCATATAGACAGAGTCATATACATAGATATACACATGCAAGTTAGCATTATCACAAATATTTCACAAGCAACCATCATTAACTTGTTTAGATTTTTAAGTAAAGATGTTTACTCACAGGTAAATAAGAAGAGTTGCTCACCAGTTTCTTGAATAAGGCAGAAAACAAGAAGAACAGAGGATGTTGTTTTGATTGGGTCCGAGCTTTGATTTTTCCAGATTCAAAACTTGATCAGGTTGAAGTTGCTATTTAAATTGAACTTTTGTTTAAGTTAAAAGGTGATGTTTTACTCACATTTTTCTCAGCCTAAAATAAACGAACTGATATGAGAAGAATTGATATGTATAAAAGAAATATCACAAAGATATGTCTTTGTACAGGTAAAAATCTTGTTGTACAAGTTATTAATATTTGTTTGTACAAATACCAGACTTTTTCTTTTGCTTGGAGGCTGAAACAAACACTTGGTGGCTGAAGTGAGATGGCATTTAATGCCTTGCCTTGCTTTGTACGTGAATATACTTTACTGTCTTGTTCCATACTTATCCAAGCAGCTTTTATACTTTGTTTGTTTGACTATGCAAACTTCGGCTGAGATGTATTATATTGTTTTGTACCATATCAAAGATATTTTCTTGGCATAAGGAGGCTTGCATTTGTTGTTTGCTGGTTTCACATTTGGGCATATTTATATTTTATTTGTTTGTACATAATTATTTTGTAATTTGCTTAATTACTTAGGGATATTTACTTTGTTTCTTGCTTTCATATATACACACTTGTTTCATTTTATTCATCTTTATACTTATAGTTTTATTTATTTTGGCCTTGTTTATCTATACTTGAGATATTTGCTGTCATATTCTTTTATTTTTAAAACTTAAACTATCAAATATAAAATTTACTAATGTATTCACTTTCTATTTTATAAAACTAAAAAGAAAATTTATCTTACATATTTTATTTTGTTTTCTTTTATAAGCCAATACTTTAAATGTATTTTATTTTCAAAACCATTTATTTTAAGATTTTAAATTCAAGTCAAATATATATATCTATATATTTATTATTTTCAAATTCACTCATATTTGAATCGGGGAAACTCGCTTCCATTTATCAATTTATTTTACTATTTTTATCCAAAAATACCATTAATTATAAATTTAAATATATAGGAAATTTGGGGTCGTTACAGTTTGAAAACCAATTTCAAATCAATTTCCCTACACGGGATATATTTCCAAATATTTATTCATTCTCACTGGAAATTTGCTGAGTTCAAATATTTTAAAATGATTTATATCACTATCCAAAAATATATTTGGAAAACATTTTCTCCGAAATATTCCTTTCAAAAACCAACTTTAGAACCTTAAATTTATATTTTAAAAGCTACTTTGGAAATATACTCGGCTTTATAGTGAGAATACACTTTCACTTCAAAATGGTCCATTTAAACCAATTTAATAAATCCTTATTGATTTATTTCAAATTTACATTCCAAATTGTAAATTTATTTCCACACTTTAAAAATAAATCAATGTTTATTTTTAAAACAAATTTCCCTTTCCTTTATAAATTCCATTTGAATTTACATTCCCAAATATCCACCTTTATACGATTTTTAAATCGATTTCTCAAATATTCACTTTCAATTCCGAATCAATTTTTTTCAATTGATTTCCAAATTTATTTCAAAACCTAAATTGATTTTCCAAATATTTATTTCAAACACCGAATCAAATTCCAAATTGATTTCAAAATTTACTTCAACGCCAAATCAATTTTTCTCACTCAACATCAAACAAATTTTCATATCGATTTCCCAAAGATTTATTTTCAAATACCAAATCAATCATAAATTGATTCCTAGAAATTAATCACCTTTTAAAATAAATTCATTTATCTCTTTCAAACCATTTAAAATTCCATTTTAAATAAATTCTTCAACTTTTGAATAATACTATTCAAAATCCATTTATAAAAACCTTTTCCCATATTTTAGAAATAATTCAATAAGATTTCAAAAAACAACTTTATACTTTAAAATCCTTTCTTTTAAATTCAACCAATTCTTTCAAAAGAAATTTACTTAAAATTCCCAACTTAAATTTTCAAAAATCCAATTTCATTCATTTCTGGTATCCAGAGTTCGATCAAGTCTCAAGCCCTCTCATGAGAGAGAATACCTACAAAAAAAAATAGGAGACCATTTTTTTTGTAGGTATTCTCATTTAAATCTCGACGAAACAATACATCAATGAGAGGTTAATTAAATAAGTTCAGTAAATTCTTTTTTTTTAGGGAAGGAGTAACTTTCTTTTTTTAATGGAAGAAAAAACCGCTTCATTAGAAAAAAAAGAATCTCTTAAAAAAAAGAGAGATAGGATTGGAAACGATACCAAAAATACATTCGGCTAAATTATAGCCTTCAACAAATTCAATCACATATATAATCATTCACAGATTATAAATAATTCATCACACAACATATGAAACAAATTCATACAACATATGAAACAAATTCATATAATTCGAGGAATCCAGTTGGATCCCTCCAACCTATTTCCCTGCATCCACAGATGTTAGCACAATACCAATTCCACTTCGATGTGGAATTATCGCGGTATATGGGATTTATAAAATACTATCCGCTATAATGCGGCGCAATGGGGTCTCATCCCCTATATAATACGGGAAATCAACTCCAAATACATATATAATACCAATTCCACTTCACAGTAGAATTATTGCGGTATATGTTTTTAATAAATAACATCCGCTTAATATACGGCATATAGGGTCTATTTAGCACAACAGATAACTATTATCATTCAATTCACACAATCAACATTATCAACAATTTTAAATCTCAAGTATTTAAAATTTAAATCGAAACAAATATTCGATTGAGTGAGAAGTTCTCACCTTGCTTTCAATAACGGTTGCAGCGTTTTATTTTGAATAAAATTAAAGGACCGTTTAATTTTACCCAAAATTTTCACTGTCTCCAATCAACTCCAATCTAGATCCATTTCGAAGAACTCGTCAAAACGATTCCAACGCAAGTCGTTTTGTAATTTTCCGACCCAGATTTATCTCGGCCGTGAATCTTGTTCTTCCCCCCGCCCCCACGCGAAACTCCCAGGCAACACGCACGCAAAAGAACCTATCCCCTTCGAAACGTTGACCGATCCTAGCTCCCCCCACGATCGCCGTGAACACGATCGAACACCACCATTCCCTTTGTCTACGCGTGCTCCACTACAGGCCGAAGACCGGTCGAACTCGGCTAGCTCCTCCACCCCGAAATTTCAAATGAACGGCGTGACTTTGTGATAGGAATTCGACCACCACGACGAGTTACGTGCTACTCCACCGTATGGATGCGAAGATCACGTTAAGCTTAACATTTTTCTAGTTGGAGATTTCTCGTAATTGCTAACGGATTTGAAGAAGTAGGAGGAGGAAGTTTCGATGTTTCTCGGCCATTGAACATAAAACTGGCGGCCACAAGAAGAAACCCTAGCTTTGTTTTGCAAACGAAGAAATAGAAGTCCTGTTATAGAAAATTCTCAAATTACTATTCATCGAAAAATTTCTGAACTCGAAATCAAGCGTGCCGACTGACGTTTCTAAGGTTTACCCCACGTTTCGAACACAATGGAACATGTTTCGGGAGCTAATTCGATCGTATGTGAGAGTTACGGAAATAAACGATCAAATTTAAATCAAATCGATTTAAATCGATTTCGATGCGTTTTGGCTTGCCTCGGACAAACGACAAATCTAATTCCTACGAAAATTGAAATCTTACAATAATTTCACATTACGGATCCGATGAAACTAGTTTCGTCGAAATCCGAGACTGTTTGAAAAATGGTCATTTTTAGTCATCAATTAAATATTAAAATATTCAATTTTCACAAATTAACCTTTAATTCGATTTTAAAAGTTATCAAACATCGTTCTAACTCCCATATGATTTAATATAACTTTATAAATCATTTTTATACACATTTAATCCAGATTCCAATTATTTCTGGAATTTCAAATATAAAATTGTCGTTTTAATTATCCAATTAAATCACTATATTCAAAATTTAAGTTATTCAACTTACAAATCTCACTTGTTAATATTTAAAATCAATTAAATATTCGAATTTCAAATGACAGAAATTTTGGGTCGTTACAATTTTAGACCTTATATAAACATTATACGGTTTATTAACATTTTAAATAATCGAACAATCAATTATCTTTTATATTAACTTAATAATTAATTTTAAACTAATTTTCCTAAGATAAATAATTTCTAGTAACTAAAATAATTTAATAAGTTAATAAAACAAATTTACCACCATAATACATTATTCTCAAATTAAATAGTAGATTTAATATATGTATAAGTATATTTATTTTATTTTATTTTCTTTGAAACTGCATAAACTAAAAATAATTTGTATAAATCAAATCTTTATATAAATTCCAACATATTTTTTTCCTTCAAAATCCTATATATATATATATATATTTCTCTGACTAAAAAAGGGTTTTCTGTTTTAAATCTTACATATATTTTCCAATCTATATATAACAAAACAGTAATTTCCTTTTTGTGAAATATATATATATATATATATTATTAAATTTAAATTGAAAAAATGGATCGTATACCTCACAACTTCTAGGGTGAACTCGATGCTGCTCGACACGCCAACTTCCAGACCGATGATAACTTCCCAAAATCGAACATCGCATATCCATCGCCGACCTCCTTACTACCACCACCATCAAGACCGAACTCGCCAGAAATCGACTCTTCACATTATCGAACCAAGCTCGAGATTCCAACCATAAACTTGCCTCAATGCTCCGACCTTTCCATCTCCATGCGTGACACCACCTCTTCCCCCGCCTTCCCGCCATTCCATGCGCTCACAAAGGAGCCGGCCGTATTGACCCGTATTTTTAGCTATTTTAAATTATTAAATTTAATGTAATTATTAAATAAAAATGGTTAAAAATAAAAATTTAATGATTTTGAATATAAGTATTGGATATGAACTTGAATAAAATTTTGAAATAAACTAATTTAGAAATTTAAGTAATAACAAGTATTGGAAGGTAATGCTATGTATTAAATGAGTTTACATTTAATAGTTGGATTAAATAATAATTGTTGAATTCATTAGATGTAAATAAAGTAATTGATTGATAACTAAAATTCATTTAAAATCTAATACTGAATTTTTTTGAATATTGAACAATTAAATTGCTTAAACTTAATATTGGGAATATTTGAATAATTGAATTCTGAATTTAATATGATTGAAAATGATATCGGAAGTTGATGTAAATTTTATTTAAACAACAATGAAGATTGTTAACATTTAAAATTGGAATTAAAAGTGAATAATTAGAGATTGGAAATTTTATATTATAATCGAGACACTAAAATAGCGATCTGAGGCACAGTCTCGGATTTCAATGAAACTAGTTCCATTGGATCCGTAATAGTGTATTATTATCGGATTTCAAATTTCGTAGCCCTTGGAATTATCGTTCGGTCGTATGGGATAGAAACGCGTTGAATTTAATATCGAAAATTTAATATAATAATTAGGTCCAAAAAGCTATCTTCTCCATACTATCGAATTAGGATTCGAAACCTTTTCCATTGCATCCGGAATAGGGGTATAATATTATGAACACTTAGCGATATGCCTGGATAGGGATTCTAAATTTTAAGTTGCTTAAATCGAGATACTTTCGAATTTAAAATAATATATTGACTTGACCATTCCTGTCTTTCAACCGTTCACATCTTTCCATCAGCCACCCTAGTCTACCGGTCCTTGCTCCTTCTTTTATACGTCTCCCCCCTCCTTTTTAATAAACACAGCAGTTTCACAGAGAAAAAAAAAGAAAAAAACCAAACTTCAAAAATCAAGTTCTTGCAATCTACAAGACTAAAAATTCTCAAACAAGTCTTAAATTTCAAGTTATGCGGAGGGCTTCGATCTGGTATATGATGTCTACGGTGCGGCATCGATTGTTGTTACTCCAAATCGCGACAGTAGCAGGTCTCAGACTAGGGTTAGCTTTTTTGGCGATAGAGGCATCGAGGGGAAGAGTGGTCATCGTTTTCGAGTTCGTGATGTGAAGGAGCAGCTCGAGAAGTATTTTGGTGGCGTACGACCCTCATTTGAAGGTCGCTACAGTGCATACGTAGGAGGGGAAAATATGGACGACGCATTTTGTCTATAGGCACCGGAGTTGTTGACTTGGGTGCAGACAGGTGGAGATCGAGGAGGAGAGTTCATTAGCAAAGTCGAAACGTGCTTTCGTGCACAAATTCGCTATATCACAGTTCGTGTGCATGGCCAGGTTGGGTGATTGTTTCGTGCATAGGCAAATGGTAGGGAGAAGAAGAAGGGGGAAAGTAGTTGGGCCTTGGGCCATGAAAAAGAAAAGGGAAAAAAAAGAAAAGGAAGAAAAAAAGAAAAGGAAAAAAAAGGAGAAAAAAAAGAAAAGAGGAAAGAAGAAGGGTGCCGGGTGCGTGCATGTTTGGGCGGGCTTTAAGTTTAGCTGGGTAATGTGTTTATATGGGTTAAGTTAGATTAGTGTTTAATTTAATTTAATTATATCGACGAAATAAAAATTTAATTAATCTCTCTTACGAGGTCCGAATGGGATGAAACTTGTTGCGTTGCGATCGTGATGACGAAAGCTTCGCAATGAAATGGGTTTGAGCAGATTTGGAGACTGTCGAAATTTGGACTAAAATCGGACGTTGTTCGGTTTTAGTTCCAAACTGGAATGCCTCGATGAGAATATAAAATCAAGGTTAGTGTTTTATAACGCTCACAACGTTCTAGAATATTTTTATGCTAGTTAAATGTGAAATTGTAAAGTGATATAAATTTATTGGTCGTTGTTTGATAAATTTAATTGTCACTGAATTAACTATTAAAAATTAAAATTGACAGTTAAATTTGAAACTGGAATTAATTGCCAGAAAAATAACCGATATTAATAACTATGAAATTGTTGTGAATTATATTGACTGTTTGGAAGATTGATTATGATGGATGATATAGGTTGATATTTTGGATGATTTGGATGTTTATTTATTCTGGTATATCCTATTATCACCCTGTTAAATTAATTACAATATATAAACTGTAAATTGAATTATTTCGAATAAATTAAGAAATAGGTTGAAATGATATATACCTATGACACTGTGACTTGGATTGAAATGATATATATCCATCCCTGAAATTAAATTGAAATAACTGATCACATGGCCATAGGATAGAAAATTATATACGGACAACGGATTGGTTAAATTAAATGATTTTAAAAAATTTCATTTGAAATTATTTAAATGGTTTTGATTTAAAAGAAATAAAAATGAAATTTATAGAAATCAAATTATTTTCAAACTTGAGCCCCAGATGTTAAAATTCTAATTTGGTAATTGAAATTGTTTAAATAATCGAAGTTGAGATTTTGAAGTTATAACCGAAATATAATTTGAATTTTTGAAATCGATTTGTTATAAAAGATTGAAATTTTATTCGAACTTTGAATATTACTAAGTATAAGTGATATAAAACGATATTTTGAAATTGAGCTCGGAGTTGAATTATATTTGAAAATTTGATTAAGTGTTCTAAATCAATATTTTGAAAATCGAACTCGAATTTATATAAATCGAAAGGGTTTAAAATTGGGAGTAGAATTTAAATTAATTCAAATTGGAATTGAATTGAATCAATTGGAATTGAGATTAAAATTGAAATAATTTGGAATCAAAATAGAAATTGATTTGTATATAAACTGGAATTGAAGTTAATTCGAATGGAAATCGGAGTTGAATAAATATAGATGGAAATGGAAATTGGAATTGATTCGAATTGGGAAGTTGGAATTGAATCAGTTTGACTTTGAAACTATTTTCAAATAAATTATGTAATATAAAACTATTTAAAAGCTATCTTCTTAAATATATAAATTATTTTGGTTTTTCAGATTATGTTGCTATATAAACCATTTTAATAATTAAGCTATTTTATATTAAACCTTTTTAACCATTTAAACTATTTTTAACTATTTTAACCATTTACGCTATTTTTAACTATTTTAATTATTTAAACTATTTTAAACTATTCAAACTATTTTTCAAAAATTCAAACTGGTCAAGGGTGGAATGTTATTTTTAAATCATGGATTTAAATATGAATTGGGTTAAATGAAGTTATAACCCAAATTGAAATTCAAAACAATTTTGGAATCGAAATCGAGATATTAAGGCGAATATTATTTTGAGTTGAAATAGTATATTTTGAGTAAATATGATGATTTCTAAATGAATTTGATTTTGAGGCGAAGATGATATCTTAAAATTAAGTACGAATTTTTTTTGAAATGTAAAAGAACCAACCGGTGTGTAAAACGACCTTTGGATGTTAAAGAGACCGAGGTCGGATATGAGCATACTCTCTGTCGATACTGGAACCACTTTATCAACTGTGTACGCGGAGGAGATTCCAGAATGAAGTAGTTGGATTTGACGTAGTTTGTTGGTTTTAAAGAAAGAGAACGATGATGTATTAGCCTAGCACTTGTGCCAATTTGAAATGACTAAAATAGGAGCCGTGCCGGCCAAGTGGGCTTGCTACCCCTAGCGGACGCATTTCTTCGAAATACCATATTATGACTTTATAATTGATTGGTGCGCACCCTTCGAATTATGGGAGTGTTGGATGCGGTGGGCAATTATAGCTATGATGCGTTACCGCCAGCCGGGAAGGGTAAACTAGTAGTATCCTACCTTGGGCATTGCCTAACATGCCTTGTCATACTTTTATCCTTAAATGAGACCCCTACGATTTTAGTTTAGTGTTGTCGTATCACGACACATCCCTATCCACCGACCATTTAACTGGTGTTTTATATGAAAACTATACGAAAATGCTTAAAATCGCGTTAAGGGGATCAATGTAAAGCCTTAACGCTAAGAAAAATATTTATTTTATTGACTAGACATTATATATGTAGCGTATTCTACTACATATAAATATTTTGATGGATCCTTAAGAGATGGAAAATCCCGTAACATCTCTTGAGTTATTGCACGCACTTTATACACCGGATAGGAGATGTGAAAACCCGTAAGCATCTCTGACTCCATGTCACTCATATTTTATGCGATATCAATTTGACTCACATAAGAATATTTTAGACCTGACTCGAGTGTTTTGTCTTTTCATTACTCTCAGGTCCGTCATGAGTTTTCAGCTTATTGAAGATTTATTCTAGAGGACGAAGTGAAGATTTGGTACTACTACTATTAGTATTCTTGCATCATGTTGTCTACTGCATTATCTATTTATCTCTGATGTACGTATAACTCTGATAATTGTTGTATAGATTATAATCAATTGTATAGTATAAACAGCTTCATGAACTGTTTATTTGATTATTATATTTTGTCATTCCGCTGCGAGATTCTTTGTTTGTTTATTCTTCTTTTCTTATTTTTCTTAATTAACCCCATTGATTATCTATATTCCAGATTATTTAAGTTGGACATGTGTGGATTATTATCGATTTAAACCTTTTGAAATGTGGGTCGTCACAGTTGGTATCAGAGCTTTAGTTTAGCGATAACCTTAGCTTTGTGGGGTAACTCATTAGAGATAGGGTCAGTAGTACCCTAGAATGAGTTTGAGTGTATTAATAAATAGGAGTGCATATTTGTTAGTGAATATGAAATGTTTTATATTGCGTTGACTTATCGATTGAGTGTTTAAAGAATTTTGGCTGGTACGGGAAGTACAACCGTATCGATAGGGGTTTCTAAACTCTTAAACAAGGTAAACCGACACAGTATTGTTTTAAAGTGGGTGAATGAAATAATTTTACCCAAACTATATTTTGATATAAAAGAAATATTTTCTAGAAATTATTATAGTATATTGGAATGTTTGAATGTTGATATTATAATCAAAATAAGATTTTAAAAAAATGGAATGGGATATATAACCACATAGAAATTGTATAAGTATGATTATACAAACAGTTGTAACTAAAATTGGATTCAAACCAGAATTTAAATCCTGGAAATTTTGGGAAATGTTTCAAATGGATTTGGACTAAGTATTTGGGAATTTTAAAATCTTAAGGAATTTTGGAAATGTTTTTCAAAGTGTTTTGGAAAAAATAATAATGATAGTATTATTTTGGAAGTATTTTGAATAAAAATATTTAAAAATGGTTTTTAAAAAGTGATAAAAGCATTGAACTCACTTCGATCGCTGGAAAATAATTCCAATAATGATCGCGACATCATCGGTGTTCATTTTCGAGTTTCTAAGTGACGAATTGCTACCATAATAATTTGCTAATAGAGTTTTGTTTTGATAAATGAGTTTTTGATTTTAAGAAATATAAAATCTTGATTTGATATAAAAGTGATATATATATATATATGATTTCAAATTGATTTGGAATTAAACCGGGTGTTTAGATGCTGAAATTTGCTATCTAACTGTTTGTAAAATAAATAAGGGAAATAACAAATAAATTGGCAAAGAATGGTTGTGTAACAACCCAGAATTTTGGTTATTTGAAATTGGAATATTTAATTGATTTTAAATATTTAATAGTTAATTTTTAACTTGAATTTCAAATATAACGATTTATTTGATAATTTAATTATTGAAATTATTAATTGAAAATTGGTTAAATAATTGAATCTTGAGTTTTAAACTTGATAAAAATAATTTAAAGGCTTATTAAATTTATATTAATAAGAATGAAGGTAATAAATTTTTTAAATTGGATTTATTAGTGATTTATTCAATTTTAAAAATAACTTGTTCAAATTGACAAGTAAAAATAGCTTTCCAGGGCACAGTCTCGGATTTCGACGAATCCAATTCCATTGGGTCCGTAATAGTCTATTATTATCGGATTTCACATTTCGTAGCTTTTGGAGTTATCGTTTTGTCGTACGGTATATAAACACGTTGAAATTAATATCGAAAATTCAATATAATAATTGGGCCCAAAAAGCTATCTTCTCCATACGATCGAATTAGAACTCGAAACCTTTTCCATTGTAGTCGGAATAGGGGTATAACATTATAAACACCTAGTGGTATGCCTCAATAGGGGTTCGAGATTTTGAGTTGTGTAAATCGAGACGTTTTGAAATTTAAATAATATAATTATTTGTTGACTTGACTATATTTTCACATCAGTTCTTTTCTCTCATTTTCAAAATACTATAGATGACCCATTCAAACACGTAAAGCATCTTTCTCACCTTTTATAATGCCCGCAATCGAACACAATTCGAAGAAAAAGAGAAAAGCAATCTTTTAAAATTTATATCTCAAATTATAATCAAGAAAAAAAATACGAAATCACTCTCTAAAATCCTACTTTTCAATTCTCTTTTATCTGGTATGGGTATTGGAGGATGCGGTATCGAGTGGGTGGTCGACAGTGAAAGTCGAAGGTGATTTCGAGGCTAGGTTTCCAGTTTACTTGAGATTGGCTCGTTGATTCGCGGATGTAAACACGTTTTTGGATTCGTGGATGGAAATGGCTGCCTGGGTGAGTTTTGGCCAAGCTCGGCCGCTTGGGGAAGATCGCGACCTACTGTACGATCGACAAAGAGGATGGGGGTGCCGCGTTTCGATGGATAGGCTCGGGGAAGTAGGCGGTGGTGCCAGATTGAAAAGGACGGTGAGGCGAGTTTGTGGATGGTCGTAGATCGATAGACGGTGGCATGTTGGTCCGTGCACGTGCATGTTTGGGAGTGTGCATTTGGGTTTTACTAGAGTAGGGAGGGAAGAAAAGGAATGGGGAAGAAGGAGTGGGTTTTGAGATGGGTCATTTCTGTGTTCGTGGGCTTGGGCCTTTAAAACAAAAGGAAAGAGAAAAAGAAAAAAAAACGGGGGGGGGGGGGGGGTGGGGGGGAAGTGCTCATGCGGGTTTGGGGCTTGTGGGCTGAACCTAATCATTGGGTATGGGCTTTCTTTTACAAATATGAAATATATATATATATATATATATATATATATATTTAAGTATGTTGATTATTTTGATTTAAACAAATGTTTCTAATTCTCTAACTTATGCATACGAGATCGAAATTGAACACAACAAGTAGCGTTGGATTCGTAACGACGGGATCTAATACGCCATGAAATTTGATTGAAGCGATTTAGAGCTTCTTAAATTTTTTAGCTAATCGGAACCAGAGCGCGAAAGCGACAGAAAATAAAAGTGAGTAAATCTCACTCATTTGGATGATTGGCATTAATTTTAAATAGTTAAAATTAATTATTGATTAATTGAATGTATGAATAATTATTATCAGTTTGGATATTATTATATATATATAGTAGTATATATAGTTGGATTTATTATTCCCCCATATTTTAGCGGATGAGACCCTATGCGCCCCGCATAATAGCGAATGACCCTATATACCACGATATCCCCCTCGCGGTGAGATTGGTATTTTTTATGTTGTATTAACATCTGTGGTTGCAGGAAAACAGGTTGGAGGGATCCAACTGGATTCCTTAAAAATATTGAATTTAATTTTCATATATAGTGATATAGGATCTGTTGAATAATCAATGATAGATTATAGTGTGATTTGAATTGATTGGATGCTACAGCATCATTTACCTAAATTTTTGGTATTTTAAAATACCATAAATATATATTTGAATTTGAAAGGAAATTAAAAAAGGATTTTGGAAATCAAGTATTTGTATAGGAATTTGGATAAATTAAAAGAAATTTATTTGGATAAAATAAATAGTTTGACTTTAAAATTTGTACTTAACTATTTCAGAATATTGTAAATAGAGATTTTTGGAATAATGTGTATAAAGGACTTTTAATAATAATTCTTAAGTGGTACTCGTTAAATATAAAAGGTTTTAAAAATAGAGATTTAAAAATAGATTGGAAGAATAAAAAGGTAATTTGGAAATAATTATAAAATTGGTTATATTAGATCCTCAATAAGAATTCTAAATTACGGAATGGAAGTAAAATCAAGATTGGTTGTTTCTGTAATATAGTTGGGTTATTTAAGGAGTTAATGTATAAATGGAATTAAATTTAAGAATTTGATTTATAAATGGTATGTAATTTAGAAATCAATTTATAATGGATGCAAGTGATGGAAAACCATTATAAACTAGAATTGAAGACTCTGAGATTTATAAACAATGTTTATAAATAAATTGAAGTGATTATCATTTAATAAATTGAAAGTATAAATTCACGGTGAGAATTTATAATGAGATGGGTAAATCGGTTTAAAAATAAATGATAAATTTACTTCTAGAAATGTGAAAAAGGAGATTTACGAAATTGGACGTAAATCAAATTGGTGATAAATCGAGAGGGATTTATAAATATTAGACTGGCTATATTAGAATTGGAAAATATATTTTATCGAGAAGTTTAAGTTTGTTTTAAAAAGAGGATTTTAAATTATTAAACTAGATAATTTAGAAGTGTTTAGAAATATTTCAGAAAGTTAGTTATTTGAATATTTTTAAATTATCAAAATGAGTTGTAAGTTTTATAAACAAGTCCTATAAATCGACTAGTATCTTATTAATAAATCATAATTAATTATTGTTTCAAAGTTATGTAATTATTTTAAATTGTTTAAAGTATATTTAATTATTAATTAAGTTAGTTTATAATGAGTTGATATTAAGTTAATTATTATTTAAGAATTAATCAGTATTATCATTTTAAGACATAAATTATTCAATAATAATATTATTTTATATAATAAATTTTATAAAAGATTATTTGCCTAAATTAAACTTGGAAATTTATATAGAAATTTTATAAGTATTATTTTAAAGAAAAATTATTAAATAAAGTTTTTGGAAAGTAATGGTATACTTTCATGGCAAAATCGGAGGTAGAGATTGCCTTAAGTTTGGATTTCTCTGGGATAGAGACGTAATCATTGAGCTATGAATCCATGGTTGATACCGTGTGGTGCTTTCCATATTTATTTTAAAATGTTTTCAAATATTTTTGAAAAGAATGGTTAGTAAACGTACTTACTTCGTTAAGATAAGTACATAACTTTTGATAAAGAGATTTTATTTTTGAAAATTAAATTAAACGAGACTTAGTGTTTTCAGTGGAAATGAACTCATTGGTTGAATGATTGTTATTTGATAGTTAAATAACCGACTATCAAATATGGACCCAAAACATAACTTTGGGAATATCTAGAAGAAACATGGGAATTATATAGTATAATTATCGTCGGAAGGTGTTAGATTGTACGTATAAACTCATTTCGTTCTTCTAGGACGATAATAAGGAAGTACGTGCACTAACGGTTAGGAGATGATCTCCGATCTTATTTTCATCTGTTTATTTCCTAAAGAACGGGATTGAGTTTACCGAAAATATCGAACATTGTTTCGAAGGGACCGGGATTGGATAAGTTAACCAAAAACCACTTTGATCCAACAAGTACATTTTCGAAGTGAAGACAAGAGCATAGAATCGAAGATGGAGTAATGAAGTGCAAGGGCTAATCGCTACTAATCATGAGGATGATTTCAAAATGGATCTAGTAGGAATAGTGCCTTCGGTTTCGTTTAACCCAGAACGGACTTGTATGGATGAATGCTATCAGCACATTGTCATTGGAGGACAACGAGCATTCCAAGTATAAATTCCTTTAAAGGTAATCGTAGCCACAAGTCTCATCAACCGAAAATGACAGAAAATCAGGGGAGATGCAGCAAGGCTAAGTGGACCGCCCTTAATTAGGGTATGTTTATCACCTTTCTAGATACTCTTGGATATTATTACTACGGTGCACGGAAGAACTCGAAATGGGTGGGAACACCTAGGGTGATAGCATATTCGGTCTACCCAGGTTAGGGGTAGTCCAGTCTTGTGTTGTAGGGGATCCCAGCGAGGTCCTCGATACATTTTTCTAGATGTGTATTGTGATAGGTGGTACCCCAATGCCTAGTCATTTGTATTGAATTTATTCTCCAATACATGCCTTTACGGTTTTGGTTGTAGAGCCTAGTATGCTGGAATTTAATTAATGTAACAATTTCGGCTATTTGAATAAGTATTTGTACTTAGACACGATTATAATATCAGATGATTTTAAATCAAATGTTTAGGTTATCGTAAGGTAAAAACCCGTCGTGTTTATATGTGCCGTGGTCTTACGAGATACCATTGTTTTTCAAAGGATTTTGATAACTTTAATAATTCAAATTGAGGGTGTTTTCTGACGCTGGTTTTCCAGACTAACTCGGGTGTTATTTTATTATAATGCTTGGGTCAGACCGCGTATTACAGATACAGGATAGGATGCTATGAATCTCAGGAGACAAGCTAGATGATGAAGATGTATCACACGTACTTGATTATATTCCGCTGTGTATTGTATGTTGTATATTCAGCACTTGTGAGGACAAGTTATTATAACTGTCCATTATTGAGTTATTGATTTATTATACTCTAATGATGTAATGTATAAGTAATGTTTTATAACTCTTTTATTATAAAGACATGTTATAATCTATTATATATTGTTCCGCTACGATTGTGATTCTGTGTTGTTGTTTCTGTTTCTTCTTCTACCTCTTTCTTCTTTTTCCTTAACGATATGGTATTTCTGGCATTCGATTGCTCGGCATGCTATATAGTGGATGTATTGATGTTGATTTTCAAGCATTGAAAATCCGGGTCATGACACTTGGTATCAGAGCCGAAGGTTAAACGAGAACCTTGGCTTTGATGGGGTAACTCATTAGAGATAGGGATAGTAGTACCCTTGAATGAGTTTGAGTTTATTAATAGATATGAGCGTGTATTTGTTAGTGAATATAAAATTGTTTTATATTGTGTTGGTTGATCTATTGAGTGGCTTATGGATTCTGGCCAATACGAGTAATTAACGTTATTGATAGGGATCTCTAAACACTTGAACATGGCAATTTTACATGATATTGTTTTGAAATTGGGTAAATGAAATAATTTTACCCAGATTATTTTTATATATGAAAGAATAATTTTTTATAAAATATTATAGTTATATATGGTGTGCTTGGTTGTTAGAAAATGATAATATTAAACCATTATCATTTGTTGTTATGAGGATTGAATAAAAGTTGATATTATAGTCAATAGTTAAGAAATAGTTTCATATAACGAAATGGAATTATGTAAATGTGATTTTGTAAATTTGATTTATAATTTGAAATGAAATGAAATTCCAGAATTATATTATAAATATGATTTATAAAAAGTAGTTTATGAATATAAAAGGGTTTGAAGGCTGGGAATTTGGAAATTTAATTCCCGTTGGTTTTGAAAATGATTTTCGAAGTCTTGGAAAATAATAGTGATATTATTTGGGGAATATTTGTGAATTGAAATATTTTTAAAAATGGTTCTTTTTAATGGAAATAAAAGCATTGAACTCACTTCAGTTGTTGGAAAGTAATTCCGACGATGATCGCGACATCATCGGTGTTCATTTTCGAGTTTCTGAGTGATGGATTGCTACCGTAATGATTTGCTATTGGAGTCTTATTTTGATAAATAAGTTTTTGATTTTAAGAAGCTTAAATTTTTTGGATTTGATATATATAAGTGAGATATATATATATATATATATATATATATATATATATATATGTATGTATATAGGATTTCAAAAATGATTTGGAATACTTGGAACCAAAAATGTGTAAACTCTGGGTTTTTGATTGGAAATGTTTAATTGGAAATATGAGAAAATAAGGTCGAACTTATAAAATCTGGAAAGAAAAATTTAAATGAATCTTACCTTAAGTTAAATGAAATAGAGTGGATAAAATTGAATGTTGAAAACGGAGAATGAAATTTAACTTAAAAGAAGTTAGATGAAAGTGAGTGTGATAATGGAATAAATTAGTAAAGTAAACTAATTGAATGAAGTGAATTGGAAGAAAATTAGTGAATGGAATATGAGTAAGTTGATAACTTAAAAACTTTGTACATTACAAGAAAGCAACATTTTAAAAGTGTTGAATACGAATGCAAAGGAAGTGAAATTTGGAATTTAATTAGGGAATGGAATTTAACTTGAATTAAGTTAAATAAAGGAATTTTGAAAATTTAGCCTAAGTAGGCTAAATGAAAATAACTATTGGAAATGGAATTTATTGAGATTTGGAATAAATAAATAAAGGAACTAATTAAATCGATTAGTTATTTGAATATAGTTTGGAATGTTTGTTGATAAAAATCAAATGTGAAATTGAAAAAAAAATGAAATTGAATTTGATTAAAATGGGGAAATAAAATTGAACTTGAATTGAAATGGATATAAACTTAAGTTGTGAAGTGGTAATAACCATAAGAACATTTGTATAAAATGTTATAAAGGACTTAAGAAAATTTGATGGTGGAATTATTAAGTGGAATTGGTATTAAAGAAATATACTAAGAAATTAGTGAACGTGGAAAATTGGTTAAAAATGAAATGAATGTGGAATAATTCTTAAATCATATCAGTTTGGGAAGGATATACTAAGTGAAATAACGAATTTGAATAAAGCAATGAAAATAATAATTATGGATGATTAATTATAAGTAAAATGCATGTGAATAAAAAGAATTTGATATAACTAAGAACAAATTGGAATAAATACGCAAGGGTGAACCATCAAACCCCCTTCAGTCCTCAAAAATCCATCCTTTACTAAGTAAATCCAAGATCTAGGTCAAATTCAAAGCGTAGTAGAAGCTCGGTTTGTTTCATGAGATTTTGGTGAGTAAAGCTCACATATTTATAGCAAGTTTGAAACTTTATGTTATTGCTAATAATTATACTGACCTTGGTTAAAAATATATTGTATTTGATGTTGTATATATGTGAGATTACATGTATTGTTTGGTTGTGAACATAGAAATATAGTTTGGATGTTTAGTGATAATGGAAAGTAATGATTTTTACTTTGTGTATGATGATTGACATGTGTATAAGTGTTTGAGATTATGTGTTTGTTTTGTATTCTAGAATGAAGTGAGTACTTGATATTTCTTTATGTGTGACATAGAAAATCCCTTGGGTTTAAATTGTTTTATTTAGTTTGGTTTCTAAAATGGTTTTATAAAGTTTGTAACTTTACTTCTAAATTTCCAAACCATTATATAATGTTTGTAATGTAATTCAAAATACAAAAAGGAAGGATTAAAGGATATTTACTATATAAAAACTACTTTTATGGTTATGACATCCATAGCGATAATCATTATGGATGCAATTCGCAAAACATAAATTTTCATGTTGACTAAAATGAGATTTTCACTTAGATATTTTTGAAGAGGGATTAAAACTATATTACAAGTATTAAAAAGTTTTATTATTTAATTTATTTATTTAATTAAGGAGTTAATGATTATTTAATTATTAAATAAGTAAAAGGGTACTTAGTACTTAAGTATTAATTAAGTAAGATAATTATAATTAGTTAATTAAGCAGAGGTTAATTAGTTATTAAATAAGTAAGGGTTAATAATTTAATTATTTATTATTTAATTAAGGTTTAATTATAAATTAATCATTAATTAAATGAGGTTTGATTACTTAATTAATTATTAATCAAACAGGGTTAATTATTTAATTAATTACTTATTAAGTTAAGGTTTAATTAAGATTTAATTATTTCTAAATAAATGTTTAAACCTATCTTAAATTAATTAAATAATAATTTCAAATCTTAATTACTTTATTTCCAAGGATCGATCTGTTTAAAAAGCAACTTTCTTTTACAAAGAATGGTTTAAATATAAGGGATTCTCTTTGTCGGTGCCATTAAGTACCGAAAAAAATATAGTTATACTGAAACGTTAACTCATCTTATTGAAAGTAAGTCGCCTTGTATTTAGCACTAAAAGTCGACAAGTAAAACTTGCATCTATCTATGAGATCTAGAACTTGTTTCTAGGCGAGTGATACAGAAGTCAAACTGTCGAAAATATGATAAATATAAGGGAGATAATTTCGGTAAATGGATCATGATAAATTAAGTATATAGAAGTTATTTCATCGTATACTTAACAACAAATTCCGAGGTATGGAAACTCATCTCTTTCTCAAGAAGTAAGAATGTATGTCAGGTCAAGGTTAGTTTTCTAACTTGTCTGACTTCATTATTAATCAAGGGATAGTAATATTTGAAATCGAAAAGTGGGGATAAATATAGGATATCTAACTTTTCATAAGCAAATCTACACACATCCCTGATAGTGGAGTTTTCCACTATCGATAACTTCACCCTTTTAAAATTATCCAATGTGCGTTCGAAGAGATCGGGATCGCATATGCATGAGCTATCCGAAAACCACTTCGAAAAAATGTAAGCGTTCGAATTGGTATCATCTAAAAAAATGGAATTAAAGACGAAGATCTTTGAAGTGCAATGACTACATGCTATTAATCCTAAGGGTGATTCCAAAATGGATGTAGTAGAAATAGTGCCTTCAGTTTGTTCATATCCCGAACAACTTATATGAATGAATGCTAATATTGAATTTTCACTTGGAAGGTAGTGTTAGCATTCTAAGAGGGATTGCTAAAGGAAGATAAAGCGTAGCCTAAAGCCTCACAATCGGGAATGACTAAAATAAGGGATATGCCGCAAGGCTATGTAGGTTACTACCGTTAGGATATAGTTACCATCGGTATTCTTAGATTATGTGCGCTGGTGACTGGGATACGGTTGTTGATCACAACAGAGGCAGTGATATATTCGATACTATCCAACAAGGGTTAGGCCAGTCTTGACATATAAGGGGTCCATGTGAGGCCCTCAATACATATTATTTAGAGATATACTATGACAGGTGGTACCCTAGTAGGCATGTCATTAATGGAACCCATTTTCCATAAGTGCCTTCGGACTTAGTTGTATACCTATTGTGCTAGTATATAATTAATGTAACAATTTCGGCTATGATTCAGTATTTACTTTAAACCCTAGATATTATCATACTATCGCTGGATATTCTATCAAAGAGTTTTTGGTTCGTTAGGTGAAAACCCGTCCGTGTTTATGTGCGGTGTGGTCATACGAGATACCTTTGTTTTAAAGGGGTTTTATAAGCTTAGTAATTCAGTTGTTTGGAGTTTACTCATAGGTGACCCATGTCTGACCTGAAGTTTTATTTTCTTTCCTAAAACTCATGGGGTACTCAAATTTGTATGAGTAACTAAGTAGTCCAGGTTCTCACGGATGCATTTTGGAGGAGCATGGAGCAGATGGCTTCGTCAATGCCTAGTTATCTTCTTATTTTCCATTGTGGTTGTGTATATTTTGTATCAGAATTGTGGGGGCAGGCAGTTCTAACTATACCTGACTGAAGTAGTATTAGTGTAACTCTAATATTCATTTGGGAAATAATATAATGTATTATCTTATGTTGACTATTATATGTGAATGCCTTACGTCATTAGATTCTATGATTCTTTCTTCTTGTTGTTTTCTTTTCTTTTAGCACAATGGCTTGTATTTCAGACTTTTAGATGATCTGCACATGAATAAAGAGGGTGTATTAAGTGTTGTCTTTGGGAGTATGAAAGATGGATCGTTACGGTTATCATCTTTAATTGCTTAGCCACGGCTCCGTCTTCAACGGTGTAACAACTTTCTGGCGACGCATGCTTTAGTGAACTCGCATGCCTTTCCATCTTACCCCAGCTTATCTCTACTAGGTACGATCCTCCAGTTATGATATTAATTAGAAAGATTCCGTCAGTACATCTTGGTCCATCACCACTAGGTCCAGGGATGGGGACTTACAGCTTGATCACTATTATGTTGTTGCTTGACATATTGTTGGAGTCTGTTTTTCCATATCAGCTCCTCAGTCAAATACTTCAACTGACGTCATTCATTCGTGTTGTGCCTATGAGTATCGTGGAAGTAGTAAAATTTTCCAGAATGTTTCTCCTTCTCTATCGCCTCCCTTCTGGGCGGTTTCTTATATTACTTAGTTCCTTAAGTGGCAAGATAAATATTTTCGAACGTCTTATTTAGAGGCGCATAATTTTCTTGTCGTATATTCCTAGTGCACTTCCTATTCTCATTACACCTACCACTATGTTCTGGTTCCCCTTTTTCTGATTCCCAGAGCTTCCACCATTAGCCATAACTCCACCAGATTTTTATCCATCCTGTTTAAGCACCACATTGCTTTGAATTACCTTTTTCAACAATCCTTCACTAACCTTTCCTACAACCAGACTTGATTCTTTAAACCGTGGAAATTGGTTTTCCTTTCGATGGAATTCTTCCATAGTAGTTGGTTGTTTAATCTTTAGCCACTATCAAAATCTATGTCGGGCGGGTGCCTCAGATTAGTGTCATGAATACAGGGTCTTCCTTCGGATTGCTGACCTTCGTAACAGTGATGTTGAATTAGTTCAAGAAGCCCTTCAGTGACTCCTTGTGTCCTTAAGACAAGTCGGATAGAGACATCATGTCCTTTGGTCGAGTAACACGGAGCCTAAAATATTCCAAAAACTTTTTTGCCAATTCATTAAAAGTATATGTAGACCTTGGTACAAGCCTTGTGAACCGCATTAAAGCGACTCCTTCCAAGAAGATAGGGAAACATCTACAACGAACAATAACTGTTGCTCTATCTCTATACATATTCCATTCGTTCTTCAGTAAGTGTTGTTTGAGGTTAGTAGTTTCGTTCTATGAAGGCATTGTTGGAATCATGAATTTTATAGGGTGCTCTTCTCTCAGAATACTTTCGATGAACGAAGTCCTACATGATGCAGAACCCCAATCTTCATTTTTTTCTGCCTCTTCTTTTGTCCACCAGTAGTTTAATCATATCAGCTATATACTCTTCGCTGGCATGGTATTCCGTAGGTCAACTACTAGGGGGCTACTCCAAGTGTTTGGCTCTACAAATAGTCTTAGCTTGCCAACTAGCATGTAGGTTCTCCAGTCTCTAGGAGAATCACTCCTGCAATATTCCGTTGGCGTGCGGTTATTTCAGTTGTGGTTGTCTAAACTCTGTCTCCATCAGCATCTACATCCAACTCAAAACCATCATCGTCAAGATGCAAATCCACTTCTTCATCAAAAACACCCATTGCATAACTTTCCTAGGAATCACTCCCTCCTAGATTCCTCTCGGTATTAAGAGAATCCCTCTTTGCACTAGGTGGTTTTCCTATAGGGGAGCACTCCAGCATCCTTCTACAAGTCCTTCGATAACACCAGGGATTTCTACTTTTGTATTTACTTATAATCACTTCTGTATTTGCTAGAAACAAAGGAATTATCTTGTTCTAACTTGGGTAAAGTTTCTTTTCTAGTTCACCTTGTTCTCGATGGTTGCACGGTTGACAAAGCATCCATCTAATCCATCAATGCTTATTGACTATCCACTATATATTAGTTTAATTCTTGCAGCATCTTATCAAGCTTACTCTTGGTAACTACTTCCTAATGAGCAAATGATCCTGGTATCGCCTATTGATTAGTAACTTCCACTTGGTGAGCATTTCCTTCATCACTACCAGATACCACTCCTTGGGATCTATTGGATCTCCTAGGCGCCATTGACTTTAGAGAGAAAACCTCCAAATTCTTCGAGCAAAACTTCTAGATCTAAACATTGGATCTCCCTAAATCCATAATGGCGAGCTAGATCTAACCTTAGGATTCAGTTTCTCAGTGAAAGCACCAAAATATTAAAGCCAAAAGTGGCACAACACCTAAATTTGACTTGATATAGGAATAGAACTAGTAGAGATAATAGAAAGATGTAAAAGAACATAGAAAAATAGAGAGGCACAACATTTTTATAGTGGTTCGGCAATCTCTGACATAAGTCTACTTTATAGTTTTATCGATTTTGGATTTGAGAGAGAATTAGAGTCATAGTACAAGGGATTGACAAGTTCTTAAGCCTAAAATTGCCAATATATCTACATTTGTGATTATTGTGAAGGAGAGATAGGAGGTGAAGAAAGAGCAGATCCAAGATTCTCCTCTGGTTGTAGTTGGGTAGATATTTAAAGAGAAATGGATGTAAAAGTTTAGAAGCCTACTTGCATGGAAGTCCAGAAGCAAACCAAGGGGAGCAACAATTAGTACATTAGCCCAATAAGCTGAAAATACCTCTTGGTACCGAGAGGTACCTCTCGGTGCCGGAGGTTTACTTAGTTGCAAACCTTCTTTTTCTGCTAGTCTCTCTCTCCCCTATCTTCGATTCAATATTTTTCAAACTCTTTTCTATAGTCATTGACTTTTTCATAATGGTTTTCCCGAAAACAATTGTATTATCTTTCTTTATTTGCATTCTTCCCATCAATCATGAGAATTGCTCATCCAAACTTTGAGAAAAGAACTTGACCACATGTGGTTTGTGTAGCATGTGAAATGTATATGGTTTGTAGTGCCAAGACAGAAGGAAACATTTCTTGGTACCGAGAGAAATCCTCGATACCAAGAGGTTTACTTAGCTCCAAATGCCTTGGTTTTTCTCAAGTTTGATTTTCTACTTCTTCCAAGTTTGTTTCCAAATTCTTGAGCCATTTCGTCTTCGTCTTGATGTACTAAATTCCATTGATAATCTACTTGGTTCAAAAACTGGTTAGTACTTCTTATTCCTCATCTTCATTATTTCGCAATCCAAAGCCATCGAATGTTGTTTGGTTCAAATGCAGATAATAAATATGAACCTCCAAATCATTCTTTGATGTCTTCCAACCCTTCGTCGCTTCCTCCTTTCATGGATCCTCTGCCAATCCTTCTTTAAAACTATCAACTAGTTAAATTGCTATGAATGAATATGATACGCCAATATCAAATAAGGTTCGAAAGGGAAAACTAGATAATGATAAATGCCTTCCATCACTATCTACTTCTTTTTCCCTCTAGCATATAGTGGAAAAACATAGTTAGTCGAAACCACATCTAGAGTAGAAGCCTTGAAAACTTATTCTTCTCTCTTCTACAAAGATGAGTAAGTATTTTCGAAGTAACCAGGTCATTCACAATTATAGCACTTAATATTCACGATATTAACTCTATGTTACTTCGTTATAAGTCCCTTCTTATTGCACCTTCTTTAGATAATCAATTGCTTCTTATCCTATCACCCTTGGGGTTTGTTACCCTTACGCTCACCCTCTTATTTGTGTACCCCCTTGCCCTTCTTATGTTCCTCTTCCTTATCCACTTTAGTCACTTATTCATCGATCAAAGTTCAATAATGTAGCTTAAACCAAACATAGCTTCAGACTCAATGCAAACTCCTTAAGCATCGAGTTTAACCCCACAACAATTTTAGCACACAATTCTCTAATGTATACGTCAAGTTGAATCAAAACTTCACTAACATTAAATTGATTTACGTACTCCTTAATGACAATTCTCCTTATTTCAAGTGAATAATTCTCTCCAATAATAATCCTTTCTCCATTGTAAAGAATATTTTCTTCAAACCTCCTCTTAAAATGTGCCCAAGTGATGGTCTCCTCCTCAACCTTTGAGAAAATAATCTCCCACTAGTTAGCGTCTTTCCCTTGCAGATGTTGTGAAGTCAACTTTCTTTCAATGATATTACCCAAACCCAAAAGATTGAATATCTTTTCATAGGTGCTCAGACATGCATGTGCCATTGAGTAAGGTTCGGTTCCTACATAGAGTTTCTCACCCAAAATAGAGAAATCTCTACAAAGCTTTAGGAAATCTACTATATATGGCTAATGGAAAGGAACTAGTCTCTAGGTTGTAGGTGTAAGTTTGGTGGGGCTAACAACACTGGCATTTGTCGTTGCTTGTAGATATCTTCTGAAACATATAATGATGTTCACTCAAGATATATCCACAACAGAAACTTTGTGGTATTCCCGATCTAGTATATACCCCATTAGTGTTGGTCATGTTGATCTCTGTTCCAATCTCGTCTGATACTCCTCTTCGGTTATTAATCAATGAGATTCATTAGCACTCCCCCAATAGATAGCATGCTAAATAGTAAGTGTTGCGTACATATATGCTCAGTCCATTTATATAGAATATAAATATACACGTTTATAAAAACACAAATATGCTTTCTTAATATGTTATAGATGATAGAGTTAGGGGTATGCCTTAGGGTCAATTATGTAATTTGTTGCATAAATCTAACACTGCGACCAATCTTGTTCAAAATAAAAGTTGTTTTACTTTCTATTATATACTTGTTATATAGCAATATAAATAATTAGGTAATTAATTTAAAGTATATAGATGGAAAATCCTTAAATGTTATGTGATTGTAATTACAAACTATTGTAACTATAACGACCCACCTTTTTGGATGGTTCAAATCGACAATAAACCACACATGTCAAACTCAAACCATTCAAAATGGAGGATTGTTAATGGGGTAAATAAGGAGAAAAAAAAGGAAAACAAAACATAGAATCTCGCAGCGAAACGATAATAATCAAATAAACAATTCATGAAGCTGTTTTACAAATAACACTTGATTATACTTTTACAATTCAAATCAGAGTTATACATACATCAGAAATAAACAAATAATGCAGCGGAAGACATAATGCAGTGGAATAATAAATAGCAATAATATACTGAATCTTCGTCTTCGTCCTCTAGAAAATAGTCTTAAATACACTGAAGAAGCTCAGACTGACCCAAGCGTAATGAAAAGACAAAACACTCGAGTCAGAACTAAAAGATCTTATGTAAGTCAGATCAAAATAAGTAAAATAGAAATATTAGTGCAATGGTTTCATAGATGTTACGAGATTTTCATCTCCTATCAAGTGTACAATGTGAATATAATTATTTAAAAGGTTTCAAATAATTCGAAATATTAATCTTAATCATCTAATTAAAACAAATCCGAAGTTTGAATTAACTTAAACAATTCAAATAATTCAATTCCAAATAAAAATCCAAATTTAAGAAATTATATGGGTATTTGTCATTTCAACCAGTATCAAAAATCAATATTTCCAAATCAATGAAAACCACTCGGGTTTATCATTTCAACCCATAATGATTTTCCCCTAATCTATAAGATCGTTCGGGTATGTATCATTTCAACCCATAGGGATAACAGAGAAATAGACATAAATAACATCTAGTCATCCAAAATGTCAACCAATAACATCCATCCAATCACCCAAATATCAACAATTGAACATACAACACAATCATCATTGAAATCAACCAATAACAACCAACAATTTACTGGTTATCATTAACAAGTATTTGACTGGAAATTTAAATTTCAATATTAAATTAAATGGCAATTAAATTCAATAAAAGTCAGATTTAACTTGAATGACAATTTAAAATATACTAAACAACAACCAATCAATTTCTAATCACATCATAAATTCAATTTAACTAACATAAGAAAATCTAGTAGTTGTGAGTGTTTGCTCACCTTTCGTGGCTACGAAAGTGATAATAAAAATGGAGCAATATGGAGATTCCTAGAAAAGATCCAAATGACAAGCAAATCCAACAAAGCTTAGACACAAACATGAATCAATAAACAAGTTTCAACTACTTCCAACTTCCAAACAACCCAAAATCCAAAGTATGAACAAACCTGAAACTAGGTCTTCTTTAATAAAATATTCGGACTAGAATATTACTGAATCTGTAAAAGTGACTAACTAGAAAGTTATTGCAAATTCTTTTCTCTCCACTTTCATAAAATGAATCACTAAAAAAGCTTATGCTTTGAGTAAGTTATGGTCAAAACAAACAGAGGTGTTTTCTGAGTTGAAAATCTAAGTTCAAAAATACTTCAAAAAGATTTGAGATTTTGGCATAGCATATTAAGAAATTTGAAAAACTAGTCTATAAGAAAGTTGAAGCCACTGGAAAATTAAATGGTTCGAAAAAAAGAATCACATAATATGGTTCATTCCTGAAGGAGATATGATTGATACAATATGGGGTATTTTCGGCCAAAACTGGACCCGAGAAATGACTTGAAAAATAGAGTTTTTGTTATAGAAATATTCAGAATGGGAAGAAGGGTTCAACAAAAAAGTTGTTGCCATTGAAATTATACACGGTTTCAAAAAAAGATTTATTTGATTTGAAGTAGTTTAGTGGAATATAGAAGCCATGGAAATAAGGGGAAGAAAGAGAGAAAACGGGAAGGAAAAAAGAAGGGAAAGGGAGAAAGAAGAGGGATGGTGGGGCTTTGGCCATGGGTTACTGCCATGGGTTGTGGTTGCTGATGGAGGTGGGTGGCGACAAGAGGAGAGAGGTAGGCTAGGGTTTTAAAGGAGGAAGGATGGAATTTGATTTGGAGATTTAGGAGTTTTGGAGTTTGGAGTTTTATGTAGATTTGAGCAAGAAGAAGAAGAAGAGTACGCAGAAAGTTTCTCAAATGAGGAATTTCTGTACATACTTGGTTTTAGTCAGATAGGAAATAGAAGGACAATGGGTGGGAAAAGGAAGGTTCCAAAGTCTCTTAGGGTTCCTAGGGTCTCTTGGTTTACTAAGGAGCCCATTAGTCTAAAACAAACCCAATAAGACTTAGCCAAAAAAAAGAACACAAATATACACTGCAATTGAAAGAAATAAGCTGCAGGTTATTTAATAATTAGGAAATGAAGGTGGAGAGACAAAAATAAATACCACGTTTTATTTTGAAAGTTTCAGGCATTAATAATGAATAAAGAAATATACGTAGGAATGGAAAAGTTTGCAAACCAAAGGAAAGTAAAATTTTAACGCGAAAATGAGGTGGTACGAATTAAATACAACCTAAAGTCTAGGCTCAGGTATTAAACAGAAGGAGAAATAAACGGATCAAGTATTAATAATGAGATAACTATTTTAAAACGTACATGCAACAATTAATAATAAAGAAAATAAAGGGACCATGTACATCGCACAACCTTTTTGAAATTCAAATTGTGAAACGTAACCAAATTAACTTCATTAACTCAAATAATATTCAAATTTGTACGCATTTAATTTTTTTATCTATGCATAATAAATAAAATTACTTACCTTAAAATGAAAACATTCAATTTGGTTTTTCCAAAATGATCTTTTATTTCCATTAAAACATCTTTCTGTTTAACACAAAAGGTGCGTTTCTTTTATTAAATCTATTAATTGCAATTAACATTTTCTTCCCTTCTAATTGAAATATTTCAATAACATTAATTGCAATTACTTACAAAGTTAAATTTCAAAACAGACAACTAAATTGATGAAAAATAGAATAATTGTTTCCTTTAGTCATTTAAACACTTTTATAAATTTGTTGTTTATACAGCAGAGTAATAAATAACTTACTTAAATAATTTATTTTCCTACTCTTGTAAGCCATCTGTATGCTAAAACACAGTTCAAATATACATATATTTCTTTCTTTAAATCAATCATTTTATTCTTTATTTTAATGAAATTAAACCTACATTCACAAATGAAACATTCATTTTATTTGATATAAATATTCTTTTCATTAAATCAACTTTCTTATATTTTCACAAAACAGAAGCTACGTTTAATTACACTTATTAATTTACAATTTGGTGTCCTCTCAAACATTAATTGAAATTATGCAATTAAATTAATTTCAATTGTTTACAAATGTGAATTCAAAATAGAAAAAATAAATGAAATGAGAAATAGAACAATTAATTCCTATCTAATAGTAATTTAAACATATTTATACACTATTGGATACAAACATGAATTATACATTTCTTACCAAATAATAGTTTCTCGTCTCTACAATCAATCTTTCAGCTACCAAACATTTCAAATAAATAAACATATGATTTCTTCTTTAATAAAGATATATTTATTATTCTTTATTAACATTTATTATTCCAATCAATTGGAAATTTTCATTCAGACAATTGTTAATCTCACTCAAACCAATGTTATTAAAATACACACTAGCATTTGTTATCATCCTTACATTATTATTGCAAACATGTTTCATTAATAGAAATTTTACTTAAGCTCATAACTTGTATTATAATTTAATTTGTATCAGTAAAATCTTAATTTTTTTATTCCTAACAATTTTATTCAAAAATCTTATTGAATTTAATATTTTTAAATGTTTAAAAATACGGGTCGTTATAGTAACAATGAGAATTTTATCACATTGAAACTCACATGTTGTTTTAAATATTCCTAGTCAATATGTTTCAAGAAAGGGCATCGATTCATTCGTTGAGACTAGAGTAAGTAATGCTCTACAAATGTTGCATAGTGTATTTCTCATGATTGTTGGAGACACCAAGTGGTTACATATCGATAATTGTTGGATAAATATGGAATGAATCACTTGGGAGTTCTCCGTTGGTTAATATAACCAAGGTTAAACGGACAATCTCGGAGTGACGATGATTACATAATTCACTCGACTAAAGAAAAGCATAAAACTTCAATGTGAACACTTAACTTTGATTACATTTAAATCATGGCACAACGTTCATCAAACGAATATTGTTGGGTTTAAGTTGAAGCATTAGAAGTGAAACACTATTCAATAGAGAATTCATCTCCTTAGTTGTATGGGGTTAGTATCATGATCAACTATTCTCAACTAAAATTCAAACCCTCTGGCCAGAGCAGTATGGTTGACGTTGTGCAGTTAAAACGCTCGGCAGATTCAAAGCGGTGGAGGTGCAAAAAGTCATAGCGGGGATACAACGAGGATATAGCGGGATATAGCGGATGACTCTAAAATAGCATATAAAACTTTTACTTAATGTTTTTACAAATATATAAATGGTAATTAAATGAAAAATTATCATCCAATTGAATTATAATTAATACATAAATAATTTTAAATAAAAACATGTGCGAATATACTTTAAATAAATGTAAAACTGTTATATAACATAATTAAATTTAGTAGAATATTAGAGTATGTTCATTTTTGAAAATATATTAAAAATTAACTCAAATAAATTAGTTTCATAATTTTTATAATGTATAAATGCAATTTTTCAATTCATTTTATTAAAGAAGATATAGCGGAAATAGCAGAATATAGCGGGAATAACGGGATATAGCGGAAATAGCGGGTTTAAAGCGGAGATGCTATATTTTGGGGCTATATGGAAAAATCGTAGCGGCAGAAATCCGCTATGAGATATAGCGAGGTTATAGCGGGGTAATAGCGGGGCATTAACTACACAAGGTTGACGATAATAATTATTATTGAACCAAGCATTTTCTTGTAACGACCCGTATTTTTACGGATCGAATAATTGAAACCGGTGTTATTTGGACGATAGTGTTGTAGCTTGAATCGAGTAGAAGATAAGTCATCACGAAGTCCAGGCGAAATTTTTGACTAAGTCTTAGGTCATAGACGACCTAAGGAGTTAGGTCGCAGCATTTGTGGCGACCTAAGAAGACTGGCGAGTTAAGGAAGTTAGGTCGGCAATGACCTAAGGAAGTTAAGTCGTATATGAGTTAAGTCGTATAGCAGTTAGGTCGTGTGGTGGCTTAGGTCGAGTGAATGACTTATAGGATTTGGCGACTTATAGAATTGGGCGACTTAAAGGAAGTGGCGACCTAAGTGTTAGCGGCATAGGAAACTTTGCGAGTTAACGACCTAGGAGTAGTAGTTAGGTCGTAAGCGACCTATGGGGTACTATGATAGTTAGGTCGTAAGCAACCTAAGATAGTTAGGTCGTCCAGACGACTTAAATGTTAGGTCGTAACCCAGTTAGGTCGCGTGAGTAGTTAGGTCGCGTGGGTTGATAGGTCGCGTGAGTTGTTAAGTCATGACATTTTAGGTCGCGACTTATGGTAAGTCGTTAAGTCGAAGACGACTTATGTTGGGTCGCGTGGATGCCTAAGTCGTTAGGTTGTTTCTGTCTTAGGTTGTGGTATTTGTTAGGTCTCCATGCCGCATCTGTATTAAGTCGCATGGTGTTAGGTCGCGCAGAGTTAGGTCGGAGGATCTGTTAGGTCGTAGAAGCGCTTAGGTGTTAAGTCGTTAGGTCGCTAAGCGCTTAAGTGTTAGGTCATAGGCTGGTATTGTTGAGTCGTGGGCTTTTTAGGTCGTGGGGGTTTTAGGTCGTAAGTCGTGGACGACCTAACTCCGAGCGACCTAAGGGGAAATCAGCCTATAAATAGGAGGGTTTCTCTTCATTTTTGGGATCCGGATTTCGAAGCGACGAAGTGCTGCCATTTTGAGAGCTCGACTTCTACACTTCTTCACTTCTTTTCTTCACTCTAATCTAGTGATTCCTTTCATCCATATCGAAGATCAAATCGAAGATCGAAGAGCTTAGACTGAAGATCTACATTCTTCGAAGAGTGATTTCATCGTTTAAAGCGGATTCGTGATAAATCGTGTTAGATCCTTCGCTGTCCAGATCTGAAGTGTGTTGCTTTTGAGTTGATTTGGTGATTTGGTGAGTGGTGATTATCTCTCACACGGATCCAAAGGAGTATATCGGATCGTTGGCTTGATTATGTGTTAAAATAGTGATTTCCATGCGTTTTTGTAAACTTAAGTATAGATCCATATAGATCCATTGTTCATGATGATTTGACATCCATTTTACTACATGATAACCTATGCAAGTTCATTCATCAAGATTATAGAGATGTTTCTCATGTTTTCATGCTTGTTAGACTTTCGACTCTTTATTTACGAAATTGCCATTGTTGTTAATATTATCTATTTAGATCATATTTGAATGCTTGTTTACTTGGATTAGTGTTTGACTTGATTGATTGCTATGAATTAGATGATTGATGATTTGATTTAGACTGAAGATGATTCAAAAGCTAAAGGAAAGACTCTTGAATTGGGAAAGCTGCTTGTGGCATATGTAGCGGATGGTGAAGCTCATATGGATAGATTGGATGATGATGTTGAGATGAAGCTTTGCTATGATGATGATGAGGCGAAGCATGATATGAGATAGCCTTGGTCTAATCCAGGCGGGATCATTCCAAGCATGTTGATAACTCGGTGAAATGGTTCGAGTTTGAGGATAATGGATGCTCAAGAGGCGCTTGAGCTAGTATGAGAATAGTCATCGAGGAGGATGACTAGGAGGCTGAGATCTCATCGTTGTTGAAGGTTCTAGCATGCTCAAAGCAAGAGTACATGGGGACGTCCAAAAGACTAACCGTTGATGGTCGAGTACTCTGGGCAGATTCGATAGTCCTAGGCACGGGTCACGACGACGTGCGGGAGTTATGTCTAGAACCGGGGTTACCATTAGCCCTTGACTGACGGTTGAAAGAAGGTGCCGATCATTCAATTAACGATGATATCGAAGCAATGATAACAGTGATAGCCAGAGTCATGGATGTTTGGTTGTATCGTCATTCGGTCTTAAGAGCAGTGTTTTCTAGGTGCTTATCTGATCTTGGTTTAGGCCTTGGGGGTTTGTGCTTGGAAAACATCGCCCTTGACTCGAGTGATAATTGCTTTACTTTACATTGTATGCTCTGCTATGTTTGCTTCTACTTAGTGTGAGTCTGGGGGCTATCACTGTAGAAAGAGGTTGGAGTGGGAGGGTTGTATTCCTATTCCTTTTCCTTTATGCTCTTTTGGTATGTTGTTAGTTAATTTACCGCTCACTAAGACTGTTGTCTGACTCAAGGCTTTATGTTTTAACTCTTATTGCCTTAGGTTGTTCGTCCATTTTGGGACGGGCAGACTAGGTAGCAGGTGACAGGTGCTGTTCTTGCTTCCCACGATGCTGATGTCGAAGACGAGCTGGAGGATTGCATATTATCTTCTTACTATATATACTGGATGTTCCGCTGTTTGTATTTTCTCTGAGTGTTATGTAGTGAGGCTTGTTGTATTGACTATTCAGATGTTTGTATTCAACTATTATGAAGTTTTATTGATGAGATTCTATTCTGTGAAGCTTCACTATATATATGTTCTATTGTATTTTGTCCATGCGCTGTGAGTAATACGATAGATTCTGTTGTTTTAATCTACCCTGACAATCGTCCATGGCTGCTTGGCACACTTTACAGCGCACTTTCTCTAGGTTCAGTGCAGGGGTTATGGGCGGTCGTCACATTTCTATTTGGAATTACAAAGTTGAACGTGGAAGATATTGGAATTATGACCAAAATCAAATTCTGTAAATCCTAGCGAGATATAGTTTAAAGAGAATTTGTGTAAATAATCGTTACTATCAGGTACTAGTTATAATAAGTAAAATTAGATTTTACCAAAAGATGTGTAAGTGATAAATTTTGCCCATATGTCTCATCACTAGTTCAGATGATGTGTGAACGTTAATATTTGAATTGTTAGATATTTATCGCTGATTGAATTTAAACCGTTGAGTGGCACAACTGCAATGGTGAATTCTCCGAAAAAGCGCATGATTTATTAACTTATAAAATGTTATAAATTTATTAATATTTAAAAAATATTAATTAATATTTAATTTAATTGGTGTTTCAAAGTTATTTGTAATCATTTGAATGCATTTATAAAAGTTATATTTAGGAGCATCGATATACTGTATCAATATAATTTTAAATGGATTTAAATAAAAAATAAGAACATATGGTGATTTATGAAAATTTGTTATTTGATGACATGTAATTTTAGTCATACCTTAAGAAACGAGTGGGGGTGGAGACTGAAAATAATTATGGGAATTGAAATAAAGTGGAAGTTAGGTGTAAGGGTTGGTGGCTCTTTAGTTGTAATTAATGCCCTTAGACGTTGTATTCGTTTTAAGGACAAACAAAGATTTCAAACGAGGCAAAACTGCCCTTACAAAAATCGCAGTGTAATAAAATCTCTCAAATAAAGATGCAAGGACAAATTTGTTTCCTACTGAGAAGAAACTATCTCTCCCTTCGTCAATCTCAATCTTAAAATCCTCAAATCGTGAGCTCGGAATGAATTATAGCTAAAATGGTGAGGTATCTTCCATCTCAGTGTCTACTTGAGCGTGTTTATAAGCTTTTCCGGATACTGGCGATGTCTTATTTGACCGTCTTTAAGGTTATAACATGTTGATTCTTCCATTAGTTTAGTTCAAATTGCCTTCTTTTTCTTATGTTAGGTCAACCGTATGATTTCTTTATTTTGCTACCATAAGTGAACCAAAATTTTGATATAATCTCCTGCACCTTCATTGATTTACGAATTACGACTGCACGTTTATTCAATTCGACTCCTGCACTTGATTCTTTTAGCACATGTTCGTACCTAATTCTCTCTCCTTTTCTCTTCATACCATTGGTTATAAATTTATTTGATGTACATGAGTTGCTTGTTGAAATTTCTGAGTGATAGGGAATGCAGTCGCCTTTTATTCAAGTTTACTTTTTGTTGGTAGAAGACCATATCATTTGCATAAGTAATGTTTATTCATGGTATGACATGAAAGCTATGAACATTACATTTTCTTACTCCTATATATTATAAAATAAAATATTCTCTTGATCCAGGTCTAATCTCACATAATTTTGCCGACTTTAGACATTTAGTTATCTAGATTAACAAGTGATGTCTATGTCGTGTACGTATCCCATTAAAGATTAAAGACAAAAAGTTGGATCCTTAATAGTAGTAAATGTTGTTTGTAACTTTCTTTTGTGAGTAACCTATGTTGATGTGGCTTTCGTAAAAAATCCCCTTTGGTAGGGAACCTCCAACTCTTATCCACAAGAAACTGGAAACTTACCGGAATCAACCAAGATTTCACGAGATAAAAGAATTTTTAGCTCATATGCTTGCAACTTGTTATTTATATGATTTGTTTCACTCTAGTTAGTATCATCACGTTATTAGATAATACTAAAATGTTTATTATATAGATTCCAAATCAGTAAAAGAATCTCAAAGAAAACAGACAAGCATATATGTTGAGCTAAAACTTTGACTTCTCCACTCGAATTTGAGTTCCTTCTCTTTATCATAGGAACCCATAGTTTAGTTATTAGAAAATACTTTGAATTACATGGACCAGAGATAATGGATTTGATATTGTAGAAGAAACCCAATAATTTTATTTGAAAAAAAAAATGTTCATATGATATCAAATATGAACATGTTTAGCTTCGTAACATCGAATTTAAAGGTGAAGCTTGTGCTTTCACGGATGGATACTGGACAACAGTAGCACATAAGGTATTGTTGCTTGTCCTGATATTGCATCCGAGCCTCCAATTATGACGTGTACACCTGGGGATTCTTGGCATAACATTTGTTTTCCAAAATAAAAATTATAAAATAGTATATCATTTCAGAAAGATAACTTATATTCACAAGCTTCTAGAATCATATATTTCTAAGTTGTATTGTAAATGATAACTACTTACATATTTTACATGAAAAGATAAATTCATTTATCACTTAATATAAAATGATGAAATCTTTTATTTATTTTTTAAAAATGATAAATTGTCTTATCTTTTAAATAAAATATTCCAGCAATTATTTTTTTCTTTCAAAAATCCATTTTGCATCAGCTTTCCACTAAACATGTCAATTGTCTGATTTTTTTGATTTTTTTTTTCCAGAAAGGCTAAAGGAACTTATCTTTTGAATATAACACTATCAATATATTTCTATAATACACTTGAAGAAAAATAATAAAATAAAATGCCTACATGAGCTTTAAACTTTATAAAGGTTGAATGTAAAATGATAACTTCATTAATCATTTTATATCAAATTATAAATTCTGTTATCTTTCGTGTAGAATAATGATTCTTTTATCCTTTTATATAAAGTGATAATTCTATTATCTGTATGTGTAAAGTAATGAATTCTTTCATCTTTTTATATAAAATGATACCTGGGATGATGTTTGTGCTGAAAATTTTATTAACATTGATTTGTACGCTAAACCATGTTCAGTTGTCTACTAATTTCTTCAATTCATTCTTTCTATTGTAAGTTCTGGAGGAACTTAAGCTTTTAGTATTAAAAAACTCAAAAAATTATAGAAGAGGTTAGTTTTTTTTGCCTGAATCCCCATTTCTTAACCAACAATCAAGATCAGCTCTATCCACCAACTTATCTAAGATCTCAACAGGTTGAATGAATTAACGTAAGGAGGAAGTAAGCCACAAAGCTTGCAGAGCAAGTTGTAAGCAGTATGAGGATGTCTTTATGTAATACTAAGGTGTTGGATATGGAAATTTGCATATTATAGTCACTGACGATGCAGAGCTTCTTCAGCATCTAAAATTAAAGAAGCTATACTTATCAACCCACCCAAGTAAGGTACCTCATATACCAAGATAATCTTTGCATAAAAAGTAATTTTTTTTCGTGCTTTGAATATTTTGTTGTTTACCTCGGCATTATCCAGAGGCATTGTTCCTGGTGTTGAAGGATATATTGTGACTCAGACCAAACAGGTTGAAATAGGTTAGTATTTTATGGTTGTATCTGTATGCTGAATGGTTTGTCTTAGTTTTTTCTCTTTGTTGTATTTGAAAAGTAATAAATTGTTTGATAGTAAAAAGTGTGGAGTCGATAACAATAGTAAAAGTAGGAATGCATTATCAAAAGCTACAGCGTGTTTTGGAAAAGATTGTTCACAAATTGAGAAGGAAAGAGTGACTCTATCGAGCATGTTGATAACTCAGGTCTAATTTAAAACCATCCCAAAAAATTATTAGAATACCAGGTTTATACTATAATAAATGTGGGTATCAAGATGCTCTGATTTGATACAACTATAGGGAATGAAATTCAAAGGTTAATTAAGGGATTAGCTAGAGAGTGCATCCTGTGTGTTAGACAAACATACGAACTTTAGAATACGTAAGTGAATATAACCAAAGTAGGAAAAATGATATTCCAAATCAGTATTATACACTATAAAATTATTTGAGTTAGAGACTGTCGATTTCAGTCCTTAAGTAAATGAATCGGTCTTTAAATTATATCTAGAAACCGACTAAAGACTAATATTTCAGTCACTGAATCTAAAGTCCCAAGTAATATTTGAAACTAAAATTTCAGTCTTAAAGTTTAAAGACCAAAAATTCAATCACAAATAATGTTAGTAACTGAATTTTAAAGACTGGAATGTAGCTTCTGATCGGTCTCAACACACACATGCTTGTAATTTGTAAAGAATATATACTGAAATAACATGTCACTAGGAACTAAAATATTGTCCAAAATGCAATTTCAGCAGAACAATCGAGTAAACCGAGACATTCAGCATTGTATAACTATTTAATAATGGAATACATAATATACAACTAAAATAATATGTTTGTGAACATAACAATACATAAACATACTAGTTTAATACAATCTTAATTTCAATATTCATACCAACATTTGTAGACCCACAAAATTAAATCACTACTACCGCATATTGAATTCATCAACTTTTTGGACTACGACCAAATTAGGATAGAGCAATGTTGTACGATTTCCTGGGATTAAAGCAATAGGAATTACATGGGAGTTAGATTGGGCATTATAGCAAACAACTACGTGCACATGAAAGATTTTTGCACATCAATTCCAAAGGCCATGTTCACATCAGCCAACACAACATCATGCTCAATTACTATGCCATCAAATTCAAAATTTTCAAAGATTATGTCCTTACCATCAATATTCAGTGAGCTGGCTACTATATGAAAAGCAGTAAAAGAAGATGCTGCAATGGGACAAAACAATCGAAATCGGTGGTAGGGAAAGACCAGAAGCAAGAAGCTCGTGAAAGTTGCCAGTGGAAGCTGGGTTTGATTTTAGGGGAATCGATCGATGATACAATAGGAACAACAACATCGGGTTTAGAAGGAAGCCACATGCGCAAATTGACAGCAGGCAAATGAGAGAGAAACAATGACGTTATCTAGTGGAAGAGATAAACGCGAGCGGGTCGGAATCTAGACTATCAGAGTAGCGGCGTTGACTTTTCTTATTAGGCCTGAGGACGGAAGGGATGAAGGCCTTGCAACTGAATCGACAAATCTGACTTTTCTTTCCAGAATGCAACATGAAAAGTGTACCGACTTTCTATTTACTTCAACGTAATAGATTTATGCTTGAGTATAAGTTGAGTTAATTTATGAAGAGAGATAAGAATTTAAGTGACTCCTTAGTTTCTGTATCTAATGCTAATAACTTAAGACTGATTTTTTTCAGGACTTAATCGGTTTTTAATTGAGGATTGAAAATTTTCAGTTTTTAATAGTTTGAACTTTTTTTATTGACGTACCTCAAAAGCCAAAATAAGGCAAGCAATGATCATGAATCCGAGGATGAGCACGCCAAATCCATAAGCTAATATCATGCGGAAAAGCCTCTTTGACATGTGAGGATGTGAGTCCTCATCGGTCGGCCTTTTCAAAGCCGACGAAATGCACATATACCAGCGTTGTAGGATGATACTGAACAATAGACTGGTCGTGCCCATAATCCACATGGGTCTGTGATCAGTCGTAAGGCAGGGGTTTTGGGCGATGGCAAGGGACAGTGGAGTGGGAAGCAAATTGACGTCTAACGCGACAGATGCTAAGGACAAAAAGGTTGCATGCAAGCCATGAAGAGACTTGATGCAGTTTGCACTATTCATATTGATTGATCAGATACATAAGTTCAGGTAGCAGGTTGGTGCAGAGGGATGTAGAACTATGAGATGAAGGAGATGATAAGAGGGTGGTGTAGAGGAATGTGGAACTATGAGGTGCATGAGATTGTAGCAGAGAGAAATGTGGAACTATGAGGTGGATGAGATTGTAGCAGAGAGGAATGTGGAACTATGAGCTGGAGGAGATTGTAGAGGGTGTTGCAGATGAATGTTGACAAGATTTAATTATATGCAGAAGTGAAATAGGAATATGACCATCAAGTTACTAGGTAAGGATGTGCAACTGCTATACCTACTAGTCTGAAAAAGCTTTGACTGTGATATTAATAGGGCATGTGTAGCTTTTTTCTTATGGTATTTGTTTGGGTCAGTAACGTGTTCTAAACTTGTATTTGTTTCTTTTTCTATTATGCTTTGAGCTTGCAATTTTATACAAGTTGTAAAAAATGAAATCCTTGAAAAATAACATGAACACATCCATTTGCTATGAGTAAAAAGATATGAAGAAATTTGTAGGAACAGTCAGAGCATTACCATATAGAAGAACTAGTACACTGGAAGCATGATGACTGTTATCCATATAGAAGAACTAGTACTCGAGATATTAATAGAGTAGAAATTTGTAGGAACAGTCAGAGCATTATCATATAGAAGAACTAGTATGTTGGAAGCATGATGGATGTCATCACACGAGATACTAATAGAGTACGTATTATTTTACTCCTAGCAGATGGATGTGTTCATGTTATTTTCTCAGGATTTCATTTCTTACAACTTATATAAAATTGCAAGCTCAAAGCATACTAGAAAAAGAAATAAATACAAGTTTAGAACAATTACTGATCCAAACAAATAACATAAGAAAAAAAAAGCTACACATGCCATATTAATATCACAGTCAATGCTTTCTCAGACGGTTAGGTATATCAGTTGCACATCCTTACCTAGTAACTTGATGGTCATATTCCTATTTCACTTCTGCATATAATTAAATCTTGTCAGTATTCCTCTGCACCACCCTCTACAATATCCTCCATCTCATAGTTCTGCATCCCTCTTTGCTATAATCTCCTACACCTCATACTTCCACATTCCTCTCTGTTACAATCTACTCCACCTCATAGTTCCAGATTTCTCTGCACCACCCTACTATAATCTCCTTCACTTCATAGTTTCACATTCTTCTACACCAATCTGCTAACTGAACATATGTGTCTCATCAACATGAATAGTGCAAACTGCATCAAGTCTCTTCATGGCTTGCATGCAACCTTTTTGTCCTTAGCATATGTTGTGTTAGGCGTCGGTTTGCTTCCTACTCCACCGTCCATTGCCATCGTCCAAAATCCCTGCCTTACGACTGATCACAGGCTCATGTGGATTATAGGCACGGTCAGTCTATTGTTCAGCATCATCCTACAACGCTGGTATATGTTCATTTCGTCGGCCTTGAAAAGGCCGACCGATGAGGACCCACATCCTCACATATCAAAGAAGTTTTTCCGCATGATCTTAGTTTATGGATTTGGCGTGCTCATCCTCAGATTCATGATCATTCCTTGCCTTATTTTGGCTTTTTAGGTACGTCAATAAAAAAAAGTTCAACTAAAGACCGACTATTAAAAACTAAAAATTTTCAGTTCTCAACTAAAAACCGATTAAGCACTGAAAAAAATCAGTCTTAAGTTATTAGCATTAGATACAGCAAATCAGTTTTTAATTTTAAGCGGTCACTAAAATTTAAAACTGACATGATATCAAAGTCCCGTCTTTGAATCGATCGGTAATTTATATTATAATTTCTCAATATCTAACGGTTGAGTATTTTTGTATTTTTTTAATCCAATGGTTAAATTTGATGATTCATGCCAACGTATTTCACTTCTGTTTTTTAAATAATTAATTAATTAACCCACATAAAAAATTCATGTTTCCTCTTCTTATTCCCACTTCCGCATAACTCTCTCCACTTCATTTACAAACCAACTTCTTCGTTCTTCACTGAAACCCAACTTAAATTTTTATCTCTCTTCATATATTAACTCAACTTATACTCAAGCATAAATATATTACGTGGAAGTAAATAGAAAGTCGGTACACTTTTCACGTTGCATTCTGAAAAGAAAAGTCAGATTTGCTGATTCAGTTGCAAGGCCTTCATCCCTTCCGTCCTCAAGCCTACGAAGAAAAGTCAGCGCTGCTACTCTGATAGTCTAGATTCCGACCCGCTGGCGTTTATCTCTTCCACTAGATCACATCGTTGTTTCTCTTTTCTTTGCTGCTGTCAATTTGCGTGTGCGGCTTCCTTCTAAATCCGATGTTGTTCCTATTGTGTCATCGATCGATTCTCCTAAAATCAAACTCTGCTTCCACTAGCAACTTTCACGAGCTTCTTGCTTCTGGTCTTGCCTTACCACCGATTTTGATTGTTTTGTCCTATTGCAGCATCTTCTTTTATTGTTTTTCCTATAGTAGCCAGCTCATTGAATATTGGTGGTGAGGACATAATCTTTGAAAGCTTTGAATTTGATGGCATAACAATTGAGCATGATGTTGTGTTGGATGATAAGAACATGGCCTTTGGAATTGATGTGCAAAAATCTTTCATGTGCACGTAGGTGTTTGCTATAATGTCCAATCTAACTCTTCTGTAATTCCTATTTTTTCAATCCCAGAAAATCGTACACCATTGCCCTATTCTAATTTAGTCGTAGTCCAAAAAGTTGCTGAGTTCAATATGCGGTAGTAGTGATTTAATTTTGTGGATCTACAAATGCTGGCATGAATATTGAAATTGAAATCGTATTAAACTAGTATGTTATGTATTGTTATGTTCACAAACATTTTTTTAGTTGTATTTTATGTATTCCATTATTAAATAGTTATGCAATGCTGAATGTCTTAGTTTTCAATTGCTTTGCTGAAATTGCATTTTGGACAATATTTTAGTTGCTAGTGACATGTTATTTCAATATATATTCTTTACAAATTACAAGCACGTGTGTGTTGAGACCGATCAGAAACTACATTTTAGTCTTTAAAATTTAGTTACTAACATTATTTGTAACTGAATTTTTGGTCTTTAAACTTTAAGACTGAAATTTCAGTTTCAAATATTATTTGGGACTTTAGATTCAGTGACTGAAATATCAGTCTTTAGTCGGTTTCTAGATGTAATTTAAAGACCGATTCATTTACTTAAGGACTGAAATCGACAGTCTCTAACTCAAATAATTTTTGTAGTGTATAATACTGATTTGGAATATCATTTTTCCTACTTTAGTTATATTCACTTACGTATTCTAAAGTTCGTATGTTTGTCTAACACACATGATGCACTTTCGTTAGTTCAGCTCTTTGCCATTTAAGTAGTCTCATATGGTTATGGAGCCATATTAAAGTCATTATCAATACTCTATGCTGGTATTCTTTCACTAAGCCTTCAAATGTTCATTGTTTTCTTTCACTAAGCCTTCTTTTTGTGTTATTAATTACTATCAACAAGCGTGATTTTTCAAAAATGCATGGATCTTGTAAAAAAGCTCCTTTTCTATTAAATAATCAAAATTTTCTTGAAAATAAAAGGAAATCATCGTTATTTGAAAAAAATAAAAATCAATTTGATCTTCTTTTGAGAAGCTAGAAAACCATTTATATTATCAAATAACTCAAACTATATGCATTAATATTGTTTACAAATGATAACTAAAATTTCTTTCGTTTAAAAGAAAAATGAGTTTAACTTTTGTAAAAATAATAATTGAATATACCTTTTGTTAAACAACATAATACAAAATTCTATTTTCAAGAAAAGTTGAAGTTTTCTATTAAAATGGAATTTTTAAAAGTTGTTAAAATATTGTAAACTGAAATTAAGTAAAGAACTTAAAAGAAGTTTTCATAAAACATAAAATGTTGAATTTCACTTGAAGGGTCTCTTTAGAAAAGCTTTTTGTTAAAAAGATAAGAACATTCAGGCTACGGTTGGTTTATCGTTTTTATACAAAAATGCGCATGACACATGTATATTATGAAAAATGAACAATTCAGAAAACGAAGTTAACTTACAAAATAGAAGAAGAAAAAAATTATTTTCGTGTTTTGAGAAATAAGGGAAACACGAGAATTAATTCATCTTTCCGTCGTCTCCTCCATCTTCTTTCCATTCTCTCCATCATTCCTCAACTCTTTTCATATTTTGTAGTTAGTTTTGAAATCACAAAATAAACCAAATGGGCCCTTAGCTTTTGTTAAAAAGTATAAAAAGAACATTTAGCTTTCTATAAAAAAGATGTATGCATGAATTTTCAATAATTAGTTAAAAGATATTTCATAAGAAATTAAAACAAGTATATTTAATTAGTAAGTTTGTCAAGATTAATTAAATGTATTCTGTCTTGGAGCACAAGGATAAATACATTTATGTTTTCAATAAGAAGCTGAGTGCTCTTATCTATTAGTGATAGTGATGAATGATGGTCACCTTTTACCCTTATTTGTAAAAGATGAATAAATTTATCATTTTATATAATAAAGAAAAAAGAATCATTATTTTGTGTAAAAAATGATTAATTCTTTACTAATTATATGAAATTAATTTTTATGCAGATATAATTTTTTTATTCAATTTATCTTTTATAAATTATGCTTACAAAGAAGTTTTTATTTTATTCTTAATCATTCGACATAAAGATAAATGGTTTTATCATTTCGTACAACTACGAATAATCGAGTTAAGCTGTATATAGCATATATGTGCAAAATGACAAATAGTTTAACCTTATTAAGATATATTTTTGATATTTAATCGATAAGATGAATAATCATTTTGTATAATAGTAATTATCATTCATCTGGTATCTAGAAAATGATAGTGGTGGTCAATATACATATAAGAAAATAAATAAGTTTATCTTTATGAAAAGACAAATACAATTTGTTGTGGATTAAAAAGATAAATGCATTTGTTCCGGAGAAATTATTTTTGCGAAAAAAGGAAAAAATTCACTCACTGTAAAAAATGGTAAAATAATGAAAATGCAACAGAAAGAAAAAAAAGCTAAAGTGATCAAGCAATAGGACGTGTCAGTGTAGCAACAAGTGCAAGTTCAGAGTTGCAAGAACATGTGCAACCTATGCATTTGGGCCAGCAAGAAACACAGCCTGAGCAGAACTGTAGGAGCATGCGCATGCAAAACAGCAAGACCATGAATCATGCAGGCTGGCGCAGTTATAACAACACATGAAGGGTGGACAGGAGTTGCAGAAACATTGCAAGAGCATGCACGTAACAGCTTACGCAATGACTATGACACATGCTAAACAAGTGAAAAATCATATATTTAGGGAATAAAAGAACAAAAAACTGGAAAAAAAATCAAATTGTGTTGAGCTCAAGGTTCAAAATCCTGTTTTCCGTTTCTGTTCCGGTCAATGGTAATTTAAAAATTTTCAGTTTCGTTTCAGAAATTTCGAAAGTTCCGGTTTATTTTCGGTTTTCTAATTCCGGTAATTTTTTTGCTTTAATTTGTTATATATGCTAATAAATATTCAACACTGTCATAAATTTATAGTATATTTTTACATTACATATAAAATACACACTTTAATTAAAAATTCATCGTGTAAGATTCTGTATTCCTTATTTGAGATTTTAAAACTTTGATCAATTTTGAAAATTTTGAATTTTTTATTATAATTCGATATAAATTAACAGAAGTATAGCAACTTTTTTTATGAAACTACATGATTTTATCTCCATTTATTTTATTGTCCCGGTTAATTTGTTTTAATTACAATATGTTTGTTATATTTTTTTAGTTTTTGTAAGTTTTTTTCAATATTTGAAAAACAAATCGAAAATTTAGACCGGAGCCGGAATTTTGACCGGATTCCGTTCCAGTTATGAGCAGAACCGGAACGGAATCTCTGGAACAACCGGAATTCCGGAATTTCGAACCATGGTTGAACTAGATCGCCATGCAAGCAAAGGGATAGGAATGTAGATGGTTTGAGTAGAAAATGATTGCTGAACTTGAACATCAACAGGAAGGAGAAACTCAGTGCAGAAAACAAAGTATGGATAGCAAGCAACAACAAAGCGATCAAAGGTAAAGTGCAGAGGGGAGCAGCAATTGCAAACATGGTTGTGGAAATAAGTAGGAAAGTGTAGGTATATGGTTCGTAACAGCCGAAACAAGCAGCGACAAAGCGATACAAGCTACACGGCAGGTAGCAACAACGTTAGAAACAAAGGCATGATCCTCGACCAAGATCAGTAGCTTGGTGCAGCAATGAATAATCAGCGTGTGTCATCGTTATTGATTGAATATTGGATGCAAAGGAAAAGTGTATAGACGCCATCCACGACTGATCGAAGACTAATAACAGCAGTTGTTTGTAGCAGCAGCAACATGCAGACATTTAAAGCAGATTGCAGTTTGTAGCAAGACAACTTTTTGAAGCAACATCAAATGCAATACTAAACAAGCTGTAGTAGTTTCTAAATGGTATGCTTTCCTATTTTTTTATAATGTTTTTTAGGTGTATTATATCAAACCTCTTTATTCACAGCAATAACCGTGTCTTGAATTTTTGTTAAGAGTTGATACATTATAAGGCATTATAAGTTTGAAGGAGTATGGACCAATTTATTAGTAAATTAATTATTAAATTTAGTAAAAGTATATGCGTGAGACACAATCTATTAATTGAGTTTATTTCGGATATCCTACTAGAACAATGTCCACTAATTTGATCTATGACTATGAGTTTTTATAATACCTCGGAAGCTAATGAAACTATTTTAGTAAAATTCAACTGTCTCAATTACCGAGCAATCGCACCAAATCGACCACCCTAGAATTAGTTTGAAAGTCTAGGAACTCTTAGAGAAACAGCTGAAACCTTGTTACTAATACTATAACCTTTATTGCCTGATTTGGTGATGGTCCTAATAAGGCAGAGAACGAGCTTTCGGTGACCAGAGGTAGTGAGTCCGACATTAAAGTTTGGAGCTCTTCTGAGAACTGGAATGATTTTTCAGTTTGAGTTTTGTTAGCGCCAAAATTGGTCACTAACCCCCAAATCCAGATGAAAGCACAAAATACCAGTCACAGCTCAGAGATAGAATGTATGTAGAGAGTAATAATGTGAAGAACAGTTAAAACTGAAATGAAAGCAGTAAAGAACAAGAGATTTTATAGTGGTTCGGCTAACTTCGGCCTACGTCCACTCCAGAAGTTTGCTTTTTATTGCTGTAATAATCGATTACAGTTACAAAATGGCAGAGTTGCCTTAGCCTTAGAAAAGAGAAAGTAAGAGAGCAGAAAGAAGATCCCTTTTCACTGTGCCCCTGCCTCTCTATTTATAGACAAAACCAGGTTGTTGGGCCTCCTGAGTAGTTTGGGCCCATCAAGGTCATAGCCGAACCCTACCTCATTATGCCGACCGATCCTGAGCAGTTGGTATGCCGAACGTGGGGAGGTGCGAGGTATCGAGGTATGGAGGTGCGAGGTACCGAGGTATCGAGGTATGGAGGTGCGAGTTATGGAGGTGTGAGGTACCGAGGTATCGAGGTGCGAGGTATCGAGGTGCGAGGTACCGAGGTATGGAGGTGCGAGGTGCAATGCCAAGCGAGGTGAGGTATGCCGAACGACCCATCCAATGCCGAACGCTCCCTGATGCCGAACGATCCATCCAATGCCGAACGAGATTTATGCCGAGCGCTCCATCCAATGCCGAACGAGATTTATGCCGAGCGCTCCATCCAATGCTGAACGCTCCTTAATGCCAAACCTCCATCATGCTGAACCATGTCTGATGCCGGACAGTTTCTAATGCCGAGCGCCCATCACGCCGAACGATCTCTAATGCCGAGCGCCTCTAAATGCCGAACCATATCTGATGCCGAACAGTTTCTAATGCCGAGCGCCCATCATACCGAACGATCTCTAATGCCGAGCGCCTCTAAATGCCGAGCGCTCCTGGATGCCGAGCGCTACTGAATGCCGAGTGCTCCTGGAATGCCGAACCACTCATGTATGTCGAACGCTCTATGTATGCCGGGTACTCTTGAACGCTATTCGAACGTGAATGCCGGATGAATCATTTGTGCCGAACCTCCATCAAGCCGAACCATTGATCAACCTTTATCCAACCATATTTCCATCTTCCAAGCATGTTGCGTCATCCATCCATCCAATCAACTGAATCCATCGTACTCTAGCCTCGACGAACATGCAGTTGATTAGGTTAAACCCGTCTGTCCGCGGCCTTGCCAAAAGGCGGGTTAACACTTGCCCCCCAAAACATGCCTTGCTGTGAAAGGTGTGTTTTGAATATCCTCAAGTCCGATATCCCAAGTATGTATGTTATCCACATCCATACTTTCCGATTCATAATCCAATCCATTACCAAGCCATCTTATCCGAGTGCCACGGCCATATCCTGATCCATTTCCGCGACTGTTCCGAGTCGATGTCTGATTCTTATCCAGTAACCAAGTCCTTACCCAATTCCACATCCATCTGAACCCGACTACCGAGTTCCAATCCATCCATATCCAATAACCTATAACCATATCCGTGACCTCTCCGGGTCGATATCCAAATCCGGGACCGCTCCGGGTCCTTGTCCGAATCCTTAGCTATTCATAGCCAATATCCAAATCCGTAACCTCTCCAGGTTCTTGCCAAGCGCAATCCACACTTGACGACCTACGTTAAGTAATTCCATGGTGTTCATGGTTCAGTTTCCCTGAACGTCGAAGAATGCCGTGGCTTAAGTCCTAAGCCGAATCCTGGTCACTCCGGACCCTTGCCGAGCATAGTCCATACTCGACGATCTAAAATAGTAACCGATAATATATGGCCTAAGTCCTAGGCCGAATCCTGGTCTCTTCGAACCCTTGCCGAGCATAGTCCATACTCGACGACCTTTTAGCCAAAATCCAGAGAAAATCCAATCAAAATCTGATCCGAAATCCAAATCCAAAATAGAAAACCAGAAACCCATATCAAAAATCCATACCAAAAAACAAACATCCAAACCAGAATCCAAACCAGAAAACGAGCAAAACAGGGAGTTCAAACCAAACTCCAAAACCAAACCAGAAAAAGAAAATGTCCAAGTCAAAGGAAAAAACAGATTTCGCAAACCCGGGCGTCTCGGTAAGGCATCATCTCAGAGCATGCCTAAGGTTATCTCCGACCCCGTACATGAGTAAGTGATTTAACCGTTTGCCCGGAGTTTGTTACTTATTCCAAACCATTAAAATTAGTTGATGACCAATCGGCCACCATTCCTGGGCCTCATGCCCTCGTCGTTCAAGGTAGGCGGTGGCTGCTCCTGTTCCACCGCCGCATTCCGAGTTCCGACATACTGTCGCAACTGACCATTCTTTATATGCTCCTCGATTATATCCTTTAGATGTCGGCAGCTGTTAGTGTCATGCCCGTCCAGGTCATGAAAGAGACAGTGCCTTCCTAATGCCCTTTCACGTTCTGTGGGTTCCCTCCTCGATGGCCTTCGATAAGGAAGGCGATCTCGAGTATCTAAGAAAATCCGCTCCAACGTTGCGTTCAATTCTGTATAAGTGGAGAACTTTGGTTCTCCCCAGCGCTTCCTTTTTCCTTTATCCTTGCCCCCACCTAAGCTTTCGCCGAGTAGTCCTCCATCCTTAGTCGTGTTTACTTCCTTTGACCTCACATCCAAACATGCATCCTCTTGTCGAAGAAATCTTTCAGCTTCATGAAAGAATTCCCCAAGATCCAACGGTGGGTCCCGTACCAGTGATACTTTGAAATCCGAATTATCTCTGACTCCTGATACCGCAGCCATCAGAACCATTGATGGATCTGGCCGATCCACCAAAGCAACTGCTGCATTAAATCGAGTTAAGAATGTCCTGAGCGATTCATCTGCCCCCTGTTTGACTGACGTTAGCGTCATCATGTTCTTTGGCCTTTTTATGTGAACTCGAAACTGACTTAAGAACTTGTCCACCAGTTCTGTCCATGTTCCAATGGATCCATCCTCCAGCTGTCTGAACCACATAGCAGCAATTTCAGTCAAGTACAGGGGGAAACATCGAGCCATAACCTCCTCCGTTGCCCCCAGCACTTCCATATGCCTAGTGTACCTCATCAAGTGGTCGGTGTGATCCGTCTTCCCGTTGTATACTTCCAGAGTGGGTAGTTTGAAATCGGGCGGATTCCTAGTTGTCCTGATGTTCCGGGTAAACGGACTTTTGTTAACTCCCTCTGAATCCCTGTTTGTCAGACCTCCGCGAATAGTCCGCCTGATAATGTCAGCCAATCCAGCGTTTCCAACCAATCCAGACTGCCCCCCAAGTCCCCGAGGAAATTCTGGCACATATTCTTCATCACGTACTCCTGGTGGCGTGCTCCCGAGTCTAGGTCCATCTAGATTGTTAACTGTTTGTTGATTGGGAGCTGCCCCCTGCTGATTCACTCCATATGTCCGTTGGTTGAGTTCCTCTGGTCCAGCTCCATGATCTTGAGCACCTGCAGTTCCTGGTTGTCCAAATTGCCTAAGAAGAGCCTGCATCATCTCCTCTTGTCGTTTCATCATCTGTTCTTGCATAGAATTCATCATCACTTGCATCTCGTCCCGAGTTATGTAGATGGATGCATGACCCTCTCCAGCTCCAGAAGATGCTGCTTGACTTCCTTCCTGATTGCTCCTTTCCACTGCTTGCCTCTTCGTTGGTGGTCTTGCCATTGCTTTTTAAGATCCAAGTTCCTAACTCCAAAATTCCTGAGTGTTTCAATCTCTCAATGAAAGCACCAAAGTGTTTCAATTTCTCAGTGAAAGCACCAAAGTGTTAGCGCCAAAATTGGTCACTAACCCCCAAATCCAGATGAAAGCACCAAATACCAGTCACAGCTCAGAGATAGAATGTATGTAGAGAGTAATAATGTGAAGAACAGTTAAAACTGAAATGAAAGCAGTAAAGAACAAGAGATTTTATAGTGGTTCGGCTAACTCCGGCCTACATCCACTCCAGAAGTTTTCTTTTTATTGCTGTAATAATCGATTACAGTTACAAAATGGCAGAGTTGCCTTAGCCTTAGAAAAGAGAAAGTAAGAGAGCAGAAAGAAGATCCCTTTTCACTGTGCCCATGCCTCTCTATTTATAGACAAAACCAGGTTGTTAGGCCTCCTGAGTAGTTTGGGCCCATCAAGGTCATAGCCGAACCCTACCTCATTATGCCGACCGATCCTGAGCAGTTGGTATGCCGAACGTGGGGAGGTGCGATGTATCGAGGTACCGAGGTATGGAGGTGTGAGGTACCGAGGTATGGAGGTGCGAGGTACCGAGGTATCGAGGTATGGAGGTGTGACGTATCGAGGTATGGAGGTGTGAGGTACCGAGGTATCGAGGTGCGAGGTACTGAGGTATCGAGGTGCGAGGTACCGAGGTATGGAGGTGCGAGGTGCAATGCCAAGCGAGGTGAGGTATGCCGAACGACCCATCCAATGCCGAACGCTCCCTGATGCCGAACGATCCATCCAATGTCGAACGAGATTTATGCCGAGCGCTCCATCCAATGCCGAACGAGATTTATGCCGAGCGCTCCATCCAATGCCGAATGCTCCTTAATGTCGAACCTCCATCATGCCGAACCATGTCTGATGCCGGACAGTTTCTAATGCCGAGCGCCCATCACGCCGAACGATCTCTAATGCCGAGCGCCTCTAAATGCCGAACCATGTTTGATGCCGAACAGTTTCTAATGCCGAGCGCCCATCATGCCGAACGATCTCTAATGCCGAGCGCCTCTAAATGCCGAGCGCTCCTAGATGCCGAGCGCTACTGAATGCCGAGTGCTCCTGGAATGCCGAACCACTCATGTATGTCGAACGCTCTATGTATGCCGGGTACTCTTGAATGCTATTCGAATGTGAATGCCGGATGAATCATTTGTGCCGAACCTCCATCAAGTCGAACCATTGATCAACCTTTATCCAACCATATTTCCATCTTCCAAGCATGTTGCGTCATCCATCCATCCAATCAACTGAATCCATCGTACTCTAGCCTCGACGAACATGCAGTTGATTATGTTAAACCCGTCTGTCCGCGGCCTTGCCAAAAGGCGAGTTAACAAGTTTGCCCATCAATGACTAAATTGTTAACTAAGTGAGAGAAAGAGGAAACTGTGCATTATAATCCTCGTATACTTCATATATACAACTCAATCATCGAGTTGGATGGATGCTTCAGTTTCTGAATTGTCTGAGACAAATTTGTAGCTATCTTAGATGTAATAGAACAGCGACAACTGAACCTGCTTAGACAGCCTCATCATGAGGAATCATTCATATATTGTTTGAATTCGATTAATTCAGGAATAATGCGTATGAATGGTGAGAGCTGTACGCCCAAACATAAAATGCTACATTTCATCTCCGAAATGCTAAATAATTCAATCAACCATTCATAACCTGCATATACGCAATTAAATCAATGTATGCTTGTTCTTAGAAGGCCTTCATATATATATATATATATATATATATATATATATATATATATATATATATAACCTGCATAAAATGCTACATTTCATCTCCGAAATGCTAAATAATTCAATCAACCATTCATAACCTGCATATACGGCAATTAAATCAATGTATGCTTGTTCTTAGAAGGCCTTAATATAGTGGTGTGTGAGGCGTTTTGACATATGGATATTGCAAAATCGGTGGTGTCAACAATAATGCTTCAGGTACATGATCGTTGGAAGTTTATTATGCTTCATTGTTAAGGATCTGGTGATAAGAGATAACATAATGAAATTGTGACCTAAATTTGTGTGAAACGGATTTGAAGTGTAAGCTTGGTATTTGTGCTTTTCAATTATTTTATCATTTTACTAGAACCATCTATCATGAGTGGCTTACGAAAAACGTTTAGACTACCTACAATTTTTATTTTTCCGCAAGGTTTTCAATGCAATCAAAATTTCCTAAAAAATAAGCCTAGGAAAAAACAATCAATAGTTTCTTGAGTAAGAGTTGACAAAAGTGTGAACATATAGGTAAATAGCATTATTTCTATTTAAGCATATCTATGTACAAAGAAAGAATGATATATTGGCAACTTCTGAATCAGAGTTTCTAACCACCCATGTATCAAAATTTGCAAAATTACATGCATAGTTCCTGAAATCAATAAAAGTAAATTATTAATACAAAAAACAGAAGGGTCTCTCCTTTTCTTTAAAATCTAAAGTTTTCAAACCCTTGCAGTGATCTTAACAATCCTTTTCCTCAAAATGATTTGTATTTCTTAACAACTACATATGTCCATGCTTTTGGCTAACAGTTTCACCTTTTGAGATTTTATACCTTCTCTGTTATCTATGAGAAGAAGATTTATATGGTTGCTTTAAGGACTGTTAGAGGGAAGATGGGGTTGGGCATGTCCTCATGAGTAAGGATATATCACATTAGGACATAAAAACCCACTACATAACTACAGGTGTAAAAGATAATTATAGTATCAATGATTATCGTAATCACACATTGAGTTAGCATTGTACTTTTATAAATAAATACTCGACGTTTGTTATATATGACAGTATAATGTTATCGCGCATGCATTCTTACATACTTTTGGTGACTAGGTTAGCAAAATATTGAATAAACTAGGAACTTGATTCAGATGTGATATGAAAAACAATATAATCAAATAGTTCCAGCATTCTAAATATTTAAAAAGCTTAATGACATAGTTTGAATTTTGCGTATATCAAATGATACTTGCAATATGAGAAATCTGACATAATTTTGAAAATAATTATATGCCTCATGATGATGTATTAAGGTCCAGTATGCAGTGTAGCTCAATTGAAAATTCTTTCCTTATTTTAGGTTATAATTAACTAAATTTCTCTTCGTTTATGTAGCTCTTTCCCTATTTTTGTATGCTTCGCTTTAAAGGCTGATATTCTTTTGGTGGAAAGAATTTGGACGATTTTATAAGATTTCCTGGATAGGTACGTCCATTTTTATGAGTTTTGCTTTGTCTTTCAAGTCATGATGGTTTTTTCTTTTTCTTTTTTCTTAACTTAAATTCATGTTTCACTAAACACCAATGCCTCTGTCATATTACATCATACTTTGTTAAATCTTTAGTCTTGCTTTGTCATATGTTCATACTAAAAAGCCTTCGTCATAAGCTCATGCTAAAATACACCGTGTAAAGAAAAACAATCCAAAGTACATCAGCTTTGGATAGCTGGTGGACTTGAACACGTTATGAGTTTTGTGTAAAGTTGGATGTCTATTACAACGTATCTATGTTTGGGCAAGGTTGAATATCAATCAATATGCCATTTGAATAAACACTGTTTGACCTAAGCATAATATAAAATGGCCACTATAAAGTAATATATAATGAGATTCCAAATATATGGCATAAAAGTTTTGAGAACATACAATTATTTTTTCAAATTTGATTTATTCGAATTCGTAATGAGTTTTGAGTATACATGTGAAAAGTTAAAAATGAAAAGGAGTTAGGCATTTTAATTTCTTCAATGTATATTATATTTCCACATAATGCTATGTATTAAGAATACTTCTTAGTTTACCCAGATATTTAATAAATAGCAAGTAAATTTCTCATTGGTCAGCTTTATTTAACGGTGCCACATTTTCTTAGGCTTGAATTTGATTAAAGTTATTATTTTTGAAAGAAAATACCATGTAATGTAATTAGTTTTTATAATCCCATTTGAATTACTCTATGAAACATGTAACTTGGTTTGAATTACAAAGGTCTCATAAAAGATTATGGCTATAGTTAAATATTGTGTTTGATTATAATACTTTTATAGTTTTAGAGTAAATAAAGTTATAAAGAAATTGATATACTCAAAAGCTCAAATGATTCCCAAAGGCACAACTGTTTTTTACTTTATATTGAAAGTTCAAAAATAGTAAATGAGCGGTACCACTAAAAATTAGTTATGTTTTTGTTTCATTCAATGTATTAGCATAGGTAAGACATAGACGTGCTTTCATTAGGTTTTATATTATTTTTTTGTTTCATTCAAAAATATGTATTTATATCTTTCTTACTTCTTAATATTTTTTTGCAGTTGCTATATAATGAATTCCTTATGTTTAGGAGCTCCATTAGTTTCATGCGATGTCCATATTTCATTTACAAAATCTATTAAATTTCCATATGTTCAATCATGTTTTTATGATACTTTCCATGACATTTGTTGATTATGATTATCATAATGATTTAAGAAATGATGGTGGTTTACTTCGCCCTTTTTAAAATAAAAGAAATTGTCTTTTCTTTTACAGTATAGATAAATGATAAGAGAAGGCGACTATTTTTTTCAGAAGCAAACTACAATGAGTGTAATTTTCCTTATATGCATGTACTGTATGTTTACAACATAAATTTGAGGATTAATCCACATGTGTGCATCTGCTATGTTCACAATTGACAACTATGATTATTCAATTGTTTTACCGTTTTGATGTATTAAATTTTAATATACCGTTATAACTCTAGCTTGAAATCAAGAATCTAAGCGGTTAACATTTTTCGCATATGAAATTTTATAGAAAACAAAGATGCAATGAACTATTGATTAGAATCATGTACTGATTTTTGTAGGTCGGTTTATAGCTAAAATAGGTAGATGTATTATTCTTAAGTATTTTATTTTTGTAGTCTTAATTGATCAGGGATTAATTTATGATCTACATATGTAGGGTTTTTTGTGCAAGCGAACAAGGAACAAGGTCCTTTATGTGTATGCACAATATCTAATAATTTAGATAGAGAGTGATGAGAAAAAACTAACCATGAGATAAAGGAATACTCTTGATGAAAGGAGGTTGGTTCTTGAATCCAGACTCCTTGGTACCACTATCCCCAAAGAGACACTTTTGGTAAGCGAACATTTTGATTATTTTTATGAAAAAATATTTAGATCTACTTGCTTGGTATGTTTTAATTTGATTATAATTAATATTCATTGATGATGCAAGTTTATGTTAGTTTACCTAAAATGCACCAAAATTTTGGGAGCTTTACAAAGGTATTATTGTAACTTGCAATTTTAAAATGTTAGTTCATATATAGATGCAGGAAGTAAAATAAAAGATATATAAAGCAACAACTTGAAAAAAGAAATTATTAAGAATTAATAAATAAAGTATATAGTGATTATGTCAATAAACATACAAGTCCAAAGGATTTGCATACAAAACTATCGTTTCTACAAATTTTAGATTCAAGGATAACTATAACAAATAAACAAAGCAATATTAATGCTATTGTTTTCCAACTAATTTATGTAAACCAATAATGGGTGGGTATATGATAGTTAGTATATCTATGGTAATTGTAAATACAGATATGAAAGGAATATCTTCAATTGTTGTTCAATTTTCATGATAATCTATTTATTCATTTTATGATTAGGTAGCAAGATACATTTTTTTGTGGTGCTAAATTATGGTTTTTAGTAAAATGGCTTAAGTACAAATTTGAAATTTGACTTAGAATAATTTTGTATACATCTTTTGTCCCAATTATACACAACACAACCTCCCTACTAATTTTCAAATTGTCTACAAAACTACTACCAATGTGTCCATTTTTGGTTGCCTCAACATAAAATTAAGTTGAACCTCTATATTCAAGAATGCATAATTTCATATTATAGAGAAAAAGATGATGGTTATGATACTTCCAAGTGACGTGTGATGCCATTTGAATTCAAAAGGTCCACACAAACTTGAACGATTCCAAGGACCTATGGTACAAAGAAATTTAGCACCTTTTATAACATTATTATTGGACATATTCACAAAATTTAGTATATTAATACAGTGACTAAACCTTTCAAATTTTGGAGCCTCTTGCTAATCTCAAAGGGATCGTGGAGTAGGGCTAACATATATTGATTTAAGTGGTTTCCAAAATGAGCAAATTAATACAACACATCAAAGTTTATAAATATTCCTTAGAAAATCCTCTCTATACATTTGTGCAAGTTGTATCTTATTGGGTCGATACAACTATCAGTAATAGTTTTTCTTTTTAAGGATCTATCATTTGAAATTTTACAAATTCGCTTAACCTTACTTCTTTGCAGGTTGAAGCACAGTTCGGTTAGTGTTTTTAAGTCTTAATAGATTCTTTATTGCAGTGAGTGCATATTTCTCACAAAATTGTTTCAGTCTATTGTTATGAAAAGCTAATTTATTTACACAGTTTAACATTTCATTGATATTGATGGTAGTAGGATGAAGAGCATGTCTGTACTCTATTGATGTTCATCCTTTACTATCGATTTGCTTTTTTCAATGGTTTCCATTTGATGAATTAAGTTGTTGCATGTTACTGGTGAAATTCTAATATTACTGGAGATGTTTTTTGTCTAATGATAACGAATAAACACACCATCTGTCATCTAATAATTCCATCAATGCACTATCACGATGCTTTTAGATAAACCTAACACTCATATAAAGGCCTTCCTCCATTTGAAACGGTGGTTAAAAGGAAATTATAACTTCAAAATATCATTATAATTTCACCTATCATTTAACAACAAACTTTTGATTTTGGATTGCTTTGTATTTAGGTATCACATCCTGGAAATTTCCATGATGCAGATTATTAGATAGAAGTGGATAAAGACTTTCAGGTTATAAATCAGCCCGACATTGAAATGACCAATTTGAAGTCATTGACTTACATGTCTTCAAACAGGTTATTACAATATTATTTTTCAACGGAATGAATCACAATTTTCAATATTTAACCTTCCAATATACATTGCAGAAAAGTAATCAAATCTTACCATATCAGTATTCAATAACTAACACTTAGACTTTCATGGTTCTTAGAAGAAAACTGGGAAAAAATCAAACAGATTTTCATTGATATAATAGTGTTAATAGTTAGTATTCACTTAACTATTGATGGCCCAGTTCATAATTGCCTGTAAGCTACTTGGTAGCTAATGCTATATTATGCTTTATTTTTTCATGTTTTGCCATTGCCTGTTATCCCTATGTTGACTTTTTATAACAAACAGCCCTCTGTCTATTGTAACATTTGTCTAGCTGCATGTATCTTACTACGAACTACATAAACCACACTGACAATACATGATATTTTTAACGGTTTTACAAGCAAACCACCAGTTAAAAGTGCATTGCACTACTGCCCTTGCAAGTTATATTCTGTTCGCCAGCAACATCGTGGCATAATTCTCTCATAGTAAAAAAGATTAAAAACTACATGCAAATTTTTTCCCTCTGTTGTTTTCCTCTTGCATGTCTATCTGTTCATATCAAAGCAAGACTTAGTTTTAATGGTAAACTGTATATTGGATTTTTTTGTAGCAGACGTACACGTACAAGCCCCTTTTGATAATCTTATATTTTCCATCAAAATATGTTAATCTTTTATATTGGGTTGGAATCGAAGACAATTAGTTAATTTTTGGTAATATCTTTCAATTTGGTGTTGGGACTGTTTTTGGTCTCTAAGTCTCAAGTTAAGACCTTTATGTTAAATATAAATGGAGATTATGTAATTGATGTTTTTATTTCTTTGTTGATTACTTTTTAAGATCACTGGATATAAATTATTTGTGTTTTCCCATTTGTTTTAATTTTGTTCAATTAAAGGTCGCGCTTCTTGATCGAGCAAAAGCGTGCATTTTCAACCAACATTTTCATGTAACTAGATTCAATATTTAATTTTATTGCTATTTAATGTTTTCCGGTAAGATTTTACAATTTAGTACCAATTGTGTTTTATATCTTTGTTTTTCTTTCTAACATGTTTGGAATTACATATATGTGTCAGTCCTTATGAAATGCAAGACATAGTTTTATTGTTATACCATATATTAGATTTTTTTTAACACGTACACATATACACCCTTTTTGATAATCTTCTATTTTCCATGAAAATATGTTAAGCTTTTAAACTGGGTGTGAATCGAAGACAGTTAGTTATTTTTTGTTAATATCTTTCAATTTGGTCTTTGTAGTATTTTTGCTGTCTAAGTTTCAAGTTAATCCCTTTGTATTAAATATAAATCGAGATTATGAAACTAATATTTTTATTTCTTCATTGCCCATTATATATTGGCACACAGCCATACTGCACCCAGTCCTCCTATCTCAAATACAAGCTCTATATTGAAATTAATCACTCATGTGCATGGTCAAATTTTATTTGCAGGTCCACATTCTGGAACAGCATCACGTTGAAAGGAATAATGCCAACAAGTTGACCTCATCTGCATTTTACCAGCCTACGTTGTGTGTGTATATATATATATATATATATATTCGTTGTTTTTGCTGTTTCATCATGCTTACAGGCCTATGTACTACTGTTAATTCTCTTATGCTATTTGTTGGTGAATATTAAGGCTTCTGTAAACATATATATATTTGTAAACAGTGGCACTGTATTATTGTTGCTGCAATTGCAGCTGTTTTGTAATGTCAGTTAATAATGATTATTCTTTTTTACAGGCTGGACTATATAATGTCCACTGTTACAAAACTCTGTCCAAAATTTCAATTCGTTTTTCTCTATTCATTCAACGGTATGAAACACTGATTAGAAGTTACAATTTGTTCCCGCTTGCTTGCCACAGCCATATGCGATTCTTGAAATATTGAATACTATGCACGTTAACTAGCATTCTTCATTGGGATGCGTAATCTACAAACTAATACCAATATAATACTGATTTGCTCTGACTAAATGAAACATCTTTTTCCCTTGGTTTTACATCATCGATTTTTTCCCATTTACACATGGATCTATCGATGCATATCTAAAAAATTTAAAATCCGTACGCATACACGACTCTGCGAATTTCACTGTCAAATTTTCATAATGTCCGTATGCGGAGCATGGGTTCACACTAGTAGTAGTATATATATTAATATTTGGTGTGATATTCCCACACATTATAGCAGATGAGACCCTATGCGCCCGCATAATAGCGGATGGCCCTATATACCACGATATCCCCCTCGAAGTGGGATTGGTATTTATTTTATGTTGTATTAACATCTATGGATGCAGGGAAACAGGTTGGAGGGATCCAATTGGATTCCTCAAATATATCGTTTATTTTTTTTCATATACAGTGATATCTGGTGTGTGTAGATAATATGTTATAGATTGTTGTTGAAATTGGAACATTAGAATGCTATCGTAGCACTGGCCTGAAATTTGAAAACTATAAATATATTTTTAAAATTTAAGGAATTAAAGGGAATTTGATAATAATAAATATATATATATTTTTTGGAATTGGAGTTATTTAGAGAAATAGAATTGGGAAATAAAATTATATTTGAGTTTGGTTATACTTAACCATTGTGAATTAGAAAATGGAGATTTTTAAAAGAAATTATATAAGGGAATATATAAGTGATATTCTGGAAATATAAAAAGGAGTTAAAGTCAGTATTGAAAATAGATTGGAAGTATTAACGGAATTTATAAGAAATAAATTTATATAATGGATTTTTTACGTAAGATTTGTTATTATAAACAGGTAAAACCCAAGGGGTTTAAAATTGATAAACAATGTTTATAATGAAGAAATTGATATCAAGATGATATATTGGGAATATAAATTCGTTGGGTGAATTTATATTAGATTATGGAAAAAAATATGGAATTACTATTTTTGGAAGTGAAAAAGAAAACGTGATGGAAATCGGGGGGGATTTATAGGTTAAATTGGTTATTAAGGTTTAAAAAAATATTTTTAATTTCAATAAGTAAGTTGTTTTTGAAAGGGAAATTTTTATTATTTAAACTATGAAATTTTAAACTAGTTAGGATTGAAATACTTGGTAAGTAGATTTTTAAATATGAAGTATTTATTTTAGTAAAATCTAACTTTTGAAATCCGCTTTGAAAATTTATTTGTTTAACTAAGATGAGTTATTAGTGTTATAAAAATGTTTTCGATATTTTAAATAACTACTCGAACATATTTTTTTTAAACCAAATCATCTACCTTTATAAAGGATATGATTTTGAGGAGAGGAAATTTATTGTGATTTCGGAGATTTTGGAATAAGTTATGAAATAATTATCTGAAATGTTAATATTGGAAGGACTTTGGAAGATAGGATTAAAATATTTTTCCTAAGTATAAAAATGGAAGTTTATTCCAAGTGTTGAGATGTTCGAAAATATCCCGTTATGGATTTAAGCATTTGAAAATGTTTTTTTCAAATATCGGAATATGGAATGGGATTGGATATATATCTTTTAAAGATATTTTGAAAGTAAATGTTTTGGGAAAAATTATAATGAGGCCAGATGATTGCTTATGGATGTTAATTTGATAGTTAAATAACTGACTATTAATATTGGCCAATTTCATTAATCGTTTCGAAGAGACTCGGATCGGATTTAATTATCCGAAAACCACTTCGATCCGGTTAAACATTACGAATGAATATCGTAAAGATGATGAAGACGGTGATTCGGTTTGTCCAGACCCAGGACAACTTGTATGGACGAATGCTATCAAACATCGTCAATGGAGGACGATGAGCATTCTAAGTGAATGTGTTCTTTGAAAGGTAACGCTTAGCCTCGAGCCTCATCAACCGAGAATGACTAAAACAGGGGAGATGCAGCAAGGCTAAGTGGGTCGCACCCAAGTAGGGTAAGGTTACCTCTATCTTGAGTCCCTTTTATTCGGCTGTGTGGCGGTTGCTGATCCCAACCGCGGGGTAATCTTATTCGGACTATCCAGGTTAGGGGTAGTCTGGTCTTATGTAGCAGGGGATCCCAGAGTGGTCCTCGGTACATTGTCCTAGATGTGTACTGTGATGGGTGTTACCCCAGTAGCCCAGTCATTCATTGAAATCCATTCTCCTATATGAGCCTACAGTTTTGTTTGTAGAGCCTAGTATGCTGGAATTTAATTAATGTAACAATTTCAGCTATTTGGATAAGTATTTGTACTTAGACACTATGATAATATCACTGGATTTTCTATAAAAATGTTTTGGTTATCATAAGGTAAAAACCCATCGTGTTTATTTGTGACGTGGTCTTACGAGATACCTTTATTTTCAAAGGATTTTGAAAAAGTTAATAATTCAAATTGAGTGTGTTTTCTCACGTTGGTTTTCCAGACTGACTCAGGTGTTATTTTGTTATAATGCTCGGGTCAAACCGAGTATTACAGATTCAGGTTAAATGCTAAGGAGCTTAGGAGACTAGTTGGAGGAGTTTGAGACGTATTTTCCGTACTTGACTTATATTCCGCTGTGTAAGGACAAGATATATTACTGTCCAGTTTGATGTATTGATGGTTGTATTTGTTATTATATATTATATTTGTTCGGCTGCGATTGTGAGATTCTATGTCGTTGTTTCTATTTTTCTTCTACCCTTTTCTTCTTCTTACCCTAAAGCTTTGTATTTTGGTCCAATTTGAGTTGAGCTGAGGTGAATTGTTGTCGACTTAAAGGGGTACGGATTTGCGGGCCTTTACCATTTGTAACGACCCGTATTTTCACGGATCGAAACATCGTAAAACAGTTGACATTTAGTCGCATTTGTGATAAGTCGTCCTGAGTTTAAGTCCTAGGTCGTATGGGAGTTTTGGAGCGACTTAAGGAAGATTCGAGTTAAGGCAGTTAAGTCATATAGGAATTAAGTCGTGGTAGCTTAGGTCGTAGGGTGTTGGAGTGACCTAAGGTAGTGGACGACTTAAGGGGTAGTGGTTTAGGTCGTTTGATAGTGTTGGGTAGAATTTATGTTCAAGTCATAAGTCGTGACCGACTTAAGGAATAGGGGCGACTTAAGAAAGCTGATCGAGTTAAGAAATCGACGAGTTAAGAGTTAGGTCGTTAGACGACTTAAGGAAGTTAGGTCGTTAGACGACTTAAGGAAGTTAGGTCGTAAGCAACCTAAGCACTGTGTTTAGATAAGTCGCGCAAAGGCTTAAGTCGTAAGTCGCGTGCAGATGTTAGGCCGCGAAGGTGTTAGGTCGGAGAAGCATAAGTCGCGACACTGTTAGGTCGTAGGTTGCTGGGTACGTTAAGTCGTAGACGACTTAGGAGTGAGTCATAACCCGGTTAGGTCGTAACCGAGTTATCTGTTAAGTCGGAGGCCTAGCTAAGTTATAAGTCGTAGACTAGTGGGTTTTGATAAGTCGTAGGTCAGTTACCCAGTTAAGTCGCGCACTTCTTAAGTCGTAGGACGCGCACACTTGTTAAGTCGTTAGGTGGGAGCTGTTGTTAGGTCGTGTCTCAGTTGAGTCGTGAGTCGCGCATAGTTAGGTCGCGAAGCGCTAAGTCGTAGACAGGTGGTTCTGTTAGGTCGTATAGGCGCGTGCACGTGTTAAGTCGTTGGATCTTTGAGTCGCGCGTTTGCGCTAGGTCGTAGGTCGTTGGCATATTAAGTCGCAGATGCACATTGTTTTAAGTCGTTAGGCATTAGGTCGTTGAACTGTTGAGTCGTAGGTTGGAGAGAGGGATAAGTCGTGGACGACTCACTAGTACAAAAAGCGCATATTGCTTCGCCTCATTTGCATCAGTTGAAGTAAAAACTGATGCAAATAGAACTATTTGCATCAGTTCCATCTTAATAACCGATGCAATTGGTACGTGAAAAGCAATAGGTAATAAAAAATAAAATTTGCATCAGTTGTCACCAACAACCGATGCAATTTGTACGTGCAAATAGTTTTAGTCGCATCGGTTTTAAATTCAACCGATGCAACTACATTAGTTTGCATTCATTTTCCATCGGTTTGCTACTCCAACTTTCATTTTCCCTCCCCTTAACTTTTCATTTCCCGCTTAGCTTTCATTTATCCCTCCACTTCCCCCGTAACCCGTTAAGAAGAAAACAAAAGGAACTTTATATTCGTTCAATTGAACGACTTCAAATCAAATTGAACGACTTCAAATCAAATGAAATCTAATGTCAATTTATAAACTCATGTCTCAATTCGAATTCAAAAGCAAATCTCAAAGCCAAATCAAAATCGGCTCTCGTAAGCAATTCTCAAATTCAGTTGCGGATTCTAGGGGATTCGATGCGTTGAATTTGATTTGGGGATTTCAGTCGCTGGTGGGTTGGTCACGTGTAGTTGGTCTCAATGAATTAGGAACTCGCGATTTGGAAATCATTGTTGGTGGAGGCGATAAAACTGCAGTGACGAGGGACAGTAGGCAGTGAGCTGGTAAAGTGATTGAAGTCCAGTGTTCGAGTTCGAGGTGAGGTAATTCTAAAATTCGAATATGCGATTGAGGTGAGTCGATTGGTTTCGTGGTTTTTGGTAATAGGAGGTAGTGTTTTTGTTTGGTGAGGTATTTCTGTTCTTTTTGACGACTGCAGCCGAGCATAAGCTGAAGTCCTGTAATAATGACAAAAATGACCCATAAATCTCGTTGGCAAGTTATGGAATAGTAATATGTTGTAGTGATCAAAAGTGATTTTTTTTTCTAGTTGATCATCAAAGCTTCACCTTAGAGGCAAATAAAGATAGGTAAATGTAATAATTTTTACAGTCAGCTTTGAGGACAACTGAATTTGCAGCAATTGCTGCATTTTCCACTCTTTCCAATAGTCATATAGAAGCTAGCTTCAAATTTTGGACTACCTTATACTTGGAATTATTATATTATTATAAATAAAATTTACATTGAGATGATACCTTTTATACTGAGGATCTGTGGATATCTGCGTGGATGTAATAGCAGATAATTTATGATGATTACTTAACGATCTAAAACACATCCTTCCAACCATTACGTTTATGTGTAGCCTTTTTAAAAATAATTTTATTACGCATATAACATATATGTTGTGGTAAAAATTAAAAAATCGTGTCGTCTTTTTATTCAATAACCAAATCATTCACTTCTGGCACTCTTTTGCCCTATTTGCAAGTTCACAGATTAGAACAAGTAACAAAGTCAATTGCAAGTGATTATATCTTAAATTTAAAAGTTGGCCATTGATTGTTTTCCTTGTATGCAGTTAATATTTTGCTCTGAAAGTGGTATACTAGCAACCATTTTGTTCCTATGGTTACAAAATCAAACTGTTTGTAATCACATGGGAGCTGAGTAACAAACAAATATAGGCTACTATAGACAATAGATCAGCATTGAAAAAATTGTCAAAATATTAAACGTCATGGGCCACATTATGAGAAGGATTTATATTGGTTGCATGGGAGAGTTATAGAGTATCAATATGCATGGACATATGCACAGGAGCTTTTTTAGGAATAGATAGAATAGAAGAATTAGAAGTGCAGTTATAGATTCATAAATATTGTTACCAGAGGAAATGGCTAATATTTGAGCATTATCAAAATGGTTAGACTGATTATGGATAATATCATGATTAATATAAGGATTTCTGTCAATTAATGTAGAAGCAGCAACACTTTGAGATTGATCAATTTCACCTTCTTCCATGTCAGCTAATATATCAACCGATTTGACACTTCCAGTATTTCAACTACACACTGAATTGAAATATTAGCATTAGCTTTGTCACATTGAGGATTGATACCGGCATGAACATTGAGACTAGTGGATGTATTGAGATTAGAGGGAATATGTATGGGGATAGAGGATACTTTCTTCCATTCTAGGTTAATAACAGTAGACTTGCTAACTGAAGGTTTGTATTTTTTTATGTGACTCATATTGCTTCTGCCTTGCATCCTGGGTTTGGTTAGCCATCATGACCAAGTCTTTTTTTATAATGACTCATAACCATTTTACCTTTTGTTTCATCACTATCAACTTATTGTCTCAACAGAATTACTACATGTATATATATCATGTCCAAAGCACTTAGAGCGCAAATCAATGACATCCAAGAATACTCTAAAGCAACTTTCTGACTTTATTCACCACCAACACATGTAAATCAGGTAATTCTTTTGTTGCACTCACCTCAATCAAACACTTTGCGTATTTAAATCTCCTCATTTTTTCTATGTTTTGGTCAAAGCACACTGGTTTGCCAATAAGGATTACATATAATAATTAGACTAGCTTTTTTATAAGCCACTGAATCTCTGGAAATATCCAACCCAGACCAAAACTACAGAAAAGAAGAAGACCCTATATATGAACACGGAAAAAGGCAATCGCTGCAGCTTTCATCAAATGAAAAATAGAATAAGTTATCAGGTACACATTTGTTATGATCATGGCTCAAGAAGAAATATATACAGAGAAAAGATAAGTACCTTTAATAGATCGAGCAGCATTCTTCACTCTTCTCTCACAACCATCACAATCCATCTTCACTTTCAATTCCACAGTCTGATGAACAAATCAAACGATGATTATATTTCTTTAAGAAAGAATGAATGGCATCATATAATATTTTATCAAAAAAATTTCATTGATTATTATGTTCACTGACAAACTACCTGTAATGGCTTTTTTCTTTTTATTCTTAATAAAGCTCTCTTTGTCACACTGCAAAAGTTTGAGAGATAGTCAAGTGCACCAATTTTTATTTTTATTCACTTTGAGAACTATGAAGTATAGGCGTCTATTTATATGTAGACTCGTAGAGCAAGTGAATAATCTAGCGTTTGTTTATATTATACTTAAGTTGTGACATTTATGGTGAGTAAATTATATCTAGACATTTATTTGCTTTTAGTTTTGCATATAATACTCGATAGAAGGCTTCTTTTTAAAGTATATGGACTAATATTATAATGGATGAATCCACTATTTATAAATTTTAATTAAGGGATATACATCATTGTGTACATTGTGGAATAGGATATGATAGCTAGCTAAAATTTGATTCCACCTCCACTGTATATAAAAAAGAAACTTTTAGTGCACCGTTACAATATATAAAACCCTGTGGCACTCTATATATAAGCACTGAAAATGTTGATGTAGATATACAAGCATGTATAAGTTTTATTAGTTGATGTGGGAAATTCATCCTTGCTAACATGAAACATGTAAAATCTCTGTTAATCATATCATAGGCCTTTTGTAACTCCGCCTTAATACAGAATTTCTTGACACCATTTTTATTAAAGTTTCTGATATTCTCATGTGCAAGTCGGTTAATTTCTGCAATATTCCTACTAGGAATAAAAGCTCATTGAGCTTCAGAAATCAAAAAAGGCAGAAATCCCTTAATTCTATTGCAAATCAGTTTGGAAATCACTTTGCACAGTACATTACAATAGGCTATTGGCCTAAAATGTGATGTTCAGGGCATTACTAATTTCTTCCTCTGAAAGGGGCTGCAGTAAGAAAGAGTGGCCTTGATCATTTATCATCTTTCTATACTGGATAAGATTATATTGCATGTGATGTTGAGTCTCTCCATTAAAGAGATTTGTGTAGTACTGAACTGCTTGGTTTTGAATTTGTTCACTATTAAATACTAGTTCACCATCATTGTTGTATAGTGCCTTGATATTGTTTCTATATTTTCTCATGTTCATTTTAGCATAAAAGAACTTAGCATTTGAATCAGCTTCATGTAGCCATGTAATTTTAGATTTCTGCTTGACCTCTACATATTTTTCAAACATTTTTTGCTTCAGTATACATCCTGCATTCATCATTGCCTCATAAAGTAGAGGATTTTATGGGTCATTATCTTCATCAACTAACTTCTGATTGAAACTTGTTTTGAAGTCTACCAAGTTTTCTCTGTCTTTGTGTCTAGTCTTATTCCACAGTTTTAAGTTTTGTTTAATTCTTATGAGCTTTATCATAAATTTTTGAATTGGTGAACCCCATGTGAATTCTGATAAAATTGTAACTACTTGATCTAAATAGCCACTTGATAGATGCCAATTGTTATTATATCTGAAAGGTGTGCCCCTTTAAGTTGAGGAAGTTTAGCAGTCTGATGGCCGATGATTGGATGGAGTTGACAGAACTGTTGTAGCAGCAGATGGGGGATGAAATTATGGTTGTGGTGATGTTTTATTGGAGATAGTTCTGCTGTGAATTGAAGATAGTGGTTCTGGCGGTGGAGGATTAACTGCTGTATTGGTTGATTAACTGCTGCAGTGGAGTTGAAATTAACTGCTGTATTGGTTGATGAACTGCTGCAGTGGAGTTGATTGTGATTGTGGTTGTGGTATTGTGATTGTGATTGTGGTATTGTGATTGTGATTAACTGTTGTATTGGTTGATGAACTGCTGCAGTGGAGTTGATGGTCTGATTGGTAATAGAAGTGGTGAACTTTGGTTTGTGGAGAAGCTTGATAGTGTGTGATGAGGTACAGGACAGTGCAGCAGTAGGTGGATATGGTAAGAGCAGTTGTGATCGAATATTGGCAGAGGATGGTGGTCAAAATGGTGCAGTGTGGTAGGAGTTGTAGAAGTGGCAGCTGTTGTACTAAAAATCTAAATTATGTTGCTAAAATGAATGTATGAACCATTATTTTGTATAGATTATTAACACTATAATTGATGATATATGTTTATTTTGGTATTATGTTATTCAGTTTGTATTTGTCATCAAATTTAATTTTGAATGATTGTAATATTGCATGCAATAATTGTTTGTTATAATCAATAATATATATATATATATATATATATAGTCTATTTGAGTACTGTAATAATGGTTTCTGAGAATGACTTTTTTGCATCAGGTATAAATAGCTGATGCAATAAAAGGATTAGTTTGCATCGGTTGTTAAAAAAAACTGATGCAATAGAGGGATTAGTTTGCATCAGTTGTTAGCAACAACTGATGCAAAAAGGACCTTTTTGCATCGGTTTCAGAACTGATGCAAAAGTGTTAAGCCTGTTGCATCGGTTGCATATGCATCGGTTGCTGAACTGATGCAAAAGGGGGGTGAACAACCGATGCAAATGGCCTGTTTTGTAGTAGTGACTTATGAAGGCAGACGACCTAAGGAATTCAGCTATAAATAGGAGAGTTTCTCTTCATTTTTGGGATCCGGATTTCGAAGCGACGAAGTGCTGCCATTTTGAGAGCTCGACTTCTACACTTCTTCACTTCTTTTCTCCACTCTAATCTAGTGATTCCTTCCATCCTTATTGAAGATCAAATCGAAGATCGAAAAGCTTAGATTGAAGATCTACATTCTTCGAAGAGAGATTTCATCGTTTGAAGCGGATTGGTGATAGATCGAGATTGATCCTTCGCTGTCCAGATCTGAAGCGTGTTGATTTGGGGTTGTTTAGGTGATTTGGTGAGTGGTGATTATCTCTCACACGGATCCAAAGGAGTATATCGGATTGTTGGCTCGATTTGGTGTTAAAATAGTGATTTCCATACATTTTCTTCATCCTAAGTGTAGATCCATATAGATCCATTGTTCATGATGATGTTACATCCATTTTACTACATGTTAACCTATGCAAGTTCATTCATCAAGATTATAGAGATATTGTTCATGTTTTCATGCTTATTTGACTTTCGACTCTTTAATTACGAAATTGCCATTATTGTTATAATTGTCTACTTAGATCATATTTGAATGTTTGATTGCTTGGATTAATGTTTGACTTGATTGATTGCTATGAATTAGATGATTGATGATTTGATTTAGACCGAAGATGATTCAAAAGCTAAGGGAAAGGCTCTTGAATTGGAAAAGCTGCTTGTGGCATATGTAGCGGATGATGAAGCTCTTATGCATAGATTTGATGACGATGATGTTGAGATGAAGCTTTGCGAGGATGTGATGAAGCGAGGCATGATATGAGATAGTCTTGGTCTAATCTAGACGGGATCATTCCAAGCAGGTTGATAACTCGGTGATATGGTTCGAGTTTGAGGATAATGGATGCTCGGGAGGCGCTTGAGCTAGTATGGAAATAGTTGTCGAGGAGAACAACTAGAAGGCTGAGATCTCATCGTTGTTGAAGGTTCTAGCATGCTCAAAGCAAGAGTACGTTGGGCAGATTCGATAGTCCCTGAATGCTACGGATTGGTAGTCAAGTACTCTGGGCAGATTCGATAGTCCTAGGTACGGGTCACGATGACGTGCGGGAGTTATGTCTAGAACCGGGATTTCCATTAGCCCTTGACGGACGGCTGAAAGAATGTGCCGGTCATTCAATTAACGGTGATATCGAAGCAATGATAACAGTGATAGCCAGAGTCATGGATGTTTGGTTGTATCGTCATTCGGTCTCAAGAGCGGTATTTTCTGGGTGCTTATCTGATCTTGGTTTAGGCCTTGGGGGTTTGTACTTGGAAAACATCGCCCTTGACTCGAGTGATAATTACTTTACTTTAAATTGTATGCTCTGCTATGTTTGCTTCTGCTTAGTGTGTGTCTGGGGGTATCACTGTAGAAAGAGGTTGGAGTGGGAGGGTTGTATTCCTATTCCTTTTTCCTTTATGCTCTTTTGGTATGTTGTTAGTTAATTTACTGCTCACTAAGACTGTTGTCCGACTCAAGGCTTTATGTTTTAACTCTTATTGCCTTGGGTTGTTCGTCCATTTTGGGACGGGCAGACTAGGTAGCAGGTGACAAGTGCTGATCATGCTTTCCACGGTGCTGATATCGAAGACTAGCTGGAGGGTTGCATATTATCTTCTTATTATATGTACTGGATGTTCCGCTGCTTTGTATTCTCTTAGTGATATGTAGTGAGGCTTGTTGTATTGTCTATTCAGATGTTTGTATTCAACTATTATGAAGTTTTATTGATGAGATTCTATTCTGTGAAGCTTCACTATATATATGTTCTACTGTATTTTGTCCATGCGCTGTGAGTAATAAGATAGATTCTGTTGTTTTAATTTACCTTGACAATCGTCCATGGCTGCCTGGCACACTTTACAGCGCACTTTCTCTAGCTTCAGTGCAGGGGTTATGAGCGGTCGTCACATTTGGTATCAGAGCATTGGTTAATCGATTTTACCCAACGCTCGCTACCGTAACTACGTATGAGAGACGTAATTGTATTTTGATGGATGATTACTATATATAATATAGTAGCTTAGTAGAGTTTGAATCCTTTATGCAGTTGTTTCTCTAGATGTTCTGATCATTCCTTTTTATAGATATTGAGAATGAGTCGAAGAGGGAGACCAGCTGCCAGGGAAGGCCGAGCTGCTGAAGGAACTGCTGATTATGCAGCCATGTTCGAAGCTATGATGACTTCGATCATGAGAAGGATGCCAGCTCCAAGGCCATCAGTTGATGTTGGAGTTCAAGTTCAGGCTCCAAGCCCGGTGGATTTTGCTAAGTTGTGCAAAGACTATACCGCTCTTGGAGGGAAGGTTTTCATGGGGACAGAACCAACCATTGAAGTCCAGAGATGGATAGATGCTTGTAGAAGGATTTTTGGTGATTTGGGAATTGAGGATGCAACTAAGAGGAAGTTAGCATCAAGACGGCTTCCAGGGAGAGCTTCTGATTGGTGGAACTGTATTACCATCAATACTCCGGAGGAAGAGATTACTTGGGAGCAATTCCAAGTTAGATTTGAAGCTAAGTTCATTTCTACAGCTCAGAAGTCTGTTCTATTCAAGAAGTTTGTGGAGCTCAAGCAAGGTGGAAGACCAGTTCTTGAGTATGTTTCTGAGTTTGAAGCTTTGTCCAAATATGCCCGGTCATATATAGAATCTGCATATCAGAAGAATGAGAAGTTTGTGACAGGCTTGGACAGTTATCTTGGGAGGCAGTTGGTGGATCATTTGGACGATTCATTTGAGAAGCTTGTGGAGAAAGCTCTCAGGCATGAGTGTCTGTTTCCTAAGGAAGGATCTGTTGTTGCTGTGACCAGGGGAGAGTCTAAACCACAGCAGGGTGGAAACAAGAAGAGGAAGCAGCAACAGCAGAAGGGTAAGGATGGCCAGAAGAAGCCGAAAGGCGAAGTGACTTGCTACAATTGTCAGCAGAAGGGCCATTTCTCGAAGGATTGTAAGAATCCGAAGGTACCGATGAAGTGTCACAACTGTGACAAGCCGGGGCATATCAGGAAGGATTGTCCAGAACCGAGGAGGGAGAAGCAGATTGTGCAAGCTTATGCTTTGGGAGCTGTTCCATCGTCTTCGAAAGCTCCTACCGCTGAAGAGAAAGGAAAGGGTGTGGTTGTTCAAGGTACTCTTTTCCTATGTGGTGTTCCAGTTAGAGTTCTGTTTGATACTGGGGCGTCGCATTCGTTTGTTTGTAGTGAACTTGTAGACCGGTTGGGTTTAGAACCAGATATTGTTGATAGACCATCGGTTGTGACTAATCCAGTTGGGGGTTCGTCTTGTTTGTGCATGTTATGCCGTGGTCTGATTGTATCGAGTCATGGTTGCTCTTTTGTTTGTGATTGTTTTGTTCTGAACTTTGCGGGGTTCGAAATTATTTTGGGTATGGACTGGCTTAGGAAGTATGTGGCAAAGGTTGATTGTGAGAGGCTGGAAGTGACAATCGAGAATGTGGAGGGGAAAAAGATTGTGATACGATGTAAGCATGAAGAAGGCGTCTTCATGAGCTTCATGTATTTGCTGGTTGTTCCACGGGATGGACTGTCATCGGTGCCAATCGCTAATGGATTTGAGGATGTCTTTGACGAGGTCAAAGGGTTACCGCCGCATAGAGAGATCGAGTTTCGTATAGATCTAGTTGAAGGAGCCAGACCTGTTGTGATGCCTCTTAGGCGGATGGCGCCTAGGGAACAGCAAGAGTTGAGGGTGCAAGTTGATGACCTTTTTCAGAAAGGATTCATTCGACGTAGTGTGTCCGAGTGGGGTGCACTAGTTGTGTTTGCAACCAAGGCAGATGGGTCGTTGAGATTGTGTGTGGATTATCGTGAGCTGAATAGTGACTAAGAAGAACAAGTATCCATTGCCGAGAATAGATGACTTGTTTGATCAGCTTCACGAAGCTAAGGTGTTTTCTCAGATGGATTTGGCAACGGGATTTCACCAGTTGAGAGTGGCTAAGGATAGTGTGCCGAAGACTGCTTTTCGAACACCATCCGGTTTCTTTGAGTGGCTGGTAATGCCGTTTGGATTGACTAACGCGCCAGCATATTTTGTGGATCTTATGAATAGAGTGTTCAGAGATCAGTTGAACAAGTTTGTACTTGTGTTCGTGGATGATATTCTGATTTATTCCAGAACTGAAGAAGAGCACAAGACACACTTGCGTATTGTTTTGGAAATCTTGCGGAAACATCAGCTGAAGGCTAAGTTTTCGAAGTGTCACTTCTGGAAGAGTGAAGTGAGGTTCTTAGGCCATGTTATCTCTGGAAATGGAATAGCGATTGATCCCGCTAAGGTGGCAGCAATCCAGGATTGGGTTAGACCTAAGAATGCATCTGATGTGAGAAGTTTTCTTGGATTGGCAGGATATTATCGACGGTTTATCAAAGACTTCTCCAAGGTAGCTGCACCATTAACAGGATTGACGAAGAAGAACCAAGTGTTCAGATGGGATGCTAAGTGTGAGCAAGCTTTCGGAATCCTGAAAGAGCGATTGACGAGTACTCCTGTTTTGACTATTCCTAGTGGGAATGATGAGATGGTGGTTTACACCGACGCATGTGGTACTGGACTTGGAGCAGTGCTAATGCAGAAGGATAAAGTTGTTGCGTATGCTAGTCAACAACTGAAACCGCATGAAAGGAATTACCCGACTCATGATTTGGAGTTAGCGGCGATTGTATTTGCTCTGAAGATGTGGAGACATTATCTACTGGGAGTTCGATTCGAGTTGTTTACAGATCATAAGTCGTTGAAGTATCTTTTCTCCCAAAAGGATTTGAATCTTCGGCAGCAATGTTGGCTAGAGTTTTTAGCATCATATGATTTCGGTATAGCTTATACTCCGGGAAAAGGTAACGTAGTGGCAAATGCATTAAGTCGAAGACATGCAGGATTGGGAGCCATGTTTTCAGAATGGAAGAATCTCGAGTATTTAGCTGGATTTGACTTCAGGCCTAGATGTGAATTGGAACATGAAATGTTGGCAAACTTATCGATAAGACCTTCTCTTGTGGAAAGGATTGGCGAGAGCCAAAAGCAAGACGATAAGCTTGTCAAGATTATCTGTGATTTGGAATCTGGATTGGATCCAGAAAAGGATAAAGGATTCGAGGTCGATCGAGAGGGTTGGCTTTGGAAGCAAGGACGACTAGTTGTTCCCGATATAGATGAATTGAGGAGTGAAGTTCTGAAGGAAAGTCATCACTCGAAGCTGACAATTCATCCAGGTGGAAATAAGATGTATCGGGATATGAAGAGAACCTATTACTGGGAAGGCATGAAGAAGGATGTTGGAAATTTTATTTCCAAATGTATGAACTGCCAGTTGGTAAAAGCCGAACAGAGGAAGCCAAGTGGATTGCTTCAGCCATTAGAAGTTCCTACATGGAAGTGGGAGCAAGTTTCGATGGATTTTATTGATGGATTGCCTAGAACCAGAACGGGAAATGTAGGGATTTGGGTCATCGTAGATCGTCTGACTAAGAGTGCAAGATTCATTCCTGTTCGATCGACTAGGACTGCATCAAAGTTGGCTGAGTTGTATGTTAAGTGGATAGTTCGATTCCATGGTATTCCGAAGAGTATAGTGAGCGATCGAGACCCATTGTTCACTAGTGGATTTTGGAAGAGCTTCCAGGAAGTTTTGGGAACCGAGTTGTGTTTGAGTACAGCTTATCACCCTCAAACCGATGGTCAGACTGAGAGAGTCAACCGAGTTTTGGAAGATCTCCTCAGAGCTTGTGTTTTGGATTTCGGAGGATCATGGGAAGATCACCTTCATTTGGTGGAATTTGCATACAACAACAGTTACCAGTCAAGCATTGGTATGGCACCATATGAGGCATTGTATGGAAGACCGTGTAACTCACCGACATGTTGGTTAGAAACCGGAGAAAAGTTGATACTTGGGCCAGAGATGATTCGACAGACTTCGGATTGCATAGAGATCATTCGGCAACGAATGAAGGCAGCCCAAGACCGTCAGAAGAGTTATGCCGATAAGCGTCGAAAGGATTTGGAATTCGACGTAGGAGATATGGTTTTTGTGAAGATTTCTCCACTAAAGAATGTTATTCGATTCGGGAAGAAAGGAAAATTGACTCCGAGATTTGTTGGACCATTCCCGATCATCGAGCGAATTGGAAAGCTCGCCTATAGATTGGAGTTACCTGAGAAGATGTCGAGTGTGCACAATGTTTTTCATGTATCATATCTACGGAAGTATGTGCACGACTCGAATATGGTGGTTTCTGCTGATAGCTATGAAGATTTCGAAGTTGATCCAGTCGATAGGAGACCTCGTAAGCCGATTCGTGCTGTGGAAACCGACACGAAACAGCTTAGGATGAAGGTAGTTAAATTGCTCAAGATACAATGGAGTGATGATGATAACGACTGTACGTGGGAGGTGGAAGAGAGGATGAAGGCAGCTCATCCTGAACTCTTCAAGGTATGGCTCTAAGGTGTCGTGTCATCTCACGATATTGTAACTTGTTCTGGTTTTAGAATTCTGCATGCTAAGCTAGAATTGGATGCATGGTTTGTTGATTGCTATGGATGGTAGGCTTGTAGAATAGCCCTTGATTGTTTTGTTGTTTGGAATTTCGGGGGCGAAATTCCTAAGGGGGAGAGAATGTAACGACCCGTATTTTCACGGATCGAAACATCGTAAAACAGTTGACATTTAGTCGCATTTGTGATAAGTCGTCCTGAGTTTAAGTCCTAGGTCGTATGGGAGTTTTGGAGCGACTTAAGGAAGATTCAAGTTAAGGCAGTTAAGTCGTATAGGAATTAAGTCGTGGTAGCTTAGGTCCTAGGGTGTTGGAGCGACCTAAGGTAGTGGACGACTTAAGGGGTAGTGGTTTAGGTCGTTTGATAGTGTTGGGCAGAATTTATGTTCAACTCATAAGTCGTGACCGACTTAAGGAATAGGGGCGACTTAAGAAAGCTGACCGAGTTAAGAAATCGGCGAGTTAAGAGTTAGGTCGTTAGACGACTTAAGGAAGTTAGGTCGTTAGACGACTTAAGGAAGTTAGGTCGTAAGCAAACTAAGCACTGTGTTTAGATAAGTCGCGCAAAGGCTTAAGTCGTAAGTCGCGTGCATATGTTAGGTCGCGAAGGTGTTAGGTCGGAGAAGCATAAGTCGCGACACTGTTAGGTCGTAGGTTGCTGGGTACGTTAAGTCGTAGACGACTTAGGAGTGAGTCATAACCCGGTTAGGTCGTAACCGAGTTATCTGTTAAGTCGGATGCCTTGCTAAGTTATAAGTCGTAGACTAGTGGGTTTTGATAAGTCGTAGGTCAGTTACCCAGTTAAGTCGCGCACTTCTTAAGTCGTAGGACGCGCACACTTGTTAAGTCGTTAGGTGGGAGCTGTTGTTAGGTCGTGTCTCAGTTGAGTCGTGAGTCGCGCATAGTTAGGTCGCGAAGCGCTAAGTCGTAGACAAGTGGTTCTGTTAGGTCGTATAGGCGCACGCACGTGTTAAGTCGTTGGATCTTTGAGTCGCGCGTTTGCGCTAGGTCGTAGGTCGTTGGCATATTAAGTCGCAGATGCGCATTGTTTTAAGTCGTTAGGCGTTAGGTCATTGAACTGTTGAGTCGTAGGTTGGAGAGAGGGATAAGTCGTGGACGACTTATGAAGGCAGACGACCTAAGGAATTCAGCTATAAATAGGAGAGTTTCTCTTCATTTTTGGGATCCGGATTTCGAAGCGACGAAGTGCTGCCATTTTGAGAGCTCGTTTTCTACACTTCTTCACTTCTTTTCTCCACTCTAATCTAGTGATTCCTTCCATCCTTATTGAAGATCAAATCGAAGATCGAAGAGCTTAGATTGAAGATCTACATTCTTCGAAGAGAGATTTCATCGTTTCAAGCGGATTGGTGATAGATCGAGATTGATCCTTCGCTGTCCAGACCTGAAGCGTGTTGATTTGGGGTTGTTTAGGTGATTTGGTGAGTGGTGATTATCTCTCACACGGATCCAAAGGAGTATATCGGATTGTTGGCTCGATTTGGTGTTAAAATAGTGATTTCCATACATTTTCTTCATCCTAAGTGTAGATCCATATAGATCCATTGTTCATGATGATGTTACATCCATTTTACTACATGTTAACCTATGCAAGTTCATTCATCAAGATTATAGAGATATTGTCCATGTTTTCATGCTTATTTGACTTTCGACTCTTTAATTATGAAATTGCCATTATTGTTATAATTGTCTACTTAGATCATATTTGAATGTTTGATTGCTTGGATTAATGTTTGACTTGATTGATTGCTATGAATTAGATGATTGATGATTTGATTTAGACCGAAGATGATTCAAAAGCTAAGGGAAAGGCTCTTGAATTGAAAAAGCTGCTTGTGGCATATGTAGCGGATGATGAAGCTCTTATGCATAGATTCGATGACGATGATGTTGAGATGAAGCTTTGCGAGGATGTGATGAAGCGAGGCATGATATGAGATAGTCTTGGTCTAATCCAGACGGGATCATTCCAAGCAGGTTGATAACTCGGTGATATGGTTCGAGTTTGAGGATAATGGATGCTCGAGAGGCGCTTGAGCTAGTATGGAAATAGTTGTCGAGGAGAACGACTAGAAGGCTGAGATCTCATCGTTGTTGAAGGTTCTAGCATGCTCAAAGCAAGAGTACGTTGGGCAGATTCGATAGTCCCTGAAGGCTACAGATTGGTAGTCAAGTACTCTGGGTAGATTCGATAGTCCTAGGCACGGGTCACGATGACGTGCGGGAGTTATGTCTAGAACCGGGGTTTCCATTAGCCCTTGACGGACGGCTGAAAGAATGTGCCGGTCATTCAATTAACGGTGATATCGAAGCAATGATAACAGTGATAGCCAGAGTCATGGATGTTTGGTTGTATCGTCATTCAGTCTCAAGAGCGGTATTTTCTGGGTGCTTATCTGATCTTGGTTTAGGCCTTAGGGGTTTGTACTTGGAAAACATCGCCCTTGACTCGAGTGATAATTGCTTTACTTTAAATTGTATGCTCTGCTATGTTTGCTTCTGCTTAGTGTGTGTCTGGGGGCTATCAATGTAGAAAGAGGTTGGAGTGGGAGGGTTGTATTCCTATTCCTTTTCCCTTTATGCTCTTTTGGTATGTTGTTAGTTAATTTACTGCTCACTAAGACTGTTGTCTGACTCAAGGCTTTATGTTTTAACTCTTATTGCCTTGGGCTGTTCGTCCATTTTGGGATAGACAGACTAGGTAGCAGGTGACAGGTGCTGATCATGCTTTCCACGGTGCTGATATCGAAGACGAGCTAGAGGGTTGCATATTATCTTCTTATTATATGTACTGGATGTTTCGCTGCTTTGTATTCTCTGAGTGATATGTAGTGAGGCTTGTTTTATTGACTATTCAGATGTTTGTATTCAACTATTATGAAGTTTTATTGATGAGATTCTATTCTGTGAAGCTTCACTATATATATGTTCTATTGTATTTTGTCCATGCGCTGTGAGTAATACGATAGATTCTGTTGTTTTAATTTACCTTGACAATCGTCCATGGCTGCCTGACACACTTTATAGCGCACTTTCTCTAGGTTCAGTGCAGGGGTTATGGGCGGTCGTCACACATTTGGTATCAGAGCTGAAGGATAAGCGAGAACCTTGGCTCTGGTGGGGATTACTCATTAGAGATAGAGTCAGTAGTACTCTAGAATGAGTTGAGTGTAATAATAGATATGAGTGTGTATTTGTTAGTGAATATAAAATGGTTTTAGATTGTGTTAACTTATTGGTTGAGTGGTATATAAATTCTTATTAAATAGTGGGATGCCACTAAATCGAAAGGAGTTTCTAAACGCCTGAACGCGATAAACTGACACAGTATGATTTTGAAGCGGTTAAATGCAATAATTTTACCCAAATTATATTTTTATATAAATGAAATAAATTTTAGAAATTATTATAGTATATTTGGAGTGTTTGGATGATAATATTATAATCGAAACATGATTTAAATAGATTGTAAAATCAAATAGACATTGTATAAATATGGATTATACAATTGAGTTAAAAACTAAGACTTGATTAAAAACCAGAGTTTGAAAATTTAGTCCCGGAGATTTTTGAAATGTTTTCCAAAATACTTTGAGATAAATGATAGTATTATTATTTGAAGATATATTTGAATAAAAAATGCTTTGAAAATGGATATTTGGAAGGGATGTAGCACTGAAATCACTTTGGTCGCTGGAAAATAATTTTGATCATGATCGCGACATCATCGGTGTTCGTTTGCGAGTTTCTAAGTAATGGATTGCTGCCAGGGTTGTTGTTTTGGAGTGTGTTGAGGAAAAACAAGTTTGTTTTAAAAAAAAAATTTAGAAGGGAAATGGCTTGGGATGGAACCAAGTGAATTTTAAAAATTCCAATGGAAGGGTTTGTTGAAACGAAAGGTTATCTATGTGTATATAATTGATTTCAAGGTGATTTAAAATAAATACTGGGGGTTTGAATTCTGAAATCCTTATTTAAAATAATTTAGAGATCATCAGGAGTTATAAACTTATAAATGGTGAATGATTTTGAAGAAAAATATGGAGATTGAATTTTAGAACTAAAATTACAAGTGAAAAAGTTAAAATGAAATTTAACTTAGATTAAGTTGATGAAAATTAATTTTTGAAATTTAATTGATTATGATTTGAATGAAATAAATTAGTGAAGTAGACTAGTTAAATGGATTAAATTGGGATGTGAATAAATTGAATTGGGAAATAAAATTTAAATTGGATTGAGAAATAAAATTGAATTGAGTTTAACTTAAATAAATAAAAGTAAGTTAAAATGAATAAAAACTTAACTTAAGCTAAGTTTAATAAAATAGAGTTGAATTTGAATTGAATTGAAATAAAAATTTAATTGAGTTATAGATGATATTAAATGGAATTTAATTTCTACTTGATTAAATTCAAATAAATTATGTGAAATAAAAACTTAACTTAGGAAGGTTAAATAAATTAAAGAAAATGGTATGAAATTGAATTTAGAGTAAGTTAAGTCAAATAAAAATTGAATTAGAATAGATAAATTTTAATAGCTTATAAAAATTGAAATGAATTGAATAAAAATATACTCGGCTATAAATAAATTTATAAATCTCGAGTTAAAAACAAGATGTGAATGTGCTCGAGCATAGAATTGATGGAAAAAGGTGAAAATGAGTTGTGTGACTTATAAAATTGAAAAGAGAAATAGAAAACCCAAAAATAAAGATTGTTTGATATTTTGATGAAGTGGTTAATCCAAACTTGAATTATAAAAATGAGTTGAGCTAAAATGTTGAATTATAAAGTAGAAATGAACTAATTAGATAATTAATTAGTCAATTGAATATGTTAATGGATATTAACTTGGGTGAATAAAATTGGATTGTGGATTAAAAATGGAACTTGAAAATGAACATGAGTTATAAATAAAATTCGACATATATCGCAAGTGAATTAAATATAATTGAAAATGTGTCGGATGAAATGGAATTGAAATAGAAAAGGGTTGAGTTATAAATAAATCCAAGTAAAGTATAAATAATTTGAATATGGCCTTGAATATCATTTAAATAAATTCAAGAATGAATTTGAATATGGAAATAAAATTAAAATCGATGAAGTGAATGAATTAAAAAAATTTATTAGTAAATGGAATGGAATCTGATTGAATAAGAAATCAAACTAAATTAAAAAGGAATTTATTACAAATGGAATTGAACTTAAGTTGTTTGATTTACTTAAGTATTATTTGAATGAAAGCTTAGCTCAAATAATTTGTGAAATGGCTATTAAACAAAATAGCATGAATGGTTCTGAGTTTAAATAAAAACAGATTTGAAGGTGATGAATGTGAAAATGAATGGAATGTAATTGTATTGGTCGTGAACAAGTTAAAAGGGAATGGAATTAAATATAAATTTAGTTGGAATCAATTTAAAATAGCTATAAGCTTAAGAGATTGTTTATTTGAATGAATATCGCCGAATTTGCATAAAAAAAATTGTTGCTTGATGTAAACAAAAGTAAAGAAAAATTCCATGAATTAATAAAATGTGAATAAAATTCATTTTGAAATCAAATTGGAATGGATATGAGTTTGTTGGCATAAAATAAATTGAAAACGTGTAAAGTGAGTGATAAACCATTCTAATTGAATGAAAATGATATATGAATTGGTTGGAAGCAATTAAAATTAGTATCGGAACCTTATTAATTTCTTATAAACATTGTTTAGTATGCATTGCTTGTGGAATCCATGTGTTTAGCTATTTAAAATGTAGCGATCCTGAACTCGGCCTTCGAAAATCGGCACCACGTACTTCACTTGTACTCGAATGCCGCAGATTCAATCGTTGAAATTCGACTCGTGCTGGAGCTTATAACATAGTAAGTATAACGACACAGTGGAAGAAAGAAATGAATGATATCATATACAACTCCAATGAATACAATATCCAGAATGATATACAACAATGATATCAATATGATACAAGAATATCAGAGATAAATAATGATACTACAACGGAAACAACAAAAGTGATAACTCCAAATGATCCTCAAAAGAGAATGAGTCCAACAAATCCAACATCAGCTCGAACCACCATCACGTTGCACCAAGAGAAGCAAGGTCAGTCGTGATCTCCAAAAACCGAACTAGCTCCAACTAGTCTACTAGCTAGTTTACTAAACCTGACTATCTGAAAAACCCAACTCGAGACTGCCCGTGTGGAAAATTGTGGGCACCCAGAGTTTAGGAAGGGAACAATAAACTCCAAGTCAGTCATGGGACTGGTGTGCGTAACAAAAACAGTTTATCTTCAAAACAAACAACAAAAAGGATTTTAAACATTGAAATCTGCAATGCTTTTGGAAAATGAAACTACCATAAGACCTCCCACCACACACACAATACAATTGCAGACTTGGAGGAGATTTCTTCTTATGATAATCAAACATGCTTACTACGCAAAGAAAACTCTTTTGATATTATTAATAGTGCATAGTGGAAAACATTTCGAAAGTATACTATTAATCTTAGCCGTCATAGGTACCATTATACTATGCCTACTATAGCTACCATTTTAAATGGTAGGTTCTACAACTAAAACCGTACAAGGCTCGTATTGTTTCTTTGGATTTTCCAACAAATGGTCAGGCTAAGGAACTTCCTACTGCCACATGGGTACGCCTCTGGAGGGACGTCCCAAGAACCTACCCGGCTCTTTGCCAACACAAGGCCGGTTACCCCCTTCCCGGGTAGTAAACCTGAGATATGCCACCCCTGGTCGTTTGCGACCTTTATCCGAGGGCCCTCGATCACACAGCAACAATCACACAGTAAATGAGATTGGAGCAACCACACAGTTAAATATCTGGGCTCCATACCATGATACCACCTTTTTCCAGAAGGAGTGGTCATACCCTAGGGGAGCTACCCCTGAAACCTTGCTGCATCTTTCCTGTTTCGACCATTTCCGATTTGTGAGGTCCAATGAGGTCTCGTCCACAAAGCTACGCTTTACATGAAATCCATGCTTTGATCAACAAATGATCAGTAACACACAGCAACACTTAGCATGCCACACTACCAAATTGGGAGTATATCACTGATAACCTTCAACTATATAACCTCTGAGCTCGTACGTCTCATACAAGGGTGTTAAGCTAAGAGAATAAATCTCCGCCACCAAACATAAATGTATTTGAAAGAAATCAGCTTTATATCTCAAAGTGTAATGTCAGACATACAACCATACAAGTATGTTCCGGGTTCGAACAGAACCGAAGGCACTTCCAAAGAAGCCCTTGCAATCCGGGTATTCACAATCTCGATCGGACTTCCCATCACTTAGGAAATCTCTATACCGTAGCTACTCAGTGCAGAGACAATCGATAGGTTATCCTATCGTTCTCGCAAATACCCGGTCTTCAAATGCCATCCATTTACGTCGTATCACTATTCGGAATGGGTTATATGACATAAAGTCCTCTCCCGGCTAAACTGAATAGTGAGCGCAATATTTTAAAACATATGGATATTGGGATTTCAATTAAGTCACAACTTATTACCCAAAACTTTTCTTCAAATGGTTTAAACACATTACCATTTCTAATCTTTTACACAAAAAGATTCATTTCACAAAGTTCACCCAGTTTCACAAAGATCTATTCATAGATTTTCAAATCAATTTCTATTTCAATTGGATTAACTCATTAAATCTTTAAATCAAAGATTTAACTTATAGCTTTCAAAAAAAAGAATTCACTCATAACTTGGAAAACCGTTTTTCAATTCAAACTTGAAATTCCTTAACTTAAATTGGAATTTCATTTCTTATATGAAAGCTTTTATCATTTGAAAACAATTAGTTTTATTCAGAAAAATCCGATTTCATTTATACAAGTTAAAATCCTTGGGTTAAATTCAAATTCTCAAAACCATACTTTTAAATGGTTTAAATTCATATAAACACATTTATATCATCTTAACCATAATTTCCAAATATGGAATTCAATTCCAAATTTTGAATTCAAATTCAAATTAAATGATTGAAAAACTTTACCAAGTTATTCAAAATAACTTTATCTTAAAAACTCCTTTTCAAAAGCTTTAACATTTAGCCCAAATCCATTTCCAAAATTAATTGAAATTAAAATTTCAATTTCAAAAATATTAAATTTCAATTATCTGTGACTTAACCGATTTCCTCGTGAAATCCATATTTGTGTGTGTATGGTGTAGTCCAGGGGTTTCACACAGTAGTGCAACATCAATAAATCATCACAAATCAAAATACAGAAATACAGTTGATAAGCGGTATAACTATAACGCTTATCTTTCATTCACAGATCACAGATATATAAATTACATTCATCCCAGATAAATGAACTACGGTACAGATCACACACAAATCAGAATATATCACACAGCATCACAGATCAGTGAATATCAACAATTCAATCATTCAGTCAGGTCTAAACATTCACAAGTAAACCTATTAATCAACTGATTAATTTAAACCAGATGTATTACTTATGAATAATCATTAATCCGGGTTAATTATCATGAGTTAATTTCAAATTATCTAGAATAAATTTCCCTTTCATCATTTATTAGTTAACCTTTAGTTATTAATTAATCATCCTTAATTAATGAATCAATTAACCTTTAATTATTTAACAAATCTTAATTAATCACATTCATTAATTTATCCTTTGATTACTAACAAATAATTATACTCAAGTTACTAATCATCATTCAATTGATTACATCCAGTAATTATCTATTAATTACTTTTCTAAGTAATTACACTTCATTAATTACATTAAGTGATTATACTTAACCCAATATCAAGTCATTATCTTTAATTAATTGAACTTAATTAATTAATTAAAATTAACGACATTAGCTTAATTAATCTTTAATTACTTTTATAAATAAATTCCTAATCATTAATTTGTAGTCTAAAATTATCAAATTAATGATTCTTAATTACAAATTAATTTAACCTTAATTTATTTATTTAAACCTTTAATAACTTAATTAATTCAAATCATAAATTAATTAACTTATTAATTTAACCACTTAATCGTTTTAAAAATTTAAATGAATTACAAATCATTAATTAACTTTAAGATAAAACATGATTTTCATTAATGATTTAATTATCATTTTCAAACCATATTTGAAAGCATTTTGACTTCTAAATTCGATTTCAAACACTTTTGATTTATAACTTAGTTTAATCCTTTAAAAACTTAGTTTCCTTATCAACAAGCATATATACTTGTTACAGGCCGAGCCCAAACCATCATTTACCCGAGTCAACCCTGGTTTGTACCCACGTCAATCCAACCTCCACATCACTCGAACAAATCTCGAGATCATCCTCGAGTAAAACTCCATTTTCCTCGAAGCACATCAACCCAACAACAACAACTGACATGAACGAAACGTGTGCACGTGCACCGTTGATCCAACGCCCTCCGACCATCGCCAAGACCACCCACACGTCGACGACTACCATCTCGTCACGAACGATCACCCAGAGTCACGAGTTTCCCCGTAAATCAAAATCTAACTACTCGAGACCACTGGAACCAAATCACCATCATCGGAAAACTCCTCGTCCAATCGATCTAGTACACCAGAGACCACACAATTTTGGTCGGAGCTTCGACAAACTCCAACGCACCATTCCCCATTAGTGCGATCGGCCCAAACACCATGATGAAGTCGCAATCTCCCCAAGAACTCCAACAGCCAAAAGTGACTGTCGAACCCTAGATCAACGCCATGGCGCCGCCACGGCACTTTATAAATTCAATCAATATTTTTCCGAAGTTCCCCCACCACCAAGCATGCTCCAGCTTTGATGACGAGATTTATCATTACTCCGATCATCAGAATTTGACCAATTTACAATTTCCGATCAACTCAAAATTTCCCACGATCTACCACGCTAAAAATCTTGATTTTGATCTTAAAATTCACGGTTTATGTAAACGAACAGGATCAAGGAATCAAAACCCAAATTTTAATCAATCAAAATTTGAACAAAAAAAATGATTTTACTGTTCTTCTTCCTTCCAGTAAAACTTACCTTCTAATTATTCCTTTATACAACATAGCCTATAAGGGATTAGGGGAAGAGAATTTGAATTTTGATTAGGTTTTGTATTTGTAAAACAAGAACAGAGGCTCCTATATCCAAACACAGACATGCATACAAATATATATATCCATCAACTATAAACTGATATACTTGCAAGCATATTCATACTTTCATGCCAACATTTCATAACATAACTATAAGGATTTATCACTTGCATCAGGTTATAAAACAGATTAGGATTTAAAAGTGATGTTTACTCACTTTGTTTTCCAGAAATGAATAGAGTTGCTTTCTTTTGAACCAGGCTTTTGAAAATACAAGCTGAAATCTTTCTCTTTGATCTCTGGTTAATATGAAGTTGTATTGATATATTGTTGTTCAAGTTGAAGATGAAGCTTACTTCAGATTTCTTAGTTTTATTTGAACGAACTGAAATGAGGAAGTATACAGGGATATGTGTATAAATTTAAGTTTACAGGTGATAATAGGTTTTGTACAAGAGAGGTCAGAGATTTTTTTCTTTTGTACTGAAAATATTTTCGTTTAAAGTTTGGCCAGAGATTTTTCTTCATTTGGTGGCTGATGCTTTCATGCATTAATTATCTTGTACAAATTTGCTTATTTTATTTCTTTTATTTTGTCTTCCTTCGCAAGCCATTTCACTTGCTTATACTTTGTCTACATACTTATATTTTTGTTCATTCTTTTGCAAGTGTTCATACATGAATATATATTAGTGTTTGTATTTTCTTTCTTTGTTGTCTGGTTTCTTCCTTCCAGGCCTACACTTATCTTTTATTTGTTTGAATACTTGAATGTATTTTTGTTTATACTTGTATTTCTTATGTTTACTTTCTATTTTACAACTGTAAAATTTATCTTATGTATCTATTTTAATTTGTTGTTAAAATTTTAGCCAATGTTTACTTTGTATTTTATAGCTTATCTTTCATTCATTTCTATTTCTAACTCAGATATTATTATTATTTTTATTTCTATTATAAAAACCATCAATTCTGAATTTAAATTGTTTATTTATTTTTATACTTGTGTCAAATATCTATATTTTTATAATTATTTTCAAACCATTTATTTAAGATTTAAATTCAAATTCAATGTGTGTGTGTATATATATAAATTCAAATTTACTCATATATGCCCATATACATATATTCTATTTGAATTCAGTGAAACTCGAATCAATTTATCAATTAAATTTCCCAATTTTTATTCAAAAATTAAATTAATTATCAATTTAAATATATATAAAATCCGGGGTCGTTACATAAAATAAGTGAAATGTTATTAATTTAATATAATTGGTACTTACATGTTTAAATTGAGTAAGTACAGGTACCTGGAGGCCTTTTGGCTAAACTTTGGTCGTGCTAATTGCAAAATAAATAAGCCGCTTGCTTAAAATGCTAAAATAAGGTACGTTTTCGGATTAAATACTGCAAAATATAAAAATATTGTTATATATTTTGTTTTCCGACCGTGTGGGTCGATGTATATATATTTATCTCTCTTGTCATATTGAAAAAGGTCCTCCGTACAAGGGAGACTCTGCCAAAAAAATTCGAAAATTTAGGGTGTTAGAAAATTTTTGAGAATTTTTGAAATTTTTTTGCTAATTACAAATTGATTTCAAATTGAAATTGAAATAAGGGTTTTGGAATTAGAATTGAAAACTAATTGTTTTGGTAAAGACTAAAAGATTAGAAATGTGAAATATCGAATTTTCACTAAGTGGGTTTTTTGATAAATTAATGGGTTTGGAGCATTCTTCTGTGTTAGTAATTTCAGGGACGAAATTCTTTTAAAGGGGGAGGAATGTAACGACCCGGATTTTTCGACGTTTGATTTGGGATATTTAAATGGTTTTACATATTGAATTTGAATTATAGATTGATTTTGAATACGGAAATTTGGGTTTTTATTTATAAAATAAATTCAGGATTTAAATATAGCGATTTATTGAATAATTTAATTATTGTATTTTATAATTGAATATTGGGTAAATTATTGTATCTTGAGTTTTAAGCTCGATAAAAATAATTTAAAGGCTTGTAAACTTTTTATATTAATAATAATGAAGATAATAAAAGTTTTGAAATTGAATTTAAAAGTGATCTGTTCAATTTTAAAAATAGCATGTTTAAATTGACATTTAAAAATAGCCTTCCGAGGCACAGTCTCAGAATTCGATGAAACCAGTTCCATTGGATCCGTAATAGTGTATTATTACCGGATTTCAAATTTCTATAGTGTTAGGAGTTATCGTTTGGTCGTACGGTATATAAACGCGTTGAAATTTATATCGAAATTCAATATAATTTTGGGTCCAAAAAGCTATCTTCTCCATACGATCGAGTTAGGACACAAAACCTTTTCCATTGCGTTCGGAAAAGGGGTATAACACTATGAACGCCTAGCGGCACGCCTCGATAGGGGTTCGAGATTTTGAGAGTGTAAATCGAGATGTTTAAATTTAAATGATATTATATATATATATATATATATATATAATTGACTGACCCTTTAATTCACATCAAAACTTTCCCCTTCATTTCAGGGCTACTATAGCCATCTTCAAACACAAAAACGTCATTTCCTCCTTTTTAAAAGCTCACGCAACCTCCCTTTAAAATCTACTTCCCATCTCCTTTCTAAGGAACAGATTCGTTTATAAAAAAAGTAGTGGCCGCTGTGTTTGAAAATCGCGTATTGCTTGACTCCCACTCCTCTCAGATAAAAGAATGAATCGAATTCGAAATGGAATTCAACTCAGGAAACCGAACATCGTTCGATGGAAAATATATATATACATACGCGACCTAGTCGCGATACCCTCTGATCGAGGTGAGCTGTTCTCGCACGCGTGCGATGATGTGGAAGGGGCGGAGGGCGATGGCGGAGCACGTGACGGCGAATTAGCTTCGATCTGGAATCGTGAGTGCACTGGCGAGGCGCACGAATCAATGGAGGTGATCGACACGATGTTGGAATCGCGACACGAAGGGGACGACCAAAGCTATGGCAAGTGGGATTTGGCGAACGTTCGCGGCACTGGAAGGATGATGTCCAGGATCGAGCAACTGGGGTAGAGCGTGGGGTGACCTAGGGCAAAGGCGGAATTTCAGGACATGGAAGAAGGATTTTCTGCTAATAGGTATTAATTTAATTAATACCTAATTAGCTCAATAAATTATAATTTAAAATCGATGGTTTAAAATATGTATGTCTCTTATACGAGGTAATTTTGGGACACGAATTTTTGTGTTATGCTCGTGAGGACGAATGCTTCAAATGAAATTGGGTCGGGATTTTTGGAAGTTGACTGGAAATTTTAAATTTAAATCGAACATAGTCCGATTTAATTTAAAATTGCAACGGATTCAATTTAAAAAAATCAAGGTGAGAAAAATTCTCACTCATTTGGGTTTCCAAAATTTAAATATTAAATAGTTGAAATTAAATTTTTGGATGCCTGTCGAATTTATAAATTTGTTGTCTGTTGAATAATAATATATATATATAGTAGTATATATAATAGTATTTGGAGTGATATTCCCGCACATTATAGCGGATGAGACCTTATGCGCCCGCATAATAGCGGATGACCCTATATACCACGATATCCCTCTCGAAGTGGGATTGCTATTTATTTTATGCTGTATTAACATTTGTGGATGCAGGGAAACAGGTTAGAGGGATCCAACTGGATTCCTCAAATATATCGTTTATTTTTTTCATATATATTGATATATGGTGTATGTAGATAATCTATTATAGATTGTTGTTGAAATTGAAATATTTGAATGCTATCTTAGCATTGGCCTGAAATTTGAAAACTATAAATATATTTTTAAAATTTAAGGAATTAAAGGGAATTTGATATTAAAATATATATATATATTGGAATTGGAGTTATTTTATAGAAATTAAATTAGAAAATAAAATTATATTTGAGTTTGGTTATACTTAACCATTGTGAATTAGAAAATGGAGATTTTTAAAAGAAATTATATAAAGGAATTTATAAGTGATATTCTAGAAATATAAAAAGGAGTTAAAATCAGTATTGAAAATAGATTGGAAGTATTAACAGAATTTATAAGAAATAAATTTATATAATGGATTTTTGTAAATAAGATTTGTTTTTATAAACAGGTAAAACCTAAGGGGTTTAGAATTGATAAACAATGTTTATAATGAAGAAATTGATATCAGGATGATATATCGGGAATATAAATTCGTAGGGTGAATTTATATTAGATTATGGAAAAAAATATGGAATTACTATTTTTAAGTGAAAATGGTTATAGAAAACGTGATGGAAATCGGGGGGGATTTATAGGTTAAACTGGTTATTGAGGTTTAAAAAAAAATAATTTCAAAAAGTAAGTTGTTTTGGAAAGGGAAATTTTTATTATTTAAACTAGGAAATTTTAAACTACTTAGGATTGAAATACTTGGTAAGTAGATTTTTAAATATGAAGTATTTATTTTAGTAAATTCTAACTTTTGAAATCAGCTTTGAAAATTTATTAGTTTAACTAAGATAAGTTATTAATGTTATGAAAGTGTTTTCGATATTTTGAATAACTACTCGAACATGTTTTTTAAACTAAATCATCTTCCTTTTAATTACTTATTATATATTATATATATATATATATAGAGTTTTAAAGTAATTGAAAAGTTTATTTTATAATTTCTCTCAAAATTCGAAAAAGGGGTTTATAAAGGATATGATTTTGAGGAGAGGAAATTTATTGTGATTCCGGAGATTTTGGAATAAGTTATGAAATAATTATCTGAAATGTTAATATTGGAAGGACTTTGGAAGATAGGATTAAAATATTTTTCCTAAGTATAAAAATGGAAGTTTGGGAATATTTCCAAGTGTTGAGATGTTCGAAAATATCCCGTTATTGATTTAAGCATTTGAAAATGTTTTTTTCAAATATCGGAATATGGAATGGGATTGGATATATATCTTTTAAAGATATTTTGAAAGTAAATGTTTTGGGAAAAATTATAATGAGGCCAGATGATTGCTTATGGATGTTAATTTGATAGTTAAATAACCGACTATCAATATTGGCCAATTTCGTTAATCGTTTCGACGAGACCGGGATCAGATTTAATTATCCGAAAGCCACTTCGATCCGGTTTGGACGTTACGAATGAATACCGTGAAGATGATGAAGACAGTGATTCAGTTTGTCCAAACCCAGGACAACTTCTATGGACGAATGCTATCAGAACATCATCATTGGAGGACGAAGAGCATTCTAAGTGAATGTGTTCTTTGGAAGATAACGCTTAGCCTCGAGCCTCATCAACTGGAAATGACTAAAACAGGGGAGATGCAGCAAGGCTAAGTGGTTCGCAGCCAAGTAGGGTAAGGTTACCCCTATCTAGAGTCCGTTTTTATTCGATTGTGTGGCGGTTGTTGATCCCAACCACGTGGTAATCTTATTCGGACTATTCAGGTTAGGGGTAGTCCGGTCTTATGTAGCAAGGGATCCTGGCATGGTCCTTGGTACATTGTCCTAGAGGTGTACTGTGACGAGCGGTACCCTAGTAGCCCAGTCATTCATTGGAATCCATTCTCCAATACGAGCGTACGGTTTTGTTTGTAGAGCCTAGTATGCAAAATTTAATTAATGTAATAATTTCGGCTATTTAGATAAGTATTTGTACTTAGACACTATGATAATATCACTGGATTTTCTGTAAAAATGTTTTGGTTATCGTAAGGTAAAAACCCGTCGTGTTTATTCGTGACTTGGTCTTACGAGATACCTTTGTTTTCAAAGGATTTTGAAAAGGTTAATAATTCAAATTGAGTGTGTTTTGTTATGCTGGTTTTCCAGACTGACTCAGGTGTTATTTTGTTATAATGCTCGGGTCAGACCGAGTATTACAGATTTAGGTTAAATGCTAAGGAGCTCAGGAGACTAGCTGGAGGAGTTTCTGACGTATTTTCCGTACTTGACTTGCATTCCGCTGTGTAAGGAGAAGATATATATCTGTCCAGTTTGATGTATTGATGGTTGTACTCTGATGATTGTAAGTGTATAAACTATTACAGATTCTTATATATAAAATCTATTATTATATATTATATTTGTTCCGCTGCGATTGTGAGATTTTGTGTCATTGTTTCTATTTTTCTTCCACCCCTTTCTTCTTCTTACCCTAAAGATTCGTATTTCCGTCCAATTTGAGTTGAGCTGAGGTGAATTATTGTCGACTTAAAGGGGTACGGATTTGCGGGCCTTTACAGGTTATTTAAGGAGTTAATTTATAAATGGAATTAAATTTAAGAATTTGATTTATAAATGGGATTTAATTTAGAAATCAATTTATAATGGATGTAAGTGATGTGAAACCATTATATAATGGAATTGAAGACTGTGAGATTTATAAACAATGTTTATAAATAAAGTGAAGTGATTACCATTTAATAAATTGGAGGTATAAATTCACAGTGAGAATTTATAATTAGATGGGTAAATCGGTTTAAAAATAAATGACAAATTTACTTCCAGAAAAGTAAAAAAAGGGATTTATGAAATGGGACGTAAATCAAATTGGTGATAAATTGAGAGGGATTTATAAATATTAGACTGGCTATATTGGAATTGAAAAATATATTTTATCGAGAAGTTAAGTTTGTTTTAAAAAGAGGATTTTAAATTATTAAACTAGGTAATTTAAAAGTGTTTAGAAATATTTCAGAAAGTTTGTTATTTAAATATTTTTAAATTATCAAAATGAACTGTAAGTTTTATAAACAAGTCCTGTAAATCGACTGGAATCTTATTAATAAATCATAATTAATTATTATTTCAAAGTTATGTAATTATTTTAATTGTTTAAAGTATATTTAATTATTAATTAAGTTAGTTTATAATGACTTGATATTAAGTTAATTATTATTTAAGAATTAATCGGTATTATCATTTTAAAAGATAAATTATTCAATATTAATATTATTTTATATAATAACTTTTATAAAAGAGTATTTGCCTAAATTAAACTTGGAAATTTATATAGAAATTTTATAAGTATTATTTTGTAGAAAAAATTATTAAATAAAGTTTTTGGAGAGTAATGGTATACTTTCATGGCGAAATCGGAGGTAGAGATAGCCTGCAGTTAAGTTTGGATTTCTCTGGGATAGAGACATAATCATCAAGCTATGAATCCATGGTTGATATCACGTGGTGCTTTCCATATTTATTTTAAAAAGTTTTCAAATATTTTTGAAAAGAATGGTTAGTAAACGTACTTACTTCGATAATATAAGTACGTACCTTTTGATAAAGAGATTTAATTTATAAAAATAAAATTAAATGATACTTAGTGTTTTCAATGGAAATGAACTCTTTGGTTGAATGATTGTTATTTGATAGTTAAATAACCGACTATCAAATCTGGACCCAAAACATAACTTTGGGAATATCTAGGAGAAACACATGACTTATATGGTACAGTTACTGTCGGAAGGTGCTATAATGTACGTATAAACTCGTTTCGTTCTTCTAGGACGATAATAAGGAAATCCATCCACTAACAGTTAGGAGATGATCTCCGATCTTATTTTTGTTTGTTTACCGGGGTTGAGTTCACCGAAAATATCGAACGTTGTTTCGAAGTGACAGGGACCAGATAAGTTATCCGAAAACCACTTCGATCCAACGTGTACGTTTTTGAAGTGAAGACATGAGCATGGAATCGAAGATGGAGCAGTGAAGTGCAAGGGCTAATCGCTAATAATCCTGAGGATGATTCCAAAATGGATCCAGTAGGAATAGTGCCTTCGGTTTCATTCAGACCCAGAACGGACTTGTATGGATGAATGCTATCAGCACATTATCATTATAGAACAACAAGCATTCAAGTATAAATTCCTTTAAAGGTAATCGTAGCCTCAAGCCTCATTAATCAGAAATGACTAAAAATCAAGGGAGATGCAACAAGGCCAAGTGGGTCGCACCCAATTAGGGTATGTTTATCATCATTCTAGATACCCTCGGATATTATTACTACGGTGCACGGAAGAACTTGGAAAGGGTGGGAACATCCGGGGTGATAGCACATTCGGTCTATCCAGGTTAGAGGTAGTTCGGTCTTGTGTTGTAAGGCATCCCGACGAGGTCCTCGATACATTTTTCTAGGTGTGTACTGTGATAGTTGGTACCCCAGTGCCTAGTCATTTGTATGGAATCCATTCTCCAGTACGTGCCTTTACGGTTTTGGTTGTAGAGCCTAGTATGTTGGAATTTAATTAACGTAACAATTTCGGCTATTTGAATAAGAATTTGTACTTAGACACTATTATAATATCAGATGATTTTGATATAAAATGTTTTGGTTATCGTAAGGTAAAAACCCGTCGTGTTTATATGTGGCGTGGTCTTACGAGATACCTTTGTTTTTCAAAGTATTTTGATAACTTTAATAATTCAAATTGAGGGTGTTTTCTCACGCTGGTTTTCCAAACTGACTCGGGTGTTATTTTATTATAATGCTTGGGTCAGACCGAGTATTACAGATACATGATAGGATGTTATGAAGCTTAGGAGACGAGCTGGATGATGAAGACATATCACACGTACTTGATTATATTCCGCTATGTATTGTATGTTGTATATTCAGCACTTGTGAGGACAAGTTATTATACTTGTCCAGTATTGAGTTATTGATTTATTGTACTCTGATGATGTAATGTATAAGTAATGTTTTATAGCTCTTTTTGTATAAAGACATGTTATTATCTATTATATATTGTTCTGCTATGATTGTGAGATTCTGCGTTGTGGTTTCTGTTTCTTCTTCTACCTCTTTCTTCTTTTTCCCTAACGATCTAGTATTTTCGGCATTCGATTGCTTGGCATGCTATACAGTGGACTTATTGAGGTCGATTTTCGAGCGTCGAAAATCAGGCTCGTTACAGGTTGAAATTAGATTGAAGCCTTTGGAGATAATTATGAACTTGAATAAGTTGTAATAAATGGAAATGAGCCATTATAAAATGATTAATAAAATGTTTCAAAAAATAATAAATTAAGTTGTAAAGAACATAAGTAATGATATAAGAAAATGTTTATTAATAATGTTAATGCAAATAATGAATATTACAATTTAAGTGTTTTGTGAAAACATAAGAGCTAAAAGGTTGCAACTTATACCACCTATAGATTTGATGAAAATAAGTAAAAAAATAATAATTTGTTATATTGGATGATAGAAAAAGAAAATCCGAAATGAGATATGGAATTTAATCTAAGTAAAGTAAAATGAAATGAATAAATGAAATAAGTTAATGAATGGATTGGTAAAACATGTTAAATGAAATAACATTGACTTAAAATGGAAATGAACCTAAGTTGTAGAATGAATGTGAATAAAATGAGTGTTAACAAGTAAATGTAAATAGATTTTCTTATGGGAATGTAAATTGATAGAATGTGGATTCGATGAATAGGAGTAAGTGAATTTGAACATAATAAATTTGAAATGAATGTTAATCAATTGAAACAAGTGAATCGAATAAATGAATGGAAATGAAGTAAATATAAACAAAGGAATTTGGTAGAGCTAAGAAATCAATAGAAATAAATACGAAAGTTGTACGTATATTATTTTATTCGCCTAATGATTTGATCCAGATTCGAGCATAGAATTTCGAGATGATTTATATCGATCTGAGTTAGGATTTTTCACTCGATTCTCGACGACAAACACAGGATATAGATTTTTGATTTGATTATGGGATTCTCTATGATAGTGTATGGCTATGCAAGGAGGATAACGGTTTCTGATCAAGAAACCAGATCTGAGTCCGCACTAGAGAGTCGTGTGAACGATACTAGTTCGGAAGTGAAATTGTGTGATCGAGTGAGCGATCAGATTTGATATTGTGTACAGATGATATATGTACATCGTACAGGCTTAAGTAAAGCTAATACCGGAAATTGAAAATGCAAAATATAAAATGATTTAAATTATATGATTGGATATCATTGGTAATTAAGATGTAGGTATTTAAAATCAAGAAAAATTTGGATTGCCCGACAAAAAGGTACATGATTATTTTGTCATTTGAGTTGATGGTTTTATGATGAAGCCACTTGCTTTTGTTCTCTTTTGTTGGTTTGGGGCCCGTAGTGGCGTTTTGTAGTTGTTCTAATCTAGCCACGTGAAGGAGACTCTGCCGAAAATTTCCGTAAATCCGAGTGTTAGAAAATTTTTGGAGTTTTAAAATTTTCATAACTTGCTTGGATAACTAAATTGTGATTTCCGTAAGCCGATCAGAGTGGCGTAACAGAAGCATAGTAAAAGTTTTCTAATAAGATTTTATTGTTTTATAAGTTGAATATTTATAAAACATATTAAATGTTAAATTCTTTACTTAACGCCTTTTCGGGGACGAAAAGTTTTGAATAGGGGAGATTGTAACGGCCCGTATTTTTAGCTATTTTAAATTATTAAATAAAAATTTTAAAAATAAAAATTTAATGATTTTGAATGTAAGTATTGGATATGAACTTGAATAAAATTTTAAAATAAACTAATTTCGAAACTTTAAGTAATATCGAGTATTGAAAGGTAATGCTATGTATTAAATGAGTTTATAATCAATAGTTGGATTAAATAATAAATGTTGAATTCATTAGATGTAAATAAAGTAATTGATTGATAACTAAAATAAATTAAAAATCTAATATTGAAATTTCTTGAATGTTGAACAATTAAATTGCTTAAACTTAATATTTGGAATATTTGAATAATTGAATTCTGAACTTAATATGATTGAAAATGATATCGGAAGTTGATGTAAATTTTATGTAAACAACAATGAAGATTGTTAACATTTAAAATTGGATTTAAAAGTGAATAATTAGATATTGGAAATTTTATATTATAATTGAGACATTAAAATAGCGATCCACGGCACAATCTCGGATTTCGACGAAACTAGTTCCATTGGATCCATAATAGTATATTTTTATCGAATTTCAAATTTCGTAGTGCTTGGAGTTATCGTTTGGTCGTACGGGATAGAAACGCGTTGAATTTAGTATTGAAAATTTAATATAATAATTGGGTCCAAAAGGCAATCATCTCCATACTATCAAATTAGGACTCGAAACATTTTCCATTGCGTTCGAAATAGGGGTATAACATTATAAACGCCTAGCGGACGCCTCGATAGGGATTCGAAATTTTAAGTTGCTTAAATCGAGATATTTTTGAATTTGAAATAATATACTGACTTGACCATTCCTGTCTTTCAGCCGTTCACATCTTTCCATCAGACACCCTAGTCTACCTATCCTTGGTCCTTCTTTTATATGTCTCCTCCCTCCTTTTTAATAAACACGGCAGTTTCACAGAGGGAAAAGAAAGAAAGAAACCAAACTTCAAAAATCATGTTCTTCCAATCTACTCGACTAAAAATTCTCAAACAACTCTTAAATTTCAAGTTATGCGGAGGGCTTCAATCAGGTATATGGTGTGTGGGGTGCGGCATTGATTGTCGTTGCTCCAAATTGCGACAGTAGCAGGTCATAGACTAGGGTTAGCTTTTTCTTGCAATAGAGACGTCGAGGGGAAGAGTGGTCAACGTTTTTGAGTTCATGATGCTAAGGAGCAGCTCGGGAAGTATTTTAGTGGCGTACGACACTCATTTGAAGGTCACGATAGTGCGTATGGAGGAGGGGAAAACATGGATGACGCGTTTTGTCTAGAGGCACTGGAGTTGCCGACTTGGTTGCAGATAGGTGGAGATCGAGGAGGAGAGTTCATTGGCGAAGTCGAAACGTGCTTTTGTACACAAATTCGTCGTATCACAGTTCGCATGCACGACCAGGTTGGGTGATTGTTTCATGCACATGCAAATGGTAGGGAGAAGAAGAAGGCGGATAGTAGTTAGGCCTTGGGCCGTGAAAAGAAAAGGGAAAAAACAGAAAAGGAAGAAAAAAAGAAAATGAAAAAAAAGAGAAAAAAAATGAAAAGAGGAAAGAAGAAGGGGGCCGGGTGCATGCATGTTTGGGTCGGGCTTTAAGTTTAGCTGGGTAATGTATTTATATGGGTTAAGTTAGATGAGTGTTTAATTTAATTTATTTATATCGACGAACTAAAAATTTAATTACTCTCTCGTACAAGGTCCGAATGGAACGAAACCTGTTGTGTTGCGATCGAGATGACGAGAGCTTTGCAATGAAACTAGTTTGGGCAGATTTGGAGACTGTCGAAATTTGGACTAAAAGTGGACGTTGTTCAGTTTTAGTTCCAAACTGGAATGCCTCGACGAAAATAGAAAATCAAGGCAAGTGTTTTATAACGCTCACAACGTACTAGAATATTTTTATGCTAGTTAAATGTGAAATTGTGAAGTGATATAAATTTATTGGTCGTTGTTTGATAAATTTAATTGTCATTGAATTAACTGTTAAAAATTACTATTAAATTTGAAATTGGAATTATTTGCTAGTAAAATACCTGATATTAATAACTATGAAATTGTTGTGAATCATATTGACTGTTTGGATGATTGATTGTGATGGATGCTATTAGTTGATATTTTGGATGATTTGGATGTTTATTTATTCTGGTATGTCATATTATCACCCTGTTAAATTAATTATAGTATATAAACTGTAAATTGAATTATTTCGAATAAATTAAGAAATAGGTTGAAATGATATACACCTATGACACTGTGACTTGGATTGAAATGATATATATCCATCCCTAAAATTAAATTGAAATAACTGATCACTTGGCCATAGGATAGAAAATTATATACGGACACTGGAGTGGTTAAATTAAATGATTTGAAATTTTCGATTTGAAATTATTTAAATGGTTCTGATTTAAAAGAAATAAAAATGAAATTTACAAAAATCAAATTATTTTCGAACTTGAGCTCTGAATGTTAAAATTCTAATTTGGTAATCGAAATTGTTTAAATAATCGAAGTTGAGATTTTGAAGTTATAATCGAAATATAATTTGAATTTTTGAAATCGATTTGTTTTAAAAGATTGAACTTTTATTCGAACTTTGAATATTACTAAGTAAAATTGATATAAAACGATATTTCGAAATTGAGCTCGGAGTTGAATTATATTTGAAAATTTGATTTTAAATTGAATATGGAGGACAAATTTGATTAAGTGTTCTAAATCGATATTTTGAAAATCGAACTCGAATTTATATAAATCGAAAGGGTTTAAAATTGAGAATTGAATTGAAATTAATTCAAATTGGAATTGAATTGAATCAATTGGAATTGAGATCGAAATGTGGGTACTACTACTATTAGTATTCTTGCATCATGTTATCTACTGCATTATCTGGAGGACGAAGACGAAGATTTGGTACTACTACTATTATTATTATTCTTGCATCATGTTGTCTGCTGCATTATCTATATCCCCGATGTAGGTATAACTCTGATAATTGTTGTGTAAATTATAATCAATTGTATAGTATAAATAGCTTCATCAGCTGTTTATTTGATTATTATATTTTATCGTTCCGCTGCGAGATTCTGTGTTTGTTTCTTCTTCTTTTCTTATTTTTCTTAATTAACCCCATTGATTATTTATATTCCGAATTGTTTAAGTCGGACATGTGTGGATTATTGTCGATTTAAACCTTTCGAAAGGTGGGTCGTCGCAAACGCGTTGAAATAAATATCAAAAATTTAATATTTTAATTCGATTCAAAAAGCTATCTTCTCCATACGATCGAATTAGACCTCGAAACATGTTGCATTGTGTTCGGAATAGGGGTAAAACATTATAAACGTCAGGCGACATGCTTCGTTTGGGGTACGTCTGGAAAAATATGTGAAGAGTGAGAATAATATTAAAATAATAGGTTTACACGTATATATATATTTTTCCAATGGCCAAAAACTTCCATCCTTTCCCCCCTCATTTCCTCTCCATTCATCGACTTTTGCCGAAAACCTCCAACTAGGATGTAGTAGAGCATGTCAAGACCTTTCCATCCAACGGTCAAGATTTGAATCGGAGCAACGTGGCATCATTAAATCACTTGCGTTCGCTGGCCATTCATGGGGTTGGCTGCGCGTATAGGGGTTCCCGAGCTCACCAAGTTTCTGGACGTGGGTGGAGTGGAGGACGAGCGTTCACATGGTGGTGGCCGATCGATTGCTAGATGGACGTGGTGGTCGCGGTTATCGGTTGATTGAGGCGCGTATGGGTTTCGTTTATTCCTATAGGCGAGCGCGATAGAAGGCAATAGGAGTGGCCAGATTTCGCGCTGAGGGATGAACGGCTGATCTGGCTATATAGAATAATTATAAATAAAAAAGATTTATAAATTTATATTGTTTAAATTCATGAAATCTTATAAATTACATATCTTTCGCATACTAGGTCGAAATTGGACGAAACAAGCGATAATGGAATCGTGACGACGAGCACTACGTTCTGGATCTGATTGGGGTCAATTAGAGCTAGTTAAAATGTTAGGTTAAATCGAACGTCGTTCGATTTGATTTAAAATTTAAAACTCAAGGTGAGTGTTTTATAACACTCACAATGTACTAAAATATTTTTATGCTTGTTAAATTTGAATTTATGAAGTGATATAAATTTATTGATCGTTGTTTGATAAATTTGATTGTCATCTAAATTGTTATTTGAATTAGACATTAAAAATAAAAAACTTGACAGTCAAATCTGAAATTGGAATTTAATTGCCAGTAAACTACTCGATATTAATAGTTGTGATTTACTAACTATTTGGATGATTGATTGTGATGGATGCTATTGATTGATGTTTGGATGATTTGGATGATTTGGATGTTTATTTATTTTGATATATCCTGCTATCATCCTGTATATTATTTACAGTATATAAAATTGTAAATTGAATTATTTCGAATAAATTAAGAAATAGGTTGAAATGATATATAGCTATGACACTATGATTTGGGTTGAAATGATATATATCCATCTCTGAAATTAAATTGAAATAACTGATCACTTGGCCATAGGATAGAAAATTATATACGAACACCGGATTGGTTAAATTAAATGATTTTAAAATTTTTGATTTGAAATTTTTTTAAATGATTTGATTTGAAGAAAATGAAAATCGAATTTATGGAAATCGAACTATTTCGAAATTGAGCTTAGAATTGAATTATATTTGAGGATTTGGATTTCAAATTGGGTATTGAAAGTGAATTTGATTTAAGTGTTTTGAATCAATGTTTTGAAAATCGAACTCGAAATTGATAAAAATCGAAATGGAAATTTAAAAGTGATTTGAATTGGAAATTTGGAAATTGAATCAGTTTGACTTTGAAACTATTTTCAAATAAATTATTTTGATATAAACTACTTAAATTTATCTTTTTAAATATTCAAATAATTTTGGATTTTCCAAACGATTTTGCTATATAAATCATTTTAATACTTAAACCATTTAATATAAAACTATTTTAACCTTTTAAACTATTTTTAACCTTTTAAACTATTTTTAACTATTTTAGTTATTTAAATTATTTAAATTATTTTCTAAAAATTCAAATTGGTCAAAGGAGTGTTTATATTTAAATCCCAGATTTAAATACGTATTCGGTTAAAATGAAGTTATAACCTAAATTGAAATTCGAAACGATTTTTGAAGCGAAATCGAAATATTGAGGCGAAAATGATTTTTGAAGTGAAATGGTATATTTTGAGTAAATATGATGATTTCGAAATGGATTGATTTTGAAACGAATATGATATTTTGATATCAAGTATGAACTGTTTTCGAAATGTAAAAGTACCAACCGGTGTGAAAAACGGCGTTTTGTTGTTAAAGAGACCGGGGCCGGATATGGGCATACTCTCTGTCGATATCGGAACCACTTTAACAAATATGTACATGGAGTAATGATCCAGAATGATGTGGTTGGATTTGGTGTATGTTGTTGGATTTTAAGAAAGAGAACGAAGATGGATTAGCCTGGCACTTATGCCAATTTGAAGTGACTAAAACAGGAGTCGTACCGGCCAAGTGGGTTAGCTACCCCGAGCGGATGCACTTCTTTGTATTACCATCATTTATATTATGATTGATTGGTGTGCACTCTTCGATTTTATGGGAGTGTTGGACGTGGTGGGCGATCATGGCTATGATGCGTTACCACCACCCGAGAAGGGTAAACTGGTAGTATCCTACCTTGGGCATTGCCTCACGTGCCTTGTCATACTTTAATCCCTATACGAGACTTATAAGATTTTGGTTTAGTTTTGTCGTATCACGGCGCATCCTTGACTACCAACGTTCTACCATTGGTGTTAAATGCAAACTGTATGACAATGCTTAAAAACGCGTTAAGGAGGATCAATGTAAAGCCTTAACACTAAGAAAAATATTTATTTTATTGATTTGACATTACATATATAGTATATTCTACTACATATAAATATTTTGACGGATCCTTAAGAGATGAAAAATCCCTTAACATCTCTTGAGTTATTGCACGCACGCTATACACTGGATATGAGATGTGAAACCCCATAAACATCTCTGACGTCATGACACTCATGTTATATGCGATATTGATTTGACTCACATAAGAATATTTTAGTCCTAACTCAAGTGTTTTGTCTTTTCATTACGCTCGGGTCAGCCTTGAGTTTTTCAGCTTATTGAAGATTTATTCTGGAGGATGAAGACGAAGATTTGATATATTATTACTATTAGTATTCCTGCATTATGTTGCCTGCTGCATTATTTATTTATCGCTAATATATATATAACTCTGAAAAATGTTGTATAGATTATAATCAAATGTATAGTATAAACAGCTTCATGAACTGTTTATTTGATTTTTATATTTTTTCGTTCCGCTGCGAGATTCTGTGTTTGCTTCTTCTTCTTTTCTCATTTCTCTTAATTAACCCCATTGATTATCTATGTTCCAGATTGTTTAAGTTGGACATGTGTGGATTATTGTCAATTTAAACCTTCCAAAATGTGGGTCATCACAATTAGGGAGCACTCCATAGGTACGGCACAAACCAAACTCGTAGTGGGCTCGATCAGGATAAATATGACAAGACACACGAGGTAATGCCCAGGGTAGGATACTACCATTTTGCACAACCGGGCTTGGGGTAACGCATAGCAGCTGCTACTGCCCACCTCGAGACACACTCTCATAATCAAATCAAAGGGTGGCCACCAAATAAGATCACAAAGTAATAGATATGGTTTCGAAGAAGCATGCTCGATAGGGGGAGCGACCCCACTTGGCCCAAGTATAGCTACTGTTTTAGTCATTTTAATTATGACCCGAAAGTCAAGCTATCCATCATCGTTCTCTTACTTCATTCAAGTAGCGTTCGCCAAACCATCCTACTTCATTCGGGATTCACCACCATGTGCATAGTTGTTAAAGTGGTTTTAGGTATTGGCAGAGAGTATGACAATATCTGATCCCGATCTCTTTAACAACCAAACGCTTATTTCACACCGGTTGGTTCTTTTACATTTCCAAAACCGATTCATAATTGATATCAAAATATCATATTCAATTCAAAATATCCTCATTTCAAAACCATCATATTTACTCAAAACATGCCATTTCACTAGAAAATATCTTTTCAAATTCCAACGTAGGTTATAACATCTTTTAACCACATTCGCCTTTAAATCAAGGATTAAAATATAAACAATTCTACCTTTCACAATTTGAATGTTTGAAAATAGTTTGGATTTTATAAATATATTAAATAGTTTAAAATAGTTTAAGGATTTTAAAACAATTAAAACTATTTTAAATAGTTTAAAATAGTTTAAGGATTTTAAAATAGTTAAAAATATTTTAATATAAAATGGTTTGAGTATTGGAAATGATTTATATAGTAAAATAGTTTTGAAAATCTAGATAATTTGAATTTAAAAAAATAGGTTCTAAACAGTTTATATTAAGATAATTTATTTTGAAAATAGTATCAAATCAAACTGTTTCTTCCATTTCAACAAATCTGGACCATAACCATATTTCAAACCAACAAAACTCAGTTTTAATCTTTCAATTCAAATGACTCAATTTCGATTTAGTTCCAAATCAATGTGATTTCAATTTCAATTCGAAATAACTTCAATTTCTGAAACATTCATTTTTAACTTCAATTTCGATTCAATAATTCAAATCAATGATTTAAATTCAATTCGATTCTTATTTTAATCCATTTTAATTCATATCAATTTCAAGCCCAATTTTAGTTTACTTATTTAAACCACTTAAATCAAATTTAACTTCATCGTTAAAGTTTAAGATCCAAATCTTCAAAATAATTCAAATTTCTGAATTGATGTCATATATCGATTTTAACTTTACATTCCCAATTTAATTCTTAAACAACTTCTTTTTAACCATTTCAATTTAAACTTTCAAAGCTTGAATTAGAAAATAATTAAATTCATATAAATCTAAAAAAAATTCCTCTAAAACAATAACATTGAATTGGAAAGCTGTCCGTATGTAATTTTCTATCATATGGTCAAGTGATACGGATATATATCATTTCAACACACAGTAAATTTAAATTTCCGGATATATATCATTTCAACCTGTATCCCGTATCACAGTTTTCCAAATCCATAAAATCGTTCGAGTTTATCATTTTGTGACGCCCCACCTCAATACCCACGCTAGCCAAGAACACTACGATGTAGTGCTGTCAACTAGCACGGAGAATAAGGCTGTTGAGGAGCGACCATCCATGTAATTTCTTATCACACGGTGGCTATAAAATAATCTTCGGAAACAAACATAGAAATAAGCATAACACAAATCAGTAACAGCTATCCATATCACAAAGGCGGAAGAAGATATGAATATATAACTAACACATGAAAGTGTACATCAGAGTAGTGGTCAAAAAGATCCACAAATATACAAAAGAATAGCAACACGTGCTATACCAAAAGGATACAACTATGAGTCCATATCTCAAATGTATACAACAAAAACTGCTAAACTAAATAGTTGGCCAAAAGTCAGAGTAGCAAATCCTGGGAGGAAGTCAAGCAGAAGCACCTGTAACAACTCGGTCTGACCCGAGTATTATTTAAGAAAATAATAAACGGATCAGTCTAGCTATAAATATCAGATGACATGATATAAAATAAAAGCTATGGCATAAACATAAAATATCCATACTGACATACTACTATAAGTATGAAAATGATGATCAACAGGAGATCAACCGATGAGAAATGATCAATATCACAAGAATCTTCTCAAAGATCCAAAGAGGGCATCATACCCTAAACTTGTACTCATAACAAGTCAATGACATAAAAATCCAGAAATCAAAACAAGAAATCCAGAAATCATAAAAAGAGAAAGAGGCCTATCACATGACGGTCCGAAGACCATGGGGAGCTACCCCATATGTGTGAGTCGGAATCACACAGATTGAGGTCTAGGCTAACCAAAAAGCAAAAAGGTATGTGTGAGTGGAATCACACAAGTGGTGTCTAGCCTAACCTCGCAAACAAAAAGGTATGTGTGAGTGGAATCACACAAATGGTGTCTAGACTAACCTTGCGGACAAAGAGATATGTGTGAGTCGGAATCACACCAATGCGGTCTAGTCTAACCTTGCAAACAAAGAGACATCGCACAATTGCTAGTCTAAGTCATAAAATGATCGTCATGATCAACGAGAAGTGTCAATTACACTAAGCTAGTAAATATAAAAGTTTAGCTTCATGTCCCATAACCACTTGCTTAACTTAAATATTTACGAACAAACTGTAAATCTACACTAGAAAATTGTCACAAGAGGTTCAATCGAACAAGTCCAAGAATTAACCGACGAAGTGAACGCAAGCGTTTCATACCACTCGTTTTACTAAGTCGTTTAAGTCGATTTCTCATCCGAGTGAAGTAAAGGATTGTATATACTAGTAGATTGGAAATCGGTTTGAGAAAACGAACTTTTGATATTTAAATTAGTGTTGAAATCGCTTTGATGAAAGAGTTTTGATATTTAATACTAATATTGAAACCTTCATATCTTTAAAGTGACAAGTCACAAAACAATTGTTGAAACAAATCGAATCACATAAATTCACGTTCGAAGACGTGAGTAAAGTCCAAAGAAATCAATCCCAAAACCATCAAAGTAGGAATTTCTGTTGAATGTTTTTCAGATAAGATCCCCTACGAAGACGGGTACGAGCGACCTAGTGAAGACAAGCGACCTCGAGAAGCCAAACGACCTAAGAGGTACGAGCGACTTAACAAGGTGGTCGAGCGACCTAACTGTTGCAGGGTCGAGCGACCTAGTGGATACGCGACCTTACTTGGTTCGCGACCTAACGTGGTTCGCGACCTAAGGTGGTTCGCGACCTAAGGTGGTTCGCGACCTAAGGTGGTTCGCGACCTAACGTGGTCAGATGGGCGAGACATGCGACCTAATGGATTAAGGCCCAACGACCTAAAGAGTTGTGGGTCTAGCGACCTAAGAAATATGAGGCCCAGCGACCTAATAGATTAAGGTCCAACGACCTAAATGCAGCAAGGCCAGGCGACCTAAAGCACACGACTTAACACACGCGACCTAAGACACGCGACCTAAAACGCGCGACCTAAGACTCGCGACCTAAGACACGCGACCTAAAACTCATGACCTAAAGGCAAGCGACCTAAAACTCACGACCTAAAGGTACGCGACCTAAAACTCACGACCTAAAGGCTCACGACCTAAAGCGAACGACCTAGGCAAGCAAGACGAGCGACCTAAGGAAGTGTGCGACCTAAGTCCAGAATGAGATTGTATCTGTTATCCACGCCAGAGCGACCTACGACCTACGACCTAAAGTCATGCGACCTAACTCCGATCGAGCCAGTTCCGAGACAATGCGACCTAACTCCAGGAAATTCACCAAAACACTGAAATTTTGAGTTTTTCGCCAATCCAATCCAAACCAAATGCAGATATTCATATAAACGCAATAGGGGATCATTCCCAACAGCCCAATGACATTTATAGGCAAGATGTGAGATCAAAAATCTCACCTTTTCACTAAAATGGATGAAGATGGAGATTGAAAGCAAGGAGAAACAATCCAAAGCTTGAATCCACTATCTTCTACTTGAATTTGGAGTTGAATCTCGGATTTGAAATAGAATTTGAGTTTGGAGTTTTAATTTCTCTTTCCCACCACCATTTTTGACAAAGCTTGAAGTGTTTGATAAAGTGAGGAAGAGGGTTGGGCTGAATTAAGAAGGTGCAGTCCAAACCAAAGTCAAAGGCGGGAAAAAGTGACGAAATTTCCACTTACTCCAAACATGTCGGAGTGTATACTCAAAAAGACCGCAAACGTCATTTTGAACTCAATGGGAGTGGTCTCGAGTCCTAATTTGACCGTATGCAAAAAGTAGCTTTTTGGACTAACATCCGACTTAACTATAAAATATTTAAATAAAATATTTAAATATAGAATTGATAAATATGTAGGTTGTTACACATTTTAACCCATAATGATTTTTTTCCTAATCTATAAGATTGTTCGAGTATGTATCATTTCAAACCATAGTGATTTTCTTAACAATAACTAAGGGAACTTGCAGTGTGATAATAAAATATAAATTAAACATAAAAACAAATCATCCAAAATGTCAACAATTAAGCATCAATCACAACCATCATTTAAATCAACCAATAAATCACAACAATTAACTGATTATCATTATCAGGTATTTAACTAACAATTTTAAATTCAATATTAATTAAATGGAAATTTAATTCAGTATAAATTCAAATTAAATTTGAATGACAATTTAAATATACCAAACAGCAATCAATAAATTTCTAATCACATCATGTCAAGACCCAAAAGTCGACCTTCGAAAATCGGCACCCGTACTTCACTAGTACTCAAAATGCCGTAGATTCGAATGTCGAATCTGGTTCTCGGGAGCTTATAACACAGTTAAGTAAATAACACAGCGGAATAAAAGAATAATACATTGATATACAATATCTGATACAACAGAGTGATACAATGAATATCAATATACATCAGAGATATGATACAACAAATAGCAGCGGAAAAGAAAAACAGATAACTAACGTCAGCAGCGGAACAAATAACTCTAAGATAGTCTTCAAGAGAGAACTCCAGCAGTAGCTCGAACTCCCAATAACGATACACCAAGATAAGCAAGTGCAGTCCATATCCAAAGACTGAACTAACTCCAGAAAATCTACTAGACCTGACTATCTGAAAAACCAAACTCTAGACTGCTCGTGTAGAAAATTATGAGCACCCAGAGTTTAGGAAATGAACAATAAACTCCGAGTCAGTCGTGGGACTGGTGTGAGCAACAAAAACAGTTTATCTTTAAAAACAAATAGCAGAGAATTTTAAAGTAAATTCGCAATGCTTTTGGAAAATGAAACTACCATAAGACCTCCCGCCACACACACAATGCAAACGCAGAATTGGAGGAGATTTCTTCTTATGATAGTCAAAGATGCTTACTACGTAAAATCAAATCATTTTTGATATTATTACTAGTGCATAGTGCAGAAAACATTTCGAAAGTAGAATATAAATCTTAGCCAGCATAGACATTCCGAACTATGCCTACTATAGCTACCATCTAAACAGTGGTGACCACCATAAGTAAATGGCAGGTTCTACAACTAATACCGTACAAAGTTCGTATTGGAAGATGGATTTCCAACAAATGGTCAGGCTAAGGAACTTCCTATCCACGATGGGTACGTCCCTGGAATAGACGACCCGAGAACCTAACCGGATCTCTGCCAACACAAGGCCGGGTTACCTCTGCAAAAATAGGTAACTACTGACACGCGTATGTCATCCCCCGATCGTCACCGATCTTCCCGAGGATCCTCGATTTCCAACAACCACATAATAATAATAATGCAGTAACCACAGAGGTTAAGTATCTGGGCTCCATACCATGATACCACCTTTATCCAGAAGGAATGACATACACTAAGGGGCGCTACTCCCTAGAACCTTGCCGCATTCTTCCTGTTTCGACCATTTCCGGGGTGTGAGGCTCGACGAAGTCTCGTCCACAAAGCTACGCTTTGTCACAAAGCCATGCTTCGGGTCAAACAAATGATCAACCTATGATCACAAAGATATAAGATCAAATAAATGATCATATCGCAAATGATCAAACACTGATCATTTCACAGCAACACTCAGCATGCCACATTACCAAATTGGGATATATCGCTGATAAATTTCAACTACATAACCTCTGAGCTCGTACGTCTCAGAGAAGGGTGTTAAGCTAAGAGAATAAATTCTCCGCCACCAAACAGAAATGTATTTGAAAGAAATCGGCTTTATATCTCAAAGTGTAATGTCAGACATGTATCCATACAAGTCTGTTCCGGGTTCGAACAGAACCGAAGGCACTTCTCACGAAGCCCTTGCAATTCCGGATAATTTCCAATCACGTCCGGACTTCCCATCACAAAAGAGTGATATAAATCTCTATACCGGCGCGACTCAGTGCAGAGACATTCGACAGGTTGTCCTTTCATTTTCGAAAAATATCCGGTCTTCAACACCGGTCTTCAAATGCTATCCATATACGACGTATCACTATTCGGAATGGGTTATACGACCCAAAGGTCCTTTCCCGGCTAACCCGAATAGTGAGCGAAATATTTAAAAATATATGGATATTGGGAATTCAATTAAGTCACAACTTATTATCCAAAATCTTTCTTCAAATGGTTTAACAAATTACCATTTTAATCTTTTTAAACAAAAAGATTCAATTCACAAAGTTCACTTAATTTCACAAAGATTCATTCACAGATTTTCCAAATCGATTTCCATTTCAGTTTAATTAATTCGTTAAATCTTTAAATCAAAGATTTAACTAATAGCTTTCAAAACAATTCCATTCCGGATGGTTTAAACAAATCATCATTTTAAATCTGTTAAGATAACAGATTTAATTCATAGCTTTTTAAAACAGTTCATTCATAACTTGGAAAAATCCAATTTCAATTCATTCTTGAAATTCCTTTAATTAAACTGGAATTTCTTTTCTTATCTGAAAGCTTTTATTCTTTTTAAAACAAACAGTTTCATTTTGGAAATCTGATTTATTCATACGAGTTGAAATCCTTGGGTTAAATTCAAATTCCCAAACTTTACTTTTAAATGGTTTAACTTTATATAAACACATTTATATCATCTTTAATCCCTAGTTTCAAATCATAGGATTCAATTTCAAACTTGAATTCAAATTTAAATCTAATTATTTAAATTTTTCAAAACTCGATTAAGTTATCCAAAATAATTTTTATCTTTGAAATTCCATTTCGAAAGCTTTTCATTTTAAACCCCAAATTTCTAATTTCAAAATCAATTGAAATTAAAATTTCAATTTCAAAAATATCAAATTTACATTATCTGTGACTTAACCGATTTCCACGTGAAATCCATTTGTGTGTGTATGGTGTAGTCCAGGGGTTTTACACAGAAGTGCAACATCATACAATCATCGCAGATCAGCATACAACAATATATTTGATAAGCGATATAAATTATAACGCTTATCTTCATTCACAGATCACAGATATATATCACAGATAAGTAAATTACAGATCACAACATAAATCAGGAGGTATCACAAAATATCACGAATCAGGGATATCAAACAATTCGACAATCAACAGAATCCAAACATTCATAAGTAAGATCAATTTATATCTGATTATATTTAAATTAGATAATTTTTTATGAACAAATTACAAATCCTGGTTAATTAACTTCAATAATTTACAAATTATTTTGATTAATTATTTTTCAATCATTTATTAATTAACTTTAATGTTAAATTTTAAAATTAATTAACCCTTAATAATCATTTAATTAATTATTCTTAATTATTACCATAAGTGATTATCTTTAATTACTTATCACATTTTAATTACATCGAGTAATTTTACATAAACCCCTTGATTAATTATCTTTAATTTATTAATCATTCATTAAGTAATTAAGCTTTAAGTAATCACTTTACTTTTTATAATGTTGAAATTTTGAAAACTAACCCGAGTGCTTCTCATGACTTACTCGAGTAAATACCCGAGTTACTCAGCATCTTTCCCGAGATCGTCCTATTTAAATCTTTAAATACTTTAACAATTTAAATACCCAGCTTTGAATTTCATTTTGAAATCAGATTCTTAAAACTGATTTTACAAATCTATGTTTTTAGCTTGCTTTACATTTTGAATTTTTATTTAATTTCAAAAACTTAAATACTGTCAGGTCAAAACAATTGACCCGAGCCACTCTAACACTTGCTTCGAGTCAAACAGCTAAATTCCCCGAGCACCACACCCCCCCTCTCGTACACTTCTCCTTCCCCTTTTTATTTTCTTCCAGTAAGTTACATTTTAATTTAAACTTAAATAATAGCCACAGACAACAAGCTCACGAACTCGAGTTCATACTCGAGTCAAACTCCTTCCTCTCCGAGTCAAAACCCGAGATCCATTTCCTAACCCAAATTTCCAATTTCACCTGTACACGATCAACGCTCGTGCACGTGCACAGCCACTCCAACCACCTCTGACCAACACCCCGGCCATCCACAGATCATCGCTGACCCCCTCTACAAATTCCAACCACCCAATCACCACGATTGACGACGAAATCGAAAATCACCTGCTCGACCAAATTTTTCTGGCGCCCAACCCATTTACTAAATCATCTCGCGACTCCTCCTTACTTCGCCAGAACTCTCGCGACTTCGCCTGGAGCTCCGCCGCGACCCCGCGCACCTAGCCCCCCTTGACCGATCGCCTGAAATACTTCGACGGTGACGCGATAGTATGATTCCTCAACACGACCCAAACTAGCAGTTTAAACCCTAAATTTGATTCGTTCCATCAATGTTTGCAATAGAAATTTTTTTTAAACATTTTTCCTGACTTCACTATCCTACACACTAGCTACGATCAAAATCTCCACCCCTAGTATGCTTCCGATCGCCTGGAATTGATTGAAACTTCCATTTTGATCAACATCAAACTGCGCTTAGCTTACCAAACTAAAAATTACCATTCTTGTTTTAAAAATCATTTTGAAGCATATGGATTCAAGTCATATGCCTGGATTTGTAAACTAAGAATTTTAAAACTTGACTTATTTTGAGTTTGCTGTTGATTTGGTTCCCAGAGTCAAAATAAATATTATTCTGACTTAAATATAAATTAAAAACTAAAGCTTATAGTTAAGCAAACAAGTTCCATTTGAAACTTAAATCTAAACAGAGACAAGATCGCAAGGTTTTAAATTTTTAAATCAAAACTTGTATACCGGGAGATAAAACAGAGAATACTCACAGCAGATATCATAAGGCACACATTCTTTACAACTTGACTAGCATGTAACCAAAATTACCTATTTAAACTTTTAAAAGTAAAGTTACTCACATCAATATTTTCCTAGAGAAGATCAAACAACCAAAATCGTGTTTAAGTTTAAAGAGAAAGGTGTTACTCACCTGGAAAAGAAAGAAATAGAAACCAAGAAGAACAGAGGAAGATTGAGGCTTGAAGGCTGCAGTTTTTATTTTCCTTTACAAACTTGCTTTGTTTTGTTGTTGAACAGCATTCCTTTCTGATAATACTCCTTATTGTTTAAGCTTTGAACTTCCTTTTTTTTTTAAAACTGGAGAATATTTTTGCTGTGATCTTCTAATTGAAATCATCTTGCTTGACTCTCTGGTTTGTCTTGATCAATTTGTGTTGTTTAAAGTTGAAGTTTGAAATTGTTGATCATCTTTTAGTTTTCAAAATGATGTTTGCTTTTTATTTTCTCAGCTCGAATGAATAAAACTGAGATGGATGGAAATGGAGTTTACTGGTAATAATATTTGTATAGGGTGATGACAATATTGGTACAATGTAAGTGATCTTTGTATTTGTTTTGTACAACACAATACAGGGATATTTCAAACGAATGGGGGCTGAAGATTTCATTGCTTGTACTAGAGATGTTGGCATTAAATGCCTTGGTCTCTTTTCAAGTTTACATATACCATTTCTTTATTTTTGCATGTACAATCTTACTTATCTCGGCTGATGGATATAAGATAGTGTACTAGAGATATTAATTAGAGGTATGGCTGCAGTGATTACTTTTGTACATTTACATTTGTTTATTTCTTGTTTTACCAGCCTATGTACCTATGTTTGAATATAATTAATCTTCTTTGTGGCTAAGATAATATGTTTGGTGGCTGCAGCTTTGTTGCATTAGTCTAGAGATGAAAGCATTTATTACTTTAATATTTATTGTTTTATATTTAATTTTATTTCTAACATAAATCATCAATTCAAATAATTATTATTATAATTTATTTTTGGCCCATTTATTTACAATTTAAATACAAGTCAAACATATATCTATATATTTATTATATTTCAAATTCACTCGTATATGCCAAAATACATATATACACATATATATACAATATTTACAATATTTTAAAATTCAAATGATTTTATATATTTTCTATTTGGATCGGGGAAACTCGCTCCAATTTTCTAATTAAATTAACAAATTTTTTTATCCAAAAATTTATTTAATTACTAAATTTAACTCAAAAATTCATTTAATTATTAATTTAAATAAATTTAAATTTCAGGGTCGTTACAAATTTCCCCCCTTAAAAGAATTTCGTCCTCGAAATTACCAAGGAGATACAAAGATAGATGAAGAACGTTTCATCAAATCAAACTGAACATCTATGCTGCATTTGGTTTACCAGATCAGAATATCGATAACAGATACAAGAACGAATCTGTTTAACACTTCACAAGATACTCGGGTTATCCAGATCTACGAAATATACAGTGGCATCGGTTAGTCCGAAGGGATAACTAACCATTCGTGGAACATATCGGGACCCAAGGAATAGATAGATAGATGGATACGATTTCAAAACTTTTTCAGTTTAAAACTAAAATATACCTATCAACCATAGCAACCAATGCAAACAATTCATCCAAACAAACAATTTTGGTCTATTCAGAGTTTATTGTCCCATATTAATATATCAAATTTCTTCCTGGATCTACCAGAAATCATCGAAGAATTGAGAAAAGATGCTGAACAAAAGAGATTGATAGAAAAAAGATTACTTCCTTGTTGTTACAGAGTATTGACCATTTGTAGTCGTATTTCCCTGTCCCCTATCTCGTCCTCTTCTTGCACTCATACTTACTATCAGTGGATAGTAAGAGAATTTACTGAGACGTTCAGACGGATATCTGAGAATTACTCATTCTAGAGTTTACTTCACTCTATCTCTAATGAGCTACTTAATGTGTTACACTCCTGAGCTAAAGTTCAACCTTAGCTCTGATACCACTTGTCAAGGACTACCGTCGGCGGTCACAACCGGTAGGCTTTTCAACCATCCCAGCCCCACCGTGGCTGACAATGATACCCCAAACTTGCTTTTACGGCCAGCCTCTCGACTGTCACGGCATCTGCCTAACCAACCCATCCCTCTCAGGGACATGTAGGGGTAAGAGTCTCCCGTTCGCCACCTAACCGCGAAGCGAGAACCCCCTATCATGCTGTAATATAGCAAGACTGGTGTGAGCAACAAAAACAGTTTATCTTTAAAAACAAATAGCAGAGAATTTTAAAGTAAATTCGCAATGCTTTTGGAAAATGAAACTACCATAAGACCTCCCGCCACACACACAATGCAAACGCAGAATTGGAGGAGATTTCTTCTTATGATAGTCAAAGATGCTTACTACGTAAAATCAAATCATTTTTGATATTATTACTAGTGCATAGTGCAGAAAACATTTCGAAAGTAGAATATAAATCTTAGCCAGCATAGACATTCCGAACTATGCCTACTATAGCTACCATCTAAACAGTGGTGACCACCATAAGTAAATGGCAGGTTCTACAACTAATACCGTACAAAGTTCGTATTGGAAGATGGATTTCCAACAAATGGTCAGGCTAAGGAACTTCCTATCCACGATGGGTACGTCCCTGGAATAGACGACCCGAGAACCTAACCGGATCTCTGCCAACACAAGGCCGGGTTACCTCTGCAAAAATAGGTAACTACTGACACGCGTATGTCATCCCCCGATCGTCACCGATCTTCCCGAGGATCCTCGATTTCCAACAACCACATAATAATAATAATGCAGTAACCACAGAGGTTAAGTATCTGGGCTCCATACCATGATACCACCTTTATCCAGAAGGAATGACATACACTAAAGGGCGCTACTCCCTAGAACCTTGCCGCATTCTTCCTGTTTCGACCATTTCCGGGGTGTGAGGCTCGACGAAGTCTCGTCCACAAAGCTACGCTTTGTCACAAAGCCATGCTTCGGGTCAAACAAATGATCAACCTATGATCACAAAGATATAAGATCAAATAAATGATCATATCGCAAATGATCAAACACTGATCATTTCACAGCAACACTCAGCATGCCACATTACCAAATTGGGATATATCGCTGATAAATTTCAACTACATAACCTCTGAGCTCGTACGTCTCAGAGAAGGGTGTTAAGCTAAGAGAATAAATTCTCCGCCACCAAACAGAAATGTATTTGAAAGAAATCGGCTTTATATCTCAAAGTGTAATGTCAGACATGTATCCATACAAGTCTGTTCCGGGTTCGAACAGAACCGAAGGCACTTCTCACGAAGCCCTTGCAATTCCGGATAATTTCCAATCACGTCCGGACTTCCCATCACAAAAGAGTGATATAAATCTCTATACCGGCGCGACTCAGTGCAGAGACATTCGACAGGTTGTCCTTTCATTTTCGAAAAATATCCGGTCTTCAACACCGGTCTTCAAATGCTATCCATATATGACGTATCACTATTCGGAATGGGTTATACGACCCAAAGGTCCTTTCCCGGCTAACCCGAATAGTGAGCGAAATATTTAAAAATATATGGATATTGGGAATTCAATTAAGTCACAACTTATTATCCAAAATCTTTCTTCAAATGGTTTAACAAATTACCATTTTAATCTTTTTAAACAAAAAGATTCAATTCACAAAGTTCACTTAATTTCACAAAGATTCATTCACAGATTTTCCAAATCGATTTCCATTTCAGTTTAATTAATTCGTTAAATCTTTAAATCAAAGATTTAACTAATAGCTTTCAAAACAATTCCATTCCGGATGGTTTAAACAAATCATCATTTTAAATCTGTTAAGATAACAGATTTAATTCATAGCTTTTTAAAACAGTTCATTCATAACTTGGAAAAATCCAATTTCAATTCATTCTTGAAATTCCTTTAATTAAACTGGAATTTCTTTTCTTATCTGAAAGCTTTTATTCTTTTTAAAACAAACAGTTTCATTTTGGAAATCTGATTTATTCATACGAGTTGAAATCCTTGGGTTAAATTCAAATTCCCAAACTTTACTTTTAAATGGTTTAACTTTATATAAACACATTTATATCATCTTTAATCCCTAGTTTCAAATCATAGGATTCAATTTCAAACTTGAATTCAAATTTAAATCTAATTATTTAAATTTTTCAAAACTCGATTAAGTTATCCAAAATAATTTTTATCTTTGAAATTCCATTTCGAAAGCTTTTCATTTTAAACCCCAAATTTCTAATTTCAAAATCAATTGAAATTAAAATTTCAATTTCAAAAATATCAAATTTACATTATCTGTGACTTAACCGATTTCCACGTGAAATCCATTTGTGTGTGTATGGTGTAGTCCAGGGGTTTTACACAGAAGTGCAACATCATACAATCATCGCAGATCAGCATACAACAATATATTTGATAAGCGATATAAATTATAACGCTTATCTTCATTCACAGATCACAGATATATATCACAGATAAGTAAATTACAGATCACAACATAAATCAGGAGGTATCACAAAATATCACGAATCAGGGATATCAAACAATTCGACAATCAACAGAATCCAAACATTCATAAGTAAGATCAATTTATATCTGATTATATTTAAATTAGATAATTTTTTATGAACAAATTACAAATCCTGGTTAATTAACTTCAATAATTTACAAATTATTTTGATTAATTATTTTTCAATCATTTATTAATTAACTTTAATGTTAAATTTTAAAATTAATTAACCCTTAATAATCATTTAATTAATTATTCTTAATTATTACCATAAGTGATTATCTTTAATTACTTATCACATTTTAATTACATCGAGTAATTTTACATAAACCCCTTGATTAATTATCTTTAATTTATTAATCATTCATTAAGTAATTAAGCTTTAAGTAATCACTTTACTTTTTATAATGTTGAAATTTTGAAAACTAACCCGAGTGCTTCTCATGACTTACTCGAGTAAATACCCGAGTTACTCAGCATCTTTCCCGAGATCGTCCTATTTAAATCTTTAAATACTTTAACAATTTAAATACCCAGCTTTGAATTTCATTTTGAAATCAGATTCTTAAAACTGATTTTACAAATCTATGTTTTTAGCTTGCTTTACATTTTGAATTTTTATTTAATTTCAAAAACTTAAATACTGTCAGGTCAAAACAATTGACCCGAGCCACTCTAACACTTGCTTCGAGTCAAACAGCTAAATTCCCCGAGCACCACACCCCCCCTCTCGTACACTTCTCCTTCCCCTTTTTATTTTCTTCCAGTAAGTTACATTTTAATTTAAACTTAAATAATAGCCACAGACAACAAGCTCACGAACTCGAGTTCATACTCGAGTCAAACTCCTTCCTCTCCGAGTCAAAACCCGAGATCCATTTCCTAACCCAAATTTCCAATTTCACCTGTACACGATCAACGCTCGTGCACGTGCACAGCCACTCCAACCACCTCTGACCAACACCCCGGCCATCCACAGATCATCGCTGACCCCCTCTACAAATTCCAACCACCCAATCACCACGATTGACGACGAAATCGAAAATCACCTGCTCGACCAAATTTTTCTGGCGCCCAACCCATTTACTAAATCATCTCGCGACTCCTCCTTACTTCGCCAGAACTCTCGCGACTTCGCCTGGAGCTCCGCCGCGACCCCGCGCACCTAGCCCCCCTTGACCGATCGCCTGAAATACTTCGACGGTGACGCGATAGTATGATTCCTCAACACGACCCAAACTAGCAGTTTAAACCCTAAATTTGATTCGTTCCATCAATGTTTGCAATAGAAATTTTTTTTAAACATTTTTCCTGACTTCACTATCCTACACACTAGCTACGATCAAAATCTCCACCCCTAGTATGCTTCCGATCGCCTGGAATTGATTGAAACTTCCATTTTGATCAACATCAAACTGCGCTTAGCTTACCAAACTAAAAATTACCATTCTTGTTTTAAAAATCATTTTGAAGCATATGGATTCAAGTCATATGCCTGGATTTGTAAACTAAGAATTTTAAAACTTGACTTATTTTGAGTTTGCTGTTGATTTGGTTCCCAGAGTCAAAATAAATATTATTCTGACTTAAATATAAATTAAAAACTAAAGCTTATAGTTAAGCAAACAAGTTCCATTTGAAACTTAAATCTAAACAGAGACAAGATCGCAAGGTTTTAAATTTTTAAATCAAAACTTGTATACCGGGAGATAAAACAGAGAATACTCACAGCAGATATCATAAGGCACACATTCTTTACAACTTGACTAGCATGTAACCAAAATTACCTATTTAAACTTTTAAAAGTAAAGTTACTCACATCAATATTTTCCTAGAGAAGATCAAACAACCAAAATCGTGTTTAAGTTTAAAGAGAAAGGTGTTACTCACCTGGAAAAGAAAGAAATAGAAACCAAGAAGAACAGAGGAAGATTGAGGCTTGAAGGCTGCAGTTTTTATTTTCCTTTACAAACTTGCTTTGTTTTGTTGTTGAACAGCATTCCTTTCTGATAATACTCCTTATTGTTTAAGCTTTGAACTTCCTTTTTTTTTTAAAACTGGAGAATATTTTTGCTGTGATCTTCTAATTGAAATCATCTTGCTTGACTCTCTGGTTTGTCTTGATCAATTTGTGTTGTTTAAAGTTGAAGTTTGAAATTGTTGATCATCTTTTAGTTTTCAAAATGATGTTTGCTTTTTATTTTCTCAGCTCGAATGAATAAAACTGAGATGGATGGAAATGGAGTTTACTGGTAATAATATTTGTACAGGGTGATGACAATATTGGTACAATGTAAGTGATCTTTGTATTTGTTTTGTACAACACAATACAGGGATATTTCAAACGAATGGGGGCTGAAGATTTCATTGCTTGTACTAGAGATGTTGGCATTAAATGCCTTGGTCTCTTTTCAAGTTTACATATACCATTTCTTTATTTTTGCATGTACAATCTTACTTATCTCGGCTGATGGATATAAGATAGTGTACTAGAGATATTAATTAGAGGTATGGCTGCAGTGATTACTTTTGTACATTTACATTTGTTTATTTCTTGTTTTACCAGCCTATGTACCTATGTTTGAATATAATTAATCTTCTTTGTGGCTAAGATAATATGTTTGGTGGCTGCAGCTTTGTTGCATTAGTCTAGAGATGAAAGCATTTATTACTTTAATATTTATTGTTTTATATTTAATTTTATTTCTAACATAAATCATCAATTCAAATAATTATTATTATAATTTATTTTTGGCCCATTTATTTACAATTTAAATACAAGTCAAACATATATCTATATATTTATTATATTTCAAATTCACTCGTATATGCCAAAATACATATATACACATATATATACAATATTTACAATATTTTAAAATTCAAATGATTTTATATATTTTCTATTTGGATCGGGGAAACTCGCTCCAATTTTCTAATTAAATTAACAAATTTTTTTATCCAAAAATTTATTTAATTACTAAATTTAACTCAAAAATTCATTTAATTATTAATTTAAATAAATTTAAATTTCAGGGTCGTTACACATCATAAATTTGATTTAACCAACATAAGATGGTTTAGTATTTGTGAGTGGGTTAAAACACTCACCTTTGATTTTTAGTCGATTTAAAATCCAAACAAAGCCCAAAAAATTAACGATCCCAGAATGCAGCCAAACGAGTTTCAGATTGTTCGAAATTCCGATTTTATCGCAATGCAAGAAACCGCGTCCAAATCCAAGCTCGTATGAAAAAGTTATTCGAGTTAGAAGTTTTAAAATTTAAATTTAATTTAAAATAAAAGAAAGGGCAATATTGTAATTAATTACCTCGTCAACCCTAACAGCTTCATCGTGAAACCCTCGCGCTCGTAACCTACCAACAGCCGCCACGACCTTGATTCTTTCGCACCGCCTACGGCCATCGATGGCTAGATCTGAAGTCGCCACTGGCTACGCCACCTCAGGCCGACCCTCAGGACCCCACGCGCGGCCTTCTGGTGCTCCCCAGCTCTTTGCGCTGCCGCCAACTTCTCTAGCAATTTTAGGCGAAATCATTGAAAATCTCGACCAACTAACCACAAGGATCTGCTGGCCTAAGCCTCCTCTACGCACTGCAACTTCCCGATCGACAAATCGTTGCAAATCCACCATTGAATCTCACGCCCTAATACGAACGGCTGAAAGTACTTCATCAATTTTTGGTTAAATGCTGCATCAAATCGAAAAACGAATTGCAGCAGTAGATTGCGCTTGTCGAGAGCTTTCCAACGATATATAACATGACAGGGTTTGGAGAGTTTGAATTTTGAAATTGAAATTAGGGTTTTGGAATTGGGAATTAGGGTTTGATGTTCTGTCGTTTGAGAAGGAGGAACATATGAGAAGTTGAGGTATGTACAGAAATAATGAAATGAGAAACAACTAGGGCTTATAACAGGCTATATATAGGCAGAGCGGGAAAAAAAATGGATGGACAAATCAATTTGGGTCGAAACGATAACAACGACCCAAAAAGCCCTTTTCGTTTCCGAAGCGAAAGTAGGTCATCCTATATATCGAAATTTAGGTTTTCAATATTTTTAAATTCAATGGAACTAATTTCAAATCCAAATTCCATTGTATAAATAAGTTAGCATTTAAAATCAGATTATATTAATTAAATTCTATTAATTGATTTCTATGCGTTTCGAGTTCGCACGATCAAACGATAAGTCTGATCGCTACGAAACATGAAATCCTACAATAATTCACTGTTACGGATCTGATGAAACTGGTTTCATCAAAATCTAAGACAGTGTCCATAATGGCTAATTTTCACGTTAATTAAATAAATTATTGTTAAATTAATTTAATCACTTTCAAATTTTAAATTTAAAAGTTAACAATTTTATCATTCTTTATTACATAGGAATTTATAATCTTTTAAAATACAATTTTCCATATTAAATCCAATATTTAAACATTAAATTAATTCCATCGTTCAATTACAACTGTAATAAATTCCCAGTTAATTATATTTCAAATTTCAATCAAATTCTTTTATTTTTATTCTCACTCTTATTATTAAATCATAAAATACCATATGAATATAATTAACATCAACTTACATTTCATTACATTCATATTCTACAGTTATCATCCTAACTCAAATTAATTGCAATATTTAATTTCATTAATTTCAATTTATTTACAATTAATTTCAAACAGATTTGATATCAAGATGATAATCAATCAATTGTTTTACATTAATAATTCACCTCTGTTAACCTATTGTTTACAAACAAAGGCTGATAAATTACTTACCAAATATTGACTCATTCTATATTAACCAATTTCAATTAATTACATATAATTTCTCCTTTTTAATACAACATTGATTTAAACCCTTATTTACCTTTATTATTACCATTAATTGTAATAACTTTATAAGTTATCAATCTCATTCAATCCACATTATTAAATCATATTCTAATTATTTTCTCATAAATAAATCATAAATTTTAATTTCGCCCAATATTAAATTCCAAAATCTTATTTAATTTAATATTTTAATTAACGAAAAATACGGGTCGTTACAAATGATATTGAAAATTAATCAACCAATGTAATTAATGGTGTTTTAAAATTGGTTTATCTTTAGATTTAATTAATCATTTTTACTAATGATGTTTATACTTAATTAATTGTTTTTACTAATGATTATTTGAGTTTAATTAATCAATTAATTATTTTAATTAATGATAATGGAGTTTAATTAATTAATTAATTAATTATTTTAATTAATGATAATTGAAATTAATAATTAGTTTAATTAATGATATTTAAAAGTAATTAATCATTTTAATAACGATAATTTAATTTAATTAATCATTTTAATTAATGATTGTTTTAAATTTAATTAATTGTTTTAACTAATGATATTTGGAATTTATTTAAATAATTTTAATGAATGATGTTTTTTTTAATTAAATAAATCATTTTAACAAATGATGTTTTTAATTTATCATTTTGACTAATGAAGTTTGAATTTAATTAATTCAATTAATTTATGATTATTTGAACTTAATTAATTTTTTTAATTAATGGAATTTAGAATTACTTATCATTTTAATAAATGATGTTTGAGATGGTTTATTAAATTTTAACTAACAGTTATTTGAATTTAATAAATCTTTTTAATTAATGATATTTAAAGTTAATTAATTGGTTTAATAAAAGTGATTTAAGTAAATTAACTAATATAATAAAATTGCTTTAATCAACTGATTTAAAGTTAATAAACTGATTTAATAAAGATTTTAAAGTTAGTTTACCTATGTTATATAAATGTTTGGAAATAATTATCTATTTTATTAAAGATAATGGATTTGTTTATTTAAAAGAGATTTTAAATGTGATTAATTATATTTCGGGATAATTAGTATTGTTTTATAGTTATAAAAAAGGAATTGGAACTCGATTATTGGGATGTTAAGTTGGATAATCTTCTGGGTTTTCGGTCTAATGTTGGTTTAGGCCTTCGGGGTAGCGCACTAGGAAAAATTATTCTCTTAACGTTTTAACAATCAGAAACTAATTCTAAAAGTGTTTTACCAATATGGAAATCAAGCACAAGTTCAGTTCTTTTAAAGGTTAAAAGTTCGATTTCGTTTATAGAATAATAGTTCCGCAATCGATATCGCTTATATGGAAAGGATCTAGTCATGCATTTAACGCTAAATGTTGAGGCTTGGACTCGTTTCTATCTCGAAGGTTAAAAATGTCATCAAGGTGATGCCTAGAGGTAACACTACCTCAACTTCCTCGCCTTCATTTTCAACCGAGAGATATGACTTGTCTAGAATCAACAAGTAATGGTAAATATATGAAATTTAATTTCCATATACGATCATTTTAATTATCCCTGATAGTTGATTTGTTAATTATCGATTTCATCTTTCTTCATAGTGTATCGTCACGTTAAAATTGATTTATTGCTCAATTGAGCTTTGTTATCCTTTGTTGGAAATGACTAAATCAAAAGCGCGAGAGGAAGCCAAGTTATGTGGGGTTGCTTCCATCAAAAGGGTATTTTCACATCTCATCTTGTTTGGATTCGGCTGTGCACTTAGATGTGGAAATATTCGGATTCTCGGTAAGCTCTGGCGAGGCCTGGCTTGGTATTGTCCGAGAAGTTTCATAGAGTATATGAGCCTCTCAGAAGTATATTACTAGAGGTATACTCTAGGGGGGTGCATCTTCCTTGTCATTTGTTGGAAAATTTCCTTTCCTTATTTGATTCAAAAACCTTGAATCTGTTTTAGCTTTAAATTGCCACGAGTAGAGCCAACTCCTCATCACAACATTTAAATATTGATTTAGTCCATTCTATCAAAGTTGGACTATTACCTTATTTTGTCCATTCTATCAAGTTGGACAGTTAACTTATTCAGTCCATTCTATCAAGTTTGGATTGTTACCTTATTTAGTCCATTCTATCAAGTTGGACTATTTTCCTTGTTCTATCGATTTGGATTTTAATCGGTTTATTTCCATTCTTTCAAGTCTGGTTTAATATTATTTATGGTCATTCATATTTGGATTTGTTCCTGATATTTATTTCTACTCTTGTCTATATGGATGTTATTCTGGTGAGGTAAAAACCCGTTCCACATTAGCAGCATGGTCTCATAGAACATTTGTATATGTTCCCCATTATTCGAGTAATCTCTCGCTCGTATGTCTAGACTAATCCGGGTGTTATTTATTTATAATGCTCGGGTCAGACCGAGTATTTTCCCAGGTTGTCCATGGTGTTATGGAGGTCTTGGAGGGGAGTTGAAGATTCACCTATCGTAGTATAATATTTTCTGCTGTATTATATAGTATACCTATCGGCATTTGTAAGGCCGGGATTTTATTACTATCCAGCTGATAAGGTTTGTTTTTAACTCTGATATACTCTATATGTTTGGACTGACAGTTTATATTGTCCTTGTTATATTATATGTTGTCGATTCCGCCCTGAGATTCTATTTTTCTCTGTCTTCTGATTTTTTCTTTTTATTTACCCTAAAAGTCCCCCCTTTTGTCGATTGGATGTGCGACATTGGAACGCAGTGGTAGTGTTCGGTGTCGGCTTTCGATGGTAAAAATGGCGGGTCATTAGACCTCTTCCCCCATCTAGTCGAGATTATCGACAAATAAAATATCATTCAGTACGTTATTTTGTTACAAAATTAGAGCTAATTTTGTCAATTGTAGGTCAAGGAATTAATTTGTTTACATCTGATTGGAATCAAGTGAAAAAAGCTTGAGCAACCATAATTCTCCTAGGGGATCTCAAATGAATTTTTTTTAACAAAAACGATCAAGTGAATCAAATGAATTAGGAATTTAAATTTTTCAAAATAGGAGAGGATAGATTGCTATCCCTCACGAATCGACACTATCCATTCGGTCCTCATACTTTTTCCACCAATGGAAGGAAATAATTTTGAGCAAAAACATTCTTTTATTCAAAGGATACCAAAATTTACTAGTTCAGAAAGGACTTATGAGTTACCTAGTTAAATATGAATGTATGCATCTACAAAAAATGCAACAATTATCTTACATATCAATCAAGCTGTGACTAATTCCATTTGCACTCTTAGAAAGTGCAAAAGATGGCTAAATTCTCTTTCTAAACATTCGATAAGAAGTTAGAACTAATTTTTCATTATATTTATGGAAACAAATTTCCCTTTTAATAAAAATCTAAAAATTCTAACTAAAATAAATTAGTTCACTAAAAATAAAGGGAATCATTTTCAAAATACTTTAGACGATTCAATCAATTTTTATATATTTTCCCACATCATGTAATCCCAAATGACCCATCTTGGTTGACTTAAATAAGTTAATTTTTGCTTTTTGAAAAGCAAAAATGAATTAGTTTTGGCTTTCAAAAAATAAAAAAGTAGCTTAAATAAGTCCATCCAAATAGACCGTAGGTTTTGTTTATGCCAAATTGAATATGACGGGATAAACTATCTAATAAGAATTTAACTTGAATCAACGCATGGAGGAGAATTTGTGTATAAAATAGCCAATAAAGCTTAGGCATTTTTTAATGACTATTTTGGAAATGATATGCAATGAGAATCAATTTGTATCCCTATCCATACATCTGCTATAGTGGTGCATTCAGTAGATCCAATTCATCTTCCCATAGAAATTCATAGTCCTAGACTAGGAGAAGGACTATCCCAATATTACACTCAAGAAAGAATCAATGTTATAGCTCAAAACAATCCTTATTCTTTTAGTTACAATCCTAATTGCAAGCATCATCCAAATTTTTATTGGATACATCAAAATAATTAGCTAATTTATCTCGTATGCATACCACGATACAAAATACTAATTATCAGCTTCATTCCCTAATGCCTAAACTTCACATGTTTCACCATAACCCATGGCTTTGAATAGACCATATAGACATCCTAACTTTAGTACATCACCTTAGCATTCTAATCCTTCATAGTTGTTTGCTTAAAAAACAAATAAGCAATCAAGACGATCAAATTGAAGAAATGACAAACGTAATGAAGGAATTTATGAAAAATATGTTGGAAAATTTCAACATGTGGGTCACATATATAAAATAAAATGTGTTATGCTATTTTGGTGTAAAGCTTAATTAAAGTGATCTAATTTTTAATTAAAGCAAAAAGGCTTAAGGATATAATTTTCATGGTATTAATGTGCAGATACTGGGGCAATTCTAATTTGTTAAAGGGCCAAATTAGAATGCCAACATTATAAATAAGGGTTATGGTTCCCGAATTACATAAGCTCTAATTATTCTCCTAATCTCTTCTAAGGAAATAATTCAGATTTAGGGTTTATATCAATTTGGAAGATTAGATCCAACTTTTATCTTTTAGATCTAACTTTTTATCTTAATCAGGTTATGAAAGCAACAACTATGGATTCATATCTAATATAAGATCTAGGGCTTGTGTCAATATGGAAAACCAAACCAAATTTACTTTTCCAATCAGCAACTATGAGTTCAGGTATGGCTTCCACTAATTTGTTTACTTTCCTCTAATTTCTTCTCCATCAAATCAATACCGGTCCCCTATTTAGATCTAGGGTTTCATGATTAATCAATCCTAAATTATATTGAAACCCAAACAAGTGGTATCGGAGCCACCCATCATTGATTTCATTGGAAAAAAATTTATGCCTTTTTTATGAGTAAGTTTTGAATTGAACTACACTTAGAAATCATTGAATTTATGTAATTTCATACTCAAGTTTCAGGTCTGCTTGGTGTATGTATCAAGGATTTTTTGGTGATGATCTTGGATTTGGTCTAGTATCAATTTTTTTATATTGTAAATTGAAAGGCTGATTTATGAAACTGTTTTGGTGTAGAAATATATTAAAATGATTTGTATGTCATTTTGAAAAAGTTAGAATTTTGGAATTATTAAATTTGTAGGAAATAATCAAAATTCCTCTAAATTTCAATAACAATTCATGTTGGATATTATTGTTTATTACTATATATTTTGTGAATAAGTTGTGAATTTTAATGTAAGGAATATTTTGGATCTGATATATACAGTCATTTTCTTTAATGTTTATAAATGGTATAAAAAATATATATAATTTAGAACCATTTATGCAAGTAATATAAATCCATTTCTCTGATTATTTTACCTTAATCAACTTTTGATTGATTGATTTGGATATATACAAGGTATTTTGGTTATTTTAGAAATTTTGATTAATTATAAATAAAGTATGCTCCTTTAAAGTGTTTATGTTTATCTAACTTTTGAAATAAATTTTAACATAACATTAATTTACATTTTGGACCACATAATGGTCAATTGTATTTATTTTGATCATAAATGCATTAAATGTGGTTGTTATGGTAATAAATGAATTAATTTATTATCATAAATGCACTAACTGTGTCAGTTACAATAAATTTAATGATGCAACATGTTTGTATTTGGAATATGAAAAGACATATGGTTTATTACTTGATGCATTTATGTTTGTTTCACTTTCATGCTTTAAAGGAGCAACAATTTTCTTATTTTGCCAAAATGCATGGTTACTGATCTTAATTAAGTATTCAAATAATAAATTAAAGACAAAGTGACACAGTAGCATTCTGTATAGCTATATCATAGTCTAGATATACATCATAGCTACTACGTTCATTCATGTTATTTAGTACGATATTTACTATGTCATTTATGTATAACTTTATGTGGCATTTAATTCTATCATTCATCTGTGACATTTGTTATATGATTTATTTATGATGCCATGTATCATATTCATGTTGGGAATGTCATGAATGTAACCACATACTTAAAGTAAAATATTATAATAGCTATGATTAAAACATGTTGCGCCACGGTTATAATTTTGCGATTTTCAAATATCATATGGACCTAAGCAGTTTTAAGAATATTTTATAGCACTCGATATATGTTATACATGCACTAAGAAATAAATTCAAATATATTTTTGGTGTCCCTTCACAAACTAATTGTAAATATCCTACATTCCCAGTGAACTAATTGGAATAACATGTAACAAAGTGACCTCTCTTATTTTAGTTGTTCATGAAAATGTTTGGTATTGGTGTGTATTTATTCATGCAAATATTAATCAGTCTAAAGGAATACCAGTATTTGGCCGAATCACTTAAACATGTGTGATGATAAATATGTGACAATTATAAGGTTTTAAAGTGAATAACTAATCGGCCAAATCACTATGGCTAATATTAGTCAGTCTAAAGGAATACCGGTATTTGGTCGAATCACTATGGCTAATATTTGGATATGAGCATATACAGTCAATCTTTATTTTTGTTCAATTTTCCACTAATTTAACTAAAGTATCTGCCAATTTAAATAATATTCTCATCTTGTTTGGGACTAACTCTAAGGATTATTAAGAGAACATTTTATTTGTTCTTAACCTCATGGATCTAACTCTTGTAATTAGGAGGGTCACACCCACCCATATTATGGTTGAATGCTCTTACAATGTTATAAGGAACATTCAAAGGTGGGATAATTCAAATTGCAAGAGTCAAAGTATCATAAGGTACAATATTTCAAAAGTTTTCAAGGATGTGATATCCATGGGGATACTCAATATTAAGGAGTTCTTTACAGACTAAAAAACATTTTTTGCAAAAAAATGATAAGGGGAACAACATGCTTTATAATGCTTGATTCCACAAGGTCAAAGTAAGGGAACATAAATGAGCACTATATGGAAAATCGTTGCTTCAAAAGTTAATGCACTCAAATTATTTTTTTGGGTACTCTCTTTATTCATGGTGTAACCATTTTAAGATTATTATTAATTATTATTATAAAATGACCTCTTATTAAGCTTATTTAGCACTGTGGTAAGAAGAAGAAAGGTTGAAGCATGTAAGATTGAAAGTACTCATTTAACATACATTGTAAATAAATGTAAGGATAAAGAAGTCGCTAAGGATTTAGAAGAAATGAAATAACATACAAATATATTTATTGTTGTTTCTCTAAGAGGATACACGGACATATAAAGTAAAGTATACTAGATATTTTTAAGTTATTATTGAGAATTCATGTGACGCCCCACCTCAATACCCACGCTAACCAAGAACACTACGGTGTAGTGCTGTCAATTAGCACGGAGAATAAGGCTGTTGAGGAGCGACCATCCATGTAACTTCTTTGTGCGAGCACCGATATGTCAGATAGAATAGGATGCATATCTTTTAAGGAGGAAATCCGACATACCGATAAAAACACAAAGCTATCACACGGTGGCTATATATAATCTTCGGAAACAAATATAGAAATAAACGTAACATAAATCAGTCACAGACAATTCATATCACAGAGGCGGAAATAGATATGAATAAATATACAACACATGAAAGTGTACATCAGAGTAGTGGTCAAATAAGATCCACAATAACACAAAAGAATAGGTACAAGTGCTAACCAAAAGAATATGTATACATCAAGGAGTCTACTCTCAAATGTATACAAACAAAAACTACTAAACTAGAGTAGTTAGCCAAAAGTCAGAAGATGGCTCCAGATAAGAAGTCATGAGGAAGCACCTGTAAATCTCAGTCTGACCCGAGTATTATTTAAGAAGAAAATAATAAACGGATCAGTCTAGCTATAAATATCAGATAAAGTGATATAGAATAAGAGGTATGACAAAAACGTATCATAACCATAATACCATACTGTGATAAGTACGTGATTGAAAATCAACAAGAGATTAATCAATATCACAAGAATCTTCTCAAAGATTAAAAAGAATGTCATATTCTCTATTTAATTCACCAAGCCACAATAAATGACATACATATCAATGCCCATCGTAAATGCTGGTGAAACATAAATTCCAGAAATCAATATCCAGAAATCAAATAATCCGAAGCAACGACGTCGTACAGCATAACGTCCGATGATCCAGAGACAAAAATAAATAGGAACAACGACGTCGTACAGCGTAACGTCCGATGAACCAAAGCACAAATAAAAGGAACAACGATGTCGTACAGCGTAACATCCGGTGAACCAAAGCATAGGAAAATGGAACAACGACGTCGTACAGCGTAACGTCCGATGGACCAAAACACAATAAAAAAGAAAAGGAACAACGATGTCGTACAGCGTAACATCCGATGAACCAACACGTAGCGAAATGGAACAACGACGTCGTACAGCGTAACGTCCGATGAACCAAATTACCATAAAAAGAAAAGGAACAACGACGTCGTACAGCGTAACGTCCGATGAACCAAAACACAGTAAAATGGAACAACGACGTCGTACAGCGTAACGTCCGATGAACCAAATCACGATAAAAAGAAAAGGAACAACGACGTCGTACATCGTAACGTCCGATGAACCAAAACACAGTAAAATGGAACAACGACGTCGTACAGCGTAACGTCCGATGAACCAAATCACGATAAACGGAACAACGACGTCGTACAGCGTAACGTCCGATGGACCGAATTAAAGAGACATCGCACATTGCTAGTCTAAATCACAAGAATGATCGTCATGATCATAAGGAAGTGTCAATTACACCAAGCTAGTAAATATATGAGTTTAGCTTCATGTCCCATAACCACTTGCTTAACTTAAATATTTACGAACAAGCTGTAAATCTTCACTAGGAAATTGTCACGAAAAGGGTTCAATCGAACAAGTCCAAGAGCTAACCGACGAAGTGAACGCAAGCGTTTCATACCACTCGTTTTACTAAGTCGTTTAAGTCGATTTCTCATTCGAGTGAAGTAAAGGCTTATATATATTAGTAGATTGGAAATCGGTTTGGGAAAACGAACTTTTGATATTAAAAATAGTGTTGAAATCAATTTGATGAAAGAGTTTTGATATTTACTACTAGTATTGAAACCTTTATATTTTTAAAGTGACAAGTCATAAAACGTATCACAAAAATTCACATTCGGAGACATGAATAAAATCCAAGGAAATCAGCTCAAAATGCATCAAAATGGAAGTTCTGATGAATGCTTTTCATATAAGATTGCCTACGCAGAGTAATACGGGGTACGACTTAGTGAAGACAAGCGACCTAAGTTTTAAAAGGCGAGCGACTTAACAAAATGGCCGATAATAAATGATAACAACTAAAAGGGAATCAACCCGACTTGATTAGAGTTGGATATTCAAGCACAATAGGGAAGTAGGCAAAAGACTGCAGATTCAGACGTCTGGAATAATTGGTTCAGACGTTTGAATCTGGAAAATTAAATATTTTCCAGAACACAGATTCAGACGTCTGAACGAAATATTTCAGACGTCTGAAATAGGCAATTTAAGCCTATTTCCTTTCTGTTTGAAATCGAGCCAATTCAGACGTCTGGGGAAAAGATTCAGACGTCTGAATCTGGGAATAAAAATCTTCCCAATATAGTATTCAGACGTCTGAATCTTACGCTCAGACGTCTGAAACTGGGGTTCAGGGCATTTCCTGAACCTAGACCAAAAATGGCCAAATGAATACCGGAAGCGATCGATCGAGCGACAACGACTAAGGATTTACGCCAAGCGACAACCCAGCCTTAACGGCTCTTCGACACGCCTCAAATACCAATGTCCAAATATCCATAAAAGGATTTTCATAGATTTTGATTTCAAAACACCAAAAATTGGAATATACACCAAATCAATCCAAACCAAAATCAATTGCACAAGAATAAGTGTTAGGAATTCATACCTAACAATCGAAGATAATTATTGACTTGGATGTGAGATAAAAATCTCACCTTTGAACCCAAACAAATGAAGAAGAAGCTTGAAAGCAAAGGGAGAATCAACCACTCTTCAACACAACCCAAATGAGCTTGAATCTATGCTCAAAAGAGAAACATTTCCTAAATTAGGTTTAGGGAATTTTCAGAAATTGAAAGGAGAACGGGTTGGAGAAGATGAAGAGAAAGCTTACCAATGGGTTCTCTTTGAATTTGGAGCAAGGACATGAGTTTGCAAGAGGAACTAGGGTTTGGAATTTCTAATTTCCCATCTCTCCCACCATTTTTGCTTTAGAACTGAGCAAGAGGAGGAAGTGAGAGTGAATGGGGAGGGATGGTTCAGTTTGGGGTTTAAGTTGGCAAAGGGGCTGAACCAAAAACCAAACCCAAAGTGAAAATGGTCAAATTTTGACTAGCTCCAAACATATCGAAGCTTACACTCAAAAAGATCGCAAACGATATTTTGAACTCAATGGAGGTGGTCTCGAGTCCCAATTCGACTGTTTGCAAAAAGTAGCTTTTCGGACCAAAATCCGACGAACGATGAAATATTTAAATAAAATATCTAAATATAAAATCGATAAATATGCGGGTTGTTACAATTCAGTTATATTATTTGGATTTATTTGATATTTTTGTTATGCTGTCTTTTGATGGATTTTGATTTTCTATTTGTAATATGAACAAATTAAGTTATTACTGTTCATTTTAAAATAATAAGATTGATTTATGAATAAATTCAAATATTGTTGGAACTAAAGCTCTTAATGTTTAAAATATAACTTATATATATCTACTTATGCTAAATACCTTTTATAATGAAGTCTCAAATTTTGATTTGGTGATTTATATGATTATTTATTTCAGCATACTAAATAATTCTAGGTTGAGGCACTAAAGATAGCAAATAATTTATTGATATTCCAAGCGACTTAAAAGCTACAAGTTTTATAAACCCATTCTAAGTGAAAAATATTTAAGATGGGAAATGCAATAGTTTTTTGAGGACGTTGAGTTTAGGGGAAGAAATAAAGTATGGGTCATTGTCTTTAAAGAGAATCGTTATCTTTGATTCAACTACATTACTTCTTTTGATAATGTATAGGATTTGTTTCCATTCATTGACAAGAAGTAAATCAGGAACCATAATAAGACAATGTTACATAAATTTTCCATATAGGCCATTATCTTTAAAGAGAATCATTATCTTTGATTCAACTATAGTTACTTCTCCATATAATATACAGGACTTGTTTTCTTTCATTGATAAGAAGTAAATCAGAAACCATAATAAGGCAATGTTAAAGAAAATTTTCTTCAAATTAAGGTTGATGTTTCAAGAAACCAAACTCAATAGCCTTAAGGTGCAAGGTCACTAAAGAAATCCATGTGAAAAAAAAGAAATACTATTTCATATGATTATGCAGTGTTTCTTAATAAAGATAAATAATGGACCAATTCATACAAGGTATTAGTTTGAAATGTTGATTTAAGGTATGAATGTATAGTATAAATTTATAAAGGATAATAAAGTTGGAGACCTTTCCCCTTACCTTTAGGTAACAAGATCATTAGTGATGAATAACTATTCAAAACCAAAAGGGATTATGTGGGTAATGCGGAAAGGTATAAGGCTCGTTATAGAAAAGAACATACTCAAGAGGAAAACAATGTTTTGTTTAAAGAGACTTTCTCTTTGATTTTACTAAAAGACCCTTTAGAATTATTTTGAAACTTGTTGCAGGTTATGATTTTAAGCGATAGCTGAATATTACAATCGTGTTTCTCAATGGAGATAGTGATGAAACAACTTAAGAAAACCATTAATGGATTACTCTTTTGTATTAGGAATTCAAATACACTGTTATTATTCATGGGGTGATATTTGAATTATTACAATAGTGCTGGCAGATAAGTGCATAAAAAGGTTCGGTATGAACAGTACAAATCAATTGATTCTCTTTTATCATAAGAGAAAAATATTGTCTTATATTGTGATATAAGAACATCCTTGAAGCTAAAGAAATGCAAAATATTCCTCATACATTTGTAGTGTGGAGTCTAATGCATGCTAAAGAATATACACATTTGGAATTGCATGTATTATTTGGCGGATATCTTACTAACATTGAAAGTGGATCAATGGTTCGTAACCACATGGTTACGAGATATTTTTAAGGAACAAAAGGTTCTATGCTCATAGATAAAAGATCGGAGTGGTTGGAGATCATATGCATTACTATCCGAATATTTTGTATGCTAGGAGTATGAAAGATCCACTTCAGGTAATAATATTTTTTTGGTGGAGCTATATAAAGAAAGTTGTCATACAAACACTTATAGCCTCCCCTATTTTGGAACTAACATTTATTTTCTGTTATGGGGCATCCAACGATGGAAAATAATTGTAAATTTTTTTCACGAAGTTAAGAAATATTAAAAAAGGACTTGAAAGACTACTAAAGTAATATTGTGACAATAAACAACATACTATTTTCCAATAAGGGGAGAATGCAAAATAAATTGTAATTTATAGAGCATGTTGTGACGAACTCCATTATGGCAGATCCGCTTATAAAAGGAATATCATCTAAGATCTTTCATGAGCATTATTGGTGTAACTTTTATGCAAGGACATTTTGGTTTAGGAGGAGTTTGTATTTGGCACTGTCATATGACACATTGATCTATACTTAGTTACAGACTATCAAGTTCTTTTTTCCGATTAGAAATAAGTAATAAATTTTTGTTTGCACTCTAGGTTGTTTAAATATTAAACGTTTTGATCTCACTAAAGAATATTTGTTGGAAATAGATATGTATATATCACATCTCATGTAATTTCCATACTATGCATCCATGTTTGATCTATGTCGTTTGATTGTGTTAGTATATGTGACAATTGATTGGTTTAATTACACTAAAGGTAACAAAAGCCACTTTGATCCTTTGTCAACACAGTTAATTGATGAGATTTTTTTGGAAACACCTTATATTATAAATAGAAAAATTTAGAGCTCATAAAATTGAACACATTTATAAGGTTGTAACATATATGGCCTAGGGGAGATTGTTGGAAAATCTCAACAAGTGGGCCACATATGTAAAATAAAATATGTTGTGTTATTTTGGTGTAAAGGCTAATTAAAGTGATCTAATTTTGAATTAAAACTAAAAGGCTTAAGGATATAATTTTCACAGTATTAATGTGCAGCTACCGGGGCGATTCTTATTTGTTGAAGGGCCAAATTAGAAAATGCCAACATTATAAATAAAGGGTTATGGTCCCCAAATTACATAAGTTCTTGTTATTCTCCTAGTCTCTTGTACATCCTAACTTGATAGAGAGAGGGAGAGAGAGAATCTACAACAACCTAATTAGAGAGCACACAACAATAAGCTCAATTCTTGGAGGGTCATGGTGATTTGGAGATAATGAACTTGGTATATCCCAAAATTCTAATATTTATCTCTCCAAATCTATTGCACAGATTCTCTACTTAATAATTATTAATTAATTCGCATGTTTCCCTTTTATCCATACATTTCTGTTTGAAAAGTTTATTATTGAAAGTGTGTAGGATGGTATATGGCTAAACTATAGTGTATAAATAGTGTTATAAGTAACTATGTAAATAAAATAAAGTAAAAAACTTGCACACTTGACTTTTTATATTAGTTTGTACTACCATCCAACGTCCAATCCCAAAATCTCTTATTTTGGCTTTTACTCACTAACATCCTGTCTTTGCCCGAATGAATAGGCCTGTATACATGCCTATGCTATTGAATAGGTCTTTTTTCTAACTTGATATAATAAAAACTTTGGCAGTAGTTGTGAATTCAATACACAAATTTGCCTAATATAGTACAATCTTCTATAACTCACAAGAACCGATTTATAGATGAATGAACATGAGTTTATGAGGTAGGAAAATCGGAGAGTTGATTATTATCAAAGAATGATTACTGATTTGAGAATATAGAATAGATTTGGGTTTTCAGAAATTAGATACGAAGATTATAGAGTGATTCGATGATTAAACTCGTTGAAATCATAGTTATTTATGGAGTTGAAGGGATTTGTTCAAAGGATATGATAGCCCTCTATTGTAAAAGGTCATGTCTAAAGAAGGAGTAAGAAACACAACTATTGGAGTGAGAAGACAACAAAAATTCATTTTAGGAATATGAACTTGATGTGTGCATCGATGCACTGGTGGGCTTCCATGTCCATTGTTTGGCACTTCAAGTCCAATTTCCAAAACAATAAAAGGCTTATAAAAATACGAGCGTCACGATATGCGCTTAGTGTGTGAATTGTCTTTCTATAAATTGCACATGTTTAACACATTCAAGAGAAAATGTTTTACACAAACTAGTAGCTATATTTTTACGTCAAAATCATGAGTAGTTTGTTTGTTTTAAGTTATAACATTTAATTTGTATGTTAGTTTTAAATTATTATTTGTTAGATACTATTTTTAAGCGATATTAAATTTTCACAATATTTATGGCGAAGCATTTTGAATTTGTAAAGAAAATGTATTTTTTAGATCCTATTTTTAAGTGATATTTAGGTTTTATAATATTTGTAGATGAGTGTTTTTGATAGCTCAGGCTAACTCCAAAAAAATATGACATGAAATGTATTAAACCTATTATGTAACAATCCAAAAAATTTATCATTTGATTTTTAGAATATTTAATTAATTTTAAATATTCGATTGGTGATTTAAATATCAATTTGGTAATAAAATGAATTTATATAATTTTTCCATGATTTTTAATTTGAAAAATATTTAAATTTGTCATTCGATGTATTTTGTGCCAAACGTTGGTATTGTTGAAATTTAATAGAATTTGATAACCGACATGTTTTATGGTTATTTAGTGATCGCGTCATATATTTGGACGTGATCATATTTTTATTTAGTGCATTTGCGACTCGTATGCGAACGTTATGTTTCGTAGCAGACACCCAAATTTAACACACATACCAAACGTACATAGTAGCCTTTCCTTTATCTATCCCCATACCAACTGTGTGACACCATCTTCAACTCAGCCACATATTTGTCCCCTTGTTCCCCTTCACTCTATCTGCTCCTTGTCCCCTTATATCCTACCTGTACCCATTCCGAGTTATGTCGGCCTTGTCTGCCTCTATATGTGCTAAAGTATATACGTAGGGGGCTCTCATTTTTCTTGATGTCTGGCATTTTCTAAACCATAAAAACCACTCCTCTTCATCTTCTTCAAAAATCACTACATCCCAATGCATCGACTTTTAGATAAAATAACCAACACGGAAATTGTTTTAATGTTCTCTAGTATTTTTAGAATTTGACCGCTTGGGTTTTCATTGAGGAACGAGAAAGAAATCGTGAAATTACAGTGAGGGGAAAATTTTGTTCATTAACTTCAAAAATTGATTTCTCCCGATCCAAGAAGAATTAGATGACGCCGATTGTGTCGTGGGAGTCGTGTGGAGGTGAAAATTTTTTGGTGTGAGTTTGTTGGCGTTTCGCTACGGTCGTTGCCAGTGGTCATAGGCTTTGGTTTGTCGGGGCCGGTGATCGAGGCAACGTTGGGCGAATTTGAGGGTAGGAGGATGATTGTCATTGCAAGGAGCATCGAATTGCCGAGTTTGGTGAGGTTCACACTTCATTTGAGGGGGTGCGACATGAGGTGTTCGCCGTGCCTGGACGTAAATTTTAAAAATGGAAAATATGATTGGTATGCGAACGAAGTGGGAAGAGGGGGAGGCGGAGGAGCTAAAGTGACAAGTTGGTGATGGCGAGTTCGAGGGTGGACTTGGATCGATGAAGGGGGTGGAATGATGTATGCATGTGCACATGCGTGCATGTTGATGCTTCCAAGCAGTTCGAAATTTGGTGGGAGAAATTGTTTTGGGAAAGGAGGGGTGCAGCTTCGGGTATGGGTTTGGTTTGGGGAGAATAGGCCTTGGGCCGAGACTTGGGTAAGAAAATTTAATGATTTATTTGATTTTTATATATATTAAAAAGTTAGTAAACTTTAACAAGCTATATCTCGTTCATATTAAATTCGATTGACCCGTAGATTTTAACATTAGGTTCGTATTGAGGAGCACAACGATTTGATAAGAATTTGTTGTTAGTTTTCGGATAGTATATGTTAATGATAAATTAATACCAACTAGTTATGATTATGTCAATTTGGATAATTATGTAGTTTAATTAGTTATACTTAATGGTTGTTATCTATTTAGCTAAATAAACACCGTACTATTAAAGTAAATTAAATAAGGTGATTTGGACACCCGTTTAGCGGAATAAAACACCATTCCACTAATTAAATTATTTGGTCATTTAATTAGCAGAATAAATCCCCGTTCTACTATTTTATAGATTTGGACATCTAAATACAAGTCATTAATTGATATAACAACTTGAATAAGTGATGCATTAACCGATGATGGATGACTATTAAATTTATTTACAAAGATGTTGATTTTGTAAATACCAGTTATTAACTTCGAAAGTTAAATTGAACTTAATAGTGACTTATTTAAGTACCATTGTGATTGTAAGCCTCTTTCCGAATTTAGAAAGTTATGGATTTAAATCAACCTCAATTTTAAACAACTATAAATGTTTTATATAATTATTATTTTAGTAAAAGTGTTTTATATAATTATTATTTTAGTAATAATATTTTAAAGTTAACTTATCTATATTTTAAATATTGTTTAAAATTATAAATTATATTTTAAATATGGTTTAAAGTTATTTTATACTTTAATATTATTTAAAGCTGATTATTATATTAAAATTAATTATTATATTAAAGTTAAATTATTATTTAAAGTAAATTATTTTAGATTTTAAGTTAATTATTTCATTTTAAAGTTATTTGTTATATTACTAATTTTTAATATTTGAAAATTTAATTTATTATTATAAGAATATTGTTTTGAGTTAATTTATTATTATTTTAAAAATAATTTATTATTATATTTATTTAAAATGTTTTTAAAGGGATTATTATATTATTAATAATATTTTAAAGATAATTAATTATTATATTATTAATAATATTTAAAAATAATTGATTATTATATAAAGATAATGTTTAAAAGATTAATTATTTAATTAATGATGTTACAAATTAATTAATTATTTATTTAATGTTGTTCTAAAAGATAATTAATTATTTGTTAAAGATGTTTTAGGAAATCATTTGGTTTATTTAAAAGGGGTTTAAAATAATAAACTGTTTATAAAAAGGAATTATTTTTAAATAAAAAGATTTCTATAAAGGTTTTATTTGATAAAGAGGGATTATTTAAAGAGTTATAAATTGGACAGTGATCTTGGAAATTCGAAAGAAATTTTATAAATAGATTGGGGATTTATAAAAGAGTTTTATAAATATATTAGAGATTTATAAAGAAGTTTTACAAATAGATTGGATATTTATAAAGAAGTTTTATGAATAGATTTGGAAATTTTATATAGTGGATATTTATAAAATAAAGAGATTTATGAAAAGCAATAGTAATTTTGGTTATTGATATCTCAGTTTTAATGACATTTGGGTTTGATCATTTTAATATAATTTTGGAAATAGAAAACCTTTCTGAATGTTTGTGGTTATACATATACCATTGTAAAAGTATATGGAATAGTTTTCTAAGTTTGGAAGTGAAGTGGTTCGTGAATATACTTATACCGGTGACATAAGTATATGATTATTTTAATAAATATTTGAAAGGTGATTTTAAATTAATGAAAGATTAATTTAAAAGGCATAGGGGTTTCCGTGGGAAATGTAATTTCTATTTTGAATGTTTTTTTATTTGATAGTTAAGTAATCGACTATCAAATCTTGACCTAAATATGTAATCCTTCTTAATTTTGGTGATATGGAAATATTTACTGCTTAACAACTAAGGATTGGACTTGGAAATATCTAAGGGAAACACGGGGATTATATGGTACAATTACCATTGATGGTGTTATACTATACATATAAACTTGTTTTATTCTCCTAGGACAAATGATAAGGAAATCCGTCTGTTTAAACAATTAAGAGGCGATCTCTGCTCTTATGTATTGTCTGATTATTTTCAGAAGAACCGGTATTGAGTATTCCGAAAATTAATCGATTGATTTTGGAACACCCGGTAAGTAGAAAAGTATACTTATATGAGATGACTCAAAACCTTAACCACTCCAAAACCATATACAGGTTTTATGCTTGGAGAAGAGTAGAGTTTTGTTGAGATGTGGGAAACCATGTGTGATTCCAAGACCCATTGGGGTATGAGAATCCATGTGTGATTACGAGATCTTTGTTGAGAAGTGGGAATCCATGTGTGATTTCGAGACCTATTGAGGTATGAGAATCCATGTGTGGTTCTGAGATTTGTTCGAGTGGAGACTCGTGCGCTTGAATGTAGGATGTAGCCTTACCAGCGATAATGACTAAAACCGGAGATAGGATGCATCGCCAGGGGTTTAGTTAACCCATAAGGGTGCAGTCATCTCCTTCCTCGAGTTACCTATAGTTATTATGCATGCATGGAGCGATGCTTTCAGCTTGTGTGGCCAGCTATGTATTTCCTATTGTACATCACTAGGGATGTATTGTTGCTTCAGAAGGAAAACTCTGATCCTTGCGTAGGAGGACCATTCTCGAAGTACTAAGGGCACCTCTGTGGAATCCTACACAGTTAAAGAATGCGCCTTAGCGGTTTTTGATTACATACCTAGTATTGTTATTATGTACACTCACGAGCATCACATCTACTTGATTATTGATATTTTTGCCTTAAACATTATGTAACATCCCCCACTTGGAGGCCCAAACCTAATGGCTACGGATGCTACAGTCATCCATAGTTATTAATTCTCGGCGACCAAATACAGTAATGTTAGATACATTGATATGACAGAAACACATGGATATGGAAAAAAATTAAAATCATTAAACAACTTTCACTTTCCATTTCAAATCATTTCAACATTCATTACATAATCCCATATTCGAACCACGTTCAGAGAAAATATAATTACTACAACATACGCCAAGAGCAACATATGAAGATGCCCCATTGGATGATCATAGTATATATAACTAGGCAATTAAACAACTTTTCCTTTACAACAAAACACAGCGGAATCAAAATAAAAAAGAACTCCTAATAGCTATCCTGTCTCTTGCACGTCTCCGGAAGCTTATTCGTCTAAGGAGAACCTGGAAACCTCAACTCTCAAACTACTCAAAATCAATTGAGCACCCGAGAGTTTAAGGGGAAAACATAAACCTCGAGTCAAACATAAAGCTTTGTATGAATAATAATCTACCATCTCAAACCATTTAGATATCTAGTGAGACCTCACCGCTTAGCGGAACGGGTTTTTCCCTCACTACTATCTTATCCAAAACTTTATAAAAACCATATACTGTTCTCTTGCATCCACAATGGTTAAAACATAACAATTCAAAATATTATGATGATATGCAAACAAGTAAACCAATTCTGGATTACCCATCCCATTCATTTTGACTATCTGTCTCAGTTATAGTTTCTAGGGTCACTATTAACCTATTAGTTTTCACAGGCTTACTAATAATCTGTTTAAAACTTATGGACTCCCTGTCCAGTTTTATAGTTTTCATGGGATCACTAAGAACCTATTAGCCCCTGCCAATAACTTCATTCATTCATGGGTTCTCTCTGAACTTATTGGTATCTTCAATAACTTCCCTCTTATGATAGTTTTCATGGGTTGACTATGAACCTATTGACTTCTACCAATAACTTAATCCGGATATAGTTTTCATAGGCTCACTACAAACCTATGGGCCCCTGCCAATAACTCTTTCTAATCGTAGTTTTCATGGGTTTACTATGAACCTATTGGCCCCTGCCAATAACTCTTTCTAAACATAGTTTTTATGGGTTTACTATGAACCTGTCTTTTTGACAACTTCTTTAATCAGCGTTTAAGCATCCTATGTTCTGGTTTTCCAGACCTCCTGGATGCAATTCTACCCATTTAGGAGTTAACTCAATTTATATTAACAAATGGGTCAACCTAGCTGGTTATTCTGCCCTTTCTCCCCAAATTACAGTTATGGGTCCATTTTAAAGTGAATATGTATATTAGAAGAAGCAAGCATAACAACATAATAACACCAACATCTGTGATTTAATATCCTTGAAAGCATTTTCATATGAAACATGGTTTATCCCTTTAACCTATTATTTTCAAGAAAAGCTTCTTCAAAAAATCCATACTTAAAAGTCATTTTAAAACTTCTTTATTTATGCCATGGTTTTTCTTTTAAAAATGAGATTGGGTTCTTTGTTTTGAAAAATAAGGCTTTCCAAACCTTAAACTTTTACTTTCGAAATCATTGGATAACCTCCTTTGAAAGCATTCAAATCTTCTTTTCAAACCACTAAGCATATGCCTTTCAAAACACTTTAAATCGTCTCTTTCGAAACCATCAAAACATACCTTTCGAAAGTATTAAAGCATTTCTTATTAACTCATAGAAGCATAGCTTCAAAACCATCTAAAAGTACCCCTTTCAAAACCATTTGAAAGTATCCCTTTCGAAACCATTGGGTTTATCTTTAAAAATATCTTTTGGGTCAAAGTGAATATAAACGAATGTATCCCTTTCGAAACCATTAACCTTCGTATAAAAGAGTTTGGGGAAAACTGATGGCTTCAGAACCATCCTTTCGAAAGCTTAAATCATTTAAGTAAAACAATTGAAGGTTAGCTTCGAAGCCATTGCCTTCGAAACCATTAACCCTTTCGAAAGGTATAGGAAGCGGCTTAATATATTTAAATAACAAAAACCACCTTTAGAAAGCATTAATGACTTCAACACATTCGAAAGGTATAAGGTCGACAACATGGTTTCGATTGGGTTGAAACTACCCTTTCGAAAGCTTTGATTTAAAAACAAGGAAACTCTTTCAAAAGCTTCGCTTTTAAAAAAAGGTGGCAATATATTCGAAAGCAACTTTTTGAGAGTAACATTGAAGGGGTTTTGACCTTTTCGAAATTCTTTTGAAAACAAGGGAAGCACGTATCTTTTAAGAGTAAAACAATGGCTTCGACCCATTCGAAAGCATTGGTTTCGACACCATGCCTTCCGCCTTTCTCCAATCCACTACGTACCAACATATTGATACCTTGTGTATTGGTTTCGACTTGGGTGGTTTTGACTTGGTTGAGGTGGAAGTATAGGGTCGTAAGGTACTACTGAAAAAGGCGAAACATAATTTCTAGGTAAAGACCATTTTAATGCCTTTTTAAGTAATTGATTTTTAACTAACCTGCCTATTTTTAACATTTAATTGGTTTCCATAAAATTTCTAATTCTTTCTTAAAACTTCCGCAATTATTTTAGATCTAAATAAAAATAATTTAACAAATAAGCCCTTCCATTAAGCAAACAATTAAAATAATTAAGTCCTCCATCTAAAATAATTTAATTTCCATAGTAAATTACTTTGGAAAAATCCCAAAAATAATAGGAATTCACTTTTAATATGTTATCAACATATAGAAATTTCAGACCCAAATTCTTCCATATACTAGCCGAAATAATTTTAAACCCAAATTATTCATTTTCTCCTTTGAAAATTCATAACAAATTTTCCATAGCTTGGAAAATTATGAAAATTAAAACCCATCTTCAAAATAATGTTCCACATAACATATAAATTCCTCATGGCATTCAAAATCAAGAAAACATGATTTCAGTCTAAAATAGAGTTGAACTACTATTAAGAAAACCATTCATAAGCCCATTTACTTAATTAAGCTGGGTCTGTAAATAAATTTTCAAATCTAAATCCCTTTATCACTCTAATATTTAGATTATTCTATTTAATTTATCTAATTAAATCTCCTGAATAATGTTAATAAAAATTAGGTGTGTTACACATTATTATAATATCACTTGATTTCTAAATATAAATGGTTTGGTTATCATATGGTAAAAACCCGTTCATGTTTATGTGCGGTGTGGTCTTACAAGATATCCTTTTATTTTAAAAAAGGTTTTTCAAATATAGTATTCAATATGATTTGATTCAAATTTTCTCATGCTGGTTTACCAAACTGATCGGGGCGTTATTTTCACATAACACTTCGGTCAACACGAGCATATTTCCCAGATTTAGCTAGGTGCTTTAGAGCTTTCAGGGGACAAGCTGGATTCTCCAAGTCCTATTTTGTTAGCCATATTTCCTAGATTTAGCTGGGTTTTTGTAGATTTTAGGGGACTAAGATATCTTTTAAAAACATTTAAATAATACAAACAATAAACCCATCAAAAATGCAACTTTTAGAGCCAAAATCACTCTATAAAATATATAATTCAGTAATATCGAATTATTTAGCGACCCGAGTAGATCTCCAACAACTCCAGACGCACAAACAATGCACAACCATTATATAATTAAACTACGAAAATCAATTGTGTTTTGATGGTTTCTAATGTGCATGCAACTACCCAATCAAACATTAAGTCAAATCCAATATTTCAATCATAAAATAAAACTCATTCAACCATCAAAATAATGGAATCCATAACATGCAATTTTACTTCAATAATTTCTAATATTCTATACCAATAATTTCTAATACCTGAGTTAGGAAAATTCGCAAAGTTAGTCTATTTTGATGAGTTAGACTATTTAGTCTATTTTGTTGAGTCACACTATGTGGCTAGGTCTATTTTGTTGAGTTAGGCTACATGTCGCCGTTTTTAAACTGATAGTTGACTACCATTATTATTTTATTAGTGATGATTATTTATTCAGAGATTTTGGGATGGATATGTAGCGACCCGCAGTTCCGTATCCCTTGAGTTGATAATAATTCTTCCTCGTTCAACCCAAAGTGTGATATCCTGGAATTTTGAGCAATATCAATTTAATAATCTATATTAAAATATTAAATTGATTTGATATATAATTGTTAATAAGATATGAATTGATTTAGTAATTTTCTTTTAAATGGATATTTAACTGATAAATTATCTTCTAAAGGCTAATAAATTGTTTTCTATTTATTTATATATATATTTGTATATATTGTAAATAGTCAATGTCTGTTTTAAATTTGATTTAAATTCTATATTAAATAAATAATCCTTTGGCTTTAGAATATACTCAAGATTTAAGTTAAAATTTGTCTAAATGGTTTTAGCTTAGATTTAAATTAAATAAATGACTTTGTTCTTTTAGAGTATAGCTTAATAAAAAAATAAGTAATAAAGAGTGAATTCTTTTATAAATTCTTTTAATGTAATAATGTGCTTTATTTATAATGTGATGTCTATATAAGTAGATTTTTATTTTAAATGAAAATTGTTATATATATTTTAAAAAAAAAAGAAGTTATGGTTTTAAAATTTATATAAATCTCTAAAATAAATATAATAATTATAGATAATAAAATATACCTTATAAATATTTAAGGTAACTATAAAATAGAATGATAATAGATATATATTGGATAGTTTATGTTTTAAAACAAAAATAAACACACTTATGTTGGAGATAGAAATAAATATGCAAGCTAACCTAATAACAACAACCATAACAAACTTTAAACTAAAATCTTAAGAAAATTCTAGAGTGTATAATCTTTAGCAAAACATATGTGTAGGCAAGATAATGGGTTAGGCAGGGTATCATTTCAATGCATACGAATAGAATAGAGTATGTATGCTTAGCATCTAAGTCAAACAAGTATAAATAAATATATGCAAGTTGTACCTAAAAGGAAAAAGAATGGGCTGGTGTAAAGTTGATAAGGAGCAAGCATTTAATGCTACATCACCTAGTACATGAAACATTTCCTTTCAGCCCCAAAGAGATAAAAATCTCTGAATTTATTCGTGTACCAAAACAGTAAACAATTTGTATATTTACCAACTTGCCTCATTATATTTCGTATACAAAAGCTTTGCAACCCCAGTTTCTAAAAGTTTATACAAATACAAACCTTAGTAAAAGAAAAAGAAAAATATACAAACCTGGAAAACAACTAGAAGGCCAAAACACTTCAGTTTCGAATTAAAAATGTAAGCATCTCAACCACCACAAGCAAGATTGCCAGACAATCATGTTCAAGTTCCAGCTATTCAAACTTTCTGGAATCAACAACAAAGATGAATGCAAGTTTCAAGCTTTCTTTTTTTCAAACAAAAGAAGATCAGACTTTCTGTTTTAAATTCCTGTGAGTAAACTTTTAAAACCAACCTTAAATCACTTGTGAAAGTCTGTGTTATGATTGTTTATATGCATGTGTATCTGTGGGTTTTGTGAAAATATATGTGTGCATATCAGTAGTTTTTAAACAGCTTTGATTTAAGTTCAACCTCTGTCCTTCACCTGTAACCATGAAATGCTTTTAGTTTTGATTCATATGGCCTATGTTATATGTAAACTTGTAAAATATATTTAAAAATAAGTGGATATGATGGTTGTTTAAGATTCTAGAAATAGGGTATATGATGGATACTTATGTGATCATCACTGTCAAAAGTTACAGAGGAATAAACACAGTTTCAACTTCAATACTTCTGACTCAAAACTTGTTAGGCTTAAATGTTAGATCAAAGTTGTTATTTAAATTTGAACTAAGTTTTAAATTTATAATAGCAATAGTATTAAGAAGAAACATTTCCTGGAACGAATGAAACACAGGGCAACATGAAATTGTCCAAAAATCAAACCTCGGAATTTGTTGACATCATCTTATAATTGAAATCGTATATAAAAGATGGGATTTTTAAAATCAAGATCACAGTTTTTAATGTAAGTTTGAATGAGAAAATTTAGTTTGTCTGGAAAATGGGTTAGGGTGATTTTCTGGTGATCTCGAGGTCGAGGGTGTTCGGGGTTGTGTGAGGTGATGGAGGAGCCTATGGGGGTGAGTGGAAAAAATGGTGGTAGATGGCCACGGCCACGGTGGCGTCAACGGTTAGGATTTGAAATTTTTTAACCCTAGTTTAGCTAAGGTAGAAGAAACGATCGCCGCGGCCTGGAGAGCTGATCGAGTTCGTCGAGTTTTTGGGCATTGGTAGTCGACGCATAGTCGAAGTCGTAGCCGGAGGGATTGACCTTCAGGTGGTCGGAGCTGGGGGCACGGCACGTTGTCAGGTTTGGGTGTTGAGGTGGCTTCAGTTTCCAGGCTTTTTGGTTGGTGAAGTCGATTTTGATTCGAGGCTGATGGTGGTGTTTCTGGGATCGGAGATTTGGTGTGCTGGTGGTAGTCGACTTGCTCGACGTGTCAGTATTGACCGGAGGTGGGTGCCGGAGCGGTGCACGTGCACGGTGTGTATGTGTTTCTGGTGGGATGTTGGGTTGTAGTTACTTGAGTTTTCTCGAGTAATTTAGGGTTTTGCCTCGAAGCGGTTTGATGTTCGACTCGAAGGGGAACAGGGGAGGTCTCGGGTCAGGTTGTGTTGCCAGTTTAATTTAGCCTGGCAGTTTAAAGATTCCAAAATTTATCTGGGTTTAAATTTTAAAGACAGGATTTTAACTAAGTTTTAAACCAGATTTTTAGACAGGATTCAAATTTATTTTGTCTCCTAGTTTTTAAATAAAAAATAAGTTTTATAAAAAAAAATTGAAGTGTTTTAGTAACTTTATAATGTGCTAAAGTATATTTAAAGTGTTTTAAATTTAGCTAAGTTAAATTTGTAATTATCTTGAATCTAAAAATGAAATGGAAAAGTAGATTCAAAAGTAAAGTATTTCAAGGCATTTATAAATGAGAATTTGACCATTTATAAGAAAATGCCTTACCTTTTTAAATAAATGAAGATTTAAAGATTGTAATTATTAAGTAAGTAAATAATTAGCTAATTTGATTAATTAATGAATTGGATTAATTAATTTAATAATTAAAAGTTTAATTAATTAATTAAGGTTTAAGATAATTAATTTAGGATAAATAAATGGATAATTAAGAATCATTTATTAAATAAGAGTTGAATTTTAATCTATGATTATTAATTAATAAAGTAAGCAAGAATTAATTAAGTGATATTGAATACTTAATTAATTAAATAATTAAGGATTTATGAATGAGTTATTAAAGATGAAATGTAATTGTAAATAGATAATAAATCTTAATTTAATTACTTTAAGTAAATTTAAGAAGTGTTAATGATTTATGAAGGCTATTAACTAGTATTATAAAATAATGGATTAATATGATCATTTGATAATTTATTAGGTTTATTAATTTAAGATAATAAATGGTGAATTATATAAGTATAATTTACTTAGGGAAGTAATTAAGAAATTAATTTCTCATTGTAATTAATTAAGTTTAATATGAATTGTTTAAGTTAATTAATTTAGTTTAATTAATTTAAATAACCATTTGATAATGTGATAAGTATAATTACTTAAGGAAGTAATTAAATGGGAATGATTTAAAGATGAAAGTAATTTGAGTATAATTACTTTGTATAAATTAATCAATGGATTAATTAGAGAATAATTAATTATGGAGTAATTAAATTATCTGATGAAGTAATTAAGGGTAGTTAATTACTATATGGAGTTAATCAAGGTGATTAACAAATTGGTTAAATTGAAGATAAATTACTAAATGAAATAAATGTAATTTGAGATCATTAATTATTATAATTAATGATGTAATTTTAAAATGGATTTATTTGAAAATAATTAATAAATGAAACAATTCATTAGAGTAATTAATTAAGAAGAAATGGAATTAATTTTAGTAATTTAAAAGGTTACTTTCTATAATTGGTATGAAGTAATTAATTTGTAAAATAATTAGAGGATAATTACTTAAATATAATTTGAGATAATTAATCTAAAAGGGTTAATTAAGATGGAAAAGTAGGAAATGATTAATTAATTAACTTGTAATTAATTAACTTGTAATTAATTAATGGATGTGTAAGCAAGATTAATTTTTGATGAAGTAATTAATTTAATTTACTTTAAATTAATTAGAGATTTGTAATTAATTTAATTCATTTTAAATTAATTATAAATGAGGTGATTATTAATCTTTGTTTATATATGATGGATGATATTGGTTTCCATGATTGATTGTGATCTCAGATATAGATCTATTGTGTTATGGATGCTTGGTTAAGTATGATGATATTGACTAGTTTGAGTAGATAATATGGATTATCTGTTTATGATGATGATGTTATATCTATTGTTATATTGTGATTTATCTATCTGTGAGTATATAGATAATTGAATTAAATTGTTTTAACTTTAAAACAACTTGGCCTTAAAAGACACGGTTTGGATTTCGATGAGACCGGGATCGGGTTTCCGTATACCGGGATTCTAGGTCTGGAGACCCGAATACCACATCGATCCAAAATAACGTTAGGTCGTGAAATTCAAATGGAGCAAGTGAAGACTCGAGGTATAAGAACTATACGTCAGTATAACTCTGTGGGTGATTCCGTAATGAGTTTGACGGGATAGTACTTATAGGTTCGAGATGGTGATTCAGAATGCAAGGGCTATGGTCGTTGACTCTGAGGGTGATTCCAAAATGAGTGCAATGAGATAGTGCCTTCGGTTTCGTTCGAACCCGGAACGAACTTGTATGGATTGAATGCTTTCAGAACATCGTCAGGCGGGCGATGAGCATTCCAAGAGATGTGTTCTCTAAAGGTAATCGTAACTTCAAGCCTCATCAACCGGGAATGGCTAAAACAGGGGAGGTGCAGCAAGGCTTCGTGGGTAGCACCCACTTGAGAGCGAGATATACCTCTGTCTAGATGTCCCTTATTATTTTCGGCTTAGTGTGCGGTTGGTCATGAACAACCGTGGGGTTGTTTCGTTTGGGACTGTCCAGTAAGGGATGGTTCCGGCCTTGTGTTGCAGGGAACTTAGGTTGGGTTCTCGGTACGGTGATCTAGGCCACGTACTGTGACGGGCGGTACCCCAGTAGCCCTGCCATTGTATGGAATCCAAAATCCAATAAGTGCCATCGGATTTGATTGTATACCTATGTATGCTGGAATTTAATGAATGTAACAATTTCGGCTATTTTCTATTTACTTGAAAACCCTAGACCTATTATAATATCACTGAATTTCCTATCAAAGTTTTGGTTAGCGTAAGGTAAAAACATTTCCATGTTTATGTGTGGGATGTCTTACGTGATACCCTTTGTTTTCAAAGGTTTTTAAAAAGTTAAGCAACTTTAACCGTTTACTCATACCAGACCCATGTCTGACCCGAAGTTTATTTCTGTTTTTCATAAACTCTCGGGTACCCAAATTTTTACGGGTAGCCAAGGGATTCAGGTTAGCTTTGACAAACTGTGGAGGAGCAATGGAGCAGGAGGCTTCAGCGTGTAGATATATATTGGTTCCGCTGTGTTAGTGTTTATCTGTATTTCCGCTGTGTTATATTTCTGTGTTGTTTTGAGATGTATCGAGTTGTATTAACTAGACAGGTGTTTATAACTGTCTAGTATGTGTTGTATTATCTGTGTAACTCTGATGTATATGATATTATGTAATCTATTATGTGATATATTATATTTTATTCGTTCCGCTGTTGAGATTCTGTGGTTGTTTCTTCTTCTTCTCTATCTTTTCTACTTTCTCACCTCTTTCTTTCTTTTCGATGATGCGATTTTCCGAGCACGGAATTTCGGGACGTGACACAAAGTGTACGAAAGAGTGAATAACTAGGGTAAAAGAAGAAAGAGGTAGAAGAAGAAAATAGAAAACAACATCAGAATCTCACAGTCGCAGCGGAATAAAATATATTATATAACAACAGCTTTTAAATACAAAGAAATCTGTACTGTCATATATACATACCATTATCAGAGTACAACAATCATCCATCACTTGGACAACTTAATACTTGTCCTTACACAACGGAAAAAATAGTCAAATACGAAAGTACGCTCTGCCATCCAGCTCGCCTCTTGAGCTCCCTAGCACATTATCCTAGATCTGTTCAACCTGGTCTGACCCGAGCATCATAATAAAACAACACCCGAGTCAGTCTGGAAAACCAGCGTGAGAAAACCACACTCAATTGGATTATTATATTATCTGAAAATTCTTTGAAACAAAGATATCTCGTAAGACCACAACACGAATAAATATGCCGGGTTTTTACCTTACGATAACCAAAACATTTTTACCAAATCCGTCTGATATTATAATAGTGTCTATAGAAAGTAAAATAGAATCTAGCTGAAATGCTTGCATCTCACATTACAGCAATAGTTGGGCACAATCAAAACCGTACAGGCGCTTATTGGAGATTGGATTCCAAACAATGGCAGGGCTACTGGGGTACCGCCCGTCACAGAACCTGGCCTAGATCAGAGTACCGAGGATCATGCCCGATCCCCTACAACACAAGACCGGAGCTACCCCTTATTGGATAGTCTGAATAAGATCACCCCGCAGTTGGGATCAGCAACCGCCACTAAGCCGAAATCAAAACAGGACATCTAGACAGGGATGACCTTACCCTAATTGGTTGCTAGCCACTTAGCCTTGCTGCACCTCCCCTGTTTTATCCATTCCCGGTTGATGACACTTGAGGCTATGCATTACCTTTTTAGCACACATTAACTTAGAATGCTCATCGTCCTCCAATGACGATGGTCTGATAGCATTCATCCATACAAGTTGCACTGGGTCTAGACAAACCGAACCACCGTCTCCATCATCTTCACGGTCTTCATTCGCTAACGTTCAAACCGGATCGAAGTGGTTTTTGGATAATTAAATCCGATCCCGGTCTCTTCGAAACGATCAACGCATTAGCCAATATTGATAGTCGGTTATTTAACTATCAATTAGCATTCACAAGCAACAATCAAGCCTTAAATAATTCTCCAAATTATTTATCTCAAAATATCTTCACAAGATATTATTTTCACACTTCACATTTTGAAAATAGTTTTCAAATCTCTTTTTATTCTTACGGAACAAATTTCAACCTTTGCCTAATACTTAGGATATTTTTCCCACCCCGTTTTATATTCAACACTTAGAAAATATTTCTTTTTATCTCAAAAATCATTTACACTTTATTTGTAGATTCCAACCTGTTTCACCAATTTCTATAAACTCCATAATTCCTTAATTTTATTTCCTTTAATATTTTCAAGGCCATTTATTTATTTAAAAATTCCAGTTCCACTTCTACTTCCCTTGTGAATTTTATTCCAACTCCTGAAAACTCCTATCTTATACTTTGGCAATTTTATTTAAGTTTCTATAACCCCACTATAAGATTTTTCTCCTAAATCTTATCCAATTTAATAAATGTCACTTCTCATCTCAAGAGGATATTTAATTGACTTTTAAAACACTTAAAAACATACATACTTATAAAATAAGAATAATGGTTTTATTTTCAAAATATGGTTTAAGATAAAACTAACTTTGGAATATTCTAAATCCAATAATAGTTTATAAAAGTTATATAGTATAGTAGATTTGAACATTCACTTTAAAAACAATTTTACTTTACTCGACAAAAAGTCTATCTTTAGAAAATCCAATATCCACCAATTCAATTCATAAATTCCTCTTGATTCATACCTCATCGGCCCTATTCACCATTTTCTTTTCAAAACAATTTCCATAACTCGATATAAGTTCACACCATCACTTATATTCTTCACATATCCACTGATATTAATCTATCTCATTTATAAACCTCATTTATAAATTTATAAACCCCTTTGAGTTTTCCATTAATTTATAAAAACATTTCTATTTATAATTCCATTCTATAATTTATCCCTTCATAAATTCCATTTTAATCTATTTTAATTATCAATTCCAATTCTCTTCCAATTTTCAAATATCTTTCAAGTCCTTTATAAATATTATAAAAATATAAATCTCTTTCTAGCCCAATTTACCAATAGTTAAATATAACCAAGTTAAATTATATATTTTCTTATCCCACTTAATTTTCTTTACAAAATAACCCAATTTCCAGTTTAAACATTTTCATTCAAAATCTTCTTTTTATTTGCTTCAAATTTATTACTTATGGTATATAAAAAAAATACCAAATTCAATTTCCAGGCTATTTAGCATTTACAATTCAATTCACACAATCCATATCAATTTATCCAACCTGTCATATATCAACATATATATGAAAACAATAAATATCTTTGAGGAATCCAGTTGGATCCCTCCCACCTGTTTTTCCCTGCATCCACAGATGTTAGTTCACAAATAAAATATCAATCCCACTTCGAGGGGGATATCGCGGTATATAGGGTCATCCGCTATTATGCGGGGCGCATAGGGTCTCATCTGCTATATAATGCGGGAATATCAATCACTCCAATATATATACTACTATATATAAAATATCATCCAACAAATAAATCATACATTTATCAATCAAGCCAGGCATCCAATAATTTAAATTTAATTAAGATAATCCAAATGAGTGAGAAAATCTCACCTTTGATTTTATTTGCAGTCCTTTCCAATCTCGACTGGTTTCACGATTTTTGAAACTGTATAAGCATTATACAGTTTATTAATATTTGAAACTATTGAACAGTCAATTTCATTTTTATAGATTTAATTAAACTAATTTTTCCTTTAATTCCTAGTAACTAAAATATTTAAATAAGTTAATTAAACATATTAATCAGCTTAATAAATTATTTTTAAAATTAAACTGGTAGGTTAAAATATGTATATTTATTTTATTTTATTTTCATTTTGAAACTACATATACAAAAATAACCTATATACATTCTAAAAATCTAATCTTTATAAACTCTACAACATTTTAAAATTCCTATACTTTTCAAAATCATATATATATATATTTATATATTTAATAAAAAACAGGATTATCTTTACTTACTATAAACTATCTTTTTTTCTTCTACTGTATATATACAAGTATACATAAATCTTTAATTTGAAGAACAAATAGTTTTATATACCTTACTGTAAATATATTTATATTTATAAATTTGTTTTCTGTAAATAACAAAATAGCAATTTTCCTTACAGTATATATATACACAAATATACATATATGCCTTTAAATTGAAAATTAATTTGTAGATATGCCTTACTGTAATTTTTCCCTTATGTATATATACATTCGCATATATATAAATTAAATAAAAGGGAATACCTACTCCTTGCAAAACCACTCTCCGATTCAAACTCGTGAACGAACAGAGAGTCGCGGCCCTTCCCTTCATTGCTCGATCAACACACCCCTCTTGGCATCCCAGCATCGAAGCCCTAGGTCAACGAACAAGCCCACCCACTGTCGAACATCACGAGGGCTGTCGCCACTCGATTCCGATCGAGACCCCTCTTATTTCTGCGATCCGATTTTGAAGCGAATCGAATCGATTGCTTTGCCGATTTTTTTTTAAACGAACGAGGATTTCAATTTCAATCGCTTATCCCTCTTTTTTTTTTCTTTTGCTTGAATGAGCTCGGCCATTACTTTTTTTTAAAACGGCTGAAGGAAATGAGAAGCGGATGTGATTGAAGAAGGGAGGGGTTGTAAATTTTGAAAGGAAATGGACGTGATATAAAGTTGACGGAGGCGTGTTGGAGAAGGGAAGCTACAGTGCTTTTGAAATGAAGTGAAAAAGTTTTGATGTGAATAGTTTTGGACTGGTCAAACAATGTATATTATATATTTAAATTTGAATTTTAAATCGTCTCGAAATCGTAGCTCAAAATCTCGACCTCCTATCGACGCGTGCCGCTAGGCATTTATAATGTTATACCCCTATTGCGAATGCAATGGAAAAGGTTTCGAGTCCTAATTCGATCGTATGGAGAAGATATCTTTTTGAACCCAGTTATTTATATTGAATTTGATATAGATTTCAGCGCATTTACATTTCGTACGACCGCACGATAACTCCAAACGCTATGAAATTTGAAATCCGATAATAATACAATATTACGGATCCAACGGAACTGGTTTCATCGAATTCCGAGACTGTGCCTCGGAAGGCTATTCTTAAACGTCAATTTAAACAATAAATTTTTAAAACCTAACAAATCACTTTTAAATTTGATTTTAAAAGCTGCATTGTCTTCAGTATTATTAATATGAATTTTCCAAGTCTTTAAAATATTTTTCACAAGCTTAAAACTCCAGATTTTATATTTTACCCAATTTCAAATTATTAAATTTAATAATTTAATTACCCAATAAATAGTTATATTTGAAGTTCAAGTTAAAAACCAACACTCGAATATTAAAAATCAATTAAATATTCCAATTTCAAATATCAAAAATTCCGAGTCGTTACATTCCTCTCCCCTTAAAAGAATTTTGTCCCCGAAATTGCTAAGGCAGAAAGAATGCCTCAAACCCATTAACTTAACAAAACCCACTTAGTGAAACTTGATATTAGGTATTCACATTTTCGAAACCTTTAACTTCAATTAAAAAAATTAGGTTCCATTTCCTAGTTCAATCCTATCTTTTCATTACAGTTTGAAAATCAACTTTTCATTAACATTTTTTTTCAAAAATTTTCTAACTCCTAAAATTTCCGAAATTTTTTGGCAGAGTCTCCCTTGTACGGAGGAGCTTTTGCAATTTGACAAGAGAGATAAATATATATACATCGACCCACATGGTCGGAAAACAAAAAAAACAACATTTCATATTTCCTATCTTTTATTGCATAGGCGTACCTCTATTTAGCATTTTAAGCAGCGGTTTATTTATTTAGCAATTTAGCGCGATCAAAATCCAGCCAAACAGCCTCCCGGTACCTGTACATACTCAATTCAAACATGTAAGTGACATATATATGAAGTTTATTAACATTTCACTCTTTTAAACAACTACAGCACATGAACTTCCTGAGTAATGCAAGCTATATAATTTTCATAAGCACATATAAGGTTTCAACACTAATTTTAATTGCTTACTACCACATCACATACCATTTTCAATTAAAGGTTTTACAACTCAATTGCCTACATTCAATTCATTTTTAATTTCAAACAAACCCATACTCATTCCAATTGATTCCAAAATGAATTTATTTCCCTTTTGTCAATTCATAGAATTTTATTTACTTCTGCTTACGTCGAACGACCAATTTTCTTATGCAATTCGACGATATTCATTCAAATAAATGATTACTTAAGCTTATAACCATTTTAAATTGATTCCAACTCAATTTATATTAATTCCATTCCATTCTGAATTATTCACAACCCCTACGTTCTCATTTTTATTATTAATTTTAATCCCTTCACTTGCATTTCATCTCATTATCCAAAAAGGTTTCATTCAAAACTACTTCATTAAATAGCCACTTCACAAATAAATTTAGGCCAAGCTTCTTTTAATGTTAACTTAAGTTTATTTCAACTCCATTCTTAAGTCCATTTTTCTAGCACCAATTCTATTTCCATTTCAATTTGATTTTTATCCAATCAAATTCCATCCTGTTTACTCATTTAATTCAATTAATATATTCATTTAATCCATTATAAATCCTAATTCACAATCACAATTCATTTCTGAATTTATTTTATTAATAACAAGGTCATTTCAATTTATTCATATTCACTTGAATTTTATTTGCAATTTCAAACCATTTTATTTAACTCACAATTCAACTTTTATTTATCCAAATAAACTTCAGTAACCTATTCAATTTTCTATTTTATTATCCATATAGTTCACTTCCAATTTGCACTTTAATATTTGATTTTCATTTCAAAAATCACTTCATTTAAATTTTCTTGAGTTCAAATTTATTTTATAGTTCCAATTTGGATTTTCTTTCATTTTCCAAAATATCAAACTATTTTATTTTAACTCGAGACTATTAATTTATTTATAGTCGAAGCATCTTTTTATTTCATAAACTTCAATTTTTATTTTACTTAGCTTACGCTAAACTCAACTTCAATCCATTCTCTTTAATTCACACAATTCGTTTGAATTTAATTAAGTAAGAATTTAATTCATTCAACTCAATTCAATTTCATTTCAATCCCATTCTATTTCCAACTAAACTTCATTTAGTTTTAAGTTAAATTCCATCCGATTCAATTTTATTCCTCAGTCCAATTTAATTTTTTCCATTCAATCCATTCACTTTCCCATTTTATTCATTTAAGTAGCATACTTCATTGATTTATTTCAATCAAACCGCAATCAATTTAAATTTCAACAATTTAAATTTCTTTAACTTAATCTAAGTTAAATTTCCATCTTAACCTTTTCAATTTTAATTGCAAAATTCAATCCCTATATTTTTCTTCAAAATTATTCACCATTTATAAGTTTATAACTTATCTCCTGATGATATTTGAATTTTTTAAATAAGGATTCCAGAATTCAACTCCCGGTATTTATTTCAAACCATTTTGAAATCACAAACATTCCCAATCACACTTTTTAAATTTAGACCCGCCCTGGTTTTTATTCCAAAACAAATTCCCTTGGAATTTCTAAACAACATTTGTTTTTCCAACAAAATCTCCAAATCAATTACTTTGGTAGCAACCCGTCACTTTAGAAACTCGAAAATGAATACTGGTGATGCGGCCGTCATCATCCGAATTATTTTCCAGCGACCGAAGTGAGTTTAGTGCTATATCACTTCCAACAATTCTTTTAAAACCATTTTCTTTCAAAAATATCTCCAAAATAATATCACTGTTATTTTTCTTTTCTTTTTAAAATACTTTGGAAAAAATTTCCAAAAATCCCAGGGATTTAAATTTCCAAATTTGATTCGAATCCAATTTTAATTATAATCCATTTGTATAATTCGTACTTTTACAAATTTCCATTTGGTCATATAAACTATTTTAAATTTTATAATCTTGTTTGACTATAGTAAAATCATCCAAACACTCCAATATATATAATAATTTTAGAAATTATTGTTTTTATATCAAAATATAATTTGGGTAAAATTATTTCATTTACCTACCTTTAAAACAATACCGTGTCAGTTTATCATGTTCAAGTGTTTATAAATCCTTATCGAATTAGTTGCGCCACTACTCGATCAGAATTCACATACCACTCAACCAATAAGTCAACACAATATTAAAACCATTTATATTCACTACCAAATATGCGCTCATATCTATTAATACACTCAGACTCATTCTAGAGTACTACTGACTCTATCTCTAATGAGTAACCCCCACCAGAGCCAAGGATCTCGCTTAACCTTTCAGCTCTGATACCAACTGTAGCGACCCGCAGTTCCGTAACCTTAAATTGATAATAATTCTTCCTCGTTCAACCCAAAGTGTACGAAAGAGCGAATAACTAGGGTAAAAGAAGAAAGAGGTAGAAGAAGAAAATAGAAAACAACATCAGAATCTCACAGTCGCAGTGGAATAAAATATATTATATAACAACAGCTTTTAAATACAAAGAAATCTGTACTGTCATATATACATACCATTATCAGAGTACAACAATCATCCATCACTTGGACAACTTAATACATGTCCTTACACAGCGGAAATAATAGTCAAATACGGAAGTACACTCTTCCATCCAGCTCGCTTCTTGATGTGACAACCGGGATTTTTAACGCCTATTATTTGGGTGATTAACTAATTTAAATCATTGGAATATTAATTTTGATAGTCGAATAAATAAGTTTTTCTAGAAGATAAAAATATTTGTATCTATAAATTGATTTGAAAACTATAATAAATATTGAATTATAGAATCCCTGGATATGAAAATCTCATAGAAAATAAATAATAAACTCCATCGTTTAAAATTAAGATAAAATAACCATAACTACGAATACATATAAATATATATATATATAGATAAATATACTTACAAACTTTATGATGTTTGAAAAAATATATATAAGTATATACATATATGAGTATATGAATGTAGGCTCATACGGAATAATATGCATAAGTAAGTATATATATATACATATATGAATGTAAGTGTATGTATATGATAACAAATACACATGTAAGTAGATGTAAATGGATATATGTATAAAATAAAAATAAAAATATATGGATATGCATGTAAACAAAAGAGGAGATAAGCATTTAAAGCCTAGCACACAAAACCTTTAATCAATGTCACACAAAAATCAAATCAGGTCAAGCAAGTGCTGACCAAAGAAAAATATATAAAAAAATCAAAAGAAGCTTGTTGTGTACACCAAAGAGCAGCCTATATACCTCTACTTTTCCTTCTTCATTTCTGCCTGGATTCGAGAACAAGCTAAGTAAAACAAAGAAAACAGATCAATGGCAAAAGCCTGTATCATAAACCAGAAAAAAAATCAAAGAAATTCAACAACAATCAATACTTCCGAATTGTTCCAAACCTGAGGCAAGCTAGGCCAGATCAGCTCAACAAATTCAAGCAAATTCAAAGTTTTAAGCTTCTAGTTTCTAGATCAACGTCTAGTTCCAGAGCAAATCAATATTGTTCTCTGAACAGGTGAGTAAATATCTAAATTAAAAACATTTTTCAAAATCTGTGATTTGGTTTAAATGTTTGTGATGAATCTCTGTAGAATATGGTTGCATGTGTTCATGTGTGTAGATGCATGTATATATATATATATATATATATATATGAATGGTTCTGTGTATATGAATATATCTGCCTATAAGTATATGTTCTTGTCTTTGTTATGATTACAGTTCCCAAACAACAAACAAAACCTCATATCTCCTAATACTCTAAAATTTAAGCTTGGATCCTTGAATAAAAATTGATTATAGTAGTGTATTGTTAATTATAAAAATAGTTTCAGGGTTTTAAATTCAACAGATAATTTTTAAAATGGGTATAATAGTGAAAAAATATATATATGTTAAAAATCAACCAATTCAATTTCTGTTTTGAATTGCATGAATGAATTCGTGGTTGTAAATCACGATTTTTAATATACATTAAATGATTTTTAGTTCGATAATCACTTGGAATTTCTGGGATGATCGGGATCTGGGAATTTGCAAAATTCTGGTGATCAGCGTGATCCAGTTGGATGACGTTTGGTCTGGAGGTGGCCAACGTGGTGAGGTTCTCTGGAAAAATGAAGGTGGATTTTTCTGGTGACTGTAGTGGTCGAGGGACGGCGAACTAGGGTTCCAGAGACAATTTGGAACGATGATGTCCAAGAGGCTCTCGCGATGGCCATGGTGGATCGGAGTTGATCGCGTAATGAGGGATAGAAGCGGGAAGTCGTGGTGTAAGTCTGGTGTTGTCGGCGAAGGAGGACGTGGTCGAGATCGGTGGCGATGGTCGATTTTTCCGATGGGTTGTTTTCTAGTTTTTTTAATCGAGCGTCGAAATTTCTATTTGTCTTTCGAATTCTATTTCTGGGTTAGCGTGCTGATGGTCGAGGTCGTGGGTGATGCTCTGGAGCCGGAGGCGATGATCGAAGAAAGCCTGGTTTGTCGTGCACGTGCACGTGCACGTTTATGGTGTCTGGGTTTGTTTGTGTTTTGGAGAAGAAGCAGGAGAACTCGGAGTCGTTCTCGAGTTTGAAGCGTGTTGATCTCGAAGCAATGGGGGATTGAGTTACTCGAGTGTGATCTCGGGAATCCCTAGTGTTAGGATCGGGTTAGTTTTGATTTGAGCAAGTTTTGCAATTTTAAAATAAAAACGCATACAGGTTTTAAGTAAAGTAAAATTAAATATATGGTTTTGAAAGAACTTGTACTGGTTTTTATCAAGCAAAGAAATCCAAGATTTTTAAGCAAATAAACACCCAGTTTTAAATATATTTAAGAAAATAAGTTTTAAGGTTTTAAAGTTTTTTGTTTTAAAAAGGAAGTTTTAAACAAGATTAAGATTTAAGATTTTGAAAATAATTTAGTTTTCAAAAGTATGTTTAGTTAAGAATTTAAGGAGTATTTAAAGGTGAAAATGTTTTAATGGAATGTTTAATTAAGATTTAAAAGAATAAGAATTTATTTAACAAGTTGAATAAGTTTAAAGGATTTTTAATAATTTAAAATTAAATGTTCAAATTGATTGTTTAAAAGGAAATTATATAAATGATTTGCAAAATGTTTCAAAGGAAAGTATAAAGATATAAATAAGTATTTAATAAAGATAATGAATTTATCTTTAAATTATTTAAGTTGTGAGTAATTAAAGATGATTAATTAGTGAATTAATTATGAGTTAATCACTTAATAAAATTAACTGGTGTAAGTAATTAATGATTATAATCAAAAGGGTAATTACTAAAAGTAATTAATTTAAAGAATAATTACTTAATAATAGTAATTAAGAGATAGTTAATTACTGAAACTAATTAATTAATGATGAGATAATTACTTAGAGTAAGAAATTAATGGGTAGTTAATAATGGAACATTAACTAGTGATTAAGAAGTGATTAATTTAGGTAACTAAATTAAGTTAATTAATTAATGTAATTAATTAAGGATAAACTTTGAATTTGATTAAGTGTTAATTTCTTAATGTAATTAATTAAGTAAATTACTTAGAGTAAGCAATTAATTTGTAATTACTAAATGTAATTAAATTAAGAAGATAATTGCTTTAGGAAGGTAATTAAGGATTAATTTCTTAGGTAATTAATTAAAGGTTAATTAATGTGATTAATTAAAGGTTAATTAATGTGATTAATTAAAGGTTAATTAATGTGATTAATTAAAGGTTAATTAATGTGATTAATTAAAGGTTAATTAATTAATAAATGTGATTAATTAAGGTTAGATTAATTAATGTGATTAATTAATGGATAATTATTGAAGGTGATTAATAAAAGGATAATTACTTAATTTAAAAATTAATTTTTTAGTGAGTAGGATTTAAAGGTGAGACTAATTAAATCTTGCCTATGAATGATTGGATTTTGGAAATACCTTACGTTGGTTGATATCTCTGATATAGAATGTTTTGTGATATGATATGTTTTGATTAATTAGTGGTAATGTGGTAGTCTATCAATGATAAATTGCTATGTAAAGAAGACATCCTGTAATTAAAGTTGAATTGTGTTTATTTGAATAACTTGGTTTAGGATGACATGGAATTCGAAGAGACCAGGGTCGGGTATCAGTAAATACCCGAAACCACTTCGATTTTTTATAAATTTGAGTTTAGAAGCAATCAGGCTGGAGTGAAATAAGTTAAGAATCATGGATATGTGAACTGGTTAACGATTCTTGGATATTATTTGGAGATAAATGATTGACTTAAATAAGGTTAGAACTCGTAGAAAAGTACGAGTTACCCGGGTAATTCATTTAAGTTATATAGCTTGGTGTTCATATTTTAGGGGTTTACTCACGCTGGTTTCCAGCCTGACCCGGGTGTTACTTTGATGTAATGCTTGGGTCAGACCGAGTATTACAGATTTTCAGGTAAGGACGTTCTAGAGCTTAGGAGGCGAGTTGGATGGCAGGAACGTATGGAGAGTATTCCGTTGAGTATGTTATTGTGGTATATATGGGCCATGTTGATTTTAACTGTCCAGTGTTGTGGAATGGTTGTAACTCTGATGTATTTAAATGTAAATTCACTGATACAGTTTCTTTGTATAAATGTTATTATATGATATTATATTTTGATCCGCTACGAAATGTGAGATTCTGTGACTTGTCTTCTGTTTCTTCTTCTACCTCTTTACTTCTTTCCCTAACTATCTGGAATTTTCACGATCGAAAATTTCGGGGCGTTACACTTGAGCTCCCTAGCACATTATCCTGGATCTGTTCAACTCGGTCTAACCCGAGCATCATAATAAAACAACACCCAAGTCAGTCTGGAAAACCAGCATGAGAAAACCACACTCAATTGGATTATTATATTTTCTGAAAATCCTTTGAAACAAAGGTATCTCGTAAGACCACGACACAAATAAATATGCCGAGTTTTTACCTTATGATAACCAAAACATTTTTATCAAATCCGTCTAATATTATAATAGTGTCTATAAAATGTAAAATAGAATCTAGCTGAAATGCTTGAATCTCACGTTCCAGCAATAGTTGGGCACAATCAAAACCGTATAGGCGCTTATTGGAGATTGGATTCCATACAATGGCAGGGCTACTGGGGTACCGCCTGTCATAGTACCTGGCCTAGATCAGAGTACCGAGGATCACGCCCGATCCCCTGTAACACAAGACCGGAGCTACCCCTTACTGGATAGTCCGAATAAGATCACCCCGCGTTTGGGATCAGCAACCGCCACTAAGCCGAAATCAAAAAGGGACATCTAGACAGGGATGACCTTACCCTAATTGGTTGCTAGCCACTTAGCCTTGCTGCACCTCCTTTGTTTTTGCCATTCTCGGTTGATAAGGATTGAGGCTACGCGTTACCTTTTTAGCACACATTCACTTAGAATGCTCATCGTCCTCCAATGACGATGGTCTGATAGCATTCATCCATACAAGTTGCCCTGGGTCTGGACAAACTGAACCACCGTCTTCATCATCTTCACGATCTTCATTCGCTAACGTTCAAACCAGATCGAAGTGGTTTTCGGATAATTAAATCTGATCCCAGTCTCTTCGAAACGATCAGCGCATTAGCCAATATTGATAGTCGATTATTTAACTATCAATTTACATTCACAAGCAACAATAAAGCCTTAAATAATTCTCCAAATTATTTATCTCAAAATATCTTCACAAGATATTATTTTCATACTTCACATTTTGAAAATAGTTTTCAAATCTCTTTTTATTCTTACGGAACAAATTTCAACCTTTGCCTAATACTTAGGATATTTTTCCCACCCCGTTTTATATTCAACACTTGGAAAACATTTCTTTTTATCTCAAAAATCATTTACACTTAATTTGTAAATTCCAACCCGTTTCACCGAATTCTATAAACTCCAGAATTCCTTAATTTATTTTCCTTTCATATTTTCAAGGACATTTATTTATTTAAAAATTCCAGTTCCACTTCTACTTCCCTTGTGAATTTTATTCCACCTCCTGAAAACTCTTATCTTATACTTTGGCAATTTTCTTTAAGTTTCTAGAACCCCACTATAAGATTTTTCTCCTAAATCTTAACCAATTTAATAAATTTCGCTTCACATCTCAAGAGGATATTTAATTGACTTTTAAAACACTTAAAAACATACATACTTATAAAATAAGAATAATGGTTTTATTTTCAAAATATGGTTTAAGATAAAACTAACTTTGGAATATTCTAAATCCAATAATAGTTTATAAAAGTTTTATAGTATAGTAGATTTAAAAATTCACTTTAAAAACAATTTTACTTTACTCGACAAAAAGTCTATCTTTATAAAATCCAATATCCACCAATTCAATTCATAAATTCCTCTTGATTCATACCTCATCGGCCCTATTCACCATTTTCTTTTCAAAACAATTTCCATAACTCGATATAAGTTCACACCGTCACTTATATTCTTCACATATCCACTGATATTAATCTATCTCATTTATAAACCTCGTTTATAAATTTATAAACCCCTTTGAGTTTTCCATTAATTTATAAAAACATTTCTATTTATAATTCCATTATACAATTTATCCCTTCATAAATTCCATTTTAATCTATTTTAATTATCAATTCCAATTCTCTTCCAATTTTCAAATATCTTTCAAGTCCTTAATAAATATAATAAAAATATAAATCTCTTTCTAGCCCAATTTACCAATAGTTAAATATAACCAAGTTAAGTTATATATTTTCTCATCCCACTTAATTTTCTTTACAAAATAACCCAATTTCCAGTTTAAACATTTTCATTCAAAATCTTCTTTTTATTTGCTTCAAATTTATTACTTATGGAATTTAAAAAAATACCAAATTCAATTTCGAGGCTATTTAGCATTTACAATTCAATTCACACAATCCATTTCAATTTATCCGACCTGTCATATATCAACATATATATGAAAATAATAAATATCTTTGAGGAATCCAGTTGGATCCCTCCAACCTATTTTTCCCTGCATCCACAGATTTTAGTTCACAAATAAAATACCAATACCACTTCGAGGGGGATATCGCGGTATATAGGATCATCCGCTATTATGCGGGGCGCATAGGGTCTCATCCGCTATATAATGCGGGAATATCAATCACTCAAATATATATACTACTATATATAAAATATCATCCAACAAATAAATTATACATTTATCAATCAAGCCAGGCATCCAATAATTTAAATTTAGCATTTAAATTTAATTGAGAAAATCCAAATGAGTGAGAAAATCCAACCTTTGATTTTATTTGCAGTCCTTTCCAATCTCTACTGGTTTCACGATTTTTGACCTTGTATAAGCATTATACAGTTTATTAATATTTGAAACTATCGAACAGTCAATTTCATTTTTATAGATTATATTAAACTAATTTTTCCTTTAATTCCTAGTAACTAAAATAGTTAAATAAGTTAATTAAACATATTAATCAGCTTAATAAATTATTTTTAAAATTAAACTGGTAGGTTAAAATATGTATATTTATTTTATTTTATTTTCATTTTGAAACTACATATACAAAAATAACCTATATACATTCTAAAAATCTAATCTTTATAAACTCTACAACATTTTAAAATTCCTATACTTTTCAAAATCATATATATATATATTTATATATTTAATAAAAAATAGGATTATCTTTACTTACTATAAACTATCTTTTTTTCTTCTACTGTATATATACAAGTATACATAAATCTTTAATTTGAAGAACAAATAGTTTTATATACCTTATTGTAAATATATTTATATTTATAAATTTGTTTTCTGTAAATAACAAAATAGCAATTTTCCTTACTGTATATATATACAAATATACATATACACCTTTAAATTGAAAATTAATTTGCAGATAAGCTTTACTGTAATTTTCCCTTATGTATATATACATTCGCATATATATAAATTAAATAAAAGGGAATACCTACTCCTTGTAGAACCACTCTCCGACTCAAGCTCGTGAACGAACAGAGAGTCGCGACCCTCCCCTTCACCGCTCGATCAACACACCCCTCTCGGCATCCCAGCATCGAAGCCCTAGGTCAACGAACGAGCCCACCCACTATCGAACATCGCGAGGGCTGTCGCCACTCGATTCCGATCGAGACCCCTCTTATTTCTGCGATTCGATTTTGAAGCGAATCGAATCAATTGCTTTGCCGATTTTTTTTAAAACGAACGAGGATTTCGATTTCAATCGCTTATCCCTCTTTTTTTTTCTTTTGCTTGAATGAGCTCGGCCATTACTTTTTTTTAAACGGCTGAAGGAAATGAGAAGCAGTTGTGATTGAAGAAGGGAGGGGTTGTAAATTTTGAAAGGAAATGGACGTGATATAAAGTTGACGGAGGCGTGTTGGAGAAGGGAAGCTACAGTGCTTTTGAAATGAGGTGAAAAAGTTTTGATGTGAATAGTTTTGGACTGGTCAAACAATGTATATTATATATTTAAATTTGAATTTTAAATCGTCTCGAAATCGTAGCTCAAAATCTCGACCACCTATCAACGCATGCCGCTAGCCATTTATAATGTTATACCCCTATTGCGAACGCAATGAAAAAGGTTTCGAGTCCTAATTCGATTGTATGGTGAAGATAGCTTTTTGAACCCAGTTATTTATATTGAATTTGATATAGATTTCAGCGCGTTTACATTTCGTACGAGCACACGATAACTCCAAACGCTACGAAATTTGAAATTCAATAATAATACAATACTATGGATCCAACGTAACTGGTTTCGTAGAATTCCGAGACTGTGTCTCGGAAGGCTATTTTTAAACGTCAATTTAAACAATATATTTTAAAAACCAAACAAATCACTTTTAAATTCAATTTTAAAAGCTGCATTGTCTTCAGTATTATTAATATGAATTTTCCAAGTCTTTAAAATATTTTTCACAAGCTTAAAACTCCAGATTTTATATTTTACCCTATTTCCAATTATTAAATTTAATAATTTAATTACCCAATAAATAGTTATATTTGAAGTTCAAGTTAAAAACCAACACCCGAATATTTAAAATCAATCAAATATTCCAATTTCAAATATCAAAAATTCTGGGTCATTACAGGATATCTATTATCTTTTTGGCTTTGGATAATTGTTATTACCATAATTTTTATAATAGTTCATTTGAAACTTGATATGGATTTAAGAAATGGTGATTTGGTTTGATATGCCTTATTTTGGTTAATTTTTTTTAGGCATATTTTGGGATGACTTATTTTATGGTTAAGTCATAAATGAAATTATGAAATGGTGATTTTATTTAATATGCCTTATTATGATCGTTTGTTCTAGCATATTTTTATTATGGCTTATTTATTGTTAAGTCATATATTTATGATATTAGTATCATCTCACCTTTCTATTAGATATAATTTGATCAGTTTATTTTTATAATATTCGGGTCAGGCCAAGACTCTACAGGTATACGAGCTCATCAACCTTTGGATTTTGTGCTAGCACTGGAGTAACTAGTTTGATTGTTTCAGTTTACTTCATTCTTGTATATATTGTCATTTAGGAGGATATGTCATGTATATTACCTAGTAGTCACTATGTACCTATACAGCACGTTGAATGTGATGTATTTATACTTATTATCTGGGTCTAGCCCTGATATTTTGTAGACTCACATTTTATTATATATATGATGTATATTATTATGCTATGATCTGTGACTCTGATTCTTATTTATCTATATTATATCCTGTTTTAGTTATTTTTAATTGGTGTATTTATTACTTTGTATTAATACTATACACATCAAAAATTTCAGTTTATATCCCCAAAAGGTAATAAAGACGTGTCATTGTTAGTATAAAGATATATTCACATTCGATCGCCCTTAACCAGCCGTATTCTCCATGTTATTTGACGACATTACTTGTAATGTTCTTTAATAATATAAGTATAGCGGTGAGGTCGTTATAGTTATCAACTTCGTTTCCTATGTATAGATTTAACCTACAACTCCAATTTAACATTTCAGGCATATTGAAATAGATCTACAACGACATTAAATCTAATATTATACAAAAGTATATAATTAGTCTCACTCATCTTTTTAGCTTTCCAAATCTCCAGATCTAATCCATATTATTCCACTTTGATTCCCTTTTCTTTCTATTTGTGTTTTATACAACACAAGCACATACAAATTTATCAGAGATCTAGATTAGAAAAGAGATTTGAAATTTGATTTGTATTTTAGATTCATATTTATAGTTTATCTCGGCATTGACGATTTAATTTCACTCTATTCCCCTTCTCTACCATCTTCTACAGTTCTCCAATTATATGTATACGTATTACTAGAACTAATTTAAAAATTTAGAAACTTGTGGAGAAGAGAAAGTGGTAGAGTTACTGCATCCACTAGAAAATAGAGTTTGAAAGTGGGAGTCTAGGTCTATATTTATAAGGGTTTAAATCAAAGCAATTTGTTCGATTAAACTGTTTTAAATCCGGACCGTTTAGGCCTTTGTTTATTGTTGGTTCAACACTGGCAAAGGTCGACCGCTCGTGCCCTAGGGTCGACCACTACTGGTCGACCTAGGAGCATCTTGGGTCGACCGTCCTCTTTTTTTTACAATGAATTGATTTGCTATGTTGATTTGTTTGGTTTTAGACTTTGTTTAACCGATTCTTGTAATTTGTTTCCCATTAACTATTATTTAACATCTAAGCTATCGTTAAGTCTAACTATTTGTAATTAATGTTGGTTAATTATTATTTGTTTCCTTAATTACATATATAATTGTTTCCAATTCCAAAACTCCAAATGTCAATTACTTTTTCATTTGAACTCCGATCGATAAACTTAATATTTGAAAATTGATCTGAAAATCGACACGAACCTAATATTGCAAGTTTCATAGTCAAATTCTGATATCTATAATAATTCAATATTTTCAGCATTATTATTTATTATTAAATTTCATTTTAATTAGTTGTCGTAAATCACGGGGTGGTATAGTATTAATGTACCTGTTGATAAATTATCGATCCTATAATGGATCATCTTCCAAAAGATACCACACTCTTTTTAAATATTATACCTCACTAATGACTTTTCGTTTTTTTAAACCAAGTCCTCCTTCTTTTGGGGTATTCACTAGTTCCTAGGTGATTTTATTTCTTCCTTCTTCCCACATAAATCTACCACATATTTGATTCATAATATCAATTATGTCGATAGGAATTTGGAAACTCTACATCTAGTAACTATGTGGGGGTGAATAACTAATTTAATGAGAAATTTTTTTCCTAGCATACCAAGTAATATATCTCATCCTTCAATTTTCTTCAAATTTTACTCGCTAAATGGTTAAAATTGTTTTTCTTGATGTGATTTATTTATAATGGAAAGCCTAGATATTTGATGGGTGCATTTCCCTCTTTAATGTTATGTATTTCTTCATTATCATACTATATAATATAACAATACACCATACGCAACTAAGCAACCAAGCACATAAATTAACAAACATTAATACAAACATAAAACTCAAGCAATACATCAATATATTTAACATAATAACATTGCCTCACTATTGTCTTAGTTACTTGCTTCATCGATTGAGTATAGTGCTGACCATATAAGAAAATATGTCAATACTACCTCGTCATCAATCTTAACTTCTTGTAACACCCTACGACGACCAACCCTTTGTAATACCCTAAATCAATGCCGAAAGACGACGTCTGACTCTCGAATACCACAAAACAAGGTACACTAGGGTAAAATAATTATAACTGTATTAAACTAAACATGGTATAATGGTACAGTCTCACAATGAAATGATCACATATAATATACTTAATATGCATGAACAGTACATAATGAAAAAAATATACAAGATTGCAGTAGCGGAAGCAACTAATATGAATATCAGTTCAGAGAACTAAAATACATCAACTCAATAAATATAGAGTTCTGAATATAATATTTGATGTAAGTCTCATATACAAATACAAGTTTGTTGTATACTACTACAACAACAAGTGTATATCCAAAATATCGACGTCGTGCCCCCAAAATGCTCCAGCTGTCCTGCAAGCCTATCCCCAAAAGCAGCTGACTCATAGGCTACTCAATTGAGTATCGAACAGTTGTCATAACATAAAACAGGGAGACAAAACGTGGGTTAGACTAAAAGCCTGGTATGAAGGGAACTGCCTAAATATATTGTATATCAAAACTATATACATATATAAAATAGAAAGCTACTAAGGCATATCTGGTCCTCTCAACAAATGTGGCTCAGAGGTAATCCGGACTGCTCGTAGACAAGTAAGGTAAACCCGTACCAAAGGATAGGGAATTATACCATAACTTACCTTTCTCCTATAAGTAAAAAGTCACCACATTGTAGTAATACCAATACTTGAAAAGACCATACGCCTCTATGAACGATACTATGATACTCATGTTAGCTAGTGGCGAGTTAATGGTACCTCCAAGGTTAACCGATGCAACCTCTCTATCATAAATACTATAACAATTCTTACCGCATAAGTATAAGTAAATATATATCCTCACCTATCACTGCCATATGATAAGTCCAAATAACCAACATTTTCACCATCCTAATACTGAACGAAAGTTAGTGGAGCCCCTACACCCTGTATGATCGATGGATTTTTCTACATTTCTACCCATTGAGAGTTCACAAGTGGAACTAAGTATTCTCATACAATCATGATGTTGCAGCGTACCCTGTATAGACCTAGACCACTCTCGTAGCACTAATGAAAATCCATATCATTGTAGTGCTCCCTAACGATGCATCTATGCTACCACAACTAGATATGAATATCACTTAAGCAATACTATGAACCCTCCAGAAAGCATGGCCCAAAACCGTAAAATGAATATAAGATAATATGAAGAACTGGTCCCGTACTACAACTCGAATCTAGTCGTCCACTCCGTGATTCTCTCGCCGTGCATTTGCATTGATCCTAATGGATCTCTCAAGCACAACAGCGCAAAGAACCATGGTATTTGTTCCACCCGTTGGTTCACACGTCGGACCGATCTTGTACTGATAACTTACCGTTACATGTCTGCCTATCCACCTAGATTTCGTATCGATCCCTCGTCGTTGGGTACTTCTATCCCATGGTTCCCTCGTTGTGCCCTTGCATTGACCATAATGGATCTCTTAGGCACATCGCATGTCGAATGATTGAATTCTTCAAACTTTACTGAACCGAAATATATGTTTCGCCTTACCCTACATTTAGTCTAGGGCTTCACTGTGCTATGCCTACGTTGGAACTATAATACCCCGCCCGCTTGCATGCACTGCTGTTTGCTAGTGCCACACATTGATTTGAATACAATAGTGCACCATGCTCGGCCCTTGCCTAACCCTAACCCGGCCCTTTCGAGGTCTAGCCAACCCCTAATATTTTTGCTTCATACTTCACAAATGTGATTGGTGGGATTTTGCTGGAATCCATTGGCTTATGCCTTGAAGTGGTTTCTTATTTTTGATAAACCAGTTGTGAAACGAAATCCGTGCACTCAGACCTACTTTTATCAAGCGGATTGGTACTAGTCAGAGGCGAGACGCTAGACTAGCGGAGATCATAATGAAGATAGAGGAAGGAATAGAGTCCGTGGAGATGAAGTAGTATGGGATCGACCATGAAGGTTGGCTCTGTAAAGATGGGAGATTGTTTGTTCCTGATGTCGATGGGTTGAGGGATGAGGTCCTACGTGAGTGCCATCATTTGAGTTTGACTACACATCTTGGTGGTAATAATACGTACCATGATATAGGACAGACATTTTATTAGGCAGGGATGAAGAAGGACGTTGGGGTATTCATCTCGAAGTGCATGAACTGTAGTTGGTAAAGGCAGAGCAGAAGAAGCCGAGCGGGTTGCTGCAACCTCTCGAGATTCCCGGGTGAAAATGGAAACTAGTTTCGAGGGACTTCATTGATGGATGGTCGAGGACTAGAGGAGGGTATGATAACATTTGCGGCATAGTCAATAGATTAACGAAGAGTGCCTAATTCATACGCATTAAGTCTAATAGGATGACATCCAAATTGGCCTAGTTGTATGCGAAATGGGTTGTGCGATTCCAAGGTGTGCCAAAGAGCATTGTAAGCAAATCGAGACCCATTGTTCGCTAACGAGTTTTGGGAGAGCTTACAAGAGGCGTATGGGATGGAGCTGCATTTAAATATGCCTTATTACCTATAAACAAATGGACAGACCGAGAGGGTGAATCGTATCCTAGAGGACCTCTTACGGGCTTGCATTGTTGATTTTGGCGGCTTATGGGATGATCATTTGCATTTAGCACGGTTCGCATACAACAATAGTTATCACTCCTACATTGGTATGGCACCATTTGAGGCATTATATGGCTGACCGTACAATGCTCCTTCATGTCGATGGGAAGCGGGCGAGAAACTGATACTTGGGCTAAATATGATTAGAGAGACTTCAGAGAAGATCGAGATCATTCGGCAACCAATGAAAACTGCTTAGGGTAGGCAAAAGAGCTATGTTGATAGGAGAAGACATGATTTAGAGTTTTCCGTTGGTGATATGGTATTTGTCAGTATCTCTCCGCTAAAGAATGTTGTTCGATTTGGTGCTAAGAGAAGTTGACATCGAGATCCGTTCGTCCTTTTTCGATACTTAAGAGGATTGGGAACTTGGCTTACAGAGTTGACTTACTTCAGAAGATGGCGATAGTACACAGCATGTTCAACATCTCTCACTTGTGGAAGTTTGTGCATGACTTAGGCATGAAGTTGAACCGAATCAACTTGATGATACCTAGATTGAACCAGAATCATCGAGACCTTGTAGGTCTATTTTTATCGTTGGACTTCATACGAAGCAGCTTAGGGGAAAGACGATTGTTTGAGCCAAAAATGACACAAACACCCAATATAAAGTAGAAGAGAATAAAAGGTGAAGAAAACAAATTAAAATGAGTAAGAAATGAACATAAAGAGTTTTATAGTGGTTCGGCAAGCTCCGACCTACGTCCACTTAATGATTTTATTGCTTAACTTATGACTTTGAGGCAGAAGTTCTTAGGGGTTGGTGCAACTCCGACACTTAGATTTTCAGAATTATAATAATGTATAGTAGAGTGGAACTACAGCCAAAAGATCCTAAAAATGAGCCCTATCCCATTACTTATAGAGGTAGGGAGCCTAAAATCTCGCATAAAAGATCTTCAAGCTGTTCTCCTTTCTACAGATTAGTTCTCCATGATAATAAGGGTGCGACGTCATCAAATGTTATGGGTCGGTACGAATCCATGGGTTGGGGTCGATACCGACCCCTAAGTTGGCCAAATTGGCTATCTCCAACTCTTTTCTTTGGCTCATCTTGTGGTTAGCTTCATGATTCCATAGTTGTTTATACCAATTTTAGCTTATTTAGAATTCCAAATGATGGAGTTATAGAAGAATGAAGTTGCTAATTCAGGAGTTCATGGAGATTGATAAAGCATTGCATGGAATCAACAAAACAACATTGGAAATATGGTTCTAGCATCAGGGAGGAGTCATAGGCGGAGGATGGGAAGATTTGGCGGAGGTTTTATGGGTCGGTACCGACCCATACCGACCCACACTATAGGGTTTTAGGTTTTGGCATTTTTGTGGTGGTATTTTTTTAGGTTGTGATCCTGGTTGTACTTTGGCTTTGGGCTTCATGGTCATCTCTCCGGGAGTCTTGCCTTAATAACTTCGAAGTTTGACTTGTTGGGTTTGTCCGTATACTGCCTGGTCAAAAGGTGGGATATCACTTGCCCCCCCAAAGCACGCTTTGCAAATGGAAGGTGTGCTTTGCTCATGAACAAATGTGATATCAATCTTTGATAGTTGAGCTCTCTGGTTACTTCAATCTTAGTGAATCATCTAATTCCTTTGTGTGACGACTGCCCATGACCCCTGCACTTAAACCTAGAGATAGTGCGCTGCAAAGTGTGCCAGGTAGCCATGGACGATTGTCAGGGTAGATTAAAACAGTAGAATCTATCGTATTACTCACAGCGCATGGATAAAATACAATAGAACATATGTATAGGGAAGCTTTAAAGAAAAAAATGACATCATATAAAACTTCATAATAGTTGAATACAAGCATCAGGATAGTCAATACAACAAGCCTCACTACATCACTCAGAGATTACAAAGCAGCGGAACATCCAGTACATATAGTAATAAAGAAACAATATGCAATACTCCAGCTCGTCTTCGATATCAACACCGTGGAAAGCAAGAACAGCACCTGTCACCTGCTACCTAGTCTGCCCGTCCCAAAATGGACGAACAGCCCAAGGCGATAAGAATTAAAACATAAAGCCTTGAGTCAGACAACAGTCTTAGTGAGCAGTAAATTAACAATCAACATACCAAAAGAGCATAAAGGAAAAGGAATAGGAATACAACCCTCCCACTCCAACCTCTTTCTACAGTGATAGCCCCCAGACACACACTAAGCAGAAGCGAACATAGCAGAGCATACAATTTAAAGTAAAGCAATTATCACTCGAGTCAAGGGCGATGTTTTCCAAGTACAAACCCCCAAGGCCTAAACCAAGATCAGATAAGCACCCAGAAAATACCGCTCTTGAGACCGAATGACGATACAACCAAACATCCATGACTCTGGCTATCACTGTTATCATTGCTTCGGTATCACCGTTAATTGCATGACCGGCACATTCTTTCAGCCGTCCGTCAAGGGCTAATGGTAACCCCGGTTCTAGACATAACTCCCGCACGTCATCGTGACCCATGCCTAGGACTATCGAATCTGCCCAGAGTACTCGACCATCAACAGTTGGTCGTTGGGACTATCGAATCTGCCCAAACGTACTCTTGCTTAGAGCATGCTAGAACCTTCAACAACGATGAGACCCAAGCCTCCTAGCCATCCTCCTTTACGACCATTCTCATATCCATCCATTATCCTTCAACTCGAACCATTCACCGAGTTATCAACATGCTTGGAATGATCCCGTCTGGATTAGACCAAGTCTTCATCACATGATGCCTCGCTTCATTACATCCTCGCAAAGCCTCATCTCAACATCACATCATCACATCATCAAATCTATGCATAAGAGCTTCATCATCCCGCTACATATGCCACGAGCAGCTTTCCCAATTCAAGAGCCTTTCCCTTAGCTTTTGAATCGTCTTCGGTCTAAATCAAATCATCAATCATCTAATTCATAGCAACCAACCAAGTCAAACATTAATCCAAACAATCAATCATTCAAATATGATCTAAGTAGAAAATTATCTCAATAATGGCAATTTCGTAATTAAAGAGTTGAAAGTCTAACAAGCATGAAAACATGAGAAATATCTATAAAATCTTGATGAATGAACTTGCATAGGTTAACACTTAGTAAAATGGTTGTCAAATCATCATGAACAATGGATCTACATGGATCTACACTTAGGATGAAGAAAATGCATGGAAATTACTATTTTAAACACCAAATCAAGCCAACAATCCGATATACTCCTTTGGATCCATGTGAGAGATAATCACCACTCACCAAATCACCTAAACAACCCCAAAACAACACGCTTCAGATCTGGACAGCAAAGGATCAAGCTTGATCTATCACGAATCCGCTTCAAACGATGAATTCTCTCTTCGATGGATGAAGATCTTCAATCTAAGCTCTTGAATCTTCAATTTGATCTTCAACTTGAATGGATGGAATCACTAGATTAGAGTGGAGAAAAGAAGTGAAGAAGTGTAGAAGTCGAGCTCTCAAAATGGCAGCACTTCGTTGCTTCGAAATCCGGATCCCAAAAATGAAGCCAACCCCCTTCTATTTATAGGCAGAAATTTCCTTAAGTCGTAACTCGGCTATCTCCATAAGTCGTCTCCGACTTATAACCTACCGACCTAAGCCCCACCGACCTACGACTTAACAAAACCCCCAGCCTCTATGACCTAACCAGACGCATCCGCGACCTAGTGCTTAAGCGCTTTTTCGACCTAACGACATTATGCATCAACGACCTATCTGCTAAGTCCTTACGCGACCTAACACTCATGCTCCTTAACGACCCAGCGACCTACCGCATGTGCGCAACCACGCGACCTACGACTTAGCAACAGGTACGACCTAACACTTAGGCAAAACCCTAGCGACCTAACAATGCTATGACTTAACTCCTCAGCGACCTAACACATGTCGACCTAAAACAACACGCGACCTAACTCTCATGCGACTTACCAGCCTATACGACCTAACTACAAACTTAAGTCGCTCCAACGACCTAACACAACTCCTAGGTCGCTCAATGCTTATCCCCTAGCTTCCTTAGGTCGTTGCCGACCTAACTATACTAACTCGGTAGTCACTAGGTCGCAACTCACTTAACTCGCTAACTTCTAGATCGCTAACCTATAGGTCGCTCCACTATACTAGATCGCTACATTTTATAAGTCGTCAACACTTAGCTCTCACACGACCTAACTACTTAGGTCGTCCCAAACTGTCAAACGACTTAAACACTTAACTCGGTAACGACTTAACTCTTAGGTCGTGTACGACCTAGGACTTAAACAATATTTTGCCTAAAATCTGAAATGGCTCAATAACACTAAAAATTCCAGATTTTGACAAACTTTTCGATCCGTAAAAATACGGGTCGTTACATTCTCTCCCCCGTAGGAATTTCGCCCCCGAAATTCCAAACAAACAAAGCAATCAAAACTATTCTGCACGCCTATCATCCATAGCAATCAACAAACCATGCATCCAATTCTAGCTTAGCGCGCAGAATTCTAAAACTAGAACAAGTTACAATATCGTGAGATGACACGACACCTTAGGGCCATACCTTGAAGAGTTCAGGATGAGCTGCTTTCATCCTCTCTTCCACCTCCCACGTACAGTCGTTATCATCGTCACTCCATTGTATCTTGAGCAACTTAACTACCTTCCTCCTAAGCTGTTTCGTGTCGGTTTCCACAACACGAAGCGGTTTACGAGGTCTTCTATCGACTGGATCAACTTCGAAATCTTCACAGCTATCAGCAGAAACCACCGTACTCGAGTCGTGCACATACTTCCGTAGATACGATACATGAAAAACATTGTGCACACTCGACAACTTCTTTGGTAACTCCAATCTGTAGGCGAGTTTTCCAATTCGCTCGATGATCGGGAATGGTCCAACAAATCTCGGAGTCAATTTTCCTTTCTTCCCGAATCAGATAACATTCTTCAGTGGAGAAATCTTCACAAAAACCATGTCTCCAACGTTGAATTCCATATCTTTACGACGCTTATCGGCATAGCTCTTCTGACGGTCTTGGGCTGCCTTCATTCGTTGTCGAATGATCTCTATACAATCCGAAGTCTGTCGAATCATCTCTGGACCAAGAATCAGCTTTTCTCCAGTTTCTATCCAACACGTCGGTGAGTTACACGGTCTTCCATACAATGCCTCATACGGTGCCATACCAATACTTGACTGGTAACTGTTGTTGTATGAAAACTCCACCAAATGAAGGTGATCTTCCCATGATCCTCCGAAGTCCAAAACACAAGCTCTGAGGAGATCTTCCAAAACTCGGTTGACTCTCTCGGTCTGACCATCCGTTTGTGGGTGATAAGCTGTACTCAAACACAACTCGGTTCCCAAAACTTCCTGGAAGCTCTTCCAAAATCCACTAGTGAACAATGGGTCTCGATCGCTCACTATACTCTTCGGAATACCATGGAATCGAACTATCCACTTAACATACAACTCAGCCAACTTTGATACAGTCCTAGTCGATCGAACAGGAATGAATCTAGCACTCTTAGTCAAACGATCTATGATAACCCAAATCCCTTCATTTCCCGTTCTTGTTCTAGGTAATCCATCAATAAAGTCCATCAATATCTGCTCCCACTTCCATGTAGGAACTTCTAATGGCTGAAGCAATCCACTTGGCTTCTTCTGTTCGGCTTTTACCAACTGGCAGTTCATACATTTGGAAATAAAATTTCCAACATCCTTCTTCATGCCTTCCCAGTAGTAGGTTCTCTTCATATCCCGATACATCTTATTTCCACCTGGATGAATTGTCAGCTTCGAGTGATGACTTTCCTTCAGAACTTCACTCCTCAATTCATCTATATCGGGAACAACTAGTCGTCCTTGCTTTCGAAGCCAACCCTCTCGATCGACCTCGAATCCTTTATCCTTTTCTGGATCCAATCCAGATTCCAAATCACGGATAATCTTGACAAGCTTATCGTCTCGTTTTTGGCTCTCGCCAATTCTTTCCACAAGAGTCGGTCTTATCGATAAGTTTGCCAACATCTCAGGTTCCAATTCGCATCTAGGCCTGAAGTCAAATCCAGCTAAATACTCGAGACTCTTCCACTCTGAAAACATGGCTCCCAATCCTGCATGTCTTCGACTTAACGCATCTGCCACTGCGTTACCTTTTCCCGGAGTATAAGCTATACCAAAATCATATGATGCCAAAAACTCTAGCCAACGTTGCTGCCGAAGATTCAAATCCTTTTGGGAGAAAAGATACTTCAACGACTTATGATCTATAAACAACTCGAATCGAACTCCCAATAGATAATGTCTCCACATCTTCAGAGCAAAAACAATCGCCGCTAACTCCAAATCATGAGTCGGGTAATTCCTTTCATGTGGCTTCAGTTGTCGACTGGCATACGCAACAACTTTATCCTTCTGCATCAGTACTGCTCCAAGTCCAGTACCACATGCGTCGGTGTAAACCACCATCTCATCATTCCCACTTGGAATAGTCAAAACAGGAGCACTTATCAATCTCTCTTTCAGGATTCCGAAAGCTTGCTCACACTTAGCTTCCCATCTGAACACATGGTTCTTCTTCGTCAATCCTGTTAACGGTGCAGCTATCTTGGAGAAGTCTTTGATAAACCGTCGATAATATCCTGCTAATCCAAGAAAACTTCTCACATCAGATGCATTCTTAGGTCTAACCCAATCCTGGATTGCTGCCACCTTAGCGAGATCAACCGCTATTCCACTTCCAGAAATCACATGGCCTAAGAACCTCACTTCACTCTTCTAGAAGTGACACTTCGAAAACATAGCCTTCAGCTGATGTTTCCGCAAGATTTCCAAAACAATACGCAAGTGCGTCTTGTGCTCTTCTTCAGTTCTGGAATAAATCAGAATATCATCCACGAACACAAGTACAAACTTGTTCAACTGATCTCTGAACACTCTATTCATAAGATCCACAAAATATGCTGGCGCGTTAGTCAATCAAAATGGCATTACCAGCCGCTCAAAGAAACCGGATGGTGTCCTAAAAGCAGTCTTCGGCACACTATCCTTAGCCACTCTCAACTGGTGAAATCCCGTTGCCAAATCCATCTGAGAAAACACCTTAGCTTCGTGAAGCTGATCAAACAAGTCATCTATTCTTGGCAATGGATACTTGTTCTTCTTAGTCACCTTATTCAGCTCACGATAATCGACGCACAATCTCAACGACCCATCTGCCTTGGTTGCAAACACAACAGGTGCACCCCACTCGGACACACTACGCCGAATGAATCCTTTCTGCAAAAGATCATCAACTTGCACCCTCAACTCTTGCTGTTCCCTAGGTGCCATCTGCCTAAGAGGCATCACAACAGGTCTGGCTCCTTCAACTAGATCTATACGAAACTCGATCTCTCTATGTGGCGGCAACCCTTTGACTTCGTCAAAGACATCCTCGAATCCATTAGCGATCGGCACTGATGACAGTCCATCCCGTGGAACAACCAGCTAATACATGAAGCTCATGAAGACGCCTTCTTCATGCTTACATCGTATCACAATCTTTCGCCCTTCCACATTCTCGACTGTCACTTCCAGCCTCTCACAATCAACCTTTGCCGCATACTTCCTAAGCCAGTCCATACCCAAAATAATTCCGAACCCCGCAAAGTTCAGAACAAAACAATCACAAACAAAAGAGCAATCATGACTCGATACGACTAGACCACGGCATAACATACACAAACAGGACGAACCCCCAACTGGATTAGTCACAACCAATGGCCTATCAACAATATCCGGTTTCAAACCCAACCGGCCTACAAGTTCACTACAAACAAACGAATGCGACGCTCCAGTATCAAACAGAACTCTAATTGGAACACCACATAGGAAAAGAGTACCTTGAACAACCACACTCTTTCCTTTCTCTTCAGTGGTAGGAGCTTTCGAAGACGACGGAACAGCTCCCAAAGCATAAGCTTGCACAATCTGCTTGTCCCTCCTCGGCTCTGGACAATTCTTCCTGAAATGCCCCGGCTTGTCACAGTTGTGACACTTCATCGGTGCCTTCGGATTCCTACAATCCTTCGAGAAATGGCCCTTCTGCTGACAATTGTAGCAAGTCACTTCACCTTTCGGCTTCTTCTGGCCATCCTTACCCTTCTGTTGTTGTTGCTTCCTCTTCTTGTTTCCACCCTGCTGGGGTTTAGACTCTTCCCTGGTCACAGCAACAACAGATCCTTCCTTAGGAAACAGACTCTCATGCCTGAGAGCTTTCTCCACAAGCTTCTCAAACGAATCGTCCAAATGATCCACCAACTGTCTCCCAAGATAACTGTCCAAGACTGTCATAAACTTCTCATTCTTCTGATATGCAGATTCGATATACGACCGGGCATACTTGGACAAAGCTTCAAACTCAGAAACATACTCAAGGACTGGTCTTCCACCTTGCTTGAGTTCCACGAACTTCTTGAACAGAACAGACTTCTGAGCTGTAGAAATGAACTTAGCCTCAAATCTGACTTGGAATTGCTCCCAAGTAATCTCTTCCTCCGGAGTATTGATGGTAATAGAGTTCCACCAATCAGAAGCTTTCCCTTGAAGCTGCCTTGATGCCAACTTCCTCTTAGTTGCATCATCAATTCCCAAATCACCAAAGATCCTTCTACAAGCATCTATCCATCTCTGGACTTCGATAGTTGATTCTGTTCCCAAGAAAACCTTCCCTCCAAGAGCAGTATAATCCTTGCACAACTTAGCAAAATCCACTGGTTTTGGAGTTTGGATTTGAACTCCAACATCAACTGCTGCCCCCGAAACTGGTATCCTTCTCATGATCGAAGTCATCATAGCTTCGAACATAGCTGCATAATCAGCAGTCCCTTCAGTAGCACGGCCTTCCCTAGCAGCTGGTCTCCCTCTTCGACTCATTCTCAATATCTATAAAAAGGAATGATCAGAACATCTTAGAGAAACAACTGCATAAAGGACTCAAACTCTACTAATCTGCTATATTATATATAGTAGTCATCCATCAAAATTACAATTACGTCTCTCATACGTAGTTATGCCAGCGAGCTTTGGGTAAAATCGATTAACCAATGCTCTGATACCAAATGTGACGACCGCCCATGACCCCTGCACTGAAACCTAGAGATAGTGCGCTGCAAAGTGTGCCAGGTAGCCATGGACGATTGTCAGGGTAGATTAAAACAGCAGAATCTATCGTATTACTCACAGCGCATGGATAAAATACAATAGAACATATGTATAGGGAAGCTTTAAAGAACAAAATGACATCATATAAAACTTCATAATAGTTGAATACAAGCATCAGGATAGTCAATACAACAAGCCTCACTACATCACTCAGAGATTACAAAGCAGCGGAACATCCAGTACATATAGTAATAAAGAAACAATATGCAATACTCCAGCTGGTCTTCGATATCAACACCGTGGAAAGCAAGAACATCACCTGTCACCTGCTACCTAGTCTGCCCGTCCCAAAATGGACGAACAGCCCAAGGCGATAAGAATTAAAACATAAAGCCTTGAGTCAGACAACAGTCTTAGTGAGCAGTAAATTAACAATCAACATACCAAAAGAGCATAAAGGAAAAGGAATAGGAATACAACCCTCCCACTCCAACCTCTTTCTACAGTGATAGCCCCCAGACACACACTAAGCAGAAACGAACATAGCAGAGCATACAATTTAAAGTAAAGCAATTATCACTCGAGTCAAGAGCGATGTTTTCCAAGTACAAACCCCCAAGGCCTAAACCAAGATCAGATAAGCACCCAGAAAATACCGCTCTTGAGACCGAATGACGATACAACCAAACATCCATGACTCTGGCTATCACTGTTATCATTGCTTCGGTATCACCGTTAATTGAATGACCGACACATTCTTTCAGCCGTCCGTCAAGGGCTAATGGTAACCCCGGTTCTAGACATAACTCCCGCACGTCATCGTGACCCGTGCCTAGGACTATCGAATCTGCCCAGAGTACTCGACCATCAACAGTTGGTCGTTGGGACTATCGAATCTGCCCAAACGTACTCTTGCTTAGAGCATGCTAGAACCTTCAACAACGATGAGACCCAAGCCTCCTAGCCATCCTCCTTTACGACCATTCTCATATCCATCCATTATCCTTCAACTCGAACCATTCACCGAGTTATCAACATGCTTGGAATGATCCCGTCTGGATTAGACCAAGTCTTCATCACATGATGCCTCGCTTCATTACATCCTCGCAAAGCCTCATCTCAACATCACATCATCACATCATCAAATCTATGCATAAGAGCTTCATCATCCCGCTACATATGCCACGAGCAGCTTTCCCAATTCAAGAGCCTTTCCCTTAGCTTTTGAATCGTCTTCGGTCTAAATCAAATCATCAATCATCTAATTCATAGCAACCAACCAAGTCAAACATTAATCCAAACAATCAAGTATTCAAATATGATCTAAGTAGAAAATTATCTCAATAATGGCAATTTCGTAATTAAAGAGTTGAAAGTCTAACAAGCATGAAAACATGAGAAATATCTATAAAATCTTGATGAATGAACTTGCATAGGTTAACACTTAGTAAAATGGTTGTCAAATCATCATGAACAATGGATCTACATGAATCTACACTTAGGATGAAGAAAATGCATGGAAATTACTATTTTAAACACCAAATCAAGCCAACAATCCGATATACTCCTTTGGATCCGTGTGAGAGATAATCACCACTCACCAAATCACCTAAACAACCCCAAAACAACACGCTTCAGATCTGGACAGCAAAGGATCAAGCTTGATCTATCACGAATCCGCTTCAAACGATGAATTCTCTCTTCGATGGATGAAGATCTTCAATCTAAGCTCTTGAATCTTCAATTTGATCTTCAACTTGAATGGATGGAATCACTAGATTAGAGTGGAGAAAAGAAGTGAAGAAGTGTAGAAGTCGAGCTCTCAAAATGGCAGCACTTCGTTGCTTCGAAATCCGGATCCCAAAAATGAAGACAACCCCCTTCTATTTATAGGCAGAAATTTCCTTAAGTCGTAACTCGGGTATCTCCATAAGTCGTCTCCGACTTATAACCTACCGACCTAAGCCCCACCGACCTACGACTTAACAAAACCCCAGCCTCTACGACCTAACCAGACGCATCCGTGACCTAGTGCTTAAGCGCTTCTTCGACCTAACGACATTATGCATCAACGACCTATCTGCTATGTCCTTACGCGACCTAACACTCATGCACCTTAACGACCCAGCGACCTACCGCATGTGCGCAACCACGCGACCTACGACTTAGCAACAGGTACGACCTAACACTTAGGCAAAACCCTAGCGACCTAACAATGCTACGACTTAACTCCTCAGCGACCTAACACATGTCGACCTAAAACAACACGCGACCTAACTCTCACGCGACTTACCAGCCTATACGACCTAACTACAACCTTAAGTCGCTCCAACGACCTAACACAACTCCTAGGTCGCTCACTGCTTATCCCCTAGCTTCCTTAGGTTGTTGCCGACCTAACTATACTAACTCGGTAGTCACTAGGTCGCAACTCACTTAACTCGCTAACTTCTAGATCACTAACCTATAGGTCGCTCCACTATACTAGATCGCTACATTTTATAAGTCGTCAACACTTAGCTCTCACACGACCTAACTACTTAGGTCGTCCCAAACTGTCAACCGACTTAAACACTTAACTCGGTAACGACTTAACTCTTAGGTCGTGTACGACCTAGGACTTAAACAATATTTTGCCTAAAATCTGAAATGGCTCAACAACACTAAAAATTCCAGATTTTGACAAACTTTTCGATCCGTAAAAATACGGGTCGTTACAGATTCTCTCATCAATTACAGTTCGTTCTAGACCAATCATAGCCTAAGACTCTAGACTCTGCCAAAGTATTGTATATACATTATCACAATTCCGATTTCATTCAGAGTTTTTACATCACATATCAAAACCATCCCATGTTCATTTGGGATTTACATCACTATCATTTTGATTTCATTTAGAGTTATTGTATATTAAAATCATCTCGCATTCATCCGGGACTTATCTGTTCATTTTAATTTCAAGGCATTCAAATCCTTTTATCAAAATCAACATATGTTTTAAAGTTTGATCTCTTCAGATCATTTTTACTCAGTTTAATATAAGATCTCTACAGATCATTAGGCAAATGTATGGTTGTTCAAGGCCAATAGTTAAACTCGCGATCCCTCAGGATCGTTAATCGAAATCGTGGTCGTTTCGGATGAGCAAGTGATTCCATGGCCGCTCGGGGCCGATAATCAAATCCATGGTCTCTCTGGACCGTTAATCAAATCCATGGTCTCTACGGACCGTTAATCAAATCCATGGTCTCTCTTGACCATTAATCAAGTCGATGACCGTTCAAGGTCGATAATCAAATCCATGGCCGTTCAAGGTCGATGATCAAATTTATGGTCTCTCTGAACCCTTGCCGAGCTTAATCTGCTCGCTCTCCTATGAGGGGACTCGATTTCAAGTAAGCCCATCATTCGCTTTCCAGCAAAGTGACTTGCTTCCTGCACTCTGGTCCTGATTCTCCGGTCTGGACTTAACGTGATCAAAGTCCATGGTCTCTCCAGACCACTTGTTGAGCCCAATATGCTCTCCCTCTGGTGAGGGGACTTAATGACAAGTAAGTCCATCCGCTCACACTCCAGTGAGGGGACTTACTTCTTGCACTTTAGTCCTATCCCTATGGATAGGAATTCATAACGATTAATATCATACAAGTCCATCCGCTTGCGCTCTGACGATGGGACCTCTACCTTGCACTCTGGTTCCATCTTTCCAGATGGAACTTTTAAAGCAAGTAATTTCAATCATCACGTTCAAGTGGGTTTCAGTAATCAAAGATTTATCTAATGAATCAAATTCAAGTACTAAGAAACAAAAGGCCAAACATTACTATAGATGCCTCTACGGGCATTACAGTCTAACATCCAACTCAGAGCGTGCCTAGGTATCGATCGAGATACCGTACATGAGTAAGTATCCAGACCGTATTATTGCATGGTTTAGTGAAAGGGAAAGATAGAGTACAAGAACCAAACCTGATTACTTGCCATACCGATCAAGAGATGACTATCCTTGACCTAGATCCAGGGCCATTCCTATTTATTGCGGTCAACGGCTGCTCCTGTCCTACCACCGCAGTTCGATTCCTTACCTATTACTGCTTATCTCTGATATATTCCTCGATCAAATCCCGCAGGTGCCTGTAATTAGAGCTGTCAATTTCTAGCACAACCCGAAACACAACCCGAAGATTACATGGAAATTAGCAGGTTGACCCGACCCGGTTAAGTGGGCGGGTCATTTTCGGGTCAAACCGAATTTGACCCGTTTATAAATGGGTGGATTTCGAGTTGACCCGTGAACCCGAATTTGACCCGTTTATAACCCGTTTATAACACGTTTATACTTATATGGGTTGACCCGACCTGATTATAACCCAACCTGACCCGTGAACCAAAATTTGACATGTTTATAACTCGTTTACGACCCGTTTATAACCCATTTAGACCTTATACGGGTTGACCCGACCCGTGAACCAGAATTTGAACCTATTATAACCCATTCACGACCCGTCTATAACCCATTTATACCTTATACTGGTTGACCTAACCCGTTTACGACCCGACCCATTTATAATCGGGATACACTGGTCCGGTCGGGTCAACCCATTTATAATCGGGTCGGGTTCGGGTAGAGCTATTTCTGACCCGTTTAATAAACAAGTTGACCCGACCCATTTAAAATCAACCCGAACCTGACTTGACCCAACCCAAACCCGACCCATTAACAGCCCTACCTGCAATCATTCATGTTGTGCCCATCCAGCTCATGGAATAGGTGGTATTTTCTAGATGCCCTTTCACGCTCCGAGGGCTCTCTTCTCACCGGCTTCCGATAGAGGATCTATCCTCTAGTATCCAAATAGATCATCTCTAGGGTTTCCTTTAAGTCCGTGTAAGAAAAGAATTTCGATTCCTTCCTCTATCGCTTTGATCCGTCGGGGCTGTCATTCATCTTTTGCTTTCCTTTATCCTTGCTAGATCCTGCTCCAAACGATTCCTCTGCCATCCAGAGCATTAACCTTTTCCTCATCGGTCTCAGAGTCCTCCTAGCGCAGAAACCTTCAGCCTTATGATAAAACTCTACAAGTTCCCTTAGAGGATCATGTTCCAGTGCAATCTTGAAATCTGTCTTAGCAGCTATTCCCGTAACTGCCACCATCAAAACCATTGAAGGGTCTAGTTTATCGAAGCAGTAGCCTCTGCATTGAACCTTGTTAGAAAACTACTGAGGGTCTCTCCGGTCCTCTGCTTCATGCTTGTTAACTGTTGGATCATAGGTTTTGATTGCTGACATGAAACAAAAATTCACGAATCTACGACTACGATAACATCCAGACTCATTGGATCAATATATGGTTTGTATAGTATAGTTAACAAGAGTCATCAAATGAGTATATAAAGTCTAGTTTAGTGCTTTGTTAAAATCTTTCCTCAAGAATCATCATTCACATAAACTTGCATGCATATTTTAATCAAAATCAAGTTTTCAAAAAATGCATGGAGCGAGGCTCGAACCATTGTCACTAGTTTGGAAGGCAAGTACTCTAACCAAATGAGCTACTATAGTTTTTGCTTAACAATAGAATTCAGTCGACTGAATAACCTGAGTCAGTCGACTGAATCTGTACAGTTTAACATATACATGCATGTTTTTAAATTCAGTCGACTGAATAATCTGAGTCAGTCGACTGAATCTGAACCCGAGAATTTACACCCTGTAATCAGTCGACTGACTCAGACTATTCAGTCGACTGAATTCTGCAACAGTCATTTTTTTGTGAAAAGTCATTTCCTCTTTTGAATAGCCTTCTTCCTCCCTAAGGGTTGCAACCAATGCTATTCGTAGAGAACTCTTCACCAGCAGTTGCAACTCTTTAACTATTATATATATGCATGAATTTCAAGATCAAATTACTTCACTTACTTGCTTATACTTGACTCATATTTTCTGAATTAACTACTCTCTTGAATTCATACATTCATTGCTTACGTATTCATTTCCATATTCTTCAAGCAATTTGAAACTTCCTAATCTTCATATACACACAACTACACATATCATACTTGAGGAAAAGATTATAGGAAGGGTGTACTACAAGTGACAAATTTGTGTTATTAAGAACACACAAAGTCAAAAGTTTTTTGTATTTGTTGAAGTCCTGTTCTGCTGCTCAGGTGTGTGAAGTCCTCTTCGGCTGCTGAGGTGAAATCCTGTTCTGCTGCTCAGGTCCTTGTTCGGCTGCTCAAGGGTTGTATATACTTGTTCCTCCGGGTTAAGTGAGGGTTATTATTGAAATTCCAGAAGGAGTCTGGGACTGGACGTAGGACGGTGCTCCGAACCAGTATAAAAATTCCTGGTGTCATTTTACTATACTGCTTTTATATTCCACACTATTTATAGTATTAATATCATCTTTATACTCTGTATTATCATATATCCATATTACACGGTCCATAGCGCACTTTCATTAACGTCATTACATTCTTGGGTTGTGAGATATGAACTTGGAACTGCTTCATAAACCTATTCACCAACTCGGCCCATATGCTAATGGAACCGTTCTCCAGCTCTCTAAACCATTGTGCTTCCAAACCTATCAAATATAAAGGGAAACACCATCCCATTACCTCTTCAGTTGCACCCAACACTTCTATATGCCGGATGTACCTCATCAAATGAACTATTGGATCCATCTTCCCATCATACGTTTCCAATGTTGGTAACTTGAAATCAAGAGGATTCCTAACGTATTGAATATTCAGAGTGAATGGACTAATGTTCACATCTTCCATGCTCTGATTAGGCAATCCACCCCTCATAACTCGCCTCAACATCTCAGCAAGTCTGTCGTCATCGTTTAAAGGAACTCTAAGGCTATCATTCTCAGCCTACCGCCTGACTCTACGAGGGAATTCCAATACATACTCCTTCGACTTTGCTTCTGCATTTTGATCAGCGTTCAAATGCCCCTCTTCAGCTCCAATATGCACGTCATTCCTTCCAATCCTAGAATGCCCTATGCCCTCGAGCCCTTGGAGGTTAATACCGACCCCTAGGGATGGGTCGGTACCGACTCGTACGTTTGGGTTGGGGTTCGCTTCGGGTCATTCTACTCCAACTCCAGTTACATGCGCTCTCGCTTTCGGTCTCTTATTCTGATTTATTGTAACTCCAGTTGTTCCCATCCTTTTGATGAAATTCTCCATCGTCTTTTCTTAGCATGCTATCAACCTTTCCTACAATCCGTTCATCATAGTTTCTATCTTATCCCTGGTTATGTAGATTGATGGAGGGTTAGCCCTTAAGGATGCCTCCTAGATGCCCCCTTGTTGATTTCCTCCAATAATAGCCTTCATAGTAGATGTCTAGTCATTCTGAATTGTAACGACCCAGAATTTCTATCATTCGAAATTCAAATATTTAATTGATTTTAAATATTCAAAAGTTAATTTTATAAGTTGAATAACTTATATTTCGAAATAATGATTATTTGCATAATTAAATTATTAATTTAATATTCGAAATTGCAGAAATAATTGGTATTTGAATTTAATTTGAATGAAAATGATTTATAAAGTTGAATTAAATTCTATTTGAATTTAAATGATGTTGGTAAAATTTTAAAATTGATTTAAAAGTAAATTTATAGAAATTGGAAATTTTAATATTTAATAACGTGTAAAAATAGTCATTTTTGACACAGTCTCGGATTTCGACGAAACCAGTTTCATTGGATCCGTAATGTTATACTATTAAAGGATTTCAAATTTCGTGTCAATCGAACATACGTTTTGGTCGTGCGAAGCTGAAACGCGTAGAAATTTATTTAAGTAAATTTTAATTAAAATAATTCGATTCGAAAACCTATCTTCCAAATACGATGGAATTGGCTCCCGATATATATTCCATTATGTTCAAAATAGGGGTAAAACATTATAAACGCCAGGCGGCACCCTTCGTTTGGAGTTCGAAAATTTTTCGGATGAATAGTGTGCGAAATTTTCTATAAAAGGCCATGCTTTTTCTCAATTTTCACAAGTCCTAATTCCCCCAGGGTTACAGCCACCTTTATTATTTCAATGGCCAAAAACACTCCTCCTTTCTCCTCGTTTATCTCCCCATCTATGCAGTTTTAGTCGAAACTTCCAACTACAATAATGTAGAGCGCAGCGAGTACTATCAATCCAACGGCTATGATCGCCTAATTCGCGACGTGGGCTAAAATAAAGCAACAAAGGGGAGCCGTTCGTGCACGTTTACAGAGCCATGGAGGAGCCAAGTTCAATCGGTCTTTTGGTGTTGGTAGTGCTCACGTTGGGCTTCGAAACAATGGTCCTCGATCGTTGCATAGTTTATCAGAGGAGGAGTATAATTCGAAGAGGAATCGATGGCTAGGTGGGTTCGAATGCGTATGCAACTGGGAGGGAGAAGAAAAGGACTCATGGGCGAGATTCGATTTCCAGTGATCAATGGCCCAGATCATGTAGGGTTTTATATAATAATAAAAAAAGAAATTGTAAATAATTTATATATAAAATTGTATATTCTTTAAAATGCTATAACTTGTTCATACGAGGTCGAAATCGGACGAAACAAGTTGCATTGGGTTCGTATTCACGAACACTACCCGATGGAGCTGGTTTGGAGTTGATTGGAGCTAGTGAAAATTTTGGGTAAAAGTAAACGCTCGTTTAATTTTATTCGGAATAAAATGCTGCAACGGCTATTGGAATCAAAGTGAGTACAACTCACTCTATCTGACTCGCTTATATTTTTATATAAGTGAGAATAAAATTTATTTATGCTGATTGATGATTGTTTGGATGATATATGATATATTATCTATATATATTGGTATTTGGATATATTCCTGCCTATTGGAGTAGATGAGACCCTATACGTTCCCGTGTATGAGAGGATGACCTTTTGTACACGCGTCTGCCTCGAAGCGGATATTGTACATATTTTCTCATATGTATATTTGTTGCAGGTGACAGGTTGGAGGGATCCAACTGGATTCCTCACCAGTGTTGATTTTTATTTACAAATATTGTTATATATGCGTTATCTTGTGATATGTGATGTTTGGATGCCAGGATTGATATGATTGATGTGAATCATCTTATTTAGTGTTGTTGTAGCATTGGGCCATATTTTGGAATTTTAAAAATATTAAAGTGATGATTTCAAATTTTAAAAGGATTTCAAAGTGATTTTGAAAATAGAGTTTTATTAATTTTTGAATTGTTAAGGAATGGATTAATTTTAAATAAATAGAAAAGTTATAATTTTTATGTTATAAAAATTATGATTTTTGTGAAATATACTTAATTATGATTTTTTTGAAGTTATATAATTTTTAATAATTATTTGTACATTATTAAAGGAAGAAGTTTATTTAAATGGAATCAAAATATGATTTTTGAAATTTGGAGTTAACTATTTTTTAAATTAAGTTAAAATTAAGATTTTGGACTTATTATAAATGGTTTATATATAAGATTTATAAAATTGATATTTTTATAAATAAAAGAAATGGAATTATAAACTAATTTTATAAGTGTTAAAATGAAGTTATAAATGGATCTTATAAGTGAATAAGATTTATAAATTATGAAGTTATAAAAATAATGAATTTGTAAATAAGAGAATTATAAGTAAATTTACTTATAATTGGATTTTGGCATATAAATGAGATAAATGGAATTTGTTAGTAAAGGAATTTTGTATATGGAAGTTTATAAAATATAAATGGAATTGTAAAATGATTTTATAAATTTAAAACCAATTTAATTTAATAAGTTAAATATAGAAGTTATTAAAGGGATTTTATTCACGATTTTGGACAGTGGATAATCCTTTAATAAGTATGTAGAAGTAATGAATTTGGTAAGAGAATTATTTTCACGATTTTGGACAGTGAATAATCTTTAAATAAAATAGATATTTTCGGAAAGTGGTATTTAAAATGAAGTTTGAATGGTTTGAAAATAAGGTAAAATGTGAATTCACTTATTATTAAAATAAGTATATGGAAATGTTTTTCAAATATTGAAATATTGAAATAGTTTTGAGAATTATATCTTTTTAAAGATAATTTGAAGTGAATATTTGGAAAGTGATTTAATTAATAAAAGATTTATTAAAAGGGCCTGGCGATTGCTTATGGTGCTAGATAAATGTTTGTTGCTTTGATAGTTAAATAAACGACTATCGAATTTGGGCATTTTTAGTTCCTCGACTTGATGTGGGAACTATTTAGTCGTACACTTAGTACGTGACTGACTATGTAGGCTTGATTATCGTTTGTGTTGAGGATATTGATTCGTGTAGTGCGGAGTATTACTCCAATCTATCGAGCTTCCTTCTTGGCCGAAGGATAGCAAGTGGAAAGTTGGAGACATGATAAGTCTATGAGAGTTAGTTTCTGTGTGAGGTTGAGAAACGCTTTTGCGTTGTTGGTGCGAAGGGATCGGGATCGGTTTATTCGAAAACCACTTCGGACTAATGTATATGCGTTCAAATTGCGCAGGTTGTGATGATATTGATATTTAGGATTTTCATAGTGGAGGACTGCTTGTTGATCGTTTGGGGTTAAAATCCTAATATACATCCAGTAGTAGTCTCTTCGTTATGAAATATCCAATGCAAGGACTATTTGCTACTAATCCTAGGGATTTCCCGACAGGATGTGGTAGGAAAGTACCTTCGGTTTGTCCTATTCCTGGACAACTTGTATGGACGACTAACTGACATTGCATTTCTAAAATTACGTACATTGGTTTTTACAAATGTACATCAGTGGTGGCAGAGAAGGCAACTTCTCTTAGCTTAACACCATCCTTGAGAAATACGAGCTTAAGGGTTGTATTTCTGTGGAAGGCAATTAGTAGTCAACGGAATGGCAATGTGGCATTCAAAAGTGATGTGATATGTGAAAGGTAATTGTTACCTCAGGCTTCATCAACCAGAAATGACCAAAATAGGGTTAGATGCGGCAAGGCTAAGTGGATCATTCCTAAGTAGGATATGATCATCCTCTTTTAGATATATTTCTTCCCGCTATGACGTTCGGGATGTAAATTAATGTTGTTTGTATGCTATGAGGGCCCTCGGAAAGGTCGGTAACGACCGGGGGATTATATATTCGGCACTACCTAGTTATAGAGGTAGGCTGGTCTTGTGTTGGTAGAGGTTCCTTTGTGATGTTCCTTGGTACATTCCTCTAGAGATGTACTGCCGGAAGGTAGTCCCTTCACCTAGTCATTTGTATGGAAATCCAAACTCCACTACGTGCCTACCATTTTGATTGTATTACCCACTTTGGGCTATATGCTAGAATTTAACCAATGTAACAATTTCGGCAATGATTAATATTATTTGTACAATAGACACTATTATAATATAAGAGAATTTGATATGAAATGTTTTAGTTATCGTAAGGTAGAAACATGTCCGCGTTTATGGTGGGCGTGTCTTACGAGATACTTTTGTTTTAAAAAGGAAAGCTTTAGTAATTTAATAAATTCAGTTGAGTGTGTTTCTCACACTGGTCTACCAGAATGATCTGGGTGTTCTTCCCTTTCAATGCTCGGGTCAGACCGAGTATATTTTCAGGTTTAGATTTGGTGCTTTTGGAGCTTCAGTAGGAGAGCTGGAGATCTTCATTTTCATATTCTTGTATATGTTATTATCCGCTACTTTGTTGTTTAAATTATCAGCAATTGTAAGGACAGGTTATTATAACTGTCCAGGCTGATGATTAGTGATTGATTGTTGAACTCTGATTGATGTATGTATATACAGTTTCTATTTTGTGAAGATCATTAATATGGCATTATATGTTTTCCGCTATGATGTGAGATTCTGTATTGTTCTATTTTGTTCTTCTTCTCCCTTTCTTCTCTTTTATTCTTCTCTCTTCTTTGTTTCTCATGACTTTCCGACAGTCTATGCTTTTGGGTTAGACATGTGTGGTTTATTGTCGATTCAGAGGGTACGGATTTGCGGGTCATCACATGAGTCTTCCAAAATCTTAAGTCAGTGAGTTCAAGTGGTTCTCAATAAAAGCACTAAAATGTTTGAACAAAAAATGGCATAAACACCCAATAAAAAGTAGAACAGAATAAAAAGTGAAGAAAACAAATTAAAACGAGTAAGAAATGAACACATAGAGTTTCATAGTGGTTCGGTAAACTCTGGCCTACGTCCACTTAATGATTTTATTGCTTTACTTCTAACTTGGGGGCAAAAGTTCTAAGGTGTAACATCCCACTACTATTTTAACTTATAATAATAAATTTTGTAGAATTTAATTAAAAAAAATCGTTATAGGTATAAAATAAAATTTGGAGTAAAAAGCCACGAGCGAAATTGTAATCGGAGACCAAATTAAGGTAGGGCAATATCGCGGTTAAGGGTGTGAAAATTTATTTGAAGGGTATAAAATTATTTATTGAAAAATAAAATAAATGGTTTTATTTTCATTCCACTTAAGCTCTCCATACTTATCTCTTTCATAATTATGCACCTCTCCTTCTTATCTCTTTCATGATTAGAAATTAACTTATACGTTTAACTTTTTACCTGAGATAAATATCTATCTACCTATATAAGCACCGCATCCCATATGCAAATATCTTCTATAACGCAAGCAAACTCACACTATTCTGTCCCTTTCCATTTTCACCAGACTGCGCAATCAAAGTGAGTATGCTTTCCTTTTAAAATACTTCAGTGAGTACACTTCTGTTATTGTTAATTGTTTTTTTCCATTCTCTGTATATAGCAATCGGATCATTGTTAACAAAGTCACTGAATAAATATGTATATATTTTATTTTTGGGAGTATACTTTCGTAGCTTTAATGCAAAGCTTTAGTGTCCACTTCCTTCATTACTTATATCTAAGCAGACTACCCATCAAATTTTGATTTATATGTACATGTACATATGTAAAATTTCCTACGTCCACTTATTTTAGTTTGGAGCAAAAGCATACGAAATTATAAATATGTATCCACTTATATATATTATATTTATTTCTATATCCAAATGAAACATATATAGTAACAAGACTAATGATTCAAAGTGAAGTGAGTAATGAGTATAATAAATATTAAGGGTATCACATGAGTCAGGAAAACATGCTTTTCATTAAAAATATATATATACACACAGATGTGTGTGTAGTTGTACATAAATATATTTGGGAATTGCACTTTCCATCACCAAACTTAAATCATTTACAACTCAAAATATAAGGAGAATTTTAGTATGCAATCAAAACAAAAATTGTAAAGGAAAGTGAGGCAAACAAATCGAATAGCTTTCATTTGATCGACAGACCCCATGGTGATCAAAAATGACACAGTTATGTCCACGGCCATATGATGAACGGGAGCGTTATGGCCAAAACAGAAGGTACCACCGGGACCGTATTACGTAACTGACTGTGGCAGTGGTTTCGGTTCGGTCGGTTATGGCATGAGGTGGTGGGGCCATGGCCGAAAAGCTGATGAAAAAAAAGATAAAGGAAATAAAAAGAAAAGAAAGAGAGAAATGTAAATAAACTTGCACATTATTTCAATGCATGCTTAGGGAAGTAAAGGTGGATTCATGCATGCACAGGACGCAAGAGTACATGTAAAAGAAAGAAGGGGAAAAAAGAGAAGAAGGAAAAATAATGGCCAAACTAAAGGACGTGAAGAATTTTGGTAATACATGTATATGTATAATGGAGTGGCCAAGAAAAGAAAGGACGTGGGAGACATCTGTGCATGTTCCAGTGCACAAAGATGGAAATGGAGTTGCACATATTTTCATGCATTTTGAATGTTTCATAAATTTATTTTAACCATTTTTTATCAGAATTAATTTTGAATTATTTTATAAAAAAAGGGAGTTAAAATTTTAATTTTAATTTAAATCCTATTTAAACTTAATTTAAATGAATAATGGCTTGAATAAAAATTGACGTGTTTATGATGTTATACTATTTGATTTGATATGAATTTAAAGTTCATTTATGAATGCAAGTTATTTAATTTTAAATGTCCGCTAAAAAATTTCTATGTCGTGTTTATGAATGATTATTATATTTGATGTTATATACTGCAAGTTAATGCTATGATGCACAATGTTTCCTAGAGATTTGACCAGGAAACTAAGCGCCCGGCATTAAGAAGCGCTCGACATCCAGGAAGCGCTCGGCATCCAAGAAGCGCTCGGCATCCAGGAGTGCTCGGCATCCAAGATCGACCGGCATCTACGGGACGCTCAGCACGCAAGAGCATTCGGCATTAAGAGACGTTCGATATTGTATATCGTTCGGCATCTGTGAACGTTCAGCACAAGTGGTTTGCTCGGCATTTGAGTTCGTCCGGCATCCAAAGATCATTCGGCATAAGTCTCGTTCGGCATCCAAAGACTGCTCGGCATCCCTAGAATGTTCGGCAGCCAGAGATGATCGGCATTCGTCCAACCTCAGTCAACTTCAACCATTGCTCGACATACACACCCCACTCAGCACCTCATTTCGATCGGCATGAAGGTGGTCGTTCAGCACAAATACTTCCTATGGCATTCAGAGTGTTCGACCTCACTTCGATCGACATAAGGAGATCGTTCGACATTCATGCCCTGTTCGGCATTTGGCCGTTCAGCATATTTGGGTCGGCACATAGAGTTACTCCATTTGGGCCAAGGTATTCAGCTACCAAGCCCACCAGGGAAGTCCAACCCATCTTTGTCTATAAATAGAGAGGCAGGGGCACAGTGAAATGGATCTTTTCTGGAGAACACTGGGGAGACTCTGCCGCTTTAAAGACTCATCCTCTCTACTTAGCAATTGTATTCAAGTAGTTGGCAAACGGATTGTATCTGTAATCAATTATCAAGTGAAGCAATAAAGATTAACCTCAAAGTGGACGTAGGCAGTTACGCCGAACCACTATAAATCGGGTGTTCTCGTCTTTGCATTCAATTTAGCATATTGATCTTTGTTTAAATTTATTTTCATCATTCATCTCTATACACAATCTTTCTCAACGAGGTTAGTGACCAATTTTGGTGCTAACACTTTGGTGCTTTCATTGAGAGTCGAATTCTCAGACCTCAAGGATCTGCTTTAAAGCTATTGGATTGAATAAATCCCCCAAAGAAGATCCGATTCGTTCGTAGGACGTCCGTTGATTCTACTCAGAGTTCGTACCAATAACTCTAGAATGGTAAGGACACGTACCAGATCAGCTTTTCATAATGCGGATGCCCACGAGACTGCTAGCGCACAACAAGCAGGGCCTAGTAATCAGCAAGCAATTCTAGGTGCAGGGACTACCGCCCAGGACCAAATGCCGGTTGTCACCAGAATAGAGTTCAACGATTTGATGAGAGAACTCAGGGAAAGTAGGAGACAACTCGGAGAGTAGATGCAAGCCAACGCCAACCTCATGGCACAACTTACTCAACAACAGCATCAGAATGCTGGGTGTAACGACCCAGTATTTTCAACCATTCGCATCCATTATAAGTGTATAGGTAAACACTCATGCCGGAGTTGAATTTCTCAAAATACCGCGTTGTAATTAAAATTTGGCAAAACTCAACATATACAGTAAATAAAATAATTACAGATCACAGACACAGAGTAATATAACAATACTGCAGCGGAAACAAAGGATAGTAGTTCATGAAGCTACTATATATATATAACAGAGTTAAACAAGATACAACAGAGGTCTCGAATACAATAATCAAATACCAGATCTGAATTCATCACTGGAATCAACAGAATAACTGAAAGCAGGATAGATAGATAGCTGGATCTCCGAGCGAAGCTCCAACTCCAAAGGTGAGTCTCAAATGCTGTATCACTCAGTCTGACCCGAGCATAAAGCAAAACACAAAACACTCGAGTCAGGATTAACATTCTTATATTAATAAATCCAACTCAAGTGAAATATCAACTGAAATACAAGTAACTTAAAGGATGTTTGGGATAACCATCCTCTAAGGATCCGTTAAACTATTTACTATGTAGTAATATTCGCTATTATAATAATGTCTAAATAAGTAAAGTATAATCATATCGGAAAATAGCGTTAAGGGGATGGAGAACCTTAACGCGGTCGGATCTTAAAATCATAATCGTAGTAAAGCTCGATATGGTAGGTGACACGGCACAACTAGGCAATGCCAGGGTAGATATACCAATTACGCACACGGACTGATGGATACGCATAGCAGCCACTACCGTTCCACCTCGAACAACATTCCCAAATCGGAGGATGGCCATCTAGTCAAATCACAAGTAAGAGTATAATATCGAAGAAATGCGTCCGAGAAGAGGTGCTACCTCACTGGTCCGAGATCGCTCCTGTTTTAGCCACCTTATGTCAACTCACGGGAGTTGGGTCCACGTAACATACCTTAAGAACGTCGCCACCATCCTACTTCATTCTGGAATCTCCACCGCGTACACGGTTGTCAAAGTGGTTTTCGGTATCGACAGAGAGTATGTCCATATCCGATCCCGGTCTCTTTGCCAACCAATCGTTATTATAACACCGTGGTCATTTCAAAATAGTTTATACTTCAAAACCGAAATGTCATTATCATTTAAAATCCAATTTAATACGATATCATTTCACTTCAAAAATATATCCATTTCCAAAATCATATTACTTTCCAAAGTTATAATGCTTTCGAAATCATAGTCTGGAAATCACAGTATTTTGGAAATCATAACACTTTCCTTTTAAACAGTTTAGATATTAAAATTTCGTTATAAAATAAATTAGTTTCCTCAAAATTCCACAAATCGATTTCAAATTAACTCGATTTCCAAAAATTTAATTTATTTTAATCAAATCTCAAATCATCCATTTCAACTCGATTTAGCTTCTAAATAAACCATTTCAAATTATCAATTTCAAGTACATATCTGAACCATAAAATAAGCCATTTCAGTTTTAATATATTTCAAAGCTTTAAATATTCAACATTTCAAAACTAAGTTCGATAAATTTATATACATATCAAATTCACTTTACAATTATTTAGTTTGAAATAATAACTTAACATTTCCATAACATTTGAATACAATTTCAATTTACAATTTAAATAAACAAAATATCTCATTTAAATATTTATACGTTTGAAATATCCATTTAAGTCACCCTTTAAAATTTCAAGTTGTAAATCACTTCTTTAGATTTCAAATTCAATACATTTTAAATCAAACTTATTTAAGTATAATTCTTAAATAAAATAAAATTTCAATCAATTTCAAATCATTATAAATTCTATATTTCAATAATATAGATATTAAATAAATACTAAAACATATTATTTATCAACTTTATTAAATCAACTTTAATGAATCTTTAAAATCAATATTTATCAAAACCATATATTTCTTTTCAAAACCATAGAAATCATTTTCAAAACGTTTATATATAGACCAACGGTGCCTGTATAAAATTTTCTATCCTATGGTCAAGTGATACGGATATTTATCATTTCAATCCGCAATTTAAAACATATTCGGGTATATATCTTTTCAACCTGAAATCCCAAATTCAATTCAATTGAAAATCGCTTGGGTTTATCATTTCAACCCATAACGATTTTCTCCTATTCTACAGATCGTTCGGGTATGTATCATTTCAACCCATAGTGATTCTATACTAACAGGGAACTTGCAGAGTGATAACAGATATGATAATAAAATAACACAGTAACAGGCATATATCAACAATATAAATAACATATAATGGTGTCGGATGTCATAGGTGAACAGATACAGATAATGACATATATATAACAATGTAAATAACTAACAGCAGCATATTTCAATTGATATTTCAATTGAAATCAATTTAATAAATATAAGAACATTAATCGTGAGTGATTGCTCACCTTTCGAGGCTAGATAGATTTGACGAAGAAATGGGCTACGAATCCAAGCACGAATTGCAAAGCAAAGCACAATGGACACGGATTTGTCGGACAAGCTGATAGATGGAAAATCGAATTCAATTCAGAACTAGATCGATGAGGATAATTGATATAGATGAACTTATATATATAACTATATATAGTCATGTTCTAAATTCAAACATATTTAATATTATATATATATATCAAAATTCATTGTTTTATATTAAACACATATATAATATACTTAAAATCAAACCCCCAAGTATACTTACATGTAGTAGGTACATATATAATACAAATTTTTCACAAACAGGTAATATACAATTCAATATGGGTTTGTACATACATATCAAATAAATTTACAACAGATAGCATAATCCAACTATAATCTTGTTTATATATACAAAATCATATGTATTTTATAACCTTTATATGAACAGGTAATATAATAAACAACTTTTAAACTTAATATACTATTACCCACATTTCTTACTGTAAACATATATGGTTGTAAATATATAGATGTATATATATATATATATATTCGCACACAACATTTATATATATACTGTAACTTATAAATCATATACATAACCATACCATTTATATACGTGAGCAACCAGATCCTATACCCAACTAATATGAATATCTATACAACAACTTTCAATGACTACTTATATAAACAATAGCATGTGTTTTACACTTAACAGATTATGTAACTCATATTATAACCTGATATATATATGCAGCCAACATTTTATTACATACATGTTACAAAATACATAATATATGATCAAACATATTTTATATAACTTTTATAATATAACAATATATATAACTAGATCTAATAGAATACGCAAGTAAACTATTATATATATATATATATAAAAACAATTAACATCAAAATATATACTTAGAAAAACTCACATTTACTTATTCCTAGAGTATAGATATCACCATTTTAAAATAGATACTTTATATACGAAACAAATAATGCTTTAGAACCAGAGTAGAGTAGGAGGCTTCAAACAATTACTATATATATAGACTTATCTCATATTTTATAAACAGTACAACTGTCATAAACTTATCATATCATATAAATATAATATGCCATCACATAAAAAAAACAAACTCAGATAACATTTCTTATAACAGACTTTATATAATAACTTACATATTATTAACCAAGACATATGTATTACTTATATAAAACATATATCATATAGACTATACTTAAAAGAAATCCAAGTATATACATATGAATGTATTGACACCTTTCCAAATTTTTAACATAGATTCCAACACACTTGTTCTAACATATAACTTTAGATATAACTGACCATTGTATACTATTATATACGTAACAACTGTAAACCTTGCATAAGATTGTAACCAACCAATTATACAACTTATACATCTGAACTATAGGTATTATATATATACAGCCAAAAGATCAATATATAACAAACTGATATAGATCTTTACCTCTACAGGAAAAATGCTCGACTGAACATATATGTATTCTATAGGGAAGGCAGCCAAACAGTGGACAGTAGAAGAGGCGGAAGAGCCTCGGCATGGGGAGGGGCGGAGGGTGGTGCTCGGCACGGAGGAAGAGATATGGGGCGAGCATGGTTTGTGGCGGCACGTGGGGATTGGGCTGAGCAGTTGGGTTCGAGGAGGAGGGCAGGGCGTAGTGGGGATCTGGTGGCGTGGAGGACTGGAAATTGGGGTAGGTCAGGCGGATGGTTTCGGCAGGGTACGGCATGGGAGGAGGAAGGGCTGTGGGGCTTTGGCGTACGTGGTGATGGGCGAAGGCATGGGAACTGGGTAGGCTGGGGTAGGAGGCTCGGTGGTCTGGGGTAGGAGGCTCGGAAGTGGTGATCTCAGTCGTGGGGTTGTGTGGGGACAAGCATGACGTGGGCAGGGCTCCGTCTCGTAGGGTCGGTGGTTGCGTGGCTGTCATTGGGACGTGTGGACTAGTCTAGGGTCGGTGAACATGGTGAATGGAAGGAGCATGCGGTGGCATCAGAAAATCAAGGCACGCATAGAAGAGCAATTGATAGAGATGAGTTGTATATTTTGTTTTATAACATGAAACCAGAAGAGGATGGACAAGAGGAAAAATGAAATAGAGAGAGTGTGAACAGGAAAAATATAAATGGAATAGGTAAGCATAGAAAAAGTCTCACGGAGCTATAATTAATGCTAGGAGAAGAAAAAAGGACCCGTTCAACTTTATACGTTTACACCTTTGAAAGGTGAGGGGAAAGAAGACGTACCAATGTAAATATAAAATGCAGTGATGGGAATGTGACAACTTTACATTGATTTAGAAGCTATAAAAACAATTTATTATATTACTGAGTTTCACGTTCAAACTTAAAAAGGCTACCGAAAGCTAACGGTCACAATTCAGGGTACTGGTACGACGCACTGTTTTATTGTTTCTGTCGCGTACCGGACCTCAAAATAAAGAAATAAATATACCACTGAGATCAGCACGACGTGACGATTAAAACGGTATACAAATATTGGTGGTACGATCATCCGATCAAAAGTCGATAACCGGTACCGAAAATGCTGCTATTCAGCCAGAATTAAGATAAACGGAGCAGTAGAAGTCAAAATTTGACGAAACGAAGAATGATGTTTCACTCAGAAGATGATTTATAAATTTTCTATGTAAAAATATTTAGGTTTGGAAAACATTTTATTATCACCAATTTTAACTGATAAAATTGAAGTAAATTTACGCGCGAAATAAATTTTCATATTTTCGGACGAAAATTTACCAGTTGCTATGTTTAATTAGACGCATTCCAAATATCAAATTTATATTTCAAAATTTTACTGTTTAAAATTTCACACAAATTCAATTAATTAAATAAATAAAACCACTGAAATTTACGGGTCGTTACACTGGGGGCAATCCCGCTCCTTATTCTTCATCCGACAGCTCAACTTCGTCCGATGAACCTCCCAGGCGTAGACGCCGTAAGACTGAAACTACGCAGGCAGGTGCTGCTGTCCGAAAAGATGGAGACCGTGACCAAGCAGGAGCTGGAAACTTAGGAGTTGGAGTGCAAGTGGAGGCTGGAGGCCTGGATCATCAAGATGCCAATGATGTCGAACCTTGGGATGCACATTTGGCAGATCGCCAGTAGAGAAGGCATCAGCTTGATCAGTCACGTAGGACAGACTCCAACCTTTCACCTTCCATACAAACACCAGACCTGAAAGCCATGATCAGACAATTGATGAAAGAGAATCAAGGCTTATCAAACAACGATTGGGGAATGTCAACAAGTCATACTCCGTTCACAGACATTGTTCTATAGGCAGCGTACCCCAGAAAGTTTAGTATGCCAACTATCCCGGCTTATGAAGGAAAGACCGATCCCAGACAACATGTCATGAGGTACGAATGGATGATGGATTCAGCTAGAGCAAATGATGCAACCAAGTGCAGGTGCTTTCCGATAACCCTATCTGGGATCGCTACCATGTGGTTCACCCGACTTCCTCCGTGGTCCGTATCCAGTTTCGAGGAGTTGGCGAAGAAGTTTATAGAACAGTTCAGGATAAACACTACTCGTCCAAAGGACGTGATGTCTCTATCAAGTGTAATCCAAGCTCCTAGGGAGTCATTGAAGGAGTATTTACAGAGATTCCATGTTGCGGCGACTGAAGTCAGCAATTCCAATGATCATGCAATTCTTATGGCTATGATGCGAGGTGTGGATCCAGATTCAGAGTTTGGAGACTGGCTGGCAGGAAAACCTCCGACTACGCTAGAGCGTTTTTACTCAAAGGCACACCAGTTCATAAGAAGATAGGAAGCCAGGTGGATAAGACGAGATAAGGCACTAGGGCCTATCTAGGAGTCCGTGAAAAGCAACATTGCCGTGAAGCAGTCCGGAGACAACTCGGGAAAGGTTCAAGTCAATGTCCAGAAAAAGCCTGGGCAATCTAAGGAATCCGAAGGAAGAAATCAAGGGAAGAAGAGAGAAGTGGGGAAATGGAAGCCGAGAATTCCAACCTACAACGAGTACACCCTGCTAAATGCGTCTCTTGAGAACATTTACCTATCAACCTGCAATACGTTTCAGTACAGAAAGCCACGTCCAAAGGAGTCGACCGAGGAACAAAAGCGGACCGGTAAGTACTGCCGCTTTTATGAGACTTATGGGCACAATACTGAAGAGTGCAGACACTTACACGACGCTATAGAGAAGTTGATTAGGCAGAAAAAGTTACAGGAGTTTGTGAAGAATCCGCAGGAAGGAGGACAGGGAACATCCAATCCAGGTCGTGCACCAGGTCCCCGTCATCCCGAGGAGCCTGCCCGGACTGTGGGCAGACTAGTCATCAACACGATCAACGGCGGGCCTCACCCTGCAGATATGAACTAGCAAGAGATGGAGCGGTATGCTAGTTCCTTGAAGCATGCAGATTTCGAGTGTTATTCCAACGTAGAGGACGGGACCCCTGCTAAACAGCTGCGCGTGATGACAGACGATATAGTGTTCAAGGGCAGAGATGCTGACCAAGTAGAGGCCCCTACTATCGACCCGATGGTCATATCTGCGACAATCGGGACAGCTTATGTGAAGAGAATTTTGATTGATTGTGGAAGTTCGGTTAATATCATCTTCAGGAAGGCTTATGACCAGATGAAGATGGAGACGAAGGATTTGAAACCGTCTAAAGCTCGTATACATGGCTTTAATGGCGCAGCGACCGATGCAGTGGGGTATGTTGAGTTACCAGTTGAACTGGGGCAAGGTGAGCGAAGGAGGGTGGGAATCCTACCATTCGTAGTTTTGGATGTTGATTCTCCATACAATGTGTTTTTGGGCCGACCAGCCCTGGCTGAGTTCAAGGCGGCATTAGCCCCGTGGTGTTTGACTTTAAAATTTCCAACCGACAAAGGAGTAGGTGTTGTTCACGGCGACCAGGCGACCGGTCGTGCATGTTATGTGGCTGAGCTCCAAGAGGCCCAGTGGAGAGAGAAAGGAATGGTTGCGACAATTCCGTTCGCATCCAGAATACCGACAATCGACAAGTAATGCCCAAGCCCTGGCTCGGGCATAATTCTCGGATCTACAGAGACAGATCCGATAGACGACGATGAGGAACCCAGGGAAGAAAAAGCAGCACCGGGTGGACTGACAATTGGCATTTCAGTCATCCGAGACGATCCATCGCGAGTACTAAAGATCGGATCACAACTTAGCCCCGCAATGACTGAAGACCTTAGTGATTTCCTCCGAGCGAATCTTGATGTTTTCGCTTGGACACATTCTGATATGTGTGGGATTTCTCCCGCTATTATGAGTCATATGTTGAACATAGACCCGAAGTACGTCCCAGTTAAATAAAAGAGGAGAGGAATGGACCCGGAGAGGTCTTCTGCTCTCAGAGAGGAGGTGGACAAACTCAAAGCCAATGGGTTCGTCCGCGACGCCCTCTACCCTGAATGGGTATCAAACCCCGTGCTGGTGAAAAAGGCGAACGGGAAATGGAGAACTTGCATAGATTATTCCGATTTGAACAAAGCATGCCCCAAGGACAGTTTCCCATTGCCCAGGATTGATCAGTTGGTCAACTCCACTACAGGACACGAGTTGTTGTCATTCATGGATGCGTACTCGGGATACAATCAGATCCCGATGCATATTCCGGACCAGGAACACACCAGTTTCGTCACAGATGTTGGGCTGTATTGCTATGTAGTAATGCCTTTCGGATTGAAAAACGCAGGAGCGACCTATCAGCGTTTGGTGAATCGAATGTTCAAAGACCAGATTGGTAGAACGATGGAAGTCTATGTGGATGACATGCTCGTCAAGTCACGATAGTCAAACGACCACATTCGAGACTTAGCAGAGATGTTCGATATACTCAGATATTATGGGATGAAGATCAACCCTCTGAAGTGTTCCTTCGGCATTGCGTCGGGGAAGTTTTTGGGATTCATTGTTAATGCTATGGGAATTGAAGCTAACCCAGAAAAGATTCAAGCTATTCGAGATGTGCAAGTGCCCAGAACTATAAAACAAGTGCAAAGCTTGAATGAGAAAGTGGCTGCGCTGAGTCGATTTATATCCAGAGCCGTGGACAAGTGCATTCCTTTCTTCGATATAATAAAGAAAGGGAAGAGGAATTTCGAATGGACATCTAACTGTGAGGAAGCATTCCGAGATCTGGTGAGGCATCTGGAGAGTCCTCCAGTGCTGTCGAAGCCAGTAGACCATGAGATGTTGTACGTATACTTGGCCGTATCCCCGAATGCTATAAGTGCGGCTTTGGTCCGCGAGGAGGACCGAGTCCAAAAGCCGGTGTATTACGTTAGTAAACGTTTAACAGGGCAGAAAGAAATTACCCCAAAATCGAGAAATTGGCCTATTGCTTGGTGATTGCATCATGTAAGCTATGTCCATACTTTCAAGCACACTCGGTCAATGTCTATACCGATCAGCCCTTACGGCAGGTACTCCAACGACCAGAAACTTCTGGAAGGATGTTAAAATGGAATATTTAGTTGAGTCAGTTCAATATTACCTACCTGCCAAGAAGAGCCATACAAGGGCAAGCACTAGCAGATTTCATCGCTGAGTTTACTGTACCTGACGAACCAGATAGTCGCAGTGTCATCCCCCCCATTCGATGGAAATTGTACACCGATGGGGCATCAAACGACCGTTGCTTCGGAGCTGGTGTAGTTCTCGTAACTCCATAAAATCGATCGATTTGTTACGCTTTGAAGCTCAATTTCCCGGCTACGAATAATGAAGCAGAATATGAAGCATTGATTACTGGTTTAAAGCTTATTGGAGAACTCGGGGTAAGGTCAGTTGAAATATTTTGTGACTCACAGTTGGTGGTCTACCAGGTGCGGGGAGATTACCAAGCAAGGGGATAGAAGCTTGCTCCGTACCTTGCTCTGGTTCAGGAACTATTGGCGAACTTTGAACATTATGACATTTCGCATGTTCCACGTGAACAAAACAAGGAAGCCGACTCGTTGGCTAAATTCACAAGCACTAGCGATGCACAGCAAATGGGATTGGTTCCTGTTGAAACCTTACATGCTCCAAGCATAGATGCGATGAAAGTTGATTTTGTGTGGGAAACGGGAATCGAGAGGGAATCATGGATAACCCTATTCAAACTATACCTGATGACCGAGACTTTACCAGAAAAAAGGAGCGAAAGATGATAGGTCATTCGAAAAGCTACACGATATGTGATGCATGATGGAATAATGTATCGGAAGGGGTTCTCGGTCCCCTTATTACGATGCATTGCACATGATGAGACAAAGTGGGTCTTGGAGGAGGTTCATGAAGGAGAATGTGGCGACCATACTAGGGGGCAAACGCTAGCAAAAAAGATCCTCCGTTACGGATACTATTGGCCAACTATGAATCGGGATGTTGCAGACTATGTAAGAAATGTGACAAGTGTCAAGGATATGCGAAAATCCCAAGAGCTCCTCCAACGAAACTCACACAAATGGTTAGTCTCTGGCCGTTTGCAATATGGGGAATCGACATAATCGATTCTTTGCCTATATCCAAAGGTGGTGCAAAATACGCGATAGTTGCAGTCGACTACTTCACGAAGTGGGCCATGGCAGAGCCTTTAGCCACAATCACCTCCAAGAAGGTCATTAATTTCGTTGTACGAAACATTATATGCCGCTTTGGCCTCCTGCGAACCATCATTACGGACAACGGAACTCAGTTTGAAAGTAAAAGAGTTTAAAGATTTCTGTTCGAAGTACGGCATTGAGAAAAAGTTCGCCGCCGTTGCTCATCCGAAGGCTAATGGACAAGTTGAAGCCGTGAACAAAATAATCAAGTCCATATTGAAGAAGAGTTTGGAAAAGGCTAGAGGCAAGTGGGTAGATGAACTCCCAACAGCACTGTGGGCTTATAGAACTACTCACAAGTCCGCGACTAGCCACACTCCATTCGCATTGGCATACAGCTCAGAAGCTATTATACCCATGGAGCTTGCAGTTCCATCACATCGGGTGACACATTATGATCCTAAGACGAACCAGGATCTATTCTTGGAATCACTGGACTGCGTTGATGAAAAACATGAAGAAGCTGAATTAAGGGCGGCAGCATATAGGCATCGAGTCAAGCGATATTACGACGAGAATGTCCACCCAAGAATCCTTGTCGTGGGTGATCTCGTTTTGAAACGAGTTTACCCGGTACCATCACGTATGAATCCCAACTGGGAAGGTCCATATGTCATTGAACGGAAGCTTGGAGAGGGAACTTTCAAGCTAGTGACCGTTGATGGCGTGACGCTCCCCCGAGCGTGGAATAGTGAACATTTGCGACGTTATTACACTTAGATTGTTTCTTTCATGTTTTAGGTGTAGTTATTTCCTATATGTTTTTGTTCCGTTTTCTCTTAGTTTCTTTTCAGCATGTAATCAGACAATTTAGTTTGTTTCATTAATAAAGGCTTGAAGCCATCTTTTCCATGAATTACTGATGTTTCTATACCTTATAGTCGGGTGATAAACAACTGGAGTCACATTATTCTGTAGGACGTACGAACTCGCAAAAGCGACTTCAATCTCCGAGTCCCCTGAGTGCGGACCAAAGTACTCTAAGTTCCCAGAGCGCGGACTAGAGTATAAACGACTTCAATCTCCGAGTCCCCTGAGTGCAGACCGGAGTACTCTAAGTCCCCGGAGCACGGACTAGAGTATAAACTAATTAAACCTCCGAGTCCCCTGAGTGTGGACCGAATTACTCTAAGTCCCCGGAGCGCGGACTAGAGTATAAACGACTTCAATCCTCGAGTCCCCTGAATGCGGACCGAAGTACTCTAAGTCCCTGAAGCGTGGACTAGAGTATAAACAAATTGAACCGCCGAGTCCCCTGAGTGCGTACCGAATTACTCTAAGTCCCCGGAGAGCGGACTAGAGTATAAACGACTTCAATCTCCGAGTCCCCTGAGTGCGGACCGGAGTACTCTAAGTCCCCGGAGCACGGACTAGAGTATAAATGAATTAAACCTCCAAGTCCCCTGAGTGCGGACCAGAGTGCTCTAAGTCCTTGGAGCATGGATTGGAAAATATTCTAAGTACCAAAAATGTGAAACAAGAGATGTACAATTCCAAAGAATGTCCGAACAATGTAAGAATGGATTGGGAATTTATGCACCTCACAAGAACTTAAGTTTCAACCACAGTTATACAGAAAGCTAAAAAGAAAAAATCGATCAAATGACAAAGAAACTAGACTTTATTCAATAATCCAAAATGGGGTTATACAACCGCTCCTCCAAAACCTGGAGTCAAAAATCTATCTACACAAACTACAAAAAAGAAAAAGCAAAAGTAGTTACAGGACCTAAACGGAATCTCATTGAACGAGTATAGTGGCTATTTCTTCGGCTTCTTTTTCTTGTCTTCCTTTGTTTTCTCAGATGACTCCTCTCCCTCACACTTCCTCTTGGACTTTCTGCTTGCCAAAGAAGCGGAGTCAGGAGTGGGAGAAGGAACATCCAGTGGTTTGGATTTGCCGGGAAGAATGACTTTCAGAGGCCTATTCAGCGGGTCGGAAAGTTCTAATATTTGAGGCTCGACCTTGATCTCGGCCTTCTTTTTCTTCTCTTCTGTGAGTCACTCCTTTATACTCACCTTTGAAGTATGTTCTGAGGCGCCAGTGATTTCGATTTCATAATTCCCTTCAGCGGGAGATGAAGTGTCAGACTTATCGTCATCTAGCGCCCCGATCACTTGAGCATCAGGACCGGGAGTTACTCCCGCATGAGTAGCGTCGCTTGTTTTCCCCATCTCCTCCTTGGCATCATCGCTCCTCGAAGTCGGTTCAGGGTCAGAGCGGCCTGCACAAAAACATAAAGAACAAACATCAGGACCAATGACCGATCGCAGAAAGCGATAGATTTTTGAACTTCTAGAGGAAGAGTTTTATACTAGTTTTTTGCGTGCGTGGAGTCTCACCCTCCAGAATAGGAGACGGCACGTGAATGCCAAGGCCGGGATCTTTCGGGTCATAGCCGGCATGCTACTCAAACGGGTCGAGTGTTGGCCGATCGGCCGATTGAGTTGAAGGAGGGGCTTCAGCCTCGGTTCCAGATGGACCAGCTTCGTCATCTTTCTTTTTTGATGGGGAAGGGCCTTTACCAAAGAGAGCCATAGCTGTAGACAAATCCGATGGCTCATTCCCCCTAAGGAACTCTTTCACTAAAGCCTCCTCGTCAACCTCTTCGACGCCCGATTCCACCTTCCTGATCTTTATTAAAGTCTCCCAGGCCTCAGCTAGAGATTCAAGATAGCCCTCGCCTAAGAAAGTCAAGTCTCGGTGCATGAGGACGCCGGTGCTGTATTCGGCAATCAACGGGTCAAACATACACTTGACCTCTTCTCTGCCGGCCTCTACAACTGCTTCAAGATGGGAGTCGATCTCCTCGGAAGCTAGTCTCTTGCCCTCCTCACGGGCTTCACTCTTCATCGTCTCAACTTTAGAGAGCTCATCATCGAGCTTTGATTTTAAGAGACGTGCATCGATGATCTCATTACAGTACCATTGAGACTCTTCTTGAGCCGCTATCTTTTCTTCCCTCTCCTTAGAGAGTAGCTCCTTCAACTCTTTGACCTGCAGGGTGAGTGTATCCCTTTCTTTTTTAATAGAGTCTTTTTCTAGAGCTAGGGCTCCACTGCGTTGGACTGCGGCGTCAAGTTCTTTCTTATGGGCTGTCTCAAGACGAGTGACGGCCTCCGCAGTCTCCTTAGCGCTCTATTCTGCGGCATCAAGTTTGGACTTGTACGAAGCGAGATCTTCGTCTTGGTTCTTGATAATGTCTTTACCAAAGATAGCTTCGAGCTTCAAGCGGTCGATCTCTTGCTGATGCTCAATGGATACTTCTAAGACCTTTTCGACTAGATGAACAAACGCGTCATGTTGAACATAGACGTCGTTGTTGTAGGCGATGGCACTCTGCTTGACGTGCCCTGGAATGTGGTGAATAGCTGGGAGGAACTTCAGGCCGTCAAAGCAGATCTTGTGAAATTTAGCTATAAGATCGACCATCTTCTCTGCTATCGTTGGGTCAGCCGCAGGAGTAGGGGGAGGTGGCTTTGAAAGTTCTGTTCTCTTCCGATGTTCCCGAGTTTGCCGTGTACTCGATGAACCGGAATGTTGATCTCGGGAGACATCGGGTTGAGACCCCTTCTGCAAAGGTTTTTCTCTGTCTGGCTCAGTTTGAGGAGGGGGATCGCAAGAGTATGAAGACTGGGAATATGTTTTCCTTCGATAAGACGACTCACGGGGATGATTGTCTCGATTTTCGTAATCGTCTCTGTCCCTGCGTCTACCGGAGCCTGAATCCCGTCCGGAATGGTGAAATATAGAAGAGCCGTGGAGGCGATCGAATCCGTGGGAGTGCCCTATGTCACCTGCATAGAGTAAAAATAACATCGAGTTAGGAAGAATCGGGGTAATGGAAAAAATTAAAGTGTATGGTGAAGTGCATAGGTGCGTGTGTGTCCTAGTGTTCCCCCCGACGGACTAGTTCCTTTATCTTTACTGATTGGACTGTTATCTCCCTGGACTGGGGCTTGAACTCCCGTGTCGCCTCTAGCGGGCGAATGAAACTTAAGGGCTTCTGGATCGTCGAAACCGTAATTGAGTAGATCGTCGGGAATGGTAAGGTTCGACAGACCCTTTAAAGAACTTTCCATGTGCTGTGAAGAAGCCTCTTTCTCTATCGGGATGAGCGTAACTTTGGAAGTTCCGCCAACCTTCTCCTTTCGTATCTTATATGTCAATTTCTTTTTCCCCTTCGAAGGGGAAGATGACGTTTCAATATCATGCACTTCGACCAGCGGATCCTAAGTAGGACCCACATTCTCGCCCTGTGTTTCAGGAGCTTCACCCTCTTTGTTTTCCCCCCTTCCTGTACATCAGGGGTATGGTGTGATAACGATTCAGCTAGTTTTTTTCCTTTACCAGATGCGGGCTTGGGAATGGAGACACCCTCAGGAAGGCTAATCCGGCGACCTCCTGCTAGCAGTCCGAACCTCGATAGTGACTCATTTGAAATGAGGGTTCGGATGTCCCGTTCCTCGGTAGGAAGAGCTCTAATGGCTTCGATGGTCTCAGAATATCCTCGGCCCTTAGGACGTGGGTTGATACCTGAAAAGATGAAACAAGAAGTTAGAAAAAGCATAGCTCCGATTGAGTGCGAATGTCGACTCAGGGAAAAGACTTACTGCCATCAACCCATTTCCTCGCGAAACCAGGAGGGCAATGCACATAGAACCATTTCTGTTTGTACAGGGCAAATTTTCTACATGCTCCGGACAAGATTTGGCATTTGTTGTGCGGCTCGAGGAACACGAAGGAGGGGCTATCTCTCCGCTTCTTAATCATGTAAATATATCTGATGTCGTTGGGAGTTGGAGGCCTAGAAAAGACGATCATGAAGAGGAGGTAGGTGCCATAAATGAATGCATGACCGTTTGGGTGCAGCTGCGATGGGGCGATGTCTATGTATTGCAACACGTCCCGAAGAAATAGATTGAATGGAGGCACGCTGCCCATCCAGCACATAAACTTATTACAGGCAGTATATCCAACTGGGGGCAGATGTGGACGATCATGCCTCGACGGAACCAACACGTCGGCGAAAGGGATTCCGTGGATGGAGCATATTCACCGAAGTGCGACTTCGTTAATCTTCGAAGCCTGTGAATCGATCGGATTATCCAAGAGAATCGATGCCTCCAGGGCATCAGGAGCTAAATTATGAGCGGGGGAAGTCGACGGATTTGAAGTGTCCGCGACTTCCTGCTTTGAAGACAGCCCGGGCCTATCTGAGACAGTGGCAGAACTAGATTTTTTAGACATCTCCAATAAATAGTGAATCTGGCAAAACACCTGTGAGAACTATACTTGAAAAATGTTCAACGTTAGAATTAACAACATAAATTCCCCCCCCCCCCTCCCGTGCGGTGTGTAAACTAGTGCAATCATTCAAACATAAATGCTGAGAAATTATGGATCGCAGAGTCGATGGTATAAGTTGAACTTTGAATTCTCGTCTTCGAAGACCGTCATCCCTGACCGTCTTCGAAAACCAGCCTTGCAATGTTTTCAATTTGGAACTAGGAAGTTACCAGTCCAGAATAATTTGGTATATCAGTTTGATAGTTATCAGTCAAGATTAGTTTGATATGCCAGTTTGATTAGGTCCATGTCTTTGTTTTTGTCTTATGTTCAGGCAAAAATTAAAATGTTGTTGTTCGGCCTTAGTATCGACCGGCCAAACTATCGACTGGCCTATCTATCGTTCGGCCTAAATCTTGTTCGGCCAAATTATCGTTCGACCTAACTATTGTTCGGCCTGGGTATTGTTCGGTCAAAGCGCAGTTCGGTCCAAGTTTTGTTCGGCCTGGGTATCATTTGGTCAAAGCGTTGTTCGGTCTAAGTTCTGTTCGGCCGAAGTATCGTTCGGCATCCTATCTAGTTCGTACTTCCTCCCTATCCTTCAATTCCACTGCTCGGCATGCGGTGAATCACGTCGAACCAAAGTTACGCCGAGCCCCAACGCTAGGCACTCCTTCCATAAACAACGCTTTCATTTTTCTTTTCTTCCTCCATCCACACTGAACAACGAGGACGTATCGTTCGGCGAGTCATACCGGACCATGTTGTTCGGCATTCTAGCCAACTCCTGCTCCTCCTTCATTCTTTCCCTCCAATCTCGGTCGGCACGAGAAAACCCTGCCGGACTATAATACATCTCCCAACTACTCCCTCGTATGCTCATCATTGGCCACTCCTACTTTCCACCACATCATCTGGCCCTAATAGGATATCCTAATCGAAGTTCGATTCCTTCATCCACGCAACACCTATCGGCTACAATTCTAATTTACGAACTCGAGCCTCGTGTTAAAACCTCTTTGTTCAGGGAAAGGATTTAATTAGAAGGATCGTTACCTAGTTAGTAGATCGAGACTTGGAGAAATCTGGAGTTGAGGGCGCGGTTTTAATTAATTCCGAATTGATTGGGAAGGATTGGTAAGTCTTTGGAGGCTGTTAACAGGCGAGGTTTGCAAGTACAAGATAGCAGAGGTGAGTGTGAAAAGAGAAGAAGATGGAGCAAGCCAGCTTTTATAGGGAAGAAGAAGAAGTCGAAAAGACGGTGACCGTTAGAACCGGTCAAAACAAAGTCGCTCGGCAGACATGGAGCGCTCGGCTTCACCTGTACTGTTCGGCATTCGCATGTCGTTCGGCACACACCACTTGGTAATCACAAGATGACACCTCCGAGGGAAATAAGCCAAGGATCGAAGCAGAACACAGAGAGCATGTAATTCAAAGCGTATCACGTTCGGTCACGTGATACACTTTGGGGGCAAGTGTTTCCTGGAGATTTGACCAGGCAACTAAGCGCTCGGCATTAAGAAGCACTTGGCATCCAGGAAGCGATCGACATCCAGGAAGCGCTCGGCATCCAAGAAGTGCTCGGCATCCAAGATCGACAGGCATCTATGGGACGCTTGGCACGCAAGATCATTCGGCATTAAGAGACGTTCGATATTGTATATCGTTCAGCATCTGTGAACGTTTGGCACAAGTGGTTTGCTTGGCATTTGAGTTCGTCCAGCATCCAAAGATCATTCGGCATAAGTCTATTTCGACATCCAGAGACTGCTCGGCATCCCTAGAATGTTCGGCAGCCAGAGATCATCGGCATTCGTCCAACCTCAGTCAACTTCAACCATTGCTCGGCATACACTCCCCACTCAGCACCTCATTTCGATCGGCATGAAGGTGGTCGTTCAGCACAAATACTTCCTATGGCATTCAGAGTGTTCAACCTCAATTCGATCGGCATAAGGAGATCGTTCGGCATTCATGCCCTGTTCGGCATTTGGCCATTCGGCATATTTGGGTCGGCACATAGAGTTACTCCATTTGGGCCAAGGTATTCAGCTACCAGGCCCACAAGGGAAGTCCAACCCATCTTTGTCTATAAATAGAGAGGCAGGGGAATAGTGAAATGGATCTTTTTTGGAGAACACTGGGGAGACTCTACCGCTTTAAAGACTCATCCTCTCTACTTAGCAATTGTATTCAAGTAGTTGGCAAACAGATTGTATCTGTAATCAATTATCAAGTGAAGCAATAAAGATTAACCTCAAAGTGGACGTAGGAAGTTACGCCGAACCACTATAAATCGGGTGTTCTCGTCTTTGCATTCAATTTAGCATATTGATCTTTGTTTAAATTTATTTTCATCGTTCATCTCTCTACACAATCTTTCTCAACGAGGTTAGTGACCAATTTTGGTGCTAACACACAAACATGATAACTATAAATGATATGGAACACGATACCATTTCGAGAATAAATGGTATATTGGGAAGTTAAATACAAATGAATTTGAATGAATTTAATCGATGAATTATGTAACGACCCTGAAATTCCGACCCAATTTTAAAAATTTTAGAACCGTTATTTTAATATGAAATGTGAAATTTACATACGATTTCAATCAACGTCCAAACTTTGTTTCTAAATTGCGCCTAGATGGTTATAGATATGGGTAAAGTTTCATCGGAAAATACCGCCGTAAAATTCGTTCGCATTTTATTGCACATCAGTTCATTTAAAACGTGAAAAATTTTATCTTCCGAACCTAAATATTTTTACATAGAAAAATTCTAAATCATCTTCTGACAAAGACGTCATTTTTCGTTTTTCAAAATTCGGACATCTTTAGCTCCGTCGATCTTATTCTTCGGTGTTTTGCTGCATTCTCCGTAATAGAAATTTCGAATTTTCACAAACAACTTCCGTTGCTGTTCAAACTTCATATTTGGAATGCGTCTAGATAGACATAGGCGTACGCCAAATTTCATCGAATAATATGGAAGTAAATTTCGCTCGTCGCATTTGCATATTAGTTTAAATTTTATGTGTAAATTTTCTATCATCCGAACTCAAATATTTTTTTACAATGTTGCATAAGAAAAATATTCTGATCATGACGGCGCAGTTCGTTTCGTCAAATTCCGCTTTTAATTGCTAGTTAAATTATCGCTCGAGCAAATGGTTCAATAAGAATAACCACTTCGTAAACAATGTCAAACCATCAATATCTTTATAACATTGTGTCCGCCTCGTCGCGTTGATCAAAATGGTATATTTCTTTGTGTCAATCGGAGTTCGGCGTTGCAAGTTATAAATTATTCAATGGAGTACAAACTGGTCCATTAGGCCACACAAACCGGTACCCAACTTCCAACGTTCAAATTTTAGGAGCCCAGTCAGCTGTCTTGGAAACCCAACAGCCTCCACTTTGAAAAATCATCATTGCACTGACGTATGCACACTCTGAATCCTGTGTATATATCTTCCTTCATTTATTGCTCTACATCAGTTCACTTCGCTTCAGAAGAAAGAAAATTGGTACGTTGCTCTGCCACTGTCTTCTTCTTTCACATATTTTCTTTTGTTTTCAAAAGCTACAGAAACTCCCCTACTCTTCCTTCTCTTCTCCCTCCTTCATCACTCTTTATTATTTAGTTCTCTTCCAGCATGAAACCCACTGCTCCACACGCCCATGCATCTACCACTTCGACCACCTCCACACCAGCCCGCTCCCCCGGCAACCCAGCCCGCCCTGGCCACTAGCCCGCTCCCCTCGGCAACCCAGCCCGCTCCCCCGGCAACCCAGCCCACCCTGGCCACTAGCCCGCTCCCCCAGGCAACCCAGCCCGCCCCGGCCACTAGCCCGCTCCCCCGGCAACCCAGCCCGCCTGCCCGTCCCACTCCTCTCCGCCCAGCCGTCCGCCTCACCACCAGCCCGCTCCGCCTTCGCCCACGCCCCAGCCCAGACCTCCAGCACCCGCCACTCGCCCGTACCCACCCAGCCTCCACCTGCCACTCTCCCGTACCTACCCAGCCTCCACCCGCCACTCGCCCGTACCCACCCAGCCCTCCGCCCGCCACTTGCCCCGTACCCACCCAGCCTTCCGCACACCACACGGCCCCATTCCTGCCTCACCACCACCCTGTCGCACTCGAGCCCCCTGCCCAGCCCAGACCATGCAAGAAGGAGAAGTATAAACATGTTATATAGTTATATTAAAATATATATAAGAGTTCTGTTGAAAAATATATAAGGGTACACGTTTTGTTTTGATATATACAGGCTTCGTTTGTTGTTAGTTAGTCTCCAGGTTGCATATAAAGTTGAAACATAAAACTATATATCTCTGTTTTGTTTATTTTGTGAGGTACAGTATAAAACTTTTTATATGTGAGTTGTTGTTATATAAACTTTAGTTGTTTAGTAAAATTGTGTAGTTTTATACGGCAGTGTTTTATAAATATACAGTGGTTTTCCGGTAGTTTAAGATTAGCAGTATATATATATATGTTAATAAACTTTGCGTGTTGTTTCAGCCACGGCTCCAAATTCTTAGGACATCGTTTCGGCTCATTCGCTCTCGTCCCGATTTGTTTTGGTACGTTTTATATACACAAGTGTTATATATATACGTCAATCGGTTGTCGAATAACTTCCTTGTTGAATTTCAGTTGTAGCTAATCCGAAATCTCAGGCCTAGGCTTCCATCTACCTTATTTGCATCTAGTTGCTATTCGTATTCGTGCTTGTGTCGTCTATTTTATCTATTCGTCTTCGTGCTTCGCCGCCATCTTCTTCAACCACGCAAGGTGAATATTTTATTCACGACTCAATCTATTATGCTATGATAATCAAGTGATAATTGTTATGAATATTAATTTGGATATTAAATTGTTGATTGTTAAAATTGATAAAATAAAAATTGTAAATCGCCATGCAAGTTAAATTTGAACATTGTTAGTTTACGACAAATAGTTGTGACACTAAAATTGTCATGTGATGTTGAATGTGGTTGTTAATATAAATATGAAATTGAAATTGGTATAGGATAGCCAACAATTTAAAAATGGATTATATATGTTGAACTTGACCCCTTTTGACGTTAAATAAATCGTCGCGTAGAAATAGCGGTAACTACACTTTGAACGATTGAACGTATGATTGATGTAGAAATTGATAATAGACACCAAGTGATACCATGATCTTTAATCCGCATGAGACAATGGTGTGGATTCTAGGGGTAATTATATTAATTTGCATAAATAACAAATGTAAGTTAATATGATTATTTCGGGATTATTTAAATAAATTGTTAAATTGTTATGTATGTTGCTATTGCTTGTTTATTTACTTTGACACCATCCCAGTTATCACACTGCAAGTTCCCTTTGCTATGCTTTGTTTTATATTGAATGATATCGGGTTGAAATGATAAATATCCAATTAAACAACTTGGCCTAGGATAGATAATTAAAAATAAGAAACCCGATTGGTCAACAAAAATTATTTTTGAAATTGAAATCTATTTGAAATTAAGGAATGAACTTAACAATTTATTTGGAAATTTAGTAACTAACTTAATGGATTTAATTTATGGATTAAATCGAAATAAATTAATAGGAATAAATTAATGGAGTTTAATTGAACCAGATTAATAAACCTATTTAATTGAATAAAATGAATTGGCAAATTTATTTGAAAAAAAAACAAGGAAGTTTTAGAATTTAATAATGTGAAAATTTATTAGGTTGGTTAGATTTAGATTTAAAATCGGTTTTAATTAAATAGATTTGAAACTTGTCATAAATCAAGTTTGAGATTTAGAAAATTTGACTTAAGTGGAATACAAAACTAACTAAAGTTTTATGGATTTAATTTAGTGATAATTTAAAATTTAAAATGATTTTAAATTTAATAAAATTGATTTAATCAAATTTATGATTATGGTTAATATAACGATGAAGGTAATTACAAATTGAAATGAATGGAATTTGGTTTAATGATATGAACTAAAATTTCCCATTAAATCGAATTAATTGGAGTATTAACTAAATTTAGGAAGTGAAATTTAGATCTTATTAAATTGAACAGGAATACGTAATTTTATTGTTAACTCAATTGTTGAACTAAAGATTGCATTTGGAAAGATGTTTTATAATCCGAAATAAATTGAATCATGAAATGTCAAATTTTAGAAGTCAAATTTGCAGCTTGACTTTCGGACTTTGATTTGTTTAAACTTTAACTTAAATGACCATCGGGTAATAAATACGTAGTTATTAAAGAGACCGTGGATCGGATATGGACATACTCTCTGTCGATACCGAAAACCACTTTAATAACTATTATACGCGAAGTGTTGATCCAGAACGAAGTGGATGGTTTGGTGAACGCGTTGACTGAAGAAAGAGAACGATATTGGATGACCCCTGACATGACTAAAACAGGAGCCGCGCCGGGCCATTGAGGTTCGCCACCTCTAGCGGACACACTTCTTCGATACCATATCTATTACTTTTGTGATTCGATTTGGGTGCACCCCTTGATTTGGGAAAGTTGTTTCGCGGTGTTGAGGTAGTAGCTGCTATGCTCAACATCAGTCCAGATCACGCAACTACTAGTATCCTAGTTGGTATCGCCTCATGTACCTTGTCATACTGATTATCCTATTCGCGGCCATTACGTTTTGGTTAGTACCTTTAGTATATGGATTGCCCTCTGGTGACTTCCGATTTTGGGGAAACTACGGTCTTGTATATGCCCTTGGGAATAAAATGTGTTAAGGGGATTATGGTAACGCCTTAACACTATTTTAATATCGTACTTTACTGTTTAGACATTATCTATCTATCGTATCCTATTGTATATATAGATAGTTTATCGAATCCTTAGAGATGTTATTTTATTCATCTTTAAGTTATGGACTTTTCCCTTGCACTTGATTTTATTGTATAAGATTTGAGTCCTGACTCGAGTGTTTCTTTTTGTATATGCTCGGGTCAGTCTGAAGCTATCCAGTTTGCTGATCAAGGTTGGTTGAAGATGCTGAAGGCTTAGCATTTATCTTTATCAGTCTATATTCTATTCCTGTATTGATGTCCTAGTCTATTGGACATTTTTGTATTTTCTTTTAGTCACTTTATGTTAAGACATTGTTGTATTTTTGTAGTAGCTTCATGAACTGCTATTATGACGATGTATTTTCCGCTGCATTATTCTGTGACTGTTCTGTGTCTGTGATGTTGTATTGATTCTCATTTACATTTATGTATTTATAATCCCATAATGATTCGTATTTTGTATTATTTAAGTTGACATGTATGGATTATTGTCAATTTAAATAGTCCAAATATACGGGTTGTTACAAATTAAATGAGACAAGGTGAGAATACTAGACGCTAGAATCCATCCTAGCGGACAGATTCAGGGTCGCACCCAGAATCGTGACAACCTGGTCCATCGTCACTTATTGTTCAAACGATCTATTGCACAGACACAACCGCAGCTACAGGCGCAATGCAAACGGGAAACAAGGAATAGTTTAGAGTAATCTCATTGATGGATATGTGGTGAAACAAAGATGAAGATTACAGCATAACGGGGTGAGCGCCAACAGTGAACAAGAGAAGATAGTGCAACTAATAGATTGTGTGGGGGCACCCACAATTTCTAATCAGAAGGTATACAGATGAAAAACGTCGTGATATCGGTTCGATATAGAGTCTAGTAAGAGTGAATAATGAATAGGATCCACTAGTAATTCCAAACCTCATATATGAATAACTTAAGCAATAAAAAGTCTATTGAATAATGATTACAACTTATAAATGAATAGGATGTGATATCCCGGTTGATTAGAGATGCAACTGTGAATCACTTTAAATAGTGCCATGACACGTGTATTTAAACTGAAATCATGCAATGGGATGTGGTTGGGTATAGATTATGGAGTGTGTGACATATCTATTTCTTTTAATATCACGTATATAACCCAACTCCACACATTTATATGAATCCTTGTTACATTATTATATTCACAGCTAAATTTATAGCTGTGACAACTTCTGGGGTCAGACCGAGGTATCGCAGGATGATTTCCTTCTCGCATTTTGAGGTCACCTCCTACGACATTATAATAAAGGGAAATTGGCATACTGTGTACAAATTTAAGATAGTGGTAGACTTAGAACCCAATGGACGCACACTTGCAACAGGTGTCAGGGGTACAGTTAGAGTCATATGGCGGAACGATGTTAGAGAGACCCGTCTCGAGTCCGTTGAGTTGTATTAGTTATGTTACCTGTTTCCGTTTGGTTTGACTATGTCCGGTTTATATATATTTGTTTGAATATGGTTAGGACGTCATTTTTGTGGTGGTTGTAAATATACGATGGTACTCTGATGTCCGGTTGTACAAATATTATGCTATGTATATACATCTATCTTTTGGTCTGTTGTTTTGTCAAACCATTATATCATGTGTTCTTGATATGTGATTTAGATACAAATTCTTTAAACTCGTCTATACTACATTATGTCGAGATGAGATACGTATCATTTCAGATATGTATAGGTATTTTAAACATATCTGGGTTGACCCAAATTAATGTATACGAGAGATCGCTCCTTCCGTGCCTATTGATCCGAGCTATGGGACGGTAATCTTCCTCTGATATTTCGGTCACTGGAGTTGGCGCATCATAGCGTGGTATCCGAGCGAGGAATCAAAAGAATTTGTATAAATTAGTAATCAAAACACATTTGACTATAAGAGTGTCAGACATAGGATGTTACCCAGTTAGTATAACCCTACGAGAATTGGGATTAACTCGTTTATGTGATAGATGAGTTCTAATGAGTGTTTAAAGGGAAAAAATTAGGATAGTACATAATACATATTAGTGTTACATATGTAATTGTTAGTGAAATTTATTATATAATAAAGTGATAAATGTTTTTTATCAGAAAATGGTAGGAATGGGTAGACCCGAAACAGGCTCGACAGCTGAGTCACCAAATGGTCAACCAGGAAATCAAAATGTACTTTTAACTATGGGTCAATGGGTTGAAGTCATGAGGCATGTTCAAGATATGGGCATGCTCAGAGACAATAGTCAAAATCCCATATCAAAGTTTACTAAGCTCCGCAAAGACTACTCAAGTCTAGGAGGTAAACCATTTTTGGGAAATGAAGGCATAATGGGTGTTCATGCATGGTTGAGAACATGTGAAAGAATCTTCGGAGATCTGAATCTCTCTGATCAGGACAAGAGAAGGTTAGCATCTCAACAGTTACAGGCAGGTGTCTTAGATTAGTATGAAGCCATAATTACTGCAACTCCAGAGGAAGACATATCTTGGCAAGAATTCAAAGATCTTTTCAAAGCCCATTTTCTACCCGAAGCAGAGAGGGCAACACTGCTTCGGAAATTTATTGATCTTACTCAGAAGGATTTATCTGTAACTGAGTATGTCAATAAGTTTAATGCACTATCAAAGTATGGACCGGCACTCATTAGTAACCCATTGGAAAAGAATAAGAAGTTTGTGCTTGGTCTAAATAATGAACTGAGAGATAAGTTACTTACTCAACTCAGATTTCTGTTTGAAGAGAATGTGGATATGGCTTTAAGATTTGAAAAGGTACAAGAGTGAGATTCGATTTCTAAAAATCATCCTACTCAAAAATGCCAATGACAAAGGAAGAGACCATTCTTCCCGAAGAAGAATGCAAAATTTCAAAAGAACAAGCGACCATTCCAACCCAAGCAAGAGGAGCAGAAGAAGCAACAAGCTAAAGCACAAATGGAATGTTACTCACGTGGAAGGAAGGGTCATTATGCCAATGAATGTAGAAACATAGGTCAAGGTTCCATGAAGAAATGCTACTATTGCAATGAAATGGGACATATAGCAAGACAATGCTCAAAGCCGAAGAAGCAGACTCAAGGGAAAATGTTCGCACTAGATGGTCCCAGTTCAATGAAACTAGATGTAGGAGGATAAGCTTCGATCCTTGAAGGTAATATTTTATGGCATGGATTATATATTAGAATTCTTTTCAATACAAGTGCATCACATTCATTTATATCGAAAGGATTAGTAGAAAGGTTAAAATTGGATGTTTATTCTCTTAACAATTTTCTTAGGGTGGATAACCCAGTTGGAGGATGCGTTACCCTGGAGATGAAATGTAATGGAGTCATGATTTGCTTATCTGGGTATCCTTTCTCATGTGATTTGTTTATTATGGATTCGTTGAATTATGGAGTTATTTTTGGAATGGACTGGCTTGAGCGCTATCAAGCTCAATTATACTGTTTCGAACGAGTAGTCACTCTCCAACATCTCGATCACTCCAAACGAATCCTTATAGCTCTAGAAAGATCAAATGCCAGTTTAGGTTATTCTTTATTTGCTTTGGAATCTAAAGAAGATGAAATAAGGTAGATTCTAGTAGTTAGAGATTTTTCTGATATCTTTGAACCAGTTACTAGTTTACCACCACATCGAGCAATTGAGTTCAAGAGAGATTTGAAACGTGGAACTCAACCTTTTAGTGGACCACCTAATCGAATGTGCCCTAGTGAGATGGAAGAATTAAGATTTCAGATAGAAGATCTTGAGCAAAAGAATTTCATCAGGACGAGTAGTTCTCCTTGGGGTGCATCGGCTTTATTTGTTAAAAAGGTAGACAGATCTCTTCGACTCTGTATAGATTATAGAAAATTGAATGACCTTACTATCAAGAATAAATATCCATTACCAAGGATTGATGATCTATTTGATCAACTGAGTGGTGCAAAGGTAAGGGTAATAAGGTGGCAGATGCTTCAGCTTATTTTGTTGATTTGATGAACAGTTTTCAGAAGTTATTGGGATAAGTGTGTCCTAGTTTTTATTGATGATATCCTCGTCTACTCAAAGACAGAAGAAGAGCATGTGATTCATTTGAATGTGGTGTTATAAACTTTAAGAGAACACCAACTTAAAGAAAAAATTTCAAAATGTCACTTCTGGCAGAAGAAAGTGAAATTTTTGGGACATATAGTCTTGGAGAAAGGAATTTCAGTCGACCCAGCTAAGGTCGAAACTGTTCAAAAGTGGAAGCGACCGAGTCAATAACTGAAATCAGAAGTTTCTTGGGTTTAGCAGGATATTACAGAAGATTTATAAAAGACTTTTCCAAGATTTCTGCTCCGCTAACTAATTTAACAAAGAAAGGAGTTAAATTTGTCTAGTTGGATAAATGCAAGGGGGCTTACTAGAAATTGAAATAATAACTTTCTAATGATCCAATATTAATAGTTCTAGAAGGAAATTAGGATTTGGTAGTATACGTAGATGCCTGCGAAACAGGGCTTGGTGCAATATTAATGCAACGAGACAGAGTTGTAGCCTATGCATCAAGACAACTCAGGCCGAATAAAGTAAAGTATGCGACTCACGATCTTGAGTTGGCAGCCGTGGTATTTGCCTTAAATCCTTAGCAGCATTATCTATTGGGAGAACGGTTTGTTTTATATACAGACCACAAATCGTTAAAATATTTATTCTCTCAAAAAGACTTGAATATGCGATAGCAGCGATGGCTGGAATTTCTAGCTATGTATGACCTAGAAATTCAGTATGCGCCAGGTAAGGGTAATAAGGTGGCAGATGCTCTCAGCAGGAAACACCAGGCCATAGTATCAATGATGTTGATAGAATGGAAAGAATTGGAAGTGTTATCTTCTTGTAACCTCCAGTTCAGAAGAATGGAAATGACAACATCTATGTTGGCAAGTCAGGATATTCGACCGAGTTTACTCGATCAAATTCAAGCTAATCAAAGAAATGACCCAATCTTGGCAGATCTAATTAATAAATTGAAGAATGAAAATGTGACGACCCGGAATTTTTGAATGTTGATCTAGGAATATTTAATTGATTTTAAATATTCAAAAGGGTTAAATTTTAACTTAAATTTCAAATATCAGTATTTAAGGGATAATTAATTATTGAATTAAATTATTGGAATTGGGTAATATATTGAATCTTGATTTTTAAGCTCGTTAAAAATCATTTGAAGGCTTGGAAATTTCATATTAATAATACTGAAGGTGATAGAACTTTTAAATTTGAATTTCAAAGCGTTTTGTACAGTTTTAAAATTTTATTGTTTAAATTGAATTTTAAAATAGCCTTCCGAGGCACAGTCTCGGAATTCAGTGAAACCAGATCCATTGGATCTGTAATATTGTATTATTATTGGATTTCAATTTTCGTAGTATTTGGAGTTGTCGTGTGATCGTACGGAATGTAAACGCGCTGAAATTAAATCGGAAATTTAATATTATAACTGGTCAATATATCTCCCATCAGTGCTTTTTGCTTTCATTTCTCAACACCTATAGCAAGCCTATGCAGACACGCAAGGCAGTTCATAACACGTGTTCTCCCTGGAATAACACGCGTCCTCTCTCAAGAAATAAAAGAAAGAAAAGATAACCGAACCCCTCTCATCCTCTTTCTAAATCGAACGACTTCAGCCCTTCCCTTTCAAAATTAATTCGCGAATTATGAATGGCGATTGCCTTAACTTCAATTTCCCCAAAAACAAATCGCGAATTACCTGTTCAAAACCAGAGCTACCTCATTTTTATCGTTCCCTCCCCTTTCTTCTTCGTTCAAAAAATTCAATCGAAACCAAACCCAGTATTCCTTTTCCTCAAAGTCAAAAATCAACTCACGAAATAGATGGCCACGATTTTAATCAAACCCCTTGGTCTTCAGAAGCTCTCGATCGAATCCCCATCGAATCGAGCGACTCGATTAGGCGCCAGCGACGAAGTCGCGATAGGAGTTTAGGGTTTGGGTTACGGCGAACTCGAAGGTAGGGGCGACGTGTGGTGATCGGGGTTCGGCTGGCGAAAGGGTGTCGCGATGACATGGTTTTGGTGGCATGGAACGCGTATCGATTTTGGGGAGATTCGCGTCGAGCTGAGCTCGAGTTCGAGATGGAAGCCGGGTTTCGCTACTGTGTCTTCGACTCGGGGCGGCGACAGCATGACCCAGGTCGTTCGATTTAGGGTTCTGACTTTTGGGCATGGTGGTAGCCTAGAGAAGCTGAGGTAAATCTCTTACCTATATTATTATTGTATAATTAATTTTAAAAAAAAAAAGAAGTACAAGGTAATATTTTTACAGTAAGTTATTCAAATAGTTCTGTTTGAATATATATATATAAGGTTTAAATTATAAATATACATTTGTATAAGGTTTGGAAAAATATAGAGATTTTAAATATTGAACAGTGTATATAAAATTAGATTTTAAAACCTATATAGCTTATATTTTTATAAGTATTTAGTACAAAGAAACAGATACACACATTTTAAATCTGCTGATTTTTTGAAATAATATTGTATGGAGATAATTTTATTTAATAAACTTAATTAAAAGTTATTTTAGTTACTAAGGATTAATTAAAAGGAAAGATTAGTTTAAAATGAATTATTGGTTAATTAAATTAAATTCATCAAATGAATATTTATTTATTCAAATTGTTCGAATATTTATAAAATCATCTAATATTTATTCAAGGTTAAAATCCTGAAAGGAAACAAGACTGTTGGGGTGGATTGCAAACAACAAAAAGAAGGTGAGTTAATCTCACTCAGTTAGATTTAAATTTAAATTTAAATGGTTAAATTTAAATAATTGATTGAATGGTTGCATTGATTGAATATGCTATACTATATATAGTAGTATATACCAATATATATATATTGGCATATGTATATATTGGAGTTGTTGATATTCCCGCATTATATAGCGGATGAGACCCTATGCGCCGCATAATAGCGGATGATATTTTATAAACCCATATACCGCGATATTCCACCTTGAAGTGGAATTGGTATTGTGCTAACGTCTGTGGATGCAGGGAAACAGGTTGGAGGGATCCAACTAGATTCCTCAAAATATTTAATTTTGTTTAAATATTCTGTGATATGATTTTGATATCCTGTGATGAATTATATGGATAATTGGATGTTATGGTTTGGTTGGATCGATTTGGATATGCTGAGTTATCAAAATCTCTAGTATGGAAATTTTGAAAAGAAATAAAAAAAAAGTAAATTTTTAAGTAAAATAAGTATAAAGAGTTTGGAATAAATTTGAGAATAAATCTGATTAAGAATAAAAGTGATTCCCAAAATTCTAATAAATATGGAAAAGAGGAATTTTGAATAAACCGAGAAATATTGAAATTAAAAACTTATGTGATATTATTTAAAAGAATAAATAATTTATTTTAATTCAATGTTTAAATGAAATTAAAAGAAGAGAAAGAATTTGGTAAATCTGAGACTTGTGTTCAGTTTAAAGATTTTAAATCATAATGAGAAATAAAATCTGAAAGTTAATGAATTTGGGAATAAATGGATTAAGTGAGGAAATTTATTTCAAAGTAAAATAAATTGGAAAATCAGTTGTAAATTGATTTAAATATTTTGGGATTCGAAATTTAAAGAGAAATGAGATTTTGGAGATATAAACTGGGTTTATAAAGTGAAATGGAATATAAGAGGATATTTGAAATATAAATTCAAGGTGGGAATTTATAAAGGGATATGAATTGGTTTAAAAATAAGTGTTGATTTATTTTAAAGGGTGTTTCAGAGAAATAAATATTTGGAAATGTATTCCGTAAGCGGAAACTGTTTGAAATTGTTTTCAAAAGGAGTTTGAAAATTTGGAAATATATCTTGGAAAGATATTTGGGCAAATAAATAATGTGGGAAATTATTTATTGTGTGATGGTTGCTTGTGGATGTTAATTGATAGTTAAATAACCGACTATCAATATTGGCCAAATGCGCTGATCGTTTCGAAGAGACCGGGATCGGGTTTGCTATATTACAGCGTGATAGGGGGTTCTCGCTTTGCGTTAGGTGGCGAACGGGAGACTCTTACCCCTACATGTCCCCGGGGGTAGTATAAGTACTGTAACGACCCGACTTCCTATGCCCAGAAAGTCGCATCATTATGAAGAAAGAAAGGGGTAGAAAATAGAAAAGAAGAGAAGAAAGAAAGAAACAACAACAACGATCTCACAGCGGAACGAATAAATTATATTAATAACATAAACTATTACATAGTTTACAACAATTTACAGAGTTACACAGCATATACATCACTTACTAGACAGTTATAAACATCTGTCTAGACATTACAACTCAATACACTACAGAGATACAGACACAGCGGAACTACTATATATATATCTACAACGCTGAAGCCTCCTACTCCATTGCTCCTCCACAATTCGTCAAGCTAAACCTGAATCCCTTGGCTACTCGTAAAAATTTGAGTACCCAAGAGTTTATAAAACAGAAATAAACACTTGGGTCAGACATGGGTCTGGTGTGAGTAACAGGTTAAACTTGCTTAATTTCAAAACCTTTAGAAAGAAAAGGTATCACGTAAGACTCCCCACAAATAAACATGGGTAAGTTTTTACCTTACGCTAACCAAAACATTTGATAGGAAATCTGATTTTATTATAATAGGGTCTAGGGTTTTCAAGTAAAATATAGAAATAGCTGAAATGCTTACATCTCACATTCCAACATAGTTGGGCACAACTAATACGTACGGCACTTATTGGAGTTTGGATTCCATACAATGGCAGGGCTACTGGGGTACCGCCCGTCACAGTACGTGGCCTAGATCACCGTACCGAGGAGTACGCCCGCTCCCCTGCAACACAAAGCCGGAACCATCCATTACTGGATAATCCCGAACAAGATAATCCCGTAGTTGGCGCGACCAACCACACACTAAGCCGAATAAAAGAAAAGGGACCTCTAGACAGGGATCTATCTTGCTCTCAGTGGGTGCTACCCACGAAGCCTTGCTGCACCTCCCCTGTTTTAGCCATTCCTGGTTGATGAGGCTTGAGGTTACGATTACCTTTAATCAGAACATATCACTTAGAATGCTCATCGTCCGCCTGACGATGTGCTGAAAGCATTCAATCCATACAAGTTCGTTCCGGGTTCGAACGAAACCGAAGGCATTATCTCGTTACACTCGTTTTGGAATCACCCTCAGAGTTAACGACAATAACCCTTGCACTCTGAATCTTCATCTTCACTTGAGATTCACGACCTATCGTTAATTTGGATCGGTGTGGTATTCGGGTCTCCAGACCTGGAATCCCGGTATACGGAAACCCGATCCCGGTCTCATCGAAATCCAAAACGTATCTTTTAAGGGCCAAGTTGTTTTAAAGTTAAAACAATTCAATTCTTATCTATATACACAAAGATAGATAATTCAATAGATAATCTACATTATCATCCCAAACAGATAATTCACATTATCATTATAATTCAACCAAACATCCATATCATATATCAATCATATCTCATCAGAGATATCAAACAATGAAATACATTCAATCTCATTCATCCATCCTTAAGCAATGATTTATATCATCTAATTAATTTAAAGTGAATTAAACTAATTACTTCATTCTATAAATCCTGCTTACTTAATTATTAATTAAACCAATTAATAATCATTACTCTAAGTATCCATCTAATTAATCATTCCTGATTAATTACCCTTTAATTACTTTAAGTAATTAATACTTAATTAATTTCACAAATTAATTATCTTAAACCATTCAGTAATTAATCTTTAATTACTTCATTAATTAATTAACTATATTTAATTACATTAATCCTTAATTAATTACAATTAATTAATTACTTTAATCACTAATTATTTATTAATTAATCTTAATTAATTAAGAGTAATTAAGGATCATTAATTAATAAAATTAATGATGTAATTAAGGATTGGTTAATAAAGCTTTCAAATGAAATATGGGATCTAGCCTGCATGCAAGTTTCTTTAGCAAGTATTCAAGTTTTAAAGATCAAAAAGGCATTCAGATTTTAGAGTTTCAAAAGCTTTTCTAAATTAAAGAGGCTGCCTCTGTTTCAATGTATATCAGGTGAGTAACTTTTAAAAACTTAAAGTAAAATATGGTTGCATGCTAGTATGGTTGAAATGAATAAGTATTGCATGAATAAGTGAGAATCTGATATGAATGTTTATAGTGTGTATGCTGTTAACAATTAGATGCTCTGTTCATCTTCTTTAAATTGTGAGTAACATCACTTATTTTAAAATTAAAGTGCCTGTCATCTGTTGCATGTTAATTTCTGGAAAGTGGGTATGTTTTGTGTGATTTTATATGAATGAATTATTTGTTATGTGGGTGTATAAAATGTGTGCATGTTTGTTTTCTGTAGCATTCATGTTTCTTTGATTTTCAAGCTTCTGTTTGATTCAAAATCATTACCTCTTGATTTAGTTTAGGTTTGGATTTGAGTCTTAAACAAAATCAGATTATTTCATCATAAATTATAATTTAAAATTTTTACTTAAGACAGAATATACTTGTAATGGCTCTGGGTACAAAATCAACAGAGCAAGATTTATATAGGTGAAAATTCAAACACTTTAATCCATCAATTCAGGATTATAAACTGAAACCTTGATCCTAAAAATGATTTTTAAGAATGTAATTATAATTTTTAGATTAAGCTTGAATGAGCATTTCGGGTTTGAACAAAATATGAGTTTTAGGTAGTATCTGATGATCTCAGTGGTCTGGGAAGTTATGATCGTCACTGGTGGTAGTGGGATGATCAGTGATGGGGGAAAAAATATCAGGAAGGTTATCAAAACACTGTGGCGACGACATGCGATCGATTTTGATTTTAAACCTAGTTTGAATAGGTTGGACGCAGATGATCGAGGTGATGTCTCTGGGGGACCGAGTGCTACAATATTTTAGGAAGTAGAAGATTAGATATAGGCAAAGGCTTGGCCAGAAAATTAGCCTCTCTGATGGTCGGAGTCGCGAATACGTGATGATGTCAGGTTTTCGTGGTGGTTCCAGTTTTGGCTTTAAGACTCGATTTCGTTTTCGAGTGTAATTCGTGTTTCTGGGTGGTCAGATGGCTGGAGGTGGTCGAAGGGGATTTGTCGACGATGGAAGTGGAAGCCGGAGCTCTGGCGATCGATGTGCATGTGCACAACTTAGTCTAGTGTCAGTGGTTTGGAAAATGAAGAGGTCTCGAGTTCTCGAGTTTCTGGCGTGTGAGACTCGAAGTAATTTAGGATGCGACTCGAAGTATTCTAGAGTGGGCTCGGGTAAAATTCTGGGTTCCAGATTTTAAAAACTGCTCTGTTTTAAAATTTTAAAACTGAATTTAAATGATTAAGTAAAGGTTTAAACAAGTTTTAAATTTAAATTTAAATCTGATTCAAGTATTAAATTGAATCTCAGTTCAAAAATAAAATAAGTTTTTAAAATTTAAAATATTTGGACAACCTTAAATTGTTTAGTTAGTTGAATTTAAAAATGAAGTTTTAAATTGTAAGTAAGTTTAAATCTAAGTTAATCTGGAATCAAATTTAAAACTATATCTCAGATTTGAAATAAAAGAAAGTTTTTAAATTAAATTGTTTAAATAACTTTAATTGTTTTGGATATTATGTCAAGACCCAAAAATCGACCTTCGAAAATCGGCACCCGTACTTCACTTGTACTCAAAATGCCGTAGATTCAAATGTCGAATCTGGTTCTCGGGAGCTTATAACACCATTAAGTATAACAACACAGCGGAAGAAAAAGAATAATACAGATATACAACATCTGATACAATATCCAGATACAATGATGATACAATGAATATCTATATACATCAGAGATATGATACAACCAATAGCAGCGGAATAGAAAACTATAACATCAGCAGCGGATAATCTCCATCTTCAAAACGCCAATCCAGATATAGCTTGAACTCCAAATAACGATACACCAAGATAAGCAAGTGCAGTCCGATCCAAAGACTGAACTAGCTCCAGATAATCTACTAACCCTGAATATCTGAAAAACCCAACTCTAGACTGCTCGTGTAGGAAATTATGAGCACCCAGAGTTTAGGAAAGGAACAATAAACTCCGGATCAGTCATGGGACTGGTGTGAGCAACAAAACAGTTTATCTTTAAAACAAATAGCAAAAGATTTTTAAAGTCAATTCGCAATGCTTTTGGAAAATGAAACTACCATAAGACCTCCCACCACACACACAATGCAAACGCAGACTTGGAGGAGATTTCTTCTTATGTTAGTCAAAGATGCTTACTACGCAAAATCAAATCTTTTTGATATTATTATTAGTGCATAGTGGAAAACATTTCGAAAGTAGAATATAAATCTTAGCCAGCATAGGTACCATTATATTATGCCTGCTATAGCTGCCTCCTGAGGAGACAGGTTCTACAATTTGCAATCGTAAAGGCTCGTATTGTTTCTTTGGATTTCCAACAAATGGTCAGGCTAAGGAACTTCCTATCCACGATGGGTACGTCCCTGGAATAGACGACCCGAGAACCTAACCGGATCTCTGCCAACACAAGGCCGGGTTACCTCTGCAAAAATAGGTAACTACTGACACGCGTATGCCATCCCCCGATCGTCACCGATCTTCCCGAGGATCCCCGATTTCCAACAACCACAAAGTAATAAATTTGCAGCAACCACAGAGGTTAAGTATCTGGGCTCCATACCATGATACCACCTTTATCCAGAAGGAATGACATACACTAAGGGGCGCTACTCCCTAGAACCTTGCTGCATCCTTCCTGTTTCGACCATTTCCGGGGTGTGAGGCTCGACGAAGTCTCGTCCACAAAGCTACGCTTTCTACAAAGCCATGCTTCGGGTCAAACAAATGATCAACCTATGATCACAAAGATATAAGATCAAACAAATGATCATATCACAAATGATCAAACACTGATCATCACACAGCAACACTCAGCATGCCACATTACCAAATTGGGATATATCGCTGATAAATTTCAACTACATAACCTCTGAGCTCGTACGTCTCAGAGAAGGGTGTTAAGCTAAGAGAATAAATTCTCCGCCACCAACAGAAATGTATTTGAAAGAAATCGGCTTTATATCTCAAAGTGTAATGTCAGACATGTATCCATACAAGTCTGTTCCGGGTTCGAACAGAACCGAAGGCACTTCTCACGAAGCCCTTGCAATTCCGGATAACTTTCAATCACGTCCGGACTTCCCGTCACAAAAGAGTGATATAAATCTCTATACCGGCGCGACTCAGTGCAGAGACATTCGACAGGTTGTCCTTTCATTTTCGAAAAATATCCGGTCTTCAACACCGGTCTTCAAATGCTATCCATATACGACGTATCACTATTCGGAATGAGTTATACGACCCAAAGGTCCTTTCCCGGCTAACCCGAATAGTGAGCGAAATATTTAAAAACATATGGATATTGGGATTTCAATTAAGTCACAATTTAACCCCAAACTTTCTTTTCAAATGGTTTATCAAATTACCATTTTAATCTTTTTAAACAAAAAGATTCAATTCATAAAGTTCACTTAATTTCACAAAGATTCATTCACAGATTTTCCAAATCGATTTCCATTTCAGTTTAATTAATTCGTTAAATCTTTAAATCAAAGATTTAACTAATAGCTTTCAAAACAATTCCATTTCAAATGGTTTAAATAAATCATCATTTTAAATCTGTTAAAAATAACAGATTTGATTCATAGCTTTCACAAAGAATTCATTCATAACTTGGAAAATCCGTTTTTCAATTTACTTGAAATTCCTTTAATTTAACTGGAATTTCTTTTCTTATCTAAAAGCTTTTATCATTTGAAAATAAGTCTTCAATTTGGAAATCTGATTCATTCATACGAGTTGAAATTCTTGGTTTAAATTCAAATTCCCAAATTAATACTTTAAAATGGTTTAATTCATACAACACATTTATATCATCTTTTATCCCTAGTTTCCAAATCATAGATTTAATTTCAAACTTGAATTCAAATTTAAATCAAATTATTTACATTTTCAAAAACTCAGTTGAGTTATTCAAAATAACTTTTATCTTTGAAATTCCATTTCAAAAGCTTTTCACTTTAAACCCGAAATTTCCAATTTCAAAAACATCAAATTTACATTATCTGTGACTTAACCGATTTCCACGTGAAATCCATATTTGTGTGTGTAAAGGTGTGGTCCGGGGTTTAACACAATAGTGCAACATCAATCATCACATAACACAATACAGGATATAGTTGATAAGCGATATAAACTATAACGCTTATCGTTCATTCACAGATCACAGATATGTATCACAGATAGGTAAATTACAGATAACAACATAAATCAGGATGTATCACAAAGCATCATATATCAGGGATATCAAACAATTAGAATTCAAACATTCATAAGTGAGGTCAGTTAATTGTCTGATTAATTCAAATCAGATTAATAAATTACTAATCCTGGTTAATTAACATTAATAAATTACAGATCATTTTGATAAATTATTCTTTAATCATTTATTAATTAACCATTAATAATTAATTAACCTCATATTATAATTCATCAATTAATTATAACTAGTAATTACCCATTAATAAATCTTTTATTATTAAATTAAGTTAAACCTCAAATTACTTATTTAATTAACTACAAAATTAATCTTAGTTGTTAATTAAATAAATCTTGATTATCTGCTCTTAATTATCTTCACTAAGTAATTATTATTTTTATTTAATCATTCATTTATTACTTGATTAATTAACTTGAATTACAAATTATTTTACTTTAATTTCTTACATTAAGTAATTTACTTCAAGTAATAGATTTCTTTAACAAATAAATTTTAGCTTAACCTCGAAAGGTAAATTAACAATTATAAAACACCCTTAATATTAACTTCTTGAAATATTCTTAAACTTGTTTAAAATAAAAACAAAAACTATGTTCATTAAAACCATTTTAAACTAAGCTAATTAAAACTATTTATTCAAAAATCTTTCTTAACTGATTCCTAAACTTGATTATCATTCAATATAAGAAGAAATTTGGTTAACAACTTAAGCTTTTAAAACTGTTTTTTTTTTTCTTTTTCCTACAGACAACCAACCCGAGCAAAACGCCCAACAGCTCGAGTTCGAACCCGAGAAAAACCACGCTTCAACTACTTCGAGCCAGATCTTCATTTTCGCGTGTTCGACTTCGAGCTCCCGCCTTCTTCCCCAAATCCACTTACCCAGATATTCACGCGACCCCAAACGTGCACGTATACGTGCACGTGTACGACCCATCGACTGACTTCTGACCAACGTTGCAACGTCGACCAAGTCGATCCCCACCAGCACAACCATTCCCAATCACCAGAACTCTGACGCTCACGAAAAAATCGAATTCGAGCACGAAACAGAAAACTGGAAACTCGAAAGCAACTTACTTCAAAACCTGGCAACACCCCACGCTCCACGCTCCGACCACCGGAGACCACCCAACTCCGGCCATAGCCTCGTCCACGTTTCAGGCACACCCCCTCCTCATCCGACCACACTCGACGCATTGAGGAATGCGCACGAGCCCAAAACCCAAGCGCCATTACTCACAGTCCTTAAACCCTAATATGATCTCGAATTCAAAATCTAAGGCTTTATAAATTCTACTCGCATTTTTCCGGTGATGTCGAACGTTCGTTCTAGCTGTGACGATGAACTCGAGACCCACCATCGTTTTGATCATCGGAATTTGGCAATAATCCCATTTTCTGATCAATCCCCATATCTCATTCAATATCAATTTAAAAATTACGATTTAACTTTTAAAATTCCTAGCTTTCGAAGGCAATCCATACTAAATAGGTGAATACGATAATCATCATGTTTGAATTTTACATGTTCTTGAGTATTTCACTGTTTTCTAAATTTCCAGATAAATTCAAAATAATTCTTCTCAGCAATACCTTTAGGAACTAAAGCTTGATCTTACAAACAATATTTGTTCAGATTCTAAGGCCTAAAAAGAATTTGAGAGGAAGCTTTTGATTTTTTTTTTTAAAAATGGGTTTGAAAGCCTGTAACTTAAAAACAGAGATATCTCCCTGTACACAGATACATATACAAATTCATATATATGAAGAAAAAAAACATTTCTAAACAACATGCACATCATAGATCATAACAGACTTTAAAGATCATCATATGCAGATCAAATATATCAAACTTTAAGAATTTATAAGGGTGGTTTGCTCACCTTATTTTCCAGAAAACAGAACTGCTATGTTGAATCTTTTCTTGCTCTCTGGCTTAAATTGTTGTTTAGGGCTGTTCAAGTTGAAGTATTTGTTGTTTAAAGTGAAGTTGTAGTTCACTTTAGTTTTTCTTAGTTTGAATGAACGAGCTGAAATGAAGTGAGAAGTTGATATATGGAAATTTAGTTTACAAGTGATAATTTATTTTGTACAGGGGAATGTACAACCAGTACAAGACTTTTGTATTTGGTCAGGGATATTTTTTTCGAATGGAGGCTGATGATAATATTTGTGGTGGCTACATTAATTGGGTTGGTACCTTATCATCTTTACAATACTATTTCTTAAATTTTTGTATGTACAATATATATTTTCCATTTCGGCTGAACATGGTATGAAGATAATTGGTGGCTTGTTTCCATGTTTGCATACTTATCTACATTTTTGCTTGTAGTCTGGTTTCATTTGTATGGAGGCTGAAGTGATTTTGTATAGTGTACTTCACTATCTTCTTTTGCAGGCTTCAAATATAGATTTGTTTTGCTTTGGCCTTATCACTTTGCAGTATACACGAGTTCTATTATTTTTCTTGCTGTCTTCTTTTGCTTTATATTGTTACATACTTGAATATATTTTATCCTTGGTATTTTTTTGTTCCTATACTTACTTGTTATATTTTCATTTTATACTTTTTCTTACACGGCTGTACAAAATGTTTGTTCACACTTACCTTCATTTGCAAGCTATTACTTATACTTGTTTTTCTTTTCTAAGTGTTCATATGTAAATGTATTTTATTTACTTAGTTTATTTTGCAACTTGTAGATATATTACTTATCAAATTTTTGTTTGTTTACTTTGTCTTTTATAACTTATATAATTTACCTTATTTATTTTTATACTTGTGTCCAAAGTATGTGTATATTATTTATTTTTGTCTTGTTTAAGTGTTGTTTGAATTATTGTAGTGTAATCACTTTATAATGTAAATAAGTTTCTATTTTATACTATATAATTTATCTTATATATTTTCGATTCTATTTATAACTTAATATCTATAATTATCATTTATTATTATTGAACCATTTAAACTTAGATTTAAACTCGAATTCAATATACATATATATTAACTTCAAATTTTCTCATATATGCTCAAATACATATATCCTCATATATACACATGTATACAATATTTTAAATTCAAATGATTCATACATAATATACTTGAATCCAGGGAAACTCGCAATAAATAAATCGATTAATTTCACTTTAAAACATTTATTTTACTATTTTTATTCAGAATGAAATAATAATAACAATTTTAAATTCAAAAACTCAATTAATTATTAATTTAAATACTTATAAAATTTGGGGTCGTTACATATTAAATGGGTAGAATTTAAAAGTAAATTGATTTAAATTCTTAAGTTCTTTTATAAGATTAGTATTTCTTCACCATATGATTTTAAGAGTTTGTAAATGGATTTTTAAATTTTGTTAAGGTTAAATTTTTATTCATTTTAAATCTTATATTTGAAATGGAATTTAAAGGTAAATTTGGAAGTTAAATGTTTTCAAATGTGTTTTGGATGATAATTATCATTAATAAGGAAATGTTTTTCCAAAGACTTAATGATTTATGATGAATTAAATTAATAAGGTAAATTAATATGGATAATTAATTTAATTTATTAAAAGATTTGGGATCATTAATTTGTAATTAAGGATTTAAATTAATTTAATTAAGGTTTAAGATTAATTAAATAGAATAATTAATTTGTAATTAAGGATTATAAATTAGAATATTAATTAATGATTAAGAATTAATTAATAAAGTAATTAAAGATTAATTAAGTTATGGTTAACACTTAATTAATTAAATAATTAGAGATTAATTAATTGGTTATTAAGATTTATTAATTTGAAATTAATAATGGTTAATCTAAGTTAATTACTTAAGAAAAGTAATTAAAGAGTTGTTAATAGTTGATGAAGGTCATTAATTTGAGATTATTTAATAATAAATTAATGTGATTAATTTTAATAATTAATTAGATTAATTAATTTAAAGATAATCATTTGTGAAAATTGTTTAAATGTAATTACTTAATGGAAGTAATTAAGAAATTAATTACTCATTGTAATTAATTAAGTTAATTTGATTAGTTAAGTTAATTAATTAAGTTTAATTAATTTAGAATAATCAATGGATGATTTGATAAATAATTACTTAATTAATAAGGTATGATTATTTAGGGAAGTAAATAATAGATAATTACTGGAAGTAATTAATTGAATGGTGATGTATTAATAAAAGTAATTTGAGTTTAATTACTTGTGAATTAATCAAGGGATTAATTAAGAAATTAATTAAGGAATAATTAATTTAGTTAATGAAAGTAATTAAGGGTAGTTAATTACTGATTGAAGATTAATCAAGGTGATTAATAAATGTGTTTTAATTAAAGGTTAATTACTTAATGTAATTAATTTAATTTTAGTAATTAATAATCAATTTGTAATTAAGGATCATTAATTAATATAATTAATGATGTAATTAAGATTGATTAATTAAGTAATAATTAATAAATAAAGTAATTAATTAATGTAATTAATTAAGAATTAATGTAATTAATTATAGTTGATTAATTTAATTAATTATAGTTAATTAATTTATGAAGTAATTAAAGGTTAATTACTATAATGGTTAAGGATAATTAATTTGAGTAATTAATTAAAGGATAAATTATCTAAAGGGTAATTAGAGGATAATTAATTGATTGTAATTAATTAATGGTTAAGTAAGCAGGATTTATAAAATGAAGTAATTAATTTAATTTACTTTAAATTAATTAGAGATGAGATAAATCATTACTTATGGATGGATAAATAATATGGAATGCTTTGCATTGTTTGATCTCTGATGAGATATATGCTGTGTGATATGGATGTTTAGTTGAATTGTGATGATAATATGGATTATCTGATAATGTTGATTATCTATTGTGAATTATCTTTCTATGTGTATAAAGATAATGAATTGAATTGTTTTAACCTTTAAAACAACTTGGCCTTAAAAGATACGCTTTGGATTTCGATGAGACCGGGATCGGGTTTCCGTATACTGGATTTCCAGGTCTGGAGACCCGAATACCACATCGATCCAAATTAATGATAGGTCGTGAATCAAGTGAAGATGAAGATTCAGAGTGCAAGGGTTATTGTCGTTAACTCTGAGGGTGATTCCAAAACGAGTGTAACGAGATAATGCCTTCGGTTTCGTTCGAACCCGGAACGAACTTGTATGGATTGAATGCTTTCAGCACATCGTCAGGTGGACGATGAGCATTCTAAGTGATGTGTTCTTTTCTAAGGTAATCATAGCCTCAAGCCTCACAAACCGGGAATGGCTAAAACAGGGGAGGTGCAGCAAGGTTAGTGGGTAGCACCCAAGTAGGACAAGGTTACCTCTGTCTAGATGTCCCTTTCTATTTTCGACTTAGTGGTGCGGTTGCTGATCCCAACCGTGAGGTATCTTGTGCGGGAATTATCCAGTAAGGGATGTTCCGACCTTGTGTTGCAGGGGATTGGGAGTGATCCTCGGTACGGTGATCTAGGCCACGTACTGTGACGGGCGGTACCCCGGTAGCCCTGCCATTGTATGGAAATCCAATCTCCAATAAGTGATAACGGATTTGATTGTATAACCCACTTTGTTGGCTAGTATGCTGGAATTTAATAATGTAACAATTTCAGCTATTTCATATTTATTTGAAAACCCTAGACCCTATTATAATACAATCGAATTTCCTATCAAATGTTTTGGTTAGCGTAAGGTAAAAACTTACCCATGTTTATTTGTGGGGAGTCTTACGTGATACCTTTTCTTTCAAAAAGGTTTTGAAGTTAAACAAGTTTAACCTGTTACTCACACCAGACCCATGTCTGACCCAAGTTGTTTATTTCTGTTTTATAAACTCTTGGGTACTCAAATTTTTACGAGTAGCCTAGGGATTCAGGTTAGCTTTGACGAGTAATCTGGAGGAGCAATGGAGCAGGAGGCTTCAGCGTTGTAGATATAGATAGTAGTTTCCGCTGTGTTGATCTTGTTTAGATCTTTGTTTTGTATTGAGATGTAATAACTAGACAGATGTTTATAACTGTCTAGTATATGATATGTAATCTGTGTAACTCTGATAAGTGTTGTATATGATACTATGTAATATTTATGTGATATAATATATTTTGTTCGTTTCCGCTGTGAGTATTTGTGTTTGTTTCTTTTCTCTTCTTCTCTTTTCTACTTCTCACCCCTTTCTTTCTTATTAGCGATACGACTTTCTATGGAGAGAAAGTCGTGGTCGTTACAGTGTTGTAGTAATTATATAAAAGTAATTTGGTATTATGTTTTAAAGAGGAAGTCAGCTTATATTTATAAAGTGGTTTTATTTTAAATATTCTTAAAATATATATTTTGATAAAGTATTAAAGTAGTTTTAAAATTTCAATGTTATAAAATATATTTGGTGTTTTTAAATTATTTTAAAATTAAAAGTATTTTGTACTTGGTGATTCAGTGGAAATAATTATTTGGGAAATGTATTCCGTAAGCGGAAACTGTTTGAAACGGTTTTCAAATGAGCTTTGAAAATTTGGAAATATATCTTGAAAAGATATTTGGGCAAATAAATAATGTGGGAAATTATTTATTGTGTGATGGTTGCTTGTGGATGTTAATTGATAGTTAAATAACCGACTATCAATATTGGCCAAATGCGCTGATCGTTTCGAAGAGACCGGGATCGAGTTTCCGTATACCGGGATTCTAGGTCTGGAGACTCGAATACCACTTCGATCCGGTTTGTACGTTTCGTGTAACGATTTCGGAGTCGAAGATGGAGCTGTGAAGTGCAAGGGCTAGTCGCTACTAATCCTGAGGATATTTCCAAAAATGGATGTAGTAGGAGTAGTGCCTTCGGTTCCGTTCAAACCCAGGACGGACTTGTATGGACGAATGCTTGCGAAACATCGTCAGCGGACGATGGGCATTCTAAGGGATATGTTCTGAAAAGGTATCGTTTAGCCTCGAACCTCATCAACCGGGAATGACTGAAAATCAGGGGTTATGCAGCAAGGCTTCGTGGGTAGCTCCCACTGGAGGGTAAGGTCATCCCTGTCTAGATGTCCCTTTTTATTTCGGCTTAGTGGTGCGGTTGCTGATCCCAACCGTGGGGTGATTTTATTCGGGATCATCCAGTAAGGGATGGTTCCGGCCTTGTGTTGCAGGGGAGCGGGCGTACTCCTTGGTACGGTGATCTAGGCCACGTACTGTGATAGGTGGTACCCCAGTGCCTAGTCATTCGTTGGAAATCCATTCTTCCTACGTGCCTTGTACGGTTTTGATTGTGCCCAACTATTGTTGAAATGTGAGATGCAAGCATTTCAGCTAGATTATATTTTACTTTCTGTAGACACTATTATAATATCAGAGGATTTTGATATAAAGTGTTTTAGCTATCGTAAGGTAAAAACCCGACATGTTTATTTGTGGCGTGGTCTTACGAGATGCTTTTGTTTTCAAAGGATTTTGAAACTTTAATAATCAATTTGAGTGTGATTTTCTCACGCTGGTTTTCCAGACTGACTCGGGTATTGTTTTATATGATGCTCGGGTCAGACCGAGATAAACAGGTTCAGGATATGATGCTGTGGAGCTCAGGAGACGAGCTGGATGTCGATACGTACTCCCGTACTTGTTATTATTTTTCCGCTGTGTATTTAGTTGTATGTTATGGATGTTGATGTACTCTGATGATGTATTCTGATGTATTGTATAAACAGATATAATTTTGATTTGTGTAAAGATCTGTTGATATATTATATTTTATTCCGCTGCGATGGTTAGATTCTGATGTTGTTTTTCTTTTATTTTCTTCTTCTACCTCTTCTTTTTACCCAAATGGTCCGGTTTTTCGTGTTAGAAAAACTCGGGTTGTTACACTAATGTGATATCCCGGGAATTTGGACAGTATCAATTTAATAATCTGCATTGGAAATTAAATTGATTTGATAATTTGTTAATAAAATTTGAATTAATTTAATAATCTAATTAAATAAAATATTTAATTAGTGATTTATCTTTTAAAAGTTAAATAAAATATTTTCTATTTATAATATATATGTATAATTGTATATATTGTAAATAGATGAGTTGGTTTGAATTTAACAAATGAAATTATGTTTTCAAATTTCTAATATATATATTTGGTAATTTGGAAATTATGATTTAAATTAATATTAAGCTTTCCAAAGATATTTAATAAATAACTATATAGTTTTAAAATACATAATATAAATGTTTAATTGTTTAAAAATAGAATTTAGCTTAAGTTCAAATTTAAATAAAAGGTTTGTTTATTTCTTTTTAAATATTACTAGATTTGTATGTATTAAAAATAGAAGTTTAAATACAATTTACATATGGTATTAATTCATTGAATAATAGAAGTAATTTATATCAGAGCTTAGGCTGGCGATAACCTTGGCTCTGGTGGGAATTTTGAGAGTACTAATAGATATGAGCGCGTATTTGTTAGTGGATATAAAAATGGTTTTATATTGTGTTGGTTGATTTATTGAGTGGCATATGAACCTTCGTCGGCACAGTCTGGACAACTGTATCGAAGGGGTTTCTAAACACTTGAATAGAACAGTTCGACACAATATTGTTTTAAATAGGGTGAATGAAATAATTTTGCCTAAATTATTTTTATATATAAAAGGATAACTTTTGTAAATTATATATTTGGTTGCTTGGTTGTTAGAAAGTGATGATATTAAATTATTATCATCATTGTGTAAAAATTGAATCAGAAATTGAAAAAAATATAACCAAAGATGAAAGAATAAATTTATATAACAAAATGGAATTTGAAATATAGACTATAAATGAAATTTATAAATTGAGATAAACTTTATATACAAATGTGAATTACAAATGTGATTTATAATCAAATGAGATAAATTCATAAACAAATGAAATTTGTAAATGTGACTTATAACTTGAAATAAAATGTGATAGAATTCCAGAGTAATGTTTGGATATTAAGTTGAATGGATTTTGAATTTGAAGTTTTGGGAAAGGTTTAAATTCCTTTGGATTTAAAATAGTTTCAAAGGTTTTGGGGAAATAATGGCGATATTATTTCATGAATATTTTTGAAATTGAATTGAAATCTGGTGGGATTTGGGATTTAAAAATATTTGAAAAGTTTCAAAGTGATAAAAGCGTTAAATTCTCTTTCGGTCGCTGGAAAATAATTTCGGTGATGACTGCAGCATCATTGATGTCTATTTTCGAGTTTCCAAAGAGAAATTGCTACCAAACTGTTTAAATTGGAAATGATTGTGAACTGGGTTGGTTTTGAAATCCAAAGGGAAAATAGCTTGGTAAAAGCAGATTGTTTTGGAAATTGGGATTTGATGTGATATATCAGATGTGTGAGTTATTTATGGATTCAAAATGGTTTTGAAATAAAACCGGGCAATTGGATTTTGTAAATTCTATTTAGAATTTAAATGTGGAAATTTAAATGAATCAACAATATAAAGTATAGAATGAAGTTGATTGAAATAAGAAAGGAATGAAAGTTAAATTCTGGGATTATAATTATGAGATGAAATTAACTCAATGAGTAATATAAGCTGGTAGATAAAAGAGTTAGAGAACTTGAAGGTGAATGAATTGTAAAACTTGTATAAAATTTTATCCTAGGATTAAAATTTAATTCGAGTATATGAAGGTGAATAAAATATATTTGAATTTAACTTAGGATAAGTTAAATAAAATTGAGAATTGGAATTGAATTAAATGTAAGTAAGTTGAAGTTGAATTGAATTGGATATAAAGGTAATGTAAAATGCTTATAATTGTGTAAAGAAATTCATATTCTTAGGTTCTTAAGTGTAATAATTTGAGATTTGATTGTAAAGATGAAAATGGACTTAAATGAATAGTCCTAGATCTTAAGTAAGTAAGTTAAAACTTATGAATAGAAATGAAATTGTAAGTCATAAATGGGAATTCATTTCTTTGAACCATTAAGAGTTATAATTTGAAATTGTAATTATCAAATGGAAACGACTAAGATGAGCAATCTTAATTTTTAAATAAATCCAAACTTGAATTATAAAATATATTGAACTTAAGAAAAATTAAGTGAAGTGATATTTGGAATTAAAAAGCAAGTATTTAATTTTAACCAGCGAAGGAACTAATGAGATAATAAATTAGTTAATGAAATTGGATTAACATAGTGATGGTTTAAATTGCAAATGAATCCAAATAAGTGAAAATAAATTGGAAAGGGCCTGGTTATTAATAAAATAATTCCAGATGAATTGAGTATGGAAATTAAAATTCATAATGATTGAGTGAATGAACCAATTATATTAAATAAATAAATGGATGGAATTTGATTAAATAAGAATCAAATGAAAAATGGAAATAAAACTTTAAAGGGTTGGTTAAATGGAAAATAAACTTAAGTTATTGACTTAAGTAAATGTTGAATGGAAACTGAACTCAACGGAGGAGTGGTTTAAATAAGTTGAGAAATAGTTATTGAATGAATTAACTTGGATTGTTTTCGAGCTAAATAAAATTCATTTTTGGAAGTTGGAGATGAATTGAATTTAAGAAAAAAAATTGGAAATGAAGTAGTAAATTGAAGTAAGTTGGAATTCATATGAAATGGGAGTTCAATTTGAATATATACACTTCGGTGGTGAAGTAGTAAATAAGTATAAGAAAATTTATATGAACTTAAGAATTGAAGAATGAAATTCTTAAGAAAATTTGTATTGGAGGTATACTTAGTAATTTTGGAATGGAAAAATAAAAAATATATATACTAAGTGAATAGTTGAATGAAGACTAAAACTGAAGTTGTGAAATGGGATAGTTGTGAATAAGGGGATAACAATCAAAATGAATGTGAATAAAAGAAAATTGATATAATTGGTAATCAATTGGAATTTATACGTAAGATGTACGTATATTATTTTATTCGCATAGCTATTTGGTCCAGATGTCGAACACAGAATTTCGAGATAGTTTTATCGATCCGAATCAGGATTTTTCACTCGATTTTCAACGGCGAACCTGGATATGGATTGTTGATTGATTCTGGATATTCTCTATCATAGTTTGTGGCTATGCAAGGAGAATGACGGTTTCTGATCAAGAAACCAGATCTGAGTCCGCACTAGAAAGTCGGATGGACGATACTAGTTCGGAAGTGAGATTGTGTGATCGATTGAGCGATCAAATGTGATATTGCGCACGGATGATATATGTGCATCGTACGGGTTTAAGTAAAACAAATATTGTAAATTTGTAAAAGAGAAGTATAAAATGACTTTGGAATTGTGATTGAATATTATTGCTTAGTAGGATATACAGGTGTATAAAAGCAATGGATAAATTGAGATTTTTGATTTTAGAAGATAAAATTTAATGGCCCGACAAAAGGTATGTATTTGAATTTCTATATGAAATTTGATTGGGTTTTGGATCCAGCCACTTGGCTTTTTGTTTTCTTTTTGAGATTGGGAGGCCGTAGAGCCATTTTGTAGTAGTACCGAGCTAGCCGCGCAAAGGAGACGCTGGCGAAATTTTTCGGAAATTTAGGGAGTTAGAAAATTTTGAGAAAATTTTGATAATTCAAAATTGAATTCAAATTTAAATTTGAATTGTTAAGTAAGTATTATGGGTTGAGACTTATGGATAAGTTGGGAAGTTAAAAGATGATTAGTGTAGCATTAATCAAAGATTTGTTGGGTTAATTGTTAAAAACTATTTGGATTGGGGAAATAGAACGGGTATCGAATCATTTTTCTTAACTGGTAATTTCGGGGATGAAATTCTTTTAAGGGGGGAGGAAGGTGACGACCCGGAATTTTTGAATGTTGATCTAGGAATATTTAATTGATTTTAAATATTCAAAAGGGTTAAATTTTAACTTAAATTTCAAATATCAGTATTTAAGGGATAATTAATTATTGAATTAAATTATTGGAATTGGGTAATATATTGAATCTTGATTTTTAAGCTCGTTAAAAATCATTTGAAGGCTTGGAAATTTCATATTAATAATACTGAAGGTGATAGAACTTTTAAATTTGAATTTCAAAGCGTTTTGTACAGTTTTAAAATTTTATTGTTTAAATTGAATTTTAAAATAGCCTTCCGAGGCACAGTCTCGGAATTCAGTGAAACCAGATCCATTGGATCCGTAATATTGTATTATTATTGGATTTCAATTTTCGTAGTATTTGGAGTTGTCGTGTGATCGTACGGAATGTAAACGCGCTGAAATTAAATCGGAAATTTAATATTATAACTGGTCAATATATCTCCCATCAGTGCTTTTTGCTTTCATTTCTCAACACCTATAGCAAGCCTATGTAGACACGCAAGGCAGTTCATAACACGTGTTCTCCCTGGAATAACACGCGTCCTCTCTCAAGAAATAAAAGAAAGAAAAGATAACCGAACCCCTCTCATCCTCTTTCTAAATCGAACGACTTCAGCCCTTCCCTTTCAAAATTAATTCGCGAATTATGAATGGCGATTGCCTTAACTTCAATTTCCCCAAAAACAAATCGCGAATTACCTGTTCAAAACCAGAGCTACCTCATTTTTATCGTTCCCTCCCCTTTCTTCTTCGTTCAAAAAATTCAATCGAAACCAAACCCAGTATTCCTTTTCCTCAAAGTCAAAAATCAACTCACGAAATAGATGGCCACGATTTTAATCAAACCCCTTGGTCTTCAGAAGCTCTCGATCGAATCCCCATCGAATCGAGCGACTCGATTAGGCGCCAGCGACGAAGTCGCGATAGGAGTTTAGGGTTTGGGTTACGGCGAACTCGAAGGTAGGGGCGACGTGTGGTGATCGGGGTTCGGCTGGCGAAAGGGTGTCGCGATGACATGGTTTTGGTGGCATGGAACGCGTATCGATTTTGGGGAGATTCGCGTCGAGCTGAGCTCGAGTTCGAGATGGAAGCCGGGTTTCGCTACTGTGTCTTCGACTCGGGGCGGCGACAGCATGACCCAGGTCGTTCGATTTAGGGTTCTGACTTTTGGGCATGGTGGTAGCCTAGAGAAGCTGAGGTAAATCTCTTACCTATATTATTATTGTATAATTAATTTTAAAAAAAAAAAGAAGTACAAGGTAATATTTTTACAGTAAGTTATTCAAATAGTTCTGTTTGAATATATATATAAGGTTTAAATTATAAATATACATTTGTATAAGGTTTGGAAAAATATAGAGATTTTAAATATTGAACAGTGTATATAAAATTAGATTTTTAAACCTATATAGCTTATATTTTTATAAGTATTTAGTTCAAAGAAACAGATACACACATTTTAAATCTGCTGATTTTTTGAAATAATATTGTATGGAGATAATTTTATTTAATAAACTTAATTAAAAGTTATTTTAGTTACTAAGGATTAATTAAAAGGAAAGATTAGTTTAAAATGAATTATTGGTTAATTAAATTAAATTCATCAAATGAATATTTATTTATTCAAATTGTTCGAATATTTATAAAATCATCTAATATTTATTCAAGGTTAAAATCCTGAAAGGAAACAAGACTGTTGGGGTGGATTGCAAACAACAAAAAGAAGGTGAGTTAATCTCACTCAGTTAGATTTAAATTTAAATTTAAATGGTTAAATTTAAATAATTGATTGAATGGTTGCATTGATTGAATATGCTATACTATATATAGTAGTATATACCAATATATATATATTGGCATATGTATATATTAGAGTTGTTGATATTCCCGCATTATATAGCGGATGAGACCCTATGCGCCGCATAATAGCGGATGATATTTTATAAACCCATATACCGCGATATTCCACCTTGAAGTGGAATTGGTATTGTGCTAACGTCTGTGGATGCAGGGAAACAGGTTGGAGGGATCCAACTGGATTCCTCAAAATATTTAATTTTGTTTAAATATTCTGTGATATGATTTTGATATCCTGTGATGAATTATATGGATAATTGGATGTTATGGTTTGGTTGGATCGATTTGGATATGCTGAGTTATCAAAATCTCTAGTATGGAAATTTTGAAAAGAAATAAAAAAAAAGTAAATTTTTAAGTAAAATAAGTATAAAGAGTTTGGAATAAATTTGAGAATAAATCTGATTAAGAATAAAAGTGATTCCCAAAATTCTAATAAATATGGAAAAGAGGAATTTTGAATAAACCGAGAAATATTGAAATTAAAAACTTATGTGATATTATTTAAAAGAATAAATAATTTATTTTAATTCAATGTTTAAATGAAATTAAAAGAAGAGAAAGAATTTGGTAAATCTGAGACTTGTGTTCAGTTTAAAGATTTTAAATCATAATGAGAAATAAAATCTGAAAGTTAATGAATTTGGGAATAAATGGATTAAGTGAGGAAATTTATTTCAAAGTAAAATAAATTGGAAAATCAGTTGTAAATTGATTTAAATATTTTGGGATTCGAAATTTAAAGAGAAATGAGATTTTGGAGATATAAACTGGGTTTATAAAGTGAAATGGAATATAAGAGGATATTTGAAATATAAATTCAAGGTGGGAATTTATAAAGGGATATGAATTGGTTTAAAAATAAGTGTTGATTTATTTTAAAGGGTGTTTCAGAGAAATAAATATTTGGAAATGTATTCCGTAAGCGGAAACTGTTTGAAATTGTTTTCAAAAGGAGTTTGAAAATTTGGAAATATATCTTGGAAAGATATTTGGGCAAATAAATAATGTGGGAAATTATTTATTGTGTGATGGTTGCTTGTGGATGTTAATTGATAGTTAAATAACCGACTATCAATATTGGCCAAATGCGCTGATCGTTTCGAAGAGACCGGGATCGGGTTTCCGTATACCGGGATTCTAGGTCTGGAGACTCGAATACCACTTCGATCAGGTTTGTACGTTTCGTGTAACGATTTCGGAGTCGAAGATGGAGCAGTGAAGTGCAAGGGCTAGTCGCTACTAATCCTGAGGATATTTCCAAAATGGATGTAGTAGGAGTAGTGCCTTCGGTTCCGTTCAAACCCAGGACGGACTTGTATGGACGAATGCTTGCGAAACATCGTCAGCGGACGATGGGCATTCTAAGGGATATGTTCTCTAAAAGGTATCGTTTAGCCTCGAACCTCATCAACCGGGAATGACTGAAAATCAGGGGTTATGCAGCAAGGCTTCGTGGGTAGCTCCCACTGGAGGGTAAGGTCATCCCTGTCTAGATGTCCCTTTTTATTTCGGCTTAGTGGTGCGGTTGCTGATCCCAACCGTGGGGTGATTTTATTCGGGATCATCCAGTAAGGGATGGTTCCGGCCTTGTGTTGCAGGGGAGCGGGCGTACTCCTCGGTACGGTGATCTAGGCCACGTACTGTGACAGGTGGTACCCCAGTGCCTAGTCATTCGTTGGAAATCCATTCTCCCTACGTGCCTATACGGTTTTGATTGTGCCCAACTATTGTTGAAATGTGAGATGCAAGCATTTCAGCTAGATTCTATTTTACTTTCTGTAGACACTATTATAATATCAGAGGATTTTGATATAAAGTGTGTTAGCTATCGTAAGGTAAAAACCCGACATGTTTATTTGTGGCGTGGTCTTACGAGATGCTTTTGTTTTCAAAGGATTTTGAAACTTTAATAATAAATTTGAGTGTGATTTTCTCACGCTGGTTTTCCAGACTGACTCGGGTATTGTTTTATATGATGCTCGGGTCAGACCGAGATAAACAGGTTCAGGATATGATGCTGTGGAGCTCAGGAGACGAGCTGGATGTTGATAGGTACTCCCGTACTTGTTATTATTTTTCCGCTGTGTATTCTTTTGTATGTTATGAATGTTGATGTACTCTGATGACGTATTCTGATGTATTGTATAAACAGATATAGTTTTTGATTTGTGTAAAGATCTGTTGATATATTATATTTTATTCCGCTGCGATGGTTAGATTCTGATGTTGTTTTTCTTTTATTTTCTTCTTCTACCTCTTCTTCTTTTTACCCAAATGGTCCGGTTTTTCGTGTTAGAAAAACACGGGACGTTACAGAAAATGCATCAGAAGATCTCAGCAAGTTTGAGTTAGACTTGAAGGGTAAATTGAAATTTAAAGGATGACTGTGTGTTTCGAATACAGCCGATTAAATAAAAGAAGTTCTAGACGAATTTCATCAAACTTTATTTTCTATACATCCTGGTGGTACAAAGATGTATAATGATATGAAGCGGATGTACTATTTGGAAGGCATGAAGAAGGACATCAGTAAATACGTGAAACGATGCGTTACGTGTCAGCTAGTAAAGGGCGAGCATCAGAAGCCCAGTGGACTTTTATTACCTCTCGAAGTTTCTTAATGGAAATGGAAGCAGATTTCTATGGATTTCATTGATGGACTTCCCAGATCAAGGTCAAGAAATGAAAGTATATGGGTGTTAGTTGATAGACTCACTAAAAGTGCCCATTTCATTCCTGTTAAAATAAATAGAACTGCAGAAAGTTTAGCCAGACTATTCTTGAAACATATTGTATGATTGCACAGAATTTAAAAGAATATAGTATGCGATTGTGATCTGATATTTACCAGTCAATTCTGGCAAAGCTTGCATTCAGTCTTGGGTGTACAACTCAATTTTAGCACAGCATACCATCCTCAAACAGATGGAAAAACTGAAAGAATAAATCGAGTTGTATAAGATCTACTTAGGATATGTATCTTAGAGTTCGGAGGTTCATGGGAAGAATATCTTCATTTGATTGAATTCTCCTACAATAACAGTTTTCAATCCAGTATCGGTATGCCACCATTTGAAGCTTTGTATGGAAGACTGTGTTGTTCTCCAACATGTTGCTTAGAAACTAGAGACAGACTTATACTAGGACCAGATATAGTTCGAGAAATGACCGAGAAGATCGAGCTTATCAGAGATCGTATGAAGATTGCTCAATCTCGACAAAAGAGCTATGCTGACAAACGTAACAAGGATTTAAAATTTGCGATTGGAGATTACGTATTTATCAAGGTATCCCCAATGAAAGGAGTTGTCAGATTTGGCAAAGTAGGAAAATTAGCTCCAAGGTATTTTGGACCTTATCTGTTTATGGAGCGTATTAGAAGCCTTGCTTACCGAGTTGAATTACCAGCATATCTATCCGGAGTTCATAACGTATTCCACGTATCCCAATTAAGGAAATGTCTACGGGATTTCGATATTATTATAAAACCAAGGCAGATAGATGAACTACAAATTGAACGAAACTTGACTTTCACCATTGAGCTAGCCAGAATAGTGGATCCAAAGATGAAGCGGTTAAGAAACAAGCAAGTTCCACTAGTCAAAGTTCAATGGTAAGATAATCCCAAAGACTGCACTTGGGTAACTGAGGAGAAAATTATAAAATCACATCCTTAGTTAATTGAAACTCATTAGGTACGTATTTATATATATTCATCCAGTCATTGATGTTAGGATTTTAACAATTGATAGGACTATTTAATATAGGAATAGCTTATGGTACTCTCTAGTAAATTGCGAGGATGCAATTTCTTTAAGGAGGGAAGTCTGTAATATCCCCCCTGCTGTTTCAACTTTTAACAATAAATTTTGTTGAATTTAATTAGAAAAATCATTATAGATATAAAATAAAATTTGGACTAAAATGTCACGAGCGAAATTGTAATCGGAGACCAAATTGCAGTAGGGCAGTATCGCAGTTAAGGGTTTGAAAATTTATTTGAGGGGTATAAAATTATTTACTAAAAAATAAAATACATGGTTTTATTTCCATTCGACCTAAGCTCTACATACTTATCTCTTTCATAATTATGCACCTCTCCTTCTTATCTCTTTCATGATTATAAATTAACTTCTATGTTTAACTTTTTACCTGAGATGAATCTCTCTCTACTTATATAAGCACCGCATCCCAAATGCGAATGACATTCTTCTCTAACGCAAGCAAACTCACACTACTCTATCCCTTTCCATTTTCATCAGACTGCAAAATCAAAGTGAGTATGCTTTCCTCTTAAAATACTTCCAGTGAGTATACTTCTGTTATTGTTATTTGTTTTGTTCCATTTTCTATATATAGCAATCGTATCGTTGTTAGTAAAGTCACTGAATAAATATGTATATATTTTATTTTTGGCAGTATACTTTCGTAGCTTTAATGCAAAGCTTTAGTGTCCACTTCCTTCATTACTTATATCTAAGCAAACTACCCATCCAATTTTGATTTATATGTACACGTACATATGTAAAATTTTCTGCGTCCACTTATTTTAGTTTGCAACAAAAGCATAACTGTGAACAGAATTTATAAATATGTGTCCACTTATATATATTATATTTATTTCTATACCCAGGTGAAACATATATAGTAACTAGACTTATGATTCAAAGTGAAGTGAGTAATGAGTATAATAAATATTAAGGGTATCATGTGAGTTACAGGAAAACATACTTTTCATGAAATATATGTGTGTGTGTCTGGCTGTACGTAAATATATTTGCAAATTACACTTTCCATCACCAAACTTAAATCATTTATAACTCAGAATCTAAAAATAATTTTAGTATGCAACCAAAAGAGAAATTGCAGAGGAAAGTGAGATGAACAAAACAACTAGCTTTTGCCTAACCGACGGACCCCATGGGGATCAGAAATGACACCGTTATGTCTGCGTCTGTATGATGAACGGGTAATGTTACGGCCAAAACGGAAGGTACCAGCAGGATGTATTGCGTAGCTGAGTGCGACGGTGGTTTCGGTTCGGTCGGTTATAGCCTGAGGTGGTGGGGTCGTGGCCAATAAGCTAATGAAAAAAAAAGATAAAGGAAAGAAAAAGAAAAAAAAGAGAAATGTAAACAAACTTGTACATTATTTCAATGGATGCTTAGAGAAGTAAATGTGGATTCATGCATGCACAGGACGCAAGAGTACAGGTAAAGGAAAGAAAGGAAAAAAAGAGAAGAAGGAAAAAAAATTGGCCAAATTAAAGGACGTGAAGAAGTTTAGTAATACATGTATATGTATAATGGTGCGGCCTAGAAAAGAAAGGACGTGGGAGACATCTATGCATGTTCCAGTGCATAGAGATGGAAATGGAGCTGCACATGTTTTCATGCATTTGGAAAGTTTCGTAAATTTATTTTAACCATTTTTAAGAAGAAATAATTTTGAATTATTTTATAAAATAACGGGAGTTAAAATTTTAATTTTAATTTTAATCCTATTTAAAATTAATTTAAATGAATAATGGGTTGAACAAAAATTGACGTGCTTACGATGTTATACTGTTTGATTTGATATGAATTTAAAGTTCATTGATGAATGCAAGTTATTTAATTTCAAATGTTCGATAAAAAATTTCTATGTCATGTTTATGAATGATTATTATATATGATGCTATACACTACAAGTTAATGCTATAATGCACGAACACGACATATACATGTGATATTGGAACAGGATACCATTTTGGGAATAAATGGTATATTGGGAACTTAAATACAAATGAATATTGGAATCTCATATAAAATATCTCTAAGCCGTTCTCCTTTCTATAGGCTAGTTCTCCATGAAAATAAGGGTGCCACTCACCAAATTTTATGGGTCGATACGACTCCATGGGTAGGGGTCGGTACCGACCCTTAAGTTCATCAAATTGGCTACCTCCAACTCTGTGCTTCGGCTCGTCTTGTGGTTAGCTTTGTGATTCCATGGTTGTTTGTATCAATATTAGCTTGCTTCAGATTTCAAATGATGGAGTTATAGAAGAATGAAGCTACTGATTCAGGAGTTCATGGAGATTGATAGGGTCTTACATGGAATCAATAAAACAACATTGAAAATAGGGTTCTGGCATTAAGGAGGGGTCATAGGCAAAAGATGGGAAGATCTGGTGGAGGTTTTATGGGTCGGTGTCGACCCCACAATATGGAGTTTTGGGTTTTAGAATTTTTATGGTGGTTTGATATTTGAGTTATGATCCTGGTTGTACTTTGGTCTTGAGGTTCGTGGTCATCTCTCTGGGCATCTTGCCTCGATAATTTCGATGTTTGTCTTATCGGGTTTATCCGTATACTACCTAGCCAAAAGGCAGGATAACAATGATAAAGCTGGTGAAGGTTCGATGGAGGGAGAGTGAAGGCATTTGTACTTGAGAATGAGAGCATGATGACTGCTTATGTAGAGCTCACTTGGTGAGATTTCTGTTTATCACATTTACTTTCACTTTCGATCTCATATAGGGTAGTTTAATATCCTACATAATTGGGTAGGTGTATATATCATTACTACTTTTGTGTGCATGTTCGATGTTTGAGATGTTTGCTCGTGGATGTTAGGCATGCGAGATAGCTATGTTTGATTTTACCTTAGTTGTATTGGGGATTTCGAGGGTGAAATTCCTAAAGGGGGAAGAGTGTAACAACCCGTATTTTACGTATCGAAAGATCGTACATTTTTTTTTAAATTCATATGAGGTTGTATGACTCTATAACTATAGGAAATGCCCACTAGTGACATTTTCTATCTTTTGAATTTTTTCAGACGATTTTACCTATAACACCCATAATTTTAAATAGCATTATTCAGGAGATTTAATTAGATATATCAAATAGAATAATGTAGAGACTAGAGTGATAAGGGAATTGAGATATGAAAACTAATTAAGGTCGTGCCTTAGCTAAATGAATCTATAAGAATGGTTTATAATTTAAATACTTAAGAGAATAAGGTAAGGGCAATATGGGAATGGTCGAACCCCATAACCCCTAAAACCCTTTACAACATTCTCATTCTCGTTTACATTCTTACAAAAATAAGAACATAAACAGAAGGAAAAACAAGGCCGACCATAAACCTAGGTGAAGAGGAGCTCAAAAAATTCCATTTAGAGGCTAAGATTCAAGCTAGGAAGATTAAAGCAAGAACAAATCTCAAGTTCCTTATCCAAACAAGGTGAATAATGATCCAAATCAATTCATATAAGTCCTCTTGAATGTTTTAATTCCGGTTTGAGGTTTAAAATCGTATGATTGGATGAATGATGATATGTTTTGATAGATTAAATGGATATATATGTTTGTTGATGATTTATATAATTTAATATGAATTTTATGATAGGTTTTAGATTGGAAAACTTATCATATGACATCCAAAAGTGTTGCGTTTTTGATATATGGTCAAAAATGTTATTTTAGAAGTGGGTTTCAAGTTTCATAATTTTTCAAGTAATTATGGATTTATTATGAACTTCTAAGAGAGAAAGTAGTTAATTTTGGATTTAAAATATTTAAGGCAATTAAATAATGTTTTCGGATTTGAAATTTATATATGTTAGAAAACATATTTAATATGAATTATGGTGATTTTGGGGATTTTTCCTAAGTGTATTACTATGGATAATAAATTATTTAAGTTAGAGGACTTGTATGTTTTAAATGTTTTATTAAGGAGAAGGGCTTAAGTGTTAAGTTATTTCAAATCCAAATTTGATTTCAGTAGCAAATTTTGAAAAAGGAAATTGATAAAGTTTTTAAACCAATAGGATTGAGATAAATATTGATGGTAGGTGAAAAGTATTTACTTTAATAAGCAAAAATGCAGTTTTTATCCAAATTACATCTTCGCCACTTAACCCTACTGGCTTTCGACTTCATATACACCTGCCTCTAACACTTCCACATCCATTTGGTGCCAATATATATGGTATCAACCTAGTGGTACAAAGTGTATTGGACCTATGCAAAAAGTAGCAAAGGTGTCGAAAGTATACTTGCGTAAGTGGTGAAGTTGTATTTCCAGGTTTTGAATCTATAAACCTACCTTTGATTTAATATCTTCGAAAGGATTGCTGCTTTCGAACCCCTTCAATACCCTAGCTGCCGCATTAAAACCTTTCACTTTAGTAAGAGGCTGCTTTTATAACTCTTTGAATCAATGAGTTCGGAGGGTGGGGTTTCGAATCGATACCCTTCGGCAACCATTGAAGCCGCTTTTCTTTTAACTTATACAAGCAAAAGGGTGGGTGCCACTCCCATGTCTTTCCACATGGTTAAAGCCGCTTATTTAAACCCTAGTGCACATGCGGAAGCTTGTTGCCATCACCATAGGTCTTTCGAAGGAATAGCTTTCGAATGTGTCCCCTTTCATATACTTTGTAGTTTGTTTTGTTTTCAAACCATGGTTTCGAATGAAACACTTTTAATTGGTTTCGAAGCTATGCTTCCATAACTTTTTACTTGAACCCAATGCTTTCGAAGGTATATTTTAAGTGTTTCGAAAGACATCTTTTTAAGTGTTTCGAAAGGGATGTTTCAAAGTGTTCGAAAGATATATTTTATGGTTTTGAAAGAGGATGTCTAAAATTTTAAGTAAAGAATTATGAATATATCGTATGGTTTCAAAAGGAAGCTCTCCTTAGTAAATAGGTAATTCAAGAGTATTGACAGCCTTTCATTAGAAAAACAATGAATATATGGAAATAAACTATGGATGTTTATATGATGAGTATCATTTGATCAGTCATCATGAATGTTGTGTTATCATATTTACTTTATAAACCATATGAGCATGTTGGGGTGTTAAAGGGTAGGATGACCAACTAGGTTGTCCCAATAGTGAATGCAAACTGAATCAAAAGGCCATGGAGTTAAAAAGGTTATTAGTAAGCCCGTAAAAACTATGTTATGGAAATTGTTATTGGCAGGAGACAATAGATTCTTAGTGATCCCATGAAAACTATGTTCGGAATAAGTTATTGAAAGAGATCAATAGGTTCATAGTCAGCCCATGAAAACTATGACATAAGAGATGTTATTGGAGAATCCAATAGGTTCAAGGTAATCCCATGAAAACTATGATTGGATGATGTTGGTAGACACCAATAGGTTCATAGTTATCTCATGAAAACTATGAAACCGGACACATAGTCCATATGTTTGGACAAGGTTATTAGTCGGTCCATGAAAACTAATAGGTTAATAATGACCCTATAAATTATAACTTGAGATAGATAGTCAAGTGAATGGATATGGGAATTCGAGAGCATATTGCATGTTTGCATATCATCATGTTACATTTTATTATGTTATGTCTTAATTGTGGATGTAGGTGCACAATATATGGTTATTATAAATTGGGTAAAGATACCAGTGAGGGGAAAACCCGATCTGCTAAGCGGCGTGGTCTCATTAGATATCTATATGGTTCGAGATGGTAGGTTATTATTCACACCAGACTTTTTATTTGACTCGAAGTTTATGTGTAACACCCTTAATTTTTGATAACATTATTCAGGAGATTTAATTAGATAAATTAAATAGAATAATGTAAATCTTAAGTGATAAGGGGATTGAGATTTGAATAAATACTTAAGGGGACATGCTCAAATAACTAATCAAATGGGCTATAAGTTAATTAATCTACATAAGAGCATATTGGGAAATAGCCACACATAACCCTTACCCTTATATATATTCTCGTTCCATTCACGTTCCATTTTTCCCATTCACTTTCAAAAAATCACAAATGAAAAAGGGAGCCGATCAATGCTAGGAAGAAAAGAGAAGAGAAATTAAATCAAAGGCTAAAGGATTAAGTTAGGGGAATAAATCTCAATCTCAATCCAATCTCCTTATCATAATCAATGTGAATAATAATTCGTTCCATCTCTATTTTGGTTTTATAATCATATGTTTTCGGATTTAAGATTAAATTCGTTTTTATGATGATTTGGATATTGATATGCTTGAATTATAATTTGTTAGATTTAAACAAGATTGTCTAAATATAGTTTTCCACGGTTTTAAGGGTAAAACCGATTGAAATTAATGTTTAAATGGCATGGAAAAAAAATTTGTTATGTAAAACTTGATTTTGGAGTTGGATTCTAATTTTGATAATTTTTCAAGCTATGGAAAGAATATTATGAATTTGCAAAGGAATATATGGTTAATTGGGTTTAGAAATTTATTTTAGAAATTATATTGAGAATTTGGGTCTGAAATTTTGATATGTTAGATAATAAGATGAAAGTGAATTACTGTAATTTTTAGTGATTTTTCCTAAGTGGATTGCTATGGAAATTAAATTATTTTACAAGGACTTATTTGCAATATTGGTTTTGCTTAATGGAATGGCTTATTTGTTAAATTAATCTTGAATTAGATCTGGAATTAAGCGGTAGTTATTTTGAAAAGAACTTGAAAATTTAAGGTAACTAATTATGTGTTTACACGTGGCAAGTTAGTTAGAAAGTATTTGCTTTAATTGGCATTAATCAGTTTTTACCCATAAATGTTGGTTCCGTCTCCTTTAGAAGTGCCTTTCGACTCCAATGCCTCCACTTCATCTCAGTCGAGACCAAACCTATTAAAGTCGAAACCAATAAACATGGTATCAATGAGATTGATACGAAGTGGATTGTTGAAGTGCGGAAGGCAGGGTGTCAAAAGCATTGCTTTCGATAGAGACGAAACCATTGTTTACTTTTAAAAGATATGTGCCTGCCTTATTTTTAAAGGATGCTTTCGACCACGTCGATAACCATTGCTTTCAAACTTTTCACTACCTTTCTTTTTTTAAAAGAAGAGCTTTCGACTGAGACTCTTGTTTATAAAAGAATGCTTTCAAAAATGATAGTTCCAACCTAGTCGAAACTCTATTGTTGTTTTTATACCTTTCGAGTGTGTTGAAGTCATCAATGCTTTCGAAGGGTTGTTTTTTTACTTATACTAAGCCACTTCCAAAATTCTTTTGAAAGGGTCCAAGGGTTTCAAAGGCATTGTCTTTGAAAGGGGTTTTCGATGCTATCCTTCCGTATTTTGTTTAAATGTTTTCAAGCTTTCGAAAGGGATGGTGCCGACGCCATCAAGTTTTCCCCAATACTTTTATATAATAAAGAATGGTTTCGAAAGAGATACTTTTGTTTATATTCACTTTATCCTAAATGATATTTTTAAATATAAACCCAATGGTTTCAAAAGTGGGACTTTCAAAGGTTTCGGAAGGGATACTTCCAAAGGTTTCGAAATGGGTACTTTCAACGGTTTCTAACAGGGTACTTTCATTGGTTTTGAAGCTATGATTCTAAGAGTTACTAGGTAATGTTTTAACACTTTCAAAAGGTAATTTTTGTTTCGAAAGAGATGATTTAAAGAGCTTCGAAAGGTATTTATGTAATGTTTTGAAAAGAAGTTTTCTATGCTTTCGAAGGAGGTTATCCAGGGGTTTCGAAAGTGATGTTTTAAGGTGTCAAAAGCCTTAGTTATCAAAACAAATAGCTCAATCTCATTTTAAAGGAAAACCATGACATAAATAAATAAGGGTTTTGAAATAGAGTTTTGAAGAAGTTTTCCTTGATTAAAAGGTTAAAGGGATTAACCATGTTTTAATATAAAATGAATTCAAGGATATTAAACCCACAGTAGTGGTATTGTTATGTTATTATGTTTTCTTCTACGTATATATATATATATATATTCACATTGTAATGAACCCATAACTGTAACTTGGGCAAGGGTAGAATAACCAGCTAGGTTGACCCGGTAGTGAATATAAATTAAATTAATTGAAGATATTGGCAGAGGCCAATAGATTCACAGTAAGCCTATAAAAGTTGTGTATAGAAAAGATATTGGTAGGGGCCGATAGATTCATAGTAAGACCATGAAAACTATATTTAAATGAAGATGTCAGAAAGACAGGTTCATAGTTAGCCCATGAAAACTATTATTTGATATTGGTAGGGGCCAATAGGTTTGTAGTTAGCCCATGAAAACTATATTCGTATTAAGATATTGATAGATGTCAATAGGTTCCTAGTCAAACCATGAAAACTAGGATAAGAAGAGGATATTGGAGTTACCAATAGGTTCAGGGAGAACCCATAAAATAGTAAAGATATTGGCAGGGGCCAATAGGTTCTTAGTGATCCCATGAAAACTATGTAATTGGACAGGGAGTCCTTAAATATTTTACCGGTTATTAGTCAGCCCATGAAAACTATTTGGTTAATGGTAATCCTAGAAACTATAAATGAGACCGTTAGTAAAAAAGAATGGGGATTGGTAACCAGAATTGATTTACTTGTTTTGCATATCATCATATCGTATTGTTTTGAATTTTTTTAACCATTGTGGATGTAGGAGCATAGTATATGGTTTTATAAACTCTTTAAGGTACTAGTGAGGGGAAAACCCGTCCCACTAAGCGGCGTGGTCTCACTAGATATCTAAATGGTTTGAGATGGTGATTATTATTCATACCAGGCTTTATGTCTGACTCGAAGTTTATGTTTTCCCCTTAAACTCTCGGGTACTCAATTAATTTTGAGTAGTTTGAGAGTTGATGTTTTCAGGTACCTCATTAGACTAATAAGTTTTCGGAGAAGTGCAGGAGGCATGATAGCTATCTAGAGTTCTCTTTTATTTGATTCCGTTGTGTTGTTTTGTAACGGCAAAGTTGTTAAATTGCCTATATATATACTCTGATCATCCAAGCGGGCATCTTCATATGTCGCTCTTGGCGTATGTTGTAATAAATATATTTTCTCTGAATGTGGTTAACAATTGTGGGATTATGAAAAGAATTTGAAATGTTTTATATTGTAATGTGGATCTTGTTTGATGATTTAAAAATTTTCCATATTCATGTGTTTCTGTGTATCAATGTATCTAACATTGCCGTATTTGGTCACCGAGGATTATTAACTATGGATGATTACAACAACCGTAGCCGTTAGTTTTAGGCCTCCAAGTAGGGAGATGTTACAAGTTGGTATTATAGCATTGGTTTATGAAGACTTAAAAGAAAAGTTAAACCTAAAAGCTTTTTAAAACATGATCCAATGAATTAGAAATATGATCGGGGTTTAGGATAACGCTATAGCAACGTACTTATATTTGATATATAGGTACATATATAAGTACGTATTCCCCTCTCTCTTAGACCGTTCTTCTGTATCTTACTAAGGCTCGTATGCAGATTTACGAGAAAGAAGATATGGAAGCAGGAAACGCAAGAGGAAATTCAGATGGAGGAAGCACCACAACCAACGGAAATGCTCGACCTAATACCAGGAGGAATCAAGGTCGATAAGCTAATGCTAACCAAAATGCTGATGCCAATGTGGGTGTTGGAAATATGCCAGTAAATGCGGGGAGGATGTATCAGTTTTTCGCCAATCTTCTGCAAGCAAGAGTTGCTGCTGGAGTTGCTGGTAATGTTGGAGGAGCTAATTTTATGGCTCCAGTTAGTAATAATTATGCTAAGCTGAGCAGAGATTACACCAGTCTGGGTGAAAAGCCATTTATGGGAATGGAGGATGCTATTGAAGTTGAGAATTGGGTGTTGCACTATTAGAGAATCTTTGTTGATCTAGGTTTGGATGATGAGTAGAAGAGGAGGTTGGCCTCTAGGCAGTTGCAAGGGTCCGCGCTTCATTGGTGGAACAATGTTATTGCTGGAGTTCTAGAGGAAGAGTGGACACGGACAGAGTTCAGAAGGATATTTGAGCAGAGGTTTTTATCTGAAGTTGCTAAGTCGGCGTTGATGAGAAAGTTTATGGATTTGGTGCTGGGAGAAATGTCAGTAATCGAGTATGCGACTAAGTTTGATGAGCTGTCTCGATATGGATATGTTACTATAGACACTGACATTAGAAGGGATGAGAGGTTCATTCGAGGATTGAGGCCTGAGCTTGCTAGGGCGACCTTGACACATATCTGTGATCCTTGTAATGTAGTGGTGGAAATGGCAATTCGCCACGAAGAGATGCTTTGCTTGCTATTTTTGCTAAAGAGAAGCCAGTTGAATCCCAGGGTCCTTAGGAAAAGAAGAGGAAGTTTTTTAAGAAGAAGGGAGCCCAGAAAGGAGATGCTGCCAATAAGGCAAAGGCTGATTTAGTTTTCTACAAGTGTGACATGAAGGGTCATTATGAAAATGAGTGCCGGTCAGGCAAGGGGAAGAAGGCTGCAGATAAGAAGAATGTGAAGTGCTTCAACTGTGACCAAGTTGGGCATTATAAAAACCAGTGTCCAGAACTGGTTAGGGTGGACAAGGGAAAGGTTTTTGCTGTTGGACCATCATCTTCTAAGCCAATTGCAGCTGAAAAAGAAAAGACTGTGATGGAAGGTACGTTTTTTATTTAGAGTATACCTGTTAGGATACTATTTGATACTGGTGCATCACATTCAGTTATATCTCAGTGTTTGGTTGATAGTTTATGCTTAGAACCCACAACCTTATTACTTCCTTAAGGGTTGCGAATCCAATAGATGGGTATGCAACTCTGGGGATGAGATGTGACCGGTTAGAACTTGATTTGTTAGGTCATAAGTTTGCATGCAGTCTATATGTTTTCGATTTCATATATTTTGGAATCATTTTGGGTATGGATTGGTTGAGCAAGTATGTGGCTAGAATATTTTGCCAGGACGGGGAGATATTACTGAGACACCCTGATAGTCATAATTGAATCGTATTCTAAGTGGAGAATTTTGATCGGAGTAGTTATGCTTTGTTAAGTGCAATGGAAATGAGAGAAGTGCTAAGTCAGGTTTGGGTAGCAAAAGAGTTTGCAGATGTCTTTGAGCAGGTCACAGGACTACCACCAAGACGAGCTGTTGAGTTCCGGATAGATCTTGTGCCATAAGCTGAACCTGTGAGTAGACCACCTAGCAGGATGGCACCTACTAAGATGAAGGAATTGAAGGTGCAACTAATGGATCTTGAAGGAAGGAATTTTATTAGACCTAGCAGTACGCCTTAGGGGGCGGTCGCGGTGTTCTTAAAGAAACCAGATGGGTCATTGAGGATATGTATCGACTATCGTAAGTTGAACGAAAGGATGATAAAGAATAAGTATCCTTTGCCGAGAATTGATGATCTATTTGATCAGTTTGTGTGGATCCAGAGTGTTTTCCTAGTTGGATTTGGCAATAGGTTTCCATCAGTTAAGAGTGGCAGATGACAGTATTCCTTTGACAGCATTTCAGACTAGGTATGGTTCGTATGAGTGGTTAGTGATGCCATTTGGGTTGACGAATGCACCTGCTTTCTTTGTGGATTTGATGAATCGAGTCTTCCGAGAGTATTTAGATAGATTCGTATTAGTGTTTATAGATGACATTTTGGTATACTCTAAAGATGAAAGAGAGCATGAAGATCATCTTAGAGTTGTGCTTGAGATGCTAAGGCAGCATCAGCTAAAAGCGAAGTTCTCCCAGTGTCATTTTTGGAAGAAAGAGGTTAAGTTTCATGGTCACGTGGTTTTAGAAATAGGGTTGTCAGTCGATCCAGATAAGATTGAAGCTATTAATAATTGGAAGAGACCAGAGACGGTGACTGAGATTAGAAGATTTCTTGGACTGGCTGGCTATTATCGGAGATTCATTAAGGATTTCTCGCGGATAGCAGCGCATCTGACTAAACTAACCAAGAAGGATGTGAAGTTTGTTTGGTCCGATAAATGTGAGGAAGCATTCCTTAATTTAAAGCATTTATTGACCAACGCACCTGTGTTAGTAGTTCCAGACGGAAACCAATGGTTGGTGGTGTATACCGATGCATGTGGAACGAGATTAGGAGCTGTGTTGATGTAGAAGGGTACTGATTGCCTACGCTTCACGACAGCTTAGACCGCATGAAGTGAGATATCCTACTCATGATCTGGAGTTGGCAGCGGTGATCTTCGCATTGAAGATTTGGATGCATTATCTCTTAGGGGAGAGATTTGAGCTATACACAGATCATAAGTCTTTAAGGTACTTATTCTCTCAGAAGGAGTTGAATATGAGATAGCGGAGATGGTTGGAGTTTTTGGCTGCTTATGATTTTGGTATAGAGTATACACCAGGGAAAGGTAATAAGGTAGCAGATGCTCTTAGCAGGAAACATTAGAATATGGTGTTAGCTATGTTGGAAAAAGGGAAGGATTTAGAAGCTTTGACTACTTGTAGTGTGCAGTTAAGTTCGACTGCTAGTTCAAGTCAGAGTACCACTATGTTGTCCTGTTTAGAAGTTCAACCAGTATTGATTGAAAAGATTGCTTCCAAGAAGAAGGAGGATGCAGTATTAACCAAGAAGATCAGAAGACTTGAGGTTGGAATTGAGATCGATGATCTGAAAGATTTTAGTCCTGACCAGAGAGGATGGTTGAGAAAGAAGGGACGATTATGTGTTCCAAATGTTGAGGACTTGAGGAAAGAAGTTCTTGGTGAATGTCATCAATCCAAGTTTACGATTTATCCTGGAAAGACCAAGATGTATCAAGATATAAAGAGGAGCTTCTATTGGGAAGGTATGAAGAGGGATGTTGGCTTGTGCATTAGGCAGTGTGCAAACTATCAACAAGTGAAAGCCGAACATCAAAAGCCGAGTGAGTTGCTTCAGCCTTTAGAGATTCCAGTTTGGAATTGGGAGTTGATAACCATGGATTTTAAAGACTGGTTTCTAAGGTAAAATAGAGGAAATGAAAGTATATGGGTCATTGTGGACAGGTTGACCAAGAGTGCCCATTTCATTCCAACCTAGTCAACTAGGATGGCACATGTTTTGGCGAAGTTGTTTATGAAGAACATAGTTAGACTTCATGGATTTCCTAGTAGCATAGTCAGTGACCGAGATGCTTTGTACACTAGTGAATTATGGAAGAGTCTACAGGATGTATTAGGTACCAAGCTCAAGATCTGTATTGCATATCACCCTTAGACGGATGGGCAGACAGAGAGAGTCAATAAGGTACTCGAGGATTTGTTAAGAGCTTATGTATTGGACTTTGGTGGATCTTGGGAGGATTACCTACATTTGGTTGAGTTTTCCTATAATAATAGTTATCATACTAGTATAGGAATGGTGCCTTTTGAAGCTTTGTATGGAAGGCCATGCAAATCATCAGCATGTTGGTTGAAGACTAGAGACAGATTAGTCTTAGGTCCAGATTTGGTTAGGTAGGCGTCAGAGAAGATTAAGTTAATCCGAGAAAGGATGAAGGAAGCTCAATCGAGACAGAAGAGTTATGTAGATAAGAGGAGTAAAGACCTAGAGTTCTCAGTTGGAGATAAGGTTTTCATTAAAGTATCATCGATGAAGGGTGTGGTATGGTTCGGGAAGTCAGGGAAACTGGCACCGAGATATGTTGGTCCATTCCACATTGTGGAGAGGATTGAAAAGCTTGCATACAGAGTAGAGTTGCCGAGAAGTTTGGCTGATGTCCATAATGTATTTCATGTGTCTCATCTTCGCAAGTATGTGCATGATCCAGAGACTACTATTCCTTCGACGAGGTTGGAAGATTTGGTAGTAAAGCCTAATTTGACTTTTGTTAGACAACCAGTTCGGGTTATAGCAAGAGATAAGAAAAGATTGAGGAACAAGACAGTCAAGTTGGTGAAAGTTCAGTGGAGCGACAACGAGGACTATACTTGGGAGACTGAAGACAAGATTCGAGATACTTATCCCGATCTGCTTTGAGGGTATGTCTATATTAGATTTATATAGATAATTGCTAGTCAAGTAGACTAGTATGCTTGTTAGGAGTCATTACATATGATTGCTATGTTCACTACAAGAAAAACAGTCTTTTATAGTGACATATAGCCGCTATTAAATACAACTATAGCGGTTTGATAAACGTTTATATCGACATGTTATAAAAAAGAATTGCACATTTATAACACAAAAAAAACCGCTATAAAATAGCATGATTTCTAACATAAATTAGCCGCTATAAAATAGTTATTCTATAGCGCCTATTTCGCGCTATATATCGACATGTTTATAGTATATTCTACATCTATTTAAGCATATATATATACCGCTATAAAATGTGTAGATACAACAACGCCTATTTGCTGCTATCCTTTAACAGTAACCTCATACACTGCATTATCTTTTTATAGCACTTATGTCATATAGTTATAACGCTTTTTAGGAGCTATGCTTTATTTTACTATATATTTGATGCACCCCACTATTACATTTTAATAATAACAATGAAAATGAATCTTCTTTAAATAGATAATAATTTGAACAATGTATGAAAGAAAAAAAATATAATAATCGGCAAATGTAACGCATATTCATGATAACAAAATAAAGTATCAACTAACAAAAAATAAGTTCAATACATGAGTTACCAAATTCAATACATATTCATGATAACAAAAGACAACATAGTTCAAAGTTAACGTCTACAAGTACCAAATGCATAACTAAGAACTTGAACTACTCAAAGCCTTTCTTCATGCATGTCTTCGGTCATTGATAGTACTTCCTGAAAATTCAGAACAATCTGAAAATAATTATATAAAACTCAACTAATATTTATGTAGATTGAATCACAACTAGTTTTAGGTAAACTCAAAGGACTGGCAGAAGACTAAGAATAGAATTTAGGTAAACTGATATCTATGATAATTAAGTATTATAAGAAGGATGTGGAGGATCAGAACATATGGAAGAAGGAGAGGTCAAAGGCAAGGTAGAAGACTAAGATTGGATTCAGTGCTAGAGTGGATGCTAAGATTAGACATCTTAAGGGGAAACTGCAAAGGAAAGCCAGATGCATTCAAGATCTGGAAAGAAATGTGTGATTACTGCACAAATGATTGTATCGGTTTTAATATTTTAGGAGTGACAAGCAAAAGCTTCTATACAAATTTTGTATTAGCTATAGCTTGGGTATATAAACATGTAATCGAGAGAAGTTTTTTTAGTTATACAACTATAATCCTATAATCAAGGTAAAGCTTGCTGCATGTAATTACTGTAAATAGGATGATGAACTAACCTGTGATTGTATGAATTGTTGTACGCCTCCAAAATAACACCTTCATTATGTTAACTGAATCTTTAATTGCAAATCTAGCATAAATGACGTGTAGATATTCAATATCTTTACTCGGTCCTCAACCTGAAGTCATTTTATTCATGATTGTAAATAAAACTGTAGAAGACATGACATGTTCAAATCGTATATAGAATTACAAAACACAGAAGACATGGTATCATAGAGAATGTGCTATCAGTAACCAAGTATATCTCTTGAGCTCTTAGGTCTACAGAATGGAAGAAAACGCCATTTATTAAAGGATGAAAATCGTCAGTTAAAGGTTTAAGAATAGATGTACGATTGGTTATATGAAAGAATGCTTACTGAAAAAGCTACATATTCAGATAGCAGTTAATGGTCTTTTGGTAAATGGTCAATTACTATAACGAGAAAAACAATAGAAACTTGAAAAGAAGAAACTTTTTTCCATCCAAACCACTTTAGAGTTCAAGCTAAGAAGATAACCTGATTCCATAGATGCTAATTGTCCTATATAAATCTCAACTGATATTTATGTGGTGCGACAGAAATTCAATTGTTGAAAGAAGGGATACAAAACATGGAAGTTTATGTATAAAGTAAAAAGTATATTTCAGGTAACTGTTTTTGCGGGTGGTGTAGGAGGATAGGACACAAAGTGGGAGATTGCAGTGCTCAACCAAATCAAACTGGAAAATGCGCAAGTACCACCTTCAAGCTCCAATGGTTCATCGTATAACCAAATCAAAACTGGAAAACGCACAACTTTATTATTATTATTATTATTATTATTATTATTATTATTATATTCTTTAATTTTCATAAACTTAGTTAATTATTATTATTATATATATAAACTTGGTTATTTTTTATAAAACTTAGTTGTTTTTATAAAATTCACTAATTTTCTTCTGTAAACTTAGTTATTTTTTATGAAATTTTGAAAATTATAAAATGAAATACATTTAAAGATGTTAAATACTTTATAATTTATTATTGTTGTTGTTCTTTATTGTTGTTGTTGTTGCAATCATTATAAACTTAGTTAATTTATTATTATTATAAACTTAGTTAATTTTATAAACTTTTTTAATTCTTATTAAAATTAATTAATGAAGTTAATTTTTATAAACTTAATTAATTTACTATTATTATTATTATCAATATTATTATATAAATTCAATTAAATTTTATAAAACTTAGTTAAATTGGTTAATACATTATCATTTACCACTATTATTGTTATTGTTGTTATTCTAAACTTAGTTATTTTTAATGAAACTTAGTTAATTTTTATAAACTTAGTTTGTTACTTGTTAATATTGCTATTATAATTATTTTTTGTTATTATTATTAGTATAATCTTAGTTAATTTCAATAAACATCAGTTAAATTATTATTATTACCAACTTAGCGATTTATCATAAACATTAGTTATATTATTATTATTATAAACTTTGTTAATTTTTATAAACTTGCTTAATTTTTACAAAACATTATTGACGAAGTTAATTATTATAATCTTATTTAAATTATTTTGATTATTATTATAATATAATTTTAGTTAATTTTCATAAAACTTAGTTAACTTGATTAATATTATATAATTTATAATAATAATAAAAATAATTAACATTATTATAAACTTAGTTAATTTTTATAGAACTTATAGTTAATTTATTATTGTTATGAACATAGTTAATTTTGAAATGGCAAATGAAATTCCTTTGCTTTACCTGGCACATGAATTTGTCAAACAGAATAAGTTATAGGATTTACACTATGAACAAATATATACAAATGCCCATTAGTATTTAAGGACCAAACCTCACAAGTGCAACAAGAAGGACAGTCCCATGAGCTCCAATGAAAGAGATCTAATAAATATGTATATTTTTTAGATAATAACATCAACAAGCTATAATATGAAATCAATAATAAATAAAAGTTCAAAGAAAGACCTCTGTTTTCAACCCAACTTTTTATGCAGCTTCTGTGATACTTTTTTATCGCATGTTTTGCATGAAAGCATTTTCAGTGTTTTAGTACTACCTTTATTTTCACCAGAAAAACATATACGGCACATGACTTTGACAATAGAGGAACCCAGTTCTTCCATGCCATAAGGGCTGCGAGCTTCTTCCAACGACTCCTGTAAGAGCAAATGCATCAATGGGTCAAGACCAATTTCAGATTAATGGTCTTTACCAATTCACCAAAATTCAAAATTAGCAACTAGTCCTAGCTTGCCAAAGCAACGGAAGAAGGCTAATATACTACTCACTTCACAAACATGCATGATCACCAATGTATGTACGAGCAAAAGCAATAGTAGAGGGCCCTGTTAGTATTTGACTTGATCATCTTAAAGAAAGAAACTCATACAAGAAGACTGGTCATCTCTATAGGTTTATTGACAGTGAATTTGATCCTAACTTGGATCACTGCTGTATATTGTGGTATTGAGATGGTCCCAAAATTTTACAATGCAAATATAGCTATCATGTATGGAAGTCCAAGTCTGGTCAGTACATCAAACAACACCATGGTATAACAATATTGAGGACCGAATTAACTTATAATACATATAAAAAATAGACAAAAAAAGATACTACAAATCTAAAATCAAGAAAACTCATTAACTTATTTAACTATTTGTAACCAATGAAGGGTAGGGAAAATACTGCCAATTTGTATAACCAATGATAGCATCATCTGAATCTGATTGTTGTAACGAATAAATCAATGAATCTAATAAGTGAAGCAATAATTGTTTCTTGAAGAGAATTCATGCTATAAACGATTGCCAATGATAATAAATCAGTATTAGTTCAGTTCAGTTTCAAGTGTTAGACATATAATCCCTACAAATTGGGAAAAATCAACGCTATGAGCAATCATTAATTAGAAGAAGAATGAAGTTGTAGCTAATAGGAAGCAAGTAAGAGATAATTTGGGTGTTGGCAGTGGAAGTAAAGCTAAACCTGTCAAGGTTAGATATATTTTATACCTTGCCTGCATATAATATAATCCAGTAAAATCCTCACCGATTTTATTGAATAATCTAGTACTGTGGCAATTTGAACTTTCCAATTACTTCTACTTAAGACTTATTCTAATTCTAGAAGAAGCATCAAACACATTGTTAACTCTTTGCGATTTCATCTACAGTCCGTTGTAGCTAATAGGAAGCATCAAGCACATTGTTAAATCTTAAGGCATTGATTTACTTTTCAGGAAACGGTTATTCGGCATGATAAACGATCTCCCAACAGTTTATGAAGTCATAGCTAATAGGAAGCAAGCAAGAGATAAATTGGGTGTTGATAGTGGAAGTTATACCTTGCCTGCATATAATATAACTTAGTAAACTCCTCACTGATATCATGAATAAATTCCTACCTTCCTAATACTAGCTGTGGTTTCAAAAAATTTAGATTTTAGTTTATCTGTGGTCATGTGGTTTAATTTTAAAAATTAAATTTATCACTGAAATCTAATATCATTTGATTGAATTTTACCAACTTGTAAACAGTGGGCTATATTTTTCTTGGTGTGCAAATACTTGCTACAAAATTAGTCTAACTTTAACTAAATATCATTAAGTTTTGCACACATATCAGTATTACCATCAAGTGGCAATTTGAGAAAAATAATATGTATAATTTATACCGTCTATTAAAATTCATTATTTTAAGCCATAAAGGCAGCTTATTCGAAGTTTTTCATATATATCATCCCTTTTTTTCATGTTTCTATAAATATATTCAGAGATCAAGCGAAGGCCAGATAAAGAATAACTCGAAATTAATGGACGAAGATTCAGGAAATGAAGATGAAGCTGGACATAGCGAAACTCTTTGCCGAACATGTGGTGGTAATTACAACGCTAACGAGTTGTCGATTGGTTGTGACATATGTGAGAGGTGGTACCATGGCAAATGCGTAAACATAACCCCCACTAGAGCCAAAAGCATCAACCGCTACAAATGCCCCATCTGCAGCTCAAAGAAGAGCAGGCAGTGAATTTTCATTTTTACAGTCTTCCTTTTATATATATGCACCTCCATGCTTATTGAAACTGCCCTTTGGCTTTCTCATTATTTGTGGTATAACGATATAGATGGTATAACTTTACGTCTTATGTGATTATGGATGCTTGGTATACAGAACTAAGAGCTAGTCTTTTAAAACTTATTAGATATTAAACAGCCCAATTTGTGCTCGTGTGTATCATCAGCATTTTCATCTACTCCAGATCAGAGTTGTGCAGTGGAAGTAGTTTGGGAGTGCGTCTGTTTTGTCTTTTCGGATTGGAAAAGTAAGTTCAGTCTTCTGATGTTTGGGAAGTAGAGTTTGTGTTCTTGGATTGTTTGTGAGTCGATCCTTTTGATGAGTTGTTTTGAGAGGCTTCAGCGAAGGTGGATCTGATCTGTAAGGATGTAAACAGCCCAGGATCGTCAGAAGTGTTTTGTGGATAAGAGACGGAGGAATTTGGATTTCGAAGTCGGGAATTTGATTTTGAGTAAGTTTTCTCCGATCGAAGGAGCTTTAAGTTTGGTAAGATTGGGAAGCTAGCTCTGAGGTATTTTGGATTTTCTCTATGTTCTGGTGAGGATAAGTGTTTGGTCTTCTGGAGTGAATTGGCAGTTTGGATAACAGGGATTCGATGTGTTTCACGTATCTCTGAGGGAGTACGTGTATAATCCATCTCTGGTTTTGGAACCAGCAGTTCTGGAGGTTTGGTTGTTGAGTCAGACTTGTCTATAGTCTGATATCCTGTTTAGTTTTGTAGATCTAGATGAGTAGGAGCTCTGTAGGTTAGTAGTATAGTTTTGTTTGGAATCTGTAGAGCGAGTATCCCGGTATTTTTACTTGGGAAACTCTAGATAGTCCTATCCTCAATTTTGTTTGGATAGTTAGATTTGTTTGATTGGATGAGATGGTTGCTATGGTTGTTAACATATGATTAATATATACTTCTATTTTTAAAATTAAATCATTAATGAGATTATTAAATTACCTTTGTTTTAAATTTCGGGGACGAAATTTTTTTAAGAGGGGAGGAATGTGATATCCCGAAATTTTGGGCAATATCAATTTAATAATCTGCATTAAAAATTGAATTGTTTGATAATATTTGTTAATAAGATTTGAATTGATTTAATAATCTTCTTTTAAATAAATATTTAACTGATAATTTATCTTTTAAAAGCTAATAAATTGTTTTCTATTTATAATGTATATATATTTGTATATATTGTAAATAGATCAGCTTTGTTTTAAATTTAATAAATAAAGGCATGTTTTCTAATTTTAATATTTTTGGTAATTTGGAAATATTATTTAATTTAATATTAAATAAATAACCATATGATTTTAAAATACTCAAGATAAAAGTTTATTTGTTTAAAATGATTTTAGCCGAAGTTTAGATTTAAACAAGAAAGGTTGTTTTGTTCTTTTTAAATATAGTTTGATTAAATAAGTAATTTATTAATAAAGAGATAATTTCTTTTATAAATTATTTCAATTTAACAATGAGTTATATTTTAAACAATATTAGTAATGTAATATCTTTACAAATGGTTTTTTTATAGAAATTGTTATTTTAAATTTATTTATATATGTGTGTGTGTATTTTGGAAGAAGCTATGATTTGTAAATTTAAAATAAAATCTTTCAAAAATATTTAAAATAAAATAAACCTTATTAATATTAAACATAAGTATAAAAATAAATAATAGTAGACTAAGTATTTAATAGTTTAAGTTTAAAAATAAAAGAGAAATAAAAGTAAACACATGACATAAAATTCTAACATCTTGTTAAGTATAGAAACTTATTTATATTACAAGGCAAGAAAATGAACACTTAGAGAAAGTCTGGAAACATATATTTGCAAGGCTGTAAGTAATTATGAAAGGCAAGAATAAACAAAGTATAAAAGAAAAATATATGTTCATGTTTGCACAGGAAAATAACTATGTACACTTGAAAAGGAATATATATACAAAGATATCTAAGTACCATACGAAATAAGATAAAGTATAAGTTTGTAGACATAAGGAGACAAGCATTAAATGTTAACATCTCTAGTACACATTATAAAATCATATCAGCCCCCAAGGAAAGAAAAATCTCCGAATAATCTTGTACCTGGAAAATAAACAATCTTGTAAACATTTATCTATTTATCAACCTTTTTCATTTCATTTCGTTTACAAAAGGAAAACTTAGCATTCCAGAAAAGTATCTTACTACTGAAGCTTATTTTCAACTCAAAACAAACATGAAGATCAGCTAGCAACTTTCAAAGCAATTTTCCAGTTTTAAAGTTTTCAAAGCTTGTTTCAAAATAAAAGGCTCTGTTCTTCCTTTTCTAAAACAGGTGAGTAACATTTCTTTTTAAAAGTTTAAGAATAAATCTGTTCGCATGTGAATCTCTGAAGAAAAGAATGTTTGTGTGTATATGAATTTTCTATGAATATTTGGATGATAGATGTGTGCATGCCTGTAAACAACCTATGACATCTCTCTTCCAGTTTTAAAATTTAAGTTTTGATTTAAATTCAGGATCTCTTGATCTAATGGCTGTTAGGACTTAGGATATAAACAAGAATTGTTTGTTTCATCATAGATCAATGTTTAAATTTTAATTAAGTTAAAGTAAAACTTGGAAAGTCTCTGGAAATCAAAACAACAGTGCAAACTTAACATTAGTGGAAATTCAAACACTTTAATTTATTATTTCAGGTATCTAATCTGAAACATTAAACAAAAACTTGATTTTTAAAAGAGGAATCAAATCATTTAGTTGAGTTTTTAGTTTGCATTGCTGGGTTGAACAGAAAATGGGAATTGGGTAGTTTCTGGTGATCTCTGTGGTCTGGGAGGAAGGGGTTCTTTCTGGTGGTAGTAGGATGATCGGAGAGTAGGGGAAAATTGTCAAGAAGATGTTCAGATCACGGTGGAGGTGGTGGTTGTCCTTCTTTGTCTGGAACCCTAGTTTTAGTTAGGTTAGATGTTTTGGATCGTTCGCTTGCCCTAGTTGATCGAGTTCAACCAAACTCGAGGGGATGGAAGTAGGGAGGTAGGCAAGGGTGTGGTTGGAGTTATAGACACTCCGGTGGTTAGAGATTCGAGAATGAGGTGGTTTCCAGGCTTAGATGGGTGTTCCAGTTTTGGGTTTATAAGCTCAAAGTCGATTTCGAGTTGATGGTCATGATCTGATGAGCGTGATGGGTTGCGTGGATGTTTTCCGATGTGATGAAGTCGTCGATGATGATCGGAGTTGGCCAGAGTCACCGTGCATGTGCACGGTGCATTTCTTTGGGAATTTAATGATTTGGGTTGAGCAGAAGACGCTCGAGTTTTTCTCGAGTAGATTGAGGGTTTTGCTCGAAGTCAAGAGGAGTTTGGCTCGAAGCAGTTTTTGGTTGGCTCGGGTAAATGGTTGTTACAGGTTTTCTGAAAACCTGTCTGTTTCAAATTTAAATTCAATTTTAAATTTGAAAGCAAGTTTTAAATAAAGTTTAAACTAAATTTAAAATATGGCTTCAAAACTGAATTTGTATCCTAGTTTTAAATTTGAATTAAGTTTTATAAATTAAATTCTTTTAACAATTTTAAATGTTAAGTGTATTTAAAATGGTTTGAATAAAAAAAGGAAATTTGGTTTAAAATCTTTTAAATTTCTTTATAAGGTATGTATTTCTTTAACATGAGATTTTAAGGGTTACCAAATGGTTTTAACCTTTGTTAAAGTTAAATTTGTATTCATTTTTAAATCTTAAATTTAAAATGAAATTTGAAATAAATTTGAAAGTAAATGGTTTAAATGTTTTGTTAATGATAATTTAATCATTTATAAGAGTAAAGTTTTATCTTAAAGTTTATTAGGATTTAATGATTTGGATTCATTAAATTATTAAGATAATTAAAAATGGATAATTAATTAATTTATTTAATTAATGATATGGATGATTTATTAAGTAATTAAGAGTTATAAATTAATTAATTAAAGTTTAAGACTAATTAATTAGGAATAATTAATTTGTAATTAAGGATCATTAATTAGATAAGATTAGATTTTAAATTAATGATTAAATATTAATTAATCAAGTAATTAAAGATTAATTAAGTTACAGTTAAAACTTAAATTAATTTAATAATTAGAGGTTAATTAATTGGTTATTAAGGATAAATTAAATTGTAATTAATATTGATTAATCTAAGTTTAATTTCTTAAGAAAAGAAATTAAGAATTGTTAATAGTTAATGAAGATCATTAACTTAAGATTTGTTTAATAATAAATTAATGTGATAATTTTAATAAATAATTAGATTGATTAATTAAAGATAATCATTTATGAAATTTGTTAAGTGTAATTACATAATGGAAGTAATTAAGGAATTAATTACTCATTATAATTAATTGAGTTAAATATGATTAGTTTAAGTTAATTAATTAAGTTTAATTAATTTTAATTAATCACTGGATGATTTGATAAGTAATTACTTAATGTAATAAATGAAGTGTAATTTCGTAGTGAAGTAATTAATGGTAATTACCGTATGTAATTAATTGAAGAGGATTTAAATATGGAAGTAATGTGGATTAAATTACTTTGTGAAATTAATCAAGGGATTAATTTAGATAATTAATTAAGAAGTAATTAATTATTAATTTAATGAAGTAATTAAGGGTAGTTAATTACTGAATGAGATTAATCAAGAGTGATTAATAATTATGGTTTAAGTAAAGATTAATTTATTAATGTAGTTAATTTAAATAGAATAATTAGTTAAAAATGTAATTAGGGATCATTAATTTATATAATAAATGATGTAATTAAGGGTTGATTAATTAAGATTTATTAATCAATAATAAGTGACTTTGAGTAATTAATTAATGTGATTAATTAAGGATTTATGTAATTAATTATAGTTAATTAATTAATAGAGTAATTAAAGATTAATTACTGTATTTGGGTAAGGATAATTAATTTGTGAAATTAATTAAAGGATAATTACTTGAATGTAATTAAAGGATAATAAATCAAGGATGATTAATTAAGATAGAAATTAGAGAATGATTAATTAATTGATTTGTAATTAATTAATGGTTATGTAAGAAAGATTTATAATGATGAAGTAATTAATTTAATTTACTTAAATTAATTAGAAATAAGGTAATTAATTTAATTCATTTTAAATTAATTATAAATGGTCTGTTTATGAATCCTTGCTTATGTATGATGGATGATATTGTTTTTCCTTGAATGGTTTGAAATCTCAGATAGGAGATAAGTAATGCTGTGTGATATGAATTATCTATTTATGATGATATTGTGAATTATCTATCTGTGTGTATATGGATAATGAAATGAATTGTTTTAACTTTAAAACAACTTGGCCTTAAAAGATACGGTTTGGATTTCGATGAGACCGAGATCGGGTTTCCAGATTTGGATATCCGAAAACCACATCGATCCAAATTAACGATAGGTCGTGAATCTCAAGTGAAGATGAAGATTCAGAGTGCAAGGGTTATTGTCGTTAACTCTGAGGGTGATTCCAAAATGAGTGTAACGAGATAATGCCTTCGGTTTCGTTCGAACCCGGAACAAACTTGTATGGATTGAATGCTTTTAGAACATCATCAGGTGGACGATGAGCATTCTAAGTGATGTATTCTGATAAGGTAAATCGTAGCCTCAAGCCTCATCAACCGGGAATGGCTAAAACAGGGGAGGTGCAGCAAGGCTTCTTGGGTAGCACCCACTTGAGAGCGATATTTTCCCCTGTCTAGATGTCCCTTTTTATTCGGCTGTGTTGGCAGTTGTGAGCTCCAACTGTTGGGGTTGTCTTGTTTGGGACTATCCAGTAAGGGATGGTTCCGGCTTTGTGTTGTAGGGGAGCGGGCGTACTCCTCGGTATGGTGATCTAGGCCACGTACTGTGACGGGCGGTACCCCAGTAGCCCTGCCATTGTATGGAATCCAATCTCCAATAAGTGCCCTCGGATTTGATTGTATTACCCACATGTTGGCTAGTATGCTGGAATTTAATCAATGTAACAATTTCGGCTATGATTTTATTTACTTGAAAACCCTAGACCTATTATAATATCATAGAATTTCCTATCAAATGTTTGGTTAGCGTAAGGTAAAAACTTACCCATGTTTATGTGTGGGAAGTCTTACGTGATACCTTTTGTTTTCAAAGGCTTTTCAAAGTTAAGCAACTTTAACCTGTTACTCAAACCAGACCCATGTCTGACCCGAAGTTTATTTCTGTTTTTCTTAAACTCTCGGGTACTCAAATTTTTATGAGTAGCCAAGGGATTCAGGTTAGCTTTGACGAATTGTGGAGGAGAAATGGAGCAGGATGTTGATTCATGAGTTTTGATTCATGACACAAGCTTCAATATCATACGACGAGAATACTATATGAAAGCGACAAAAAGGAGAATAATCGTATATTGTGCACTACAAAGGAGACAAGACTACAATCCAGAGATTAGTATGAATATTTTATTTTATTAAGTCTTAGAATATTGTTAAAATCATTCCTCAAGTAGTCGCACACACACAAATTGATTTATATTGATATATACATAAATAAGTGTGCACTGTGCAATTGACAGCAGGTCGACCGACCGACCAGGAACTTCGGTCGACCGAATCTGTGTCAAGTGCACAGATATGCACTGTTTTGTACACGTTTGTAAACTTAGCTGACCGGCCAGTTTTCTCGGTCAACCGACCTGAACATAACGGCTAGTTTTCTGAAGAGTTGCTATCATTCATGAAGAGAATGTCCAGATACGGACACAACTTTTGATTGAAACTCTTCATGAAATATTGTAACTATTCTACAACTATATAAACATGTTCAATTCACTTCTACAATCACAGATTCTTGTTTATAATTCTGAAATCTATTCTCTATTTATTTCTGCAAATAAAAGCATTCATTCTTATTCAATATCACTAGAATCCGTGAATTAATTCATATACTTCGATTCTACGTGATTATCTTCCTTCTAAATCTTCACACACATATATACTCTTGAGGATTTGATTATAGGAAAGTTGTACTATCAAAAGACAATCAGTGTTATTCAGAACACATTCGTCAACAAACTATTTGTATTAAGTTGAAGTCCTCTTCGGCTGTTGAGGCGGAAAATTCCTATTCGGCTGCTCAGGTGTCGTATACCTATTCCTCCGGGTTAAGTGAGGGGTTTAGTCAAATCCAGAGGGCATTCTGGGACTGGACGTAGAATGGGAACTTCGAACCAGTATAAAAATTCTCGGTGTGCTTACTTTAATTTTTATTTTACTACTATTATCAGTTTCCACATTTATATACCATATTACACAATCCTTAGTACTACATGTACACTTTCATTTGGTATCGGAGCAAGGAAATCCTATAACCGTCACAAAGTTATTTGATATTTATTTCTAAGTAATATGGCAACCACACAAACTAACGATGTTAGCACTAACACTAATTCTAGTTTCACAGAATGTCAATCGACTTCATGACCTCCACTTTTTAATGGTATAAATTATAATTATTGGTCAACTAGAATGAGAATCTATATGCAATCTAGTGGATTCGATATCTGGAATATTATACAAAGAGAGTACACAACTCCTACTGAAGAATACTCAACTTGGAGTAACACATAAAAACTAGATGCTACTTCAAATGCAAAGGCTATGAATATTTTATTTTGTGCATTAGATAAAAATGAATTCAATAGAGTTAGCATGTGCACTTCCGGTTATGAAATTTGGAGAACTCTTAAGGTGTCGCATGAAGGAACGAACAAAGTTAAATTAAGCAAAATCTCTATGTTGAAAAATCAATTTGAAAATTTCAAAATGAGGCCAAATCAATCTATAAATGACATGTACTCTAGATTCCAGGATATTTATCATGCTTTATTATCATTAGAACAAAAGTTTACTGATTTTGATGTTGTTACAAAAATCTTCAATTCTTTAACGGACGAATGGGAAAGAAAATTCCTAGCTATTGAAGAAGCAACTGATTTATCAACATTAAAACCAGAAGAATTGATAGGTAATTTAATGTCCTACGAAGTAAATTTGCAGGCAAAAAGAAATGGAGCACAAGAAAAGAAAAATGTGGCATTCCAAGCAGAAAAAGATGATTCCGACTCAGATAATGAAGATATGGCAATGATCGCTAAAAATTTCAAAAAGTTTTTGAAATTCAACAGAAACAAATTCAAGGGAAACAAAAATAATTTCAACAACAATTCCAATAGCAGCAAACCATCATCTTCAGCAATGGAATGTTATGAATGTCATAAGAAAGGACACATGAAGAAGGATTGTCCAGAGCATAAAAAGAATAATTTCAAGAAGGACAAAACCAAACGAAAAGCTTTTTCAGTCACTTGGGACAACACTGACTCATCATCCTCATCAGAGAGCGAAAGTGATAATGAACAAGCAAATGTGTGCTTCATGGCTTCGTCAAACGATGTAAGTGATCTTACTTTTGAAGATTTAATTGAGATTAATTCTGAATTAGTAAATTTGGCAAAGCAATTTAAAAAGAAAAATAAGGAGTTGCAAAGAAAGTTAGATAGGACAGCCTTAGAAGTAGATATGCCGAAAGATGAGAAGAAAATATTATAAGAAGAACTTGAAAATTCTCAACAATCAAATTCTAACTTATCTTCTCAAATTTCATCAATATCTGAAGAACTAGAAATTCAGAAAAACAAAAATGATGTTTTACTTTTCGAAAATAATAGTTTAAACTCTAAGATTAAGGATTTAATGTTAGAAAAATCTAGTCTTAAAATAAAATTTGATGATATTTCTAAAAATGTATCTAATTTCAATAAAGGAAGAGAGAATATTTCTAGGATACTTGAAAATTCTCAATCCTCTAACAATAAATCTGGACTAGGATTTAAGAAACAAAATAATTTTGCTAAAAGTAGGATTAATAATAATATTAAGAAGGATATTAAGAAAACAGTTTACCCAAACACTAAAACCATCAAGATATGGATTCCAAAAACAAATAATATTTTGATAAGGAATAAACATATCAAAATGTTTATGGAATCTGTTCATAATAACAAGAATTATGTTTATAAAGGGAATTCTGAACTCGTATGGGTTTGGCTTCCTAAGATCTAGCTTCCTAAGATCTAACTCTTAGGACCCTAAAAAGATTGGGTACCAACTTTTTATAAACTTTTTGCAGGTACCACATAAGAAGAGAGGAAAATGGATTTTAGATAGCGGTTGCTCAAAACACATAACTGGAAACAAAGAAATGTTGCCAAACATTATATACTCAAATGGAGGAGTAGTCACTTTTGGAGATAACTCAAAAGCATATATCATCGGCAAAGGCGATGCCAGTAGCAACGGTACCTCTAATTTACCTCTTATTACTGATGTTTTATTAGTTAAAAATTTAAAACACAATTTATTAAGTATTAGTCAGCTATGCGATAAAGGTTTTAATATAACTTTTTCAGAAAATAAATGTAATATTTTCGATAAAAATCATAACATTATTTTCGAAGGAAAAAGAGATAAAAACATTTATATCTTAAATATGAATGTTAATAATGATTCAAATTTGTATTTAATAGCTAAAGAAAACGATTCTTGTCTTTGGCACAAAAGATTTTGTCACATCAATTTTAATACTATCGACAAACTAGCTAAAAACAAATTAGTTAAAGGATTACCCAATATAAAATTTAAAACTAATATATTTTGTGATGCATGTAAATTAGGAAAATTAACAAAATCTTCTTTTAAGTCTAAAAAGGTAATATCTACAGAACAACCACTTGAACTTTTACACATGGATCTTTTTGGTCCAACTCAAGTGCAGTCTATTAATCATAATAGATATGTATTTGTTATTGTAGATTATTTTTCTAGATATACTTGGATTTTCTTTTTGAAAAATAAAAGTGATACTTTTAATAATTTTAATGTTTTTGTTAAAAGAATCCAAAATATTAAAAGTTTAAAAATTAAAAATATAAGAAGTGATCATGGAGGAGAATTTGAAAATGAAGCTTTTGAACAATTTAGTATCAAGAAAGGTATTAACCATAATTTTTCGTTTCCTAGAACACCACAACAAAATGGAGTTGTAGAAAGGAAAAATAGAACGTTACAAGAATGTGCAAGAACTTTATTAAATGGAACCACTTTATCGAAACATTTTTGGGCAGAAGCTGTAGCTACTGCTTGTTATGTATTGAATCGTGTTTCTATTCGACCATTAACTAAGAATACTCCATATGAACTTCTAAATGGAAGAAAACCAAATATTTCATATCTTAAAGTTTTTTGTTCTAAATGTTTTATTTTAAATACTAAAGATCAACTAGGAAAATTCGACCCAAAATCCGATGAAGGAATATTCATTGGAAATTCGGAATGAAGCAAAGCTTATCGAATTTATAATAAAAGAACTCAAATTATTGAAGAAAGTTTACATGTTCCATTTGACGAAAATTTTAAAAATACAAATCCAAATATTACTATCGATTCTGATGATGAAACTACTCAGAATGAAAATAGTAATTCAAATGAAAATTTTGATATTCATGAAATTAATGAAAATACAAACATTACTCCTAATATAATAAAATCTCCACCTAGAATTTTACAGGATCATCCTGTACAAAACATAATTGGAGAAGTAAATACGAATGTTAAAACTAGACATCAATTAAATCAAGTTGGTCATGTAGCTTTTCTCTCTAACATAGAACCTAAGAATATAAAGGAAGCCTCAACTGATAACTACTGGATTCTTGCCATGCAAGAAGAACTAAATCAATTTGAACGAAACGAAGTTTGGGAACTTGTTCCTAGACCAAGTGATCAATCGGTCATTGGTACTAAATGGGTCTTCAAAAATAAAGCAGATGAACTAGGAAATATAACTAGAAATAAAGCTAGATTTGTTGCATAAGGATATAATCAAGAAGAGGGAATAGACTACGAAGAAACGTTTGCTCCAGTCGCCCGACTTGAAGCAATACGAATCTTATTAGCTTTCGCATGTTTTCATAATTTTAAACTTTATCAAATGGATGTTAAAAGTGCTTTTTTAAATGGTTATATAAAAGAAAATGTTTTTGTTGAACAACCACCACTTTTCAATCATAAAAAATATCCAGATCATGTTTATAAACTCAAAAAAGCATTATACGGTTTAAAACAAGCACCACGTGCTTGGTATGATCGTCTTAAAAGCTATTTATTAGAATCTGGTTTTGAAATTGGTAAAGTAGATCAAACGCTTTTTATTAAGAAAACTAAGAAAGATATCTTAATAATTCAAATATATGTTGATGATATTATTTTTGGCTCGACAAATGAGAAACTATGTCAGGAATTTTCGACTATAATGACAAATGAATTTGAAATGTCTCATATGGGAGAATTGTCATATTTTCTTGGATTACAAATTAAACAAATTGAAAATGGAATTTTTATTAATCAAGAAAAATATTGTTATAATTTAATTAAATGATTCGGTTTGGAAAACACTGCTGCCAATCCAACTCCTATGAGCACAACGATTCATCTCGATAGAGATGAGGATGGCAAAAGTGTTGATCAGAAACTATATCATAGTATGATTGGTTCTTTACTATATGTAACAGCGAGTCGACCCGATATAATGATGAGTGTTTGTTTATGTGCTCGATTTCGAGCAAATCCCAAAGAATCACATATGCGAGCAGTTAAACGTATTATTCGTTATCTAACTAAAACCAAAGATTTCTGGCTATTTTATCCGAAAGAATGTCCTATCGAATTAGTCTCCTATAGCGATGCTGATTTTGGAGGAAGTCGGACGGATCGAAAAAGTACGAGCGGAACGTGTCATTTCATTGGACGTTCCTTAGTCTCTTGGTTCAGTAAGAAACAAAACTGTGTTTCTTTATCGACATGTGAAGCAGAATATATATCTACTGCTTTAGCATGTGCACAAGTCGTATACATGAAACAAACACTACAGGATTTTTATTGTCATCTTGAAAAATCTATAATTTATTGTGAAAATACTAGTGCAATAAATCTTTCTAAAAATCCGGTCAATCACTCACGAACAAAACACATCGATATTCGTCATCACTTTCTTCGTGATTGTTTGGAAAAAGGATTAATAAATTTAGAATTTATTAATACTGAAAATCAAATTGCTGACATTTTTACTAAACCGCTAAATGAAAATATTTTTATAAAACTTAGACGTGACTTAGGAATAATGTCTTTAAAAGAATTATAAATAAAAATATGAAAAATAATGAAATACAAAAAAATATTTCTGACCAAAGCGGAACTCGAACTCATGACCTCTGACTTTCTTGTTATATGTTGTGTTATAGCTACTTGAGCTATGGGTGTTTCTTGTTTCAGTTTTCTTTACAGTTTGTTTTATTTATTTTGGTTTTAGAAAAACTATTTTTAGTTCTAAAACTTATAAATCATACATTTACGAACAGCTTTATTGTTAAATTTCTATGATTATAGTTAAAACTAGTTCCTATCCACTAATTTTTCAACAAACAGATGCTTATATATATACTATGCTTATTTATTTTTTTAAACATATACTAAGAAAGTTCTAAAAATAAAACTTGAAAATGTCTTCAAACAATGACTACTATAATTCCGAAAACTCCCATCTATCATACACATCTCCGGACGATGATGTTTCCGACCGCATTCCTGAAAATGGCCACTATCCTACCTTTCCCATGCCTAAACGTATCCTTGACTTCTCTTCTCCGAATAAAGATCCTCGACATGGATGGAGACCTTGGGAAAACTCCCATACAGGCTATACAACGGAAAAGAAAAAAGGGAAGAATGCAATGGTAATATCTCCATCAACTAAACAAAAAATTGATGAAATACATCACTACCAACAACAACAAATGGATATGCAGCGGGAACTCTACTATGAACAAAAAGTCACGACAAGACGTTTAAGTTTTCTAGAAAAGATTTCCATGAAAGTTTGTTCATCAAAGAAGGTTGATGTTGTTGAACCTAGTTATAGACCTTCATCCTCTTCAAACCCTGTTCAATCCCCAATAGCTCTAAAAGGGTCACTTATAGAAGATGTTCCATCTCCAAACTCATGGGAACGTAGATTTTAACGATTGGTGGCTAAACAATTTATATATATATATATATATATATATATATATGTTGTTGTTTTTAATAAGGTGTATTAACATGGTGAAATAGTAATAAAATTTATATTTCTATATTTTTTTTGAAAAATAGCTAAACTGTGCTTTTCTAACAGGGTCGGTCGACCGAATACCTGAGTCGGTCAGCCGAACCCATCCCGAGAGTTTCAGCTATTTTCAGATTACCAGATCAGTCAGCCGACCCAGACTTTCGGTCGACCGAACGTATAAATCTGCTGTTTTTTACTCCATATTTGTAACCCATCCATTCACTTTTTCAACCTACCACTTCACTCTTACTTTCCCAATTTCAGTTTTTACCCTAGCCCCCATTAAAATTTCTCAAATTTTGTTACTTTTCTTTCAAAAACAATGGATCCCAAGAAGAAAACAAAGACTACCAATGCTTCATCTTCATCTACTCCAGTAGATACCCAAATTGCTTCATGGCTAGTCAATGATGTAGCACTTCAAAAATGGATACAACTTCAAGACACAAAAATCTTTGAGGAATCATTTGTAAGTTATCATGATTTTGCTCCCTACGGTATTGAAAATGCTGCTATTGAGAGTGGACTTGATACATTCCTTGACCATAGGAAAAATGACTTGAAAATCAATCATATTATGGTCAAGTTATTTCTAGCAAACCTTAACCTTGTCAATCCACCGAGAAACACTGACAATTGTGTTTAGACATCGGTTTGTGGTACTTCAATTTTCCTCTCCATTGATCGAATTAACCACATTTTACATGCTCGACCGGGTGGAATTTCGTTACACGATGTAGATTGTAATATATCAACTCGTGACCGGATAAGCCATCCATTTTTCGAAGATGACGCTACTGATTTAAGACAAACTTCATCCCTTCGACCAAAAGCCCGACTCTTTCATCGATTCATGATGAAATCTATAGTTCCTAGAGGCGGTTCATATCACTTTGTATATCCCGAAAACTTCAAAGCATTGTATGCTATTTGCGGAAATATACGAGTAAATTGGGCACAACTTCTTATGGATGAATTTCTCTCTTTTAACCAAGGAAAGATGCTCTATATTTATTATGGAGAATACATAATGAGATTGATCAATAGCTTCGTCAACCATGCTCCGGAATCCGAAACCTCCAAAGTTCGTTCTTTTGATTCAAGAACCATAAAACTAATGAAGTTGCCCGATACACCTCCTAGATTTATAACATTTAACCAATGGCGTACTACTCCTCGTGAACAACTACGCCGTAGCTTCTCCACACCGCAACCATCAAATAATGCTACGGAACGTCTAACTCGCCAACATTCATTTCAAAGACCAACTCCCGGAATTAGTACGGAGGCAGCCATTGATATTTTGGCTCAAAATCAACTAGCCTTGGATGCCCGGCTATGAAAAATTGATGGTCGTTTCAATAAAATCAAGGGCTTCTTCGTGAATTTATGGGATGCCTTATCATGTACTTCCGAAGTCGGTGCCTCTTTTGTTGCTCCCGAAAAAAGACCAGCGCCAAATTTCTCTTGGTCTACTTCAAATAACACAAGTTTCGGCACATCGGCAACTCGCCTTTCTCACACTCAAAGACGTGGTAAGGAACCGGCTCCTCCGGAAGAAAATATTCGTCCAGAATTTTGGGATTCCGATGATGACGAGGAGTGGTCATATTGTTTTCCAATTTAATTTCAAGTATTTTTTTATGAACAATATGTCTATTGTTAGATGTTATGTAGTAAGTAAACATCATTAATATACCTATCTTGTTTAAATATGTAATATTTAAAACTCGATGTTTTCTTATGTTACATATTCCATATTTTTTATATTACATCTAATAAGTATTCCTTTTTGTCGATGACAAAGGGGGAGAAATATATGAAAGCTAACAATTTTTTTTGTAGAAAAGTCGCCATATATTCAGGGGGAGAATTATAATATATATGTATATACTACTTCGTCACATAAGTATTGTCATCAATCAAAAAGGGGGAGAATGTTAATTCATGAGTTTTGATTCATGACACAAGCTTCAATATCATACGACGAGAATACTATATGAAAGCGACAAAAAGGAGAATAATCATATATCCTGCACTACAAAGAAGACAAGACTACAATCCAGAGATTAGTATGAATATTTTATTTTATTGAGTCTTAGAATATTGTTAAAATCATTCCTCAAGTAGTCACACACACACAAATTGATTTATATTGATTTATACATAAATAAGTGTGCACTGTGCAATTGACAGCATGTCAAGACCCGCAAATCCATACCTCTTGATTAAACACTAATCTCCATTGATTAACTCAAGATGAATGGAAATACGAACCCTGAGGGTTTAAGAAAGAAGAAAGAGGTAGAAGAAGAAGAAGGCAGAAGAAAAAGAAAGAAAAGAGAAAGAAAGAAGATCAACAGAACAACATCAGAACAGAAACAATATCAGAATCTCACATATCGCAGCGGAACAATATATAATAGATAATCACTAGCCTTTTAAAACAAAGAATTATATCAGTTTTTATACATACATCAATCAAAGTCAATATACAACAATGGACAGTTATATAAACTTGTCCTCATACAGAATACACAGCGGAATAAAATATACAATTACGGATATACGTTTCGCCATCCAGCTTGCTTCCAAAGCTCCAGAATATCCAGAATATCCTGATAACATAACTCTAGTCTGCCCGTGTGGAAATTTGGTGGGCACCCAGAGTTTAGAAGGGAAACAATAAACTCCGAGTCAGTCATGGTGACTGGTGTGAGATCGTAAAACAGTTATTTTTCACAAAGAAAATAAAACAAATTCGCAATGCTTTTGGAAAATGAAACTACCATAAGACCTCCCACCACACACACAATGCAAATGCAGACTTGGAGGAGATTTCTTCTTATGATAGTCAAAGATGCTTACTACGCAAAAATCAAATTCTTTTTGATATTATTATTAGTGCATAGTGTAGAAAACATTTCGAAAGTAGAATATAAATCTTAGCCAGCATAGGTACCATTATAGTATGCTTACTATAGCTACCATATTAATTGGCAGGTTCTACAACTAAAACCGTACAAGTCACGTATTGTTTTGTTTGGATTTCCAACAAATGGTCAGGCTAAGGAACTTCCTATGCCACGATGGGTACGTCCCTGGAATAGACGACCCGAGAACCTAACCGGATCTCTGCCAACACAAGGCCGGGTTACCTCTGCAAAAATAGGTAACTACTGACACGCGTATGCCATCCCCCGATCGTAACTGATCTTCCCGAGGATCCCCGATTCGCAACAAACCATATAATAATAATAATGCAGCAACCACATAGGTTAAGTATCTGGGCTCCATACCATGATACCACCTCTATCCAGAAGGAATGACATACACTAAGGGGCGCTACTCCCTAGAACCTTGCTGCATCCTTCCTGTTTCGACCATTTCTGGGGTGTGAGGCTCGACGAAGTCTCGTCCACAAAGCTACGCTTTCTACAAAGCCATGCTTCGGGTCAAACAAATGATCAACCTATGATCACAAAGATATAAGATCAAACAAATGATCATATCGCAAATGATCAAACACTGATCATTTCACAGCAACACTCAGCATGCCACGTTACCAAATTGGGAGTATATCGCTGACAAATTTCAACTACATAACCTCTGAGCTCGTACGTCTCAGAGAAGGGTGTTAAGCTAAGAGAATAAATTCTCCGCCACCAACAGAAATGTATTTGAAAGGAATCAGCTTTATATCTCAATTTGTAACGTCAGACATACAATCCATAAAAGTCTGTTCCGGGATCGAACAGAACCGAAGGCACTTCTCACGAAGCCCTTGCAAATCCGGATAATTTTCTAATCACGTCCGGACTTCCCGTCACTAAGGGTGATAAAACCTCTAAATCGGAGATCAACCGATGTAGAGTAACTCGACGGTAATTCTTCCGTTTTCAAAAATATCCGGTCTTCAACACCGGTCTTCGAATGCAATTCATAACGACGTATCACATATTCGGAATGGGTTATACGACCCCATGGTCCTTTCCCGGTTAACCCGAATAGTGAGCGATTATTCAAAAATAAGTGTGGCATTCACATTCATCCAATTCACAACAAATACCATTCAAGGTGAATATTGATAGTCGGTTATTTTACTATCAATAAAGATGCGCAACATCATCAGATTCCAAATAATTTTCCAAAATTATTTAATTTCCAAAATATCTTTACTAGATATAAAATTTCCACACTTTCAAAAATAAATCAATATTTATTTTTAAACAACTTCCCTTTCTTTTATAAATTCCATATTGAATTTATATTTTCGAATATCTACTGATATTCGATTTTCAAATCGTTTTCAATATTCAATTTCAATTTATCTTTACAAAGATAAATTCTAAAACGTTTCATTTCATTTTGGAAAAGCATTTCCATACTTATTTTATAATAAGTAATTCACAAATCTATTTATTTTCAACATTTGAAAATATTCGATATACTTAAATCAAATTTAAGTATAATTTCATTCTTTAAGGAAATCACCTACTATAACAATATTTATTTGAGTCAAAACGAATGTTACGTAAAACATCGTTACGACGACTCAAAATCACTAGTATAGGGATTCGAATTTTTAAGATAGATATGTAAATCCCAATACTAAAAACATTTCCTTTTGGAAATCATTTACTATAACAACAGTGTTATAGTCCGTCATTTCCTTATTTCTCGAAAACGTCTATTTCAACAATAAATGTTGAAATCTATGTATTCGATATCATAATACATTTTAAAAACATCTTTAAATGTTTAACTTCATTTTCAATGTCACTTTTCCAAAACTATCCATTTTACTTAACGATATATTCACTATCCAAAATCGTGAATATACTTCACTATTTTCTACACATTTTATTTCAATAATAATTCGCTATCCAAAATCGCGAATATATCTCCTTTAACAACCTTCTATATTTAATTTATCAAATCCAATTGATTTCGAATTTATAAAACAACGTTTATAAATTCTATTTCTATTTTCTAACAACTTCAATTTAATAAATCTCCTTTATTAACAATTCGATTCATAACTCAAATCTTATACCAACGATCCATAATTATAAGTTAAATACTTATAATTCCTTTACTTTACAAAATCATTTCCATTTATAAGTTCACAATTTATAAATTTCATTTATTTATAAATTCTTAAAAATTTATTTTAACGCTTATAAAAACTCGTTTTATAATACCAACATTTTAAAGTTATAAATATCAATCTTGTACATCTTTTACATACATCGTTTTTAATAATTCAAAAATTCCAATTAAAACCATTTTATAAATTTCTTAACTATTTATTTCAAAAGAAATTACCTTTTGGTTATAATTCACAAATCTTAACTTTTATAACTTTAAAGTTTGAACGTTTATTTATTAATTCAAAAATTAAATAAAACGTCTACTTCCAAACAATCACTTTAAAATCCTTTTAAAGTAAAAGTCGTTATTTTTAAACTTCAAAACTAAATCCGATGATGCAACAGCACCAACTAGTCAATCACAACAACAAACATCATATATCCATATGATAATAGAATATTCATCAATATCTGTAAATAAATAAATACTGCTGAGGAATCCAGTTGGATCCCTCCAACCTGTTTCCCTGCATCCACAGACGTTAGCACAATACCAATTCCACTTCGAGGTGGAATATCGCGGTATATGGGTTTTATAAAAAATCATCCGCTTACTAACGGCGAAATAGGGTCTCATCCGCTATACGAGGCGGGACATCAATCAATCCAATATATACATATGCCAATATGTATATATTGCTACATATATATAGATATATCCTATTATATCTAATATCACATCCAATAGCAATCAATAACTGCAATCCAAATTTATTTTGAGTGAGAAAAATCTCACCTTAGCTTTTATTTCTTTACCATCCATTTCCATCTTGACTCGATTTTCTTGATTTATACCTTGTATAAACATTATATAATTTTATTAATATTTGAATTAATCAAATAATTAGATTACTGTTTTATAGATTTAGTTTTATCATATGATTAAATTTGACAAACAGTTAAATTTTAAACTAAATTTCCTTAAAAATCTGATAGTACTTAAAATAATTAAATGAGTTTTGTGAAACAAATAAATCACCCTTACTATATTATTTTTGAAATACCCAGTGGATAAAAATATGAATGTGTATATTTATTTTATTCTTTTCTTTTTTTTTTCTTTATAATCTATATAGATTTAAAAATCTATTTTTCAAACTTTATTTAAAAAAAAATTCTGTTTAGTAAAAATAGAACTTGGTTTAAATTTTTGTTTAAAACCTATTATAACTTTCTAAATCTAGATCCATATATATATATAAACTGCATTTAAATTTACTGTGATAAATCTTTTTACTTTCAGCTTGCAATTTTCTATATATCAAATTATATTTTACTGTAAAAACCTTCACTGTATATTCACATACCTAGACTTCGAATTGAACCCAGAAGAACGACGACCACTGCCCCCTGTCAACTGCTCGACATCCCAGCCACGTCGCCAATCACCACTCGCGATTGATAATACGTTCGCGACATTGCTGCTCCTCTCCCCCAAATCCAAAGCCACCACTTCCAGATGCTCGAGACCCCACGACTCGACTGTGCCGCCGACATTCCTGCCACCACGATTGATCGCGAGCCACTCGCTTGCGCCACTAGCCACCAGCATCATGAGAACGCGCCTTCCAGCTTCGAGACCACTGCTCTGACCTAGGTCGCAACCTCGCACTCGAACCCACATCGAACTTCGACCAAACCCACGCGCTTACGCGTGTAGACAGTCGCGACACGCAGCCATCGTTATTTGAGGTAGCTCGTAATTCGATTCGAAATCGAATTGATTTTCACTAAAAAAAACTTCGAACTGAATTTGATTTTCTGAAATGGCAAGAGGGAGGCGCGATTTGAAAAACTAGGGATGAGTTTGATTTTGTGAATTTACAGAGGGAAACAAATTGGATTTTCGAAAGAGGGAGAGCGGACATTGTTTTTATTTTCGAATGAAGAAAGTTTTGCAATTGATTTTTTTATCTGGCCTTCATTATTTTTTTCTCGTAAAAGAAAAGGGAGAAAAGGGTACGTGATGCAGCAGAGAATAGGTACGAAGGAAACAATCCGGGTGCGTGATGTACGTATTGTCGTTTAACAAAATTTTAAGTTTAATTTCAAATCGAATTCAGTTTAAGCTTCAACGCGTTTATATGTCGTATGCTCACATAACAACTCCAAATAATGCGAAATTTGAAATCCGGTAATAATTCAATATTACGGACCCAATGGAACTAGTTTCGTCGAATTTCGAGACTGCGCCTCGGACGGCTATTTTTAAATGTCGATTCAAACAATGAATTTTCAAAATTGAACATATCAATTTCAAATTTGATTCTGAAGCTCCAATTATCTTCAGTATCATTATTATAAATTTTAGAAGCTTTTGAAATATTTTTCTTCAACTTAAAATCGATGATTCAAATTTTTATTCAACATTCAACAGATTAAATTTTATAATTTAATCGCCAATTTCAAAGTTATATTGGGGATTCAAATTAAATCATCGTTCAAATATTTAAAATTAATTAAATATTCTCAATTTAATTTGTTCAAAATTCTAGGTCGTTACAGACTTCCCCCCTTAAAAGAATTTCGTCCTGAAATTACAAGTTAGGAAAAGTGGTACTTAACTCGTCTACTACCTTTCAACATCTAATAGTTTTATCAAATTTCAAAACAAATCTTTCTACTAAAGATTCGTTATTAATCCACTAACTTTCTAAACCTTTCATAGTTTTCAAACATCATTGCTTTCTTAACAATTCAAATTTAAATTCAAATTCAAATTTAAACTTTCAAAGTTTTCTCAAAAAATTTCTAACACTCTAAATTTTCGAAAAATTTCGCCAGCGTCTCCTTTGCGCGGCTAATACGGCACGACTACAAAACGTCCCTACGGACTCTCAGATTTCAAAAAGAAAAGAAAAGGCCAAGCGGCTAGACAAGAAAATCATCAAATCTCATATTGAAATTCAAATACTTACCTTTTGTCGAGCAATTCAAATTCTCTTCAAAATTAAAATCCCAATTCCTTTATACACCTGTATATCCTACTAGCCATAATATCTAGTTACAACATTCAAACCATTTTGCAAATTCCATTACAAAAATTTTTGATACTTACTTCTTATACATTTTTATTTCACTGTTGAAGTTATATATCTATTTTCATTAAATTTTGCATTTCAATCATTTGAATTCAATTCACAATTTCAATTCTATTTGAATTCAATTTATCTTCTACTCTGAATATTGAATTTTATCGATTAGCTTTCATTTACAACTGCTTATTTTAGATTAGTTTCAATTACTAATTCATTTCTAATTCTAATCCACTTACAAATTCAAATCTGTTTTCAACATTCAGTTTCAATTCCAGTTTTATTCTTATGTTCATTCCCAAAATTTGTTTTCAATTCACTATTTTGGTTTATCACCACTTATATTATACTGAATTTCTAATTCCATATGAATTTTAATTCATCTTTCATTTATAATTATTCAATTCAATTCTACTGCTTACAAATTTGAAATGAATCTCAACTTTCAATTTCACTTTCATTAAATTGATTCACTTGTACTTACATTAATTTAACTTCATCCTTTAAGTTAAGTTTATTCTATCACAATTCAAAATGTACAAGTTATCAACTTAATAATATTTCATAAATATTTTTATATAGTATTCCAGAGTCTTACCAACATTTCAAAAATCATTTTGAAAACAATTCAAATTATCCTTTGAATTTCCAAAACAAAACCCAAATTTTCCAAACAACTTCCATTTAAAACAATTTGGCAGCAATTCCTCTTTTGGAAACCCAAAAATGAACACCGGTGATGTCATGATCATCATCGGAATTATTTTCCAGCGACCGAAAAGAGTTTAGAGCTTTCACCTCTTCAGAATACTTTTCAAAACCTTTGAAATTAATTTTCAAATCAAAAAGGATTTAAACTTTCCAAATCTCCAAAATTTTCAAATTCTTTTCAAAACCTTTCCAAATACTTCTCTGGAATCCCGTTTTAAATTACAATTCACATTTATAATTTACATTCTCAAATTTCATTTGCATGTGAATTTATTTCTTAACTTTGGAGTTACGATTTCAATTTCTTATTCTATTTCAGTGATGATAATTCACTATTATTACTTCCTAACATCCAAACATCCATATACTATGATAATTCATAGAAAACCATTTCTTTTCTATACAAAAATAGTTTTGGGTAAAATTATTTCATTCACCCTTTTTAAAAACAATATTGTGCCGAATTGTTCTATTCAAGTGTTTAGAAACCCCTTCGATCCAGTTGCGCAGACTGTGCCGACGAAGGTTCATATGCCACTCAATAAACCAATCATCACAATATAAAACAAATTTATATTAATTAACAAATACGCACTCGTATCTATTATTACACTCAAACTCATTCTAGAGTACTACTGACTCTATCTCTAATGAGTAACACCCAACAGAGCAGGGTTGTCGCTTAACCATATGCTCTGATACCAACTGTCAAGACCCGCAAATCTGTACCTCTTGATTAAACACTAATCTCCATTGATTAACTCAAGATGAACGGAAATACGAACCCTGAGGGTTTAAGAAAGAAGAAAGAGGTAGAAGAAGAAGAAGGCAGAAGAAAAAGAAAGAAAAGAGAAAGAAAGAAGATCAACAGAACAACATCAGAACAGAAACAATATCAGAATCTCACATATCGCAGCGGAACAATATATAATAGATAATCACTAGCCTTTTAAAACAAAGAATTATATCAGTTTTTATACATACATCAATCAAAGTCAATATACAACAATGGACAGTTATATAAACTTGTCCTCATACAGAATACACAGCGGAATAAAATATACAATTACGGATATACGTTTCGCCATCCAGCTTGCTTCCAAAGCTCCAGAATATCCAGAATATCCTGATAACATAACTCTAGTCTGCCCGTGTGGAAATTTGGTGGGCACCCAGAGTTTAGAAGGGAAACAATAAACTCCGAGTCAGTCATGGTGACTGGTGTAAGATCGTAAAACAGTTATTTTTCACAAAGAAAATAAAACAAATTCGCAATGCTTTTGGAAAATGAAACTACCATAAGACCTCCCACCACACACACAATGCAAACGCAGACTTAGAGGAGATTTATTCTTATGATAGTCAAAGATGCTTACTACGCAAAAATCAAATTCTTTTTGATATTATTATTAGTGCATAGTGTAGAAAACATTTCGAAAGTAGAATATAAATCTTAGCCAGCATAGGTACCATTATAGTATGCTTGCTATAGCTACCATATTAAATGGCAGGTTCTACAACTAAAACCGTACAAGTCACGTATTGTTTTGTTTGGATTTCCAACAAATGGTCAGGCTAAGGAACTTCCTATGCCACGATGGGTACGTCCCTGGAATAGACGACCCGAGAACCTAACCGGATCTCTGCCAACACAAGGCCGGGTTACCTCTGCAAAAATAGGTAACTACTGACACGCGTATGCCATCCCCCGATCGTAACCGATCTTCCCGAGGATCCCCTATTCGCAACAAACCATATAATAATAATAATAATGCAGCAACCACATAGGTTAAGTATCTGGGCTCCATACCATGATACCACCTCTATCCAGAAGGAATGACATACACTAAGGGGCGCTACTCCCTAGAACCTTGCTGCATCCTTCCTGTTTCGACCATTTCCGGGGTGTGAGGCTCGACGAAGTCTCGTCCACAAAGCTACGCTTTCTACAAAGCCATGCTTCGGGTCAAACAAATGATCAACCTATGATCACAAAGATATAAGATCAAACAAATGATCATATCGCAAATGATCAAACACTGATCATTTCACAGCAACACTCAGCATGCCACGTTACCAAATTGGGAGTATATCGCTGACAAATTTCAACTACATAACCTCTGAGCTCGTACGTCTCAGAGAAGGGTGTTAAGCTAAGAGAATAAATTCTCCGCCACCAACAGAAATGTATTTGAAAGGAATCAGCTTTATATCTCAATTTGTAACGTCAGACATACAATCCATACAAGTCTGTTCCGGGATCGAACAGAACCGAAGGCACTTCTCACGAAGCCCTTGCAAATTCGGATAATTTTCTAATCACGTCCGGACTTCCCGTCACTAAGGGTGATAAAACCTCTAAATCGGAGATCAGCCGATGTAGAGTAACTCGACGGTAATCCTTCCGTTTTCAAAAATATCCGGTCTTCAACACCGGTCTTCGAATGCAATTCATAACGACGTATCACATATTCGGAATGGGTTATACGACCCCATGGTTCTTTCCCGGTTAACCCGAATAGTGAGCGATTATTCAAAAATAAGTGTGGCATTCACATTCATCCAATTCACAACAAATACCATTCAAGGTGAATATTGATAGTCGGTTATTTTACTATCAATAAAGATGCGCAACATCATCAGATTCCAAATAATTTTCCAAAATTATTTAATTTCCAAAATATCTTTACTAGATATAAAATTTCCACACTTTCAAAAATAAATCAATATTTATTTTTAAACAACTTCCCTTTCTTTTATAAATTCCATATTGAATTTATATTTTTGAATATCTACTGATATTCGATTTTCAAATCGTTTTCAATATTCAATTTCAATTTATCTTTACAAAGATAAATTCTAAAACGTTTCATTTCATTTTGGAAAAGCATTTCCATACTTATTTTATAATAAGTAATTCACAAATCTATTTATTTTCAACATTTGAAAATATTCGATATACTTAAATCAAATTTAAGTATAATTTCATTCTTTAAGGAAATCACCTACTATAACAATATTTATTTGAGTCAAAACGAATGTTACGTAAAACATCGTTATGACGACTCAAAATCACTAGTATAGGGATTCGAATTTTTAAGATAGATATGTAAATCCCAATACTAAAAACATTTCCTTTCGGAAATCATTTACTATAACAACAGTGTTATAGTCCATCATTTCCTTATTTCTCGAAAACGTCTATTTCAACAATAAATGTTGAAATCTATGTATTCGATATCATAATACATTTTAAAAACATCTTTAAATGTTTAACTTCATTTTCAATGTCACTTTTCTAAAACTATCCATTTTACTTAACGATATATTCACTATCCAAAATCGTGAATATACTTCACTAATTATATTTCACTATTTTCTACACATTTTATTTCAATAATAATTCGCTATCCAAAATCGCGAATATATCTCCTTTAACAACCTTCTATATTTAATTTATCAAATCCAATTGATTTCGAATTTATAAAACAACGTTTATAAATTCTATTTCTATTTTCTAACAACTTCAATTTAATAAATCTCCTTTATTAACAATTCGATTCATAACTCAAATCTTATACCAACGATCCATAATTATAAGTTAAATACTTATAATTCCTTTACTTTACAAAATCATTTCCATTTATAAGTTCACAATTTATAAATTTCATTTATTTATAAATTCTTAAAAATTCATTTTAACGCTTATAAAAACTCGTTTTATAATACCAACATTTTAGAGTTATAAATATCAATCTTGTACATCTTTTACATACATCGTTTTTAATAATTCAAAAATTCCAATTAAAACCATTTTATAAATTTCTTAACTATTTATTTCAAAAGAAATTACCTTTTGGTTATAATTCACAAATCTTAACTTTTATAACTTTAAAGTTTGAACGTTGATTTATTAATTCAAAATTTAAATAAAACGTCTACTTCCAAAAAATCACTTTAAAATCCTTTTAAAGTAAAAGTCGTTATTTTTAAACTTCAAAACTGAATCCGATGATGCAACAGCACCAACTTGTCAATCACAACAACAAACATCATATATCCATATGATAATAGAATATTCATCAATATCTGTAAATAAATAAATACTGGTGAGGAATCCAGTTGGATCCCTCCAACCTGTTTCCCTGCATCCACAGACGTTAGCACAATACCAATTCCACTTCGAGGTGGAATATCGCGGTATATGGGTTTTATAAAAAATCATCCGCTTACTAACGGCGAAATAGGGTCTCATCCGCTATACGAGGCGGGAAATCAATCAATCCAATATATACATATGCCAATATGTATATATTGCTACATATATATAGATATATCCTATTATATCTAATATCACATCCAATAGCAATCAAATAACTGCAATCCAAATTTATTTTGAGTGAGAAAAATCTCACCTTAGCTTTTATTACTTTACCATCCATTTCCATCTTGACTCGATTTTCTTGATTTATACCTTGTATAAACATTATATAATTTTATTAATATTTGAATTAATCAAATAATTAGATTACTGTTTTATCATATGATTAAATTTGACAAATAGTTAAATTTTAAACTAAATTTCCTTAAAAATCTGATAGTACTTAAAATAATTAAATGAGTTTTGTGAAACAAATAAATCACCCTTACTATATTATTTTTGAAATACCCAGTGGATAAAAATATGAATGTGTATATTTATTTTATTCTTTTCTTTTTTTTCTTTATAATCTATATAGATTTAAAAATCTATTTTTCAAACTTTATTTAAAAAAAAATTCTATTTAGTAAAAATAGAACTGGGTTTAAATTTTTGTTTAAAACCTATTATAACTTTCTAAATCTAGATCCATATATATATATAAACTGCATTTAAATTTACTGTGATAAATATTTTTACTTTCGGCTTGCAATTTTCTATATATCAAATTATATTTTACTGTAAAAACCTTCAGTGTATATTCACATACCTAGACTTCGAATTGAACCTAGAAGAACGACGACCACTGCCCCCTGTCAACTGCTCGACATCCCAGCCACGTCGCCAATCACCACTCACGATTGATAATACGTTCGCGACACTGCTGCTCCTCTCCCCCAAATCCAAAGCCACCACTTCCAGATGCTCGAGACCCCACGACTCAACTGTGTCGCCGACATTCCTGCCACCACTATTGATCGCGAGCCACTCGCTTGCGCCACTAGCCACCAGCATCATGAGAACGTGCCTTCCAGCTTCGAGACCACTGCTCTGACCTAGGTCGCAACCTCGCACTCGAACCCACATCGAACTTCGACCAAACCCATGCGCTTACGCGTTTAGACAGTCGCGACACGCAGCCATCGTGATTTGAGGTAGCTCGTAATTCGATTCGAAATCGAATTGATTTTCACTAAAAAAAACTTCGAACTGAATTTGATTTTCTGAAATGGCAAGAGGGAGGCGCGATTTGAAAAACTAGGGATGAGTTTGATTTTGTGAATTTACAGAGGGAAACGAATTGGATTTTCGAAAGAGGGAGAGCGGACATTGTTTTTATTTTCGAATGAAGAAAGTTTTGCAATTGATTTTTTTATCTGGCCTTCATTATTTTTTTCTCGTAAAAGAAAAGGGAGAAAAGGGTACGTGATGCAGCAGAGAATAGGTACGAAGGAAACAATCCGGGTGCGTGATGTACGTATTGTCGTTTAACAAAATTTTAAGTTTAATTTCAAATCGAATTCAGTTTAAGCTTCAACGCGTTTATATGCCGTATGCTCACATAACAACTCCAAATAATGCGAAATTTGAAATCCGGTAATAATTCAATATTACGGACCCAATGGAACTAGTTTCGTCGAATTTCGAGACTGCGCCTCGGACGGCTATTTTTAAATGTCGATTCAAACAATAAATTTTCAAAATTGAACATATCAATTTCAAATTTGATTCTGAAGCTCCAATTATCTTCAGTATCATTATTATAAATTTTAGAAGCTTTTGAAATATTTTTCTTCAACTTAAAATCGATGATTCAAATTTTTATTCAACATTCAACAGATTAAATTTTATAATTTAATCGCCAATTTCAAAGTTATATTGAGGATTCAAATTAAATCATCGTTCAAATATTTAAAATTAATTAAATATTCTCAATTTAATTTGTTCAAAATTCTGGGTCGTTACACAGCAGGTCGGCCGACCGACCAGGAACTTCGGTCGACCGACTCTGTGTCAAGTGCACAGATATGCACTGTTTTATACACGTCTGTAAACTCAGCTGACCGGCCAGTTTTCTCGATCAACCGGCCTGAACATAATGGCTAGTTTTTTGAAGAGTTGCGATCATTCATGAAGAGGAATGTCCTTTAATCCAAGAGATACGGACACAACTTTTGATTGAAACTCTTCGTGAAAGATTATAACTATTCTACAACTATATAAACATGTTCAATTCACTTCTACAATCATGGATTCTTGTTTATAATTATGAAATCTATTCTTTATTTATTTCTGCAAATAAAAGCATTCATTCTTATTCAATATCACTAGAATCCTTGAATTAATTCATATACTTCGATTCTACGTGATTATCTTCCTTCTAAATCTTCACACATATATATACTCTTGAGGATTTGATTATAGGAAAGTTGTACTATCAAAAGACAATCAGTGTTATTCAGAACACATTCGTCAAAAAACTATTTGTATTAAGTTGAAGTCCTCTTCGGCTGTTGAGGCGGAAAATTCCTATGCGGCTGCTCAGGTGTCGTATACCTATTCCTCCGGGTTGAGTGAGGGGTTTAGTCAAATCTAAGAAGTATTCTGGGACTGAAAGTAGAACGGGAAGTTTGAACCAGTATAAAAATTCCTGGTGTTCTTACTTTAATTTTTATTTTACTACTATTATCAGTTTCCGCATTTATATACCATATTACACGATCCTTAGTACTACACGTACACTTTCATAGGAGGCTTCAGCGTTATAGATATGTATAGTTTTTCGCTGTGTTGGTATCTCTATGTTGTATTTGAGTTGTATCGAGTTGTATTAACTAGACAGGTGTTTATAACTGTCTAGTATGTGATGTATTATCTGTGTAACTCTGATTGATGTTGTATATTATTTAATATTTATGTGATTAATATAATTTATTCGTTCCGCTGTTGAGATTCTGATGTTGTTTCTTCTTTCTTCTCTATCTTTTCTCTTTTCTATACCTTTCTTTCTTAAAGATGATGTGCCTTTCTGGTTGTAGAAAGTTGGGTCGTCACACATATGGTAGGTGAAAGCAAAATAATTCAATCATTATACGTCATGACGTACAGTCTTGAAAAAAAAAGTGCAAATTGAGGTAGTAGAAAAGAAAAGGTAGACGTGAAAAACATACAGAAAATTAGTAGCTGCAGACATAAAAACGTAAATGTACCACAAATATGAAATCATAAACTGCTAGAAATTGATTTTTCTGCTTCTTCTACTGCATCTAGATTCTAGGAGCTGTTGCAGCATGCTAATACATATCACCATCCTGCGGATAAGGGATATAAGATATGGTTTAAGTGCATTAGTAAGAAACATGTTGAAGTAATAATAATTTTCAATATATAGTTAAGACGCGTAGAGACAGGATAGGTTTGAAAGGTATAATAGTTCAAAGTATAAGTATGCGTAAGTACAACAATCGGGTAGGGTTTGGTAGGGACAAAGTCAGGTGTTGTAATTCGGTAAAACAACATAGCATAGGATGTACAATGCAACGTCAGCCGTGACATATAATAGATGTTAACTAACTAATGGAGTAGTAAATGGGTAGTAAAAGGGTGAAAAAAAATGTACCTGAATCGCATTTTCTCTTCTTAGTGTCTTTCAAGGAAGTGGTGGATCAGAAGCCCGTACTACGGATGGTTCATGGTAACGTCGTCCTACCAAACAAAACAACCTGTCATTGATATGCAACAAATTGAATATGGACAAAAGAGCGTCCAAGACTGTAAATCAAACCTGAGCAATCTGTTTCTTTCCTTTGATGTCTGTTCCGGACTGTATGTTATGACTATCCATATTTGAGGTACAAACTAAGTTAGAACTTTGATCGCTAGGTGGAGTTAACCGTAAATTTCAAAAAACATAAAAGAACATAATATGCGAGTAAGAGTGAAGAGGTAAGTGCATAAATTAGAAGGTAATAGGCAATCGAGTTTGAGAACGTACCGTCTGAATCACTACGATGTTTTTTGTGATTTTTCTAGTCATGAGGTAAGCGTTCGGATTATTCATCTCAAAATTACTCGGTCTAAATTCAAATATCGCTTCAGATCCCGCGAGGTAGTGAAAAATTTTGTCAATTTTTTGTACCCCATTTTCCTACAGCATGTAATAGTTTAAGTTGGGGAACAATGTTGGGACATCATGCAGTCAACGATGTTGTTGTCATTGTAGCTGTGCAGATGTGGAGCATAGGTGCGTATGTATGAGATGTCATTTTTAGGTTGATACACAACGTGGGAGATGAAATGTATGTTTAGATGTGGATAACATGTGTGCTTACTGCAATGCAGGGAAACAGTCATGTGGGAAGTAATAGTTATTAAATAATTCAACAGTAAGTGGAAGGAGGTGCAACATAAGGTGAATATCAATCATGAACTATTATATGGGCAATTGTGGGTTATATTGTTAATAGGAATGGAGAAATTAATATTATGTTCTTAGATTATAGTAATGGATTAGGAACTTGTGCTCTACAAATAGTGAACAATAATGAAGTTATTTTTTATCGTCAATTGATATACACGGTTGATGTTGATATGACAGTTGCATTCATGGATGTATAGTGTGAATAAGTTTAAGCTTTGTATTTAAAAGCTGCTTAATTTGTATTAAAATCGGCACACACATCACCGGAAATGTCAACAAAATATTTCGACTAAATGATATTTTTAATTAAAATTTTACTATATTAATAAGTTACGAAAGCACTCTTCATCGAAAATGAGTCATGTCAAGTAATTTTGGTAAGAAATTGGGTAAATTTAGTTTTGCAATATTAATTGTTTTCATAACTGTATCTTAGTGCATGTAAGACAGAAAGTAAAATTGTTTGTTTTGTTTTTATATATATCAGATGTAAATATTAAATATTAAGATTTTACCAAAGCATGAATATTCATATTAAACGGTAATGTAAAGAATAAATAGTTTGATCCATGTGCCTTTTTATCAAATTGGAATGATGGACGAACCTAAAGGGTTTTAATTCTTCCATGTTTTCTTGGTTGTTCATGAACAGTAGTAAAATAACATATAAAAAAAGACCAACAAAACCAAATAGGGCTCCTTTCTTTTCTTATTCTTAGTAAAGGTAAAACTTGAATAGTCGATTTTTTAGACTTAACCTTACCTTTTTTACATCTCACTTATACTTATACTGTTCGTCTCTCTGTATGTCCTAGAGAATACCGGTTATATAATACCTTATAATTCAAAAGGTCTTTTCACGTAAAAAAAGGGCATTTTCCCATTTTTCTAGCTAATTCCCTACACATTAATTCGTTAAACAAACATTATCTTGGTATGCATATTTAATATACAAAGGTAAGTTTTAAGATCAATATACAGATATAGAAACGTCAGCCTGTCATACAAAATGGGGAAGTTTAGAAACCTAGAGTTACGATTATACCATGACTAAGAAACCTTGGTATATTGTTATATCATAGCATAAATATCCGCGAATCATGGTCTTGTGATAATATATTGTTTATGAATTCTTTCAGTTAATTGTTTTGAGCATGAATTTAATAGCCGCAGCATGAATTTAATAGCCGCATTGAGGACTGTAAATAAAAAGTTCCCAAAATTCTTACTATATGACATTTTTTTATTTTTTAACTTAATAGACTTTATTTATTTTTCTTCAACTGGACAAAAATCGTAGTTCATGGAACAATATAAAAATATAATACTACCATACCTAGTACTAAAATAAGGGCAAAGGCATGTTTGTGTGTATACATCTTACTGTCGAAAAACCACAACGATCAGCCAATATGATTATATACATCTGCAAACACAAAAACATTGCATTCAACCTTTTCAGATAATGGAAATGGGTAAATAATAGTAACAAAATGGATGAGAAATACTGACCATATATTAGTACATGTAGCTCTCAAACTTTGGGCAGCAAGAAATGTTAAACATCCATTTTAATTTTAATTGTGCATCTCTTCAAAGTTTAGATTGGATATAAGATAGACGCACCAAGTGTAAACTTAAAACTCAAACCAAAATTGGGATAAGCGTCAGTTTTACCACAGTTTGAGTATAAACTGAATGCTTCAAGGTGAACAGCCTTTTTCACTGTACAGACAAAGTAGACTCCAAACCTCTAACAGAATGGGTGGAGATCAATTGGTCCAAATGTGCCAAGCCTACAATATTTTTAACATGTAATTTTTTCATGATGTCTCTCACATTTAAATTTTTAATTTTATCACATGTTGCCTTAATGGAGCATTATGTACTTTCAAGGGGTAGCACTAACGTAGAGGTAAATAGGACGAAACAAATTGTACGATTAGAAGTAGCTTTGTAGGGTACATTGTGGTTAAATAACACATGAAATAGACAATAAATTACAAAAGAAATGTTGATATGCAGTGCTAGACTTATTTGGACAACAAATTGTTGGAAGATCATGATTCTGTTCTACATCGTTTTTTTGAATTCTTTGCATTACAATAGGTGGTGATACACTTGCTCTACATCCTGAAATAACTAATATACATGTGAATCATCCAAAAATCCAAATCTACTCGTCATATGTTTTTGAATTTTTCTCTACCACGTAAGTTGTATACTAAACACATGTACCTATATTTAAGTGAAGTTTCTTCACAACATATGAAATTTCTGAACCTAAAAGTCATCTGATTCAGCCCCATGCTGCTGCCAAGAAGCACTTCACGCGAAAAAGAGATACATTCACTCGCGTCGTGGGCTGATTATGGAACAGGACTGGGAGTCTCATTAACATGATAGTTGTAAACATAAAACTTTGAGCAACATAACAGTGATTTGTTTCAAGTGAAGCACATAAATATAACATAAAATGAGATTCAAAACCCCAAATCAGCAAATGAAAGTTCAATAACATGGAAGTTCTAAACTAAATGCAAAAAAGGTTAAGTGAAATTTATTTTTTGTAGCTGTTATTTTATTAGTTTTGATAAATGACACAGTAGTAGGAATTTTGCATCAAAGCTCCTGAACACTAAACTGAACGCATATATATAACTCCAACATTAGCAAGATTAGTCCTTGTTTGAAAATTTACCTAAACAATATTCGCAAATATTCGGTTTTCGACTAAATAGAATTGAACATATATGTTGGGTGAACTTTAATCCATGGTAGAGCTAAAGTAAACACATGAATCCACACGGCATTTATGCTTATATATTGGAAATATAACCATAGTAAACACGTGTTAAAATTGTTATATTTTGATAAACAGCACTCAATATGTTTTAGTAACTGTATACTGTAAGACATCCATAAAGTGGTGCAAACTAAACCAAACAGTTATAGGGAAAATAAAGATTATTGATTTTGTTTGTCAACTTGATGGTGGCAATTTTGTGCACAAAGGAAGTGTATGTATTCAGTATTCGTATATTAGTTTGTTATCCATTACTTGGTCGACATGCATAAAAGTAGAAAACTAAGTATGCGCCATAATTGATAGATGTGAGAGGAAGTATTGATTTTGAGTTTTTTTTTAAAAAAAGAAATAATATAAAAATATAAGTTTTCGAATCTCATATTTTGAGTCTTTTCTTTTCCCTTTTTAATCCCAGTAGATAAAAATTTAGTACATGAATGAGATTAGTACAACAGTAAATGTTATTACAGGATACTACAAATTTCAATTTTTAAATAAAAGGTTGAATAATAAAAAATTATGGATCTGTATCTGTTTGACTAATAAATCAGTTAAAAAAAGTTATACCTGTTATACATAGCAATAGTTAGTTGTCAGAATACAATGAATCGTATAATGATACTGCAACAATTTGAAACATATAGCAAGAGGAAATTTGGATTTAGAATAGGAAGAAAGTACAAAAAATAAAAAATTCAAGTGCTACTGCAGGTTCATACAAAGTTCATGATTCATCACAACCCATTTTTTGGGTTATAGAAAAACCTGAACATAAGATAGATGAAAGCAAAAAAATGGTTAAAAGGTTAAGGTATAATTACCAAACGACGATAGTCTTTGTCGTGAATTCTAGAAATCCTTCTCGCTGTCATCCGTAATTTTAAGGCAGAAGGTTCCAATTAACACCAACTCTGAGCAAACGTAAACGTCCATCAGGCTAACGACCACTATTATGGAATGATAATGAAAAATAAACTGGATGAAATCATGATAGAAATATTATAAGATACGGCAACAGAGGAAAATATATGTGCATACATTAATAGTTTGGTGAATGCAGCTGCAGCTGGATTTGTGGATGCTTTGTCTATGGAAGTAGGTGGATGATATAGGTACACATTGCCATCTAAACTAAGGAAATGAATTTATGTTACCTTTACCATTTTAACATTTGTGCCCAACACCATTTGTGGTAAAAACTGAATAGCGCGTCCCCACCTGCAAAAGAGTTTGGTTAGCTATTTATTTTACCATTAGTTTGCCTGCACATAGAAATTCAACCATAATAGGTATATCTAGACAGGTTTAGCCATGGATAACAGAAATTTGGATGTATGAAGAATTTTTTAAACAAAGTATATAGTATAATAGATTTCTGCAGTATATATTAAAATATCATATATCAGTAAACCAACATAGTTAAATACAATTCATCTGGCCAATCAATTTAATTGTACAACGTGATTGCTGTTTCATTTATTCAGTAAATTTAAAAATAAGTCAGTACTCAATTTCACCTTTGTTTAGTCTCTAACCTCAACCTGAGGTGCAATCCCTATCCACAGCCGCTTAGGCAGTTGTGTATTGCTTGTTCACACTTTTAAATCTGTTAGTAGACCAAATATTAGTCTACTACATGCATCAAAGTGGGAGGCACACTAACTTGTAGGTGTATAAATTATATATTAACAAATGAAAGAACACGTTCTATAAAACAACTACAGTATAGAACAGTAACAAAAGGAGAACGATTTATTAGACGAAAGATAACCGGCAGTAATAAATCAGAGTTCAGTGCAAATGACAAACCGTGTAACACATATACTCAAACAGCTTGAGATCTACTAAAAAGTGGCAAATGCCAGTGAACAAAAAAGATGTTAATATGACAGGGAGACGTATACATCATTTTAAGCCCCAAAAAGGTTAACAACGTGCATCCATGGATGGTAAAAAATCTTATGGTTACTCACCGAGAATCCAGAACTGGATAGTGTAATCTCCACGCACCCGATGAGGATAACCAGCTGTAGATATGCAGGTAAATATTGGTAGTGTGACGTTAGCCATCGGAGGAGGAGAAATTGGAGGCGAAGATAATAATACAAAGCAAGCAGGCGTTAGGGAAGAAGGAAGAACGACCCAGCCTCGTACGAGGGTTTGCAAATAAGCGTAGATGAGGCGAATAAAAGGGTTAGAGAAATTGTTGAAATAAAAGCAAGTTATAGCATGACATGGTGGTAAGAAATGAATCGGAGGAGGAAAATTGCTAGTGGATTAAACGATGCGAAAAATGGGGGGAACAGTTGGAAGGGCAATGGGTTAAAAAGATAGAATACGTGGTGTAGCAGTTCGAGATAAGGTAGTGGAAAAAAATGCGGAAGTGGATAGCGAAGTGGTATTTTGAAATGAGAAAAGCAGAAGAGTCTACATCAGCTTGGGGAAGTTCCTGCTCTAATATAAAGTAATAGATCTCTAGATGACCATGCCCATATGGTATAACGATTATCATATCATAATTGTAAAGAGAGCGATGTTATGTACAATATTATGCAAAATATATCATTCATTGGGATTTATCACCAAGTGCTTATCAACATCAACAAAAAATACCGACAATTAATCATTAAATAAGACATTTACGGATCAAAGAAATTTTTGTTCTCTTTTACTATACCAATATACTTTAGCACATGTAATGCACATAAATAATTATACATCAAAACAAAATAAAAATCGTATTATGAAATAAAATGTGGTTTATGTTTTCTTCTTTTTATGGATACAGATTTACTATAACGATTGAGAATGGATGAATATTGGATAAAACGTATGAGAAAATAAAATTAAAATAAGTTCCAAACGTCATCTGAATGATTTTTTTTTGTTATGAATAATTTATGCTAAGCACGATTGGAGCAATGCACAACAATTTCACCAAGCCTGAAGTATTTGATAGATAAAGTAGAGAGTTTACAATAGATAATAAAGTTACTTGTTACTAAAGGCTAAATTGAAGGAATCTCACCAATATAATCAATAGGCAATTTGTATCAAATTTCTCTCAATTATCAAACATTCAGATTTTCCTACATTAGGTTTCTACTTGATTGTCCAAATCATCTCAGCTTTTTCTTCGATTTTCTTTTACACCGCGATGGACAAATTAATTATATATCAACTTTTAACTTTAATAGCTATGTTTAATTTATAAAGAAACATGGTTCTAATTTCTCATTCAATGTCATTAATCGACCACTGGAGGACAGTCAGATTGATCCATTGAGGATCTTGATTTTATGCGGAGTAACCAACGGTCGATCAGTATAATTTTGGGATGATGCAGGTTTTATACTAGTCAATCAGCGCATCTCGATAAATCCGGCCGGTTGTAGATGTTATCTTAATTTGCTCAAATTTATTTATTTTCCTTATCGAGTTGTAGAAAAAATTATCTACTATATTTTAAGGACAGTTTGGCTAAAGTCCTATTAAGTTTCAAAATACACCAAATATCATTGCTAAAAAAAGTATGTAAATTAACTCCCTATAATTAAGTTACTGAAAAATTGCATACATTTATGCAATTATTGAGTGAATAACTGCAGACACTCCCGCAATTATTCACCAAGAAATTACGGACGTTTCTGCAATTTTTTGAAAAAATTACAAAAATTTCCGCAATTATTCACAAAAAAATTGTGGAAATTTCCGCAATTATTCGCTGAATAATTACAGACATTTATGCAATTTTTGAATATTAATTGCATAAATGTCTGCAATTATTCACTGAATAATTGCATAAATGTATGCAATTATTCAGTAACTTAATTCTAAGGACCTAATTTACAATCTATTTTTGAGAAGGAGTTTTCGTGTATTAAGTTTGATTGTAAGGACCTGAACCTATTCACTATATTTTATTTTTTAAGGAAGACAATGGAAGTATAAACGTACATTGCAATAACCTAGAAAATAATTTTGCTATATCATGTGCAACTTCAGCAATTCCAAAGGAAGAAAATTTATCAGATGTTCGTAATTTTCGTTTACCTTATGCTTTATTCATGTAGAACTCTTTTACAAGCTACAACCTTATACGTAAATCTTTTATATTTGTAAGTTATTACAAATACAAATGCATTATCATATAATAAAACTAAACTAAGTTGCCTGTTACCTCAGGATTTCATGTGATAAAACTAAAATACGGTATCAGTAAAATAGCAAACACAAATGTTATTCTTAGTAAATCCGAGCAAATAGTTTACTAGAGTGACAATTTACTAAAGCGATGATTAATAGAGCAGATAATTTACCAAAAATCCGAGCAGATAACCTAGAAATTTCGGTCGACTTGGAACTGCCGAAGAGCTAGATCGGAGATGGCGAGCTAGATCAAAGAACGGAGATAGCAAGCTGGATTAAAGAATGGATATGTCGAGCAAGATCTAGCCAGTGAGATGAGCGAACAAAAATTAGTTGTTGTTATTGAGGTCTTAGGAGGAAGACAAGAAGCGATAAAGTATTTTGAGAAGGAAACCAAAATTTAGGGCGGGGTATTTTCGTTTTTTGGGCCAAGCATTACGTGTGTAAACAGAGCAAATAAAGTTTTAAAAGGGTAAATAATTAAGGATAAACAATAACGCTTTAGAATAAAGAGTTATTAATTGGCGCTATTAATAACTTACTTTCTTGTAGTGGTTTAGTATTTAGTCCTTACTGAATTTCGAGGATGAATTTTTTTAAGGAGGGGAGCCTGTAACACCCCTAATTTTTTATAACATTATTCAAGAGATTTAATTAGATAAATTAAACAGAATAATGTAAATGTTAAGTGATAAGAGGATTGAGATTTGAATAACTACTTAAGGGGTCGTGCTCAATTAACAAATTAAATGGGCTATAAGTTAATTAATATACATAAGGGCATATTGGGAAATAGTTGCACATAACCCTTACCCTTATATATATTCTCGTTCCATTCACGTTTCATTTTTCCCATTCACGTTCAAAAAAAAACAAAACACAAACATAAAGGTAAGTCGGCCATTGCTAGGAAGAAAAGAGAAGAGAAATTAAATCAAAGGCTAAAGGATTAAGCTAGGGGAACAAATCTCAATCACAATCCAATCTCCTTATCATAATCAATGTGAATAATAATTTATTTCATCTCTATTTTTTTTTATAATCGTATGTTTTCGGATTAAAGATTAAATTCATTTTTATGATGATTGGGATGATGATATGCTTGAATTATAATTTGTTAGATTTAAACAAGATTGTTTAAATACTATTTTCCACGGTTTTAAGGGTAAAACAGATTGATATTGATGTTTAAATGCCATGAAAAAAATTTATGTTATGTAAAACATGATTTTGGAATTGGATTCTAAGTTTGATAATTTTTAAGCTATGGAAAGATTATTATGAATTTGCAAAGAAAAATATGGTTAATTGGGTTTAGAAATTTATTTCAGAAACTATATTGAGAATTTGAGTCTGAAATTTTAATATGTTAGATAATAAGATGAAAATGAATTTCTATAATTTTTGGAGATTTTTCCTAAGTGATTTGCTATGGAAATTAAATTATTTTAGAAGGACTTATTTGAAATATTGGTTTTGCTTAATGGAAGGGCTTATTTATTAAACTAATCTTGAATTAGATCTGGAATTAAGCGGCAGTTATTTTGAAAAGAATTTGAAAAGTTAAGGCAACTAATTATATGTTTACATGTGGCAGGTTAGTTAGAAAGTATTTGCATTAATCAGTTTTTAACCAGAAATGTTGGTTCCGCCTCCTTTAGAAGTGCTTTTCGACTCCAATGCCTCGGCTTCATCTCAATCGAGACAAAACCTATTAAAGTCGAAACCAATCCACATGGTATCAATGAGATTGGTACGAAGTGGATTGGTGAAGTGCGGAAGGCAGGGTGTCGAAAGCATTGCTTTCAATAGAGACGAAACCATTGTTTACTTTTAAAAGATATGTGCCTACTTTGTTTTTGAAGGGTGCTTTCGACTACGTCGATACCCAGTTGCTTTCAAACTTGTTGCTGCCTTTCTTTGTTTAAAAGAAGAGCTTTCGACTGAGACGCATGTTTATAAAAGAATGCTTTCGAAAATGATGGTTCCGACCTATTCAAAACTCTGCTGCTGTTCTTATACCTTTCGAGTATGTTTGAAGTCATCAATGCTTTGGATTGTTTTGTTTTTACTTATACTAAGCCACTTCTAAAATGCTTTCAAAAGGGTCCAAGGGTTTCGAAGGCAATGGCTTTGAAAGGGGGTTTTGATGCTATCCTTTTGTATTTTGTTTAAATGTTTTGAAGCTTTCGAAAGGGATGGTGCCGACGCCATCAAGTTTTCCCCAATACTTTTATATGATAAAGAATGGTTTCGAAAGAGATACTTTCGTTCATATTCACTTTGACCCAAATGATATTTTTAAATATAAAACCAATGGTTTCAAAAGTGGGACTTTCAATGGTTTCAAAAGGGATACTTCCAAAGGTTTCGAAAGGGGTACTTTCAATGGTTTCGAAAGGGGTACTTTCAATGGTTTTGAAGCTATGATTCTGAGAGTTACTAAGTAATGTTTTAACACTTTCGAAAGGTAATTTTGGTTTCGAAAGAGACGATTTAAAGAGCTTCGAAAGGTATTTATGTAATGTTTTGAAAAGAAGTTTTCTATGCTTTCGAAGGAAGTTATCAAAGGGTTTCGAAAGTGATGTATTAAGGTGTCGAAAGCCTTAGTTTTCATAACAAATAATCCAATCTCATTTTAAAGGAAAACCATGGCATAAATAAGGATTTTGAAATGGAGTTCTGAAATGGAGTTTTGAAGAAGTTTTCCTTGATTAAAAGGTTAAAGGGATTAGCCAAGTTTTAATATAAAATGAATTCAAGGATATTAAACCTGCAAGAGTGGTATTGTTATGTTATTATGTTTGCTTCTTCACATATATATATATATATATATATATATATATTCACATTTTAATGAACCCATAACTGTAACTTGGAGAATGGAAGAATAACTAGCTAGGTTGATCCAGTAGTGAAAATAAATTAAATAAATTAAAGATATTGGCAGGGGCCAATAGGTTTACAGTAAGCCCATGGAAACTGTGTACAGAAAAGATATTGGCGGGGGCGATAGGTTCATAGTATGCCCATGAAAACTATGTTTAAATGAAGATGTCAGAAAGACAGGTTCATAGTTAGCCCATGAAAATTATGATTTGATATTGGCAAGGGCCAATAGGTTTGTAGTTAACCTACGAAAACTATATCCAGATTAAGATATTGACATATGTCAATAGGTTCCTAGCCAACCCATGAAAACTAGGATAAGAAAAGGATATTGGAGTTACCAATAGGTTCAGGGAGAACCCATAAAACAGTAAAGATATTGGCAGGGGCCAATAGGTTCTTAGTGATCCCATCAAAACTATGTAATTGGACAGGGAGTCTTTAAATATTCTACCGGTTATTAGTCTGCCCATGAAAACTATTAGGTTAATAGTAATCATAGAAACTATAAATGAGACAGTTAGTCAGAACGAATGAAGATAGATAATCCAAAATTGATTTACTTGTTTTTCATATCATCATATCATATTGTTTGGAATTATTTTAACCATTAGTGATGCAGGAGCACGGTATATGGTTTTATAAAGGTTTTAAGGTACTAGTGAGGGGAAAACCCGTTCCGCTAAGCGGTATGGTCTCACTAGATATCTAAATGGTTTGAGATGGTAGATTATTATTCATACCAGTCTTTATGTCTGACTCAAAGTTTATGTTTTCCCCTTAAACTCTCGGGTACTCAATTAATTTTGAGTAGTTTGAGAGTTGAGGTTTTCAGGTACCTCATTAGACGAATAAGCTTCCGGAGACGTGCAGGAGACATGATAGCTATCTAGAGTTCTCTTTTATTTGATTCCGCTGTGTTGTTTTGTAAAGGCAAGTTGTTAAATTGTCTATATATATACTCTGATCATCCAAGGGGGCATCATCATATGTCGCTCTTAGTGTATGTTGTAATAAATATATTTTCTCTGAACGTGGTTAACGATTGTGGGATTATGTAAAGAATTTGAAATGTTTTAAACCAGAATGTGGATCTTGTTTGATGTTTTAAAAAAAAATCATATTCATGTGTTTTTGTGTATCAATGTATTTAACATTTCCGTATTTGGTCGTCGAGAATTAATAACTATGGATGACTACAGCATCCATAGCCGTTAGTTTTGGGCCTCCAAGTAGGGGATGTTACATTATGTTTTCCCCTTAAACTCTCAGGTGCTCAATTGATTTTGAGTAGTTTGAGAGTTAGGGTTTTCAAGTTCTTCTTTAAACGAATAAGCTTCTAGAGACTTGTAGGAGGCAAGTTAGCTATTAGGAGTTCTTTCTGTTTGATTCTGCTGTGTAATTGGATGCAATGAAAAAGTTGTTTAGTGCCTATATTTAGACACTAATCAACCAAATGAGCATCTTTATAAGTCGCTCTTGGCGTATTTTGTAATAAATTGTAATTTCTCTGAATGTGGCATACGTATGGGATTATGTAATGAATCTGAAATGCTATTTGTAATGAAATTGGAAATTTATTTTAAATTAAGTTTAAATTTCTTTTCCATATTCATGTGTTTCTGGTATATCAATGTATGTAACATTATCGCATTTGGTCACCGAGAATTAATAACTATGGATGACTGCAGCATCCATAGCGGTTAGTTTTGAGCCTCCAAATAGGGGATGTTACATTACCCCTGAAAATTTCTAATGACTATTACTTTTGATAGAAGCCGAATTAAGTCCGAGACCACTTCCATTGGAAAAAATATGATGGTTTACCTTTTCTTAAATTGGGTATATGAGAGACTTGGACTTTTTGGGTATGATATATGACTATTTGAAGATTAGCAATTTTTGGAGCAGCTTAGTAAGTAATTATTGAGTTTGGGGATAAGCCCACTAGCCCACTTCGGGTTTGAAGGCTATATTAGCCCTAACCATCATCTTCGAATCATTTTTATCTCTTCTCAAATAGATATAAACTTCCATTAACTCATTCTCCAACCAAAACCTCCTCTTTTCTCCTTCAAATCAAGTCTATATCATAGATTAAAGGTAGATTAGCAAGGATATTCACTAGATATCTTCAAATCTATATTTTTGAGAAAGAAAATTTGGGGCTTGACCATTAGTTCTTGGATTCACCTCTATTTGTGTGCAAAACTTGGATTTTGGATGTATTGGTGAGTGATTTATCAACTCTCACCCTATTACATATGTATCTATAGGTTTTGACATGTTTTAAACTCCTTTTTAAAGTCAAATTCATGATTTGGAACTGTTTTAACTGAAAGCTGAAATAAAAACGAATTTAAAATGTCTTAAAGTGTTCTAATCATGTTACTTGATGTATGGTTGCCTTGATGAGTGTTAGGCTAGGTCAGAGATATATTATAGAATGATTTACTATGAATTGTTGTATGTTTGCATATTTGAATTCTGTTTGGTGCATATGTGGTGTTTGCTTGTATGGTTGAAAACGCTCATCAGAGCGACTTAGAGTTAGAAACCGTGAAACCGGGTTTCGTTGGATGTAGAGGTTATTGAGGGTTGTATCATTGTGTATGGAATGCACAAGGGTTGAAGAACAGAGCGTAGCAGTGAAGTTGATGTGAAATCAGAAGTTGAAATCACTAAAGTGGTTTGGTCCGGTGGGCTTGGTTCAGCATTTATTTGGCTCGATCTTGGACTTCGAGCTTGGGAGGAGTTGAATCGGGATGAGGTTGGTACGGCATTGGAGGAAGACCAGGTAGCAGTTATTGTCTGGTGGTGTCATGGAAGACCAGACAACATTTGTGTTATCCCGCCTTTTGACAAGGCCGAGATACCGAGGAATTGATCGAAAACCTACAGTCACTCGTCATGGACATCTAGTGCACATAGGTCTACCCTGGATATCGATGAATTTTGTCTGAGACCAGATTGTGCTATAATTGATAAGACATGACTAGAAAAGCAAAGAAAGCCAACGTTCCAAGTTTCAAGTCAATCCAAGTTCATATGCTCAAGTTATGATGGATGCAAGTTGAAGGGAAAGGCCATGTTTTCGTATCCATCAGTGAGCTCCATCTCGAATCCATCGAGTTCGTATCGATGGACTTCGTATCCATCAACAGGTGTCATGCCTCCTAATGATTGGCCAGTGTTTTCTTCGCATCCATCATGGAAACCCTACTTCGTATCCATCAAAAGGCTCCAGTCTGCATCCATTGACTTCGTACCCATTGAGAAGCTATGTGGTTCGTATCCATCAAGGAAAGGTCTGTTCGTAACCATCGACCATCAGTAATTCATGTCCATCGATGACTACTGTTCGAATCCATGGATGAGGTCTTATTCGAATCCATCAAGTCAACAAACCTGGGTGACGTGTCATCCCTCGATGCGAACAAGACGAGATATATGGAGTCGGTACGGTCAACACGGGTAAAGACCGGATCGAGGCGAAGTGCGCATGCCACATCATCTCAGAAACACGTGCAACTATCGATTCGAATGTATCGATTCGAAGTGATGGGTTCGAACCAAACAGCCATCGAGAAATTCCGTTTCGTATCGACTATATCTCATGATCCACTTATCCAAATTCAATGAGATTTTTACAGGAGCTTGCATACACATCAAGGAATGCCTCTGCCAAATTTCAGCTCGATTGGACATCATCTTGATCGATATGAAATGGATTCGTATCGATCGCAGATCGAGGCGAAACTTTCTGAGATTGGTCGCGTGGGCCCCCTCACGTGCCAGAACGAGTCTCCCAAAGTTTGAGCGAAATCTCAGCCTCCTACGCCTATAAATAGCACCCTAGAGCCTATGGAAGAGGGATCTTTTGATTCTCAAGCGCCTAGCCTCTACCGGATTGAGATTTGCATCTTATTCTTACTGTTGAATTCGAATTCCAAACTGTAATTCGCTGTTGTTTGCTGTAATCACTTGTAATCATTGAAAGAGAATCAATAAAATCATCAAAACTTCATAGTGGACGTAGGCGATACGCCGAACCACTCTAAATTGCTTGTCTGCTTATTTACAATTCTGTTTATTGGAATTTTTGTTAGATAATCTTCATTTTCAATTTATCTTCTTCATTATTATCTCTTCAAAAACTTCCGAAGAGTGTTGTGCCCAATTTTGGTACATACACTTTGGTGCTTTCATTGAGAGAAAACCAGTTATTTCTCCTGCTCCTTGGATCTACCATCGACACCGGATTGCATAAATCCAAGAGGAAGATCCAGATCTCTAATCCAGAATCCTTCCATTCTATTCAGATTTGCGTAAAGTCTACGAAAGGACTCCACCACTCAAAATGGTTAGCACAAGAACTGCCACTACAGCTGCTGATCAAGAAGGTCGGGATAAACAGAATCCTGCACAGCAGCCACCATCTAATCAAGACAACACTGTTCACTCAGATCCGTCGGGACCAGTCACCAGACAAGAGTTCCAAGTGTTGCTCCAAGAACTGACTCAAAGTCGGCAGTAGCTGACTGAACAGTTGCGCGCTAATGCTGAATTGACCAACCAACTAAACCGTCGAGGGCATAGAAGGTCCAGGAGGGATGATGTTTCCCATTCGTTTACTGAAAGTTCCACCTCATCTGACTATCACCACAGATCTACCCGTCCCCGATTAGACGGGAGTCACGCACAAACTACCGGGTATCAACCTGCCTTGACCGTTGGACAGTTGAGGGCAGGGCCGTCAACCAGCTTCCAGACCGGGCCCTCAACACGAGGAGGCCCTGCTCCACAGTATACCACGGACAATCGCGCTACAACCGCCACAGTAGAAACAAGGGTTGATACCCGAAATTTTTTAGATCCGAACAATCAACAACGTGGGCGTACTCCTGAACCGTACGTCCCGGAAGATGCCGAGCCAAGGAGGCGAAACGTGGACCGTCGACAGCGCCCGGTCCAAACTCGCACTGTGGAACCCGACCACACCTTAGCTCAGCAAGCACAGAATGTGCCGGTGTCGGATATTTCAACCATGATACGACAGATGATTCGCGAGAGTCAGGGGCTCACTAATGACGATTGGGGAATCTTCCGTAGTCATACCCCTTTTACAGATGAGATATTGTACGCCGACCCTCCTCGGCGATTCAGAATGCCAACTCTCCCAATGTACGAAGGAAGTTCCGACCCCAATCAACATATTTTGAAATATGAGTGGTCAATGAGCGCTGCAAGAGCCGATGATGCAGTGAAGTGCCGAAGTTTCCCCATCTCTCTGGGGGGAATCACAACAATGTGGTTTACAAGGTTGCCACCTAGATCTATCTCTTCGTTCGATCAGCTGGCTAAAAAATTTGTAGAACAGTTTCGTATGCATGTTGCTAGACCTAAAGACGTTAACACCCTGTCTAGTGTCACTCAAGCTCCTGGAGAGACACTCAGACGTTATTTAGAGAGATTCCACGCAGCATGTGTGGATATTAGTAATCCCAACGATAACTCGATCTTGATGGCATTAACCAAAGGGATTGATCCTGATTATGAGTTTGGAAATTGGTTAGCTGGGAAACCACCTGCATCGTTGGACCGTTTCTACTCCAAGTCGTTCAATTCTTACGGCAAGAGGACGCGAAACAGTCTAGGAAGCAGGACGATGTGAGGCCCAGTAGTGAGGGGATACAAAGTAACGTAGCAGTTAAGCAGTCCAGTGAGAGTTCCGGAAAAGTTCAGTTAAACATACAGAACAAACAAACCCAGCCGAGAGGCAACAATGGTCAGAATAAGAGAAGAGATCAGAACCGAGGCCCACGACGTAGGGCTCCAATGTTTGATAACTACATGCCGTTGAATACGTTATTGGAAAACGTGGACCTATAAACTTGCAACACTATGCAATATAAGAAGCCTGCTCCGAAGCCACCGTCGGAGAGGCAGATTCAAACAGGGAAGTTTTGTAGATTCCACGAGAGTTATGGCCACAATACCAATGAGTGTCGACATTTGCCGGACCTCATCGAGAAGTTGATCAGGGAGAGAAAGTTAGATCAGTTTGTGCGGGCGCCGCAGTCTGGTGGTGCGGGCCCTTTAAATCAAAATCGTGTACAAAATCAAGAAAGATAGGAAGAACCCGCTCGTACGGGCGGAAGGCTAGTTATAAACACGATAAGTGGCGGTCCCCACCCAGCAGACAGAAGCTGGGGTAAATGGAGTCGTATGCTAGTTCTATCAGGCATGCAGACTTCGAATGCTGCAGTAATTATGAAGATGGGACTCCGGCCAAACAACAGAAGGTAATGTCTGATGATATCGTATTTAGAAGCTGAGATGCCGATAAGGTCGAAGCACCTACAATCGACCCACTAGTCATATCTGCCCAGGTAGGTCCTGCTTGGATGAAGAGGATCCTGGTTGACAGTGGGAGCTCCATAAATATCTTACTTAAACGGGCTTATGATTTAATGAAAATGGAATCGAAGGACTTGAAACCCTACCATCTCGAATCCACGGCTTCAACGGAAGTGCTACAATACCCACTGGAGTGACAGAACTACTGGTGGAGTTGGGAGTTGGAGAACGCCGGAGAGTCCGGATGTTACAGTTTGTCGTTTTAGAGATTGATTCACCTTACAACACATTTTTGGGCCGACCGGCCCTTGCTGAGTTCAGGGAGGCCATTGCCCCATGGTGTTTGATTCTGAAGTTCCCCACTGATCGTGGGATTGGAGTCATCCAAGGAGATCAGGCAGCGGGGAGGGCCTGCTATGTTGCTGAACTGCGCGGGGCGCAACGAAAGGAGAAGGGAAAGGACGTAGAGGAATCTCTCTGCGTCCGTTTTGCTGATAATTGACAATTGATGCATGCGCCTCGGCCCGGGCACCACAACCAATTCCAGAAAGACCTTGACCCTAGAGACAATGAAGATAAAGACGAGTCTAAAGAGAGTCCAGCTTCCCCGGCCGAACTAACTGTGGATGTTCCAATCAGTAAAGATGATGATTCGAGGACGCTAAAAATTGGGTCTCAATTGGGCCAACAGACACAACAAGAATTGGTTGAATTTCTCCGGGTGAATCTCGACGTTTTCGCCTGGACACATTCTGATATGTGCGGGATCTCGCCGGACGTCGCAAGTCACTCGCTGAACATTGATCCGCGGTATGTCCCGGTCAAACAGAAAAGGCGTGGTATGGATCTAGAGAGATTTGCCGCCCTTAAAGAGGAGGTTGATAAGTTACAGTCAAATGGGTTCATCCGAGATGCTTTATATCCAGAATGGGTGTCCAATCCCGTACTGGTTCGAAAGTCGAATGGGAAATGGAGAACTTGCGTTGACTACTCTGACTTAAACAAGGGTTGTCCAAAGGATAGTTTTCCGCTTCCTCGGATTGACCAACTCGTGGATTCGACAGCTGGGCATGAATTATTATCTTTTATGGACGCTTATTCTGGTTACAATCAAATACCCATGCATTTGCCTGATCAAGAACATACCAGCTTCGTAACCGATATGGGACTCTACTGCTACAGAGTCATGCCTTTTGGTCTGAAAAACGCCGGAGCAACATACCAACGCTTGGTCAACAGGATGTTCGCCAACCAGATCGGAGGACCGTGGAGGTTTATGTGGATGACATGCTAGTAAAATCTCGATTCTCTACTAATCACGTCAGAGATTTAGATTCGATGTTTTGCATCCTTTGGGAATATGGGATGAAGCTCAACCCATTAAAGTGTCACTTCGGCGTCGCATCTGGAAAGTTCCTCGGGTTCATCGTTAACGCTCGAGGGATAGAAGCAAATCCCGAAAAGATCTGGGCAATAAGGAACCTACAAACCCCAAGAACCATAAAGTAAGTCCAGAGTCTCAACGGGAAAGTAGCAGCATTGAGCAGGTTCATTTCAAAGTCCACCGATAAATGCATTCCTTTCTTTGATCTGATCCGGAAAGGAAAGCGAAACTTTGAATGGACCATGGAGTGTGAAGACGCATTCCGATCGCTGATTCAGCATCTTTCCACACCACTGATCTTGTCAAAACCAGTTGACCACGAGCAATTGTACCTTTACCTGGCAGTATCAGAGCATGCAATCAGTGCTGCTTTAGTTCGGGAAGAAGACCGAGTGCAGAAACCGGTCTACTATGTCAGTAAACGGCTAATAGGGGCTAAAAGAAATTACCCAAGACTAGAGAAATTGGCTTATTTCCTGGTCATTGCCTCAAGAAAGCTCCGTCCTTACTTCCAAGCTCATCCTCTTACTGTGTACACCGATTAGCCATTACGATAGGTCCTTACGCGGCCTGAGACGTCTGGTAGGCTACTCAAGTGAAACATTGAGCTGAGTCAATTTGATATCACTTATGCTCCGTGGAGAGCCATTCAAGGACAAGTCCTAGCAGATTTTATTGCCGAATTTACTGTTTCAGAGGACCTGCCTGAAACTACTATTCCTCCTAGATGCATTTGGAAGCTGCACACCGATGGTGCATCGAACGATCAGTGTTCAGGTGCCGGAATAGTACTTGAAACTCCCGAAGGCCGATCTATATGCTACGCTCTGAGGTTCGAATTTCGCGCAACCAACAATGAAGCCGAATACGAAGCTCTGCTTGCCGGGTTAAAACTTGCTTATGATCTGAAGATTGTCGCTGTGGAAATTTATTGTGATTCCCAGTTGGTTGTATATCAAGTTCTGGGCGAGTATCAGGCCAAGGATCGACGACTAGCTGCCTATCTAGCCCGAGTCCAAGAAGCACTAGATCGATTCGATTACTATGCTATTTACCATATACCCCATGAGCATAATCAGAAGGCTGACTCATTAGCAAAGTTAGCAAGTACAGGTGAAGCACAGAAGATGGGACTTGTCCCCGTCGAAACTTTGTCCTCCCCAAGTATTGATCAAGTAAAGACGGATTTTGTGTTTGAAACCGCTCCCAGTAGAGAATCGTGGATGACTCCGTACAAAAATTACATCGAGAATGGGATGTTGCCTGAGCGTAGAAATGAGAAAAGACAAATTCTACAAAAAGCTTCACGGTTCGTCATTCAGAACGGAGTCATGTATAGAAGAGGGTATTCTGTTCCTCTCCTCCGATGTATCGCGCACGATGAAATCAGACGAGTATTACATGATATACACGAAGGAGAATGTGGCGATCACACCGGTGGGCAAGCTCTCGCTAAGAAGATACTCCGATAAGGATATTACTGGCCGATAGTGAACCGAGATGCAACAAACTATGCCAGAAAATGCGATAGGTGCCAGAAACACGCACGAATTCCAAAAGCCCCACCTACCGAGATAACCCAAATGGTCAATCCTTGGCCATTTGCAATGTGGGGCATTGATCTCATCGGCGCACTACCTCTAGCCAAAGGTGGGGCAAGATATGCCATCGTTGTAGTTGATTACTTCACCAAGTGGGCTGAAGCTGAACCCCTCGCAACCATTACGACAAAGAAAGTAATAAATTCCGTAGTTCGCAACATTATCTGTCGATTTGGACTCCCGCATACCGTCATCACCGATAACGGAGCCCAATTTGATAGTGCAGAATTCAAGAACTTCTGTCAACGGTTTCATATCCATAAAAAATTCTCAGCAGTTGCACATCCTCAGGCAAATGGTCAGGTCGAAGCTGTCAATAAGGTCATAAAATCCATTCTAAAGAAACGACTGGAAAAAGCCGGGGGCAAATGGGTTGATGAACTTCCTATGGCCTTATAGGCTTATCAAACGACTCACAAGACCGCAACCGGACACACCCCGTTTTCCCTATCTTATGGCTCAGAAGCCGTTATTCCAGTCGAGACGGAAGTGTTTTCCCATCGCGTGACTTACTATGATCCGAAAACAAACGCTATATTGCTCGCTGAATCATTGGATCTACTGGATGAGAAGCGGGAAGAGGCTGATTTGAGAGCAGCCGCATATCGAAGTCGAGTCGCTCGATTGTACAACGCCAAAGTTCGACCTTGAACCTTTGAACTCGGCGATCTCGTTCTCAAGAGAATCTATCTGGTCCCTTCGCACATGAAACCAAATTGGGAAGGACCATACGTGATTGCACAAAGACTTGGAGATGGCACATTCAAATTATCGACCGTTGACGGTCTTGCTTTACCAAGGGCTTGGAACAACGAAAGTCCCCGTCGCTATTACACCTGACAGGCTTTATTTGTTTCATCCTATTTTTCCATTTACAGTTTGTTTCCGCATTTTTAAATTTGAATTCTGTAATGAGACAACTGACTTTGTCGTATTTTCTTATTTCAGCAATAAAATGCCATCTCTTCAAGCCAGAGCTGTGATTCATTGAATAGGATGTATGACATCACGATGCACGGAGAGATAAATCCCATCACGTAGTGGGATTTATTCAAATAGAGAGTGGATGTGATACGACCGGCCACTCGCGAAGTGAAACCCGAGCTCGGGGGCAAGTCATTACACCGATGTTAAATAGGATTGATACATGACAATCCTATAACTAGTTCCAAGCTCCCGGAGTGTGAGCCGGAATATAGACATTAAACGAATGCAGTCTCGAGGAGGGTGGATCCGTCCATCTAGCGACCTCGACCGTATTCCGACTAAATGCAGTTCCGAAGAGGGTGGATCTATCCACCTAACGACTTCAGTTGTACCTTAAACAAGCTCGGGGAGGATGGACCTGTCTATCTAACGACCTCGCTTGTCGACTCAGGGTGGATGAAAATCAACCATCCACGATCTTGATTAATCTACCGTTCCTAGAGTGCGAACGTAGTCCAAGTGCCCAAACAAATGTGACTGAACGTTTGTCGGCCAAATCTATGCTCCTAGAGTGCGAGGTGGAGTATAAACTTTAAAATACAGTTTCGAAGAGGGTGAATCCGTTCACCTAACGACTTCAACTATAACTTAACCAAGCTCGAGAGGGATGGACCCGTCCGTCTAACGATCTCACTTGTTAACTCAGGATGGATATGGTCTAACCATCCATGATCCTGATACATCTTTCGAACTCCCGGAGTGCGAGTCGAAATGTCACTACGCCATAGATTGCATACTGCAACACCAAAGAAGTGATGCAGGATGTGCCAAAAAATGTTGCTGAAGGCTAAAAAAGGGCAAAGGCAACACTTTCTCGGTGTTGCATTTTGCCGCGTTGCCGCAGACCTCAAAGGCAACATTTTGACTATCTAAGGCAACATAAGAAATATTGTTGCAATAGAATCCTATTTGGGTCTATAGCAACATCCATAGGTGCATGTAGCAACATTCAAAAATGTTGCTATAGATATTAATTTTCTGAATTTGTGGGGCCCACAATGTAGAGCATATTTGATTTTTTAATAGAAATAAATATTTATTTAATAAAATGCTATTGCACAGAATTTGATATTCAAACAGTAATTTATTTAAATAAATATTTTATTTCAACATTTAAAATAGTACAAATTCCCGACTCCACTATTTTACAATTCAATGATAAATAACACTGATATTCACATATACAGATATTCCTCACTACATCACTCAGTTCACTCATTACATATGCAGTTTCAATTTATACAGACACCGACACTGACAAATATATGACGAGCTGAGTGCCGAGCCGAAGGCGAGCCGAGTGCCGAGCCGAAGGCGAGCCGAGAAGCGGGTCCGGGCGCAGCGCCGGCGGGGGTCCGGGGCACCGCAGTCCCGGCGGGGGTCCGGGGCACCGCCCGATTCATCCGATTTCGGAAGATCGAGCCTTCTTTGAAACCTGTCTTCAACTCCATTTCAGATTGAATCCAACATCTGAGCAATCTGCAAAAATACACACTGACGCAGTAAAATTGAAAAGGAAATATTTTTGCAGTATAAAATAAAATGTAATTTTGAAAATATTATTTGCCTCAGTTATTTGGGTGACAATTTGGTCCAAGCAGTTGACAATGCACAAGAACAAAAATGAAACAGAAGCATGCTACAGAAATAAACAGCATGCTCAATGAATTGGTCAGAGCAAACTATACCAGACTTGTATGCCAAACATAAAACAACAGTGGACAGAGCTCAACAAAAGAACTCAAACTCACAATTAAACCAAAACTCCAACCATATTCAAAAATACAGACCAACAGAAGTGTCAAGTGAATGAGCTGCAGCAATTTCAAAAATGGCCGAAGTCAGATAATATAAGAAATATGAACTCGAGCAAGTCCAGCTACCATATGAAAGCAACCATACATATATACATGTGTGAAACAGCATGTATATATATAGGCAGTGCAAACAGGCTCAAAGGACCAGTGCATATATACATGTTCAAGTGCAACAACAAACACATATATACATACATGAATGCATATATATATACATGATAATGGAAAACATAAGTGATACAACAGTTTCAGTGAACAAGTGAAGCACAAAGAGAAAGGTACACAAGTGTGTGTGTGGCACCAATGGAAACAGTATGGTGAAGCAACTTGACTACAAAAACTCAAGTGAAATATATTACAAGTTCAAGCTACAAGATGTCAACCAGAAGATATATTACAAGTTCAAGCTACAGGATGAACAGACATAGCCAAAGTCAACCACGAACAGTAGCAAGTTCAACCAATTCAAATCAAGTTGCCGAAGTCTAGTTAAATGTCAAAGGCAAAGTCACGATGAACAATCAATTAAATGACCGATGTCAACAGATATATACGAACGTAAATCTAGGGGTTCGAACCCTATATAAACACATTAACATCATCGGCAGATAGTATCGAGTTCAAGCAAGCAATACAGTAAAGTAAAAGCAACAAATTACATACCCGAATACACAGTTGAACTCAAGCAAAATCGAAGGAGCTGTATTCAAAGCAAGGAGACGATCGATTGCCAAAGCAAATCAGAAGAACAGCAATTGTAATCGATCGACAATCAATCGGGTCCTTCGATATTAGACGAAGCCCTAATCGCACAAGGCCGAAGCCCTAGCTAATCTCACAGGAGCGAAGACAAGGCCGAAGCCCTAGCTAATCTCACAGGAGCGAAGACAAGGCCGAAGCCCTAGCTAATCTCATAGGAGCGAACACGAGGCCAAAGCCCTAATTTCAGAGCAAAAGAGGAACAAGATAGGAGCAGCCATTATCACATACGAGAAAAGGGGATCTACTCTAATCTAGTTCAGGTGGTAAAACGAAATTTTGGGGCAAATTGCAGTGGTGATCCATTTTAACAACCAGATTAAATGTAGACCGTTGGATCGTATTCACGCGGATTGCTAATTTTATTAATTTTTTAATTTGAATACATCTATAGCTACTGCAACATCTTGTTGATACCTATGCTAACACCTTGAAGCGAGTGTTGTAATAGACAAAAATCAGCATACCTATCGTTACATTATAGCTAGCAACACCTTGTAATTTCGTTGTAGTAGGCCATCTATGGCGTAGTGTGTGAACGCTAACTCTAATTCCCCAGAATATGGGTTGGAGTATTAACGTCTACCTTAAGTTCCTAGAGTGTGAGCAACCGCTCGCAAGATGACTCGCGTCTCCAGAGTGTGGAATAATATTTGAAAGCATTCGACGGCTATGACCGACTGCAAGAATGCAAGTGTAAACCCCCAGAGTGCGGATGTAACGATTTATAAAGAAACGAGTGACTGGGGGCAGATTCGAGTGTTAATCATTACCCGAAACGTTATAACTTCAAGTTCAACTCATACTCCAATTACAACTTAAGTTCGTAATTCTCAGACTTGGCAGATAAAACAAGCTGTGCTTAAGAGTTAAAATAATGCAAGTACACAGAACTGAGGTTCACGCACTGCAACATTTAAGCATGAAAGGAATGGAAGTCGAAACAAGAAGACAAAATTTTATTTCAACTAATCAAGAGCGATGGCTCATATACAAGCCTTTCCAAAAAATTCTTACTAGCAGGGGCCGAAGCCGCATCTATACACGGCCTATGAAAGAAAAAAGATGACAAAATTCCTAACTACAAAAGGAAATGTGTGCCTAAAAAGTCTATCTACTCTTTCTTTCTCCTTGGTTTCTTCTTCTTCGAGGAGCTACTGGAGCCACTAGTGATCTTCCTTTTTGAGCCCTTTTCTTTAGACGGGCTATCTTCAGACGGAAGCATGATGTCGACATCCTCCTCCGAACTGGAGTCTAAGGGGATGCTTTCCGCGGGAGGAGTCGGAGGAATGGGATCTACAACCGGGAGTGGGACTGGCGCACAAGTATCGACAAGCGTGCCCCCAGAAGACACCATCATAAGTGGTGTAGGGCCGTGTGCTACTGCTCCGCCCTCTGAGCTGCCACCATGTGCCACTGCCTCCATCTCGGCATCAATTTCAGCTAGTATGTTTGCTTCACGAAAGGCTCGGGCTTCACTATGTACCGTAGTGGTCTGTGTCGAAGTATCAGAAGTAGATGAAAATCCACCCGGGCCGAATGGTAAGTCCGCGAAGGGGTCACTCTGTCGACCAAGAAGCTCGTTTATCATCTGTTCGTCAAAAGAGATTGAGCTCCCTTGCGTTACTTCGACAGGCATAACCGTCATAACAGAGGTCGCCTCAGAGATGATGGCCCCATGCGCTTGGCATGATTCCTGGATTGCATGAAGCATTGTCCGTACAACTTCGGTCACTGATCAGAGAAAAGAAGCATTTGTTAGTACACACTTCTATACAAGTTCTTCGGTCCGAACGTACAAGAGATTAGTGCAAAGTACCTTCCTTAGTTTGGCTCAAGGTCGGCTGAACGACTTCAGAATGGTGCTCCCTTATAGGAGATAGTTGTGGTTGTTCCGGGTCATAAGCCGGTATGGGCTGAGATTCAGTCATAGGAGTCGGCTCAGACTGAGGAGGCATAACGATCTCAGAACTCGTAATGTGATGCTCAACACCAGAGCCTTCTCCAACTTCCCGGGGCTGAGTACCGAGCCTCTCCTTCTCATGAGAAATCACGGAGTCGTGAAGAACCTTCTTTTCATCATCATTAAGTATACGGTTCTCCAGCTCAAACTCGTCAAAGGCTTCATCAGGATGCCCCGATTTCTCCTCCTCAATCAGCAGGTTCCAGGTATTGTAGAGATGTGTTGGGTAATCATCGAGCCAAGTCAGATCTCTATGCCTTAGCACGTTGGCGTTGTAAGTGACAAGAAGCTCCTCTACCTCAGCCTCAACCCTGACTTCCGCCAGTCGGACCTTCTGGTCAACCCCGGGTTCGACTTCGCGAGCTTTTTCCATAGCCGCATCCCTTTCCTTCTGAAGCACCACCGCCTGATCACAGGCTTCTTGCACGGAGACGTTGGCCGCATCTTTCTCCCTCGCAATTTCAGAGAACTTAGATTTAAGCTCGTTAAGCTCCTTGAGGGCTGCGTCTCTCTCAGCAGTGATGGTGGTGTTCCTATGACCCATGTCTTCGATCGCAGTATAGTGCTCTTGTTTCATTCTATTCATGGCCGAGTTTGCATCATCAGCCTTCTTGAGAGCTTCCATTTCAGATTTAAGGGAAGACTCGGCCTCGGCATTGAGCACTTGAATAGTTCGTTCTTTTTGACCCAGCTCCTTTTCCAGCTTTTCAATAGCGGCAGCCCGATCAAATGCCACTTTCGATGCTTTCCTTGCGGCCCTCGCCCACTCCTTATACTGAAACAATATGTCCGCAACATAATCATGAATAGTATTTTCAGCCGTTGGCGGAATTCTCTTCAGGTGTGGGGGAAAGACGTAACCATCAAAGCAGATGTCGGGGAATTCCTTCCTCATTTGTGCGAGTTTGAATGCTCCTTCCCCGGTCGAATCAGTCACGACTGGTATAGTAGTCGAGGAGGTGGCTATTTCATTCCCACGTTGAGGGTCGGATCTAGGAACGTGAGAGGGCGGCTTGGGCCGTGAAGTTTCAGGAGGACGTGTAACTAGAACTATGGGCGGTACAGAGGTCCTAGGAGGAGGAGAGCGGGATCGAGACCGGCATATATATCCCCTATCTCTGTCAGACCTTTCCTGACTGGAATGCCCCGACTCATAATCTCTATCTCCCTCTCTCCTGCGTGGTTCATAATATCGGCGCTTGCTGCGCAAACTACCAAGCACTGAGCCGTGACCAGACATCGTACCTGAAAAGTTAAATGAGGAGGATTAGTAACCATTTATGGTATGCAGTTTGCGGTCAAAGATTGTGTAGTGCCGTGAAGAGTGTATGGATGTGTAACCCCCCAGACCAACCAGAAGTGTCGACCACACTGGTAGAAAGGGACTCGCTAACATCAAAAGTATGCGGCAGTTCATCCAATTCGACATCATGTTGTGCGGACGCGAGGTCCGGAATTGGGAGGCCAGCGAGCCCTTCGAAGGGATTTTCCGCTTGTACGGAGGATGCCTCCGAGATTCTAACTCCAGAAAGTGGGCGGTTTGTGACCACAGACTTCTGTCTCCCAGATTTAGATTGTTTAAAAGCAAATGCCTTGCCTTTTCTCTTTTCTTCAGATTCCGGGGTTACATCAACAGGCCCGACCAATGGTTCTTCATCGGTGTGAGTTCTTTCGGAGTCATCTTCCTCGATTATAACGACTCTGGGCTTCTTCCGTTTGACTTTTTCTCTGGAGGCAGTCCTTAATGCGCCATCAAGCCTTATGCTTTGTCTCCGACCGATCAACCCGAGAATTCTGAGATTCCGGTTCGTCAACAGCAGTCAATTACAGCAATACAGAGTACAACTTTCAACGAAAGATATGATAATTGTTCAGAGAGAAACTGCAGCTTTTCAAAGCATGTCATGTTTCCACAAGAAGTACTTTGGGGGGCAAATGTTATCCCGCCTTTTGGCAAGGCCGAGATACCGAGGAATTGATCGAAAACCTAGAGTCACTCGCCATGGACATCTAGTGCACATAGGTCTACCCTGGATATCGATGAATTTTGTCCGAGACCAGATTGTGCTATAATTGATAAGACATGACTAGAAAAGAAAAGAAAGCCAACGTTCCAAGTTTCAAGTCAATCCGAGTTCATATGCTCAAGTTATGATGGATGCAAGTTGAAGGGAAAGGCCATGTTTTTGTATCCATCAGTGAGCTCCATTTCGAATCCATCGAGTTCGTATCGATGGACTTCGTATCCATCAACAGGTGTCATGCCTCGTAACGATTGGCCAGTGTTTGCTTCGCATCCATCATGGAAACCCTACTTCGTATCCATCAAAAGGCTCCAGTTCGCATCCATTGACTTCGTACCCATTGAGAAGCTACGTGGTTCGTATCCATCAAGGAAAGGTCTGTTCGTAACCATCGACCATCAGTAATTCGTGTCCATCGATGACTACTGTTCGAATCCATGGATGAGGTCTTATTCGAATCCATCAAGTCAACAAACCTAGGTGACGTGTCATCCCTCGATGCGAACAAGGTGAGATATATGGAGTCGGTACGGTCAACACGGAGTAAATATTGGATCGAGGCGAAGCGCGCACGCCACATCATCTCAGAAACACGTGCAACTATCGATTCGAATGTATCGATTTGAAGTGATGGGTTCAAACCAAACAGCCATCGAGAAATTCAGTTTCGTATCGACTATATCTCATGATCCACTGATTCAAATTCAATGAGATTTTTACAGGAGCTTGCATACACATCAAGGAATGCCTCTGCCAAATTTTAGCTCGATTGGATATCATCTTGATCGATACGAAATGGATTCGTATCGATTGCAGATCGAGGAGAAACTTTCTGAGATTGGTCGTGTGGGCCCCCTCACGTGCCAGAACGAGTCTCCCGAAGTTTGAGCGAAATCTCAGCCTCCTACGCATATAAATAGCACCCCAGAGCCTACGGAAGAGGGATCTTCTGATTCTCAAGCGCCCAGACTCTGCCGGATTGAGATTTGCATCTTATTCTTACTGTTGAATTCGAATTCCAAACTGTAATTCACTGTTGTTCGCTGTAATCACTTGTAATCATTGAAAGAGAATCAATAAAATCATCAAAACTTCATAGTGGACGTAGGCGATACGCCAAACCACTCTAAATTGCTTGTCTGCGTATTTAAAATTCTGTTTATTGGAATTTTTGTTAGATAATCTTCATTTTCAATTTATCTTCTTCATTATTATCTCTTCAAAAACTTCCAAAGAGTGTTGTGCCCAATTTTGGTACAAACAATTTGTTTTCTAGTCATAACAAGGAGAGTCGGACAACATTTGCTATCCGGTAGTGGTAAGGGATAACTTGACAATAAACGCTGACCGATGGTATCATTGGATACCGGACAGCATTTGCTGTCCAATGGAGCTATACCCAAGTACCGAACAAGGAAGGGTACTTAGGGTTGCATCGCGGCTTGTTGGGGCGGCTTCGGGGCAGGACTTGGACCACATGGTGGTCTTCGAGAGTAGGCTTGGGGTAGGGGTAGATGACTCCAAGACGACTCAGGATGACCTTCGATTTCATGTGGCGATTAGTGAAGCGATGGCATGATGCTTCGACATGACGACGACGACGATGAGGACTATGGAACCTTAGTACGATGGCTCTACGACTTACGATGGATGTCTAGAGGCATTCCGGAGATGATGAATTAACGATGGGAGTCGTGATAGTGATCCACAAGGGAAAACTCAACAAAAGGGGCTAGCGAGTAGGATTTGCGACTATGTCCTACTATGGAAATAGCCGTGATGGAATAATGATTGAATTCCACTGAGGAGACACGTGCAAAGGGACCGTTAATAACTTGAAAGCGTCTAGTGTGCTCGTAAAGAAGATGTATGCGGGGACGCCCACCTATATCAGCTATTGTGTCTGGATCTTGCGATAGTAGATTACCCTGGGTTTTGCGATTGTGGGACTCGTTCCTAGCCTTTCGGAGTGGTATGGATTCGAGCACCAATGAAGCCGAGATTTTGATTAGGTCCCCGGTTTGCGATTGTGCCATAAGAGTTATTATATATCCAATGCACATGAGTGGTGGTGAGAATTGTTTGATGGATATTATGTTTTTCATGGTTGTTTATTACTCTAGGATGTCACATGACGTAGGTACTTTCGACCGTATACCTATAAACTGGACGTTGTATTTCGACTGTAGTTCACTTATATGGTTATGATAGCAGATTAGCATATATCGACTGTTATATGCTAACTCTTTAGATGGAGGGACATGTCAGATATGGTTCTTCATGCCTCTATTTATTATATACGATTTTATTGTATTTTTGAGATGATGCATCGCTTACACTAGACTGTTGTCTGACCCGAGCTTTTATGATTTGCTTATTATTATCTCTGGTACTCTTAAATTAATAGATTAGAGATAACAAGTCTGGATATCGCATGAAGCTGTACGGAGTACAAGCAGAAGGCTACACTTTCATATATTTATACTTTGGAGCTCACTATCGTTTATATTCCGTTATGCATACTGTAGAGCTATGTTAGTACTTGTATTTTGAGAGGTAGATATAGATTTTATTTTGAAGACTTGAGATGTATAAACTCTGCTATTTCGGTTTTTGTATGATCTGTTAATCTATTGCACTCTGATGTTTTTATTTAGTTCATTTGAATATATCACTGTTTCGCCTGTTTTACAATCTATGTTATTATATTATATTTTGTCTATGTGATACAAGATGTTCTACAGGTTTTGTGTTTAGATTTTTATTACTTTTTCCTTAATTTTCGTCTTACATTGACCGGGTGCCTCTACGGGTACATTGGATAGCAAAAGTGTAGGACGGTCGTCACAATTATAAACTATTTTATAGCATTTTTGGCAACACAACGATATAAATCTACAAAATATGTTATAGGTTTAAGTCTTACAATAGCGTTCATTTATGTACTATGATATATATCATAGAGGGTTTCACCCTCTTTTAGACCGTCCTAAAACAAACAATGATATGTGGTTAAACGCTATATTTTAGCAATCTTCATTTTTGATAGTCTATTACAAATGTTATGCAATACTGGGGATTCTATTCCTTTTCAAAGCATTGGTAAAACGTTGTTAAGGAATATCATAGTGTTTGTAATTATTTTATTACACTACCAAACGTTGGGAAAAATATAATATCATATTCTCTATCATCACGGCATTTGTATTTGCTGTTTTAGTTTGTAATAGAATTAATTCACGGTACATCCTTTAGCCATTTCTACATTGCATATAAGTAGAATGAATTTTCACATACACGTGACATATAAATAAAAGATTTGTAGATCACCCACCCATAATATTTCTTACCTGCTGTTCAAGCGCAATTTTTCCTTATGTTCGTATACGTAGTATTTAATTAACATGGTTAGAAACTTACATAAACATCATACCATGATACCAAAAGATGTTGACTTATTTGGGCTAGGACAAAGATTAACCAATACAAGATGGCTTTGTGTCAAGTATTAATTTGAGCGTGGTTTAAAAAAGAACATCAGCTTTCAAGTTTCTTGCGTCAGTTTTTTGCGCTCGGTTGCAGAACTAAGTCACTTTCAGTGCTAAAATGAGCGCTGAAACTACCCGGCTTCGCAACTGAGCGCTGCTACCAAGCCGCTTTCAACGGCACTCAGTTTTGAAACTGAACGCTGCTGTGCTCGATTAGACAACTGCATTGTCAGTGCTCTATTTTGCAACTCAGCGTTGCTACGTTCAATTGGACAACTAAGCGGTCAGTGCTAAGTTTTGCAACAGTTATAAAACTGGGCGATCTTGAAGATCATGTTGAATTTCTTGGTCGCAAAGGAGAGGATGACACAAATCATGCTTATTCTTAATCAGAAGACGGTTTGCTATATATTTAATGGTGTGAACATGGAGGCACTAGGACTCAATGATTTGATGTGTTACGACAATATTGTATCATCGAGTTCAAGAACCAATTTGTCACCATGTAATAGTTCGATCATTATTACTCTCTGAGGATCAATATTCCTAATAATTTTGTTTGATTTAAATTTACATAAATTGCAGGTGTTGTTACCTTACCTATATGTTTGGCGGTACCCTTCTCATATTTTAGCAATTTACACCATTCTCAAATTTTGATCAATTTGAATTGGGTGTCGTAACTTAGTATGTAGTTTAGGAAAGTTGAACCTGCTATAAAATAAACAGCTTTGTCAACCAACACTGTGTTGGGTTCAAAACCAAACAATAGCGCTGGTTGGATTGTGTATAAAGTGCAAGGAAAACATCAATGTTAGACAAAACAAAATTAAACAGCTGTGTGTAGCTTAACAAAATATCACTGTCAATTTTAATTAAGCAAACAAATTTGTGGTTTCGTGTATAGTGTAGTGCAAAGTGCATTTTGTATGCAAACCACAACCACATTCTTGTGTGATTAGACAGATATAAAGAAGCATATCTAACTCCTATATATAATTAATTTCAGTTCTGTTAAAATGCCTTCAGATCAACATTTTAACGTATAAAAAAAGTTTTCTAAAAAGGGCTTTGCACTTAAAAAGGTCCATATTTCGGATATTTATACGAAAAGTCTTTGTAGTATGGAAAATGTAAATTAAGTACTTAATTTTTTAAATTAAAAGTTGCAAACTAGTTTGCGCTTTTCTGCTAGAAAATGAAGGTTAACTTGTTATTTTCAAAAAAAAATTCAAATATTGAAAAATTAAGGTAGTGTTTGGTTTGTTAATTTTAGTTTTGAGTTTTCGTCCATACAAAAACGCACACGATGCATGTATATTACCGAAAACAACCAATTTAGAAAAAGAAATTAACATACAAAATAAAAAACAACTTTTTTTTTATTTTCGTGTTTTGGATAATAACACATGCACGAGAAACAATTTATTCTTCCATTGTGCTTCTATTCCTTTCGTCCTTCCCTCCGTCTTTCTTTCGTTCCCTCCGTCATCCCACCACACTTCTCATGTTTGACATACGTATTGAAAACCGAAAACACAAAATTCGTTTTTAAATCAAACACTACCTAAATTTCTTTATTCGTAAATAGTAAGAAATTGTTATGTAAGTATAATTTTAGTAAATAATTACCGTTTTTCACCATTACCGAATTTTATAGAATTTTTTATTTTTTTTTCTAAAAACCATGGGTCAACTTGCATTTTTGTTAGAAAATTGAAACTTACCTTGGGCTTTTTTTTACATCTAAATAATAAGGACTTAATTTACATAATTATTGATGTATAGACTTTTCTTATAGCAACATCTAAAACATGACCGATAATCTTTTTTTACTATTTTTAAAAGTAGAGTTAGATAATGGATCGATAATACTAAAAATAAGTTTGAATTTACGGTTGCAGTATTACTTGGTTATTCAAGCTAGCCTGTAGTAGAATGGCTAATAAATAATATCCAAAGTAAAAAATATCATCAACCAACAAGTGATAATTAGTAAACATTAAATCATTAAGGCATATGTCATAGTACTAATTTTCCATATTTGTCTTTTCATTTTCCTTGGTAACCAAGAAAGGCATTAAAGGATATCGTTGGAGATTTTTCAAATTATTATTAAACAATTGTATTTATGGTTTCTCTAATGTGGAAATTAGGCTGAGGGTTCTCATTTTAGTATAATAAGTTTTAAATACAACACTTTTGAATATTTAGTTTTAAAGGACATATTATTTTTCTGTAAATTGTATTTGAAACTAATTTATCAGAAGTATCGTCTTTAAAACTTATAACATCGAACTGAACTGAGAAGTCCTTTAGTGAAAATCTTCTTTTATCTAATTATAATAGTTTGTTATCATGTAGTTACTTGGGTTTCAAAGTAATCATGATATAAATATCAGTAAGTGTTTGTTTTATCCAATTATTTCAACAAAAGGGCATTCCAACTAATTACATCGTCCCCCATATTGCAACGACAGATCCAAATGGTGGTTCACATAAATCTATATTGAACTAAATTCGTATTGGACTTCATAAGGTCTACACGTTCCAGAGCCAATTACCATCGTTCAACGGATGGTTCAATAAAGACTAGGCCTGTCAACGGATACTTTCGGATGCGGATAGTGCCATATCCGCATCCGCATCCGAAATCATTTTCGAATATCGGATATCCGCATCTGCGGATACAGACGGATATTGGATAATTATCCTATCCGCTAACGACCGATAAATCAAGAAATATAAATGGAAAATTTTAGTTTAACATAAACTTTTTTCAATCCCACGGACTATAAAAAGTGTTAAAATAAACAAATATAATGGTAATAAATAGTCTTGAGCAGTTAATATGCATTTAGTGCGTATATTATAAACTTCTAACTTAATAAAATCATAAATTAATATCTTTCGCTATACTAAAATATACATAATTTAAACTATAATCTTGAAAAATACCGGACGGATAATTTTCGGATGCGGATGTCTTTATATCCGCATCCGCATCCAATTTTTCGGATATCGGATATTTATCCGCTTTTCGGATGCGGATGCGGACGGATTTTGGATTTTTCGGATAGTGAAAATTAGTCACACATCCTTAAAACGGAACTTAATTTCAAAGCGGATCCCTGTCATAAAAAGTATATATTCTACGTCCCTGTTTCTGTTTTCAGCAAATTTATTCCCCAAATTACCCCTGCGTTTCACTGCGAGCTCTAATTCTTCTTCTTATTTTTCGATTTAAATGGAAAACTGCAATTAAATTGAAGACGAATCAAGTTTTTTTTATGAAATATGATATTCTTAATATTTGCAGTTATAAATAATCGCAACAAATTTCTGCAAATATATGTGATAGTTGCAAAAATTTCTGCAACTATACGCAATAGTTGCAGACATTTCTGCAACTATACGCAGCATTTGTGCAACTATATGCAATAGTTGCAGAAATGTCTGCAACTATACGCAATAGTTGCAGAAATGTCTGCAACTATTGCAAATAGTTGCAAACAATTCTGCAATTATTTGCAATAGTTGCATTTCTGCAACTATTTGCAATAGTTGCAGAAATGTCTGCAACTATACGCAATAGTTGCAGTTATTTCTGCAATTATACGCAATAGTTGCAGAAATTTCTGCAACTATACGCAATAGTTGTAGACATTTCTGCAACTATTTACAATAGTTGCATTTCTGCAACTATTTGCAATAGTTGCAGAAATGTCTGCAACTATATGCAATAGTTGCAGATATTTCTGCAACTATACCATATAGTTGCATAAATTTCTGCAACTATACCCAATAGTTGCAGACATTTCTGCAACTATATCATATAGTTGCAGAAATATATGCAATTTTGTGCAATTTTTATAAATTTGAAAAAAAAATCGAAATGTTCAATATTTGCTGAATTGTCTGCAAATATTTGAAATAATTGCACATTTAATACAAATATAAATTTTTGGTATCAACAATGGATCTCATTTTAAAGATCATAAAATTTGTGATTTTTTGATGAAAACGGTATGTTGATCCGGTTTTTGTAAATAAAATTATACACGTTTGAAAATTTTAAAACATAAAGGGTATTTGGGACTTTTTGCGTGTGTGAATTTAAAAATAGGAAGCGGAAACGTAAATGTTGGTTGTGAAGGATGTTTTATTTATTTTAAAACTTGTTAGGGATGTGAGTCAAACTATCCCTTTCGGATATTCATTGACAGCTCGAATAAAGACATACTTTGGAAATATAACCAAAGGTTTCAGCATGTTGTCATGTGAATCATTATTTAATCCATAAACACACTCTATAAACGTACAAAATAATACCGACCTCAAAATTGTCATTGAATATGATAAAAATATAGTGGCAATGTGGCAGTAATTACAAATCACTTACTGATCCAAATCAACTTTTACGTAAATAGAAATCAACACAAATAGAATACAAATTTGTGAAAAAGAGACTTACTGTATATTTTTGTGGCAACGAAATGTGGAATAGATGGTTCAAATACTTAAATTGTCAATGCTTCACGTGGAGAAGAATCTGTATAGAATAGATACAAGTTATCGGGAAAATTTGAATTGTGTTAAATATGCATAGTTGTGACAGATTGATAACTATATGTATGTAGGTCATCAGCTCCGAGAACGTGTCAGACTTCTAATCCATTAAATAATAGTAACGCCCTAGAATTTAGAGTTTTCTTGTTAATTCTTGAAAGTTTCTCCATTTTCCTTAAATCTCTCAAAGTTCATATATATTGTTTTCAAAATCCTACAATTTTATCACTTAATAATTATTACGCTAAATTTATATCACTATTTTACATTTAAATATCTATGTAATGGACTGTATTTTACGTATCGTAGGGTCGTAGAATTTTTTTATTTTATTCATATAAGGTCGTAAAAATTTATAATGTTGGGATATGACTCTTAGGGATATTTTACACACATATGATTTTTCCCAAATTTCTATTTGACTATTTTGCCCATGTAAATCTTCTTTGGGCTATAACTTTTGATAGGAGTCAAATTAGAATCTCAAATAAGTTTCATTGCTCCAAGATGAAGGTTTTCCATTCTTTAGAAGTGGTCATAATAGAAAAATGGACTTATAGTTAGAAAGTTACGTCTATTTTAAGTTTTGACAGCTGCCGATTAGAATTAGTGTGTAACTAATTAAGCCCATAAGGAAGCTCATTAGTCTAATCCAAGATTAGTATAAAAAAGAGGCTGTAGGAGTCAAATTAAAAAATTTCCCTCTTCTCCAAATCCGATCTAAACCTCCAATATTCCTAATTTCATCCAAAATCACACAAATTACTCGATAATTCATTGATTAGATAGAAGATTATCAAGTAGAAGTTAAAGATCATCATTTTGGTTGATTTGCACTATTTTCTATTATTTTCCACATTGGATCTAAAGGAGAATTGGTTGATTTTGGGTAATTTGTGAGTGGTTTATGCCTTCTCACTATCATATGCATGTTTATATGGTAGAATTATAAAATTAAACATGGTTTTTGACCTTAAAATCCTTTTCTAAACTTTAATAACGTGTTGACATATGTTTATGACCTAAATTGATGGATTCTAATATGATATTTAGTATTTGTTTTGAAATTCACCTTATTCATATTCATATGTACGTTGATTGTTTAGATTGGGATTAGAATATGCTTGATTATATAATTCTATTTATTGTTGTATGAATGGAAGAATATGCATGTTATTCTATGATTATATGTTGTGTTTTGATATTTTTTTGCTAGTGTTTTGGATGTTTAGAAAGATAGGTTGGAGAATTTAGCAAATCAGAGGCAAAGTTGGTCAGAAATGGACGAAACTTGGAAGAGAGGCTCTGGAGTATGGGGAAGCTTGCAAAATAAGTTGCACTTCATAATTGCCTAAGGATTTAACTCGGCGTCGAGTTGAAGGGTCGGTACCGAGTCATTTCTATGGCTCGGATGGGTCGGTGACTTTGGGGATCTCTATGTATTGTCTAATGGAGATGGACTAAGCAAGTTTCAGTAGATTTGGCTAAGTGTTGGGAATCATCCCGAGTTATTTCTAGAACTTGGAGTTGGAAGCTTTGGATTAGGGGTCGAGTTGTTTTGATGGATGGGTCGGGGTCTGAAGCACTTGGAATTGGAGTTCTAGAAGCATAAAAGGTAATTTAGTCAAAATTGACTAAGTATATGACTCGATGCCGAGTCATTTTGACTCAGTACCGAGTTGTTTTTATGCATGGGTTTGATGTGAGTTTTCCGAGAGATGAAGAGGAAGCTCTAAAGATCGTGTTGGAGGTGTTAGCTCGTTCGCTTGGGTATTAGATGGCGATGTGACAACATGATAAAAGTTTTGGATCTTCGGTTTATGACTCGTGAAGGGAGTAGGGACCGAAGATAGCGGCTCGATAATGGAGTGAGTCGTGGATAGGGAACGTGAAGGGTTTTGAATAATGGAAACTGGATTGAGCAAAGGAAGGGCACGGATCTGAATGGAGCAAAGGAGAGCTTGGATGTATGTGCTAAGGAATCGTTGATACTCGGTGTGTTTTCTATTATTATACTTGAATGAGGTGTATTATAAGTGGGGACGCCCATGCATCGATGGAGTGGATTTGAATACCTGGACCAGTGGCTTTGGGGCTAGTGTCTAGCTTTGGGCTACGAGACACGTATTGAGCTTTGGGCTTCGTGATACGAGAGTACACTGAAAACCGGGATTTCCATTAGTCCTTGGCAGTAAGGAGGTCATACGATTTATCATATATTCAGAGCATATGGAGTGATAGTGATATAGTGGGGATTGCTTGATGGATGCTTTGGTTGATATGTTTGCTTTAGTTGCTTTCTAGGCTATCACTGGGAGATATCATCGGGAGTAGGTTTTGGAGGTAGGAATACCTGGAGGGTTGTTATGCTTACTTGAGTGGTGTCACGATCGAGATTTTCGACCTCCGAAAATTGACATCAATGCGTCCATTGTATTACATGTCGAGCAATCGAGTGCCGGAAATACCAGATCGTTAGGGAAAAGAAGAAAGAGGTAGGAGAAGAAAAATAGAAATAACAACACAGAATCTCACAATCACAGCAGAACAATATATAATAGATAACAACTGGTCTTTATAAAAAAAGAACTATAACTGTTATTTGTACATTACATCATCAGAGTACGACACAATCAATAACTCAATACTGGACACAGTTATAATAACTTGTCCTCACAAACGCTGAATATACAGCCTACAATACACAACGGAATATAAATTAGATACGTGTAATACATCTTCGTCCTCCAGCTCGTCTCTTGAGCTCCATAGCATCCTATTCTGTATCTGTAATACTCGGTCTGACCCGAGCATTATAATAAAAAAACACCCAAGTCAGTTTGGAAAACCAGCGTGAGAAAACACACTCAATTTGAATTATTAAAGTTTTCAAAATCCTATGAAAATCAAAGGTAACTCGTAAGACCACGCCACACATAAACACGTCGGGTTTTTACCTTACGATAACCAAAACATTTCATATCAAATCTTCTGGTATTATAATAGTGTCCAAGTACAAATACTTATTCAAATAGCTGAAATTGTTACATTAATTAAATAGCATACTGGGCTCTACAATCAAAACCGTAAAGGCACGTATTGGAGAATGGATTCCATATGAATGACTAGGCACTGGGGTACCACCTGTCACAGTACACGTCTAGCATACCGAGGACCATGCCGGGATCCCCTGCAACACAAGACTGGACTATCGCTAACCTGGATAGACCGAATATGCTATCACCCTGGGTGTTCCCACCCTCTTTCGAGCTCCTTCCATACATCGTAGTAATAAAATAACATCCACGGGTATCTAGAAGGTTGATAAACATACCCTAATTGGGTGCGACCCACTTAGCCTTGCTGCAACCCCCTAATTTTCAGTCATTTTCGGTTCATGAGGCTAGAGGCTACAATTACATTTTTAAAGGAATTTTCACTTAGAATGCTCATTGTCCTCAAATGACAATATACTGATAGCATTCATCCATACAAGTCTGTCCTGGGTCCGAACGGAACCGAAGGCACTATTCCTACTACATCCATTTTGGAATAATCCTCAGGATTAGTAGCGATTAGCCCTTGCACTTCACTCCTTCATCTTCGACTCCATGCTCTTGTTTTCCTTTCGAAAACGTATTCGTTGGATCGAAGTGGTTTTCGGATAACTTATCTGATCCCGGTCTCTTCGAAACAACGTTCGATATTTCCGGTAAACTCAACCCCGGTTCTTTAGGAAATAAACACACGAAAATAAGATCGGAAATCACATTCTAACCGTTAGTGGACGGATCCCCTTATAAACATCCTAGAAGAACGAAACGAGTTTATACGTATAGTATAACACCTCGAACGGTAACTATACCATAAATTCCCGTATTTTTCCTAGATATTCCCAAAGTTATATTGTTGGGTCTAGATTTGATAGTCGGTTATTTAACTATCAAATAAACAATCATACAATCACAAATTCCATTTTCCACTAAGAAACACTAAGTCTTATTCAATTTAAATTTCAATTACTTAAATCTCTTTATCCAAAATATATACTTTTCTTACCGAATTTAGTATATTCACAAACTATTCTTTTCAAAGATATTTGGAAACCTTTAAAATAATTTGGAAAGTACTACTGCGGTATCAAACCATGGATTCATAGCTCAATGGTTATGTCTCTATCCCAGAGAAATCCAAGACTTAACTACAGGCACTCACTGCCTCCGTTTTTGCCATGCGAGTATACCATTACTTCCCGAAAACTTTATTTAATAATTTTCAAAATAATACTTATGAAATTTCTATAATAATTTTCCAAGTTAAACCTTAGGAAAATACTCTTTAAAATAAAAGTTATTATATAATATTGAATATTGAATAATCTATCCTTTTAAAATAGTAATACTGATTAATCTTTAAATAATAATTAACTTACTATAAACTAACTTAATTAATATTTAAATATACTTTAAACAAATTTTAAAATAACTAAATAATTAATTTTTCTGAAATATTCTTTAAACACTTTTTAAAATTACCTAGTTAATAATTAAAAATCCTTCTTTTTAAAACAAGCTCAATTTCCTCGATAAAATAAAATTTTCAACTCCAATATAACTAGTCTAACATTTGTAAATCTCTCTCGATTTATTCCCAATTTAATTCACGTCTCAATACCATAAATCCCTTTCCACATTTCTACAAATAAATCTAACATTTATTTTTAAACCGATTTACCCATCTCCTTATAAATCCTCACCGTGACTTTATAATTTCAAATTATCCACCGATAATTACTTCACTTTATTTATAAACTTTGTTTATAAATTCCATAGTCTCATTTCCCATTTATAAATGTTTTGCAATACTTAATCCATTTTTAATTTAAATTTCATTTTTAAATTGATTCCCTAAATAACCCAAATATATTCCAAAACAACTAAATTCCGATTCCACTTCCTTTTTATAATTAAAAATCTTGTATAACAATTCCATATTTTATTTTCAAAATCCCCTTTTCATTCTTCCAACTATTTAAATCTCGATTTAAAAATAAATCCTTTTATACTTAAACAATATTGCTTAAGTTCGATCATTTGAAAATCCTTTTATTTACATTATTCAAAAATCTCTATTTTTTTAAATATTCTGAAATTACCAAGTACAAATTTTAAACTCAAGCTATTTATTTTTCCCAAATTCATTTCCTTTAGTAAATCCAAATTCACTATAAATATTTTTCTTTCAATTTCCCTTTTTATTTTCTTTTTAAAATTCGATATTCATATTTATGGTATTTTAAAATGCCAAAATCTAATCAGTAATACCATAGCATCCAAAAAATTTAATTTCCACTATAATCTACCACAGATTATTCATCATATCATATATCACTGAATATGAAAATAAATTCAACAATTTTGAGGAATTCAGTTGGATCCCTCCAACCTGTTTTCCCTACATCCATAGATGTTAACACAATATAAAATACCAATCTCACTTCGAGGGGGATATCGCGGTATATAGGGTCATCCGCTATTTTGCGGGGCGCATATGGTCTCATCCGCTATATATATGCGGGAATATCAATCACTCCAATATATATACACTTCTATATATAATATCACATCCAATTGATAATAATTTATCAATTTCATCAATCAATCAATAATTAATTTTAACTATCTAAAATTTATTGCGGTAAATCCAAAATTGAGTGAGAATAACTCACATTTATTTCCAATCGCTTTCGTGTTCCAGTTCCGATTGAATCCAAACGCGTTTGAATTTTTTCTGAAATTTTAGAAGCTCCAATTTCATCCAATCCAATTTCATATCGAAGAATTTTAGTACGAACCCAACGCGACTAATCGCGTTGGATTCTGACCTAAAACGACTAAGATATGCAATTTATAAGGGTTGAAATTTTATTATACAATTTTATATAATTTAATTACCATATTAAATATCCTTACTCACCCAAACTCTACAGCTCGGCCCAATGAACAAAACCCGACCCGCTCTTATCATCTTCTTCTCCTTTCCCCTTTTCTATTGTGTGCACATGAAGCCATGGTGAAGGCGTGCACGTACACTGCCCATTGAGTCACCTATCTCCATCGCCGACCCCACCATTGAGTTTGCCTTCACCTCCTCGCCATGCCCGTACCCATAACCCAGACTCCGATGTCCCCAAGCAAAATGCGACCTCGACCTCCCCATCTGCTCGTACAGATCATCGCCCTTGTCCAGATGAAGCCGCGACCCCCCAATTTTCCACCACCAGATCTCCTTTACACCGCGACCACGAATATGAGTTCGAATTTCCAAAACAACCATCACTGAGTTCGATTCCCCAAGCCCTAGTTCGAAACTGTCGTCCCCCTCTACTGTCGAGATCATCACTGTAAAGTCGCACCCCTCAAGAAGTATATCAAATCGAAGAGAATTCAAAAACTAGATTTTTGAAAGCGGTTTCGAGATTTTTAGCTGAGTATTTTATGAGATAGAAATTTTTGAAGTATACCATTTATTTTTCTTGCTTTCATTCCTTTTACTGTGTTCGGCCTGATATATAAAAAGAGAAGGAGGGAGGAAACGTGTTTGAAAATGTTTGCGTGCTTGAATGGGTCTAGTACAGTGATTTGAATAGAGGTGAAAAAGGGCTGATGTGAAATTTTTTGTCAAATCCATTTATTATTTAAATTTAAATCGTCTCGAATTCGTAGCTTAAAATCTCGACCTTCTATTGAGGCGTGCCGCTAGGCGTTTATAATGTTATACCCCTATTTCGAACCTAATGGAAAATGTTTCGAGTCCTAATTCGATCGTATGGAGGAGATAGCTTTTTGGACCCAATTATTATATTGAATTTTCGATATAAATTACAACGCGTTTATATCCCGTACGACCAAACATTAACTCCAAATGCTACGAAATTTGAAATCCGATAATAATATACCATTATGGATTCAACGAAACTGGTTTCGTCGAAATCCAAGACTGTGCCTCCGAAGGCTATTTTTAAATGTAAATTTAAACGATATATTTTTAAAACTGAACAATTCACTTTTAAATTCCTTTTAAAAAGTTTTATTATCTTTCTTATTATAAATATAAATTTTATAAGCCGTTAAATTATTTTAACAAGCCTAAAGCTCCAGATTCAATATTTTAACCAATTTTCAATTATTAATTCAATAATAAAATTATCCAATGAATAGTTATATTTGAAATTCAAGTTAAAAATTAACTTTTAAATATTTAAAATCAACTAAATATTGCAATTTAAAATATCCAAAATTCTAGGTCGTCACATTCCTCTCCCTATAAGAATTTCGTCCCCGAAATTTCCAAGATAAGAAGAATGGTCCAAAACCCGTTTACTATTTCAAAATCAATTAGTTGAAACAACTTTTCCGAAATCAATTTTTTTGAAACCACACTGTCACTTTTACTAATTTCCAAACTCATCCATAGATTAAAACTAATATTATACCCTCAATCATTCAAATTATAATTTTAAAACCAAATTTTAAATTATCAAATTTTCTTCAAAATTTTTCTAACTCCCTAAATTTTCGAAAATTTTCGTCAGCGTCTCCTTTGCACGGCTAGATCCAAAAAACTACAAAATTGCCTCTACGGGCCCAAATCATCAAAAGAAAACAAAAGGCAAGTGGCTCAATCAGAAAATCATCAATTTCAAACACAATTTAAACGTGTACCTTTTGTCGAGCAATCAAATTTTACTTCTGAAATCGAAGACATCAATTTAGCTTTTGCTTTAAATTACCTACACCTTACTTACCAATAGTATCCAATCATACAATTCAAAATCATTTGATTTATTCGTTTTCAAAATTTTCAATATTTTCTTTACTTAAGCCCGTACGATGTACATATATCATTCGTACGCAATATCAAATCCGATCGCTCGCTCGATCGCACAATTTCACTTCCGAACTAGTATCGTTCGCATGACTCTCTAGTGCGGACTCAGATCTGGTTTCTCGATTAGAAACTGTCATTCTCTTTACATAGCCATATACTATGATAGAGAATTTCAGGATCAATCAAAAATCCATATCCAGGGTTCGCCGTCAAAAATCGAGTGAAAAATCCTAACTTGGATCGATATAACTATCTCGAAATTCTGTGCTCGAATATGGATCAAACCGTTATGCGAATAAAATAATATACGTACAACTTACGTATTAATTTCCAATTGATTATTAGCTATATCAATTTCTTTCTATTCACATTTATTTTTATTTCCATTCACTTATTCACAATTATCCTTTTACACAACTTTTATTTAATTTTCATTCAAATACTTACTCAGTATATTTCCCAATACCAATTTTACTTAAGAACTTCACCATCAATTTCTTAAGTCTATTATAAACATTTTATACAAAGCTCTTATGTTTATTTCCACTTCATCACTTTGGTTTATATCCATTTCTATTCAAATTAAATTTTCAATTCCATTTGAACTCAATTTATCTTCCAAATTTTAAATATTGAATTTTATCGACCATATCTCAAACCATATTTAATCCACTAATTATTTTAAATTAGTTCCATCTTCTAATTCATTCAAATCTCAATAAATTTTATTTCCAAACATTTATTTTATTTAGTCCACTCGAACTAATTTTTCAATTTCACTTTATTCAACATAATTCAAATTAAATTTCATTCCAATATTCAATTTCAACTTCATTTACTCACAAATTAAATTAATTTGTTCATCCACTAATTTATTTCTAACTTAATAAATTTTATCTCAATAACTATTTCATTTAGCCAACTTAGGCTTAATTCCTCAAAATTCACTTTACATATAAACTTAAGTCAAGTTTAATTCCATTCCAATAATCAAATTTCAAAATTTCTTAAGTTATCAAACTTACTAATATTCCATAAAACATTTCCAAATAAAATACCAGAGTTAAACCCTTTATTCCCAAATTATTTCAAATAATTTTTGAAATCATATATACCCAAAATCACTTGTTATATTCCATCATTCTTTTGAATTTCAAACCCAAAACCAGTTTTGCAAACAAACTCCAACTCAAATCATTAAGGTATAGCAATTCCTCCCTTGGAAACTCGAAAATGAAAGTCGATGATGCTGCAGTCATCACCGAAATCATTTTCCAACGATCGAAGTGAGTTTAGTGCTTTTATTCCTTTAAAAACCATTTCTAATATTTTAATTTACAAATATTTCCCAAATAACATCACCATTATTTTCCAAGACCTCGAAAAATCATTTTCAAATCCACAGGATTTAAATCCCCAAATTTCCAACTTTAGAAACCTTTTTAAATCTATATTTAAATATACTCCAGAATTTCATTTCATTTCAATTCATAAATCACATTTATAAACTCATTTTTTAAAATTCCATTTTGTTATATGGATTATTCCTTAACTGTTGACTAAAATATCAACTTTATTTTAATTCCCACAACACACCAATGATAATAGTTTAATATTATCATTTCCTAGCAACTAAGCAAACCATATATAACTATAATTATTTCTGTAAAATTATTTATTTCTTATATAAAAATAATTTGGGGAAAATTATTTCATTTACCCCATTTTAAAACAATACCGTGTCGAATTGTTCTATTATAGTGTTTAGAGATCTATATCGATAACGTTAATTACTCGTATTGACCAGAATCCATAAGCCACTCAACAAACCAATCAACACAATATAAAACAATTTTATATTCACTAACAAATACACGCTCATATCTATTAATACACTTAAGCTCATTATACGGTGCTACTGACCCTATCTCTATTGAGAAATCCTCTCCAGAGCCAAGTTTCTCGCTTAACCTTTAGCTCTGATACCAAGTGTCACGACCAAGATTTTCGACCTTCGAAAATCGACATCAATGCGTCCACTGTATTACATGCCGAGCAATCGAATTCCGAAAATACCAGATCGTTAGGGAAAAGAAGAAAGAGGTAGGAGAAGAAAAATAGAAATAACAACACAGAATCTAACAATCGCAGCGGAACAATATATAATAGATAACAACTGGTCTTTATACAAAAGGAACTATAACTGTTATTTATACATTACATCATCAGAGTACAACATAATCAATAACTCAATACAAGATAGTTATAATAACTTGTCCTCAAAAACGCTGAATATACAGCCTACAATATACAGCGGAATATAAATCAGATATGTGTAATACGTCTTCGTCTTCCAGCTCGTCTCCTGAGCTCTATAGCATCCTATCCTGTATCTGTAATACTCGGTCTAACCCGAACATTATAATAAAATAACACCCGAGTCAGTCTGGAGAAAACACACTCAATTTGAATTATTAAAGTTTTCAAAATCCTTTGAAAATCAAAGGTATCTCCTAAGACCACGCCACACATAAACACGACGGGTTTTTACCTTACGATAACCAAAACATTTCATATCAAATCTTTTGATATTATAATAGTGTCTAAGTACAAATACTTATTCAAATAGCTGAAATTCTTACATTAATCAAATTCCAGCATACTAGGCTCTACAATCAAAACCGTAAAGGAACGTATTGGAGAATGGATTCCATACGAATGACTAGGCACTGGGGTATCACTTGTCATAGTACACGTTTAGAAACAGCGTACCGAGGACCACGCCGGGATCCCCTGCAACACAAGACCGGACTATCCCTAACCTGGATAGACCGAATATGCTATCACCCCGGGTGTTCCCACCCTCATTCAAGCTCCTTCCATACATCGTAGTAATAAAATAATATCTGTGGGTATCTAGAAAGGTGATAAACATACCCTAATTGGGTGCAACCCACTTAGCCTTGCTGCAACCCCCTGATTTTCAGTCATTCTCGGTTGATGAGGCTAGAGGCTACGATTACCTTTTTAAAGGATTTTCGCTTAGAATACTCATTGTCCTCCAATGACAATATACTAATAGCATTCATCCATACAAGTCCATCCTGGGTCCGAACGGAACAGAAGGCACTATTCACACTACATCCATCTTTGAATAATCCTCAGGATTAGTAGCGATTAGCCCTTGCACTTCACTGCTCCATCTTCGACTCCATGCTCTTGTTTTCCTTTCATAAACATATTCGTTGGATCGAAGTGGTTTTCGGATAACTTATCTGATCCCGGTCTCTTCGAAACAACGTTCCATATTTCCAGTAAACTCAACCCCGGTTCTTTAGGAAATAAACACACGAAAATAAGATCGGAAATCACATTCTAACCATTAGTGGACGGATCCCTTTATAAACGTCCTAGAAGAACGAAACGAGTTTATACGTACAGTATAGCACCTCGAACGGTAACTGTACCACAAATTCTCGTATTTCTCCTAGATATTCCCAAAGTTATATTTTTGGGTCCAGATTTGATAGTCGGTTATTTAACTATCAAATAAACAATCATGCAATCACATATTCCATTTTCCACTGAAAAACACTAAGTCTTATTCAATTTAAATTTCAATCACTTAAATCTCTTTATCCAAAATATATACTTTTCTTACCGAATTTAGTATATTCACAAACTATTCTTTTCAAAGATATTTGGAAACCTTCAAAATAATTTGGAAAGTACTACCGCGGTATCAAACCATGGATTCACAGCTCAATGGTTACGTCTCTATCCCAGAGAAATCCAAGACTTAACTACAGGCACTCACTGCCTCCGATTTCGCCATGCGAGTATACCATTACTTCCAGAAAACTTTATTTAATAATTTTCAAAATAATACTTATGAAATTTCTATAATAATTTTCCAAGTTAAACCTTAGGCAAATACTCTTTAAAATAAAAGTTATTATATAATATTGAATATTGAATAATCTATACATTTAAAATAGTAATACTGATTAATCTTTAAATAATAATTAACTTACTATAAACTAACTTAATTAATATTTAAATATACTTTAAATAAATTTTAAAACAACTAAATAATTAATTTTTCTGAAATATTCTTTAAACACTTTTTAAAATTACCCAGTTAATAATTAAAAATCCTTCTTTTTAAAACAAGCTCAATTTTCTCGGTAAAATATATTTTTCAATTCCAACATAACTAGTCTAACATTTGTAAATCTCTCTCGATTTATTCCCAATTTAATTTACGTCCCAATTCCGTAAATCCATTTCCACATTTCTACAAATAAATCAATCATTTAAATTTAAACCGATTTACCCATCTCCTTATAAATCTTCACCGTGACTTTATAATTTCAATTTATCCACCGATAATTACTTCACTTTATTTATAAACTTCGTTTATAAATTCTATAGTCTCATTTCCCATTTATAACTATTTCACAATACTTAACTGATTTTAAATTGATTTTTAATTTAAATTTCATTTTTAAATTAATTTCCTAACTAACCCAAATATATTCCAAAACCAACTAAATTCCGATTCCACTTCCCTTTTATAATTAAAAATCTAGTACAGCAATTCCATATTTTATTTTCAAAATCCCCTTTTCATTCTTCGAACTATTTAAATCTCAATTTAAAAATAAATCCTTTTATACTTAAACAATATCGCTTAAGTTCTATCATTTAAAAATCTTGTAACGACCCGGTATTTTGAACCATTCGCATCCACACATGTCAGACTTGAATTGCTCAAAACAACAGATTGTTAATTTTATATTTGGCAAAACTCAGCATATACAGTAAATAAATCAATCTCAGAATCACAAACACCGAGTATTACAACAATAAGCAGCGAAAAAGATAAATAGTAGTACATAAAGCTACTATATAAACAACAGAGTATGGATAAAATACAACAGAATATCTCAAATACAATGTAGTCTCGAATACAAACAGATGACAAGTCTGAAAAAAACCACTGGATAGCTAAAAGATGAATGGATACAGATGGATCTCCAAGTGAAGCTCCAACTCCAAAGGTGAGTCTCAAATGCTGTAACACTTAGTCTGACCCGAGCGTAAAGCAAAACACAAAACACTCGAGTCAAGATTAACATTCTTATATTAATAAATTCAGCTCAAGTGAAATTTCAACTGAAATACAAGTAACTTAAAGGATGTTTGGGATTTCCATCCTCTAAGGATCCGTGGAACTATCTACTATGTAGTAATATACACTATTATAATATGTCTATAGTAAAGTAAGCTATTAAAATAGCATTAAGGCGTTACCCATATCCCCCTTAACAAATTTTTATAATGCCGCAGTCTATACAGATACTGTAAACTCCACCCGCAAGTGGGCTATCAGGGAGCACTCCATAGGTACGACACAAAACAAACTCGTAGAAGGCGCGATAGGGCATGTGACAAGGCACGCGAGGCAATGCCAGGGTAGATATATCGTTTGCGGATCCGGACTGTTGGTAATGCATAGCAGCTACTACCGCCCACTTCGTGACACACTCCCAAATCTAAGGGTGCACCCAATCAAATAACAAAAGCAATAGAATGGTATCGAAGAAATGTGTCCGATCGAAGGAATGACCTCACTGGCCCGGCATGGCTCCTGTTTTAGCCACATCAAGCTGACTCATGGGAGTCAGGGCTACGTAAATACCATATAGAACTGTCACCAAACCATCCTACTTCAATCTGGATTCTCCACCACGTACATAGTTGTTAAAGTGGTGTTTAGTATTGGCAGAGAGTATGACAATATCCGATCCCGGTCTCACAACCAAACGTTTATTTCACACCGTGGTCATTTCATTTCAAATAGTTCATACTTCATATCAAAATATCATATTCATTTCAAAACCATATCAATTCAATATCATTATTCACTTTAAATAAAATTCATTTCCAGAATCGTAACATTTTCAAAATAATAACACTTTCGATATCATAACACTTTTGAAATCATAACACTTTGAAATCATAACACTTTTGAAATCATAATAATTTGGTAATCATAACACTTTCGACTTAAACAGTTTAGATATTGAAAATAGTATATATATTAAAATAGTTATAATTTAAAATAGTATATATATGTATAATAAAGTACTTTATATAATAAATGTAGTTTCCTCAAAGTTCGCAAATTGATTTTAATCATCTTAAATTCAAAATTTCAATTCAAATCAATTCCAGTTTAACCATTTCAATTTAAAGTTCGAAGATTCAAGTTTAAATATTCAAACATTTACAATATAAATTTCATTTTTATTTCAACATTTAACTTTAAATTTGTACAAATTGGCATTATTCCCTTATCCATTTTTATAACAATTTATTTAAATCCCAATTTATATATTTAAATCAATATTAAATATTCAATCTCAATTTTATTCAAAATTGAGAATATTCATTTAATCACTTTTTGTCAAATCAAGTTATAAACCAAGTTATAATCATATCTTTTCAAAATCTCAAAACTAATAAGTTTAAATCAATTCTTTCTTAAATTTAATTATTAACCAATTTAAATTCCAAGTCAACATTAATTTATCTTTCCAATCTTTATTATTAAAGTTATAAAATCTATTTTAAAATATTAATATAAATTTAAGTAAATACTTAAACATATTATATACTAATTAAATTAAATTTTTATTATATTAAAACTTATTATTAAATTTATTTTTATATTAAATTTATTTTTATATATTTTTAAATTAAATAATATATAAGTAAAATATTCAAATTTACATTTTTCAAAACTAACTTATAAGTTAAAATTTCCAAAACATATTATTTTAAAATATAAAATTTAAATCTTTATAAAAATAACATTATATATATAATATCTTAAAATCAATATTTATTAAACCATATATTTCCTTTCAAAACCTTGGAAATCATTTTCAAAATATATATAGACCAACGGTGTCTATATATAATTTTCTATCTTATGGTCAAGTGATACAGATATTTATCATTTCAATCCGCAATTTAAATATCTACGGGTATAAATCATTTCAACCCGCAATCCCAAATTTTAAAATCAATGAAAATCGCTTGGATTTATCATTTCAACCCATAACGATTTTCTCCTATTCTACAAAATCATTCGGGTATGTATCATTTCAACCCATATGGAATTCTAAACTATAGGGAACTTGCAGAGTGAGAACAAATATGATAATAATATAACATATCAACAACATGCATATATCATCACTAACAAGTAAAATATAATATAAATAACAGATCATGGTGTTAGATGTCATAGGTGAACAATTAATATCATATATAGCAATTAAATAACTAGCAACAACATATTTCAATTGTCGTTTCAAATGAAATCAAATTTAATAAATATAAGAATGTTAATCGTGAGTGATTGTTCACCTTTCGAGGCTAGAAAGATTTGACAATGAAATGGGTTACGAATCCAGGCACGAATTCCAAAGCAAAGCAAGATTGACACGAATTTGACGAACAAAGCTGATAAATAGAAATCGATGAAAACAAATCAAATTAGCTTGATATGAGCTGAACAAAATAAATATTATATCCATATATATCCTTCTCTAAAAATCAATATAAAATTTGAAACTCATATTTAAAATAATATATGTATATATCTTTAAATAAATTCTAGATTTAAACACCTATACAACAAAATCTCTATATATGTTTATCCAAAACCTAGACTCATATATACTTATATAAATAGACTAATAAAAAATCATGTACTAAGTTACATACTGACTACAGGAACAATAAAGTAATAATATATATAATCCATATGTAATTTGAGATCAAAATAATAATATATATAACTATATATAACTATATATATATATATATCTATATATAAAATCATATTCTAAATTCAAACACATATTAAAAATCTTTATAATATATATATCAAAAATCTGTATTAAATTTTAACATATATACATATGTCCAAATCAAAATCTATAACATTTCTCTAAATCAATACAGATAATAGATAATATAATATAATTTTATACATACTAACGGTATAAATATTTATAAACAACTTATATATATACTTTATAAAATCTAACATGTATAACTAGTATATATACTAACCTATTACTCATATAAAATATAGTACTTATGTACTTGTAACATTTTAAAAATCAATATTATGTACATATCAAAGCTGCAAATATTATATACTTTTAACATATAACCTGAATATACCTATAATTACATAAATTAACATAAACAACTAACATATATAATAAGATTTATACAAACAGATAATAGATAATGCCAATTTAGGCTTACATTTATATCAATATTATTTACAAAAAAAATGTAGACTCAAATATATACGTACTAACTGATACATTTATATTACAAATCATAGCTTCTTAGAACACACAAAAATTTTATATTGTCTTTGAAAAATCAAAACACCTGTAATAAAACCTTTATAACTAATATATAGAAATCAGATCTTATATTCCTTAAATAGACAATAGCACTTACCTCACAAACAACGATGCATTTATGTATATACACTTGCATGTGTGTATATATATAGCTACTAGGGTGGAGAGTTGTTTGGACTAGGCTCATGGCGTGACTGAGGAGGAAGGTGGGCTCGGATGGGAGGCGAAGGGAAGAGATGCGAGGCTGGGGTGAGTGGGCTCGGATTGCGCGAGCTTAGGGGATGGGTGCGGGTGATTCGGTGCTTAGGTTGTGGCTGAGGGAAGGAAGACAAAGGCCGACATGGAGTTGGGTTGCGGGGTGCTAAGGCATGGGAAGAGGGGGCTGTGCAGATCGAGAGTGACAGTGGAGGAAAAGGAGGTGCGGTTTGGGAAAGTTGAGGTTTCGGGTGTCAAGAAGGCTGGTGTGCGCGGAGGGGAGCAGCTTCAGGAGGTTGCCAGGGGGTGGAGGTCGGTCGTTGTGGGTTGGAGAAGGTGAGATCTGGGTGGAGGCTTGCGCAAGTTTGGGAGATGGGGAAAAAGGATGGAATGGGTGAAGAGGGTGAGGCAAATGCATGCAGTGAACAGATGAATATTTTTCTATAACAAATGAAATGGAGGAAGAGGAACAAAGCAAAGAGGAAGGGGAAAATGAGCCAACCAGACAATAAAATTCGAACAAACGGAAAAATGAAAAGGCATGCCCATGTATAACATTGAAATATGAAAAGCCAAACGTTGGCTCCAGAATTTATTGAAGCAACTGATGGTTTATAATAGGTGAGCAATGAATGGTCATAGGAATTCAAAAGGCAAATTGCGGAACCGATACAGAAATCATTCCATATATTTCGCTGTCTCTAGGACTTCGAAATTTACAATTGAATATACTACGGAGATCAGCACGACGAGACGATCAAAATGGTACACAGATATCAGTGGTACGACCATTCTATCAAAAGTTGATATTCGGTACCGAGAAATGCTGCCAATATGCTGAAAATAAGATAAACGAAGATAGAGAAGTCCAAATTTGATGAAACGAAAGATGACGTCTCACTCAGAAAATAATAAACATTTTTATTATGTAAAATATTCAGATTTCAAAAAACATTTTATTTTCATCAAAAATAATTGATTTAAATTTAAATAAAATTACACAATAAAATTTAACTTGCATATTTTCAAATGAAAATTTTCCATTTTCTATGTCTAAATAGACGTATTTCAAATATCAAACTTTCATTGCTAAATTTTATAGTTTTAAATTTCACAAAAATTCAGTTAATTACGTTATTAAAACCGTTAAAAATTTTGGGTCGTTACACTCTCCCCCACTCAAAACTTTTCGTCCCCGAAAAGGAAGGAGGTAGGAGAATATGAACAACCAGAATGAAAAGATAGATTGAAATACAAAATTCAACAATTAATTTAAAACCATATAAACTACATTTATTTTAAAATTTGTTTATATTAAATTAGTTGATTCCAATTCATTCTATTTAATCAATCAAATTTATTGTGTTCACATTTGATTGGTTTCATTTCCATATCTTTTTGTTGAGTTATTTTGATCTAGTTTGTTTATTGAAGCATCAGCGAAGTTTGAGCTGGTCAGGAAAGGATGTAGGCAGTCCAGGATCGTCAAAAGAGTTTTGGGGATTAGAGACGGAAGAATCTGGAATTCGAAGTTGGAGACTTCGTTGTTGTTGAGATTTTCTTCGGAAAAGGAGCAATAAGATTGGGTAAGACTGTGAAGTTAGCTCCGAAGTATATTGGATTTTTCTGTATTCTGGTAAGGATAAGCGCTTTGGTCTGCAAGATTGAATTGCCAGTTTGGATAACTAGGATTCATTGTACTTCACGTGTCTCTGAGGGAGTACGTGTAAGATCTATCACTGATTTTGGAACTAGTAGTTCAGAAGGTTTGGTTGTTGATTAGATCTTGAGTGTGGTCAGACCTCTTTTATAGATTATAGATCAAGATGAGTAGATGCTCAGTAGCTCTGTAGTATAGCTAGTTTGGATTCAGTAGAGTGAGTATTCCAGTATCTGTACTTGGGAAACTCGAGAAATTTTTAGGAAGCTTATCCGGATCTGTGTCCGAATAGCTAGTGTTGTTTGTTTGATCGAAATTGGTTGTTTGGTTGTGTATGGCTGATATGTATGCTGAATTGGTTTAAACTAAAATAAAACTTGGGATTATCTTTCGTTTTAAATTTTGAGGACGAAATTCTTTCAAGGGGGAAGGAATGTGACATCCCGGAATTTCGAGGAATTTAAAATGAGATAATCTCCTGATTAAATTATTTAAAATTGATTTAAATTGTTATTTTCAAATCTAAATAACCAATTAATTTATAATGTGATGTTTTAAATTATGATTTTTGATTGATTTATAATAAGAATAATTAGATACAAATTTAATCTGTGTTATTTTATAAATAGATTTAAATAGTCCTATTATTTCTAATTTAATAAATGTTATTTAAATGTATATATATGTGTGTAATTAGAGGAAAATTATAATTTGAGAATTTAAAATAAAAGTGTTCCAATTTAATTACAACAAAATCTATCTTAAATTTAAAATAAAACTCTACTTATTCACTTTTGATATATATAGTAATTTGATGTAATTTTGGTAATAATGTTTAAATTGAAATAAATCTTGTCAATATTAAATATGAATATAAAACAGGGGAGGTGCAGCAAAGCTCCGTGGGTCGCACCCATTGGGGAGTAAGGTCATCCCTGTCTAGATGTCCCTTTTATTTCGGCTTAGTGGTGCGGTTGCTGATCACAACCGTGGGGTGATTTTATTCGGAATTATCCAGTAAGGGATGGTTCCGGCTTTGTGTTGCAGGGGATTGGGAGTAATCCTCAGTACGTTGATCTAGGCCAGGTACTGTGACGGGCGGTACCCCGGTAGCCCTGCCATTGTATGGAATCCAATCTCCAATAAGTGACGTACGTATTAGTTGTGCCCAACTATGTTGGAACGTGAGATGTAAGCATTCCAGCTATTTCTGTATTTTACTTGAAAACCCTAGACACTATTATAATATAACTGGATTTCCTATCAAATGTTTGGTTAGCGTAAGGTAAAAACTTTTCCATGTTTATGTGTGGGAAGTCTTACGTGATACCTTTGTTTTCAAAGGATTTTTCAAAGTTAAGCAACTTTAACCGTTTACTCATACCAGACCCATGTCTGACCCGGAGTTTATTTCTGTTTTTCCTAAACTCTCGGGTACTCAAATTTTTACGAGTAGCCAAGGGATTCAGGTTTGCTTTGACGAATTCTGGAGGAGCAATGGAGCAGGAGGCTTCAGCGTATAGCTATATATTGGTTCCGCTGTGTTAGTGTTTATGTGTATTTCCGCCGTGTTGTATCTCTGTGATGTTTTGAGTTGTATCGAGTTGTATTAACTAGACAGGTGTTTATAACTGTCTAGTATGTGTTGTATTATCTGTGTAACTCTGATGTATATGTTACTATGTAATCTCTTATGTGATATATTATATTTCATTCGTTCCGCTGTTTAGATTCTGATGTTGTTTGGTTCTTTCTCTCTATCTTTTCTATTTCTCACCCCTTTCTTTCTTAAATAATGATGCGTCTTTCTGTGTTTAGAAGGACAGGTCATTACACTGGTATCAGAGCGATAGGTTGAGCGAATACCTAAGCTCTGGAGTGGTATCTTTCTTGAGAGAGCGTACTTGTAATTTTATCGATATATATATATATATCTATATTTCTACCTATCTATTGGGTTACCTGTTCGGGTTTTCCAATATATGTTATAAAGGTAGATAGGGTAGTGGTGTGTGTAACACGACTACCGATGGTTGGAGTTTGTTGTGGTTGGAAGTGTATCTGTCGAGACTGTAGACCTAATACCGTCTCGAGTGAGCTTTGTTGTGGTGTAAGGATTTTATTGATCTCAGAAGGAAACCTGTTAAGGATTTGGAGTTCATCATTGAAGTGTAAGATGATCGCGCTCGTGAGAGCGGATTTTCGAGAGTTTGGATCTGTCGGTTGGACAGAAGTAAGTCATGATATCTTGATATCTCAGGATGTAGTAGCTGTGTGATGAGACATAGTGACTATGGATGTTTCCGAAGATGTTTTCTTTGGAACAAATTAAGGAAGTGTGCCTGCTTCGGTGTTGTGGCTGTGTTCAGCTGGATGTTGTGTTTGGTTTGTGGTCCGAGTTCTCGAGGAGCTTTGGATAGGAAGTCTTCGGGTTTGGCATATTTTCTCGAGGTAATTTCAGAAGCAGCAGTGGTCCCGTTTCTTCGATGGATTGTGTGATATCCCGGAATTTTGGCAATATCAATTTAATAATCTTTATAAATAATTAAAGTGATTTGTTGATTTATTTTATAAATTGACAAGTTTATTCATTTTAAAAGGTTAATAACATTTTAATTTGGGAATATCTTTTCTAACAATTTTAAATTGGGAAGATTTATCTTACTAAAACTAATATAAGTGTTTATATTTATAATGTATATATATAGGTATATATATTATAAATAGGGAGTCTTTAATTTAATAAAAGGATAAGTTATCAAATTATAATATATATGTATATATATATTGTTATTTGAAGTTATGTATTAAAATTAAATATGATAATTATAAAGCTAATGTTAAAAGTATTTTCCATTTAGAATATATATATATTTGTATATATTGGAATGGAAAGAATATTGAATTTGAATTTAATAAGATGTTTTCAAACTTTAATATATATATAATTTGTAATTTGGTTTAATACTTTTGAAAATGATATTTTAAGATTTAAATAACAAGAATAATTTCTTATTTATTATAAACATATATTTTAAGTTTTATTTTGGTTAAGGTTTAAATTAAGAAGTTCAATTGTTTTTTTTTTAGATTCTTTCCTTTTTAAAATTCAAAATGGTTTGTAAAAATATATATATAGTTAAGCTCAATTTCTTAAGCATTTATAAATATGTTATATATATATATATATTTGATTAAAGCATAAGTTATTATAAATAATAGTTTTTTTCACACTTGTATATTTATATAGAAATCTTAAAGCTTATTATAAAAGGATAAATACATTTTTATACATATAGATATTTATAAATACATGTAGGATTTAAATAAATCAAAATAAAAAGGAATTAATACTTGTAAATTAATTAAAGACAAGATAAAACACTTGTAAACTTATGGAGACTTGGAGGCATATGTGTAAGTTAACTAAAAGGGACAAGTGGCATCATTTTGTTTTTATTTAAAAATTTAACATTTATAAATAAATGTATGTTTAGAGAAGCCTGTTTTCATTTTACCACGGTCCAAATTCTTTCCTTTCTTCTCTTTTCTTAACTCAAAACCTGAAACTAAACTAAAAGCAAATGAAGATGAAAATCTGGGAATCTAAGATCTGAAATAAGAAGATCAAAGGCAAATTAAAAACAACAGATTCAAATCTTCTTATGCAATCTGAAGTCATGCAATCAGATAAGGAAATCAAACTGCAAGTTTCAAATTCAACAAAGCAAAAGAAAAACAAGTTTAAAATCAAAATCAGTCTGGAAATCATCAACCTGGAATAAGCCTGGAATCAACATATGTTCTCTGTTTTATAATTCCTGGTGAGTAAACTTTTTAATTTAAAAAGTTAAGAAGATTCAGGATTGTTGCTTATAAAAAAAAAATTCTGAAACAAGTAATGCTTGCATATATAGATTTAAGTGTGCTATATGTTGCTATGCTTTAAACTGTGCATGACTGCTGTTGTTATCACCTCTGTTCCTTAATTTTAGTAAACTGTTTTATTTAAGGATTTAAATCTGTTAAAATCTAGATGTAGGCAGCATTTACATAAAATGGAATATGATATGTGTATGCTTGGTTTGTTTAAACAAGATTGCATGTGAATGGATAAGTGATTAAATCTTATTTTAAAAACAGAGTTAAACTTTTTATATGTGATGTTTTATCTGAAATGTTGATGAAATTGTATGCATGTTGTATATAAGTGTTGAATGCCTGTATAGTTATAATTGAATACTTGTACATTGAAAATTTAGTCTCTGTAAAGTGATGACAGTTTTTGTTTTTCTTTTAAAATCTCTATCTCATCTCTTAAATCTCTAATAGCTTAGGATTTGTAAATGAAAGATGTTTGAAAACGTGTGATATCATTATTAAAAATAAGTTCTGGAAATTTTATAACTTATATTGTCTGGAAATTTATAAAAAGCAGTAAAAAGTAAATTGGGTCTAAATTTTATCAATTTAATTTTAAGTTTGAATTGCATAATTGAATTCATAATGCTAAATCATGAATTTTGAGATATGGATCATGATTTCTAGTTTGGTAATTAAAGAGAATTTTGGGTTAAACTGTTTTGGACATTTTGACCAATCTGAGGCGATTCGAGACGAACAGGAAGTCGTGGTGGAGTTTGAAGTTAGAGGGGATGATGGAGCTCCTCGGAAAAATAGTGGAAGAATTTAAAGATCATCATGGTGATGGGGAGACGATGAAATAGGGTTTAATACCCTGGTATACTCGTTGATGTTTAATTGGGTTTCGCGACGTCGAAATGAAACTGGAGTTGATCGCATGACGTTCTGGAGATTCTGGAAGATGAGGTGGCGCTATGGTGAAAGTGGAAGAGTTTCTGGAGCTAGGAATCAACGGCGTCGAGGTGGTTTCTGATGATGTATGTTTTCCAGGCTGATGGGTTCAATACCTCGTATTCGATTCTCGATCGAATCGAGAATATCTGGGTGATCAAACGTGTTGCCGAGGTGGAAGTCGAGTTGTCGGAGACCTTGTCGTAGTTCGTCGACGTCCAGCGTAGTCGTGCACGTGCACGAGCACGGTTACGTGCATCTGAGTTTGGTTTTAGGGAAGAGAGTTTGTTCTTGGGTGTTTGTTCGGGGAATAGCAAGTTTTACTCGAAGCAGGAAAGAATGGGAGTTGTCTCGCGTTTGCTTCGTGAATTCTGGAGTTTGCTTCGAGTTTTCTAACGTTTTACCCGGATTTTTGGTGAGAACAGATTTTAAGATTTTTAAAGGAAATGTTGTTAAAGTTTTAAACAAAAGAAATTTTGTTTGTAATATTTTCTGAGTTTAAACAAAGGTAAAACAAGGATTTACTATTAAATTAGATTATTTTCAAAATTTGTTTTAAAAAGATTTTTACCTAATTAAACTAATTTGTTCTAGGAATAATTACTGAATGTAATTAAGTAAAAGGAAAGTTATTTAATAAAGTAATTAGAGGATAATTATTTTATGAAAATAATTAAATAAGAAGTGATTAAGGTTAATTACCTAGTGTTATTAATTAAATAATTTATTTAATTAAAGGATTAAGGTTAATTAATAAGGTAATTAATTATTGGTTTAGGTAATTAAAAAAAAAGTAATTAATTAATGGAAGTAATTAAGGAAGTTAATTACTGGATTATATTAATCAAAGGTGATTAATAAATTATGGTTTAATTAAGGTTAATTACTTAATGTAATTAATAGAATAATTAAAGATATAATTAAGGATCATTAGTTTATAATTAATGATGTAATTAAGAATTGATTAATTAAGATTAATTAATCAGATGATAACTAATTTATTTGTAATTAATTAAGGATTAAAGTAATTAATTATAATTAATTATAGTTAATTAATTAATTAATTAATTTAAAGATTAATGTAATTAATTATAGTTAATTAATTAATGAAGTAATTAAAGTTTAATCACTGTATTTGATTAAGGATAATTAATTTGTAAAATTAATTAAGGAATTACTTGAATGTAATTAAGGGGTATTAATCAAGGGTGATTAATTAAGATGATTAATGTGAGATAATGAACTAATTGATTTGTAATCAATTGATGGTTAAGTAAGCAAGGTTTAAAATGATGAAGTAATTAATTTAATTCATTTTAAATTAATTTAAGATAAGTAATTAATTTAATTCACTTTAAATTAATTAGAGATGGAAGTAATTAATTTAATTCATTTTAAATTAATTTAAGATAAGTAATTAATTTAATTCACTTTAAATTAATTAGAGATGGAAGTAATTAATTTAATTCATTTTAAATTAATTATAAATGGTGTTATTATAGATCATTGCTTATAAATGGATGATATTGATTACTTTGAATGGTTTGAATCTCAGATATGAGATTTGTATTGTGTGATATGGATGTATTGGTTGCATATTGATAATGATATGGATTATCTGTTTATGATAATAATGTTGATATCTATTGTGATAATGTTATTTATCTATCTGATTATATCATTCAGAATATAAGTTTAAATGTTTAAACCTTTAAACAACTTGGCCTTAAAAGATACGTTTTGGATTTCGATGAGACCGGGATCGGGTTTCCGTATACCGGTATTCCAGGTCTGGAGACCCGAATACCACATCGATCCAAATTAACGATAGGTCGTGAATCTCAAGTGAAGATGAAGATTCAGAGTGCAAGGGTTATTGTCGTTAACTCTGAGGGTGATTCCAAAACGAGTGTAACGAGATAATGCCTTCGGTTTCGTTCGAACCCGGAACGAACTTGTATGGATTGAATGCTTTCAGCACATCGTCAGGCGGACGATGAGCATTCTAAGTGATATGTTCTGATTAAAGGTAATCGTAACCTAAAGCCTCATCAATCGGGAATGGCTAAAACAGGGGAGGTGCAGCAAGGTTTCGTGGGTAGCACCCACTGAGAGCAAGATAGATCCCTGTCTAGAGGTCCCTTTATTTTATTCGGCTTAGTGTGTGGTTGGTCGCGCCAACTACGGGATTGTCTTGTTCGGAATTATCCAGTAAGGGATGGTTCCGGCTTTGTGTTGCAGGGGAGCGGGCGTACTCCTCGGTACGGTGATCTAGGCCACGTACTGTGACGGGCGGTACCCCAGTAGCCCTGCCATTGTATGGAATCCAAACTCCAATAAGTGCCGTACGTATTAGTTGTGCCCAACTATGTTGGAATGTGAGATGTAAGCATTTCAGCTATTTCTGTATTTTACTTGAAAACCCTAGACCCTATTATAATATAACTGGATTTCCTATCAAATGTTTTGGTTAGCGTAAGGTAAAAACTTTTCCATGTTTATGTGTGGGAAGTCTTACGTGATACCTTTGTTTTCAAAAGGTTTTGAAGTTAAACAATTTTAACCCGTTTACTCACACCAGACCCATGTCTGACCCAAGTGTTTATTTCTGTTTTATAAACTCTTGGGTACTCAAATTTTTACGAGTAGCCAAGGGATTCAGGTTTAGCTTTGACGAATATTCTGGAGGAGCAATGGAGCAGGAGGCTTCGGCGTTCGTAGATATAGTATTCCGCTGTGTTGATATCTGTGATTGTGTCTTGTCTTGTATTTGAGTTGTAATGTCTAGACAGATGATTATAACTGTCTAGTAAGTGATGTATATGCTGTGTAACTCTGTAAATTGTTGTATACTATGTAATAGTTTATGTTATTAATATAATTTATTCGTTCCGCTGTGAGATCGTTGTTGTTGTTTCTTTCTTTCTTCTCTTCTTTTCTATTTTCTACCCCTTTCTTTCTTAATAATGATGCGACTTTCTGGGCATAGGAAGTCGGGTCGTTACAGATTGGCTTCATAAGCGTAAGCTGTTCTGATTGGCAAAGAGAGAGTAGTTTTCCTTTGGAAATAGGCCGGGTTGATCGCAAAAGTGACTTGCGATAGTCTGAGTGTTCTCTTGGTTTGTCAGAGTTTTGTCGGCATCTGGAGATTGAGTTTGGTATCGATTGGACAGAAGTGGTACCGATGGTTTCTTAGGAGATTTGGTAGAGCATTTGTGTTTTCTCTTTTGTATCTAGTTTCGAGTTCTTCCAGCTAAGGGTAGCTGAAGACAGTACCCTTGACTGAGGACTCATCTGTTTCTTTGAGCAGTTCGTTTCCGATTGTAGTGGATCTGAGGAATTGTGTGTCCTGGAGGTGTTGGTTAAGATTTTGTTTGAATTCATCGGCATTCTTATCTACTTCAGATCAGAGTAGTGCAGCGGAAGATAGGTGGCAGCTGTTCTAGAGTGGAAGCAACCGAAAGTTGTAGTGTTTTGAGATTAGAGAATTTCTACAGGAATTTTTTTGGATTTTAGGCCAGATTTGGCAGTGCATCTGTTTTGTCTCTTCCAGATAGGAGAAGTAAGTTGTATCTACTGATGATGGTGGAGTAGAGTTGTATTCTAGATGATTGGGTAAATCTGGAGAGGATCTGTTTGTTGAGTTATTTTGATCTAGTTTGTTTATTGAAGCATCAGCAAAGTTTGAGCTGGTTAGGAAAGGATGTAGGCAGTCCAGGATCGTCAAAAGAGTTTTGTGGATTTGAGATGGAAGAATCTGGAATTCGAAGTTGGAGACTTCATTATTGTTGAGATTTTCTTCGGAAAAGGAGCAATAAGATTGGGTAAGACTGTGAAGTTAGCTCCGAAGTATATTGGATTTTTCTGTATTCTGGTAAGTATAAGCGCTTTGGTCTGCAGGATTGAATTGCCAGTTTGGATAACTAGGATTCATTGTACTTCACGTGTCTCTGAGGGAGTACGTGTAAGATCTATCACTGATTTTGGAAGTAGTAGTTCAGAAGGTTTGGTTGTTGATCAGATCTTGAGTGTGGTCAGATCTCTTGTATAGATTATAGATCTAGATGAGTAGATGCTCAGTAGCTCAGTAGTATAGCTAGTTTGGATTCAGTAGAGCGAGTATTCCAGTATCTGTACTTGGGAAACTCGAGAAATTTTTAGGAAGCTTATCCGGATCTGTGTCCGAATAGCTAGTGTTTTTTGTTTGATTGAAATTGGTTGTTTGGTTGTGTATGGCTGATATGTATGCTGAATTGGTTTAAACTAAAATAAAACTTGGGATTATCTTTCGTTTTAAATTTCGAGGACGAAATTCTTTTAAGGGGGAAGGAATGTGACATCCCGGAATTTTGAGGAATTTAAAATGAGATAATCTCCTGATTAAATTATTTAAAATTGATTTAAATTGTTATTTTCAAATCAAAATAACCAATTAATTTATAATGTGATGTTTTAAATTATGATTTTTGATTGATTTATAATAAGAATAATTAGATACAAATTTAATCTGTGTTATTTTATAAATAGATTTAAATAGTCCTATTATTTCTAATTTAATAAATGTTATTTAAATGTATATATATGTGTAATTAGAGGAAAATTATAATTTGAGAATTTAAAATAAAAGTGTTCCAATTTAATTACAACAAAATCTATCTTAAATTTAAAATAAAACTCTACTTATTCACTTTTGATATATATAGTAATTTGATGTAATTTTGGTAATAATGTTTAAATTGAAATAAATCTTGTCAATATTAAATATGAGTATAAAACAAATATATGGTCATTAATGTAAGTATTATTATATAAACTTATAAACATATTTAACATAAGTAAAAATAAAATAAAATAAATAAATATAAATAAAGTGTTTGGTAAATTAAGTTTAAAATAGAAAATATATATTAGTTAAATACATTAAGTTTATAAATAGAAATAAAAATAGTAGTCATGTAAAATTAGAATTTAATTCACAAACTAACATAATAATATAAACATAACAAGTTTATTAAGGCTTAGGTAAGTCTAGAATTATATTGTATACTTGTAGTTTGCAGGCAAGAAATAAATGTGCTTTAACCATATGTATGCAAGTAACAATATATACACACTATCACCTTATATCTGTAAGTAGAAAGTCAAAACAAAATAAAAGATGTACAAAGTTAAATAAATATTTGTACTATAGCCTCTAGATTTGCAGGCAAGAAATAAGGTAAAGATAATGCAAGTACCATACGGATTGAACTAAAGAGGATATGTATGACATGTTCATTAATGCTTGTACCCAAATGTTTCATTTCAGCCTCCATATAAGAAAAGATCTCTGATCAAAATATAATAATCTTGTACCAGCTGAGACTATTTTCTTTTGTACAAATACAACTTAGCCTCTGCATTGTTTTATTTTATATCAAAGTTTTCTTTTCATTCTCGTTCATTTAAAACAAAGCAAGACATTTCAGTTTTTAAAGAAAATCAAAGCTTTTCAAGTTTCCAGTTTTTAAAAGCTTTCAGTTTTAAGTTGCAAGCAAAATATTGTTCTTTGGAAAATAACAAAAGTATGCAAGTTTCAAGTTTTCAGTTCAAAGGAAATAAAGCATCCCAGTTCTTTTCAAAGTCTCTGCCTTTTTCCAAATCTGGTGAGTAAACATTTTTAATAAAATCTAAATAAGTTAATGATGTTGCTTGCGTAATCTCTATGACAATGATGCATGTATGTGCATGAATAAGTGTAGAACTCTGATAGATGATTGTATTCATGTTGTATATGCCTGTTATAAATTTTTCTTCTCTGTTTTTTTATTTACTGAGTTTAAGTTGAATTCAAATTTCACTTTTCTTTCTCCTCTGGTCTGTGATAGGCTTTAGATTCATATAAATATAGTTTGTTTAAACTTAAACTTGGATTTAAAAAGAGTTTAAACCTGTTTATATTTATATAGTGTCTGGAATCAAGATTTAAAGTAAAACAAGAGAATGAAATTACAAACATGTTAAAACTAATGATTAAAATTCTCTAATTCAAGTTTATAACTTGAAATGGTATGGGAAAATATGATTTTTAAAATCAAAATCACAAATTTTAATGAAGTAATGAATGTGGGAATTTGGGTTAACTGGAAATGGGATTTCGAGTGGTTTCTGATGATCTACGTGTCTGGGATGGTCGGGATCATAGCTGGGGATGGACGAAGCTATGGGGTGTTTGGGAAAAATGACTGGAAGTGTTCCAGATCATCGAGGCGACGTGGAAGAGGGGATTTAGGTTTCTAACCCTAAATTTGGTCACCTTTGGAATTTTCGTGTTTCTTCTCCTCTGTTGTTTCGAGTGCGATGGAACTTTGGGGATGGCTTCGTGGATGGTCGAGGAACGTGTGGCAATGGTGGCGCATCGTCTGATGATCGGGGTTACGTGTTCGAGGGATTTTCTGGTCATGTCGAGTTCCAGGTACGAACTGGAATGCTCGATTTCGATTTTGTCATCAATTCGTAGTTTTGGATGTTCGTGATGCTCGTATAGGTCGAGGACGACATGTTAAAGGTGGTGGCCATGGTCGGAGCGATGGCGCTCGTCTGTGCACGTGCACGTGCATTTCAATCTGGGTTTGGGAATTTGGGGAAGACGAAGTTTTAGCGTGTGATTGCTCGTGATTTTGGGTGGTCGACTCGAAGATAGGGTCTAGGGTTTTGGGGTTTAACTCGAGTTCATACTCGAGTGATGGGTAGGTGTAAGCCTGTAAGTTTTAAAACTTTAAAAATTAACTAAACTGTTGAAATGGGGAAGAAGGGAAGAAGACTCGGGTATGACTCGAGTTGTCTTCGGGTGTGACTAGAAGCAAGTGCTGAGCAGCTCTATAACCTGTTTTAAAAAGCATATAAGTGCAAGTTTTTGAAATTCAAATTTAAATTAGTTTTTAAAACTATTATTTGATAATATCTTAAGTGTTTTAAAGGAAGTTTTTGTTAACAATAATTTATCAAGTTAATGATATGTTTTATACTTAATTATTGTTTTAATTAGGTAAAGTTAATTATAAATTATAATGATTTCAAATGTAAATGGTAATTAATGTATTTATAAGATAATGTTTATCTTAAGTTAAAGAACCTTTATTATCTTGGAATTAATTAAGTTAATTAAGGATAAAGGTTAATTAAGTGATTAATTTAAGAATAGTTAATTAATTTAATTAATGATTATGATTGATTAACTAATAATTAGAGATTAATGAATTGGAAATTTATAAATTAAGAAATTAAAGGTTGATTAATTTGTAATCAAGAAGTACTTAGTTTGTAATTGAGTTTTATTGATTAATAACTTGGTTTTATTAATTAATTTATGAATAAGAAATAATTAATCTATAGAGATTAATTAAGGATTAATTAATTTGTTATTAAGTCTTATTAATTGATAATTAAGGTTTATATATTTACAGAATAATTAATCCATAATTAAAGATTAATAAATTTGTTTAAAGGCAATTAAGAAATGAATTACCAATTGTAATGAATCAAATGAATGTGATTGATTCAAGATGATTAATTGTAAATTAATTAAAGATAACCATTTGATGGTTAATTAAGTATAAATACTTAATGAGATTTGAATAGTATAATTACTTAGCAAAGTAATTAATGTATAATTACAGGATGTAATTAAATAAAGGGATTACTTAATGGGAAGTAAAATAAAGTATAATTACTTTGTAGAAGTAATTAAAGATTTATTAGTTGGTGTAATAAATAAAAAGGATTTATATAATTAATTAAAAAGTTAATTTATTAAGATAAGTAATTTCAAGATGGAAATTCCTGTATATGATTTAGGTTGATAAATGGAAGTGATTAAATTTAAGATATTGAATTAATGTGATTAATTAAGGATTAATGTAATTAATTTTAGTTAATTAATTAATGGAAGTAATTTATTAAGGATCATTCATTAATGTAATTAATGAAGTAATTAATAGTTAATTACTGTGAATGGTTAAGGATAATTAACTTGTGAAATTAATTAAAGGGTAATTACTGGAATGTAATAAAAGGTTAGTTAATCAAGATGATTAATTAAGATGGAAATTTAGAGAATGATTAATTAATTGATTTGAAATTAATTAATGGATAAGTAAGCGGGATTTATAGAATGAAGTAATTAATTTAATTCATTTTAAATTAATTAGAAATGAGATAATTAATTTAATTCATTTTAAATTAAATATATATGGTGTGATTATTTATCCTTGCTTATGTATGGATGGATGATTTTGTTTACCTTGAATGGTTTGAAATCTCAGATACGAGATAAGTAATGCTGTGTGATATGGATTATCTATTGATGATTATCTATCTGTGTATATATAGATAATGGAATTGAATTGTTTTAACTTTAAAACAACTTGGCCTTAAAAGACACGGTTTGGATTTGATGAGACCGGGATCGGGTTTCCAGATTTGGATATCCGAAAACCACATCGATCCAAATTAACGATAGGTCGTGAATCCAAGTGAAGATGAAGATTCAAAGTGCAAGGGTTATTGTCGTTAACTCTGAGGATGTTTCCAAAATGAGTGTAACGAGATAATGCCTTCGGTTTCGTTCGAACCCGGAACGAACTTGTATGGATTGAATGTTTTCAGCACATCGTCAGGTGGACGATGAGCATTCTAAGAGATGTGTTCTCTAAAGGTAATCGTAGCCTCAAGCCTCATCAATCGGGAATGGCTAAAACAAGGGAGGTGCAGCAAAGCTCCGTGGGTCGCACCCACTGGGGAGTAAGGTCATCCCTGTCTAGATGTCCCTTTTATTACGGCTTAGTGGTGCGATTGCTGATCACAACCGTGGGGTGATTTTATTCAGAATTATCCAGTAAGGGATGGTTCCGGCTTTGTGTTGCAGGGGATTGGGAGTAATCCTCGGTACGCTGATCTAGGCCAGGTATTGTGACGGGCGATACCCCGGTAGCCCTGCCATTGTATGGAATCCAATCTCTAATAAGTTACGTACGTATTAGTTGTGCCCAACTATGTTGGAACGTGAGATGTAAGCATTCTAGCTATTTCTGTATTTTACTTGAAAACCCTAGACACTATTATAATATAACTGGATTTCCTATCAAATGTTTGGTTAGCGTAAGGTAAAAACTTTTCCATGTTTATGTGTGGGAAGTCTTACGTGATACCTTTGTTTTCAAAGGATTTTTCAAAGTTAAGCAACTTTAACCGTTTACTCATACCAGACCCATGTCTGACCCGGAGTTTATTTCTGTTTTTCCTAAACTCTCGGGTACTCAAATTTTTACGAGTAGCCAAGGGATTCAGGTTTGCTTTGATGAATTCTGAAGGAGCAATGGAGCAGGAGGCTTCATCGTATATGTGACGCCCCACCTCTATACCCACGCTAACCAAGAACACTACGGGGTAGTGCTGTCAATTAGCACGGAGAATAAGGCTGTTGAGGAGCGACCATCCATGTAATTTCTTTGTGCGAGAACCGATATGTCAGATAGTATAGAATGCATATCTTTTAAGGAGGAAACCCGACATACCGATACAAACACAAAACTATCACACGGTGGCTATATATAATCTTCGGAAACAAATATAGAAGTATGCATAACATAAATCAGTCACAGACATCCATATCACAAAGGCGGAAGAAGATATGAATTAATATATATATCACATGAAAGTGTACATCAGAGTAGTGGTCGGAAAGATCCACGATAATACAAAAGAATAGCATCACGTGCTATACAAAAGAATAAGTACACAACATAGAGTCTATATCTCAAAGGTGTACATCCAAAAACTACTAATCTAGGTAGTTAGCCAAAAGTCAGAATAATCCTGAAGAGAAGTCAAGCAGAAGCACCTGTAACATCTCGGTCTGACCCGAGTATTATTTATAAGAAAATAATAAACGGATCAGTCTAACTATAAATATCAGATGATATGGTATACAGAAAAAGGCATGACATGAACATGTAATAACCATAGCGACATACTACTATAAGTATGTAAATGATAATCAACAAAAGATTAATTAATATCACAAGAATCTTCTCAAAGATAAAATAGGGTATCATACCCTAAACTTGTATTCATAACAAGTCAATAACACATGAATTCACCAATGCACAAAAACCTGATATCATATCAATGAAAATCATGAAAATTGGTGAAGCACAAAATTCCAGAAATCATCATCAGAAATCCAGAAAACACATAAAGGGGGGAGGCCTAACACATGAATGGGAGCATTAAAACTCACCTACGCGTAAACACATGACGAGAAGCTATCTCATGGAAGCTATCCATTAAATTTTTACACAAGAATGGCCCGAAGACCGTAGGGTGCTACCCTAGAAATGTGATGGAGAAATATCACATGATCGGGGTATAGTCTCCCACGTAGACAAAGAGACATCGCTCAATCGCTAGTCTAAATCACAAAAATGATCGTCATGATCATAAGGAAGTGTCAATCACACCAAGCTAGTAAATATAAGAGTTTAGCTTCATGTCCCATAACCACTTACTTAACTTAAATATTTACGAACAAGCTGTAAATCTTCACTAGGAAATTGTCACAAAAAGGGTTCAATCGAACAAGTCCAAGAGCTAACCGACGAAGTGAACGCAAGCGTTTCATACCACTCGTTTTACTAAGTCGTTTAAGTCGATTTCTCATTCGAGTGAAGTAAAGGCTTGTATATACTAGTAGATTGAAAATCGGTTTGAGAAAACGAACTTTTGATATTTAAAATAGTGTTGAAATCGCTTTGATGAAAGAGTTTTGATATTTACTATTAGTATTGAAACCTTCATATATCTTTAAAGTGACAGGTCATAAAACGATTGTAGAACAAATCAATTCACGTTCGAAGACGTGAGTAAAGTCCAAAGAAGTCAATCCCAAAACCATCAAAGTAGAAATTCTGATAAATGCTTTGTCAGATAAGACTGCCTACGCAGAGTAATTCGGGGTTCGACCTAGTGAAGGCAAGCGGTCTCGAGAAGCCAAACGACCTAAGGGAAGAATGCCACGCGAGCTAGCAGAAGAACAGGTCAAACGACCAAGTACTAACTCGCGAACGACTTACGACTTAAGGAAGGAATGCCACACGACCTAGCAGATAACAGGTCATTCGACCTAAGGGTAAGGTCGGTGGCGACCTACGACTTAACAAAGTCAAGCAACCTACGACTTAACAAAGTCAAGCGACCTACGACTTAGGGTCAAGCGACCTAAGAGAAGCAGCGGGAATGTTAGGTCTGAGACGACCTACGACTTAAGGTCATACGACCTAACAGTTGCGAGCTAGCGGAGTTGGCATGGCCGAGCGACTTAAGAGAAGCAGCGACCTACGACTTAACGATTTAAAGCCAACAACCTAGGACTTAAGAGTCATACGACCTAGGACTTAAGGGAGGCAAGAGACTTACGACTTAAGGGATAGGGTCATACGACCTAAGTCTTGAACGACTTAACGACTTAAGCCTTTAACGACTTAACGACTTAAGCCTTTAACGACTTAACGACTTAAGCCAGGGCGAGCGAGCTAACTGCAAAACGACCTACGACTTAAGGCCTTTAACTCCTGAACGACTTATGCCTTAAGCCTCTATTCGAGCTACGAGCTAAGGCTGGAACGACGTAACTGGGTTCGCGACCTAACAAGGTGCGACCTAAGGTCTTGCGACCTAATGGAAAAAGGTCTTCGACCTAACAGTTAAAAGGTCCTACGACCTAGAGGAGAACAAGACCATGCGACCTAAAGTGCCACGCGACTTAGAGGTGAACGACCTAACGAGGTCCAGGGGAAGCGACCTAAAATGCTTCGACTTAAAGGTGCACGACCTAAGGTCTTACGACCTAACGACTTGACTAGACACGCGACCTAACGACTTAACTAGGCACGCGACCTAACGACTTAACTGGGCATGCAACCTAACGAGTTAACTGGGCATGCGACCTAACGAGTTAGCAAGGCACGCGACCTAACGACTTAAGCTTTGAACGACTCAAGGAGTTAACTCGCGAACGACCTAACACTTAACTCGTAAACGACTCAGGCCTTTAACTCGTGAACGACTCAGGCCAGGCGAACAGAAATGCACGCGCGCGACTTAAGCCCTTAACTCGTGAACGACTCACGACTTAGGCTTAACTCGTGGACGACTCAGCGAAGGCCAGAAACGACTTAAGGCCAGAAAAATCACCAAAACGCTGAAAATTGAAGTTTTTCGCCAATCCAATCCAAACCAAATGCAAATGTTGATGCAAATACAATAGGGGATCATTCCCAACAGTCCAAGATAGATATAAGCAAGATGTGAGATCAAAAATCTCACCTTTTCACGGAATTTGATGAAGATGGAGATTTGAGAGCAAAGCAAGAACACCAACAAGCTTGAATCAATGGTCTTCACGTGAATTTGATGTTAGATGTTGAATTTGCTAAAGAACTTGAGCTTGGAATTTTAATTTCCTATTCCCTCCACCATTTTTGCTAAAGCTTCTAAGTTGATGAAGTGATGAAGAGAAGGAAGGGGTTGGGCTGAGTTAGAAGAGGTGCAGCCCAAACCAAAAGCCCAACACAAAAAGTGACGAAAATTTCACTATCTCCAAACATATCGAAGTTTACACTCAAAAAGATCGCAAACGTCATTTTGAACTCAATGGGGGTGGTCTCGAGTCCTAATTTGACCGTATGCAAAAAGTAGCTTTTCGGACTAACATCCGACTAACAATAAAATATTTAAATAAAAAATCGATAAATATGCGGGTTGTTACAGTATAGCTATATATTGGTTCCGCTGTGTTAGTGTTTATGTGTATTTCCGCTGTGTTGTATCTCTGTGATGTTTTGAGTTGTATCGAGTTGTATTAACTAGACAGGTGTTTATAACTATTTAGTATGTGTTGTAGTATCTGTGTAACTCTGATGTATATGTTACTATGTAATCTCTTATGTGATATATTATATTTCATTCGTTCCGCTGTTGAGATTCTGATGTTGTTTGGTTCTTTCTCTCTATCTTTTCTATTTCTCACCCCTTTCTTTCTTAAATAATGATGCGTCTTTCTGTGTTTAGAAGGACGGGTCATTACACTGGTATCAGAGCGATAGGTTGAGCGAATACCTAAGCTCTGGAGTGGTATCTTTCTTGAGATAGCGTACTTGTAATTTTATCTATATATATATATATATATATATATATATATATCTATATTTCTACCTATCTATTGGGTTACCTGTTCGGGTTTTCCAATATAAGTTATAAAGGTAGATAGGGTAGTGGTGTGTGTAACACGACTACCGATGGTTGGAGTTTGTTGTGGTTGGAAGTGTATCTGTCGAGACTGTAGACCTAATACCGTCTCGAGTGAGCTTTGTTGTGGTGTAAGGATTTTATTTATCTCAGAAGGAAACCTGTTAAGGATTCGGAGTTCATCATTGAAGTGTAAGATGATCGCGCTCGTGAGAGCGGATTTTTGAGAGTTTGGATCTATCGGTTGGACAGAAGTAAGTCATGATATCTTGATATCTCAAGATGTAGTAGCTGTGTGATGAGACACAGTGACTATGGATGTTTCCGAAGATGTTTTCTTTGGAACAAATTAAGGAAGTGTTCCTGCTTCGATGTTGTGGCTGTGTTCAGTTGGATGTTGTGTTTGGTTTGTGGTCCGAGTTCTCGAGGAGCTTTGGATAGGAAGTCTTCTGGTTTGGCATATTTTCTCGAGGTAATTTCAGAAGCAGCAGTGGTCCCGTTTCTTCGATGGATTGGCTTAATAAGCGTAAGCTGTTCTGATTGGCAAAGAGAGAGTAGTTTTCCTTTGGAAATAGGCCGGGTTGATCGCAAAAGTGACTTGCGATAGTCTGAGTGTTCTCTTGGTTTGTCAGAGTTTTGTCGGCATCTGGAGATTGAGTTTGGTATCGACTGGACAGAAGTGGTATCGATGGTTTCTTAGGAGATTTGGTAGAGCATTTGTGTTTTCTCTTCTGTATCTAGTTTCGAGTTCTTCCAGCTAAGGGTAGCTGAAGACAGTACCCTTGACTGAGGACTCATCTGTTTCTTTGAGCAGTTCGTTTCCGATTGTAGTGGATCTGAGGAATTGTGCGTCCTGGAGGTGTTGGTTAAGATTTTGTTTGAATTCATCGGCATTCTTATCTACTTCAGATCAGAGTTGTGCAGCGGAAGCTAGGTGGCAGCTATTCTAGAGTGGAAGCAACCGGAAGTTGCAGTGTTTTGAGATTAGAGAATTTCTACAGGAATTTTTTCCGATTTGAGGCCAGATTTGGCAGTGCATCTGTTTTGTCTCTTCTAGATAGGAGAAGTAAGTTGTATCTACTGATGATGGTGGAGTAGAGTTGTATTCTGGATGATTGGGTAAATCTGGAGTGGATCTTTTTGTTGAGTTATTTTGATCTAGTTTGTTTATTGAAGCATCAGCGAAGTTTGAGCTGGTCAGGAAAGGATGTAGGCAGTCCAGGATCGTCAAAAGAGTTTTGTGGATTAGAGACGGAAGAATCTGGAATTCGAAGTTGGAGACTTCATTGTTGTTTAGATTTTCTTCGGAAAAGGAGCAATAAGATTGGGTAAGACTGTGAAGTTAGCTCCGAAGTATATTGGATTTTTCTGTATTCTGGTAAGGATAAGCGCTTTGGTCTGCAGGATTGAATTGCCAGTTTGGATAACTGGGATTCATTGTACTTCACGTGTCTCTGAGGGAGTACGTGTAAGGTCTATCACTGATTTTGGAACTAGTAGTTCAGAAGGTTTGGTTGTTGATCAGATCTTGAGTGTGGTCAGATCTCTTGTATAGATTATAGATCTAGATGAGTAGACGCTCAGTATTATAGCTAGTTTGGATTCAGTAGAGCGAGTATTCCAGTATCTGTACTTGGGAAACTCGAGAAATTTTTAGGAAGCTTATCCGGATCTGTGTCCGAATAGCTAGTGTTGTTTGTTTGATTGCAATTGGTTGTTTGGTTGTGTATGGCTGATATGTATGCTGAATTGGTTTAAACTAAAATAAAACTTGGGTTTATCTTTCGTTTTAAATTTCGAGGACGAAATTCTTTTAAGGGGGAAGGAATGTGACATCCCGGAATTTCGAGGAATTTAAAATGAGATAATCTCCTGATTAAATTATTTAAAATTGATTTAAATTGTTATTTTCAAATCTAAATAACCAATTAATTTATAATGTGATGTTTTAAATTATGATTTTTGATTGATTTATAATAAGAATAATTAGATACAAATTTAATCTATGTTATTTTATAAATAGATTTAAATAGTCCTATTATTTCTAATTTAATAAATGTTATTTAAATGTATATATATGTGTGTAATTAGAGGAAAATTATAATTTGAGAATTTAAAATAAAAGTGTTCCAATTTAATTACAACAAAATCTATCTTAAATTTAAAATAAAACTCTACTTATTCACTTTTGATATATATAGTAATTTGATGTAATTTTGGTAATAATGTTTAAATTGAAATAAATCTTGTCAATATTAAATATGAATATAAAACAAATATATGGTCATTAATGTAAGTATTATTATTTAAACTTATAAACATATTTAACATAAGTAAAAATAAAATAAAATAAATAAATATAAATAAAGTGTTTGGTAAATTAAGTTTAAAATAGAAAATATATATTAGTTAAATACATTAAGTTTATAAATAGAAATAAAAATAGTAGTCATGTAAAATTAGAATTTAATTCACAAACTAACATAATAATATAAACATAACAACTTTATTAAGGCTTAGGTAAGTCTAGAATTATATTGTATACTTGTAGTTTGCAGGTGTTTGCGCCAAAATTGGTCACAAACCCCGAATGTTGTGAAAGCACCAAAGTGTTTGCGCCAAAATTGGTCACAAACCCCGAATGTTGTGAAAGCACCAGTGTATGAATATAAATCAACAATATTCACACACAAATCTCAAATCTAAGCAAACAGGGTATCACAATTCAGAAATAATAAACATAAACACGAGATTTATAGTGGTTCGGCGATCTTGCCTACGTCCACTTTGAAGTTGATGATTTTATTGATGTTCACTTGATGATTACAATTTCTTCTGATGTAGTACAACTGATTATAGGATTACAATCTGAATCTAAGGAAGCAGTGGTGATTCTGAGTAAATCTGGCAGAGTCTGGGCACTCTTTAGCTCCTCAAATTCTTCGACCCCTTTTCTGAATGAGCAGGGGCTCTATTTATAGGTGTAGGAGGCTGATATTTTGCCTAAAATTTGGGGAGACCAGTTCCGGTAGGTGAGGGGGCCCGCATGGCCGAAATCTGTAGATCCGGGCCCACTTTGGGATCGATTCGACCCTTGGTTCGAATCGATCAAGAAAGTGTCCAATCGAGCTGAAATTTGGTGTGAACATCCTTCATCATGTGCTCAAGCTTCTGTGAAAATTTCATAGCATTTGGACTTGTGCATCTCGAGTTATGATCGATTCAAGGTTAGATACTCGGCTGAAACGTCTCTTCGAATCAATCCTTTTCGACTCGAGTACTTCGAATCGATTGCCTCGACTCGATTCAGTGTGTCTTCGCGATGACATGGCGTGCCTTCTTCGTATCGATCCGACTTGTGCTACGAGTTGTCTTGGTCAAACCCCTCGTTTCAGGCGCTTCGACTTAGTGGATTCGAAGTGATGGGTTTGAAGGAATGCTCCTTCGAATCGATCGAATAGGCGCCCTACGAATCGATTCGACTGGTGGATACAAAGTTATCTTGACGGAGTGGGTTCGAAGTAACTTATGGGATGGAGTCGAAGGGTATTGGTTGCATGGATTCGAAGTGGAGGAAAACCTGAGGGGTTCGAAGTGTTGGATTCGAACGTAGCCTATTTGGATGGATTCGAAGCAGGGAGAACTCGATGGTTTCGAACGACTAAGACCTCATCGATTCGAACTAGATCATATGAATTTGACGTGGTGGATTCGAACATGCTGAGGCGATGGATACGAACTTCATGGATTCGAACATCGCATCTTCCCTAACTTGCATTTATCATATCTCATTCATACGAACCCCGATTGACTCGAAATTTGGAACGCTGGTTCTCATGACTTTGCTTGATGTGTCTTATCAATTGTAGCCCGATCCGGACTTGGACAAAAATCATTGATATCCATGGTGAAACAGTGTATAACGAACTTTTACGACGAACTGTCTTTAGTTTTCCAGTCAACTTTTTGGTGTCACGGCCTTGCCAAAAGGCGGGATAACATTTGCCCCCCAAAACATGCCTTGCGATAGGAAGGTGTGTTTTGTAATGCCATAAGCTGGATGTTCGTATCCTGTTGATGACCTGCAAAGAAATTGATAGTCTTTCCTGACCATGAATGACGATCGTTCACGACCGTATGTCATTTGAGATGATATGTGACCGTTCGAGGTCAGTTGCCGTTCATGGAAAATAATGAAATGGGACCGTTCGCGGTCGGATGTCGTTCTAGACGAGTTGCAACCGTTCGTGATCGTGTGTCGTTCTAGGCGAACTATGACTGTTCGTAGTCAGGTGACGTGGAAAGAGTAATGTGATCGTTCGCGATCGCATGCCGTACGGGGCAAAATGTGTGATCGTTCGCGATCGAATGTCATATTAGGTGAATTGTGACCGTTCGTGGTCGAGTGCCGTACGAGGCAGAGTGTGATCGTTCGTGATCGAATGTTATACTAGATGAAGTGTGACCGTTCGCGGTCAGGTGCTGTTCGAGACAAATGGTGACCGTTCGAGGTCGGGTGCCGTTCAAGGCTAATGGTGACCGTTCGAGGTCGGGTGCCGTTCGAGGCTAATGGTGACCGTTCGAGGTCGGGTGCCGTTCGAGGCGAATGATGACCGTTCGAGGTCGGGTGCCGTTCGAGGCTAATGGTGACCGTTCGAGGTCGGGTGCCGTTCGAGGCGAATGAGTGTGCCCGGGAGGGGGACTTAGTATTATCAATGTCAGGTTCACGTTCGGGTGAACTTCTGAATCAGCGATCATGACGGTTCGTCGCCATACAAGGTGTGCTTGTGGACCGTTCGCGATCCAAAGCATACGCGAGTAACTTCTTCTACAGAATTGCAAATATCAAATTAACGTTCACAGAAATATTCAAACAAACAAAGTCTAAATGTTCAAATCAACATGAAACAAAAGCAAAGCAAGGATGTCAAAGTGTAAATTCTCACTACGAGACGATCAATAATCATTCAGAGCATGCCTGTGGATCATTCGCGATCTCATACATGTGTAAATGGTTTGATGTTGTTAGCGAGAAATTTACGACTCGTTCATTGTTATTCAAATCAATTGATGACCAAACGGTGTCCTGGTTCAGGATCACCCCTAGCTGATGTAGACGGTGGTCGCTCTGGTTCCACCATTGGAGCTCGCCTCCTCACATACTGAAGTAGCCTACCGTTCCTGATATGCCCTTCTACTTCATCCTTCAGGTGTCTGCAATCATTTGTGCTATGTCCATTCAGCTCGTGGAATAAGCAATATTTGTCTAATTTTCTCTCGTCGGTAGTTGGATCCCGTCGTATTGGTCTACGATAGGCAATTTGCTCCCGTGTGTCTCGGTAGATTCGCTCCAAACTCTCATTCAGCTCTGAGTAGGTGGTGAATCGTGGCTTTTTTTGCAATCGCTTTGGCCTGTCACCATTGTCCTCAGCCTTTTGTTTTCTTTTACCCTGGTCTGAATCCTTTTCAAAAGGCTTTTTGTCTTTAAGTGCATAAACTTCTATTCCCTCTCCTTCTTCTCTTTCAGCATTAGCGTCTTCCAATCGTAAAAACTTTTCTGCCTCGTGATAGAATTCTCGTATATCCATAGGCGGATCCTTAGTTAATGAATTTTTGAATTCTGTGCCGTCAGCTACTCCGGACACAGCTGCCATCATAACCATGGATGGATCTGGCCGATACACCGATGCTGCTGCCGCATTGAACCGCGTCAAGAAATTCCTCAAAGACTCCCCAGCTTTCTGCTTTAGCGTTGCCAAACTCATCACATTCTTGGGTCTTGAAATATGAACCCTGAATTGCATCATAAATTTCTCAATCAAATCGGTCCTTGTCCCAATGGAGCCGCTCTCTAGCTGTCTGAACCATAAAGCTGCTATGTCTATCAAATACAGTGGGAAGCACCGGGCCATGACTTCCTGTGATGCCCCCAGCACTTCCATGTGCCTTATATACCTCAATAGATGGACCGCAGGGTCCGTCCTCCCATCATACCTTTCTACTGCTGGCAATTTGAATTCTGGTGGGTTCCTGGCCAACCTAATCGTAGGAGAAAAGGGACTCTTGTTCACGTCTTCAAGATCTCTGTTTACTAATCCTCCTCTCATGGCTCGCCTGACCATCTCTGCCAATCTATCATTGTCTCCAAGCTGTAGTCCTCGTTCACTACCTTCGATCTGCCCCTCGAGTCCTTGTGAGCTTTCGGGTGTCTGCCCCCCTGGCTGAGCGTTCATCCCTCTATCGCTGCCAGGTTGCTCGGATGTCCTTGTCTCTCTTCCCGGGTTCAGATCAACATGTCCTAAGTGTGTGCCCCCCAGCTCCGGCGCTGCGTTGGATGGTCCTGCTTCGTTCTGGACTCTGGTTGTTCCTTGATTTTGCGCTCCAAGTTGCCCAATCTGTTGAAGCAAGTTCTGTATCATTTCTTCTTGTCTTCTCATCATTGCCTCTATCTCGTCCCTGGTGATGAAGGCTGAAGCTTGGTTTGCTCCTAAGGAAGCCTCTTGACTTCCTTCATGCTGACTTCTCTCAGCTCTTTGCCTTCTACTTGTTTGTTGAGTCATTGTCTTTCAAATTTTCAAATCTTGTGTAGCGGGTGCTAGTTCAGTTCTCAGTGAAAGCACCAAAGTGTTTGCGCCAAAATTGGTCACAAACCCCGAATGTTGTGAAAGCACCAAAGTGTTTGCGCCAAAATTGGTCACAAACCCTGAATGTTGTGAAAGCACCAGTGTATGAATATAAATCAACAATATTCACAAACAAATCTCAAATCTAAGCAAACAGGGTATCACAATTCAGAAATAATAAACATAAACACGAGATTTATAGTAGTTCGGCGATCTTGCCTATGTCCACTTTGAAGTTGATGATTTTATTGATGTTCACTTGATGATTACAATTTCTTCTGATGTAGTACAACTGATTATAGGATTACAATCTGAATCTAAGGAAGCAGTGGTGATTCTGAGTAAATCTGACAGAGTCTGGGCACTCTTTAGCTCCTCAAATTCTTTGACCCCTTTTCTGAATGAGCAGGGGCTCTATTAATAGGTGTAGGAGGCTGATATTTCACCTAAAATTTGGGGAGACCAGTTCCGGTAGGTGAGGGGGCCCGCATGGCCGATATCTGGAGATCCGAGCCCACTTTGGGATTGATTCGACCCTTGGTTCGAATCGATCAAGAAAGTGTCCAATCGAGCTGAAATTTGGTGTGAACATCCTTCATCATGTGCTCAAGCTTCTGTGAAAATTTCATAGCATTTGGACTTGTGCATCTCGAGTTATGATCGATTCAAGGTTAGATACTCGGTTGAAACGTCTCTTCGAATCGATCCTTTTCGACTCGAGTACTTCGAATCGATTGCCTCGACTCGATTCAGTGTGTCTTCGCGATGACGTGGCGCGCCTTCTTCATATCGATCCGACTTGTGCTCCGAGTTGTCTGGGTCAAACCCCTCGTTTCAGGTGCTTCGACTTAGTTGATTCGAAGTGATGGGTTTGAAGGAATGCTCCTTCGAATCGATCGAATAGGCGCCCTACGAATCGATTCGACTGGTGGATACAAAGTTATCTTGACGGAGTGGGTTCGAAGTAACTTATGGGATGGAGTCGAAGGGTATTGGTTGCATGGATTCGAAGTGGAGGAAAACCTGAGGGGTTCGAAGTGTTGGATTCGAACGTAGCCTATTTGGATGGATTCGAAGCAGGGAGAACTCGATGGTTTCGAACGACTAAGACCTCATCGATTCGAACTAGATCATATGAATTTGACGTGGTGGATTCTTACATGCTAAGGCGATGGATACGAACTTCATGGATTCGAACATCGCATCTTCCCTAACTTGCATTTATCATATCTCATTCATACGAACCCCAATTGACTCAAAATTTGGAACGCTGGTTCTCATGACTTTGCTTGATGTGTCTTATCAATTGTAGCCCGATCCGGATTTGGACAAAAATCATTGATATCCATGGTGAAACAGTGTATAACGAACTTTTACGACGAACTGTCTTTAGTTTTCCAGTCAACTTTTTGGTGTCACGGCCTTGCCAAAAGGCGGGATAACAGCAGGCAAGAAATAAATGTGCTTTAGCCATATGTATGCAAGTAACAATATACACACACTATCACCTTATATCTGTAAGTAGAAAGTCAAAACAAAATAAAAGATGTACAAAGTTAAATAAATATTTGTACTATAGCCTCTAGATTTGCAGGCAAGAAATAAGGTAAAGATAATGCAAGTACCATACGGATTGAACTAAAGAGGATATGTATGACATGTTCATTAATGCTTGTACCCAAATGTTTCATTTCAGCCTCCATATAAGAAAAGATCTCTGATCAAAATATAATAATCTTGTACCAGCTGAGACTATTTTCTTTTGTACAAATACAACTTAGCCTCTGCATTGTTTTATTTTATATCAAAGTTTTCTTTTCATTCTCGTTCATTTAAAACAAAGCAAGACATTTCAGTTTTTAAAGAAAATCAAAGCTTTTCAAGTTTCCAGTTTTTAAAAGCTTTCAGTTTTAAGTTGCAAGCAAAATATTGTTCTTTGGAAAATAACAAAAGTATGCAAGTTTCAAGTTTTCAGTTCAAAGGAAATAAAGCATCCCAGTTCTTTTCAAAGTCTCTGCCTTTTTCCAAATCTGGTGAGTAAACATTTTTAATAAAATCTAAATAAGTTAATGATGTTGCTTGCGTAATCTCTATGACAATGATGCATGTATGTGCATGAATAAGTGTAGAACTCTGATAGATGATTGTATTCATGTTGTATATGCCTGTTATAAATTGTTCTTCTCTATTTTTTTATTTACAGAGTTTAAGTTGAACTCAAATTTCACTTTTCTTTCTCCTCTGGTCTGTGATAGGCTTTAGATTCATACAAATATAGTTTGCTTAAACTTAAACTTGGATTTAAAAAGAGTTTAAACCTGTTTATATTTATATAGTGTCTGGAATCAAGCTTTAAAGTAAAACAAGAGAATGAAATTACAAACATGTTAAAACTAATGATTAAAATTCTCTAATTCAAGTTTATAACTTGAAATGGTCTGGGAAAATATGATTTTTAAAATCAAAATAACAAATTTTAATGAAGTAATGAATGTGGGAATTTGGGTTAACTGGAAATGGGATTTCGAGTGGTTTCTGATGATCTACGTGTCTGGGATGGTCGGAATCGTGGCTGGGGATGGACGAAGCTATGGGGTGTTTGGGAAAAATGACTGGAAGTGTTCCAGATCATCGAGGCGACGTGGAAGAGGGGATTTAGGTTTCTAACCCTAAATTTGGTCACGTTTGGAATTTTCGTGTTTCTTCTCCTCTGTTGTTTCGAGTGCGATGGAACTTTGGGGATGGCTTCGTGGATGGTCGAGGAACGTGTGGCAATGGTGGCGCATCGTCTGATGATCGGGGTTGCGTGTTCGAGGGATTTTCTGGTCATGTCGAGTTCCAGGTACGAACTGGAATGCTCGATTTCGATTTCGTCATCAATTCGTAGTTTTGGATGTTCGTGATGCTCGTATAGGTCGAGGACGACATGTTGAAGGTGGTGGCCATGGTCGAAGCAACGACGCTCGTCTGTGCACGTGCACGTGCATTTCGATCTGGGTTTGGGAATTTGGGGAAGACGAAGTTTTAGCGTGTGATTGCTTGTGATTTTGGGTGGTCGACTCAAAGATAGGGTCGAGGGTTTTGGGGTTTAACTCGAGTTCGTACTCGAGTGATGGGTAGGTGTAAGCCTGTAAGTTTTAAAACTTTAGAAATTAACTAAACTGTTGAAATGGGGAAGAAGGGAAGAAGACTCGGGTATGACTCGAGTTGTCTTCGGGTGTGACCAGAAGCAGGTGCTGAGCAGCTCTATAACCTGTTTTAAAAAGCATATAAGTGCAAGTTTTTGAAATTCAAATTTAAATTAGTTTTTAAAACTATTATTTGATAATATCTTAAGTGTTTTAAAGGAAGTTTTTATTAACAATAATTTATCAAGTTAATGATATGTTTTATACTTAATTATTGTTTTAATTAGGTAAAGTTAATTATAAATTATAATGATTTCAAATGTAAATGGTAATTAATGTATTTATAAGATAATGTTTATCTTAAGTTAAAGAACCTTTATTATCTTGGAATTAATTAAGTTAATTATTAAATTTAAGTATAATTAATTAATTAAATTAATTAAGGATAAAGGTTAATTAAGTGATTAATTTAAGAATAGTTAATTAATTTAATTAATGATTATGATAGATTAACTAATAGTTAGAGATTAATGAATTGGAAATTTATAAATTAAGAAATTAAAGGTTGATTAATTTGTAATTAAGAAGTACTTAGTTTGTAATTGAGTTTTATTGATTAATAACTTGGTTTTATTAATTAATTTATGAGTAAGAAATAATTAATCTATAGAGATTAATTAAGGATTAATTAATTTGTTATTAAGTCTTATTAATTGATAATTACGGTTTATATATTAACAGAATAATTAATCCGTAATTAAAGATTAATAAATTTGTTTAAAGGCAATTAATAAATGAATTACCAATTGTAATGAATCAAATGAATGTGATTGATTCAAGATGATTAATTGTAAATTAATTAAAGATAACCATTTGATGGTTAATTAAGTATAAATACTTAATGAGATTTGAATAGTATAATTACTTAGCAAAGTAATTAATGTATAATTACAGGATGTAATTAATTAAAGGGATTACTTAATGGGATGTAAAATAAAGTATAATTACTTTGTAGAAGTAATTAAAGATTTATTACTTGGTGTAATAAATAAAAAGGATTTATATAATTAATTAAAAAGTTAATTTATTAAGATAAGTAATTTCAAGATGGAAATTCCTGTATATGATTTAGGTTGATAAATGGAAGTGATTAAATTTAAGTTATTGAATTAATGTGATTAATTAAGGATCAATGTAATTAATTTTAGTTAATTAATTAATGGAAGTAATTTATTAAGGATCATTAATTAATGTAATTAATGATGTAATTAATAGTTAATTACTGTGAATGGTTAAGGATAATTAACTTGTGAAATTAATTAAAGGGTAATTACTGGAATGTAATAAAAGGTTAGTTAATCAAGATGATTAATTAAGATGGAAATTTAGAGAATGATTAATTACTTGATTTGAAATTAATTAATGGATAAGTAAGCAGGATTTATAGAATGAAGTAATTAGTTTAATTCATTTTAAATTAATTAGAAATGAGATAATTAATTTAATTCATTTTAAATTAATTATATATGGTGTGATTATTTATCCTTGCTTATGTATGGATGGATGATTTTGTTTACCTTGAATGGTTTGAAATCTCAGATACGAGATAAGTAGTGCTGTGTGATATGGATTATCTATTGATGATTATCTATCTGTGATATTGTGAATTATCTATCTGTGTATATATAGATAATGGAATTGAATTGTTTTAACTTTAAAACAACTTGGCCTTAAAAGACACGGTTTGGATTTGATGAGACCGGGATCGGGTTTCCAGATTTGGATATCCGAAAACCACATCGATCCAAATTAACGATAGGTCGTGAATCTCAAGTGAAGATGAAGATTCAGAGTGCAAGGGTTATTGTTGTTAACTCTGAGGATGTTTCCAAAACGAGTGTAACGAGATAATGCCTTCGGTTTCGTTCGAACCCGGAACGAACTTGTATGGATTGAATGCTTTCAGCACATCGTCAGGTGGACGATGAGCATTCTAAGAGATTTGTTCTCTAAAGGTAATCGTAGCCTCAAGCCTCATCAACCGGGAATGGCTAAATCATGGGAGGTGCAGAAAGCTCCGTGGGTCGCACCCACTGGGGAGTAAGGTCATCCCTGTCTAGATGTCCCTTTTATTTCGGCTTAGTGGTGCGGTTGCTGATCACAACCGTGGGGTGATTTTATTCGGAATTATCCAGTAAGGGATGGTTCCGGCTTTGTGTTGTAGGGGATTGGGAGTAATCCTCGGTACGCTGATCTAGGCTAGGTACTATGACGGGTGGTACCCCGGTAGCCCTGCCATTGTATTGAATCCAATCTCCAATAAGTCACGTACGTATTAGTTGTGCTCAACTATGTTGGAACGTGAGATGTAAGCATTCCAGCTATTTCTGTATTTTACTTGAAAACCCTAGACACTATTATAATATAACTGGATTTCCTATCAAATGTTTGGTTAGCGCAAGGTAAATTTTTTTCCATGTTTATGTGTGGGAAGTCTTACGTGATACCTTTGTTTTCAAAGGATTTTTCAAAGTTAAGCAACTTTAACCGTTTACTCATACCAGACCCGTGTCTGACCCGAAGTTTATTTCTATTTTTCCTAAACTCTCGGGTACTTAAATTTTTACGAGTAGCCAAGGGATTCAGGTTTGCTTTGACAAATTCTGGAGGAGCAATGGAGCAGGAGGCTTCAACGTATAGCTATATATTGGTTCCGCTGTGTTAGTGTTTATGTGTATTTCCGCTGTGTTGTATCTCTGTGATGTGTTGAGTTGTATCGAATTGTATTAACTAGACAGGTGTTTATAACTGTCTAGTATGTGTTGTAGTATCTGTGTAACTCTGATGTATATGTTACTATGTAATCTCTTATGTGATATTATATTTCATTCGTTCCGCTATTGAGATTCTGATGTTGTTTGGTTCTTTCTCTCTATCTTTTCTATTTCTCACCCCTTTATTTCTTAAATAATGGTGCGTCTTTCTGTGTTTAGAAGGATGGGTCATTACATTTCCCATTTATTAACATTTATTACAAAAATTTTAACAACAAAATTAGTTTCTTATTTATTAAATCTATTTGATCAACCATAGTTAATTCCACCTCAACATTCAACTTCAACTATTCAAAACCATATAGATTTCAATTTTAGATAAATTAATATTCAACAATATGGTTTAATCCATTTTATTCAACTAATAGATAGTCATTCAATTTAAAATTGATTTTCTTTCATTTTATCAACATTTCTTTCAAACAAATTCATTTTTAACTTAACTCATTTATTTTATCCATTTATCTCCAGCTAACTTGATTCCATTAAGATTCAAGTTAAGTATTCTTAAGTTCATATTTATCTGCTTAAATAGTCTTCTTTTTATTTATTTAATTTATTTCACTTAACATATTTTGTAACATATATTAGGTGTATACATTTTATAACCATATATTATTCAACAGATAATTTTTTTTCCAATTTATTATCAGTAAATTCCCTTAACAAATATCAGTTTTGGATATCTATTTACTTATATTTACATTGTATATTATTCAACTACATTCAAACTCTTTTCAGGTAGGTTTTATTAATGTCTTTGAATATAATTGAACACTATACAAATTTTTCTTTTATTTACAACATTTTATTAAGCAAAAATTTAGTTTCGACAGTTTATTCCTTAAATTTCTCTTGTATAACCTCAAATTACATATTCACCCTAACATTTTAACTTTTTGAATATTCTAGGTATGTTATATTAATGTTTTTGAGTGTAATTAAATATTATACAAATTTTCCTTTTTATTTACAACATTTATCTTAAGCCAGATTTTAGTTTGAACAATTTATTACTTAAGTTTTCCCTTGTATAACCTTCAATTAAATATTCCCCTAACATTTTAACTTTTTGAATATTTTAGGTAAGTTATATATATTAGAATGCAATTGATTATTATACAAATAATTTTTTTTCTATTTTCTACTATTTAAGTTGTTAAATTTCTATTTCTCCTTTTGATTCTCCAATTTTTTTCAAAATTTTGCAAATTTCAATAATTGAAAATTATCACTTAACATAAAATTAAAAAGTTAAATTCCCGGTTTCACTTCAAATCATTTTGAATTAAATATATACATATATTTTATAATTCAAATTATACACAAGAAATTCAAATCAAATTCATTTTCCCAAAACAAAAGTGTAGCAAAGCTACAAAGTGGTCTCTCCACTCTAAGACTAGAAAATGAATGTCGATGATGCTGCAGTTATCACCGAAATTATTTTCCAGCGACAATAGAGGAGAGTACAAATTGACTCCTTTAAAAATTCTTTGGAAACAAATTTCTATTCAAAAATAATTCCAAATAATGTATTTTCAAAACTTTGAAAACCAAATTTGAAAAGCTCCTAAAATTAAATTCTTAAATCTTTAATTTAAATTCATTTCAACCATAAATTAGATTTATAAACCAGGTTTAAAAGTTTCATCTCCTTATAACATTACAGCAATAGTTAATGGTTTATGAATGTCAACAAACAATAATTGAAAATCTAGTATTATCATTTCTAACAACCAATAAATTTTAAATATCAGATTTCAAAAAATTATACCTTTATATATATAAAATATAATTATATAGAACTACTTCATTTTAATTTAGGAAAAATATTGTGTCATTTTGCTCTGTTCAAGTGTTTTGGAATTTCTATCGATAGCGTGGGCCAGACGAATCGATCGAAACCCCAAATTAACCTTAACAACTCAAACAACCAAATATGAAACATTTTATATTAATAACAAATATACTCCCTCACACGATGATTCAATAATAGATCTAGAACAAGGATAAAGGTTCAATTTAGAGGGATCCTATTCAAGAGAATTCTAACTACGAAGATAGACCTAAAAGGAAGATGAGATAATGGAATTACAAAAGAGGAAGATGAATAGACTTATATTGATCGTGGTGACCTTAACCGGGTCAACGAGATTCTAGGAATAAAATCAATGCGGAAATTCAATTTTCCGTTTGAAGGGAAGAAAGTGACTTCACCTAATATCAGTATAATCCCTAATTATTAAGGTGTAGTCAAGATCACTAGGCTGAGTATCGAACGAAAGGTAAAATTGCCTGCATAACCGAAGGTATTCGACATTCGATCACAAAAGGTTTTTCCCGGGTCGTCTACTAGAGAACGGTTCGGGCTTTGTAAGGAATAACAACATCGTAAACCGAGGATATAGAAATCTTCGATGAATCGACGCTTATTATAAAGGCGTTTCACCCTCTTTTTCAAACCAAACCAAGGTTGGCGGGACATAAATGGAGTTATGGGATGCTCCAGTATCAAGAAGAACACGAATATGAAGAGACAAGTATGGATTTCAGAACAAAAGGGAAAGTTCCGAAATTCAAAAGAAGTCCTAATCAAAGAGAAATTTAAGCTCGAACGAGAGTGATTCTGTAATTAATTTTTACTCCACATGCTAAGTTTTGCCTAAACTAGAGCTCTGATACCAACTATAACGACCCAGTATTTCGAACCATTCGCATCCACACAGTCAGACTTGAATTGCTCAAAACAACAGATTGTTAATTTTATATTTGGCAAAACTCAGCATATACAGTAAATAAATCAATCACAGAATCACGGACATAGAGTATTACAACAATAAGCAGCGGAAAAGATAAATAGTGGTTAATGAAGCTACTATATAAACAACAGAGTATGGATAAAATACAACAGAATATCTCAAATACAATGTAGTCTCGAATACAAACAAATGACAAGTCCGAACAAAACCACTAGATAGCTGAAAGCTGAATGGATACAGATGGATCTCCAAGTGAAGCTCCAACTCCAAAGGTGAGTCTAAAATGTTGTGACACTCAGTCTGACCCGAGCGTAAAGCAAAACACAAAACATTCAAGTCAGTATTAACATTCTTATATTAATAAATTCAGCTCAAGTGAAATGTCAACTAAAATACAAGTAACTTAAAGGATGTTTGGGATTTCCATCCTCTAAGGATCCGTGGAACTATCTACTATGTAGTAATATATACTATTATAATATGTCTATAGTAAAGTAAACTATTAAAATAGCGTTAAGGCGTTACCCATATCCCCCTTAACAAATTTTTATAATGTCGTAGTCTATACAGATACTGTAAACTCCACCTGCAGGTGGACTATCAGGGAGCACTCCATAGGTACGACACAAAACAAACTTGTAGAAGGCGCGATAGGGCATGTGACAAGGCATGCGAGGCAATGCCAGGGTAGATATACCGTTTGCGGATCCGGACTGGTGGTAACGCATAGCAGCTACTACCGCACACTTCGGGACACACTCCCAAATCTAAGGGTGCACCCAATCAAATCACAAAAGCAATAGAATGGTATCGAAGAAATGTGTCCGATCGGAGGAATGACCTCACTGGCCCGGCATGGCTCTTGTTTTAGCCACATCAAGCTGACTCACGGGAGTCAGGGCTACTTAAATACCATATAGAACTGTCACCAAACCATCCTACTTCATTCTGGAATCTCCACCACGTACACAGTTGTTAAAGTGGTTTTCGGTATTGGCAGAGAGTATGACTATATCCGATCCCGGTCTCTTTAATAGCCAAATGCTTATTTCACACCGTGGTTATTTCATTTCAAATAGTTCATACTTCATATCAAAATATCATATTCATTTCAAAACCATATTAATTCAATATCATTATTCACTTTAAATAAAATTTATTTCCAAAATCGTAACATTTTCAAAATTATAACACTTTCGATATCATAACACTTTTAAAATCATAACACTTTGAAATCATAACACTTTTGAAATCATAACACGTTGAAATCATAACACTTTTGAAACCATAACACTTTGGGAATCATAAAACTTTCGACTTAAACGGTTTAGATATTGAAAATAGTATATATATTAAAATAGTTATAATTTAAAATAGTATATATGTATAATAAAGTACTATATAATAAATGTAGTTTCCTCAAAGTTCACAAGTCAATTTACATCATCTTAAATTCAAAAATTCAATTTAAATCAATTCTAGTTTAACCATTTCAATTTAAAGTTCGAAGATTCAAGTTTAAATATTCAAACATTTACAATATAAATTTCATTTCTATTTCAACATTTAACTTTAAATTTATTCAAATTAGAAATTATTTCCTTAACCATTTTTATAACAATTTATTTAAATCCCAATTTATATATTTAAATCAATATTAAATATTTAATCTCAATTTTATTCAAAATTAAGAATATTCATTTAATCACTTTTTATCAAATAAAGTTATAAACAAAGTTATAATCATATCTTTTCAAAATCTCAGTACTAATAAGTTTAAATCAAATTCTTTCTTAAATTCAATCATTAACCAATTTAAATTCCAAGTCAACATTGATTTATCTTTCCAATCTTTATTATTAAAGTTATAAAATCTATTTTAAAATATTAATATAAATTTAAGTAAATACTTAAACATATTATATACTAATTAAATTAAATTTTTATTAAATTAAAACTTATTATTAAATTTGTTTTTATATTAAATCTATTTTTATATATTTTAAAATTAAATAAAATATAAGTAAAATCTTCAAATTTACATTTTTCAAAACTAACTTATAAGTTAAAATTTCCAAAACATATTATTTTAAAATCTTAAATTTAAATCTTTATAAAAATAACATTTATATATATAATATCTTAAAATTAATATTTATTAAACAATATATTTCCTTTCAAAACCTTGGAAATCATTTTCAAAATATATATAGACCTACAGTGTCTGTATTTATTTTTCTATCATATGGTCAAGTGATATGGATATTTATCATTTCAATCCGCAATTTAAATATCTACGGATATATATCATTTCAACCCGCAATCCCAAATTTTAAAATCAATGAAAATCGCTTGGGTTTATCATTTCAACCCATAACGATTTTCTCCTATTCCACAAAATCATTCAGGTATGTATCATTTCAACCCATAGGGAATTCTAAACTACAGGGAACTTGTAGAGTGAGAACAAATATGATAATAATATAACATATCAACACCAGGCATATATCATCAATAACAAGTAAAATATAATATAAATAACAGATCATGGTGTCAGATGTCACAGGTGAACAGTTATAGATAATGGCATATCAAATATAGCAATTAAATAACTAGCAACAACATATTTCTATTGTCGTTTCAAATAAAATCAAATTTAATAAATATAAGAATGTTAATCGTGAGTGATTGCTCACCTTTTGAGGCTAGAAAGATTTGACAATGAAATGGGTTACAAATCTAAGCACGAATTCCAAAGCAAAGCAAGATTGGCACGAATTTGACGAACAAAGCTGATAAATAGAAATCGATGAGAACAAATCAAATTAGCCTGATATGAGCTGAACAAAATAAATATTATATCCATATATATCCTTCTCTAAAAATCAATATAAAATTTGAAACTCATATTTAAAATAATATATGTATATATCTTTAAATAAATACTAGATTTAAACACCTATACAATAAAATCTCTATATATGTTTATCCAAAACCAAAACTCATATATACTTATATAAATAGACAAATATAAAATCATGTACTAAGTTACATACTGACTACAGGAACAATAAAGTAATAATATATATAATCCATATGTAATTTGAGATCAAAATAATAATATATATAACTATATATAACTATATATACGTATAAAATCATATTCTAAATTCAAACACATATTAAAAATCATTATAATATATATATATAATCTGTATTAAATTTTAACATATATACATATGTCCAAATCAAAATCTGTAACATTTCTCTAAATCAATACAGATAATAGATAATATAAAATAATCTTATACATACTGTTAACCTGCCTTTTGGCAAGGCCGTAGATTGGCGGACTTAACTAAATTGACTACTCGTTCGTCGAGGTTGGTTCATGACGGATTTAGTTAACTGGATGGATAGACAGTCAATCAGGGACGGTTCAATATGCATGGCTCGGCCTAGGTAGGTTGGCAGATGTCGCTCGGCATTTGGGTGGTTCGGCACTCGATGGTGGCTCGGCATTTGCGTGGTTCGGCATTAGAGGCGGCTCGGCATCCGGATGAGTCGACATTGGAAGTCGCTCGGCATTGGACGTCGTTCGGCATTGTACCTCGCTCGGCATTAGAAGTCGCTCGGCATTGGACGTCGTTCGACATTGTACCTCGCTCGACATTGGAAGTTGTTCGGCATTGGACGTCGCTCGACATTGGATGTCGCTCGGCATTATGGTTCGGTCAGAGTCACTCGGCATTGCCGTTTGGCCTTGGTTGCCGTTCGGCATGTGTAGGTCGGCATAGCAGGAGGTCGGCGTTTTAAGGAAGGAGGTTCGACACTTGGTTGCTTCGAGTTGCTGGCAAGTTTACTCCGAGCCTTGGATAGAACTGCTTCGAGTCATGCTCAGGAGATGTGGATCGACATTGGCGGGATGGTAGATGTCGTTCGGTGAAGGTTGGAAGTCCATATGTGGCTCGGTCTTTGGTGGAGTGGTTCGGCATAGGCCGGTCGGCACGGCAATGCGGGTCTTTTTCGGTGAGGGATGTTGGCTTGGCTAAGATCTTGGTGGGCCCGGGTCACTCAGAAAGCCCAACAACTCAGGATTTGTCTATAAATACGGCATATGGGGGTTCAGAAAAGGGATCTTCCTTTCTGCTCTCTTAATTTCTCTTTTCTAAGGCTAAGGCTACTATGCCATTTTGTAACTTGTAATCGATTATTACAACAATAAAAAGGAAACTTCTAGAGTGGACGTAGGCCATAGCTAGCCGAACCACTATAAAATCTGTTGTTCTGTACTGCTTTCCTTTTAATTTTTACTGTTCTTCACGTTGTTACTCTCTACATACATTCTGTTTGTGAGCTGTGACTATTAGTTGGTGCTTTCATTTACATTCGGGTGTTAGTGACCAATTTTGGCACTAACATTTTGGTGCTTTTACTGAGAAGGAAAGCACTCGGGAATTTTGGAATTAGGAACTTGGATTCTAGGAAGCAATGGCTAGGCCACCAACAAGAAAGCAAGCAGTAGAAAGGAGCAACCAGGAGTCATGCAGCCTCTTCTAGAGCTGGAGAGGATCATGCATCCATCTACATAACTCGAGACGAGATGCAGGTTATGATGAATCTATGAAGAAGCAGATTATGAAAGGGCAAGAGGAGGTGATGCAGGCTCTTCTTAGGCAATTTGGATAACAGGGAACTGCAGGTGCTCAAGTTCTTGGAACTGGACTAGAGGAACTCAACCAGCGGACAGATGGAGCGATTCAGCAAGGGGTAACTCCCAATCAACAAACAACTAACAATCTAGATGGACCTAGACTCGGGGGCACACCACTAGGTGATGCTGGACCAGTTCATGGAGGGATACCGGATGACGTTACGCGGCCTGACGTCGATAGGAATACAGGAGTACGTGATGAGGAATATGTGCCAGAATTTCCTCGGGGACTTGGGGGGCAGTCTGGAAACATGGATAGGGGGCAACTCTTGGTTGGAAACACTGATTGGATGACATTATCAGGCGGACTATTCGCGGAGGTCTGGCAAACAGGGATTCAGAGGGAGTTAACAAAAGTCCGTTTACCCGGAACATTAGGACAGCTAGGAATCTGCCCGATTTCAAACTACCCACTCTGGAAGTATACAACGGGAAGGCGGATCCCACCGACCACTTGATGAGGTACACTAGGCATATGGAAGTGCTGGGGGCAACGGAGGAGGTTATGGTCCGATGTTTCCCCCTGTACTTGACTGATATTGCTGCCATGTGGTTCAGACAGCTGGAGGATGGATCCATTGGAACATGGACGGAACTGGTAGACAAGTTCTTAAGTCAGTTTCGAGTTCACATAAAAAGGCCAAAGAACGTGATGATGCTAACGTCAGTCAAATAGGGGGCGGATGAATCGCTCAGTACATTCTTAACTCGATTTAATGTAGCAGTTGCTTCGGTGGATCGGCCGGATCCATCAATGGTTCTGATGGCTACGGTATCAGGAGTCAGAGATAATTCGGATTTCAAAGTATCGTTGATATGGGACCCACTATTGGATCTTGGGGAATTCTTTCATGAAGATGAGAGATTTCTTCAACAAGAGGATGCATGTTTGGACATGAGGTCAAAGGAAGCAAACATGATTAAGGATGGAGGACTACTCGGCGAAAGCTCAGGTAGGGGCAAGGATAAAGGGAAAAGGAAGCGCTGGGGAGAACCAAAGTTCTCCACTTACACAGGATTGAATGCAACGTTGGAGTAGATATTCTTGGATACTCGAGATTGCCTTCCGTATTGAAGGCCGGCAAGGAGGGAGCCCTCAGAACGAGAAAGGGCGTCAGGAAGGCACTGTCTTTTTCGTGATCTGGACAGACATGACACTAACAGCTTCCGGCATTTGAAGGACATAATTGAGGAGCATATAAGGAATGGTCAGTTGCGACAATATGTCGGAACTCAGAATGCGGCGGTAGAACAGGAGCAGCCACCGCCTACCTTGAACGACGAGGGCGTGAGGCTCAGGAATGGTGGCCGATTGGTCATAAACTAATCTTGATGGTTTGGAATAAGTAACAAACTCCGGGCAAACGGTTAAATCACTTACTCATGTACTGGTTCGGAGATAACCCTCAGGCATGCTCTGAGATGATGGCTTATCGAGATGCCCAGGTTTGTGAAATCTGTTTTTTCCTTTGACTTGGACATTTGCTTTTTCTGGTTTGGTTTTGGAGTTTGGTTTGAACTCCCTGTTTTGCTCGTTTTCTGGTTCGGATTCGGGTTTGGATGTTTGTTTTTTGGTTTGGATTTTTGATATGGATTTCTGGTTTTCTGGTTGAATTTGGATTTCGGTTTGGATTTTGGCTGAAAGGTCATCGAGCAAGGACTATGCTCGATAAGGGTCCGGAGAGAGCGGGATTCGGCCTAGGACTTAGGCCCCATATTGTCTCCTATGCAGGTCATCGAGTATGGACTATGCTTGGCAAGGGTCCGAAGCGACTAGGATTCGGCTTAGGACTTAAGCCATGGAATTATTTGACGTTCAGGGACACTGAACCAGGAACACCATGGAATTACTTAACATAGGTCGTCAAGTGTGGATTGCGCTTGGCAAGAACCCGGAGAGGTTACAGATTTGGATATTGGCTATGAACAGCTAAGGATTTGGTTACTGGATTCGGAATGGGATATCGACTCAGAGTAGTCGTAGATCCAGATAAGGATACGGCGATGGAACCTCAATAAAATGGATTGGATTACAAACCGAAAAGTATGGATGTGGATAACATACGGACTTCGGATATCGGACTTGAGACTATTCAAAACACACATTTCAAAGCAAGGCATGTTTTGAGGGGCAAGTGTTAACCCGCCTTTTGGCAAGGCCGTAGATTGGCGGACTTAACTAAATTGACTACTCGTTCGTCGAGGTTGGTTCATGATGGATTTAGTCAACTGGATGGATAGACAGTCAGTCAGGAACGGTTCAATATGCATGGCTCGGCCTAGGTAGGTTGGCAGATGTCGCTCGGCATTTGGGTGGTTCGGCACTCGATGGTGGCTCGGCATTTGCATGGTTCGACATTGGAGGCGGCTCGGCATCCGGATGGGTCGGCATTGGAAGTCGCTCGGCATTGGACGTCGTTCGGCATTGTACCTCACTCGACATTGGAAGTCGCTCGACATTGGACGTCATTCGACATTGTACCTCGCTTGGCATTGGAAGTGGCTCGGCATTGGACGTCATTCGGCATTGTACCTCGCTCGGCATTGGACGTCGTTCGGCATTGTACCTTGCTCGGCATTGGAAGTCGCTCGGCATTGGACGTCGTTCGACATTGTACCTCACTCGACATTGGAAGTTGTTCGACATTGGACGTCGCTCGGCATCGGATGTCGCTCGGCATTGTGGTTCGGTCAGGGTCACGCGGCGTTGCCGTTCGGCCTTGGTTGCCGTTTGGCATGTGTAGGTCGGCATAGCAGGAGGTCGGCGTTTTAAGGAAGGAGGTTCGACACTTGGTTGCTTCGAGTTGCAGGCAAGTTTACTCCGAGCCTTGGATAGAACTGCTTCGAGTCGTGCCCGGGAGATGTGGATCGGCATTTGCGGGATGGTAGATGTCGTTCGATGAAGGTTGGAATTCCGTATGAGGCTCGGTCTTTGGTGGAGTGGTTCGGCATTGGCCGGTCGGCACGGAAATATGGGTCATTTTCGGTGAGGGATGTTGGCTTGGCTATGACCTTGGTGGACCCAGGTCACTCAGAAAGCCCAACAACTCAGGATTTGTCTATAAATACAGCATGTGGGGGTTCAGAAAAGGGATCTTTCTTTCTGCTCTCTTACTTTCTCTTTTCTAAGGCTAAGGCTACTCTGCCATTTTGTAACTGTAATCGATTATTACAGCAATAAAAAGGAAACTTCTGGAGTCGACGTAGGCCAGAGCTAGCCGAACCACTATAAAATCTGTTGTTCATTACTGCTTTCCTTTTAATTTTTACTGTTCTTCACGTTGTTACTCTCTACATACATTCTGTCGGTGAGCTATGACTGTTAGTTGGTGCTTTCATTTACATTCGGCTGTTAGTGACCAATTTAGGCGCTAACACATACTAACTGTATAAATATTTATAAACAACATATATATATACTTTATAAAATCTAACATGTATAACTAATATATATACTAACCTATTACTCATATAAAATATATAACTTATGTACTTATAACATTTTAAAGATCAATATTATGCACATATAAAAGCTGCAAATTTTATATACTGTAACATATAACCTGAATATACCTGTAATTACATAAATTAACAATAACAACTAACATATATAATAAGATTTATACAAACAGATAATAGATAATGCCAATTTAGGCTTACATTCATATCAGTATCATTTACAAAAAAAAATGTAGACTCAAATATATAGGTACTAACAGATACATATATATTACAAATCATAGCTTCTTAGAACACGCATAACTTTTTATATTGTCTTTGAAAAATCAAACACCTATAATAAAACCTTTATAACTTATATATAGGAAGCAGATCTTATATTCCTTAAATAGACAATAGCACTTACCTCACAAACAACGATGCATTTATGTATATACACTTGTGTGTGTGTGTGTGTATAGCTGCTAGGGCGGAGAGTCGTTTGGACTACGCACACAGCGTGACTGAGGAGGAAGGTAGGCTCGGATGGGAGGCGAAGCGAAGAGATGCGAGGCTAGGGTGAGTGGGCTTGGATTGCGCGAGCCTAGGGGATGGGATCGGGTGATTCGGTGCTTGGTTGTGGCTGAGGGGAGGAAGGCAAAGGCCGACGTGGAGTTGGGTTGCGGAGTGCTAAGGCATGGGAAGAGGGGGCTTTGCCGATCGAGAGTTACAGTGGAGGAAAAGGAGGCGCGATTTGGGAAAGTTGAGTTTTCGGGTGTCAAGGTGGCTGGTGTACGCGGAGGGTAGCAGCGTATAGAGGTTGCCAGCGGGTGGAGGTCGGCCATTGTGGGTTGGAGAAGGTGAGATCTGGATGGAGGCTTGCGCAAGTTAGGGAGATGGGGAAAAAGGCTGGAATGGGTGAAGAGGGTGAGGCAAATGCGTGCAGTGAACATATGAATATTTTTCTATAAAAAATGAAAGGGAGGAAGAGGAATGAAGCAAAGAGGAACGGGAAAAAATGAGCCAATCAGACAAAAAATTTGAACAGACGGAAAAATCAAAAGGCATGCCCATGTATAACACTGAAATATGAAAAGCCAAACGCTGGCTCTAGAATTTATTGAAGCAACTGATGGTTTATACCAGGTGAGCAATGAATGGTCATAGGAATTCAAAAGCCAAATTGCGGTACCAGTACAGAAATCGTTCCGTAGATATCGTTGTCTCTCGGATTTCGAAATTTACAATTGAATATACTGCGGAGATCAGCACGACGAGACGATCAAAACGGTACACAGATATTAGTGGTACGACCATTATATTAAAAGTCGATATTCGGTACCGAGAAATGCTGCTAATATGTTGAAAATAAGATAAACGAAGATAGAGAAGTCCAAATTTGATGAAACGAAAGATGACGTCTCACTCAGAAAATAATAAACATTTTTATTATGTAAAATATTCAGATTTCGAAAAACATTTTATTTTCATAAAAAATAACTGATTTAAATTTAAATAAAATTACACAATAAAATTTAACTTGCATATTTTAAAATGAAAATTTTCCATTTTCTATGTCTAAATAGACGTATTTCAAATATCAAACTTTCATTGCTAAATTTTATAGTTTTAAATTTCACAAAAATTCAGTTAATTACGTTATTAAAACCGTTAAAATTTTCGGGTCGTTACAAATCCTTTTATTTACATTATTCAAAAATCTCTATTTTTTTTCCATATTTCGAAATTACCAAGTACAAATTTTAAACTCAAGCTATTTATTTTCCCAAATTCATTTCCTTTAGTAAATCCAAATTTCACTATAAATATTTATCTTCAATTTCCCTTTTTATTTTCTTTTTAAAATTCGATATTCATATTTATGGTATTTTAAAATGCCAAAATCTAACCAGTAATACCATATCATCCAAAAAATTTAATTTCCACTATAATTTACCACGGATTATTTAACATATCATATATCATTGAATATGAAAATAAATTCAACAATTTTGAGGAATCCAGTTGGACCCCTCCAACCTGTATTCCCTGCATCCACAGATGTTAACACAATATAAAAATACTAATCCCATTACGAGGAGGATATCGCGGTATATAGGGTCATCCGCTATTATGCGGGGCGAATAAGGTCTCATCCGCTATATATATGCGAGAATATCAATCACTCCAATATATATACACTTCTATATCTAATATCACATCCAACTGATAATAATTTATCAATTTCATCAATCAATTAATAATTAATTTTAACTATTTAAAATTTATTGCAGTAAATCCAAAATTAAGTGAGATTAACTCACATTTATTTCCAGTCGCTTTCGCGTTCTAGTTCCGATTGAATCCGAACGCATTTGAATTTTTTTTGAAATTTTAGAAGCTCCAATTTCATCCAATCCAATTTCATATCGCAGAATTTGTCAATACGAACCCAACGCGACTGATCGCGTTGGATTCTGACCTAATACGACCGAGATATGCAATTTATAAGGGTTGAAATTTTATTAAACAATTTTATATAATTTAATTACCATATTAAATATCCTTACTCACCCAAACACTACAGCTCGGCCCAATGAACAAAACCCGACCCGTTCCTATTCTCTTCTTCTCCTTTCCCCTTTTCTATTGCCTACACACGAAGCCATGGTGCACACATGCACATACACCGCCCATTGAGTCACCTATCTCCATCGCCGACCCCGCTATTGAGTTTCCCTTCACCTCCTCACTAAGCCCGTACCCCAACCCAGATTCCGATGTCCCTAAGAAAAATGCGACCTCGACCACCCCATCTGCTCGTACAGATCGTCGCCCTTGTCCAGATGAAGCCGCGACCCCCCAATTTTCCACCATCGGACCTCCTTTACACCGCAACCACGAATACGAGTTTGAATCTCCAAAACAACCATCATCGAGCTCGATTCCCCAAGCCCTAGTTCGAAACTGTCATCCCCCTCTACCGTCGAGATCATCACCATGAAGTTGCACCCCTCAAGAAGTATATCAGATCGAAGAGAATTCAAAAACTAGATTTTTGAAAGTGGTTTCTAGATTTTTAGCTGATTATTTTATGAGATAGTAATTTTTGAAGTATGCCATTTATTTTTTCTTGCTTTCATTCCTTTTACCGTGTTCAGCCTGATATATAAAAAGAGAAGGAGGGAGGAAACATGTTTGAATATGTTTTCATGCTTGAATGGGTCTAGTATAGTGATTTGAAGAGAGGTGAAAAAGTGATGATGTGATTTTTTTTTGTCAAATCCGTTTATTATTTAAATTTAAATTGTCTCGAATTTATAGCTTAAAATCTCGACCTCCTATCGAGGAGTGCCGCTAGGCGTTTATAATGTTATACCCCTATTCCGAACGCAATGGAAAAGGTTTCGAGTCCTAATTCGATCGTATGGAGAAGATAGCTTTTTGGACCTAATTATTATATTGAATTTTCGATATAAATTTCAGTGCGTTTATATCCCATACAACCGAACGTTAACTCCAAATGCTACAAAATTTGAAATCCGATAATAATGCACTATTACGAATCAAATGGAACTGGTTTCGTCGAAATCCGATATTGTGCCTCGGAAGGCTATTTTTAAAAATAAATTTAACGATATATTTTTAAAATTGAACAAATCACTTTTAAATTCCTTTTAAAAAGTTTTATTATCTTCCTTATTATAAATATAAATTTTATAAGCCTTTAAATTATTTTTAACAAGCTTAAAGCTCCAGATTCAATATTATAACCAATTTTCAATTATTAATTCAATAATAAAATTATCCAATAAATAGTTATATTTGAAATTCAATTTAAAAATTAACTTTTAAATATTTAAAATCAATTAAATATTTCAATTTCAAATATCCAAAATTCTGGGTCGTCACAAGTAGAGTACTTTTACGTTATTATAGAGTAGCATATTATGATGTTATGTGCTAACTCTTTAGTTGCAAGTACAGGTCGTGTATTATTCATGTACCTTTGTTCCTTACTATATTTACCTACGTACTATTTTGAGACTCATTTACTGCTCACACCAGACCGTTATCTGATCCAAGGTTTTATGTTTATTATCCTATGTACTCTTAAATAAGTAGACTAGATAACGGGCCTATGTGATGCAATAGCTGTGCAGAAGACGAGCTGGATGGAGCTATCTCGTATTATATACCTATATGGATTTCTAAGCTTATTCCACTGTGCAGCACTGGGAAGCTTTAGCAATGACTACTTATTTTCTTGTTATGAGACAATTGTTGAGTTTGATCCTGTTGTATAAACTCTACTGCTTTTGATGTATAACTTTGTGGATCTATTATTCTGATGATTTGTTCACATAGTTATTACTATATCTTCTGTTATATTTATGATATTATATTTTATCCATGCATTGTGAGATTTTCGACAGGTTATATGTTATACTTCTTTCATTTTCAACATTTATGATCCTCCTATATCAACTGGGCATGGCTACAACACACTATTTTGATATATTATTGGTGTCGGTGATATAGGATGGTCATCATAGCCTACCTTTTTTAAAAATTCTACGATCATTTACAATTTTTTTTCTTAATTCTCTTCCAATATTTTACATTAAAGCTCATACGTTTAATTATTTTCGTAATTCAAACTTTAAACTAATTAATAAACTCAGTTATGATAAATATTTATTAATACATCAAATAAATCCTAGAAGATTTCAGTTTCACTATGTATAACATAGACGTATCGACAAATTGGTAAAACAAAAAAATTCATTTAGATATAAATATATATAAATCACCTTAATATATACATTTACGATTCAGTTTATGTTTTACTTACTTGAATGAATTTAGGACAAACTTTTAATATAAGCCTCTCAAAAAAACATATTTCAACTATAGGCCTCCTTTGAAACTAATTGTAAAAATAGACTTCTTTTTTAGATTCTACATTTGTTCATGCACACTTATGAATTGCGCAAGGTATAAATTTTTATAATTGCGGCATTGGTGTAGTTGGTAAATCCCAAGAGTTAAAGTATTGTTAATTTTAGTCTAAGGTCATGGGTTCAATCCCCATTTTGACTATTATTTTTTGTTGTTAACTTGATTTTCTTTTCATTATCGATTTTTTAAAATAACTTTTGAAATGTACTTTTAATCAATTCCTAACTGTATTTTTTTGTAATAATAAATTTATTTCATAAATTCATTATTATACTTTATCAAACTAGAGAAATATTCCAACAAATATTTTTCATCAGTTTATCATTTTTTAAAATAACTTTTGTAATATGCTTTTTGTAACTTACTAACTATATTTTTTGTAATAATAAATTTGTTTCATAAAAATGTTAATATATTTTATCGAAGTAGGAAAAAATTCCAACAAATATTCTTTATTATTTTAAAATTTTGATGCAATATGTATGAATGATGTTAATATTAACAAACTTAATTTTCTTTTATTACAAAAGTTAATAATAAAATGAAATTGATATAATTTTTCTCGATTACTAATTATATTTTATCATCATGATTATGGAAAAATAAGAAAAATGTTCTTTACTATATTTATTTTCAAGATAATGTAAAGAACATTTTTCTTATTTTTCCATAATCATGACGATAAAATATAATTAGTAATTGAGAAAAATTATATCAATTTCACATCATTTTATTAACTTTTGTAATAAATTCATAATAAAAAGTTAAATCAAGTTAACAACAACTAATAACTTTTGTAATATGCCTTTTATCATTTACTAACTATATTTATTATTACAAATTATTTTGTTGTTAACTTGATTTAACTTTTCATTATCATTTTTTTTCTATTTAACTTTTGTAATTAATAAGCCTTTTATAACTTACTAAATATATATTTTTTGTTATAATAAATTCGATAAAAGTTTTATATCTTGTGTAATTCATAAATGTACATAAAGAAATGCAGATTCTAAAAAATAGGCATATTTTTACAATTACTTTCAAATGAGGTCTATAGTTGAAATACGTTATTTTAGAGGCATATATTAAAAATTTGTTAATGAAATTATCATACATTATACTATTAAATTCAAGTACCTATATTTAAAATTTCTACAATTACTTACAAACATATCACAATTCTTCCTAATATTTTACGTTCAAGTCCATTTGTAACGACCTGGATTTTTAGCCATCAGATATCGGGGAAATTAACTGATTTTGATTATTGAAATATTGATTTCATAAGTCGAATAGATAAATTTTCTGATAATTAAAATATCTGAATCTATAAATTTATTAAAAACCTTATTAAATATTGAATTATATAATTTCTGATATGATTTATTTTGTTGATATATGTATATAAACTCCACCATTTAAAAATTTAAGATAGAATATCCATGTATTTGTATATATAAAAATATATACAAGCTTATGATGTTTATATATATATATATATAAATACACATATATGTATATATGTCTATATGAAGTAATATATATATATATAAATAAGGAATAATGTGAAAATATATATATGTATGTATGATGACCAAATATGCATAAGTAAATGTATATTTATATATGTAAAATAGTGAATAAGTATATAAATATATATATTGTATATGTGAATAAGTATATATACACATGAATATACAAGCTTCATAATGGCAAAATCTCAAAATTTTGACCATATATGTATTTGTTTAAATTTTATAGAAGTAATGCATATAGGAATATAAATTTCTATATATATATAAATATGTATGTAAGCATGTGTGTATCTTAATATATATATGTGTGTGTGTGTTTGTAAATGTGATAAAATGGATATGTATATATCTAAAGGAAGAAGGTAATTGTACATGTATGCATATATATATATATATATATATATATGTAACAACCCGCATATTTATCGATTTTATATTTAAATATTTTATCGTTAGTCGGATTTTAGTCCGAAAAGCTACTTTTTGCATACGATCAAATTAGGACTCGAGACCACCTCCATTGAGTTCAAAATGACGTTTGCGATCTTTTTAAGTATGAACTTTGATATGTTTGGTGATAGTGGAATTTTCGCCACTTTTTCCGCTTATGGCTTTGGCTTGGGCTGAACTCTTTTGCCCTTACTAACTCAGTCGAACCCCCTCTCCTCTTCATAACTTTATTTCTATTTGCTTAAACATTCAAGCTTTATCAAAAATGGAGGAGGGAATGGGAAATTAAAACTCCAAGCTCAAGTTCTCTTGCAAATCCATCATTCAACTTCAAATTCAAAGGGAAGACATTGATTCAAGCTTGTGATTGTTCTTGCTTTGCTTTCAAACTTCATTTCCATCAATTTCCGTGAAAAGGTGAGATTTTTATCTCACATTCTTGTCTATGACTATCTTGGATTGTTGGGAATGAATTCCTATCACTTTAGCATGTACGTTTGTATTTGGTTTGGATTGAATTGGAGAAAAACCCCAATTTTTAGTGTTTTTGGCAAAAATATGGCATTAGGTCGCACTGCCTCGAAGACTTGGCCTGCATATTTTCGTTCGCCTTTAGGTCGTTTGGAGTTAGGTCACTCCCTCAGTTGGAACGGCACCTCGGAGCTAGGTCGCTTGGCTTTAGGTCGCTAAGTTTTAGGTCGTTGGACCTGTTTTACGTTAGGTCGCTCGGCCACATTGAGTCGCCTGGGTCGTTTTGCCTTGAGTCTTTAGCTCGCTCGTCTTTTAGGTCGCTTGACCTTATTTCCTTTAGGTCGTTATACCTTATTTTCTTTAGGTCGTTAGACCTTACCTCCTTTAGGTCGCTCGACCTCTCCACCTTAGGTCGCTTGAACCTTAGGCCGCATCACCTATAGGCCGCTCGCCCAATTGCCTTGATAAGTCGCTCGACCATGTCACCAAGATAGGTCGTGCCCACCTAGGTCGCTCGGCATGCTATCCTTAGGTCGTTCGACCTATTTTACTTTAAGTCGTTACCTTTTTAAGTCGTTGCACTTTAACTCGGCCACATTAGGTCGCAAGGGTATTTCTACTTTGATGCATTTTGAGCTGATTTCCTTGGATTTTGGTTCACGTCTTTGAATGTGAATTTTTGTGACAGATTGTTTCTACAACCATTTTTGTGACTTGTCACTTTAAAAATATAAAGGTTTCAATACAAATAGTAAATATCAAAACTCTTTCATAAAACGATTTCAACACTATTTTATTACAAAGCTCTTTTCCTAAACCGTTTTCCAATCTATTAGTATATACAAGCCTTTACCTCACTCGGATGAGAAATCTAATTAAACGGCTTAGCAAAACAAGTGGTATGAAACGCTTGCGTTTACTTCGTCGGTTAATTCTTGGACTTGTTCGATTGAACCTCTTGTGACAACTTTCTAGTGAAGATCTACAGTTTGTTCGTAGATATTTAAGTTAAGCAAGTGGTTATGGTACATGAAGCTAAACTCATATATTTACTAGCTTGGTGTGATTGACACTTCTTGATGATCATGACGATCATTTTTGTGATTTAGACTAGCAATTGTGCGATGTCTCTTTCTCTACGAGGGAGACTAAACCCTGTTTGTGTGATGTTTCTACATCACATATGTGGGGTAGCGCCCCACGGTCTTCGGGTCATTCTTGTGGAGCTTCAGCTCAAAATTAATGGTTAGCTACCATGAGATAGCGTCTCGTTTTGTGTTACACGTGTTGGTGAGTTTTCATACTCCCGTTTTGTGATAGGCCTCCCCCTTCTTGTGATTTCTGGATTTCTTGAGATGATTTCTGGAATTTTGTGCTTTACCAATTTTCGTGATTTCCATTGATAAGTTTTATCAATTTTTGTGCATTGGTGAATTTGTGTGTCATAGGCTTGTTATGAACACAAGCTTAGGGTATGATACCCTATTTTATCTTTGAGAAGATTCTTGTGATATTGATTAATCTCATGTTGATTTTCAATTACATACTTATAGTAGTATGCCATTATGGTTATTACATGTTTATGTCATATCTTTTATTCTATATCATGTCATCTGATATTTATAGCTAGACTGATCCGTTTATTATTTTCTTATGAAATAATACTCGGGTCAGACCGAGATGTTACAGGTGCTTCTACTTGACTTCTCTTCTGGGATTACTCTGCTTTTGGCTAACTACTTAGATTAGTAGTTTTTGGGTTGTATACATTTGAGATATAGACTCTGTGATGTATACTTATTCTTTTGTGTAGCTTGTAGCTATTCTTTTGTATTATCGTGGATCTTTTAGACCACTACTTTGATGTACACTTTCATGTGTTAAATAAATATATTCATATCTTTTTCCTCCTTTGTGATATGGATGTCTGTGACTGATTTGTGTTATGTTTATTTCTATATTTGTTTCCGAAGATTATATATAGCCATTGTGTGATAGCTTTGAGTTTGCATCGGTATGTCGGATTTCCTCCTTAAATGAAATGCATGCTTTACTATCTGACATATCGATGCTCGCAGAAAGAAGTTACATGGATGGTCGCTCCTCAACAGCTTTATTCTCCGAGCTAGTTGACAGCACTACACCGTAGTGTTCTTGGCTAGCGTGGGTATAGAGGTGGGGCGTCACAGCTTGGTATCAGAGCCAAACTTCGGAACAATGTAGAATAACTTAACAAGGATCATCGTCCTAAGTCCACCTTAGGAGTCGTGCTATAGGATTTAGTTCTGGTCTTCGTACCGATTCATCCTATTTCCTTTTATGTATCCTTCTTTTATCTATCAAGATTTGCTTGATATTTATTTGGAGAATAACTTTCTTCTTCTCTCTTTCTTAAAGAAGAGAATGTCTAGACCAGGCCGTCCCAGAGCCGGACTATCTACTGTTACTCCCCAGGATGGAGTTTTTATGACTGCTCAACAGCTTCTTGATTTAGTAAAGAATGCTCAGGCAGCTGGTCCTAATCAGGAACCTACTCACCCTAAGTCTGGATTTGCACGCTTGTGCAACGATTATACCAACTTGGGTGGGAAATCATTCAAAGGTTCTGAAACTATTATTGAAGTCCAGGCTTGGCTAAGAACATGCGACCGAATCTTTTCTCGCATGAACCTTATTGATCTTCACCGAGTTCAGGTGGCCTCTAGTATGCTCCAAAAAAGAGCATTGGACTGGTACGAACTTCTTATTTCTGAGATTAATGAAGCGGATCTCACCTGGGAGCAATTCCGGAAACGCTTCGAATTGAAATTTGTACCAGAAGCTGAGAAAGTAACATTGGCTCGTCGTTTCATAGACCTTGTTCAAGGTGAATCCTCTGTGACAGATTATGTCGCATCCTTTGAGTCACTGTCTAAATATGGGGTTGAATACATAAACACCCCATTGCAGAAGAACCAAAGATTTGTCTATGGCTTGAAAAAAAATCTCAAGAAGCCATTACTTCTAAAATTAGAAGTTTCTTTCGATCAACTCATTGATATCGCTCTTCGTCTTGAAGAGGTGGATAGGGAAAGTGATGTTGAAGTGGTGGGTTCCAAACCAATCTTCAACAACAAGAAGAGGCCAAACAAATTCAAAGGTCCTTATCCCAACAAAAAGGGGAAACCTGCACCTCCAGTAGCAAAGACTTCTACCCCAAGTAGCGGGCAATGCTATAACTGTGGTTCTAAGGACCATTTTGCGAACAAGTGTTCGAAGCCGCGTTCTTGTTTCTATTGTAAGATCCCGGATCATTATATACGTTTATGCCCCAGACTTCAAGGCAAGAAGGAGGGAAAGTTAAACGTGGCTCAAGCCCCTGGCAACACATCTCGCGGTCAAGGTATGTCTCATTCTGTCCTTGATGGCATTATAATATTTCGTGATCAACCTATTAAAGTCCTCTTTGATACGGGTGCATCCCATTCTTTTATATCTAAGGAACTTGTCGATACTTTTTCCTTAAGTGTTGTTGTTTTAATGACTTCTTTAAGAATTGCAAATCCGGTTGGTGGATCTGCAACTCTTAGTTTGCTTTGTAAAGATGTGGAGATTATTTTGTGTGATTTTCCTATCCTAGCCGATTTGCATGTCATGCGTTATTTAGGCTTTGAAATGATTTTGGGTATGGATTGGCTTAACCGTTATGAAGCTCATATCCTATGTCCAGAGCGGACTATTTATCTCCGACATCCACTATCTGTAAAGCAGATTTCTATTATTCTTAAAGATTCGGATTCCACTTTGGTTGCATCTTTATATTCTTTAAATCCTCGTGATGATGAGGAAGATGTCATTTCTCTTATTCACGTCGTTCGTGAATTTTCCGACATATTTGAGCCCGTTTTAGGACTACCACCTAAGCGAGCAATTTAGTTCAAAATTAATCTTACCCCTGGAGCTCAACCTACTACTTGTCCTCCTTATCGCATGTCCAATAAGAAGAATGAAGAGATGTGCAAACAATTATCCAAATTGGAGATGAAGCAATTTATTCGCTCTAGTTCCTCGCCTTGGGGAGCTTCGGCAATTTTTGTGAAGAAATCCGATGGTACACTTAGACTTTGCGTCGACTACCGCAAGCTTAATGATCTTACTATTAAGAATAAATATCCTTTACCTCAGATTGATGATCTATTTGATCAACTTAGTGGTGCTAGAGTCTTTTCGCAATTGGACTTGGCTACCAGTTTTCATCAGCTTCGTATTGCAGAGGATAGTATACCTTTGACTTCGTTCCGTACTCGTTATGGATCTTATGAATGGCTAGTTATGCCATTTGGTTTAACGCATGCTCCGGCTTATTTCGTTGACCTTATGAATCGAGTTTTTAAAGATTTTCTCGATCGATTCGTTCTCATCTTTATTGATGATATTCTTGTGTATTCTAAAACTGAGGAGGAACATGAAAAGCATCTTCGGATTGTATTGGAAACTCTTAGGAGTAATCAGTTAAAAGCAAAATTTTCTAAATGACACTTTTGGCAATCTAGTGTGAAGTTTCTCGGTCATATTATTTCCGAATCCGGAATATCAGTGGATCCTTCAAAGATTGAAGCGATTCAAAATTGGAAGAGACCGGAGAGTGTAACGGAAATCCGTAGCTTCCTTGGATTGGCGGGTTATTACCGTCGTTTTATCAAGGACTTTTCTAAAATTGCTGTGCCTCTCACTAGCTTAACAAAGAAAGGTGTTAAATACATTTGGTCGGACAAATATGAAACTTCTTTTCAGAAATTAAAAGAACTCCTTTCCGATGCTCCTATTCTTGTTATTCATGAAGGGAATCAAGATTTTGTTGTTTATACCAATGCTAGTCGCGTTGGTTTGGGTGCCGTTCTTATGCAAAAAGAACGTGTTATTGCTTATGCTTCTAAGCAATTGAAGCCGGCTGAGACTAGATATGCCACACATGATTTAGAACTTGCGGCTATCGTTTTCGCCCTTCGAATTTGGCGACATTATCTTTTGGGAGAGAAATTTATACTTTATACTGATCATAAGTCTTTGAAATATTTATTTTCTCAAAAGGAACTAAACTTGCATCAACAACGTTGGCTCAAATTCCTTGCCTCTTATGATCTTGATATTCTTTATACTCTCGGAAAGGGAAATCGAGTTGCTGATGCTCTTAGTCGCAAGCAATAAGCGATTGTTTCTATGATGATATCTGAATGGCATGATCTCGAGGTTTTATCCACTTGTGAGATTAGAGATCGTGTATCCGATCTATGTTCATCTTTTGTTTTATGTAGCCTTGAGGCTCGTCCTTCTCTTTTTGACCGCATTCTTGAAGCTCAAAAGCTAGATCCCGAATTGGCTCTTCATGGCCAAAATATTAAGGATAAAATTGATATTGAAGGTTTGAAAGACTTTTATATTGATTCTCGTGGCGGCATTCAAAAATTTGGTAGACTTATCGTACCAAATATTAGTGATCTTCGTAAAGATGTTCTAGAAGATTCTCATCGTTCCAAATTTTCCATTCATCCCGGTAGTATCAAAATGTACGCGGATATGAAGCGACATTATTATTGGGAGGGAATGAAATATGATATTGCTAACTTTGTTAAGTGTTGCATGACTTGCCAACTTGTCAAGGCCGAACATCAAAGGCCCGGTGGGTTACTGCAACCATTGGAAATTCCAATTTGGAAGTGGGATCAAATTTCCATGGATTTTATTGATGGCCTTCCCCGTTCTCATTCGGGTCATGATAGCTTATGGGTGATTGTTGATAGACTCACTACAACAAAAAGTGTCTTTTATAGCGGCATATAGCCGCTATTAATCACAACCATAGCGGTTTGATAAGCTCTGTATATCGACATGTTATAAAAAACTATTGAATATTTATAACACAAAATATGCCGCTATGGTTGAGCTTAGTTTTATAACGCAAATTCGCCGTTATGGTACGTTAATTCAATAGCTCATTATAGCCGCTATAATACAGCTAAATCTCAACGGAACTGGAAATCTTTATAACACCATTTTGCCGCTATAAAAGATTTATTCAATAGTTCATTATAGCCGCTATAATTATAAAGGCATTTTACCCAATATTTTTGGATGTGGCTGTATCAAGCTTTTTACCAGACATTGCAAATATGCTCAAATGTACATAAGCTCCTAACTGCAAAATAAAAACTGGACGAAAGAAAATTGTATCTACAATAAACATGTGATTAAATGAACATCAAGCCAGAAGAAGACCTAGGAAAGAGACATGTAGAAAGCAATGAACTAAAAAATTAAAGTCTGCAAAGATAAAATACTGATCATAGCATTCTGTCAAAGTTTATAACAAAACACAACTAAATCCCTTATTTACATAGTCTGCCACATGTAAGTTCGAATATATCACAATAACACGCTAAGAGAAACACGAAGAAAAGACCCGGCATTATACTGGAAAAACAGCAAAGAACTTCAAGATCTCTTCTTTCTTTTCTTCTCTTCTTCAGATTTTTGACTTGCATTCTTCAACTGCAAACATATTTCATATCAATCAATAGTTAATATTAATATGCCAAAAAGAGTGGAAAACATGGCAAAACTCTCAAACGTACCATTATGGCAAGAATGCGGACAAGAACACTAGCAAAATCAACAAAAAGGACCAAAGCATGCATAACATAGTCAAGATCACCAAGGTGCGAACTCTCTATTATGTACTGGGTGTCAAACACAATGTATCCTAGAAACACAAGTAGCCCGAAGTATAGCTGTAACAAACAAACAAAAAAATATCAGGTACAGTCTACAGCACTAAACTTGATAATTAGTTGTAGAAAGAAGGTGAAAGTGTTATTTATAATCATACCTCAACATTGAACATGGCAGCAGAGCGGCCAAAGATGGAAGAGGCAAACTGCAACCAGAAGAGGATTGAGATGGCAGAAGACAACAAGCCTCCCAGAAATAGAAACTCTCTTCGCCTGGCTACTATTGCAGCTGCAGAGAAGCACCCAAAGGCTATAGCTGTCCCAACAGCTCCAGTTACTAGTATACTGTTACACATATTTCATCACATTACAATACATCTAGGGCATGAATGTAAGCATTAGAAAGAGCAAGATCAAGAAATATTTCAAAACCAGAAATCCAAATCAGCATACTCATAAAATAAGTTATTTTATTTAGAAAAGAGTGCATAAATGATTCAACTAGACCTAACTAGAGCATAATTACATCATGTTAGTACCTAACTGGCACACTTCATAAGTTCAAATTTAATTACTTTAGGAGTAGCACTCAATACACACTGGTTTAAGTCGAGGCTAAAAGAATTTCTTGCTATGCTTAATGACTACCTCTAAAAACTTTTGTGGAATGACAACTGAAAAGAGTAGATAACTGGAGCACATGAACATACGCAGCAAGCTACTAGAATTCTGGATTGTGGAAAATGAAGATAAACTGAGTCTGCAAACATTACCTTGGGTCAAACTGGATGACATGCTTGATAAATTCACCTACGGTAGCTCCTTGCAAAAGTGCGACACCCATCACAATACCAAATCTTTTTCTCTGCTCAAAGACACCAAATTATCGATATACATTTAACAACAATTTACATATGAAAAAAGAATCAACAATGCGCATCTCCTCACCTCTTCTCTAGGAGAAACTGATTGTAACCAGAAAATGCCACCAAGGCCTCCAAGTAAAGTCAAAAGGCCGCCGATGTTCATCAAAATATGCAGGTATGTGCCAACAACAAATGATCCGAGGGCGCAACATAGTGTCAAATAAGCCTACAAGAGTGAAGAAACATAGAATTAACGATATAGAAATTCCACTTGTTGATTCATAGGCCTAATGACAAAAAATAACGTCTAATTTCAAAGTCGTTTAAACACCCCATCTAGATGCAAAACATACAAACTGAAAATTATAGCCTACATATACATTGTATTTCAACTATACCCCATTCCAGCAGAAATCAATCACAATAAAACTTAAATACCCGAAAACCAAGCAGTAACCTAATCCTTGAACTCCAAACAGTCAACTACAAACAAACCACTACAACTGGTACTCCACCAACCAGAATTTAAAGCTAATAACTAAATGTAACAATAAACAAAAAAATGAACGGTAAAGACTTACTCAAAATTCATTCCATTACGACGTGCGTAGCAGGCCAAGCTATAATACAAGAGAGGGCATCTTCCATGTACTGTAACAGAGATTATCCACTTAATATTGGAAGAACTGTATGTGTAATCAATGTAAAGTATATAACTAAGGTAGTAAAAGTTCAAAGAAATACATAAGTGGTCAAAAACGATACTGTAATAGTTGTCGATGGAAGTGGAAAAAGGGAAAAAAAGGACAATGAAATATTAGTTCTCAACAAACACACAATATGATGGCGTAATATGGACGTAATGCATATATAAATAAACTTATACTAGATGTTTTCTATATGTTTGTAAAAAATATTTAATTGAAAGTACCTACAAGTTTACATACACATTTAAGCACATGTACATTTGTACATCATTAAGTACCATACTCCAATTGAAGTAATATATTGTGTAATAATGGATTATGAGTTCGATCCCGTGGCATTGCAATTTGTAGTTTATTTTAGGTATTTACTGTAAATCCAGTGCATATTTTCTAAGCTTTATGATAACAATGAATTTTCCATTGAAGCTTTATTTTATAAACTTATTTAATTTTTATAACTCTTGCTTAACAAACAAGGATAGTAACAGGTTCCTAAATCAAATTCATTTTAATAGTAGCAATTGATTATACTAGGCAGCTCGTAATAGTAGAAAGTAAAAAATAAAATAACAATACCTCATTTGATACCACATCCTATAATCATCACTTGTAAGAATGAAGAATTCAAGTAATTCGTCAACCTCCTCCTCCTGCATTAGCACAATAAAAGTCCTAAACTCATAGAAATTACCCGATGATAAGCGATAATAAGCAGTATATGCACTTCAATTGCAAAATTGTGCACACTAGAATATAACATGATGAAGAAAATACCTTACTTGTAGTGAACATAACATAGGTAGTTAAGTAGAAGAACCATGTTTTTATTACCTTTTCAAATGTTTAAATACAAAGAATAATCATTTGACACAATGCACTTAATGAATCAAAAATATTTCAATAGAAGAAAAAATATCATAATATTTAATAAGTAAACCACATATTAAAATTCGAGATAAGCTTGACAGGTACTTACTTTAGAATAACATGAAGAAGAGATAACTCACTATAACATTAAGTCATTGTAAAGGGCACAATCTCATTATAACAACTTTTCAGAAAGCAGCCATAATTAAATATCATCATATTATAAGGAATATAGTCAAATAAATAATTATTTTTCTTACCCAACTTTCCTGTCAAATTGTGTTATGTTGTGCAATCCCCAGGTCATGCCTCTGCCCAAATGAACCTCGCCACCAAGCAGTCTTTATTACTTGATCTTTATTACCTTTCATGCTCACAATTAAAAGTAAACCAGTTTGTGTGAATCTCTGTAGCATATGCGTACATTTCATTCATTAAAAAACAATGCATACGTTTCTACTTGACCTTTTGTACGGCATATGCATACATTTCATTCATTAAAAAACAATGTAAAAAAATCATCCGCATATGCAAACCTTAATAATTCTAGTAATAAAAACATTAAATATGGAATCGTCTGTAGTCAAAGGTTTCCAAATCAGTATCTAAAAAGGGTCTAATGCTAAATATGAAAGGGTAATTGGCACATAGATGACAAATCAATCCAACGCAAGTGGCTTATGGAAAAAGAAATTTGCGTAGTCTGTAGATAAACACATATAACATGGCTGAACAATATAAACAAAAACAGATTAGTAATGGAAAAAAAACAAGAGTTATACCGTTTGATTTTGCAGAAGGATTTGCTCGACAAGTGCAAAATAATGAAGCAGCTCCTGAATGGATCTCTAGATCTGAGACAAATCAAAATAGATGCAAAATAAGTGCATCAAGTTCCAAAAATGAATTGAGGTCGATACGATGAAGCACGGTCAGGTCTGAGGTAGAGATGCGATCGCGAGGCTAGGTCGGAGGCATCACGTTTGGGGCTTGCGGCTAGAGGTGGAGGTGCCATCAAATCTTGCTTGAGATGCCATTGAACGTGAGATGCAGTGAAGCGATTTGGGATTGAGGGTTATGGAAAATCATTAGCGGCCTTCAACATTTTACTGATTATTATTTTTAAACTACACTTACACCGTAGTTCCATGTCTAATGTTGCTCCTCTATTTGGAATATCATATTCGGCTGAGTATTTCATTAATCAAGAACCTCACATTATAGCTCATACTTGTGACTTTGAGTAAGAATATATTTGATTACTAACATATAATGACTGAGACTTGGTGATATCTTGAATAATTAGAAGAATTAAACTATCTGTTTTCATACTCACTTCAAGTTGAAGTCTTATTTCTATGTGCAATATGCAAACTCTAAAAAACTATTTTATAATTCCTACGTGTGAATCCAAAACAAAAGGCAAATGGAATATAACAAAACTGTAACACAAAAAAGAACATATATTATGAATATCAGATACTGTATTATAAAAGATTCTATGGGAACCCTCTTCAAATAAAACCATACTGACGCTCCCACTTTGAAGATTAGAAATCAGATCCGAATAGGGAACAACTTTTGAAGATGGCACCCCAGTGTACTTCAGAAACAAGAATATTAATCCCATAGCAAAAGAAATCACAGTTGATAAAGTTACCTTTTTAGAATTTTTACTTAGCTTGATTAGCATATCATCTATAAAGTCCCTACTGAAAACTCTCTTTAACCCAATTGAAGCCAATTTTAATCTTGGTTTCAGCCTTAAATCAAGCCATTTTCTCTTTCTTCTGGAAGTCTGTTTTCCTTTACTTTCTTCAGTGTTCGTATTCAATTTTGCACTAAACAATCTACCACATCTTGGCAAAGAACAAGAAATACCAAGTATTTCGAAAATAGCATGAGACATAAAATGGGAATGCGGTAGATTTCTGAAAATTTTTGAGTGGCATAGCCTCGATTTTCCTCCGTGACACAAAAGAGGTGACTGGTTTAAGCATATTTGTTGTGGGCTTATGAATTTACTGCTAGAAATGAAGAAAAATGAAGCCATTTTATCTGTCATTCAACAAAGGATATCGAACAACTATTGCCGTGAAGGATAGAGGAAAAACTGCAGCAATTGGATGGAAACAGTACCTTTCGTGAACATAACCTAGAAATTTCTAACCTAGAATTTCGAGCAGATAATTTAGGGTTCTAGGTGCATCAACTTTGGAACTGCTGAAGAGCAATAAGCGTAGACCGGAGATGGCGAGCTGGATCGAAGATCATAGATGCCGAGCGATGAGCGATTATGAGGGAGACGAAAATTACTAGCTATTATTTTGGTTTTGGGAGGAAGATGGGTTCTAGAAGGAAGACAAGAACTGATTAAGTGTTTTGCGAGGGGGATGAAAATTTTGGGAGCGGTATTTTCATTTTGGAGCCAAGCGTTACGTGTACAGAAGAGAAATAAAGTAAAAAGGTAAATAATTAAAGCTAAACGATAACGCTTTAGAATAATGTGTTATCGAGTGGCGTTATTAATGACATACTTTCTTGTAGTGACTTACTAAATCCGCCCATTTTGTTCCCATTCGGTCTAATCGGACCGTTCCTCTTTTGGCCAAACTCTTTATTAAAGAAATTGTCAAATTTCATGGAGTTCCTACTTCTATTGTTAGTGATCGTGATCCATTGTTTACTAGTGTATTTTGGAAGAGTCTTCAAAAAGCTTTGGGAACGAAGCTTAATTTTAGCACCGCTTATCACCCCCAGTCCGATGGACAAACTGAGCGTGTGAATCAAACTCTTGAAGATCTTCTTCGTTCTTGTGTGCTTGATTTCGGTGGAAGTTGGGAAGATCATATTTCTCTTGTTGAATTTTCCTATAATAATAGCTTCCAATCTAGTATTGGTATGGCACCTTTCGAGGCACTCTATGGAAGGCCATGCCGATCTCCTTCTTGTTGGCTTGAGGCCAGTGAGAAACTGGTTTTAGGTCCAGATTTTATTCGTGATTCCACAGAAAAGATTGAACTTATTCGTCATAGGATGAAAGAAGCCCAAAGTAGACAAAAATCCTATGCCGATAATCGAAGAAGGAAATTATAATTTTCTGTTGGAGATCTTGTATTTATTCGTGTTTCCCCTATGAAGGGTGTTGTACGTTTCAGTCGATCGGGAAAGTTAGCGCCTCGATATATTGGGCCATTTCCGATCGCCGAACGTATTGGTTCCATGGCTTACCGCCTTTCATTACCAACTCAGTTTTCTGCCATGCATGACGTGTTTCACGTTTCTCAATTACAGAAGTGCCTTCGGGATTCCGATTCTATTCTTGAGCCCGGTGTTGTGGAAGAGATTGAAGTTTCGCCTAATTTAACTTATGAGCAGCATCCTATTCGAATTATTGCTTCAGAGGTCAAACGACTTTGAAATAAAGATGTTCCGCTTGTTAAAGTTCAATGGTCCTCAAATCCTAAGGATTGCTCTTGGGAATCTAGAGAATTCATCGAGCATACACATCCGGACTTACTTTCTCATGCTCTTTAAGGTGAACTTCTTATTTCAAATTTCTTTTGTGTTAATATGCTTTTATGGTTGTTACTTTTTATTTCCATCTTATATATTGCGAGGACGTAATTTCTTTAAGGAGGGAAGTCTGTAACAACACGCATATTTATCGATTTTATATTTAAATATTTTATCGTCAGTTGGATTTTAGTCCGAAAAGCTACTTTTTGCATACGGTCAAATTAGGACTCGAGACCACCTCCATTGAGTTCAAAATGACGTTTGAGATCTTTTTAAGTATGAACTTTGATATGTTTGGTGATAGTGGAATTTTCGCCACTTTTTCCGCTTATGGCTTTGGCTTGGGCTGAACTCTTTTGCCCTTACTAACTCAGCCCAACCCCCTCTCCTCTTCATAACTTTATTTCTATTTGCTTAAACATTCAAGCTTTATCAAAAATGAAGGAGGAAATGGGAAATTAAAACTCTAAGCTCATGTTCTCTTGCAAATCCATCATTCAACTTCAAATTCAAAGAGGAGACATTGATTCAAGCTTGTGATTGTTCTTGCTTTGCTTTCAAACTTCATCTCCATCAATTTCCATGAAAAGGTGAGATTTTTATCTCATATTCTTGTCTATAACTATCTTGGATTGTTGGGAATGAATTCCTATCACTTTAGCATGTACGTTTGTATTTGGTTTGGATTGAATTGGAGAAAAACCCCAATTTTTTGTGTTTTTGGCAAAAATCTGGCATTAGGTCGCACTACCTCAAAGACTCGGCCTGCATATTTTCATTCGCCTTTAGGCCGTTCGGAGTTAGGTCGCTCCCTCAGTTGGAACGGAACCTCGGTGCTAGGTCGCTTGGCTTTAGGTCGCTAAGTTTTAGTTCGTTGGACCTGTTTTACGTTAGGTCGCTCGGCCACATTGAGTCGCCTGGGTCATTTTGCCTTGAGTCTTTAGCTCGCTCGTCTTTTAGGTCGCTTGACCTTATTTCCTTTAGGTCGTTATACCTTATTTTCTTTAGGTCGTTAGACCTTACCTCCTTTAGGTCGCTCGACCTCTCCACCTTAGGTCGCTTGAACCTTAGGCCGCATCACCTATGGGCCGCTCGCCCTATTGCCTTGATAAGTCGCTCGGCCATGTCACCAAGATGGGTCGCGCCCACCTAGGTCACTCGGCATGCTATCCTTAGGTCGTTCGACCTATTTTACTTTAAGTCGTTACCTTTTTAAGTCGTTGCACTTTCACTCGGCCACGTTAGGTCGCAAGGGTATTTCTACTTTGATGCATTTTGAGCTGATTTCCTTGGATTTTGGTTCACGTCTTTGAATGTGAATTTTTGTGACAAATTGTTTCTACAACCATTTTTGTGACTTTTCACTTTAAAAATATAAAGGTTTCAATACAAATAGTAAATATCAAAACTCTTTCATCAAACGATTTCAACACTATTTTATTACAATGCTCTTTTCCTAAACCATTTTCCAATCTATTTGTATATACAAGCCTTTACCTCACTCGGATGAGAAATCTAATTAAACGGCTTAGCAAAACAAGTGGTATGAAACGCTTGTATTTACTTCGTCGGTTAATTCTTGGCCTTGTTCGATTGAACCTCTTGTGACAACTTTCTAGTGAAGATCTACAGTTTGTTCGTAAATATTTAAGTTAAGCAAGTGGTTATGGGACATAAAGCTAAACTCATATATTTACTAGCTTGGTGTGATTGACACTTCTTAATGATCATGACGATCATTTTTGTGATTTAGACTAGCAATTGTGCGATGTCTCTTTGTCTACAAGGGAGACTAAACCCCGTTTGTGTGATTTTTCTACATCACATATGTGGGGTAGCGCCCCACGGTCTTCGGGCCATTCTTGTGGAGCTTCGGCTCAAAATTAATGGTTAGCTACCATGAGATAGCGTCTCGTTTTGTGTTACACGTGTTGGTGAGTTTTCATACTCCCGTTTTGTGATAGGCCTCCCCCTTCTTGTGATTTCTGGATTTCTTGAGATGATTTCTGGAATTTTGTGCTTCACCAATTTTCGTGATTTCCATTGATAAGTTTTATCAATTTTTGTGCATTGGTGAATTTGTGTGTCATAGGCTTGTTATGAACACAAGCTTAGGGTATGATACCCTATTTTATCTTTGAGAAGATTCTTGTGATATTGATTAATCTCATGTTGATTTTCAATTACATACTTATAGTAGTATGCCATTATGGTTATTACATGTTTATGCCATATCTTTTATTCTATATCATGTCATTTGATATTTATAGCTAGACTGATTCGTTTATTATTTTCTTATGAAATAATACTCGAGTCAGACCGAGATGTTACAGGTGCTTCTGCTTGACTTCTCTTCTGGGATTACTCTGACTTTTGGCTAACTACTTAGATTAGTAGTTTTTGGGTTGTATACATTTGAGATATAGACTCTGTGATGTATACTTATTCTTTTGTGTAGCTTGTAGCTATTCTTTTTTATTATCGTGGATCTTTCAGACCACTACTTTGATGTACACTTTCATGTGTTATATAAATATATTCATATCTTTTTCCGCCTTTGTGATATGGATGTCTGTGAATGATTTGTGTTATGTTTATTTCTATATTTGTTTTCGAAGATTATATATAGCCACTGTGTGATAGCTTGAGTTTGCATCGGTATGTCGGATTTCCTCCTTAAATGAAATGCTTGCTTTACTATCTAACATATCGATGCTCGCACAAAGAAGTTACATGGATGGTCGCTCCTCAACAGCCTTATTCTCTGAGCTAGTTGACAGCACTACACCATAGTGTTCTTGGCTAGCGTGGGTATAGAGGTGGGGCGTCACAATATATATATATATATATATATATATATATATATATATATATATATGTGTGTGTGTGTGTGTGTGTGTTTGTGTGTGTATTCATGATAAAATAAAGAAAAGGTATGCATATCCATATATATATATATACATATAATTGTATATAAACATATATGGGAACATCATCATGGCAAAAACATCAATTCAAGCACCAACATTAAATCAACTTAAGATCAAATTAAATGCACATTTAATCAAGCCATAAAAGATCAAATCACTTAAGTTTTCAATTCAATCAACTTATCAAAATTTAGTCATTTTTTTATCAAGTCAATCATATTTTCAAAGCAATTGGAAAATAAAATGAAAAAGAAAGAAAGCCTGTACATGATGTTCAGCCTATCTATATGTACAAAGCTACCCTACTCCACTATTTGCTTTCATCTTCTATATAAACATAACCGAGCTTGTTCACTTGTTCATACTCGTATAAAAAAGGAATAATCTGCCATTAAACTTCAAAAGATCCAGACAGTAAAGACTTGAAGCTAGAACAAAAGAGCAGAGTTTAAAGAGAGTGAGTAAAACTTTATATTATTGTTTACTGGAAAACTATTTATGCATCTGCATACCTGGGATTTGAATGAACCCTTGATTATGTTAAGATTCATGTGCTAATAGGTATCTATGTCTTATATATATATATATATCTGTGTGTTTAAACATGCTTGTACAACCTGTAACTTAAAGAACCTGTATATCATCTCTGTTTTTGAAAACAGTTAAGATATTTCAACTTTACAAATCTCTATCTCCCTATCCAAATTGTTTTAGCTTCTGATTCCAAAGGGAAACTTGTTTGTTTTCAGATGTACTTTATTTTAAAAATCGTTCTCTAATCTAACATGAAGTATAAAGGAAGAAAGGGCATTTTATGGTAAAGAGCCCAGAAAAGAAAAATGAATTAATGTCTTCGAAAATAAGGATTTTTGGAAGTGGTTTGGTGGTTTTTAGTCTTGTATCGAGTGAGTAAGAGGGATGTGACCAAATTTTGGGTTTCGGTGAAATTTCGGTAGCTGTGACGACGTGGTGGCATGGCATTGGTTGTGGGGGTAGCTTGGGTGATGGTGGAGATGGGAAAAATGGTGCGGCCCTCCCCTGTGGAGTGTGTTGTCGTGTGGCGGTAGATTTAGGGTTTAAGCTGGTTCGTTTGTGGGTTCGGGTTTCAAGGTGACTGGGGCATCGAGGGGCATAGGGAGGAGTATGGTATGGGGGAAAGGAGGAGTAGGTGACGGTGAAGCTTCAGGCAGGGTTTGGGAGGTGATGGTGGTCACTAGTGGTCGTGGTAAGGCGATGAAGGGGGACTGGGTTTCGTTCCAGTTTGGGTGGAGCATTCAAATTTTTGACCAAGGTCAGTTCGTGTTTTCGGGTGTGTAGTCGAAGTGGGTTGGTCATGGGTGGCATGCGGAGATGATCGGAGGTGATCTATTCATCAGGAGGTAAGTGTGCACGTGCACGCTTGGATGATCCACGGCTGGGTTGTCGTTTTGAAATAAGGAAAGTAGAAAGAAAAAAGAGTAAGAACTGGAAAGAAGAGAAGAGGGGGAGGAGTTTTGGGCCTGGTGGTTATGGGCCAAAGGAAAAAGGAAAAGAAAGAAAAAGGAAAAAGGAAGAAAATGAAAAGGGAAAAGAAAAAATGGAACTTATATATATTTATACGATAACTTAATTTTTTTTAAAACTCTAAATCTATTGTTATTTTAAATCTAAACCAACATGAAGACTTTTTACATCTTAATCTTATTACCGGTATTATAGATTAGTGTTATGGATTTTTTTTCCGTAATTTAAAGCTAATGATATTTTATAATTAAAATGGGTAATTAATTATATTATTATTTGACTTAAAACTATGTAAATTAACAAATTAGATATTAAATAGAGTGTTAAACTTTGATTAACTAATAATAAATTGTTTTATAATTCCTTTAATTTGTAATTAGTTGGATTTAAAATATAGATGGACTTGGTTAATTAAAGTTAATAAAATCCTGATGTGTGAATTGTTTTGATATCGGATATTGATCGTTAAATTAGTACAATCCATATCTTGGCTTAATCCTATTGGATATTTATTTCAATTATTCTAGTCTGTGCCATCAAGTGATCAAACGAGTCAAAATAATTAGATTAAAATGATGATACGTTTTTTTTGAAATAAAAATCTGTAATAAATTCCCATATGTGAATATTGTCACACTAAATAATAAATTGTTTATTTTAAACAATCCACCCTTTAAAATTTATTACTTGAATTCGAAGGGACCGGGATCGGATATCAGTGTTATCCGGAACCACTTCGATTTGATAATCACTACGAACCTTTACGGTTTTGGATTATAGAGTCTAATATGCTGAAATTTGGATAAATTTAATGAATTTGACCATTTTAAATAAGTAATTGTACTTGGACACTATTGCAATATTGATGGATTTCTATAAAAGTGCTTTGGTTTTAATAAGATAAAAACTCGTCGTGTTTGTACGAGTTACCCTGGTTTTTCAAAATATTTTTATAAGTTAAGTATTTCAAATTAAGTGGGTTTACTCACGCTGGTTTCCAGCCTGACTCGGGTGTTACTTTATTGTAATGCTCAGGTCATACCGAGTATTATTGATTTCAGGTTAGGACGCTTTGGAGCTCAGGAGACGAGCTGGACTGTAGAGACGTATTGCACGTATTCGGTTATATTCCGTTGTGTATTGTAGGCTGTATATTTAGCATTTAGGGGAAAGTTATTATAATTGTCCAAGTTTATTTCTTGATGATTATGCACTGATAACTTGTATGTATATTAACAGTTATAGCTTTCCTTTGTATAAAATGTTGTTAGTATATATTATATTTTGTTCCGTTGGATGTGAGATTCTTTGTTGTTGTTGTTTTCTGTTTTCTTCTTCTATCTCTTTTCTTCTTAAACCCTAATGACCTGGTATTTCCAGCACTCGATTGGTCGGCACTCTATACAGGGAATGTATTATTGTCGATTTTCGGGGGTCGAAATATATGTAACACCACACCTCTATACCCATAATATACAGGGAAATATTTGTTTAATTAATTATGTAATTTTAAATTTAAACGATTTAAATAAATTCAATTAACTAACATTCATTCATTCTTCTAATAAATCCTAAATATATGTAACACCACACCTCTATACCCATACTATCCAAGAGTGTTACAGAGTAATATTGTCATATAATATAGAGAATGAGTCTACATGGGGTACATATGTGAATATTCCCTTGAACTAACACTGGTATGTATTAAAAACATCAAATAAATAAATCATCTATACGTACATAGTATTGGTACAAAGCAATAAACACGTGTGCTTCCAGGATAGAACAATACATAATATATAGTGAATAATAGAGAACACAGAGTCAGTTGCAACGATAACATATTATATATATATATAATATAGAATACTAATAGATTATAAAACATCTCAAGTGTCAGAAATCTCAATATAATACAATGTGTAGTTAATATAAAACCTGGAATCAAATAATACAGTGAATCAATGTCATACAAGTATCAAATAACAATTCTAATATAATACTCCTCTAAGTCCAATAAAACAAATGTCGGTCATGTCGTCCATGTACCTGAAATGTCTCGGACTAACCAGAGTATTATAAAATAACACACGGGTTAGACTATGTCTAATCAAGTATCATAATAGGGGTAGTATAGTATAAACAAGAAATAACAATATAATAACACTACCAGAGATAATCAAATAATAACAAGACAACATGTCAATATATGTCTATAAATATAGAAATGTCTACATGGAATATCTGTATAACACTAGAAGTAATCATCAAAGCATCACGTCTCTAACTCAAAAGCATATGAAACAACTGGCGCTAGTGTCAAATGATGTCATCACCCACATGGAAACACATCAAATCAGAATCCTGAATTCCATATAATTGGTGAACCATACATATCAAGGAATCATCATCTAAATCCCGAAATATCTCTAAAGAAGATACCACCAGGTATAATAAGGCTAGCATGAAGCACTACCCAAATATAACTCTCAATCTCAATAAAAAAACGTCATCATCAATTTCAAATAGGATATAATAGACTAACTATCAATATAAATGAGAATCCACTATACTCTGCACATATAGTACATGTATAATCTCATCTCCTCACCTCTGTGCTATTTGAAAGTCTCATGATGTGAAATGGTTGTACGACAGACATGAAGTCCCAAGTAGAGTCATATATATATATATATATATATATATATATAATATATGACATCTGGCTCATATCAATGCTACAGTGAGGTGTATCAATTATATATGTCAATCTACTACTCCATTAGTACCAGAGAGGAGACTAATAGCACTAAGCAAGCTCCAGAGACACTAAGTCTCTACAATATTTAACTACCTCACAGTCATCGTGACATGTATCCACCGGTGTGCTTGTCAACGCGAGGACTCATCCGTTATGACACTACAAATTCCCTTATAGGTAATAGACCGTTGGCCTAGTGACACAAGCAGTAGTACACAATCTTCCTGTTGCGTCGCCTCATTTGCGTTAGTTTAGGTAAAAACCCTAGCAAATAGTATCATTTGCATCGGTTCTTTTTAAAAACAGTAACAATTGGTCCATGAAAAGCATTAGAAAATTTAAAAACAACAATTTGCGACTGTTGTCATCTACAACCGAAGCAAATACATACACAAGTAGAGTTATTTACGACGGTGATGTGTATAACCGTAGCAAACAGTGGTCAGCAAAATTTACTTCCCGCTTTCGTTTTTATTTCCCCGCTTCTTACTACCGCTTCACAATAACAAATAATTGAAATCCCTAAATTCCTAAATCCACTTCAACCCTTTCAAAGGCCTAAAAAAATTATCCGAATCTGCATCTTCTCAAATCTCTGAACTTCAGGCTTGTCTTGCTCCTAGTGGTATTGAATTCTTTTTGTTTCCCCAATCTCATTTAGGTATTTAATTCGATTTTAGTACCTAACTCATTTTTTTCCCTGAATCAAAATCGATTTCATGTACCCAATTCATTTTCGATTTTATGGTTGAGAGTATATCATATGCGAGTTTAGGTTTATATTTCACAGAATACTCACTTGCAACATCTTCTTCAAAGGGTTCTGGTACGACTTAGCTACTGTGTTAAGCTATATGTTTTTTTATGCCATGAGACATACAACTTCAATTGGTAAATCAATGAGGCCTTTTTATGTTTGTCATTTTTTCTGATTATATTCCATTTTTAACTCTGTAATAATTTTTTAAATTGGCATTCCATGGAGCAATTGGTTTATCTGCTTACGATTTTTCCGCAACCATCTAAAAGTAATTTTGACTTTTGAGTGCTTTTTGGTAGTTTTAAATGAGTTAGCAAAGCACAAGTGTTTTTGGTATTGATGAACTTTAATTCTTGAATAAGAATCAATACACAAGTTCTTCCTTATGGTTCACTTATTTACCACTAATGACAATGGTAGAAGCTGTCAAAACACTTCCTGAGAAACATGCTCACTGTTGTAGCTTTGAAAAACAACGAGACATTTTTTCAGTAAGAAGCGTAGAAATGTGAATGCCAGTATTAAACAACATCATGATTTTATTTTGCATTATGCTACCTGTCTCCTGGTAAAATTTGTCAATCGAAGTAAATTTTGCTAATACACTTTAGAATCATTCAACATACACGCGCACACACACACACATATATATATAAAGTACAATAATTTGCTTATTTATAATTAACTGCTTGTACTATTGCAATAGGATTATTTGACCTTTAAAGTAGCCTTTTCATCATAAAGTTGCAGCTTTGCTGGGTTATTTTCATAGGGCTGTTGCTTTTTCAGCGGTAGTATGATGAAAACAATGGTCATTACTTCAGTGAGAAGCATATAGCAGTCTGTGCCAGTATTAAACAGCATACTACCTTATTTTGCATTCTGCTACCTGTCTTTTGGTAAATTTTGCTGAAATACGCTTCAAAATTGCTGCATTTTATAAAATTGTAGCTCTGTCTATTAAAAATTGTTTCTTCTTTAGCGGAGCATGAACACAACAATGTTCATATCTTCAATAAGAAGCATATAACTATGAATGCCGGCATTAAACAGCATATTGCTTTTATTTTGCATTATGTTACCTGTCTCCTAGTACATTTTACTATTTTACGTTATGTTTTTTGTAATGTATATGTGTAGTGTTCGAATCAGGTCATCTTAAACGTTATGTTTTCTATTTGCTCTTTTGTAGATAATGCTGGGGTGATTGTTAATCTTAAAGGTGAAATGAAAGGTATTGCCATTGATTTTTTTTTATTTTAGTTAATTTTTACTATCATGTTAGGAAGACTTAGAACTAAATGAACATAACCTGGATATAGCATCATCGATCATGTTTCTTTTTATGATTAACACATTGAGTTCTACATCTATTGAAAGCACATAAAGTGCGTGATCATGAAACCTACTTTATTCAGTTCTTCGCAAGTCAAAACATTATTGGGCGGCTCATTTTTTAACCATCTTTTATGGTTGATTTATTTTTCTGTATATGTTGCTTTATTGCAGAAAGGAATATTTTGCATAATCACAGATGCCCTTAAATGCATAAATCTACTCTGATTATGTGTAGGTTTGTGATTCCTACGTTGTTCTACTTTGTTATTATTTTTCTATTAAATTTAAGATTATTATTTTTCTATGTTGTTCTACACTGTTTTGTTTTGTTTATCTGTATTTTTTTTTGAACTTTAGCCTTGTCTTGCTCCTAGTGGTTACCTTAAGATTCCAACTGTGATTATTGGAATTTTGAACTTGTGATTATTCATTGATATTTGTTATTACACGCAAGTCCATTCTACTTCTGCTTCATTAGTTAATGAAAATTTAACTGCTTCTTTGATATTTAGGACATTAATAATTATATGAAAGGATGAAAATTTCTTCCAAAACTTAACAATGAACACCTTGAGAGAAGAAACTCAACTTATATTTAATGATTCAGAGGATTGCTAATGGTGATCATTCTAAGATCCTTTGTTCTCATTCCATTTTTGAGTTTCTTATTAGGTACTATTCTTAATTCTTTTATTTAATGAGCAAAATTATTGAAAATTTCAGTGGTTTGGGAACATGTTGCTTTACATGTTAATTTCAATAGTTTCAGTGATTTGAAACTATTGCTTATTTGATCATAGTGGCACAAAATTTTATGTTGACTCATAAAAGCGGTGTCAACAAAATGAAGCTTGTAAACGTTAATCAACATATTTTAACAAGCATGCCTCTCGTATTGACTTACTTCAATCCACTTTTTTGTTCCTTGATTAGAAAAACTATTCTTATGTTTTATGTCCCTTTATGGAAGCCTTTTTCTGATCAACGTAATATGTTATTTGCTGTGGTAATTATCACAGGTTAATGTATACATGGACTATATGTCAACACAACTCTTTATCATCTAGTTGTCTAAAGACCCTATCATAATGGAAAAATGGGATAGGCTTGTGTATCGAAATTTATGTTGATGGGTTATTATTATAACCTTTTGTTTATGTCAAATCAAACCTTATCTTAAACTTGTTTTCAACACCTACCTAACTATAATTTGACAGATGATCATATTCAAATGTTGCTGGTTAATTTTGGTAGTTATGATTTGACAAATTATTATACTTCTATGTAAACTATTAACTAGGACACTGATAGACAGAGTTGTGCATGAATGATTTACTGCTCATATATCACTTATTTTATAATTATTATATGTATGCACATATTGTGTTTGCATTAGAGATATATCTGTATTAATCTGAAATCTATAATATTAATCACACTAAATTTTTTATTAGATGAATAACGGTATGAGTGAGAGTTGTTAATCATCCGAAAATAAATCTACGAGTTCAAGCAAGAATAAGTGCAACTACATAATTTATACGTTTCCTCTAATATCTGCCATCTGCATGTTCAACCGTGCATTCTACGTTGCAGTTTTCCATAGCAGTAGCATCGTTCGTAGTGATAATAACATCATTTAAAATTTTGATGAAATGGTCTCAGTTTACAGGCTTTGTAGTTTTAATTAAGGGCGCTATATCAAATTTTCTTCTAACGAACAATTTACAGTCTAATTATTGTTCGTAAAAGTTTTGTAGTTAATTAGGAACCTATGTAATTTAACTAAATCATTAATTTAGACAAGGAAAAGTGTGGTTAATTCTAATTCAACCCATTAAAATGCTATGTTGCTCCCAAAAATACTCCAAAATCAGTAAATTGAGCTTTTCATTGCAATAATTATATATGCTTTTTTCTCTCAAGCAACTCTAAAATCTCTAATTAAAATCATTAACGAATACATAAATAAAATTCAAACAAAACTTATCATCTTAATTGATCTTTATCAAACTACTAAAATCATCATCACCTCTTGTTTGAGCTTGTTCCCTCTCGTTTTTCTAGACATTCCAAACTTCAAGTATTTTGATAAAATCATATAGAATCCAAATAAATTTATACGTATGAGACACAATACCATTGAAATCAATAAAAATAAAATAAGAATCCATCTAACTTCAATATTTTAGTGCTTGACGATTTAGGGGAAGTGATATTAGAATCAATAGTGCTGATGTTATTATTTGTAAAAGGAATGAGAAATTTGTCTTTATTTTCATGTAGATATAGTAGAAAATGGTATATGTTATAATATATTTTAAGATGTAGATTAAGTTATTAGTGATGTATAAATTGAATTAACCTTCAACTATTCCAACATTGCATTCAATTTTAGAATTTTTTTTTAAATGGTATATGTTATAATAAAATTTGATACATGTATGACTTTTGCAAATTGACAGATTCAGCTTGTTAGGTTAGTTATTTGAGTTTGTTAGTTGATAATGGAAACTACTGGCCATCTGAAATTATTTTTAAAGTAATATTGAAAGCAATCTATGGTTAAGTTTTTTCTACTGTTGAAGACATTTCATTATTTTAAGCATTATTTTTTGGTTTAATTATCATATGTGCATAATTTGTTTTTCTTCTTTGTAACGGTGTATAACTACTGACATCAATTTTTAAATCATTTGATTACCTAACATATAATTAAACTATGCTTGATATTTAATATTTTGTTTTAGGCTGTTGCATATTTTTTGAATCTGGCAGGCATCACTTTTATTGAAATACACATTGTTTAAAACATATGTAACAGTTATGTTCCAGACTTGGATATGGGCAAGGGTCTCTACTTCCTGTTTTTAAAATCAAAGACCAAAACTCTAGGTGGTCAGGTTTCCTGACAAGTGTTAACAAGTTACTACAAGTCAGAGCAGTTCAAATCTCGTCTATATGATCCTTTTCTTGTGTACACAAGCCCTACTGCTGCAATTTTGTGTGTTGACCCATATCAAAGCATCTATGTTCAGATGCTTTGTGGACTTTATTAACGGTTGGAACTCCTTCATGCTGGAGCTATCTTTGCTTCAGGACTTTGTTGAGCCATTCACTTTCTCCAGCTTAACCGGTATAGTACTTGTTTCTTAGATTCCAAGAGATGGTAAGTGCTTGCTAAGAAAAACAATTTTTTTGATAAAAGGTACATTGTATGAATAGTTTTATTATTTGATATAGATTGGTGAATATATTGTTTGAATATGATATTTTTTGATTTTTTTGGTGTACATGAGGCATGAGTTAAGGTGTTTGTTGAGTTTCCTAGGTGAATGACTGCACAATGAATGCTTGAAATTCACTATAATATGAGATGAATTTATGGATGAATTGTTCAAAATGATTGAACAATTGCTAGAGGAAGTAATAATTTTATGCAACATATAGACGATGTGAGGGTGCTCATTAATTTGAGTTAGAGGTAACTAACCTGCCATAAGTATTATAGGTTAATTATTTATAACCTACATTTTATTTGAACGCTAATTTAATAATGTTAAAATTAATTTTATTTGTATATAGGACCATTTAGACCCAATATATAATAATTTAATAAAATACCAGTCTATTGCAACGGTTATTATAATAAGCCGTAGCAAAGAATAAGCAATTCGTGTCGGTTGTTTAACTCAACCATAGCGAAAGATCATCATTTTGAAGTCAAAATGGCAGTGTATTGCGACGGTTGTTATGAAGAATCGTCGCAAAAAATAGGCAATCTGCCATGGTTGTTTAACTAACTGTAGCAAAATGTCACCCTTTTGAAGCCAAAATGGTAGCATATTACAACGGTTGTTATGGAACCGTCGCACAAAATAGGTCTATTACGATGGTTGTCATAAACAACCATAGCAAAAGGTGTTTTTCTGCGACGGTTTAAAAAACGTCGCAATAGGTTTTTGCCTGTTGTGACGGCTGCATTTGCTACGGTTGTTGAACCTTCACAACAGTGGGTAAACAACCATCGCAACAGTGGGTAAACAACCGTCGCAAATCACCTGTTTTGTAGCAGTGAAGTGGCTAATGTGCACTAAGGGTAGCACAAAGCTGAAGCATTAAGCTAAAAGCACTAAGCTATAAATATAAGGTGTCACAGATCTTGGGTTTAGTCTCACGGTCAGGCCGCCAAGGTGGATAGTGTTCATTTGGTCCTCTCCAACAAACATAATATGAGTACATCGTAATAGTGGTGTATAGAACAAGTACATATAGACACAAAGTCATGGTCATTAGGCACAAAGCCATACTCACTAAATATAGGCACAAAGCCATATATAACTATGCATATCACCTCACACTATCCACTATATTCCCATCACGTGTGTGTTGTCTACTTACAATGAATAACCGAATAAATATCACAACAGTATCCCATGCCACTGCGTGATACTCAAACGGTTATTCACTGCTTATAAACTACACTTATCTCCTAATATTTTATGTAATGAGTCCAAAGAATAACCAGAGAAATATTAGGAAAAGTCCTATACTAGACGGTATTATAACTTCATTTATTCATATTCCTCGTCACATAGAACTACAACATAAAAGAAAACAGAAGGATGTCATCCCATGTCATATTAAAATTATTAACTAAATCATTATCAACAGTGAATCACTCATATCATTGGAATCTATATAAAGAAAATAAGAAATCAGATAACTTAGAAAATCAATATATGAAAGATTATTCTAAAATAAACAATATATACAAGACAATCCATGTTTACTAATGAATTCTTCACAACCTATAATCTTATTTAACAAAACAAATATTTAGAAATAGGTCATTATTATACATTCTAGAAATAAATAAATAAAATTCACTAAACTAAAGTATAAAATATTCTATTTCAATGATAATGAATTTCTAGTCTTTTTATAAAACTAGACAAATGTTAAGATTCGTTAATAATATTGGAAAACTCATTTTAAATTCCCAAATAGTTTATGAAGCTAGTTGTTAAATATAGGAATTATTTCATATAATCGAATCCAATAAACAAGAAAAGAGTTATCAAAATAGTAACATAAGGATGGATGATTCCAATAAATATGTGTATGTAACAACAAATACTTATATTAATATATTATAATAAATCATTCATAATTTATAGCCTTAGTATAATCTATTAAGTACTTAAAATTGTTATTTAATTAAACCGAACATTGTGCATAACCTTTTTTCTACAATTATCAACAATTAATTTCTAGTTCAAATAATTATAAAACATCCAAATCGATATAATATTCAGAAATAAATAAATGTATCTTCAAAACTCGGGTTATAGATTAGAGTTTCATACAAATACACTTTGAAACCCATAAATATCAATTAAAAATTATTTTATACTTTTCATTAAATAATATTGTTAAACAAATTTATTACACTTTAAACAATATTAAAATACTCTTAAATTGCATTAATAAACTTATTTTATTCATTTCAAATTTCTGGTAATTGTTTATAAAGCTAAATAGTACATATATGAATTGATTCGTAATTATCTATAATCAAACATTATTTCGGACAATTTTGGAATAATCATATAAATTTAACATACTCACAATCAAATGAATACATGTTCTAAAAAAGAATTGTACAAGTATTTATTAGAAATTTCAGAAATATTTGATAACTGTAAAAAATCAAGTAAATAATATTTTATATTTTATTTCATTTAAATATCAATAAATTCACTTTATTTATTTATTAAATTTAAACCATTTTTATAACCATAATTAATATATAAACATATAGATATTACAGTTTAGATATTTTTAATAATAAATGTATATATATATATATATATTAATTTATTTTATATCTTAAATACATGTAATTCTATGTTTTAGTTATATACTGTTGAGCTTGCGCGCACACACACACACACATATATATAGGTTGTACGCACACGCTCATACATAGGTTGAATATACAGGCATGCAAATGAAATCAAAAATGCAATAATGGTCAATAAACAAAATAAATACACACGAAGAAGGTGACTACATTTAATTGAGCAAAAAGAATGCATATGGTAAAACTAAACAGCGGGTGTACATACATACTCAACGCACACATACAAATTTACACATAACTTGGTCGACCTGTCACCCCACTGGCCGACCATCAACGGTCGACCGATGGCCCATCAAGGTCGACGGTTGCTTCGAGAATTGACGATGTCGATTGCCTATAAGTGACGATTCCAACACCTATTCATTCATTTCATTACAAGCTCAATGCACACAAGAAATTCAATCATGAACAACTCAACCAATAAACATAAAAATGATAAAAGCATAGATGTGTGAGTGATAATCACCCACTCGAGAGTTGCCTCCTCCCTCTCCCACACACATGCTCATCTCACCACCGCTTCAAATTTGCTTCATGCTAGAGATGCAAAATAGTATCCCGCACCACATACTTAAATTTGAGGATCTAAAATAATTTATTGAATTTGATTTTTATTTTTTTTAAGTGATATCAGTTTTGTGGTTCTTGGCTTTAGGAGGAAGAAAGATTGACAGTGGGTAGGGAGTTGCGTGAATAAAATGGTGATAAGGAGATAATTCTAGAAAGAAAAGGGAGTTGGGCTTGAGTACATAAGTTTGGGCCAAGTGCAAACTAAAATAAGTAAATATATAAATATATTCTATTTTCCTTTTATATATTGTTATACCACCTTTTGACTAGGCAGTATATCATAAAAGTTGACTAAATGGCTTCTGTGATCATTAAGGCAAGAAGCTCAGAGAGACGATTATCAGGCTCGGAGATCAGCTTTAAACAAGACGATGGACGATGGTCAAGAAGATTCAGATCGGGTCCCCAATTTTCGTCCCAATCAAGGTGCAATCGGAATGAAGTGACAAGGAAGGCCCCATGAGGCTACATTTCAAATTTCAAGTCGACTGAAGTTTGTATGCTCAAGTTATGGACAAAAAAAGATGGATTGGTATCGAAGGATCAGTCATATTTTTCTTGGAGTCGGACCCAGGAAATATTTTTACTTGCTAGGAGTCGGGGCATGTTTTGCTTGGAGTCGCAGGATTTTGAAGAGTTGGATCGTACTTGGTGTCAAACACATGATTGCTTGGAGTCAGCTTGGAGTTAGCAGGATCGTTGCTTGGAGAAGAACGATCGGTGCAGATCATTCTTTGTGCTTGGAGTCAGCTTGGAGTCAGAACTATCATTGCATGGAGAAGAATGATCGACAACGATTGTTACTCCTGCTTGGAGTCAGCTTGGAGTCAATTCGATTACTGCTTGGAGAAAAACGATCGGCACCGATCGTTTTTAGTGCTTCGAGTCAAAAAGGTGATTACTTGGGTCTTGCTTTGAGTCAACCCCGAAGTTGGTTTTTCGACGACCGTTTTGGCAATTTTTGATGATGATCAATCTATAACTCAAAATTTACAAAGACAATCGACATGAAATTTGGAGAAAAACTACACTATACCATGAGTGACCCACACCATCGATCGCTGGGACCCATGATGAAGTTGGATCGATTGGTAAGATCCATAAAACGACTCAAATCAATGATGATCGATCAATATCTCACAACCGCAAAGTTAGAATGATACAAAACTCTGGGAATAGTAAAATATTATATAGAGGAACCTACCATATCGATCGCACATCATTTGGAGAAACTTGAATGATCGGCCTACATTGTTATTGAACTATCATATCATTTTAGGCAAAACGATCCCAACTTCATAGAAAACACGATATATGATGACCCGCTTTTCTATCCACAGAAAGACGCATCATCGTTAAGAAAGAAATAGACAGAAATAGAAAGAAAGAAGAAAGAACAACACAATTCAGAATCTCACAGCGGAAACGGAACAAAATATAATACATCACATAACTATATCATAGTCTTACATATATCAGAGTTACATAACATCATTCTAACAAGACAGTGATATATATATCTGCCATTACATACATCCAAAAATACAACATACATCACTAACACAGCGGAACTAGATAGATAGATATATACGTCTGGACTTTTGCTTCAAGCTCCTCCAGACTTCAATAATCCAAGACCTGATCACTTGGCTACTCATAAAAATTTGAGTACCCAAGAGTTAAAAAAACAGAAATAAACTTCGGGTCAGACATGGGTCTGGTGTGAGTAAACGGGTTAAAGTTGCTTAACTTTGAAAAAACCATTCGAAACAAAAGTATCACGTAAGACTTCCCACACATAAACACGGGTAAGTTTTTACCTTACGCTAACCAAACATTTTATAGGAAATCCGGTGATATTATAATAGTGTCTAGGGTTTTCAATTAAATAAGAAATAGTTGAAATTGTTACATGATTAAATTCCAGCAAACTAGCCACAAAGTAGGTAATACAATCAAAACCGTAGGGTCACGTAGGAAGATTGGAATTCCATCAATGGGAGGGCTACTGGGGTACCGCCCGTCACAGTACCTGGCCTAGATCAGAGTACCGAGGATCACGCCCGACCCCTTGCAACACAATGCCGGAACCATCCCTTACTGGACAGTCCCGAACAAGACAACCCCACAGTTGTGGCCAACAACTGCCCACTAAGCCGAAATAAAAAGGGACATCTACACAGGGGTATATCTCGTCCTACTTGGGTGCTACCCACTTAACCTTGCTGCACCTCCCCTGTTTTAGCCATTCCCGGTTGATGAGGCTTGAGGCTACAATTACCTTTATAGAACACATCTCTTAGAATGCTCATCGTCCACCTGACGATGTGCTGAAAGCATTCAATCCATACAAGTTCATTCCGGGTTCGAACGAAACCGAAGGCATTATCTCGTTACACTCATTTTGGAATCACCCTCAGAGTTAACGACAATAACCCTTGCACTCTGAAACACCATCTCGATCTTCAATTTGAGATGTCACGACCTATCGTTTAACTTGGATCGATGTGGTTTTCGGATAATCATAACTGATTCCCGATCCAGGTCTCATCGAAATCCAAACATATTTTAAAGGCCAAGTTGTTTAATAGTTTAAACAATTTAATTCAATTTAATATTGAATTCACACAGCATTTAACGCAGATAAAAATTACACATTTATCACAGATATATCCAATATCTCATCACAGATTATCATCCAATAGATATCAATCAATCCAGACATTCTGCTGAAACAATCATCCAAACAGGAATTATCAATCCATAACATAATTAATTTAATCAACTTAAATTAAATTAACTACTTAAGAATTAATCACTAATCCTGCTTGATTAATCATTAATTAATTACAAACCATTTAATTAATTAATCACTTCTTAATTACCTTTTAAATCAATTAATTAAATCTTAATTACTTAATTAATTACTCCTTAATTATTAATTAATAACCTTAATTATTAATTAATAAAACTTAATTACAATTTAATTAATTCTTAATCATTAATTAACCCTTAATTATCAATTAATTAATCGCTAATTACCAATTAATTTCTTAATTAATCAATTATTAATCCCTAATTAATTTCTTAATTAATTAACTACTAATTATTTATTAATTAACTTTAATTATCTAATTAATAATTATTAATTACAAATTAATTAAACTCTTAATTAATTTATAATCTTTAACTATTAATTAATTATTAATCAATAATTAAAATAATTAATTTCACTTTAATTACTTCATTTAATTATCTTAAAATCTTAATTACTTTTAAGATAAATCATCTTTGTTAATTCCTTAGTCACATCATTAAACTTAACCTTTAATTAACCTTTAATTATATTTATAAAATAATTAGGTTTAAAAACATTTGAAAGTTTTAACAAACTTAAATTAACAAACATACCATTTCTAAATTAAAGTTTAAGAACATTTTTAAAAAGAGATTTAGAAAAGGTTTTAAACACAAAACCATTTTAAAATTTCAAACTTATTTTATAAAAATCTTTAAAACATGCCTAACACTCTTTCCCTCCCGATCCCTGAATCAGGTTAATCCCAGCATCTACTCGGGTTTCGCCTCGAGTTTCCCTTTAACTTCCTCTTCTTCTATATTTTAAAAACTTAGTTAAGTTTAAACACCACTTCTGCACTCACACGAACCCGTGCTCTACCCCGAGTAAATCGTCCTCCCGCTCGAGAACATCCCCGAGTCACTCATGAAATCAACAACTGACACGGATTCATCGCCGTGCACATGCACAGCGCCTCGGCGATCTTCCGGCGAACTGCGCTCCCTCCGGCAAGTCACACAACAACGCTACATTCGATTGTAATGGACGATTCGACGCCAAAAACTCCAAATCAAAATCGAGTTTCCAGTTCGAAACTGGAACTCGACTTCACCAGAGAAAACTGCTTTGCCCCACTCATGCCGACCACCTGAGGCGCTACAACTCCGGCCTCACCTCGCCGATCCCTCATGCTACCATTCCCCTGAATCACGTGCATCTCGATCAACCAGAGATGACCCAGTCATCTCGTTTCCGACCACGACAAAACAAGGGTGTTAAACCCTAGTTCATCCAAATTCCAACACCACGGCGATCAATCACCACAACCATCATTTTTTCCAACCTCGCCGGACCTTACTCCACCTTCAGACAAAACCCCGAGGGCCAAGTGATCGTCAATCGCCAGGAAATGGTAAAAACCCATTTCCAGTTCAACTGTGATTTGTTCTTTAAATACTAAACTAAAAATCACCATTTTGTTTTAAATATCCTATTTTCTAAAGATGATTCAAGTTACATAATTGAATCGACAATTTACAACATTTGACTTTAAAATGTTCTTTTATTTTACCGAGTTTCTTTGGTTCCAAACAAATTTCAACTTTTATGATGCTTAAACTTATTTTTAAAATCTATATTATACATAAACAAACATATATTGTTTGAAAAACTAAAGCCTAAATAGAATGAATGAAGAGAATAAGATTTTTCTTCAAAATCTTGTCCGTGAATAAATAACAGAGTTATATACAGAGACATATACAGGTTTGTAGACATGCATGTTTATATACTTCCATATCCACGTGTTTTCAGAGCATGTATACATAGATTATAACAGACAATATAAAATTTACACAAGACAATACACAACATTAGGTTTAAACTAAATTTTAGGGTTTAAGTTTACTCACCTGAAAAACAATGTTTGATCAGAGAGCAGCTTTCTGGTTTTGAAAAGTTATCAGCCTGATTTTCTTGTTTGCTTAGTTGAGTTGTAGATTAAGCTTCAGTTGTAATATTATTTTCTGGTATTCTAAGTTTTAAATGAACGAAAAGAAATAAGAAGATATATATAGAAAAGTTGTACAGGGGTAGGTATTAGCTGGTGCAAAACGTTTCTTTGATCAGAGAAATTTTTTTTCTTTATCCTTCCAAACAAGATTTTATAAAACTGAAATAATTTTGAACATTTCGAAATGACTCTCTTGTGGGCTTGGCTAGAAAAGATAGCATTTAATGCATGTGTCCTTGTTTTATTTTTCATACTTATCCCCTTGCTGTTGAATGTACATAGATATTATTTTTTTTGCCTTGCATACATGTACTTCCATGATATATATATGTTCCTAGAATTTACCTTATGTGTTTACTTTAAAGTTGTCATAGTTATTGTTATTATGTTAACTTGTGTATTTATTTCTATTTTTAAAGTTTAACTATCAAACATTTAATTTATATTCATATATTTTTATACTTATATTTAGTGTTGATAAGATTTTATTTTATTTCAAGCATTATTATCTAGATTACATCTATATATATATTTAAATCAAAAGTTAATAAGGTAGAGCTTCACTTTAATTTAATGTGAATAAGATAGATTTTCTTTTAAATATTTTTGAAAGACTTTATTTTAAATTTTAATCATAGCTTTCTTCCAAAATACACACATATATATAAATAAATAGTAAATAGCCCAAATATTTTTATTTGTTTTTAAAATGATAAGTTTGTATTTTAATAAATCAGATTGGTTGCTAATTAAAATAATATTGCAAAAATCCCGAATCGTCACATTCCTCCCCTCTTAAAAGAATTTCGTCCCCGAAATTTAAAGCAAAAGAAAATCCAAAAGCTTTTATATCAATAACCCAAGCATACATAACATGCATACATTAACAGCTAACCAAACAGTTCATACAAACAAACATCACTAGCTATCTGGACACAAATCCGGATAAGCTTTCTTAAAGCTACCCAGAGTTTCCCAAGTACAGTCTCGGGGATCCTCGCTCCACTGCACTTTTACTAGCTTCACAACTTTGCTCCTGAGTTGCTTCTCATCCTGATCTACAATCTGGACTGGATTTCTGACCACAGTCAAGTTCGGCTCGACCTCCAAATCTTCATGGACTGCTGCTTCTACAACCAGTGATGGATCATGGACAAACTTCTTTAGATGGGATACATGAAATACATTATGAATTCCAAACATCCGTTCTGGCAATTCAATTCTGTAAGCCATAGCACCAATCCTTTCCAGCACTCGGAATGGCCCAATATATCTCGGGGCAAGTTTTCCCGTCTTTCCAAATCTTACTGCTCCTTTAATCGGGGAAACTTTGACAAAGACTAAATCTCCAATTTCAAATTCCAATTGTCTTCTCCTTTTATCTACATATTTCTTCTGACGGTCTTGAGAAGCTTTCATTCTCTTCTTGATAAGCTCAACTTCCGCAGATGCTTCTCGAATCAAATCTGGTCCAAGCACAAGACGATCTCTTGACTCGATCCAACAGGATGGGGATCTACAAGGTCTTCCATATAAAGCTTCATATCGTGCCATCTTGATACTCGCCTGATAACTGTTATTGTAGGATAATTCTACTAAATGAAGATGGTCTTCCCAAGATCCACCAAAATCCAAAACACAAGCTCTCAGCATATCCTCTAGAATACGATTCAGCCTCTCCGTTTGTCCATCGGTCTGAGGATGATAGGCTGTACTCAAACTCAATCTCGTGCCCATAGCTGATTGCAAAGCCTCCCAAAACTTACTGGTGAAGATAGGATCTCGGTCACTTACTATGTTGACAGGGACTCCATGTAACCTGACTATCTACTTTAAGAAAATCTCAGCCAACGATGCTGTAGTACGGGTCGCCTTAACTGGAATGAAATGGGCGCTCTTAGTTAATCGATCCACTATAACCCATATTCCTTCATTTCCTCTCTTGGTCCTTGGTAAACCGTCGATGAAATCCATAGAGATCATCTCCCACTTCCACTCCGGAACTTCCAAAGGTTGCAACAATCCGGCTGTCTTCTGTTGATCACCTTTAACTTGCTGGCAGATAGCACTACTATTGACAAATCTAGCAATATCTTTCTTCATACCCGGCCACCAGAAAACTCTCTTCATATCTTTATACATCTTTGAAATTCCTGGGTGTATATTCAATTTGGAGCGATGTCCCTCCGACAATACTTCCTGCCTCAATCCATCCACATTAGGCACACATAGACGTCCGTTTACCCTTAAAGTTCCTTGATCGTCAATCTCGAAATTTGAGTGTCTACCCTCTTTGGTCCCTTGACTAATCTTCTTTAAAATCTTATCCTCCATCTGCTTGCTTATGATCTTTTCTTGGAGAGATGGAACAACTTCCAAAAGAGACAGAACTGCATTTCTACTCAGAGCATCAGCTACCACATTCCCCTTTCCTAGAGTATATAGAATATCCAAGTCATAGGATGCCAAAAACTCAACCAACCTCTGCTGCACCAAATTTAGGTCTTTCTGAGAGAAAAGATACTTCAGTAGTTTGTGGTCCGTGAATAACTCAAACTTCTCTCCCAAAAGATAGTGTCTCCAGATCTTTAAAGCAAAAACAATGGCTAACAACTCTAGATCATGCGTAGCGTAGTTCTTTTCATGTGGCTTCAATTGCCGACTTGCATACGCAATTACTCTTTCATTCTGCATCAGAACTGCTCCTAGTCCAACTATACAGGCATCTGTATAAACCTCAAACTTTCTTTTACCATCCGGAATAGCTAGCATAGGTGCACTGGTTAGCCTCGTCTTCAACTCCTGGAAAGCCTCTTCACACTGAGGTGTCCACTTAAACTTTGCTCCCTTCTGAGTCAACTTGTTTAGGTGCGAAGAGATCTTGGAATAATCCTTGATAAATTTTTTGTAGTAGCCAGCTAAACCCAGAAAACTACGGACTTCAGTCGGTGTCTTCGGTTGCTTCCACTCTAGAATAGTAGCTACCTTGGCTGGATCTACCGAAATACCCTTACCAGAAACAATGTGCCCCAAAAATTTGACTTCTGACTTCCAAAAATGACATTTGGAGAATTTCACCTTCAGAACATGCCTCCTCAATGTCTCCAAAACTATCTCTAAATGTTGCCTATGTTCCTCTTCTGACTTGGAGTAAACCAGAATATCATCGATGTACACGAGAACAAACTTATTCAACACATTCTGAAAAACTCGATTCATCAAATCTACAAAATAAGCAGGAGCGTTGGTTAACCCGAAAGGCATGACCAACCACTCATAGAAACAATTAGGTCCTCGAAACACAGTCAAGGGAATACTGTCCTCAGCTACCCTTAACTGATGAAAACCCGAAGTTAGATCTAACTGAGAGAAAACTGAAGCTCCATGCAACTGATCAAAGAGATCATCTATACGAGGTAATGGATATTTGTTTCGGATAGTCACTTTGTTCAATTCTCTATAATCAACACAGAATCTTAGCGATCCATCCGACTTTGTTACAAAGACAAAGGCAGAACCCCAACTGGAAAAACTAAGCCGGATCAAACCTTTCTCTAAGAAATCTTGGGTCTGCTTCACCAACTCTTCTCTCTCCTTCGGTGCCATTCTTCTACTGGGCTGAACAACATGTACTACCCCCAGAATCAGATCAATTCGAAACTCTATCTCTCGATGTGGAGGTAAACACTTGACTTCCTCGAAAACATCAGGAAAATCTTTAACCATATCAATATCTCCTCCCTTCTCTTGAGAAGTCTCAACTCCATGTAAGAGACTACTCAAGTGAACTCCAGAACTATCATACGTCACTTTAGCAATTCTACCCAGATCAGTTTCCAACGAAACCGTTCTCTCTTCACAATTCAGGACAGCTTTATGCTTATCAAGCCAATCCATTCCCAGAATAAGGTCAAACCCTTTGAAATCTAATACATAAGGCTCACACGAAAAACTATGGGAAAGATAAGTAATTCACAAGCCTTTACAAATCATATTAAGTCTAGTTACTCCCCCTATGGCACTACAAGAAAACTGATTTTTTTAGCGCCCAAAAACCGCCACTACGTATTTTTAGTGGCGTTCCGATAATCGTTACGAGAAAACATGCCACTAAAAATCCTCGAGTATTAGTTGCACTTTTTTAAACGCCACCAAATTTGTTTTTTTGATAGCGTTTTTATAACGCCATAGAATTCCTTTTTTGTAGCGCCTATTTACCGCCACTGAAAAGGTTTTCTCCTCCATGATACTTTTTTATGGCGTTATGTAAATTTTTTGTAGCGCCTGTTTAACGCCACCGAAAGGGTTTTCTCCTCCACGTTACCTTTTCATGGCGTTATATACATTTTTTGTAGCGCTTAATAAACGCCAGCATAAGTGTACTTGAGTTTTTAATCACTCTTTTGTAGCGACATTTTAATGCTACCAAAATAAATAATACCAGTAGCGTTTGTTTCCCTCTACCTGCTACTCCAGATTTACCCCTGATCTAGCATCCAATTATATAATAACAGAATACGCAAGCACATACACTTTTGAACACAATATATTAAACAACTACAAAATACGTATACGCATTGAAGATCCACAAGATACATAGACATTCATACATCCACATACATAGGTGTCGACAAAAAGCTACCCGTACACATACACCACCAAACTACCATAAGTGTTATAACCAAACTACCATAAGTGTCATAACCGTACATATACATCTGAAATAAACGTCTGAAATAACCAAAGTACCAAGCAAAACCTGAACCACCATAAAAACCTGAACTACCTGTCATTGCTGATGTCTTCAAAACCAGAACTACCTGTCAACAAAGAACAGAACAAAAGAGTGAGAAAACAAAACCTGAACTTAAAACTGCTTAAATAAGCAATGTACTGAAACAAAACATATGGACGACAATCGACCACTTCTCTGCACTGCCACAACACTCAACTACCTTGCCACTTCTTCCTACACTATCACTCTACTGCTCACCATCAATTCATACATAACTCCTCACCATCAATTCAACTAACATTCCACCACAATCCATACATAAATCCTCACCATCAATTATTTTCCCTCCCCTAAACCTGAACCACCAATCACAATCATTTAATCACAATTCGAATATAACACCCCTACTTATGTACTTTTATCATTTTACCAAAAATCTATCTGCACTTTAGCTGCTAGCATTCCTAATGTATATATATAAAAAATTATATACCTTTCATTTTGACTTAATAATGATTTTTTCCATTGGCCAAGCTATGGGAACGCCAAAGCAATCATCCATGCACGTCAGACCCGATGTTGGTCTCCATATCTCTGCATCTGGAACTATCACCAGTTCAATCCAAACTTTTACAACATTACGTCCCAATGGACGACAATGGACCATCGTTATCAGATCAGTTGATGCAATACTTCCTTCAGCCACTACGTCTGCTCCACCCAAATCGATCAACTGGCATTTGGCATCCTTTTGCATGGTTGCAATCAGTTGAAAGAAAAGAGATTATTATGCACAATGTATACATGCACATTAAATAAACTTTCATACACAGTTAACTTCTTCAAATTTGAAAATTAATATTTACATTTTGCGATTTATTCATGACCATATGTGTGGATTTCATGGGAGAATTCACAACATTTTCAGTATCATCACGACTCTCATCTAGTTTTTCTTGATCAGCTTCTACTTTTGATCTTGGCCATGCTACTTTCCTACCAACTGCATCTCCAATGCACGACATATCAGATGTGGGTCGCCACAAGTAAGCATCTTTATTTACTACTTTGTCCACCCAAATCACAACAGCAGACGGACCGAGTGGAATACCATTAACAGTATATTTTGGATCAGTGGCGTGGATTCTTCCTTCGGCAACTACACCTTCACCCTCAGTCCAACCGTAAATCTTGCAAGTGTCTTCGATGATGCTGGTACTCTAAAAATGAGAAGTGAAATTCAAGACTTTAGTATGCTATACAAAAACAACGAATATGTGTTAAATTTTTATTCAGATGGGGGGTGTGCTCGCTGCATTTTAGACATCAATAAGCTCGCATCATATTACACTAATATACTTAACGTGAAAAAAATTACCGTACTGGCTGCACTACAGTTCAACCGTGTTCGCAGCGGGACCTTGATGCAAACTGATGGCCAAGCAACTACCTTATTCTTAGCATCTGCTAAGACTGCCATTTCAGGTGTAGGCCTCCATAAATAAGTATCTGCTTTATCCACTGAATCTATAACAACGCTCCCAGCATTTGGTCCAAGACGAATGCCATTGACAACGTCATCTGGGTCCATGGACAACAGCCTCCCATGGGCAACAACTCCAGAGGTTCCATCCCAATTCAACAGCAAACATACTTCATCGTCGCTCTACAATTAATCAACCGAAAATTAAATCAATTACTGGATTAAAAAATTAAAATATAAATTTCATTTATTGAGTAATATAAATATTATTTTTACCGAATCAGGTGAGTTCCTTCTCGAACTTTCTTTACCCTGCAGCGAAGCACGAATATAAATTAATATTTTACGAATATAAATTAATTTCCAAAAATTTACCTTCTGGTCCATCAGAGTCTGTATCATTCCCTTCAATTCTGCTATTTCCTCTCGACATCGAGACACTTGTTTATCTTTGGACTGGGCCAAAGCTAGCTTGGTTAAAGTGCAACCCCTACCTAATGCCCTTAACCGTCCCGGTTTTTCTTGTCCCAGTACATGTACAAGAGCATCTTTTCCAATATCATTTTGTGTCGAGCCGGATTGGGATAGGCTACCATATTTTTTGATCTCCTCCTATATAAATAAATACACATAGATAATGTACAATGGTAAAAATATCATAGTTTCAAAAAAATATACCAATAAAATTAAAAACAATTTTACAATAGTATTCGCAGCTTCCATGTTCACTGGTTCACCATTTTTTAATGTGAGATTTAATCCACACATCAGCTCTACTTATGGACGATGGATCTACACTTTCTTTTTTCTAAAAATAGAATAACATTAAATTAATAAACTGACAGGTATAAAATAATGTTAAATAATGCTATAGTTAATTAACTTACCATGTCTTCGGTCTTTCTAGCCATTCCCCTACGACCGGTTGTATGCGGAAGTTGTGTGTACCTAAGGGCTGAATATTTCTCACTTTTTTGCTGAAAATATTGAAAGATGCTAGAATTTAACAACCAAAATCATAAAAAGAATAACTATCTAATATTTATAATGCAGGGTAAATATGTATGGTGAGGATTGCAATTTATTTGAAAATCAATTCATCGGTTGCTAACTATGTAGATGGATTTGCAGAAACATGCCAGACGAGTTCAGTAGGAATGATTTACCTTAAACTACGGACTTATTTTCGCCTTCACAAACTTCCTCCAATCGGTTATGCTTTTTATGTTCGTAGGTTTTAGTTTAAGTCTTTCCTCATCGTTCTCCGCTTTTTGCAAATTTCGAACCAATTTGCTTTTTGACGATCTCCAAAGTACTCCCATTTGTTGAAATATAGCTTTTCTTTGCCATTCCTCTTCCAATTTAAATCTAATCTGCAACAATACATCAAAACATGGTATTAGTAAAATTTATTTAATTTAAATACGATAGATTTAATTAAATCTGAAAGGTTTTCTGAAGTTATTAGAGGGCAATTTCAATTTATAATTGGCAAGAACTATATTTCAATTTATCCAGAAGTTATTAGATGGCAATTTCAATTTATAATTGGCAAGACCATGCAATATTAGAAGTCATTTTCAAAACATATTAGAGTCAGAATGTTAAATAATAGATGCCTGCTTCATACCAGAACCGACTGCCACAAAACTACTTTTAAGTCATCACTAATATTCCTCCAATCATCAATGGTGTATGGAACCTGCTCCCGCATAAGCGGTCCAAGAAAAGAGGATAAATATACCGACCCTTGCCCTACTGGTATACCTAGATCATTGAACTCAACTTCAATTCGATCCTGACTGCATGACGGGAGTCTTTTTGCTTTTGCTGGACCTCTAACGCCTCTTTTCCGAGATGCACTTCCGATTTCAGCTTCACTTTGTTTCCCAATTTCCAGCTCGGCATCAGCAGTTTGTTCAGGAAGGGTTTCATTTTCTGAGTGGAGTCCTTCATTTGGGTCAGAGGGGATATCATCTAGTGGTTGTTCGTCTTCTTCATTGTGAACGGTGGCTTGCTTCTTAGCATTGTCTGGTTGTTCTTCTATTTCATTTATACTAGCTGGAACTTTACGTTTTCGCTTTGACTGTTTGTTCTTAGCTTTGACTGTTTGTTCTTCAGCCTTTCTCTGCAAGCGGGTACGTACAGATGTTGTAGACATATTTTTCTGCAAGTGACAGAAAACACAGTATAAACCAATAAGCACATGTAAACAATAAGCAGCGATAAATATTAACAAACAACACTTAAATATCATCAACATGTAGCTGAAAAGAGATGTGGCAGTTTGCAAACCAAACAAGCAGGCCTAAAAGCCTTGAGATGATGAACAGATTTGTAATTTTATGAGAAAATGTACATGTAATGCAAATAGAATTGATAAGAACACTACTCATTATAAAGCAATATATGCAAACAGAACTGATAAGAACATATAATGCTTTGTCTATGGAAGTATACAAAGATCAAAACCCAAAGAACAAAAATTGAATGGTACATGCATTTGCAATGGATTAGAAAATTAAATGGTGTAAACTAACAGCCATTCGCAACATTAAAAAAAACAAAGCATTAGTGCAGCAAATGAACAACAATCACTAAAGAAAATCAATACAAGTTCAATGAAATTTCCAAATAGCCCGGATTTAATATAGGGTACTTTTGGCACAGGTCCTTATTAAGTTTCAAAATTCACGAAAAGTCCTTCACTAAATTTCAGTGTAAATTAGGTCCCTGTTTTTTATTCACGATTATTGCAGAGCATGATGCAACATTTCATAAAAGTTGCTGACATTTCCGCAACATTTCTGTACACTGTGAACATAGTGTATGAAAGTTGCTGAAATATCAACACTTATTTATAAAAGTTGCTGATATTTCAGCAACATTTATGTACACTGTGAACACAGTTTATGAAAGTTGCTGAAATATCAGCACTTATTTATAAAAGTTGCTGACATTTCAGCAATAATTTTTCTTTGTTTTTACAATAAAACTTTGACACAGATAGTTGCTGAAATATCAGCACTTATTTATAAAAGTTGCTGACATTTCAGCAATAATTTTTCTTCGTTTCCAGAAAACAGGGACCCGCTTTACAATGAAACTTTGACAGGGACCCGCTTTACAATATGAAAGTATGATAGGGATGCCTCCCTAATTTCCACTTTAATATATAAGTTCAACCATCACTAAAGCAAATGAACAACTATGCTCAAGTAGAACATATAATCTACTCAATTATGCCCTCGCAATCCTCTCTAACATAGCAAACATCTTCATCATCCGCTTCAGTTATTTCCTCTTCCACCACTTGAATATCTTCCTCGATGCAATCGTGCTCCTCTATATCATTAAAACGTGCTTTCATTACAACGTACCAATTAGAAACATCGTTCTCTCTTGAATAAAATACTTGTTTTGCTTGAGATGCAAGTATGTATGGGTCTCGTGAAAATGATGCTTGATGTAAATTAACAAGAGTGAACCCATCATCATCAACTTTTACTCCATTTCCTTTATACGTCCAACGACACTTGAAAACTGGAATATAAAACAAATGATAATCTAATAAAATTATATCTGTCAATATTCCATAATAAGTGACCACATCAACCACTTGGGACATATCTTTAGCACTTGCTCTACACATAGTAGTTGCATCAAAAGTCACCCCACAATTCTGAGTTTCTCTCCCTAAATCTTTTACACTAAAACGTTGCTCGTTGATGATATATCCTTTGAAAGACATGGCATCATCCTTCGGACCATAAGCAATCCATTTTAACATGTCATTATGATCCTTGGAGTTAATAGGTATCTACAACAAATTTCATTTAGCATGTAAATTTATATAGTAATATTGATAGTTGAATGAGAATATATTTGAAATCTAACTAACCTTCCTTTTAATCCAATCGACAAAACTTTTTGTATGTGTTTCCCAAAGTAAGGTCGCATTTTTTGTCATGCGTTGGTCTGAATTTTCTAATTCCTCCAAATGCAAACTAGTATTGAATAATTGATTATAAGTTATATATATCATTGCGAACACATCAAAATATATAAAACAATATAACATAAACTTACTCTATAAACGGTTCCACCACGGCCATATTCATTAACACAGCTAAATGAGCACTTTCTTTCTCATTAACTGGCAATTTAATTGTCTTCGATACTGAAATTGGATGTCCCTCTAATATTCTACTACTTTCATAATCTTCATTTCGAGCTCCTTTCTCCTCTATATGTCCTGATTTCTTCAAAAATTCATTGAAAAAGAACATGCATTCTGTTGCAAGATACGATTCTGCAATACATCCCTCTGGTCGTGCATAGTTTCTGACATAATCTTTGAGTGTCTTCATATATCTTTCGAATGGGTACATCCATCGAAAATGAATAGGTCCACACATTTGTGCTTCTTTTCCAAGATGAATGGATAAATGTATCATTATATTAAAGAAAGATGGTGGAAAAAAAATTTCAAGCTCACATAAAACGTCAATAATTTCAACATTGATTTGTTCTACCTTCTCTCTATCAAGAACATGTTGACATAATTTGTTGAAAAAAGAACATAAGCGAATTATCGCTTTTCTTGCCTTCTTTGCCATGAACCCTCTCGATGCTACTGGCAATAAATGTTGCATTAATACATGGTAATCATGTGACTTCAATCCACTAATTTTGCAATCCGACAACGAAATTCGATTTTTTAAATTTGAACAGTAGCCATCCGGTCCTTTGCAATCATACAGTCTTTTGCAAAATATTTTTCTCTCCGATTTTGACAACATATATGGAGCCGGTGGAAGATATGTTTTATTCCCACGAGATTGTGTATGAAGCTCGCTTCGAATTCCCCAATCCTCTAAATCCTTTCTACAGTTGGTTCAATCTTTGGATTTATTTCCATGCAACATTGTTCCCAATAGGCTTTCACCAATGTTCTTCTCCACATGCATCACATCTAAATTGTGACGTAATGGAAGTTCCTATGAAAACCAAAACAATAATGCATTATTGGGTTTTTCTTGTATTAAAACAATGAAAAATAAATAAATTAACCACTAACCTCCCAATAAGTCAAATCAAAGAAAATTGATCGTTTTTCCACCTTGATAGCTGTACTTCTGTAGAACTGTTAGTATCATCATATTCATCTTCTTTATCATAGACATGCTTTCTCTTCTTACTTTTCTCCTCTATTCCTTTTCCAAAATCATTTGGATAATCCTTCAATAATGCATGGATGTTTCTCCCAAAAAGCATTCTAGGAGCACCATCTGTCTCTATGGTATTATCAAACAATGCCTTTTGTTTCCTCCGTGAATCTGAAGGAGGTAGAAATCTTCTATGACCCATGTAGGCGAACTTTCGACTTTGTTTCAACCAACGAGAATGGGTATTGACACCACATAATGGGCAACCTTTTTGCCCTTTCACACGACATCCAGCAAGATTTCCATAAGCCGGAAAATCATTAATCGTCCATAACAAAATTGCATTCAGTTTAAATAAAGTTTTACTAAATGCATCATAAGCAGTAACTCCATTAGACCACAAGTGATGCAAGTCTTCCACCAAAGGCGCCAAATATACATCAATATCATTCTAGGGTTGCTTCGGGCTTGGAATAAGTAAAGTTAACATAATATTTTCTTTCTTCATACTCAACATAGGCGAGAGATTGTATGTCACAAGCATTACCGGCCATCAACTATATTTCGAACTCAACATGGAAAATGGATTGAATCCATCTGTAGCAAGACCAAGCCTAAGATTGCGTGGATCAGATGAAAAAGATTTATACTTTTCATCCACCATTTTCCATGTCATAGAATCCACGGGATGACACATTTTTCCATCATTACTTTTATTATTAAAATGCCATCTTAATTCTTCAGCCATCTTTTGAGATCTATACATTCGTCTAAACCTCGGAATGATTGGGAAATATCTCAATACTTTAACTGGAACACCTTGTATAACCTCTTCAGTATCTTGATTTTTCTTCCATCTCGAGGAACCACATTTTAGACAACTTTCTAAATTTTTGCATTCTTTTCTGAAAAGGCAACAATCATTCTCACAAGCATGTATCTTTTCAAAACCCATGTCGAATTCTTTAAGAAATTTCTTGACTTCATATAAGGTTTTGGGAAGCACGTTATCCTTCGATAGAAATAGATGTTGCACAGCTAAAAGCTTATCAAAACCACTATCGGACAAGCCAGTCTCGCATTTAAGATTATACAAGACGGTGATGGCAGATAATTTTGTGTGATCTGTGCAACCAGGATATAATGGAGTTTCTGCATCTTCCAAGTTCTTGACTAACTCATCCTCTTTTCTTCGAGAATCAACATCGTCTTTATCATCATCAAAAAAATCTTGATTCAAAAAATCTTCATCTTCATAGTGAATCATCTTGAATAGTTCATATACGTCAAACATATTTGTTTTATTCTCCACATTTATCTCTTCACCATGGTTAAACCATACACCGTCAATGTATTTAGGATCCATTCCTTTTATAATTAAATGTTCAACGATGATTTGTTCATCATGACGACTAAGATTCCGACAATCCTTGCAAGGGCATAAAATTTTTTCTACAATTCTTACATTCCTCTTTGCAGCATGCACGAAATTCATTGCTCCTTGTCGGTATTCTATACTAGTTCTATGAAAAAAGTAAAAAAAAAAGTGAGCTTTAGTATTAGATTATATGTTCTAATTCTCAAAATACATATTAAGTTAATCATGGTTTTATCACCTGTTTAAAAAAACCCAGCCTTTTTCCATTATCGACATTTGAAGGCAAATAAGTTTCCAATCTTTGACGTATAAATTGGTTATCTATTGTAATCAAAAAAATAACTAGACGTTGAAGTACAAATACTTGTAGCACTACTGCATATAACCATGGTGGTTTAGTAGACAAAGGCAAAGAATACTTTTCCAAAAATATAAATTTTACACTTATATTTTGCATTTAACCTCAGATTTACATGTATTTATAATCAATCCATGCATGAATTCAAAGCCTAAGTCTAGCAAATTATAGAATTACTGCATATAAATTCAAAGCCTCAGAATGTACAAACCAACAGTTTCCTCTTACCAAACCAACAGTCAACTTCACCGCCTCCTCTTCACTACCTCACATCCACACAACTGACATATTTCTAGTGCCTGGCACTCCACAAAAGACTATTTATGCTCCAACATTTACCACTCTCAACCATCGAGCCAGCCAATACCCAATCGAAAACAAACCCGCGACCTCCATCAATGCTACTTGAACCCACCAAATTCCCGAAACACACAACCTCAACCTCCTCTCAGCAAGCAACCATTGATTCACTGAACCACTTCAACAGAACATTCATATACTCAAAGAAATCAAAGCAGATATCCCAACAGATCATTGCGATTAGGGTTAAATCAACCATTTCAGTAATAGTTTAGGAAAAAATACGAAAATAAGATGCATTCAAATTCATATAAAATCCAAATAGAATCACAAAGTCGATTTAAAAGATTCATACCTAAATATACCTAATCGATTTAAAAGATTCATACCTAAATATACCTAGATCTGCTGGCTGCCGCGACTCGATGTTGAGTAAGGGGGAAACGACGAAGTTGACGATGATACTTGAGTGCGATGAAAATTTAACACGATTAAAAGGGGAAATTTTTTTTCTGAAGAAGAAAGCAAATTAGGGACGAGAATTTTGTTAAGTACGAGAGTAAAATGATAGGTTACGTTTATTTAGTTCGCGCGGACTCTTGTTTTTAGAAGCGGGAAATGTGAATTATTTTTTGCCACGTTTATATTATTTGGTAATCTATTTTTTGTTGCATTTACAATAAAATGCCACCGATTTTTGCAACTATAAATGGTTTTTCTTGTAGTGTGGGATTAGAGACGCAAATAGAATTTTCCACGACACTAGGGATAAGGTGAAATTTTACTACCGTCTCCAAAGAAATAAAACCGAGAGATGCTCTAGAATTAAATAATACTTTAACATAAACACCATTAATAAGCAAAGTACCTTCCAAAACTCCCTTGCCTTTAGAAGAAGTTGATGGTGCACCTTCCAAAGCAAACACTTTGTTCGGCTGGACCTTTTGAAGAAGCGCGCAATCTTTGACCATGTCTCCCGGTTGATGGCAGTTAAAGCACAAAGATTTCTGAACCATTGCTGATCCTGGTCCATTCTGACGCTGCTGCTAGGATCCTCTCTTGGGACATTTATTAGCCAATTGACCCTCTTGCTGACAAATATAACACTTGCGAGGTCCGTTGTTGCTTCCTCCTGGTTTCTTCCCTTTGCCTTGCTTTTTCCAATTAAGATTGAACTTTCTCTTATTTGGATTGGAAGAATTCCCTCCAGATGCTGTTACAGGTGCCACTGGTTTCTTGTTCATCAAATCCTCGTACCTTAATGCCATATCAATTAATTCCACAAAAGATCCTTTCAAATGCGCTGTCATATGTTCATGAAATTCTAGCCTTAATCCTTGCACAAACATTTCATTCTTTTTGAGGAGAGTGTCAATGAGTCCCGGTCCATAGCGAGATAGCTCATTGAATTTGGTCTCATATCAGCTATAGTCATGCTTCCCTGCTTCAATTCCAGAAAATCCCGGTACAGATGAGTTTTCCCTACTGTTGGCATGAATTGCTCCTCAAACAACTCTTTAAATCTACTCCAAGAAATATCATCTTCAGAAACATTCGCTGTAACTGCATCCCACCAAGCTGCAGCACCTTCTTGCAATTTCCATGAAGCCATTACCCTTTTCTGCTCATCAGACAATTCAAGACTCTTAAAGATCCGCTCGCATGAGCGTAGCCAAGCTTGAACCTCAATTATGGACTCTGATCCTTTAAATGGTCTACCTCCAAGGTTGGTGAAGTCCTTGCATAAAGCGGCAAAACTAACCCGAGGCGGTGCTGGATCCACAGCCTCACTTGCAGTTTGACTTCTTCCATTATTGGTCTATGAACTGCCCCTACCCCTGCCTCTCCTTCCAGAACTCATGTTGGCAACCTGGACAGGTAACCCAACAATTTTAGATAGGTATATAGTTATATATAAAAATTATAACTACGCTCCCTCAAGATAGATACTATTCCAAAGCCTAGGTATTCACTCAATCTAGTGCATTGATACCAACTGTGATGACCCGCTTTTCTATCCACAGAAAGACGCATCATCGTTAAGAAAGAAATAGATAGAAATAGAAAGAAAGAAGAAAGAACAACACAATTCAGAATCTCACAACGGAAACGGAACAAAATATAATACATCACATAACTATTACATAGTCTTACATATATCAGAGTTACATAACATCATTCTAAGAAGACAGTCATATATATATCTGCCATTACATACATCCCAAAATACAACATACATCACTAACACAACGGAACTAGATAGATAGATATATACATCTGGACTTTTGCTTCAAGCTCCTGCAGACTTCAATAATCCAAGACATGATCACTTGGCTACTCATAAAAATTTGAGTACCCAAGAGTTTAAAAAAAACAGAAATAAACTTCGGGTCATTTCACTAATACCATTTTTGTTTTAAAAATCCTATTTTCTAAAGATGATTCAAGTTACATAATTGAATCGACAATTTACAATATTTGAATTTAAAATGTTCTTTTATTTTACCGAGTTTCTTTGATTCCAAACAAATTTCAACTTTTATGATGCTTGAACCAATTTTTAAAATCTATATTATACATAAACAAACATATATTGTTTGAAAAACTAAAGCCTAAATAGAATGAATGAAGAGAATAAGATTTTTCTTCAAAATCTTGTCCGTGAATAAATAACAAAGTTATATACAGAGACATATACAGGTTTGTAGACATGCATGTTTATATACTTCCATATCCACATGTTTTCAGAGCATGTATACATAGATTATAACAGACAATATAAAATTTACACAAGACAATACACAACATTAGGTTTAAACTAAATTTTAGGGTTTAGTTTACTCACCTGAAAAACAATGTTTGATTAGAGAGCAGCTTTCTGGTTTTGAAAAGTTATCAGCCTGATTTTCTTGGTTGCTTAGTTGAGTTGTAGATTAAGCTTCAGTTGTAATATTATTTTCTGGTATGCTAGGTTTTAAATGAACGAAAAGAAATAAGAAGATATATATAGAAAAGTTGTATAGGGGTAGGTATTAGCTGGTGCAAAACGTTTCTTTGATCAGAGTTTTTTTTTTCTTTACCTTTCCAAACAAGATTTTATAAAACTGAAATGATTTTGAACATTTCGAAATGACTTTCCTGTGGGCTTGGCTAGAAAAGATAGCATTTAATGCATGTATCCTTGTTTTATTTTTCATACTTATCCCCTTGCTGTTGAATGTACATAGATATTATTTTTTTTGCCTTGCATACATGTACTTCCATAGTATATATATGTTCCTAGAATTTACCTTATGTGTTTACTTTAAAGTTGTCATAGTTATTGTTATTATGTTAACTTGTGTATTTATTTCTATTTTTAACGTTTAACTATCAAACATTTAATTTATATTCATATATTTTTATACTTATATTTAGTGTTGATAAGATTTTATTTTATTTCAAGCATTATTATCTAGATTACATCTATATATATATTTAAATCAAAAGTTAATAAGGTAGAGCTTCACTTTAATTTAATGTGAATAAGATAGATTTTCTTTTAAATATTTTTGAAAGACTTTATTTTAAAATTTTAAATCATAGCTTTCTTCCAAAATACACACATATATATAAATAAATAGTAAATGGCCCAAAAATTTTTTTTTTTTTAAAATGATAAGTTTGTATTTTGATAAATCAGATTGGTTGCTAATTAAAATAATATTGCAAAAATCCCGGGTCGTCACACGATATCTCATAAACAATACGCCAGGATCAGACAAAATTTAGAGAGCAAGTACCTAACATCATGGGAAACCCACATGATCAGTTGCATCTCAAAAGGATGAAGCATGGAATGGTTGCACTTGATTTATTACGACTTAACTTGACTCCACGGAGAACTCGTTATCTCACAAATAGTACGTCGAAATCGCACGAAATTTGGAGAGCAAGTAGCTTACATCATGGAACAACCCAAAAATGATTGCACCACCATTGGAGCTCATATGAACGATCGACACCAATCATTCCAATGGTATGGGCTCAATTCAAAAATTGGTGGATCGGGTCGTATGGATCTAGAGGTTCTTCTGGCGAAATTTCTGCTCAATCCATTCACGTCTTTACCTATAAATATAGCATAATTGGCTCATTCCAAGGAATTTTTCGGCTGGCTCTCCTTTATCACTTCTTATCTCTTCCACCATTAATTTCTAGGGAAAAAACAACTGTACTTTTTAATCTTAAAGTATAAATAAAAGATTATTAGAGTGGACGTAGGCCGGAGTTTGCCGAATCTTATAAAACTTACATGTTCATTTACTTTTTTGCAATCTATTCTGTGATATATGAATCTAAACATCTCAATTTGGATATAAGTATTGGATATTTGGCTTTCACATAAAACAGGGTGTTTGTGACCATTTTTGACGCAAAGATTTTGGTGCTTTCACTAGGAAGGACTTGCACCCATAGATTTGGAAGCTAGGATCTTGGATCTGGAAGCTTGGATTGTAACGACCCATATTTTACGGATCGAAACATCGTGAAATAATTAACAATTGGTTGCATTGTTGATAAGTCGTTCAGGATTTTTCTAAGTCCTAAGTCGGTTTGGACGAGTAAGAGGTAAGTCTGGGTCGAGTTGCCGACTTAAGGAATTCGTCGAGTTAAGGAAGTGTGGTTGACCGACTTAAGGTAGTGACCGACCTAAGTGATAAGTCGTGACCGACTCAAGAGGTTTAGGCGACCTAAGGAAGAGTAGTAGGCGACCTAAGTATTCTGGGGTTAGGTCGTGGGGTAGAGTAGGTCGGCAACGACCTAAGGAAACTGTTGTGAGCGACCTAAGTGTATGGGTGAGTTAAGTTTTAGGTCGGTAATTCGAGTTAGCGACCTATGATAGTTAGGTCGGAGTTTACGACTTAGGTAGTGTAGACGACTTATGAAAACCAGCGACTTATAGAATGTGGCGACTTAGTATCTTGGAGCGACCTATAGGTTAGCGACCTAAGAAGGTTAGCGTGTTAGCGACCTAAGAGTTAGGCGACTTAAGAAGTTAGAACATAACCCAGTTAGGTCGCGTGTGTAGTTTTGTTGTATGAGTTGTTAGGTCGCATGGTATATCTTAAGTGTTAGGTCGCGAGATTTCTAAGTCGTAAGTCGCGCACTTGTTAGGTCGTAGGTCGCGCGAGTTGTTAGGTCGTTGGGCTTTGGCTTTGTAGTTAGGTCGCAGTCCAGTTGTCTGTGGCTGGTGTTAGGTCGCGAGATTGTTAAGTCGCGTAAGTTTTAGGTCGCGTGCCAGCGTTGTTGAGTTGTTAAGGCACGCTAAGTCGTAAGTCGCTAAGTCGCGTATAGGCTAAGTCGTTAGGTCGAAGACTGTTATGTCGCGTGCATCTGTTAGGTCGGAGAGGCTTAGGTCGGAGGGGCTTAGGTCGGAAACGACCTAGGGAGATAGCCGAGTTACGACTTAAGAGATTTTCTGCCTATAAATAGAAGGGGGTTGGCTTCATTTTTGGGATCCGGATTTTGAAGCGACGAAGTGCTGCCATTTTGAGAGCTCGACTTCTACACTTCTTCACTTCTTTTCTCCACTCTAATCTAGTGCTTCCTATCATCCACATCGAAGATCAAGATTGAAGATTCAAGAGCTTAGATTGAAGATCTTCATCTTTTCAAGAGAGATTTCTTCGTTTGAAGCGGATTCGTGATAGATCAAGCTTGATCCTTCGCTGTCCAGATCTGAAGCGTATTGATTTGGGTTTGTTTAGGTGATTTGGTGAGTGGTGATTATCTCTCACACGGATCCAAAGGAGTATATCGGATTGTTGGCTCGATTTGGTGTTAAAATAGGGATTTCCATGCATTTTCTTCATCCTAAGTGTAGATCCATATAGATCCATTGTTCATGATGATGTTACATCCATTTTATCATATGTTAACCTATGCAAGTTCATTCATCAAGTTTGTAGAGATATAATCCATGTTTTCATGCTTATTGGACTTTCAACTCTTTAATTACGAAAATGCCATTATTGTTATAATTGTCTACTTAGATCATTTTAGAATGCTTGATTGCTTGGATTGATGTTTGATTTGATTGATTGTTATGAACTAGATGATTGATGATTAGATTTAGATCGAAGGTGATTCAAAAGCTAAGGGAAAGGCTCTTGAATTGGAAAAGCTGCTCGTAGCATATGTAGCAGGATGATGAAGCTCTTATGCATAGATTTGATGATGTGATGTTGAGATGAGGCTTTGCGAGGATGTAATGAAGCGAGGCAATCATGTGATGAAGACTTGGTCTAATCCAGACGGGATCATTCCAAGCATGTTGATAACTCGGTGATATGATTCGAGTTGAGGATAATGAATGGATATGAGAATAGTCACCGAGGAGGATGACTAGGAGGCTTGGATAGCATCGTTGTTGAAGGTTCTAGCATGCTCTAAGCAAGAGTACGTTTGGGCAGATTCGATAGTCCCAACGGCTAACTGTTGATGGTCGAGTACTCTGGGCAGATTTGATAGTCCTAGGCACGGGCTGCGACGACGTGCGGGAGTTATGTCTAGAACCGGGGTTTCCATTAGCCCTTGACGGACGGCTGAAAGAATGTGCCGATCATTCAATTAACGGTGATATCGAAGCAATGATAACAGTGATAGCCAGAGTCATGGATGTTTGGTTGTATCGTCATTCGGACTCAAGAGCGGTATTTTCTGGGTGCTTATCTGATTTAGGCCTTGGTACTTGGAAAACATCGCCCTTGACTCGAGTGATAGTAGTTTTACTTTAAATTGTATGCTCTGCTATGTTTGCTTCTGCTTAGTGTGTATCTGGGGGCTATCACTGTAGAATGAGGTTGGAGTGGGAGAGTTGTATTCCTATTCCTTTTTCCTTTATGCTCTGTTGGTATGTTGTTAGTTAATTTACTGCTCACTAAGACTGTTGTCTGACTCAAGGCTTTATGTTTTAATTCTTATTGCCCTGGGCTGTTCGTCCATTTTGGGGCGGGCAGACTAGGTAGCAGGTGACAGGTGTTGTTCTCTTCTCACGATGCTGATATCGAAGACGAGCTAGAGGGTTGCATATTATCTTCTTATCTGTGCTGGATATTCCGCTGTATTGTATTCTCTGAGAGATATGTAGTGAGGCTTGATGTATTGACTATTTGGATGCTTGTATTCAACTATTATGAAGTTTTATATGATGTCATTCTGTTCTGTAAAGCTTCACTATACATATGTTCTATTGTATTTTGTCCATGCGCTGTGAGTAATACGATAGATTCTGTTGTTTTAAATCTTACCTTGGCAATCGTCCATGGTCGCCTGGCACACTTTACAGCGCTCTATCTCTAGATTCGGTGCAGGGGTCATGGGCGGTCGTCACATTTGGTATCAGAGCATTGGTTAATCGATTTTACCCAACGCTCGCTGAAGTAACCACGTATGAGAGACGTAATTGTATTCTGATGGATGATTACTATATATAATATAGTAGCTTAGTAGGGTTTGAGTCCTTTATGCAGTTGTTTCTCTAGATGTTCTAATCATTCCTTTTTATAGATATTGAGAATGAGTCGAAGAGGGAGACTAGCTGCTAGGGAAGGCCGTGCTACTGAAGAGACTGCTGATTATGCAGCCATGTTCGAAGCTATGATGACTTCGATCATGAGAAGGATACCAGTTCCGGGGGCAGCAGTTGATGTTGGAGTTCAAGTTCAAACTCCGAAACCCGTGGATTTTGCTAAGCTGTGCAAGGACTATACTGCTCTTGGAGGGAAGGTTTTCTTGGGAACAGAATCAACTATTGAAGTCCAGAGATGGATAGATGCTTGTAGAAGGATCTTTGGTGATTTGGGAATTGATGATGCAACTAAGAGGAAGTTGGCATCAAGGCAGCTTCAAGGGAGAGCCTCTGATTGGTGGAACTCTATTACCATCAATACTGCGGAGGAAGAGATTACTTGGGAGCAATTCCAAGTCAGATTTGAAGCTAAGTTCATTTCTACAGCTCAGAAGTCTGTTCTGTTCAAGAAGTTTGTAGAGCTCAAGCAGGGTGGAAGATCTGTTCTTGAGTATGTTTCTGAGTTTGAAGCTTTGTCCAAGTATGCCCGGTCATATATTGAGTCTGCTTACCAGAAGAATGAGAAGTTTGTGACCGGCTTGGATAGTTATCTTGGGAGACAGTTGGTGGATCATTTGGATGATTCATTTGAGAAGCTTGTGGAAAAAGCTCTCAGGCATGAGAGTCTGTTTCCTAAGGAAGGACCTGTTGTTGCTGTTACCAAGGGAGAATCTAAACCACAGCAGGGTGGAAACCAGAAGAGGAAGCAGCAGCAGCAGAAGGGTAAGGATGGCCAGAAGAAGCCGAAAGGCGAGGTGACTTGCTACAATTGTCAGCAGAAGGGCCATTTCTCTAAGGATTGTAAGAATCCGAAGGCACCGATGAAGTGTCACAACTGTGACAAGCCGGGGCATTTCAGGAAGAATTGTCCAGAACCAAGGAAGGACAGGCAGATTGTGCAAGCCTATGCTTTAGGAGCTGTTCCGTCGTCTTCGAAAGCTCCTACTGCTGAAGAGAAGGGAAAGAGTGTGGTTGTTCAAGGTACTCTTTTCCTATGTGGTGTTCCAGTTAGAGTTCTGTTTGATACTGGAGTGTCGCATTCATTTGTTTGTAGTGAACTCGTAGGCCGGTTAGGTTTGGCACCGGATATTGTTGATAGGCCATTGGTTGTGACTAATCCAGTTGGGGGTTCGTCTTGTTTATGTATGTTATGCCGTGGTCTAGTTGTATCGAGTCATGGTTGCTCTTTTGTTTGTGATTGTTTTGTTCTGAACTTTGCGGGGTTCGGAATTATTTTGGGTATGGACTGGCTTAGGAAGTTTGCGGCTAAGGTTGATTGCGAAAGGTTGGAAGTGACAGTCGAGAATGTGGAGGGGCGAAAGATTGTGATACGATGTAAGCATGAAGAAGGCGTCTTCATGAGCTTCATGTATTCGCTAGTTGTTCCACGGGATGGACTGTCATCAATGCCGATCGCTAATGGATTCGAGGATGTATTTGACGAAGTCAAAGGGTTACCGCCGCGTAGAGAGATCGAGTTTCGTATAGATCTAGTTGAAGGAGCCAGACCCGTTGTGATGCCTCTTAGGCGGATGGCGCCTAGGGAACAGCAGGAGTTGAGGGTGCAAGTTGATGATCTTTTGCAGAAAGGATTCATTCGGCGTAGTGTGTCCGAGTGGGGTGCACCAGTTGTGTTTGCAACCAAGGCAGATGGATCGTTGAGATTGTATGTGGATTATCGTGAGCTGAATAAGGTGACTAAGAAGAACAAGTATCCGTTGCCGAGAATAGATGACTTGTTTGATCAGCTTCACGAAGCTAAGGTGTTTTCTCAGATGGATTTGGCAACGGGATTTCACCAGTTGAGAGTGGCTAAGGATAGTGTGCCGAAGACTGCTTTTCGGACACCATCTGGTTTCTTTGAGTGGCTGGTAATGCCGTTTGGGTTGACTAACGCGCCAGCATATTTTGTGGATCTTATGAATAGAGTGTTCAGAGATCAGTTGAACAAGTTCGTACTTGTGTTCGTGGATGATATTCTGATTTATTCCAGAACGGAAGAAGAGCACAAGACGCACTTGCATATTGTTTTGGAAACCTTGCGGAAACATCAGTTGAAGGCTAAGTTTTCGAAGTGTCACTTCTGGAAGAGTGAAGTGAGATTCTTAGGCCATGTGATTTCTGGAAATGGTATAGCAGTTGATCCCGCTAAGGTGGCAGCAATCCAGGATTAGGTTAGACCTAAGACTACATCTGATGTGAGGAGTTTTCTTGGATTAGCAGGATATTATCGACGGTTTATCAAAGACTTCTCCAAGGTAGCTGCACCGTTAACAGGATTAACGAAGAAGAACCAAGTGTTCTGTTGGGATGCTAAGTGTGAGCAAGCTTTCGGAATCCTGAAAGAGCGATTGACGAGTGCTCCTGTTTTGACTATTCCAAGTGGGAATGATGAGATGGTGGTTTACACCGACGCATGTGGTACTGGACTTGGAGCAGTATTGATGCAGAAGGACAAAGTTGTTGCGTATGCAAGTCGACAACTGAAGCCGCATGAAAGGAATTACCCGACTCATGATTTGGAGTTGGCAGCGATTGTATTTGCTCTGAAGATGTGGAGGCATTATCTATTGGGAGTTCGATTCGAGTTGTTTACGGATCATAAGTCGTTGAAGTATCTTTTCTCCCAAAAGGATTTGAATCTTCGGCAGCAGCGTTGGCTAGAGTTTTTGGCATCATATGATTTTGGTATAGCTTATACTCCGGGAAAAGGTAACGCAGTGGCAGATGCGTTAAGTCGAAGACATGCAGGATTGGGAGCCATGTTTTCAGAATGGAAGAATCTCGAGTATTTAGCTGGATTTGACTTCAGGCCTAGATGCGAATTGGAACCTGAGATGTTGGCAAACTTATCGATAAGACCCACTCTTGTGGAAAGGATTGGCGAGAGTCAAAAGCGAGATGATAAGCTTGTCAAGATTATCCGTGATTTGGAATCTGGAGTGGATCCAGAAAAGGATAAAGGATTCAAGGTCGATCAAGAGGGTTGACTTCGAAAGCAAGGACGACTAGTTGTTCCCGATATAGATGAATTGAGGAGTGAAGTTCTGAAGGAAAGTCATCACTCGAAGTTGACAATTCATCCAGGTGGAAATAAGATGTATCGGGATATGAAGAGAACCTACTATTGGGAAGGTATGAAGAAGGATGTTGGAAATTTTATTTCCAAGTGTATGAACTGCCAGTTGGTAAAAGCCGAACAGAAGAAGCCAAGTGGATTGCTTCAGCCATTAGAAGTTCCTACATGGAAGTGGGAACAAGTGTCGATGGATTTTATTGATGGATTGCCTAGAACCAGAACGGGAAATGAAGGAATCTGGGTCATTGTGGATCGTCTGACTAAGAGTGCTAGATTCATTCCTGTTCGATCGACTAGGACTGCATCAAAGTTGGCTGAGCTGTATGTTAAGTGGATAGTTCGTTTCCATGGTATTCCGAAGAGTATAGTGAGCGATCGAGACCCATTGTTCACTAGTGGATTTTGGAAGAGCTTCCAGGAAGTCTTGGGAACCGAGTTGTGTTTGAGTACAGCTTATCATCCCCAAACAGATGGTCAGACCGAGAGAGTCAACCGAGTTTTGGAAGATCTCCTCAGAGCTTGTGTTTTGGATTTCGGAGGATCATGGGAAGATCACCTTCATTTGGTGGAGTTTGCGTACAACAACAGTTACCAGTCAAGCATTGGTATGGCACCGTATGAGGCATTGTATGGAAGATCGTGTAACTCTCCAACATGTTGGTTGGAAACTGGAGAAAAGCTGATGCTTGGGCCAGAGATGATCCGGCAGACTTCAGATTGTATAGAGATCATTCGGCAACGAATGAAGGCAGCCCAAGACCGTCAGAAGAGTTATGCTGATAAACGTCGAAAGGATTTGGAATTCGACATAGGAGATATGGTTTTTGTAAAGATTTCTCCACTGAAGAATGTTATTCGATTCGGGAAGAAAGGAAAATTGACTCCGAGATTTGTTGGACCATTCCCGATCATCGAGCGAATTGGAAAGCTCGCCTATAGGTTGGAGTTACCTGAGAAGATGTCGGGTGTGCACAATGTTTTTCATATATCATATCTACGGAAGTATGTGCACGACTCGAATACCGTGGTTTCTGCTGATAGCTGTGAAGATTTCGAAGTTGATCCAGTTGATAGAAGACCTCGTAAGCCGCTTCGTGTTGTTGAAACCGACACGAAACAGCTTAGGAGGAAGGTAGTTAAGTTGCTCAAGGTACAATGGAGTGATGATGATAACGACTGTACGTGGGAGGTGGAAGAGAGGATGAAGGCAGCTCATCCTGAACTCTTCAAGGTATGGCCCTAAGGCGTCGTCTCATCTCACGATATTGTAACTTGTTTTAAGTTTTAGAATTCTGTACGCTAAGCTAGAATTGGATGTATGGTTTGTTGATTGCTATGGATGGTAGGCGTACAGAATAGTCTTTGATTGCCTTGTTTGTTTGGAATTTCGGGGGCGAAATTCCTAAGGGGGAGAGAATGTAACGACCCATATTTTACGGATCGAAACATCGTGAAATAATTAACAATTGGTTGCATTGTTGATAAGTCGTTCAGGATTTTTCTAAGTCCTAAGTCGGTTTGGACGAGTAAGAGGTAAGTCTGGGTCGAGTTGCCGACTTAAGGAATTCGTCGAGTTAAGGAAGTGTGGTTGACCGACTTAAGGTAGTGACCGACCTAAGTGATAAGTCGTGACCGACTCAAGAGGTTTAGGCGACCTAAGGAAGAGTAGTAGGCGACCTAAGTATTCTGGGGTTAGGTCGTGGGGTAGAGTAGGTCGGCAACGACCTAAGGAAACTGTTGTGAGCGACCTAAGTGTATGGGTGAGTTAAGTTTTAGGTCGGTAATTCGAGTTAGCGACCTATGATAGTTAGGTCGGAGTTTACGACTTAGGTAGTGTAGACGACTTATGAAAACCAGCGACTTATAGAATGTGGCGACTTAGTATCTTGGAGCGACCTATAGGTTAGCGACCTAAGAAGGTTAGCGTGTTAGCGACCTAAGAGTTAGGCGACTTAAGAAGTTAGAACATAACCCAGTTAGGTCGCGTGTGTAGTTTTGTTGTATGAGTTGTTAGGTCGCATGGTATATCTTAAGTGTTAGGTCGCGAGATTTCTAAGTCGTAAGTCGCGCACTTGTTAGGTCGTAGGTCGCGCGAGTTGTTAGGTCGTTGGGCTTTGGATTTGTAGTTAGGTCGTAGTCCAGTTGTCTGTGGCTGGTGTTAGGTCGCGAGATTGTTAAGTTGCGTAAGTTTTAGGTCGCGTGCCAGCGTTGTTGAGTTGTTAAGGCACGCTAAGTCGTAAGTCGCTAAGTCGCGTATAGGCTAAGTCGTTAGGTCGAAGACTGTTATGTCGCGTGCATCTGTTAGGTCGGAGAGGCTTAGGTCGGAGGGGCTTAGGTCGGAAACGACCTAGGGAGATAGCCGAGTTACGACTTAATAGATTTTCTGCCTATAAATAGAAGGGGGTTGGCTTCATTTTTGGGATCCGGATTTTGAAGCGACGAAGTGCTGCCATTTTGAGAGCTCGACTTCTACACTTCTTCACTTCTTTTCTCCACTCTAATCTAGTGCTTCCTATCATCCACATCGAAGATCAAGATTGAAGATTCAAGAGCTTAGATTGAAGATCTTCATCTTTTCAAGAGAGATTTCTTCGTTTGAAGCGGATTCGTGATAGATCAAGCTTGATCCTTCGCTGTCCAGATCTGAAGCGTATTGATTTGGGTTTGTTTAGGTGATTTGGTGAGTGGTGATTATCTCTCACACGGATCCAAAGGAGTATATCAGATTGTTGGCTCGATTTGGTGTTAAAATAGGGATTTCCATGCATTTTCTTCATCCTAAGTGTAGATCCATATAGATCCATTGTTCATGATGATGTTACATCCATTTTATCATATGTTAACCTATGCAAGTTCATTCATCAAGTTTGTAGAGATATAATCCATGTTTTCATGCTTATTGGACTTTCAACTCTTTAATTACGAAAATGCCATTATTGTTATAATTGTCTACTTAGATCATTTTAGAATGCTTGATTGCTTGGATTGATGTTTGATTTGATTGATTGTTATGAACTAGATGATTGATGATTAGATTTAGATCGAAGGTGATTCAAAAGCTAAGGGAAAGGCTCTTGAATTGGAAAAGCTGCTCGTAGCATATGTAGCAGGATGATGAAGCTCTTATGCATAGATTTGATGATGTGATGTTGAGATGAGGCTTTGCGAGGATGTAATGAAGCGAGGCAATCATGTGATGAAGACTTGGTCTAATCCAGACGGGATCATTCCAAGCATGTTGATAACTCGGTGATATGATTCGAGTTGAGGATAATGAATGGATATGAGAATAGTCGCCGAGGAGGATGACTAGGAGGCTTGGATAACATCGTTGTTGAAGGTTCTAGCATGCTCTAAGCAAGAGTACGTTTGGGCAGATTCGATAGTCCCAACGGCTAACTGTTGATGGTCGAGTACTCTGGGCAGATTCGATAGTCCTAGGCACGGGCTGCGACGACGTGCGGGAGTTATGTCTAGAACCGGGGTTTCCATTAGCCCTTGACGGACGGCTGAAAGAATGTGCCGGTCATTCAATTAACGGTGATATCGAAGCAATGATAATAGTGATAGCCAGAGTCATGGATGTTTGGTTGTATCGTCATTCGGACTCAAGAGCGGTATTTTCTGGGTGCTTATCTGATTTAGGCCTTGGTGCTTGGAAAACATCGCCCTTGACTCGAGTGATAGTAGTTTTACTTTAAATTGTATGCTCTGCTATGTTTGCTTCTGCTTAGTGTGTATCTGGGGGCTATCACTGTAGAATGAGGTTGGAGTGGGAGAGTTGTATTCCTATTCCTTTTTCCTTTATGCTCTGTTGGTATGTTGTTAGTTAATTTACTGCTCACTAAGACTGTTGTCTGACTCAAGGCTTTATGTTTTAATTCTTATTGCCTTGGGCTGTTCGTCCATTTTGGGACGGGCAGACTAGGTAGCAGGTGACAGGTGCTGTTCTCTTCTCACGATGCTGATATCGAAGACGAGCTAGAGGGTTGCATATTATCTTCTTATATGTGCTGGATATTCCGCTGTATTGTATTCTCTGAGAGATATGTAGTGAGGCTTGATGTATTGACTATTTGGATGCTTGTATTCAACTATTATGAAGTTTTATATGATGTCATTCTGTTCTGTAAAGCTTCACTATACATATGTTCTATTGTATTTTGTCCATGCGCTGTGAGTAATACGATAGATTCTGTTGTTTTAAATCTTACCTTGGCAATCGTCCATGGTCGCCTGGCACACTTTACAGCGCTCTATCTCTAGATTCGGTGCAGGGGTCATGGGCGGTCGTCACATGGATACTTGGATCCAACAAGCAATGGCTAGGCAATCAACAAGGAGACCATTAGCGGATATGAGCCGTCGTGGAGGGAGTTAGGAGGCTTCTTCTAGAGCTGGAGCAAATCAGACATCTATCTACATCACCATAGATGAAATAGGAACAATGATGGATGCTATGCAGGAGACGATGCTAAAGAGACGGGAGGAGATGATGCATAATCTACTTCGATAGATTAGACAATTAGAGTGAAAAACCAAAGAAATGAAGTAGTAGGAAACGCTGGAAATATGGATCATGCAGTTGGAGCAGTAGGAGCTGAGAAATACTAGAATCAGGACCAAGGAAATGAAGCTAACAGGATGCAGTATGGAGTGGAACAGCCAGGAGCAGCCCCTGATCAACCAAGAATGATCTGGGCCGATCGATCCAGAACGATCGGCGTCAATCGATCCTTACTTGGGGGCATGCCCCTGGGTTACGTTGGATCAATCCCCGGCAAGATACTGGGCGGTGTTGTATAGTGTTACGTTGATCAAAATGCGAATGCTCGTCCAGAAAAGCAGATTTCAGGAATCCCCCATGGACTCCGGAAGCAGGTTGGAGACAATTATAGAAGACTACCACAAGATGACAATGACAGGTTGGCAGAAATAATCTGACGGACTATGAGAGGAAGATTGGTAAATAGGGATCTAGAAGATGTAAACAGGATTCCCTTCGCTCCTAATATCAGGTAAGCTAGGAATCCATCGGAATTCAAACTACCAACACTTGAGACATATGATGGAAAAATTGATCCCGTTGTTCATCTAACGAGATACATGAGACACATGGATGAACTAAGGGCATCGGAGGAAGTCATGGCACAGTGCTTCCCCTTATACTTAACGGATATAGCTGCACTATGGTTTAGACAGTTGGAAAGCAGCTCTATTAGCACATGGACAGAATTGATTGAAAGGTTTATGAGGCAATTTTGGGTCCACGTCATGATACCCAAGAGTGTGATGACTTTAACATCGATGAAGTAGTGAAAAAGGAGAATCTCTAAGAGATTTCTTAACCAGGTTCAATGTGGCAGTATCTTCGATGGATCGACCGAATCCATCGATGGTTTTGATGGCAGTAGTGTCAGGGATTGTGGATAACTTGGATTTCAACATATCGTTAGAACGGGATCCACCGGTTGATCTCGGGGAATTTTACGATAAAGAAGAAAGGTTTCTGCGATAAGAAGATGCAAAAGCTGATAGAGAGAGAAGAAAGGAAGTGGAAGTTTATGCTATTAGAGGTGGAGGCCTGCCGGGGGAAGGTTCAAACAAGGATAAAGGGAAACAGAAAGCAAAGGATGGCTCTGATGGATCGAAGAGACCACAAAGGAAACGAGATTCACCTCTTACAACGAACTGACTAAGACATTGAAATGAATATATCTGGATAGTAAGAGGCCGATCCCCTATCGAAGGCCAACGAGGAGAGAGCCTACAAACAATGAAAAGATATTCGAAAAATATAGTCTGTTTCATAAGTTGGACGGGCATAGCATGAATGACTGCATGCACTTAGAGGATGCGATTTAGGAACATGTCCATAATGACAGGCTGTCACAATACATAAGAACTCGGGAAGGGGCGGTGGAACGGAAGTAGCCACCATCCGGATCGAATGGGAACTGCCTTGGATCGAGGTGTCAACTTGTCATCAATTGATTGGGATGGCAAGGAATAAGTAATAAACTCCACAAAAAAATTGCTGAGCCACTTACATATGTACGGAATCGAGAATTGTCCCTAGGCATGCTTCTGAGATGACGATGAACCTCACACCTGGAGAGGCATGGATTGTAATGTTTATTTTTTTCTTTTAGTACTTGGACTTAATTCTATTAGTTGAACATTTTATTACGAAACTCAGCCGAACATGAAATCTGACATTAATAATTTTGAGTCCCATCCTGACAATCACATTTCGTCCCGAACGGCACTCGATCTCGAATGATCACATTTCGCTCGAACGGCACTCAATCGTGAACGATCACATTTCACCTCAAATGATACTCGATCTCGAATGATCGCATTTAGCCTCGAACAGGCGTTCGATCTCAAATGATCCTATTGCGCCTTGAATAAAAACTTGATCGCGTGTGACCATCATCAGCCTGGGACGGCTACGAATTTGATTAATGGTCCCGAACAGCCATAACTGACGATCAGGCAAGATCCCAGATTTGTTCACATGTCATCAATGAGTTATGAACATTGGCCTTAAGGCAATTCCAAACACGCCTTCCTATCGCAAGGCATGTTTTAGGAGGCAAACGTTATACTACCTTTTGACCAGACAGTATATCATAAAAGTTGACTAAATGGCTTCTGTGATCATCAAGGCAGGAAGTCCAGAGAGACGGTTATTAGGTTCGGAGATCGGTTATAAACAAGACTACGGACGATGGTCAAGCGGATTCGGACTGGGTCCCCAATTTTTGTCCCAATCAAGGTGCAATCGAAATGAAATGACAAGGAACCCCATGAGGCTACATTTCAAATTTTGAGTCGATTGGAGTTCATATGCTCGAGTTATGGACAAAAGAAGATGGATCGGTATCGACGGATCAGTTGTAATTTGCTTGGAGACGGACACGGGAAAATTTGCTACTTACTTGGAATCGATGCATAGTTCGCTTGAAGTCACAGGAATATAAAGTGTTGGATCATGCTTGGTGTCGGACACATGATTGCTTGAACTCGGCTTGGAGTCAGAACGATCGTTACTTGGAGAAGAACGATCTCTGCCGATCGTTTCATGCTTAGAGTCAGCTTGGAGTCAGAACGATCGTTCCTTGGAGAAGAACCATCGATACTGATCGTTCTTCATGCTTGGAGTCAGATCAACTGCTGCTTTTAAAAATGATCAGCACCACCGATCATTTTCCGTGCTTTGAGTCAGAAAGGTGATTACTTGGGTCTTGCTTCGAGTCAACATTAAAGTGGGTTTTTCGACGACCGTTTTCGCGATTTTCGACGATGATCGATCTATAACTCAAAATTTACAAAGGCAATCGACATGAAATTTAGAATACAACTGCGCTATACCATGGGTCACCGGCGCCATCAATCGCGGGGCCCCATGATGAAGTTGGATTGATTGGTTATGATCCTTATGGATTAATTAATAAAACGATTCAAATCAGTGATGATCGATCAATATCTCACAAACGCAAAGTCGGAATGACACCAAACTTTAGAAATAGTAAAATATTACATAGAGGAACCTTTCATATCGACCGCACATCATTTGAAGAAACTTGGACGATCGGCCTCCATCGTTCTTGAATGATCGTATCGTTTCAGGCAGAACGATCCCAACTTCACGGAAAACGCGATATCTCACAAAGTGTACGTTGGAATCACACGACATTTGGAGAGCAAGCAGCTAACATCATGGGAACCCACATGATTGATCGTAGCTCAAAAGGATAAAGCATGGAACGATCACACTTGATTTATTACGACTCAACTCGACTCCACAAAAGATTCTGATATCTCACAAATGGTACGTTGGAATCGCACGAAATTTAGAGAGCAAGTAACTTACATCATGGAGCATCCCCAAAACGATCACTCCACTGGAGCTCATATGAACGATCGGCACCAATCGTTCTAGTGGTGTGCGATCGAAACGAAATTGGTGGATCGGGTCGTACGGATCTGGAAGTTCTTCGGGCGAAATTTTAGCCCGTTCCATGCACGTCTTCACCTATAAATACACCGGACTTGGCTCATTGCAAGGGATTTTTCGGCTGGCTCTCCTTCATCACTTCTTATCTCTTCCTCCATTAATTTTCTAAGCCAAAAACAACTGTACTTGTAATCTTACAATATAAATAAAAGATTATTAGAGTGTACATAGGTCGAAGTTTGCCGAACCACTATAAAACTTATGAGTTCATTTACTTTTCTGCAATCTATTCTGTGATCTGTGAATCTATACTTCTCTGTTTTGATCAAAATATTGGATATTGGTGCTTTCACATATAATAGGGTGTTCATGACCATTTTTGGCGCAAACACAGATACAACTAAATTTTATTTAATTAAATAAAACAAATTTCCATTCCAAAATAACTTCTCCAAACAATCTTTTATATTAATAATATTGGTTTTATAAAATATTATTTCCACCTTTTAACTCATTTCTATTTTAACTATCATATTTCCATAAATCAAACTCTTTTATTAGATATTTACAAAACCAATATATCAAATAAATCCCAAATTTTGTTTAATTAATTAAATTACTATTATTAACTCTAATTAATAATTACTTAAAAACTTATGTGTGTACATAATATGATACAAGTAATGGCGAAATTATTGGCGTTCTCCCCTTTTTTCTTTCTAATCGCCTGACCTTGTTTCCCCTATCCTTCGTCTCTTTCCTCCTCCTCCCATCGATTCCGACTCATCTCTTTTCATGTCGCATAAGAAAAAGGTAAAGCCCGCCGATCTCGTGTCTACGCTTGCTTCCACCACTCGCTCTGGTACCATTTTTAATCTGCCATCAGTCTGTGCTTTTGAGCTGCCTCAGTCAGAGCCCCCCTCGTCTCTTGTAATTGCGACTGTTAATAACGTTTTGTGTGACAAAACCCCCCGGATCCAGAATGAATCTGCCTTGAATATTGTGCCTGTTGCTAATCCTATGGCCTCGCTGTTAAATGATATGTCATCCCCCATCGCAGTCACCCAACATAGCCCTGTATGTCCTTTGGTCGATGGTGTGCACGCCCTTTCATCGCTGCTAAGGAATGCAGGTAAATCCTCTTGGTCCCAAACTGCAGTTGGTTTGAATGTTATATCTGGGATTGGTGTTGAAGTAAATGAGTGTGTTGAAGGTGATAATGTATTGGTCACTCCTACCGAGGGTGTTTGTGCATTTGAGATTGGAACATTTCAGCCTATGGACTATCACAGTGGAGTTTTGCCTGTTTTCACACAACCTATTTGTAAAAATGCTGCACATGTTTCTGTTAATTCTAACATGCCAACTTCTCATCAATTGCAATCTGATAGTATCACTGCCCCTTTGGAACCATCTCCACCGAGGTCTGCTCCGTTGTGGTCATCTCTATTCACCAAAATGCCAAACAACGCTAGTTGGCATTCTCCTATTTGCTTCGAAAATGTTGAGATCGATGGAGTTATGATTCCTCCTAAGGAGGTGCTCGAGGCCGATGTTGTTTTCTAGAAAGATCATTTGGTGGGCTTTTTCCTTGACTCCAATCCACCGTATAATATTGTTAAAGCTAGATGCAACCAAGTTTGTAAGCCAAGGGGGGCTTGAGTGTTCATTTTGACACTAAATTCACGCGAAGTGATGAAAGACAGCGTATTCTTGAAGCCGACCCAATTCTTATAGAAAGAAAACCTTCCATTATTACTGCTTGGAGTCCGCCTATGGATAGAGCTCGATCTCAGGTTTTATCTATTCCTGTTTGGGCCTATTTTTCTCATATCCCTTCTGTTCTTCAGCCTCTTATCGGGTTAGATTGGCTAGCAGGCCTTGTTGGCAAGGTGATTTGTTATGATGCAAACACAGTAGCCAGGAGTAGGTTAGTTTATGCTAAAGCTCTGATTGAGATCACCCTGGTTAAGCTTCTCCCTTCGGTCCTCAAAGTGAGAATTGAGGAGGGCCATTTTGTTGAGGTCAGAGTGAGATACAGTTGGAAACCGGATATATGTACGGTCTGTCAGTCTTTTGGGCATCTTCCGCAGGCGTGTTCCTCTTTGGCCTCTACTGGCATTCCACTATTTGATCGGGTCCCTTTGCTTCCTCCTCCTGTGGGTTTCGTAGGCTGCTCCGCCTGCTTCGGTGCCTTCTCCTGTTGTTGTTCCTGCTGATTTTGCTCCTGCGCATGTTGCTCCTACTATCATTGATCCTGTTGTCATTACTACTGTTGAAACTCCTATTGATGACTCTCCTGATGATGGTTTTGGCCCCTCCTCTTCGGAGGGGGAGTAGTTTTTTGTTTTTGTAGTCTAGGTTTTTTGCCTAGCTCCAGTGCTTATTATTTCATTATGGTTGGGCTTTTTGCTCCCCCCTAGTTGTTCTATGCATGTGCAGAACACCTGTTTTCCCATTATTTTTACAGTGGCACAGCCCACTTTAAAGCCAACCAGCTTTGCTAAAATAAAAAAATAATTACTTAAAAACTGAGTTGTTACAGTCTTCCATCCTTAACAAAGTTGCATCCTTGCAATTTCCCATAAGGAAATCTATAACAAATCAATTATACAAAACTATATAATTTTCATTTAGCTTTCATATTTAAATACCAAACATTTGCCAAATATAAAACTTACTTTTCAAATTATAAAATACTTTATTTAAACAATTCACATTTCTGCCATTAAATAATAATTTTTCGAGATTTCATTTTCATTTAATTTAAATATGATTCAAATTCAAAATTCTCCATCAAATAATTTTAAGTAATTCAAACAAAAACCAAAATTTTACCAACCAAATAATTGTTAAAATCCCCTTTTATCTATTTAATGAAATATTTCTCAATATATAGTTTAATTCCAAGCATCTTATTATAAACAAAATTAATTTCAAATACTAATTTGTAACCTCTTTCCATAAATTTCTATAAATATTTAACACTTTTAAATTTATATATGGTGGGAAATTTTAAATTTTATCCACAAAATTAATATTTCGAAGATAATTCTATAATACTTATCAAAATAAATCTCAATTAAATAACTCATTAAATTCAATAATTTTTTATATTCTTCAAAATTCTTCTTTGCGGGGAAAACTTTGATCCATTTAAAAATAAAATTATCATACTTTATGCTTTGGATAATTTCCAAAATCAATTACTTCACACTTATTATTTAGCAATTTATATAATCAAAATACAATCTCCTTTTACTTCAAATAGTTAATAGTAATAACTTCTTAAATCTATTTTAATTTTTCAGCTTCATTACCTAGATATGTACCCTTTAGTTCAATTATTTCATTATATTTTAACATTTACAAAAATTTAATTAACCCTTATTCAATTATATAAAAATATCACGTACCTTCATTAGTAAATTTATACTTTCTCATTTCTCAAAAAAATTATTGTTTAAATTATACTCATGCTTACATTCAAAAATCCCAAACTTAATAATATTTACTCATTTCTAATTATACCAAATTATCTAAAAATATATATGTATGTATGTACGTATGCGTATATACTTATATATGATATCTTCCAAAATCCTAACTTTACTCAAAATGTTTATTCTTTCTAAAATATTTATATTTTCTTAAACACTATGTCCAAATGTCTCGTTCTAGTGTTTAGGAATTCCCATCGATGAAATTGGCTAGACGCATCGACCAGAAATCTTAACCGGTCAACGAATAAATTAACACAACTTCATTTAAAAAATATTCTTTAAGTATCACTTCTACAAATTATTTAATATACTTATCCATTAAATATTTTATTAATTCACTTTAATTTTTAACTCAATACCATATTTATAATATATATACTTTTCAATAGATTTCATTTTTAAAACTTTCACTTGACTTCCAAAATAATAATAGCTACATCTTCATATATATAAAAAGTCTTTACTTTTTTTAGGCCTCTCGTAACTTCAAAACAATTTCAAGCTACATTTATATACACACAAATATCAAAATCAAATTCAATACCAGTAAACTCAAATTACCATACGAATATAAGAGACCAAAATAAATATACCTAAGGGAAACTAATAAACAGATTTTCCTCTGTGCACTCTGATCAAAATCAAATATAATAATACTCAACTATAATATCAAATCAAACACCACAATGCAATACAAAATCATCCAAAATCATCGATACCGGTGCTACTGGTTGGACTAACTCCTTTCATCATTGCTAATCCAACCATTTTATTTCATACTTGAAAGTAAATAAACTAATTATACAATTGAGTACATATATTTATAAAATCAAAAATACGTCCCCTTGATGATTAGCCTAGTAATCATCCTAAATATATAATATATTTTCTTATATTGTAGAAAATTACCCAACATACCTAAGGGTCAGGGACTCTAAGTCTTATCTAAGGTCTCGACTCGTGTCTCTAATATACGATGTATTGTTCTAAACCTGCTTTGATACCAATTGTAACACCCCACCTCTTTACCCATACTATCCAAGGGTATTATAGAGTAATGTTGTCCGATAATACAGAGAATGAGGCTATATGGAGTACACATGTGAATTTTCTTAGACTAACACTGGTATGTATTAAAACATCTATTAAAACATTAAATAAATAACTCATTTATATGTACACAGTATCGGTACAAAGCAATAAACACATGTGCCTCCAGAACAAAACAATACATAATATATAGTGAATAATAGAGAACCCAGAGTCAGTCACAGTCAGGCTTTTAAATCTCCCCGAAATGGCCGAGATGAAAAATCCGAGATATCAGCCAAAATCCGAGATTTGGCAGCCTATTTAGTTATAAGTGTTTTAAATATCGCCCGAGATAGCCGAGATATTTTCCCGAGATATTGGCCAAAATCCGAGATTTAAAACACTGGTCACAGTGATAACCTATGATATATATAATATACAATACTGATAGACCATCTCAAGCGTAAGAAATCTCAATATAATAGAATGTGTAGTTAATATACTAGGTATCAAATAATACAGTGAATCAATGTCATACAAGTATCGAATAACAATCCTAATATAATACTCCTCTAAGCCCAATAAAAAAATGCCGGTCATGTCGTCCATGTACCCGAAATGTCTCGAACTAACCAGAGTATTATAAAATAACACATGGGTCTGTCTAATCAAGTATCATAATAGGGGTAATACAGTATAAACAAGAAATAATAATATAATAACACTACCTGAGATAATCAAATAATAACAAGACAACATGTCGATATATGTATACAGATATAGAAATGTCTATATGTAATATCTGTATAATACTAGAAGTAATCATCAAAGCATCATGTCTCATAAATAACTCAAAAGCATATGAAATAACTGGCTAGAGTATTAGAGGATGTCATCACCTATATGGAAAGACATCAAATCAGAAATCATAGAATCTATACGAATAGGTGAATAATACATATCAAGAAATTATCTTCTAAATCCAGAAGTATCTATAAAGGAGATATCACCAAGTATATCTAGGTTAGCACGAAGCACTGCCTAATTATAACACTCAATCTCGATAAATAAACATTATCATCAATATCAAATAGGATATGATAGGTTTCCTATAAATATAAATGAGAATCCACAATACTTTGGACATATAGTACATGTATAATCTCATCTCCTCATCTCTGTACCGTTTGAAAGTCTGATGACGGGAAATGGATATACGATAGACACGAAGTCCTAAGTAGGGCCATATATATATAATATGGAACCTGGCTTATATCAATGCTACAGTGAGGTGTATCAATCATATATGCCAATCTACTTCTCCGTTTGTACTAGAAGGGAGACTGATAGCACTAAACAAGCTCCGAAAACATCAAGTCTCTACAGTCTTTAGTTACCTTATAGTCATCGTGACACGTATCCACCGGTGTGCTCGTCAACGCGAGGACTCGTCGGTCATGACACTATAAATGCCCCTATAGGTAACATACTGTTGGCCCAGTGACATAACGGGCTAATGCACGCATAATGGTAGCATACAGGTAAAACATTAAGCTAAAAGCATTAAGCTATTAATATAAGGTATCAGAAATCTGGGGTACGACCCCATGATTGCCTTCCAGGGTGGATACTGGCCATCTGGTCCTCTCCAACAAACATAATATGAGTAATTCATATTAGTGACATATAGAACCAATACATATAAGCATGGAGTCATGGTCATCGTTAGGCACAAAGTCATACTCACTAAATATAGGCACAAAGCCATATATAACTCTGTTTATCACCACACACTATCCATTATATTCCTGTCATGTGAGTGTTATATACTTACAATGAATAACCAAATAAATATCACAACAGCTTCCTATACCACTGCATGATACTCAAACGTTTATTTACTTCTTATACATGATACTCATTGTGATAACCCAGATTTTGGGATATCTGTAAATTGATATTTAATTAGGTCAATTAATAGAAATTACTAATTTATAGATTGGATAAATAAATCCGATAATAAATATTTATATCTGGATAAATATTTATTTGATAATCTCCTAATTTAATTACTTAAAATTTACAAATTATTCTTTTAAAAACAAATAATGAATTGTTTATATATATAATAGATTTTTAATAGAATTATTATTTACAAATTGAATTTGGGTTTGTTTAAATATATATTTGAGTTGATTTAAATTGAATTTTTTTTAATTGAAATTTGAATTTAAAATTTAAAAGATTGATATCTTAAATTATTTGGATTTAAAAATATATATGTATGATTTTAATGGAATGTAATTTGTTTTACATTATTTTCCTTAAAAGGTTTTTATTTATATAAATTAAGAAAAGTATTTATTAATTAGGAATGTCTGAATATATATATATATATATATATATACAAGTGGATTTGTAACTATAATAGTGGTTGAATCAACATGATGAATCTTATAGTAAATTAATTTAAATGAAAGGGTTTAAGTATAAAAAATTAAATAAAATTTAAGTAAGGGTTTAAAACAAAGTTATAAAATTAATCAAAACAAGGACTTAAAAACAATTTAGATAACAAATGACATTTGTAAAACTATGAATATAAGAAATAAACACTTGTAAACTTATGATAACAAGTGGCATCTCACAAAATTCTTTTAATTTGAAAATCGTATAAACATGTATAAGAGGAAAATAACCAGGCTTCTCAATCTCTTTGATTTGTTCTCAGTTTATAACTTTTCAAACCTGAAACTAAAAAAAAGAGTAAAAGAAAAACCTTTAACCTTTCTCAAATTTCAAGTTCAAAACTTGTGAAATCCTTTTAATCTTCAGCTTGCAAAACACTCCTCAGAACTAATCTGAATTGATTCTTCAAACTTGTAAACATTTATTCCTCAAGCCTGTAAACATCCATCAAGCTCTGTAAACAACCAAAGCCTGAAACCATCTTTCTGTTTCAAAATCAAATCTGTAACCATTTTGCAAGTACTAGACCAAAGCCTGTAATCAATTTCAAGAATGCATGCAAGTGAATTTAAAGTAAGCCAAAGCAAGCAACTCAATTTCTAAAAAAAAGCATTTCAGCATTCAAGTGCAAAGTTTATAAAAGCCAGTTTTCAAAGCTGTTTCTCTGTTCTAGGCACATACAAGTGAGTAAACATTCCTTTAATAGCTTAAACTTGGTTTGATTATGATGTATGTGATAGATTGTAGACATAATATTGTGAAACAGATTTGCATGGATGAATTAAGATGTTTATATGTATATAAATATGTGGAAAAACTGTGCATGTTTGGGTATATGAAGATTCCAGCCTCAGTTTGATTTTTTTTTTAGACCAAAATTAATTTAAAAATTCAATCCTCTATCTCCATTCTATTTCTGGATAAAATCTCTGAATAAAAAGTGTTTGAACATGTGTAACATCATTTTTAAAAATAGATTCGAGTAAAACTATTTTGTAAATTTTTCGAAAATTGAATATATCAGTGAAGAATCAACCAATGTCAGATATTTGATAGTTTAATTCTCATGCTTTGATTATATAATCAAAATCGTTATTGAAAATGACGAATTTTAATATTAATATTGAGATTTTTAAGTTAAGGGTTGATGAGAATTTTTGGGTTGAACGCATATCGTGATTTGGTCAAATTCTGACGAACGGTGTGAAATTGGGTTCCGCAATTTGGACTGGAGGAGACTGGGTTCTCGAGTGACGAGGGAAAAATGGTAGACAAATTTATAGTTCGCCATAGCGGCGGCTAGAGGTCAAAATAGGGTTTTGGGGACCTCGTTCGAATGACATTGTATTTATGGTTACTGCGCTGTCAAAGGAAGATCGGACTTCATCGCAAGGGTTGGAATCGAAGCTTGAGTGGTTGACGATGCTCTGGGTGAAGTGGTGCAATTTCTGGTGGCATGGTTCGTCGGCGGCGAGGTAGTTTGTCGATTTGGTTTGTTCCAGAATTTGGATTTTTGGGTCAGATTTACTTCTCGATCAAATCGAGTGGAAGTTGTGACCGTGATTGGTTGAGTGGATCATCGGTGAAGTGTAGAAGCCGGTGTCGATGACTGGAGTGACATTGATCGTCGGTGGAGGTGCACACATGCACAATGTATCTGGTTTTGGTTTTGGGTTTGGGGAAGACAAAGTTGCTCGGGTTCGTACGCGTGTGGTTGAGTGTTTGACTCGAAGTCAATACGATGCGGGGTAACTCGGGGGTTGGCTCGGGAAAAACAAGGGGAAAGCTCGGGTCCGTTTAAATCAGATACCAGATTTTCAAATCTTAAAAGGAAACATGTTTTGAGGGTTTTAAATTTGAAAATAAATCATGTAGAGGTTTAAAAATTTAAAAGTAAAACTTTGTACAGTTTTAAAAACAAGGAAGATCCAAGTTTAAAAATAAAAGGGAATCATAACAAGTTTAATTTTAAATAAATTATGTTAAAGTGTTTTAATTCTTTGTTTTTTAAATGAATTCTTGAGTTTATTTAAAATAAATTTAAATGTTATATTTAAGTAGTTTAAAGATGGTGGTTTTTATTAAGAATTTTAAGTTTAAGCTTAATTAAGAAATTACTTTAAAAGAGAATGATGTTTTAAAATTGTTATTTGACTTTAAAGTCTTAAGTTAATTTATGGATTTATAAAGATTTTGTTTCAAAGATTTAAGGTTTAAAGATTAAATGTTTTTAAAGTAATAAATAAATAATTACTTTGTGTAATTAAATTAAAGCTATTTACTTTGTGTAATTAATTTAAGCCAAATTAATTATTGTGATTAATGTAATTAAATAAAGGATTTATTAATTAAGTTTAATTAAAGTAAGTAATTAAGGGTAATTAATTACTTAAAGATAATTAGTTAATTAAAGGTAATTAATTAATGATTGAAGGTTGATTGAATTATTAATTAAGATAAATAAATTAAGGAGATTAATTAAAGTTAATGTGAATGGTTAAGGCTAGTTAATCTATGGGGTAGTAAAGGTTAATTACTTAATGTAATTAAAGAGGATAATTAAGGGATGATTAATTAAGGGTTTGTAATTAATTAATGTAAGTAAGAATGATTAAAAGTAATTAAAGTAATTAATTTAATTTATTTAAATTAATTAGAAATGGTGTGATTAATTTATCTTGTTTATGAATGATTGGATGATATTGAATGCCTCAGATTATTTGGTATCTCTGATATATGAGATGAAATGTTTTGTGATATGTTATGTTTGGATTGATCAGTGATAATATGGTTATCTATCGATGATAAATTGCTGGATAAAAGTGACATTCTACATTTAAAATTGAATTGTATTTACTTGAATAACTTTGGTTAAGATGACAATGGATTCAAAGAGACCGGGGTCGGGTATTAATAAATACCCGAAACCACTTCGATTCTTTATAAATGTGAGTTTGGAAGCAAACAGGCTGGAATGAAATAAGTTAAGTATCATGGATATTTAAAACTGGATAACGATTATGGGACATTGTTTTGAGATAAATGGTTGATTTAAATAAGATTAGAACTCGTAGAAAAGTACGAGTTACCCTGGTAACTCACTTAAGTTATATAGCTTGGTATTTCATATTTTGGGTTTACTCACGCTGGTTTCAAGCCTGACCCGGGTGTTACTTTGATGTAATGCTCGGGTCAGACCGAGTATTACAGATTTCAGGTAAGGACGTTCTGGAGCTCAGGAGGCGAGCTGGATGGCAGGAACGTATGGAGTGTATTCCGCTGAGCATATTACTGTTGTTTATCTGAGACATGTTAATTCAACCGTCTAGTATATTTGTAAATGGTTGTAACTCTGATGTAGTGAATGTAAAATAACAATTACAGCTTTCTTTGTGTAAAGAATATTATTTGATATTATATTTTATCCGCTGCGAATGTGAGAATATGTGATTTTGAGTTTTGTTTTCTATTCTTCTTCTACATCTTTCCTTTTCTTTTCCTTAACAATTCGGGATTTTCGGAGTCGAAAATTCCGGGTCGTTACATTTGGTATCAGAGCTGAAGGTTAAGCGAGAACCTTGGCTCTGTTGGGATTACTCATTAAGAATAGGGCCAATGATACCCTAGAATGAGTTGAGTGTATATATATATATATATATGAGAGCGTACTTGTTATTTTCTTATATAAAGATTCCATAATGGTTTCAAAAGTAAATGAATCTTATATAAGTTTATTAAACAATAGTTTTTCTAATATATTAAGGTAATTGGTTGTTGTATTAATTGAATAAAATAAAATAATGAGAATTAAGTGGTAATGGTAATACAACCAAACTGAAATTAAAATCTTGAATATGTAGAAGTATTATTAGAATAAAGATAAAAATGAATTGGTTTCCAGATATGATAATCTTGGTTATTATCATAAATGGTTGTTGTATTTAATAATGAAATGTTGTAAATAATTAAGTAAAATGAAATGTTTTAGGGAAGTAAACATTTAGGCAAGTATGACTTGTAAATTGAAGTGGGTTTTAAATTGTGAAGTTTTAAATTCTAAATCCAGAAAACTTGAAATTATTTTAAAGAAATCTGTTTGAAATTAAAACCAAAGGTGGTTTAAAAATTTAAGGTATAACTTGGTGTGTAAAGGAAATAAATATGTATAAATGAGGATATACATAATATCAAAGATGATTTGAAATAAACTCTAAGTGTTGAGTTTTAAACTTTTCCTTGGAATGTGATATGAAAACCCAAAGTGATAAATTTTTGAACTTATAAGTGGGAAGTTTGTTAATAATTTTTTTTTAAAATTTGAAATGGAGAATTCAAATTTGAGTTTTGAACTTTAATTTGAACTTTGAAATAAGTTAAGTAATGATAACTTTAAAATGGAATTTTGGGAATTTGGATTCAGAATTTAATGGTTTAAAGATATAAGTTGATTTGATTTAAAGGATTAAATCAACATTTAAAAAAAAAAATTAAATTAATTAATTAACTCGAATTTATATAATTCGGGATGGTTTAAATTTGAAATTTGAATCGAATTAGTTCAAATTAAAATTGATTTGAATTAATTGGAATTGTGATTGAAGATGTATAAGTTTAAAAATTCAAATGGTAAATTAGAATTGAAATGATTTGAAATTGAAGCTGGTTCAATTTGAAATTAATCCAAATTGATTTGAAATAATTTGGAATTATGATTAAAGTTGAATAAGTTTAAAAATCAAATGGAATTTGATTTGAATTTGGAAAGGAATTAAGGTTAATTCAACTTGAATTGAGATTAAATCAATTTCAATGGAAATTGAAGAATTGAGTCAATTTAAATGGAAGTGGAAATTTAAATTGAATTGATGGGAAATTAATTGGAAATGGAGATTGGGAAATTAAACGGTTTGGCTCTGGATTATTTTCAAAATAAATTGTTTTAATACAAATATATTTTTCCAAAACTATTTACTATACAATCTTTCTTCTTAAACCCCAAACTATCTTATACTTATTTTACAATTATTTTGGAACTATTTAACTATTTTGAAACTGTCTTATAAACTAATTACTATTTTTCAGTTACTTATATCTGACCACTATTTTAAAAACTATTTTGCAATTATCTAACTATTTTATACCTACTTAACTATTTTACAGCTATTTTACAAGCTAATAACTATTTTTCAACTACTTATCTATTTTAAACTTTTTCAAGCTATTTTTAAATTTAAATAGGTCAGAGTTCAAACTATTTGTAATTGAAATAATAACTCAATTGGAAATGGAAGCAATTGAGAATAAGTGAATGGAATTAAAGGAAATGTGAATAGAAAAGATAATTGATTTAACTAATAATCAATGAAGATAGATACGTAAGATGTACGTATATTATTCTATTCGCATAGTGATTTGATCCAGATTCGAACATAGAATTTCGAGATAGTATTATCGATCCGAGTTGGGATTTTTCGCTTGATTTTCGATGGCGAACCTGGATATGGATTTTTGATTAGTTCTGGATATTCTCTATCATAGTTGTGACTATGCAAGGAGAATGACGATTTCTGATCAAGAAACCAGATCTGAGTCCGCACTAGGAGGTCGGGTGGACGATACTAGTTCGGAAGAGAAATTGTGTGATCGAGTAAGCAATTAGATTGGTATTGCGTACGGATGATATGTGTACATCGTACGGGTTTGAATGAAATTGGCATTGAAAATTTGTGGATAAGAAATTTGAAATGGTTTTTGAAATGAAAGGTATATTTTGTGAAATATAATGGAATTAGATATTTCTTTGGTTGAAATTTACTTTATGGAGGTAAGTAATATGATAAATAACTTTATAAAAGAAAAATTAAATTTGAATATTTGATTTGGAATAAAATAAAGTTTTATATCCTTGTTATATAAGATAAATCTTCCCTTGTTGAATCTATAGCCAGTATAGAAAAGGGTTTTGAAAATATTTGAAATATAAAAGAGGTTTTATACCAGTTTGAAATAATCCAAAGATTTTTCAAAGTTATATATATCTATATATATATATAAAAAGGATCTTATGAGAATGATTTTGGAAAAGGTTTTGGGAACCTATGAATTTGGAAAAGGCTTTTGATTTTTGGGAAAATCAATTTTGGATTTTGGAAAGCCAAGTTGGAACTATCGATTTTGGATATCGATTTTGTGTAAAGGAGATTTTGATATAAATCATAAAGAGTATGATTTGAAGATACTATAAGTGTATAGTATAAAGTGTTTTGAAAATAGCTCTGGGGAAAAGGCGCTCCCTTGAAATGAACTTCTCAGGAGTGCCACAGGGTGGTACTGCCTTGAACCCCAAGGGGGGATTCTAAAGTTGATCCTGTGAGGAGTCCAGACAAAACTAGTTCCTGAGGATTATTTGTGTAACGACCCAGAATTTTGACCAAATTAAATTGAGAATATTTAATTAATTTTAAATATTTGAACGATTATTTAATTTGAATCCCCGATATAACTTTGATTTTGGCGATTAAATTATAAAAATTAATCTATTGAATACTGAATAAAAATCTGAATCTTCAATTTTAAGCTGAAGAAAAATGTTTCGAAAGCTTTTGAAATTCGTATTGATATTACTGAAGATAACAGAAGCTTCAGAATCGAATTTGAAAATGATTTGTTCAGTTTGAAATTATATTGTTCGAATCGATATTTAAAAATAGCCGTCCGAGGCACAGTCTCGGAATTCGACGAAACCAGTTCCATTGGGTCCGTAATATTGTATTATTATCGGGTTTCAAATTTCGTAGCGTTTGGAGTTGTTTTGAGAGCACACGATAGTTAAACGCGTAGAAATTTAATTGAATTCAATTTTATAAATTTAAATTTAATTTTTAATTTGGTTAATATCAGCAGCACGTTATCTCCCTTAATCCACGCCAAATATCACGGAAGAAAATCGTGCAAACACGTTCTCCTGCTAAATCACGTTCTTTTGCTCCCCTTTCCCTCTTCTAAAACCGAGCCTCTTCATTCAAATTAAAAATTTCTCATTCAAAAATCATAAATGGCAGAGCTAAAGAAAACAACGAAGTCGATTCCTTCGTTCCAAACGAATCTCCCCTCCTCTCTTCCTAGATCTAATTGTTCTCCTTCAACCACATGGCATCGAGCTACCTTCATCATTTTCGCGTTCGAGGTTTTCGCGAACGTACTCGGGTTAGCTCGCGAATTTGGGGTCACAAGGCGCGGCTGCAGCAGTTCGTACGTGCACTGGCGATGGTCGAGTCGATCTCGACTTAGGTTTGGCGACCAGGATCGCGAGTTTGGGAATCACGTGGAGGAAAGAATCGAGGCACTTCGAAGTAGCGGTGTTTCCCACGGCGGGTTGGTTTCGTGCTCGCGACGCGTGAGTTTAGGTCGTGGTGGTACGACTTAGGGCGAGGGTCGATCAGTGTTCGAGTAGTGTTGGAGGTTCCGATCATATAGAGGAAGAAAGTCAAAGTCAATTTCGACTTCGATCGTGAAGTTCACCGCGATTTACAGAGAGGTTAAAGTCAAGAAAACAAACTGGATTGGATTGGATTGCAAATTAAAGCTAAGGTGAGATCTTTCTCACTCGAAGGAAATTTGAATTGCAGTTATTGATTGTGTTGATTGCTATTGATTGTGATATTAGATATAGTAGGATATATCTATATATATAGAAATATATACATATTGGCATATGTATATATTGGATTGATGATTTCCCGCCTCGTATAGCGGATCAGACCCTATTGCGCCGTTAGTAAGCGGATATTTTTATAAAACCCATATACCGCGATATTCCACCTCGAAGTGGAATTGGTATTGTGCTAACGTCTTTGGATGCAGGGAAACAGGTTGGAGGGATCCAACTGGACCCCTCACATTGATTGAATTTATTTCTACTGTGATGTGATAATCTGTGAATGATTATTGATGTTATTGAATTAATGTCTGGAAATCGTTTGAAAGCTAGAATTTAGCTGAATGGATGTTTGATATCATTGGATTCCAAAAATAGATGAAATTGAATTTTTGAAATCAAAATAGAAATTTTTAAGTAAATAAATTTTTAGAAATTGAATAAATTCGAAGAAAAGAATTTAAAAGTATAAAAGCTGATTTTTATAATCTTATTGAATAAATTCCAGAATAAAGTGAAAATGCTAAATAAATGAATTTCATAAAACAGTGATTATAAATTGAAGCATTTAATTTAAATTTGGATTTTTAAATAGATTGAAAGAGACAAAGAAATTTATTTTCTTTAAAAGGAATTTATTTAAAAAGAAATAAGTGGGAAGTCCAATTAGAAATTTAATTGGCAAATTGAAATGAATTTGGAAAATCAATATGAAATTTATAGATGTATAAATTGTGAAGTTAAAATCAATATGAAATTTATAGATGTATAAATCGTGAAGTTAAAATGAATGAAATTGTAGAATAGAAGATTTATAAGAAATTAACTTATAAATTGGATTTTTGCCTTCAAATGAAATATTGATCGAAATTGTTAATAAAGAAGATTTATAAATCAAAGTTGTTATAAAAGAGAAATAGAATTTATAAACGTGTTGATAAATTCAAAAAAAAAAAATCAATTGAGTTGATAAATTTAATATAGAAGATTATTGAAGAAGATATATTCGCGATTTTGGATAGCGAATTTTTATTGAGATAAAAATGTGTAGAAATGATTGAAATTGGCTTAAGTGAATTATATTATTCACGATTTTGGACAGTGAATATATTATATTAAAAATGAAGTTAAACATTTTAAAAATGTTTTAAAATGGATTATGAATCGAAATCATAGATTTCAACATTTATTGTTGAAATAGGCGTTTTCGAGAAATAAGAAAATGATAGACTATAACATTATTGTTATAGTAAATGATTTCCGAAAGGAAATGTTTTTATATAGTATTGGGATTTACATATCTATCTTAAAAACTCGAGTTCCTATTCTAGTGATTTTGAGTCGTCGTAACGATGTTTTACGTAACATTCGTTTTGACTCAAATAGATGTTAAAAAAAATGATTTCCTTAAAGAATGAATATATACTTAATTTTGATTTAAGTATATTGAATATTTTCAAATGTTGAAAATAAATAGATTTGTGAATTACTTATTATTAAATAAGTATGGGAATGTTTTCCAAAATGAAATGAAACGTTTTGAGATTTTATCTTCTTAAAGATAAATTGAAATTGAATATTTGAAAACGATTGAAAATCGTATATCAGTAGATATTTTTGAAATATAAATTCACTATGGAATTTATAAAAGAAAGGGAAGTTGTTTAAAAATAAATATTGATTTATTTTTAAAGTGTGGAAATTTTATATCTAGTAAAGATATTTTGAAAGATAAAATTATTTGGGAAAATTATTTGGAATCTGATGATGTGCGCATCTTTATTGATAGTTAAATAACCGACTATCAATAATTACCTTGAATAGGTATTTGTTGTGAATTGGATGAATTTGAATGCCACACTTGTTTTTAAATAAACGCTCACTATTCGGGTTAGCCGGGAAAGGACCATGGGGTCGTATAACCCATTCCGAATATGTGATACGTCGTTATGAATCGCATTTGAAGATCGGTGTTGAAGACCAGATATTTTTGAAAACGGAAGGATTACCGTCGAGTTACTCTACATCGGCTGATCTCCGGTTTAGAGGTTTTATCACCCTTAGTGACGGGAAGTCCGGACGTGATTAGAAAATTATCCGAATATGCAAGGGCTTCGTGAGAAGTGCCTTCGGTTCTGTTCAATCCCGGAACAGACTTGTATGGATTGTGTGTCTGACGTTACAATTTGAGATATAAAGCTGATTTCTTTCAAATACATTTCTGTTGGTGGCGGAGAATTTATTCTCTTAGCTTAACACCCTTCTCTGAGACGTACGAGCTCAGAGGTTATGTAGTTGAAATTTATCAGCGATATATCCCAATTTGGTAACGTGGCATACTGAGTGTTGTTGTTAAATGATCAGTGTTTGATCATTTGTGATATGATCATTTGTTTGATCTTATATCTTTGTGATCATAGGTTGATCATTTTGTTTGACCCGAAGCATGGCTTTGTAGAAAGCGTAGCTTTGTGGACGAGACTTCATCGAGCCTCACACCCCGGAAATGGTCAAAACAGGAAGGATGCGGCAAGGTTCTAGGGAGTAGCGCCCCTTAGTGTATGTCATTCCTTCTGGATAAAGGTGGTATCATGGTATGGAGCCCAGATACTTAACCTCTGTGGTTGCTGCAAATTTATTACTTTGTGGTTGTTGCGAATCGGGGATCCTCGGGAAGATCGGTGACGATCGGGGGATGGCATACGCGTGTCAGTAGTTACCTACTTTTGCAGAGGTAACCCGGCCTTGTGTTGGCAGAGATCTAACCGTAATGTTAGGTTATTTCACGGGTCGTCTATTCCAGGGACGTACCCATCATGGATAGGAAGTTCCTTAGCCTGACCATTTGTTGGAAATCCAAAGAAACAATACGAGCCTTGTACGGTTTTAGTTGTAGAACCTGCCATTTAATATGGTAGCTATAGCAAGCATACTATAATGGTACCTATGCTGGCTAAGATTAATATTCTACTTTCGAAATGTTTTCTACACTATGCACTAATAATAATATCAAAAAGAATTTGATTTTTTGCGTAGTAAGCATTTTTGACTATCATAAGAAGAAATCTCCTCCAATTCTGCGTTTGCATTGTGTGTGTGGCGGGAGGTCTTATGGTAGTTTCATTTTCCAAAAGCATTGCGAATTTGTTTTATTTTCTTTGTGAAAGAATAACTGTTTTACGATCTCACACCAGTCACCATGACCGACTCGGAGTTTATTGTTCCCTTCTAAACTCTGGGTGCCCACCAATTTCCACACGGGCAGTCTAGAGTTAGATTATCAGGATATTCTGGATATTCTGGAGCTTTGGAAGCAAGCTGGATGGCGAGACGTAGTATTTGTATCTGATATTATTTATTCCGCTGTGTATTCTGTATGAGGACAAGTTTATATAACTGTCCATTGTTGTATATTGACTCTGATGATTGATGTATGTATAAACTGATATAGTTCTTTGTTTTAAAAGACTAGTGTTATCTATTATATATTGTTCCGCTGCGATATGTGAGATTCTGATATTGTTTCTGTTTCTATTGTTGTTCGGTTGTTCTTCTCTTCTTCTTCTACTCTTTTCTTCTTCTTCTTCTACCTTTTTCTTCTTTTTAAAACCATAACTTTTCGGGTTTCCGGCATTCGATGGCTCGGCAGTCGATCAAGTGAGTATCGATGTCGAATTTTCGAAAGTCGAAAATTTGGGATGTTACATTTGGTATCAGAGCATATGGTTAAGCGACAACCCTGCTCTGTTGGGTGTTACTCATTTGAGATAGAGTCCGTAGTACTCTAGAATGAGTTGAGTGTAATAATAGATATGAGCGCGTATTTGTTAGTTAATATAAAATTGTTTTATATTGTGATGATTGATTTATTGAGTGGCATATGAACCTTCGTCGGCACAGTCTGCGCAACTGGATCGAAGGGGTTTCTAAACACTTGAATAGAACAATTCGGCACAGTATTGTTTTGAATAGGGTGAATGAGATAATTTTACCCAGAACTATTTTTGTATAGAAAAAAAATGTTTTTCTATGAATTACTATAGTATATGGTTGCATGGTTGCTAGAAGTAATATTATTAAATTATCATCACTGAAATTGAAAAAGAAATTGAAATCGTAACTCCAAAGTTAAGAAATAAAATTCACAGACAAATGAAATTTGAGAATGTAAATTATAAATGTGAATTGTAAATTGAAACGGAATTCCAGAGAAGTATTTGGAAATGTTTTGAAAAGAATTTGAAAATTTTGGAGATTTGGAAAGTTTAAATCTTTTTGATTTGAAAATGAATTTCAAAGGTTTTGAAAAATGTTTTTGGAGAGTTGAAAGCTCTAAACTCTTTTCGGTCGCTGGAAAATAACTTCGGTAATGACTGCAGCATCATTGATGTTCATTTTCGGGTTTCCAGAAGAGGAATTGCTGCCGATTGTTTTAAATGGAAATTGTTTGGAAAAATTTGGGTTTGGTTTTTGAAAATTCAAGGGATAAATTGAATTGTTTTCAAAAAAATAAATAAAAAAAATTCAATAATGGAATGTGATTTGATTTGAATCACGTTGAAAAGGAAATTCCTAACTTGGAAAGGAAAAATGAATAAGGATTGAATCCAAATAAACTACTTTGATAATTAATTAATTCATGAAAGGGAAGTTGAATTAGTTAAATTGAAACTTGAATTGTGAGCTAAATGAAAAGAAATGGTTCGAATTTAAAGATAAATTCAAGTAAGTAGAAATAAATTCCGAATGAATGAAATTTACAATTGTATGTAAATGAAATTAAGGCTGAATGTTGAACTTTGTTTTAAATTTGTTAGTAAACGAAATTCGACATGAATTGAATATGGAAATTGAAATTTAAAATGAAGTTTAAGATTAGTTTGAAGTGAACTAAAGATAATTGATAAATTTAATATTCAGAAGTTAAATTGAGTCCAAATTGAGTTAAAATTGTGAATGGAATTCAAATGAATTTGAAATGGAAAATTGAATGAAAATGGATGTAACTTCAACAGTGAAGTAAAAATGATACAAGTAGTTTATATCAAAATTTTGTAATAGAATTTGCAAAATGGTTTGAATATATGTAACTAGATATTATGGCTAGTAGGATATACAGGTGTAAAGGAATTGGGATTTTAATTTTGAAGAGAATTTGAATTGCTCGACAAAATGTAAGTATTTGAATTATAATATGAGTTTTTGATGATTTCTTCTCTAGCCGCTTGGCTTTTCCTTTTCTTTTTGAAATCTGAGAGTCCATAGGGACGTTTTGTAGTTGTACCGTATTACCCATGCAAAGGAGACGCTGGCGAAATTTTTCGAAAATTTAGGGCGTTAGAAAATTTTTGAGAAAATTTTGAAAGTTTAAAATTTGAATTTAAACTTAAATTTGAAAATTGAGAGTAAACAATGTTGTTTGAAACTTATAATTGAAATTGGAGAGTTAGTTAAATTGATAACGAATCTTTAATAGAAGGATTTGTTTTGAAATTAGATAAAACTATTGGATTGTGAGAAAATAGTAGAGGAGTTAAGGACTTTTCTTCCTGACTTGTAATTTCGAGGACGAAATTCTTTTAAGGAGGGAAGTTTGTAACGACCCAGAATTTTGAGCAAATTGAATTGAGAATATTTAATTAATTTTAAATATTTGAACGATTATTTAATTTGAATCCCCGATATAACTTTGATTTTGGCGACTAAATTATAAAAATTAATCTATTGAATACTGAATAAAAATCTGAATCTTCAATTTTAAGCTGAAGAAAAATGTTTAAAAAGCTTTTGAAATTCGTATTGATATTACTGAAGATAACAGAAGCTTCAGAATCGAATTTGAAAATGATTTGTTCAGTTTGAAATTATATTGTTCAAATCGATATTTAAAAATAGCCGTCCGAGGCACAGTCTCGGAATTCGACGAAACCAGTTCCATTGGGTCCGTAATATTGTATTATTATCGGGTTTCAAATTTCGTAGCGTTTGGAGTTGTTTTGAGAGCACACGATAGTTAAACACGTAGAAATTTAATTGAATTCAATTTTATAAATTTAAATTTAATTTTTAATTTGGTTAATATCAGCAGCACGTTATCTCCCTTAATCCACGCCAAATATCACGGAAGAAAATCGTGCAAACACGTTCTCCTGCTAAATCACGTTCTTTTGCTCCCCTTTCCCTCTTCTAAAACCGAGCCTCTTCATTCAAATTAAAAATTTCTCATTCAAAAATCATAAATGGCAGAGCTAAAGAAAACAACGAAGTCGATTCCTTCGTTCCAAACGAATCTCCCCTCCTCTCTTCCTAGATCTATTTGTTCTCCTTCAACCACATGGCATCGAGCTACCTTCATCATTTTCGCGTTCGAGGTTTTCGCGAACGTACTCGGGTTAGCTTGCGAATTTGGGGTCACAAGGCGCGGCTGCAGCAGTTCGTACGTGCACTGGCGATGGTCGAGTCGATCTCGACTTAGGTTTGGCGACCAGGATCGCGAGTTTGGGAATCGCGTGGAGGAAAGAATCGAGGCACTTCGAAGTAGCGGCGTTGCCCACGGCGGGTTGGTTTCGTGCTCGCGACGCGTGAGTTTAGGTCGTGGTGGTACGACTTAGGGCGAGGGTCGATCAGTGTTCGAGTAGTGCTGGAGGTTCCGATCATATAGAGGAAGAAAGTCGAAGTCAATTTCGACTTCGATCGTGAAGTTCACCGCGATTTACAGAGAGGTTAAAGTCAAGAAAACAAACTGGATTGGATTGGATTGCAAATTAAAGCTAAGGTGAGATCTTTCTCACTCGAAGGAAATTTGAATTGCAGTTATTGATTGTGTTGATTGCTATTGATTGTGATATTAGATATAGTAGGATATATCTATATATATAGCAATATATACATATTGGCATATGTATATATTGGATTTATGATTTCCCGCCTCGTATAGCGGATGAGACCCTATTGCGCCGTTAGTAAGCGGATATTTTTATAAAACCCATATACTGCGATATTCCACCTCGAAGTGGAATTGGTATTGTGCTAACGTCTTTGGATGCAGGGAAACAGGTTGGAGGGATCCAACTGGACCCCTCACATTGATTGAATTTATTTCTACTGTGATGTGATAATCTGTGAATGATTATTGATGTTATTGAATTAATGTCTGGAAATCGTTTGAAAGCTAAAATTTAGCTGAATGGATGTTTGATATCATTGGATTCCAAAAATAGATGAAATTGAATTTTTGAAATCAAAATAGAAATTTTTAAGTAAATAAATTTTTAGAAATTGAATAAATTCGAAGAAAAGAATTTAAAAGTATAAAAGCTGATTTTTATAATCTTATTGAATAAATTCCAGAATAAAGTGAAAATGCTAAATAAATGAATTTCATAAAACAGTGATTATAAATTGAAGCATTTAATTTAAATTTGGATTTTTAAATAGATTGAAAGAGACAAAGAAATTTATTTTCTTTAAAAGGAATTTATTTAAAAAGAAATAAGTGGGAAGTCCAATTAGAAATTTAATTGGCAAATTGAAACGAATTTGGAAAATCAATATGAAATTTATAGATGTATAAATTGTGAAGTTAAAATCAATATGAAATTTATAGATGTATAAATCGTGAAGTTAAAATGAATGAAATTGTAGAATAGAAGATTTATAAGAAATTAACTTATAAATTGGATTTTTGCCTTCAAATGAAATATTGATCGAAATTGTTAATAAAGAAGATTTATAAATCAAAGTTGTTATAAAAGAGAAATAGAATTTATAAACGTGTTGATAAATTCAAAAAAAAAATCAATTGAGTTGATAAATTTAATATAGAAGATTATTGAAGAAGATATATTCGCGATTTTGGATAGCGAATTTTTATTGAGATAAAAATGTGTAGAAATGATTGAAATTGGGTTAAGTGAATTATATTCATGATTTTGGACAGTGAATATATTATATTAAAAATGAAGTTAAACATTTTAAAAATGTTTTAAAATGGATTATGAATCGAAATCATAGATTTCAACATTTATTGTTGAAATAGGCGTTTTCGAGAAATAATGAAATGATAGACTATAACATTGTTGTTATAGTAAATGATTTCCGAAAGGAAATGTTTTTATATAGTATTGGGATTTACATATCTATCTTAAAAACTCGAGTTCCTATACTAGTGATTTTGAGTCGTCGTAACGATGTTTTACGTAACATTCGTTTTGACTCAAATAGATGTTAAAAAAAATGATTTCCTTAAAGAATGAATATATACTTAATTTTGATTTAAGTATATTGAATATTTTCAAATGTTGAAAATAAATAGATTTGTGAATTACTTATTATTAAATAAGTATGGGAATGTTTTCCAAAATGAAATAAAACGTTTTGAGATTTTATCTTCTTAAAGATAAATTGAAATTGAATATTTGAAAACGATTGAAAATCGTATATCAGTAGATATTTTTGAAATATAAATTCACTATGGAATTTATAAAAGAAAGGGAAGTTGTTTAAAAATAAATATTGATTTATTTTTAAAGTGTGGAAATTTTATATCTAGTAAAGATATTTTGAAAGATAAAATAATTTGGGAAAATTATTTGGAATCTGATGATGTGCGCATCTTTATTGATAGTTAAATAACCGACTATCAATAATTACCTTGAATAGGTATTTGTTGTGAATTGGATGAATTTGAATGCCACACTTGTTTTTAAATAAACGCTCACTATTCGGGTTAGCCGGGAAAGGACCATGGGGTCGTATAACCCATTCCGAATATGTGATACGTCGTTATGAATCGCATTTGAAGACCGGTGTTGAAGACCGGATATTTTTGAAAACGGAAGGATTACCGTCGAGTTACTCTACATCGGCTGATCTCCGGTTTAGAGGTTTTATCACCCTTAGTGACGGGAAGTCCGGACGTGATTAGAAAATTATCCGGATATGCAAGGGCTTCGTGAGAAGTGCCTTCGGTTCTGTTCGATCCCGGAACAGACTTGTATGGATTGTGTGTCTGACGTTACAATTTGAGATATAAAGCTGATTTCTTTCAAATACATTTCTGTTGGTGGTGGAGAATTTATTCTCTTAGCTTAACACCCTTCTCTGAGACGTACGAGCTCAGAGGTTATGTAGTTGAAATTTATCAGCGATATATCCCAATTTGGTAACGTGGCATACTGAGTGTTGCTGTTAAATGATCAGTGTTTGATCATTTGTGATATGATCATTTGTTTGATCTTATATCTTTGTGATCATAGGTTGATCATTTTGTTTGCCCCGAAGCATGGCTTTGTAGAAAGCGTAGCTTTGTGGACGAGACTTCATCGAGCCTCACACCCCGGAAATGGTCAAAACAGGAAGGATGCGGCAAGGTTCTAGGGAGTAGCGCCCCTTAGTGTATGTCATTCCTTCTGGATAAAGGTGGTATCATGGTATGGAGCCCAGATACTTAACCTCTGTGGTTGCTGCAAATTTATTACTTTGTGGTTGTTGCGAATCGGGGATCCTCGGGAAGATCGGTGACGATCGGGGGATGGCATACGCGTGTCAGTAGTTACCTACTTTTGCAGAGGTAACCCGGCCTTGTGTTGGCAGAGATCTAACCGTAATGTTAGGTTATTTCTCGGGTCGTCTATTCCAGGGACGTACCCATCGTGGATAGGAAGTTCCTTAACCTGACCATTTGTTGGAAATCCAAAGAAACAATACGAGCCTTGTACGGTTTTAGTTGTAGAACCTGCCATTTAATATGGTAGCTATAGCAAGCATACTATAATGGTACCTATGCTGGCTAAGATTAATATTCTACTTTCGAAATGTTTTCTACACTATGCACTAATAATAATATCAAAAAGAATTTGATTTTTTGCGTAGTAAGCATTTTTGACTATCATAAGAAGAAATCTCCTCCAATTCTGCGTTTGCATTGTGTGTGTGGCGGGAGGTCTTATGGTAGTTTCATTTTCCAAAAGCATTGCGAATTTGTTTTATTTTCTTTGTGAAAGAATAACTGTTTTACGATCTCACACCAGTCACCATGACCGACTCGGAGTTTATTGTTCCCTTCTAAACTCTGGGTGCCCACCAATTTCCACACGGGCAGTCTAGAGTTAGATTATCAGGATATTCTGGATATTCTGGAGCTTTGGAAGCAAGCTGGATGGCGAGACGTAGTATTTGTATCTGATATTATTTATTCCGCTGTGTATTCTGTATGAGGACAAGTTTATATAACTGTCCATTGTTGTATATTGACTCTGATGATTGATGTATGTATAAACTGATATAGTTCTTTGTTTTAAAAGACTAGTGTTATCTATTATATATTGTTCCGCTGCGATATGTGAGATTCTGATATTGTTTCTGTTTCTATTGTTGTTCGGTTGTTCTTCTCTTCTTCTTCTACTCTTTTCTTCTTCTTCTTCTACCTTTTTCTTCTTTTTAAAACCATAACTTTTCGGGTTTCCGGCATTCGATGGCTCGGCAGTCGATCAAGTGAGTATCGATGTCGAATTTTCGAAAGTCGAAAATTTGGGATGTTACAATTTGTGTAGCGAAAGTCGAGGGGCTGGTGCCCACAGAGGCATTTGGGTTATGCTGTGACGACAGTGTAACTCAATGTCACTGCGATCTACTACAGACCATAGCGAAAGTCGTGTGTGCCGTTGAGAGCCAACAGTCTGCGTTTGATTTTATATCGGTGGACTGAGACCTATGTAGGAGTGGAGAAGTTTCATTTTGACAGCGAAAATCGTTTGTGCCGCTGAGAGCCAACAGTTACATGGACTTTTGCTATGACGGCAACGTAACCCTGGAATGTAACTGCGATCTGTTGTGGGTTCCATGGTGTAATCAGTTACATGGACTTTTGCTGCGATGGCAACGTAACCCGTGATGTAACTGTGACCATGGATGGGGGTGATGATTTCCAGAGCATTCTCACCAAAGATGTTTCCTCTATTTTCAAAAATGTTTTCTATATTTTCAATAAATTATTTTCCAAGTATTTTCACTAGGTGTTGAAAACGGGTATGCTAAGTCCTTATAGATTTTCAGTCCTACGTCTGATCAACGTATGACCGAATTTCTGTGAGAACAAGGATGGACTTGTTGAGACATCGAGTTATAAAAAGTATTTTTATAAAAACTATTCCTGATAATATTATATAAATTTTTAAAAGTATTTTAAAATTTTCTTAATAAAAAGAGTTTATAGTAAAAAGTGATCAAAGAGTAATTTTTCTAATAATCAGTATTGAATAAATTCTAACCTCGTTCCTTTTCGGGGATGAAAAGATTCAAAGGGGGGAGGAATGTGATAACCCGGATTTTGGGATATCTGTAAATTGATATTTAATTAGGTCAATTAATAGAAATTACGAATTTATAGATTGGATAAATAAATCCGATAATAAATATTTATATCTGGATAAATATTTATTTGATAATCTCCTAATTTAATTACTTAAAATTTACAAATTATTCTTTTAAAAACAAATAATTAATTGTTTATATATAATAGATTTTTAATATAATTATTATTTACAAATTGAATTTGGGTTTGTTTAAATATATATTTGAGTTGATTTAAATTGGATTTTTTTTAATTGAAATTTGAATTTAAAATTTAAAAGATTGATATCTTAAATTATTTGGATTTAAAAATATATATGTATGATTTTAATGGAATGTAATTTGTTTTACATTATTTTCTTTAAAAGGTTTTTATTTATATAAATTAAGAAAAGTATTTATTAATTAGGAATGTCTGAATATATATATATATATATATATATACACACACACACAAGTGGATTTGTAACTATAATAGTGGTTGAATCAACATGATGAATCTTATAGTAAATTAATTTAAATGAAAGGGTTTAAGTATAAAAAATTAAATAAAATTTAAGTAAGGGTTTAAAACAAAGTTATAAAATTAATCAAAACAAGGACTTAAAAACAATTTAGATAACAAATGACATTTGTAAAACTATGAATATAAGAAATAAACACTTGTAAACTTATGATAACAAGTGTCATCTCACAAAATTCTTTTAATTTGAAAATCGTATAAACATGTATAAGAGGAAAATAACCAGGCTTCTCAATCTCTTTGATTTGTTCTCAGTTTATAACTTTTCAAACCTGAAACTAAAAAAAAGAGTAAAAGAAAAACCTGTAACCTTTCTCAAATTTCAAGTTCAAAACTTGTGAAATCCTTTTAATCTTCAGCTTGCAAAACACTCCTCAGAACTAATCTGAATTGATTCTTCAAACCTGTAAACATTTATTCCTCAAGCCTGTAAACATCCATCAAGCTCTGTAAACAACCAAAGCCTGAAACCATCTTTCTGTTTCAAAATCAAATCTGTAACCATTTTGCAAGTACTAGACCAAAGCCTGTAATCAATTTCAAGAATGCATGCAAGTGAATCTAAAGTAAGCCAAAGAAAGCAACTCAATTTCTAAACAAAAGCATTTCAGCATTCAAGTGCAAAGTTTATAAAAGCCAGTTTTCAAAGCTGTTTCTCTGTTCTAGGCATATACAGGTGAGTAAACATTCCTTTAATAGCTTAAACTTGGTTTGATCATGATGTATGTGATAGATTGTAGATGTAATATTGTGAAACAAATTTGCATGGATGAATTAAGATGTTTATATGTATATAAATATGTGGAAAAACTGTGCATGTTTGGGTATATGAAGATTCCAGCCTCTGTTTGATTTTTTTTAGACCAAAATTAATTTAAAAATTCAATCCTCTATCTCCATTCTATTTCTGGATATAATCTCTGAATAAAAAGTGTTTGAACATGTGTAACATCATTTTTAAAAATAGATTCGAGTAAAACTATTTTGTAAATTTTTCGAAAATTGAATATATCAGTGAAGAATCAACCAATGTCAGAAATTTGATAGTTTAATTCTCATTCTTTGATTATATAATCAAAATCGTTATCGAAAATGATGAATTTTAATATTAATATTGAGATTTTTAAGTTAAGGGTTGATGAGAATTTTTGGGTTGAACGCATATCAGGATTTGGTCAAATTCTGACGAACGGTGTGAAACTGGGTTCCGCAATTTGGACTGGAGGAGACTGGGTTCTCGAGTGACGAGGGAAAAATGGTAGACAAATTTATAGTTCGCCATAGCGGCGGCTAGAGGTCGAAATAGGGTTTGAGGACCTCGTTCGAATGACGTTGTATTTATGGTTACTGCGCTGTCAAAGGAAGACCGGACTTCATCGCAAGGGTTAGAATCGAAGCTTGAGTGGTTGACGATGCTCTGGGTGAAGTGGTGCAATTTCTGGTGGCATGGTTCGTCGGCGGCGAGGTAGTTTGTCGATTAGGTTTGTTCCAGAATTTCGATTTTTGGGTCAGATTTACTTCTCGATCAAATCGAGTGGAAGTTGTGACCGTGATTGGTTGAGTGGATCATCAGTGAAGTGTAGAAGCCGGTGTCGATGACTGGAGTGACATTGATCGTCGGTGGAGGTGCACACATGCACAATGTATCAGGTTTTGGTTTTGGGTTTAGGGAAGACAAAGTTGCTCGGGTTCGTACGCGTGTGGTTGAGTGTTTGACTCGAAGTCGATACGATGCGGGGTAACTCGGGGGCTGGCTCGGGAAAAACAAGGGGAAAGCTCGGGTCCGTTTAAATCAGATACCAGCTTTTCAAATCTTAAAAGGAAACATGTTTTCAGGGTTTTAAATTTGAAAATAAATCATGTATAGGTTTAAAAATTTAAAAGTAAAACTTTGTACAGTTTTAAAAATAAGGAAGATCCAAGTTTAAAAATAAAAGGGAATCATAACAAGTTTAATTTTAAATAAATTAAGTTAAAGTGTTTTAATTCTTTGTTTTTTTTAAATGAATTCTTGAGTTTATTTAAAATAAATTTAAATGTTATATTTAAGTAGTTTAAAGATGGTGGTTTTTATTAAGAATTTTAAGTTTAAGCTTAATTAAGAAATTACTTTAAAAGAGAATGATGTTTTAAAATTGTTATTTGACTTTAAAGTCTTAAGTTAATTTATGGATTTATAAAGATTTTGTTTCAAAGATTTAAGGTTTAAAGATTAAATGTTTTTAAAGTAATAAATAAATAATTACTTTGTGTAATTAAATTAAAGCTATTTACTTTGTGTAATTAATTTAAGCCAAATTAATTATTGTGATTAATATAATTAAATAAAGAATTTATTAATTAAGTATAATTAAAGTAAGTAATTAAGGGTAATTAATTACTTAAAGATAATTACTTAATTAAAGGTAATTAATTAATGATTGAAGGTTGATTGAATTATTAATTAAGATAAATAAATTAAGGAGATTAATTAAAGTTAATGTGAATGGTTAAGGCTAGTTAATCTATGGGGTAGTAAAGGTTAATTACTTAATGTAATTAAAGAGGATAATTAAGGGATGATTAATTAATGGTTTGTAATTAATTAATGTAAGTAAGAATGATTAAAAGTAATTAAAGTAATTAATTTAATTTATTTAAATTAATTAGAAATGGTGTGACTAATTTATCTTGTTTATGAATGATTGGATGATATTGAATGCCTCAGATTATTTGGTATCTCTGATATATAAGATGAAATGTTTTGTGATATGTTATGTTTGGATTGATCAGTGATAATATGGTTATCTATCGATGATAAATTGCTGGATAAAAGTGACATCCTACATTTAAAATTGAATTGTATTCACTTGAATAACTTTGGTTAAGATGACAATGGATTCGAAGAGACCGGGGTCGGGTATCAATAAATACCCGAAACCACTTCGATTCTTTATAAATGTGAGTTTGGAAGCAAACAGGCTGGAATGAAATAAGTTAAGTATCATGGATATTTAAAAATGGATAACGATTATGGGACATTGTTTTGAGATAAATGGTTGATTTAAATAAGATTAAAACTCGTAGAAAAGTACGAGTTACCCTAGTAACTCACTTAAGTTATATAGCTTGGTATTTCATATTTTGGGTTTACTCACGCTGGTTTCCAGCCTGACCTGGGTGTTACTTTGATGTAATGCTCGGGTCAGACCGAGTATTACAGATTTCAGGTAAGGACGTTCTGGAGCTCAGGAGGCGAGCTGGATGGCAGGAACGTATGGAGTGTATTCTGCTGAGCATATTACTGTTGTTTATCTGAGACATGTTAATTCAACCGTCCAGTATATTTGTAAATGGTTGCAACTCTGATGTAGTGAATGTAAAATAACAATTACAGCTTTCTTTGTGTAAAGAATATTATTTGATATTATATTTTATCCGCTGCGAATGTGAGAATATGTGATTCTGAGTTTTGTTTTCTATTCTTCTTCTACCTCTTTCTTTTTCTTTTCCCTAACAATTCGGGATTTTCGGAGTCGAAAATTCCGGGTCGTTACACTCATCTCTTTAATATTATATGTAATGAGTCCATAGAATAACCGGAGAAAGATTACCGAAAGTCTCATACCAGATGGTATTATAACCTTGTTTATCCAAATTCCTCATCACATAGAACTATAACGTAAAAGGAAACAAAAGTATGTCATCTCCATATCATATTAAAATCATCCACTAGATCAATATCAATGGTAAATCACTTATATCATCGGAATCTATATAAAGAAAATAAGAAATCAGAAAACTTAGAAAATCAATGAAAGATTATTATAAATTAAATAATATATGTATATATATATATGTATATATATATATATCAGACAGATTAATATTTACTAATGAATTCTTCATAACCTATAATCCTATTTAACAAAAAATATATTTAGAAATTGGTCATTATTATACATTCTAGAATTAAATAAATATAATTAACTAAACTAAAGTATAAAATATTCTATTTTTATAATAATGAATTTCTAATCCTTTTATAAAATTAGACAATTGTAAAGATTCGTTAATAATATTGGAAAACTAATTATAAATTCCCAAATAGTTTATAAAGCTAGTTGTTAAATATAGGAACTATTTCATATAATCTAATCCAATAAACAAGAAAAGAGTTATCAAAATAGTAACATAAGGATAGTTGATTCCTATAAATATGTGTATATAACTACAAATAAATATATTAATCATTCATAATTTATAACCTTGATATAACATATTAAGTACTTAAAAATTGCTATTTAATTAAACTAAACATTGTGCATAACCTTTTTTCTATAATTATCAATAATTAATCTCTAGTTCAAATAATTATAAAACGTCCAAAGCAAATAATATTCATAAATAAATAAATACATCTTCAAAACTTGGGATATGGATTAGACTTTCATATAAATATACTTTGAAACCCATAAATATCAGTTAAAAATTATTTTATACTTTTTCGTTAAATAATATTGTTAAACAAATTTATTACGCTTTAAACAAAATTTAAACACTCTTAAGTTACACGAATAAACATATTTTATTCATTTTAAATTTCTAATAAATGTTTAGGAACCTAAATAGTGCATATATGAATTGATTCATAATTATCTATAATCAAACGCTATTTTAGACAATTTTTAAATATCCAGATTAATTTAGTATACTCACAATCAAATGAATACATGTTCTAAATAAGAATCATATATGTATTTATTGGAAATTTCATAAATATTTGATAACTATAAAACATCAACTAAATAATATTTCATATTTTGTTTTCGTTTAAATATCAATAAATTCACTTTGTTTACTTATTAAATTAAAACTCATTTTAATAACCATATCTAATATATAAAATACAGATATTACAGTTCAGGTATTTTTTATATACAAATGTATATATTATTTAATTTATTTTATATTTCAAAATAAATGTAATTCTATGTTTTAGCTATAAACTGTTGAAGCTTGCGCACATGCACACACACATCATATATATATATATAAGTTGTACACACGCACTACTCACACACTCATATACAGGTTGAACATAGAGGCATTCAAATGAAATCAGAAATGCAACAAAGGTCGGTAAACAAAAGAAATACACACGAAGAAGGTGACTACATTCAATTCAATAAAAAAATGCACATGGTAAAACTAAATAGCGAGTATAAATACGTACTCAACATATAAAAAAATAATCACACACATATAAATTTACACATAACTAGGTTGACTGGTGGCCCATTAAGGTCGGTCGGTTACTTCGAGAATTGGCGATATTAGTCGCTTATAAGTGGCGATTCCAGCATCTATTTCACTCATTTCATCACAAACTCAGTATACACAAGAAATTCGAACACGAATAACTCAAAAAATAAGCATAAAAATGTTAATAGCATTAGAAATGTTAGTGATAATCACTCATCTGAGTGCTGCCTCCTCCCTCTCGCATGCGCACGCTCATCTCACCACCGCTCCAAATTCGCTTCATGCCAGAGATTCAAAACAATATCGAGGAGCACATACTTAAATTTGAGGATTTAAAATAATTTATTGTAACGACCCCGGATTTTATATCAATTTAAATTAATAATTAAATTAATTTTTGAATGAAAATTTGTGAAATAGATGGTTAAATGGATGCGAGTATCCCCGAACTCAAGTAAATTCTGTATGAATCATTTCAGTTTTATAAATATCTTTGGCCAAAGTAATGCAAAATACTTAAGCTAATAATATAAGACAATAAATATGAAGTAAAATAATTATAGAATCTTATTTAAAATAATAGAACAAAAGCATAGAAATAAAACAATACATAAGTCAATTCTTTATAACAATAGTTTTTATAGCTTTATATCTATATACATGAAGTATAAAACAAAACATTTAAATACTATCAGCCCCGAAAAGAAGAAAACAAAATGAGTATATGTTGTACACCTTAATTAATGCTAGCACCCAACACAATCACCTCAGCCTCCATACGAAAAATATTAGCTGCCAAAACAACATTTCAGTCAATAAAAAGGAAAAAGATCTCATTGGTAATTTGTACAAATTCTTATCAACTTGTACAAGTAATAATATTACCCTGTCTACTTCATTTCTTATGTATATTATCTTCATCTCAGTTCGTTTATTCAAGCTATGAAAATCTGAAAATGAACACCATCTAAAACTTAAAACAAAACTTCAAACTCAAACAACAATCAACTTACTTCAACCAGAGATCAAAGAGAAGGCTTCATTTTGTAATTTCCAGCCTGTGTCAACATGAAGAGAAGCTCTGTTTTCTTCTGCAAATCAAGGTGAGTAACATTTTATTTCCAAACCTGTTTCAACTTTCAAATAGGCTCTGTTCTTTTCTGTCATCAATATGAGTAAACAACATAACATAAATGCTTAAGCTAATCATAATCATTAAATGGCTTATGTTTAATATGGATACTTGAATATCTTCTTGTTTAACACTGTGTGTATATGTGTATTTAACTGGGTTGAGCTATGCATCTTCATCTCTGTTTAGTTTCTCAGGGTAAAGCCAACCAATACATTGAATTTTTCTTATCATGTAATCAGTATCAAGCTTAGATTTTAAAAACAAAGAGTTATGTTTAGTCCTGAGCTATAACTTAAAAATAGATTTCAAGAAGAAAGAATGCACAGTGAGCAAGAAATGAGTTTTTATAGGCAAAGTTTGATTTTCGAATAAATTCAAACATAACAATTTGCGAATTCCTATATATGTCTTGAATCCTTATTGGAAACTAAGATTTTTAATGCAAGTTTGATGATTTTTAGTGTGGTGTTTCGAGAGCAGTTTGGAAATGAACGGGAAGTTGTTTTTGGGCGAATTCCGGTGATCGGAGGTTCTGGGGTGACGGGGTTGTTCATGGTGATGGTCGAACCTACGGTGGTGGTAGGAAAAATGATAGGAGGTGACATCGTCCACTGTGGCGACGATGGCGAGTCGATCTAATTCCTAAACCTAGTTTGGACTGTGATCGAAAATTTGGTCGAAGTGGCCTCGTTCGTGCATCGAGTTGCACATGGCCTTTGGAGGTGATGGCTGGGTGGGTGATGGTGGCGTGGCCGAGATTGTGGGGTCTCCGGTGGTCGAGGGTGTGCGCGCGAGGCTGTTTTAGGTGGGGTCTGTAGTTCCAGATGTGGGCTTGAATACTCGATTTTGATTTCGAGTAGTTATTGACGATTTGGTGGTCAGAATGGTGTGCGAGGGTGATAGTCGACTTGTCGACGCTAGTGGTGATGGCCGGAGCGTCGCCATGGTGGTGTACACGTACACGTACACGTTTGGGGTCGCGTGAATATCTGGGTAAGTGGATTTGGGAAAGAAGAGTTGAGACTCGAAGAAGTCTTCGGGAAAACTGGATGCAGGCTCGAGTTCGAGCTCGATTGGTTTTGGGTGGTTCCGGGTCATTTAAACACTTAACCAAATTTAAGTCGAATTTTTTTTGTATCGGGTTGGTTTTGGAGAAAACTCGAAGCCAGTCTCGAGTATTTCTGGGTAGGACTCGAAGTAGGGACAGGGTAGCTCGGGTAGATTATTATTTGGCTCGGGAAAACTTGCATTTTTCTCGAAGTAAATTATAGGGGACTCGGGTCATTTGTCCAAGTTTAAACAGAACAAGATTTTTAAACAGTTTTTAATTGTTAGTTTTTAAATTTGTAACCAATGTAAAGCTGAGTCTAAATCAAATGTTTAAAATTTCCAGACTTTTGAAATAAAATAAAGTTTTAATTTAAACACTTTAAACAAATTCAATGAGATTTAAATTAAGTAAATTCGATTTAAACCCCTTCATCACTAAGTATTGTTTTAATTTGTAATTTAAAGTTTTAAACAGTTAGTTTATAAAGTGATTTAAAGTTAAATTAATGATCGTTTGAACTTGGAGTTTAAAATGAAAGTTCAAAGAAAATTTGAAATAAATGTTTCCAAACATATTTAAGTGAAACTTAAATAAATAAATGGAAAATGGGTTTTCTTTTAAGTAATGAAGGTTAAGATTTAAATCAATTAACTATTTAAGATAATTAGGATGATAATTGATAATTTGTAAATTATAAGTTTAAATGTATTAACTAAAGTTTAAATTAATAATCACTTGACGATTTGGAAAATAAAAATTACTTAGAGAAGTAATTAAAAGAAATTAATTATTGATTAAAGGTTGATAAATTAAGTGATTGAACAATAATTAATTAAAGGATAATTAATTAATGTGATAAATTAATTAAGGTGATTAATTTGAGGATAATTAATTAAAGGTTAATTAATTAATGGAATTGATTGGGGATAATCATTCATTGTAACTAATTAAGGATAATTAATCAAATGATAATTAATTAAGGGTAATTAATTAATTAAAGAATAATTTAATAATTTTAAGTTAATTAATAAAGGATTAAATGTTAATTAATTAAAATGGTTGGTAATTAATTAATGTTGATTGAACCAGGATCAGTGACTAATCTGATTTAATTTGATCAGATAAATAAATTGACCTTACCTATGTATATTTGGATCCTATTGGATGACTTGATTGTTTGATATCCTTGATATATGGTGCTTTGTGATATATCCTGATTTGTGTGTGATCTGTATTGTAGTTTATCTATCTGTAATTTATATATATCTGTGATTTGTGAATGAACGATAAGCGTTATGATATACCGCTTATCAACTATATTTCTGTATTCTGATATGTGATGATTCATTGTGTTGCACTACTGTGTGAAACCCCTGGACTACACTTTTACACACACAAATATGGATTTCACGTGGAAATCGGTTAAGTCACAGATAATTTAAATTTGATGTTTTTGAAATTGAAATTTTAATTTCAATTGATTTTGAAATTAGAAATTTGGGTTTAAATGTGAAAAGCTTTTGAAATGGAATTTCAAAGATAAAAGTTATTTTGAATAACTTAATCGAGTTATGAAAATTTAAATAATTTGATTTAGATTTGAATTCAAGTTTGAAATTGAATCCTATGATTTGAAACTAGGGATTGAAATGTTATAAATGTGTTTATATGAATCTAAACCATTTAAAAGTGAAATTTTGAGAATTTGGATTTAACCCAAAGACTTTAACTCGTATGAATAAATCAAATTTTCTGAAATGAAACTATTTGTTTTCAAAAGATAAAAGCTTTCAGATAAGCAATGAAATTCCAGTTTAATTGAAGGAATTTCAAGATTGAATTGAAAAAATGGTTTTCCAAGTTATGAATGATTTTTTTTGTTTGAAAGCTATGAATTAAATCTGTTTATTTTTAACAGATTTAAAATGATGTTTTGTTTAAACCATTCGAAATGAAATTGTTTTGAAAGCCATAAATTAAATCTTGATTTAAAGATTTAACGAGTTAATCAAAGTGAAATGGAAATTAATTTGGAAAATCTGTGAATGAATCTTTTGTTTAAAAGATTAAAGTGTGGAAACTGTTTAAACCGTAAAGATTGAATCTTTTTGTTTAAAGATTTAAATGGTAATTTGTTTTAACCATTTGAAAAGAGAAGTTTTGGGTAATAAGTTATGACTTAATTGAAATCCCATATCCATATGTTTTTAAATATTACGCTCACTATTCGGTTTAGCCGGGAGAGGACCTTTGGGTCGTATAACCCATTCCGAATATGTGATACGTCGATATGGATCGCATTTGCTATATTACAGCATGATAGGGGGTTCTCACTTCGCGGTTAGGTGGCGAATGGGAGACTCTTACCCCTACATGTCCCTGAGAGGGATGGGTTGGTTAGGCGGAGGCCGTGACAGTCGAGAGGCTGGCCGTAAAAGTGAATGCGAGGTGCCAGTGTAAGCCACGGTGGGGCTAGGATGGTTGCAAAGCCTACCGGTGCCCACTGTCCCGGATCGTTACAATGTGGTATCAGAGCTAAGGTTGAACTTTAGCTCAGGAGTATAACACATTAAGTAGCTCATTAGAGATAGGGTGAAGTATACCCTAGAATGAGTAATTCTCAGATATCCGTTCGAATGTCTCAGTAAATTCTCTTGCTACCCACTGATAGTGAGTATGAGTGCAAGAAGAGGATGAGATAGGGGACAGAGAAATACGACTATAAATGGTCAAAACTCTGTAACAACAAGGAAGAAATCTTTTCTCTATCAATCTCTTTTGTTCAACATCTTTTCTCAATTCTTCGATAATTTCTGGTAGATTCAGGAAGAGGAATTCGACATATTAATATGGGACATAAACTCCGAAATGGCCAAAATTGTTTGTTTGGATGAATTAGTTGCTTTGTTTGTTATGGTTGATAGGTATACTTTAGTTCTAAACTAAAAATTTTGAAATCGTATCCATATATTTATCTATTCTTTGGGTCCAGATATATTCTACGAATGGTTAGTTATCCTTTGAACTAACCTATGCCACTGCATATTTCGTAGATCTGGATAACCCGAGTATCGTGTGAAAGAATTCAACAGATTCGTTCTTGTGTGTATTATCGATATTCTGATTTGGTAAGCCAAATGCAGAATAGATATTCAGTTTGATTCAATGAAATATTCTTCATCTATCTTTTTGTCTCCTTGGTAATTTCGAGGACGAAATTCTTTTAAGGGGGGAAGTCTGTAACGACCCCGGATTTTATATCAATTTAAATTAATAATTAAATTAATTTTTGAATGAAAATTTGTGAAATAGATGGTTAAATGGATGCGAGTATCCCCGAACTCAAGTAAATTCTGTATGAATCATTTCAGTTTTATAAATATCTTTGGCCAAAGTAATGCAAAATACTTAAGCTAATAATATAAGACAATAAATATGAAGTAAAATAATTATAGAATCTTATTTAAAATAATAGAACAAAAGCATAGAAATAAAACAATACATAAGTCAATTCTTTATAACAATAGTTTTTATAGCTTTATATCTATATACATGAAGTATAAAACAAAACATTTAAATACTATCAGCCCCGAAAAGAAGAAAACAAAATGAGTATATGTTGTACACCTTAATTAATGCTAGCACCCAACACAATCACCTCAGCCTCCATACGAAAAATATTAGCTGCCAAAACAACATTTCAGTCAATAAAAAGGAAAAAGATCTCACTGGTAATTTGTACAAATTCTTATCAACTTGTACAAGTAATAATATTACCCTGTCTACTTCATTTCTTATGTATATTATCTTCATCTCAGTTCGTTTCTTCAAGCTATGAAAATCTGAAAATGAACACCATCTAAAACTTAAAACAAAACTTCAAACTCAAACAACAATCAACTTACTTCAACCAGAGATCAAAGAGAAGGCTTCATTTTGTAATTTCCAGCCTGTGTCAACATGAAGAGAAGCTCTGTTTTCTTCTTCAAATCAAGGTGAGTAACATTTTATTTCCAAACCTGTTTCAACTTTCAAATAGGCTCTGTTCTTTTCTGTCATCAATATGAGTAAACAACATAACATAAATGCTTAAGCTAATCATAATCATTAAATGGCTTATGTTTAATATGGATACTTGAATATCTTCTTGTTTAACACTGTGTGTATATGTGTATTTAACTGGGTTGAGCTATGCATCTTCATCTCTATTTAGTTTCTCAGGGTAAAGCCAACCAATACATCGAATTTTTCTTATCATGTAATCAGTATCAAGCTTAGATTTTAAAAACAAAGAGTTATGTTTAGTCCTGAGCTATAACTTAAAAATAGATTTCAAGAAGAAAGAATGCACAATGAGCAAGAAATGAGTTTTTACAAGCAAAGTTTGATTTTCGAATAAATTCAAACATAACAATTTACGAATTCCTATATATGTCTTGAATCCTTATTGGAAACTAAGATTTTTAATGCAAGTTTGATGATTTTTAGTGTGGTGTTTCGAGAGCAGTTTGGAAATGAACGGGAAGTTGTTTTTGGGCGAATTCCGGTGATCGGAGGTTCTGGGGGTGACGGGGTTGTTCATGGTGATGGTTGAACCTACGGTGGTGGTAGGAAAAATGATAGGAGGTGACATCGTCCACTGTGGCGACGATGGCGAGTCGATCTAATTCCTAAACCTAGTTTGGACTGTGATCGAAAATTTGGTCGAAGTGGCCTCGTTCGTGCATCGAGTTGCACGTGGCCTTTGGAGGTGATGGTTGGGTGGGTGATGGTGGCATGGCCGAGATTGTGGGGTCTCCGGTGGTCGAGGGTGTGCGCGCGAGGCTGTTTTAGGTGGGGTCTGTAGTTCCAGATGTGGGCTTGAATACTCGATTTTGATTTCGAGTAGTTATTGACGATTTGGTGGTCAGAATGGTGTGCGAGGGTGATAGTCGACTTGTCGACGCTAGTGGTGATGGCCGGAGCATCGCCATGGTGGTGTACACGTACACGTACACGTTTGGGGTCGCGTGAATATCTGGGTAAGTGGATTTGGGAAAGAAGGGTTGAGACTCGAAGAAGTCTTCGGGAAAACTGGATGCAGGCTCGAGTTCGAGCTCGGTTGGTTTTGGGTGGTTCCGGGTCATTTAAACACTTAACCAAATTTAAGTCGAATTTTTTTTTGTATCGGGTTGGTTTTGGAGAAAACTCGAAGCCAGTCTCGAGTATTTCTGGGTAGGACTCGAAGTAGGGACAGGGTAGCTCGGGTAGATTATTATTTGGCTCGGGAAAACTTGCATTTTTCTCGAAGTAAATTATAGGGGACTCGGGTCATTTGTCCAAGTTTAAACAGAACAAGATTTTTAAACAGTTTTTAATTGTTAGTTTTTAAATTTGTAACCAATGTAAAGCTGAGTCTAAATCAAATGTTTAAAATTTCCAGACTTTTGAAATAAAATAAAGTTTTAATTTAAACACTTTAAACAAATTCAAAGAGATTTAAATTAAGTAAATTCGATTTAAACCCCTTCATCACTAAGTATTGTTTTAATTTGTAATTTAAAGTTTTAAACAGTTAGTTTATAAAGTGATTTAAAGTTAAATTAATGATCGTTTGAACTTGGAGTTTAAAATGAAAGTTCAAAGAAAATTTGAAATAAATGTTTCCAAACATATTTAAGTGAAACTTAAATAAATAAATGGAAAATGGGTTTTCTTTTAAGTAATGAAGGTTAAGATTTAAATCAATTAACTATTTAAGATAATTAGGATGATAATTGATAATTTGTAAATTATAAATTTAAATGTATTAACTAAAGTTTAAATTAATAATCACTTGACGATTTGGAAAATAAAAATTACTTAGAGAAGTAATTAAAAGAAATTAATTATTGATTAAAGGTTGATAAATTAAGTGATTGAACAATAATTAATTAAAGGATAATTAATTAATGTGATAAATTAATTAAGGTGATTAATTTGAGGATAATTAATTAAAGGTTAATTAATTAATGGAATTGATTGGGGATAATCATTCATTGTAACTAATTAAGGATAATTAATCAAATGATAATTAATTAAGGGTAATTAATTAATTAAAGAATAATTTAATAATTTTAAGTTAATTAATAAAGGATTAAATGTTAATTAATTAAAATGGTTGGTAATTAATTAATGTTGATTGAACCAGGATCAGTGACTAATCTGATTTAATTTGATCAGATAAATAAATTGACCTTACCTATGTATATTTGGATCCTATTGGATGACTTGATTGTTTGATATCCTTGATATATGGTGCTTTGTGATATATCCTGATTTGTGTGTGATCTGTATTGTAGTTTATCTATCTGTAATTTATATATATCTGTGATTTGTGAATGAACGATAAGCGTTATGATATACCGCTTATCAACTATATTTCTGTATTCTGATATGTGATGATTCATTGTGTTGCACTACTGTGTGAAACCCCTGGACTACACTTTTACACACACAAATATGGATTTCACGTGGAAATCGGTTAAGTCACAGATAATTTAAATTTGATGTTTTTGAAATTGAAATTTTAATTTCAATTGATTTTGAAATTAGAAATTTGGGTTTAAATGTGAAAAGCTTTTGAAATGGAATTTCAAAGATAAAAGTTATTTTGAATAACTTAATCGAGTTATGAAAATTTAAATAATTTGATTTAGATTTGAATTCAAGTTTGAAATTGAATCCTATGATTTGAAACTAGGGATTGAAATGTTATAAATGTGTTTATATGAATCTAAACCATTTAAAAGTGAAATTTTGAGAATTTGGATTTAACCCAAAGACTTTAACTCGTATGAATAAATCAAATTTTCTGAAATGAAACTATTTGTTTTCAAAAGATAAAAGCTTTCAGATAAGCAATGAAATTCCAGTTTAATTGAAGGAATTTCAAGATTGAATTGAAAAAATGGTTTTCCAAGTTATGAATGATTTTTTTTGTTTGAAAGCTATGAATTAAATCTGTTTATTTTTAACAGATTTAAAATGATGTTTTGTTTAAACCATTCGAAATGAAATTGTTTTGAAAGCCATAAATTAAATCTTGATTTAAAGATTTAACGAGTTAATCAAAGTGAAATGGAAATTAATTTGGAAAATCTGTGAATGAATCTTTTGTTTAAAAGATTAAAGTGTGGAAACTGTTTAAACCGTAAAGATTGAATCTTTTTGTTTAAAGATTTAAATGGTAATTTGTTTTAACCATTTGAAAAGAGAAGTTTTGGGTAATAAGTTGTGACTTAATTGAAATCCCATATCCATATGTTTTTAAATATTACGCTCACTATTCGGTTTAGCCGGGAGAGGACCTTTGGGTCGTATAACCCATTCCGAATATGTGATACGTCGATATGGATAGCATTTGAAGACCGGTGTTGAAGACCGGATATTTTTGAAAATGGAAGGATTACCGTCGAGTTACTCTGCATCGGCTGATCCCCGGTATAGAGGTTTTATCACCCTTAGTGACGGGAAGTCCGGACGTGATTGGAAATTATCTGGAATTGCAAGGGCTTCGTGAGAAGTGCCTTCGGTTCTGTTCGAACCTGGAACAGACTTGTATGGATTGTATGTCTGACATTACACTTTGAGATATAAAGCTGATTTCTTTCAAATACATTTCTTTTGGTGGCGGAGAATTTATTCTCTTAGCTTAACACCCTTCTCTGAGACGTACGAGCTCAGAGGTTATGTAGTTGAAGGTTATCAGCGATATACTCCCAATTTGGTAATGTGGCATGCTGAGTGTTGCTGTGTGATGATCAGTGTTTGATCATTTGTGATATGATCATTTGTTTGATCATTTATCTTTGTGATCATAGGTTGATCATCTGTTGACCCAAAGCGTGGCTTTTTGAAAAAGCGTAGCTTTGTGGACGAGACTTCGTCAGGGCCTCACAACCCGGAAATGGTCGAAACAGGAATGTTGCGGTAAGGTTATGAGGGTCGCGCCCTTTAGGGTATGTCATTTCCTTCTGGAAAGGGTTGGTATCATGGTATGGAGCCCAGATACTTACTCATGTGGATACACTTTATTATGTGTGATGTTGGTTTAGAGGCGCCTCTGATAAAGGTCCCAAAGGACCGGGAGGTGGCATATTCGTGAGTTACCTGTTACAGGGGTAACCCGGCCTTGTGTTTGCAGAGAGCAGTTTGTCTCTCGGGACGTCCCGCCAGAGGCGATCCCATTCGGCAGGAGGAAAGGAAGTTCCTTAGCCTGACCATTTGTTGGAAATCCATTTCCCAATACGAACCGTGTACGGTTTTAGTTGTAAAACCTGCCATTTACGTACGGTGGTCACCACTGTTTAGATGGTAGCTATAGTAGGCATACGATACTGGTCGTATGTTGGCTAAGATTAATATTATACTTTCGAAATGTTTTTCTACACTATGCACTAATGATAATATCCAATGATTTTGCGTAGTAAGCATGTTTGACTATCATAAGAAGAAATCTCCTCCAATTCTGCGTTTGCATTGTGTGTGGCGGGAGGTCTTATGGTAGTTTCATTTTCCAAAAGCATTGTGGATTTCAATGTTTAAAATCCTTTTGTTGTTGTTTAAAGATAAACTGTTTTTGTTGCTCACACCAGTCCCATGACTGATCCGGAGTTTATTGTTCCCTTCCTAAACTCTGGGTGCTCATAATTTTCCACACGAGCAGTCTAGAGTTGGGTTTCTTTTCAGATATTCAGATTTAGTAGATTATCTGGAGCTAGTTCATTCATCGGAGTTGCTTATCTTGGAGTTGTGGATTCATTCTTGTTTGAAGATCATTTTGGAGTTATCATTTCTATTGATATTGTTCCGCTGCTGTTGTTATCTTTTCTTTTCCGCTGCTATTTCTTGTATCATATCTCTGATGTATATTGATATTCATTGTATCACTCTGTTGTATCAGATAATATATATCAATGTATTATTCTTTTCTTCCGCTGTGTTATTTACTTAATTGTGTTATAGCTCTGGCGAATCGGATTTGAACGGTCGAATCTGCGGCATTCTAGTACAATGTGAAGTACGAATGTTGATTTTCGAGCGGGCAAAACCCGATACGTTACATTTATTGAATTTGATTTTTAATTTCTAAAGTGACATCAATTTTGTGGTTCTTGGCTCCATGAGGAAAAACGATTGACAGTAAGTGGGGAGTTGCTTGAATAAAATGGTGATAAGGAGATAATTCTGGAAAGAAAAAGGAGTTGGTTTTGAGTATATAAGTTTAGGCCAAGCACAAATAAAAATAGGTAAATATATAAATATATTCTATTTTCCTTTTATATATAGAACTAAATTTTACTTAATTAAATAAAACAAAATTCCATTCTAAAATAACTTCTTCTCAAAAAACCTTTTTATATCAATAATATTGATTTTATCAAATATTATTTCCACCTTTTAACTCATTTCTATTTTAATTATCATATTGTCACAAATTAAAATCTTTTATTAGATACTTACAAAACTAATATATCAAATATATTCCAAAATTTCATTTAATTTATTAAATTACTATTATTAACTCTAATTAATAATTACTTAAAAACCGGGTTGTTACAATATGAGAATTTCAATATGTATGCAATATTCATATATATGAGAAAAAATGATAAAATTAATTTTTTTATTCAAATATATAAAGATATTTAAATCGCATAACATACAATGTATTTATAGAAATAATGATAATTCTTTTAATTTCTATTTATTTATCTCAACAAATTTATCATACCTTACGTAACATAATTACATTTTTAACAACTTTTAAAGGATAAATTTATATTTTACAACATTACGACTTGAACAAACAGATTACACTGATAAAAATTAGCTATAAATAAACATTCTCACTTTTAACATGATATTAAACCTTACTGTAACACCCCTAATTTTATTAACATTATTCGGAAAATTTAATTAGAATAAATTAAATAGAATAATGTAGATAAGGAAATTGAAGTTGATTAATGAGTTAAGTGGTCGTGCTTATCTAATCAAATGAACTTATAAATGGTTAAGATACTAAACATAAGAGCATTAGGGTAAATAATCGCTCATATTTCCCACCCTTATACTATTCTCCTTAGGTCATACATGTTCATTTTTACTTAAAATGAAATTTTATAACCTTGAGAAGCAAGGCCGACCATTAGGACGAAAGAAGAGAAAATCAACTTAAAGCTTAGGATTCAAGTTAGAAGGAATCAATCTCAATCGAACATAAATTTCCTTATATAATCTAAGTTGAATAATAATTTCTATATCTCTATTTGAGTTTTATGATCATATGGTTTCGAATTTTAGTGTAAATATGTTTTTATGATATATTGAATGATGATATGCTAGATTTATGATTTATATGGATTAAAAAAGGTTGCTTAAAAGGAGATATACATGGATTTAGGGTAAAACCGAGATGAAATGATTTTTTATATGCCATAGGAAAATTATATGTTGTAGAAAACATGATTCTAGATATGGGTTCCAGTTTTCATAATTTTCTGAATTTATGTGGATTTTATATTAATTTTCTAGTGAAGAAAATAATTTATTGGGTTATAAATTATTTACGGCTAAAATAATAATTATTTGGGTTTGAAATTTTTATATGTTGGGAAACATATTAAAATAGATTTTCTATGATTTTTCAGATTTTTCCTAAGTGATTTGATAAATATATAAAATTATTTAAGGTATGAGACTTAAATGTTTTATATATTTAATTAAGGAGAAGGGCCATTTTATAAAATAAGATTATTATTTAAATTCTAAAATTAGTAGCAGCACTTTTTTGAAAAGTATTTGTTAACCAATAGGAATTTGACAAATAATGGCAGGTTAGTTGAAAAGTTATCTTTTTAAGTTAAAAACAAAGAAATCATACTTTTAGCATATTTCAGCCAATTTTAGCATCAGACCTTCCAACTCAGACCTTTCGACTTAGTCGAAAGGTAAGCTCTCGATAAGGCCAAAGTTCCATGCATAGGGTATTAGTTGGTACGTAATGAATTGAACAATGTCGAAGGGTACTTAGTCGAAAGGTTGATTTCCAAAGAGGTTGGGGTATGCTGTTTTATAAACCAAAAGCTTTCATTGCATGCTTTCGAAAAGAAGCTTTCGATTTGGTCACTTTTGACTAGGTCAATTATTTAAATAAAGGTTTAAACCTTCCAACATAGTCGAAAGGTTAGTGCCGCTTATCTTTGTTTTGTTTTGAACCTTCCGACACAGTCAAAAGGTTATTGCCGCATTTTCTAACCTTTTGAAGTTGTTGTTTTCGACAAAGATTAAAGGTTTATTGTTTTAAATCAGCCACTTCTCCAATGCTTTCGAAAGGTATCAAAGCTTTCGACTTAGATGATTTACCCTTGTTTTATAACTAAAGTATAACCCAAGCTTTTGAAGGAGTTGTTTTAAAGGTGGAGGCCTATTGTTTTAAATGGAATGTTTTAAAGCTTTCGAAGCAGACCTTCCAACAAAGTCGAAGGGTTGCTTCTAATGTAGTCGAAAGGTTTTAAGAGAGAATTTTCAGCATGTTTTAAATTGAACCCAGTAAGTTTTCAAAAGGTTTATATTTTAAGAGTTGAATGATTTCGAAAGGTTTGAATTGCTGAATGGTTTCAATGGTTTCGAAAGGTTTGGATTCAAAAGGTTATTTTGAAGACCTTTCGACAAAGTCGAAGGGTTTGGTTTTGAAAGGATTTAGGAGACCCTTTGACAAGGTCAAAGGGTTGGGTATTAAAAGGTTTTTAGTGCTGTTTAAGCTTTCGATAGGTTTGCTTTCCAATGGTTTTGAAAGGTCTTAAAAACCCATACTCTAAATTTTTTAGGAAAACCCAAGGCTTATATAAAGGAGTTTCGTATTGACTTTAAGCATGCGATTCTGAAGAAGTATGGCCTTGATAAAAATATAACTAAAAAGATGTTGACTATGTTTTATGAAATGTGTTTTAAGGACCTAAAACCCACTAGAGTGGTATTGTTAAATTGTGTTTTGCTTCTTCAAATATGAATATATTCACATGATAACCCATAACTGTATTTTGGGGAAAAAGGGGTAGAAGAACCATTTAGGTTAACTCAATAGTGAATATAAAATTACTTAAACTCCTAAATGAGTAGAATTGCATCCAAGGACTCAGGGTGACCAAAATTATAGGATGCCTAAACTTTGTAGTTATTGGAGGTAACCAAAAAGGTTCATAGTAAACCCATGAAAACTATGATAAAGTAGATATTGGCATAAACTAAAAGGTTCGTAGTAAACCCATGAAAACTATGATTAAGTGGTTATTGGAGGAAACCAACAGGTTCAAAGTTAACCCATGAAAACTATGTATTAAGGACTAGTATGAGCTAAGTGGTCTGTAGTGAACCCATGAAAACTATATAAGGACTAAGAATTGACATCAGTCGATAGGTTCCTGGTAAACTCATGAAAACTAGGATAAGAGAGTGGCTAATGGAAGTATCAGTAGGTTCCTAGTCAACCCATGAAAACTATGATGCGAAGTGAGTTATTGGGTAAATCCATAAGTTCCTAGTCAACCCATGAAAACTAGGATAAGGTGATTAGTTTTTGGAAGGACTAATAGGTTCGGTAGAACCCATGAATCAATTAAGTTAACTAGCAGGAGCCTATAGGTTCTTAGTGATCCCATGAAAACTGTGAATAGTACAGGGTGTCTATGAGGTATAATAAGATTATTAGTAAACCCATGAAAACTAAAAATATTAAGAATGACCCTAGAAACTATAATTATGACAAGGTGTCAAAATAAACTGGGAATGGGAAATATTAATTATTTTTAAGTATGTATATCATCATAATATTTGCAAATGTATATTTTAACCATTGTGGATGCAGGAGCACAAAATATGGTTTTATAAAGGTTTTAGGATACTATTGAGGGGAAAACCTGTTCTCCTAAGTGGCGTGGTCTCACTAGATATCTAAAAGGATTGAGATGTTAGATTATTATTCATACCAGGCTTTAGGTATGACTCGAAGTTTTTGTTTTCCCCTTAAACTCTCGGGTACTCAATTAATTTTGAGCAGTTTGAGATTTAAGGTTCTCGGGTTTTCTTCTCTGACGAATAAAGCATCCGGAGGCGTTCAGGAGGCAGCTAGTTAATTAAAGTTTTTCTTTTCGCTGTGTGGTTTTTGTAAAGGTAGATTTATTAGCCCTGCTATATACTGTGATCAACCAAGGGGTCATATGTCGCTCTTGGCGTATATGTAATAATTATATTTTGTTGAATGTGGTTAACGTAATTTGGGATTATGTATTGAACATAAAATGTTTTGATTTGCATGTGGAAATATGTTTTTGAATTGTTAAATTTTTTCTATATTTCTGTGATCTGTGTATCAATGTATCTAACACCACCGTATTTGGTCGCCGAAGATTAATAACTTTGGATGACTGCAGCATCCATAGCCGTTAGTTTTGGGCCTCTAAGTAGGGGGATGTTACAAGCTGTGCAGTTAATGCCCCGCTATTACCTCGCTATAACCCCGCTATATCTCATAGCGGGTTTCTGCCGCTACGATTTTTCCATATAGCCCCACAATATAGCCTTTCCACTTTAATCCCCGCTATTTCCGCTATATCCCGTTATTTCCGCTATATTCCGCTATTCCCGCTATATCTTCTTTAATAAAATGAATTGAAAAATTCAGTTTATACATTATAAAAATTATGAAACTAATTTATTTGATTTAGTTTTTAATATATTTTCAAAAATGAAAATACTCTAATATTCTACTAAATTCAATTATGTTATATAACAGTTTTACATTTATTTAAAGTATATTCGCACATGTTTTTATTCAAAAAGTATTTATGTATTAGTTATAATTCAATTGAATGATAATTTTTCATTTAATTACCATTTATATATTCGCAAAAACATTAAGTACGAGTTTTATATGCTATTTTAAAGCCATCCGCTATATCCCGCTATATCCTCGCTGTATCCCCGCTATGACTTTTTGCACCGCCACCGCTTTGAATCTGCCGAGCGCTTTAACTGCACATGTTACAAGTTGATATCAGAGCATAGGTTTATGAAACTGTAAAAGAAAAGTAAAACCTAATGCTTTTTCAATCATAATCTAGTGAATTTAAAATTTTGATCGGGGTTTGGGTTAACACTATAGTAACGTACTTGTATTTGATATATAGGTATATATCTAGGTATGTATTCCCCTCTCTCTTAGACCATTCTTCTGTATCTTACTAAGGTTCTTATGCAGGTATACGAAAAAGAGGATATGGAGGCAGGAAACGAAAGAGGAAATCTGGGTAGAGGAAGCACCACAACTAATGGAAATGTTCGACCCAATACTCGGAGGAACCAAGGTCAATAGGCTAATGCTAACCAAAATGCTGAGTCCAATGTAGGTGCTGGAAATCTACCGGTAGATGTGGGGATGGTGTATCAGTTGTTGGCAAATCTTTTGCAAGCGGGAGCTGCGGGTAATGTGGGAGGAGCTAATCCTGTAGTTCCAACTGGTTATATTATGCTAAGCTAAGTAAAGACTATATCAGTCTAGGAGGAAAGCCGTTTACTAGAATGGAAGACGCTGTTCAAGTTGAGAACTGGCTGTTAAACTATGAAAGGATCTTTACAAATTTAGACTTGAATGATGGAGAGAAGAGGGGGCTAGCCTCTAGACAGTGCAAGGTTTAGCGCTTCATTGGTGGAATAGTGTGACAGCACGAGTGCTGGAGGAAGAGTTGACCTGGGCAGACTTCAGGAGGAGGTTTGAGCAGAGGTTCTTGTCTGAGGTTGCCAAGTCGGCATTGATGAGGAAGCTCATGGATCTTGTCCAAGGGCAGATGTTTGTGATCGAGTATGCTACTAAGTTTGATGAGCTATCTCGATATGGTTATGCTTTGGTTGACACTGATGTCAGAAGGAATGAGAGATTCATTAGAGGTTTGAGGCCAGAGCTAGGTAGGATGGCTATGACTCATATTAGAGAACCTTATCATGTGATGATGGAGATGACCGTTCGCCATGAGGAGATGCTTGTTGTGTCTGTTAGGGAGAAACCATTTGAGTCCCAGGGCCCTAAGGGAAAGAAAAGGAAATTCTTTAAGAAGAAAGGAGCCCATAAAGGGAGGCCGCTAAGAAGGTGAAGGCTGATTTGGTGTGTTATAAGTGTGATAAGAAGGACCATTATGCCCACGAGTGTAGAACTAGGAAAGAGAAGAAGCCTGCGGTGAAAAAGAATGTGAAATGATTCAACTGTGACCAAGTTGGGCATTACAAGAGCCAATGTCCAGATCCAGTCAGGGCGGACGGATGGTAGGTGTTTGCTATTGGACCACCATCTTCTAAACCCACTGCAGTGGAGAAAGGGAAAACTATGATGGAAGATACACTTTTGATTCAGAGTATACCAGTTAGGGTACTTTTGGACACTGGTGCATCACATTCATTTATATCTCAGCATTTGGTTGGTAGGTTATGTATAAACCCGTATACCTTGTTACTTCCTTAAGGGTCGTGAACCCAATAGAAGGGTATGAAACTCTTGGGATGAGATGTGACCAGTTAGAACTTGATTTGTTAGGTCATAGTTTGCATGCAGTTTGTATGTTTTTGATTTCATAGATTTTGGGATCATGTTAGGTATGGATTGGTTGGGGTAAGTATGAGGCTAGGATATTTTGTCAGGATCGGGAAATATCATTGAGGCACCCAGATAGTCATAGCCGAATCATTTTGTCGGTGGAGAATTCTAATAAAAGCGTTTGTGCTTTGTTGAGTACCATGGAGGTTGGAGATGAGTTTAGTCAGGTTCGAGTAGCAAGAGAATTTGCTGATGTCTTTGAACTGGTTACTGGGTTACCCCCAAAACGAGCTGTTGAGTTTCGAATAAACCTTATACCAGGAGCTGAACCTGCCAGTAGACTACCTAGCAGGATGACACCAACGGAGATGAAGGAATTGAAGGTGCAGTTAGTGGATCTTGAGGGAAGAAAATTTATTAGACCAAGCAGTTCACCTTAGGGAGCAACCATGGTATTTGTGAAGAAACCCGATGGGTCGTTAAGGATGTGCATCGACTATTGTAAATTAAATGAAAGGACGATCAAGAATAGGTACCGTCTGTCAAGGATAGATGATCTGTTTGATCAGTTGAGTGGAGCCAGAATATTTTTCCAATTGGATTCGGCGACGAGGTTCCATCAGTTGAGAGTGGCGGAGGATAGCATTCCTTTGACGGCATTTCGGACTAGGTATAGTTCGTATGAGTGGTTGGTGATGCCATTTGGATTGACAAATGTGCCTACTTTCTTTGTTGATTTGATGAACCGGGTTTTTCGAGAGCACTTGGATAGGTTCGTGTTGGTATTTATAGATGACATTTAGTGTACTTTAAAGATGAAAAGGAGCATGAGATTCATCTTAGAGTGGTGTTGGAGACGCTGAGGTAGAATCAGCTAAAAGCAAAGTTTTCCAAGTGTCACTTTTGGAAGAAAGAGGTTAAGTTTCTTGGTCATGTGGTTTCAGAGAAGGGTTTGTCAATCGATCCAGACAAGATCGAAGCTGTCAACAAGTGGAAGAGACCAAAAATGGTAACTGAGATCAGAAGTTTTCTTGGACTTGCTGGCAATTACCGGAGATTCATCAAGGATTTCTCGCAGTTGGCAGCGCCTTTGACTAACTTGACCAGGGAGGACGTGAAGTTTGTTTGGTCCAAAAAATGTGAGGAAGCATTCCTTAAATTAAAGCATTTGTTTACCAATGCTCCAGTGTTAGTAGTTCCGGATGGTAACCAAGGATTAGTAGTATACACTGATGCATGTGGTACTAGATTGGGAGTAATATTGATGTAGAGGAGAAACGTTATTACTTATGCATCTAGGCAGCTTAGACTACACGAAGTTAGATATCCTATTCATGACTTGGAGTTGGCGGCGGTGATTTTTGCTTTAATGATTTGGAGGCATTATCTTTTGAGAGAGAGATTTGAGTTGTATACTGATCATAAGTCATTGAAGTATTTATTCTCTCAGAAGAATTTAAATATGAGGCAGCAGAGATGGTTGGAGTTTTTGGCTGCTTATGATTTCGGTATAGAGTATACTCCTGGGAAAGGAAATAAGGTAGCAGATGCTCTCAATAGAAAACATCAGAACATGGTGTTAGCGATGTTAGTTGAATGGAAGGATCTAGAAGCTTTAGCCAGTTGTGGTTTGAAGTTAAGATCGACTGCTAATTCTAGTGGAGGTACTGCTGTGTTGTCTTGTTTAGAAGTTCGACCAGTGTTGATCGAGAGGATAGCTTCTAAGCAAAGAGAATATCTAGTTTTAGTCGAAAGAATTTGAAGGATTGAGGTTGGATCATAGATTGATGACCTAAAAGATTTTAGTCTTGACCAAAGAGGATGGCTGAGAAAGAAGGGACGGTTATGTGTCTCAGATGTAGAGAGCTTAAGAAGAGAAGTTCTGGAGGAATGCCATTTTTCAAAGTTTATGATTCATCCTGGAAGAGCCAAGATATATCAAGACATGAAAAGGAGCTTCTATTGAGAAGGCATGAAGAGGGATGTTGGCTTGTGGGTTAGGCAGTGTGTAAACTATTAACAAGTGAAAGCTGAACATCAGAAGCCGAGTGGGTTACTTCAGCCTTTAGATATCCCAGTCTGGAAATGACATTCGATATCGATGGAGTTTATCGATGGGTTACCAAGGTCAAATAGATGAAATGAAATCATATGGGTTATTGTGGACAGGCTGACCAAGAGTGCCCATTTCATTCCGTGAAGTCAACCAAGACGGCACCTGTTTTGGCTAAGTTGTTCATGAACAGTATAGTTAGACTTCATGGGATTCCTAGTAGCATAATCAGTGACAGAGATGCATTATTCACTAGCGAATTTTGGAGGAGTCTACAGGAGGTATTAGGTACTAAGCTAAAGATAAGTACATCATATCACCCATAGACAGATGGGAAGATAGAGAGAGTCAATAAAGTACTCGAGGATTTATTGAGAGCTTGTGTGTTGGACTTTGGTGGATCTTGGGAAGATCACCTACATTTGATTGAGTTTTCCTATATTAATAGCTATCAGACTAGTATAAGAATGGCGCCTTTTGAAGCTTTGTATGGAAGGCCATGCAATCGCTAGCATGTTGGTTAGTGACTGGAGACAGATTGGTCTTAGGTCCGGATTTGGTTAGAGAGGCATCGGAAAAGATTGAGTTAATCTGAGGACGGATGAAGGAAGCTCAATCTCGACAGAAGAGTTACGTATATAAGAGGTGTAAGGACCTAGAGTTCTCAGTAGGAGACATGGTTTTCATTAAAGTATCACCAATGAAGGGTGTAGTACAATTTGGAAAGTCAAGAAAGTTAGCCCCAAGATATGTTGGACCATTCCAGATTGTAGAAAGGACTAGAAAGCTCACATAAAGAGTAGAGTTGTCGAGCAGTTTGGCAGGTGTTCATAATGTATTCCATGTGTCTCATCTTCATAAGTATGTGCATGATCCAGAGTCTACCATTCCTCAGACTGAGTTGGAGGATTTGATAGTAAAGCCTTATTTAACTTTTGTTAGACAACCGGTTCGAGTTGTAGCAAGGGAAGAGAGGAGATTAAGGACCAAGACAGTCAAGTTGGTGAAAGTTCAGTGGAGCAACAACGATAAAGACTGTACTTAGGAGACAAAAGACAAGATTCGAGAGGCTTATCTTGATCTGCTTTGATGGTATGTCTATAACTGATTTATATTGATTATGATAATCAAGAAGGCTAGTATGGTTGTTAGGAAATGTTACAGAAGATTGCTATGTTTTCTAGTTAATCCTTACTGAATTTCGAGGACGAAATTCTTTAAGGAGGGGAGTCTGTAGCACCCCTAATTTTATTAACATTATTCAGAAAATTTAATTAGAATAAATTAAATAGAATAATGTAGATAAGGAGATTGAAGTTGATTAATGAATTAATTGGCCATGCTTATCTAATCAAATGAACTTATAAATGATTAAGATACTAAACATAAGGGCATTAGGGTAAATAGCTTCCTATATTACCCACACTTATACTATTCTCCTTAGGTAATACACGTTCATTTTTACTTAAAATGAAATTTTACAACCGTGAGAAGCAAGGCCGACCATTAGGAAGAAAGAAGAGAAGAGAAAATCAACTTAAAGCTTAGGATTCAAGTTAGAAGTAATCAATCTCAATCGAACTTCAATTTCCTTATCTAATCTAAGATGAATAATAATTTGTATATCTCTATTTTAGTTTTATGATCATATGGTTTTGGATTTTAGTGTAGATCTAGTTTTATGATATATTGAATGATGATATGATAGATTTATGATTTATATGGATTAGACAAGGTTGTTTAAAAGGAGATATACGGCTTTAGGGTAAAACCGAGATGAAATGATTTTATAAATTCCATGGGAAAATTATACGTTGTAGAAAACATGATTCTAGAGATGGGTTTCAATTTTCATAATTTTCTGAATTTATTTGGAATTTATATTAATTTTCTAGTGAAGAAAATGATTTATTGGATTATAAATTATTTATGGCTAAAATAAATATTATTTGGGTTTGAAATTTTTATATGTTGGAAAACATATTAAAATAGATTTTCTAGAATTTTCCAGATTTTTCCTAAGTGGTTTGATAAATATATAAAATTATTTAAGGTATGAGACTTAAATGTTTTATATGTTTAATTAAGGAGAAGGGGCATTTTATAAAATAAGATTATTATTTAAATTCTGAAATTAGTGGCAGCACTTTTCTAAAAAGTATTTGTTAACCAATAGGAATTTGACAAATAAAGGCAGGTTATTTGAAAAGTTATCCTTTTAAGTTAAAAACAAAGAAATCATACTTTTAGGTTTTGAAAGGATTTAGGAGACCCTTCGACAAGGTCGAAGGGTTGAATATTAAAAGGTTTTTAGTGTTGTTTAAGCTTTCGAAAAGTTTGCTTTCCAATGGTTTCGAAAGGTCTTAAAAACCCGTACTCAAATTTTTTAAGGAAAACCCCAGGCTTATATAAAGAAGTTTCGTAATAACTTTATGTATGTGATTTTGAAGAAGTATGGCCTTGATAAAAATATAACTAAAAAGATGTTGACTATGTTTTATGAAATGTGTTTTAAGGACCTTAAACCCACTAGAGTGGTATTGTTAAATTGTGTTTTGCTTCTTCAAATATGAATATATTCACATGATAACCCATAACTGTATTTTGGGGAAAAAGGGGTAGAAGAACCATTTAGGTTAGCTCAATAGTGAATATAAAATTGCTTAAACTACTGAATGAGTATAATTGCATCCAAGGAGTTAGGGTGACTAAAATTATAGGATGCCTAAATTTTGTAGTTATTGGAGGTAACCAAAAAGGTTCATAGTAAACCCATTAAAACTATGATAAAGTAGTTATTGACATAAACCAAAAGGTAGTAAACCTATGAAAACTATGATTAAGTGGTTATTGGTGGAAACCAACAGGTTCATAGTTAACCCATGAAAACTATGTAGTAAGGACTAGTATAAGCTAAGTGGTTTGTAGTGAATCCATGAAAACTATATCCGGACTAAGAATTGACATCAGTCAATAGGTTCCTGGTAAACCCATGAAAAAGAGGATAAGAGAGGGGCTAATGGAAGTACCAGTAGGTTCCTAGTCAACCCACGTAAACTAGGATGTGAAGTGAGTTACTGGATAAATACATAGGTTCCTAGTCAACCCATGAAAACTAGGATAAGGTGATTAGTTTTTGGAAGGACTAATAGGTTTAGGAGGACCCATGAATCAATTAAGTTAACTGGCAGAAGCCTATAGGTTCTTAGTGATCCCATGAAAACTATGAATAGTACAGGGTGTCTACTAGGTATAACAAGGTTATTAGTAAACCCATGAAAACTAAAAAGGTTAAGAATGACCCTAGAAACTATAATTATGACAGGGTGTCAAATTAAACTGGGAATGAGAAATCTTAATTATTTTCAAGTATGCATATCCTCATAATATTTGTAAATGTATATTTTAACCATTATGGATGTAGGAGCACATAATATGGTTTTATAAAGGTTTTAGGATTCTAGTGAGGGGAAAACCCGTTCCGGTAAGCGGCGTGGTTTCACTAGATATCTAAAAGGATTTAGATGTTAGATTATTATTCTTACCAGGCTTTAAATCTGACTCAAAGTTTCTGTTTTCCCCTTAGACTCTCGGGTACTCAATTGATTTTGAGTAGTTTGAGATTTATGGTTCTCAGGCTTTCTTCTCTGATGAATAAAGCTTCCGGAGGCAGATAGTTAATTAGAATTTTTCTTTTTGCTGTGTGTTTTGTTGTAAAGGCAGATTTATTAGCCCTACTATATAGTCTGATCAACCAAGGGGGCATCTTCATATATTGCTCTTGGCGTATTTGTAATAATTATATTTTGCTGAACGTGGTCAACGTAATTTGGGATTATGTAATGAACATGAAATGTTTTGATTTGAATGTGAAAATATGTTTTTAAATTGTTAATTTTTTTCCATATTTCTGTGATCTATGTATCAATGTATCTACACCGCCGTATTTGGTCGCCAAAGATTAATAACTATGGATGATTGCAACATCCCTAGCCGTTAGTTTTGGGCCTCCAAGTAGGGGGATGTTATACTTACCCAACTCATAACTCAACTAAATGATACAAAACATAATTTTCAATTATCAAAGTTTTAACCACGACTCTCCTACAATAACATTAATTCTATGATTAACTACAAAGATAAAATTGACTAAAATCAAAAACTAAAATTTCACATGTAGATAAGTAGGTCTTAAGATGTTTTTCTTAATTATAAATACGTACAAAGGTCTCCTCGGTTCTCTCCACTTTTTTACATACAACTTCTTATATTTAATTATTTCAGTTGATTATTGATATAAATTATTTAAATAAATTCAATTATTTAATATTCGTTAATTAATTTATAAATTCTTAAAAAATGAAAATTCAGTACGTATATAACATTCATGTTAGCAAAAATATTAAAATTATTTATTCATGCATACATGTAAAATAATATTACCTAAATTTTTACATAATAAAGTATTAACAATTTTAATTTATATTTTTATTTGGGTTAGAACATTAATTCTCACAAAGATATGTGGATAGTGATGATTGAATCTTCAACCTTACACCAACGTGTTATATGTCATTTTAATTTATAATTCATAAATCAAATAAATTTATCATATATTGCGTCGTAAAAATTTATTTTTAGCGATAGTTAAAATATAAACACTATATTCTAACAACCCTTGATATTGAAGGGATGTAGATGAAGCAGTTTATAAGACTGATGATCATTTAACAATTGGAATAGCCCATGCTGTCTCTCAGTTCGCGCAGATGAGCTTAAAAGAAGTACAACTACCGTGCACAACATAAGGGTTACACAATAGTCAAATAATAGTGAAATAGAATATTCTAAACATCCCTTGTTGATTCTGGAAATTTCCTCCACTCTTTTTAATTCTCTCTAGATATTTTATTTTCCTTTTAGTTTATCAATATTATTACAAATGTCTACTAATTCTCTCAATTATCATTTTAAGTTAAATATCAATATTTAATAATTTTCATGATCGTTCACAAAATTCTCCTAAATTTATCATATTATTTTATATTCAAGTCCATATATTTAAATTAATTAAGTGATCTAAAATTTAAACTACTGAAAATAAATCCAATTAACTAATAATCATTGTTTGATCTAACAATTCCTAATAGATGATGATTCAATGTGTTGTATACTATGCTTATATTGACAATAATTATAGAACTAATATTTCATTCAATAGATATAGATGAAAATTTCCATAATTATTTACAAAATTTCTTTAGTTCTCTTACATTATTGGAATTTAAAAGTAGTACTTAATTATAAAAAAAATACATAAAATTTCTTTTTGAAGTTGTTATTTCATTATAGACAAATATATACACAACCTTTTCTTTCTAAAATATGTATTATTACAAATATATTCAACGTTTTTACATTTTAAAATTGGTGAATCAAGTGAATTCTTTATAGTTAATAAAATTTATTTTTGTTAAGGATGATATTAAATTATTTGTAGGTGACGAATAATGTATTTTGTAATTTTAAAAACAACGAATATTTTTAGGTAATAGATTTGTGAAAAAATGTTAAACTTTAATTATGTATATTCGTAGTTTGCGTTAATTAATGGATAAAATATATATTATTTGAGCCAAAAAAAAATTTCCGGTATTTTGTTGTCTTTTTTAGGCATATTGTAACACCCCGATATTTTATGGGAAATATAATTAAAAAGAAAATAAAAGTGCATTTGGTACAGTGGTAAAGGCACATGTTGACTTCCTTAGTGACCGGGGATCAAGTCCCGTTGTTGCCCAAAACCTGCAGCGATGTTTTTTTAGCTGGTTTATTTCCAGCAATTTTCCTATGTATTTTAGCGTTGTTTTTTACATGTGGCGGCTTCCCATTTGCTCCAGTGATGTAATAGGATGAGATGGCTAAATTTTATTGGTTGAGTGATGTCTATGGGCTAGAATGGATAACCATTAAGTGTATGAAAGAACCAGATTTAATCTAAAATAATATAATGCATTATATTCACTCACACAATCTATAAATAAACCATTTAACCTAAACCTAATCTCTTATTCACCCGTCGCCATAATTCTACAATAAAATTAGTGTGCATTATTCTTCCTCCTTTCCTCTACTAAATAAACAAATCTCTACCAAATTAAATTATCTATATATATTCAAGAAATTTAGGGAATTTAGAAGAATCAAATGTAAAAATATTAAAGCAAAGCTTTTTTCAAATTTATGCAAGCTCAAGTGCCAGGTGAGTGTGAATTAATATGAAATAGAAAAATAAAGTAGTTCAATTTCAGTTCTTTTCTGGCACGTTAATATGAATTAATTTCTGTTATTAATTCTGAATAGATGTAAATTATTGCAACTTCTTCTTCTTCTTCCACTTCTCAAATCTAATTCATGTTTGGTTTAAAATATGAGACATATAAATTGTCTATTCGCGTTTTATGGCATAAATAAGATTGAAATTTATGTAAATTATTGTATCTTCTTCTTCCACTTCTCAATTCTAATTCATGTTTGGGTTGAAATTTGGAACAAACAAATTGTTATTCACGTTTCATGGAGTAAATAAGATCGGTTTAATTAAATTGAATTAGAATTGTTATTCAATTTCTAATGGTAAACCAGGTTAGTTGAATAAATTTAGAATATGTTACTTGAATAAAATATTGTTTTGATTAACATAATTACATAATTTTGAATATGGTTTTGGAACAAAATTGGGAAGTCTAAATAGCATAATTGTTTGTTTCATATGTGGCCTAAAAATGTAAAAGTGGAATTTTGTGTAATTAAATGGTTTCTGGCTATTGGGTAAAAAATTTGTATAGATTAAATCTCTAAAAGGGGAAAGTAAATTAGGGTGGAAAAAAGATGTAAATTAAATGGACCCTAAAGGCTAGTGTAATCTATAACAAAATGGTACAAAAATTACAAACAAACCATACGAACTGAATAGACGTGAAATTGAAACACCATTTATGTAAGAAAAAAGGAAATTGTGAAATAACCAAATCGGATGTAAAAATGACCTAAAGTAGATTAATGGAAATAAATAGTATGTAAACTATAACGGTAGAATTAATTAATCTGGAAGCGATTTGGTAGGCAGACCTCGTAAAGGTCTAAATAAGTGTTTCATGCAATTAAGACCAAAATATAGTTTTGGTTGTATGTATTAGGAGCAGGTAAGTAGGTTCGCAAGGATGTTTGTTACCTTTCATAGGTCGCTAGTACGTAGGATGGATAGCATCCGCAATCGTAGGCTTCTTCAGGCAGATCGACGTGGATAGAACAGGACAAGTGTGCTTCAACGTAGGCTTCTTTATGCAGATCGTTGGAGGATTTTGTGCAGCCGACCTAGCTGCAGGCGCTCTTTTGGAGGACGGACACTTTGGTTAGGAGCAAGTCCATGTTGGTGATCGAGGAGACAGGAGGATAGGAGTCCAGTTTGGCGGAGCCTGAGTGCAACTTCGAGGTTCTGCGAGGTTTTTTGAATTGGCGCCGGTCAAACATAAGAAGCATTTAGTCACAGTGCATGGGTTAAGAGCATGGCTTTCACGCTGTAGCACGTAGACAAGTAAGGACAGCAGGTCTGACAGGCCGATTGACATTTAGTATTACTGCATGGTTGACTTCCCTAGAGTGACCACGGACTTTGGCTACTTAGGAACTGCATCTAAGAAGGATTCACTGCATTATATTATTCACCCTCTGCGATATTAGGGGAAAACCTGGAATTAAACTGTTTTATTCTTTCTGCTTTATTTTATTTCTCATTCACCAGACTTTATGACCCATTCCTATTTTTCCCACTTTTCCCAAATCACAGGAGGGAAGGTCTAGGTTGTAGTTCTTTGCAGCTTGGAGGGTCATTAGAGCAGTTGTTATCTTTAACTTTTGTTTCTTTTGTTTCATGTACTTCATTTCTCTTTTCCGTACTTTACTCTATATGTAGGGACCTCTATTGTGAACTTTGTTATGTTTTATGTTTTTGTGGAGACTACTTGTTACTTTTGGTTTCCGAAATAAATTTGGGATAATGTTGTTTTTAATGAAGCCGTTTTGCTATTAATTTATAATTAGTGAAAGTTTTCTTCCGCTATAATATGTTAATCATTTAAGCTGTTGCCTTAGTCTCTGTGCTTTGTTATGGATTTTTAGTTCACCTGACCACCTGTGCTTCTAGTAATGTCTGATTTTCGGGGTGCCTAGTGGTGCGGGGTGTCACAGTTGGTATCAGAGCTAAGGTTTCAGTAATCCAAAAAATATTTTAAAAATATAAAGGTTTTCGAATAATTTTTAAAGGGTATTCCAAATAATACTTTTAAAAGGATATGTATATATTTTGAAAAGAAAAGAAATTTTAGAAATGGGTCCCTCATATCTCTTCCTCCCTATCTATTGAACTATTTGTGGAGTACCTAATCCCAACTTTTTAATATCCATAGATAGAAATGTCTGAACTGCAAGATATCCCCAAAGTTCCAGGCTTTAATATGTCTACTTAGTTCATACGTTATTTGCAGGCTACTACACGAGCAGAGCCACCAGCTAGGGATGCTGCTCCGGCGGAAGGGGCTCTAACTTGTCTGATAGGCATTCTCGATTTTCCTAAGTTATGCAAGGACTACACCAGCTTAGGAGGCAATCAATTTCTTGGCACCGAGTCATATTCTGAGGCAAGAGCTTGGATCCGTAGTTGTGAGCGGATATTTGGACTTATGGGATTGGATGACTTGGCTCGGAGGCAGTTGGCTTCATGGTAGTTGCAGGGAGAGGATCTTTGTTGGTGGAAGATTGTGGAGGCTGAGGCTGATAATTTGACTTGGGTGGATTTTTGTACTAGGTTCAAGAGGAAAGTCTTATCGCAGGTTGAAGAGGGAGTGCGGCTAGAGAAATTTATACAGCTCAAGCAATGGGATATGACAGTTAAGGAAATGTTAATCAATTCAATGAGCTTGCATGATTTGGACTAGACCTGATCAATACTCCTCACAAGAAGGCTTTGAAGTTCGCTAAGGGTTTGAGTCAGCCACTGCAGTGTTAGGCGGTGAGCCACATTTCGATGGGAGCCACTTTTGAGGGATTAGTAGAGACGGCTTTACTTGTTGATACTGAGAAGAAAGGAGATGTGGCGTAGAAGAGTGATGGGAAGAAGTAGTGAAAGGGAAAGAGGAGAGGAGGAGGAGGGTCATGTGGAAAAAGGAAAATTCCAAGGAAGGACTGAAAGTGCTATACTTGTGGAAAACCAGGTCATCTTGCTAAGGATTGTAGAGGGGTAGGAGAGCGACCGAGATTGAGGTGCTATCTTTGCGATTAAGTGGAGCATATGAAGAAGGATTGTCCATCAAAGCCCAATGACAGTTCACAGACACCATCACAGTTTGCTCAAGCTTATGCTTTAGAGGCGGCTCCTTCCTCCAGTACTCGTCCGGTTGTGGACAAGGGAAAGAAGGTGATCATTAAAGTTGTGTTATCTATCTCTGATTTTCCTGTTCGTACCCTATTTGATTATGGAGCTTCGCACTCTTTTATATCTAGTACTCTTGTAGAGAGTCTTGGTCTTGATGCTTGCTTAGTGACAAACCCGGTAGTAGTATCAAATCCCATAGGATGATCGGCCTATTTGACCATGTTATGTCGGGATTTGAATTTTTTTATTTTAGAGGTTGAGTTTGACTGTAGTGCCTTTGTATTGGGCTTTTCCAGGTTTGGGTTGATTCTTGGCATGGATTGGCTACCCATGTATGGTGCTGTTCTTGATTGCGAAAAGAGGGTAGTGAGGTTTGGCACTTGTAGTGGACGTACCTTGGAGGTATCTTGTGATCCTAGAAGATCAGTCATGTTGAGCTACCTTTATTCTCTTGACCTATCGCTCGATAGTTTGAGTTCGGTACCCGTTGTTAGAGACTTTCCAGATGTGTTCGAGGAGGTTGCTGGCCTTCCACCTCGAAGAGAGATCGAGTTCAAGATTTATCTTGTCGATAATGCCAAACCGGTTGCTTTACCGGTAAGGCATATGGCTCATAAGGAATGTCGTGAGTTGAGCAAGTCGATTAGTGAGCTTTTGGAGAAGGGCTTCATTCCTAGGAGAATTTTTGAATGGGGCGCACCCGTCGTCTTTTCCACTAAGGCGGATGGCTCTCTCAGACTTTATGTGGATTATAGGGAGCTTAATAAGCTGATGAAGAAGAATTGTTATCCTCTTCCTCGTATAGACGATCTCTTCGACCAGCTAGTAGGAGCCAAGGTATTTTCGTAGCTTGATTTGGCCATGGGATTTCATCAGTTATGTGTGGTGGAGGATAGCATCGAGAAGACTGCGTTTAGGACTCCGGATGGGTTATTTGAGTGCTTAGTCATGCCATTTGGGCTAACTAATGCTCCGGCATATTTTGTGGACCTGATGAGTCAAGTATTTCGCGAATCGTTGAACAAGTTTGTGATGGTGTTCAACATTTTGGTTTATTCGCATAGCAAGGAAGAGCATACTGTTCACTCGGAAGAAGTGCTTAGGACACTACGAGCACATAAGTTGAAGGCGAAGTTCTCCAAGTGCCGCTTTGGAGGGATGAGGTTTTCTTTTTGGCGCACATCGTTTCGGAGGATGGACTTGCAGTAGATCTGGCGAAAGTGGCAGCAGTACATGATTGGCAGACTGCTAAGAATGCCATGGACATAAGGAGTTTCATTGGTTTTGCGGGCTACTATAGGAAGTTCATTAAGGACTTCACTAGGATATCAGCTCCACTTACCCGCCTTACCAAGAAGAACTCAGCTTTTGTTTGGGATGCCAAGTGTGAGAATGCCTTTGGTCGATTGAAGGAAGCTTTGACACCGTAACCATATTGGTATTACCGGATGGAACCAAGCTTTTCTCAGTTTATACGGATGCTTGTGGTATGGGGCTAAGGGTGGTACTGATGCAAGATGGTAGGTTAGTGTGTTATGCGAGTAGACAGTTGAAAACGCAACGCATGAGAAGAACTACCTGCCGCATGACCTTGAGTTGGCAGATATAGTTTTTGCTCTCAAGTCTTGGAGGTAGTATCTCTTAAGAGGAAGATTTGAGCTTTTCACGGATCATAAGTCTTTGAAGTGTCTTTTCTCTCAAAAATACTTGAATTTGAGACAGCAAAGATGGATAGAGTTTTTAGCTTCTTATGACTTTGAGATTTCCTATACCCCTGGCAAGGGTAATGTAGTGGCAGATGCGTTGAGTAGACGCAAAGTGGTTTTAAGTCCTCTATTTTTGGAATGGAAGCATTTGGATTACATTGCTACCTTTGATTTTAGACTCCATCGGATTTGGCTCCGGGATTGTTAGCAGCCCTCGACGTCCAGCCTACTTTAATGGAGCAGATTGGAGCAAGGCAAGGTGAGGACGAAGAGTTAAAGGACATTTTTAGATAAGCTTGGTAGAAGAGAGTCATCACCACATCTTAGGCACTATACCATGGACACTAAGGGATGACTTAGAAGGGATGGTAGACTTTGTGTTCCCTATAGTGAGGATTTAGTAGATGCGGTGTTGGCCAAGTCACATCATTCTAGGATGACAGTGCACCCCGGTGGTGATAAGATGTACCAGAATATGAAGAGGGTATTCTATGGGCCCGGAATGAAGAAGAGGGTGGCGGAGTATGTATCGAAGTGCATCACTTGCCAAAGGGTAAAAGCGGAAAAGAAGAAGCCCGGAGGACTGTTGCAGCTATTGGATATTCCATTATGGAAATGGGAGAGCGTCTCTATTGACTTCGTGGATCGATTACCAAGGTCACGAAGAGGGAACACGAGAATTTGGGTCATCGTGGATAGACTGGCGAAGAGCGCTCATTTTATACCCATTAAGAGTAATAGGATGGCAGCTTCTTTGGCGACTCTTTATGTAAGGGAGATAGTTAGGCTTTATGGAATTCCCGCCAGCAGTGAGAGCGACAAAGATCCATTATTCACCTGCGAGTTTTGGAGGAGTCTTCAGCAAGCCTTAGGAACGGAATTGAATTTGAGCATGGCATATCACCCTCAGACAGATGGACAGACTAAGAGGGTAAATAGGGTTTTGGAAGATTTTCTCAGATTGTGCATCATTGACTTTGGAGGTTCTTGGGAAGACCACCTACATTTGGTGAAGTTCGTGTATAATAATAATTATCAAGCAAGCATTGGGATGGCACTGTTCGAGGCCCTCTATGGCAGACCATGTAGATCACCAGCCTGTTGGTGGGATACCATCGATAGGATCTTGCTTGGACCATACTTGGTGAGGGAAACTTCCAAGAAGGTGGATTTGATTCGCAAGAGGTTGAAGACTGCAAAAGATAGACAAAAGTCATATGTCGACATAAGATGTTCAGATATGGTGTTTAAGGTTGGAGATATGGTTTTTGTCAAGGTTTCTCCTCTGAGAAAAGTTATGAGATTTGGCTCAGTGGATAAGTTGGCACCGAGATTTGTAGGACCCTTCCCTATTAATAGACGGATTGGAAAAGTGGCATACAGAGTTGATCTTCCAGATAAGCTGGCAGGAGTTCATGATGTTTTTCATGTTTCGCATCTAAGGAAGTGTCTACATGATTCCGCAGTAGTAGTAGAACCCGATCAGCTAAGGGAAGTGGAGGTAGAGCGCGAATCACTTGTGCATCGTACACCCACCTATATATTGGAATACAGTGTTAAGTGATTACGCAAAAAGGAAGTTCGTCTAGTGAAGGTTCAGTGAGGAAATGACCCCAAGGAGTGCACATGGGAATCTAAGGAGAGAATTCGAACTTCTTATCCTTTTATATTTGAAGGTACACTTCAAATATCCTATCTTTGAACTTTGATCTTTCCTTAGTTAGGGTCTTTTCGATAATCTTTAGGTGAAACATACGGATGGTAGCTTGGTTGTAAACATGTCATTAGGGCATGTTATGTTTGATGGATGAAAATGATTGCAAGTGGATGCCAATGTTTGCTATTTGATGCATTGCATGCATTAGATAGATATTTATTAGGATAATCGACCAATTAGGTACACGCATGCATATGTGTGCCTGTTATCTATTACATTTGCACATGGTTGTGTGTGTGTATATATATATATATATATATATATGTGTGTGTGTGTGTATAAATGGATGTTGCATATGGATGGTGCATTTGGGTGAAAGATTGAAACATACATATAGAATTATCAATTATACTAAGGTAATTGCATACATTTGGTTGCATGGCATAAGCATACTTGTATTTCAAGAGGTCTATTGAATCAGTAGACCGACTACCTTTTCGCATTAGGTAAGTTCATATGCATTTCAGTTTGCATAAATCATAAATTGCATTAGTTAAAAATAAGCACAATGGTAGAAATGGATGATGGTTGAGTAGGTGGATGTAGTTCTTAGATGCTGGTTGTTAATTACATTCTTCCATCTTTGGAGATTTCGAGGACGAAATCCTTTAAGGGGGAAAGAATGTAACACCCCGATATTTTACGGGAAATATAATTAAAAAGAAATTAAAAGCGCATTTGGTAGAGTGGTAAAGGCGCATGTTGACTTCCTTAGTGACCAGGGATCAAGTCCCATTATCGCCAAAAATCTAGAGCGATGTTTTTTTAGCTGGTTCGTTTTCAATGATTTTCCTATGTATTTCAGCGTTGCTTCTAACATGTGGCGGCTTTCCATTCGCTTTAGTGATGTAATAGGATGAGATGGCTAAATTTTATTAGTTGAGTGATGTGTATTAATTAGAATGGATAACCATTAAGTGTATGAAAGAACCAGATTTAATCTAAATTAATATAATTGATTATATTCACTCAAACAATCTATAAATAAACCATCTAACCTAAACCTAATTCTTATTCAGACGTCGCCATAATTCTACAGTAACATTAGTGTGTATTATTCTTCCTCCTTTTCTCTACTAAATAAACAAATCTCTACCAAATTAAATTATCTATATATATTCAAGAAATTTGGGGAATTTAGAAGAATCAAAGGGAGAAAGATTAAAGCAAAGCTTTTATCAAATTTATGCAAGCTCAAGTGCCAGGTGAGTGGGAATTAATATGAAATAGAAAAATAAAGTATTTCAATTTCAGTTCTTTTCTAGCACATTAATATGAATTAATTTCTATTATTAATTGAGAATATATGTAAATTATTGCAACTTCTTCTTCTTCTACCACTTCTCAAATCTAATTCATGTTTGGTTTAAAATATGGGACATATAAATTGTCTATTCATGTTTTATGGCATATATAAGATTGAAATTTATGTAAATTATTGTGTCTTCTTCTTCTTCCACTTCTCAATTCTAATTCATGTTTGGGTTGAAATTTGGAACAAACAAATTGTTATTCACGTTTCATGTCATAAATAAAATTGCTTTAATTAAATTGAATTAAAATTGTTATTCAATTTCTAATGGTAGAATAGGTTAGTTGAATAAATTTAGAATATGTTACTTGAATAAAATTGTGGTTTTGATTGATATAATTACATAATTTTGAATATGGTTTTGGAAAAATATTGGAAAGTCTAATTGGCATAATTGTTTGTTTCATATGTGGCTTAAAAATGTAAAAGTGGAATTTTGTGTAACTAATTGGTTTGTGGCTATTGGATAAATTTTTTGTACAGATTAAATCTCTTAAAGGAGAACATAAATTAGGGTGGAAAAAATGTAAATTAAATGGACCATAAAGGCTAGTGTAAATCTGTAACAAAATGGTATAAAAATTATAGACAAACCATATGAACTGACCAAAATTTATGTAAGAAAAAGGGAAATTGTGAAATAACCAAATCAGATGTAAAAATGGCCTAAAGTAGATTAATGGAAATAAACAATATGTAAACTGTAATGGTAAAATTAATTAATTTGGAAGCAATTTGGTAGGAAGACCTTGTAAAGTTCTGGATAGGTGTTTCATGCAGCTAAGACCAAAATATAGTTTTGGATGTACGTACTAGAAGCGGGCAAGTAGGTTTGCAAGGACGTTTGTTACATTTTATAGGTTGCTAGTACGTAGGATAGATAGCATTCGCAATCGTAGGCTTCTTCAGGTAGATCGACGTGGATGGAACATGACAAGTGTGCTCCGACGTAGGCTTCATTAAGCAGATTGTTGGAGGATTTTGCGCAGCCGACCCAGCTGCGGGCGCTCTTTCGGAGGACCGACACTTTAGATAGGGGCAACTCCATGTTGGTGACCAAGGAGACAGGAGGATAGGAGTCCAGTTTGGCGGAGCCTGAGCGCCACTTCAGGGTCCTGCGAGGTTGTTTGAGTCGGCACCGGTCAGACGTAAAAGGCATTTAGTCATAGTGCACGGGTGAAGAGCATGGCTTTCACACTGTAGCACGTGGACAGGTAAGGACAGCAGGTCCGACAGGCCGATTGACGTTTAGTATTACGCATGGTTGACTTCCCTAAAGTGACCATGGACTTTGGCTTCTTAGGAACTGTATCTAAGAAGGATTCACTACATTATATTATTCACCCTCTGTGATATTCGGGGAAGACCTAAAATTAAACTATTTTATTCTTTCTACTTCATTTTATTTCTCATTCACCAGACTTTATGTCTGACCCAATCCTATTTTTTCCACTTTTCCCAAATCACAGGAGGGAAGGTCTAGGTTGTAGTTCTTTGCAACTTGGAGGGTCATTGGAGCAATTGTTATCTTCAGCTTTTGTTTCTTTTGTTTCATGTACTTCGTTTCTCTTTTCCATACTTTACTCTATATGTATGGACCTATATTGTGAACTTTGTTATGTTTTATGTTTTGGGGGAGACTACTTGGTACTTTTGGTTTCAGAAATAAATTTGGGATAATGTTGTTTTTAATGAAGCTGTTTTGCTATTAATTTATAATTAGTGAAAGTTTTCTTCCGCTGTAATATTTTAATCATTTTATGTTGTTGCCTTAGTCTCTGTGCTATGTTATGGATTTTTATTTCACTTGACCACCCGTGGTTCTAATCATGTCTGATTTCAGGGTGCCTAGAAGTGCGGGGTGTCACAGTTAGTATCAAAGCTAAGGTTTCGGTAATCCTAAAAATATTTTAAAAATATAAAGGTTTTCGAATAATTTTTAAAGGGTATTCCAAATAATACTTTTAAAAGGATATGTATATATTTTGAAAAGAAAAGAAATTTTAGAAATGGGTCCCTCATATCTCCTCCTCCCCATCTATTGAACTATTTGTGGAGTACCTAATCCCAACATTTTAATATCCACAGATAGAAAAGTCTGAACTGCAAGATATCCCCAAAGTTCCAGGCCTTAATATGCCTGCTTGGTTCATACGTTATTTGCAGGCTGCATGAGTAGAACCACCAGCTAGGGATGTTGCTGCGGTGGAAGGGGCTCCAACCCGTCCGCTTGGCATTCCCGATTTTCCTAAGTTATGCAAGGACTACACCAGTTTAGGAGGTAAGGAGTTTCTTAGCACCGAGTCATATACTGAGGCGAGAGCTTGGATCCATAGTTGTGAGTGGATATTTGGACTTATGGGATTGGAGGACTTGGCTCGAAGGCAGTTGGCTTCATGGCAGTTGAAGGGAGAGGCTCTTTTTTGGTCGGAGATTGTGGAGGCTGAGGCTGATAATTTGACTTGGGCAGATTTTCATACTAGGTTCGAGAGGAAAGTCTTATCGCAAGCTGAAGAGGGAGTGCAGCTAGAGAAATTTATACAGCTCAAGCAAAGGGATATGACAGTTAAGGAATATGTTAATTAATTCAATGAGCTTGAAAGATTTGGACTAGACCTGATCAATACTCCTCACAAGAAGGCGTTGAAGTTCGCTAAGGGTTTGAGTCAACCACTGCAGAGTTTGGCGGTGAGCCACATTCGGATGGGAGCCACTTTTGAGGGATTGGTAGAGATGGATTTACTTGTTGATACTGAGAAGAAAGGAGATGTGGCGCCGAAGAGTGATGTGAAGAAGCAGTGGAAAGGAAAAAGGAGAGGAGGAGGAGGGTCAGCTGGAAATGGAAAGTTCTAAGGAAGGACTGGAAGTGCAACTTGTGGGAAACTATGTCTTCTTGCTAAGGATTGTATGGGGGTAGGAGCGTGATCGAGACTGAGGTGCTATCTTTGCGATCAAGTGGGGGCATATGAAAAAGGACTGTCCGTCGAAGCCCAAGGATAGTTCACAGACACCCTCATAGCATGCTCAGGCTTATGCTTTAGAGGCATCTCCTTCCTCTAGTACTCGAGCAGTCGTGGACAAGGGAAAGAAGGTGATCATCGAAGGGGTGTTATCTATCTCTGATTTTCCTATTTGTACCTTATTTGATTCTGGAGCTTCGCACTCTTTTATATCTAGTACACTTGTAGAGAGTCTTGGTCTTGATGCTTGCTTAGTGACCGACCGGTAGTAGTATCAAATCCCGTAGGAGGATTGGTGTTTGCGCCAAAAATGGTCACAAACCCCAAGTGTAGTGAAAGCACCAGCGTATGAATACAAATCAACAGTATTCACACACAAATCACAGATCTAAGCAAATAACAAGCAACGATCCAGAAATAATGAACAGTGACACACAATTTATAGTGGTTCGGCTATCTCCGGCCTATGTCCACTTCAAAGTTTTTATCTTTTTATTGCTCGATGCTTGATGATTACAATTTCGTGTGTTGTATTACAACTAATTTGCTGAGCTAAGTCTGAATCTAAGGCAGCAATGGTGATCTGAAGTAAATCTGGCAGAGTCTGGATGCTCTTTATCTCTCAAAATTGTCCGACCCCTTTTCTGAATGACCAGGGGCTCTATTTATAGGTGTAGGAGGCTGATATTTCGCCTAAAATGAAGGGAGACCAGTTCCAGTACGTCAGGGGGCCCACATGCCCGCTTTTTGGAAATCCGGGCCCACTTTGGGATCGATTCGACCCTTGCTTCGAATCGATCAAGTTTTACTCCGATTGAGATGAAATTTGGCATGGACATTCCTTAGGTTGCTAGTGAGCTACTATGAAAATTTCATAGAGTTTGGACTTGTAGATCTCGAGTTATGATCGATTCAAGGTCGCTTTTCTGGATGCAGTGTTCTGTTCGAATCGATTACGTTCGAATCGATTGCTTCGAATCGATCATGGCACACATGCTCGTGGTGATGTGGCGCGCAATCTTCGAGTCGATCCTCCTTTTTCTCCGAGTTTTACTGAGTCGTGGCCGGGGTTTTAGCTATGTAGACGTGGTGGATTCGAGGTGATCGATTCGAAGACGTGCTTCCTTCGAATTGATCTGGGTAACCTTCAGTCGATTGATACGAAGACTCCACTGTTTGAAGGGATTCGAAGGTGGAAACGTTCCAATGGATTCGAGCTATTGGATTTGAACAAAGGCTTGCTCAATGGAGTCGAAGCTACGGTCCTTTTCATGGATTCGAACTTGTGGCATATTGGGACGGATTCGAACTATGTTCTCGTGGATGGATTCGAACCAACGATGTCTTTAGTGGATTCGAACATAAGCCCTGCCGATGGATATGAAGTAAATTGAGTCGAACTAGATGGAGTCGAAACTGATGGATTCGACTCATATGGATGCGAACCCGAGGTTATGTTTTCCACTTGCTCCGATGATATCTTGAGCGTACGACCTCGGATTGACTTGATATTTGGAACGTTGACTTTCATGGCTCTGCTTGACGTGTCTTGTCAATTGTAGCCCGATCCGGACTCGGGCGTAATTCATCGATACCCATGGTGAACCTGCGATGCACAATTGATATTTATGACTAGCAATCATCGATTTTCAGTTAATCTTCGGGTATCTCAGCTTTGCCAAAAAGTGGGATAACACTTTGCCCCCCAAAACATGGCTTTTGGAAAAAAGGTGTGTTTTGATAAGTTTCAAATTGAATGCAGTGAGTCCGTGTTTTACTCAGAGCTTATAGTATTTTCAATCAAGTCCGCAGCTGTTCGAAGCCGAATCGTTATCAATTTTTTCCAATGGAAGTAAAGAATGAAATTCTACGGTCTCTTCGTACTATTGATGGTCATTCCGGACCCTTGTCAAACCCATTCTAGATTTAGCGATTGAATAGGAAGATCCTATTGCACTCCGACGTTGCTTTCTATCCCTTGCACTCTGGCCCCAGCTAGGGCGTATAGCGATGTCTTGGTCATTCTGGACCGATTGTAGCCTCTCTGGGCTCTTACTGGATCCCATCCTATCACTCTCCGGTGAAGGGGAAACAACAATGAGTGAGCCGATCCTGTCGCTCTCCGGCGAAGCGGCTACACCCCCTGCACTCCGGTTCAATGTTTTTGAAAATTAAGCGATGTCGTGACCTAAATCTTTAGGCCGATCATAGCCTCTTCGGGCTCTTGCTCGGTCCCATCCTGTCACTCTCCGGTGAAGGGGAAACAACGATGAGTGAGCCGATCCTGTTGCTCTCCGGCGAAGCGACTACACCCCCTGCACTCCGGTTCAGTGTATCTGAACATTAAGCGATGTCATGGCCTAAATCGTGGGCCGATCATAGTCTCTCCGGGCTCTTATCGAATCCTGATCCAATCACTCTTCGGTGAATAGGAAACGATGCTTAAGTGAGTTGATCCTGTCGCTCTCCGGCGAAGCAACTCACTTCTTGCACTTCGGACCCTGCCTCTCCGGGTAAGGTCATAAAGCGATCATGTTTATATTGATATTTAATGTTCATCCTATAACTCTCCGGTTAAAAGGTTTATTTTAATAAGTGTTTCTTTATTAAATTCAAATCCTAGATGTTCAATCTCAAACACCAGGAAAAACAAGACAATGCCTCTCCGGGCGGAGCGGTCTATTACCATCTCAGAGCATGCCTAGGGATCTCTCCGGTTCCCGTACATGAGTAAGTGGAATAGCCGTTTTATTTTGAAAATCAAATATAAGAAAACTAAGTGACCAAAGCTCATATCCTGAACTTGGCCCTTGCCATCGTGATCAGTTGATGACAAGTCGTGATCCTGATCCAGGATCAGTCCTGTTAGGTTGAGGCGGTAGTTGTTCGGGCCTGACCGCCGTTGCACGTTCTCTGACATATTGTGGCAATCTACCACTCCTGGCATGTTCTTCCACCTCATCCTTCAGGTGGCGGCATTCATCGGTAGTGTGGCCATCTAACTCATGGAATAGGCAATATTTTCCGGTTCTACGTTCCCGCTCTGTGGGATCCCTCCTTGGTGGCTTTCGATAGGGGAGTTGCCCCCGAGTTTCAGTGTAAATTCGTTCCAGTCCTGCCACCAAGTCTGTGTACTGCCTGAATCTAGGCTCTCGGAATTTCTTCCGTTTATCAGGACCATCATGTACGTCATCCTGCTTTCTCTTTCCTTTGTCTGCCCTGGACTGTTCCCTGGCGGTTCCTTCGCCTTGTGCAACATTTATTTCCTGCCTCTCGGCTCGTGATTCCTCTAATCGAATGAATTTTTCAGCTTCATGGAAAAACTCTCCAAGATCTTGCGGTGGATCTTTAGTCAAAGAGTCTTTGAATTCGGTGCCTTCTCCAACTCCTGCCACTGCCGCCATCAAAATCATCGATGGGTCCGGGCGATCTACAGAAGCCACCGTTGCATTAAATCGTAACAGAAAATCTTTTATGGACTCTCCGGTCCTTTGCTTTATTGATGCTAAAGTCATCACGCTCTTAGGTCGCATTATGTGAACCCTAAACTGCTTCATGAAACAATCCACAAGCTCGCCCCATGTCCTGATTGATCCTGTCTCTAGCTGTCTAAACCAAAGCGCAGCCAAATCTGATAAGAATAAGGGGAAACATCGTGCCATTACTTCCTCGGACGCTCCCAGCACTTCCATGTGTCTGATATATCTGGTGATATGCATGGTTGGGTCTGACTTTCCGTCATAAGAATTCAGCATTGGTAGTTTGAACTTCGGAGGGTTCCTTGCATTCCTGATATTCGGAGCGAACGGACTCCGACTAACTTCTTCCAATCCTCCTCCTGACAACCCTCCTCTCATGAGTCGTCTCACTATGCCAATCATTCTTTCATCTCCATCTAGGGGTTGCCCCCTTGTCATGTCTCGGTCTTGCCCTCCGAGTCTTGTAGGGAATTCTGGTACGTACTTTTCGGGTGGTTCGTTAGCATTTGTGTTGGCCCTAGCCGGTTGAGCTCCTTCCAAAGGTCCTTCTGCGTTGGATCCTGCGGGCCTGCCCCCAAGCCCTTGTTGATTGCCTTCTGGCTCTGTATTCTGTCCTACGTTGGGTTCCATAGCCCTAGCTCCTTGTTCCACATTCATAGCCGCTGTAGCTGGTCCTGGGTTTTGTGTTCCTGCAGCTCTCATTTGTTCAAAGAAATTCTGTAGCATCTCTTGTTGGCTTTTCATCATTCTTTCCTGCATTTGGTTATTCATAGCCTCCATCTCTTCTCTAGTAATGTAGATCGAAGCTTGTCCTTCTCCAGCGCCAGAGGATGCTTCTTGACTTCCTCCCTGTTGGCTCCTCTCAGCTCTTTGTTTTTTACTTGTTTGTCGAGTCATTGTAGAGTCAAATCTGAATCCTTAAAATTTCAAATCTAAACTTTGAATCTGGTGTAGCGGATCCTGAGTTCAATTCTCAGTGAAAGCACCAAAGTGTTTGCGCCAAAAATGGTCACAAACCCCAAGTGTAGTGAAAGCACCAGCGTATGAATACAAATCAACAGTATTCACACACAAATCACAGATCTAAGCAAATAACAAGCAACGATCCAGAAATAATGAACAGTGACACACAATTTATAGTGGTTCGGCTATCTCCGGCCTACGTCCACTTCAAAGTTTTTATCTTTTTATTGCTCGATGCTTGAAGATTACAATTTCGTGTGTTGTATTACAACTAATTTGCTGAGCTAAGTCTGAATCTAAGGCAGCAATGGTGATCTGAAGTAAATCTGGCAGAGTCTGGATGCTCTTTATCTCTCAAAATTGTCCGACCCCTTTTCTGAATGACCAGGGGCTCTATTTATAGGTGTAGGAGGCTGATATTTCGCCTAAAATGAAGGGAGACCAGTTCCAGTACGTCAGGGGGCCCACATGCCCGCTTTCTGGAAATCCGGGCCCACTTTGGGATCGATTCGACCCTTGCTTCGAATCGATCAAGTTTTGCTCCGATTGAGATGAAATTTGGTATGGACATTCCTTAGGTTGCTAGTGAGCTATTGTGAAAATTTCATAGAGTTTGGACTTGTAGATCTCGAGTTATGATCGATTCAAGGTCGCTTTTCTGGATGCAGTGTTCTGTTCGAATCGATTACGTTCGAATCGATTGCTTCGAATCAATCATGGCACGCGTGCTCGTGGTGATGTGGCGCGCAATCTTCGAGTCGATCCTCCTTTTTCTCCGAGTTTTACTGAGTCGTGGCCGGGGTTTTAGCTATGTAGACGTGGTGGATTCGAGGTGATCGATTCGAAGATGTGCTTCCTTCGAATCGATCTGGGTAACCTTCAGTCAATTGATACGAAGACTCCACTGTTTGAAGGGATTCGAAGGTGGGAACGTTCCAATGGATTCGAGCTATTGGATTCGAACAAAGGCTTGCTCAATGGAGTCGAAGCTACGGTCCTTTTCATGGATTCGAACTTGTGGCATATTGGGACGGATTCGAACTATGTTCTCGTGGATGGATTCGAACCAACGATGTCTTTAGTGGATTCGAACATAAGCCCTGCCGATGGATATGAAGTAAATTGAGTCGAACTAGATGGAGTCGAAACTGATGGATTCGACTCATATGGATGCGAACCCGAGGTTATGTTTTCCACTTGCTCCGATGATATCTTGAGCGTACGACCTCGGATTGACTTGATATTTGGAACGTTGACTTTCACGGCTCTGCTTGACGTGTCTTGTCAATTGTAGCCCGATCCGGACTCGGGCGTAATTCATCGATACCCATGGTGAACCTGCGATGCACAATTGATATTTATGACTAGCAATCATCGATTTTCAGTTAATCTTTGGGTATCTCAGCTTTGCCAAAAAGTAGGATAACAATTGGCCTATTTGTCCATATTATGTCGGGATTTGAAATTGTTTATTTTAGGGGTTGAGTTTGACCGTAGTGCCTTTGTATTGGGCTTTTCCGGGTTCGGGTTGATTCTTGGTATGGATTGGCTATCCATGTATGGTGATATTCTTGATTGCGATAAGATGGTAGTGAGGTTAGGCACTTGTAGTGGACGAACCGTGGAGGTATCTTATGATCCTAGAGGATCAGTCACGTTGAGCTAACTTTGTTCTCTTGACTTATCGCTCGATAGTTTGAGTTTTGTACCCGTTGTTAGAGACTTTCCAGATGTGTTCGAGGAGGTTGCTGGCCTTTACCTCGAAGAGAGATCGAGTTCAAGATTTATCTTGTCGATAATGCCAAACTAGTCACTTTACCGGTAAGGCATATGGCTCCTAAGGAATGTCATGAGTTGAGCAAGCATATTGGAGAGCTTTTGGAGAAGGGCTTCATTCGTAGGAACATTTTTGAGTGGGGTGCACCCGTCATCTTTACAACTAAGGCGGATGGCTCTCTCAGACTTTATGTGAATTATAGGGAGCTTAATAAGCTGACAAAGAAGAATCATTATCCTCTTCCTCGTATAGACGATCTCTTCGACCATCTAGTAGGAGCCAAGGTATTTTCACAGCTCGATTGGGCCACGGGATTTCATCAGTTGCGTGTGGCGGAGGATATCATCGTGAAGACTGCGTTTAGGACTCCGGATGTGTTATCTGAGTGGTTAGTCATGCCATTTGGACTAGGCATATTTTGTGGACCTGATGAGTCTAGTATTTCATGAATCATTGAACAAGTTTGTGATGGTTTTATCGACGACATTTTGGTTTATTCGCGGAGCAAGGAGGAGCATACTGTTCACTTGGAAGAAGTGCTTAGGACCCTGCAAGAACATAAGTTGAAGGCAAAGTTCTCCAAGTACCACTTTTAGAGGGATGAGGTTCGCTTTTTGAGATACACCGTTTTGGAGGATGGACTTGCAGTAGATCCGGGGAAAGTGGTAGCAGTGCAGGATTGGCAGACCCCTAAGAATGCCACGGACATAAGGAGTTTCATTGGTCTTGCGAGCTACTATGGAAAGTTCATTAAGGACTTCGTTAGGATATTAGCTCCACTTACCTGCCTTACCAAGAAGAACTCAGCTTTTGTTTGGGATGCCAGGTGTAAGGATGCCTTTGGTCGATTGAATGAAGCTTTTACTACCGCACCAGTATTGGTATTACCAGATGGAACCAAGCCTTTCTCACTTTATACGGATGCTTGTGGTATGAGGCTAGGGGTGGTACTGATGCAAGAGGGTAGGGTAGTGTGCTATGCGAGTAGACAGTTGAAAAAGCATGAGAAGAACTACCCGATGCATGATCTTGAGTTGGCAGCTATGGTTTTTGCTCTCAAGTCTTGGAGGCACTATCTCTTAGGAAAAAGATTTGAGCTTTTCATGGACCATAAGTCTTTGAAGTATCTATTCTTCCAAAAAGACTTGAATTTGAGACAGCAAAGATGGATGAAGTTTTTAGCCTCTTATGAATTTGATATTTCCTGTACCTCTGGCAAGGGTAATGTAGTAGTAGATGCGTTCAGTAGATGCAAAGTGGTTTTAAATTCTCTGTTTTTGGAATGGAAGCATTTGGAGTACATTGTTACCTTTGATTTTAGACCTCCATTGGATTTAGCTCTGGGATTGTTAGCAGCCCTCGACGTCCAACCAACTTTGATGGAGCAGATTGGAGCAAGGCAAGGTGAGGACGAAGAGTTAAAGGCCATTTTAGATAAGCTTGGTAGAGGAGAGTCATAACCACATCTTAGGCACTATACCTTGGACACTAGGGGATGGCTTAGAAGGAATGGTAGACTTTGTGTTCCCCGTAGTGAGGATTTAGTAGATGCGGTGTTGGCCAAGTCACATCATTCTAGGATGACAGTGCACCCCGGTGGTGATAAGATGTACCGGGATATGAAGAGGGTATTCTTTTGGCCCGGAATGAAGAAGAGGGTGGAGGAGTATGTATCGAAGTGCATCACTTGCCAAAGGGTAAAGGCAGAAAAGAAGAAGCCCGGATGTAACGACCCAGTATTTTGGATCATTCGCATCCGCACATGTCGGACTTGAATTGCTCAAAATATCAAATTGTAAATATAAATTTGGCAAACTCATCATATACAGTAAATAAATAATCACAGATCACAGACACAGAGTATATAATAATGTAGCAGAAGCAAGAAATAGTAGTTCATGAAGCTACTATAATATATATACAACAGAAGTAACAAGATACAACAGAAGTCTCAATATGATAATCAAATACAAGAAGATCTGAATACATCACTGGAATCAACTGAATGACTGAAAGCAGAATCAATAGATGGACCCAAGCGAAGCTCTAACTCCAAAGGTGAGTCTCGAATGCTGTATCACTCAGTCTGACCCGAGCGCAAAGCAAAACACAAAACACTCGAGTTAGGACATACATACTAATACAATGTAAATCAACTTAAGTGAACTGCAATATAAAGGTACAAGTAACTTAAAGAATGCTTGGGATCGCCCATTCTTTAAGGATCCGTTAAACTATCAACTATGTAGTAAGATATGCTATTATAATAATGTCTATAGTAAAGTAAACTATCAAAATAGCGTTAAGGCGTTACCCATATCCCCCTTAACACATTTTATATATTCCCATAGTCTACACAGTACCGTAATCTCCCCCGTACTGGGCGTCGTCAGAGGGCACTCCATAGGTATGGTACAAAACAAACTCGTAGTAAAGCTCGATATGGTAGGTGACACGGCACAACTAGGAAATGCCAGGGTAGATATACCAATTACGCATCCGGGCTGGTGGTAACGCATAGCAGCCACTACCTCCCACCTCGGAACACACTCCTAAATCAAAAATCAAGGATGGCCATCAAATCAATCACAAAGTAATAGAATAATATCGAAGAAGTGTGTCCGATCAGAGGAGCTACCTTATTGGCCCATCGATCGCTCCTATTTTAGCCACCTTATGCCAACTCATGGGAGTCGGGTCCACGTATATACCTCAATAGGATCGTCGCCACCATCCTACTTCATTCATGAATCTCCACCGCGTACACGTTTGTTAAAGTGGTTTTCGGTATCGACAGAGAGTATGCCCATATTCGATCCCGGTCTCTTCAACAACCAACCGTTATTATAACCCATGGATATTTATTTCCAAAAATCATTTATACTTTAAAACCCAAAATATCATATCCATTTCAAAGCTAAATACTATATTATTTCATTTCAAAGCCAAACCAATATGTCATTTCCATTTCAAAACCCAGGGCAATAATATATCATTTAAATTCCAAAAACAAATAAATATATCATTTAAATAAAACCCAAATTTTCAAATCACTGAATATTTCTTTAAATTTATTTAACTTGAAATATTCCTTTAAATCATCTTAAACCAAACCACTTTATAAAGTCACATTCTTAAATCTTCAATTTCAATAAGCTTCAAGTTAATATATTTAAAGACAATTTTTAATTAAATACAATTTCACACAATTTCATTTTCAAAACCATAGTACTTTTCAAAGTTAAAACAGCTCTGAAACCCAACACTTTGAAACCATAATATTTTGAAATCATAACAATTTAGAAATGTTATTCTTTAAAAATCATAATACTTAGAAAATCATAACACCCTTTAATTTAATATTCATTTAAACCATTTAAATTCAATGTCAAATGTTATTCATTTCAAAGTTGTAGCATTTCTAAGTTCATTCATTCAATTATAGAATTTCCAAAACATTGTAAATTTCAGTTACAACAGCACTTATAAAATTTTACGGTAGATATAGTAATATTCCAAAACATTGTCAAATTCAGAAACAGCAGCACTTACAAAGTGCTATAGTAGATATTTGGTTATTTCATAACAGTTTAATTTAAGAAATAACAGCACTTATAAAGTGCTGTAATAGATATTTTGTTATTTCAGAACTTATTTAAATTTCAGAAATGATAGCACTTAACAAATGCCATCTAAAACCACAGCATTTTGAAATGCTACCAATAAAATTCCAGATTTTATTATAACTTTTCAGAAACATTAAAATTTCAATTTTAGGCATTTTTAACTTATAAAATCATATCTCATGCTTCAGAAAATATTCATTTGGATATCATTTACCTTATGATTTAAATAAAATAAAGTTCTATAAACAAATATCCAATTTAAACCATAATTCATGTATTAGGTCAAAAGTACCTTATTTTACTTAACTTTTTATTTTAACAAATAAATTAACACTTTATTTTAAATACCCATTCCACAAATAAGATATCTTATCACCAAATTAAAATTAAAACTTCCATTTGAAAACTAAATTTTCAATTATCAAGTTAAGTCATAATTTAAATACATTTTAACCATTTACTTATACATTTTAACTTATAGAGAATCACTATAACTTTATTATATAAGACATGTCCATTTCATAAAATAAAATTCATTACCATTACTAGGTTGGATTTAAAATTCCATATTAAATCCAGTTATATTATTAAGTTATTTGTCATCAATAAAGGTCTTAAAAATTCAATTTAAAACCAATATATTTTTTATAATTTCAATTAAAACCACTTATAGACTTATAAAAATTTAAACTTATAGAAAACCAATATCTTCTTATATTTTAAATCATTAAATCAAATCTTTAAGCTCAAATTCCATACTTTTAAAATTCAAATTACTTAAAAATTTTAGGAAAATATTATTTAAAAATATAACCATGGGCCTGTATAATATTTTCTAACCTAGGTCAAGTGATACGGATATGTATCATTTCAATCCGTAATTTAAAATAAAAATCCGGGTTCTGTCATTTCAAACCTGCAATCCCAAGTAAATCAAATACAATAAAAATCGTTCAAGCCTATCATTTTAACTCATAACGATTTTTCCTTATTCTAATGTCCGTTCGGGTATGTATCATTTCAACCCATAGTGAAAGGGAACTTGCAGTGTGAGAAACAACAAATAAATAAGCAATATAACATAGCATATCATATCAGGTGATGTAACAAATATATATATACAGAATTTAACATCATAAAATCATATCACAGGCATATATGAACTTATAAATATAACATATAAATTTTTACAATTCACATGCAATTGTTTCACAATTATATAAGTACGGATGTTAAGAGTGATAACTCACCTCTAAAGCTAGAGATCAAATTCAAAACACAAATCCAAACTCCGCAAAGCACGAATAGGCACGACTAAATTGGCATGAATTCGACAAAGCTGATAGATAAGAATTGACGAAATCAAATCAGAACTGGATCAATGAAGCTAAATAGTATAAGTGAACTTATGTATATATATCAAAATAATTATTTAAATTGTAACACATAAATTAAAAATCAAATAAATTTTTAAATAAACACACACATATATATAATATCTTGAAATCAATAATATAAATTTAAGGCAAATATAAAATTAAATCATTGTTTTTTTAATTAACATCACATATACTAAAATCAAATATGTATACGTACTATAATTTAAAATAAGTACTTATGTAGATATATACATTATTAAACGACTTATATAACTTACCTGTATAAGCTAACCTATCATAAAAGTTATATAACATATATATATGGACCCAAACCGATAATACCCATCTTATACAAACTTATATATAAACAATCTTATATTTATACTTTCGTATTCATATACTTAAATCTAGACTAGAACAGCTATCATAATACTTAGAATACTTCCTTTATAAAAATGTACTGTAACTTACATATAGTAAACCCAGACAATATTTTCAAGATCTAATATATCTATATAGACATATATATACAATTGAATTTATATTAGTATAGTTTATCAACATATAAATTTATAAAACAGATAGATATAACACTAATGTATATAAGACGTAAACACATTCACATAAGCTTTTATAAACTACGGTTATTAAAATCAAGTGTGTGTGTGTATATATATATATATACGCATTACTCTATATATGTAATAAGTTAAATATACAAATACTAACATATATAGCTTATACTCATCTACACAGGCAAATATATATATTTACATATATAACAGTAAGATGTAAAACAGAGGAACAAACACCTTCAGGTAAATAAATTTTTGAAGCAATAAAATAAACTATCCTATAATATATGCGTGAGCCATAAACGAGAGAAGGAAGGCTCGGCTGGAAGTTGCACGCGCGGGTGAGGCTGCGACGCGCGGATAAGCTAAGACGCGGTTCGATGGTGAGGAGATGCTAGCATCAGTGGAGAACGTATGGCGGAGATGCTAGAAAAGAGGGGAGGAAGGTCAGTGAAGAAAATGGAAAGAATCTGGAGAAGGTGATAGCTTCGTATGTGCGGAAGGGTTATGGAGAGTTTGAGAAGAACAAAGGCCAGGAAGATGACGTGTAGGCAAACCAGTATAAATATAACTTATATCAAAGTATATGTTTCCTTTTTCTCAATAGAAACGTGTAAACCAACTAAAAAGCCGAGCAATGCAAATGAAAGGGCAAGCAACTCTGGGAATAAAAAAAAGTCAAAAACTGAGTTTCTAGGGATATAAATGGTTGGTGGCTATTGAATTGATATACTGTGGAATTTGGATGGTCACAAGAAATTTGAAATGCTCGAAACCGTACTGATACTGCAAATTGTTTCATCGATCCTGCAGTGAACCGAACTTCAAAACACAGAATTGAATATACCATAGAGATCAGCTCGACGAGACTATCAAAACGGTATACAGATATCAATGGTGCGATCATCCGATCAAAAGTTGATACAGACACTGATATACGTTGCTATTCTGTACGGATAAATCCAAACGGAGCTAGAAACGTCCGAAATTTGTGAAATGAATTACGTAGTCTTATTCAGAGTGTTGTAAATAAATTTTCTCATGTTGACCTATTTAGGTTTCGGAACACTTTTAAATTCAACTATTATTAATTGATTTAAATTGAAATAAAAATTACACAAGAAAATAAACTTAAATATTATCAGATGAAAATTTTCCAGTTGCTATATTAAAATAGACACATTCCAAATATCAAATTTTTATTTCAAAATTTTTATTATTTAAAATTTCACAAAATTCCAATTAAATATATAAATAAAACAAATAAATATTATTAAAAATTTACGGGACGTTACACTCTCCCCCACTCAAAACTTTTTGTCCCCGAAAAGGAACGAGGTAGGAGAATAGAAACAACCAGAAAGAAAATAGATTGGAAAACAGAATAAGATAATAAATTTAAAACCATGAAAATTTCAACTTAAATTAATAATTGATTTCTCCTAAGTTAAATAAATATTAACTATTTCAAATTTCATTATCTTATCATACAATTATCTTAAATTAAAAATTTTCTAAAGTCATGAATTCGAAAATCATTTATTATACTCATAATTTATTCACTAAATTCCATTCTTCTTTATCCCAAAAGTATTATTAAATTTATTCCACTTAATATATCTAATCATATATATCAAGTTTATCTTCATTTACTATAACTACTCCAATTTATTTATAAATTCCTTTAACACCATTTTTATATTGTAAATTATTCAATTAACTTTTTATTCTGTTACACTCTATAAATCTATTTATAACTAAAATTTAGGTGTATAACATTTATTATAACCACTCAAATTTTATTTATAAAATCCTTTTATATTGTACATTATCCAATTACATAGTTAACTTCTGAATGATTAAGGTAAGTTATATTGGAATGCAATTGAGTATTATACAAATAAAACTTTCTAATTTAATTATTCAGCTTAAATATTTATTCAAAATTTTTGGCTTCATATTATAATTGAAATCATCCTTTAAGATAAAATTTAAGAATTGAATTTCCGATTAACTTCAGACAATTTGGAGATAAACAAATATATATACATAATATACATCATATCAAATTTTAAATCGTATATCAATATATATATTATAAATCATGTCATATTTTAGAAATTCAAATAAATTTAATTTTCCAAAACAAAAGTGTAGCAAGGCTACAGAATGGTCTCTTTACTTCGAAACTCGAAAATGAATGTCGATGATGCTGCAGTCATCACCGAAATTATTTTCCAGCGACAAAGAGAAGAGCACTGATTTAAAACTTTAAAATTCTTTAGAAACGATTTCTTTTCGGAAATGTTTCAAATAATATATCTTTTTAAAACTTTAAAACCAAAGTTCGAAATCATCAGAAATTAAATTCTCAAATTCTTGATTTTAAATCCATTTAAATTTCCAAATTAATTTATAACCATATTTTATAGTTCAATTATTTATATAAGAAACAAAAGCCAATGGTTACAGGATATATACAAAGTCAAATATTATTTCTTAACATCCAATTCAATTAACTATCAAAATTCAGAAAATTATACATATATAAAATATAATTATACAAATTTTATCTCATTTACCAAGTTTGAAAACAATATTGTATCAGTTTTCTCTATTCAAGTGTTTTGGAGATCCTATTGATAGCGTTGATCAGACGAATCGATCGGAAACCCAAATCAACATCAACAACTCAAACAACACCATATATATTAAAACATTTAAATATTAGTTTATAAATACACTTCAAGAATGATTTGAAGATAAGTTGGAAACAAAAGACAAGATGCTTAAACAATAGAATAAAGGGAATGAATAAGCTTATATAAATCTCGGGGAACCTTAACCGGGTCAGCCATGACTTCAAGAATAAGATCGATGTAGAGTTCTGGGACAAAACTACATCCGATCTCAAGAGATAGAATTTGGGATAACAAGAGATAGATAGCATTGTAAACCGAGGATGCAGAATTCTTCGGTGAATCAATGCTCCTTGTAAAGGAGTTTTACCCCTTTACAATCATTCGAAGATTGGCAGGACCGCCAATTTATTATAAAGATCATTCGAAGTGGAGTTATGGAATACTCCAGAATCAAAAGAAGGCGAATAGGGGAGAACAAGGATGGATTTTTGGAACCGCAGGGGACGTTCCAAAATCCAAAAGAAATCGAGTCAAAAGAAAGAGATTCAAGCTCGAACGAAAGTGATTCTGTAAATAAATTTACCATATATGCTAAGTTTGCCTGGAGCCAAAGCTCTGATACCAAATGTAACAACCCACTATTTTGGACCATTCGCAACTGCACATGTCGGACTTGAATTGCTCAAAATACCGAATTGTAAATATAAATTTGGCAAACTCATCATATACAGTAAATAAATAATCACATATCACAGACACAGAGTATATAATAATGCAGCGGAAACAAGAAATAGTAGTTCATGAAGCTATTATAATATATATACATCAGAGTTAACAAGATACAACAGAAGTAACAAGATACAACAGAAGTCTCAATATGATAATCAAGTATAAGAAGATCTGAATACATCACTGGAATCATATGAATGACTGAAAGCAGAATTAATAGATGGACCCAAGCGAAGCTCTAACTCCAAAGGTGAGTCACGAATGCTGTATCACTCAGTCTGACCCGAGCGTAAAGCAAAACACAAAACACTCGAGTCGGAACATACATACTTCTACAATGTAAACCAACTCAAGAGAACTGCAATATAAAGGTACAAGTAACTTAAAGAATGCTTGGGATCGCCCATTCTTTAAGAATCCGTTAAACTATCTACTATGTTGTTAGATACGCTATTATAATAATGTCTAAAGTAAAGTAAACTATCAAAATAGCATTAAGGCATTACCCATATCCCCCTTAACACATTTTATATATTCCCATAGTCTATAAAGTACCGTAATCTCCCCTGTACTAGGCGTCGTCAGAGGGCACTCCATAGGTATGGTACAAAACAAACTCGTAGTAAAGCTCGATATGGTAGGTGACACGGCACAACTAGGCAATGCGAGGGTAGATATACCAATTACGCATCTGGGCTGGTGGTAACGCATAGCAGCCACTACCACCCACCTCAGAACACACTCCCAAATCAAAAATCAAGGATGGCCATCAAATAAATCACAAAGTAATAGAATAATATCGAAGAAGTGTGTCCGATCAGAGGAGCCAACTCATTGGCCCGTCGATCGCTCCTATTTTAGCCACCTTATGCCAACTTACGGAAGTCGGGTCCACGTATATACCGCAAAAGGATCGTTGCCACCATCCTACTTCATTCAGGAATCTCCACCGCGTACACGGTTGTTAAAGTGGTTTTCAGTATCGATAGAGAGTATGCCCGTATCCGATCCCGGTCTCTTCAACAACCAACCGTTATTATAACCCATGGATGTTTATTTCCAAAAGTCATTTATACTTTAAAACCCAAAATATCATATCCATTTCAAAGCTAAATACTATATTATTTCATTTCAACGCCAAACCAATATATCATTTCCATTTCAAAACCCAGGGCAATAATATATCATTTAAATTCCAAAACCAAATAAATATATCATTTAAATAAAACCCAAATTTCCAAATCACTGAATATTTCTTTAAATTTAATTAACATGAAATATTCCTTTAAATCATCTTAAACCAAACCACTTTATAAAGTCACATTCTTAAATCTTCAATTTCAATAAGCTTCAAGTTAATATATTTAAAGACAATTTTTAATTAAATACAATTTCACACAATTTCATTTTCAAAACCATAGTACTTTTCAAAGTTATAACAGCTCTGAAACCCAACACTTTGAAACCATAATATTTTGAAATCATAACAATTTAGAAATGTTATTCTTTAAAAATCATAATACTTAGAAAATCATAACACCCTTTAATTTAGTATTCATTTAAACCATTTAAATTCAATGTCAAATATTATTCATTTCAAAGTTGTAGCATTTCTAAGTTCATTCATTCAATTATAGAATTTCCAAAACATTGTAAATTTTAGTTACAACAGCGCTTATAAAATGTTACGGTAGATATAGTAATATTCCAAAACATTGTCAAATTCAGAAACAACAGCACTTACAAAGTGCTATAGTGGATATTTGGTTATTTCAAAACAGTTTAATTTCAGTTTCACCAGCACTTATAAAGTGTTGTAATAGATATTTAGTTATTTCATAACTTAGTTAAATTTCAGAAATGATAGCACTTAACAAATGCCATCTAAAACCACAACATTTTGAAATGCTACCAATAAAATTCCAGATTTTATTATAACTTTTCAGAAACATTAAAATTTCAATTTTAGCCATTTTTAACTTATAAAATCATATCTCATGCTTTAAAAAATATTCATTTGGATATCATTTACCTTATGATTTAAATAAAATAAAGTTCTATAAACAAATATCCAGTTTAAACCATAATTCATGTAGTATGTCAAAAGTACCTTATTTTACTTAACTTTTTATTTTAACAAATAAATTAACACTTTATTTTAAATACCCATTCCACAAATAAGATATCTTATCACCAAATTAAAATTAAAACTTCCATTTGAAAACTAAATTTTCAATTATCAAGTTAAGTCATAATTTAAATACATTTTAACCATTTACTTATACATTTTAACTTATAGAGAATCACTATAACTTTATTATACAAGACATGTCCATTTCATAAAATAAAATTCATTACCATTACTAGGTTGGATTTAAAATTCCATATTAAATCTAGTTATATTATTAACTTATTTATCATCAATAAAGGTCTTAAAAATTCAATTTAAAACCAATATATTTTTTATAATTTCAATTAAAACCACTTATAGACTTATAAAATTTTTAACTTATAGAAAACCAATATCTTCTTATATTTTAAATCATTAAATCAAATCTTTAAGCTCAAATTCCATACATTTAAAATTCAAATTACTTAAAAAAATTTAGAAAAATATTATTTAAAAATATAACCATGGGACTGTATAATATTTTCTAACCTAGGTCAAGTGATACGGATATGTATCATTTCAATCCGTAATTTAAACGAAAAATCCGGGTTCTCTCATTTCAAACCCGCAATCCCAAGTAAATCAAATACAATAAAAATCGTTCAAGCCTATCATTTTAGCTCATAACGATTTTTCCTTATTCTAATGTCCGTTCGGGTATGTATTATTTCAACCCATAGTGAAAGGGAACTTGTAGTGTGAGAAACAACAAATATATAAGCAACATAACATAACAAATCATATTAGGTGATGTAACAAATATATATATATATATATAGAATTTAACATCATAAAATCATATCACAGGCATATATGAACTTATAAATATAACATATAAATTTTTACAATTCACATGCAATTGTTTCACAATTATATAAGTACGGATGTCGAGAGTGATAACTCACCACTAAAGCTAGAGATCAAATTCAAGACACAAATCCAAACTCCGCAAAGCACAAAAAGGCACGACTAGATTGGCATGAATTCGACAAAGCTGATAGATAAAGAATTGACGAAATCAAATCAGAACTGGATCAATGAGGCTAAATAGTATAAGTGAACTTATGTATATATATATATCAAAATCATTATTTAAATTGTAACACATAAATTAAAAATCAAATAAATTTTTTAAATAAACACATAGATATATATATATATATATATAATATCTTGAAATCAATAATTTAAATTTAAGGCAAATATAAAATAAAATCATTGTTTTTTTAATTAACATCACATATACTAAAATCAAATATGTATACGTACTATAATTTAAAATAAGTACTTATGTGGATATACACATTATAAAACGACTTATATAACTTACCTGTATAAGCTAACCTATCATAAAAGTTATATAACATATATATATGGACCCAAACCGATAATACCCATCTTATACAAACTTATATATAAACATATCTTATATTTATACTTTCGTATTCATGTACTTAAATCTAGACTAGAACGGCTATCATAATACTTAGAATACTTCCTTTATAAAAATGTACTTTAACTTACATATAGTAAACCCAGATAATATTTTCAAGATCTAATATATCTATATAGACATATATATACAATTAAATTTATATTAGTATAGTTTATCAACATATAAATTTATAAAACAGATAGATATAACACTAATGTATACAAGACGTAAACTAATTCACATAAGCTTTTATAAACTACGGTTATTAAAATCAAGTATATATATACACGCATTACTCTATATATGTAATAAGTTAAATATACAAAAACTAACATATATAGCTTATACTCATCTACACAGGCAAATATATATATTTACATATATAACAGTAAGATGTAAAAAAGTGGAACAAACACCTTCAGGTAAATAAATTTTTGAAGCAATAAAATAAACTATCCTATAATATATGCGTGAGCCATAAACGAGAGAAGGAAGGCTCGGCTGGAAGTTGCACGTGCGGGTGAGGCTGCGACGCGCGGATGAGCTAAGACACGGTTCGATGGTGAGGAGATGCTAGCATCGGTGGAGAACATGTGGCGGAGATGCTAGAAAAGAGGGGAGGAAGGTCAGTGAAGAAAATGGAAAGAACCTGGAGAAGGTGCTGGCTTCGTATGTGCAGAAGGGTTATGGAGAGTTTGAGAAGAACAAAGGCCAGGAAGATGACGTGTAGGCAAACCAGTATAAATATAACATATATCAAAGTATATGTTTCCTTTTTCTCAATAGAAACATATAGAACCAACAGAAAAGCCGAGCAATGAAAATGAAAGGGCAAGCAACTCTGGGAATAACCAAAGTCCAAAACTGAATTTCTAGGGATATAAATGGTTGGTGGCTATTGAATTGATATACGGTGGAATTTGGATGGTCACAAGAAATTTGAAATGCTCGAAACCGTACCGATACTGCAAATTGTTTCATCAATCCCGCAGCGAACCAAACTTCAAAACACAGAATTGAATATACCATAGAGATCAGCTCGACAAGACGATCAAAACAGTATAACGATATCAGTGGTACGATCATCCGATCAAATGTCGATACAGACACTGATATACGTTGCTATTCTGTACGGATAAATCCAAACGGAGCTAGAAATGTCTGAAATTTGCGAAACGAATTACGCAGTCTTATTCAGAGTGTTGTAAATAAATTTTCGCATGTTGACCTATTTAGGTTTCGAAACACTTTTAAATTCAACTGTTATTAACTGATTTAAATTGAAATAAAAATTACACAAGAAAATAAACTTAAATATTATCAGATGAAAATTTTCCAGTTGCTATATTAAAATAGACGCATTCCAAATATCAAATTTTTATGTCAAAATTTTTATTATTTAAAATTTCACAAAATTCCAATTAAATATATAAATAAAACAAATAAATATTATTAAAAATTTACGGGTCGTTACACCGGAGGACTGTTGCAGCTATTGGATATTCCATTATGGAAATGGGAGAGCGTCTCTATGGACTTCGTGGGTCGATTACCAAGGTCAAGGAGAGGGGCACGAGCATTTGGGTCATCGCGGATAGTCTGACGAAGAGCGCTCATTTTATACCCATTAAGAGTAATAGGAAGGCAGCTTCTTTGGTGACTCTTTATGTAAGGGAGATAGTTAGGCTTCATGGAGTTCCCGCCAGCAGTGAGAGCGATAGAGATCCATTATTCACCAGCGAGATTTGGAGGAGTCTTCAACAAGACTTTGGAATGGAATTGAATCTAAGTATGACATATCACCCTCAGATAGATGGACAGACTTAGAGGGTAAATAGGGTTTTGAAAGATTTGCTCAGACTGTGCATCATTGACTTCGGAGGCTCTTGGGAAGACCACCTACATTTGGTGGAGTTAGCATATAATAATAATTATCAAGCAAGCATTGGGATGGAACCATTCGAGGCCCTCTATGGTAGACCATGTAGATCACCAGCATGTTGGTGGGATACCACCGATAGGATCTTTCTTGGACCAGACTTGGTGAAGAAAACTTCCGAGAAGGTTGATTTGATTCGCAAGAGGTAGAAGACTACACAAGATAGAAAAAAGTCATATGCCGACAAAAGACGTTTAGATTTGGAGTTTAAGGTTGGAGATATGATTTTTGTCAAGGTTTCTCCTCTGAGAAACGTTATGAGATTTGGCTCAGTGCGTAAGTTGGCACCGAGATTTGTAGGACACTTCCCAATTACCGCACGGATTGGAAAAGTGTCATACAGAGTTGATCTTCCAAATAAGTTGGCAGGAGTTCACGATGTTTTTCATGTTTCACATCTGAGGAAGTGTCTACATGATTCCGTAGTAGTAGTAGAACCCGACAACTAAGGGAAGTGGAGGTAGAGTGCGAATCACTTGTGCGTCGTACACCCACCCGTATATTGGAACACGGCGTCAAGAGATTACGCAACAAGGAAGTTCGTCTAGTGAAGGTTCAGTGGGGAGATGACCCCAAGGAGTGCACATGGGAATCAGAGGAGAGAATTCAAACTTCTTATCCTTTTCTATTTGAAGGTACACTTCAAATATCCTATCTTTGATCTTTCTTTAGTTAGGGTCTTTTCGATAATCTTTAGGTGAAACCTACGGATGGTAGCTTGGTTGTAAACATGTCGTTAGGTCATGTTATGTTTGATGGATGAAAATGATGTGAGGAATGCGGAATATGGATCTTAAGGCTCGAATGAACACTAGAGGGGGGTTGAATAGTGTTTATAAGAAATTACTAAATCTTTTTGAGTTACTGTTGATTTGTACACAAATGTATAAATATTCAAACACAGATATAATCACAAAATCAAACACAGATGCAGAAATAAAGTAAATGCAGTAATGGAAAGAACACACCGGATTTTATACTGGTTCGGAGTTACCCAACATCCAGTCTCGTACAACTAAGTACGGATTTCCTTTCAAAAGAAATTGTACAATTACACCCTCGGTTTCAAGGCTACGAGGTACAACCTCCAGAATCACAATCCTCTGGGTAGAGATACTTGATTTCCGGGGCAACAAGTTCACTCAATTGATTTCCAAGGCTACAATCACACCTTTTCTTGCTTGATTGATTTCCAAGGCCACAATCACACCTTTTCTTGCTTGATTGATTTCCAAGGCTACAATCACCTTTTCTCGCTAGATAGATTACAAAGAAGCCTATAACTCTGAATAGCACTGGGATCTTGTTAAGATAGTGATAGAGAATCAAACCAGAGATGATCTAGTTAGATTCAATGTTGATTTCGGCATAGTGATGATAGAATTTTGAATAAGAAAATATGGAAGAAGAAGAGAAGTGAAAAACCAGAAAATCTGATCAAAAATTCGTTGAAACTAACCTCTATTTATAGAAGAACAACAGCCATGTCTATTCATTAAAGGTTATGGCGAATAGACACTTCTTTTGAAATTCGAATTTTTGGTCCTAACTAACACTATGTCGACATGGGGTACTAGGGCATGTCGACATCCCAAAGGAAATTTTGATGTTTTGTTTTTCTTTGAAAATAACATTTACTTATATTAAAACTATTTTAAACTTTATTAATATACTTGACTATAGATAAAATACATAGATAAATATAGAGAATAATATATATAAAATTTTACTATAATTTTATATTTAAATCTAAGTCAATATTAAAAGTTAAATATATTAAAAGATAGTTTAAAACAAACGAAGTTTAAAACAAGAATTTATTTAAGAACAAAATCCAAGAATATTTTATAAGGTTAAAACATCTTTTTGAAAATCATTTGAAAAGATAATCTTTAAGGCTAAAACATTTTGAAAATCAGTTTTGAAGTAGTTTTGCAAGCTTCTTCCTGCAGAATATCTCATCACATCAGGACTCGAGAACTTGTACAAAACCAGGATGTTTGTGGGTTTGTAAGCCCATTGTCGTAGGTTTGTAAGCTACTTGTCGTGGGTTTGTAAGCCACTAAAAGGTAGAAATGGGTTCCATCCCAAATGAAAATACGGAATGAAGATTTCAGTGCTATTGTGAAGTTTTAACATAATTCTAGACTCAATACTTATCTTGAAATCTTGAACTCTTGATAATCTTGATATTCTTGATACTCATGAGTCTTCAATCTTGATATCTTGAATCTCTATGTTGTACAGTCTTCATTCTTGGTACCTGCATGGTTAAATCATGCATATACATATATATCTAAACTATAATGTTAGTATTTATATTTTATAATCTTATTATAAGGTTGTTGTCATCAAAACTGTGACGACCCGACTTTCCACTCCCGGAAAATCGCATCGACAGTAAGAAAGAAAGGGGTGAGAAATAGAAAAGAGAAGAAGAGAAAAGAAAACAACAACAGATACTCACAGCGGAAACGAAACGAAATATAATATATCACATAAATATTACATAGTATTATATACATCATCTATCAGAGTTACACAGATTACACATCACATACTAGACAGTTATAAACATCTGTCTAGTTATTACATCTCAACACAATACAGATCAATACAAAGATCAACACAGCGGAAAACTACTATCTATATCTACAACGCCGAAGCCTCCTGCTCCATTGCTCCTCCAGATTACTCGTCAAAGCTAAACCTGAATCCCTTGGCTACTCGTAAAAATTTGAGTACCCAAGAGTTTATAAAACAGAAATAAACAACTTGGGTCAGACATGGGTCTGGTGTGAGTAACAGGTTAAACTTGTTTAACTTCAAAACCTTTTTGAAAGAAAAGGTATCACGTAAGACTCCCCACCAATAAATATGGGTAAGTTTTTACCTTACGCTAACCAAAACATTTGATAGGAAATTCGATTGTATTATAATAGGGTCTAGGGTTTTCAAATAAACATTCACATAGCCGAAATTGTTACATTCATTAAATTCCAGCATACATAAGTATACAATCAAGTCCGAGATCACTTATTGGAAATTGGATTCCATACAATGGCAGGGCTACCGGGGTACCGCCCGTCACAGTACGTGGCCTAGATCACCGTACCGAGGATCACTCCCAATCCCCTGCAACACAAAGTCGGAACATCCCTTACTGGATAATTCCCGCACAAGATATCCCAGCAGTTGGAGCTCACAACTGCCCACACAGCCGAATAATAATAAGAAGGGACCTCTAGACAGAGATAATCTTGTCCTACTTGGGTGCTACCCACTAACCTTGCTGCACCTCCCCTGTTTTAGCCATTCCCGGTTTGTGAGGCTTGAGGTCACGATTACCTTAGAAAAGAACACATCACTTAGAATGCTCATCGTCCACCTGACGATGTTCTGAAAGCATTCAATCCATACAAGTTCGTTCCGGGTTCGAACGAAACCGAAGGCATTATCTCGTTACACTCGTTTTGGAATCACCCTCAGAGTTAACGACAACAACCCTTGCACTCTAAATCTTTATCTCGAATCTGAAAGTACTATCTCCGTCAACTCATTACGGAATCACCCACAGAGTTATACTGACAAAGAATCGTTCTTACACCTCGAGTCTTCACTTGCTCCATTTGAATTTCACGACCTAACGTAAATTTGAATCCATGTGGTATTCGGGTCTCCAGACCTGGAAATCCGGTATACGGAAACCCGATCCCGGTCTCATCGAAATCCAAAACGTATCTTTTAAGGACAAGTTGTTTTAAAGGTTAAAACAATTCATTTCAATTATCTTTATACACATAGAAAGATAGTTCACAATAGATAATCAACATTATCAGATAATCCATATTATCATCACAATTAAACTAAACATCCAAATCACACAGCATATATCTCATCAGAGATATCAAACAAATGCAAAGCATTCAGTATTATCATCCACCCATAAGTAATGATTTATACTATCATCTCTAATTAATTTAAAGTGAATTAAATTAATTACTTCATTAATTAATTAACTATAATTAATTAAATTAATCCCTATAATTAATTATATTAAACCTTAATTAATTACATTAATTAATCACTTCATTTATTAATTATTTCTTAATTAATCAATCTTAATTACATCATTAATTATATTAATTAATGATCCTTAATTACAAATTAATTATTAATTACTTTAATTAAATTAATTACATTAAGTAATTAACTTTTAACAATATTTATTAATCACCTTGATTAATCTTCAATCAGTAATTAACTACCCTTAATTACTTTTCTAAACTAAATTAATTATTCCTTAATTAATTCCTTAATTAATCCCTTGATTAATTATTCAAAGTAATTAACTCAAATTACTTTCCTTCAATTAATTACTTTCAGTAATCATCTATTATCTACTTCCCTAAATAATAATATCTTAATAATTATTTAACAAATCAACCCATTGATTTTTCTAAATTAATTTAACTTAATAAATTAACTTAACTAAACAAATTAACTTCAATTAATTACAATGAGTAATTAATTCTCTTAATTACTTCTATTAAGTAATTTATTTAAATCAAATTCTATAATGATTATCTTTAAATTAATTAATCTAATTAACTATTAAAATTAATACATTAATTAATTATTAAATAATCCATAGTTAATGACCTTCATTAACTATTAACAACTCTATAATTACTTTTCTTAAGTAATTAACTTAGATTAAGTATTTATTAATTTTAAATTAATAAATCTTTATAACCAATTAATTAATCTTTAATTAATTAAGTGTTAACCATAACTTAATTAATATTTAATTATTCATCTAATTAATTCTTAACCATTTATTAATACTCTAATTTATAATCCTTAATTATAAATTAATTATTCCTAATTAATTAATCTTAATTATTAATTAATTTGTTTAAACCTTTAAGTATCTATTAATTAATCCAAATGATTAATTAATCAAATAAATAAATTATCCATTAAATTCCTTATAAATTTAATGAATACAAACTTCTAATTTTCTTAAGATAAAACTTTGTTTTATTAATAATCAAGTTATTCATTTACAAAGTATTTTAAATCAATAATAATAAATTAATTAATCCAAAACATTGATTTATTAAATTTATTAAACCATTTTTAATTACCTTAAAGTTTAATGATTTCAACTTTAAGATAAAACATTTTTCTTATCCATAGATAAATTATCATTCTTACCTACATTTGAAAATATTCATTTCAAATTTACACCTAAATTTCATTTTTAAATTTGAGACTTAAAATGAATAACAATTTGTCTTTATCAAAGTTTAAATCTAATTCAAAAACTTTTACATGTTAAAGAAATCTTATATCCTTTAAAAATTCAACTTCCTGTTTTTAAATGTTTCTTTACAGTCTTTAAATTTAGATTTAAATTTAAACAGACAGCCTGTTTGAAAAACCTGGTAACACACAAAAATACTCGAGACTCCCTTAAATCACTTCGAGTCAAAACTTAAAAACTTCGAGTCGCACTCAAAAAAACTCGAGCAACACTGGAACCTTTCTTTGCTAACAACCAGATATCACCAGTTCGATATCACCGTGCACGTGCACCAGAAATGCGGTCGCCTCCGACCATCTACGACTACGTACACAAGTCGACGATCATCTCCCAACCTAATTCCGATCATTCAATCTTCAATCCACTCGCGTCATTGAAATCGAGATGATTTCGAAACCTGGAACGGAAAGACTCACCCATCACCAAACCTGTCAACACTTCGTCTTCGAGATTCCCACCACCAGAGATTCTAAAATTCCGGCTATGTCATCGTCATCTACCAAGCTTCCATTTCCCCAAACCTCACTACACTCGATCCATCATAGAAATCGGGGTGATCATTTTATCAAGACTAAGTAAAACTAGGGTTTAAAACTTTAATCCCAAATCAATTCTTCCCCACGGCATTAAAAATTCTCCTGACAATTTTTACATCATCCCTGATCATTCCTCTGCCATTACCCAAAACCCCGACTACCACAAATCAAAAGATCACCAGAATTTCCCAAAATCCCCTATTTAGTTCAATACAGAACTGCACTCATTTTACTAAACTAAAAATTATGATTTCAAAGCTAAAAATCATATTATAGTTTATGTTTTCAATTCATGTACCTGGATTTATAAAATACAAGATTTAAATTTTCACTTTTATATAACATATACTGTTATTTTTGATTTCCAGAGACACTTGGTTTTAAAGTTTAACTTAACTAAATTTTAAAACATTCTTCTATGCTAAATCAACAATTTTTGTTTATAAGTTTAGTCCTAACAAAAGCTAGATCAAGTGGTAAATGATTTAAAAGGAATTCTGGAATCTGGAAAAACTGAACAGAGAACATGATCACACATGCATACAAAACATCCATATATACATACAGCAAAAATTTCACTTGTATATCAATATATATGCAGAACTATCTATGCATTCACATGCAACCATCTTTCATAAGGATTTGAACAAGAAATCATTTATTTTTGATCAGGATTTAAAACTGGCTTACTAGAACAGGCAATAACATATCAAAACATACATGCATTCCAAACTATACATATTACAAAGAATTTTATCACTACAAACATGATTATCACAGGAAAAATCAAGCAATTATATTTACTTAAGTTAGTTTAAGTTAAAATTGTTACTCACCTGTTTTGATGAACAGAGGCAGTTTAATTTTTTGAAAAGCTTTTGAACTGAAAACTTGAAACTGAGAGTTTGAATGTTTTTTCTCTTTTTGCTTTAAAACTTGAATTGCTGGACTTTATATTTGCTTTAAATCTACATGCATGCTTCCTCCAGGTTGAAGAAATGAAGGCAGATAGACTTGAGGTGGTTCCAGATTGAAAATGAATGCAGACAGTTTTCTTGAGTTGATTCCAGATTGAAAAATACATACTGGCCTTTGTTTTTGATTTGAAGAAGAATGTTGGATGATCTGTTTGATTTGGAAGATGAATTACAGAGGTCTTTGGTTTTGAATATGCAGACAGCTTTTTGAGATGATTTGGAAAATGAATTATAGATTGTTTGAATTTGGTTTTGTTTTGAGGTATTTCGAATACTGATTTCAGATTTTGTATTAGAGAATTGGTTTGGGTTTTCTTGGTTTTGAAATGAAGATTTTTAAAAGAAAATGAAGTGGAGATATGCAAATGTATATATGTATGTAAATTATGTTTTTATAAAATAAAAGAAATGAAATTAATTAAGACACTTGTCATACACAATTGTTACTTAAATTACACATGTTAACATGAATCCTAAAATGATGACATTTGTATTTTTGCTAACTTTTATTTATTTTAAAAGTAAATCAAAAGCCTTTTCTTATTTATTTAAATGCTTATCTATATATATATATATCTTTTTAAAGAAAGAAAACCAATTTATTTATAAATATAAGTTTATACAAATATTATAATATCCAACAATTTAAATATTTATTCTCTTGAATTTCAAAACTTAAATTAAATTCAATTCAAATTAAATCCTAGATTCAATTTGAAAAGTTAAGTTATACATATATAAAACTACTTATCAAATTTTAAAAATAGCAATTCCATATTCTTTAAAATCTATTCATACAATATTCAAAATAATACATTATACTTATTATTTGAAATTAACATATTTGATATTTAAATAATTTATATAAGAGATTATATTATCAAGTAATATTTTAAAAAGAAATAAAACAAACCATTTTTGTTAATCTTATTTATATTTAAACTTAAGTTAAAATATCTCTTAAACAATTTAAATAATTACCTAAAGTATATTTAAAACTATAAAGTTATTTATTTAATATCTTTGAAATATTCAGATAAAATTAAATCTAATTTCCAATTTACTAAAGCTTTTCTATTTACAATATATACAAATAAATATATATATATTCAAATAGAAAATATCTTATTAAATTTTTAAAAGATAAAATTACCAATTAATTACTCATTTAATCAGATTATTAAATTAAATTCAAATTTTATTATCAAAGATCATCAATATCAATTTAATTATTTAACAGATTATTAAATTGATATTGTTAAAATTTCCGGGATATTACATTCCTTCCCCCTTAAAATAATTTCGTCCCCGAAATTTAAACAAAGGTAATTTAATAATCTTATTAAAGATTTTAAATTTTAAAACACAAGCATATACTATCATCCATATGCTAACAACCATAGCAACCAATCATCCAAACAAACAAATTTATCTATCCAGACAAAATTCTGGATAGAATTTTCTCGAGTTTCCCCAAGTATATATATATACCGGGATACTCGCTCTACAACAATCTAAACTACTAAGCTATAGATCTCCTACTCATCTAAATCTACAGAACTAAACAGAATATCAGACTACAGACGAGTCTGACTCAACACTAAACCATCCAGAACTGCTGATTCCAAAACCAGAGATAAATCAAATACGTACTCCCTCGGAGATACGTAAAACACAATGAATTCCAGTTGTCCAAACTGACAATTCAATTCAGAAGTCCAAATACTTATCCAAATCAGAACACAGAAGAGATCCAAATATAACTTTACTTCACAACATTAGTAAATTCCAAACTTACTTCTCCTATCCATAGATATACTCCAAACTGCTTTCGCTGCACAACTCTGATCTGAGGTAGAACACAAGCACAGACTGGACAACTCATTCCAGAAATAAGGTTTACTGATCCATAAATAAAACTCAGATACTTCATCAAAACTTGAGTTGCTGCACCAACTCTATCTCTAGAAGACATCCTTCAACTAGACTGAACTACCGGTACTACTCCTGGAATCCAGTCGATAAGAAAACTCAACCTTCAGATGCGGACAACTCCTGACTTCTCTGAAGACACTCAGAAAAACTCGGATAACCCAAGAGAACCCTCAAACTATCGCAAGTCACTTTTGCGATCAACCCAGCCTATTTCCAAAGAAAACTGTTCCTCTTAACAAATCAGAACAGCCCATACTTAACTATCCAATCCATCGAAGAAATGGATGCACCCTGCTGCTTCTGAACTTCACCTCCAGAAAAACTGCTCAGCCAGAAAAACTTCCTGCCATCACAGAACACTCCAAGCTGCACTGCTGATACTGATGCCAAGGACTTTCTATCCAAAGCTTCTTCGAGAAACTCGAACTCCAAACCAAACAGAAACACCATGCTGAACTCAGCCATAACACTGAAGCATACACACTTCCTTAAACTCGTTCCAAAGAAAACATCTTCGGGAACAATCCATAATCACTGCATCTCATCACACAGCTACTTCTTCCAGAAGTTATCAAGATACCATCACTTGCTTCTGTTCAACCGATAGATCCAAACTCTACTCATCCAACTTTACAGATAAACTCCGAACCTTAACAGGTTTCCTTCAGAGATTCGATGAAATCCTTCATCACAGCAAAACTTACTCGAGATAGTATTGGGTCTACAGTCTCGATAAATACACTTCCAACCTTAATTCCAACCATTGGTAGTCGTGCTTCATACACTACTACCCTATCTACCTTTATATCTTATATTGGAGAACCTGTACGGGTAACCCAACAATATAGGTAGAATATATATATAGTTATATAAAAATTACAAATACGCTCTCTCACGATAGATACCACTCCAGAGCTAGGTATTCACTCAACCAATAGCTCTGATATTCACTTAACCAAAAGCTTAGGCATTCGCTCAACCTAAGCTCTGATACCACGTGTGACGACCCGACTTTCCACTCCCGGAAAATCGCATCGACAGTAAGAAAGAAAGGGGTGAGAAATAGAAAAGAGAAGAAGAGAAAAGAAAACAACAACAGATACTCACAGCGGAAACGAAACGAAATATAATATATCACATAAATATTACATAGTATTATATACATCATCTATCAGAGTTACACAGATTACACATCACATACTAGACAGTTATAAACATCTGTCTAGTTATTACATCTCAACACAATACAGATCAATACAAAGATCAACACAGCGGAAAACTACTATCTATATCTACAACGCCGAAGCCTCCTGCTCCATTGCTCCTCCAGATTACTCGTCAAAGCTAAACCTGAATCCCTTGGCTACTCGTAAAAATTTGAGTACCCAAGAGTTTATAAAACAGAAATAAACAACTTGGGTCAGACATGGGTCTGGTGTGAGTAACAGGTTAAACTTGTTTAACTTCAAAACCTTTTTGAAAGAAAAGGTATCACGTAAGACTCCCCACCAATAAATATGGGTAAGTTTTTACCTTACGCTAACCAAAACATTTGATAGGAAATTCGATTGTATTATAATAGGGTCTAGGGTTTTCAAATAAACATTCACATAGCCGAAATTGTTACATTCATTAAATTCCAGCATACATAAGTATACAATCAAGTCCGAGATCACTTATTGGAAATTGGATTCCATACAATGGCAGGGCTACCGGGGTACCGCCCGTCACAGTACGTGGCCTAGATCACCGTACCGAGGATCACTCCCAATCCCCTGCAACACAAAGTCGGAACATCCCTTACTGGATAATTCCCGCACAAGATATCCCAGCAGTTGGAGCTCACAACTGCCCACACAGCCGAATAATAATAAGAAGGGACCTCTAGACAGAGATAATCTTGTCCTACTTGGGTGCTACCCACTAACCTTGCTGCACCTCCCCTGTTTTAGCCATTCCCGGTTTGTGAGGCTTGAGGTCACGATTACCTTAGAAAAGAACACATCACTTAGAATGCTCATCGTCCACCTGACGATGTTCTGAAAGCATTCAATCCATACAAGTTCGTTCCGGGTTCGAACGAAACCGAAGGCATTATCTCGTTACACTCGTTTTGGAATCACCCTCAGAGTTAACGACAACAACCCTTGCACTCTAAATCTTTATCTCGAATCTGAAAGTACTATCTCCGTCAACTCATTACGGAATCACCCACAGAGTTATACTGACAAAGAATCGTTCTTACACCTCGAGTCTTCACTTGCTCCATTTGAATTTCACGACCTAACGTAAATTTGAATCCATGTGGTATTCGGGTCTCCAGACCTGGAAATCCGGTATACGGAAACCCGATCCCGGTCTCATCGAAATCCAAAACGTATCTTTTAAGGACAAGTTGTTTTAAAGGTTAAAACAATTCATTTCAATTATCTTTATACACATAGAAAGATAGTTCACAATAGATAATCAACATTATCAGATAATCCATATTATCATCACAATTAAACTAAACATCCAAATCACACAGCATATATCTCATCAGAGATATCAAACAAATGCAAAGCATTCAGTATTATCATCCACCCATAAGTAATGATTTATACTATCATCTCTAATTAATTTAAAGTGAATTAAATTAATTACTTCATTAATTAATTAACTATAATTAATTAAATTAATCCCTATAATTAATTATATTAAACCTTAATTAATTACATTAATTAATCACTTCATTTATTAATTATTTCTTAATTAATCAATCTTAATTACATCATTAATTATATTAATTAATGATCCTTAATTACAAATTAATTATTAATTACTTTAATTAAATTAATTACATTAAGTAATTAACTTTTAACAATATTTATTAATCACCTTGATTAATCTTCAATCAGTAATTAACTACCCTTAATTACTTTTCTAAACTAAATTAATTATTCCTTAATTAATTCCTTAATTAATCCCTTGATTAATTATTCAAAGTAATTAACTCAAATTACTTTCCTTCAATTAATTACTTTCAGTAATCATCTATTATCTACTTCCCTAAATAATAATATCTTAATAATTATTTAACAAATCAACCCATTGATTTTTCTAAATTAATTTAACTTAATAAATTAACTTAACTAAACAAATTAACTTCAATTAATTACAATGAGTAATTAATTCTCTTAATTACTTCTATTAAGTAATTTATTTAAATCAAATTCTATAATGATTATCTTTAAATTAATTAATCTAATTAACTATTAAAATTAATACATTAATTAATTATTAAATAATCCATAGTTAATGACCTTCATTAACTATTAACAACTCTATAATTACTTTTCTTAAGTAATTAACTTAGATTAAGTATTTATTAATTTTAAATTAATAAATCTTTATAACCAATTAATTAATCTTTAATTAATTAAGTGTTAACCATAACTTAATTAATATTTAATTATTCATCTAATTAATTCTTAACCATTTATTAATACTCTAATTTATAATCCTTAATTATAAATTAATTATTCCTAATTAATTAATCTTAATTATTAATTAATTTGTTTAAACCTTTAAGTATCTATTAATTAATCCAAATGATTAATTAATCAAATAAATAAATTATCCATTAAATTCCTTATAAATTTAATGAATACAAACTTCTAATTTTCTTAAGATAAAACTTTGTTTTATTAATAATCAAGTTATTCATTTACAAAGTATTTTAAATCAATAATAATAAATTAATTAATCCAAAACATTGATTTATTAAATTTATTAAACCATTTTTAATTACCTTAAAGTTTAATGATTTCAACTTTAAGATAAAACATTTTTCTTATCCATAGATAAATTATCATTCTTACCTACATTTGAAAATATTCATTTCAAATTTACACCTAAATTTCATTTTTAAATTTGAGACTTAAAATGAATAACAATTTGTCTTTATCAAAGTTTAAATCTAATTCAAAAACTTTTACATGTTAAAGAAATCTTATATCCTTTAAAAATTCAACTTCCTGTTTTTAAATGTTTCTTTACAGTCTTTAAATTTAGATTTAAATTTAAACAGACAGCCTGTTTGAAAAACCTGGTAACACACAAAAATACTCGAGACTCCCTTAAATCACTTCGAGTCAAAACTTAAAAACTTCGAGTCGCACTCAAAAAAACTCGAGCAACACTGGAACCTTTCTTTGCTAACAACCAGATATCACCAGTTCGATATCACCGTGCACGTGCACCAGAAATGCGGTCGCCTCCGACCATCTACGACTACGTACACAAGTCGACGATCATCTCCCAACCTAATTCCGATCATTCAATCTTCAATCCACTCGCGTCATTGAAATCGAGATGATTTCGAAACCTGGAACGGAAAGACTCACCCATCACCAAACCTGTCAACACTTCGTCTTCGAGATTCCCACCACCAGAGATTCTAAAATTCCGGCTATGTCATCGTCATCTACCAAGCTTCCATTTCCCCAAACCTCACTACACTCGATCCATCATAGAAATCGGGGTGATCATTTTATCAAGACTAAGTAAAACTAGGGTTTAAAACTTTAATCCCAAATCAATTCTTCCCCACGGCATTAAAAATTCTCCTGACAATTTTTACATCATCCCTGATCATTCCTCTGCCATTACCCAAAACCCCGACTACCACAAATCAAAAGATCACCAGAATTTCCCAAAATCCCCTATTTAGTTCAATACAGAACTGCACTCATTTTACTAAACTAAAAATTATGATTTCAAAGCTAAAAATCATATTATAGTTTATGTTTTCAATTCATGTACCTGGATTTATAAAATACAAGATTTAAATTTTCACTTTTATATAACATATACTGTTATTTTTGATTTCCAGAGACACTTGGTTTTAAAGTTTAACTTAACTAAATTTTAAAACATTCTTCTATGCTAAATCAACAATTTTTGTTTATAAGTTTAGTCCTAACAAAAGCTAGATCAAGTGGTAAATGATTTAAAAGGAATTCTGGAATCTGGAAAAACTGAACAGAGAACATGATCACACATGCATACAAAACATCCATATATACATACAGCAAAAATTTCACTTGTATATCAATATATATGCAGAACTATCTATGCATTCACATGCAACCATCTTTCATAAGGATTTGAACAAGAAATCATTTATTTTTGATCAGGATTTAAAACTGGCTTACTAGAACAGGCAATAACATATCAAAACATACATGCATTCCAAACTATACATATTACAAAGAATTTTATCACTACAAACATGATTATCACAGGAAAAATCAAGCAATTATATTTACTTAAGTTAGTTTAAGTTAAAATTGTTACTCACCTGTTTTGATGAACAGAGGCAGTTTAATTTTTTGAAAAGCTTTTGAACTGAAAACTTGAAACTGAGAGTTTGAATGTTTTTTCTCTTTTTGCTTTAAAACTTGAATTGCTGGACTTTATATTTGCTTTAAATCTACATGCATGCTTCCTCCAGGTTGAAGAAATGAAGGCAGATAGACTTGAGGTGGTTCCAGATTGAAAATGAATGCAGACAGTTTTCTTGAGTTGATTCCAGATTGAAAAATACATACTGGCCTTTGTTTTTGATTTGAAGAAGAATGTTGGATGATCTGTTTGATTTGGAAGATGAATTACAGAGGTCTTTGGTTTTGAATATGCAGACAGCTTTTTGAGATGATTTGGAAAATGAATTATAGATTGTTTGAATTTGGTTTTGTTTTGAGGTATTTCGAATACTGATTTCAGATTTTGTATTAGAGAATTGGTTTGGGTTTTCTTGGTTTTGAAATGAAGATTTTTAAAAGAAAATGAAGTGGAGATATGCAAATGTATATATGTATGTAAATTATGTTTTTATAAAATAAAAGAAATGAAATTAATTAAGACACTTGTCATACACAATTGTTACTTAAATTACACATGTTAACATGAATCCTAAAATGATGACATTTGTATTTTTGCTAACTTTTATTTATTTTAAAAGTAAATCAAAAGCCTTTTCTTATTTATTTAAATGCTTATCTATATATATATATCTTTTTAAAGAAAGAAAACCAATTTATTTATAAATATAAGTTTATACAAATATTATAATATCCAACAATTTAAATATTTATTCTCTTGAATTTCAAAACTTAAATTAAATTCAATTCAAATTAAATCCTAGATTCAATTTGAAAAGTTAAGTTATACATATATAAAACTACTTATCAAATTTTAAAAATAGCAATTCCATATTCTTTAAAATCTATTCATACAATATTCAAAATAATACATTATACTTATTATTTGAAATTAACATATTTGATATTTAAATAATTTATATAAGAGATTATATTATCAAGTAATATTTTAAAAAGAAATAAAACAAACCATTTTTGTTAATCTTATTTATATTTAAACTTAAGTTAAAATATCTCTTAAACAATTTAAATAATTACCTAAAGTATATTTAAAACTATAAAGTTATTTATTTAATATCTTTGAAATATTCAGATAAAATTAAATCTAATTTCCAATTTACTAAAGCTTTTCTATTTACAATATATACAAATAAATATATATATATTCAAATAGAAAATATCTTATTAAATTTTTAAAAGATAAAATTACCAATTAATTACTCATTTAATCAGATTATTAAATTAAATTCAAATTTTATTATCAAAGATCATCAATATCAATTTAATTATTTAACAGATTATTAAATTGATATTGTTAAAATTTCCGGGATAAATGAAAATACGGAATGAAGATTTCAGTGCTATTGTGAAGTTTTAACATAATTCTAGACTCAATACTTATCTTGAAATCTTGAACTCTTGATAATCTTGATATTCTTGATACTCATGAGTCTTCAATCTTGATATCTTGAATCTCTATGTTGTACAGTCTTCATTCTTGGTACCTGCATGGTTAAATCATGCATATACATATATATCTAAACTATAATGTTAGTATTTATATTTTATAATCTTATTATAAGGTTGTTGTCATCAAAACCATCAACTCATGGACTAACAATCTCCCCCTTTTTGATGATGACAACCTTTGTTTATAAAATATTACTTCTATCCTAATAACTCCCCCTAAAACTGATAACTCCCCCTTAATCTATGCCTAACTCTTCTATTTTTTATTTCTTCCCCTTTGTCATTAACAAAAACAAACTAACTCCAAACTATATAACTCTTAGTCTAATATCCTATATGATTATAATGATAGTGTTATCATACATAATCAATACTTAGTTGTAAACCTAAAACTTAGTCCTAAACTACTAACATTCCTAACAAAGTACCTATATAATACTTATATATAACATATATAGGAATCATATATAAGAACACACAATATTTAATTTTATATATATATGTTTATATTTACATTTTCGTACAACGTGACAAATATACACATAACGATGAAAAATGAAAAAGAAGAAACTACTGAGTATCTTTGACAATTGGAGATCTATGGATCGAACAATTTGGATAATGGAAACAGAAATTTCCACATTCATCAACCAAGTTTCCGTCCTTGTCAAAACATACTTCGCCAACACAAATGACTTTGTCGTTGTCTTCCGCATGCTCTTCTTCCATTGGTTCTTCTTCTTCTTCTTCACTTTCCTCTTATTCATGATCTCCTAAAGAGTCCTTGTCAATCAAGATTGGATTAGCATGATTGTCCATTAGAAATTTTTGCAAATTTCTATGGATTTTCCCTTTCTTTTCCTATTCTTTTTCCATTCGGAGTTTCACTATTTGAATTTCAGTCATTAACTGAATTGCATCCTTCAGAGAATCCTCTATTTTTGTCACTCGGGCGAGCGTAGTACGTTGGAACGGACCAGAGGTAGGAGAAGGGAACGAAAAGGTTGATTTTATGTTTGATTTGGAAGAGGAGGCCATTGATAAATTGATTTCAGAAGATAGAACAAAAAGAGAACAGAGAGAATGAAGAAAATTTCGAAAATAAGAAGAATATATAACCAATTATTTGAATTTTGGTGGGAAAAAAATTTAAAATTTAAAAAAAACGTCATATGTCGACATGGGTATGGGGGGATGTCGACATGGTTCTCAATATTTTTATTATTTGATTTATTTTGATTTAATTTTTAATTATACTTTGTTATTTATATTTTATATTTCAGTTAATGAACAAATACCTAATTCTCTTCTTAATTTAGTAAATGTAGATTCATTTAAGGGTTTTGTTAAGATTACAGCAATTTGATTTTCAGAATTGATATAGTCGAGAGTAATTACTTCTCTACTTATATTATCTCTGAGAAAATGGTGTCTGATATCAATATGTTTAGTTCGAGCATGTTGAGTAGTATTTTTGGATAAATTTATTGCACCAGTATTATCATAATAAATTGGTGATTTTGAGATATTTAAACCAAAATCTTTTAAAGTTTGTTGCATATATATTACTTGAGAACAAGCCAAAGCAGCAGAAATATACTATGCTTCAGTTGTTGATAGAGAAACTGTGTTTTGCTTTTTACTAAACCAGGAAATCAGAGAATGCCCTAAAAAGTGACAAGTTCCACTTGTACTTTTTCGGTCTGATTTACAACCAGCATAATCAGCATCACAGTAAGATATTAAGTCAAACGAATCATTTTTAGGATAAAATAAGCCATAATCAAAGGTGTGTTTAACATATCTTCTAATACGTTTTACAGCTTTTAAGTGAGTTTCTTTAGGTTGGGATTGATACCTTGCACAGAGACAGACACTATGCATGATATCGAGTCTACTCGTAGTGATATAGAGTAGTGATCCAATCATTCCTCTATATAATTTTTGATCTACATCTTTCGAGAGATCTTCTTTACTAAGGTACTCATTGGTTGCCATGGGAGTGGGTTTTCCACTCGCAGTAGTCAAACCAAATTTACTAACTAGGTCTTTAGCATATTTTTCTTGACTAATAAAGATACCATTATCTAATTGTTTTATTTGTAATCCTAAAAAGAAGTTTAATTCACCCATATGACTCATCTCAAACTCTTTTGTCATTATTTCATAAAATTCTTTATTCATTTCAAAATTAGTTGATCCAAAAATGACATCATCTACGTAGACTTGTACTAGTTGAATGTCATTTTTATTTCTTTTAATAAAAAGAGTATTATCTACTTTACCTATTTCAAAATTTGATTGTAACAAGTAAGATCTTAGTCTATCATACCAGGCTCTAGGAGCTTGCTTTAGACCATATAGAGCTTTCTTAAGTTTGTAAACATGATTTGGAAATTTATCATTTTCAAAAAGTGGTGGTTGTTCAACAAATACTTCTTCTTTTACAAAACCATTTAAAAATGCACTTTTAACATCCATTTGAAATAATTTGAAATTATTATGATTTGCAAAAGCAAGTAGAATCCTAATGGCTTCTAATCTTGCTACGGGGGCAAAGGTTTCATCAAAATATATTCCTTCTTCTTGACAATAACCTTGAGCGACTAACCGCGCTTTATTTCTAACAACCTCTCCTTGTTCATTCATTTTATTTTTATAAATCCATTTAGTTCCAATTATTGTTTTATTTTCAGGTCTGGGAACAAGTTCCCAAACATCATTTCTAGTGAATTGATTTAATTCTTCTTGCATAGCCAAAATCCATGAATCATCAGTTGATGCTTCTTCTGGATTTTTGGGTTCAATAGTTGATATAAAAGCTACATTACTCATTTGACTTAGTTGGTTTATAGTTTTAACAACAGATTGCATATCTCCAAGTATATTTTCTATAGGGTGATCTTTTAAAAGTTTAATCTTTTTATTAGGATGATTTAATTCATTATTAGTTTCAGTGGACTCTTGGTTTTGAGTGATTAAATCCTCTTCATCATTTATTTCTTCAAAATTTTGAAATTTTCATCAAATGAAACATGCATTGTTTCTTCGATGGTATTAGTTCTTAAATTAAGTACTCTGTATGCTTTACTTCTATTAGAGTATCCGATAAAGATACCTTTGTCGGATTTAGGATCAAATTTATCTAAGTTATCTTTTGCATTTAAAATAAAACATTTACTTCCAAAAATTCTAAAATAAGATACCTTAGGTTTCTTTAAGTAAATAAGTTCATAAGGTGTCTTATCAGTTAAAGGTCTAATTAAAATTCTATTTAAAATATAACAGGCGGTAGCAACTACTTCTGCCCAAAAGTACTTTGGTAAATTACTATCAGAAAGCATAGTTCTCGCACACTCTTGAATCGTCCTATTTTTACGTTCTACTACTCCGTTTTGTTGTGGAGATCTTGGAAATGAAAAATTGTGAATTATTCCCTTTTTATTGCAGAATTCTTCAAACTTTTCATTTTCAAATTCACCACCGTGATCACTACGGATGGTTATATTTTTTTGAGAAAGTTGATTTTGAACCCTTTTTGAAAAATTCTTAAAATATTCAAAAGTATCACTTTTATGTTTTCAAAATATTGTCCATGTAAATTTAGAATAATCATCTACAATTACAAAAATATATTTACTATTATTTATTGATATAATTTGAGATGGACCAAATAGATCAATATGAAGTAATTAAAGAGGTTTCGTAGTAGAAATCATATCTTTTAATTTAGAAGAGCTTTTCTAAGTTTTCCTAGTTGACATGCATCACATAGACTATCTACTTTAAAATTCATTTTAGGGAGGCCTCTTACTAGATCATGTATTGACAGTCTAGATAAGAGTTTGAAATTCAAATGCCCAAATCTCTTATGCCAAATCCAAGGGTCACTTGCATTTGCCAAAAGACATAAGTTATCATTTGAAATTTTCATACTAAGAATATAAATATTCTTTTTCCTAATTCCCTCAACTATTATGGTTGAATTATTATCTTCAATGTGACACTTATCTTTTTCAAATATAATTTTATATCCTTTATCGCATAGTTGACTTATACTTAGCAGATTATGTTTCAGATTCTTAACTAGCAAAACATTAGTAATAATAGGAGTTTCAGAGTTATCGACTTTGCCGATGTTGATCACATAACCTTTTGAATTGTCTCCAAAGTTAAACAGTCCTCCGTCTTTGTATATTATATCATTCAGCATATCTGGATTCCCAGTCATGTGTCTAGAACATCCACTATCAAGTATCCATTTGTTCTTTTTGATATGCACAATTTGTTTGTTCTGGATTAATTCCTCAACTCCCATAAAGCATGATTCCTGCACATCAAACAATCTTAGTAGACAACTTGTATTTGAATATTGATTATATGCAGACTCAAGAGACAATGATGATCTGAATATTTCTAAACATGCATTAACAAATTTCTTAAATATAGCCATCTTTTAAAAAAAACTTTTTCAAAAATTAGATTATGAAACTTTTGAAAACCTTTCTCTAATACCAAATGTGAGGAATGCGGAATACAGATCTTAAAGCTAGAATGAACACAAGAGGGGGGGTGAATAGTGTTTATAAGAAATTACTAAATCTTTTTGAGTTACTGATTTGTACACAAATGTATAAATATTCAAACACAGATATAATCACAAAATCTAACACAGATGTAGAAATAAAGTAAATGTAGTAAAGGAAAGAACATGCTGGATTTTATACTAGTTCGGAGTTACCCTACATCCAGTCTCGCACAACTAAGTACGGATTTCCTTTCAAAAGCAATTGTACAATTACACCCTCGGTTTCAAGGCTACGAGGTACACCCTCTAGAATCGCAATCCTCTGGGTAGAGATACTTGATTTCCGGGGCAACAAGTTCACTCAATTGATTTCCAAGGCTACAATCACACCTTTTCTCGCTTGATTGATTTCCAAGGCTACAATCACACCTTTTCTCGCTAGATAGATTACAAAGAAGCCTATAACTCTGAATAGCACTGGGATCTTGTTGAGATAGTGATAGAGAATCAAACCAGAGATGATCTAGTTAGATTCAATGTTGATTTCGGCAGAGTGATGATAGAATTTTGAATAAGAAAATGTGGAAGAAGAAGAGAAGTGAAAAACCAGAAAATCTGATCAAAAATTCGTTGAAACTAACCCCTATTTATAGAAGAACAACAGCCATGTCTATTCATGAAAGGTTATGGCGAATAGACACTTCTTTTGAAATTCGAATTTTTGGTCCTAACTGACACTATGTCGACATGGGGTACTAGGGCATGTCGACATCCCAAAGGAAATTTTGATGTTTTGTTTTTCTTTGAAAATAACCTTTATCTTATATTAAAACTATTTTAAACTTTATTAATATACTTTACTATAGATAAAATACATATATAAATATAGAGAATAATATATATAAAATTTTACTATAATTTTATATTTAAATCTAAGTAAATATTAAAAGTTAAATATATTAAAAGATAGTTTAAAACAAACGAAGTTTAAAACAAGAATTTATTTAAGAACAAAATCAAAGAATATTTTATAAGGCTAAAACATCTTTTTGAAAATCATTTGAAAAGATAATTTTTAAGGCTAAAACATTTTGAAAAGCAGTTTTGAAAATCATTTTGAAGTAGTTTTGCAAGCTTCTTCCTGCAGAATATCTCATCACATCAGGACTCGAGAACTTGTACAAAACCAGGATGTTCATGTGTTTGTAAGCCACTTGTCGTAGGTTTGTAAGCTACTTGCTGTGGGTTTGTAAGCCACTAAAAAGGTAGAAATGGGTTCCATCCCAAATGAAAATACGGAATGAAGATTTCAGTGCTATTGTGAAGTTTTAACATAATTCTAGACTCAATACTTATCTTGAAATCTTGAACTCTTGATATTCTTAATACTTATGAGTCTTCAATCTTGATATCTTGAATTTCTATACTGTACAGTCTTCATTCTTGGTACCTGCATGGTTAAATCCTGCATATACATATATATCTAAACTATAATGTTAGTATTTATATTTTATAATCTTATTCTAAGGTTGTCATCAAAACCATCAACTCATGGACTAACAAATGATTGCAAGTGGATGAAAATGATTGAAAGTGGATGCTAATGTTTGCAAATGGATGCATTGCATGCACTAGATAGATATTTATTAGTATAATCGGCCAACTAGGTACAAACACTTACATATGCGTGCTTGTTATCTATTGCATTTGCACATGGTTGTGTGTTTGTATATATATATATATATATATATATATGTTTGTGTATATAAATATAAATAGATGTTGCATATGGATGGTACATTTGGGTGAATGATTGAAACATACATATAGAATTATTGATTATACTAGGGTAATTGCATACATTTGGTTGCATGGCATAAGCATACTTACATTACAGGAGGTCAACTGAATTAGTAGACCGACTACCTTTTTGCATTAGGTAAGTTCCTATGCATTTCAGTTTGCATAAATCATAAATTGCATTAGTTAAAAATAAGGACAATGGTAGAAATGGATGATGGTTGAGTAGATGGATGTAGTTCTTGGATGCTGGTTGTTAATTACGTTCTTCCATCTTTGGAGATTTCGAGGGAAAAATCCTTTAAGGGGGGAGAATGTAATACCCTGATATTTTGTGGGAAATATAATTAAAAAGAAATTAAAAGCGCATTTGGTACAGTGGTAAAGGCGCATGTTGAGTTCCTTAGTGACCAGGGATCAAGTCCCGTTGTCGCCCATAATCTAGAGCGAAGCTTTTTTTAGATAGTTCGTTTCCAGCGATTTTACTACGTATTTCAGCATTGTTTCTAACATGTGGCAGCTTCCCATTTGCTCCAGTGAAGTAATAGGTTGAGATGGCTAAATTTTATTGGTTGAGTGATGTGTATGGGCTAGAATGGATAACCATAAAGTGTATGAAAGAACCAGATTTAATCTAAAATAATCTAATGGATTATATTCACTCAAACAATCTATAAATAAACCATCTAACCTAAACCTAATATCTTATTCAGCCTTCGCCATAATTCTACAGTAAAATTAGTGTGTATTATTCTTCCTTCTTTTCTCTACTAAATAAACAAATCTCTACCAAATTAAATTATCTATATATATTCAAGAAATTTAGGTAATTTAGAAGAATCAGAGGGAGAAAGATTAAAGCAAAGCTTTTTTCAAATTTATGCAAGCTCAAGTGCCAGGTGAGTGGGAATTAATATGAAATAGAAAAATAGGTAGTTCAATTTTTGTTCTTTTCTGGCACATTAATATGAATTAATTTCTGTTATTAATTGAGAATAGAAGTAAATTATTGCAACTTCTTCTTCTTCTTCCACTTCTCAAATCTAATTCATGTTTGGTTTACAATATAGGACATATAATTGTCTTTTCACGTTTTATGGCATAAATAAGATTGAAATTTATGTAAATTATTGTATCTTCTTTTTCTTCCACTTCTCACTTCTAATTCATGTTTGGGTTGCAATTTGGAACATACAAATTGTTATTCACATTTCATGGCGTAAATGAGATTGGTTTAATTAAATTGAATTAGAATTTTTATTCAATTTCTAATGGTCGAATAGGTTAGTTGAAAAAATTCAGAGTATGTTACTTGAATAAAATTGAGGTTTTGATTGATATAATTACATAATTTTGAATATGGTTTTGGAACAAAATTGGGAAGTCCAATTGGCATAATTGTTTGTTTCATATGTGGCCTAAAAATGTAAAAGTAGAATTTTGTGTAATTAAATGGTTTGTGGCTATTGGATAAAAATTTTGTACAGATTAAATCTCAAAAAGAAGAACGTAAATTAGGGAGGAAAACAATGTAAATTAAATGGACCCTAAAGGCTAGTGTAAATCTGTAACAAAATGGTATAAAAATTACAGATAGACTATATGGACTGAACAGACGTGAAATTGAAACACCATTTATGTAAGAAAAAGGGAAATTGTGAAATAACCAAATCAGATGTAAAAATGGCCTAAGTAGATTAATGGAAATAAACAGTATGTAAACTGTAACGGTAAAGTTAATTAATCTGGAAGCGATTTGGTAGGCAGACCTTATAAAGGTCTGGATAGGTGTTTCATGTAGTTAAGACAAAAATATAGTTTTGGTTGTACGTACTAGGAGCGGGCAAGTAGGTTAGCAAAGATGTTTGTTACCTTTCATAGGTTGCATCCACAATCGTAGGCTTCTCCAGGCAGATCGACGCGGACAGAACATGATAAGTGTGCTACGACGTAGGCTTCTATAGGCAGATCGTTGGAGGATTTTGCGCAGCCGACGCAGCTGCGGGCTCACTTTCGGAGGACCGACACTTTGGATAGGGACAAGTCCACATTGGTGACCGAGGAGACAGGAGGATAGGAGTCTAGTTTACCGGAGCCTGAGCGCAACTTTGGGGTCCTACGAGGTTGTTTGAGTCGGCGTCGGCCAGAAGTAAGAGGCATTTAGTCACAGTGCACGGGTGAAGAGCATGGCTTTCACGCTGTAGCACGTGGATAGGTTAGGACAGCAGATCCGACAGGCCGATTGACATTTAGTATTATTGCATGGTTGACTTTCCTAGAGTGACCATGGACTTTGGCTTCTTAGGAACTGTATCTAAGAAGGATTGTCTGCATTATATTATTCACCCTCTGCGATATCCAGGAAAGCCCTGGAATTAAACTGTTTTATTCTTTTTGCTTCATTTTATTTCTCATTCACCAGACTTTATGTCTGACCCATTCCTATTTTTCCCACTTTTCCCAAATCACAGGAGGGCAGGTCTAGGTTGTAGTTCTTTGCAGCTTCGAGGGTAATTGGAGCAGTTGTTATCTTCATCTTTTGTTTCTTTTTTATTTCATGTACTTCGTTTCTCTTTTCTGTACTTTATTCTATATATAGGGACCTATATTGTGAACTTTGTTATGTTTATGTTTTGGTGGAGGCTACTTGGTACTTTTGGTTTCAAAAATAAATTTGGGATAATGTTGTTTTTAATGAAGCCGTTTTGCTATTAATTTATAATTAGTGAAAGTTTTCTTCCGTTGTAATATTTTAATCATTTCATGTTGTTGCCTTAGTCTCTATGCTATGTTATGGATTTTTATTTCATCCAACCACCCGTGCTTCTAGTCATGTCCGATTTTCATGGTGCCTGGAGATGCGAGGTGTCAAACAAATGTTAATTATTTTTTAAACAGTTTTTATTATAAATTAACATTATTGATGTATAAAATATTAAAAACGAAGTTGTCGTTTTTATACAATTAAATAACAACATGATTTGTAACGTTTTTCTTAATCAATATTTCTTTTAGTTGTCAAATGCTTATTTTGTATCACTTAGATAATATAATATACTTATTCTTGATGTTGATATCAACTGCAAGAGGTTTACTTGCATAAAAATATACTTATTCATTATACTTGAAATATAACATTTATTTTTACGTATTTTTGCCATTCCTTTAAGTAATATTTGAAACTCAATCTTTATATCATTTATTATTCAAACAAATATACTAAAAACTAAATGCTAAACTCAAAATTTATGTATAAATAAGTATATGCTGAAATTTATAAAAATATTATTTTTAAATTAATTAAGAATTCTAACTTTATTTATTTCTTAACAAATATTAAGTGCTAAAAAAATAGATCTATATCTAACTCATTATTATCTACAAAAAGGATAATTCAATTTTTATACTAATATAATATTCACAACTCACATGACAAACAGTGCATACTTAAAATTAATAATTTTAGTACATAACTACTCAGTTATTTTAACAATTTTACCCATAATAAATTCAATTCTTTGAAGATTGTTATATAGTTATTTTTCTAAAACATACCATGTGCAATATATGGATTCCACACTAGTAAAATATATAAATTATATACACATGTTGTCACATTAATAAATTGAAAAAATTAAGATTAGAATAATTATTAAACTTTTAAAAGACACATGTTTATGAATCCAAAAACGCTAGGAATATATTTAGTATGAATACAAGTTGAATTAAGAAAATTTAACTAGTTATTGAATATCAATTAATACAATTTAATATGAATATGATAAATTACAATTGTAATGACTCGTGTTCTATATATCAGAGGATCATAAAATATTAGTTTTAAATTTATATTGGGTCGGGTTTAGCTGTAACTTTGGGTGATGTTGAGTAGTGACATTTTTTACCCTTAGTAATTTTTTTAAATGGTTTTGACCCTGAAAACTTGTAAAGCTTATAACTTTTGATAGAAACCGAATTAGCGATTAAAACCACATCCAACTTAAATATGTTATGTTTTCTCTTTCCGTAGAGTGGTCAAATAGCTTTTGGGACTTAACTTTTAGAAGATATGATTATTTTAATTTTGGACAGTCTTTGGACAGTTTAATGGGTAATTAGTGAGATTTGGGTTTAGCCCAAGAACACATTTCATGATTAGAGCTAAGTGGGGCTGATGAGACTATTTTAAATCATTATTCCACTTTCCAAAAACATCCTCCACTTATAACGACCCACTATTTTGGACCATTCAAATCGACAATAATCCACACATGTCAGACTTGAATAATGCAAAATAACAGATTGTAATAAAATTTGGAGCAAATAAAATCATTCACAGAATCACAGACACAGAAATATCAGAATAACTCGCAGCGGAATTTAAAAATACCATAGTGGTTCATGAAGCCACTAAATACATAGTCTAAAATCAAATACAAAATACATAGTCTGAAACCCAATATAGTTCTGAAACAAGTACAGTAGAAATCCCAAATACACAAGTCTCTAAAACAAAAGCTGAAATAAGACAACTGAAACTGAAATAGGAAGATAACTAGATAGGCAGAATCTCCAGTGATTCCGAGCTCTAGAAAGGTGAATCCAAAGCTGTGAATACTCAGGCTGACCCGAGCGTAAAATAAAACATAACACTCGAGTCAGGATATACATACTTATACAATGTAAACCAACTCAAATGAACTGTAGTAAAGGTACAAGTAACTTAGAAGATGCTTGGGACCGCCCATCCTCTAAGGATCCGTTAAACTATCTACTATGTAGTAATATTCGCTATTATAATAGTGTCTACATAAGTAAAGTATAATCATATCGGAAAATAGCGTTAAGGGGATGGAGAACCTTAACGCGGTCGGATCTTAAAATCATAATCGTAGTAAAGCTCGGTATGGTAGGTGACACGGCACAACTAGGCAATGCCAGGGTAGATATACCAATTACGCACACGGACTGATGGATACGCATAGCAGCCACTACCGTTCCACCTCGAACAACATTCCCAAATCGGAGGATGGCCATCTAGTCAAATCAGTAAGAGTATAATGTCGAAGAAATGTGTCCGAGAAGAGGTGCTACCTCACTGGTCCGAGATCGGTCCTGTTTTAGCCACCTTATGCCAACTCACGGGAGTTGGGTCCACGTAATACCTTAAGGACGTCGCCACCATCCTACTTCATTCTGGAATCTCCACCGCGTACACGGTTGTCAAAGTGGTTTTCGGTATCGACAGAGAGTATGTCCATATCCGATCCCGGTCTCTTTGCCAACCAATCGTTATTATAACCCGTGGTTATAGATTTAAAACAATTTATCAAAATATACTTCGAATTAAACCATTTAAAAACAAAGTCATTATTCCTTTAAATCAATATTATTTTTCCAAAATCTAACCCTTCGGAGTTCACTTATTCACTTAAACAAAAGCATTAAAAATTTCAGCTTCCACGGTATTTAAAAGTGTGGCGGTAAGTTATATTCGAAAACAATTTTTATTCAACAAAACAATATTTAAAATTGTTATATCAGTTCAGTTTTAAACAAAATCATATTTCAGTCTACTGCAGTCCTTAACAAGTGCTACAGTAGCTTTTTATTTGTTCAAGTTCAATTTTAGTTTCTGCTACAACAGCACTTACCAAGTACTATCATAGCTTTAGTTCATTTTAGTCTTTTGGTTCATTTATAAAATCCACAACACTTAACAAGTGCTACAGATTCTACCTAGTTAAAACTTATAAAATCATACATTAAAAATGTTCATTTTCAATCCTTTAACAATTTATTTAAAGGGAAATTTTACAAGTTAAAACCAAACTTACAAATTTGCTTATTACGTTCATTTCAACATTTAACTTAAACTTCATTTTTTTTCACCAATTTAAACTAAATTTCATTTCAATTAAATTAACTTAAGTTTCCATCTTTCTTTTTTTTTTCTCAAAATTTCAAATTTAAGTTTCGTTTTAAAATCAATATTCCTCCATTTATTTATATTTATCACATAGAAAAATCATTTCTATATTTTTTTTTAATAAATCACTTAAAAATTCGGTTTAAATCAATTTAATATTATTACAATTTTTAAATTATTTAAGAATATTCAGAAAATACAGAAAAAATTAACCACGGGTCTGTATAATATTTTCTAGCCTAATTCAAGTGATACGGATACTATATCATTTCAATCCGTAATTTACAAAGAAAAATCCGGGTTTTATCATTTCAAACCCGCAATCCCAAGTAAATAAAATTTAATTGAAAATCGCTCAGGCCTATCATTTCAGCCCATAACGATCTTCCCTTATTCTAAAGTCCGTTCGGGTATGTATCATTTCAACCCATAGTGATTCTATTCTATAGGGAACTTGCAGTGTGATTTAACAAAATAGAATAACAGTAAAATAAGAACAAATATAACAGATGATACGATATGCAGTTTTAACAATTATCATCAACTATAAATAAATCACAGGTAGTTATAACATCATTTATTTGTTTATTTATTTCTACACATTCAGTTGCGGTCATTTCACAATCATATAAGTATGAATATTCGTGTGAGATTTACTCACCTCTACGGAGCTGGAGATTCGGAAAAAGAAATACGATTCCTATCGAAAGCACGCGGAAATCACGATCAATTGTTAGCGGATGCGCCAACTAGATTCAAACCAAAAACACAATAAATAATCAAATCTAAAATTACACGAATGACGAATTTTCAAATGAAGCGACAAACGAAAAAGAACAAGTTGAAAAATCGAAACAATATAGCACGACCACTTTTTAAAAATATAGATTATAACTTTATATTTGTAAAGTGACAAAACACATACAACAAAAAATATTATTATTTTTTTTCTCAAAGGATCAAAGGTACGGTATAACAAAACAGAGGTGACAACATACACTAGTACTTTTAATTTTTAAACAAATACTAGTAGAAAAATAGGCTCGGTTACCAACTAAACTAAAGCTAAAGGACATATTCGTTTCAAACAAAAATTGGAGGCAGTACATATTTAAACTTCAAAACAAAAGTTCTGGAACCATGCTACTCAACACAAAAATTTGCACTTCATCAAATACAAGTCAGTAAACTATAAAATTTTTCTCTCGGCTAAACCAATACAACTCAAAACAAAACGAGGTAAGTGTTGAATGGCTGTCTCATGGTGTGGCTCGGCAGGGAGAGTCTCGACCTGGAGAGGGAACTTAGCAGGGGCTCAGCCTGGTGGTGGGGTTCGGTGGTGAATGGGTAGGGCTGGGTTCGGTTGGTCTCGTGGTTGAACGCGTGGCGGTCATGGGGACGTGGGGTGGTGGTGTTACGGTCAGGCGAGGGTGGTAGCGAGTTTGGTTGGGACCTGGGTGCTTGGTAGGTACGCATGGTGTGGGAGGCGAGGTTCGGTGGTAGGCCAGTCACGTGGTGGTGTAGGTTGGGGCGTGGGAATCTGGGTAGGGTCGGTGGTGGTTGCTGGTGGGTGTATGGTGGCTGCAGTGGGTTGGGCGAACAGGCGTGGGGTAGAGGTGGTCTCGGCTGGTGTTGCTCGGGTTGGGCGTGGACTGGTAGATCAGGCGAAGGTGGCGACTGGGTTTGGGTCGGCGATGGGTGGTGACGAGCATGGAGGAAGTGGAAGGCGAAATGACGTGGGGATAGTGGGGTTTTCTGGGTGGTAGGCTTCAGATAGCCAAGATTTGAAAAATAAAATAAAAGCAACACGAATGTAGCTAGAACAGCAAACAAAAGCCAAGGCCACAACTTTCTTCATACAAATGGAAAAAGAAGAAGGTAAAGGATTGGCCAACAGCAAACAGGGAAAACAAAATATAATTGAAAGGAGGAGGTATGCTTACCCTATTAGATGCACACGAGATTCTGAACAAAAGCTACAGAGAAGGCTTTTTGAGGAATGAAAATTTTTGAACGAAACAAAAATGAACAGTTGTTTTGCTTTTTGTAGAAAGAAGGCAACGAAAAGTTTAGAACTGTAGGCAATGATATTAAGTTTGAACGAAACGTAAGGAAGATGAAGGGAAAAGTGGAATATTTCTTACGTGAAGTAAGGCAAGATTTGACATTTTCAAACTAATATATACAGCAGAAATTGAATGGACAATGGAACAATGCACGTACAGTGTAACGCCCAAAGTAACGTACAACCGTTACTTGTTTCTTCTATTTAATAAATTTAAAAATGCTAACGGTTTCTTAAAATATAACGTATCTTTATAAACCAAATTTTAAAATAGTCATTATCATCATTACTAAAATTTGATTCTAATGTAAAGTTAAGAACGGACAAAACGTAACGAAATGTAACGCTTTAAATTTTCGTTTTATACAAATTACTACACTTTATATTTAAATTAATATTTCGAAATGTTTTGTTTTAATTAAAATTTCGCTTAAAATATCGGGCTGTTACACTCTCCCCCACTCAAAGCCTTTCGTCCTCGAAAAGGAACGAAGAAGGAAAATAAAGAAAGATAAGACAGAATACCAAAAGTACCTGAAATAAACAATTCCGGATTCGAAGCACGAATGCTCTCCTCCGTCTCCCAGGTGCAATCCCGTTCATCAGTGCTCCACTGCACTTTGACCAGGTTGACAGATTTTCTTCTCAGCTGCTTCGTACCTCGATCGACGATACGAAGTGGCTTCCTCTCAACAGTCAGATTTGGCTCGATATCCAAACTATCAAGAGCAGAAGGCTGAATAATAAGAGATGGATCATGCAGATAGCGACGAAGATGAGATACATGAAAGACGTTGTGTATTCCAGAAAATTTCTCGGGTAAATCCAGACGATAAGCAAGAGAACCAATTCTTTCCAAAATGCGGAAAGGACCAACAAATCTAGGAGAAAGCTTTCCTCTACGACCGAAACGAATAACATTTCTTAAGGGAGAGACCTTAAGGAAAACCAAATCACCAACAGCAAACTCTAAACTCCGTCTTCGACGATCGGCATACTTCTTCTGTCTATCCTGAGCAATCCTCATCTTCCTCTTAATCTCTTCGACTCTCTCCGAAGCTTCCAAAACCATCTCAGGACCAAGAACCAAACGATTACCAGATTCAATCCAACAAGAAGGAGATCTACAAGGTCGTCCGTAAAGAGCAGAAAATGGAGATGTCTCAATACTGGCCTGATAACTATTGTTATAAGTGAATTCGACAAGATGGAGATGATCTTCCCAAGATCCTCCATAATCAAGCACACAAGCACGAAGAAGATCTTCTAAAATCTGATTCACCCTTTCCGTTTGACCGTCGGTCTGTGGATGGTAAGCAGTGCTCAGATTAAGATGAGTACCCAAAGAATCCTGAAAGGCTTTCCAAAACCTACTAGTAAAGATAGGATCACGATCACAAACGATACTGAGAGGAACACCATGGAGACGAACAATCTCCCTCATGTAAATCTCAGATAAACCAGAAGCTGAACGGGTAGACTTGACCGGAATGAAATGAGCTGATTTGGTCAATCTATCCACAATAACCCAGATACTCTCGTTACCCTTCCTAGTCCTCGGTAATCCGTCAATGAAATCCATAGAAACTTGTTCCCACTTCCAATTGGGAATCTCAAGAGGCTGCAATAAACCAGGGGTCTTCTGATGATCTGCCTTGACTTGCTGACAAGTCGCACACCTATTGACGAAAATGGAAATATCTCGCTTCATACCTTTCCACCAATATAACTTCTTCATATCCTGATACATCTTGGTCACGCCTGGATGAATAGAAAGTCTGGACTGATGATTCTCCCGAAGTAACTCCTGTCTCAATCCATCAACATTCGGGACACAAATCCTATTATTAATCCTCAATACCCCCTTATCGTCAATCTGAGCTCCATTACCATCAAGACTACTACCTCCCACTCTACTTCGAACATTCTCCTTAATCAATCTAAGCATCTGATCTTCATCCTGCCTAGCCATAATACGATCCACAAGAGGCGAAGAAACAAACAACAATCTGACACAACAAAGCTTTCTTCCTACTCAAAGCATCCGCCACTACATTAGCCTTTCCCGGTGTATAGTTGATATCGAGATCATAAGAAGCAAGGAACTCTAACCACCTAACTTGTCTCTGATTCAAATCTTTCTGAGAGAAAATATACCTCAAAGACTGATGATTTGTGAAAAGCTCGAACTTGGTACCCAACAGATGATGTCTCCAAAGCTTCAAAGCAAAAACGACTACAAGTAACTCTAGATCATGGGCAGCATAATTTACTTCATGAGTCTTCAACTGTCTACTAGCATAAGCAATCACTCTACCATCCTGCATCAGAACAGCTCCCAAACCTTCTCTACAAGCATCAGTGTATACCGTTAATCCCTCATCTCCATTTGGAACGGTAAGAACAGGTGCGGAAGTAAGCTTGTCTTTTAACTCATTGAATGCAGCTTCACACTTACTACTCCAAATAAACTTAGCATTCTTCCGAGTTAAAGTAGTGAGAGGTGCAGCAATCCGAGCGAAATTCTCAATGAATCTCCGGTAATAACCGGCGAGGCCCAGAAAACTACGGATATCAGTAGGAGTCTTAGGAGTTTCCCAATCCTGCACAGAATAGGGAAAAAGAAGGATAATAGAAAAGATAGAGTAAATTGAAATGAAAGAGAAGGAAAGAAAGACTTACATTGATCGCAGCAATCTTGACTGGATCAACTGAAACTCCATTACTAGAAACAATATGCCCGAGAAATCGGACTTCATCCTTCCAGAAATGGCATTTAGAAAATTTAGCTTTTAACTAATGCTTCCGAAGAGTCTCAAGAACGGATTTCAAATGCGACTCATGTTCTTCTTCAGACTTGGAGAAAATGAGGATATCATCCACAAAGACTAGAACAAATTTATTAAGCACATCTCGGAAAACACGATTCATCAAGTCAACAAAGAAAGCGGGAGCATTAGTCAAACCAAAAGGCATGACTAGCCATTCGAAGAATCCATTTTCAGTATGGAAAGCAGTCTTAGGGATACTTTCCTCGGCAACTCTGAGTTGGTGAAAACCTGTGGCAAGATCAAGCTGAGAGAAAACAGTAGCACCATAAAGCTGATCAAACATGTCATTGATGCAAGGCATTGGATATCTATTTTTCATAGTGAGTTTGTTCAACTCCCTATAATCAACACACATCCGAAGAGAACCATCGGACTTGGTGACGAAAACCACCGCGGCTCCCCATTCAGAAAAACTAGGTCTGATCAGACCCTTGGACGATAGGTCTTCAATTTGTTTCCTTAACTCAACCTTCTCGCGGGGTGCCATTCTTCTAGGAGGAAGAACTATAGGTCGAGCTCCAGGAATGAGATCAATGCGGAAATCAATTTCCCGCTTGGGAGGTAAAGCAGTAACTTCACCGAATACATCCGGGTAGTGATTAACTACACGGGTCGACTGAAGATCATCAATAGAAGCATCTAGAGAAAAGATAAAGCTACCAGCATAATCATGAGGCATACGGCCCTGAATAAGTAAAGAATTTCCTCGATCATCCTTAAGAGAAACAATTCGGGATTTACACGAGATACGGGCATCGTGTCCATCAAGCCAATCACTTCCAAGCAACAAATCAAAAGCATTGAAACCAAGGATATAGAAATCGCCACTAAAACTATGATCGGAATGGAGGAGTTTCACATGTTTACAAATCTTATTAAGATTTGCGGGACCACCAATAGGATTAGAAACACATAGAGGAACAGAAGCATACTCAGGAGAAAGGAGATGTTCAAACTTATTACACAGGTCATCAGAAATAAAACTATGCGAAGCACCAGTATCAAATAAAACACGAACTGGATGATGAAATAAAGTAAAGGTGCCTTGAAGAGTACCTTGACTATCGCTAGGAGCAGGAGTAGGTGCAGGAGCAGGTGATGAAGCAGATGTGACAGCAAATACGCCAGATGGCTTTCCCTTCTGGTATAAAGGACAGTCCTTCCTAAAATGACCCGGCTGAAGACAAACATGACAAAGATCGTTCCTGGTAACCTGGGGTGGAGGAACAGCAGCACTGGACGGGTTAGGGCAACTATTGGCATAGTGTCCCTTTTGGTCACATTTGAAGCAAGTAATGGAGGAAAGATCAATAGGATGTCTCTGGGAAGGAGCAGATGCTGAAGATCCCAAGCCCGCATGTTTGATCCAATTCTTCTTCTGCTGGTGGAAGTTGGGCTTTCTCTTCTTGGAATTTGCAGAGGAAGATTGTGAGACATGAGTACCAAAAGCAGTAGGACCCTTGGAAGTAGGGTTCTCATAGCGGATAGCCATATCCATGAGCTCAGTAAATGTGCCATGAACATGTGAAATAAGGCGATCGTAGAACTCTGGGCGAGCTCCAGAAATGAACTTCTCGTTCTTCTTCAGCTGAGTGTCGATAAGACCAGGACCGAATTTTGAAAGTTCATTGAACTTCCATTCATACTCTGAAAAAGACATGGTACCCTGCTTGAGGTCCATGAATTCCCGGTAAAGCTGAGATTTCCCGGCTTCGGGCATCCATTTTACCATAAAAGCCTCCCTGAAAGAAGATACAAATCGAACTTAAGATAGATTCGAAAAGAAAGGAAAAGGGGAAAAATTCAAGTTAACACAAAGGATACCTGAACTGCTCCCATGAAAGATCATCTTCGTTAGTGCGAGTCGTAACAGACTCCCACCAATCTAGGGCTGACTCTTGCAACTGCCATGCTGCTAACTGACGCTTCTGGGCATCAGTGATCTCTAAACCAGTAAAGATTCTTTCCAAACTTCTTAGCCATTGTTGGGCTTCGATGATACTTTCTGAACCGGTGAACTTAGTGCCACCGAGCTGAGAGAATTCTTTGCAGAGAACTTTAAACTTAACGGGTGCAACAGGTGGAGGAACTGGGGCAATACCACGACCCCTACCTCTAGCATTTCCACGATTCATCCTGGAAATATCAAGAATAAATTTAGGACAAGGTACAAAGAAGACTAAGATAAGTTAAGATAAAAACACGATAAGGACACTTGGGTGAATATCCTAATAACAAAATTCCTAACAAGGTAGATACGGAAAGAAGGAAGTTTAGAAAATTTCTTCTTAAAACAAGAAAACTTTATATCAAAATAATCTTTAAAAAAAAAAATCATTTGAAAAATCATTTTAAAATCATTTTATACTTTGAAAAATACGTTCACTCACAAGGAAATGATTCTGAGTTTGATTTCACTCATTCTAGGGTATTTCTACCCTATCTCTAATGAGTTTTTGCTCCATAGGCTAAGGTTAGCCTAAACCAAGGCTCTGATACCAAATGTAACGACCCACTATTTTGGACCATTCAAATCGACAATAATCCACACATGTCAGACTTGAATAATGCAAAATAACAGATTGTAATAAAATTTGGAGCAAATAAAATCATTCACAGAATCACAGACACAGAAATATCAGAATAACTCGCAGCGGAATTTAAAAATACCATAGTGGTTCATGAAGCCACTAAATACATAGTCTAAAATCAAATACAAAATACATAGTCTGAAACCCAATATAGTTCTGAAACAAGTACAGTAGAAATCCCAAATTCACAAGTCTCTAAAACAAAAGCTGAAATAAGACAACTGAAACTGAAATAGGAAGATAACTAGATAGGCAGAATCTCCAGTGATTCCGAGCTCCAGAAAGGTGAATCCAAAGCTGTGAATACTCAGGCTGACCCGAGCGTAAAATAAAACATAACACTCGAGTCAGGATATACATACTTATACAATGTAAACCAACTCAAATGAACTGTAGTAAAGGTACAAGTAACTTAGAAGATGCTTGGGACCGCCCATCCTCTAAGGATCCGTTAAACTATCTACTATGTAGTAATATTTGCTATTATAATAGTGTCTACATAAGTAAAGTATAATCATATCGGAAAATAGCGTTAAGGGGATGGAGAACCTTAACGCGGTCGGATCTTAAAATCATAATCGTAGTAAAGCTCGGTATGGTAGGTGACACGGCACAACTAGGCAATGCCAGGGTAGATATACCAATTACGCACACGGACTGATGGATACGCATAGCAGCCACTACCGTTCCACCTCGAACAACATTCCCAAATCGGAGGATGGCCATCTAGTCAAATCAGTAAGAGTATAATGTCGAAGAAATGTGTCCGAGAAGAGGTGCTACCTCACTGGTCCGAGATCGCTCCTGTTTTAGCCACCTTATGCCAACTCACGGGAGTTGGGTCCACGTAATACCTTAAGGACGTCGCCACCATCCTACTTCATTCTGGAATCTCCACCGCGTACACGGTTGTCAAAGTGGTTTTCGGTATCGACAGAGAGTATGTCCATATCCGATCCCGGTCTCTTTGCCAACCAATCGTTATTATAACCCGTGGTTATAGATTTAAAACAATTTATCAAAATATACTTCGAATTAAACCATTTAAAAACAAAGTCATTATTCCTTTAAATCAATATTATTTTTCCAAAATCTAACCCTTCGGAGTTCACTTATTCACTTAAACAAAAGCATTAAAAATTTCAACTTCCACGGTATTTAAAAGTGTGGCGGTAAGTTATATTCGAAAACAATTTTTATTCAACAAAACAATATTTAAAATTGTTATATCAGTTCAGTTTTAAACAAAATCATATTTCAGTCTACTACAGTCCTTAACAAGTGCTACAGTAGCTTTTTATTTGTTCAAGTTCAATTTTAGTTTCTGCTACAACAGCACTTACCAAGTACTATCATAGCTTTAGTTCATTTTAGTCTTTTGGTTCATTTATAAAATCCACAACACTTAACAAGTGCTACAGATTCTACCTAGTTAAAACTTATAAAATCATACATTAAAATTGTTCATTTTCAATCCTTTAACAATTTATTTAAAGGGAAATTTTACAAGTTAAAACCAAACTTACAAATTTGCTTATTACGTTCATTTCAACATTTAACTTAAACTTCATTTTTTTTTCCACCAATTTAAACTAAATTTCATTTCAATTAAATTAACTTAAGTTTCCATCTTTCTTTTTTTTTCTCAAAATTTCAAATTTAAGTTTCGTTTTAAAATCAATATTCCTCCATTTATTTATATTTATCACATAGAAAAATCATTTCTATATATATATTTTTTTTTAATAAATCACTTAAAAATTCGGTTTAAATCAATTTAATATTATTACAATTTTTAAATTATTTAAGAATATTCAGAAAATACAGAAAAAATTAACCACGGGTCTGTATAATATTTTCTAGCCTAATTCAAGTGATACGGATACTATATCATTTCAATCCGTAATTTACAAAGAAAAATCCGGGTTTTATCATTTCAAACCCGCAATCCCAAGTAAATAAAATTTAATTGAAAATCGCTCAGGCCTATCATTTCAGCCCATAACGACCTTCCCTTATTCTAAAGTCCGTTCGGGTATGTATCATTTCAACCCATAGTGATTCTATTCTACAGGGAACTTGCAGTGTGATTTAACAGAATAGAATAACAGTAAAATAAGAACAGATATAACAGATGATACGATATGCAGTTTTAACAATTATCATCAACTATAAATAAATCACAGGTAGTTATAACATCATTTATTTGTTTATTTATTTCTACACATTCAGTTGCGGTCATTTCACAATCATATAAGTATGAATATTCGTGTGAGATTTACTCACCTCTACGGAGCTGGAGATTCGGAAAAAGAAATACGATTCCTATCGAAAGCACGCGGAAAGCACGATCAATTGTTAGCGGATGCGCCAACTAGATTCAAACCAAAAACACAATAAATAATCAAATCTAAAATTACACGAATGACGAATTTTCAAATGAAGCGACAAACGAAAAAGAACAAGTTGAAAAATCGAAACAATATAGCACGACCACTTTTTAAAAATATAGATTATAACTTTATATTTGTAAAGTGACAAAACACATACAACAAAAAAAAAAAAATTTCTCAAAGGATCAAAGGTACGGTATAACAAAACAGAGGTGACAACATACACTAGTACTTTTAATTTTTAAACAAATACTAGTAGAAAAATAGGCTCGGTTACCAACTAAACTAAAGCTAAAGGACATATTCGTTTCAAACAAAAATTAGAGGCAGTACATATTTAAACTTCAAAACAAAAGTTCTGGAACCATGCTACTCAACACAAAAATTTGCACTTCATCAAATACAAGTCAGTAAACTATAAAAATTTTCTCTCGGCTAAACCAATACCACTCAAAACAAAACGAGGTAAGTGTTGAATGGCTGTCTCATGGTGTGGCTCGGCAGGGAGAGTCTCGACCTGGAGAGGGAACGTAGCAGGGGCTCAGCCTGGTGGTGGGGTTCGGTGGTGAATGGGTAGGGCTGGGTTTGGTTGGTCTCGTGGTTGAACGCGTGGCGGTCATGGGGACGTGGGGTGGTGGTGTCACGGTCAGGCGAGGGTGGTAGCGAGTTTGGTTGGGACCTGGGTGCTTGGTAGGTACGCATGGTGTGGGAGGCGAGGTTCGGTGGTAGGCCAGTCACGTGGTGGTGTAGGTTGGGGCGTGGAAATCTGGGTAGGGTCGGTGGTGGTTGCTAGTGGGTGTATGGTGGCTGCAGTGGGTTGGGCGAACAGGCGTGGGGTAGAGGTGGTCTCGGCTGGTGTTGCTCGGGTTGGGCGTGGACTGGTAGATCAGGCGAAGGTGGCGACTGGGTTTGGGTCGGCGATGGGTGGTGACGAGCATGGAGGAAGTGGAAGGCGAAATGACGTGGGGATAGTGGGGTTTTCTGGGTGGTAGGCTTCAGATAGCCAAGATTTGAAAAATAAAATAAAAGCAACACGAATGTAGCTAGAACAGCAAACAAAAGCCAAGGCCACAACTTTCTTCATACAAATGGAAAAAGAAGAAGGTAAAGGATTGGCCAACAGCAAACAGGGAAAACAAAATATAATTGAAAGGAGGAGGTATGCTTACCCTATTAGATGCACACGAGATTCTGAACAAAAGCTACAGAGAAGGCTTTTTGAGGAATGAAAATTTTTGAACGAAACAAAAATGAACAGTTGTTTTGCTTTTTGTAGAAAGAAGGCAACGAAAAGTTTAGAACTGTAGGCAATGATATTAAGTTTGAACGAAACGTAAGGAAGATGAAGGGAAAAGTGGAATATTTCTTACGTGAAGTAAGGCAAGATTTGACATTTTCAAACTAATATATACAGCAGAAATTAAATGGACAATGGAACAATGCACGTACAGTGTAACGCCCAAAGTAACGTACAACCGTTACTTGTTTCTTCTATTTAATAAATTTAAAAATGCTAACGGTTTCTTAAAATATAACGTATCTTTATAAACCAAATTTTAAAATAGTTATTATCATCATTACTAAAATTTGATTCTAATGTAAAGTTAAGAACGGACAAAACGTAACGAAATGTAACGCTTTAAATTTTCGTTTTATACAAATTACTACACTTTATATTTAAATTAATATTTCGAAATGTTTTGTTTTAATTAAAATTTCGCTTAAAATATCGGGCTGTTACACCACTCCATTAATCTTCTCTTTAGCCAAAATCCCATCATTTTCTATACTTTAACTGGCCAAATCAAGCAACTAGGAAGTAATTAGCAAGGTGATTAACATAGCTACTATTTGAGGTGCATTTGGAATCATTTATGCTACTTTTCATCATGGGATAGGTGATTGATTTTACGTATCTCGCTATCCTATGTTGGTTAATATAGTAAAATGATGTTTTTAAGATGATTTTAAATTTTAAAATGTTTTCAAACTTATATCTAATCCTAATAATGTTTTTAAAATGGTTTTGAAAAGACAAACACGTATTTTGATTCATTTTAAATCATTTTATCAAACCAATCATATCTTTTGTACGGTTATATCTAGGAAAATATAAACGTTTGATTCATGTTTGGATTTCCTATATATAATGTATGTATGTTAGGTATTACATGTTTGAACTGAACCAGCACGCAGTGGGGTAAATGGGTAAATTTCAAAAAATTAATCCATTTTGGATCTTTTGGGCCTATGAAGTCTAAATTTGTTTAGATCTAATGTAAATTTATTTTAAATAAAATTAATATTTTATTTGTAAAAAAAGTTTTATTTTGATATTATATCTATATATAATGTATGAACATGCATATCATATGAAATGTGTGCGTACATGTGCAACATATACAGTGTGCACAGTTTAACATACTTGTATATAGATATTATGATTTACACCGCAACAAATATGTTAGCCCCTCCATATACATATGTGATGTCTTATATATATATATATATAAACACACACATATACATATTTCAATGTAATATAAAATATATTTATAAGAGTATAATTATTTATATATATACACACATATTTATAATAATATAAAATAATTATATTTGAAAATGCAAATAATAATAATTAAAAATTTAAATTTAACTTCAAATTTCAGATCCAGATCTAGACTTTAAAATATTTTCTAATTTAAACTTCAAATCAAAAATAATATTTTTATAAAATAAAATAAATATATGTACAAAATTAAAATATTTTTTTCTCAAAGATTATCATTATATATTTAAATATAAATAGACAAAATTATATACACACACACACACAGATATATATATATATAACACTACAAGAGAAGTGATTGATTTCTGACGTTGATTAGCGATGCCATAGTGATGCGGCGACGAAGCGGCGTTGCTAAATTTGACTTTGTCACAAAGGTGTCACAATGGCGTCGCTAATTAGCGACGCCTTAGTGACACAATGATTGTTATCGACATTTTCTTACCTGCGACAAAATGGTGTCACAAATTAGCTACCCTTTAGTGACACCGTGATTGTTATCAACAATTCGCGTCAATCCAACGAACAAATCGCAACCGTAAATGCGAACATCAATCTAATGCTTGAAAACCATTCCCATTTCTAGTTTGCGTTATCACCCATCAACTAATTAATTAAGGATTTTTTTGATTTAGCTTTGTTTTCGAAACATATTATGCATTTAGCCTTGTTTGTAAACTTATTATAAACATATGCCACTTTTGACCAGCTCAGCGTTGAGTTGGCCAAAGTGTAGTGGCGGCAATTGAAATGCCTATAGTATATTCTTTTTGTAAACATAGTTGGCAACTTTTCAAAAGCCGCCAATTACAGTCTAACATAAAACCATATGGGCGACTTTTGCAAAGGTGCCAGTAGGTGACTTTTCAAAAGTCATCCATACGGTTTATGTAACAACCCGCATATTTTACAATTATCTATTTAAATGTTTTATTTAAATATGGTATCGTTAGTCGGATTTTAGTCCGAAAAGTTACTTTTTGCAAATAGTCGAATTGGGACTCGGGACCCATTCCATTGAGTTCAAAATGTCGTTTGCAACCTTTTTGAGTATAAACATTGATATGTTTAGAGCTAGCTAAAAAATTGACCTTTTTCACTTTGGGTTTGGGTTCAGCCCACTAGCCAACTTAATACCCAAAACTGAACCACCTCTCTTCATTCATCGCCTCTTCCTTATCTTTTCAGTTCTAAAGAGAATAATGGGGGAAGAGAAAGAGAATTAAAAATCCTAAGCCCTAGTTTCCATTTGCAAATCAAGTTCTAGCTCCAAATTCAAAGAGAAGCATTGGTAAGCATCATCTCCTTCTTCTCTAACTCATTCTCTCTTTGATTTCAGAAAAATTCCTAAACCTAATTTGGGAAGTGTTTCTCTTTTAAGCTTAGATTCAAGCTTCTTGTGTTGAGACTAAAGTGTGGTTGATCTTCCCTTGTCTTCAAGCTTCTCATTCATTGTTTTTGGGTTCAAAGGTGAGATTTTTATCTCACATCTATGTCTATTTCTATCATTAATGTTAGGTATGAATTCCTAACACATATTCATGTTCAATTGCTTTTGGTTTGAATTGATTTGGTGAACATTTCAATTTATGGTGTTTTGAAGTCAAAACTTTGAAAATCCTTGTTTTGATTTGTGAACATGTTTTTGGTGGCGTATCGAAGAGCCTATAGGGCTGGGTTGCCGATTGGCGTAAACCCCTAGCGCCGATCGCTCGTCTGTTCACCAATTGTTTGGGATTTTGCCCCTTGGGAGCTAGGCTGAGAATACTGGAATTTCCAGTATCGGTTGACCGACCACCCTGGTCAGTTGACCGAGCCTGGAAACAGAAAGTTTCCAGGCATGATTCAGTCGACCGACCACCCTGGCTTAGTCGATCGAGCCTGGAAACAGAAAGTTTCCAGGTTTTGCATCAGTCGACTGACCACCGTGGTCCAGTCGACTGAATCTGCTGTCTTTGCCTATTTTACCTAATTAGCTTGAGGATCAAATTTTTATCGATTCGTGACTATCCGATTTATTGTTATCATTTATTATCTTCTCTGATGACTTCTTTTTCGGGATTTTTGTGAATGTCCATTTTTATGGAATTGGTATCGATTTCTTTGGATTTGATTCACGTCTTCGAACGTGGATTTTGGTGATTGATTGTTTCTACAATCATTTCTGTGATTTGTCACTTTAAAATATAAAGGTTTTCTATACTTGTAGTAAATATTCAAACTCTTTTACAAAGATGATTTCAACTATATTTTAAATATAAAGCTTGTTTTCAAAACTGTTTTCCAATCTATTAGTATACACAAACCTTTACCTCATTCGTATGAGAAAATATAATTAAACGGTTTAGCAAAACAAGTGGTATGAAACACTTGCGTTTACTTCGTCGGTTAATTTTTGGACTTGTTCGATTGAAAATCTTGTGACAATTTTCGAGTGGAAATCTACAATTTGTTCATAAATATTTAAGTTAAGCTAGTGGTTATGGGACATGAAGCTAAACTCATATATTTACTAGCTTAGTGTAATTCACACTTTTTATTGATCGATGATGATCATTTTGTGATTTAGACTAGCGATGTGCGATGTCTATTTGTCTGCGAGGGAGACTAAACCCCGTTTTTGTGGAACTTCGGTTCAATTTGGCGGGGTAGCGACCCGTGGTCTTCGGACCGTTTATGGAGCTTCGGCTCAATTTTTATGGTTAGCGACCATGGAATAGCGTTCCATTTGTGATACACGTGTTGGTGAGTTTTCATGCTCCCGTTTATGATAGGCCTCCCCCTTTTTGATTTCTGGATTTCTGATTTCTGGAATTTGTGTTTCACCAACTTTTGCGATTGGCATTAATATGTTTGTCAATATTTGTAGTTTGGTGAATAAAATAAAGAATATGATATTCTTTTTGGTGCTTTGAGATTCTTTTGAGATATTGTATGATTTTGTTGTTGATTAAATCATATTTGTTCTAGTATGAAATTATTGTTATCATACGTTCTTATATCATCTCTGCTTATATCTCATTCCTTTATCTGATATTTATAGCTAGACAAATCCATTTATTATTTTCTTATTAAATAATACTCGGGTCAGACCGAGATGTTATAGGTGCGTCTGCTTGACTCCTTATCTGGGATCATCTTCTGACTTTTGTCTAACTACATTACATTTGTAGTTTTTGTTGTTATACATTCGAGATATAGACTCTATGATGTATACATGTTCTTTGTCTAGCACTTGTATCTATTCTTTTGTGATATTGTGGATCTTATTTGACCACTACTCTGATGTACACCTTTCTGTGTTATATATTCATATCTGTTTTCCGCCTTTGTGATATGAATGTCTGTGACTGATTTGTGTTATGTTTATTTCTATATTTGTTTCCGAAGTTCCACTTAGCCACTGTGTGGTAGCTTTGAGTTTGTTTCGGTATGTCAGATTTCCTCTTGAAGTGAAATGCTAGTTATACTATCTGACATATCGGTACTCGCACTAGGAAATTACACAGATGGTCGCTCCTCAACAGCCTTATTCTTCGCGCTTGTTGACGGCATTACTCCGTAGTGTCCTTGGCTAGCGTGAGTATAGAGGTGGGGCGTCACAGCATGGTATCAGAGCCAAACTTCGGAACAATATAGAATAATCTAGCAAGGATCATTGTCCTAAGTCCTTCTTAGGAATCGTGCCATAGGATTTAATTCGAGTCTTCGTACCATTCTATCCTATTTCTTTTTATGTTGCCTTGTTTATTCAATCAAGTTTGTTTGATATTCATTCCGAGATTAACCTTTTTCTCTTTTCTTTCTTTCTTAAAGAAAAAAAATGGTTAGACCTGGCCGTCCCAGCGTCGGTCAATCTAGTGCTACTCCCCAGGATGGAGTATTTATGTCTGCTCAGCAACTTCTTGATCTTGTGAGAAATGCTCAAGCTGTCGGACCTATTCCTGAGCCTACTCACCCCAAATCTGGGTTTGCACGCTTGTGCAGTGATTACACCAATTTGGGTGGAAAGCCATTCAAAGGTTCCGAGAGCGTTATAGAAGTCCAGGCTTGGCTTCAAGCATGCGACCGTATCTTTTCTCACATGAACCTTATTGATCTTCATCGAGTCCAAGTGGCTTCTAGTATGCTCCAAGAAAGAGCATTAGATTGGTACGAGCTTCTTACCTCTGAAATTATTGAAGCGGATCTTACTTGGGAGCAATTCCGGGAAAGGTTCGAATTAAAATTCGTGCCGGAAGCTAAAAAAGTATCTCTAGCTCGACGCTTTATCGACCTTGTTCAAGGTGAATCTTCCGTGATCGACTACGTTGCTTCTTTCGAATCTCTTTCCAAATATGGGGTTGAATACATTAATACCCCATTGAAGAAAAACCATAGATTTGTCTATGGCTTGAACAAGAGCCTCAAAAAGCCATTACTTCTGAAATTAAAAGTTTCTTTTGATCAACTTGTTGATATTGCTCTTCGGCTCAAAGAGGCAGATAGAGATAGTGAGGTCGAGGCCAAACTAAACACCAATAAGAAGAGACCTTTTAAATTCAAGCCTAATCCCAACAAGAAGGGAAAGCAAGCAACACCGGTAGCAAATACTCCTACCTCCCGCCGTGGAGAGTGCTATAATTGTGGTTCTAAGGACCATTACGCAAACAAGTGCCCGAAGCCTCTTTTCTGCCGATATTACAAGAGTTCAGATCATACTTTATCTTTGTGTCCCAAACTTCAAGGCAAGAAGGAGGGCAAGCTAAATGTTGTCCAAGCCCCTTCTAACACTTCTCGTGATCAAGGTATTTCTCATTCTATCCTTGATAGTATTATTATATTTCGTGATCTTTCTATTCGAGTTCTTTTTGATACGGGTGCATCTCACTCTTTTATATCAAAAGAACTTGTTGATGCTTTATCCTTGAATGTTATTGGCTAGATGACTTCTTTGAGAATTGCGAATCCAGTCGGCGGATCCGCAACACTCAGTTTATTATGTAAAGATGTCGAAATTATTTTGTGTAGTTACTCTTTCCGTGCCGATTTGCATGTTATGCATTATCATGGTTTCGGAATGATTTTGAGAATGGATTTGCTTAACCGTTATGAAGCCCATATCTTATGTCCTGAGCGGACTATATATCTTCGGCATCCTCAATCTGTTAAGCAGATTTCTCTTATTCTGAAAGATTCAGATTCCAATTCAAAAGCGTCTTTGTATTCTGTAAATCCTCATGATGACGATAATGATGATGAGAAAGATGTCATTTCTCTCATTCACATTGTTCGTGAATTTCCCGACATTTTTGAGCCCGTTCTAGGATTACCACCTAAGCGAGCAATTGAGTTCCGAATTAATCTAATCCCTGGAGCTATGCCTATTACTCGTCCTTTTTATCATATGTCCAATAGAGAAAATGAGGAGATACGCAAACAATTATCCGAATTGGAAGCGAAGCAATTTATTCAATCTAGTTCCTCTCCATGGGGAGCTTCAGTTATTTTTGTGAAGAAATCTGATGGTACACTTAGGCTTTGCGTTGACTACTGCAAACTTAATGATCTCACCATCAAGAATAAATATCCCTTGCCTCGGATTGATGATTTATTCGATCAACATAGTGGTGCTAAAGTCTTTTCACAGTTAGACTTAGCAACCGGTTTTCATCAGCTCCATATTGCAGAGGATAACATTCCTTTGACATCATTCTGTACTCGTTATGGATCTTATGAATGGCTTGTTATGCCATTTGGTTTGAAGAATGCTCCAACTTATTTCAGAGACCTTATGAATCGAGTTTTCAAAGAATTCCTCGATCGATTTGTTCTCATCTTTATAGATGATATTCTTATTTATTCTAAAACCAAAGAGGAGCATGAAAAACATCTTTGGATTGTGTTGGAAACTCTTAGGAGCAACCAATTGAAAGCAAAATTTTCTAAATGCCACTTTTGGCAATCTCATGTGAAATTTTTGGGACATATCATTTCTGAATTCGGAATTTCCATGGATCCTTCAAAGATCGAGGCGATCAAAATTGGAAGAGACCGGAGAGTGTGACAGAAATTCGTAGTTTTCTCAGATTGGCGGGCTATTACCGTCGGTTCATAAAAGATTTTTCTAAGATTTCTGTACCTCTTACTAATTTGACAATGAAGGGAATTAAATACATTTGGTCAGACAAATGTGAAGCTTCATTTCAAAAATTAAAAGAACTCCTTTCTGATGCTCCTATTCTTGTGATTCCCGATGGGAACCAAGATTTTATTGTTTATACCGATGTTAGTCGTGTTGGTTTGGGAGCCGTTCTCATGCAAAAGGAATGTGTTATTGCTTATGCTTCTAGGTAATTAAAGCCTGCCGAGACTAGATATACCACTCATGATTTAGAGCTCGCGGCTATTGTTTTCGCCTTTAGAATTTGGCGCCATTATCTTTTCGGGGAGAAGTTTGTTCTCTACACCGATCATAAATAATTGAAGTATTTATTTTCTCAAAAGGAACTTAACTTGCGTCAACAGCGTTGGCTCGAGTTCCTTGCATCTTATGATCTTGATATTCTTTATACTCCCAGAAAAGGAAATCGTGTTGCCGATGCCCTTAGTCGTAAGCAACAAGCGGTTGTTTCCATGATGATATTCGAGTGGAATGATCTTGAGACTTTATCCACTTGTGAGATTCGAGATCGTGAATCCGATTTATGTTCATCTCTTGTTTTATGTAGCCTTGAAGCTCATCCTTCTCTTTTAGACCGCATTCTTGAAGCTCAAAAGCATGATCCCAAATTGGTTCTTCTTGGCCAAAGTTGTAGGGATAAAATCGATATTGAAGGTTTGATAGACTTTGACATTGATACTCGTGGCGGCATTCGAAAATTTGGTAGACTTATTGTACCAAACATCATTGATCTTCGTAAAGATATACTAGAAGATTCTCATCGTTCTAAATTTACCATTCATCCCAGTAGTAGTAAAATGTACGCGGATATGAAGCGACTTTATTATTGGGAGGGAATGAAATCCGATATTGCTAACTTTGTTAAGCGTTGCATGACTTGCCAACTTGTTAAGGCCGAGCATCAAAGGCCCGGTGGGTTATTGCAACCATTGGAAATTCCAATATGGAAGTGGGATCAAATTTCCATGGATTTTATTGACGGTCTTCCCCATTCTCGTTCGGGCCATGATAGCCTATGGGTGATAGTAGATAGACTTACGAAATCCACCCATTTTATTCCCGTTCGGTCTAATCGGACCGTTCCTCTTTTGGCCAAACTCTTTATTAAAGAAATTGTTAAATTGCATGGAGTTCCTACTTCTATTGTTAGTGATCATGATCCATTGTTTACTAGTGGATTTTGGAAGAGTCTTCAAAAAGCTTTGGGAACGAAGCTTAATTTTAGCACCGCTTATCATCCGCAGTCCGATGGACAAACCAAGCATGTGAATCAAACTCTTGAAGATCTTCTTCGTGCTTGTGTTCTTGATTTTGGTGGAAGTTGGGAAGATCATATTTCTCTTGTTGAATTTTCCTATAATAATAGCTTCCAATCTAGTATTGGTATGGCACCTTTCAAGTCACTATACGGAAGGCCATGCCGATCTCCTTCGTGCTGGCTTGAAGCCGGTGAGAAGCTGGTTTTAGGACCAGATTTTATTCGTGATGCCACAGAAAAGATTGACCTTATTCGTCATAGGATGAAAGAAGCTCAAAGTAGACAAAAATCTTATGCCGATAATCGAAGAAGGAAATTAGAATTTTCTGTGGGAGATTTTGTTTTCATTCGTGTTTCACCTATGAAGGGTGTTGTGCGTTTCAGTCGATCGGGAAAATTAGCACCTCGTTATATTGGCCCATTTCCCATCACCGAACGCATTGGTTCTGTGGCTTATCGCCTTTCGTTACCGGCTCAGTTTTCTGCTATTCATGACGTGTTTCACGTCTCTCAACTTCGGACATGCCTTCGAGATTCCAACACTATTCTTGAGTCCGGTGTTGTTGAAGAAATTGAAGTTTCATCTAATTTAACATATGAGCAACATCCTATTCGTGTTATTGCTTCGAAGGTTAAACGTCTATGAAATAAAGATGTCCCGCTTGTGAAAGTTCAATGGTCCTCAAATCCTAAGGATTGCTCTTGGGAATCTAGAGAATTCATCGAGCGAACACTTCCGGACTTACTCTCTTGAGCTCTTTTGAGGTGAACTTCTTATTTCAAATTTCTTCTTTTGTGTTGATATGCTTTTATGGTTGTTACTTTTTGTTCAAATATTTCTTATGATTGCGAGGATGCAATTTCTTTAAGGAGGGGAGTCTGTAACAACCCGCATATTTTACAATTATCTATTTAAATGTTTTATTTAAATATGGTATCGTCAGTCGGATTTTAGTCCGAAAAGTTACTCTTTGCAAACAGTCGAATTGGGACTCGGGACCCCTTCCATTGAGTTAAAAATGCCGTTTGCAACCTTTTTGAGTATAAACATTGATATGTTTGGAGCTAGCTAAAAATTTGACCTTTTTCACTTTGGGTTTGGGTTCAGCCCACTAGCCAACTTAATACCCAAAACAGAACCACCTCTCTTCATTCATCCCCTCTTCCTTATCTTTTCAGTTCTAAAGAGAATAATGGGGGAAGAGAAAGAGAATTAAAAATCCTAAGCCCTAGTTTCCATTTGCAAATCAAGTTCTAGCTCCAAATTCAAAGAGAAGCATTGGTAAGCATCATCTCCTTCTTCTCCAACTCATTCTCTCTTTGATTTCAGAAAAATTCCTAAACCTAATTTGGGAAGTGTTTCTCTTTTAAGCTTAGATTCAAGCTTCTTGTGTTGAGACTGAAGTGTGGTTGATCTTCCCTTGTCTTCAAGCTTCTCATTCATTATTTTTGGGTTCAAAGGTGAGATTTTTATCTCACATCTATGTCTATTTCTATCATTAATGTTAGGTATGAATTCCTAACACACATTCATGTTCAATTGCTTTTGGTTTGAATTGATTTGGTGAACATTTCAATTTTTGGTGTTTTGAAGTCAAAACTTTGAAAATCCTTGTTTTGATTTGTGAACATGTTTTTGGTGGCGTATCGAAGAGCCTATAGGGCTGGGTTGCCGATTGGCATAAACCCCTAGCGCCGATTGCTCGTCCATTCGCCAATTGTTTGGGATTTTGCCCCTTGGGGGCTAGGCTGAGAATACTGGAATTTCCAGTATCGGTCGACCGACCACCCTGGTCAGTCGACCGAGCCTGGAAACAGAAAGTTTCCAGGCATTAGCCTGGAAACAGAAAGTTTCTAGGCATGATTCAGTCGACCGACCACCCTGGCTCAGTCGACCGAGCCTGGAAACAGAAAGTTTCCAGGTTTTGCGTCAGTCGACTGACCACCTTAGTCCAATCGACTGAATCTGTTGTCTTTGCCTATTTTACCTAATTAGCTTGAGGATCCAATTTTTATCGATTCGTGACTATCCGATTTATTGTTATCATTTATTATCTTCTCTGATGACTTCTTTTTCGGGATTTTTGTGAATGTCCATTTTTATGGAATTGGTATCGATTTCTTTGGATTTGATTCACGTCTTTGAACGTGGAATTTGGTGATTGATTGTTTCTACAATCATTTCTGTGATTTGTCACTTTAAAATATAAAGGTTTTCTATACTAGTAGTAAATATTCAAACTCTTTTACAAAGATGATTTCAACTCTATTTTAAATATAAAGCTTGTTTTCAAAACCGTTTTCCAATCTATTAGTATACACAAACCTTTACCTCATTCGTATGAGAAAATATAATTAAACGGTTTAGCAAAACAAGTGGTATGAAACGCTTGCGTTTACTTCATCGGTTAATTTTTGGACTTGTTCGATTGAAAATCTTGTGACAATTTTCGAGTGGAAATCTACAATTTGTTCGTAAATATTGAAGTTAAGCTAGTGGTTATGGGACATGAAGCTAAACTCATATATTTACTAGCTTAGTGTAATTCACACTTTTTATTGATCGATGATGATCATTTTGTGATTTAGACTAGCGATGTGCGATGTCTATTTGTCTGCGAGGGAGACTAAACCCCGTTTCTGTGGAACTTCGGTTCAATTTGGCGGGGTAGCGACCCGTGGTCTTCGGACCTATTATGGAGCTTCAGCTCAATTTTTATGGTTAGCGACCATGGAATAGCGTTCCATTTGTGATACACGTGTTGGTGAGTTTTCATGCTCCCGTTTATGATAGGCCTCCCCCTTTTGTGATTTCTGGATTTCTGATTGATGATTTCTGGAATTTGTGTTTCACCAACTTTTGCGATTGGCATTAATATGTTTGTCAATATTTGTAGTTTGGTGAATAAAATAAAGAATATGATATTCTTTTTGGTGCTTTGAGATCCTTTTGAGATATTGTATGATTTGGTTGTTGATTAAATCATATTTGTTCTAGTATGAAATTATTGTTATCATACGTTCTTATATAATCTCTGCTTATATCTCATTCCTTTATCTGATATTTATAGCTAGACTGGTCCATTTATTATTTTCTTATTAAATAATACTCGAGTCAGACCGAGATGTTACAGGTGCGTCTGCTTGACACCTTATCTGGGATCATCTTTTGACTTTTGTCTAACTACATTACATTTGTAGTTTTTGTTGTTATACATTCGAGATATAGACTCTATGATGTATACATATTCTTTGTCTAGCACTTGTATCTATTCTTTTGTGATATTGTGGATCTTATTTGACCACTACTCTGATGTACACCTTTCTGTGTTATATATTCATATCTATTTTCCGCCTTTGTGATATGAATGTCTGTGACTGATTTGTGTTATGTTTATTTCTATATTTGTTTCCGAAGTTCCACTTAGCCACTGTGTGGTAGCTTTGAGTTTGTATCGGTATGTCAGATTTCCTCTTGAAGTGAAATGCTAGTTATACTATCTGACATATCGGTACTCGCACTAGGAAATTACACAGATGGTCGCTCCTCAACAGCCTTATTCTTCGCGCTAGTTGACGACATTACTCCGTAGTGTCCTTGGCTAGCGTGAGTATAGAGGTGGGGCGTCACAATTTAATACAAAACCATATGTGCGACATTTGAAAAGGCACCAGTTGGCGATTTTTCAAAAGTCGCCCATATGATTTACTACTGTAAAAAAGACAGCGCCCTTCCTCTCTCTTCATTCTCAACTCTAACAAAGTCTTAAAAAACCCCAAAACCCTCTCTATTATCTTTTTCTGGAATATCATTGTTTTTGCATCAAATACATTAAAAACTTGTATTTTAAAAGATCTACTTCAAGAACAACAACATCTCTTACTTCAGATCAATCAAGATATGAATTTCTAAACCTTGGTTTTTTTGTCGATTTGTGAATGAAAATTGTATAATGTTGAATCTATTATTATTGTAGAATGGCTCCTAATTTTATTTCAACTATATATTATTTTGATGGTGAATTGGTTTTTGATGATCAAATGTGTGGAAAGTATGTTGGTGGTTCTTATAAACTGGCAAAAGTTTATAAAGAATCTAACTTAGAATAATTAAAGAAATCGGTATACAAAGCAACTAAGATAAAATCGAAGGAGATTGATATTGATTTAGTTTGTAACTAGCCAACCGATTCTAGATCTAAAGCCATTAAAATTGTCGATGATGGTGATGTTGAATTAATGTTTTCTGCCTTATCTAAATCCATAGAATAATTTGTTTGGAAAAGGAGAAGGTTAACGGTAGAACAGTTTGTACCGGCCCCGGCACCTATAGTTATTTATGGTTTGGAAGATTATTCTAGATTGGTTTGGACCATGAATACTTTGCAAGAAATTCCATCTCCTATTTATAGTAATCCGCTGATGAATGTAGCACAATATTGTAACGACCCGTAAATTTTAATAATTTTATTTGTTTTAATAATATATTTATTTTAAGTTTTGTGAAATTTTAAACAATAAAATTTTGAAATAAAAATTTATTATTTAGAATACGTCTATTTTTACATAGCAACTGGTAAATTTTCATCGGATAATGTGGAAGTTTATTTTCTTGTGTAATTTTATTTAAATTTAAATCAGTTAATATTTGATGATAATAAAATGGTTTCCAAACCCGAGTATTTTTCTATAGAAAATTTGTAAATCATCTTCTGAGTAAGACGTCATATTTCGTTTCTTCAAATTTGGACTTCTATTGCTCCGTTCACCTTATTTCTGACATTTTAGCAGCATTTCGGTACCGATATCGACTTTTGATACGATGGTCGTACCACTGATATCTATATACCGTTTTGATCGTCTCGTCGTACTAATCTATATGGTATATTCAATTCTGTGTTTTGAAGTTCGGTATGCAGCGGAATCCGTGAAAACGGCAACCGTCCCGGTACAAATTCTGGAGTCTTTTGGTTTTCTGTCCCTTTATTGTCCATCAGGTAATGCTAATAACCATTGAACATTAGCATTCCAGATTTCAATAGTCATACCCTATGGTTATAATCGGTAAAGAATTTCTTCAGCTGTTATTCATTGAACGAAGAAAAAAAAATTATATTCTCATTCTTCCACTTGCACGTCTCTTCCCCTCTTAGCCTCAGCTCGGCCTCACCTCATCTTCCAAACCGCCTCGGCCAAAGCTCTTCCCCTCCCTTCCCACTTCCTTCTCTCTTCACCTCCTCCCATCGGCCGAGTTCATTCCTCCTCCACCCATCAGTTTGCCACCTCCACGTCAGACCCCGCCTTCGCCTAACCCGTCTACACCCAACTGGCCGAACCCACACTGCCACCCGGCCTCCGCATTTAATTCCATCTTCATGAACTGCTCTACTACCCTACCCAACCTTGGTCCATCACCACTCGACAGCAGCAGCCTCATCTTGCCCACTTTGTTCTTTTAAAGGTAATATATATTACTTTATTTTTATATTTAAACTGTTATGTATAAATATACGTGAGTTATATGTGTGTGTGTGTGTGTGTGTGTATGAGTTTACAACGTATTTTATATTATTGATGATGTATTATAAATTTTATCTATATATATAAAGTTAGTTAAATTTTGCCAGAAGCCTTGTAGCTGTTATTATTATTTTACAAACGTGTGTTGCTTTGTTAATATATATATATATGTGTGTGTGTAATTTAATAATATATATTTATAAATTTTACAAGCTATACATTTTACATTTTCTTGTATTGTCTGAAGCCTGCGCATATATTATTAAATGCAAGTATATTTGGTTTTTCTAAACATATTTAGGCAGAGCTATTCTATGCGGATGGCATATGTGCATATGGTTTTGTAATGTATCTGTTGGCTCATATGTATGAGCATTTGTATTAGTGTATATATATTAGTGTATATGTATACCTAAGTCTGGTTTGAATATATGTGCATTATTTTAAAATTTCTAACAGGTGTTTATATTCAAATATGTTTTCCAGTTATAATGGAAATTTTAAGTTATATATAAGAGTTTACAAAGTTATATTTCTGAGCTTTGTATATACATACATAGTGACACGTATATATATATGTTTAAAATTTTGGTTTATCAGTGCATGAAAGTCTGGTTCACAATCTGTTGTATATGCTTGGGTGTACCGGTTATATAAGGTTAGTTTATAATATATAGGTATTGTTTAAAGATGTATATATTCAGATCTGTTAAATGGATTTTGTACTAGCTTTAATATCTATACAATAAGTTATATATATTAGTATGTATGTTGTTTATGAAAGTTGTACGTATTTGCCAGTTTATATATATATATATATATGAGTAGTAAATTATATGTATATAATCTATTTGTTAGTATGTATATACTGTTGAGCATCTATGTGTTACAGTATATTTTATCGTCAAAAAATATTTTGTATATTGTGTACACGGTACAACCCATTTAATGTATCCTTATTTCATATATTTATAGTATATATGATATTTTACAAGTAGGATTATGTATGATTTACTACTTACATATATTCACAGTTATATATGGATTTACAGTAGCTATTATATTATGTGTTTGAATGTTATTTACATATATAGTATTATGTTAAATTGATTTTGTGATAAATCTTTTATGCATGTTAAGCACTTATTTGAATTTTTTTTCGTTTCATCTTAGCTGTATATACATATAGGAATATAAAGTTGTATAATGTACAGGTCTATGTTAATTATATAGGTATACGTTGAGTTGTTTAAAATGTATATTGAGAAGTTTAAATTTACTTTTATAAATACTGACTTTGAATGTAAATACAATGATTTTATTTGGATAATTGGTTTGAAAATACATATGTAAAAATATATAGATTTTGGATATGTATTTTAGATTGATTTTTGGTTCTAAGAAGATAAATAATTATATATTATATATTTCGATTCAAATCATATAAAGCTGATCCTAGTTGATTCCATCGATTCTTTATTATCAGCTTTGTTCGTCGAATTCGTTCCAATCTAGCTTTGCATTGGAATTCGTGCTTGGATTCGTAACTCATCTCATTCATATCTCTAGCCTTGAAAGGTGAGCAATCACTCACGATTAACGTTCTTATATTTATTAAATTTGATTTCAATTGAAACGTCAATTGAAATATGCTGATGTTAGTTATTTACATTGTTATATATGTTATTATTTGTATCTGTTCACCTGTGACATCTGACACCATTATCTGTTATTTATATTGATGATATATGCATGTTATGTTATTATCATATCTGTTATCACTCTGCAAGTTCCCTGTTAGTATAGAATTCACTATGGGTTGAAATGATACATACCCGAACGATCTGTAGAATAGGAGAAAATCGTTATGGGTTGAAATGATAAACCCAAGCGATTTTCATTGGAATTGAATTTGGGATTACGAGTTAAAAAGATATATATCCGTATATATTTAAATTACGGATTGAAATGATAAATATCTGTATCACTTGACCATAGGATAGAAAATTATATACAGACACCGTTGGTCTATATATAAATATTTTGAAAATGATTTCTATGGTTTTGAAAAGAAATATATGGTTTTAATAAATATTGATTTTTGAAGATTTATTAAAGTTGATTTAATCAATATAAAATATGTTTAATTATTTATGTAAAATTTATATTTTCAAATATAAAGTTTATAATGATCCAGGTTGGAAAGATAAATTTGAAATTGATTTGAAATTATATTTATTTAAAAATTGTACTTAAATAAGTTTGATTTGAAATTTATTAAATTTGAAATTTTAAAGATATGATTTTATAACTTAAATTTTGATTTAAAGTGATTTAAATGAATATTTCAAGTTTAAATAAATTGAAGAAAATATTTAGTTTATTGTAATTTGGGATTTGTTTTAAATGATATTGGATTTATTAAGTGAATATTTCAAAACTAAAATAATAGTAAAGTGAATTTGATATATATATATATATATATATATATGAAATTATCGAATTTAGTTTTGAAATGTTGAATATTTAAAGCTTTGAAATATATTGAAATTTAATGGTTTATTTTGTGTTTCAAATCTGTATTTGAAATGATTTATTGAGAAATTGAATTGAGTTGAAATTTATGAATTGTGATTGAATTAAGATTGAATTTGGACGTCGAGTTGATTTAAATCGATTTGTGAATTTGTGGAAACTATCTTTATTATATAAATTATTTTAAATTTTTATTTAAAACTATTTTTATATTATTTTATAAACTATTTTAATATAACTATTTTTAATATAAACTATTTTTAATTATACTAATTATTTTAATATATATTGTTTTAACTTATAACTATTTTATATAAATTATTTTATTTTATAAACTATTTTATTATAAATATTATTAGTGATATCTAAACGGTTTAAGGGAAATGCTATAATTTCAAAGTGTTATGATTCCCAAGATGCTATAATTTCAAAGTGTTATGATTCCCAAAATGCTATAATTTCAAGGTGTTATGATTTCCGAAGTGCTGAAATTTCAAATGTTGTGATTTCCAAAGTATTATAATTTTAAGGGTTTTGATTTCGAAAGCGTTATAACTTTGGAAAGTGATATGATTTTTAGAAATGGATATATTTGAAGTGAAAATGATATCGTATTGATTTGGTTTTCGAAATGAAAATGATATTTTGGTTTTGAAGTATAAACTATTTTGAAATGACCGCGATGTTATAATAACGTTTAGTTGTTAAAGAGACCGGGATCGGATATGGGCACACTCTCTGTCGATACCGAAAACCACTTTAACAACTGTGTACGCGGTGGAGATTCCAGAATGAAGTAGGATGGTGGAGACGATTCGTATTGAGGTATATACGTGGACCCGACTCCCGTGAGTTGGCATAAGGTGGCTAAAACAGGAGCGATTAACGGGCCAATGAGGTAGCTCCTCTGATCGGACACACTTCTTCGTATACCATTCTATTACTTTGTGATTGATTTGATGGCCATCCTCGATTTTTGATTTGGGAGTGTGTTCCGAGGTGTGCGGTAGTGGCTGCTATGCGTTACCACCAGCCCGGATGCGTAATTGGTATATCTACCGTGGCATTGCCTCGTTGTGCCGTGTCACCTACTATATCGAGCTTTACTACGAGTTTGGTTTTGTGCCGTAGCCTATGGAGTATTTAGGGTAGCCTCCCGATCTAGAGGTACGCTGATACTGGATAGACTACTGGGACTGTTATGTGTTAAGGTGGAAAATGTAAAGCCTTAACGCTATTTTTAAGTAAGTTTACTTTACTTTAGACATTATTATAATAGCGTATATTACTACATAGTAGATAGTTTAACGGATCCTTAGAGGATGGTTATCCCAAACATCCTTTGAGTTACTTGTATTTCAGTTGATATTTCACTTGAGTTGGATTTATTGATATAAGAATGTTAATCCTGACTCGAGTGTTGTGTGTTTTGCTTTACGCTCGGGTCAGACTGAGTGGCTCAGTGTTCGAGACTCACCTTTGGAGTTGGATCTTCGCTTGGAGATCCGGCTATATCAATTCTTCTATCGGTTATTCAGTCGATTCCAGTGATGTATTCTGATCTTGTATTTTGACTATTGTATTGAGACATCTATGTATTCATGACTTCTGTTGTATCTTGTTTAACTCTGTTATATATATATATATATAGCACCTTCATGAACTACTATTCTTTTGTTTCCGTTGCATTATTTTATATTACTCTGTGTTTGTGATTCTGTGATTATTTATTTACTGTATATGTTGAGTTTTGCCAAATTTAAATTAACAATCTGATATTTTGAGCAATTCAAATCCGATATGTATGGATGCGAATGGTTGAAAATTTTAGGTTGTTACAAATATGGATAGCAACAGCTGTTCTTTAGATATCCTCCTTTTATGAATTTTCAGTCAAATATGCGATATAGCTACCCAAATCTAATGCAGGATAGTTTTGCACGCATGAGTCAAAGGTAACACATTTTCTAATCATCTTAAATCATATATTATTTATTGTATTAAATATGATACAAACTTTTATCTTCATGTATAGCTTTATTCTGTAGCAACATCCGACACAAAATAGTGCTGGACCATTGAATAGTCGCAGGTCTTGTCTAATGCATCCTACACCTTCCGAATTATATCATATGAGTCAAAAGTACATAATGTTTTGTAATGTTAATAAATTGTGTTGTATTTTATAACCATATTAAAAATGTCGTCAATTCGTATTGAAGCTTTATGGCGTATGATATTGATACACAATCGAACATACAACCAACAACTAACTTAGGGGTTCCAAATGTATCCGATGACGATAAGGATATAGATGCTGATATAGATGTACAAGACGTTCATGCTCTTTATAGCATGACAGTTGTAACTAGATTAGAGAATGATACAACATGAATCGATAGCATACATATAGCATGACTGTTGTAACTAGATCGGAGAATGATACAACGTGAATCGATAACATGCATGTAACATCCCCTACTTAGAGGCCCAAAACTAATGGCTACGAATGCTGCAACTATCCATAATTATTAATCCCCGGCGATCAAATACGACAACGTTAGATAAATTGATATACCAGAAACACATGGATATGGAAAAAAATTTAAAATTTCAAAATAACTTTCACATTCCATTCCAAAACCATTTCAACATTTTTTACATAATCCCACAACGTTAACCACGTTCAGATAATTATTACAATATACTCCAAGAGCAACATATGAAGTTGCCCCCTTGGTGATCAGAGTGTATAATAGGCAATAAACAACTTTGCCTTACAAAACAACACAGCGGAATCACATGAGAAAGAACTTAAATAACTACATGCCTTCTGCACGACTCTGAAAGCTTCTTCGTCTTAAGAGATACTTAAAAACCTCAAATCTCAAACTACTCAAAATCAATTTCATACTCGAGAGTTTAAGGGGAAAACATAAACTTCGAGTCAGACATAAAGTCAGGTATGAATAATAATATACTATCTCAAATCATTTAGATATCTAGAGATACCACGCCGCTTAGTGGAATGAGTTTCCCTTCACTAGTATCTTAAAACCTTTATAAACCATTTTCTGTGGCCCTGGATCTACAATGATTAATTCAATTCAAAACATTATTACGTGATGATATGCAAACAATTAAATCAATTCTGGATTACCCACCCCCAATTCATTATGACTATCTCTCATAAATATAGTTTCTAGGATTACTCGTAACCTAATAGTTTTCATGGGCTAACTAATAACCGGTTAAACTTTTAAGGACTCCCTGGCCAATTATATAGCTTTCATGGGAATACTTTGAACCTATTGGTAACTCCAATATCATTTCATTTATTCATGTTTTCATGGGCTGACTAGGAATCTATTGACTAACTATTAATATCTTTCTTTTACCCCAGTTTTCATGGGCTAACTAGGAACTTATTGACTATCTGTCAATATTTCATTTTCTTATCCGGATATAGTTTTCATAGGCTTACTATAAACCTTTCTAACCGACATCATTAATTATACATAGTTTTCATGGGCTACTATGAACATATTGGTCCCTACCAATAACTTTATAGTTTCCATGGGCTTACTGTTAACCTATTGGCTCCTACCAATATCTTTTCCCTTACACAGTTTTCATGGGCTTACTATTAACCTATTGGCCACTGCTAATGTCTTTTATGTATTCACTGCTAGGTCAACCCAACGGGTTATTCTACCTTATTCCAAAGTACGACTTTTGGATTCATTAAAAAGTGAATATATATACTTATATGAAGAATAAAACAATATAACTTGGTTAATTCCTTTAACCCATTTAGACTTCTTCATAAGTTCCATTTCAAAATACTTTGTTTATTAATACGCTATGGTTTTGCTTTTTAAATAAAATTGGGTTATTTTTTTTGAACTATACTTTCGAAACCTTCAAAACCTTGCTTTCGACCTCACTGGATAGCCTCCTTAAAAAGCATATATCTCTTTTCAAAACATTAGGCTTCCGCCTTTTAAAAATACTTTAAAATCCTTCTTTCGAAACCTTTCTAATATAATAAAGTGTTACTTATTAATTATTAGAAGCATAGTTTCAGAACCATTGGAAGTATCTCTTCCTAAAGCACTGAAAGTCCCCCTTTCGACATCATTGGATTTATCTTTTAAAATATCATTTGGATCTAAGTAATTATAAATGAAAGTATCTCTTTTGAAACCATTCTTTACTATATAAAAATATTGGGGAATTTATGATGGCGTTGATACCATCTCTTTCGATAGAGTCAAAAGCCTACATTTAAAATATTGAAGGATAGGTTCGTAACCCCTTTCGAAACCATTGCCTTCGAAACCCATAACCCTTTTGAAAGCATTTAGAAAGTGGCTTAATATAGCTTTAAAACAAACAATACCTTTCGACAGTATTGATGACTTCAATACACTCGAAAGGCACAAGAATTGGCGGTAGGGCTTCGACTAGATCGGAACCCCTTCTTTTGAAGGTATTGATTTATAATTAAAGGAACTCCTTCGAAACCCCATTTTCTTTTAAAACAAACCCGTCAACCACTTCGAAAGCCATTATAAACTTCTTTCAAAAACATTCTTATCAACTAAGTTGAAAGTTTAGTAAAACAAGGGCAGGCGCTTACCTTTTCAAAACAAACTGAGGTAACGACCCCATCGGAAGCTATGCTTTCGACATCATACCTTTCGCCTTTCTAAATTCCACTACGTATCACCTAGATGATACCCTTTGTATTAAATTTAGCTTAATAGGGTTTCTTCATAGTCGAGTGCGATAGGTGAGAGGTGAAAGGTACTCTGAATAAAGTCGAAACCTGTTTTTTTGGGTTAAATACTAAATTAAGTAACTTATATAAACTAACCCGCCTACATGTAAATTTCTTCTTGGTTGCCTTTACTTTTCCCATGCTTTTCAAAACTAACCGCCTTTTCATTTTGGATAAGTATCAAACTTAAACTTTTGCAAATAAAACCTACTTCTTTATTTATACGTAAATCATTTTGATCCTCTTCTCAAAATAATTTATTTGTATATCGAATCACTTAAGAAAAATCCCCAAAAATCATAGAAATTTACTTTGATCATGTTATCTAACATATCAAAATTTCAAATCCAAATTCATAATATATTATCTGAAATAAATTATTAAACTCAACATGCTATATTTTCATTCAAAAATTCATAATAATCTTTCCAAAGCTTGGAAAATTATCAAACTTAAAACCCAACTCTAAAATCATGTTTTGCATAACATATTATTTTTCCATGGCATTTAAACATCAATAACACACGGTTTTAATCTAAAACTGTTTGAACCATTATTTTAACAATCTTGTTTAAATTTAAATATACCATAATTCAAGCATATCATCATCAATTATCATACATACGAATTTAAACTTAAATCCAAAACATGTCTTTAACAAATAGAGATGGAAATTATCATTCACCTTAATCTTTGATAAGAAAAATGGGTTGAGATGAGTTTTATTTCCCCTTTTTTACTTTCTCTACTTTTTTCTTTGAATTTCCTCTTCTTTTTCTTTTCTTTTTAATGGTCGGCCTGATCCTCTTTGCTTACATTTTTATTTTTGTGAGAAGAATGAATATGAGTGTGAATGGCTGGGCAAACACACACACACACAATATATATATATATAAGGTTAAAGTTAGGTGTAGCTAAATCCCATTATACCCTTATGTAACTTAAATCTTTAAACCATTCTTTAGCCCAATTAAATAAATAAGCACGGCCACTTAAATTTTTATTCAAATCTCAATCCCCTTATCATTTAACATTTTCATTATTCTATTTAATTTGTCTAATTAAATATCCCGAATAATGTTATTTAAAATTAGTGGTGTTACAAGCTCCCCTCCTTAAAGAATTTCGTCCTCGAAATTCAATAAGGACTAAATACTAATCATAGCAATCATCTGTAACCACTCCTAAAAACTATACTAGTTTATCTGACTAGCGATCATCTATATAAATATAATATAGACATGTCATTTAAAACAGATTAGGATAAGTAACTCGAATCCTTCCTTCCGTTTCCCAAGTACAGTCCTTCTCGCTGTCGCTCCACTGAACTTTCACCAACTTGACTATCTTGGACCTTAATCTTTTCTCATCTCTTGCTACAACCCGATTTGGTTGTCTAACAATTGTCAAATTAGGCTCTACTACCAACTCATCCAATCCTGTTGGAGGAATAGTAGTCTCTAGATCATGTACATTCTTGCGAAGATGAGACACATGAAATACATTATGGACACCTACCATATTGCTTGGAATTCTACACTGTATGTGAGCTTTCCAATCCTTTCTATAATCTGGAATGGACCAACATATTTCGGAGCCGGCTTCCCTGACTTTCCAAATCATATCACTCCCTTCATCGGTGACACCTTAACAAAAACTCTGTCTCCAATTGAGAACTCTAGGTCTTTACGTCTTTTATCGGCGTAACTCTTCTGCCTGGACTGAGCTTCCTTCATCCAATTTCGGATCAACTCAATCTTCTATGATGCCTCTCTAACCATATCTGGACCTATGACTAATCTATCTCCAGTCTCTAACCAACATGCGGGTGATTTGCATAGCCTTCCATACAAAGCTTCAAAAGGCGCCATTCCGATACTAGTCTGAAAACTATTATTATAGGAAAATTCAATCAAATGCAGGTGATCCTCCCAAGATCCACCAAAGTCTAGTACACAAGCCCTCAATAAATCTTCGAGTACCTTATTAACTCTCTCAGTCTGCCCATCTGTCTATGGTTGATATGTTGTACTCATCTTGAGCTTGGTACATGATACTCTCTGTACACTTCTTCAAAACTCGCTAGTGAATAGTGCATCTCTATCGCTGACTATGCCACTAGGAATTCCATGAAGTCTAACTATGTTCTTCATGAATAACTTTGCAAAACAGGTGTCGTTCTGGTGGACTTGACTGGAATGAAATGGGCACTCTTGGTCAATTTGTTCACTATGACCCATATGCTTTCATTTCCCTTGTTCGACCTTGGTAATCCGTCTATAAAATTCATGGATATAGAATCCCACTTCTAAACTGGAATCTCTAAAGGCTAAAGCAACCCGCTCGGCTTCTAGTGTTTGGCTTTCACTTTTTGACAGTTAGTACATTGTCTAACCCACAAGCCAACTTCTCTCTTCATGCCTTCCCAATAGAAGCTTCTTTTTATATCCTGATACATCTTGGTGCCCCCCGGATGAATCGTAAACTTGGATCGATGACACTCATCTAGAACTTCTCTTCTCAAGTTCTCTACATTCGGAACACATAATCATCCCTTTTTCCTCAACCATCTTTTTTGGTTAACACCAAAATATTTAAAATCATCGATCTCAAATCCCACCTTGAGTTTTTCTAATTTTCTCGGCTATCTCTGGATCCTCTTTCTATTTAGAAGCTATCCTCTCGATTAGTACTGGTCGAACCTCTAAACAGGCCAACATAGCAGTATTCTGACTAGAATCAGTAGTCGATCTCGACTATATACTACACGTTGCCAAAACTTCTAAATCCTTCCATTCGGCCAACATAGCTAACACCACATTTTGATTTTTTCTGTTAAGGGCATCCGCTACCTTATTCCCTTTTCCAGGAGTATATTCTATACCAAAATCATAAGCAGCCAAAAACTCTAGCCACCTCTGCTATCGCATATTCAACTCTTTCTGAGAGAATAAATATCTTAAGGACTTATGATCTGTGTATAGCTCAAATCTCTCCCCTATGAGATAATGTCTCCAAATCTTCAATGCGAAGATTACCACAGCTAACTCCGAATCATGAGTAGGATATTTTACTTCATGCGGTCTAAGTTGTCGAGAAGCGTAGGCAATGACTTTACCATCCTGCATCAATATAGCTTCCAATCAAGTTCCACATGCATCGGTGTACACCACCAATCCTTGGTTTCTATCTGGAATTACTAACATTGGTGTGTTGGTCAACAAATGTTTTAACTTAAGGAACCCTTGCTCACATTTTTTGGACCAAATGAACTTTATATCCTTCCTAGTAAATTTAGTCAAAGGTGCTGCTATCCACGAAAAATCTTTGATAAATCTCCGGTAATAGCCAACAAGTCCGTGAAAACTTTTGATCTTGGTTACCGTCTCTGGTCTCCTCCAATTATTGACATCTTTGATCTTAACTTGATCTACTGCCAAACTTTCCTTTGAAACTACATAACCAAGAAATTTGACCTCCTTCTTCCAAAAATAACATTTAGAAAACTTCGCCTTTAGCTGATGATGCCTTAGCGTTTCAAGCACTACTCTCAGATGATTCTCATGCTCTCTCTCATCTTTTGAGTACAACAAAATGTCATCTATGAATACTAATACGAACCTATCCAAGTGTTCTTGGAAAACAAGGTTCATCAAGTCCACGAAGAAAGCCAGTGCATTCGTCAACCCGAATGGCAATACTAACCATTCATACGAACCACATCTAGTTCGAAATGCTGTCAAAGGAATACTGTCCTCTGCCACTCTTAACTGATGGAAACCGGCCGCCATATCTAATTGGGAAAACACTCTGGCTCTACTCAATTGATCAAATAGATCGACAATTCACGGGAAAGGATATTTATTCTTTATTATCTTTTCGTTCAGCTTACGATAGTCGATGAACATCCTCAATGACCCATCTGACTTCTTTACGAAAATTACGGTCGCTCCCCAAGGCGAACTGCTTGGTCTAAGAAAATTCTTTCCTTCTAGATCCACTAGCTGCACCTTCAATTCTTTCATCTCAGTCGGTGTCATTCTGCTAGGTGGTCTACTGACAGGTTCAGCTCCTGGTACAAGATCTATTCGAAATTCAATAGCTTGTTTTGGTGGTGGTCCTGTGATCGGCTAAAATATATTTGCAAACTTTCTTGCAACTTGAACCTGACATAGCTCTTCCATTGCTTCCAAGGCACTTAACACAACATATACACTTCGGTCGGAATTCTCTATTGAGAAGATGATCCAGTTATAACTATTTGGATGCCTTAATGATATTTTCCCATCCTGGTAAAATATCCTAGCCTCATATCTACCCAACCAATCCATACACAAAATGATCCCGAAATCTACTAAATCATAAACATACAAACATAATGCTAACATATGTCCTAACAAATCAAGTTCTAACTGGTCACATCTTATCCCTAGAGTTACATACCCTCTTATTGGATTCGCAACCCTTAAGGAAGAAATAGGGTAAGTGGATTCTAAGCATAACTTATTAACCAAATTCTGGAATATAAATGAATGTGATGCACCGGTATCAAATAGTATCCTAATTGGAATACTTTGAATCAAAAATGTATCTTCCATCACAGTCTTTCCCTTATCTGCGGCTGTTGGTCTTGAAGAAGACGATGGTCCAATAGCAAAAACCTTTCCTTTTTCTGCCCTAACTGGCTCTGGACACTGGTTCTTGTAATGCCCAACTTGATCGCAGTTGTAGCACTTAACATGCTTCTTGTCCGCACCCTTCTTCTGCCCCTTGCATGATCGACATTCATTTGCAAAATGACCCTTCTTGTCACATTTGTAGCAGACTAAATCAGCTTTTGACTTCTTGGTTGAATCTCCCTTATGGGCTCCTTTCTTTTTGAAGAAATTTCTCGTCTTTCCCTGAGAACTCTGGGATTCAGTTGGCTTCTCTCTAGCACAAATAGAAATCATCTCTTCGTGGAAAATGGCCATCTCCACCACCACATTATAGGGATCACGGATATGAGTTAGAGTCACCCTAGCAAGCTCGCGCCTCAGTCCTCAAATGAACCTTTCATTCCTTCTAATGTTGGTGTCTACAATAGCATATCCATATCGAGATAGCTCATCAAATCTATATGCATGCGCAATTACTGACGTGTCTCCATGAACTAAATCCATAAATTTTCTCATCAATGCTGACTTGGCAACTTCAGCAATAAACCTTTGTTCGAACCTCCTTTAAAAATCAGCCCAAGTTAACTCTTCTTCCAGAACTCCGGCAGTCACACCATTCCACTAATGAAGTGCTGACCCTTGCAACTTCCTAAAGGCCAACCTTCTCTTCTGTGCATGTTCTAAACTCAAATCAAATAAAATCCTTTGACAATGTAACAGCCACTTCTCCACTTCTATAGCATCTTCTGTTTCCATAACTGGATTTCCACCCAAACTGTTGTAGTCTCGGTTTAGCTTGGCATAATTATTCCCAACGGGAACCACAAGATTTGCTCTTCCAATATTTCCAGCCACTCCTGCAGTTCCTACTTGCATCAAATTAGCAAGGAACTAATACATCATCCCCGCATCTACTGGAGGATTCCCAACCTCACATTAACTTCCGCATTTTGATTAGCGTTAGCCTGTCGACCTTAATTCCTCCGGGTGTTAGGCTGAGCATTTCCATCAGTTGTGGTGCTTCCTCCACCTAGATTTCCTCTTCTGTTTCCTGCTTCCATATCTTCTTTCTCGTAAATCTGTATACAAGCCTTAGTAAGATACAGAAGAATGGTCTAAGAGAAAAGGGAATTACGCACTTATATATATATATACCTATATATATCAAATACAAGTACGTTACTATCGCGTTAACCCAAACCCCGATCAAATTTTTTATTCATTGGATTATGTTTTGAAAATCTTTTAAGTTTTAATTACTTAAATTTTCATAAACCTATGCTCTGATACCAACTGGTAACATCCCCCACTTGGTGCCTAAAACTAATGGCTATGGATGTTGCAGTCATCCATAGTTATTAATCCTCGGCAATCAAATACGGAAATTTTAGATAAATTGATATACCAAAAACACATGGATATGGAAAAAAATTTAAAGTTTCAAAACAACTTTCACATTCCATTCCAAAACCATTTCAACATTCTTTACATAATCCCACAACGTTAAACATGTCCAGAAAAATATAATTATTACAGTATACTCCAAGAGCAATATATAAAGATGCCCCCTGGGCGATAAGAGTGTATAATTGGCAATAAACAACTTTGCCTTACAAAACAACGTAGCGGAATCACATGAGAAAGAACTTAAATAACTACATGTCTTCTGCACGACTCCGGAAGCTTTTTCATCTTAAGAGATACCTAAAAACCTCAAATCTCAAACTACTCAAAATTAGTTGAGTACCCGAGAGTTTAAGGGGAAAACATAAACTTCAAGTTAGACATAAAGCCCGGTATGAATAATAATATACCATCTTAAATCATTTAGATATCTAGTAAGACCACGTCACTTAACGGAACGGGTTTCCCCACACTAGTATCTTAAAACTTTTATAAACCATTTTGTGTGCCCCTGCATCCACAATGGTTAATTCAATTCAAAATATTATTATGTGATGATATACAAAACAATTAAATCAATTCTGGATTACCCATCCCCAATTCAATTTGACTATCTGTCATAAATATAGTTTCTGGGATTACTCATAACCTAATAGTTTTCATGGGCTAACTAATAACTGGTTAAACTTTTAAGGACTCCCTATCCAATTATATAGTTTTCATGGGATTACTTTGAACCTATTGGTAACTCCAATATCATTTCATTTATCGTATTTTTCATGGGCTGACTAGAAATCTATTGACTAATTGTCAATATCTTTCTTCTACCCAAGTTTTCATGGGCTAACTAGGAACCTATTGACTATCTGTCAATATTTCATTTTCTTATCCGGATATAGTTTTCCTGGGCTTACTATAAACATGTCTAACTGACATCTTTAATTATACATAGTTTCCATAGGCTAACTATGAACCTATTGGCTCTGCCAATAGCTTTACAGTTTTCATGGGCTTATTGTTAACCTATTGGCCCCCGCCAATATCTTTTCCCTTACACAGTTTTCATGTGTTTACTATTAACCTATTGGCCACTACTAATATCTTTTATTTATTCACTACTAGGTCAACCCAACAGGTTATTCTACCTTTTTCCAAAGTACAGCTTTTGGATTTATTAAAAAGTGAATATATACTTATATGAAGAAGAAAACAATATAACTTGGTTAATTCCTTCAACCCATTTAGACTTCTTCATAAGTTCCATTTCAAAATAATTTGTTTATTAATATGCCATGGTTTTACTTTTTAAATAAGATTGGGTTATTTGTTTTGAACTATACTTTCGAAACCTTCGAAACCTTGCTTTCGACCTTACTGGATAGCCTCCTTCGAAAGCATATATCTCTTTTCCAAACATTAGGCTTCTGCCTTTAAAAACACTTTAAAATTCTTCTTTCAAAACCTTTCTAATACAATAAAGTGTTACTTATTAATTATTAGAAGCATAGCTTCGGAACCATTGGAAGTATATCTTCCTAAAGCATTGAAAGTCCCCCTTTCGACATCGTTGGGTTTATCTTTTAAAATATCATTTGGGTCTAAGTAATTATAAACGAAAGTATCTCTTTCAAAACCATTCTTTACTATATAAAAATATTGGGGAATTTATGATAGCGTCGATACCATCTCTTTCGACAGAGTCGAAAGCCTATATTTAAAATATTGAAGGATAGCTTCGAAACCCGTTTCGAAACCATTGCCTTCAAAACCCATAACCCATTCAAAAGCATTTATAAACTGGCTTAATATAGCTATAAAACAAACAATACCTTTCGACTGTTTTGATGACTTCAATACACTCAAAAGGCACAAGAATCGGTGGCAGCGCTTCGACTAGGTCGGAACCCCTTCTTTTGAAGGCATTGATTTATAATTAAAGGAACTCCTTCGAAACCCCTTTTTCTTTTAAAAATAACCCGGCAACCCCTTCAAAAGACATTATAAACATCTTTTAAAAACATTCTTATTGACTAAGTTGAAAGCTTAGTAAAACAAAGGCATGCGCTTATCTTTTCAAAACAAATTGAGATAACGGCCCCATCGGAAGCTATGCTTTCGACACCATACCTTTCGCCTTTCTTCAATCCACTACGTATCACCTAGATGTTATCTTGTGTATTGAATTTAGCTTAATAGGGTTTCAACATAGTCGAAGGCAATAGGTAAGGGGAGAAAGGTACTCTGAATAGAGTCGAAACCCTTTTTTTGGGTTAAGTAATAAATTAAGCAACTTATATAAACTAACCTGCCTACATATAAATTTCTTATTGTATGCCTTTACTTTTCCCATGCTTTTCAAAACTAACCGCCCTTTTATTTTGGATAAGTGTCAAACTTAAACTTTTGCAAGTAAAACCTTCTTCTTTATTTATACGTAAATCATTTTGATCCTCTTCTCATAATAATTTATTTTGTATATCAAATCACTAAAGAAAAATCTCCAAAAATCATAGAAATTTACTTTGATCATGTTATCTGACATATCAAAATTTTAAACCCAAATTCTCAATATATTATCTGAAATAAATTAATAAACTCAACGTGCTATATTTTCTTTCAAAAATTCATAATAATCTTTGTAACGACCCACTATTTTGGAACATTTAAATCGACAATAAAGCCACACAAGTCGGACTTGAGTAATACAAAACAATAGATTGTAATAAATTTGGAGCAAATAAAACCAATCACATAATCACAGAAATGGAATATTAGAATAACGCGCAGCGGAAAATAAAATAAATAGTGGTTCATGAAGCCATTACAATACATAGTCTCAAAACAGATTCAAATTACATAGTTTGAAAAATAGATACAACAGAGGTCTAAATACATAAGTATAGAAGAAATCCCAAATATATATGTCTCTAATACAAAGCTGACATAGAAATACTGAATGGAAATAGATAGCAACTAAATAAAAGATGATCTCCAGCAGTCCTAGCTGCAGAAGGTGAAATCCAAAGCTGATACTCAGCTGACCCGAGCGTAAAGCAAAACACAAACACTCGAGTCAGGACATACATACTTATACAATGTAAACCAACTCAAGTGAACTGTAATAGAAATGCACAAGTAACTTAAAGGATGCTTGGGACCGCCCATCCTCTAAGGATCCGTTAATCTATTTACTATGTAGTAATATTCGTTATTATAATAATGTCTAATAGTAAAATAAGCTTACTTTAAAATAGCATTAAGGAGTGATCCAATATTCCCCTTAACATATAGTAGTGCCAATAGTCTATACAGTACCTGCATACCTCGAGAGGCTACGAGAAGATACTCCATAGGTACGACACAAATAGAAACTCGTAGAAGGCGCGCTAGGGCATGTGACACGGCACAACTAGGCAATGCCAGGGTAGATATACCAATTACGCATCCGGGCTGGTGGAAACACATAGCAGCCACTACCGCCCATCTCGAGCAACACTCCCAAAATCAAGGGGTGCACCCAATCAATCACAAAAGTAATAGAATGGTATCGAAGAAGTGTGTCCGATCAGAGGTGCTACCTCATTGGCCCGTCAATCGCTCCTGTTTTAGCCACCTTATGCCAACTCACGGGAGTCGGGTCCACGTATATACCTCAATAGGATCGTCTCCACCATCCTACTTCATTCTGGAATCTCCACCGCGTACACAGTTGTTAAAGAGGTTTCGGTATCGACAGAGAGTATGTCCATATCTGATCCCGGTCTCTTTAACAACCTATCATTATTATAACCCGTGGTTATTCTTTCCAAAATGGTTTATATTCCCAATTAAAATAATTCATTTAAACCATTTAAAAATAATGTCATTATTCTTTCAAATCAAATATTCAATTCCCAAAAATTTAGCACTTTTGAAGCTCGTTTATTAGTTAAATACTCCAAAAACATTGAAATTTCAGCATTCGCAGCACTAAGAAAATGCTGCGGTAAGTTATATTTGAAAATAGTTCATTTCAGAAAAGACGGCATTTAAAACTCCTGTAGTAGTTCAGTTTTCATTTGAAAATCTTTTCATTTCAGCAAACAGCAGCACTTATCAAGTGTTACAGTAGCCCTTTAGTAAATTTCTGATTTTAGTTTCTTTCAGCAATAGTAGCACTTATCAAGTGCTACAGTAGCCCCTTTTAGTTAATTTCTGATTTTAGTTTTCTTTTAGCAACCACAGCACTTACAAAGTGCTGCAGTATCATTTACTCTAGATTTTAAATTAGTTTCAACAACGACAGCATTTCTGAAGTGCTACCAATTCTACTTCCAGATTTATTATAAAATTCCAGAAACAAATAAACTTCGATTTTTAACCATTTAACTTATAAAATCATATTTTTTTCACTTCAAAAATGGTCATTTGGATAACCTTTACTTATGGTTTTATAAAATAAAATTTCATTAATAAATGTCCAAATTTTAACAATAATTCACTAATTAAATCAAAGTGCACTATTTTCTTATTCTTTGTATTTTTAACAATTAACTTATCAATTTATTTTAAAATACCATTTCATAAATAAAACTTAATTTCCATTTATTTACTTAACTTAAACTTCCATTTCAAACCAAATCTCAAATTTTCAAGTTAAGTTATAATTTCAAATTACAATTTAACCATTTATTTACTTACACATTTTTAACTCATAGAAAAATCACTACACTTTATTTAAATCAATAAAATCCAAATTTAAGTCAAAATATCATATTTTATATTTAAAAATACTTAAAATTTTCCAGAAAAATATATATAATAACCATGGGTCTGTATAATATTTTCTAACCTAAGACAAGTGATGAAGATAATATATCATTTCAATCCGTAATTTACAAAGAAAAATCCGGGTTCTATCATTTCAAACCCGCAATCCCAAGTCAATAAAAACAAATAAAAATCACTCGAGCCTATCATTTCAGCCCGTAATGATTTTTCCCTATTTTAAAGTCCGTTCGGGTATGTATCATTTCCACCATAGTGATTCTATTCTACATGGAACTTGCAGTGTGAGAAGCAATAATTAAATGAACAGTAACCATATAAAATAATAACAGATGATGTAACAGATATAAACAACATTTATCATCATATAAATATATCACAGGCAGGTATGAATAACATATCAATATATATAGCTTCACTTGCCATCATTTCACAAGAGTATAAGTACATATGTCTAGAGTGATACAACTCACCTTTTTGAAGCTAAAGATCAAATCAAACACAAGACAAACAACTCCAGAAAGCACGATAAAGCACGAATCAAGTACGAGTGGATGGAGAGCCAAGGTCCGGATCTTGTAACAACCAAAATAAATAACATACATAAGAATAAAATTTACAAAAGAATATAAACAAAAAAATGAATAAATCTAGATCAAAAGAACAATCATTGGCTTAACCAATGCAAGAGGCTCGGCTACAACCCAAAATGGCTTGACCATGGTCTAGTAGTGCTCGGCATGGTTCAGATCTGAGGCAATGGTTCGGCTTAGGTATGAATATGAAGAGAGGTGGAGTTACAAGGCAAGTGAATACAAAGGGTCAAGGCAAAAGAGGAGTTTGGTTGCACCTAGGCTCGGTCCTATGTCAAGTATGGCTCGGCCATGTTCAACTACAGGTCAGATCTGGTCAAGTGGTGGCCAAAGGTCGGTGATGAGGTCAGTCACGTGCTGGAGAAGTTGGTGGCAAGGGGGAGGAGGAGGATGGGTAGAGGCCGAGCCTTGCTTTGAGACAAAGTGAAAACAAAATGAAAAAGAAAATAAGAAAGGAAGAAGCCATGAAAAAAACTTACATTTTTTTTGCTAAAGAATGGAAATGAACGTGAGAATGAGATGTGGGAAGTTTTTGTACGTGAAGTGATAATTATCAGAGGAGTTTCTCACGGCAAATCAAGTAGAAGGAAACGGCAAGTGATAAATGTTTTAAACGGCAAGAGAAATGAAAGGATTTAATTCCTATTTAATAAAAAGAACAAAATGGAAAATAAGAACTCTTCCTTTCTTCACGTGCATTGATAGGCTACAAGTTGGGAATGGCTATGGGTTTTGAGGAATAAGTTATGAACTGCTAAGGTAGGAAATAAATAGATAGGTAAATAAAGAGGTAGGAAATAAAGCAAAGTAACATATGCCAATTTAAATCAAAGTATCATACGTCTAATAAATTTGTTTCCTAGCCATTAATTACAAGATATATATACAAAGAAACATTCAATAAATAAAATAAAGTTTATACAAACACAAGAACATTTAATAAATAAAATTTTAAAAAGATATGCCTTTAAGGCAATATAACGTATTCATTAGAATTCTTTTCCAAGAAGTAAATAAGAGATATAAACACATAACAATTCAATTAATAAAATGAATGCCTAAATAAATAAAAATAGAAAGATGAAATAGAGATGGATGTTATGAAAAATAAATAAATATATATATATATAGAAATTATTTATTTTATTATATTTGGAAAGGAAATTACAACCAAAAATCCACTTTATTGGAAAAATTCCAAAATTCAAATTTTTAAATCATTAAACACCAAAGTTTTTAAATAAAATGAATTAAAATATTTATAAAAAATTTTGGGTTGTTACACTCTCCCCCACTCAAAACTTTTCGTCCTCGAAAAGGAACGAAACAAGGAAAACAAAGGAAAGATCAGGTAGAAAAGTAAAGTACCTGGAACAAACAATTTTGGATTCGTAGCATGCATGCTCTCCTCCGTTTCCCAAGTAAAATCCCGGTCATCAGTACTCCATTGCACTTTGACCAAACTGACAGATTTCCTTCTTAGCTGCTTCGTACCTCGATCGACGATACGAAGTGGCTTCCTCTCAACAGTCAGATTAGGCTCAATATCCAAACTATCAACAGCAGAAGGCTGGACAATAAGAGATGGATCATGTAGATAGCGACGAAGATGCGAAACATGGAATACATTATGCACTCCAGAAAACTTCTCAGGAAAATCCAAACGATAAGCTAAAGAACCAATCCTCTCCAAGATGCGGAAAGGACCAACAAACCTAGGAGCAAGCTTCCCTCTACGACCAAACCGAATCACATTCCTTAAGGGAGAGACCTTAAGGAAAACCAAATCACCAACAGAAAATTCCAAACTCCTCCTACACTGATCAGCATACTTCTTCTGCCTATCCTGAGCAACCCTCATCATCCTCTTAAACTCCTCAACCTTCTCTGAAGCCTCTAAAATCATCTCAGGACCAAGAACCAAACGGTTACCGGATTCAATCCAGCAAGAGGGAGATCTACAAGGTCTTCCATAAAGAGAAGCAAACAAAGACATCTTAATACTAGCCTGATGACTATTGTTATAGGTAAATTCGACAAGATGGAGATGATCTTCCCAAGATCCTCCATAATCAGGCACACAAGCACGAAGAAGATCCTCTAGAATCAGATTCACTCTTTCCGTTTGACCGTCGATCTATGGATGGTAAGAAGTTCTCAGATTCAAGTGAGTACCCAAAGATTCCTGAAAAGCTTTCCAAAACTGACTGGTAATGATAGGACCATGATCACAAACAATACTGATAGGAACACCATGGAGACGAACAATCTCTCTCATATAGATCTCAGACAAACTAGAAGCAGAACGGGTAGACTTGACTGGAATGAAATGAGCTGACTTGGTCAGTCTATCAACAATAACCCAGATACTCTCATTACCCCTCCTAGTCCTCGGTAATCCATCAACAAAATCCATAGAAACTTGTTCCCACTTCCAATTGGGAACCTCAAGGGGCTGCAACAAACCAGGGGTCTTCTGATGATCTGCCTTGACTTGCTGACAAGTCGCACACCTACTAACAAAGATAGAGATATCACGCCTCATACCTCTCCACCAATACAACCTTTTCATATCCTGATACATCTTCGTCACACCTGGATGAATAGAAAGTCTGGATCGATGACTTTCCCGAAGTAACTCCTGTCCTAATCCATCAACATTCGAGACACAAATCCGATTATTAATCCTCAAAATACCTCTATTATCGATCTAAGCACCACTGTAATCAAAACTACTACTACCAACCCTACTACGAACATTCTCCTTCATCAATCTAAGCATCTCATCCTCATCCTGCTCAGCCATGATACGATCCAAAAGAGGAGAAGAAGAAACAACAAGCTGACACAACATAGCCTTCTTCCGACTCAAAGCATCTGCCACAACATTAGCCTTCCCAAGGGTATAGTTGATGTCAAGGTCATAAGAAGCAAGGAACTCTAACCACCTAACTTGTCTCTGAATCAAGTCTTTCTGGGTGAAAATATACTTCAAAGACTGATGATCTTGAAAAGCTCAAACTTAGTTCCCAAAAGATGATGCCTCCAAAGCTTCAAAGCAAAAACCACAGCAAACAATTCCAAATCATGGGCCGCATAATTAGCTTCTTGGGTCTTCAACTGACGACATGCATAAGCAATGACCTTCCCATCCTGCATCAGAACAGCTCCTAAACCTTCACGACAAGCATCAGTGTATACCGTTAATCCCTTATTTCCATTTGGAACGATAAGAACTGGTGCGGAAGTAAGCTTGTGTTTTAACTCATTGAATGCAGCTTTACACTCATCACTCCAAATAAACTTAGCATTCTTCTGAGTCAAAGCGGTGAGAGGTGCAGCAATCCGAGCAAAATTCTCAATGAATCTCCATTAATAACCGGCAAGGCCCAGAAAACTATGGATATCAGTTGGAGTCCTAGGAGTTTCCCAATCCTGCACAAAATAGGGATAAATAAGGACAACCAGAAAGATAGAATAAATTAGCAAAGAGAGAGGAGAGAAAGGCTTACATTGATCGCAGCGATCTTGACTGGATCAACAGAAACTCCATTACCAGAAACAATATGCCTAAGGAATTGGACTTCATCTTTCCAGAAATGGCATTTAGAAAATTTAGCCTTCAACTGATGATTTCTAAGAGTCTCAAGAACAGATTTCAAATGCGACTCATGCTCTTTCTTGGACTTAGAGAAGACAAGGATATCATCAACAAAGACCAGAACAAACTTATTCAGAACATCACGGAAAACACGGTTCATCAAATCAACAAAGAAAGCCGGGGCATTAGTCAACCCAAAAGGCATGACTAACCATTCATAGAAACCATTCTAAGTACGGAAAGCAGTCTTGGGAATACTTTCCTCAGCAAATCTGAGCTGGTGAAAACCTGAGGCAAGATCAAGCTGAGAGAAAACAGTAGCACCATAAAGCTGATTAAATATATCATTGATGCGAGGCATTGGATATCTATTTTTCATAGTGAGCTTGTTCAGTTCCCTATAATCAACACACATCCTCAAAGATCCATCGGACTTAGTGACGAAAACCATTGTTGTTCCCCATTCGGAGTGGCTAGGTCTGATCAGACCCTTGGAGAACAAGTCCTCAATTTGATTTCTCAACTCAACCTTCTCACGGGGTGCCATTCTTCTAGAAGGAAGAACTACAAGTCGAGCTCCAGGAATAAGATCAATGCGAAAATCGATTTCCCACTTAGGAGGTAAAGTAGTGACTTCACCAAATACATCGGGATAAAGTTTGACCACACGAGTCGACTGAAGATCAACAGGAGAAGAATCCAGAGAATAAATAAAGCTGCCAGCATAATCATGAGGCATACGACACTGAATAACCAAAGGATTTCCCCGAACATCCTCAAGAGAAACAATTCGGGATTTACAAGAGATATGAGCATCATGCCTCTTAAGCCAATCACCTCCAAGCAACAAATCAATAGCATCGAAACCATGAACATAGAAATCACCAGATAATTTATGGCCAGAAAAGAAGAGTCTCACTTGCTTACAAATCCTATTAAGGTTCGCGGGACCACCAATAGGATTTTTAACACACAAAGATTCAACAGCATACACAGGAGAAAGAAGATGCTCAAACTTATCACAAAGATCCATAGAAATAAAACTATGCGAAGCTCCAGTATCAAATAAAACACGAACATGATGATTAAATAAAGAAAAGGTGCCCTGGAGAGTACCTTGGTCATTACTAGGAGCAGGAGCAGGTGCAGGTGGAGCAGGTGAAGAAGCAGAGGTAACAGCAAAAATACCAGACGGCTTGCCCTTCTGATACAAAGGACAATCATTTTTGAAATGACCAGGCTGCAGACAGACATGACAAAGGTTGTTCCTGGTATTCTGAGGTGGAGGAACAGCAGCACCAACTGAATTAGGGCAACTATTCGCATAGTGTCCCTTCTGATCACACTTGAAACAGGTGATGGTAGATAGGTCGATAGGGTGCCTCTGAGAAGGAGAAGATGAAGATCCCAATCCTGGATGCTTGAGCCAATTCTTCTTCTGCTGATGGAAATTTGGCTTTCTCTTCTTAGAGTTAGCATAGGAAGACTAAGATAAGGAGCACTAGCAACAGCAGGACCCCTAGAAGTAGGGTTCTCGTACCGAATAGCCATATCCATAAGCTCGGTGAAAGTGCCATGAACATGAGAAATGAGACGATCATAGAACTCTGGGCGAACTCCAGCTATAAACTTCTCATTCTTCTTAAGTTGGGTGTCAATAAGGCCGACCAAACTTGGAAAGTTCGTTGAACTTCCGCTCATACTCAGAAAAGGACATGGTACCCTGCTTGAGATCCATAAACTCACGATAAAGCTGAGATTTCCCGGCTTCGGGCATCCATTTTGCCACAAAAGCCTCCCTGGAAAAGAGATAGATAAGCTTAAGGTAGATTTTAAAGAGAAAAGCTGAACATAACACAAGACAACACCAGAAGATACCTAAACTGATCCTAAGAAATATCTGCCTCCACAGTCTGAGCTATGACAGACTCCCACCAATCCAAAGCTACCTCCTTCAACTGCCAAGCTGCCAACTGACGCTTCTGCGCATCAGTAATCTCCAAACCAGTAAAAATCCTCTCAAGACTCCTCAACCACTGTTGAGCCTCTATGATGCTCTCAGATCTAGTAAACTTGGTACCACCAAGTTGAGTGAATTCCTTGCAAAGAGTAGTGAACCTGATGGGTGCAATAGGCTCGGGAACTGGGGCAATACCATGACCCCTACCTCTGGCATTCCTATGATTCATCTTGAAAAATCGAGAATGAATTTTAGGACAAAGGTAAAACAGAAAGACAAAGATAAGATTCAACTAGAAAGGAAACCCTAATCAATGAATTTCAAATAAACAAGATGGGTTTGAAAGGAATGAAGTTAAGAAAATGAGATTTTTAAACAAGAAAAATTTATATCCAAAATAATCCTTTAAAATCATTAGATAAACATTTATACTTAAAAATACGTTCTCTCACAAAGAAATGATTCTAAGATTGATTTCACTCATTCTAGGGTATTTCTACCCTATCTCTAATGAGTTTTTGCTCCATATGCTAAGGTTTGCCTAAAACCTGGCTCTGATACCAAATGTAACGACCCACTATTTTGGACCATTCAAATCGACAATAAAGCCACACATGTCGGACTTGAATAATACAAAACAATAGATTGTAATAAATTTGGAGCAAATAAAACCAATCACAGAATCACAGACACAGAATATCAGAATAACTCGCAGCAGAAAATAAAATAAATAGTGGTTCATGAAGCCACTACAATACATAGCCTCAAAACAGATTCAAATTACATAGTCTGAAAAACAGATACAACAGAGGTCTGAATACATAAGTATAGAAGAAATCCCAAATACATATGTCTCTAATACAAAGCTGACATAGAAATATTGAATGGAAATAGATAGCAACTAAATAAAAGATGATCTCCAGCAGTCCTAGCTCCAGAGGTGAAATCCAAAGCTGATACTCAGGCTGACCCGAGCGTAAAGCAAAACACAAACATTCGAGTCAGGACATACATACTTATACAATGTAAACCAACTCAAGTGAACTGTAATAGAAATGCACAAGTAACTTAAAAGATACTTGGGACAGCCCATCCTCTAAGGATCCGTTAAACTATTTACTATGTAGTAATATTCGTTATTATAATAATGTCTAATAGTAAAATAAGCTTACTTTAAAATAGCATTAAGGAGTGACCCAATATTCCCCTTAACACATAGTAGTGCCAATAGTCTATACAGTACCTACATACCTCGAGAGGGTACGAGAAGATACTCCATAGGTACGACACAAATAGAAACTCATGGAAGGCGCGCTAGGGTAGGTGACACGGCACAACTAGGCAATGCCAAGGTAAATATACCAATTACGCATCCGGGTTGGTGGAAACGCATAGCAGCTACTACCGCCCACCTCGAGCCACACTCCCAAAATCAAGGGGTGCACCCAATCAATCACAAAAGTAATAGAATGGTATCGAAGAAGTGTGTCCAATCAGAGGTGCTACCTCATTGGCCCGTCAATCGCTCCTGTTTTAGCCACCTTATGCCAACTCACAGGAGTCGGGTCCACGTATATACCTCAATAGGATCGTCGCCACCATCCTACTTTATTCTGGAATCTCCACCGCGTACACAGTTGTTAAAGTGGTTTCGGTATCGACAAAGAGTATGTCCATATTTGATCCCGGTCTCTTTAACAACCAATCATTATTATAACCTGTGGTTATTCTTTTCAAAATGGTTTATATTCCCAATTAAAATAATTCATTTAAACCATTTAAAAATAAAGTCATTATTCTTTCAAATCAAATATTCAATACCCAAAAATTTAGCACTTTTGAAGCTCGTTTATTTAGTTAAATACTCCAAAAACATTTAAATTTCAGCATTCGCAGCACTAAGAAAATGTTGCGGTAAGTTATATTTGAAAATAGTTCATTTTAGAAAAGACGGCATTTAAACTGCTGTAGTAGTTCAGTTTTCATTTGAAAATCTCTTCATTTCAGCAAACAGCAGCACTTATCAAGTGCTACATTAGCCCTTTAGTTAATTTCTGATTTTAGTTTCTTTCGGTAATAGTAGCACTTAACAAGTGCTATAGTAGCCCTTTTAGTTAATTACTGATTTTAGTTTTCTTTTAGCAACCACAGCACTTACCAAGTGCTGCAGTATCATTTACTTTAGATTTTAAATTAGTTTCAGCAACGACAGCATTTCTGAAGTGCTACCAATTCTAATTCCAGATTTATTATAAAATTCCAGAAACAAATAAACTTCGATTTTTAACCATTTAACTTATAAAATCATATTATTTTTTTCACTTCAAAAATGGTCATTTGGATAACCTTTACTTATGGTTTTATAAAATAAAATTTCATTAATAAATATCCAAATTTTAACAATAATTAACTTATTATATCAAAGTGCACTATTTTCTTATTCTTTGTATTTTTAACAATTAACTTAACAATTTATTTTAAAATACCATTTCATAAATAAAACTTAATTTCCATTTATTTACTTAACTTAAACTTCCATTTCAATCCAAATCTCAAATTTTCAAGTTTAGTTATAATTTCAAATTACAATTTAACCATTTATTTACTTACACATTTTTAACTCATAGAAAAATCACTACACTTTATTTAAATCAATAAAATCCAAATTTAAGTCAAAATATCATATTTTATATTTAAAAATACTTAAAATTTCCAAAAAAATATATATAATATGTAACGACCCGTATTTTTACGGATCGAAAAGTTTGTCAAAATCTGGAATTTTAGCATTTTTGAGCCATTTCAGATTTTAGGCAGAATTTTTCTAAGTCCTAGGTCGTGAACGACCTAAGTGATAGGTCGTGATCGACTTATAGAATTGGCGACTCAAGGGTAGGCAGACCTAGTGGAGTAAGCTGTTTAGGGGATAGGTCGCTATGTGTTAGGTCGTCTGGTAGCTTGGTTGGTTAGGTCGTAAGCGACCTAAGGGTTAAGTTGTTACCAAGTTAGGTCGACTGGGTGGGTTAGCGACCTAAAGAGATAAGTCGTAGCTGGGCTAAGTTAGTAGGTCGGAGTTAACTAGGCAAGCATTAAGTCGTAGGTTGTAAGTCGTTGCCGAGTTAAGGGATAGACAACCTAAGTAAGTAACCGACCTAGGGATTTACGACATAAGAGCTGACCGAGTTAAGTGATAAGTTGTCTAACCAGTTAAGTCGTATCCTTTAAGTCGTAGCCTAGTTGAGTCGTGGCCGTGCTAAGGAGTTAGCGTGTTAGCGACCTAAGGAGTTAGCGTGTTAGCGACCTAAGGAGTTAGCGTGTTAGCGACTAAGGAGTTAGCGTGTTAGCGACCTAAGGAGTTAGCGTGTTAGCGACCTAAGGAGTTAGGTCGCATAAGTGTTAGGTCGTTGAGTTTTGCCTAAGTGTTAGGTCGCTGAGGTTATAGGTCGTAACCTTGTTAGGTCGTGAGTTGTTGGGCTTTGTTAGGTCGCTAGGTTTTGCCATGTGATAAGTCGTAAGCCTTTAAGTCGTTGAAGCGCCTGAGTTGTTAGGTCGCAGGGAATAGTTTAAGTGTTAGGTCGCGTGATTCCTAAGTCGTAGGTCGTTGGAAGGTTAAGTCGCAGATGCGCATTTGTTTTAAGGCGTCTGGCTTTGGTTAGGTCGAAGATGTTGCTAGGTCGTAGGTCGTGGACGACCTAACTCCGAGCGACCTATGGAGATGAGCGACCTAGGGGCAGATTTCAGCTATAAATAGAAGGGGGTTGGCTTCATTTTTGGGATCCGGATTTCGAAGCGACAAAGTGCTGCCATTTTGAGAGCTCGACTTCTACACTTCTTCACTTCTTTTCTCCACTCTAATCTAGTGCTTCCATCCATCCAAATCAAAGATCAAGATTGAAGATTCAAGAGCTTAGATTGAAGATCTTCATCTTTTCAAGAGAGATTTCTTCGTTTGAAGCGGATTCGTGATAGATCAAGCTTGATCCTTCGCTGTCCAGATCTGAAGCGTGTTGATTTGGGTTTGTTTAGGTGATTTGGTGAGTGGTGATTATCTCTCACACGGATCCAAAGGAGTATATCGGATTGTTGGCTCGACTTGGTGTTAAAATAGAGATTTCCATGCATTTTCTTCATCCAAAGTGTAGATCCATATAGATCCATTGTTCATGATGATGTTACATCCATTTTATCATATGTTAACCTATGCAAGTTCATTCATCAAGTTTGTAGAGATATAATCCATGTTTTCATGCTTATTGGACTTTCAACTCTTTAATTACGAAAATGCCATTATTGTTATAATTGTCTACTTAGATCATTTTTGAATGCTTGATTGCTTGGATTGATGTTTGATTTGATTGATTGTTATGAGCTAGATGATTGATGATTAGATTTAGACCGAAGACGATTCAAAAGCTAAGGGAAAGGCTCTTGAATTGGGAAAGCTGCTCGTGGCATATGTAGCGGGATGATGAAGCTCTTATGCATAGATTTGATGATGTGATGTTGAGATGAGGCTTCGCGAGGATGTGATGAAGCGAGGCAATCATGTGATGAAGACTTGGTCTAATCCAGACGGGATCATTCCAAGCATGTTGATAACTCGGTGATATGATTCGAGTTGAGGATAATGAATGGATATGAGAATAGTCGTCGAGGAGGATGACTAGGAGGCTTGGATAGCATCGTTGTTGAAGGTTCTAGCATGCTCTAAGCAAGAGTACGTTTGGGCAGATTCGATAGTCCCAACGACTAACCGTTGATGGTCGAGTACTCTGGGCAGATTCGATAGTCCTAGGCACGGGTTGCGATGACGTGCGGGAGTTATGTCTAGAACCGGGGTTTCCATTAGCCCTTGACGGACGGCTGAAAGAATGTGCCGGTCATTCAATTAACGGTGATATCGAAGCAATGATAACAGTGATAGCCAGAGTCATGGATGTTTGGTTGTATCGTCATTCGGACTCAAGAGCGGTATTTTCTGGGTGCTTATCTGATTTAGGCCTTGGTACTTGGAAAACATCGCCCTTGACTCGAGTGATAGTAGCTTTACTTTAAATTGCATGCTCTGCTATGTTTGCTTCTGCTTAGTGTGTGTCTGGGGGCTATCACTGTAGAATGAGGTTGGAGTGGGAGGGTTGTATTCCTATTCCTTTTCCTTTATGTTCTTTTGGTATGTTGTTAGTTAATTTACTGCTCACTAAGACTGTTGTCTGACTCAAGGCTTTATGTTTTAATTCTTATTGCCTTGGGCTGTTCGTCCATTTTGGGACGGGCAGACTAGGTAGCAGGTGGCAGGTGCTGTTCTCTTCTCACGGTGGTGATATCGAAGACGAGATGGAGGGTTGCATATTATCTTCTTATTATATGTACTGGATATTCCGCTGTTCTGTATTCTCTGAGAGATATGCAGTGAGGCTTGATGTATTGACTATTTGGATGCTTGTATTCAACTAATATGGAGTTTTATATGATATCATTTTGTTCTGTAAAGCTTCACTATACATATGTTCTATTGTATTTTGTCCATGCGCTGTGAGTAATACGATAGATTCTGCTGTTTTAATTTACCTTGACAATCGTCCATGGTCGCCTGGCACACTTTACAGCGCACTATCTCTAGATTCGGTGCAGGGGTCATGGGCGGTCGTCACATTTGGTATCAGAGCATTGGTTAATCGATTTTACCCAACGCTCGCCGTCGTAACTACGTATGAGAGACGTAATTGTATTTTGATGGATGAATACTATATATAATATAGTAGTTTAGTTGAGTTTGAGTCCTTTAGGCAGTTGTTTCTCTAGATGTTCTAATCATTCCTTTTTATAGATATTGAGAATGAGTCGAAGAGAGAGACCAGCTGCTAGGGAAGGCCGTGCTACTGAAGAGACTGCTGATTATGCAGCCATGTTCGAAGCTATGATGACTTCGATCATGAGAAGGATACCAGTTCCGGGGGCGGCAGTTGATGTTGGAGTTCAGGTTCAGACTCCGAAACCAGTGGATTTTGCTAAGTTGTGCAAGGACTATACTGCTCTTGGAGGAAAGGTTTTCTTGGGAACAGAATCAACTATTGAGGTCCAGAGGTGGATGGATGCTTGTAGAAGGATCTTTGGTGATTTGGGAATTGAGGATGCAACTAAGAGGAAGTTGGCATCGAGACAGCTTCAAGGGAGAGCTTCTGATTGGTGGAATTCTATTACCATCACTACTCCGGAGGAAGAGATTACTTGGGAGCAATTCCAAGTCAGATTTGAAGCTAAGTTCATTTCTACAGCTCAGAAGACTGTTCTGTTCAAGAGGTTTGTGGAGCTCAAGCAAGATGGAAGATCAGTTCTTGAGTATGTTTCTGAGTTTGAAGCTTTGTCCAAGTATGCTCGGTCATATATTGAATCTGCTTATCAGAAGAATGAGAAGTTTGTGACCGGCTTGGATAGTTATCTTGGGAGACAGTTGGTGGATCATTTGGACGATTCATTTGAGAAGCTTGTGGAGAAAGCTCTTAGGCATGAGAGTCTGTTTCCTAAGGAAGGACCTGTTGTTGCTGTTACCAGGGGAGAGTCTAAACCACAGCAGAGTGGAAACCAGAAGAGGAAGCAGCAGCAGCATAAGGGTAAGGATGGCCAGAAGAAGCCGAAAGGCGAGGTGACTTGCTACAATTGTCAGCAGAAGGACCATTTCTCTAAGGATTGTAAGAATCCGAAGGTGCCAATGAAGTGTCACAACTGTGACAAGCCAGGGCACATCAGGAAGAATTGTCCAGAACCGAGGAAGGACAAGCAGATTGTGCAAGCTTATGCTTTGGGAGCTGTTCCGTCGTCTTCGAAAGCTCCTACTGCTGAAGAGAAAGGAAAGAGTGTGGTTGTTCAAGGTACTCTTTTCCTATGTGGTGTTCCAGTTAGAGTTCTGTTTGATACTGGAGCGTCGCATTCGTTTGTTTGTAATGAACTCGTAGGCCGGTTAGGTTTGGAACCGGATATTGTTGATAGGCCATTGGTTGTGACTAATCCAGTTGGGGGTTCGTCTTGTTTGTGTATGTTATGCCGTGGTCTGATTGTGTCGAGTCATGGTTGCTCTTTTGTTTGTGATTGCTTTGTTCTGAACTTTGCGGGGTTCGGAATTATTCTGGGTATGGACTGGCTTAGAAAGTATGCGGCGAAGGTTGATTGTGAGAGGCTGGAGGTGACAGTCGAGAATGTGGAGGGGCGAAAGATTGTGATACGATGTAAGCATGAGGAAGGCGTCTTCATGAGCTTCATGTATTCGCTAGTTGTTCCACGGGATGGACTGTCTTTAGTGCCAATCGCAAATGGATTCGAGGATGTCTTTGACGAAGTCAAAGGGTTGCCGCCGCATAGAGAGATCGAGTTTCGTATAGATCTAGTTGAAGGAGCCAGACCTGTTGTGATGCCTCTTAGGCGGATGGCGCCTAGGGAACAGCAGGAGTTGAGGGTGCAAGTTGATGATCTTTTGCAAAAAGGATTCATTCGGCGTAGTGTGTCCGAGTGGGGTGCACCAGTTGTGTTTGCAACCAAGGCAGATGGGTCGTTGAGATTGTGTGTGGATTATCGTGAGCTGAATAAGGTGACTAAGAAGAACAAGTATCCATTGCCGAGAATAGATGACTTGTTTGATCAGCTTCACGAAGCCAAGGTGTTTTCTCAGATGGATTTGGCAACGGGATTTCACCAGTTGAGAGTGGCTAAGGATAGTGTGCCAAAGACTGCTTTTCGGACACCATCGGGTTTCTTTGAGTGGCTGGTAATGCCGTTTGGATTGACTAACGCGCCAGCATATTTTGTGGATCTTATGAATAGAGTGTTCAGAGATCAGTTGAACAAGTTCGTACTTGTGTTCGTGGATGATATTCTGATTTATTCCAGAATGGAAGAAGAGCACAAGACGCACTTGCGTGTTGTTTTGGAAATCTTGCGGAAACATCAGCTGAAGGCTAAGTTTTCGAAGTGTCACTTCTGGAAGAGTGAAGTAAGGTTCTTAGGCCATGTGATTTCTGGAAATGGAATAGCGGTTGATCCCGCTAAGGTGGTAGCAATCCAGGATTGGGTTAGACCTAAGAATGCATCTGATGTGAGAAGTTTTCTTGGATTAGCAGGATATTATCGATGGTTTATCAAAGACTTCTCCAAGGTAGCTGCACCGTTAACAGGATTGACGAAGAAGAACCAAGTGTTCAGTTGGGATGCTAAGTGTGAGCAAGCTTTCGGAATCCTGAAAGAGAGATTGACGAGTGCTCCTGTTTTGACTATTCCAAGTGGGAATGAAGAGATGGTGGTTTACACCGACGCATGTGGTACTGGACTTGGAGCAGTGCTGATGCAGAAGGATAAAGTTGTTGCGTATGCCAGTCGACAACTGAAGCTGCATGAAAGGAATTACCCAACTCATGATTTGGAGTTAGCGGCGATTGTATTTGCTCTGAAGATGTGGAGACATTATCTATTGGGAGTTCGATTCGAGTTGTTTACAGATCATAAGTCGTTGAAGTATCTTTTCTCCCAAAAGGATTTGAATCTTCGGCAGCAACGTTGGCTAGAGTTTTTAGCATCATATGATTTTGGTATAGCTTATACTCCAGGAAAAGGTAACGCAGTGGCAGATGCGTTAAGTCGAAGACATGCAGGATTGGGAGCCATGTTTTCAGAATGGAAGAGTCTCGAGTATTTAGCTGGATTTGACTTCAGGCCTAGATGTGAATTGGAACCTGAGATGTTGGCAAACTTATCGATAAGACCTTCTCTTGTGGAAAGGATTGGCGAGAGCCAAAAGCGAGATGATAAGCTTGTCAAGATTATCCGTGAATTGGAATCTGGATTGGATCCAGAAAAGGATAAAGGATTCGAGGTCGATCGAGAGGGTTGGCTTCGAAAGCAAGGACGACTAGTCGTTCCCGATATAGATGAATTGAGGAGTGAAGTCCTGAAGGAAAGTCATCACTCGAAGTTGACAATTCATCCATGTGGAAATAAGATGTATCGGGATATGAAGAGAACCTACTACTGGGAAGGTATGAAGAAGGATGTTGGAAATTTTATTTCCAAGTGTATGAACTGCCAGTTGGTAAAAGCCGAACAAAAGAAGCCAAGTGGATTGCTTCAGCCATTAGAAGTTCCTACATGGAAGTGGGAACAAGTGTCGATGGATTTTATCGATGGATTGCCTAGAACCAGAACGGGAAATGAAGGGATTTGGGTCATTGTGGATCGTCTGACTAAGAGCGCCAGATTCATTCCTGTTCGATCGACTAGGACTGCATCAAAGTTGGCTGAGTTGTATGTTAAGTGGATAGTTCGATTCCATGGTATTCCGAAGAGTATAGTGAGCGATCGAGATCCATTGTTCACTAGTGGATTTTGGAAGAGCTTCCAGGAAGTTTTGGGAACCGAGCTGTGTTTGAGTACAGCTTATCACCCTCAAACAGATGGTCAGACCGAGAGAGTCAACCGAGTTTTGGAAGATCTTCTTAGAGCATGTGTTTTGGACTTCGGAGGATCATGGGAAGATCACCTTCATTTGGTGGAGTTTGCATACAACAACAGTTACCAGTCAAGCATTGGTATGGCACCGTATGAGGCATTGTATGGAAGACCGTGTAACTCCCCGACATGTTGGTTGGAAGCTGGAGAAAAGCTGATGCTTGGGCCAGAGATGATTCGACAGACTTCAGATAGTATAGAGATCATTCGGCAATGAATGAAGGCAGCTCAAGACCGTCAGAAGAGTTATGCCGATAAGCGTCGAAAGGATTTGGAATTCGACGTAGGAGATATGGTTTTTGTGAAGATTTTTCCGCTGAAGAATGTTATTCGATTCAGGAAGAAAAGAAAATTGACTCCAAGATTTGTTGGACCATTCCCGATCATCGAGCGAATTGGAAAGCTAGCCTACAGATTGGAGTTACCAGGGAAGATGTCGAGTGTGCACAATGTTTTTCATGTATCATATCTACGGAAGTACGTGCACGACTCGAATACGGTGGTTTCTGCTGATAGCTGTGAAGATTTCGAAGTTGATCCAGTTGATAGAAGACCTCGTAAGCCGCTTCGTGTTGTTGAAACCGACACGAAATAGCTTAGGAGGAAGGTAGTTAAGTTGATCAAGATACAATGGAGTGATGATGATAACGACTGTACGTGGGAGGTGGAAGAGAGGATGAAGGCAGCTCATCCTGAACTCTTCAAGGTATGGCCCTAAGGTGTCGTGTCATCTTGCGATATTGTAACTTGCTCTAAGTCTTAGAATTCTGTACGCTAAGTTAGAATTGGATGCATGGTTTGTTGATTACTATGGATGGTAGGCGTACAGAATAGTCTTTGATTGCTTTGTTGCTTGGAATTTCGGGGGCGAAATTCCTAAGGGGGAGAGAATGTAACGACCCGTATTTTTACGGATCAAAAAGTTTGTCAAAATCTGGAATTTTAGAATTTTTGAGCCATTTTAGATTTTAGGCAGAATTTTTCTAAGTCCTAGGTCGTGAACGACCTAAGTGATAGGTCGTGACCGACTTATAGAATTGGCGACTCAAGGGTAGGCAGACCTAGTGGAGTAAGCTGTTTAGGGGATAGGTCGCTATGTGTTAGGTCGTTTGGTAGCTTGGTTGGTTAGGTCGTAAGCGACCTAAGGGTTAAGTTGTTACCAAGTTAGGTCGACTGGGTGGGTTAGCGACCTAAAGAGATAAGTCGTAGCTGGGCTAAGTTAGTAGGTCGGAGTTAACTAGGCAAGCATTAAGTCGTAGGTTGTAAGTCGTTGCCGAGTTAAGGGATAGACAACCTAAGTAAGTAACCGACCTAGGGATTTACGACATAAGAGCTGACCGAGTTAAGTGATAAGTCGTCTAACCAGTTAAGTCGTATCCTTTAAGTCGTAGCCTAGTTAAGTCGTGGCCGTGCTAAGGAGTTAGCGTGTTAGCGACCTAAGGAGTTAGCGTGTTAGCGACCTAAGGAGTTAGCGTGTTAGCGACCTAAGGAGTTAGGTCGCATAAGTGTTAGGTCGCTGAGTTTTGCCTAAGTGTTAGGTCGCTGAGGTTATAGGTCGTAACCTTGTTAGGTCGTGAGTTGTTGGGCTTTGTTAGGTCGCTAGGTTTTTCCATGTGATAAGTCGTAAGCCTTTAAGTCGTTGAAGCGCCTGAGTTGTTAGGTCGCAGGGAATAGTTTAAGTGTTAGGTCGCGTGATTCCTAAGTCGTAGGTCGTTGGCAGGTTAAGTCGCAGATGCGCATTTGTTTTAAGGCGTCTGGCTTTGGTTAGGTCGAAGATGTTGCTAGGTCGTAGGTCGTGGATGACCTAACTCCGAGCGACCTATGGAGATGAGCGACCTAGGGGCAGATTTCAGCTATAAATAGAAGGGGGTTGGCTTCATTTTTGGGATCCGGATTTCGAAGCGACGAAGTGCTGCCATTTTGAGAGCTCGACTTCTACACTTCTTCACTTCTTTTCTCCACTCTAATCTAGTGCTTCCATCCATCCAAATCAAATATCAAGATTGAAGATTCAAGAGCTTAGATTGAAGATCTTCATCTTTTCAAGAGAGATTTCTTCATTTGAAGCGGATTCGTGATAGATCAAGCTTGATCCTTCGCTGTCCAGATCTGAAGCGTGTTGATTTGGGTTTGTTTAGGTGATTTGGTGAGTGGTGATTATCTCTCACACGGATCCAAAGGAGTATATCGGATTGTTGGCTCGACTTGGTGTTAAAATAGAGATTTCCATGCATTTTCTTCATCCAAAGTGTAGATCCATATAGATCCATTGTTCATGATGATGTTACATCCATTTTATCATATGTTAACCTATGCAAGTTCATTCATTAAGTTTGTAGAGATATAATCCATGTTTTCATGCTTATTGGACTTTTAACTCTTTAATTACGAAAATGCCATTATTGTTATAATTGTCTACTTAGATCATTTTTGAATGCTTGATTGCTTGGATTGATGTTTGATTTGATTGATTGTTATGAACTAGATGATTGATGATTAGATTTAGACCGAAGACGATTCAAAAGCTAAGGGAAAGGCTCTTGAATTGGGAAAGCTGCTCGTGGCATGTGTAGCGGGATGATGAAGCTCTTATGCATAGATTTGATGATGTGATGTTGAGATGAGGCTTCGCGAGGATGTGATGAAGCGAGGCAATCATGTGATGAAGACTTGGTCTAATCCAGACGGGATCATTCCAAGCATGTTGATAACTCGGTGATATGATTCGAGTTGAGGATAATGAATGGATATGAGAATAGTCGTCGAGGAGGATGACTAGGAGGCTTGGATAGCATCGTTGTTGAAGGTTCTAGCATGCTCTAAGCAAGAGTACGTTTGGGCAGATTCGATAGTCCCAACGACTAACCGTTGATGGTCGAGTACTCTGGGCAGATTCGATAGTCCTAGGCACGGGTTGCGACGACGTGCGGGAGTTATGTCTAGAACCGGAGTTTCCATTAGCCCTTGACGGACGGCTGAAAGAATGTGCCGGTCATTCAATTAACGGTGATATCGAAGCAATGATAACAGTGATAGCCAGAGTCATGGATGTTTGGTTGTATCGTCATTCGGACTCAAGAGCGGTATTTTCTGGGTGCTTATCTGATTTAGGCCTTGGTACTTGGAAAACATCGCCCTTGACTCGAGTGATAGTAGCTTTACTTTAAATTGCATGCTCTGCTATGTTTGCTTCTGCTTAGTGTGTGTCTGGGGGCTATCACTGTAGAATGAGGTTGGAGTGGGAGGGTTTTATTCCTATTCCTTTTCCTTTATGTTCTTTTGGTATGTTGTTAGTTAATTTACTGCTCACTAAGACTGTTGTCTGACTCAAGGCTTTATGTTTTAATTCTTATTGCCTTGGGCTGTTCGTCCATTTTGGGACGGGCAGACTAGGTAGCAGGTGGCAGGTGCTGTTCTCTTCTCACGGTGCTGATATCGAAGACGAGATGGAGGGTTGCATATTATCTTCTTATTATATGTACTGGATATTCCGCTGTTCTGTATTCTCTGAGAGATATGTAGTGAGGCTTGATGTATTGACTATTTGGATGCTTGTATTCAACTAATATGGAGTTTTATATGATATCATTTTGTTCTGTAAAGCTTCACTATACATATGTTCTATTGTATTTTGTCCATGCGCTGTGAGTAACACGATAGATTCTGCTGTTTTAATATACCTTGACAATCGTCCATGGTCGCCTGGCACACTTTACAGCGCACTATCTCTAGATTCGGTGCAGGGGTCATGGGCGGTCGTCACATAATAACCACGGGTCTGTATAATATTTTCTAACCTAAGACAAGTGATATGGATAATATATCATTTCAATCCATAATTTACAAAGAAAAATCCGGGTTCTATCATTTCAAACCCGCAATCCCAAGTCAATAAAAACAAATAAAAATCACTCGAGCCTATCATTTCAGCCCGTAATGATTTTTCCCTATTTTAAAGTCCGTTCGGGTATGTATCATTTCCACCATAGTGATTCTATTCTACATGGAACTTGCAGTGTGAGAAGCAATAATTAAATGAACAGTAACCATATAAAATAATAACAGATGATGTAACAGATATAAACAACATTTATCATCATATAAATATATCACAGGCAGGTATGAATAACATATCAATATATATAGCTTCACTTGCCATCATTTCACAAGAGTATAAGTACATATGTCTAGAGTGATACAACTCACCTTTTTGAAGCTAAAGATCAAATCAAACACAAGACAAACAACTCCAGAAAGCACGATAAAGCACGAATCAAGTACGAGTGGATGGAGAGCCAAGGTCCGGATCTTGTAACAACCAAAATAAATAACCTACATAAGAATAAAATTTACAAAAGAATATAAACAAAAAAAATGAATAAATCTAGATCAAAAGAACAATCATTGGCTTAACCAATGCAAGAGGCTCGGCTACAACCCAAAATGGCTTGACCATGGTCTAGTAGTGCTCGGCATGGTTCAGATCTGAGGCAATGGTTCGGCTTAGGTATGAATATGAAGAGAGGTGGAGTTACAAGGCAAGTGAATACAAAGGGTCAAGGCAAAAGAGGAGTTTGGTTGCACCTAGGCTCGGTCCTATGTCAAGTATGGCTTGGCCATGTTCAACTACAGGTCAGATCTGGTCAAGTGGTGGCCAAAGGTCGGTGATGAGGTCAGTCACGTGCTGGAGAAGTTGGTGGCAAGGGGGAGGAGGAGGATGGGTAGAGGCCGAGCCTTGCTTTGAGACAAAGTGAAAACAAAATGAAAAAGAAAATAAGAAAGGAAGAAGCCATGAAAAAAAAACTTACATTTTTTTTGCTCAAGAATGGAAATGAACGTGAGAATGAGATGTGGGAAGTTTTTGTACGTGAAGTGATAATTATCAGAGGAGTTTCTCACGGCAAATCAAGTAGAAGGAAACGGCAAGTGATAAATGTTTTAAACGGCAAGAGAAATGAAAGGATTTAATTCCTATTTAATAAAAAGAACAAAATGGAAAATAAGAACTCTTCCTTTCTTCACGTGCATTGATAGGCTACAAGTTGGGAATGGCTATGGGTTTTGAGGAATAAGTTATGAACTGCTAAGGTAGGAAATAAATAGATAGGTAAATAAAGAGGTAGGAAATAAAGCAAAGTAACATATGCCAATTTAAATCAAAGTATCATACGTCTAATAAATTTGTTTCCTAGCCATTAATTACAAGATATATATACAAAGAAACATTCAATAAATAAAATAAAGTTTATACAAACACAAGAACATTTAATAAATAAAATTTTAAAAAGATATGCCTTTAAGGCAATATAACGTATATCCATTGAAATTCTTTTCCAAGAAGTAAATAAGAGATATAAACACATGACAATTCAATTAATAAAATGAATGTCTAAATAAATAAAAATAGAAAGATGAAATAGAGATGGATGTTATGAAAATATATATATATATAAATTATTTATTTTATTATATTTGGAAAGGAAATTACAACCAAAAATCCACTTCATTGGATAATTTCCAAAATTCAAATTTTTAAATAATTAAACCCCAAAGTTTTTAAATAAAATGAATTAAAATATTTATAAAAAAATTTGGGTTGTTACAATCTTTCCAAAGCTTGGAAAATTATCAAACTTAAAACCTAACTCTAAAATAATATTTTGCCTAACATATAATTTTTCCATGACATTTAAACATCAAATACACACGGTTTTGATCTAAAACCGTATGAACCATTTTTTAAACAATCTTGTTTAAATTTAAATAAACCATAATTCAAACATATCGTCATCAATTATCATACATACGAATTTAAACTTAAATCCGAAACATATCTTTAACAAATAGAGATGGAAAATTATCGTTCACCTTAATCTTTGATAAGGAAAATGGATTGAGATGAGTTTAATTTCCCCTTTTTACTTTCTCTGCTTTTTTCTTTGAATTTCCTCTTCCTTTTCTTTTCTTTTTAATGGCCGGCCTGATCCTTTTTACTTACATTTTTATTTTTGTGAGAAGAATGAATATGAGTACGAATGGCTTATGGGTGTGTGTGTGTGTGTATGGGTAAATTTAGGTGTTGCTAAATCCCATTATACCCTTACATAACTTAATTAATCTTTAAACCATTCTTTAGCCCAATTAAATTAATAAGCATGGCCACTTAAATTTTTATTCAAATCTCAATCCCCTTATCATTTAACATTTTCACTATTCTATTTAATTTATCTAATTAAATATCCCGAATAATGTTATTTAAAATTAGTGGTGTTACAGTGCAAGTAAACAATGATCCACTGGACTATGATTTTGGAGGCGAAGACGATGCATTTGGGGATAGTGATGAACTGAACATGGTTATACATTTGGATGATGACTTGTGTAATGCATAAATGATGGCTAGATCCATCGTTGCAAATCTGCAATTCAACGATGAAATATTCTCTTCATCTAATGTTCAAAATGGTTTCAAAGTTGGTATGGTATTCGAGAACAAAGGAAATTTTCTGCAACAACTAAGTGAACGGTCAATTTTACATGCAGATTCTTTTAAGCAAATTAAGTCAAACAAAACAAATACACTGCTATTTGCAATATCGATTCAAAATGTCTATGAAGAATACATGCTATAGTTTGAAAAAAAATCTCAATCAGGATGATGGGTTATTAGAAAATATCCAAGCAATCATACTTGCGTTATATAACAGTTAAATCTAATCATAAGCAAGAAATATCTACATTTTTGGTTTCGAAGTTCATGCCTTTTGTGAAAGCCGATTCGAACATAACAACTGGAATGCTACAAGTTTTAATGGTGGAACAACATTTTATTAAAATCGGTTATATGAAAGCGTGAAGAGCATCGAGCAAGAAAATTGAACGGATATATGGTGATTGGGCAGAATCATATACCAACCTACGGTAATATTTTGCTGAAATTGCTAAAACGAATCCAAGTAGTGTTGGACACATAACAACCAATGAGTATAGAGTTTTCGATCATGCTTTTTGGGCTTTTGGGCCTTGTATTGATGGTTTTATACATTGTTGGCCTATGCTTTGCATTGATGGCACACATTTATATGGAAAATACAAAGACACCTTACTTGTTGCAACTGTAGTATATGCAAATGATCGGCTTTATCATTTGGTTTATGCAATTATTAAGTTAGAATCATGTGATAGTTGAGGTTGGTTTTTTGCTTACATGCGAAGTTCATTCATAGTGTTAATGATCGACATATTACTTTCATTTTTGATAAAATGAAAGGAATACTAACAGTGTTGAAAAACCAATAGGGATTACCTCATAAGCATAGATTCTGTGCTCGACATTTGCAAGAAAATTTTCATGCCCCTGCCTTTAGAGACAAACGGTCGACGGATTTATTTTATGCTGCAGCATGTGCTTCGGAGAAAGTTGAGTATATAAAAACCTAAGACTTGGATTTATTAGTCTTGGTAGCAACTCACTTTGTTTGTGTTGGTGTTAGATGTGTTTGTTTGAGAACTTGTTGTATCATGGACGTTTGTAATATTACTAGTTATTCGAGTTTTTTGTATCCCATTGTAGTACTACTTGTTATTCGTGTTGTTTGAGAATTTTTTATATTTTTTGTTGTATGTTTCAGGTTTCTGCTTGAAACCTGTATTTACTGGGCGGCTTTTCAAATATCGCCAACATGTAATATTTGAAAAGCTGCCGTAGTAAACACAGGTTTTAGGCAGAAACATAAAATAACCAATATCGTCATATTACATTCTACAACATCAACATATTATACTCCACAACATCAACGTACTATATTTTCATTAAATTCAGCATACTCTAGAATACCATAATTTAGTAAATTCATTAACCCACAATACTAACAGTAAATTCAACATCCGATTACAACATGCCCCAAATTACCATATATTACAAACTACCGCTTACTACAATACCGTACAACATACAACGACATCACTAAATAACAAACAGATTTCAACGAGAACAATAATATAAATTACTTGTCGGGATACCTAGCGGCATGAAAAAACTGTGCTTCATAAGGGACTTTCAACTATAAGCGAGAATTTTCTTTTAGTAATCGAAGATTCGCTTTTTCCAACTATGAAACTTCAGCCCGCATCTCAAGTGCATACTCACGTCCTCTGCGACACAATGGAGGATCTATCCACAGAAAGAAATTACAACAGTCGAATGAGTTAGGCATTTCTCTACTCAACCTATAACGCACACATGCGTAATACCTACAACCTGTAGTCGTTTTATTTCTTTCTGCGATCACATCACACGTAAGTCTACAGTGGCATATTTTAAGTTGGTAGTGGGGCTCTCCAATGGCTAATTCCTTCTTGCGCTTCATCCACATATCGACTAAAGACTCTTCTATCGTGGGGGCGGTCTCCAATATTCTGACAATTTTTCAGTGGCGTTTCCTATTTCACTGCTACCTTCTATAGAAGGAAAACGAACAACTACTTTCGATTTGATGCAAACTTTGCTACCCGATCTATGCTCATTCCTCAACATTGATTTGAGTTTTAGGTACAAATCCTTAGTGTTGGGAACGTGGTGATAATTGGGTTTCGGGTATATATTCTGTATCAGCCACGTTACCATTAGAATCAAACTCCAAGTTGCCATAATATTTCATTAAAGTCCCATCACCAATTTTCCATAGATCCATTGCAACTAAAGATAAAAAACAACTTTTAGCATCAAACATAAAAAAATTGAATATCAAATTAAATTATTGGAAATTATCTTAGATCAAGATGCAAATCTTCAAAAATTACACAATTTAGATGAGATAAGATATAGAATTATGAAAGAGAAGGGTGGTTAAGGTTTTGGGGTTTTTGTTTAGAGTTGGGTAAAGTTAACAATGAGGGGAGAGAGAGAGGAAGGCAGTGTTGTTATGTACAGGCCAGAAAAGGTGGCACTTTTTCAAAATTCGCTAATTGGTGATTTTTGAAAAGCCGCTCGACATGTTTTATTGTTAAAAAGTAGTTGGCGACTTTTCAAAAGTTGCCAAGTATTCAAACTATATTAGCGACTTTTGAAAAGTCGCAAGTTGGCGCTTTTTGAAAAAGCGCCCTAGATATCCATGTTTCAAACAGGAACCTGGAACTACAAATTACAACATATTCCATACCAAAAATATTTCCAAACTTAAACTATATAACACAACATATTACAACAGCAACATCAACATATTTTCGACCTTAAATTCAACATTCGATACAACATATCTCAAAATTCGAATCCGATACAGCATTAAGTCCATAATACTAACATTAAATTCAAGTTACGATACAATGTACCATAAAATCAACATCAACATTAATCTCATAGGTTGCGAACTTCTCGAGGAGTATTTCTATTTGGCCTCCTCCGGGATAATGGAACTTCGTCTAGTGAATCCTCCTCATCATTACCTCCTTCTTCGCCTTCCATCATAGGCATAAGTAATGGAGGTCGTGAAGGACTGTGACTATATTCCTCATGCAAAGGTTGCAAAGATGAACCACCTTTTTGATTCTGACATCGATATGTTTGAGTGGTGGGAGGGGACGGTGCTTCTATGAGCACAGAAGCAGGAGGAGGAGTACGCGGGGGCGGTGCAGGTCGTGATAGTTTGTTCTTTCTCAAAATTATTTGTAAAATATGCTTCACACTAAAGCATTTATCCTTTAAATGCTCTGGTAATTCTTCGTATAGCTCATCGACCAAATCCATTACATGGTAAATGTCATTCGCCTATACAAAAAAGAAGAAGTAATTACAACATATATAAATTAATTATATTTAGTTAATCAGCGTATGCACATACCACATTCCTCACAAGAGGAGCTCTAGGCATGTATGGATCTGTCACAATGGGAACTTCTTTGCCACATAGAACGTAGCGGCGCATGATGTTCCAGTACATGTATTATATTCTTCGTCCGTTAAAGTGAGGTCCCTTTCTTGTTGCGTGTGCAGATGACAATGACTCCAAGTCTCAATCGCCATATCGTACTCCCTAATTGCCATATCAATCCTGTAATTAGGAGTGTTTTCTAGCAAATGTTGTCGCATACCAAACTATCGCATCACTCTATCGGGTAGATGATATGCTACATCACCATACAAATAAGTGGAACCTGTGCAGTCCATTGATGACTAGAAATAGTGCATAAGTTAGGAAGCTCTCCAAGCACATGTGTGTATGAGATCCATGTGACTGAATCATAGTCGAGTACATCGAACTCATTGCAGTAGAACATAACATTCCGCCCAGAAGACTTTACGGTGCTCTTTGGTCCGACCCACCTAAAAGAGGGAGTTCCTATGAATTACGGGATCAAAGCATGTGTACGTAATCAAATGACGTAATAAATATACCTAAAACCATATGGTAGAGATACATCATATTTGTCCACTTCATCGTTATTCTCCCAACCGAATGGTACGTCCAACACCATAACTGCAACTATGTATACACATAAAATTGCAATGTATATTAAGATACGAAATAAATGCATATGAAGGGTAATAATGATAATGCCTGTACTAGAAACAAACAACCACCAAGAGACTGGTTCTCTTGCAAAGCAAGCCTCGACATCTCCATGTATGTGTAGGCTAGAACTGCACTGCTTCATGAATACTAGCGGCACACATCAAAGTCCTCAAGAAATGGAAGCCATTTGAGTCATATACGAGTCTTCGAATGATCACAAAATAAATGTGAAGTGAAGGTATGCAAGATAATGGCTTGAGCATGCTGCGCGATCTGAATCGGAGAGGCGTCTGCTCGAATGTCATCTGCAAGCTGCTCCTTAAACCAAGTAGTAACAATCATCTCATTACCCCACCTCTGTTCACTAGGAGGAGATAGACTTAAGAGCGACTCGCACAACTCTATATAATCTATGGAATTTGGGTTGCTCAATGAAGCACCGTCTATGGGTAAACCAAGAAAAACACCAACATCGGCTAATGTAATGGTCATCTCCCCAACCCTAAGGTGGAATGTAGATGTCTCCGGCATCCACCTATCTACCAAAGGGGTGATAGGATGATGATCTAATTGGGTGTACCCAACTGCATGATAAGCGAAAAGCTTTCTCGGACTATCAGCTCTAGCACAGCGGGATGAGACGATGTGACTTTCTTTAGTTTAGATGAGTTATCAATGGTCCCATTTGGAGTACTGCGCTGCGAGAAAACAACAAAATATAAGCACTACGTATAACCAACATCGATGTATATTTCTATTCGATATGAAAGTGTGTTTCCTCCATCCATGTGCGGTTGCTCATTCGATATCGTTTTCGCAAATACAATACGCTATAGTTTATTGGTTCCAGTAGCATCTCGGAGTAATCTACACAAATATCAACTATTTGCTAAAAACAAAATCTATTTCAACAATAACTACCAATGTCCAACGTCTACTTAAACAAGGTAAAAGTTGCAATGTAACGACCCGGTATTTTCAACCATTCGCATCCATTATAAGTGTATAGATAGACACTCATGCCGGAGTTGAATTGCTCAAAATACTGCGTTGTAAATAAAATTTGGCAAAAACTCATCATATACGGTAAATAAAATAATTACAGATCGCAGACACAGAGTAATATAACAATAATGCAGCGGAAACAAATGATAGTAGTTCATGAAGCTACTATATATATATAACAGAGTTAAACAAGATACAACAGAGGTCTCGAATACAATAGATGTCTCAATACAATAATCAAATACCAGATCTGAATACATCACTGGAATCAACAGAATAACTGAAAGCAGGATCGATAGATTGCTGGATCTCCAAGCGAAGCTCCAACTCCAAAGGTGAGTCTCAAATGCTGTATCACTCAGTCTGACCCGAGCGTAAAGCAAAACACAAAACACTCGAGTCAGGATTAACATTCTTATTTTAATAAATCCAACTCAAGTGAAATATCAACTGAAATACAAGTAACTTAAAGGATGTTTGGGATAACCATCCTTTAAGGGTCCGTTAAACTATTTACTATGTAGTAATACGCTATATACAGTAGTGTCTAAATAAGTAAAGTATAATCATATCGGAAAATAGCGTTAAGGGGATGGAGAACCTTAACGCGGTCGGATCTTAAAATCATAATCGTAGTAAAGCTCGGTATGGTAGGTGACACGGCACAACTAGGCAATGCCAGGGTAGATATACCAATTACGCACACGGACTGATGGATACGCATAGCAGCCACTACCGTTCCACCTCGAACAACATTCCCAAATCGGAGGATGGCCATCTAGTCAAATCACAAGTAAGAGTATAATATCGAAGAAATGCGTCCGAGAAGAGGTGCTACCTCACTGGTCCGAGATCGCTCCTGTTTTAGCCACCTTATGCCAACTCACGGGAGTTGGGTCCACGTAACATACCTTAAGAACGCCGCCACCATCCTACTTCATTCTGGAATCTCCACCGCGTACACGGTTGTCAAAGTGGTTTTTGGTATCGACAGAGAGTATGTCCATATCCGATCCCGGTCTCTTTGCCAACCAATCGTTATTATAACACCGTGGTCATTTCAAAATAGTTTATACTTCAAAACTAGAATATCATTATCATTTCAAACCCAATTTAATACGATATCATTTTCACTTCAAATATATCCATTTTCAAAATCATATTACTTTCCAAAGTTATAATGCTTTCGAAATCAATGTCTGGGAATCACAGTATTTTGGAAATCATAACACTTTCCTATTAACAGTTTAGATATAAAAATTTCGTTATAAAATAAATTAGTTTCCTCAAATTTCACAAATCAATTCAAATTAACTCGAATTCCAAAAATTTAATTTATTTTAAATCAAATCACAAATTATCCGTTTCAACTCGATTTAGCTTCTAAATAAACCATTTCAAATTATCGATTTCAAATACATATCTGAACCATAAAATAAGCCATTTCAATTTTTAATATATATATCAAAGCTTTAAATATTCAACATTTCAAAACTAAATTCGATAAATTTATATACATATCAGATTCACTTTACAATTATTTAGTTTTGAAATATTAGCTTAACATTTCCATAACATTTGATTACAATTTCAATTTTTCAATTTAAATAAACAAATATCTCATTTAAATATTTATACGTTTGAAATATCTATTTAAGTCACCCTTTCAAATTTCAAGTTGTAAATCACTTCTTTAAATTTCAAATCCAATACATTTCAAATCAAACTTATTTAAGTATAATTCTTAACTAAATACAATTTCAATCAATTTCAAATCATTACAAATTCTATATTTGAAAATATAGATATTAAATAAATACTTAAACATATTATTTATCAACTTTATTAAATCAACTTTAATAAATCTTTAAAATCAATATTAATCAAAACCATATATTTCTTTTCGAAACCATAGAAATCATTTTCAAAACGTTTATATATAGACCAACGGTGCCTGTATATAATTTTCTATCCTATGGTCAAGTGATACGGATATTTATCATTTCAATCCGAAATTTAAAACATATTCGGGTATATATCTTTTCAACCCGAAATCCCAAATTCAATTCAATTGAAAATCGCTTGGGTTTATCATTTCAACCCATAACGATTTCCTCCTATTCTACAGATCGTTCGGGTATGTATCATTTCAACCCATAGTGATTCTATACTAACAGGGAACTTGCAGAGTGATAACAGATAAGAAAATAAAATAACGACAGAAACAGGCATATATCAACAATATATATATTGGTGTCAGATGTCACAGGTGAACAGATACAGTTAATGACATATATATAACAAATGTGAACAACTAACAGCAGCATATTTCAATTGACGTTTCAATTGAAATTAAATCTAATAAATATAAGAATGTTAATCGTGAGTGATTGCTCACCTTCCGAGGTTAGAGGAGTTAGACAACAGGACAAGCTACGAATTTGAATCCTGAACTGGACAATCGACAAATCCAAACGACAGATCTCAAGGCAAAGTGAGGTGAACACAGACTCGATGAACACGACTGATAGTTTGAATTGATGAGAACGAATCAGAATCATCTAGATAGAAACAGAATATATATATTATTATTTCTCATGAAATCAATATTAAATTTAAGACGAATATAAAAATAAAAAAAATCATTGTTTACATTTTAAAACACCTATAACAAAGTATTAACATACAAAGTATAGTTTCAAATCCATTAAGAAAAATGAAAACAACTATCTACAACTTATATAACTTAAAATCTATATATATATATAATATTTTACATATTATACTTATAAATATGCAGTAAGAGGATTCAGCAAATATGCAAACTACACTGTGCATATGTACTTATAATTTATACCAAAACTTACAGCTACCGCACATCTAAAAAAAAACAGAACTCATAAACTTATACGTATACAACCAACATATAAAAGTATATAAACTAATGTATTAATATATATAATACTTTCAAATCAGAAGTCATAACCCATATATAGATATAAGTAAACAGATATATATACCTTTTACAAACCTTGTATATATATATAAATATCAAAACCAATAAAATTTATAAACAAAGTACAGATCTTATCTTCCTTATACCATATATATACAAACCGCAAATACCCCACTTGAACAACTTATCCTATCAAAGAAAAATATTATCATAACACGTGTAAATATATAACTATCAGAAGAATATATATATATATACGAACTATAAAATGAACTAACAGGAAAAACAGAACTTATATAGAAAATGCTGCAACTAATATATATATAGCACTGTAACACTTATAAACTAATATAACAATCTGATGATAAAAATCTACATACTGTGAGCTACTACGTAAGCTAACAAATACAAATACATAGATAACCACATATAAACAATATATACCAACAATTATGCATACAAATTAGCCTTTAAGAAAATATAATATAACAAATATATATTCAGTTAAAAGCAAAAGCTAACAAACCATTATCTTACTCAGAGACGCATGCATATATACGTACATGGTGGATTCGTAGATCGAGTTGGTTTGTGGCGGCACGTGGGGATTGGGCTGAGCAGTTGAGTTCGAGGAGGAGGGCAGGGCGTAGTGGGGATCTGGTGGCGTGGAGGACTGGAAATTGGGGTAGGTCAGGCGGATGGTTTTGGCAGGGAGACTGGTGGCAGTTTGAAACTTCTGTTGCCGATGTGGGTTTGGGGTGTTCGAGTGGGTCTCGGCCAGAGGGAAGATGATGGTTAGGCGAGGCTGACTGGGTGGTTGCAGAGCACGGTGCTGGTGGGTGGTGAGGTGGCGAACTGGGGTTCGGTGGTGCTGTCTGGGCAGGGTAGATCTGGTGGTGGCAGGCGTAGGCGTGGTGGCGAGGTCAGGGTTTCGGTTGGGTAGGTGTTTAGGCCGGGTGGCGGAGGAAAACTGGCGGTAGCATGGGAAGCTACGGGTTGCCGAGGTCAGATCTGGGATGGATGCTCGGTAAAGTGGAGGTTTGGGTGATGCCGCCGCTCGAAAAATGAAGGTGGACACCGGTTGAGGATTGGAGTGGCGAAGGCGGTAGGAGCTGGATGGAGGAAAGTTTTGCTCGTCCATTGGTGCAGATGCATGGAGGATACGGTTGTGATTGCTAAAGCTTCGGTGTTGTAGATGTAAATGGGAGAGGATGAAAATAAATTGCAGGTAGATGGAAGTTTATGTTTGTGGAAGAGGGGTACGTGAACAGGTATGATTTATGAAAATAACAGACCGAAATTAAAGAAAGGAGTTTCCAAACGAATAGCACACTTGAATTTGAAAAGGTCAGAGACTAAAATAAAGGATACGGATAGCACGTTTGAATTTGAAAAGGTAAGAAAGTGGAAAGTCACAAATTTTGTACCGTTACAATGGAACGTTTTATTAATTCCGTCGCGTACCGGACCTCAAAATAAAGAAATAAATATACCGTTGAGATCAGCACGACGAGACGATCAAAGCGGTATACAAATATTGGTGGTACGATCATCCGATCAAAAGTCGATAATCGGTACCGAAAATGCTGTTATTCAGCCAGAATTAAGATAAACGGAGTAATAGACATCCAAATTTGACGAAACGAAAGATGACGTCTCACTCAGAAGATGATTTACATATTTTCTATGTAAAAATATTTAGGTTTGGAAAACATTTTATTATCACTAATTTTTAACTGATTAAATTGAAGTAAATTTACGTGCGAAATAAATTTTCATATTTTCGGACGAAAATTTACCAGTTGCTATGTTTAATTAGACGCATTCCAAATATTAAATTTATATTTCAAAATTTTATTGTTTAAAATTTCACACAAATTCAATTAATTAAATAAATAAAACCACTGAGATTTACGGGTCGTTACACTCTCCCCCACTCAAAACTTTTCATCCCCGAAAAGGAAGGAGGTAGGAGAGTAGAAGCAACCACAAGAAAATAAATTAAAAGACAAGATAAGACAATTTATTTAAACCATATAATTTCAAATTAAACTAATTAATATTTAGCAATTTGATTTAATCCACTGAGTTCACTTAAGTTAAATCAATTCATCTATTTCTGAATTCATTACCTTATTTTCTAGTCATCCTCAATTAACAATTTCTAAATCAATCAATTTGTATAATCATTTATTTTCCTTATATTTTATTCAACAAATTAAAATTTTTTTTTATCCAAATTATTATTAAGTTTATTCCACTTAAAAAATTTTCTCATATATTTAAACCACACAAATTAATTTAAACCATATAAATTACAATTTAAATTAATTTACATTTAATAATTGATTTTAAATTCAAGCTATTCTCATAAGTTGATCTAATTCCAATTTATTAATTCTTGCAACAAATTTTATTTGTCTCATCTATTATTCAATTGAATTATTATTCTTTTTCTCTCTACAAACATCTTTATAATAAAATTTAAGTGTATAACATTTATTATTACACTCAAATCTTTCCTTATAAAGTCATTTATATTGTATATTATCCAATTACATTTTTAACTTCTGAAATTTTTAGGTAAGTTATGCTAAGATGTAATTGAGTATTATACAAATAAGATTTTACAAATTCAATTATTCCTAGTTAACTATTTATCTAAGAATTTGACTTTAGTTTATAATTGAAATCATTTTTAATCTAAAATTTAAGAATTTAAATCTCCGATTTACTTCAAACAATTTAGAGATATATATAATATATTTACATCAAATCAAATTAAATTTTAAAATCAGATACTTATATATATACATCAAATTATACTGAAGAAATTTAAATCGAATATATTTTTTTCAAAATAAAACCGTAGCAAAGCTACAGAATGGTTTCTCCTCTTCGAAACTCGAAAATGAATGTCGATGATGCGGCCGTCATCACCGAAATTATTTTCCAGCGACAAAGAGAAGAGCACTGGTTTAAACATTTAAAATTCTTTGAAAACCATTTTATTCGAAAATACTTTAAATAATATACATCTTAAGACTTTAAAACAAATTTTGAAATCACCAGAAATTTAATTCTTAAATTCTCAATTTAAATTCATTTCAATTCCAAATAAATTTATAACCAATAGTCATTTTGCAATAGTCAATGACTTACAAAACAATAACATCAAAATCAAATATTATCATTTTCAACAACCAAATTATTTAACTTTCAATTCTAGAAAATTTTCTTATATATTTAAAATATAATCATACAAATTTATTTCGTTTATCAAATTTGAAAATTATATTGTGTCAGTTTGTTCTATTCAAGTGTTTTGGAAATCCTATCGATAGCGTTGATCAGACGAATCGATCGAAAATCCAAATCAACATCAACAACTCAAACAACACAATATATAAAACATTTTAATATAATTACAAATACACTCCCTCACACGATGATTCCAGAATTGGATTCCAACACATGGATAGATCCAAATATAGAGGGACTCTAATCAAAGAGAATTCTAATCTAAAATAGATAGGCTCGAAACGAAGGTTAGATGATTGCATTTCAAACAGGAAGATGGGTAAAGTTGTATAAATCGCGGGCAAACTTAACCGGGTCAACCGTGACTTCATAGATAAGATCGATGTAGAATTCTGAAGCAAATCGACATTCGATAACCAGAGGTAGAATTCGGGTATAGCATAAGATAGCAGCATCGTAAACCGAGGATACAGAAATCTCCGGTGAATCAATACCGATTGTAAAGGAGTTTCACCCCAGTACAAATTATTCGAAGATTGGCGAGACCGCCGATTTATTATAGAGATCATTCGAGGTGGAGTTATGGGGTACTCCAGAATCAAAAGACACGAATAGGGGAGACACGAATGGACTTTGGAACCGAAGTGAACGTCCCAAAATTCAAAGGAACCGAGTCAAAGAAGAAGGAATTCAAGCTCGAACGAAAGTGATTCTGTAATTGAATTTACTACATATGCTGAGTTTTGCCTAAAACCAGAGCTCTGATACCACATGTAACGACCCGGTATTTTCAACCATTCGCATCCATTATAAGTGTATAGATAGACACTCATGCCGGAGTTGAATTGCTCAAAATACTGCGTTGTAAATAAAATTTGGCAAAAACTCATCATATACGGTAAATAAAATAATTACAGATCACAGACACAGAGTAATATAACAATAATGCAGCGGAAACAAATGATAGTAGTTCATGAAGCTACTATATATATATAACAGAGTTAAACAAGATACAACAGAGGTCTCGAATACAATAGATGTCTCAATACAATAATCAAATACCAGATCTGAATACATCACTGGAATCAACAGAATAACTGAAAGCAGGATCGATAGATTGCTGGATCTCCAAGCGAAGCTCCAACTCCAAAGGTGAGTCTCAAATGCTGTATCACTCAGTCTGACCCGAGCGTAAAGCAAAACACAAAACACTCGAGTCAGGATTAACATTCTTATTTTAATAAATCCAACTCAAGTGAAATATCAACTGAAATACAAGTAACTTAAAGGATGTTTGGGATAACCATCCTCTAAGGGTCCGTTAAACTATTTACTATGTAGTAATACGCTATATACAGTAGTGTCTAAATAAGTAAAGTATAATCATATCGGAAAATAGCGTTAAGGGGATGGAGAACCTTAACGCGGTCGGATCTTAAAATCATAATCGTAGTAAAGCTCGGTATGGTAGGTGACACGGCACAACTAGGCAATGCCAGGGTAGATATACCAATTACGCACACGGACTGATGGATACGCATAGCAGCCACTACCGTTCCACCTCGAACAACATTCCCAAATCGGAGGATGGCCATCTAGTCAAATCACAAGTAAGAGTATAATATCGAAGAAATGCGTCCGAGAAGAGGTGCTACCTCACTGGTCCGAGATCGCTCCTGTTTTAGCCACCTTATGCCAACTCACGGGAGTTGGGTCCACGTAACATACCTTAAGAACGCCGCCACCATCCTACTTCATTCTGGAATCTCCACCGCGTACACGGTTGTCAAAGTGGTTTTTGGTATCGACAGAGAGTATGTCCATATCCGATCCCGGTCTCTTTGCCAACCAATCGTTATTATAACACCGTGGTCATTTCAAAATAGTTTATACTTCAAAACTAGAATATCATTATCATTTCAAACCCAATTTAATACGATATCATTTTCACTTCAAATATATCCATTTTCAAAATCATATTACTTTCCAAAGTTATAATGCTTTCGAAATCAATGTCTGGGAATCACAGTATTTTGGAAATCATAACACTTTCCTATTAACAGTTTAGATATAAAAATTTCGTTATAAAATAAATTAGTTTCCTCAAATTTCACAAATCAATTCAAATTAACTCGAATTCCAAAAATTTAATTTATTTTAAATCAAATCACAAATTATCCGTTTCAACTCGATTTAGCTTCTAAATAAACCATTTCAAATTATCGATTTCAAATACATATCTGAACCATAAAATAAGCCATTTCAATTTTTAATATATATATCAAAGCTTTAAATATTCAACATTTCAAAACTAAATTCGATAAATTTATATACATATCAGATTCACTTTACAATTATTTAGTTTTGAAATATTAGCTTAACATTTCCATAACATTTGATTACAATTTCAATTTTTCAATTTAAATAAACAAATATCTCATTTAAATATTTATACGTTTGAAATATCTATTTAAGTCACCCTTTCAAATTTCAAGTTGTAAATCACTTCTTTAAATTTCAAATCCAATACATTTCAAATCAAACTTATTTAAGTATAATTCTTAACTAAATACAATTTCAATCAATTTCAAATCATTACAAATTCTATATTTGAAAATATAGATATTAAATAAATACTTAAACATATTATTTATCAACTTTATTAAATCAACTTTAATAAATCTTTAAAATCAATATTAATCAAAACCATATATTTCTTTTCGAAACCATAGAAATCATTTTCAAAACGTTTATATATAGACCAACGGTGCCTGTATATAATTTTCTATCCTATGGTCAAGTGATACGGATATTTATCATTTCAATCCGAAATTTAAAACATATTCGGGTATATATCTTTTCAACCCGAAATCCCAAATTCAATTCAATTGAAAATCGCTTGGGTTTATCATTTCAACCCATAACGATTTCCTCCTATTCTACAGATCGTTCGGGTATGTATCATTTCAACCCATAGTGATTCTATACTAACAGGGAACTTGCAGAGTGATAACAGATAAGAAAATAAAATAACGACAGAAACAGGCATATATCAACAATATATATATTGGTGTCAGATGTCACAGGTGAACAGATACAGTTAATGACATATATATAACAAATGTGAACAACTAACAGCAGCATATTTCAATTGACGTTTCAATTGAAATTAAATCTAATAAATATAAGAATGTTAATCATGAGTGATTGCTCACCTTCCGAGGTTAGAGGAGTTAGACAACAGGACAAGCTACGAATTTGAATCCTGAACTGGACAATCGACAAATCCAAACGACAGATCTCAAGGCAAAGTGAGGTGAACACAGACTCGATGAACACGACTGATAGTTTGAATTGATGAGAACGAATCAGAATCATCTAGATAGAAACAGAATATATATATTATTATTTCTCATGAAATCAATATTAAATTTAAGACGAATATAAAAATAAAAAAAATCATTGTTTACATTTTAAAACACCTATAACAAAGTATTAACATACAAAGTATAGTTTCAAATCCATTAAGAAAAATGAAAACAACTATCTACAACTTATATAACTTAAAATCTATATATATATATATAATATTTTACATATTATACTTATAAATATGCAGTAAGAGGATTCAGCAAATATGCAAACTACACTGTGCATATGTACTTAAAATTTATACCAAAACTTACAGCTACCGCACATCTAAAAAAAAAACAGAACTCATAAACTTATACGTATACAACCAACATATAAAAGTATATAAACTAATGTATTAATATATATAATACTTTCAAATCAGAAGTCATAACCCATATATAGATATAAGTAAACAGATATATATACCTTTTACAAACCTTGTATATATATATAAATATCAAAACCAATAAAATTTATAAACAAAGTACAGATCTTATCTTCCTTATACCATATATATACAAACCGCAAATACCCCACTTGAACAACTTATCCTATCAAAGAAAAATATTATCATAACACGTGTAAATATATAACTATCAGAAGAATATATATATATACGAACTATAAAATGAACTAACAGGAAAAACAGAACTTATATAGAAAATGCTGCAACTAATATATATATAGCACTGTAACACTTATAAACTAATATAACAATCTGATGATAAAAATCTACATACTGTGAGCTACTACGTAAGCTAACAAATACAAATACATAGATAACCACATATAAACAATATATACCAACAATTATGCATACAAATTAGCCTTTAAGAAAATATAATATAACAAATATATATTCAGTTAAAAGCAAAAGCTAACAAACCATTATCTTACTCAGAGACGCATGCATATATACGTACATGGTGGATTCGTAGACCGAGTTGGTTTGTGGCGGCACGTGGGGATTGGGCTGAGCAGTTGAGTTCGAGGAGGAGGGCAGGGCGTAGTGGGGATCTGGTGGCGTGGAGGACTGGAAATTGGGGTAGGTCAGGCGGATGGTTTTGGCAGGGAGACTGGTGGCAGTTTGAAACTTCTGTTGCCGATGTGGGTTTGGGGTGTTCGAGTGGGTCTCGGCCAGAGGGAAGATGATGGTTAGGCGAGGCTGACTGGGTGGTTGCAGAGCACGGTGCTGGTGGGTGGTGAGGTGGCGAACTGGGGTTCGGTGGTGTTGTCTGGGCAGGGTAGATCTGGTGGTGGCAGGCGTAGGCGTGGTGGCGAGGTCAGGGTTTCGGTTGGGTAGGTGTTTAGGCCGGGTGGCGGAGGAAAACTGGCGGTAGCGTCGGAAGCTACGGGTTGCCGAGGTCAGATCTGGGATGGATGCTCGGTAAAGTGGAGGTTTGGGTGATGCCGCCGCTCGAAAAATGAAGGTGGACACCGGTTGAGGATTGGAGTGGCGAAGGCGGTAGGAGCTGGATGGAGGAAAGTTTTGCTCGTCCATTGGTGCAGATGCATGGAGGATACGGTTGTGATTGCTAAAGCTTCGGTGTTGTAGATGTAAATGGGAGAGGATGAAAATAAATTGCAGGTAGATGGAAGTTTATGTTTGTGGAAGAGGGGTACGTGAACAGGTATGATTTATGAAAATAACAGACCGAAATTAAAGAAAGGAGTTTCCAAACGAATAGCACACTTGAATTTGAAAAGGTCAGAGACTAAAATAAAGGATACGGATAGCACGTTTGAATTTGAAAAGGTAAGAAAGTGGAAAGTCACAAATTTTGTACCGTTACAATGGAACGTTTTATTAATTCCGTCGCGTACCGGACCTCAAAATAAAGAAATAAATATACCGTTGAGATCAGCACGACGAGACGATCAAAGCGGTATACAAATATTGATGGTACGATCATCCGATCAAAAGTCGATAATCGGTACCGAAAATGCTGTTATTCAGCCAGAATTAAGATAAACGGAGTAATAGACATCCAAATTTGACGAAACGAAAGATGACGTCTTACTCAGAAGATGATTTACATATTTTCTATGTAAAAATATTTAGGTTTGGAAAACATTTTATTATCACTAATTTTTAACTGATTAAATTGAAGTAAATTTACGTGCGAAATAAATTTTCATATTTTCGGACGAAAATTTACCAGTTGCTATGTTTAATTAGACGCATTCCAAATATTAAATTTATATTTCAAAATTTTATTGTTTAAAATTTCACACAAATTCAATTAATTAAATAAATAAAACCACTAAGATTTACGGGTCGTTACATGCAAATTTGTGAATTCCATTCTCCCACAACTAGTTATACATGTTCAAAACAATAAATTTTATCAAATTTAACAAAACCCTAAATTGCAAAAAAAAAATTGGAGATTGGAAGTAGAAATGAAACATATAGGAGCTTCCTACGATAAAGTGCAAGTTATACTTCAAATTGACGAAGCAAGGAACGAAATTTGAAATAAAATTTTGAAGTTGGAAATAATTATGGGGAAAATTTCGTTTTTTGAATGTTTGGTTGAATGGCTAAAGTGAGGAAAAAAGAAGGATCTTTGTCTTTACAGCAATAATTTGTATGGACAACTTTTGAGAAACCAACCGTAGTTGGTAACTTTTGAAAAATCATCAACTGCGTTTACAAACTAGGGTATATTTGTGATAAGTTCACAAACTAGGGTAATTGCTTAATAAGTTTCAAAAACAAGGCTGAATCAAACAAAATCCATTAAATAACTGCCCTGTTTTTTTCCCACAAAGCGCCATTCTTTTCACCCGAATCCGGTTTCTCCGATGGTTGATTTGTTCGCATGGAGATTTGCGGCCCAAGGTGATTGTTGCACATGATGCTGCTTGGAATTACGACCTGATTGGAGTTTAGCTTTTGGAGATTTACGACCTGACTGGAATCGCGACCTGACTGGATTCTCGACCTGATTCAGTGAGATATCTATACTTTTACTTTTTATGTTTAGTCATCCTGTTTCTAATGCATCTCCACTTATTCTTAGCCCTTTCATCAGATCTAGGGTTTTGTTGTTCAGCATTCTTCAACTCAGGTATCCTCTTTTTTTGCTTTTTTAATTCAAATCAGTTTCTGATAGTCAATTTTCGAATCTATGTTGGAGATATACTGTTGATATTGGAATCGAAATCCATCAACTTAAGCAAAGATGAGTTGAGTATGAATCGCCATTAATTGCGTGGTATGGGCTTTAATAGTGAGCATACATTTAAATATAAATTAAAATAGTGTAAGAACTCAACTACATATTCGAATTTGGATTTGATACGTGGAACATTAAATAAATTTACTGCATATGTTGTAGATTAAAGCTCATAGCAGTATTTATGATGGTATTATTTATTTTGAAGCCATTTCTGCTATCAATGTCAAAAGATGACCATCAGATTTGGTGATAGTGTTATCTAAATCAAAAATTTTGATGTGTTTGGGTGGATGAGTTGCTTTTTCATGGTTCTTTTGTTATTCTTAGTATTGTAAAACCAATCAAGTGTAGTTCATCTATTTATTTGTGAAGCAACATATGAGTTTACGTTATCCTTTGATTTTTATCAATTATAATATTTCATCCTTTTAAATACTATAATAAATTAGATCAATTAGGTAGGGCTTGCTCTAAGAATATACAAGTTTTGCTGCACACAGAGTGGGTTATTTCTAACCATAATTATTTTTATCTCACCAAACAGTATTGCATGTTAGATCAAATAGGTAATTTATTTCTTTTCATTTCCCCTTTTTTTGAAGAGAAGTTCTATTTCGATATTTATGAAAGGTGATGAGATTAAAGACATCCAGCAATAAAAATGTTAATTTTTTATAATTAATAAATTTGTATGCTCTATTTCATTGTTGTCAAAAATCCTAAAATCCTACGATTTAAATCCCGATTCGGATCGGATCTCTCTCTTAACGATTCGATTTACATTCCGATCCAAACTTAGTCAAAACCGCAAATAAAAAAACATTCTATTTATATACTAACATACTTAATATGTTTATTTGGATTCAAAATTCAAAATACAATGTTTTCAAAATAAAATAAAAGAGGAAATTGAGTTTTATGTTTAATTGTAGATTTTCAAACATCAAAATCAATTTCAAATTGTGTGCAAACCTTCAAATACGAATCTTTTGAATCTACGATTTACGATTTGAATCTCGTTTCGATATAAAGTTTGAACTTTACGATTTACGATTTAAATTCCGTTTTGAAAACATTGCTCTATTTTATAAAAAAAAACCAGTGCATTGGTTACAATTTATTTTGAACAAAGTCAAATTCCAATATGTTAAACAAATTCACTACTAAAATTAAAGTTTAGATCTAATGAACACATGTTTATCACTAATTATTTATGCACTATTTGTCGCCTATTTAAGTAAATTCATTATGATGTTTTACTATAAATTTACCTTTTAGGTTTCTAATAAATTTACTTACTTTACCAAGTAAGAACTTTATATACACAAGTATATGTTAACTACAAATAGGGCTTTGATCTTACTATAATCCATTTAAGTCCACAATTTTCATGCTAATATGTAAATGGCTGATCAATTAAGGATGACAATACAATGATGATTAAATGTGATAATTAAAGCATATTTATAATGATAAAATGGTAATTTATGTATCTTACATGGTTTTTTTAGCAATTTAATTATCAATTATTTTCAGTATAATCCTACATTTTATAGATACTACTTTTAACTGATGATTTAATGAGATAGTTAAGAATTAAGGAGTGATTTTCATACATTTGTGTAGTACTGAAAATGGGAAACTATGGTGAATTAAACATAGGACCACCAACTTCATACGTATTTTAGTAATTTCATATATATATTTAACCATTTAATTATTTGATTTTATAAGATTGATTATGTCACTAATTATACTGTTAGATGTAGGACCAGCAATTTCATACATATTTTCAGTAATTTCATGATCTTAAATGGTTATTTTCAGCAATTTATGAATTAAACGAGATAATTAAGTGGTATTTTCTATGTTTTCTTCAATTGTTTTTAACATCTTATAGTTATTGACTTTCTGATACGTAAAGCATTTGAGAAGAAGATACATGAATGTGGTTTACAAAGCCTAACACCCTCAAATTGGTAATTAGTATATTGCAAATTTCTTATGAAAATTTGAACTCTATATCCCATGTAATTGCTTAGCTATGGCTATTTCATAATGTTACATCAAAAATAATAGAAATTTGTGTTAAAATGAGAGCACACAATACTGCACTGCAACTTCTCATGTAAGATAGCTGTAGATAGAAAGGAACTATATGAACATAAAAGCAAGGCACAATATAATGCTTCTACCCTTATATTGTCCTAACAGTTTTGTGAACAATTTAAGATTAAATTAGAAATATCTATGAACTCTAGTTTGTTGCATGTTGGAAGAAGCTACCACAAAAACTGTTGTTGCAAACCGATGAATGTCAATTCTTGCTACTGGAGCCTCCTTATGTAAAATTGATAAACACCAATCGGTGCATGCTGCATGTGGTTTTGAAGGCAGAGAAGGCTTTCAGGACCAGGAGATCAGGTAGGTTCACGTGTTAGATAATGTTTTAAAATTTCATGTTCTTGTTGTTATGGTAGAGATTTTATATAAAGCTTAATCATCATTTCATTATTATTATTTTTGATTTTACGTGGAATTTATAGAATACTAGTTTTCAAATTTGTTATTCTGTTGGGCTTAATGTTTACTTACGTTTGGTTTACATTTTGCAAAGAATTTCAGCTAAATATGAATTTTAGCCAAACTAATTGCATTACACTTTTGCTTTAGACTCTTATATTTTTTCAAATGATTCTCTTTATGCAGGTAAAGATTTCAAAGGTGGGTGATATCATGAATATGGTTAATTTTACATTCATGTTCTTGTTGTTTTGGTTAACATTCATGATTATGTTTTTGATAAAGAAAGCTTTCCAGAATAGCTACATCAATATCTAAGCGATACCATGAATAATTCATTATATCTATCCTATCTGTTATCTTTGAAATTGCTAAAATTGATTGCTAGTAGTAGTCTAGTAAAGCCATAATCATATAGGGATTACTCTCGTTATTAATTTTAATTCGATCCCTGTTGAGTCCTACCTTTCTCAAAAATCAAACTTCCAAAATAACAAAACTGTAATTTAATTCCATCATCAAAAAATAAAAATGTAATTTCATAGGCTATAATTCATTCTATTATGACCAAGAATATTCGTTTTTCAAATTATTTTGAACTTTTACAAGTGTAAATTTTTATAATATGAAATGTTAGCGTACTCTCATTAAGCACAAGTTAAATTAATTAATTACTTGGTTTACTCTTGTAATTTATTGATCCAGTAATTTGACAGAAAATGTGTTAATGCTCATTAAACAACCATTAAATGCAATTAGAAGCACTAATCCATTTTTGATCCTTACGAACTATTTTGTATGTCTAATGTCCATATGTTAACACAACCTTTATTAAATTAATTTTACGAAAAGACCATATTAATGCTCTAATTAGTCGAATGCATTAATAATTTCTGATTACATATTTGAGTAAACTGAGTTTTTTAACTTAGGTTTTCACGGAGTACTCAGTTAAAAACTGAGTATATCAGTTTTTAAAACGAGTATTTTTATTTCAGTTAAAAACTGAGTGACTCGGTTTTTAATGGAGTTAAAAAACTCAGTTTAATAACTGAGTTTAACTCAGTTAAAAACTGAGTGAAACTTACTTTTTAGGTTGAAAACCGAACTACACTAATTTTCTCTCAATCAAGACATAATCCGGTGGAAGGACTCCCCAACAAATCTACAATAGTTGACTCTTTGCTGTGCCAAATTTCTAATAAATTTTGTTTATCCTTTCGTGTATCTATAGTTAGTGCATATGTTATATTAAACTAAAAAAATTTGTTTGGTTATTGTTTTAATGAATAGGTGGAATGGAAAAGGAAGTTATTGGAAATATCAAGGAACTATCAAGACCAAAAGTTGAAGTACTGAATGCTTAGAAAGTTCAAGATAACTTCATGAAAATAAGCAAAGTCCAATTTCAATCATGTAAATATGGAAATTTATATGGATAATGAAAGAAATTTTCATACTTGACTAATATTATTTGTTGTATATTGGATTTGGATTTATGAATTATTAAATTTCTAGATAATTCTCGTAATGAATATTAAACTAATGTTTTCAATATTGTGGATATCAATGGGTTAATATAGTTATCTACAAATGCAATGGTTATAAATTTTATTCAAACAGTTATTAAACTAGTTAAATAGTTTTTTTACGGTAGAAAATTGGCGTTGCAATGGCATCGTAAAAAATTTGCGATGTCATTGCGACGCCTTTACTGAATTAGAAATTGGACGCCACAATGGCGTCATTAAAAATTAGTGATGCCATTGCGATGCCTTTACCGCATCAAGAAATTTAGCGTTGCAAAGGCATCACTAAAATTTAACGACGCCCTTGCGACGTCTTTTTTGTAACGCCTTACTAACGTTAAATATTTAGTGACATTCGTTTTTTAGAACAACATTTTAGGCATTGCGATAAAATTTAGTGATGCCATGTTGATGCCAAAAGCCCATCAGAAAACCGTAGAATTGTTGTAGTGTAAGGTTTATATATATATATATATATATATATATATATATATATATACACACACACATACATACCTACATATTATTTTTTAATTTTCAAAAATTATTGCATGTATAGTATTTAACAAAAATATGTAATTTATATACACATTTATATGTTAAAAATCAAGTTTTTTTAAAATTAATATTTAATTGGAATATTTTTGTTTTCTTTGCTGGCCAAGAGCTCTATATGCACATTTACACACATACACATATATACATACATACACATAATTTTTTTAATCACAATACATCTTCACATACAATGTTGATAACACATACATATATAAGGATTCATGATATTGGAATCTAATCTAAGCACATATAATTCAATATAATTATCAAATAAATGTATATAATTGTTAATAAATAAGTTACCTTAACTATAGCCTAATTAGGACACGTTGAATGCTGAATCAATCGACTACGCTTGAATCTGAATTCAAATCATTCTAGAGAGAGCTACCAGACTAAAAGCACTACGCATTATTATCCCCATTTTACTTGAATTTGCGTATGTAATGCTTGAATCAATGGAGGAAGGAGGCTGCCATTTTTGGCCAGATATGGATGTAATGGAGGCTCAAAAAAGAGCAACAAATGAGGAGTTAAGGGTGTTTAAGTAATAAAGAAGAGAAGAGCAAAAAGTGAATTCGGATCCATAAATATCTCTACCAATTCAAACCCCGTTTTTTGAATCAAATCCTACCCCTCCTCCAGCACTTATGGCCAACCAAATCAAGTCCGTTTATGGGCCTCCCAATCACTTCAAGCCCGATCAAATAAAATACATTTAAATTTTATTTAAACATACATTGACATCGTATATCGATATATATGTATACGACTTTTATATACGCACCATTTTCAGAACAATCAAATAAAATTTTATAATTATTAATTAATTCAATTAATTTATAAAAATTATAATTAATTAAAATATGTGGTAGTCGGAGTATTCAACATTATGGTTGTATGATTGTTAAGTGTAAATTTGATCAGTAATTAATATGGAACAATTCAAATATTAACGTTCACACGTCACTTATCAGGTGGTGTGACATTATGGCCAAATTTATAACTTACATAGCTTCGATAGAATTTAATTTTACTTTATTTAAACGTTACCCAGTAATGACAATTGTTTACACCAATTCTCTTTGCCAAAACTATAACACTTTGGACTTATGGAATTTGCTAATGGTCAAAATTCCAATATTGTCCCTATTCAACTTCTAGTACAAACTCAAAGTCTTTGGTTTATTAATAACAATTATTATTAACCGTATTACTTTGGCCAGAGAATTTGACTTTGGGTTGACTTCAGTTGGCCGTGATACTAACCTCATATAACTAAGGAGACGAATCCTCTCTTGAATAGTGATTCACTTTCAATGCTTCCACTCGATCCAACGATAGCCATTTGATGGATGTTGTGACATGATTTAACTATAATCAAAGCGGAGATCTCACATTGAAGATCAACGGTATTTTCAAGTTAAGAGAACTATGTAATTTTATCACATCGGAATTTTCTATTTGACCTTGGTTATATTAACCAACAGAAAACTATCAAGTGAGAAATTCCATGATTATCCAATAACCATCAGTCTGTAACCCCTTAGTGCCCCCAACAGTCATGAATAACATACTGTCCAACATTTGGAGAGCGTTACATAATCTAGTTTCATGGATGCGTCGATATTAAATCTTGATACATCTTGACTAGGAATACCTAAAACGATATGTTTAATTTCATTATGATAAACTACTCATGGTTACAACACTTTGTAACTACTATCACAAAATATACCATATATGGATTTTTTGTTAAATATACATTTAATTAATTCAATTTAATTAATATAGCACATTATATCAAGTATATAATAGAAAGAAAACACCTTATTATCGAGTTAGATATTTGTAACAAATTACAAAATTGCCCTTAAGGCATACCCCTAACTTTATCAATCTTCCACTTGCACTTAGGTTCAATTATGGAATCTCTATCCCATCCATTCAATTAGTTTGATGAGAACTGATCAAGTTAGACCCTTCGTGAATGGATCTACTATGTTGGTTTAATTATGTACTCTGTCAATCAACTCTCTCCAATGTTGATAAACTATCTCTATCGTGTGGAAATATTCGGAATATGTTTCTTGACTTCTAGTGAGCTCTTATCTTTGCATTATTATCATATAAAAATAATGTAGTATTCTTAATACTTAAATCACCCCTAGCTCAGTTTTAAATTTATGCATTTTTATTTAAACACAGCTTTTATTTGTCGCGGAATTCAAGGCGATGTACTTAGAATTTTCATTGAATCAACCACAACCTTTCATTTGGAACATTTCCAAATTGAAGTTTCTTAATCAAGGTTTGAACATGGATTCGATTTTGACATATTATACTCAATAACACCTATGAAGTCTTAGTCCGAATATTCTTCCTACGGAGTTCGTTGTTTCTATAAACAATTCTCTAATATTTCATAAATACTCGAGAACACTCTAAACTACCATTTAGTTATCTTAATTTGGATTTGATATTCTCTTATTGCATTAAATACATAAAAAAATACATTACTGTAGACCATACAACATGTATGATATTTCCTATTGATAACGCGTAAGGAATCTGTTTTACATGTTCCATATTAAACATTTTAATAAGATGTCTTTACATATCATTTGCGATATTCCCAGTATCCTTTATATTTATCATAAAGGATATTATTTACAAATTCAATATCGGGTACTAAACAACCGGAGAAGAGCCGATTTTAACATAAGTACTCTTTTAACTATTATAACCAAATTTTTCGCAGTCTTCGAATGCACTTAAATGAGCAAATTGGATGAAAAAATGATGAAGAAATGACCCAAAGACTTTGGAAACATTGTAATAGGTAAAAAAGGAAATATAAAATAAAGTTAAAAAATCGAAAAGTCACATTTTTGGTGAGGGTCCTCAGGTTGATACCGAGTACAACTCGGGTTGGACACACAAAACTCTTGGGTCAGACTCCAAGTGATCGATACCGAGTAGAAATCGGGTCGGACAGACAAAACTCTCAGGTCAGACTCCAAGCGATCGGTACCGAGTAGAACTTGGGTCAGACACACAAAACTCCTAGTTATGACTGGAAGCACTTCAACCTTTGGACGACTCCAAACAAGGCTCGAAGCAAACACACAAACCACTTAGGTCGAACACCAAGTCAGATCAACCCTCACGTGAAGCTCGTGATTTTCACCTACATGGTTTTCATCGACATTATTCACTTTGACATGATTAGAACTATCTAGAATGATGATATAAAGTAACTTAAAATGTTTCAGAGGCATTGGAGCAAGGAGAACCACTCAGTACTGACCACTTTTTTCTACACGTGGATCCTCCAACACTCTTGTACATGAAGCTCTGCCCTGAGTGATTATCATGGAGTTCTTTTCTCAAGGAAAAGAACGTACAAGCGGTATTAGAACCTCTCAGAAACAACCCAATCTCAAAGGAAAAGTGTTCAAAACACAATGGATCAGAGACATTTTAATTGGTAATTGGGCCTAGTTACTCACTCCCGTGTACTCGGATCTGGATTTGGACCTGATATTTCGTGGGACTTCGATTCTACTAGATGATTTCCTTATAAATATGGACCCTGTGGTAATTAGAAATGTACCTTTTTAGCACTTAGTTTCTCTTATATTTTCTTCTTTCCCAAATACTTCAAACATTCCCAGATCCGAGACCCACTAGATTGTGGTCGGATTTGTATTATAATCATTATATTCCAAAGAGAATCAATTAAATAATAAGATTGAAGTGGACATAGGTCGGAGTATTTGCTGAACCACTATAAAATTGTGTCTCGTATATTTCTTTTACGTTTGTTTCATCAAACCTAGTGCTTTCAATCGATTCTAGGGTGTTTGTGCCAGTTTTTGTGTTTTCACCGAGAATGAGTTTGAATATGGAGTTTGGGGAAGATGAAGAAACGTACTACAAGAGCTATTACAGGAAGAAGTCAACAAGGACATGGGGGTAGCCAGGAGGTGTCATCAAATTCAGATCCATCAATCTACATGACCAGGGAAAAGATGGAGAGGATGATGAAAGAGATGCAAGATCAAATGATCGATAAGAGGAGATGTTGAACATATTTTTCAAAAGGATGGATTAACAAAGAACAGCTATAGTAGCTGGAACTCGTAATCAAAGGCCAGAAACTGATGTAAGAGCGTCTGGAGTTGGAGCAGAGCAAAATATAATTAAGCCCCCACAATTAGAACAAGTTGATACCGACATGAATTATGTCGGTACCGACATGAATTTACTCGGGGCTATGGTCGATTCGGATAGGGTGAGCTTTAATGCCTAGAACTGGTGATCCTAAAGCTAGAAAGGCAGATCGGAATGCAAATGCACAATAGCAAGAGCTGAAACTAGAAGCTCATTGTAGGAACATGGGCAGAATGAAGTCATGGATCAGAGACTTCCATGGGATGATAACTCAATGATCGGGATGGATTGGAGTCAGATTTGATTCCCTTACTTCGCCTTTTGTTTTAGATAAATAATGCAATATTACTATCGGACCGCTTACATGTGTACATGATCTTGATCGTACCCTAGGTATGCTCTGAGTTGGAAGTTTGAAGGTGATCCTCGATAGGATTAGATGTTTGCTAGATGCTCTGACTAAGGCTTCATGAGCGATGACTGAAACCGATTAGGAAACACCAACAAATATTGATGACTCCCTGAAACTAATTAGGATTTTATTAACCACTTGAATGTAATGGTTAGTAATGACTAATCGTAGTAGTCCCGACCGAAAATATGGCGCGATGACCATAAGGTGAAAGTCCCTTGCTGGAAAGCGAGTGGATTTGGCTTATACGAGAGTAAGTTCCCTCACCATATAGTGAGTGGATTGACTTGCTTGGACGTTGAGTCCCCTCGCTAGAGAGCAAGTGGATTGGACTCGGCAAGGATCTGGAGAGATTGAACCCTAGATTGTATGTTAAACGATCTGGAGGGATCGAGCCCTAGATTGGATGTTAAATGATCGAGCCATAGATTGGATGTTAAACGATCTGGAGAGATCAAGCCCTAGATTAGATGTTAAGCGATCCAAAGAGATCGAACCCTAGATTGGATGTTAAGCGATCCAAAAAGATCGAACCTAGATTAGATGCTAAATGATCCGAAGTGATCGAATCCTAGATTGGATGTTAAATGATCCGAAGAGGTCCTTAGATTGGATATTAAGCGATTCGGAGAGATCGAACCCTAGAGTGGAAATTGACTTGACCTTAGAATTTGAATGCCTTGTGAGTAGACTAGAATAGAAAAATATCAGACGAACACAAGATGATTTTGATATATGGTATGATAACTCAGGATGAAAATGGTCTGATTATGATTTATGACTAACACTTGAGAAAGGACGAGAGTCTTTAGCTATGACTGTTTGGAATGACCATGGATTTATACGAGAATCCGAAGGAAATAGATGATTCATTATAGCTTAAATAGATGGATAGCTAGAATGCTTGACTGTCAGAAGTTGACAATTGTAGAAACTTGTTCTTGAGCAAAGCACACCTTACATTCATAAGGCATACATTGGAGGGCAGCAACCAAATTTTCCATTGTCTTCAAACGAACTCAAACGAGCAAATTGGATGAACAAACGAAGAAGAATACCTAAGGACTTTGAACACATCATAAAACGGCAAGAAAAAGGAAATATAAAAAATAGTGAAAAAAGTTAAAAAATTGGAAAGTTGCATTTTTGGTCGGGGTCCATAGGTTGGTACCAAGTAGAACTTGGGTCGGACACATGAAACTCTCGGGTCAGACTCCAAGTGATCTTACCTAGTAGAACTCGGGTCGAGCACACAAAACTCTCGGACCAAACTCCAAGCGGTCGGTACTGAGTAGAGCTGAGGTCGGATATACAAAACTCCCAAGTAGGACTCGAAGCACTTCAACTTCTGGACAACTCCAAGCAATGCCCGAAGCAAGCACACAAACCACTTGGGTCGGACACCAAGTCAGGTCAACCCCGACTTGAAGCTCATGATTTTCACCGACGTGACTCACTGTTACATGATATAACTATCTAGAATGATGATGTGAAAAACTTACGAAATTTCAAAGGCGTTGGAGCAAGAAGAACCACTTGGTACCGAGTGCAACCACTCGGTACCAACCACATTTTCTACACATGGGTCTTACAAAGCTCTTGTACATAGAGCTCTAGCCCGAGTGATAGTCATGGAGTGCTTTTCTCAAGGAATAGAAGAAAAACTCTGAGGATTTTATAAAGAAAAGTAGACAAGTACAAGTGATATCAGAACCTCTTAGAAACAACCCAATCTCAAAGGAAAAGTGTTCGTTACACAACGGATCTGAGACAGAAGGCTAATAGGAAGAAGGATGGGAGGTTTCCCTTAAGAAAAACTGGTCGGTACCGACCTAAAACACTCGATACCTAGTGGTTATTGGTAGTTGGGCCCGATTACTCACTCTTGCAAACTCGGATTTGCATCGGGACTTGATATTTCATAGGCCTTCGGTTCTGCTAGACGATTTTCCTATAAATATGGAACTTGTGGTAACCGAAAAAGGAATTTTTGGCATCTGATTTCTCTTCTATCTTCTTCTTTCCCAAATACTCCAAACACTTCCAAATCCAAGATTCACTAAATTTTGGTCGGATTTGTGTTATAATCATTGTATTCTAGAGAGAATCAATCAAATAATAAGATTAAAGTGGACGTAGGCTGGAGTATTTGCCGAACCACTAAAAAAATTGTTTTTATTTTATTGGTCTTATATTTATTTCATCAGAGCTAGCGCTTTCAATTGATTCTATGGTGTTTGTGCTATTTTTATTGGTAACATTAACAATCAACAGTGTTATTTACTTATAGTTCAGAAATATCAATGCACCCTTAATGCTCTTTCTTATGAACACATGCTTCCTTTGCATTTTGATTGAAAATCAAACTATTTGATATTTCTATCAAAACACTCATTTAACTTTGATACTTTTCGAATAATATCTTCATATCTATTCTTGGATCATATCCAAAAACCCACAAACTTAATATCGCTCCCACTGACTTCAAGACACTTTGGTTGTTATGTTCTAACGGTATATTGTATATTTTAAATCATTAATTAATTTTCTATTCAACACATATATACAAAACACAAAGTCATACCAAGCGATAATTTTGTGAGTAAAATCTGAATTAACTTGAGTACATCGAATGGTGAATACGTTATGTTAATTTCGACAATTTAAAGTTACGATGTTATTCTTATCAATGTTGCTTACTATACTCCAACTCCTTTTGCGGTGATTCATATAAGTTCCCTCATAAACAATCATTACGTGTAGTCTTCTGATTCGCACAGCCTGCCAACTCCTTAGCCTAGGATATGTTGGGGTTTCTTATAAACCCTTATCTTGTATGATTATGTAAACTATTATTATTATGAAATTAATTTTAACTATATTTACAACACTTAAGTACATGAACTTATAGAAAGAAGTTAACTCAACTTCACTCATAATTAATCATACTTCGTTTAACAAAGTTCGATTACTCTTTATCGATACATCATTATTTATCATAGGGAGGAGTGACTTTTTAGACTCGATCTTTATTCATTTTTAGATATGTTCGAAACTCTCTCCAGTATATGCACCCACTCGATTAATTCGAATCATTTTATTTTCTATTGCACGTTATGCTATTTACTTTTGTTTTATATTCTATGAGCTTATCAAGGACATAATAATGTGCATTAAATACACATGTTCATGTCTGTGCTAACTCATCGGTCAATACAACGAAGTATATGGAAACATTTTGGTATTATTAGACTTACGATTGCACAATCCAAAGAGTTCATCAATTCTTATGATTCTCTCACTCAATGAGTGTTTTGCCTTTATTGTTTTAGATATAATTCATTGGTACCATATGATTCATAATCATATAATCGAAGAATTATTTCTACAAACCGTTGCAGCCTATAATTCTAAAATAATTGTACATAAATTTAGGTACTTCTGTATTTTTTAATGCATCATAAATATTAGTACTATAGTTTTATTTTATAATGAATATTCATATTGAAATAAAACTATGTCTAGTTTCCAGTTAGCATTGAAAAACAGTTAGTATTCCGTAAATAATTTTTGGTGTATTTTACAAAAATATTTTTCGTAACTTGATGCGACCAATAAGTGTTATATGATATGCTCTCATTATTTTTTCTATTATTATAATAGTTTATGAAATGTGAAGTTCCATTCAACCATTTAATATAATCTATTTATTTCATTTACTCTAACTGATTTACAGTCGAGAATTTTCAGATCAAGAATCTTAAATTCAAAGAAATAAGTGTCATAAAAAAAATTTCTATTTGAAAATATATTTTGGAATATAAATCCTATTTCTCACTCCAATGTTAAGTACCAAATATTATTTTACAATTCTTGTTTTTGATGTTTCTTTATGAAGCAGAAGTGACTATTTGCTCTTTTCATCCTAACTTTGCCTTAGGTTACATCCACTCTTGTACATTCTATTTTCTTTCTAAACGGTCAAACCATTCAAACGAAATCCTTACTACAATATCATAAAGAGCTCGTTACAAAAGTGCATTTGGTCATTCTTAACTTTTAAGGACATCAAATAAATTGCACTTTACATAAACCGATCAAACTGACATGTCAGCGATCGAATTCTTAGATCTATCTTGTAGCATTTGGTCCAATGTTACATTTAACACAACAAGATCATTATTATAATTAATCATATTGAATACACGATCTTACACTACAGTTTACTTGCTTATTTCAATGAACTATTTTCATTGAGCTTTCACATATTAAAAATTATGACCGTTCACCATATAAAATATATATGTGATCATATATAGATCAAATATTTATATTCTTGTATTGCTTTTAGAATTCAAAACCCATTGAAGACAAAACGGTCTCGGGCAAGTAAACTCGTAAGTGACCAAGTTATGAACGTATTGGTATAATTAGGCAATTATATGGGTCAACATGCAAAAATTTATTGGTAAGTATATTTTATATTTCTATTTGTCAATATTAATTCAGTTCATTTGTATATTTTAATTGATAAACAAAAGGTTGCCAAAATGAGATTCAAATCATAAATCGTAAAGTTAAAATTTTAAATCAAAACGGAATTTAAATCGTAAATATTTGTTCTAAATGATTTATATTTTAAGGTTCCTATACGGTTTTAAATTGACTTTTGATGTTTGAACTTCTACATCTAAGCCTAACACTCAATTTTTGTTCTTTTATTCCATTTTTATTTTTTCTTAAAAACTTAGGATTGAAATTGTAGAACAAAATAAGTATATTGAATCCATATGTATTGAATGAATTTTCTCGGCTGCGGGTTTAACTGATTTTGAATTGGAGTGTAAATCAAATCGTAAAGGAAAAGGTTCGATTTGAAATAGGATTTAAATCATATCAAAGACTGATTGCATATAGTTTACAGATAACAATCTGTTTCCTCAAATAATCTATTAAATGCATATCATAATATAAGCTCATAAAACCAAGAAATTTACATACTATACATCTTTATTATTTTCTTCCTTTTTATATTATATTTATTATTTCTTCAATTATGTAATCATCTATATTACTTTCCCAAAATTTTCATATTTATAGTTTTTCGTTTTCATTTTCACTTAATTTATTGGATAAGCAATGTTGATTTGATACCAAATATATAAATTTACTGCCCTTTATCGGTATATCATATATATAAATTTACTTTGGCTTTTTTCTTATCGGTATATTTGAAATATAACTTTACTGCTCTTTAACTTTTGGTTCTTGGTGCATGATAATGACTAATAAAATTAATTTTCATCAGCTAACTTACCAATTAAAAATGGTGAACAAATAAACAGCTAAAAAAAGAAGTAGCTCTTTCATGATCTTGTTTTAGTGGTAAAATCTTCATGGAATATAAAACATATGAAATAATGGAATAAGTAGAGTTTTCTGTACCGAAAGACTAATGAAGAAAACTAAAACTGTATGGTTAAAGTTGAAAAATTAGTGCGTTGGGATTTCTAATATGGTCTTGATATTGTCATCAGGAAAATATTCTCAAGGACAAATATAAAGGTTTTTTTATAATATAGGATAGCCCACCAATATTTTTCTCCAAGGACAAAAACATTCAAATTTGTGTTCGAGCCGCGCTCTTTTTTCTTCGTCGAGCTCGTTCTTCTTCTTCTTCTTCCTCAAATTTGCACGTTGAAAATTTAATTCTCTTCTTCATCCTTCTCTATTCTCGTGCATGAATTTGTTCTTCTTATTGATTATACACTCGTTTATATTCTCGTGGAAGAATTTCTTCATCCTTCTCTATTCTCTTATTCATCCTTCTTTAATGAAGTCTTTTTGAGTATCTATTTTACTATTAGTTTTGGTGTCAGTAGGTAACTTTTTTTATACCATTTTATTTATTTATTTATGTTTTTTTGTTGTATGAAGAAAATTATCGTACTAGAATAAATGACAATCTGAAGCAAACATTTTTTTATTGATGTTTTTTTGCAGTAGTGACAATATGCTTATTGTTCTTCTTATGCTAATGCTATAAACCATATTCCTAATTTTAATAAGCCTATTACTGATGCTACAGTTGAAGCTGTTATTAAGCCACCTAAGGAGAAACATGGTGCTGGCAGACCTTCTATCAAATGCAAAGGAGGATTTTCATACTTTCAAAATAAGCAAAATAAATGTGGTGTATGCAAGAAATTTAGTTACAATAAGCGTAATCATCGAGGTTCTAAGAAGATATGATTTTTTTTCATGTTGTTCGAATTTGTTGAGATTTATACTTGGTTGTAAGACCTTTTTCAGCAATTTTTTGTAATCGAACCTGGTTATAAGTGTATATTGGTTTTAGCATATTTTTAGTTTGATGTAGATTTGGTGTTTGTAATTGAACTTGGTTATATAGTATCATTTGTATTTTTAGTTTCAGTATTAGTTTTGTAGATAAAATAGTATTAGTTTTAATATTTATTTGTTTGTAGGTCATATCGTGTCATTTGTAGTTTCGGTTTTAGTATCAGTCTATAGTATAACCAGTTTCATTTTTATTATTTATTTGTTTATGCGTTATATAGTATCATTTGTAGTTTCAGTATTTGTAGTGCAATCAGTATCAGTTTTATTATTTATTTGTAGTTTATATAGGTCCGTTGTACTTTCAGTATCGGTTTTGTAGTATAACCAATATCAATTTTATCATTTATTTGTTTTCTTTATAAGTCAGTATTAGTTTTTTGTAATATGATTACATCATTTTGTAATTTCATTTTGTAGTGTATCCAGTTAGCTTTTGTATCCATTTGTACCGATTATGTTGTAGTATCATTTGATCATTTTCTATTATCATTTTGTAGTATTTTTTAGATGTGAAGTTGTGCTTCCATGTAGCTTTTGCATCAATACGTACCTGATTAGGTTTGGCATCCACTTAGCTTTTGCACCAATACGTACCCGAATACGTTTGGCATCCGTTTAACTTTTGCATTCCATGGTATGCTCGGTTAAACAATATATCTAGGGTATAAATTAATTTCCAGTGGTACCTGAATAGTTTTGGCATCCGTTTAGCATTTGCATTAATACGTACCTGATTAGGTTTGGTATTCGGTTAGTTTTTGCACCAGTACGTATCCGATTAGGTTTGGTATTCATATAGCTTTTGCATCCATACATACCTAATTAGGTCTGGCATTCGGTTAGCTTTTGCATCAACACATACCCGATTAGGTTTGACATTCGACTAGCTTTTATATCAACACGTATCCGATTAGGTTTGGCATTCGGTTGGCTTTTGCAACAATACATACCCGAATAGGTTTGACATCTCGTTGGCTTTTGCATTTGGTGGTATGCTCGTTAAAAAATATATTTAGGATATATTAGATTCCATTCATACTCAATTAATTGATGTATAGTATGATTTTTTTACTTGTTGCTATTTTTGCATTCATTGAATCTTAATGAGCAAGATGAGATGATCAACTATGTTGTAAATAGCTAGAAGAAATAAGTAACATGGCAAGTGGTGAGTTATTATGTGGTCATGTTGGTTAGTTTATTCAATATTATTTTTTAGTATCAATTTTTGTATACTCTTAGTATCGGTTTCACATATTAGTATTAGTTTTGACATGATATTAGTATCAGTTTCAAGTATTACAAAGTATGGTATCAATTTTTGCTTGATATTAGTATCAGTTTTTGATATAACAAAATATGCTATCAATTTTTGCATGATATTAGTATTATTATCAGTTTTAGGTATAATAAAATATGGATTCAATTTTTTCATTCTATCAGTACCAATATTAATTTCAGGTATGATAAAATATAGTATCGGTTCTTACATAGTATTAGTATCAGTTTCAGTTATAACAAAATATATTATCAGTTTGAGATATAAAAAATATGGCATCAGTTTTCGCATAGTATTAGCATCAATTTTAGGTATAACTAGAAATAAAACATTATCATAACATAGTATCACATGTAGGTAAAGTTAAACAAAGCTAATATTTACAACATCAGAAATAAGATCATTGTTTTCACAACAAATTGAAATTTTTTCGACAAATTTACTTCCAGTCTTGACGGAAATAAGATCATTGTTTTTACAACATCAGAAACAAAGGTAATGTTGAATTGAACATCAAATCAATTTTTACAATAAATTTACTTCTTAATATTTTCCTTTTCTTTTAGTCTTGACATGAAATCGGATAAATTCCAATAGTGATCATTGTCTGTCAATATCTCAAACACAATTCTTGCTCTGGTTTGCAACATATGTTTAGGTTTTATCTTGATCGATATTTGGCTTCTGTTCAATGATATGATAAATATCATGACATATATGCCACAGTTAACCCTGTTTAAAGAAAAATATCATTTCAGTATTATTATTAGTTTCAGTTCTAGTATCAATTTTGTTGTCAGTAGGTATCATTTTTAACAAAAAAATAGCTTACGTGTCTTTTCCTTGATGTGCCGATGAATTTCATCTTGCTTCACTTCCATATCTTGTGTATTATTGTTTTTCCACAGTTCTTATAAAATTTCCTCAACTTCATTTCTAAATTAAAGACAAAACAATGCAAAGTTAGTTAATATTCAATTTGTTTCAATTATATTTATTAAGTTTTTTTTTAAATTATCATACCAATTTTATTGCTTCTTTTAGACTTTGGTTATTTCTTTCATTTGATCTTTTAGGCTGTAAAGAATCTACGTGAGATCATTGCAATGTAGGATATGTCAATGTACCTAATGTTCGATGGTCCTCATAATGTAAAAGGAAATAAATAGCATCTGCATATATATCTTGCATAATTCCTTCAAGCAAAGGCACAAATAAATGTCTTTTAATACTTTCTACATTACTGACTGGTCCTTTCTGTTAAATAAGGAAATTAGTTACAATTCAGTGTATGTAGCAATTATTACGCATTTGTGTATAAAAGTTTTAATTACCGTTATTGTTGTGGTCATTGCGTAGTTATGCTCTACCAGCCCACATTTTGGGATATACCAATCTATTATTTGTATTAACAATAGGAAATTGTAAGTTTATGTTAATGGTGAAGGGTATTAAATAACAAATAGTATCGATAATCTAAACAATGGCAATATATACTGAAAAGTATTAGTATCAGTTCTGCATTGGTTTGGTATCAGTTTTGTCATACAAGACAATCAAAATAGTTTTTAAATTTACAAGGCATCTCTATCGAACAGAAACTAGGTATCATTTTTGCAAATATCTTGGTATTAATTTTCTTATAAATGACAGTTAAAATAATTTTTAAAATAATTAAGCATCACCTCCAATTAAACAGATACTAGATATCAGTTTTGCATTGATTTGGTATCAGTTTTGTCATACATGACAGTCAAAATAGTTTCTAAATTTACAGATCATCAATTTCTATAAAAATAAAAACTTGGTATCATTTTTGCAAATATCTTTGTAACGACCCCGGATTTTAATTAAATTTGAATTAATAATTAATTGAATTTTTGAATTAAAATTGTATAGTTAATTGAAAATTTAAGCGAGTTTCCCCGAATTCAAATAAATTCTGTATAAATCATCTAAAATTTAAATATTATATATATATATGTATATATATGAATATATATATATATGGGTATATATGAATAGATTTGAAATGATAGGTATATATATATATATATTGATAATTGAATTTAAATCTTGAAATAATGGGTTAAAGATAAGTTTAAACAAATATACATTCAAGTGTGTTCAAACAAGAATATAAATATATGTAGACAATAAATATATAAGTTAGAATTAGAATTTAATATATATGAGATAAATTGTATAATATAAAGTAAAATACATTTATAAATTCTAATAACAAATAAAAATAGAAATTCATTTTTTTATCAAGTATATTCAACTATAAGTATGAAGGCAAGGAAAATATATATGTATGCAGCCTGTAGAGTTAGAAATGCAAGGCAAGAAAATACAAAGTGAAAAGGATAAAATATCTATGAACACAAACATAAGAAAATGGATAAGCATGAGACATAAAGTACGTTAGCATTTAATGCCATCATCTTAGCAACATTTTTGTCAACTCGAAATGTTATCAGCCTCCAAAATGAAAAAAATCCCTGCTAAACATTGTACTAAAAGAAATATCACCTTGTACAAAACCAATAACAATACCCTGTAAACTTCATTTTCTATATACATACCAACTTTCTCATTTTAGTCTCGTTCCATTCCAAACTGAGAAAACTAAAGTATACCATTCAGAATTAAACCAAGCTTCAACTTAAACAACAACAACTTAAACAAATCAAAACCAGAGATCAAAAGAAGGAAGAAACTCAAGGCCTGTTTCAAAAAGAAGCTCTGTTTACCTTCAAACCACTGTGAGTAATCTATGTTTTAAAATTTAAAAACTTGAATCTGTCACATGGATATATCTGTGAATAAGTGTTATATATAGTATGGTTCTCTGGATATATTTCAACCTAGAAGAATGTGTACAGGTTATTGTTCATATATATCCTCTGTTTTGAAAATTTAAACACTAGACTTGATTCAAAAATCATTTTCCCTTGATCTACTTGCTATTTGAACTTTGTGTTAAAACAAAAATTGTTTGTTATAGCCTATATTTAAGATTAAAATTTTATTCGAGTCAAAACAATTTGTTAATATTTCTGGAAATCAAGAAAACTGAACCAAACTTTAAATGAGTCAAATTTCAAACATTTTAATTTACAGATTCAGGTATGCAATTTGAATTTGCATACTTAAACATGATTTTTAAAGCTAAAATCATAACTTTTAGATGAGGAACGAAGGAGCAGTTTGGGTTTGTTAGAATTGTGCATTTCGAGTTGCCTCTGGTGATCTTGATGATCAAAGGGGTCGAGTTTCCTCCTGGTGGTAGAGGAGCGATCGTGGGTTGTGGGAAAAATAGAGCGGTGATGTGAAGTTGATCGTGGCGGTGGCGGCGAGCAACTAAAGTCTGTAGCCCTAGTTTTGTCGAGGCTGTGTGTTTTGATTTATTCGTCGTCTATAGTTGATCGAGTGTGATAGGATTCTGGGGGATGATAGCAGGGACGTTGGCGAGTGGTTGGCCGGAGTTTCGTGACCTCTGGTGGCCTGAGGCGGCGGGGCGAATCGGTGTAGTTGACCGAAGTTTGTTCCAGTTTGGGTTGGATGGCCAAATCTCGAGTTAGTCAGAGTTTTAGGTTCTTGGATGGTCTGGTGGCTAGGGCAAGTGGTCGATGACTTGTCGATGGCCAGAGCTTCGACCGGAGATGGCTGGAGTGCCAGTGCATGTGCACGGTGGCGTGGTTGTATCAGGGATTTGGGTTGAGGAAGAAAGGCTGGTGACTCGAAGTGTTCTTCGGGGAAATGGGGTGTAGGCTCGAGTTCGAGCTCGTGTAATTTTGGGTTGTACCGGGTCGTTTAAAACTTAAACAAATTTTAAGCTGGAAATTTTTTATATCGGGTTGATTTGGGGAAAAACTCGAAGTAAATAGGTAGTTGACTCGGAGTGATGCTCGGGGTTGACTCGGGTAACAACATTCCCAGTTTTGAAAACTTTAACAATTTAAGCCAATTAAATTTCTAAATCTATTCTTTTAAAAATGAAGATTGTTGTTTAATTAAAATGTGTAGATAAAGGTTTTGAAAGTAAAATACTTCAAATTAACTAAGTTTAAGATATTTTAAACTTATATTTTTAAAAGAGTTTATTTTAAATAAAAAACTTAATTAAGTAATTAAGGAATTAATCAAATGTGTTTTAATTTGTTAACTTAAACGTTAAGTTAATTTATATTGTTAATGATAATTTAATAATTAGAGATTAATTTATGGGTAATTAAAGATTAATTAACTTGTAATTAAAATGATTAATTCAAGAGTAATGTGATAAATTAATTAAGGTGATTAATTTGAGGTTAGTCAATTTAAGTTAAAGGTAAATTAACTAATGAAAATGATTAAAGGTTAATTTAATTAATATGGTTAATTAAAAAAATAATTTAATCAATTAAGGTAATTGATTAATTAATCTATATCAGATGATTTGTCATTAATTAATCAGGATTGGATAACTAATTCATAAGCAATTAATTTAATTGGAAATAAATTGAATAAATTAGGATTAAACAATTAATCAATCCTATCTATGAGTAATTTTTGAATGCTTGACCTCACTTATGAATGATTATATTGTATGAGACGCCTTGAATTGCTTGTGATATATCCTGATTTGTGTGTGATCTGTAATGTAATTAATTATCCATGATGTAATTTATTATCTGTAATTTATATATTTGTGATCTATGAATAAAAGATAAGCGTTATAGTTATACCGCTTATCAACTATATTTCTGTATTCTGATCTGTAATGATTGATAATGATGTTGCACTACTGTGTAAAACCCTTGGACTACACCATACACACACAAATATGGATTTCATGAGGAAATCGGTTAAGTCACAGATTTTTGACAATTGTAAAGATTGAATCTTGAATCCAAAATAGTTTTGGAATTGGAATTGAAAGCTTTTGAAAATGAGTTCAAATGATTTAATAAAATTTGAAATCTAAATGATTTAATTTAAATTTGAATTCAATATTTGGAATTGAATTCAATGATTTGAAAATATGGTCTAAAAAGACCATACCAGTTATAAATGTGTTTATATGAATTTGAACCATTTTAAAAGTATGGTTTTGAGAATTTGAATTTGAACCAAGGACTTTAACTCATATAAATGAATCAGATTTTCCGAAATGAAAACTGTTTGTTTTCAAAGAATAAAAGCTTTCATATAAGAAAAGAAATTCCAATTTAAGTTAAAGGAATTTCAAGTTTGAATTGAAAAATGGTTTTCCAAGTTATGAGTGAATTCTTTTTGAAAGCTACGAGTTAAATCTTGATTTAACGATTTAATGAGTTAATCCAATTGAAATGGAAATTGATTTGGGAAAATCTATGAATAGATCTTTATGAAACTGGGTGAACTTTGTGAATTGAATCTTTTTGTAAAAGATTAAAATGGTAAATTGTTTAAACCATTTGAAGAAAAGTTTTGGGTAATAAGTTGTGACTTAATTGAAATCCCAATATCCATTTGTTTTAAAATATTGTGCTCACTATTCGGTTTAGCCGGGAGAGGACTTTGTGTCATATAACCCATTCCGAATAAGTGATACGTCGTATATGGATAGCATTTGAAGACCGGTGTTGAAGACCGGGTATTTGTGAAAACGATAGGATAACCTATCGATTGTCTCTGCACTGAGTTGCTCCGGTATAGAGATTTCCATATGTGATGGGAAGTCCAGTCGGGATTGTGAATACCCGGATTGCAAGGGTTTCTTAGGAAGTGCCTTCGGTTCTGTTCGAACCCGGAACAGACTTGTATGGTTGCATGTCTGACATTACACTTTGAGATATAAAGCTGATTTCTTTCAAATACATTTTTGTTTGGTGGCGGAGAATTTATTCTCTTAGCTTAACACCCTTCTCTGAGATGTACGAGCTCAGAGGTTATGTAGTTGAAGGTTATCAGTGATATACTCCCAATTTGGTAGCGTGGCATGCTGAGTGTTGCTGTGTGTTGGTGATCATTTGTTGATCATTTGTTGATCAAAGCATGGCTTTGTGAAAAAGCGTAGCTTTGTGGACGAGACTTCATCGAACCTCACACCCCGGAAATGGGTCGAAACAGGAAAGATGCGGCAAGGTTATGAGGGTCGCTCCGTTTAGGGTATGTCATTTCCTTTTGGAAAAAGGTGGTATCATGGTATGGAGCCCAGATATTTACCTATGTGGTTGCTCCAATCTCATTTACTGTGTGATTGTTGCTGTGTGATCGAGGCCTCGGATAAAGGTCCCAAAGGACCGGGGGGTGGCATACTCGAGTAGTAGTTACCTAGTGACAGAGGTAACCCGGCCTTGTGTTGGCAGAGATCCGAGTAGGTTCTCGGGACGTCCCTCCAGAGGCATACCTATTGACAGTAGGAAGTTCCTTAGCCTGACCATTTGTTGGAAATCCAATTTCCAATACGAAACCTGTACGGTTTTAGTTGTAGAACCTGCCATTTACTTATGGTGGTCACCACTGTTTAGATGGTAGCTATAGTAGGCATAGTTCGGAATGTCTATGCTGGCTAAGATTAATATTATACTTTCGAAATGTTTTCCACTATGCACTAATAATAATCCAATGATTTTGCGTAGTAAGCATGTTTGACTATCATAAGAAGAAATCTCCTCCAATTCTGCGTTTGCATTTTGTGTGTGGCGGGAGGTCTTATGGTAGTTTCATTTTCCAAAAAGCATTGCTGATTTCAATGTTTAAAATTCTTTTGTTGTTTGTTTTAAAGATAAACTGTTTTTGTTACTCACACCAGTCTCGTGACTGACTCAAAGTTTATTGTTGCCTTCCTAAACTCTGGGTGCCCACAATTTTCCACACGGGCAATCTAGAGTTGGGTTTTTCAAATAATCAGGTTTAGTAGATTATCTAGAGCTAGTTTAATTTTTGGAGATCAGGACTAACGTTGCTTAGCTTGGTGCAACGTGATGGTGGTTCGAGCTTGATGTTGGAGTTGTTGGACTCGTTCTCTTTTGAGGATCGTTTGGAGTTATCACTTCTGTTTTCCGCTGTATCATTATTTATCTCTGATATTCTTATACCATATTGATATCATTGTTGTATATCATTCTGGATATTGTATTCATTGGAGTTGTATATGATATCATTGATTTCTTTATTCCGCTGTGTTGTTATACTTAATGGTGTTATAAGCTCCGGTGACCCGGGTTCGGCGTTTGAATCTGTGGCATTTTGAGTACAAGTGAAGTACAGGTGCCGATTTTCGAAGGCCGAGTTCAGGATCGCTAAAGTCTTGGTATCAGTTTTGTTATAAATTGCAGCCAAAATAATTTATAAAATAACTAAACATCAACTCTAATCAAAAAATATATAATAGGTATTAGTTTTACATTGATTTGGAATCAGTTTTGTCATACATGAAAGTCAAAATAGTTTCTAAAATGACAGAGCATCAACTTCTATCAATCAGAAACTAGGTATCATTTTGCAAATAACTTGGCATAAGTTTTGTTATAAATAAAGGTAAAAATAATTTATAAAATAACTAAGCATAAACTCCAATCAAACGAACATTAGGTATTAGTTTTTGAAATTATTTTGATTGAGAGCAATATTATTAAGCAAAAAAATAAATTTATGTACCTACCTATCTGTGAAATTTCCATCAAGAACATGTCGGAGCATAAATTTTGTTATTATGCATCTTCCTTTAATAGTTTTCTTCTCATCCCATGCTACTTCGCTGTTTTAACAAATTCGAATCAATTAATTGTTGGAAATTTTCAAAATAATTTTGGGTTTGGGTTTGTTTTTGAAGAGAGAAGAAGTGGAAGAAGAAGGAAGAAGAGGGGATGAATATTCCCACATCTTGGAATTTAAGGGAATATATTGATTTATATATGGATTTCTCTAAAAAAGGTTGGGCCCTTTGGGCACCCAAAGCTTTGCTTTGATGTGAGGAGGGAAGTTATGCATCAACACCACATGCGCGCCGCCTCCGCCGTCCGTCCGTTTGACCGACCGGGCCAGTTCGGATTCGGGACTAAAATGACGAATTAATTTTTGTTAACGGGCCGGATCCAGAATTTGAATTTGAACGGATAGATTTTTGGCGGGTCATTTGAATGAAGGGACGCGACCGTTTACTAACAGTTTTAAACTGTTACGAATAGACGCGACCGTTTGTAACAGTTTCAGACTATTGGAAAGGATGCGACACTTGACGAATGGCCACCTCCTCACTACTATAAATAGTGACGCCCAGGAACCATCATGGAGAGAACAATCTCTTCTCTTTGTGCCTTCTTCTTCTTCCTCCAAATCTGCGACGCCCAGAAAGTGTTGCAGAACACTGCCTTCTCACCACAGTTTGCGACGCCTGTAAGGTGTTACAGACGCAGAAACGTTGTAGATCAATTCTCTTCTTCTTCTTCATTCTATTCTTTACTAGATTGCATCATCAAAGATCAAATTTGAGTGTTCTTGGTCGGATCAAAATTGTACAACTTTTGAATCCGATTACGTTGTTTCAAGGCTTCATTGAATCCTGAAGTCGATAGTTCGATAACCCGTTTGTACCTGTTGGGTTGAACTATTGTCTAAAAGAATCTACGCAGTAGATCCTTGAAGTCAGAAGTACAGCAGTTATCATCTTCATCATTCTCGAATCATCGATGAAATTATTTAACAACTTTTAGACAATATTTTCAACCATGAATGGTTCGAGTTCAAGCAATATCAATGCTCTTCAAGTTATGAATCAGCATTTGACGCGATTGAAGCGGTTTGATGGTGAGAACTTCACTCGTTGGCAAGAGACGATGAAATTCTTTTGATCACGGTCAAATTGTTATATATTCTTGAAGATAACTTGGAGGAAATGCCAGAGGAAACTGATAAAGATGCTGACGAATTGAAAGCAAAACGAGCAAAGCGCAAAGAAGATGATTTCCTTTGTAGAGGGCACATTCTCAACGCATTATCTACATCAGTTTACAACGCACATAGAAGTCTGGAAACAGCCAAAGCACTTTGGACTGCCCTAGAGAGAAAATATCAAATATCTGAGGCAAGCAATAAGAAATTCCTGGTATGTAATTTTATGGATTTCAAAATGCATGATAATAAGTCCATTATTGGACAAGTTAGTGATATAATATATATAGTAAATCAACTGAAAGATGCCAAGATTGAACTCCCCGAATCCTTTGTGGTTGGAATTATTATTTATAGACTCCCTCACTCTTGGAATGATTATAAAAAGAAATTGAAACATGCGAAGACGGATTATGATTTAGAGAATTTACAGCGTCATCTTCGTATAGAAGAGGACTCTCGTAAAAGAGAACTAAATGATAATCCACAAACTGAGTCTCATTCTAAGGCAAATAATGTTGAAATATCAAATTCTCTAAAGCCTAAGAATGAGACACGGTTTAAGAAGAAAAATTCCAATAACAATAAGAAAGGTGCTTGTTACTACTGTAACAAGCCCGACCACTATGCCCGAGACTGCCATCAGCGGAAGAAACAACAAAAGGTGAATGTGGTCGAAGACTCGCTTGTGGCTGTAGTGCAAGAGGCGAACTACATTAGCGAAACTGATAATGATTGGTGGCTTGATACCGGAGCAACCATTCATATATGCAAGGACCGTAGTCTCTACAAGAACTACGAAGATGTTAGCGGAGATGAGAATAAAGTTACTGGAGCAAACAATGTTCGCAGTAAGGTGATTAGCAAAGGCACTATAGAACTACCGTTATCTTCTGGAAAGATTCTTACTTTGGTTAATGTATATCATGTACTTGATATTTGTAAGAATTTGGTCTCTGGATACCTTCTTAACAAAGGAGGATTCAAGATAGTGTATGAGTCTGACAAACTAGTGTTGTTCAAAAACGGGAAGTTCATTGGACAGGGATATTCTTGTAACGGCATGATTAAGTTAAATGTAATAAATAAATCTTCTGTTTATACTGTTGATTCTGTTAGTTTATGGCATGGTAGACTAGGACATGTTAATTATAATTCCCTTAAAAATATGTATAAAATAAGATTAATTTCTGATTATGATTTCGATACTATCTCTAAATGTGAAATATGTGTTCAAGCAAAAATACACCGAAAATCCTTTAAATCTATAGAAAGAAAAACTGGCTTGCTTGATTTAGTATATAGTGATGTGGGTGATCATATCACCTATGGTGGTAACCAATACTATATAACATTTATTGATGATTATACTAGATATGCATATGTGTATCTAATGAAAACTAAAGATGAAGCCTTTGATAAATTTAAAATTTACAAAGCAGAGGTCGAAACACAATTAGGAGTTAAAATAAAAGTATTACATTCATATCGAGGTGGTGAATATTTCTCAAATGTATTCGCCTTATTTTGTAAACAACACAGCTTAGTTCACCAATGCACTGCCCCATATACACTGCAACAAAATGGTGTTGCTGAAAGGAAAAATAGAACTTTAGTAGAAATGGTTAATGCCGTGCTCATAAGTTCAAACTTATCTTATAACCTACGGGGTGTGCTATGTTATCTGCATGTTATATCTTAAATAGAGTACCACTTAAAAAGAATAATGTTTCCCCTTATAATTATGGTTTAATAGGAAACCTAATCTTACAAAGCTTAAAGTTTGGGGTTGTTAGCATATGTTAGAAAACCAGACCCTAAACGACCAAAGTTAGCAAATAGGGCATTTAACTTATAGATTCCTAATTATTGACACCTTAGAAGTTATAGAATCCGTAGATGTAGAATTCTTTGAAAATCAAACTGTTGAGATTCCATTGAGATCATCTAGTCCAGAACCTAATACGATTGATGATATCAATGACAATGACTATGCTCCTGCTCAAAACAACAAGGAAGTATCAGTACCAGATAATAGTACTGACCAAAGGAGAAGTAAAAGAGCAAGAATAGAGAAGGACTATGGTCCTGACTTCATTACATATCTTATAGAAGGTAGTAAGGACGAAGTCCTTAATGTGACTAGATATGTCATGAACGTTGATGATGACCCCAAAACTTATTCTGAGGCTATGAATTCCAGAGACTCAATATTCTGGAAAGAAGCTATTAATGATGAAATGAATTCCATATTATTAAACCAAACTTGGGTTTTAACTGATTTACCTCCTGGTGCTAAACCTATAGGATGTAAATGGATATTTAAGAAAAAGTTGAATACAAATGGATCCATTGATAATTTTAAAGCCAGATTAATTGCTAAGGGATATAAGCAAAGACATGGAGTAGATTATTTTGATACATATGCTCCAGTTGCTCGCATATCTTCTATACGCTGTTTAATAGCACTTGCATCAATTCATAAATTGGTCATACATCAAATGGATGTAAAGACTGTGTTTTTAAATGGAGATTTAGAAGAAGAGATATATATGGAACAACCTGAAGGTTTCAAAACCCCAGGCCAAGAAAAGAAAGTTTTCAAATTAGTAAAGTTTCTTTATGGCCTGAAGCAAGCTCCCATGCAATGTCATGTGAAGTTTGATAAAATTGCATTGTCATATGGATTTATTGTTAATGATGCTGATAAATGTATTTATAGCAAATCGAACAACAACGAGTATGTTATAATATGTTTATACGTTGATGACATGCTAATATTTGGTTCAAATATATCCAGTGTGAATGAAACTAAGAAGTTTCTATCTTCTAAATTTTATATGAAAGATCTAGGAGAAGCTGACGTAATTCAAGAAATTAAAATTATTAGGAAAGAAGGGGAGTTGTTACTAACACAATCTCATTACATTGAGAAATTCCTCCGAAAGTATGGTTATTATAATGACAAACCAGCACCTACTCCTTTAGATCCTAGTATTAAATTAGAAAAGAATACCGGATGTACCATTTCTCAACTTGAGTATTCCAGTATTATTGGGAGTCTTATGTATGCTATGCATTGCACTAGACCAGACATAGCCCATGCTATAAGCATGTTATGTCGATTTACGAGTAATCCAGGTTTCGAACATTGGAAAGCTATTTCTAGAGTTTTAGCTTATTTGAAAGGAACTGTTACCTATGGTTTATATTATAAAGGATATCATGCTGTAATAGAAGGATATAGTGATGCAACCTGGAACAATGTAGAATCCAAATCCAAGTCTACGACTGGATGGATCTTTACGTTAGGAGGCGCTACTGTGTCTTGGGTTTCCAAGAAACAGACCTGTATATCTGACTCAACAATGCTGTCAGAGTTGATTCCATTAGTAGATGCTTGTAAGGAAGAGGAATGGCTTAGGAATTTATTAATTGAAATCTCATTATGAAAGAAGCCATCTCCAGCAGTCTTGATTAACTGTGATAATCATGCTATAATATAGAATGTCTCTAATAAGACATATAATGGGAAGTCTAAACATGTGAGTCTAAGACATCAAATGATAAAATAGTTACTCAAATGTGGAGTAATAACCGTTGATTACATAGAAACAAAGAAAAACTTGGTTGACCCACTCACAAAGAGTCTTCCAAAAGCAACGATTTCTATAAAATCAAAGGAAATAGGACTAAGGTCTTTGAATGAAGGTTGATCATATTTAACAGAAACCCAACTTATGTTTTGAAAGGGATAGACAAAATTCAATGAGTACCAACAACTTAATAGAATGGTTATGGAACACTAAATCAATAATCCCATAATATTTAGTGTTGGATTCTGCAAGAACAGAGGATGGATAATATGTCCTTAATAAGTCTAGTTACCTTAAAAAGAGTGTATCACAGAAACACTTTAAGAGACTTACCTATATGAGTATGGAAATCAGGCCGTTTCCTAAGAAAGTAAGACCGCTTTCTGATGTAGACTCATGAACCAAGGATTTAAGCACATGGCCATTAATGTGCTAAGCATACAGAACACTCTATATATATGGAAATTAGTATGTGTGACTGTTCCGGTACTATCACTAAGGGTACTTGGTTCAAGATACGTTCACCATAGACCTCGATAGAACTTTGAATAGTTTACACTAAGTGAAGGTTCAAATCCTAAAGATACCTATCATTTATGTATTAGTTTCCACGATGATGCAAAACTTGATCTTGGAACTACATTGGCTTGATCCCACTTGGGTATGTAGGTAGTCACTCTAGTGATGCAGCCGTCTATTTTATTTATTTTACTTATTTTGAAAATAGGGGGAAATTGTTGGAAATTTTCAAAATAATTTTGGGTTTGGGTTTGTTTTTTAAGAGGGAAGAAGTGGAAGAAGAAGGAAGAAGAGGGGACGAATAGTCCCACATCTTGGAATTTAAGGGAATATATTGATTTATATATGGATTTCTCTAAGAAAGGTTGGGCCCTTTGGGCACCCAAAGCTTTGCTTTGATGTGAGGAGGGAAGTTATGCATCAACACCACACGCGTGCCGCCGTCGTCCGTTCGTCCGACCGACCGACCGGGCCGGTTCGGGTTCGGGTCTAAAATGATGAATTAATTTTTGTTAACCGGCCGGATCCAGAATTTGAATTTGAACTGACAGACTTTTGGCGGGTCATTTGAATAAAGGGACGCGACCGTTTACTAATAGTTTTAAACTATTATGAACAGACGCGACCGTTTGTAACGGTTTCGGACTGTTGGAAAGGATGTGACACTTGACAAATAGACATCTCCTCACTGCTATAGAGAGAACAATCTCTTTCCTTTGTGCCTTCTTCTTCTTCCTCCATATCTACGACGCCCAGAAAGTGTTGCAGAACACTGCCTTCTCACCACAATTTGCGACGCCTGTAAGGTGTTACAGACGCAGAAACGTTGCAGATCAATTCTCTTCTTCTTCTTCATTCTATTCTTTACTAGATTGCATCATCAGAGATCAAATTTGAGTGTTCTTGGTTGGATCAAAATTTTACAACTTTTGAATCCGATTATGCTGTTTCAAGGCTTCATTGAATCCTGAAGTCGACAGTTCGATAACCCGTTTATACCTGTTGGTTTGAACTATTGTCTAAAAGAATCTACGTAGTAGATCCTTGAAGTCAGAAGTACAGCAGTTATCACCTTTATCGTTCTCGAATCATCGACACAATTATCCAACATTAATTAAAGTTATTTTAATATGTATCAATATTTATAAACTTACTTTTGTGATTCTACCAGAGCAAAGACAGTTTTGATTATGTCATGTCATTGTTTGTTCAAGTATGTTAAGCATTTGTAGTGTCTTAGTTGTAAATCCACAAATGTTGGTTCTATCACTTCAATTGCCTTTAGGATGGATTCTTTTGTACTTTCTTCTTCGTTCTTTTTGTTTTTTCTTTAGTTTTTGGCTTATTTGCTGCTTTTTTCACTTGCTGACCGTACTCAAAGATGTCGCTTTCTTTTCTTTTGTTTCTTTTACTCCCTTGACATTAGAACCTATTTTTGGTTTTGTCACTGTTTTCTTCCTGCTTTGGCCAGTAGGTTTTGTTGATTTCATTTCTTGATTTGGTTTAGGTTTTTGCATTTCAAGTCCCGTGAGTCATAAAGTTTGAAAGTTGGAGGAGTGAAGTCAAGTACTGAATCATGATAGGGTGTCATTTGGCTCTTAGTATTGGTGTCTTGCTCCATTGGGCTGTGTATTTCCATTGCCGTGTCAATGTTTTATGTATCTTCTGTTTCTTTGTCTACTACTGTATCTTGATTCATTGGAGAAATTGTTTCATTTATTCTGTCTACCTTGTTTGCATTTTTTGTTACTATCTCCATAGGAGTATCTTGATTTGTTGGGAGCACTTTTTCTACTTCACATTCCGCTGTTATTTGTTCATTCATTTTCTCATTCTTTTCAGTTGCAGATCTCTTTTCTACAGTTTCTACTTTCATCTCTAAACTTATATTTTCATCCATTGCATTTTCTGTTTCATTTGTTGTGTGAACTTTTTCTACATATGGCTCAACATTTGTCTCCTCATTTTCTTCTTCTCTATTTTCAACTATGGGTTTTTTTCCTCATTTTCTATTTCTATCTCTACAGCTGTATCTTGATCTAATGTGTAGCCTGCTTCTTTTGTTATGTGCAGTTTTTCTGCTTCGGCCTCCGAATTTCTCTCTTCATTGTCTTATTCATTATGTAACGACCCGTAAAATTTCGATAATTAAAATTGCTCATTTACTTAGATTTTGTAATTTAGAGTTGAGAGAAATAAAAATTTGTAATTTAATGATGAAATAATAACTAGAATGAATTGTAACAATAGTAGTGTAAGTTAAATTTTAATAATTCCTATGGAATTCCAATTGATTGAAATAAAGTAAATGGTATAACTTGGTTATAAAGTGAAATTAAGAAAGCCAATGTAAATACTAAACTAATTAAGGAAATAATATATAGTTAATGGTAACTGAATAAAATTAGTGCTATATAGGTAAGTTGTAACATTTGTTTGCAATAATAAACTTAAGGGTGTTATAAATGTGATTTAAGGTAAATGGTGACAAGTGTTATAGGTTACCTATTTATTTAATATATTAAATATAATTGGAAATCAATTGCAATCAATTCACTTAATTGTTGCAGTTAATGCAGATTAAATTGGTAAGTGAAGAATGTTAATTCAATAAGATGTAACCAATGTAAATTCTATTCATGATATGATAATTGATGTAATAAAAAGAATGAAACCAAGATAAAATAATTATTTGGGATTTTAAATTTATTATTAATATGTGAAATTGACAAAATCCAATAAAATTGAAGTATAGTATTCAATACAAATAGAAGATGGAAATTGGAGTATATTAATGTAATGAAATGTAAAACAAACATTAACTATGCTATTTGAGTAATAATTACTTGAATATAAAGTCTGAAATTAAATAAAAACAATTTATTTGAAATTAAATTATATTTAATAGAATTCATGGCAGTTGAAATTAAACACTGTAAGTATTGAAATAATTAACGCTGAATTGATATGTAAACTTATTTTATTTTATTTTAAATGTCTAAACAATCAAAAATGGTGAAAATTGTTAGTTATTAACTTTGAAATAAAAATGTGATTTAATTGATTTAATTAATGTGAAAATAGCCATTTTGGCCACTAACTCGGATTTCGACGAAACTAGTTTCATCGGATCCGTAATAGTGAATTATTGTAGGATTTCAAGTTTCGTAGCGATCAGACTTAGCGTTTGATCGCACGGGCTCGAAACATCTAGAAATCAATTTAATTAAAATCAATTGAAATCAATTTGAAATAAGCTGATTTTAAAATAACTTCTTCTCACGATGGAATTAGGACATGAGACCTGTTTCATTGATTTTAAAAATATTGAAACATCTATTTTGATATATGGGTTGACCCATTTTCGTTCCGGAGGCAGAATGGGCTTTTCGGCTCGTTTATCGTTCCAATCCAAATCAATCGTGTCCGTTCATCTCAATTCTGACCTACCTATAAATAGTTCGTTATAAACCCTAGCCACTCCTCATTTTCAGTTTGTCTATACGTACAATTTCATTTGTTCCTCTCTTTCCAATGGAGACAAACAAAACCCAAATTCCCAAATTGCAAATTCAATATCAAAATCAATTCCAAAAAAATCTAACTCCTCCAAACCCAACAAATTTATATCATTTCGAAGCTCTCGACGAGCGCAATCCACTTCAATAATTCATTTTCCAATTCGAATTACCGTTTGTCCAGAAATTGAGGATGAACCTCGGCCGTTCATTAGGATTCTGGACGATCCAACAGTGGATCTACAACCGATGGACGATCGGCTAGTACCGTTGCGAAGCTGACGTCGAGTAGCACCGATCGGTACTATTCGTTTGCGTCGTAGGTCATCGTGGTTCTCCAAAATTAGAGGAACTCTAACCGGATTTCGAGCTCGACGTGGGGCATCTGGTGGCGGCACGTCTATTATGGTGGAGCCCAGAGGCGTGCCTGGCCAAGGCGCGATCAAAGTCGGGGTCCGATCGTCGAAAGCTGATGTCTGGAGGTGTGCGTTCATTTGCGATCGCCGGCGGCTGAGAGTGTGCTGAGACGAAATCGATAGTGGGCTAGGGTTTCGTGCAAGGTGACGTGGCTCTTTTGGGTTTTGTTTATTTTAATTTTTAATTTATCTTCCAATCGTTCTAATGTGCGTAACTTTCTCAGAGTTGGTCCAATTTACGCGCGGTTTCTTGCGTTGGGATCGTATTTAAATTTCAGACATTTTGACATAGGTTTGAACGAATTCTGAGACCGTTTTAATTTTGGGCTTAAATTGTATTTAAATTCAATTTAAATCCAAAGGTGAGTGTTTTGACCCACTCACAACTTCTAAATTTTTTTATGTTAGTTAAATTAAATTTTTGATGTGATTAGGAATTTATTTATTACTGTTTGGTATATTAAATTGCTATTCCTGTTAATTTGAATTTATTTGAATTAAATTGTAATTTAATTTATTATTGAATTTAAATTGCTAGTTAATCACCTGTATATAATAATCTGTTAATCGTTGAATATTTATTGGTTGAATTGGATGATGATTGTGATGGATGTTTGAATTTATTTTTGGATGATTGGATGCTATAATTGATTTATATATTGTTATCATTCTGCAAGTTCCCTATGGGTTGAACTGATATATACCCGGACGATCTATAGATTAGGGAAAAATCGATATGGGTTGAAATGATACACTCGAGCGATTTTATGGATATTATTTATTTCGGGATTTCCGATTGGAAATGATATATAGCCGTAAAATTTTAAATTGCGGGTTGAAATGATAAATATCCATATCAGTTGACCCTAGGGTAGAGAATTATATACGGGCGCCAGATTAGTTAAATTAAATGATTTTAAATCCTTGATTTTGAATCCAGTTAAATGATATTTTAAAATAAGAATTTGATTTATATAAATTAAATTACTATTGGAATCGGTTTAAAGGAATTGTTAAAGGAATTTAATTGAAATTTTCAAAGTTGATTTTTGAAGTATAAATTGGAATTCTCTGGAATTGAGTTATTAAAATTGTTTGACCTATAACTTTGAAATGTATCGAAATTGGTTTTTTGATTTGAAAATGTGGAATTTGTCTTGATATGTTGAAATAAAATAAATAGTTAAATTTATATGAATTCCAAATTCATGTTTTCAAACATAAACTGTTTTAAAATATATTATTTAAGATTCTAAATTTGTAAGATTTTCAAATTATTAAACTAGTTTAACATATATTTACTATATTAAATCAATTTAACCTATCTTAAACCATTTAATTTATTTTAAAACTAATTTAACCTATATCTAATCTAATTTATCTATTTTAAAGCTAGTTAATCTATTTTAATTATATTTAATCTATTTTAAATCTATTTAACTATTTTAAATCTATATTAACTATTTATAACTAATTATAACTATCTAAAACTATCTTTCTAAATTTCAAACTAAATAAGGTAGAGGTGTTATATTTGAAATCCTCGATTTTTAGTGAATATGGTTAAAAGATACTATAACCTCAGTTGGGATTTAAGATGTTGTATTTAATTGAATATGATGATTTTAAAGTAAGGATTTAACCTATTTTGGAAAATTATGATTTGGAAATGATACGATCTTCTAAGGTGAATATGATTTCAAAATGAATATGATTTCAAAAGTGATATGGTTTTGAGAATATGATATTTTGATATAAATTTTGAATTTACTTTTGAAATGTAAAAGAACCATGTGAAATAAGTGTTTGGTTGTTAAAGAGACAGGGATCAGATATTGTCATATTCTCTGCCAACACCTAAAACAACTTTAACAATTGTGTATGTGGTGGAGATTCCAGAAATGAAGAAGGATGGTTTGGTGAAAGATTTCTGTATAAGGTATGACGTGACCCTGACTCCCGTGAGTCAGCTTAGATGTGACTAAAATCAGGAGCCATGCCGGGCCAAGTGAAGTCATTCCTCCTATCGGACACACTTCTTCGATACTATATTCTGATTTTGTGATTTGATTGGTAGCCACCCTCTGATTTTGATTTGGGAGTGTGCTCCGAGGTGGGCGGTAGTAGCTGCTATGCATTACCACCAGTTCAGATCCACAAACGGTATATCTACCCTGGCATTTCCTTATGTGCTATGTTCACATTCCCTAATGCGCCTTCCATGAGTTTGTTTTGTACCATACTTATGGAGTGCCCTCTGTGTAAACCTCTCGGAGGAGCGTACGGTACTGTATAGACTATGGGAATATATAAAATGTGTTAAGGGGGATATGGGTAATGCCTTAACGCTATTTTAATACTTTTACTTTACTGTAGACATATTATAATAGCGTATTGTACTACATAGTAGATAGTTTAACGGATCCTTAGGAGATGTGAATCCCGAACATCTCTTAAGTAACTACACTCACGTTAGACACTGGATAAGATATTTCAAACCTCGTAAGCATCTCCGACGCCGTTTACACTCATGTTTATTTACCATTGATTTAACTCACATAAGATCTTTTAGTTCTGACTCGAGTGTTTTGTTTTTTCAATTCGCTCGGGTCAGCCTGAGCATTTCAGGATTTGAAGACTTGTTTCTGGAGGACGAAGACGAAGATTTTATTATTATTATTATATTTATTCCACTACATCATACTGTTCCGCTGCATTGTCATTTATTTATCTCTGATATGTGTAACTCTGATTCTGTGTTGTATAAATATAATCAAATGTTTTTTTGTAAGCAGCTTCATGAACTGTTATTTGATTATTATATTTTGTCATTCCGCTACGAGATTCTGTATTTTGTTTTATTTCCTTCTCTTTTCTTATTTACCCCATAACAATCTGCCCTTTTGAATGGTTTGAGTTTGACGTGTGTGTCTTCTTAAAGCGTCCAAAAAGGCAGGTTGTTACAGTTGGTATTAGATCTTTGGTTTAGCGATAACCTTAGCTTTGTGGGGTTTGACTCATTTTAAATAAGGTAGTAATACCCTAAAATGAGTCGTTGAGTGTATAAATATGAGAGAGCGTATTTATTAGTGTTATAAAAGGTTTTTTTACATTGTGTTAATTTGTTCCATTTTGTATTTATAAATTCTTATTGGTGCATAGGACGCTATGACATCGATAGGGATTTCTAAACACTTAATAGGATAGACTGACACAATATTTGTTTTGAAATATAGGGAAATGAAATTATTTTGCCTATTATATATTGTATATAAAATAACAATTTTATAAATGATATATTTGGTTGTAATATGTTATTATTAGGAATTAAAACCCTTATAATTATTGGTTGAAAAATAAGCTTCTAAATAAAATGAATATAAACTGAAATTTGAGAACTTAATTTCTGGGATTTTTGAAAAAAAATTTCAAAGGATTTTGGAATATAGTAGTACTATTATTTGGAAGTATTTTCTGATATAAGTATTTCAATATAATTTGGAAGAAATGTTTTAAAAGAATTTTGGATAGAAATAAGTTATGTACTCCCCTCTTTGTCGCTGGAAAATAATTTCGGTGATGAGTGCACGCATCATCGACATTCATTTTCGAGTTTCAAAGTGAGAAGACCGTTGTAGTAGTTAACTGTACAACTTTGTTTGATAAATAAATCTTGATTTTAAATTTTCAAATATGATTTGATATATATATATATATAAAGACATGGTTATATATTACCTTAATAAATTTGAAATGTAACTCGACATTTAGTTCTTAAATTTCTATAAATTAGAGATTTCAATTATTGTAATGAAATGAAACTTTAACTATTTAATAATTAGAACTTCTAAAATGAACATAAGAAAGTAAATGCTAAGTTATAACTGAAATATATAAGAGATTTGAATTTTGTAACTTGTAAATAAAAAGGATAAGAAAATGAGAAATGATAACTATGGAACATTTTTCTAATTAAAATAAATAAGATAAACTTGTGTAACTTTCAGTTGCATTCTTAAAAGCACATATAGATAACTTACCTAATATCAAAGGTTGTAATGTTTAATAAGAAAATGTAATGGAAGGTTATACAAGTAAAACTTATGTAATGAAAGTGGTCAATGAATCATTTTTTTATAAATAAGAATTTTATGTTATAGTTGTTATAAATTTAAGTTATAATTGAAAGGTTACTATAATAAAATGTGATAGAAGGTAAGTATTGTAAGTAAATAATTACAAACTTAAGTTAATGAATTGATATGCTTAGCAATTGAATAAACATGGATACTATAAATAAACAATCATAAACTTAAGTTAGTATTTGGAGCTACTTATAATTAAGGTGAATAATTAAAATGAATACTATATTAAATTAAATGGATATAATGTAACAACCCGCATATTTATCGATTTTTATATTTAAATATTTTATCGTTAGTCGGATGTTAGTCCGAAAAGCTACTTTTTGCATACGGTCAAATTAGGACTCGAGATCACCCCCATTGAGTTCAAAATGACGTTTGCGATCTTTTTGAGTGTAAACTTCGATATGTTTGGAGATAGTGAAATTTTCGTCACTTTTTGTGTTGGGCTTTTGGTTTGGGCTGCACCTCTTCTAACTCAGCCCAACCCCTTCCTTCTCTTCATCACTTCATCAACTTTGAAGCTTTAGCAAAAATGGTGGAGGGAATAGGAAATTAAAATTCCAAGCTCAAGTTCTTTAGCAAATTCAACATCTAACTCCAAATTCAAAGTGAAGACATTGATTCAAGCTTGTGGTTGATCTTTGCTTTGCCCCCGAGCTTCATCTTCATCAAATTCCGTGAAAAGGTGAGATTTTTGATCTCACATCTTGCCTATATCTATCTTGGACTGTTGGGAATGATCCCCTATTGCATTTGCATCAACATTTGCATTTGGTTTGGATTGGATTGGCGAAAAACTTCAATTTTCAGCGTTTTGGTGATTTTTCTGGGCTTAAGTCGTTTCTGGCCATCCTTAGGTCGTCCACGAGTTAACTTCGTAGGTCGTTGCCGACCTATAATCTCCAGGCAAAGTCTTAGGTCGTTGCCGACCTATAATCCCCAGGCAAAATGCTAAGTTGTTCGCAAGTTAAACCTTAAGTCTTAGGTCGTTGCCGACCTATAATCCCCAGGCAAAGTTAGGTCGCTCACGAGTTAAGTGTTAGGTCGCTCACGAGTTAAGGACTTAGGTCATTCGCGAGTTAGCACTTAGGTCGTTCTGGCCATTTTTAGCTCGCTCGGAGTTAGGTCGCTCGTCCTTAGGTCGTTAGGTCGTGTTGACCTTAGGTCGTGCACCTTTAGGTCGAAGCATTTTAGGTTGCTTCCCCTGGACCTCGTTAGGTCGTTCACTTTAGGTCGCGCACCCTCCTTAGGTCGCAAGACCTTAGGTCGCGGACCAGTTAGGTCGCAAGACCTTAGGTCGCGAACCTGTTAGGTCGCACCATCCTTAGGTCGCGAACCAGTTAGGTCGCGCACCTTCCTTAGGTCGCGAGTTTTAGGTCGAATACCTCTGTTAGGTCGCTCGCGAGTTAACCCTTAGGTCGCTCGACACTTCAGACAGTTAGGTCGTTCGCCTATCTTAGGTCGCGAACCCTGGTAGGTCGCGCATTTTCTTAGGTCGTGAACACTTAGGTCGCGCCTCACTGTTAGGTCGCGCACTTCGTTAGGTCGCTCGCGAGTTAGTACTTGGTCGTTTAACATGTTCTTCTGCTAGGTCACACGGCAGTCTTCCCTTAGGTCGTATGACCTACTTTTCCTTAGGTCGCTTGACCAGCCTGCCTTTACTAAGTCATACCGTGACGGGGCGCTGCCCCGCACCCCGCCGTGGGCGCTGCCCCCTGGACCCCCGCGACCTGACCGGGCAGGTCGAACCCCGTATTACTCTGCGTAGGCAATCTCATCTGAAAAACATTTATCAGAATTTCTACTTTGATGGTTTTGGGATTGACTTCTTTGGACTCTACTCACGTCTTCGAACGTGAATTGATTTGTTTCTACAATCGTTTTATGACTTGTCACTTTAAAGATATATGAAGGTTTCAATACTAATAGTAAATATCAAAACTCTTTCATCAAAGCAATTTCAACACTATTTTAAATATCAAAAGTTCATTTTCTCAAACCGATTTTCAATCTACTAGTATATACAAGCCTTTACTTCACTCGAATGAGAAATCGACTTAAACGACTTAGTAAAACGAGTGGTATGAAACGCTTGCGTTCACTTCGTCGGTTAGCTCTTGGACTTGTTCGATTGAACCCTTTTCGTGACAATTTCCTAGTGAAGATTTACAGCTTGTTTGTAAATATTTAAGTTAAGCAAGTGGTTATGGGACATGAAGCTAAACTCATATATTTACTAGCTTGGTGTGATTGACACTTCTCGCTGATCATGATGATCATTTTATGATTTAGACTAGCAATTGTGCGATGTCTCTTTGTCCGTATGAAGGACTGTACTTCATTTTATTGAGCTTCGTCTCATTTCTTTGTGGGCTGGCAACCCAAGTACTTTTAATGTGTTTTGATTCATCTGATGTACCGTTTGTACTACATCGATGACTCTGTCTTTCTGATTCATTGGACGTACCGATTGCACTGCGTCAATGTTCGATTCATCTGATGTACCGTTTGTACTACATCGATGACTCTGTCTTTCCGATTCATTGGACGTACCGATTGCACTGCGTCAATGTTCGATTCATCTGATGTACCGTTTGTACTACATCGATGACTCTGTCTTTCCGATTCATTGGACGTACCGATTGCACTGCGTCAATGTTCGATTCATCTGATGTACCGTTTGTACTACATCGATGTCTCTGTCTTTCCGATTCATTGGACGTACCGTTTGCACTGCGTCAATGTTTGATTCATCTGATGTACCGTTTGTACTACATCGATGTCTTGGCTTTCTGGTTCATTGGACGTACCGTTTGCACTGCGTCAATGTACCGGCTTTCGTGCTCCTGTTTGGGATTGGCCATCCTTTTCTTGTGTTTTCTGGATTTCTAATTATTGATTTCTGGAATTTTATGTTTCACCAGCTTTTACCATTGACATTGATGAGTATGTCATTTTATTGTGGCTTGGTGAATTAAATTAAGAATATGACATTCTTTTCTCTGTTTTGAGATTATTGAGATATTGTATGACTTTTGTGGGATTTCTAATGTATACTTTTCATAGTATGACACCTTTTTGTTATCATACGTTCTATTATCATATCTCATATTCTATCTCATTTTATCTGATAATTATAGCTAGACTGATCCGTTTATTATTTTCTTCTTAAATAATACTCGGGTCAGACTGAGATTTTACAGGTGCTTCCTCATGACTTCTTATCTGGAGCCATCTTCTGGCTTTTGGCTAACTACTCTAGTTTAGTAGTTTTTTGTTGTATGCATTTGTGATGAGACTCCTTGATGTATACGTATTCTATTGTCTTGCACTTGTATCTATTCTTTTGTGTTATTGTGGATCTTATTTGACCACTACTCTGATGTACACTTTTAGGTGTAATATTCATATCTTATTCCGCCTTTGTGATATGAATTGTCTGTGACTGATTTGTGTTATGTTTATTTCTATATTTGTTTCCGAAGATTTTATATAGCCACCATGTGATAGCTTTGTGTTTGTATCGGTATGTTGGATTTCCTCTTTAAAAGATATGCATTCTATTCTATCTGACATATCGGTGCTCGCACAAAGAAGTTACACGGATGGTCGCTCCTCAACAGCCTTATTCTCCGCGCTAATTGACAACACTACATCGTAGTGTTCTTGGTTAGCGTGGGTATAGAGGTGGGGCGTCACATATAACTTCAGTAAAGTGAAATAATTTGGAAAATGGATTTAATATCCAATGTCATTATATAAGAAAAGAATGAATGTAAAATTTAAAGTAAGAAACTTAAGTATGAACTTATGCACTAATGATTATTAATATCTGATGGAAATCAAGTGTGAATTAATTAATGTAAACTAAACTGTAATAAAATGTATGAACTACTTAATAAATTAATTCATTGGTTATTATAAATAAATGGATTGAAATAACCTATGTAAGAAATGAATGTAAAGTAATGAAAAGAAATTTCCATTAAATGAATAAATGAAATGAATTTTGTAAGTAAGAAGTGGAAATAAATGAAATTAAGCACTAAATAAATGAATGGAAATAAATTTTTTGTAAGGAATAGATGTAGATTGAAGAAATAATCCTTGTATGAATGAAAGAAAAATTAAAAACTGTAAATGTTGTGAAAGAAAATTTAATCGGAATAACTCAAATAATATTGTAAATTATTATTTGTTTGGCTTATGGATGTTTGGTCAAAGATACTTCTAAGTGTTTAGGGTGTATGAATAATTTATTGATTTTTATCAAAGATTGTTGAGTAGATGGTATACTTAGTAGTTTATTTGTCATTCTATGCGATTAAAAGTGTCTAAACCCGAACAAACCATTTGTTTTGTTTGCTATGGATTGATAGCTGATTTCATTGATTTCATGTGATGATTGTATGCTTTTGGCTGCAAGTGATTGTTGTTATAGTTTATTGATTTGTTTGTTAGTGGTTGTAACAACTTTAAATATTTCACTTTATATGATTATTAACTACTTTTGGATTATATAAGTGAAATACAGGTTTATGGAAGCAATTGCTACTACTTTTGGTTTCATAAAATTAGCATTATTTGTCCGACAAATAGGTACGTTCTCGGATTACGGTTTTATAACGATATCATATTATTTTCCCGTTGTTGGGATATATTATTTTGAAAATTATGTGATATATATTGTTTTATTTATATTATTATTTCTCCCAGACCTCTCCGTACAAAGGAGACTCTACCGAAATTTTTTGAAAATTTTGGACTTAGAAAATTTTGAGAAATGTTTTCCAACCTTTATTACTTTGAGTATAAAAGGATTTAATGGTTATAAATTTGATATATTTTTATTTAAATTAATTAAGTTTGTAAATTTATTTGTTTATAAATTTAATATTTTGAATAAGACATAGTGAATACTTAATCTCTTCTTTTCCCTCCTTTTAACTTTTCGGGGACGAAAAGTTTTGAGTGGGGGAGAGTGTAAGACCTGTAAAATTTCGATAATTAAAATTGTTCATTTGATTAGATTTTGTAATTTAGAGTTGAGAGAAATAAAAATTTGTAATTTAATGATGAAATAATAACTAGAATGAATTGTAACAATAGCAGTGTAAGTTAAATTTTAACAATTCCTAGTGAATTCCAACTGATTGAAATAAAGTAAATGGTATAACTTGGTTATAAAGTGAAATTAAGAAAACCAATGTAAATACTAAACTAATTAAGGAAATAATATATAGTTAATGGTAATTGAATAAAATTAGTGCTATTTAGGTAAGTTGTAACATTTGTTTGCAATAATAAACTTAAGGGTGTTATAAATGTGATTTAAGGTAATGGTGACAAGTGTTATAGGTTACCCATTTATTTAATATATTAAATATAATTGGAAATCAATTGCAATCAATTCACTTAATTGTTGCAGTTAATGCAGATTAAATTGGTAAGTGAAGAATGTTAATTCAATAAGATGTAACCAATGTAAATTCAATTCATGATATGATAATTGATGTAATAAAAAGAATGAAACCAAGATAAAATAATTATTTGGGATTTTAAATTTATTATTAATATGTGAAATTGACAAAATCCAATAAATTGAAGTATAGTAGTCAATACAAATAGAAGATGGAAATTGGAGTATATTAATGTAATGAAATGTAAAACAAACATTAACTATGCTATTTGAGTAATAATTAATTGAATATAAAGTCTGAAATTAAATCAAAACTATTTATTTGAAATTAAATTATATTTAATAGGATTCATGGCAGTTGAAATTAAACATTGTAAGTATTGAAATAATTAACGCTGAATTGATATGTAAACTTATTTTATTTTAAATGTCTAAACAATCAAAAATGGTGAAAATTGTTAGTTATTAACTTTGAAATAAAAATGCGATTTAATTGATTTAATTATTAATTAATTTAATTAATGTGAAAATAGCCATTTTGGCCACTAACTCGGATTTTGACGAAACTAGTTTCATCGGATCCGTAACAGTGAATTATTGTAGGATTTCAAGTTTCGTAGCGATCGGACTTGGCGTTTGATCGCACGGGCTCGAAACGCCTAGAAATCAATTTAATTAAAATCAATTGAAATCAATTTGAAATAAGCTGATTTTAAAATAACTTATTCTCACGATGGAATTAGGACCTAAAACCTATTACATTGATTTTAAAAATAATGAAAACATCTATTTTGATATATGGGTTGATCCATTTTCGTTCCGGAGGCAGAACGGGCTTTTCGGGTCGTTTATCATTCCAATCCAAATCAATCGTGTCCGTTCATCTCAATTCTGACCAACCTATAAATAGTTCGTTATAAACTCTAGCCACTCCTCATTTTCAGTTTGTCTATACGTACAATTTCATTTGTTCCTCTCTTTCCAATTGCAGACAAACAAAACCCAAATTCCCAAATTGCAAATTCAATATCAAAATCAATTCCAAAAAAATCAAACTCCTCCAAACCCAACAAATTTTATATCATTTCGAAGCTCTCGACGAGCGCAATCCACTGCAACAATTCATTTTCCAATTCGAATTACCGTTTGTCCAAAAATTGAGGATGAACCTCGGCCATTCATTTGGATTCTAGACGTTCCAACGGTGGATCTGCAACCGATCGACGATCGGCTAGTGCCGTTGCGAAGCTGACGTCGAGCAGCACCGATCAGTACTATTCATTCGCGTCGTAGTTCATTGTGGTTCGCCAAAATTTGAGGAACTCTAACTAGATTTTGAGCTCGACGTGGGGCATCTGGCGGCGGCGCGACTATTATGGTGGAGCCCAGAGGCGCGCCTGGCCAAGGCGCGATCAAAGATGGGGTCCGATCATCAAAAGCTGATGTCTGGAGGCAAGCGTTCATTTGCGATCGCTGGCGTCTGAGTGTGTGCTGAGACGAGATCGATAGTGGGCTAGGGTTTCGTGCAAGGTGACGTGGCTCTTTTGGGTTTTGTTTATTTTAATTTTTAATTTATCTTCCAATCGTTCTAATGTGCGTAACTTTCTTAGACTAGGTCCAATTTACGCACGGTTTCTTGCGTTGGGATCATATTTAAATTTCAAACATTCTGATACAGGTTTGGACGAATTCTGAGACCATTTGAATTTTGGGCCTAAATTGGATATAAATTCAATTTAAATCCAAAGGTGAGTGTTTTGACCCACTCACAACTTCTAAAATTTCTTATGTTAGTTAAATTAATTTTGTGATGTGATTAGGAATTTATTTATTGATGTTTGGTATATTAAATTGCTATTCCTGTTAATTTGAATTTATTTGAATTAAATTGTCATTTAATTTATTATTGAATTTAAATTACTAGTTAATCACCTGTATATAATAATCTATTAATCGTTGAATATTTATTGGTTGAATTGGATGATGATTGTGATGGATGTTTGAATTTATTTTTGGATGATTGGATGCTATAATTGATTTATATACTGTTATCATTCTGCAAGTTCCCTATGGGTTGAAATAATATATACCCAGACGATCTATAGATTAGGAAAAAACCATTATGGGTTGAAATGATAGACTCGAGCAAATTTATGGATGTTATTTATTTTGGGATTTGCGGTTTGAAATGATATATAACCGTAAGATTTTAAATTGCGGATTGAAATGATAAATATCTGTATCACTTGACCCTAGGGTAGAGAATTATATACGGGCACCGGATTGGTTAAATTAAATAATTTTAAATCCTTGATTTTGAATCCAGTTAAATGATATTTTGAAATAAGAATTTGATTTATATAAATTAAATTACTATTGGAATCGGTTTAAAGGAATTGTTAAAGGAATTTAATTGAAATTTTTGAAGTTGATTTTTGAAGTATAAATTGGAATTCTCTGGAATTGAGTTATTAAAATTGTTTGACCTATAACTTTGAAATGTATCGAAATTGGTTTTGTGATTTGAAAATGTGGAATTTGTCCAGATATGTTGAAATAAAATAAATAGTTAAATTTATATGAATTCCAAATTCATGTTTTCAAATATAATCTGTTTTAAAATTTATTATTTTAAGATTCTAAATTTGTAAGATTTTCAAATTATTAAACTAGTTTTACCTATATTTACTATATTAAATCAATTTAACCTATCTTAAACCATTTAATTTATTTTAAAACTAATTTAACCTATATTGAATCTAATTTATCTATTTAAAGCTAGTTAATCTATTTTAATTATATTTAATCTATTTTAAATCTATATTAATAATTTATAACTAATTATAACTATCTAAAACTATCTAAAACTATCTTTCTAAATTTCAAACTAAATAAGGTAGAGGTGTTATATTTGAAATCCTTGATTTTTAGTGAATATGGTTAAAAGATACCATAACCTCAGTTGGGATTTAAGATGTTGTATTTAATTGAATATGATGATTTTGATGTAAGGATTTAACCTATTTTGGAAAATTATGATTATGGGAACGATACGATCTTAAAAGGTGAATATGATTTCAAAATGAATATGATTTCAAAAGTGATATGGTTTTGAGAATATGATATTTTGATATAAATTTTGAATTTACTTTTGAAATGTAAAAGAACCATACAGTGTGAAATAAGCTTTTGGTTGTTAAAGAGACCGGGATTAGATATTGTCATACTCTCTGCCAATACCGAAAACCACTTTAACAACTATGTACGTGGTGGAGATTCCAGAAATGAAGTAGGATGGTTTAGTGAACGATTTCTGTATAAGGTATGATGTGACCCTGACTCCCGTGAATCAACTTAGATGTGACTAAAATCAGGAGCCATGTCGGGCCAAGTGAGGTCATTCCTCCTATCGAACACACTTCTTCGATACTATATTTTGATTTTGTGATTTGATTGGTGGCAACCCTCTGATTTTGATTTGGGAGTGTGTTCCGAGTTGGGCGGTAGTAGCTGCTATGCGTTACCACCAGTCCGGATCTGCAAACGGTATATCTACCCTAGCATTTCCTCGTGTGCCTTTTTCACATACCCTAGCGCGCCTTCTACGAGTTTGTTTTGTACCATACCTATGGAGTGCCCTTTGTGTAAACCTCTCGGAGGAGCGTACGGTATTGTATAGACTATGGAAATATATAAAATGTGTTAAGGGGGATATGGGAAACGCCTTAATGCTATTTTAATACTTTTACTTTACTGTAGACATATTATAATAGTGTATTGTACTACATGGTAGATAGTTTAACGGATCCTTAGGAGATGTGAATCCCGCACATCTCTTAAGTTACTACACTCATGTTAGACACTGGATAAGAGATGTCAAACCCCGTAAACATCTCCGACACCGTTTACACTCATATTTATTTACCGTTGACTTAACTCACATAAGATCTTTTAGTTCTGACTCGAGCATTTTGTATTTTCAATTCGCTCGGATCAGCCTAAGCATTTCAGGATTTGAAGACTTGTTTCTGGAGGACGAAGACGAAGATTTTATTATTATTATTATATTTTTTCCACTACATCATACTGTTCCACTGCTTTGTCATTTATTTATCTCTGATATGTGCAACTCTGATTCTGTGTTGTATAAATATAATCAAATGTTTTTTTTGTAAACAGCTTCATGAACTGTTATTTGATTATTATATTTTGTCATTCCGCTGCGAGATTCTGTATTTTGTTTTATTTCCTTCTCTTTTCTTATTTACCCAATAACAATCTGCCCTTTTGAATGGTTTGAGTTTGACGTGTGTGTCTGCTTAAAGCGTCCAAAAAGGCAGGTCGTTACACATTATGTCCAACTCTTGATTTCATTTCTTTGATTTTGTTGTCCCAATTTTTTAATTTCTTTTTTTGCTTCTAACTGTGACGGCTCGGGTTTTGCCCGCTCGAAAATCAACATCCGTACTTCACATTGTACTAGAATGCCGCAGATTCGATCGTTCAAATCCGATTCGCCGAAGCTATAACACAATTAAGTAAATAACACAGCGGAAGAAAAGAATAATACATTGATATATAATATCTGATACAACAGAGTGATACAATGAATATCAATATACATCAGAGATATGATACAAGAAATAGCAGGGGAAAAGAAAAGATAACAACAGCAGCGGAACAATATCAATAGAAGTGATAACTCCAAAATGATCTTCAGACAAGAATGAATCCACAACTCCAAGATAAGCAACTCCGATGAATGAACTAGCTCCAGATAATCCACTAAACCTGAATATCTGAAAAACCCAACTCTAGACTGCTCGTGTGGAAAATTATGAGCACCCAGAGTTTAGGAAAGGAACAATAAACTTCGGATCAGTCATGGGACTGGTGTGAGCAACAAAAACAGTTTATCTTTAAACAACAACAAAAGGATTTAAACATTGAAATCCGCAATGCTTTTGGAAAATGAAACTACCATAAGACCTCCCGCTACACACACAATGCAAACGCAGAATTGGAGGAGATTTCTTCTTATGATAGTCAAAGATGCTTACTACGCAAAATCATTGAATTATTATTATTAGTGCATAGTGCAGAAAACATTTCGAAAGTATAATATTAATCTTAGCCAGCATAGACATTTCGAACTATGCCTACTATAGCTACCATTTAAACAGTGGGGCGCCACCATAAGTAAATGGCAGGTTCTACAACTAAAACCGTACAAGGTTCGTATTGTTAGAATGGATTTCCAACAAATGGTCAGGCTAAGGAACTTCCTTCCGCCGCATGGGATCGCCTCTGGCTGGACGTCCCGAGAGACAAACTGCTCTCTGCCAAACAAGGCCGGGTTACTCCTGTAACAAGTAACTCACGAATATGCCACCTCCCGGTCCTTTGGGACCTTTATCCGAGCGCTCGATAACCAACATCACACATAATAAATAAGTGTATCCACAGGAGTAAGTATCTGGGCTCCATACCATGATACCACCCCTTTCCAGAAGGAAATGACATACCCTAAAGGGCGCGACCCTCATAACCTTGCCGCAACATTCCTGTTTCGACCATTTCCGGGTAGAGAGGTCCTGACGAAGTCTCGTCCACAAAGCTACGCTTTTTCAAAAAGCCACGCTTTGGGTCAATAGATGATCAACCTATGATCACAAAGATAAATGATCAAACAAATGATCATATCATAAATGATCAAACACTGATCATCACACAGCAACACTCAGCATGCCACATTACCAAATTGGGATATATCGCTGATAACTTCAATTACATAACCTCTGAGCTCGTACGTCTCAGAGAAGGGTGTTAAGCTAAGAGAATAAATTCTCCGCCACCAACAGAAATGTATTTGAAAGAAATCGGCTTTATATCTCAAAGTGTAATGTCAGACACACAATCCATACAAGTCTGTTCCGGGTTCGAACAGAACCGAAGGCACTTCTCACGAAGCCCTTGTAGTTCCGGATAATTTCCAATCACGTCCGGACTTCCCGTCACTAAGGGTGATAAAACCTCTATATCGGGGATCAGCCGATGCAGAGTAACTCGACGGTAATCCTTCCATTTTCAAAAATATCCGGTCTTCAACACCGGTCTTCAAATGCCATCCATATCGACGTATCACATATTCGGAATGGGTTATACGACCCAAAGGTCCTCTCCCGGCTAAACCGAATAGTGAGCGAATATTTAAAAACATATGGATATGGGATTTCAATTAAGTCACAACTTATTACCCAAAACTTTCTTTTTAAATGGTTTAACAAATTACCATTTTCAAATCTTTAAACAAAAAGATTCAATCTTTATGGTTTAAACAGTTTCCACACTTTAATCTTTTAAACAAAAGATTCATTCACAGATTTTCCAAATTAATTTCCATTTCAATTTGATTAACTCGTTAAATCTTTAAGTCAAGATTTAACTTATAGCTTTCAAAACAATTTTATTTCGAATGGTTTAAACCAATCATTATTTTAAATCTGTTAGAAATAAACAGATTCAATCCATAGCTTTCAAAAAGAATTCATTCATAACTTGGAAAACCATTTTTCAATTCAGTCTTGAAATTCCTTTAATTAAACTGGAATTTCATTTCTTATCTGAAAGCTTCTATTCTTTTAAAACAACAGTTTCATTTCAGAAAATCTGATTCATCCATACGAGTTAAAGTCTTTGGGTTAAATCCAAATTCTCAAAATTATACTTTTAAATGGTTTAAATTCAGATAAACACATTTATAACATTTTTAATCCCTAGTTTCAAATCATAGGATTCAACTTCAAACTTGAATTCAAATTTTAATCAAATTATTTAAATTTTCAAAACTCGATTAAGTTATTCAAAATAACTTTTATCTTTGAAATTCCATTTCAAAAGTTTTTTTCACTTTAAACCCGAATTTCAAATTTCAAAATCAATTGAAATTAAAATCCCAATTTCAAAAATATCAAATTTAAATCATCTGTGACTTAATCGATTTCCACGTGAAATCCATATTTGTGTGTGTAAAGGTGTAGTCCAGGGGTTTCACACAGTAGTGCAACACAATGAATCATCACATATCAAAATACAGAAATATAATTCGATAAGCGGTATAAGAACAACGCTTATCGTTCATTCACAGATCATAGATATATAAAGGTCACAGATAAGTAAACTACAGATCACAACATAAATCAGGATGTATCACAAATCATCACATATTAGGAAATATCAAACAATTTAACATTCAATGGAATCTAAACATTCACAAGTGAATTTATTAATCAACTGATTAATTTAAATCAGATGTATCAATTTATTAATCCGGGTTAATTATCATAATTTAATTACAAATTATTTGAAATAAATCTTACTTTCAAATTTATTAGTTAACCCTTAATTATTAACTAATCAGTTCTTAATTCGTGAATTAGTTGATCTTTAATTATTAATTAATAAACCTTAATTATCAATTAATAAACTTGATAACAAATCACTTAATCCTTAATTAATCTCTATAGATCAATCATTTCTTATTCATTAATTAATTAATAAAACCAAGTTATTAAGCAATACACTCAATTTCACTAAGTACTTCTTAATTACAAATTAATTAACCTTAAATTTTCTTAATTAATAAATTTTCAATTTATTAATATCTAATTATTAGTTAATCAATCATAATCATTAATCAATTAAATTACTTAATTATTCTTAAATTAATCACTTAATTAACCTTTATCTTTAATTAATTAAATCAACCAATTATACTTAATTTCCTAATTAACTTAAGTAATTTCCAAGATAATAAAACTCCTTTTAACTTAAGCTACATTATCTTGTAAATACACTAATTACCATTTACATTTAAAACCCCTTTAAATCTTTAAAATTAACTTAAACAAATTTTAGATTAAATAAATTCTAAAACTCTTTAACAAATGTTAAGAAACCATTTGATATTCATAAAGTAATGTTTTAAAGAAAGTTTTAACAAAATTTGTTTAAATTTCGAAAATAACATTTTTAAACTTTTTATAAAAACTGGGTTCTTCCTTCACTTCGGGTCATACCCGAATGATACTCGGGACCATCTCTGAGTTTCACTACTTCTTTCCCTTATCTTCAAAACTTAGTTAAACTACTGTTTTAAAACCTGAAGCTCTAACACCTTCAAATCACTCGAGTTCGTACTCGCGTTATACCCCAAAACCCCCGAGACACTCACGAGTCGAACTCCACAAAAACTCGAGCAACAGAACTTCGTCTTCCTCAAAGTCATTGTTCCCAGATGCACAAACCCAATGCGTGCACGTGCACACTGCCGCGACGGTGCTCCGGCCACCATCGCGATCCTCTGCAAGTCGACCTCGACCCTCACAAGCCTTGCGACCTCCCAGACCACTCAATCTCGTCATCGATCAAAAACAAACCACCTCGACCAAAATGTTAAATAACCAACGTCTGGAAATCGCCTCGATCACCCAACGCCAACCACCTGAAGACCCCAGACTTCGACTTCACCCTCTCCGACCATCCACGAAGCCATTTCCAAAGCCTCGTGACACTCGATCGCGTGATGGCCTCGTACGAACGAAATTTCACAGCACACTAAAACTAGGTTTACGAAAATGAAAACGTTGCCATCGCCTCCACGTTGACCTGGCCACACTCCTACTATTTTTCCAAGCTTCCCCTATCACTCCTCTACCTCTCGACCAAACTACGTCGTCTCCAGTCGACGAGATAACCCACGACAGCTCGGAAAGGTGAAAATGGTCGAGCTAAAACTGCTCTTCACTCCCTTGCTTAAAAATTCTAAAACTTGTTTTAAAAATCCTAATTTTGTGTGTAGTTTAGATTTATACCCCTGAATCTTTAAAACAAGAAGTTTGATTTTTAAACTTATTGAAGTTGAGCTGTGTTCCTTGGTTTCCAGAGTCACTTACAAGATAATTCAACTTAAATAAATTTTTAATGCTTGGATTATAGTTAAACAATCAACTATTGTTTACATCTTACCTTCAAACAAATGATAGATTAAGTGGTGATGGTTGTTTTACCCTCCTACTCAAAAGGAACAACAACAGATAACAGAGAATTAAGAAGAGAATAGATACCCAGAGCTTTGCACAATCATTTATACCAAAATACACATTGTCATAGAGAAAAGACAAGCTCTAAATTAACTTAAGTCGTATCTTTAAATAGGATGTTACTCACCTTGTATTTTGAAAGAACAGAGCACATTATTGTTTTGGGAAAAGCTTCTTAAAACTGGAAATCTGCTAACAAAAATCACTCTTTAATCTGATCTTCATTTTTGGCTTTGAGTTGAATTAAAGCTTTAGTTTGTATGTCTTTGAAAAATTTAAAATGAAAAAATGCTAAGTTTTCTTTTTGGTAAACGAATGAAATGAAAAAGACTAAGGCAGATTGATAAATAGATAGATGGTTTTTACAGGGTATTGTTTATATTGCCTGGTACAAAATTTTCAGAGATTTTTTATCTCTATGGGGGCTGAAGTGATCTATACAATGTACACTAGAGATATTAGCATTTAATGACAATGTCCTTTATGTCTACAAATTATCTTATACTTTACATTTCGTATGTACTTATGTTTCATGTTTATCCATTTTGGTATGTTGATATTTCTTTTACTTGTCTAGTTTGTGTTTGTTCAACTTGACTATATATTTTCTTTCTTTTTCCTTTTTCTCGGCTGAGATGATTATATTGTGGTGCTTGCATTAAATTGCCCTGTACAAACATATGTTTTACTTCTTATCTTGGCTGTACAAAATGTTTGTTCACACTTACCTTCATTTGCAAGCTTCCATGTATATGTGTGTGTTTGTTTTCTTTGCTTTATAATATAAACAATTCCTATTTTAATTTGTTGTTAGATTAGAGTCAATGTTTACTTTGTATTTTTATGTTTGCATATGTATATATGGTTTTGTCTTTTTATTCGAATGTATTTATATCTCAATTATTTATTTATAATTTAAACACAAATCAAATATATATTATATTATTTCAAATTTAGTCAGATATGTCCAAATACAGATATATATTCTCATATATACAATAATTTAAATTTTTAAACGATTTATACAGAATATATTTGAATATCGGGGAAACTCGCAATCCATTTATCGTTTAATCTCACAAATTTTATTCAAAAATCAATAAATTATCATTTTAAATATTTATAAAATTCGGGGTCGTTACAGACTTCCCCCCTTAAAAGAATTTCGTCCTCGAAATTGCCAAGGAGACACAAAGATAGATGAAGAATGTTTCATAAAATCAAACTGAACATCTATTCTACATTTGGCTTACCAAATCAGAATATCAATAACAGATACAAGAACGAATCTGTTTTAACACTTCACAAGATACTCGGGTTATCCAGATCTACGAAATATGCAGTGGCATCGGTCAGTTCGAATTGATAACTAACCATTCGTAGAATATACTGGGACCCAAAAGAATAGACAGATATATGGATACGATTTCAAAATTTTTAGTTTAGAAACTAAATTATACCTATCAACCATAGCAAACAATTCATCCATACAAACAATTTTGGCTCAGATGGAGTTTATGTCCCATATCAAATAAATCGAATTTCTTCTTCCTAGATCTACTAGAAACTATCGAAGAATTGAGAAGAGATGTTGAACAAAAGAGATTGATAGAGAAAAGATTGTTTCCTTGTTGTTACAGAGTATTGACCATTTCTAGTCGTATTTCTCTGTCCCCTATCTCATCCTCTTCTTGCACTCATACTCACTATCGGTGGATAGCAAGAGAATTTACTGAGACGTTCAGACGGATATCTGAGAATTACTCATTCTAGGGTATACTTCACCCTATCTCTAATGAGCTACTTAACATGTTATACTCCTGAGCTAAAGTTCAACCTTAGCTCTGATACCACATGTGACGGCTCGGGTTTTGCCCGCTCGAAAATCAACATCCGTACTTCACATTATACTAGAATGCCGCAGATTCGATCGTTCAAATCCGATTCGCCGGAGCTATAACACAATTAAGTAAATAACACAGCGGAAGAAAAGAATAATACATTGATATATAATATCTGATACAACAGAGTGATACAATGAATATCAATATACATCAGAGATATGATACAAGAAATAGCAGGGGAAAAGAAAAGATAACAACAGCAGCGGAACAATATCAATAGAAGTGATAACTCCAAAATGATCTTCAGACAAGAATGAATCCACAACTCCAAGATAAGCAACTCCGATGAATGAACTAGCTCCAGATAATCCACTAAACTTGAATATCTGAAAAACCCAACTCTAGACTGCTCGTGTGGAAAATTATGAGCACCCAGAGTTTAGGAAAGGAACAATAAACTCCGGATCAGTCATGGGACTGGTGTGAGCAACAAAAACAGTTTATCTTTAAACAACAACAAAAGGATTTAAACATTGAAATCCGCAATGCTTTTGGAAATGAAACTACCATAAGACCTCCCGCCACACACACAATGCAAACGCAGAATTGGAGGAGATTTCTTCTTATGATAGTCAAAGATGCTTACTACGCAAAATCATTGAATTATTATTATTAGTGCATAGTGCAGAAAACATTTCGAAAGTATAATATTAATCTTAGCCAGCATAGACATTTCGAACTATGCCTACTATAGCTACCATTTAAACAGTGGGGCGCCACCATAAGTAAATGGAAGGTTCTACAACTAAAACCGTACAAGGTTCATATTGTTAGAATGGATTTCCAACAAATGGTCAGGCTAAGGAACTTCCTTCCGCCGCATGGGATCGCCTCTGGCTGGACGTCCCGAGAGACAAACTGCTCTCTGCCAAACAAGGCCGGGTTACTCCTGTAACAAGTAACTCACGAATATGCCACCTCCCGGTCCTTTGGGACCTTTATCCGAGCGCTCGATAACCAACATCACACATAATAAATAAGTGTATCCACATGAGTAAGTATCTGGGCTCCATACCATGATACCACCCCTTTCCAGAAGGAAATGACATACCCTAAAGGGCGCGACCCTCATAACCTTGCCGCAACATTCCTGTTTCGACCATTTCCGGGTAGTGAGGTCCTGACGAAGTCTCGTCCACAAAGCTACGCTTTTTCAAAAAGCCACGCTTTGGGTCAACAGATGATCAACCTATGATCACAAAGATAAATGATCAAACAAATGATCATATCACAAATGATCAAACACTGATCATCACACAGCAACACTCAGCATGCCACATTACCAAATTGGGATATATCGCTGATAACTTCAATTACATAACCTCTGAGCTCGTACGTCTCAGAGAAGGGTGTTAAGCTAAGAGAATAAATTCTCCGCCACCAACAGAAATGTATTTGAAAGAAATCGGCTTTATATCTCAAAGTGTAATGTCAGACACACAATCCATACAAGTCTGTTCCGGGTTCGAACAGAACCGAAGGCACTTCTCACGAAGCCCTTGCAATTCCGGATAATTTCCAATCACGTTCGGACTTCCCGTCACTAAGGGTGATAAAACCTCTATATCGGGGATCAACCGATGCAGAGTAACTCGACGGTAATCCTTCCATTTTCAAAAATATCCGGTCTTCAACACCGGTCTTCAAATGCCATCCATATCGACGTATCACATATTCGGAATGGGTTATACGACCCAAAGGTCCTCTCCCGGCTAAACCGAATAGTGAGCGAATATTTAAAAACATATGGATATGGGATTTCAATTAAGTCACAACTTATTACCCAAAACTTTCTTTTTAAATGGTTTAACAAATTACCATTTTCAAATCTTTAAACAAAAAGATTCAATCTTTATGGTTTAAATAGTTTCCACACTTTAATCTTTTAAACAAAAGATTCATTCACAGATTTTCCAAATTAATTTCCATTTCAATTTGATTAACTCGTTAAATCTTTAAATCAAGATTTAACTTATAGCTTTCAAAACAATTTTATTTCGAATGGTTTAAACCAATCATTATTTTAAATCTGTTAGAAATAAACAGATTCAATCCATAGCTTTCAAAAAGAATTCATTCATAACTTGGAAAACCATTTTTCAATTCAGTCTTGAAATTCCTTTAATTAAACTGGAATTTCATTTCTTATCTGAAATCTTCTATTCTTTTAAAACAACAGTTTCATTTCAGAAAATCTGATTCATCCATACGAGTTAAAGTCTTTGGGTTAAATCCAAATTCTCACAATTATACTTTTAAATGGTTTAAATTCAGATAAACACATTTATAACATTTTTAATCCCTAGTTTCAAATCATAGGATTCAACTTCAAACTTGAATTCAAATTTAAATCAAATTATTTAAATTTTCAAAACTCGATTAAGTTATTCAAAATAACTTTTATCTTTGAAATTCCATTTCAAAAGTTTTTTTCACTTTAAACCCGAATTTCAAATTTCAAAATCAATTGAAATTAAAATCCCAATTTCAAAAATATCAAATTTAAATCATCTGTGACTTAACCGATTTCCACGTGAAATCCATATTTGTGTGTGTAAAGGTGTAGTCCAGGGGTTTCACACATTAGTGCAACACAATGAATCATCACATATCAAAATACAGAAATATAATTCGATAAGCGGTATAAGAACAACGCTTATCGTTCATTCACAGATCATAGATATATAAAGGTCACAGATAAGTAAACTACAGATCACAACATAAATCAGGATGTATCACAAATCATCACATATTAGGAAATATCAAACAATTTAACATTCAATGGAATCTAAACATTCACAAGTGAATTTATTAATCAACTGATTAATTTAAATCAGATGTATCAATTTATTAATCCGGGTTAATTATCATAATTTAATTACAAATTATTTGAAATAAATCTTACTTTCAAATTTATTAGTTAACCCTTAATTATTAACTAATCAGTTCTTAATTCATGAATTAGTTGATCTTTAATTATTAATTAATAAACCTTAATTATCAATTAATAAACTTGATAACAAATCACTTAATCCTTAATTAATCTCTATAGATCAATCATTTCTTATTCATTAATTAATTAATAAAACCAAGTTATTAAGCAATACACTCAATTTCACTAAGTACTTCTTAATTACAAATTAATTAACCTTAAATTTTCTTAATTAATAAATTTTCAATTTATTAATCTCTAATTCTTAGTTAATCAATCATAATCATTAATCAATTAAATTACTTAATTATTCTTAAATTAATCACTTAATTAACCTTTATCTTTAATTAATTAAATCAACCAATTATAATTAATTTCCTAATTAACTTAAGTAATTTCCAAGATAATAAAACTCCTTTTAACTTAAGCTACATTATCTTGTAAATACACTAATTACCATTTACATTTAAAACCCCTTTAAATCTTTAAAATTAACTTAAACAAATTTTAGATTAAATAAATTCTAAAACTCTTTAACAAATGTTAAGAAACCATTTGATATTCATAAAGTAATGTTTTAAAGAAAGTTTTAACAAAATTTGTTTAAATTTCGAAAATAACATTTTTAAACTTTTTATAAAAACTGGGTTCTTCCTTCACTTCGGGTCATACCCGAATGATACTCGGGACCATCTCTGAGTTTCACTACTTCTTTCCCTTATCTTCAAAACTTAGTTAAACTACTGTTTTAAAAACTGAAGCTCTAACACCTTCAAATCACTCGAGTTCGTACTCGCGTTATACCCCAAAACCCCCGAGACACTCACGAGTCGAACTCCACAAAAACTCGAGCAACAGAACTTCGTCTTCCTCAAAGTCATTGTTCCCAGATGCACAAACCCAATGCGTGCACGAGCACACTGCCGCGACGGCACTCCGGCCACCATCGCGATCCTCTGCAAGTCGACCCCGACCCTCACAAGCCTTGCGACCTCCCAGACCACTCAATCTCGTCATCGGTCAAAAACAAACCACCTCGACCAAAACGTTAAATAACCAACGTCTGGAAATCGCCTCGATCACCCAACGCCAACCACCGGAAGACCCCAGACTTCGACTTCACCCTCTCCGACCATCCACGAAGCCATTTCCAAAGCCTCGTGACACTCGATCGCGTGATGGCCTCGTACGAACGAAATTTCACAGCACACTAAAACTAGGTTTACGAAAATGAAAACGTTGCCATCGCCTCCACGTTGACCTGGCCACACTCCTACTATTTTTCCAAGCTTCCCCTATCACTCCTCTACCTCTCGACCAAACTACGTCGTCTCCAGTCGACGAGATAACCCACGACAGCTCGGAAAGGTGAAAATGGTCGAGCTAAAACTGCTCTTCACTCCCTTGCTTAAAAATTCTAAAACTTGTTTTAAAAATCCTAATTTTGTGTGTAGTTTAGATTTATACCCCTGAATCTTTAAAACAAGAAGTTTGATTTTTAAACTTATTGAAGTTGAGCTGTGTTCTTTGGTTTCCAGAGTCACTTACAAGATAATTCAACTTAAATAAATTTTTAATGCTTGGATTATAGTTAAACAATCAACTATGTTTACATCTTACCTTCAAACAAATGATAAATTAAGTGGTGATGGTTGTTTTACCCTCCTACTCAAAAGGAACAACAACAGATAACAGAGAATTAAGAAGAGAATAGATACCCAGAGCTTTGCACAATCATTTATACCAAAATACACATTGTCACAGAGAAAAGACAAGCTCTAAATTAACTTAAGTCGTATCTTTAAATAGGATGTTACTCACCTTGTATTTTGAAAGAACATAGCACATTATTGTTTTGGGAAAAGCTTCTTAAAACTGGAAATCTGCTAACAAAAATCACTCTTTAATCTGATCTTCATTTTTGGCTTTGAGTTGAATTAAAGCTTTAGTTTGTATGTCTTTGAAAACTTTAAAATGAAAAAATGCTAAGTTTTCTTTTTGGTAAACGAATGAAATGAAAAAGACTAAGGCAGATTGATAAATAGATAGATGGTTTTTACAGGGTATTGTTTATATTGCCTGGTACAAAATTTTCAGAGATTTTTATCTCTATGGGGGCTGAAGTGATCTATACAATGTACACTAGAGATATTAGCATTTAATGACAATGTCCTTTATGTCTACAAATTATCTTATACTTTACATTTCGTATGTACTTATGTTTCATGTTTATCCATTTTAGTAAGTTGATATTTCTTTTACTTGTCTAGTTTGTGTTTGTTCAACTTGACTATATATTTTCTTTCTTTTTCCTTTTTCTCGGCTGAGATGATTATATTATGGTGCTTGCATTAAATTGCCCTGTACAAACATATGTTTTACTTCTTATCTTGGCTGTACAAAATGTTTGTTCACACTTACCTTCATTTGCAAGCTCCCATGTATATGTGTGTGTTTGTTTTCTTTGCTTTATAATATAAACAATTCCTATTTTAATTTGTTGTTAGATTAGAGTCAATGTTTACTTTGTATTTTTATGTTTGCATATGTATATATGGTTTTGTCTTTTTATTCGAATGTATTTCTATCTCAATTATTTATTTATAATTTAAACACAAATCAAATATATATTATATTATTTCAAATTTAGTCAGATATGTCCAAATACAGATATATATTCTCATATATACAATAATTTAAATTTTTAAACGATTTATATAGAATATATTTGAATATCGGGGAAACTCGCAATCCATTTATCGTTTAATCTCACAAATTTTATTCAAAAATCAATAAATTATCATTTTAAATATTTATAAAATTCGGGGTCGTTACACTAACCTTTGTTTCTTTTTCCTTTTCCAACCGCCCCATTGTTTTCTTAACTTCTCTTTCCAAATCTTGATATGAATTTGCAATACTCTGATGGCTACTTCTTCTTTAAATTTTCCAAAACATTTTCCACCTCTTCAAATTTTATTTTTTTGCTATCCTTTTGTTTTTCCTTTTTGCTTGACTGTCTTGTTATCGAGGTGATTTGAAGAAGCCTTGCCTCATATGGAAGAATATTTTCTATTTCTTTGACCCGTATAATTTGTAGGGAAATTTTGTTTTAGTTTTAAGCTATGATATTATGTTATAACTTTAGCAAAATTGATGTAATGCAAAATTGATACTTAGCAAAACTAATATGCCACAACTGATACTAAGTATGATATTTGGTTATAACTGATTTTTTTATTGAAGCAAAAATTATAATATCGAAACAGATACCATGCAGCGTTAAAAAGGATAACAAGTATCATAGTGTATTATAACTAATAGTATATAGAGGCAAAACAGTTACTATATAAAGGCAAAATTTGATACTATAGAGAGACAAAAATGATACTAAGTATCATAGTGTATTATAATTGATTTTCTGTAGAAGCAAAAATCATAGTATTGACACTATTACTATAAAAAGGTAAAAAACTGATACTATTCAAAGACAAAAATCGTAGTAGAAGAGATATAGTGCAAAAACTGATTCTAAGTAGAAACTAAAATAATACTGATAAATGTAGGCAAGATAGAGTTTTAATTTACCTCACCAACTTTAACATCATCCAAAAATTGCTTAACTAGTATGGGATTTTGCTTCCATAAATCCCATCTTACAAACCTTTGCAAGTTTTCACCATGTTGCAACCTTAGTTGAATGAGCTTCATTTTCTTACAAATGCAATATTATAAATATTTGAAAAAATGACTAGAAAAAATAATATATATTTAAAATAATAATATTTTGAATAACATATTTTACCAATGAAAGCATGGAGCATCCCGACATATTCTTTGGCTTATGCATAATTTTTTTTACAAATTTATTGGATTGTTTTCTTTTGTTTTTAGCCAAAAAACCGTCTTCGGTCTTTCCAAATTAATCAAATAGGGTAGAAGTCTCTATCTTAATTTTTGTCGACTATTGGAAAGGAAGAATGTCAACAAAATTTCAATTATTATTAATAATGGCGAGCCTTCCTCATTTTGCTTTAATGTCTTCTCTATTTCCTGCTTTATTCTTCTTTCAAGCAAATTACTTATGATAAAAGCACGGTTTCCAAAATTTCTTGTAGCAAATTCTTTGCATTTCATTGGAATGGTTTTCTTGTTATTTTTGTTGTTGTTTCTATGTTTCTTCTTTCCAATGGCAAACCAAATAATAAGCTGATATCCTTTGCAGATGCTATCATTTTCTCTTCTCTAAATATGAAAGCTTCATGCTCTATTGAGTAACAACTATACCATGAATCCAAATTGTTTTGGTGCTTCTTGCATTCTTTCATTGTAATTTTGTTTTCATAAAAAACATTGAAGAATTGGTAAAAATGTGTCTTTTTAAAATGTCTATTTTCCTTTTTACAAGTCCGTTCTTTTTTTACCAAATGTATAATCTTAAATATGGCTTGCAAGCCAATCTATAAGCAGTGTCAAATTTTATTCCTTTACCTTTTTCTTTTTTTTCACCTATTTTTTGCTCAGATTCCGAAGATTCTATTTTCTTGCATTTTTGATGGGTGTTTACAAAATCATCATCATCCCATTGTATAAAAAAGTAGCATTCAGTTGATTAACAAGTATCATTATTGAAATATACTGTATCAGTTTTGTTGCAAATGATACAAATGATAGCGAAAATAATTTGTAAATTTACAAAGCACTAACTTCAATCAAATAGACTATAGGTATCTTTTTTGTTAAGTATTGGTATTAGTTTTGTTACAAATGACAGTGAAAACAATTTCTAAAATTAATAAGGAATTAACTTCAAATAAACAAGCTATAGATATCATTTTTGTTATATATTAGAATCATTTTATTACAAGTTATAGTGAAAAAAATTTCTAAAATTCCAAACCATTAACTTCAAACAAACAGACTGTAAGTATCATTTTTTGTTTATGTTGGTATTAGTTTTGTTACGAATTATAGCAAAAACAATTTCTAAAATTACAAAGCATTAATTTCAAACAAAAAGATTACAAGTATCATTTTTGGTTTATGTTTGTATCAATTTTGTTACAAATGACAATGAAAACAATTTCTAAAATTGCAAAGCTTTAACTTCAAACAAACAGACTATATATATCATTTTTGTTATACATTGGTGTCAGTTCTGATACAAATTACAATGAAAACCATTTCTAAAATTCCGAAGCATTAGCTTAAAACAAACAAGCTGTAGGTATCATTATTGGTCTATATTGGTATCGGTTTTGTACCAAATTACAGTGAAAACAATTTCTAAAATTTAAAAGCTTTAACTTTAAACAAACAAACTGTAGGTATCATTTTTGGTATGCATTGGTATCAGTTTGATTACAAATTACAGTTAAGACAGTTTCTAAAATTGCAAAACTTTAACTTCAAACAAACAGTCTATAGTTATCATTTTTGGTATATGTTGGTATCAGTTTTGTAACAAATTATAGTGAAGATAAGTTCAAAAATTGCAAAGCATTAACTTCAAACAAAAGACTATAGGTATCCTTTTTGATTTATATTGGTATCATTTTTATTGCAAATTACAACGAAAATAATTTCTAAAATTACAAAGTATCAACTTCAAACAAACAAATAATGGGTATAATTTTTGTAAGATATTGGTATCAGTTTTGCTACAAAATAAGATGAAAATAATTTCTAAAATTATAAGGCATCAACTCCACTCAAATAGATAGTGGGTATCAGTTTTGCAATATATAGGTATCATTGTTTTTACACATTATAATGAAAATAATTTCTAAAATTACAAAGCACCAATTTAAATCAAACAGATAGTGACTATCACTTTTCCAATATATTGGTATCGGTTTTGTTACAAATGATAGTGAAAACAATTTTTAAAACTACAAAGCACAACCTTCAAACAAACGGACTGTAGGTATCATTTTTGCAATAAATAATATGTTATAAAGTGATACTGTTTGTAATTTTACCGAGTTTATTCGTTCCTCTTCAGATTCTTTATTTTCAATTTTTATCCCTTTTTCTATTTCAGCCTTTTCCTGTTTAAATTTTTTGATAATATCAGAATATATTTAATAATATAATACTGTTAGTATCAGTTTTATAAATTTATAGTATCATTTACATGTTGAACTTTCTTATGAGTTTCTATGTAACAACCCGCATATTTTACGATTGTATGTTTAAATGTTTTATTTAAATATAGCATCGTTAGTCGGATTTAAGTCCAAAATGTTACTTTTCGTAAACGGTCGAATTAGGACTCGAGACCACTTCCATTGAGTCCAAAATGGCATTTACAACTTTTTTGAGTATAAACATCGATATGTTTGGAGTTGAGTAGAATTTGCTATTTTTCTATTTGGGCTTTGGGTTTGGGTTTCAGCCCATTAAACCAACATAATACCCTAACTCCACCCCTCTCCTCTTCATTCATTCTCATTTCCTAATACATTCAAGATAAAGTAAAAATGGGGGAAAGAATGGGAAATTAGAATTCCAAACCTAGTTTGTTTAGGAAATACAAATTCAAGTCCAAAATCAAGGAGAAGCTTATGTAAGCATCCTCTTCATCTTCTCCATCTCTATCTCTCTCCAATTTCAGAAATTTCCTATAACCTAACTTAGGAAATATTGCTTTTGACCTTAAATTGGAGCTTCTATAGTTGAAGTTGAAGGGTAGTTGATCTTTCCTTTGCTTTAGAGCTTCTCGTTCGTTGTTTTTGGGTTTAAAGGTGAGCTCTTTAACTCACATCTACGTCTATAGCTATCATTGTTGTTAGGTACGAATTCCCAACATTTATGCATATTCATTTGCTTTTGATTTGAATTGATTTGGTGAATTTTCCAAATTTTGGTGTTTTGGTCCAATTTTATGAAAATCCTTCTATGGATGTTTGGACATTGATGCTTGGGGTGTATCGAAGAGCCTATAAGGCCGGGTTGTCGCTTGGCGTAAATCCGTAGTCGTTGTTGCTCGTCCGATCGCTCCCGATACGTTTTGGCCACTTTGGCCTAGGCAAATTGTTGCCCAGATCAGGTGACCAGCTGGTTTTAGACCTGGAGGAAAAACAAATAAGCACGTAGAAAACAAAAGATGGGCATAAACCAAATTCAGACGTTTGAAATTTAGGATCAGACGTCTGGATGGGTCTCAGACGTCTGACTTGAAGTTTCAGATGTCTGGGGTTCTCTGGATTATTTCCAGAGAACAAATCCAGATGTCTGGATTCTAAACCAGACGTCTAGTCATGACTTAGACGTCTTCTTTGATATTCCAGACGTCTGGGTGGGTGTAACATCCCAGAATTTTCGACTTTCGAAAATTCGACATCGATACTCACTTTATCGACTGTCGAGCCATCGAATGCCGGAAACCCGAAAAGTTATGGTTTTAAAAAGAAGAAAAAGGTAGAAGAAGAAGAAAACAGAAGAAGAAAGAAGAACAACAACACAATAATAGAAACAGAAAACAATATCAGAATCTCACATATCGCAGCGGAACAATATATAATAGATAACACTATTCTTTTAAAACAAAGAACTATATCAGTTTATACATACATCAATCAGAGTCATATACAACAATGGACAGTTATATAACTTGTCCTCATACAGAATACACAGCGGAATAATACAAAAATATAGGTGATACGTTTTGCCATCCAGCTTGCTTCCAAAGCTCCAGAATATCCAGAATATCCTGATAACATAACTCTAGGCTGCCCGTGTGGAAATTGGTGGGAACCCAGAGTTTAGAAGGGAACAATAAACTCCGAGTCAGTCATGGTGACTGGTGTGAGATCGTAAAACAGTTATTTTTCACAAAGAAAATAAAACAAATTCGCAATGCTTTTGGAAAATGAAACTACCATAAGACCTCCCGCCACACACACAATGCAAACGCAGAATTGGAGGAGATTTCTTCTTATGATAGTCAAAGATGCTTACTATGCAAAATCAAATCATTTTTGATATTATTATTAGTGCATAGTGGAAAATCATTACGAAAGTAGAATATAAATCTTAGCCAGCATAGACATTTCGAACTATGCCTACTATAGCTACCATCCAAACAGTGGGGCGCCACCATAAGTGAATGATAGGTTCTACAACTAAAACCATACAAGGCTCGTATTGTTTCTTTGGATTTCCAACAAATGGTCAGGCTAAGGAACTTCCTATGCCACGATGGGTACGTCCCTGGAATAGACGACCCGAGAACCTAACCGGATCTCTGCCAACACAAGGCCGGGTTACCTCTGCAAAAATAGGTAACTACTGACACGCGTATGCCATCCCCCGATCGTAACCGATCTTCCCGAGGATCCCCGATTCGAAACAACCACAAAGTAATAAATTTGCAGCAACCACAGAGGTTAAGTATATGGGCTCCATACCATGATACCACCTTTATCCAGAAGGAATGACATACACTAAGGGGCGCTACTCCCTAGAACCTTGCCGCATCCTTCCTGTTTTGACCATTTCCGGGGTGTGAGGCTCGACGAAGTCTCGTCCACAAAGCTACGCTTCTCAAAAAGCCATGCTTCAGGTCAAACAAATGATCAACCTATGATCACAAAGATATAAGATCAAACAAATGATCATATCGCAAATGATCAAACACTGATCATTTCACAGCAACACTCAGTATGCCACGTTACCAAATTGGGAGTATATCGCTGATAAATTTCAACTACATAACCTCTAAGTTCGTACGTCTCAAAGAAGGGTGTTAAGCTAAGAGAATAAATTCTCCGCCACCAACAGAAATGTATTTGAAAGAAATCAGCTTTATATCTCAAATTGTAACGTCAGACATACAATCCATACAAGTCTGTTCCAGGATCGAACAGAACCGAAGGCACTTCTCACGAAGCCCTTGCATATCCGGATAAATTTCTAATCACGTCCGGACTTCCCGTCACTAAGGGTGATAAAACCTCTAAATCGGAGATCATCCGATGTAGAGTAACTCGACGGTAATCCTTCCGTTTTCAAAAATATCCGGTCTTCAACACCGGTCTTCGAATGCAATTCATAACGACGTATCACATATTCGGAATGGGTTATACGACCCCATGGTCCTTTCCCGGCTAACCCGAATAGTGAGCGAAAAATTCAAAAATAAGTGTGGCATTCAAATTCATCCAATCACAACAAATACCATTCAAGGTAATTATTGATAGTCGGTTATTTAACTATCAATAAAGATGCGCAACATCATCAGATTCCAAATAATTTTCCAAATTATTTAATCTCCCAAAATATCTTTACAAGATATAAAATTTCCACACTTCAAAAATAAATCAATATTTATTTTTCTAAACAGCTTCCATTTCCTTTATAAATTCCATAGTGAATTTATATTTCAAAATATCTACTGATATACGATTTTCAAATCGATTTCAATATTCACTTTCAATTTATCTTTACAGAGATAAACCTCAAAACGTTCATTTCATATTGGAAAAGTATTTCCTTACTTATTTAATAATAAGTATTTCACAAATCTTTTATTTTCAACCCTTGGAAAATATTCGATATACTTAAATCAATATTAAGTATATATTTCGTTCTTTAAGGAAACCATTTACTATAACAACATTTATTTGAGTCAAAACGAATGTTACGTAAAACATCGTTACGACGACTCAAAATCACTAGTATAGGGATTCGGATTTTGATAGATATATAAATCCCAATACTACATCAAAACATTTCCTTTCGGAAATCATTTACTATAACAACAGTGTTATAGTCCATCATTTCCTCATTCCTCGAAAACGTCTATTTCAACAATGAATGTTGAAATCTATGATTTCGATATTAAATATATTTGAAAACATCTTTAAAACAATTAACTTCATTTCAAATATCACTTTCCCAAAACCATATCCATTTTCCTTAAGAATATATTCACTGTCCAAAATCGTGAATATACTTCACTAACCAATTTTCAATAATCTCTACACCTTTTATTTCAATAATTATCCACTATCCAAAATCGTGGATAAAATTCCCTTAATAACCTTCTATATTAAATTTCTCAATTTTAATTGATTTCGAATTTATAAAACAACGTTTATAAATTCTATTTCTATTTTCTAACAACTTCAATTTAATAAATCTCCTTTATTAACAATTCGATTCATAACTCAAATCTTATACCAACAATCCATAATTATAAGTTAAATACTTATAATTCCTTTATTTTACAAAATCATTTCCATTTATAAGTTCACAATTTATAAATTTCATTTATTTATAAATTCTTAAAAATTCATTTTAACGCTTATAAAAACTCGTTTTATAATACCAATATTTTAAAGTTATAAATATCAATTTTTGTACATCTTTTACATACATCGTTTTTAATAATTCAAAAATTCCAATTAAAACCATTTTATAAATTTCTTGACTATTTATTTCAAAAGAAATTACCTTTTGGTTATAATTCACACATCTTAACTTTTATAACTTTAAAATCTTAACGTTTATTTATTAATTCAAAAATTCCATAAAACGTATATTTTCAAAAATCACTTTAAAATCCTTTTAAAGTAAAAGTCGTTATTTTTAAACTTCAAAACTGAATCCGATGATGCAACGCACCAATTGGTCAATCACATCATTCAATATCATATATCAATATGATAACAGAATATACATCAATATCTGTAAAATAAATAAATACAGTTGAGGAATCCAGTTGGATCCCTCCAACCTGTTTCCCTGCATCCAAAGACGTTAGCACAATACCAATTCCACTTCGAGGTGAAATATCGCGGTATATGGGTTTTATAAAAATAATCCGCTTACTAACGGCGCAATAGGGTCTCATCCGCTATACGAGGCGGGAAATCAATCAATCCAATATATACATATGCCAATATGTATATATTGCTATATATATAGATATATCCTACTATATCTAATATCACAATCAATAGCAATCCACACAATCAATAACTAACTGAAAATTCCACTTTCATTTTGAGTGAGAAAAATCTCACCTTAGCTTTTATTTTGCCATCCATTTTCCAATCCAGACTGTTTCTTCGATTATTTTAACCTTGTATAACAATTACATAATCTTATTACTATTTGAACAAATCAAATAAATAATTTTTTCGCTTAGTAATTTTAATTATCCAATGATTTCTTTTAAATAAATTTATTTGACTAACATTTCAATTTCTACTAACTTTCCTGTTTCTTTAACTAAAGTCTCATTTACATATATCTTTCATATTTAACTTACAATCAGTTTCTTCTCTTAAAATTTTATTTCTACAATCTAAATTTTAAAACTCAATTTCTCCTTACTAATCTATTTAATTAAATCGAATACCCTTTAAAAAATCTTAAGGTAATTAATATTAATTTTAAACCAATACTTTTTAAATTTCTAAACAAATCCCTTTTCTCAAGTCTAATATATATATTAGATCCTAATAGAATAAAATTCCTTACAAAACTATAAATTTAATTTAAAACAGAATTGTTTTTAATATAGCTTACTGTAAAAAAAAAATTTAATTAAGCTGTTATGAAAATTTTAAATTTCCTTCATTAACTAAATTTATACAGTGCTTAAGTAAAAATTATTCCAGTGTCATACCTCCACGTTTTTGCAAGACATCGCCACTGTCGGTTGAATGAAGTCACTGCCTGCTCGTTGCCATAGTGAAACCCACGCGAAACTCATCACGGCGCCCCAGCCTCTTCCCGACTGCTGCCACAACCACGTTCTCCCTCACCTCGCGGCGTCACCATCCATAGTCGCGACCCAACCACCATCGAACAAAATCGAGTCGCACGCCCTAGCTTGCCGTCTCCCTTCCTGGCCTCGCGGTTACCCTCCGCGACTCTCGAAATCACTCGCGCCTCGATGACATCGTCCAGGCGAACTGCTCGAAACCCTGATCGATTTTTTTATTTGACCCAGTCGAACCCACCGCGAGAACGAACTCGCGATGCCAAATCCCAGTCGCCGATTAACCGCCGCCTCTCGTACGCGTGCGCGTGCTCTCTCCCCTCCCCTGTACGCGATTTTGATTCGAGGAAGAAGGCTCGGCTTATTTCTTATTTGAACGAGATTGTTTTTTCAAAAAGGGGAAGACGCGGCCATTATTTTAAATTTCGTTTGTGAATTTCTTTCTTCTGTGTTGCTCATGTAATAGGAGTAACGAAGGGTATGCCTTGCACGATCTCGTTCGTGATTCCCTGCGTGAACTAAGGGAAATAGATCGTGTTTTGCATTACCTAGTTACAGTGTTTTGATGGGGAAGGTAAAGTACTGATGTAGATAAAAATTTAAATTTAAATTTAAATTGAATTCGATTAAACTTCAACGCGTTTATGTGTCGTACGTTCACATAACAGCTCCGATTAATACGAAATTTGAAATCCGGTAATAATTCAATATTACGGACCCAATGGAACTGGTTTCGTCGAATTCCGAGACTGCGCCTCGGACGGCTATTTTCCAATATCAATTCGAACGATTAAATTTCAAAATTGAACAAATCATTTTCAAACTCAATTTTGAAGCTTCTGTTATCTTCAGTATTATCAATACGAATTTTAAAAGCTTTCGAAATATTTTTCTTCAACTTAAAATTGAAGATTCAAATTTTTATTCAACTATCAACAGATTAAATTCTATAATTTAATCGCCAAATTCAAAATTAGATCGGGGATTCAAATTAAATCATCGTTCAAATATTTAAAATAAATTAAATATTCTCAATTTGTTTCCCTTCAAAATTCTGGGTCGTTACAGACTTCCCCCCTTAAAAGAATTTCGTCCTCGAAATTACAAGTTAGGAAAAGTGGTCCTTAACTCGTCTATCATTTTTCACAGTCCAACAGTTTTATCAATTTATCAAAACAAATCTTTCTACTAAAGATTCATTATTACTTTAACTAACTTTCTAACTTCAATTATAAGTTTTAAACAATATTGTTTACTTCAAAATTCAAATTTAACTTAAATTCAAATTTTAACTTCCAAAATTTTCTCAAAATTTTTCTAACACCCTAACTTTCCGAAAAATTTCGCCAGCGTCTCCTTTGCGCGGCTAATACGGCACGACTACAAAACGTCCCTACGGACTCTCAGATTTTCAAAAAGAAAAAGAAAAAGCCAAGCGGCTAGAGAAAAAAGTCATCAAATCTCATATTTAAATTTAAATACATACCTTTTTCGAGCAATTTTCCAATTCCTTTATAACCTGTATATCCTACTAGCCATAATATCTAGTTACATATTCAAATCATTTTGCAAATTCCATTACAAAATTTTCAATATAAACTGCTTATACATTTTTAGCTTACTATTGAAGTTACACATTCAATTTCGTTTAATCTTGCATTTCAAATTTCTATTCGAATTCAATTTTATCTTCTATTCTGAATATTGAATTTTTATCGATTATCTTTCATTCACTAATTCATATCACTCTTTATATTAGTTTCATTCACTAATTCATTTAAAATTTCAATTTCCAATATTCAGCTTGAATTACATTTACTAATTCATCACAAATCCAATTCTCTTTATTCAAATTCGGTTTCAGCATTTAGTTTGAATTTCATTAACTACCAAATTCAAAACAAGTTTAACATTCAGTTTTAATCTTATTCACTTGGTCAATATTTAATTAGTTTCACTTACAAATTTTAGTTTAATACTTCACAAATCAAATTCAATTCCAGTTCTATTCATTTTCAAATCAAAAATGATTTAAACTTTCCAATCCTCAAAATTTTCAAATTCTTTTCAAAACATTTCCAAAAACTTCTCTGGAATCCCGTTTTAAATTACAATTCACATTTATAATTTACATTCTTTAAATTTCATTAGTATGTGGATTTATTTCTTAACTTTGGAGTTATGATTCCAATTTCTTATTCAATTTTAGTGATGATAACTCACTATTATTACTTCCTAACATCCATGCAACCATATACTATAGTACTTTATAGAAAAACATTTCTTTTCTATACAAAAATAGTTTTGGGCAAAATTATCTCATTTACCCTATTTTAAAACAATACTGTGCCGGTTTATCTTGTTTAGAGTTTAGAAACTCCTATCAACACAGTTAGCTAGACTGCACCGACCAGAATCTATAAACAATCAACCGATAAGTCAACACAATACAAAACAATTTCATATTCACTAACAAATACGCACTCGTATCTATTATTACACTCAAACTCATTCTAGAGTGCTACTGACTCTATCTCTAATGAGTAACACCCAACAGAGCAGGGTTGTCGCTTAACCATATGCTCTGATACCAGCTGTAACATCCCAGAATTTTCGACTTTCGAAAATTCGACATCGATACTCACTTTATCGACTGTCGAGCCATCGAATGCCGGAAACCCGAAAAGTTATGGTTTTAAAAAGAAGAAAAAGGTAGAAGAAGAAGAAAACAAAAGAAGAAAGAAGAACAACAGCACAACAATAGAAACAGAAAACAATATCAGAATCTCACATATCGCAGCGGAACAATATATAATAGATAACACTAGTCTTTTAAAACAAAGAACTATATCAGTTTATACATACATCAATCAGAGTCATATACAACAATGGACATTTATATAACTTGTCCTCATACAGAATACACAGCGGAATAATACAAAAATATAGGTGATACGTTTCGCCATCCAGCTTGCTTCCAAAGCTCCAGAATATCCAGAATATCCTGATAACATAACTCTAGGCTGCCCGTGTGGAAATTGGTGGGCACCCAGAGTTTAGAAGGGAACAATAAACTCCGAGTCAGTCATGGTGACTGGTTTGAGATCGTAAAACAGTTATTTTTCACAAAGAAAATAAAACAAATTCGCAATGCTTTTGGAAAATGAAACTACCATAAGACCTCCCGCCACACACACAATGCAAACGCAGAATTGGAGGAGATTTCTTCTTATTATAGTCAAAGATGCTTACTACGCAAAATCAAATCATTTTTGATATTATTATTAGTGCATAGTGGAAAATCATTTCGAAAGTAGAATATAAATCTTAGCCAGCATAGACATTTCGAACTATGCCTACTATAGCTACCATCCAAACAGTGGGGCGCCACCATAAGTGAATGATAGGTTCTACAACTAAAACCGTACAAGGCTCGTATTGTTTCTTTGGATTTCCAACAAATGGTCAGGCTAAGGAACTTCCTATGCCACGATGGGTACGTCCTTGGAATAGACGACCCGAGAACCTAACCGGATCTCTGCCAACACAAGGCCGGGTTACCTCTGCAAAAATAGGTAACTACTGACACGCGTATGCCATCCCCCGATCGTAACCGATCTTCCCGAGGATCCCCGATTCGAAACAACCACAAAGTAATAAATTTGCAGCAACCACAGAGGTTAAGTATCTGGGCTCCATACCATGATACCACCTTTATCCAGAAGGAATGACATACACTAAGGGGCGCTACTCCCTAGAACCTTGCCGCATCCTTCCTGTTTTGACCATTTCCGGGGTGTGAGGCTCGACGAAGTCTCGTCCACAAAGCTACGCTTCTCAAAAAGCCATGCTTCGGGTCAAACAAATGATCAACCTATGATCACAAAGATATAAGATCAAACAAATGATCATATCGCAAATGATCAAACACTGATCATTTCACAGCAACACTCAGTATGCCACGTTACCAAATTGGGAGTATATCGCTGATAAATTTCAACTACATAACCTCTAAGCTCGTACGTCTCAGAGAAGGGTGTTAAGCTAAGAGAATAAATTCTCCGCCACCAACAGAAATGTATTTGAAAGAAATCAGCTTTATATCTCAAATTGTAACGTCAGACATACAATCCATACAAGTCTGTTCCGGGATCGAACGGAACCGAAGGCACTTCTCACGAAGCCCTTGCATATCCGGATAAATTTCTAATCACGTCCGGACTTCCCGTCACTAAGGGTGATAAAACCTCTAAATCGGAGATCAGCCGATGTAGAGTAACTCGACGGTAATCCTTCCGTTTTCAAAAATATCCGGTCTTCAACACCGGTCTTCGAATGCAATTCATAACGACGTATCACATATTCGGAATGGGTTATACGACCCCATGGTCCTTTCCCGGCTAACCCGAATAGTGAGCGAAAAATTCAAAAATAAGTGTGGCATTCAAATTCATCCAATCACAACAAATACCATTCAAGGTAATTATTGATAGTCGGTTATTTAACTATCAATAAAGATGCGCAACATCATCAGATTCCAAATAATTTTCCAAATTATTTAATCTCCCAAAATATCTTTACAAGATATAAAATTTCCACACTTCAAAAATAAATCAATATTTATTTTTCTAAACAGTTTCCATTTCCTTTATAAATTCCATAGTGAATTTATATTTCAAAATATCTACTGATATACGATTTTCAAATCGATTTCAATATTCACTTTCAATTTATCTTTACAGAGATAAACCTCAAAACATTCATTTCATATTGGAAAAGTATTTCCTTACTTATTTAATAATAAGTATTTCACAAATCTTTTATTTTCAACCCTTGGAAAATATTCGATATACTTAAATCAATATTAAGTATATATTTCATTCTTTAAGGAAACCATTTACTATAACAACATTTATTTGAGTCAAAACGAATGTTACGTAAAACATCGTTACGACGACTCAAAATCACTAGTATAGGGATTCGGATTTTGATAGATATATAAATCCCAATACTACATCAAAACATTTCTTTTCGGAAATCATTTACTATAACAACAGTGTTATAGTCCATCATTTCCTCATTCCTCGAAAACGTCTATTTCAACAATGAATGTTGAAATCTATGATTTCGATATTAAATATATTTGAAAACATCTTTAAAACAATTAACTTCATTTCAAATATCACTTTCCCAAAACCATATCCATTTTCCTTAAGAATATATTCACTGTCCAAAATCATGAATATACTTCACTAACCAATTTTCAATAATCTCTACACCTTTTATTTCAATAATTATCCACTATCCAAAATCGTGGATAAAATTCCCTTAATAACCTTCTATATTAAATTTCTCAATTTTAATTGATTTCGAATTTATAAAACAACGTTTATAAATTCTATTTCTATTTTCTAACAACTTCAATTTAATAAATCTCCTTTATTAACAATTCGATTCATAACTCAAATCTTATACCAACAATCCATAATTATAAGTTAAATACTTATAATTCCTTTATTTTACAAAATCATTTCCATTTATAAGTTCACAATTTATAAATTTCATTTATTTATAAATTCTTAAAAATTCATTTTAACGCTTATAAAAACTCGTTTTATAATACCAACATTTTAAAGTTATAAATATCAATTTTTGTACATCTTTTACATACATCGTTTTTAATAATTCAAAAATTCCAATTAAAACCATTTTATAAATTTCTTGACTATTTATTTCAAAAGAAATTACCTTTTGGTTATAATTCACACATCTTAACTTTTATAACTTTAAAATCTTAACGTTTATTTATTAATTCAAAAATTCCATAAAACGTATATTTTCAAAAATCACTTTAAAATCCTTTTAAAGTAAAAGTCGTTATTTTTAAACTTCAAAACTGAATCCGATGATGCAACGCACCAATTGGTCAATCACAACATTCAATATCATATATCAATATGATAACAGAATATACATCAATATCTGTAAAATAAATAAATACAGTTGAGGAATCCAGTTGGATCCCTCCAACCTGTTTCCCTGCATCCAAAGACGTTAGCACAATACCAATTCCACTTCGAGGTGGAATATCGCGGTATATGGGTTTTATAAAAATAATTCGCTTACTAACGGCGCAATAGGGTCTCATCCGCTATACGAGGCGGGAAATCAATCAATCCAATATATACATATGCCAATATGTATATATTGCTATATATATAGATATATCCTACTATATCTAATATCACAATCAATAGCAATCCACACAATCAATAACTAACTGAAAATTCCACTTTCATTTTGAGTGAGAAAAATCTCACCTTAGCTTTTATTTTGCCATCCATTTTCCAATCCAGACTGTTTCTTCGATTATTTTAACCTTGTATAACAATTACATAATCTTATAACTATTTGAACAAATCAAATAAATAATTTTTTCGCTTAGTAATTTTAATTATCCAATGATTTCTTTTAAATAAATTTATTTGACTAACATTTCAATTTCTACTAACTTTCCTGTTTCTTTAACTAAAGTCTCATTTACATATATCTTTCATATTTAACTTACAATCAGTTTCTTCTCTTAAAATTTTATTTCTACAATCTAAATTTTAAAACTCAATTTCTCCTTACTAATCTATTTAATTAAATCGAATACCCTTTAAAAAATCTTAAGGTAATTAATATTAATTTTAAACCAATACTTTTTAAATTTCTAAACAAATCCCTTTTCTCAAGTCTAATATATATTAGATCCTAATAGAATAAAATTCCTTACAAAACTATAAATTTAATTTAAAACAGAATTGTTTTTAATATAGCTTACTGTAAAAAAAAATTAATTAAGCTGTTATGAAAATTTTAAATTTCCTTCATTAACTAAATTTATACAGTGCTTAAGTAAAAATTATTCCAGTGTCATACCTCCACGTTTTTGCAAGACATCGCCACTGTCGGTCGAATGAAGTCACTGCCTGCTCGTTGCCATAGTGAAACCCACGCGAAACTCATCACGGCGCCCCAGCCTCTTCCCGACTGCTGCCACAACCATGTTCTCCCTCACCTCGCGGCGTCACCATCCATAGTCGCGACCCAACCACCATCGAACAAAATCGAGTCGCACGCCCTAGCTTGCCGTCTCCCTTCCTGGCCTCGCGGTTACCCTCCGCGACTCTCGAAATCACTCGCGCCTCGATGACATCGTCCAGGCGAACTGCTCGAAACCCTGATCGATTTTTTTATTTGACCCAGTCGAACCCACCGCGAGAACGAACTCGCGATGCCAAATCCCAGTCGCCGATTAACCGCCGCCTCTCGTACGCGTGCTCTCTCCCCTCCCCTGTACGCGATTTTGATTCGAGGAAGAAGGCTCGGCTTATTTCTTATTTGAATGAGATTGTTTTTTCAAAAAATGGAAGACGCGGCCATTATTTTAAATTTCGTTTGTGAATTTCTTTCTTCTGTGTTGCTCATGTAATAAGAGTAACGAAGGGTATGCCTTGCACGATCTCGTTCGTGATTCCCTGCGTGAACTAAGGGAAATAGATCGTGTTTTGCATTACCTAGTTACAGTGTTTTGATGGGGAAGGTAAAGTACTGATGTAGATAAAAATTTAAATTTAAATTTAAATTGAATTCGTTTAAACTTCAACGCGTTTATGTGTCGTACGTTCACATAACAGCTCCGATTAATACGAAATTTGAAATCCGGTAATAATTCAATATTACGGACCCAATGGAACTGGTTTCGTCGAATTCCGAGACTGTGCCTCGGACGGCTATTTTCCAATATCAATTCGAACGATTAAATTTCAAAATTGAACAAATCATTTTCTAACTCAATTTTGAAGCTTCTGTTATCTTCAGTATTATCAATACGAACTTTAAAAGCTTTCGAAATATTTTTCTTCAACTTAAAATTGAAGATTCAAATTTTTATTCAACTATCAACAGATTAAATTCTATAATTTAATCGCCAAATTCAAAATTAGATCGGGGATTCAAATTAAATCATCGTTCAAATATTTAAAATAAATTAAATATTCTCAATTTGTTTCCCTTCAAAATTCTGGGTCGTTACAGTGGGTTTCTAAACTATTTCTAGAAAACAAATCCAGACGTCTGGATTTCAAAGCAGACGTTTGGAAACGTTCATTTTTGCCTATTTAGGCTGATTTGCGTGGATTTCCTATTTTAATCGATTTTAGTTGATCCGGATAGTTGTCATCACTTATTAACGACTTTGATGACTTCTTTCTTTGGATTTTTGGGAATATCCTTTGATGGATTTGATATCGATTTCTATGGTTTTGATTCACGTCTTCGAATGTGAATCTTTGGTGATTGATTGTTTCTATAATCATTTTTGTGATTTGTCATTTCTAAATACAAAGGTTTCTATACTAGTAGTAAATACTCAAACTCTTTCATCAAAACAATTTCGACACTATTTTAAATATAAAGCTCTCTTTTAAAACCGTTTTCCAATCTATTAGTATATATAAACCTTTAACTCATTCGTATGAGAAATCTAATTAAATGGCTCAGTAAAACAAGTGGTATGATACGCTTGCGTTTACTTTGTCGGTTAATTCTTGGACTTGTTCGATTGAACTCTTGTGACAATTTTCGAGTGGAAATCTACATTTTGTTCGTAAATATTTAAGTTAAGCCAGTGGTTATGGGACATGAAGCTAAACTCATTTATTTACTAGCTTAGTGTAATCTACACTTTTCATTGATCGATGGTGATCATTTTATGGTTTAGACTAGCGATATGCAATGTCTCTTTGTCCACGTGGGGGACTGTAGCCCATTTTATGGAGTTTCATCTCATTCGTTTTATAGGCTAGCGACCTATGGTTTTATGGAATTCGGTTCATCGGGCATACCGTTATTGTACTACGTCGTTGTTCCGAATTACTTGAGTATCAGATTCATCTGGTGTACCGTTATTGTACTACGTCGTTGCACTGGCTCTATGGTTAGCGACCATGGGATAATGACCCATTTGTGATACACGTGTTGGTGAGTTTTCATGCTTATGTTTGTGATAGGTCTCCCCTTTTTTGATTTATGGATTTCTAGTTAACGATATTTAGAATTTGTGTTTTCACCAATTTTGATGATAGGCATTGATGGGCTCTTTCAATATTTGTGTTTTGGTGAATAATTTTAAAGAATGTGATTCATTATGGATGTTTGAGATGATTTGAGATATTGTATGATTTTTGTTGTTATTTGATGTATACTCGACACAGTATGGCATTTTTGTTATCATATGTTTTTGGTCAGATCTCTTATCCTATCTCATTTTATCTGATATTTATAGCTAGACTGATTCGTTTATTATTTTCTTCTTAAATAATACTCGGGTCAGACCGAGGTATTTCAGGTACTCCTGCTTGACTTCTGATCAGGGTTCATCATCTGATTTTTTTGGCTAACTACTTTAGATTAGTAGTTTTTGTTTTTATACATTCGAGATATAGACTCCTTGATGTATACTTATTCTTTTGTCTAGCACCGGTACCTATTCTTTTGTGATGTAGTGGGTCTTGTATGACCACTACTTTTATGTACTCTTCTATGTGATATATTCATATCTGTTTCCACCTTTGTGATATGAATATCTGTGACTGATTTGTGTTATGTTTATTTCTATATTTGTTTCTGAAGTCCACCTAGCCACTGTGTGGTAGCTTTGAGTTTGTATTTGATATGTCGGATTTCCTCTTGAAATGAACTGTAAGTTATATTATCTGACATATCGGTGTGAGAAATGCGGATTAAGGATCTTAAGGCTAGAATTAACACTAGAGGAGGGGGGTGAATAGTGTTTTAAGAAATTTGTTAATCTTTTTGAGTTTATCTTACTTTATTAACAATTTATACACTAATCAGACACATATATGAACACAGAATCAAACACAGATGCAAATATAAAGTAAAAGCAGTAAAGGAAAGAACACACCAGATTTTATACTGGTTCGAAGTTACCCTACATCCAGTCCCGCACAACTAAGTATGGATTTCCTTTCAAAAGCAATTCAACAATTACAACCCTCGATTTCAAGGCTACGAGGTACACCCTCCAGAATACCAATCCTCTGGGTAGGGATACTTGATTTACTGGGCAACAAGTTCACCCAATTGATTTCCAGGGCTACAATCACACCTTTTCTTGCTTGATTGATGTAACGACCCGTAAATTTTAATAGTTTTAATAATATGTTAATTGAAATTTTGTGAAATTTTAAACAATAAAATTTGAAAATATAAATTTATTATTTGGAATACGTCTATTTTAATATAGACTGGTAAATTTTCATCTGATAATATTGAAGTTTATTTTTCTGTGAAATGTTATTTCAAATCAAACCGGTTAATAACAGTGAATTTAAAAGTTTTCCGAAACCAAAATATGTCAACAGGAGAAAATTTATTCAGATCATTCTGAATCAGACTGCGAAATTCGTTTTTCCAAATTTGGACTTCGACTGCTCCGTTTATCTTAATTCTGGCAAAATAGCAGCATTTCTGGTACCGATTATCGACTTTTGATCGGATGATCGTACCGCTAATATCTGTATACCGTTTTGATCGTCTTGTCACACTGATCTCTACGGTATATTTATTTTTGCGCTTTGAAGTTTGGTACGCGACGGAAATAAGTAAACAGTTGTCGTACAATATTTGTGACTTTTATTCTCTTACTCTTTTCAACTCCAGTCGTGGAATCCAAGCAACCATCAATTGCCTTAATTTCCTGCATCAATCAATGGTCCATCTGTTACTTTTATTTATTCCTATTCTCTGACTTTTGGGTTATCTTTTTCCAATTTATTCGTTCTCCCATCGCTTCACATATTTAGATCTGGTTCCTCATCTTCCTGTAGCTCTCGTCATTTTTTTTCCATCCTCTATTCCAACTTCTTCCATAAGTGAATCCACCTTCCATCTCCACCATTCAACCATTAACAAACCGACAACACCTTGCTCCTTATTTTTGCTCGTTCCCCCTCAACAACTCGTCCTCTCCCTCCCCGTTGAACCCACGACCAGCGGCACAAACCCAAGCAACTCCACCCGAACCCACCTTATAGTCGCACGCCCACTTTCCTCCATGCCAGCAAACATCTTTCCCAGCCTCATCGCAACGTTATCCAGCCAACCTCCCATGCCCGAGTCGTATCTCCCGTACACCCTCACTCTCCGCCATCTGATAACCCGGCCGCCTTCCCCTCTACCGTGACCAACACCACCAGTCGCCGCTTCTTCCTCCGCCCACTTCTTTCCAGCAGCAGCCTGTGGCCGCTCCTCCAACCTGCCGAGCATCTTTGATCCTCACATTTTCTGTGTGCAAGGTATATGGTATATATGTTAGTATACACTGCTGTTTCATGGGGTTTACGTATGCGTTCATGCTAATTTTGAGATTTTTATGTTTATATTATATATATATCAGTGATGATACAATTATGTTAAAGATGTATATAAATATTTGTTTTGCAGTGCAAGTTTTATATAAACCAAGGTTAGTATATACATAGATAAGAATATATAAGTGATATACCTTTTGTTTGTAAAATCTCGGTTTATCAGACTATATGTATATTGTTATTTGTTTACAAAGTATAGATATATGCATTTATATTATAAGAGTATTGTTGGGTATTATAGTCATAACGTGTATTGTTGAGTGTACTGTATATTATTATATTTCTGAACATATATAGTATCATTTAAATATAGTCTAGTTTACATATATAATAGATATATGTTGATTTCAGACCGTATGGTCAATAGTTGTTTCTAAGCTATTTATGTTTTTTGAAATCGTATGTATATAATTTTAATAAGTTTCAAAGTTAATATTAGTTAATAGATTATGTACGTTTAGTTATATATATTATAATGATATTCATATTGGGCATTGAATTCTGGGTGAAATATTTGCGTAGTAACATTTTTGTATAGATGGTACTGGTCTGTTGCATATACCCTTTGGGTCTGCATTCTGGTTATGCACGTAATTAAATAAACAGCTCTAAGTATAGTAAGGGACAAAGTTAGTATATAATACAAAGTGGTGATTAGGCTGTGAGGGTGGTGAAATATGTCTGTTTCTTTTATAAGGTCGTCTGCATAGTATATTTTATTTTGTAGGGCAGTGTGCCTGCATTTATGCACTATTACCCTACATGCATGAATCGGGTTTTAGTCTAGTAATATGTGTTATTTCTAATACATGTTTAGAATTGATTTATAAATACTAACTCTGAATATGGCAGTATAAATGTAGTATTTTAAAGTATATACGTGATATGTTAGATGAAATGAATATAATGTGTACGTGTGGATTTTCTTTTTAAATATATTATGTATATATACATATTTGAGTTTAATATATATATATATATATATATGTATTTGATTTAAACAATAGATTTTGAATCGCGCACACACACACACATACATATATATTTTGAATTGAAATGTATTTGAATTTAGGATATGATTTTTATCCATTTATAGTTATATATAGTTATATATATAGGTTCACCTATACCAATTATCTTCACCGATCCAATTCTGACTTGATTTCGTCCAATTCGATTTATCAGCTTTATTCGTTGATTCGTGCCAATCTAGTTTTGCCTTGGAATTCGTGTGCAGATGTGTAACTTGATTTCAGTGTTGTCCTCTCTAGCCTCGAAAGGTGAGCAATCACTCACGATTAACGTTCTTTTATTTATTAAATCTGATTTCAATTGAAACGACAGTTGAAATATGCTGCTGTTAGTTAATTACATTGTTATTATGCTATTATCTATAACTGTTCACCTGTGACATCTGACACCAGTATCTAGTATTTATATGCCTGTTATTACTATTATCTGTATATGTTCACCTATGACATCTGACACCAGTATCTGTTATTTATATTGATGATATATGCCTGTTGTTATATTTTATATTATCTGTTATCACTCTGCAAGTTCCCTGTTAGTATAGAATTCACTATGGGTTGAAATGATACATACCCGAACGGACTTTAGAATAGGAGAAAATCGTTATGGGTTGAAATGATAAACCCAAGCGATTTCAATTGAATTGAAATTGGGATTACGGGTCGAAATGATATCTACCCGTATATATTTAAATTTCGGATTGAAATGATAAATATCCGTATCACTTAACCATATGATGTATATATACAGACACCGTCGGTCCATATATATAAATATTTTGAAAAATGAATTCTATGGTTTCAGAAAGAAATATATGGTTTTAATAAATGTTGAGCCTTAAATTATTTAATTTAAATTAGGATGGATTTAATACATATGATATGTTTAAGTATAAAAATTATATTTCAAAATAGATTTTGGTAATAATTTGAATAAGTTAAGATTGGGAAGGTAATTTGAATTTAGTTGAAATTGTATTCAATAAAGAATTTTATTTAATTAAACCGATTTGAAACTCATTGAAATTGAGATGTAAGATATGATTTATAACTTGAGTTTGATTTATAAGTAATTTAATGAATATTTTGTTGTTTAAAATAAAGTTTAAGGAAATATTTAGTAAAAATGAAATGTAAGGCTAGTTAGATGATATTGAGTTTATTAAGTGAATATTCCCTGAAAAAAAAAATATATGAAGTTAAATCAAGAGCTATATGAAACTGTTAGATCTAACTTTGGAAAATGTTGAGTATTAAAGCTTTGAAATATATTGAAAAATAAATGGTATATTTAGAACTGAATTAAATTGATGAATTGAGCTTTGAATAAATTTGAATTTGGAATTTGAAGTTGATTTGAATCGATTTGCCAGACTTGAGGAAATTAAATACTTTACTTTTTAAATCATTTAATATATATATATACTATTTTGGAAAATGGATATATTTGAAATGAAATGATATTTGGGTTTTGAAGTATAAATTTAGTTGAAATGACCACGGTGTTAAAATGTATATTTCCACCTTGTAGATAGTTCTGAAGATCCTTAGAGGATGGTTATCCCAACATCCTTTAAGTTACTCGTATTTCAATTGATATTTCACTTGAGTTGGATTTATTTATATAAGAATGTTAATCCTGACTCGAGTGTTTTGTGTTTTGCTTTACGCTCGGGTCAGACCGAGTGATACAGCATTTGAGACTCACCCTTGGAGTTTGGAGCTTCCTTTGGAGATCCAACTATCGCCTCAGCTTTCAGCTCTTCTAGTTGATTTGTTCAGAGAAGTCATCTGTTGTACTGGAGACTTCACTGCATTTGAGATATTCTGCTGTATTTTATTTCTAACTCTGATGTTTATATAGTAGCTTCATGAACTACTATTTTATCTATTCCGCTGCGTATTATTGTATTACTCTGTGTCTGTGAATTCTGTGATTGATTTATTTACTGCATATGCTGAGTTTTGCCAAATTTTTATTACAATCTGTTATTTTGAATTATTCAAGTCCGACATGTGTGGATTTATTGTCGATTTGAATGGTCCAAAATATCGGGTCGTTACAGTTGGTATCAGAGCTTTGGCTCTAGGCGAAACTTAGCATATATTGTAAATTTATTTACAGAATCACATTCGTTCGAGTTTAATCTCTTCCTTTTGACTCGATTTCCTTTGAACTTTGGAACGTTCCCTACGGTTCCAAAATTCATTCTTGTTTCTCTCTATTGGTATCCTTTTGATTCTGGAGTATCCCATAGCACCACTTCGAATGATCTCTATAAGAATAGGATTCCGCCGATCTTTGAATGTTTTGTAAAGGGGTGAAACTCCTTTACAATTGGCATTGACTCACCGAAGATTTATATATCACTCGGTTTGGATGCTGCTATCTCTTGATATGTCGATTTCTATCTCTGGCGATCGAATGTCGATTCGCCTCAGAATTCTACACTGATCTTATTTTGAAATCACGGTTGACCGGTTAAGGTCGCCCGCGATTTATATAAGTATATCTATCTTCTATTTTGAAATTTAATTATCTCATCTTCGTTCGAGCCTATCTTCGAATCAGAAATCCTAATCAATTAGAGTCCCTCTAATTTGAATCTCTATCTTTGTTTGAAATCCATTCTTAAATCATCCTTTGAAATCGGGTTTGTTTGTATTTTAAGAAATTGTTTTCTAAATCGAAATTATTATTTTTATAAGTATGCTTATATTCTATATATAAAAGTGAAATATTTTCGATAAAGATTATATACCCTTTTTAAAATGAGAATTTGAGGTTTCGAAAGGATTTGTAATTTTGAAAAGTTATATAAGAAATTGATTTATATAAAAATGATTTATAACTAAAGGACTTTAAATTTGAAATTCGAGAATTGAACTCCGATATTTTGAAATTGGTTTTAAGGTTTTGTAAATATATAATAATACGGTTTGAAAGTATTTTCCGAATAAGAAATGTTTCAAATGACTTCAAATGAGTTCCAATGAGTTTCGAAGAAATTTCAAAAGAAGTTTGAGAAAATAAAAGTCCAGAACTCACTTATGTCGCTGGAAAATAATTTCGGTGATGAGTGCACGCATCATCGACATTGATTTTCGAGTCTCAGAGTGAGGGAAAGGCCACTTTAGTAGCATTGCTACGCGAGTGATTTTGCGAAACAAATTTTGATTTCAAATTTTTGAAGTATGATTTGATATTCGAAAGATATATATATATATATATATTTGAAATGATTTGAAGTAATCCGGTGTTCAGTCTTCGAGTTTCGAATTTGATATAAACTTATCTTTTGAAATTGATTTACTGATTTGTTGTTAATTTCCAACTCTTGAATTTGAAAATGATTTCTTCAACTATTTTGAAGGTTCGAGCACTTCCAAATCAAGGTTAACTTTTCAAAAGCTAAGAAATTTTGAAGTATAAAGTATATAAGTTTGTTTTGAATGTTTAAGAATGTAGTAATATGATTTAATAAGTTGAAACTGTTTTGTTAAGTAAACGAATAAGAAAATTTTAAATTTTTTTTTTCTAATATGAAATTTAGATTTGAAATGTTTTGAAAAGAATTTGGTCTTCAAAATATTTTGAATAAAATTTAGTTTAAATGTTTTAACTTAGTAACATCTTTATGAAACTATATATTTAACAAGTTAGAATAAATATATAAGTTGTACGTATGCTGTTTATTTCGCATAATTGAATTGATCCAAGTTTGAGTACACCAGTTCGAGGTGAATTACACCATTTCGTGTTAGGATTTTTCATTTGATTCTTGATGGCGAATATTTGATATGGAGTTTGGGCTTGATTCTAGAATTCTCTATCATAGTATATGACTATGCAAGGAGACTGACGGCTTCTAGTCGAGAAACCATATCGAAATCCGCATTAGGGAAGTCGAATGGACAATACTAGTTCGAAAGCGAACTTGTGTGATCGAGCGAACGATCAAATGAGATTCTGCGAAATGATGACGTATGTACATCTTATATTCTAATATTATTGATATATTTTGACGCTGAAATTGAAAGCTATCATGTTAGAATATCTTTTGCTTACTAAAAGAAAATTTCCAATTTAAATTACAAAGATATATAACCCATAAAAGCAAAGATATTCAATCCCATATGGCTCTTCATACAGCGAAATTTATTTTGAAAAATTTGATCCTTATATAAGATAGACCTTACGTAAGTATAAGATGATTTTGAAAACATTTGATTTTGGAAATGAATTGGTTGACTTAAATTATATTGATTTGGAAATTTGGATTTATTTTCTAAAACTATTATTTTGGAAACTTTGAAACTAAAGATATTAAATTTGAGAAGAAATAATTTGGTGAAATTGTATATGATTTTGAAAGTGAACTGATATTGAAACAAATTGAAATTTGAGAACCTTGGGTTACTAAATACTTGATTTGGGAGTTGTTGAACTTATATAAAATTGATTTGTATGAGTATGAAATTGATTCGAAAACTATAGATTTGAAAAGGTACTCAATTTGGAAGTGAAATCTTATATAATTGAAGTCTATATAAGTATGATTTGATATACTATTGATTTTGGAAAGTATTTGATTTGAAAATTAAATCTTATATATAATGGATTTTATATAAGTATGATATTTGAAAGTGATTTGAAAAGGTACTATGTGATACATATTTTCGAAGTAAAGATATGGAAAGTGCCTTCTGCTTGATATCCGATTTGTGGCCACATCTTGGATTCATTCTATCGATATTATTCTCTCTGATTTTGGTTTTCCGGATATGATACTCGAGTGTCCTTCGAATTCCATGGCGTTACCCATGGTCTTATTGTTCTCTCGTGACTGCACAGCGCAACTGCCTGGCTGAGTCTTGCCTAGGGGTACGGATTGTTTCCTGGGGGATCCAGGCGTAACCATTGTGTATCCTGCAATCTGTGTAGGTCGCGAATAGTAGCGCAAATGCTTGGCTGAGTCTTGCCTGGGGGTACGGATTGTTTCCTGGGGGATCCAGGCGTAACCATTGTGTATCCTGCATTCTACTAGTCATCATGGCGAAACTCGCAGGGCTGAGAAAGCCTACGGATATGGATTGTTTCCTGGGGGAACCAGGCGTAACCATTGTGTATCTGCGAACCATGGTTAGACAAAGGTTTTGTTCGTTTTGTTTGGATTGTACTTTCCATATCTGTTTTTAAAAGTTTTTCCAGTATTTTCACTGGGTGTTGAAACAAGTCTACTAAGTACCTGGAGAATTCTAGTTTTGCGCCTGATCAACGCACTACCAGAGTCTACAGGAACAAGGATAAACTTGTTGAAACATCGAGTTATAAAAGTAGTTTCGAAGGAAATTTGTTTCGACTATAAAGGTATTTTATTATAAAAAGTATTTCCAACAAAGAAATTTTGAATTAATATTTGGAATTGAAATCCTAATGGTTTGAATAAATTATTCATGCCCGATACTAATCTTTTGAATCTGTCTTATCTGCTCAGCTTTATTTATTCACCTATATTCTGTTTTTCCAAGTCCCTCTTCTCCTTGTTGACTATATCCCTTTAAATATTGTTAATTTATATACTATATGGTTTAATAGAAATTTTAGTGTTATAAATATTTTGAGTTATTAATTAAATACAACATATTTAAAAGAAATGATTATTGATTTATTAATAATGTTGAATAGTATCTTGAGATAAATTAATAAATTTATAAATTATGGATTTAATGTTTTCAAATAGCTTCTTTGTAAATATAAGTAATAATGTAAATAATTGTTTTCAAATAGTTTTCATATAATTATAAAGGTGTCATTTAAACATATAAATGGTATTTATAAAGGAAGAAAGAAATTTTACAAATGAGTTTTGAAAAAGTATTAAAATATAAAAAAATAATTGATTTGCAAATGAAGTTTTCAAATGAATATTTCAAGTAAAATTTATATAGTTTTAAATTAATTGTTTAATCTTAACTTTCAATCTATTTTTCTTTCTGGTTGTTTATATCCTTCTACCTCCTTTCTTTTCGGGGACGAAAAGTTTTGAGTGGGGGAGAGTGTAACGACCCGTAAATTTTAATAGTTTTAATAATATGTTAATTGAAATTTTGTGAAATTTTAAACAATAAAATTTGAAAATATAAATTTATTATTTGGAATACGTCTATTTTAATATAGACTGGTAAATTTTCATCTGATAATATTGAAGTTTATTTTTCTGTGAAATGTTATTTCAAATCAAACCGGTTAATAACAGTGAATTTAAAAGTTTTCCGAAACCAAAATATGTCAACAGGAGAAAATTTATTCAGATCATTCTGAATCAGACTGCGAAATTCGTTTTTCCAAATTTGGACTTCGACTGCTCCGTTTATCTTAATTCTGGCAAAATAGCAGCATTTCTGGTACCGATTATCGACTTTTGATCGGATGATCGTACCGCTAATATCTGTATACCGTTTTGATCGTCTTGTCACACTGATCTCTACGGTATATTTATTTTTGCGCTTTGAAGTTTGGTACGCGACGGAAATAAGTAAACAGTTGTCGTACAATATTTGTGACTTTTATTCTCTTACTCTTTTCAACTCCAGTCGTGGAATCCAAGCAACCATCAATTGCCTTAATTTCCTGCATCAATCAATGGTCCATCTGTTACTTTTATTTATTCCTATTCTCTGACTTTTGGGTTATCTTTTTCCAATTTATTCGTTCTCCCATCGCTTCACATATTTAGATCTGGTTCCTCATCTTCCTGTAGCTCTCGTCATTTTTTTTCCATCCTCTATTCCAACTTCTTCCATAAGTGAATCCACCTTCCATCTCCACCATTCAACCATTAACAAACCGACAACACCTTGCTCCTTATTTTTGCTCGTTCCCCCTCAACAACTCGTCCTCTCCCTCCCCGTTGAACCCACGACCAGCGGCACAAACCCAAGCAACTCCACCCGAACCCACCTTATAGTCGCACGCCCACTTTCCTCCATGCCAGCAAATATCTTTCCCAGCCTCATCGCAACGTTATCCAGCCAACCTCCCATGCCCGAGTCGTATCTCCCGTACACCCTCACTCTCCGCCATCTGATAACCCGGCCGCCTTCCCCTCTACCGTGACCAACACCACCAGTCGCCGCTTCTTCCTCCGCCCACTTCTTTCCAGCAGCAGCCTGTGGCCGCTCCTCCAACCTGCCGAGCATCTTTGATCCTCACATTTTCTGTGTGCAAGGTATATGGTATATATGTTAGTATACACTGCTGTTTCATGGGGTTTACGTATGCGTTCATGCTAATTTTGAGATTTTTATGTTTATATTATATATATATCAGTGATGATACAATTATGTTAAAGATGTATATAAATATTTGTTTTGCAGTGCAAGTTTTATATAAACCAAGGTTAGTATATACATAGATAAGAATATATAAGTGATATACCTTTTGTTTGTAAAATCTCGGTTTATCAGACTATATGTATATTGTTATTTGTTTACAAAGTATAGATATATGCATTTATATTATAAGAGTATTGTTGGGTATTATAGTCATAACGTGTATTGTTGAGTGTACTGTATATTATTATATTTCTGAACATATATAGTATCATTTAAATATAGTCTAGTTTACATATATAATAGATATATGTTGATTTCAGACCGTATGGTCAATAGTTGTTTCTAAGCTATTTATGTTTTTTGAAATCGTATGTATATAATTTTAATAAGTTTCAAAGTTAATATTAGTTAATAGATTATGTACGTTTAGTTATATATATTATAATGATATTCATATTGGGCATTGAATTCTGGGTGAAATATTTGCGTAGTAACATTTTTGTATAGATGGTACTGGTCTGTTGCATATACCCTTTGGGTCTGCATTCTGGTTATGCACGTAATTAAATAAACAGCTCTAAGTATAGTAAGGGACAAAGTTAGTATATAATACAAAGTGGTGATTAGGCTGTGAGGGTGGTGAAATATGTCTGTTTCTTTTATAAGGTCGTCTGCATAGTATATTTTATTTTGTAGGGCAGTGTGCCTGCATTTATGCACTATTACCCTACATGCATGAATCGGGTTTTAGTCTAGTAATATGTGTTATTTCTAATACATGTTTAGAATTGATTTATAAATACTAACTCTGAATATGGCAGTATAAATGTAGTATTTTAAAGTATATACGTGATATGTTAGATGAAATGAATATAATGTGTACGTGTGGATTTTCTTTTTAAATATATTATGTATATATACATATTTGAGTTTAATATATATATATATATATATGTATTTGATTTAAACAATAGATTTTGAATCGCGCACACACACACACATACATATATATTTTGAATTGAAATGTATTTGAATTTAGGATATGATTTTTATCCATTTATAGTTATATATAGTTATATATATAGGTTCACCTATACCAATTATCTTCACCGATCCAATTCTGACTTGATTTCGTCCAATTCGATTTATCAGCTTTATTCGTTGATTCGTGCCAATCTAGTTTTGCCTTGGAATTCGTGTGCAGATGTGTAACTTGATTTCAGTGTTGTCCTCTCTAGCCTCGAAAGGTGAGCAATCACTCACGATTAACGTTCTTTTATTTATTAAATCTGATTTCAATTGAAACGACAGTTGAAATATGCTGCTGTTAGTTAATTACATTGTTATTATGCTATTATCTATAACTGTTCACCTGTGACATCTGACACCAGTATCTAGTATTTATATGCCTGTTATTACTATTATCTGTATATGTTCACCTATGACATCTGACACCAGTATCTGTTATTTATATTGATGATATATGCCTGTTGTTATATTTTATATTATCTGTTATCACTCTGCAAGTTCCCTGTTAGTATAGAATTCACTATGGGTTGAAATGATACATACCCGAACGGACTTTAGAATAGGAGAAAATCGTTATGGGTTGAAATGATAAACCCAAGCGATTTCAATTGAATTGAAATTGGGATTACGGGTCGAAATGATATCTACCCGTATATATTTAAATTTCGGATTGAAATGATAAATATCCGTATCACTTAACCATATGATGTATATATACAGACACCGTCGGTCCATATATATAAATATTTTGAAAAATGAATTCTATGGTTTCAGAAAGAAATATATGGTTTTAATAAATGTTGAGCCTTAAATTATTTAATTTAAATTAGGATGGATTTAATACATATGATATGTTTAAGTATAAAAATTATATTTCAAAATAGATTTTGGTAATAATTTGAATAAGTTAAGATTGGGAAGGTAATTTGAATTTAGTTGAAATTGTATTCAATAAAGAATTTTATTTAATTAAACCGATTTGAAACTCATTGAAATTGAGATGTAAGATATGATTTATAACTTGAGTTTGATTTATAAGTAATTTAATGAATATTTTGTTGTTTAAAATAAAGTTTAAGGAAATATTTAGTAAAAATGAAATGTAAGGCTAGTTAGATGATATTGAGTTTATTAAGTGAATATTCCCTGAAAAAAAAAATATATGAAGTTAAATCAAGAGCTATATGAAACTGTTAGATCTAACTTTGGAAAATGTTGAGTATTAAAGCTTTGAAATATATTGAAAAATAAATGGTATATTTAGAACTGAATTAAATTGATGAATTGAGCTTTGAATAAATTTGAATTTGGAATTTGAAGTTGATTTGAATCGATTTGCCAGACTTGAGGAAATTAAATACTTTACTTTTTAAATCATTTAATATATATATATATACTATTTTGGAAAATGGATATATTTGAAATGAAATGATATTTGGGTTTTGAAGTATAAATTTAGTTGAAATGACCACGGTGTTAAAATGTATATTTCCACCTTGTAGATAGTTCTGAAGATCCTTAGAGGATGGTTATCCCAACATCCTTTAAGTTACTCGTATTTCAATTGATATTTCACTTGAGTTGGATTTATTTATATAAGAATGTTAATCCTGACTCGAGTGTTTTGTGTTTTGCTTTACGCTCGGGTCAGACCGAGTGATACAGCATTTGAGACTCACCCTTGGAGTTTGGAGCTTCCTTTGGAGATCCAACTATCGCCTCAGCTTTCAGCTCTTCTAGTTGATTTGTTCAGAGAAGTCATCTGTTGTACTGGAGACTTCACTGCATTTGAGATATTCTGCTGTATTTTATTTCTAACTCTGATGTTTATATAGTAGCTTCATGAACTACTATTTTATCTATTCCGCTGCGTATTATTGTATTACTCTGTGTCTGTGAATTCTGTGATTGATTTATTTACTGCATATGCTGAGTTTTGCCAAATTTTTATTACAATCTGTTATTTTGAATTATTCAAGTCCGACATGTGTGGATTTATTGTCGATTTGAATGGTCCAAAATATCGGGTCGTTACAATTGATTTACAAGGCTACAATCACACCTTTTCTCGCTAATATATTACAAAGAAACCTATAACTCTGAATAGCACTGAGAACCTTGTAGAGATAGTGATGTAGAATCAAACTAGAAGTACTCAAGTATGATTCGATGTTGATTTCGGCAGAGTAATGGTATGATTTTGTAATAAGAAATGTGGAAGATGAAGAGGAGTGAAAACTAGAAAAAAAGTGATTAAAAATTCGTTGAAACTGACCCCTATTTATAGAAAACCAACAGCCATGACCATTCATGAAGAGTTATGGCGAATAGACACTTCTTTTGAAATTTGAATTTGAACTTCAACTTTCACTATGTCGACATACTACCTAGGGGCATGTCGACATCCCTCAGCCAAAAATAATAATTTGAATTTCTATAAAAACAATATTTATCTTATATAAAACTATCTACAACTTTATAAATATACTTGAATATAGTTGAAATTCATAAGTAAATATAAAGAACAATATATACATAATTTAACTATAATTTTATATTTAAATCTAAGTATAAATATTAAAAGTTAAATATATTATTTGAAAAGACATTTAAAATCAGGAGTATTTTGACTTTGAAATCAAAGATGTTTTGAGGCTAAAATTATTTAAAATCAGGATAGAGAGTTTTGAATCTTTTAAAAGGAAAGTTTTGAAATCAGTTTGAAAATAGTATAATTTTGTAAAATCATTTGAATTAAAATTAGTGGATACAAAACAATGTCCCACTTGATTTTCGTAGGTTCCATCCTACTTAGGGTTCCATCCCTTTAATGAGCTCGAAGTGGATTCCACTCCACGAATAAACTGGATATTAAGATGCCAGTGCTTTTCTACGAGTTTTAACAAATATTCCTAATAAAACAAACGTAACCTTGAACTCTTGATAATCTTGATACTCATGAGTCTTCTATCTCTGTATCTTGAATCTCTATACTGTACAGTCTTCGTTCTTGATACCTGCATGGTTAGATCCTGCAAATACATATATATCTAAACTTGTAATGTTAGTATTTATATTTTATAATCTATTCTAAGGTTGTTGTCATCAAAACCATCATCTCAAGGACTAACAATCGGTACTCGCACAAAGCAATTACACAGATGGTTGCTCCTCAACAGCCTTATTCTTCGTGCTAGTCGACGGCATTACCCCGTAGTGTCCTTGGCTAGCGTGAGTATAGAGGTGGGGCGTCACAGCTAGGTATCAGAGCCAAACTTCGGAACAATGTAGAATAATCTAGCAAGGATCATTATCCTAAGTCTTTCTTAGGAATCGTGCCATAGGATTTAATTCAAGTCTTCGTACCGTTCTATCCTATTTTCTTTTGTGATGCCTTGTTTTATCAATCAAGTTTGTTTGATATTCATTCTGAGAATAACCTTTTTCCTCTTCTTCTTTCTTTCTTAGAGAAGAGAAATGGTTAGACGAGGCCATCCCAGCGTCGGTCAATCAAGTGCTACTCCTCAGGATGGAGTATTTATGTCTGCCCAGCAACTTTTAGATCTGGTGAAAAATGCTCAAGCTATTGGACCCATTCCAGAGCCTTCTCATCCTAAATCTGGGTTTGCACGCTTGTGCAGGGATTACACCAACTTGGGTGGAAAGCCTTTCAAGGGTTTCGAAAACATTATAGAAGTCCAGGCTTGGCTTAGAACATGCGATCTCATCTTTTCTCGCATGAATCTTATTGATCTTCATCGAGTCCAAGTGGCTTCTAGCATGCTCCAAGAAAGAGCATTAGATTGGTATGAGCTTCTGATCTCTGAAATTATTGAAGCAGATCTTACTTGGGAGCAATTCCGGGAAAGGTTCGAGTTGAAATTTGTGCTGGAAGCTGAAAAAGTATCTTTAGCCCGACGCTTTATTGACCTTGTTCAAGGTGAATCTTCTGTGATGGATTACGTCGCATCTTTCGAATCTCTATCTAAATATGGGTTCGAGTATATTAATACCCTTTTGAAGAAAAATCAGAGATTTGTCTATGGGTTGAATAAGAACCTCAAAAAGCCATTACTTCTGAAACTAGAAGTTTCTTTTGATCAGCTTGTTGATATCGCTCTTCAACTCGAAGAGGCCGATAAAGAAAGTGATGTTGAAGTCAAACAAAACATCAATAAGAAGAGGCCTTCTAAGTTCAAGCCTAATCCCAACAAGAAAGGGAAGCAAGCAACTTCGGTAGCAAAGACTTCTACCTATAGTCATGGGCAATGCTACAATTGTCTAAGGACCATTATGCAAATAGGTGCCCAAAACCCCTTTTTTGTCGTTATTACAAAAGTTCGGGTCATCTTTTATCTTCATGCCCCAAACTTCCAAACAAGAAAGAAGGAAAGCTAAATGTAGTGCAAGCCCCTAGTAACACTTCTCGTGGTCAAGGTATTTCTCATTCTATCCTTGATGGCATTATTATATTTCGTGATCTTCCTATTCGAGTTCTTTTTGATATGGGTGCTTCTCACTCTTTTAGATCAAAAGAACTTGTTGATGCTTTGTCTTTGAATGTTATTGGCTTGATGAATTCATTGAGAATTGCGAATCGGTTGGTGGATCCGCAACACTTAGTTTACTTTGTAAAGATGTTGAAATTATTTTGTGTGATTATGCCTTCCGAGCCGATTTGCATGTTATGCGTTACCTAGGTTTCGGAATGATTTTAGGGATGGATTTGCTTAACCGTTATGAAGCCCATATCCTATGTCCTGAGCGGACTATATATCTTCGACATCCTCAATCTGTTTAGCAGATTTCTCTTGTTCTTAAAGATTCAAATTCCAGTTCGGTAGCATCCTTGTATTCTCTAAATCCTCATGATGATGATAATGATGATGAGGAAGATGTCATTTCCCTCATTCACATTGTTTGTGAATTTCCCGACATATTTGAGCCGTTTTAGGATTACCACCTAAGCGAGCAATTGAGTTCAGTATTAATCTAATCCCTAGAGCACTACCTATTACTCGTCCTCCTTATCGTATGTCCAATAAGGAAAATGAGGAGATGCGTAAACAATTATCCGAATTGGAAGGAAAACGGTTTATTCGTTCTAGTTCCTTTCCATGGGGAGCTTCAGCTATTTTTGTGAAGAAATCTGATGGTACACTTAGGCTTTGCGTTGACTACCGCAAGCTTAATGATCTCACCATTAAGAATAAATATCCCTTACCTCGGATTGATGATCTATTCAATCAACTTAGTGGTGCTAAAGTCTTTTCACAGTTAGACTTAGCAACCGGTTTTCATCAGCTCCGTATTGCAGAGTATAGCATTCCATTGACATCGTTCCGTACTCGTTATGGATCTTTTGAATGGCTAGTTATGCCATTTGGTTTACGAATGCTCCAGCTTATTTCGTCGACCTTATGAATCGAGTTTTCAAAGACTTCCTCGATCGATTTGTTCTCATCTTTATCGATGATATTCTTGTTTATTCTAAAACCGAGGAAGAACATGAAAATCATCTTCGGATTGCGTTGGAAACTCTTAGGAGCAACCAATTGAAAGCAAAATTTTCTAAATGCCACTTTTGGCAATCTCGTGTGAAATTTTTGGGGAATATTATTTCTGAATCCGGAATTTCCGAGGATCCTTCAAAGATTGAAGCGATTCAAAATTGGAAGAGACCGGAGAGTGTGACGAAAATTCGTAGCTTTCTCGGATTGGCGGGCTATTACCGTCGGTTCATAAAAGACTTTTCTAAAATTTCCGTACCTCTTACTAATTTGACAAATAAGGGAGTTAAATACATTTGGTCAGACAAATGTGAAGCTTCTTTTCAGAAATTAAAAGAACTACTTTCCGGTGCTCCTATTCTTGTGATTCCCAATGGGAACCAAGACTTTATTGTTTACACCGATGCTAGTCGTGTTGGTTTAGGTGCCGTTCTCATGCAAAGGGAACGTGTTATCGCTTATGCTTCTAGGCAATTAAAGCCTGCTAAGACTAGATATGCCACTCATGATTTAGATCTCGCAGCTATTGTTTTCGCCTTTAGAATTTGGCGCCATTATCTTTTGGGAGAGAAGTTTGTTCGCTACACCGATCATAAATCTTTAAAGTATTTATTTTCTCAAAAGGAACTTAATCTGCATCAACAACGTTGGCTTGAGTTCCTTGCATCTTATGATCTTGATATTCTTTATACTCCCGGAAAGGGCAATCGTGTTGCCGATGCCCTTAGTCATAAGCAACAAGCGGTTGTTTCCATGATGATATCCGAATGGAAAGATCTCGAGACTTTGTCCACTTGTGAGATTCGAGATCGTGAATCCGATTTATGTTCATCTCTTGTTTTGTGTAGCCTTGATGCTCATCCTTCTCTTTTAGACTGCATTCTTGAAGCTCAAAAGCATGATCCCGAATTAGTTCTTCTTAGCCAAAGTTGTATGGATAAAATTGATATTGAAGGTTTGAAAGACTTTGGTATTGATGCTCGTGGCGGTATTCGAAAATTTGTAGACTTATTGTGCCAAATATTATTGATCTTCGTAAAGACATTTTAGAAGATTCTCATCGTTCTAAATTTACCATTCATCCCGGTAGTAGTAAAATGTACGCGGATATGAAGCGACTTTATTATTGGGATGGAATGAAATCTGATATTGCTAAGCGTTGCATGACTTGCCAACTCGTGAAGGCCGAGCATCAAAGGCCTGGTGGGTTATTGCAACCTTTGGACATTCCAGTTTGGAAGTGGGATCAAGTCTCCATGGACTTTATTGATGGTCTTCCTCGTTCTTGTTCGGGCTATGATAGCCTATGGGTGATAGTAGATAGACTTACAAAATCCGCCCATTTTATTCCCGTTCGGTCCAATCAGACCGTACCTCTTTTGGCCAAACTCTATGTTAAAGAAATTGTTAAATTGCATGGAGTCCCTACTTCTATTGTTAGCGATCGTGATCCATTGTTTACTAGTGGATTTTGGAAAGGTCTTCAAAAAGCTTTGGGAACGAAGCTTAATTTTAGCACCGCTTATCATCCTCAGTCCGATGGACAAACCGAGCGTGTGAATCAAACTCTTGAAGATCTTCTTCGTGCATGTGTTCTTGATTTTGGTGGAAGTTGGGAAGATCATATTTCCCTTGTTGATTTTTCCTATAATAATAGCTTCCAATCTAGTATTGGTATGGCACCTTTCGAGGCGCTCTACGGAAGGCCATGCCGATCTCCTTCGTGTTGGCTTGAAGCCGGTGAGAAGCCGGGTTTAGGTCCAGATTTTATCCATGATGCCACAGAAAAGATTGACCTTGTTCGTCATCGGATGAAAGAAGCTCAAAGTAGACAAAAATCCTATGCCGATATCCGAAGAAGGAAATTAGAATTTTCTATGGGAGATTTGGTGTTCATTCGTGTTTCACCTATGAAGGGTGTTGTGCGTTTCAGTCGATCGGGAAAGTTAGCACCTCGATATATTGGCCCCTTTCCCATCACCAAACGCATTTGTTCCGTGGCTTATCGCCTTTTATTACCGGCTTAATTTTCTTCTATTCATGACGTATTCCACGTCTCTCAACTACGGAAATGCCTTAGAGATTTCGATTCTATTCTTGAGCCCGGTGTAATTGAAGAAATTGAAGTTTCACCAAATTTAACTTATGAGCAACATCCTATTCGTGTCATTGCTACGGAGATTAAACGCCTTCGTAATAAAGATGTCCCGCTTGTGAAAGTTCAATGGTCCTTAAATCCTAAGGATTGCTCTTGGGAATCTAGAGAATTCATCGAGCAAACACATCCGGACTTACTCTCTTGTGCTCCTTAAGGTGAACTTCTCATTTCAAAATTTCTTCTTTTTGTGTTGTTATGCCTTTGTATGGTTGTTACTTTTTATTTCTTTTTATTAAGTATTGCGAGGACGCAATTTCTTTAAGGAGGGGAGTCTGTAACAACCCGCATATTTTACAATTGTATATTTAAATATAGCATCCTTAGTCGGATTTAAGTCCAAAATGTTACTTTTCATAAACGGTCGAATTAGGACTCGAGACCACCTCCATTGAGTCCAAAATGGTGTTTGCAACTTTTTTGAGTATAAACATCGGTATGTTTGGAGTTGAGTAGAATTTGCTATTTTTCTATTTGGGGTTTGGGTTTCAACCCATTAAACCAACATAATACCCTAACTCCACCCCCTCTCCTCTTCATTCATTCTCATTTCCTAATACATTCAAGCTAAAGTAAAAATGGGGGAAAGAATGGGAAATTAGAATTCCAAACCCTAGTTTGTTTAGGAAATAAAAATTCAAGTCCAAAATCAAGGAGAAGCTTATGTAAGCATCCTCTTCATCTTCTCCATCTCTATCTCTCTTCAATTTAAGAAATTTCCTATAACCTAACTTAGGAAATATTGCTTTTGATCTTAGATTGGAGCTTTTATAGTTGAAGCTGAAGAGTAGTTGATCTTTCCTTTGCTTTAGAGCTTCTCGTTCGTTGTTTTTGGGTTTAAAGGTGAGTTCTTTAACTCACATCTATGTCTATAGCTATCATTATTGTTAGGTATGTGTTATCCCGCCTTTTGGCAAGACCATGACACCAAGGAATTGACTAGTAAACCAATGACGATCCATCCTAGAGATCGGTTATACGCAGGCTCACTATGGATATCGACGAATTTTGTCCGAGTCCTGATCGAGCCAAAATTGGTAGGACATGACAAGCTAAGCCATGAGAGCCAACGTTCCAAATCTCAAGTCAATCTAAGTTCGTATGCTCAAGTTCCGAACGATACAAAATTGGACGAGAATCAATCACCGGTCGACTCGCTCCCTTCGACTCGCGCCACGTCACTCAGAAGTGACAACTTCGACTCGCTTCGCTCAAAGGCCAACTTCGAGTCGTCCAGGTTCGACTCGCTTCTCATCCCTCAGAACTGCCCTCTTCGACTCGCTCCAGCTTGAGACCATCGAAAGTACACGCTTCGACTTGCTTCGCTCAAACAACTGTTCGACTCCATCGAACTCAACTCCGATTGGCAAAGTCGCTGTTCGAATCGATCGAACCATGCACTTAGACTCGATCAATTATTGCTCACTTCGACTCGCTCAATCAGTATGCACTTCGACTCGCTCGAAACAGCATCAAAGGCAGAGCGATCCAAAAATCCAAGTACCACGTCACCGAGTCGAATGGAAGCGAGTCGAAACAGAAGCGAGTTGAAGGAAACAGTCTACCGGAAGCCTCATTTTGTATCGATCATATCTCCTAATCTACAAGTCCAAATGCTATGAAATTTTCACAGAAGACTACGTGCATGCTGAAGAATGTCCAAGCCAAATTTCGACTCCATTGGATGAAATCTTGATCAAGTCGAAATCTGCTCGTGTCGATCACAGATCGGACCGAAACTTCACTAGCTTGGGCGTGCAGGCCTGGTCACGTGCTAGAGAAGGTCTCCCGAGATTTGAGCGAAATATCAGCCTCCTACAACTATAAATAGACCCCCAAAGCCAACAGAAAAGGGATTCTACTTCCTCTTTGAGATTTCCAACACCCGGACTCCGCCAGATCCAGATCCGAACTCAGTTGCTGCTGCTACCAACAAAATTCATTGCTGCAAATCATAATTGCCTGCTGTAAATCTTTGAATTCATTTGTAAACACAAAAGTAAGATCAATAAAGTAAACTACTTCATAGTGGACATAGGCAATACGCCGAACCACTCTAAATTTTTGTGTCTCCTTGCGCTTTACTTATTCTCATTTCTGAAATTTGGAGTTTTTGTTAGATAAATCCTCTTTTTACATTTAATTTCTTCACTTAATCTCTTCAAAGACTTCCGAAGAGTGTTGTGCCCAATTTTGGTACCAACACTTTGGTGCTTTCATTGATAAGAAAACCTAATTTTTCTCCTGCTCTTTGGATCTCCTATCTATATTGGATTGCCTAAATCTAAGAAGAAGTTCCAGATCTAGAACTTCGAAGCCTTTCCATTCTATTCAGATTTGCAAACAGATCTAGGAAAGGACTTCACCAATTCATTATGGTGAGCACACGTACCACTGCTACAACTGCTGATCAAGGAACACGGGACCGACAGAATCCCGTGCAATCACCTCCCTCCAACCAAAATGCTGTAGGACCTTCAGATCCATCTGGTCCAATCACTAGGCAAGAATTCCAGACATTGGTTCAAGAGTTGACCCAAAGTCGATAGTAGTTAACTGAACAGCTGCGCGCCAATGCAGAATTGTCCAACCAGCTGAACCGCCAAAGGCGCAGAAGATCTAGGAGAGACCAAGGTTCCTATTCTTCCACAGAAAGTTCAGCCTCCTCTGATGGCCAAACCAGATCTACACGTCCACGGCTAGGTGTAAGCTACACCCAAGCCACAGGACACCAGCCTGCTTCGAACCTTGGGCAACCAAGAGCTGGACCATCCGCTAGTCTCCGTACAGAGCCTTCAACTCGAGAAGGAGCTGCTCCTTACCATGTTACCGGCAACATTGCTACTACCACCACTGCCGAACGGGGAGGTGATGCTAGAAACCAAGCTGATCCTCAACGTAGACAACGGGAGCAGACTCCCGAGCCTTATGTCCATGAGAATGTTGAACCAAGGAGGCGAGGCACGGACCGTCGACCGCGTCCAGTCCAGACTCGCGCTGGGGAATCCAACCACACCTTGGCCCAACATGATCCAAGTACCCGAACGCTGGATATACCTGCGATGATCCGCCAAATGATCCGTGAAAGTCAGGGTCTCTCTAATGACGACTTTGGAATCTCCCGAAGTCATACCCCTTTCACCGATGACGTTTTATATTCTGAACCACCTCGGCACTTCAGGATGCCAGCTTTGCCAGTTTATGAAGGAAGTTCTGACCCCAATCAACACGTCCTGAAATACGAATGGCTGATGAATGCTGCTAGAGCTGATGACGCAGTAAAGTGTCGTAGTTTCCCCATTTCCCTAGGGGGCATCGCTACCATGTGGTTCACTAGTTTGCCACCGCGATCCATCTCTAAGTTTGACCAGATGGCCACCAAGTTTGTCGAACAGTTCCGTATGCATGTAGCAAGGCCTAAGGACGTTAACACTCTATCTAGCGTTACACAAGCTCCTGGAGAAACACTTAGACGTTACTTGGAGCGATTCCATGCTGCGTGTGCAGAAATAAGTAATCCCAATGATAACTCTATCCTAATGGCACTAACTAAGGGGATTGATGCTGATTCCGAGTTCGGAAATTGGTTAGCTGGAAAACCACCTGCGTCATTGGACCGTTTCTATTCCAAGGCAGCCCAATTCTTGAGAAGGGAGGATGCGAAATAGTCTAGGAAGCAGGATGACGCAGGGCCCAATATCAAAGGAATAAAAAGTAACATCGCTATTAAACAGTCTGGGGATAGTTTTGGAAAAGCTCAGGTGAACGTATAAAATAAACAAAATCAACAAAGGGACAACGGGAATCAAAACAAGAAACGCGATCAGAATCGCGGTCCACGGCGTAGAGCTTCCATGTATGATAACTACACTCCGTTAAACACGTCGTTGGAAAACGTATATTTGTAGATCTGCAATACCATGCAATTCAAGAAGCATGCCCCTAAACCACCGACTGAGAGACAAATCCAAATGGGAAAATTTTGTAGATTCCATGAAAGTTATGGCCACAACACCAATGAGTGCCGTCACTTACAAGACCTCATTGAAAAACTGATACGTGAACGAAAGTTGGATCAGTATGTGCGGGCGTCGCAGTCCGAAGGCGCGGGCCCATCAAATCCAAATCGTGCACCGAATCAGGAAAGACAGGAGGAACCCGCTCGTATAGGCGAGAGGTTGGTCATCAACACAATAAGTGGTGGTCCTCACCCAGCAGATCGAAGCTGGAAGGAAATGGAGTCTTATGCTAGTTCTATTAGGCACGTAGACTTCGAATGTTATAGTAACTCTGATGAAGGGGCTCCGACCAAGCAACAGAAGACGATGACAGATGACATCGTGTTCAAGAGCAGAGATGCTGATAAAGTCGAAGCTCCCACTATCGATCCACTGGTCATCTCAGAACAGATAGGTCCCGCTTGGATGAAAAGGATCTTAGTTGATAGTGGAAGCTCTATGAATATTTTGTTCAAACGAGCTTATGATCAAATGAAAATGGAAGCCACAGACTTGAAGCCTTGTCAATCCCGAGTCCATGGCTTCAACGGAAGTGCAACTATACCCACTGGAATGGTGGAACTGCCAGTAGAGTTGGGAGTTGGAGAACGACGAAGAGTACGGATGCTTCAGTTCATTGTTTTGGACATAGACTCCCCTTACAATGCTTTCTTAGGACGGCCAGCCCTCGCTGAATTCCGAGCGGCCATCGCCCCATGGTGTTTGACTTTAAAATTTCCCACTGATCATGGGATAGGAATCATTCAGGGAGATTAGGCTGCTGCCAGAGCCTATTATGTTGCTGAGTTACAGGAAGCGCAACAAAAGGAGAAAGGAAAGGGCGTAGAGGAATCTCTTTGCGTCCATTTCACCGATAATTGACAATTAACGCCCTAGCCCAGGCCCGGGCACCCTAGCCAATTCCTTAGGGATCTTGATCCAAGAGAAACTGAAGACGAAGGAGAATCTAAAGAAAGTCAAGCATCCCCGGCCGAACTGACAATTGATGTCCCAGTTGACAGTGACAATGATTCAAGAATGATAAAGATTGGGTCTCAGCTAAGCCAGCAAACTCAAGAGGAATTGGTTGAATTTCTACGAGCAAATCTTGACGTATTTGCCTGGACACATTCTGATATGTGCGGGATCTCGCCGGATATCGTGAGCCACACTCTGAACATTGACCCGTGGCATGTTCCAGTCAAACAGAAAAAGCGTGGTATCGATCCAGAGAGATCTGCCGCCCTTAAAGAAGAAGTAGAAAAGCTTGAAGCAAACGGATTCATTCGAGATGCGCTATATGCTGAATGGGTGTCGAATCCCGTGCTCGTCCGAAAGCCAAATGGAAAGTGGAGAACATGTGTCGATTATTCCCATCTGAATAAAGCATGTCCCAAAGACAGTTTCCCACTTCCCAGAATTGATCAGCTAGTAGATTCGACAACTAGGCATGAACTCTTATCCTTCATGGATGCGTACTCTGGCTACAATTAGATACCGATGCATTTACCCGATCAAGAACATACCAGCTTCATGACAAATCTGGGACTTTATTGCTATAAGGTTATGCCATTCGGACTCAAGAACGCTGGAGCTACTTATCAACGATTGGTTAATCGGATGTTTGCCAATCAAATCGGAAAAACCATGGAAGTATATGTAGACGACATGCTTGTGAAGTCACGACTCTCCACTGACCATGTTAAAGACTTGGAGACTATGTTCGAAATACTTCGAGAATACAAAATGAAGCTAAATCCACTAAAGTGTCACTTCGGAGTTGCATCCGGGAAATTCCTTGGGTTCATTGTTAACGCTCGAGGAATCGAAGCTAATCCTGAAAAGATTTGGGCAATCAGAAATCTTGAAAATCCCAAGACCATAAAGCAAGTCCAAAGTCTCAATGGGAAAGTAGCAGCATTGAGCAGGTTCATTTCAAAGTCCATTAACAAATGCATTCCCTTCTTCAATCTGATCCAAAAAGGAAAACACAACTTTAAATGGACCACGAAGTGCGAGGGTGCTTTCCCAGCGCTAGTCCAACATCTATCCACACCACCTATCCTGTCGAAGCCCATCGACCATGAGAAGCCGTTCGTATATTTGGCGATATTAGAGAACGCTATCAGTGCTGCATTAATCCGAGAGGAAGACAAAATACAGAAGGTGGTATACTACATCAGCAAACGATTAACTGGGGCTGAAAGGAACTACCCGAAGCTAGAAAAGTTAGCCTACTGCCTTGTGATTGCATCAAGAAAACTCCGACCATACTTCCAGGCACATCCCATTGTTGTTTACACCGACTAGCCGTTACGACAGGTCCTTTCGCGGCCTGAGACGTTTGGTAGGTTACTCAAGTGGAACATCGAACTGAGTCAGTTCGATATTACTAACACTCCAAGACGAGCAGTCCAAGGACAAGTCCTCGCTGATTTCATAGCTTAATTCACCGTTCCAGAGGACTTGCCCGAAACTAGTAAATCCTCCGAATCTGTTTGGAAGATGTATACCGATGGTGCATCGAATGACCGATGTTCGAGCGCTGGTGTTGTGCTCAAAACCCCCGAAGGTCGATCTATATGCTACGTTTTGAAGTTTGACTTTCATGCAACCAATAATGAAGCTGAATATGAAGCCCTCTTAGATGCCTTGAAACTCGCCAAAGATTTGTAAATCATCACTGTGGAAATTTACTATGATTCATAGTTGGTTATGTGTCAAGTACGGGGAGAGTATCAGGCAAGAGATCGAAGGTTGGCTGCTTACTTAGCTTGAGTTCAGGAAATACCGAACCAGTTCGATTACTATGCCATCTATTATATACCCCGGGAGCGCAAACAAAAGTTCGATTCATTGGCAAAGCTAGCCAGCACAGGCGAAGCTCAACAAATGGGACTCGTTCCCGTAGAAACGCTATCCTCCCCAAGTATCGACCGAACAGAAATAAACTGGGTATGCAAAACCATTCCCAAAAAGGATTCATGGATGACTCCGCTCAGAAACTACATCACACATGGAATCCTGCAGGAACGCAGGAGTGAAAAGAGACAAGTTCTTCGAAAGGCCTCACGATTCGTCATTCAAGATGGGGTCATGTATAGAAGAGGGTACTCTGTTCCTCTACTCTAGTGTATCGCTCACGATGAAATCAAACGAGTATTGCACGAAGTACATGAGGGAGAATGTGGCGATCACACCGGGGGGCAAGCACTTGCCAAGAAAATACTTTGATACGGATATTACTGGCCAACCATGAATAAAATGCATCGGATTATGCAAAGAAATGCGATAGGTGTCAGAAATATGCCCGAATTCCTAGAGCTCCTCCTACCGAAATAACACAAATGGTCAGCCCGTGGCCGTTCGCAATGTGGGGCATCGACATCATCGGTGCTCTACCTCTGGCAAAAGGTGGTGCGAAGTACGCAATCGTCGCAGTTGATTACTTTACAAAGTGGGCTGAAGCCGAAGCTCTCGCGACCATTACAACGAAGAGAGTAATCAATTTTGTGGTTCGTAACATCATCTGTCGATTCGGTCTCCCACACACCATTATTACGGACAACGGAACGCAATTCGACAGTGCTGAATTCAAGGATTTCTGCAAACGATTTCGCATCCAAAAGAAATTCTCCGCAGTTGCACACCCTCAGGCAAACAGACAAGTCTAAGCAGTTAATAAAGTTATAAAGTCCATCCTGAAGAAACAACTGGAAAAGGTCGGGAGCAAGTGGGTCGATGAACTACCTATGGCTCTATGGGCTTACCGAACAACCCACAAGACCGCGACCGGCCACACTCCATTCTCTCTTTCTTATGGTTCAGAGGCCGTTATTCCAGTCGAGCTAGAAGTATCATCTCATCGAGTGACATACTATGATCCAAAGTCAAATGCTATATTACTTGCTGAATCTCTCGATCTATTGGATGAGAAACGTGGAGAGGCTGATTTGAGGGCAGCTGCGCATCAAAGTCGAGTCGCCCGATTGTACAATGCCAAGGTCCATCCGCGAACCTTCGAACTAGGTGATCTCATCTGAAAAATAATCTATCCGGTTCCTTCACATATGAAGCTGACATGGGAAGGGCCGTATGTTATTAAACGAAAGCTCGGAGATGGCACATTCAAGTTATCGACCGTCGACGGTCTTACCTTGCCAAGAGCTTGGAATAGCGAAAGCCTTCGCTGCTATTACACCTAACAGGCTATCTTTATACATTTAGTTTACCTTCCTTTTCTGCAATTTGTTTATGTATTTCGAAATTAGAACTTGTAATAAGGCAGCTGACTTCGCCATACTTTCTTATTTCAGTAATAAAATGCAACCTCTTCGAGCCAGAGCTGTGATTTACTTGAAATACTTCATATGACCATCACTATGCACGGAGAGCTAAGTCTCATCATACGGTGGGATTTATTTAAATAGAGAGTGACTGCGATGCAACCAATCACTCGCTAAGTGAAACCCGAGCTCGGGGGCAAGCCATTACATAAAAGTCAAAAAAGGATTGATACACGACAATCCTTCATCAACTCTATATTCCCAAAGTACGAAGCGGAGTATAAACATTCAACTCTGTATTTCCAAAGTGCGAAGCGGAGTATAAACATTCAACTCCGAGTTCCCAGAGCGCGAACCGGAGCATAAACAATCAACTCTGTATTCCCAGAGTGCGAAGCAGAGTATAAACATTCAACTCCAAGTTCCCAGAGTACGAACCAGAGTATAAACATTCAACTCCGTATTCCCAGAGTGCGAAGCGGAGTATAAACATTCAACTCCGAGCTCCCAAAGTGCGAAGCGGAGTATAAACATTCCACTCCGTATTCCCAGAGTGGGAAGCGGAGTATAAACATTCCACTCCGTATTCCCAGAGTGCGAAGCGGAGTATAAACATTCAACTCCGTATTCCCAGAGTGCGAAGCGGAGTATAAACATTCCACTCCGTATTCCCAGAGTGCGAAGCAGAGTATAAACATTCCACTCCGTATTCCCAGAGTGCAAAGCGGAGTATAAACATTCAACTCCGAGTTCCCAGAGCGTGAACCGGAGTATAAACATTCAACTCCGCACTCCCAGAGTGCGAAGCGGAGAATAAACATTCAACTCTGAGTTCCCAGGGCGCGAACTGAAGTATAAACATCAACTCCGTATTCCCAGAGTGCAAAGCGGAGTACAAACATTCAACTCCGGGTTCCTAAAGGGCGAAACAGAGCGTAAACACCAACTTCAAGTTCCTAAAGCATGAATCGAAGTAAAAGTATCAGCTCCAGACTCCAAGAGCACGAGTCGAAGTACAAATGTCAATTCTGGGCCCCCAGATAGCAGACATATGATTAAAACTTAAGCCGATGTGACCAACCTCCAGTAAGCAAATAAGGATCCCCGGAGTACGGATATGATCATCGACAATCAGACAAGCATGGATGCATTACTCAATCTCCGCTTGCCTCAGACATCTGTTCGGTGGCACAAAGCTCTACATGTCATAAGTAAGAAGCGATCGTGGACTGACGGTCTACAACTCATCCCCAAGACTAGTGGGCAGGACTTAAGCGTCAATCATTGATTGAAGCGATGCGACGTCGGAATTCAACTCGCTTCCCGGTCACAAGCCATGTCCACAATTTCCGAACTTGGCAAACCAAAACAAACTTGATTCGGAACCTGAAACTTCACAAGTGCACTCCAGATATTTAAACACTTAGACAAATACACAATGACAGAAAAGAAACCAAAAAAGAGAAGTTTCATTTCTATTGTTTGTAAAAGAAGTTCGTATACAAGTTTGTTCCCAAAAAGTTCCTACTAGCAGGGGTCGAACCCGCATCTATACACGGCTAACAAAATGTAAGTCAAGATACACCGGATGACCATGCCTCTTCTTCCTTGGCTTCCTCCTCGGTGTGGACCCACTGGAGCCCTCGCCAATCTTCCTCTTTGAGCCTTTTTTTTCGTGGTTGGTCTTCAGGCGAGGGCATTATGTCGACATCCTCCTCCGAGCTCAAGTGAATAGGAATGCTCCCTGCGGGCGGAGTCGGAGGAACAGGGTCGAATACAGAAGGTGGAACGGGCATGCCGGTGAGAAAAACAGCACCACCAGGAGATATCATTCTGAGTGGAGCAGGTCCTGATGCTTCCATCCCACTTCTGAGGCTTCCACCATGAGCCGCTGCTGCCAGTTCAGCATCAATCTGAGCGAACATCTCCTCTTCGGTTATCGCTCGAGCCCCACTAGGGGCATCAGCAGTCGGCATTGAAGAACTTATAGCAGGATCAGTTCTGCTCATGACAGATGGCAAGTCAGTAAAAGGATCACCGTGATGGCGAAAGAGTTCATTCATCAGTTGCTCATCGAACGCCATTGTACTCCCCTGCATATCATCGATCGGGGCAGCTGTGCTCACGGTGATCGCTTCGGTCACGATAGCCACCTGTGTCTGATATAATTCTTGAGTAGCAAGAGGCATGTGCGGTGCAACGCCGATCACTGGACAAAGAATAAAAGAATTGTTAGGACTTAAACTCGATCAAAGACTTCGACTCAGGAAAGATATGTGGAATGTTCAAAGTACCTTCCTCAGTTTTACTTGTAAGCGATGGGGCGGCCTCAGTCGCTTGCGCTGTAGTCGGAGACATCTGCGGCTGATCCGGATTATAGGCAGGAACAGCTTGAGGATCAACCGCAGGCAAAGATTCAGGCTGGGTTGACGCTGGAATTTCATGACTTGCATCGCGATGCTCAACCCCGGAGCCTTCTCCAACTTCCAAGTGCTGGGTGCCGAGTCTCTCCTTCTCATAAGAGATCATTGAATCATGGAGAATCTTCTTTTCGTCATCACTTAACAGACGATTCTCAAGCTCTAATTCGTCCACAGACTCACCCTGGTGCGCCTCCTTCTCTTCCTCAACCAGTCAGCCCCAAGCACTATGAAGATGCGTCGGATAATCATCGAGCCAGGCTAGACCCCTGTGCCTCAGCACGTTAGCGTTATAGACCACAAGAAGATCTTCAATGTCAGCCTCTAGCCTGGACTCGGCCAACTTCACCCTCTCCTTGACCTCAGTCTCCACCTTCTGGACTTTAGGGCACCACCGCATCTCGTTCTCTCCTGAGCAGAACAGCTTGATCGCATGCCTCCTAGGCTGCGTTGTTCGCGTCATCTTTTTCTTTGACCAAGCTGGCGAATTTGGCTTTGAGTTCATTAAGCTCCTTGACCGCCGCATCCCGCTCGGCGGTAACTTTGGTGTTCCGGTGGCCCATCTCCTCCACCAGGGCAACGTGTGTCTGCCCCAACCTCTCCATCTCCGCCTTTGCTTCATCAGCCTTCTTAGTGGCCTCGATCTCGGATTTCCGAGAAGACTCGGACTCAGCAGAGAGTACCTGAATAATACGATCCCTTTTTACGAGCTAGGTCTCCATCTTCTCGATCTCTTTAGCCCGCTCGAAGGACACTTTAGAAGCTTTTTCAGCAGCCTTTGCCCACTCTCTGTACTGGGTGTATATATCATGAACGTAGTCATGCATCGTGTTCTCCACCCCAGATGGAATTCTCTTTAAGTGTGGTGGGAAGACATAGCCGTCAAAACAGATATTCGGAAAATCCTTCCTCATTTGAGCCAACTTCAGGGCCCCTTCCCCAGTGGGATCAGCGGGGACCTGCTCTGTAACCATGGAGGATGTAGTCTCAACTCTCTAAAGATGAGTCTCAGATCAATAAGAGTGAGAAGATGGCCGAAGAAAGAGTTAGCGACTTCCTAAGTTGAGTGATTTACAGTTGTGAATTATGCAGTGTAGTGAAGTGTATGCATGTGCAATCCCCCGACCAACCGAAAATGTCGGCCGCACTCGTAGCAAGCGGCCCGCTCAGCGCGAGAGCACTGTCAAACTCCTCCATACCAGCGTCGTGTTGAGACGACACCAAGTCCGAAATCGAAACATCGGCAAGCCCGTTAAAAAGATTCTCTACTAGCGGGGAAGAAGCCTCTGATATTCTAATCCCCTGAGCAGGCAGGGACATAACAACGGATTTAAATCTTCCGGATTTAGAACGCTTCTGAGCAGCAGCCTTGCCTTTTCTTCTTTCTTCGAATCCTGGATATCGGCAGAAGGCCTAGCTGGGAGTTCAGAGTCGGTAGGCGTTCTTTCTGAATCAGCTTCTTCGGTGATCACAACTATGGGCGCTTTGCGCTTTACCCGTTTCTTTGGGACCACTCTACGTGTCCCTTCCAGATGTATGCTCTGCCTCCGCTCTATCAGCCCGACGGTCCTCAAATTTCTATCAATTAGGACCAGGTCGATATGCCTCTCTTTGCTCGGATACGCTTGAAGAATCCGAACAAGCTCTCTAAAGTATGCACCGTTAGGGCGAGAGATTGCGGCTATAAGAAAGGAAAAGTATGTCAGTTTTGAAGTCGGTTAGTAACATCTTAGTGATTCAAGAGGAGATGGCGACACTTACGTCTATCTAACCACCGCCTAGCAAATCCAGGGGGCACCGAACGTAGAACCATTCGGTTTTATAATAACTTAGCCTTCCCCAGGAACCTAGCACAATATGGCAGTTCCTGACTGCTTCCAAAAAGGTGAAAGAAGGGCTGTCTCTGCGGCTCTTGACATTGAATAAGTATTTGATTTCGATCGGCTTTGGCGGTCGAAAGAGGATTTCCATGAGCAAGACGAAAGTGCTGTTCAACAAGGCATACCCGTTCGGATGTAGCTGAGACGGAGCTATGCCAAGAAACGATAATATCTCCCTTATATAGTCATTGAAGGGAGGAAGTATCCCCGTTGTACAAGCGTGACGGTTGAAGGCAGTAAACCCTTCCGGGGGATAATATGGCCTGTCCTTCGGCCCAGGAAGTAGCACGTCGTCAAGCGACAGACCATGCCTTAAGCAAATCCAGCCTAACATGTCTTCAGAGATACCCGACGGCACCAAATATGGTGGACTACAAATAAACCGAGCCCTTAGACGCTCGTCCGGAGCTACCTCAATAACTTTGGCTTCTATAACCGGTAACTCTATAGTTGGAGGAACCAAACTTGGGAATTCTGGCTGCTGAGAAGTTGAAGGGTCCATGACTAGCTAGCTTATAAAAAATCATTGTTAAACTGACAAATAACACTCGTGCATCCCCTAGTGTAAAGTGTGTGAGTGTGTTGTGCAGTGTGGTAATGTATATTATTTGAGAAGATCAACAGGATTGAAGGAAGCGTATAAGCAACGAGACTTCGGAATTCGGTTGGAAGGACCGTCATTGCTGACCGTCGCAACCATACCACCCAACTATTGACCATCATTTCAAGTCAAAGTTTATTGTCATTTTTATAAGTTACAGTTTCATCGACGAGCTTCGATAGGAAATCAGATATGCAGTGAAGCGGTTAAGTCCAGTTATGCAAGTTTGAAGCTCGTCGGAGGCCATTGTTCAAGTGTGTTAAAAGTTTCAAACTTTTGGATGATCAAATTTGTATCGCTCGGGAGAGCCGTGTTCGCGTCAATAAGCTATGGTCATATACATATAAGTCAGACTCGGTCAGAACGTTGGCATGCAAAATTCAACTCAAACTAGAAGGACTCGATTCAAAATCCCCAGTTCGACTCGCTCCATGTAATGCCCCAGAAATTCATGGAATCTTATTTTAGTTGAATTTTGAAAATATCTGAATTTATTTGTATAAGAATATATGGAATTAATTGTGTGCAAGTATGTGTGCATGTGTGCACGTGCACATTGATATGGCACAAGGAAGAACTCCAGATTTCTTGAATTTAAAACAAGGATTAAAAAGCATTACAAACATGATTTTGTGATATGGATATTTGATTTCTGGAATTATATGGATCATCCCAGAAAATAAGAAAAGTAAGTTTTATTTTAAAATCAGTAAACAGATTTTATTTAAAACCCAGAAAAAAATTTTTATACATATATATGTTATAAGGATTTGAAAACCTGTATACATATAGGTGCATATGTTTCTGAAATTAAAGAGGAATTAAATAAGCCTAGATAATATATGTATACAAATATACATTTTTAAGTACTGAAAAGTATATACATATAAGCAAGTGGAACTATAACATTAAAATGACATGAAATGCAATACAAGTCAATATGCTTGTGTAGGCAAAAATAGCAAAGGGGATTCTCAGGAATAATTAAAATATAAAATAGGGTAGTCACACTTTTAACATGACTAGGTGAGTGGCCATTTTCTGAAAAAGTAAAGAAAAGAAAATGCAGCCTTTAATTGGTAATATGACCGGGGGTAATTAGGAATAAAAATGAGAAAATGCAAACACACAATGCATGATGCTAGCCAGGACAGAAATGGAATTTTGTCTTGAGTAAAACCCTAGTAAAAATATGTTTATAAATAAGTAGTTATGGCCAGAGAAATTGTTTTACCCGAGCTACTTATAATAGGAAAAGAAGAAAACATTTTAAAGGAAGAGAAAATACACTCGGGGATTTTCTGGATTTATAAGAAGAAATATTCAGGTGAGTAATCTCACTAAACCCATGGCATTAAGTCCTGTTATGAGGCAGCCAGATTTATGTTATTTTTCTACATGTTTTTGATTCCATTACTATGGTTTTAATGGATGCTTCAATGGATGTTTTAATGGTTGTTTCTGGATGTTTTGATTGCTTTGATGTTTGAGTGTTTTGCTCTGTTTGGTTACACCCAGAAAGGTAAAAGTATGAAATCATGAAAGTAAATAGAGAATACTTGTAACTGGCTTAGATATGGCATGGAAAACATAGATACCAAAATGTATATGAGTTGCATTACACTTGTGTAAGTGCTGAGGCTCAAATGAAAGATTCAAGGTTGCAATGGAAATATCCAAAAGTGCTGAACCCTTGATCAAATAGAAAATCCATGAGCCAGAAATCTTGTTTAAGCTAGATCTTGAATTTAGTTCAAACATGGTTGCTTATGAAACAATAATAACCCACATGCCTAGTCTTTATTCCCAGTTGCAAATATTCTTGTATTTTCTTTAAGCCAAAATACTTGAAAATATGATTTTCCCTGGACATGAATGTTAGATTGTTCTTGAGTTATGCTTGTAAACTCTATGTAATGTTTCATGTATAATGGGAGTTAGTCACCTAGCTATCTCACGATAGGATTAAACATGAACACTTAGTAAATAAACTAAGGATTGTGAGCCAAGAAGACTGCTGGAATGCTTGTCATATTTGAAGTATGCAAGTTGGCACATGGTTTGTTTAAGCCCTGAGATCTTTGTGCAATATTGTGAATTATTTTATTGCAATGTGTCCCCGTGATTCCTTTATGGCAGATGAGGCTAGGAATTAATTTGGTAAATACAACCTTAAATTGATGAAGTAGGAACTTGAGTTATTCCTAAGATGGTTGGACTAGAGCTATGATGGTTCCTGAGTATTTCTATTTGAAACATATGTTTGCATGGTTGAATGTGTGTACATGATTAGTCTTAAATACTGATCATATATGCACAAGTATATCATAAACAAGTCAGGCAAATTGTTCAGAGAAGATATGCCCACTTGTACAAAATATTTATGTCTCACTCATTTACTTAATATCATGGAATTTTTGATTTTGCTCATACCAGATCTTGTATCTGACCCTTGTTTGCTTATGGCATCTGGGGTGTCTCATCTAAAATGGGGAAGCCTCTAATGTTCTTTCAGGAAATGCTGGATCTAAATAGGAAACTGCTGTGGCTAATGAAAGTGATTATATAAGCATGCTAAATTAGAATTGAATAAGAACTTAGAATGAAATATTTGCATGTAATCTGGGGAGTTTTTATAGTTCTGTTTTGGTTGTTATGTAATGATCTTAAAAGTTTGGATTTATTGGTTATTCTAAATGAATCTAGTGATGTACTAAGTTTGGGATTAATCTAAAGACTTGGTTGAATTTTTGCAAGAAAATATATATTTGAGTATTATGGTGAAAATCTGTAAATGATATATGCCTGTATTTTAGAAATGGATATGTATATGTACATATATTGTATTAGTTAATTTCAAGTTACTTAAAACCTTAAGTTTGAAGGTTAAAAATCTGAGTTTAGCTATAAAAACCTGGAATTATTCTTGTGGATATTTTTAAGTTCATATAAATTAGATATGCATAGGATTTACTGACTTGTTACAAATATTCAAAAGTATATAGTAATTAACTTTAGTCAGAACTGCTAGAATCCAAATCAAGCAGGATACTCTTGTTTAACAAAAATATATATACTCTGAATTTAAACAAGAGAAACACGTACATCCTCATATGTATGTGTATATTACTAGGGATGCACTGATATATTTATATTGGTAATAAGTTTTGAATCCTGGTTGAATTGTTTGAAAGAAAAAAAGAATGACTCTGATAGTTCAAAGGAAGTTTAAATCAAACTTAAAAGTGTAAATGAATATAGGTGGACATCTAGACACATATAAATTGAATGTGCATATGCATGTACATAGAGATCAAATTTAGACGTCAGTCTTAATAATTTAGACGTCTGAGATTAAACTCAGACGTCAGTCATAATAATTTAGACGTCTGAGGTTAAATGTAGACGTCTGTCACAAAAAATTTAGATGTCTGAATTTAGTTCAAAATGTCTTTTTCTCTCTGTTTCAATTTTAGATCTCTGAGCCGTCTGTCATAATTAGTTAGACGTCTGGGATTAAGTTTAGACGCCTGTCATAAGAATTTAGACGTCTGAACTGCTGATTTTGCCTAATTTGCCTATTTAGAAAAGAAATAAGTGGCTATGTCAACAGCTTGTATGGCATTTTGATTTCTACTTGATTTAAATTCCCTTTGATGAAGAAAAAAAAATCCTTATGAAATTAAGGTAGAAAGAGGATGGTCATTTCAGTTGGTATCAGAGCACTTGGTTGCATTGATTGCTAAGTATTATAGAAATGTATTTTGTCTGTTTGTTTTGGATGAAATAATTTAGATAAGAAAATAGTAATTATAGAAGTACTCATAATATACTAATACCATTTGCCCAGAACTTAGTTAGCAGACCATGGTAGGAAGAGGATCTCATCACCATGCAGGATCAAGTGCACCACAAATGCTTGATATGCAAGACTTTATGAGGGCTTTAAGGGATGGAATTGGGCATAGGCCTGAGAACCCACATGAAGAACTTTCAAAACTACTGAAGACTTATTCCTATTTGGGAGGCAGGAGTTTTGAAGGAACTGAGAATGTGATGGAAATTCAAGCATGGTTGAGAACACTGGACAGAGTTTTCAATGACATGCAATTGGATGATCAAAGGAAGAGGCAAGTAGCTTCAAGACAACTGAAAGGGGTAGCTTTAAGCTGGTGGGAGGTGATCATAGCTGGAAGAAATGAAAATGAGATCACTTGGAATCAATTCAAGGAGATGCTGGAAGCTAGATTTGTTCCAACATCAGCCAAAACTCTATTGCTTGAAGAATTCATCAGACTTAGGCAGGGAACTTTTAATGTGACTGAATATACTCATAGGTTTGAGGACTTGTCTAAGTATGGAGCTATGCTTGTGGCTGATGAGGCATCAAAGAATGAAAGGTATATTAAGGGTTTAAACCCAGGGCTTAGTAGGGCTATGTTGCCATATGCAGATAAAACTTTTGATCAAATCATTGATCTGGCCTTAAAATTTGAGCAACATGACAAGGAAAGGGAGAAGTATAAGAATTTTAAGAATAACAACAATAAGAAAAATAAGGGAAGGTATCATCCCTATGACAAAAAGAAGGATGAGACAGAAGGCAAGAAAACCAATGATACTAAGACCACTGATACAAAGAGAAAAATAACATGTCATCATTGTGGAAAAGAGGGACATATCAAACCAAAGTGCCCAGAATTGAAGGGAGGAGCTTTCAAATGCTACCTATGTGGTAAGGAGGGACATATCAAGAGAAACTGCCCTGAGTATAAACAGCAAGGGAAGCTAGCAAGTTTGGAAAGCAGAAGCAAATCCACGGTAGAGGCTAATGCAGAAAACCATGGTCAAGTGGAAGGTACTTTATTTATTTGTACCCTACCCATATCAGTAGTGTATGATACAGGGGCAACACATTCTCTGATTTCCCATGAGTTAGTTGCATTGCTTAAATTAAATTGCATACTGGTTGAAACCCCTTTGTTAGTGCAAAGCCCATTGGGAAGTTCTAGTGTTTTAAACATGATGTGTGTGGATGTGGAATTAAACATAGGAGGAAATGTTTTTATTTCCAATTTATATGTTTTAAATTACCCAAATATAGGTGTTATACTGGGTGTAGACTGGTTAAGACAATACAAAGCCATAATTAATTTGGACTCATCCACCATATCATTACAAAATTATAGAGGTCAAAGAATCACAATTTTGTGTGAAATAACCAAGGAAAGAACATTATATCACTTGATTGACTTAAGTAAGGATTCCAGTGAGCCTTCTATTGAAGAAATCCCCATAATTAACAAATACTTAGATGTGTTTGGAGAAGTTAAGGGTGTTCCACACCACAGACCAGTGGAATTTCAGATTAATCTGATACCAGGAGCAAGTCCAATTATTAAGAAACCCACTAGGATGGGGCCAAGTGAGTTGAAGGAATTAAAGAAACAGTTAGAAGAGTTGGAAAGCAAAGGATTTATAAGACCAAGTAATTCATGCTGAGGTGCTCCAGTAGTGTTTGTAAGGAAACATGATGGTACTTTAAGAATGTGCATAGATTACAAGGAGCTAAACAAAGTCACTATCAAAAACAAGTACCCCTTACCTAGAATTGATGATCTTTTTGATCAACTTAGTGGAGCAAAAATATTTTCTAGGTTAGACTTGGCATCTGGATTCCATCAGATGAAGGTTGAGGACTCAAGTGTTAAGTACACAGCCTTTAACACTAGGTATGGTTTATATGAGTTTCTTGTCATGCCATTTGGGTTGACAAATGCTCCATCATACTTTGTAGACTTGATGAATAGGATATTCAGGGATTATTTAGACAAGTTTGTTTTGATTTTTATTGATTATATTTTGATCTATTCTAAAACAGTAGAGGAACATGAAAATCACTTACACCTTGTTTTGTCTAGATTAAGAGAAAAAGATTTAAAAGCAAAATTTTCTAAGTGTGCATTTTGGAAAGAAGAAGTGCATTTCCTTGGGCATGTTATATCTGCCAAAGGCATTTCTGTAAATCCCAATAAAATTGTGGCAATCCAAGCATGGAAAAGGCCAAGCACAGTGGGAGAAGTTAGGTCATTTATGAGAATGGCAGGGTATTATAGGAGGTTTATAAAAGATTTTTCTAAGATGTCATCACCTCTTACCAACCTAACTAGAAAAAACCAACCCTTTATATGGACTGAGAAATGTGAACAAGCCTTTAGTAGAATCAAGGAGGCCTTAGTCAATGCACCAATATTGAAAGTACCAGAAGGAAATGAGGATTTGATTGTGTATACTGATGCAAGTGGTTTTGGGCTAGGAGCTGTATTGATGCAGCAAGATCAAGTTATAGCCTATGCATCAAGACAATTGAAGCCACATGAATCAAAGTATGCAACCCATGATCTTGAGTTGGCAGCAGTGGTATATGAACTAAAGCTCTGGAGACATTATCTTCTAGGTGCTAAGTTTATTTTGTACACTGACCATAAGGCATTGAAATATCTCTTTTCACAAAAAGATTTGAATATGAGGCAACATAGATGGGTTGAGTTTCTAGCAGCATATGATTTAGACATACTTTATACTCCAGGAAAAGCTAATAAGGTTGCAGATGCTTTGAGCAGGCAGCATGCAAAAGTAGCCATGCTAATGATAGAAGAGTTTAGAAATTTATCTCTACTTACTGATTTGGAAATTGAGGAAAACAGTGAGGTAAACATGGAGATGATTGAAGAAGGGAGTAAAGGAAAATTAAGTTTGATAACTTTGCAATCAGATTTAGTTTTGAAAGTGGGAAAAATGCAAGGGGGAGATCCAGATTTATTAGAAAAGAAGACTTTAATAGAAAAAGGAGAAGAAGTAGAAAACTACCACATTGATAAGAATGGTTACTTAAGGAATAAAGGTAGAATATGTGTTCCAAAGGATATAGAATTGAAGGAAGAGATACTCAATGAATATCATAGGAGCAAATATTCTATACACCCAGGCAGCACCAAGATGTACCAAAATTTGAAGAGGGATTATTGGTGGAGAGGGATGAAAACTGATGTGGCCAAACATGTTGCAAAATGCATGACTTGCCAACAAGTCAAAGCAGAAACCCAAAGACCCTCAGGTCTATTACAACCTCTAAGTATACCACAATGGAAGTGGGAAGATATATCTATGGATTGCATAGATGGTCTGCCTAGGTCAAAAAGAGGAAACACAAGCATTTGGGTAATAGTTGATAGATTGACTAAAGTGGCACACTTTATACCAGTGAAGGTAGAAAGAAATGCACCTAAACTAGCTCAAATATTCATGATAGAAATAGTAAGATTGCATGGAATCCCTAAGACTATAGTGAGTGATAGGGACACAATCTTTACATCCAGATTTTGGAAGAGCTTTCAAGAAGCCATGGGAAGTGAGTTATGCTTGAGTACTGCATGCCACCCCCAATCAGATGGTCAAACTGAAGTGATAAATAAAGTTTTGGAGGATTTGTTGAGGGCATGTGCATTGGACTTTGGAGGTAATTGGGAAGATCACCTCCATTTGGCTGAATTTACATATAACAATAGTTATCAAAGCACCATAGGTATGGCACCATTTGAAGCCTTGTATGGCAAACCATGTTTGTCACCAATATGTTGGGTTGAAGCAGGAGAAAATGCTGTCTTAGGGCCTGAGTATGTTAAAGAGACTACAAAGAAAATTGAATTGGTGAGGAGAAGAATGGCAGCAGCTCAAGATAGGCAAAAGAAGTTTGCAGATATGAGGAGGAAGCAGGTAGAATATGAAGTTGGTGATTATGTTTTCATCAAAGTTTCACCTATGAAGAAGGTGTTGAGGTTTGGCAAGCAAGGAAAACTTACCCCAAGATATGTTGGACCTTACAAGATTTTGGAAAAAATAGGTTCATTGGCATATAAGTTGGAGCTACCTGAAGAGATGAGTGCAATGCACAATGTATTTCATGTATCACAACTTAGGAGATAGGTGCATGATAAAGAGGAAATTCTAGAGAAACCAACTCAAGTTCAAATAAATCCTGACTTGGTCTATGAGAAAGAACCAGTCGAGATTTTAGCTAAAGAGGAAAAGAAGTTGAGGAGCAAAACTTTGAAATTGGTAAAGGTTCAATGGAGCTTAGACCCTAATGATTGTACATGGGAGTTAGAGGATAAGATAAAGATGGATTACCCTAAGCTTTTTGCAGTGGAAGGTAAAAATCTAAATCCCTAAAAAAGTTTAATATGTATGGTTGTTTTGGCTGAATTGTTTGCTTATGCTATGTTTGATAGATTTTATAAAATCTGGAAATGTATAAAGTCAAAATGAGAAAAATTGTGAGGACACAATTCCTAAAAAGGTGGGGTGATTGTAATGCCCCAGAAATTCATGGAATCTTATTTTAGTTGAATTTTGAAAATATCTGAATTTATTTGTATAAGAATATATGGAATTAATTGTGTGCAAGTATGTGTGCATGTGTGCACGTGCACACTGATATGGCACAAGGAAGAACTCCAGATTTCTTGAATTTAAAACAAGGATTAAAAAGCATTACAAACATGATTTTGTGATATGGATATTTGATTTCTGGAATTATATGGATCATCCCAGAAAATAAGAAAAGTAAGTTTTATTTTAAAATCAGTAAACAGATTTTATTTAAAACCCAGAAAAAAAAATTTATACATATATATGTTATAAGGATTTGAAAACCTGTATACATATAGGTGCATATGTTTCTAAAATTAAAGAGGAATTAAATAAGCCTAGATAATATATGTATACAAATATACATTTTTAAGTACTGAAAAGTATATACATATAAGCAAGTGGAACTATAACATTAAAATGACATGAAATGCAATACAAGTCAATATGCTTGTGTAGGCAAAAATAGCAAAGGGGATTCTCAGGAATAATTAAAATATAAAATAGGGTAGTCACACTTTTAACATGACTAGGTGAGTGGCCATTTTCTGAAAAAGTAAAGAAAAGAAAATGCAGCCTTTAATTGGTAATATGACCGGGGGTAATTAGGAATAAAAATGAGAAAATGCAAACACACAATGCATGATGCTAGCCAGGACAGAAATGGAATTTTGTCTTGAGTAAAACCCTAGTAAAAATATGTTTATAAATAAGTAGTTATGGCCAGAGAAATTGTTTTACCCGAGCTACTTATAATAGGAAAAGAAGAAAACATTTTAAAGGAAGAGAAAATACACTCGGGGATTTTCTGGATTTATAAGAAGAAATATTCAGGTGAGTAATCTCACTAAACCCATGGCATTAAGTCCTGTTATGAGGTAGCCAGATTTATGTTATTTTTCTACATGTTTTTGATTCCATTACTATGGTTTTAATGGATGCTTCAATGGATGTTTTAATGGGTGTTTCTGGATGTTTTGATTGCTTTGATGTTTGAGTGTTTTGCTCTGTTTGGTTACACCCAGAAAGGTAAAAGTATGAAATCATGAAAGTAAATAGAGAATACTTGTAACTGGCTTAGATATGGCATGGAAAACATAGAAACCAAAATGTATATGAGTTGCATTACACTTGTGTAAGTGCTGAGGCTCAAATGAAAGATTCAAGGTTGCAATGGAAATATCCAAAAGTGCTGAACCCTTGATCAAATAGAAAATCCATGATCCAGAAATCTTGTTTAAGCTAGATCTTGAATTTAGTTCAAACATGGTTGCTTATGAAACAATAATAACCCACATGCCTAGTCTTTATTCCCAGTTGTAAATATTCTTGTATTTTCTTTAAGCCAAAATACTTGAAAATATGATTTTCCCTGGACATGAATGTTAGATTGTTCTTGAGTTATGCTTGTAAACTCTATGTAATGTTTCATGTATAATGGGATTTAGTCACCTAGCTATCTCACGATAGGATTAAACATGAACACTTAGTAAATAAACTAAGGATTGTGAGCCAAGAAGACTGCTGGAATGCTTGTCATATTTGAAGTATGCAAGTTGGCACATGGTTTGTTTAAGCCCTGAGATCTTTGTGCAATATTGTGAATTATTTTATTGCAATGTGTCCCCGTGATTCCTTTATGGCAGATGAGGCTAGGAATTAATTTGGTAAATACAACCTTAAATTGATGAAGTAGGAACTTGAGTTATTCCTAAGATGGTTGGACTGGAGCTATGATGGTTCCTGAGTATTTCTATTTGAAACATATGTTTGCATGGTTGAATGTGTGTACATGATTAGTCTTAAATACTGATCATATATGCATAAGTATATCATAAACAAGTTAGGAAAATTGTTCAGAGAAGATATGCCCACTTGTACAAAATATTTATGTCTCACTCATTTACTTAATATCATGGAATTTTTGATTTTACTCATACCAGATCTTGTATCTGACCCTTGTTTGCTTATGGCATCTGGGGTGTCTCATCTAAAATGGGGCAGCCTCTAATGTTCTTTCAGGAAATGCTGGATCTAAATAGGAAGCTGCTGTGGCTAATGAAAGTGATTATATAAGCATGCTAAATTAGAATTGAATAAGAACTTAGAATGAAATATTTGCATGTAATCTGGGGAGTTTTTATAGTTCTGTTTTGGTTGTTATGTAATGATCTTAAAAGTTTGGATTTATTGGTTGTTCTAAATGAATCTAGTGATGTACTAAGTTTGGGATTAATCTAAAGACTTGGTTGAATTTTTGCAAGAAAATATATATTTGAGTATTATGGTGAAAATCTGTAAATGATATATGCCTGTATTTTAGAAATGGATATGTATATGTACATATATTGTATTAGTTAATTTCAAGTTACTTAAAACCTTAAGTTTGAAGGTTAAAAATCTGAGTTTAGCTATAAAAACCTGGAATTATTCTTGTGGATATTTTTAAGTTCATATAAATTAGATATGCATAGGATTTACTGACTTGTTACAAATATTCAAAAGTATATAGTAATTAACTTTAGTCAGAACTGCTAGAATCCAAATCAAGCAGGATACTCTTGTTTAACAAAAATATATATACTCTGAATTTAAACAAGAGAAACACGTACATCCTCATATGTATGTGTATATTACTAGGGATGCACTGATATATTTATATTGGTAATAAGTTTTGAATCCTGGTTGAATTGTTTGAAAGAAAAAAAGAATGACTCTGATAGTTAAAAGGAAGTTTAAATCAAACTTAAAAGTGTAAATGAATATAGGTGGACATCCAGACACATATAAATTGAATGTGCATATGCATGTACATAGAGATCAAATTTAGACGTCAGTCTTAATAATTTAGACGTCTGAGATTAAACTCAGACGTCAGTCATAATAATTTAGACGTCTGAGGTTAAATGTAGACGTCTGTCACAAAAAATTTAGATGTCTGAATTTAGTTCAAAATGTCTTTTTCTCTCTGTTTTAATTTTAGATCTCTGAGCCGTCTGTCATAATTAGTTAGACGTCTGGGATTAAGTTTAGACGCCTGTCATAAGAATTTAGACGTCTGAACTGCTGATTTTGCCTAATTTGTCTATTTAGAAAAGAAATAAGTGGCTATGTCAACAGCTTGTATGGCATTTTGATTTCTACTTGATTTAAATTCCCTTTGATGAAGAAAAAAAATCCTTATGAAATTAAGGTAGAAAGAGGAGGGTCATTTCACTCCATTCGACTCGGTCCCAAGACCACGAGTTCGACTCGCTCCCAGGACTACGCAGTTCGACTCGCTCCCTTCGACTCGGTCCCAAGACCACGAGTTCGACTCGCTCCCAGGACTATGCAGTTCGACTCGCTCCCTTCGACTCGGTCCCAAGACCACGAGTTCGACTCGGTCCCAAGACCACGCAGTTTGACTCGTTCTCAAGGACCATCGAGTTCAACTCGGTCCCAAGACCATAATTCGACTCGATCGAAAAACACCCCTTTTCGAGTCCATCAGGCGCGACCCCTTCGTATCGATCCGTAGATTCGAAGCACTCAATTCGATGCGAAGCTCCACCATCGATCGATACGAATACGTTCGCCTCATCATCTCGAAACCCATACTCCATCGACACGAAGGTAGGCCAGAGAGCTTTCGATCGACCAAGATTTTGATTAATTTGATGTTAAGAAAACCCGAGCCTCATCGTTTACATGTGGATTCACTTATTAGATTACCTAGATCTGACATTTAAGTTCAAATGGTTGAAGATAGGTATCGATTCGAAGGCAAAAGTTCGTTCTCTTGAGAGGTTCTGGAGCGATACGAAAGCAAGGCAGATAAAGATGAAAGGTAAAAACTGAAAAAAAACGGCTAAGTACGGAGTATTTATATGGACTCGAAAGCAAGGGGAATAAACGATTCAAATCCCAGTGGAGTCGAACACGTGCTTCGACTCCCTCTTCAGTGCGTGGATACGGAGCTCCCCTTCGTATCACTTCCCTTCGACTCCATCTCCGATGAAGCATTACAAGCCATCACTTCGACTTGCTCCTTCGACTCGCTCCCTTCGACTCGCTCCCCTTCGACTCCGTCTCCTGTGCGTTTCGACTCCGGCTCCTGTGCAGTTCGAATCCAAGACCAAGTCGAATGAAGCAGTTCGAACCAAAACCGAGTCGAACAACCGGTTCAAATCCATAGAACCATGACTTCCAGAGGCCGACTCCATCAACTCGACGTGCTTACTTCACATCCATAAAACCAATAAAAATCACCTTCGATGTTTCAACCTTTCACAACGATTCAGGAGAGGATCGTTACGAGGGAACATTCAAAAGCAACCATCGGGCATTGTTGCAGCGAATTTCACATTGGTTCAGGAGAGAATCGATACGTAATTCAAAAGTAAAATAAACTGACAACGACTCATGGACGTACGAACGTCAACGAGAGTCAGGTTAACATATATGCATGAATGACAGACCAGTATTCAATATTCCGGATTTTCAGGAATCAGAAACTCATCCATTAACGATTACAATGGAAAACAGGTAACCACTATCATATAGCAATCAGTTGCAACAATACATGGTATAGCAGTCGACAGTCAACAGTTTACATTATCAAGAAAAACGGTCAAAGGTTATAGCTTTCATCGAAAAGACAATAACTATTCAGAGTAAAGATGGAAATATTTCAAAGCATGTCATGTTTCCACAAGACGTACTTTGGGGGGCAAATGTTATCCCGCCTTTTGGCAAGACCGTGACACCAAGGAATTGACTAGTAAACCAATGACGATCCATCCCAAAGATCGGTTATACGCAGGCTCACTATGGATATCGACGAATTTTGTCCGAGTCTGGATCGAGCCAAAATTGGTAGGACATGAATAGCTAAGCCATGAGAGCCAACGTTCCAAATCTCAAGTCAATCCGAGTTCGTATGCCAAGTTACGAACGATACAAAATTGGACGAGAATCAATCACCGATCGACTCGCTCCCTTCGACTCGCTCCACGTCACTCAGAAGTGACAAATTCAACTCGCTTCGCTCAGAGGCCAACTTCGAGTCGTCCAGGTTCGACTCGCTTCTCATCCCTCAGAACTGCCCTCTTCGACTCGCTCCAGCTTGAGACCATCGAAAGTACACGCTTCGACTCGCTTCGCTCAAACAACTGTTCGACTCCATCGAACTCAACTCCGATTGGCAAAGTCGTTGTTCGAATCGATCGAACCATGCACTTCGACTCGATCAATCACTGCTCACTTCGACTCGCTCAATCAGTACGCGCTTCGACTCGCTCGAAACAGCGTCAAAGGCAGAGCGATCCAAAAAGTCAAGCGCCACGTCACCGAGTCGAATGGAAGCGAGTTGAAACATAAGCGAGTCGAAGGAAACAGCCTACCGAAAACCTCATTTCGTATCGATCATATCTCATAATCTACAAGTCCAAATGCTATGAAATTTTCATAGAAGACTACGTGCATGTTGAAGAATGTCCACGCCAAATTTCTACTCCATTGGATGAAATCTTGATCGAGTCGAAATCTGCTCGGGTCGATCACGGATCGTTTTGAAACTTCATGGGCTTGGGCGTGCGGGCCTGGTCACATGCCAGAGAGGGTCTCCCGAGATTTGAGTGAAATATCAGCCTCCTACACCTATAAATAGACCCCCAAAGCCAACAGAAAAGGGGTTCTGCTTCCTCTTTGAGATTTCCAAAGCCCGGACTCCGCCAGATCCATATCTAAACTCAGTTGCTGCTGCTACCAACAAAATTCATTGCTGCAAATCATAATTGCCTGCTGTAATTCATTGAATTCATTTGTAAACACAAAAGAAAGATCAATAAAGCAAACTACTTCATAGTGGACCTAGGCAATACGCCGAACCACTCTAAATTTTTATGTCTCCTTGCACTTTACTTATTCTCATTTCTGAAATTTGGAGTTTTTGTTAGATAAATCCTCGTTTTCCATTTAATTTCTTCACTTTATCTCTTCAAACACTTCCGAAGAGTGTTGTGCCCAATTTTGGTACAAACAGTATGAATTCCTAACATTTGTGCATATTCATTTTCTTTTGATTTGAATTGATTTGGTGAATTTTCCAAATTTTGGTGTTTTGGTCCAATTTTATGAAAATCCTTCTATGGATGTTTGGACATTGATGTTTGGGGTGTATCGAAGAGCCTATAAGGTCGGGTTGTCGCTTGGCGTAAATCCTTATCGTCGTTGCTCGTCCAATCGCTCCCGATACGTTTTGGCCACTTTGGCGTAGGCAAATTGTTGCCCAAACCAGGTGACCAGACGTCTGGTGACCAAGTCCATACGTCTGGTTTTAGACCTGGAGGAAAAACAAATAAGCACACAGAAAATAAAAAAGGGCAGAAACCAAATTCAGACGTCTGAAGTTTAGGATCAGACGTCTGGATGGGTCTCAGACGTCTGACTTGAAGTTTCAGACGTCTGGGGTTCTCTGGATTATTTCCAGAGAACAATTCCAGACGTTTGGATTCTAAACCAGACGTCTAGTCATGAATTAGACGTTTGCTTCGATATTCCAGACGTTTGGGTGTGTTTCTGAACTATTTCCAGAAAATAAATCCAGACGTCTGGATTTCAAAACAGACGTCTGGAAACGTTCATTTTTGCCTATTTAGGCTATTTTGTGTGGATTTCCTATTTTAATCGATTTTAGTTGATCCGAATAGTTGTCATCACTTATTATCGACTTTGATGACTTCTTTCTTTGGATTTTTGGGAATATCCATTTGGTATCGATTTCTATGGTTTTGGTTCACGTCTTCGAATGTGAATCTTTGGTGATTGATTGTTTCTACAATCATTTTTGTGATTTGTCACTTCTAAATACAAAGGTTTCTATACTAGTAGTAAATACTCAAGCTCTTTCATCAAAACAATTTCAATACTATTTTAAATGTAAAGCTCTCTTTTAAAACCGTTTTCCAATCTATTAGTATATATAAACCTTTAACTCATTCGTATGAGAAATCTAATTAAACGGCTTAGTAAAACAAGTGGTATGAAACGCTTGTGTTTACTTCGTCGGTTAATTCTTGGACTTGTTCGATTGAACTCTTGTGACATTTTTCGAGTGGAAATCTACAATTTGTTCGTAAATATTTAAGTTAAGCCAGTGGTTATGGAACATGAAGCTAAACTCATTTATTTACTAGCTTAGTGTAATCTACACTTTTCATTGATCGATGGTGATCATTTTATGGTTTAGACTAGCGATATGCAATGTTTCTTTGTCCACGTGGGGGACTGTAGCTCATTTTATGGAGTTTCGTCTCATTATTTTTATAGGCTAGCGACCTATGGTTTTATGGAATTCGGTTCATCGGGCGTACCGTTATTGTACTACGTCGTTGTTCCGAATTACTTGAGTATCAGATTCATCTAGCGTACCGATTGTACTACGTCGTTGCACTGGCTCTATGGTTAGCGACCATGGGATAGCGACCCATTTGTGATACACGTGTTGGTGAGTTTTCATGCTCCCGTTTGTGATAGGCCTCCCCTTTTTTGATTTCTGGATTTCTAGTTGACGATTTTAGAATTTGTGTTTTCACCGATTTTGATGATAGGCATTGATGGGCTCTTTCAATATTTGTGTTTTGGTGAATAATTTTAAAAATGTGATTCTTTATGGATGTTTGAGATGATTTGAGATATTGTATGATTTTTGTTGTTATTTGTTGTATACTCGACATAGTATGGCATTTTTGTTATCATACATTTTTGGTCAGATCTCTTATCCTATCTCATTTTATCTGATATTTATAGCTAGACTGATTCGTTTATTATTTTCTTCTTAAATAATACTCGGGTCAGACCGAGGTATTTCAGGTGCTCCTGCTTGACTTCTGATCAGGGTTCGTCATCTGATTTTTTTGGCTAACTACTTTAGATTAGTAGTTTTTGTTTTTATACATTCGAGATATAGACTCCTTGATGTATACTTATTCTTTTGTCTAGCACCGGTACCTATTCTTTTGTGATGTAGTGGGTCTTGTATGACCACTACTTTTATGTACTCTTCTATGTGATATATTCATATCTGTTTCCACCTTTGTGAAATGAATATCTGTGACTGATTTGTGTTATGTTTATTTCTATATTTGTTTCTGAAGTCCACCTAGCCACTGTGTGGTAGCTTTGAGTTTGTATTTGATATGTCGGATTTCCTCTTGAAATGAAATGTAAGTTATATTATCTGACATATCGGTACTCGTACAAAGTAATTACACAGATGGTCGCTCCTCAACGGTCTTATTCTTCGTGCTAGTCGACGGCATTACCCCCATAGTGTCCTTGGCTAGCGTGAGTATAGAGGTGGGGCATCACATTCTGTTTGAATTTTCTTCTGAATTTATTTTTCATTTTTTCCTTTGCTATGCTTTCTAATTTTTGTAGTTGTTCTTCATTTTCTTTCTTAGTAGTTGTTTTTTGTACGAATTTTATTTGTTGTTTTATCAAAAAATTTCAATGCGGTCACAATGCAACTACATTAACTTTTTTTTGAAAATGGGTTCGTTTATTATACTAACAAATAGAAGTACATGCATTGCATACAATGCCCAAATACACTACACATAAAACACGTCACCTTATCCACCAAATCTAACCAGTCCAGCCCAATTACTTACAAACTAAGGTAGTGTTTGGTTTGTTATTTTTAGTTTTGAGTTTTCGTCTATACAAAAATGCACACGACACATTTATATTGTCGAAAACGATCAATTTAGAAAATGAAGTTAATATACAAAATAGAAAACAACTTTTTTTTATTTTCCACATTTTGGGAAATAACACAAACACATGAAACAACATTCTTCTGTCGTTCCTCTATCCCCTTCATCATTCATCCACCTTTCTTTCATCCTCTGCGTCGTCCCTTCATTTTCCTCATATTTGACATACCTATTGAAAATCGAAAACACAAAATTCATTTTTAAACAGAACACCGCCTAAAATTCTAAAAACCTAATTCCTAAAACCTAAAAATGTCACTACTCTCATCCCGGATCGAAGAGTGAATTTGTTAGCGGCACAAGTATGCGTCTTCTATCTGATGCTCGTAATAGAGAATGCTAGGTCGTTGTCCATCCTTCCAGGATGTCAATTCATGGAAACTTTTTCTATCTAATTTTATGTAATGTCTTGCTGGTAAATCTGCTATCTAATTCAAATCTCACCATCGTCTTTCATGGTGGGAAGGTCGATGTAAAAATAGTCAACCTCTGGTTGCATCTCAATTAGTCGATGACCAACTATCCATAGATACCAATGTTTGGATTCTCTTTTGTTGCTCACATAAGACCTGGTACATTGTTAACACCCTAAAATTCAAATCGGTTTATGGTTAATAGAAGCGTTGTTCCCATCAAATCCATAAAAGAGAGTTTGTGGGGGATAAAGAGCTTGAATGCATATTTGTCTGCATTCATACCCCTTATTAAGCAATCCATAAAATTCATGTGATATTTGTTGAGCTCCTTGTTCTTCTTTTAGGAGGAGTTGTAGTTGATTTTGGAATGCTTTTACTTCGTTTCTGGACGTATGTAGGGTTAGCACTTATTAAAGTTGAGAAATCTATATTTTTCGATGAGTGTGGACCTTGTTCTATATTGCTGCTACATTTTCTATAAACTGTTGGTAGGACTCACCAAAATAGTCATCTGCTTAACATAAATCTTCTGAACTAGAACTTCCATTTACATCTTCAACAGTCACTCTATCTTATTTTGGGATTTCATGTGCAGCTACTGTTGGAGAGTGCTGAACAGGATTTGAACTATTCTCTGCCCATGAAGTGGTGGAAGATGAAGGAATGTCATCACTCTACAGACAATCAAAAGAATTATGTAATGAGATTTCACTATGTTGTTGTGCAGGTCCCTTCTCACCTTTCATAGATGATCTCCATTGAGGATTAGGCACGTTTTTATGAACATATGTCCTTGATCTGTTAGGTGAATTCACTCTGTTTTTATCTTTATCAATTGTAGTTTGATTTCCTTTCCCTTTTGTATTTTCAATTGCCATAGCTGTTTGCTATGTTTTTATTTCACTTTGTTGCTTCTCTGTATGTGTAGCAGTAAAGTCTCCATATGTATGTTGTGTGTTACTTGTAGCCTGATTTCCTTTCCCTTCTGTATTTTCAGTTGCCATAGTTGTTTTGTGTCTTTATTTCACTTTATTGCTTCTCTGTGTGTGTAGCAGTAGAGTCCTCCCTATACGTATGTTATGTGTTACTTGTGTTTGTTTTATTTTGATTTTTCCATTGAACAATTGTTGATGAGTGCTTTCTCTATTACCAAGATTTACAAGTAGTAGTAGAACAGTTTCTAGTGTTATGCCCAAACACTTTGCAATTTTCATAAGAAATAGGTTTATACTCATATGAAGCTTCAATGCTAAGTTCCTCGCCATTAAAACTCAAACCACTTACTGAATGGGGTTATGAGAAGTTGACATCAACTTTAAATAGAATTCTAGCATAGTTGAAATGGGTTTCCTTTGTTGTATTTGAATCCATTCGAATAGGCTTACCAAGGGTAGATGCAATTCTACTTATGGCATCTCTATTCCATAACTGTAAATCTAAATCGAGTAATTTGATCCAAATAGAAATCATAGAGAAGTAATCCCTAGTGAATTTCATACCTAGCACCCATTGCTTGATAATAATTATGTTCGAATTATAAGTATATGGCCCGGATTTGATAGTACGTATGCTATCCTCCTCCTTTTCAAATCTAATTACAATAAAACCACTATGTTTACAATAAACATCAAAAGAACCCGTAGGATTCTAGTTTTTCTGAACGTATTCCACAAACTATTTGTACAAGGGACGACTTTCTAGTACATAAAGCACTAGCGAATTCTTTCATTATTAGATGCTATTTGATTATTACACTCTGGTACGGAGAACCATATTTTTCCATTATCCTGCAACGGTTAGATAAAATCCAAGTCAATGTCATTCGATTCCACTTCCAAGGCAGTTGTTCCTTTAACCCCTCTGCCCAGGACTTAGTCCATGTAGTTGATGATTGGTTTGTAGAATTGGGTGGTGGATCGGGGTGGTTTTGGGGGGATCTCATGGGGAGTAACCATTTTTGTACTAGATGCCTTGTCCACCATTGTTTTTATTTATTTAAAATGTTAATTTTTTCATATTATATATTCAACTATATTAACTTTGTTATATTTGATTTTATAGTATCAGTTACATTCTGCAGGATGTTTCCTTTCATTTTTGGATGAATTTCATTCTCTCTAGATTGTTCGTTTCTTCTCCTTGTTTTTTTCTAACATTTGTTATGCTTCATGTTCAATTGGTGATTTTTGTAGTTTTAGCTTTCTAGCTTTCACTTTCATCGTCTGTGGTTTTGGGTCGATTTGAGCTAGGTTTTCGGTTTCTCGAATTGTGGATTTCTGTTGAATTTCTAGTGGTAACTCCTCATGCGATAAAGTTTGTAGTTCTGTATGTGATACTGATTTGCTTTTGGTTTGAGGCGCCATTGTTACAGTGACTGAGTCTTGAGAGCGAATCGAAGAGTGAGTTTGAAATTGAAGGATTGTCGAATGGAAGGAAATAGAAAGGTACTGGAATGATTAATTTCGTGATGGGCTTTGGGCCTGTCCTTGTAGAAAAAAAAGGTGCATGTCCTTGTGCTTAATTTCTTAAGATAATTTGTCCTTTAAATTTTTTCCCTATTGTAACTCGTCAAATAAAAAAAACAAATATTAAGAATGTAAAGATATTAATTTGTAAATACATTTTCTCTAACACATACAATAATGAACGATGTTCTTAAAAATTATCTGGTATTTCACAGTAAATATCAGAGCGACATATCAACAAATATCAATGACATATCGACAACGATATTTTAAGCGATATTTTGAAAAAGTATGGGTTTATGAGTGATATGAGATATATTGGCAATATATCAGCGATATTATCTGATATTAACTACATAGATCATTACATATATTTTACATGTATATATATTTAATCAATTAACTTATTTAATTAGTTCTTTATTTTATTCATCTTATTAATAAAATAATATTTTTATAATTAATTTTATAATTTCCCAATATTTTGAAAAATTAAATTACAACTTTTATAACATGTGTTTTATTTTAAATTTTAAATTTAAAACTTTTATCTCAGGTTCAAAATAAATTTGAAATTAGGCCAAAGGCCAATTCAAATTGGGCCTTTTCTATTAGGATCAACCTTTGGACTCATACAACTGTTCGGGTCAAGCAGGTAACCTGGTAGGCCTGGGTATTTGATTACTCAGAAATTTAGCCTAGACACTAACTTTCTTAAACAACCTACTAATTGTATTGTAAGCTTAATTAGTTAGCCCTAATATGACTAATTTAGGCCGCATAAGCTATTTGGCTCTAATACCATTATTGGAATTGGGCCAGCATGCAGCGAGTTAAATGGGTAAATTTCAAAAAGATTATTCCATTTTGGATCTTTTGGTTCTATGAAGTCTAAATATATTGAGGTCTAATCTAAATTTATTTTTAGATAAAATCAATATTTTATTTAATCTGTAAATAAAGTTTTATTTTGATATTATATTTATATTATATAATATGAACATACATATCATATACACATGTGTATGTACTTGCATGTGCAACATATTAGTGTGCATGATTTAACATACCGTATATTGATGTTGAGATTTACACCACAAAGGATATGTTAGCCTATCCGTACACATGTGTCATCTAACGTGTGTATGTGTGTGTGTGTATATATTTCAATGTGGTACAAAATATATTTTGAATGGTATAAATATTAGTATATGTAAACATATATTTATAATATTGTAAAATAATTATATTTGAAAATGTGAATATTAATAAAAATTTGAATTTAAATTCAAATTTCAGATCCAGATCTAGACGTCAAATTATTTTTTAATTTCAAATTCAAATCAAAAATAATATTTTGATAAAATAAAATTAAGGAATGTAAATAAATGAAATAAAAATATATTTTTTCTCAAAAATATACAAATATGATATATTTAAATTTCAAATATAAATTATTATTATATATTTAAACATAGATAGATAAAATTATATATGTATATATATTCATATAAATTTTGACCCATTATATGTTTGAGAAAACCCTTTTTTTTTAAAACCTTAATATTTTTAAAACTGTTATTTTTAAATAAATCTCTTCCATATGGAAATGTTTAACAAAATTCTTTTATTAAAATATTTTTTTTAATCCTTGGTATAATTAATGTACATTAAAATATATATACATATAATATATATTATATTAAAGTAACATCTTGCATTTTAAAATAAATGTATACATACATACATATATATATATATATTTTAAAATCCCCTTGAAAATTAATATTTAATTCGAAAAGAAAATATTTTCTTTACTAGCTAAGAACTATGCATGCGGGTGCACACGCACACACACACAGAGAGATATATATACATATATATAGATATATGTACATGTACATATATATGTACATGTACATATATATGTACATGTACATATGTACATATATATTTCATCACAATACATATACACATATTTACGTATAATGTTGACAACACACATATATAGGGATTCGTGATATTGAGATATAATCTAACCACACATGATTCAAGATAATCGTCAAATAAATATATATAATTGTAAATAAATAAGTTACCTTGACTATATCCTAATTAGTACATGTTGAATGTTGAATCAATCAACTCTGTTAGAATCTGAACTCAAATCCTTTCAAAGAGAGCTACGAAACTGAAAGCACTACGCACCGTTGTCCTGATTTTACTTGAATTTGTATTTTTAATGCTTGTACCAGTGGAGGAAGGGGGCTGCTATTTTTGGTCAGATATGGATGTAGTGGAGGCACAAAAGAGAGCAACAAATGAGGGCTTAAGGGTGTATAAATAATAGAGAAAGAGAGGAGCAAAAAGTGGATCCAAGTCCATAAATATCTCTGCTACCAAACCCTTTTTTTGAATCAAATCCAACCCCTCCTCCAACACCTATGGCTATCCAAATCAGGTCCCTTTATGGACCTCCCAATCACTTCAAGCCCGATCAAATAAAATACATTTAAATCTATTTTAAACGTCCATCGATATGTGTGTATACAATATTTATATACGCCCTATTTTTAACACAAATCAAATAAAATTTTATAATTATTAATTAATTTATAAAAATTATAATTAATTAAATCACGCGGTAGTCAGAGTATTCAACATTACAATTGTGTGACTCTTAGCTGTAAATTCGGTCAACGATTAATATCAACAATTCAAATATTTACGTCCACATGTCACTTATCAGGTGGTGTAACATTTTGACCAAATTTATCGCTTACATAGCTTCGGTAAAATTCACTTTTACTTTATTTAAGCGTTACCCAATAATGACAATTATTTACACCATTTTTCTTCGTTAAAACTATATCACTATGGACTTGTGGAATTTGGTAATGGTCAAAATTCCAATATCGTCCTTATTCAACTCTATAGTACAAACTCAAAGTCATTGGTTAAATAATTATTAATCATACAGTTCTGGCTAGAGACTTTTACTTTGAGCTGACGTCAGTTGATCGTGATACTAACCTCAGATAATTAAGGAGACGAATCCTCTCTTGAATAGTGTTTCACTTTCAATGCTTTCACTCAACCCTACTATAGTCATTCGATGGACATCATGCCATGATTTAACTATAATCAAAGCAGAGATTCCATATTGAAGATCAATAGTATTCTCAAGCTAAGATAACTGTGTAATTTTATCACATTGATATATTCTGTTTGACCTTAGTTATATTAACCAACATAAAACTATCAAATGAGTCATTCCATGGTTATCCAATAATTATCAGTACGTAGTCCATTGGTGCCCCCCAACCGTCATGAGTAATACACTGCCAAACATTTGGAGAGTGTTATGTACTCTAGTTTCACGAATGCATCGATATCCAATATCGATACATGTTGACTGGGAATATTTAAAACGTTATGTATAATTTCATTGTGATAAATTACTCATGGTTACAACACTTTATAACTACTATCACAAAACATACCATTTATGAATTTTTGATTAATTATATTTTTAATTAAATTAATTAATTAACATAACACATTATATCAAGTATATAATAGAAAAGGGAACACCTTTTATTTGGAATAAGAATGGTTATCGAGTTAGATATATGTAACAAATTATATAATTGCCCCTAGGGCATACCATACTCTATCATTACATGTATGTGCTTATTTTTTTGTTTTTATATCGTTTTGGTATAGCTAAAAAGTGATTGTCATTTGAGCGATTCAATGAGTCAAATTGCCTGAAACATGACGAAATCGTTGTAAAGTGTTTGTGCAATCCTATGAAGGCTATGGTTTTAGTTGTAGGGTGTTTAGATGAGATATAAGGATGTTTTGGAGAGAATGAAAACAACTCAGTGGTGGGTAAACCCAAGTCGGTGGTAGATGTGTTTCATGGAATCGGATGCATTGCTTCGAGGAAGTAGGGCTGGGACTTTGGGAAATTGAAGGTTTGGCTTTGGGACATACTAAGGACGAAAGATATTAGTGATTGGGTGGAAAGTTGCTAAGTGTGGAAGTGAATAATTCGACACCGACATAATGACTTCGTGCGTTTTGAAGTGCGTTTTCGTGACTTAGGGGTTTGAGCTTCTGGCCATGGGCAATGACGAAAGGTTTGGGAGTTGTAGGTTTAAATGAATTATTGCCAAGGGGTCTACTCGATGCCGACGTGATTCACTTCGAGAAATTTTCATACCAACTTTGGGACATGGTAGAGAAAGCTTTGAGGGAGCCCAAACGACAAGAGTTTATTAGTGAAAGGAACTTGACCATTTTGGTTAAGTTATTATGTCGGACCTGAACATCGGTATCGACATGATTATGGTTGGGATAACCATTTGGTGGTTGGAGGGAATCGAGGTGCACACTTCGAGTTTGTGTTATGTTTGTTCATTTGACACTTTGTTTCGACGTTATGACTCTGAAAAATGATTTTTGATGGTGCAACGATGACTTGACGCTTCGACGCGATGACTTAGGATCTTCAATGAGGTGACTCTACAACTTGTGGTAGATATCTAGGTAAGTACTGGCCTTTGACGTATCGATGGACGAATCATTTTGGTTGAGTATTTTGGCTGAGAAGATTACGAACTATCTTGGGTGAATATTTTGGGTGAGAAGTTTATATGAACTTGGTGATGGTTCAAGGAGGCACGTTTGATGAATGAAGCGACGTAGTGGGACATGATGTGTTCCGGCATCGAGTCATGTATAAAAGAGATAGCTGAGAACTCTAGAGTGAAGTGTGTTTAAGGGGAAAAAGGTATATGAGGACGCTCGCTATTGTACTCTGGCCTTTGTTTATGATCTAGTCTACTTTGGTGATGGTAGTACCTTAGTGATGGTATCTGAACGAACATCGAATCCATCAGCAACATAGTGTCTCACCGACCTTGGTGATGATCGTAAAAGTTACCAAAGGTTTAGAGGCATCTTGGTGGTGGTCGAGGGGTACGAGATCTTGGTGGTGGTTGGGTGATATGAGATCTTGGTGATGGTATTAGCGAAGTGAGACCTTGGCGACGATTGCCGTTGTGGGTTTGCTATGTATTTTCTATGTTTACTATGACTGGTGTGATCGTTGTCTGTCTATTATGGGTGTCTCATGATGTTGGTATACTGTGTTTGGTACGCGAACGTCCATATTATACTTAGTGTAGTCATAGTGTGACAACCAGCACCCCGGTGGATCCAAATTTTCGTTAAATCGAAAACTCAAGTCCACCAAAGCGCAGATCGTTGGTTTGGTATACTGCAATTAAATAAATGCATATCAGAGTACTATTGATATTAACTGATAGTGGAATAGTAAAGTATAATAAAGCATATATTCACTGACCAAGGTTGACACCTCTGAGGTCAAGTTTCCTTGTCAGTGTTGAGCTTGCATAAGAAAATCTGTCCTTTCACTATTCGCGACTTGCACTAGTACATGCCCCTCCAAAGCTATCTTGTTGGTTGTAATGAGGGGGTTAGAACAACGTCTTGATGATTGGTAAATTATACACTTTATAAATAACACTATGTTATGTCGACTGTCTACCATCACATGTTATGTCATTTTATTTTACTTAGTTGTCTCGACTCTAGTACACGTATGATACACCCCATTTACCCAAAGTAGACCATTACTACATACATATATTAATATATAAGTACCACTGTCCCTTTTTGGACAATGATACTATCCCCGCTAGTATCTGTAATCCCGCACCTCATCAGTATCCATCATCAATGCAGTATCATGTCCTTGTCGTCGTACATACCAAGGAACTCCCGTAGTGCCTAATAACGGTGCCATAATAATTTAGTCACATTATATCTCGCCTTGGCGATTTACTTACTTGTTTGCTTCTTCTTATGGACTCATCTTCTTGGACCACTTCATTCATTTTGAAAGACCTCACTTAAGGGTTATCTAGCATTGCCTCATAACAAACAAATTAGTAAACAACTATGGTTGTGCAAGACCTAAATGTGACCTACACTAGTAGGACGTGTAGCCCGTTTAGGTGTAACCCTCGTCTTTCCGCTGACTGCTCAGGACTATGACGTTATTGACCTTTGTATAGCTCCTACTCCCTAATATGGTACCGAACACACTGACATAGCACCGAGCATTGCTTACCATCCCATTTAGATTGCTTAATGCAATCAATGTAATACCTCTACTAAAAAGTTGAAGCAGACCTTACTTGGGTATTCCTTCACCTATACTCGAGCGTATATAATTCCACGGGCCCTACAGTTGGATATGTTCCACATCCGTATAATTTATACACAACCGTTGGTAGCCCCTTGCGGTGGGCATACTTCTATTATCTAAAACCACCGAGCTCGCATTCCAACCCATTTTAATGACTGTATCATTCTTGTATATCTACGTTATTAGCTAACTTTAAAAGTTCACACCTGTCATAAACGCATACTTGAGGCTATAATACATGTACTTGTTTAATTATTATGCTATAATGTTCAACAGCTCATAATATTTCTTTACTTTTTCATGCGTTTACTTCTTATCCATTTAATATTTATTTAATGTCTTTACAGCTTTCATTAAAAGATCTAAATATTGTTTCCTGTTTATTTCCTTTCTCATTATTGAATTTTTATTTCTGTTTCTCTTTAACTCTTACTACCATCTCTTGTTTAGTGGAATTTCCATACATGTATATTATATATACTTCTTGCCTTTATTCATTTTATTACTTGCCTACCTTGTTATCGTTTACTATTTGGTTTCCATCTTGTCCGTATTGCATATATATATATATATATATATATATATATATATATTAATTTTACAATTTAATTGTTATTATTATCACACTTTAATTCATACTTAGGGAATTCTGCATTTTAATGCATTGGAATTACATCTCCCTCAAAAGGAAAGGTTAACAATGTAAATCTCTATATCTTATCCGAAAATGGAATTTTTGCTTCGTTGAAATTACAAGGAATTATATTTTGTAGTTATTGAAATAGACGGTACATAATATAAATAGACAGTACAAGGAATTATATTTTGCTTCGTTAGTAAAATGTCCCTATTTTATACATCTCTTTTTTTAGGTGTATCCCTTGTTATTTCAAATGATGCACTTTTATTTATGAATCCGAACTTAATAATCTATAGAAATTTACATTACACACCCTACATTCCTATGAATTAAAAGACTACCTAAATCCCCATGATTTATTACGATAAGTCTAATTTACATTTTACCTGCGTACGACATTTAAATCTACAAATCTGGAACTACTACATAATTTATAAATTTCAAGGATTACTACTGCCTAATAATTTCCAGATTCTCATACATGCAATATTAAAATTAAGTTATCAATCACAGAATATATATGCATAATTTATAAATTCATTACACGTATGTAATGTTAGCCTACAACTCCAAGTTTACATTTAGGCATACATGAATAGATTTACAACAATATAAATTCAATATTATATAAAAATATATAATTTCCCACTCTTCTTTTTAGCTTTCCAAATCTTTATATCTAATCCCTGTTATTCCAGTTTGACTTCCATTATTCTCCCAATTTGAATACATATACCACAAGCATACATATATCTATCGGAAATCTAGGTTAGAGAAGATATTTGGATTTAATTTAGATTTTAGATCCAGATTTATAATTTACCTTAGCTCTGACGATTTGATTCGACCTTATTTTTCTTCTCAATTTTCCTCTGCTATTCTCCACTTGTATATACATATACAAACTATAGCTATATTTAGAATTAAGAACTTGTAAGGAAGAGAAAATGGCAGAGCTTCATTGTTATTTCAGAAAATATGAGAAGAAAAGTGAGGGGTTAGACCCGTATTTATAGGGGTTCAAATCAATGCCAGCCATTAAACAAAATTATTGTAAATCCGAGCTGTTAGGCTCAATCTACATTCGACATACTCAAGTAGTCGACCATTAGTGGTCGATTGGTCCTAATTAAGGGGTCGACCGGTGGTCCAATTATGTTTCACGTTATTTTTTCCCTTAAAACGTTATTTTATACTATATTTATCAGATATGATTAACGTTAACTATGCTTAACGGCTAAATATTTGTTAACGTTGACTAATGTTAATTAACGTTAGTGAATTACATTTATTTCCATAATTACATATATAATTATTTACGATTCAGAATATTCAAACATTAATAACTTTTTTGTTTGAACCCCGATCAGAGAACTTTATATATGAAAATTGATCAAAATATCACCAAAAACCCAATGGTGCATGTTTCGTAGACTAATTTCCGACGTTTATAAAAATCCTATCTTGATGTTACTAATTAAATTAATTATCGTTAAAATTACAGGATGTTACATTCTCCCCCTTAAAAGAGTTTCGTCCTCGAAATTTCTTAAGGGTTGAATCATGTAACATAACACGCAACCAATCTAAACTAACCAACCAATTAGTATGCAACCAATTTTGCAACCAATAGTGTACAAGTGTACGGTGTCACAACATATATGGCATGTATGTAGAATAAGTCTAAATCGGCGCCTTCTATATGAATGCATTCTTTAAAACAACTTAGAAAATATGGTGCAAACAACCTATATATATGGGCAGTTCTATATGTATCCAAGCTTCGAAAATCAAAATCTTTGTATTCTCATCTAAATTTTCCCACACTTCAACAAATATAAATATAGATCGACCAATTTTACATCCAATCCCTACCATGCAAAATCCTTTCACACAATTTTCTAACATCCAAAATTTTGAAATCCGATTTTCTAAACCTATACTCTTATGTCGGAAAAAGGGTTTAAATGATAATTTCATATTTCCATCCTTCTTTTGTGTGCCCTTTTCCACTGTACCTTGGAACTTCTCTTTTTCCCCCAATTCTTTTCTAACTTTTCCAAGTACAGTCCGCATAAGTAAATTTTAATTTAAGTATTTAATTTTAATTTTTTTTAAAGAATATTTTAAAAATCAGTTTTGTTCACCTACCGACAAGGTATGGAGACGATTATTTGGCTAAAACAGCCTTTTCCTTCGTCACTAACTATCTTTTATTTTACTGTCACTTTTGCTGCACAGTAAAATTCATATTTGCCAACTTGTCGACTTTTTCTCTATGGTAGGCATGTGGCATTTCGAAATCAGAAATTTTCCTATTTTCTGTTCAAGAAATTTTTAAATAAATTTATTAAAATAGCTGGAAAATCTTCAAATATTAATTTTTTTCAAAGTTTTTCATAAAAGCATTTTATTTTTAAAATCAAAAGATTTAAAAAAATATATTCTCGAAAGTATTTTTTCTTTCAAAACAATTCATGCCGCATCGTACGCATTTGGGGTTTAGCCAATAATTTAACATCCGTAATGGATTAATTCTATAACATGGTAAATGCCAATTTCAAAAAAAATTTCATTTATTTTAAAACAACAACCAACATACAAGTTCATTTATAAATTTTAGCTTTTTAGGTGTAGGGATAGTGACCCATGGTATCACAACAACTTTTTCATGTCCTTTGCTCGCTAAAATTTATCTCCCAAACCTTTATTACTTTTTGGGACTTGACTTTGCCTTTGAATCAAAAATGACACAAACACCCAGAAGTTAAAGTAGAGAATAAAAAGTGAAGAATTAAAAGAAAAACGAGTAAGAAAGAACACACACCAATTTATGGTGGTTCGGCAAATCAAAGCCTACGTCCACTTTATAATTTTATTGCTTATATTCTGACTTGGAGGTAGAAGTTCTTATGAGTTGGTATAACTCCGACACTTGATTACAAGAAAATAGAATAAAGAGAGAAAGAACCAAATGATCCTAAAAAATGAGTCTTACCTTCCTATTTATAGAGGTAGGGGCCTAAAATCTTGTACAAAATATCTTCAGGCCGTTCTCTATGCTTTAGACTAATTCCCCTTGAAAATAGACTGCCACATCATAAGCTTGGATGGGTCGGTACAGCTCTAAGGGTAGGGGTTAGTACCGACCCATAATATTGCCAATTGGCTACCTTCAATTCTTCATGTTGGATCGTCTAATGGGAAGCTTCGTGATTCCATAGTTATTCGCACCAATATTAGCTTGTTTCCGAGTCCAAATGATGGAGTCGTGGAAGAACAGGGTTGTTGATTATAGAGTTCGTCGAGATCGATGGAGAATTGTACTGGATCAACAAAACAACACTTGGGATAGGCTTCTAACATCAAGTAGGGCATGTAGGCAGAAGATGGGACCCACCTATGAAGGAAATACAGATCAGTACCGACCAATAGATAGGGGTCGGTACCGACCCATAACTTTGGTGACTTTGTGGTTGTCTTGCCTTGAGTTTTTTTTGCATTAGCCTTGTAAATTTTTCTATGCTTGGTTTCTGGACTCTTAGGCTATCCCTCTAGGCTTCCTGCCTTTATAACTCCAAGTTTGACTCATCCAATCTATCCAAATATTGCCTGGTTAAAAGGTTGGATAACACTTGCCTCCTAAATTACATCTCGTGTTTTCAAACATGATGTGCTTTGAATCGAGACAAGCCAAGATTGCTGTGAAGGACTCCACTCGGTGTTTCGAATGGTTGTTGTCCTTCATGTGGATAGATTCTTGTGAAAAGTTATGCCTATAGTCATTCGTCGTGACGTTCCATCAGCATCCAAGATTATAAATCTAGAATGGATTGTCATGATCTATCATTTCAAGCATGATGATTTTAAACCGGTTCCTTCCATGGACATGTTAAGTTTGAGTTAGATTTCCCTTGACTCTAATCATTAGGTTGGATATGTACACATATACACTTTCACGTGCATGCTTCGAACGAGTTTTCGGCATACACCTACATATAAAAATATTTGCATATATACATACATACATACATACATACATACATATATATATATATATATATCTGTGTGTGTGTTTTTAATTTTAGGACTCAGTACAGGCACCCAGATCATGGGTTGGTATCGACCTGAGACTTGGGAGATTTCCTACGTTCAGTTGCTAAATATTCTGCTCCAACCACTTATAAAACCTAATCCTCTGTATTTTCTTCTCACTTGCCTTTGCTAACCAATCCAAGCTAAAGCTTCTACCATTAACATGTTTTTTCCTACGATTTGATCTTCCCCATACCTTCACTCACCAACCGCCGCCGCCTTCGCTTCTAGGACCCTCGCCGATGTCATCCAAACCTTACCCAAACTATCGCCTCCCCCGTTTTGAAGCTCATCGACCCAAGCCTTAGAACTTTGAATTCTTGAATCGACCTTGTCAATTAGCCATTTATAGGTAGGTATTGGACTTGGATAAAGGAATGGATAGGGTCAACTTCGATGGTTATGGAGGAACTTGCCATTGTGGGCCGTGATTTGGGAGTTGAACAAGATGAAGAAGGAAGGTGAAGGATCCCTAAGTTGTTGGGTCGGTGCAACTCCAACACTTAGGTGAATTTTCACCAACTCCTAGTTCACAAGCTAATTTCACCTTGTGAGTTTGTATCGAATCCCTTCTTTATCTCAAGGCATTTCCAAAGATGACCGATGACATGAAGCTTGTTGGGACGGTAAGCGATGACTGTCTCTTTGAGTGAAATTCAAACTTTTAAAACGAACAGTTAAATAATAACGGAAATCTTGAATGCACGATGCTGCACAATACTGCATTAGAATTCACTTTAGCATGGGGTACAACTTATAATTAATCTTATATTGATTATCTATTGAGTTCTTTTTATATAAATTGATTAGAGACGTTCCAAACGTCTTGCTACTCAAGCCACAGGTACATCCACTTCAAGATATGTCGAATCCGATGCTGAGTCAAGTTCAACTATGACTCCGTTCATACAACATACTCTAGTACAACATGCACAACAACTAAATAATCCAGAAGTTGAACATTAAGTTCTGAAGAATCCAGTAGAGCTGGTAGATAGGCCAGAAGTAGACCCCATACCCGACACCCACCAGGTTGTCGTATTTTCAAACGACCCTGTAAATTCTACTGCCTCCAAAATTGACGAAGGATCTCTTCGGGGAATATGCAACAAACATGCAATCTTATTCGATGACATCTTAGTCCCATCTCATGATCAAAGAGCTCATAATCCCTCAGAGGATTATATTGCCTACAATAGATATACGTGTTTGGCAGGCCGCGTCTCACCACTCAACCAGTTCGTCCATTGAGTTCATGCAATTCGCTCCAACGTAGCTACATCCGAACAGCTATGCTTCCCTCCTCAGCACATACATCGTCGTTATTGAACACTAACAACGAGCGCCCAAAGACGAGGAAATTCGATATATATAGCTTCAAGAGCCGAAAAGACAGTCTATCTTTCATCTACTTGGAACCGATCAGGGGTTGTAAGGTAGTCTCCGGCACATGGAATAAGTTGAGCTATTTTAAAAACGAGTGGTTTTATGTCCGTTGTCTTCCCGGGTTCGCACGAAGATGTCTATCCGGACGTAGGTTCCATTATATATGCATTAAATGAATTTGTTCAATAGTCCGCAGACTTAACTCATATCTTGTTTTTCTATCCAGATGTTCTGATGAGACCCAACAACACGGCTCTTTCAGACGCCGTTAATGCTCTTATGGCTGTTTTGGCAGAAGATCGAGTATCAGAACCCTTCTATCAAATGAGAATCTTCTCGCTCACGATTTGCTGGAAGTGGACCGTAGTACTGGTATAGTCCAGGTGGTTGCCAGTGAGGACGACGATGACAATGATGATGATGATCATGACAACTTGCCTAGAGAAGGCAACATTGATCCAGATGGTCATTTATTTCATACTATTTCATTTATTAATTTAATGTTTGCATTTGTTTCTTATATCAATTTATAACCAAGTATAACAATTTACATTATTTTAATTAATTGCAATTTCATTCAAATTGTTAATTATTAGTTTTAATTATCGTTTGTTACTTCATTTCAGTATTCATTTCATTATTAAATTATAGATTTTTATTTCTTCCAAATTTAATTACCAAAACTTATTGAATTAACAAATTAAATTTATCAAAAATTACGGGTCGTTACACTCTCCCCCACACAAAACATTTCGTCCTCGAAAAGGAAAAAGAAGGGAAAAGAATAGAAGAAAATTAAGAAATCAATATATCTTATTCAAAATATTAAATTTATAAACAAATAATTTACAAAATTAATTAATTTAAATAAAATCTATCAATTTATAACAATTAAATCCTTTATACTCAAATTAATAAAGTTTGGGAAACATTTCTCAAAATTTTCTAAGTTCAAAATTCACGAAAAATTTCGGCAGAGTCTCCTTTGTATGGATATTCTCGGGATAATAATATCAATAATATCAATATATATCAAAATTTTCCAAAATAATATATATACCATAGTGGGAAAATAATATAATATCGCTAGAAAACCATAATCCGAGAACGTACCTATTTGTTGGGCAAATAACGCTTAATTTATGAAACCAAAAGCAGTAGCAATTGCTTCCATAATCTGTATTTCACTTATATAATCCAAAGAGGTTAATAATTACATAAAATGAAATGTTTAAAGTTGTTTCAACCACAAAAAAAAATCAATATAAAACAACAATCACTTGCAACCACAACATACAATAATCATAAGGAACTAAAGTAATCAACCATTTATACATACCACGCAAAACAAATGGTTTGTTTGGGTTCAAAACTTTTAATAGAATGAAAAATAAACTACTATGTATACCGTCTACTCAATAGTCTAGATAAAACTTGGTAGTTTTTTCATACATCCTAAGCAATCAGAAGTATCTTCCCCCAGACACTTCCATCAGCCAAAACAAACAATAATTTACAATGTACTTGAGTTATTATTATTAAGTTTCTTTCACAACATTTACAGTTTTTATTTCTTTTCATTCAAAGATTATTTCTTCAACATTCATTTATCTCTTACAAATTTTTATTCCCATTCATTCATTCAGTGTTTATTTCATTTATTTTCCTTTATTACTTACAAAAATTCATTTTCATTTATTCATATCATGTCAATTTCTTTTATTGCATTACATTTATTCATTATTTACTTTAATTATAAATAGTTTCAATATTAACTTAAGTTCAAAATCCTTTACTTACAGCACTCATTTTCTATTTCATTTAGTTAGTAGTATTTCAATTTTAAGTCAAGTTTATAACTATTTTCATATCAAATTTCTTATTTTTAAAAGTAAATTTCATTCAACACTACCATTACATAAGTTTTACTTGTAAAAATTTCCATTACATATTCTTTTAACATTTCAACTTTTTATAATTGGTAAGTTATATATATATATATATATATATATGTCTTTAAGAATGCAATTGAAATTTACACAAGTTTGACTTACTTATTTTAGTTAACTTAAGGTTCAATAATTATCATTTCTTATCTTCATATTCTTTTCGTTTACAAGTTACAAATTTCAAATTCCTTGTATATTTCAGTTATAACTTAGCATATAATTTCTTATTTTCATTTAGAAGTTTCAATTATTAAATAGTTAAATTTTTTATTCCATTTCAATAATTGAAATCTCTAATTCGTAGCAATTTAAGAACTAAATGCCGGGTTCCATCTCAAATCATTTAAAATAATATATGAATCATATCTTTATATATATATATATCAAATCATACTTAAAAATAAAGTTTAATATTCATTTATCAAAACAAATGTGTAGTAAACTACAACAGCAGCCTTCCCACTTTGAAACTCGAAATTGAACGTCGATGATGCGTGCACTCATCACCGAAATTATTTTCCAACGACAGAGAGGGGAGTACAAAACTTATTTCTTTCCAAAATTTCTTTAAACAATTCTTTCAAATTATTTTAAAATATTTATATCAGAAAATACTTCTAATAATATTATTATTATATCCTAAAATCATTCGAAAGAAATTTTCAAAAACCCCGGAACTTAAGTTCTAAATTTCCAAATTTCATTTATCTTATTTTCAAATCATATTTCCAACCAATATTCATAAATTTCACTACCTAACAACCAACATATTGCAACCAAATATATATCATTTATATAATTTATTATTTTATATATAGAAAATATAATAGGAAAAATTATTTCATTTACCTATATTTCAAAACAATATTGTGTCGGTCTGTCCTACTAAGTGTTTAGAAATCCCTATCGATGTCATAGTGTCTTATGCACCAACCAGAATTTATAAATACAAAACGGAACAAATTAGCACAATATGAAAACCTTTTATAACACTAACAAATACGCTCTCTCATATATATACTCTCAATGACTCATCCTAGAGTATTACTACCCTATTTAATATGAGTCAGACCCCATAAAGCTAAGGTTATCGCTAAACCTCGCTCTGATACCAACTGTAACATCCCCCTTTTTGTACGCTTTAAGCAGACACACAAGCTGACTCAAACCATACAGAAGGGCGAATTGTTATTTGGCGTGAATAAAAAAAAGAGAAAAAAATAAAAAACAATACAGAATCTGGCAGCGGAATGACAAAATATAATTATCAAATAACAGTTCATGAAGCTGTATACAAAACATTTGATTATACTTATACAATACAAAAATCAGAGTTACACATATCAAAGATAAACACATAACATTGCAGCGGAACAGTATAAAGTAGTGGAATAATATATTATATAATAATAATACAATCTTCGTCTTCGTCCTCCGGAAATAAAGTCTTCAAATCCTGAAATGCTCAGGCTGACCCGAGTGAATTGAAAAGACAAAACAATCGAGTCAGAACTAAAAGATCTTATGTGAGTTAAATCAACGGTAAATAAATATGCGTGTAAATGGCGTCGGAGATGTTTACGGGGTTTGACATCTCTTATCCAGTGTCTAACGTGAGTGTAGTAGCTTAAAAGATGTTCGGGATTCTCATCTCCTATGGATCCGTTAAACTATCTACTATGTTGTACAATACGCTATTATATTATGTCTAAAGTAAAGTATGCTATTTAAAAATAGCGTTAAGGCTTTACATTTTCCACCTTAACACATTTTTAGGGTATGCCAATAGTCTATACAGTACCGTAGCTCACCGTAAACTGGAGCCGCCAGAGGATACCACATAGGTACGACATAAAACAAACTCGTAGAAGGCGCGCTAGGGTAGGTGACACGGCACAACTAGGCAATGCCGGGGTAGATATACTAATTACACTTTCGGACTGTTGGTAACGCATAGCCGCAACTACCGCCCAACTCGAAACACACTCCCAAGTAAAAATCGAAGGGTGGCCATCGAATAAATCGTAAAGTCAGAATATAATATCGATGGAATGTGTTCGATCAGAGGAGCTACCTCATTGGCCCGTCGATTGCTCCTATTTTAGCCACCTTATGCTAACTCACGGAAGTTAGGTCCACATAAATATACCTTTAGGATCGCCGCCACCATCCTACTTCATTCTGGAATCCCCACCGCGTACACGGTTGTCAAAGTGGTTTTCGGTATCGACAGAGAGTATGCCTATATCCTGTCCCGGTCTCTTTAACAACCAATCGCTTATTACACACCGGATGGTTCTTTTACATTTCCAAAATCATTTCATAATTGATATCTAAATATCATATTCGATTCAAATCATATTATTTTCTAGATCATTACTTACTTTTGAAATCATATTCACTTTTGAAATCATATCACATTTGCAATCATAATTCGATAATTATATTTCCTTTCAAAGTCAAATTCACAATTTATATCAAAATATCGTGTTCTAAAAAAAACAGTGTTGCTTCCAAATCATATCTTTTCGAAAATTATAATTTCTTTCAAAATCATAGTTCCAAAACAGGTTAAATTCTTACTTCAAAATCATCATTCAATTCATGATACATTTAAATTCCAACTTAGGTTATAACATCATTTGGCCTTATTATCTTTTTAAAACAATGAATTGAATTTAAACACTTTCACTTTACTTGGTTTGGAAATTCAGAAATTTGTTTAAATAGTTATAAATAGTTATAATACTCTAGAATAGTTTAATTATAGGTAAAAATATTTTAAATTGACTTAAGATAGTTAAATAGATTAAATTTTGATTAAATATAATTAAAATAGATTAAATAGCTTAAAATAGATTAATTAGATTTAAAATAAATTAAAATGGTTTAATTAGTTTAAAATAAATCAAATTGGTTTAAACAGATCAAAATAATTTATATAGTTAATATTAGTTAAATAGTTTAATAAATTTGAAAATCTTAATAATTATAAAAATATTTTTGAAACAGTTTATATTAAAATATGAGTTTGGAATTTATATCAGTTTAAACTAATCATTTCATTTCAACATATTTGGACCATTTCAAATTTCCAAATCGACAAACCAAATTTCAATAAACTATCGAATTTCATATCGTTTAAACCCATGTTTAAAATATCAATACGGATTACTCCAACTCCAAAATATTTCAACGTTATTTTCAAATAAATTCAATTACTCAATTTCGATAGAATTTCATTTATACTTAGAGGTTTAACTGTAAACTTCCGATTTAATTTTCTTAAAGCAATTCCTTTTTAAACCACTTCACATTTCATCATAAAACTTGATTTTCCAAAATACTTCAATTTATATAAATCAAATTTCATTTCAAAATATCATTTAATTAAATTCGAAAATTAAGGATTTTAAAATCATTTAATTTAACCAATCCGGTGTCTGTATATAATTCTCTACCCTAGGGTCATGTGATACAGATATTTATCATTTCAATCCGCAATTTAAACATTTAACGGTTTTATATCATTTCAAACCGCAACCCCGAAATAAATAAAAATCCATAAAGAACTAGCAGTTTATAATGGTTTAAAATACAACATCCATTCAACCTACATCAACAATCAACATCCATCACAATCATAATCCAAATCAATCAATAAATATCAATATAGAACTGATAATCAATAACGGGTATTAAACTGGCAATTTATATTCAATAATAAATTAAATGACAATTTAATTTAAATAAATTCAAATTAACTGAGATGATGATTTAAAATATACCAAACAGTCATAAATAAATTTCTAATCACATCCAAAAATTAATTTAACTAACGTAAGAAATTTTAGAAGTTGTGAGTGGGTTAAAACACTCACCTTTGGATTTAAATTGATTCAAAATCAAATTTAAACCCAACATTCAAACAGTCTCCGAATTCGTCCAAACCAGTGCCAAAATGTCCGGAATTCAGATACGATCCTAACGCAAGAAACCGCGTGTGAATTGGACCTTATATGAAAAGTTATTAGCATCAGAAGTTGTACGAATTTAAATTAAATTAAAATAAAATAAAACCCTGAACAATAAGATTCTGCCACATCAATCACCCTGCTTCAAAACCCTACCCCTCTCGTACGCACGGGATTGCCTGGCGGCCACAAACGACACCCCCTTTAACCAATATTCGTCGTCGCTAGGCTGAACTGCACCCCGATCAAGCTTCGCCACCAGCCGCGCCTCGACGAGCCGCTTCCAACCGACCCCACGCAACGCCTTCCGGCCTCCCAGAACGCCACGACGCCATCGACCTAGGGCACGCCATTCACAGCATTGCAACCACCCATAACACCAAGTAACCGCATGGATCGATCCCCCTCATCTCCCTCTGCCTCACGGCAACCTCCGATCGCCCTCAAGATGACGATCCACCGTCCACTAGGAAACCCTAGCAATGGACGGCCGTACTTCTTCGTCCAATTTTGATCAACCGACAATTCAAATAAAAAAATGAACAGCGTATCTGACTTGCGCTCGTCGAGAGCTTCAAATCGATATATAATTTGTTTGGATTGGAGGAGTTTGAAATTTTAGATTTGAAATTGCAATTGGGAATTAAGGTTTGTCTGCCATTGGAAAGAGAGGAACAGATGAAATTGTACGTACAGACAAACTGAGTTGAGGAACACTAGGGTTTATAACGAGGTATTTATAGGCAGATCAGAAAAATAGAAAGAACGGATAAGATTTGATTATAACGTTGAACGATAAATGGTCCGAAAAGCCCGTTTTGTCTCCAGAATAAAACTGGGTAATCCCATATATCAAAATAGATATTTTTGATCATTTCAAATTCAATGGAAGAGGTTTCAAGTCCTAATTCCATCGTATGAAGAAGTTATGGTAAAATCAATTTATTTCAAATTGATTTCAATTTAATAAATTTCTATGCGTTTCGAGTCCGTACGCTCGAACGACAAGTCCGATCGTCACAAAACTTGAAATCTTACAATAATTCACCGTTACGGATCCGATGAAACTGATTTCGTCGAAATCCGAGTCAGTGGCCAAAATGGCTATATTTCAGTTAATTAAATAAATTAATATTAAATTAATTAAATCACTTTTCGATTCAATATTTAGGAATTTACAATTTTTATCATTTTTGATTTCTTAATCACTTACAATAATTTAAACAAATTTAGATGTCAATTTAAAGTTGACTAATCCATCAATTTCAGTGTTTAAATTTCAATTTCATTAAATTCAAAAATTATAAATTAAATTTACAAAAATCCATTTATTAAATTTTTAAACCTGGTTATTCAAGTCTTTATTACAATAAGGATATAACTAACATTGGTTCATGATCTATTACATTAATCTTTTCAAATTTCATCTTATTTTCAATTAACGTAATATTTAAATATTTAATTTCATTTAATTGCAATTAATCCAATTATTATAATTTAAATTCCAATAAATTGATAAATCTTTATTTCTATTCTTTTAATTCAACTAATTGTCATAATATGAATAAAATTAACATTATTTCCAAATATTAACTTAATTTACATTAACATAACATTTAATTTTGATTTATTGCAATTGATTACCAATTTTAATTTAATAGGCTAAATAAATGGTTAACTTATAATAATTATTACCATTAACGTTTAATTACATTTATGGATTCATTATTTACACACAAATGTTACAATCCTTATATAACCCAAATTTTATTCAATGGTCATTTATTTCATACTATTTCATTTATTAATTTAATGTTTGCATTTGTTTCTTATATCAATTTATAACCAAGTATAACAATTTACATTATTTCAATTAATTGCAATTTCATTCAAATTGTTAATTATTAATTTTAATTATCGTTTGTTATTTCATTTCAGTATTCATTTCATTATTAAATTACAGATTTTTATTTCTTCCAAATTTAATTACCAAAACTTATTAAATTAACAAATTAAATTTATAGAAAATTACGGGTCGTTACACCCTCCCCCACTCAAAACTTTTCGTGCTCGAAAAGGAAAAAGAAGGGAAAAGAAAAGAAGAAAATTAAGTAATCAATATACCTTATTCAAAATATTAAATTTATAAACAAATAATTTACAAAATTAATTAATTTAAATAAAATGTATCAATTTATAACAATTAAATCCTTTATACTCAAAATAATAAAGTTTGGGAAACATTTCTCAAAATTTTCTAAGTCCAAAATTCACGAAAAATTTCGGCAGAGTCTCCTTTGTACGGAGAGGCTCGGGAGAAATAATAATATCAATATATTTCAAAATTTTCCAAAATAATATATATGCCATAGTGGGAAAATAATATAATATCGCTAGAAAACCGTAATCCGAGAACGTACCTATTTGTCGGGCAAATAACGCTTAATTTATGAAACCAAAAGCATAGCAATTGCTTCCATAATCTGTATTTCACTTATATAATCCAAAGAGGTTAATGATTACATAAAATGAAATGTTTAAAGTTGTTTCAACCACTAAAAACAAATCAATATAAAACAACAATCACTTGCAACCACAACATACAATAATCATAAGGAAATAAAGTAATCAACCATTTATACATACCAAGCAAAACAAATGGTTTGTTTGGGTTCAAAACTTTTAATAGAATGAAAAATAAACTACTATGTATACCATCTACTCAACAGTCTAGATAAAACTTGGTAGATTATTCATACATCCTAAGCAATCAGAAGTATCTTCCCCCAAACACTTCCATCAGCCAAAACAAACAATAATTTACAATGTACTTGAGTTATTCTTATTAAGTTTCTTTCATAACATTTACAGTTTTTATGTCACATCCCGAAATTTTCGACTTTCGAAAATTCGACATCGATACTCACTTTATCGACTGCCGAGAAATCGAACGCCGGAAACTCCAATAGTGAGGGTTTTAGAAAGAAGAAAAAGTAGAAGAAGAAGGAGATAGAAGAAAAAGAGAAGAAAGAAACAACAACAGATACAGAACAGAGACAATATCAGAATCTTACACATCGCAGCGGAACAATATATAATAGATAAATGAATAATCTTTAAACAAAGAACTATATCATTTTATAACATACATTAATCATCAGAGTCACTATACAACTCAGTACAACAATGGACAGTTATATAAACTTGTCCTCATACAGAATACACAGCGGAATAAATACTATCAGATACAAATACTACGTCTCGTCATCCAGAATATCTCCAAACTCCAGAATATCCAGAATAATCTGGTAATATAACTCTAGGCTGCCCGTGTGGAAATTGGTGGGCACCCAGAGTTTAGAAGGGAACAATAAACTCCGAGTCAGTCATGGTGACTGGTGTGAGATCGTAAAACAGTTATTTATCTTTAAAATAAACAACAGAAAATTTTAAAGTCAATTCGCAATGCTTTTGGAAAATGAAACTACCATAAGACCTCCCACCACACACACAATGCAAACGCAGAATTGGAGGAGATTTCTTCTTATGATAGTCAAAGATGCTTACTACGCAAAATCAAATCATTTTGATATTTTTATTAGTGCATAGTGTAGAAAACATTTCGAAAGTATAATATTAATCTTAGCCAGCATAGGCATTCCGCACTTATGCCTACTATAGCTACCATCCAAACAGTGGTGACCACCATAAGTGAATGATAGGTTCTACAACTAAAACCGTACAAGATCGTATTGTTTCTTTGGATTTCCAACAAATGGTCAGGCTAAGGAACTTCCTTTTCCACGATGGGTACGTCCCTGGAATAGACGACCCGAGAACCTAACGTTACGGTTAGATCTCTGCCAACACAAGGCCGGGTTACCTCTGCAAAAATAGGTAACTACTGACACGCGTATGCCATCCCCCGATCGTCACCGATCTTCCCGAGGATCCCCGATTCGCAACAAACCACATAGATAATAATAATGCAGTAACCACAGAGGTTAAGTATCTGGGCTCCATACCATGATACCACCTTTATCCAGAAGGAATGACATACACTAAGGGGCGCTACTCCCTAGAACCTTGCTGCATTCTTCCTGTTTCGACCATTTCCGGGGTGTGAGGCTCGACGAAGTCTCATCCACAAAGCTACGCTTTCTCAGAAAGCCCTGCTTCGGGTCAAACAAAATGATCAACCTATGATCACAAAGATATAAGATCAAACAAATGATCATATCACAAATGATCAAACACTGATCATTTCACAGCAACACTCAGTATGCCACGTTACCAAATTGGGATATATCGCTGATAAATTTCAACTACATAACCTCTGAGCTCGTACGTCTCAGAGAAGGGTGTTAAGCTAAGAGAATAAATTCTCCGCCACCAACAGAAATGTATTTGAAAGGAATCAGCTTTATATCTCAAATTATAACGTCAGACACACAATCCATACAAGTCTGTTCCGGGATCGAACAGAACCGAAGGCACTTCTCACGAAGCCCTTGCATATCCGGATAATTTTCAATCACGTCAGGACTTCCCGTCACTAAGGGTGATAAAACCTCTAAATCGGAGATCAGCCGATGTAGAGTAACTCGACGGTAATCCTTCCGTTTTCAAAAATATCCGGTCTTCAACACCGGTCTTCAAATGCGATTCATAACGACGTATCACATATTCGGAATGGGTTATACGACCCCATGGTCCTTTCCCGGCTAACCCGAATAGTGAGCGTTTATTTAAAAACAAGTGTGGCATTCAAATTCATCCAATTCACAACAAATACCTATCTAAAGGTAATTATTGATAGTCGGTTATTTAACTATCAAAAAAGATGCGCGACATCATCAGATTCCAAATAATTTTCCAAATTATTTCATCTTCAAAAATATCTTTACTAGATATAAAATTTCCACACTTCAAAAATAAATCAACGTTTATTTTTAAAACGAATCCCCATTTCTTTTTATAAATTCCATAGTGAATTTATACTTATCGAATATCTACCGATATTCGATTTTTCAAATCGATTTCAATATTCAATTTTGATTTATCTTTAAGAAGATAAATTCTCAAAAACGTTTCATTTCGTTTTGGAAAACATTCCCATACTTATTTAAAAATAAGTCAGTAATTCACAAATCCATTTATTTTCAACATTTGAAAATATTCGATATATTTAAAATCAAATTAAGTATACATTCATTCTTTAAAGAAATCTATTTTCTATAACAACAACAATTTGAGTCAAAAACGAATGTTACGTAAAACATCGTTACGACGACTCAAAAATCACTAGTATAGGGATTCGAAATTAATATAGATATGTAAATCCCAATACTAGATAAAACATTTCCTTTCGGAAATCATTTTCTATAACAACAGTGTTATAGTCCACCATTTCCTTATTTCTCGAAAACGCCTATTTCAACAAGAACTGTTGAAATCTATGCTTTCGATTCACAATACATTTTAAAACATCTTTAAAATGTTTAACTTCATTTTTTTTAAATAGTACTTCTTCAAAAACGTATCCATTTTACTTAACAATATATTCACTGTCCAAAATCGTGAATATATCTTCTTAAATAATCTTCTATATTAAATTTATCACATTCAATCTATTTTCGAATTTATAAGCACGTTTATAAATTCTATTTCTCTTTTAATAACAACTTCGACTTATAAACCTTCTTTTATCAACTTCTATATTTAACTTATCAAAATAAGTGACTTTGGGTTTATAAACAACTTTTATAAATTTTAATTCTATTAATAAAAGCTTCAATACCAAATCAATTTCAATATTGATTTCTAATTTTATTTTCACTACTAAATAGATTCCTTATTTTCCTCAAATCATTCAATATTCTATTTTTAAATGGATTCTTCAAATTGGAATCATTTTACATTGATTTCCCAAATCATTTCAATTTACCAATTTTAAAATTTCTAATTGGATTTCCAACTTATCTCCTTTTAAATAAATTCTTTTTAAAGAAAATAAATTTCTATTGTCTTCTTTCAATCTATTTAGAAATCCAGATTTTTAAATTAATTTCCTCAATTTAAAATCACTATTATACGAAATTCATTTATTTAACATTTTCACTTTATTCTGGAAATAAATTCGATAAGATTATAAAAATTAACTTTTTATACTTTAAAATTCCTTTCTTCGAATTTATTAAATTTCTAAAATCAAATTCACTTAGAAATTTCTATTTTGATTTCCAAAAATTCAATTTCGTTTATTTTTGGAATCCAATGATATCAAACATCCATTCAGCTAAATTTTAGCTTTCAACAATTTTCCAGACATCGATATGATCAATAACATCAATATAATCATTCACAGATTCATATCACAGTATAAATAAATTCAATCAAAGTGAGGGGTCCAGTTGGATCCCTCCAACCTGTTTCCCTGCATCCAAAGATGTTAGCACAATACCAATTCCGCTCCAGTACGGAATTATCGCGGTATATAGGTTTTTATAAATCCGCTTACTAACGGCGCAATAGGGTCTCATCCGCTATACGAGGCGGGAAATCATCAATCCAATATATACATATGCCAATATGTATATATTGCTATATATAATAGATATATCCTACTATATCAAATACAAACAGCAATCATAGCAATCAACAATAACTATAAAAATTCCACATTTTATTCGAGTGAGAAAAATCTCACCTTAGCATTTATTTTGCAAATCCCATTTCCATTTTCCAGCTTGATTTCACGATTTCACGATTTTTCCAACCTTGTAACAGACATTATATAAATTTATTAATATTCGAATTAAATCGAACAGCTCCATTTCTACTTTAAATAATTTTAATTTACTGACAGTTTTGATTTTAAACCCATTTCAATTATTAAATTTGAACCTAAATTTCTCACTTGAACTATATATATTAACTTACTGTAAAATATTAAATTTATCTGTTTTATACTTTACTGTTATTTTCGGGTAATTCACAAAATGAACACCAATTAACTAAAGTTTTCACTAACATTAAATTTTTAACCACAACTATAAATTCCTTACTGTAAAAACGAATTTTTTTATTCAGTGAGTTTTAACATGATAAACAAAAATTTGTTTTTAATTTTTAAAATTTACCTTAATCCAACAGGATCCAAAATCCAGCTCAACAAAAATCTGAAGCTTCACGATTGAATGCTTCCAACGAGATTCCTTCCTCGTCGACCATGCCATTGCCACGTTCGAAATCGCCGTGCTGTCGCCCCTCACTCGATTCAATCGCGAGTCGCCGCGGGTCTCTCCTCCAGGCAGTGCTTAGAATCCCCACGACACGAGTTCAAATTGAACCCTAACCGCCGCTTGTCTGCCTGCATCGCCCTCGCGACTTCGTTCGCCGCCGCCGCTACTCGCACGACCCCACATCGCCTCCCCACGAATGCACGATATTGGCCACCCAGATTCGAGCATCCATCGCGACTCGAGCTCGCGAAATTCGCCGTGCCCATAAACTATCGCGACTTGATTTTGAAATTTGAACGAAAGGGAGAGGCTTGGTTTAATTTATTGCGTACGAAGTGATTTCGATTTTTTTCTCTAAATGAAATTTTGAACGAGATAAAGGAAGGGAAGGGGAGTGTTTGCAATCGAAAGGGTATGGGCTGCACGATGAATTCGTGGCCTTCGGCGTAATTTTCTCCGTGATTCCCTGCGTGGTTGAAGGAACGAACGTGTGATGTTTACAAAATTTAAATTTTAAATTTAAATCGGATTCCATTTAAATTCTAACGCGTTTAACTATCGTATGGTCACACAACAACCCCGAAAATTACGAAAATTGAAATCCGGCAATAATACAACATTCCGGACCCAATGGAACTGGTTTCGACGAATTCCGAGACTGTTTGAAAATTGACTATTTTATAAATATCGGTTCGAGTGATTATTTTCAAAACTGAACAAAACAGTTCGAAATTAAATTCTGAAGCTTCAATCATCTTCAGTATTATCAATACGAATTTTAAAAGCCTTCGAAATATTTTTCTTCAACTTTAAATTGAATATTCAAATTTTTATTCAACTTCAATCGATTAAATTTTATAATTTAATTGTCAAATTCAAAGTTATATTCGGATTCAAATTAAATCATCGTTCAAATATTTAAAATTAATTAAATATTCTCAATTTAATTTGTTAAAAATTCTGGGTCGTTACAAACTTCCCTCCTTAAAAGAATTTCGTCCTCGAAATTACAAGTTAGGAAAAATGGTCCTTAACTCGTCTACTACTTTTCACAATCCAATAGTTTTATCAATTCATCAAAACAAATCTTTCTACTAAAGATTCGTTATCATTCAACTAAATTTCCAACTTCAATTATAAGTTTCAAAACAACATTGTTTAACTTCAATATTCAAATTCGAGTTTACATTCAAATTTTAACTTTCAAAATTTCTCAAAAATTTTCTAACGCCCTAAATTTTCGAAAAATTTCGCCAGCGTCTCCTTTGCGCGGCTAATACGGTACGACTACAAAACGTCCCTACGGACCCTCAGATTTCAAAAAGAAAAAGAAAAAGCCAAGCGGCTAGAGAGAAATCATCAAAAACTCATATAGAATTTAAAATACGTACCTTTTTCGAGCAATTCAAATTATCTGTGAAATCAAATTCAATTCCCTTTATACCTGTATATCTACTAGCCATAATATCTAGTTATAACATCCAACTATTTTGCAAATTTTATTACAACTTCTAATATCAACTTCTTATACCATTTTTAGTTTACTGTAGAAGTTATATCCATTATCATTCAATTTCACATTTCACATTCATTTGAATTTAATCTACACTTTCAATCTAATTTAGATTCAGTTTACTTCTGAATATTGAATTTCATCAATTATCTTTAGTTCACTTCAAACTAATCTTAAAGCTTCATTTTATTTCACACAATTCAAATTTGTTTCAACATTCAGTTTTCAATTTTTATTCACTTACAATTGTAAATTCCATTCATTTGAAATTTATTTCTTCTTACTTGAATTTATTTGCAATTCCGAACCATTCTTTTATTTTCAATTTTGAACTTTCATTTCAATCAGATTCCCAATATTCTATAAGTTATCAACTTATTAATATTTCGTAAGTATTTTTAAATAGGATTCCAGAGTCGTTTCCACTTTTTCAAAACCATTTGAAAACAATTCAAATTCCATTTGAATTTCCAAACAAAACCCCAAATTTTCAAACAACTCCTATTTAAAACAATTTGACAGCAATTTCTCTTTTGGAAACCCGAAAATGAACACCAACGATGCCGCGGTCATCATCGGAATTATTTTCCAGCGACCTAAAAGAGTTTAGAGCTTCCATCTCTCTAAAATACTTTTCAAAATCTTTGAAATTCATTTTCAAATCAAAAAAAAAAGAAATTAAACTTTCCAAATCTCCAAAATTTTCAAACTCCTTTCAAAACTTTTCCAAAACTTCTCTGGAATCCCGTTTTAAATTACAATTCACATTTATAATTTACCTTCTTAAATTTCATTCGTATGTGAATTAATTTCTTAACTTTGGAGTTACGATTTGAATTTCTTATTCAATTTCAGTGATGATAATTCACTATTATTACTTCCTAACATCCATGCAACCATATACTATAGTACTTTATAGAAAAACATTTCTTTTCTATACAAAAATAGTTTTGGGTAGAATTATTTCATTTACCCTATTCAAAACAATACTGTGCCAAATTGTTCTATTCAAGTGTTTAGAAACCCCTTCGATACAGTTTTGCAAGACTGTGCCGACGAAGGTTCATATACCACTCAATAAACCAATCATCACAATACAAAACAATTTTATATTCAATAACAAATACGCGCTCATATCTATTATTACACTCAAACTCATTCTAGAGTACTGCTGACTCTATCTCTAATGAGTAACACCCAACAGAGCAGGGTTGTCGCTTAACCATATGCTCTGATACCACTTTGTCACATCCCGAAATTTTCGACTTTCGAAAATTCGACATCGATACTCACTTTATCGACTGCCGAGAAATCGAACGCCGGAAACTCCAATAGTGAGGGTTTTAGAAAGAAGAAAAAGTAGAAGAAGAAGGAGATAGAAGAAAAAGAGAAGAAAGAAACAACAACAGATACAGAACAGAGACAATATCAGAATCTTACACATCGCAGCGGAACAATATATAATAGATAAATGAATAATCTTTAAACAAAGAACTATATCATTTTATAACATACATTAATCATCAGAGTCACTATACAACTCAGTACAACAATGGACAGTTATATAAACTTGTCCTCATACAGAATACACAGCGGAATAAATACTATCAGATACAAATACTACGTCTCGTCATCCAGAATATCTCCAAACTCCAGAATATCCAGAATAACCTGGTAATATAACTCTAGGCTGCCCGTGTGGAAATTGGTGGGCACCCAGAGTTTAGAAGGGAACAATAAACTCCGAGTCAGTCATGGTGACTGGTGTGAGATCGTAAAACAGTTATTTATCTTTAAAATAAACAACAGAAAATTTTAAAGTCAATTCGCAATGCTTTTGGAAAATGAAACTACCATAAGACCTCCCACCACACACACAATGCAAACGCAGAATTGGAGGAGATTTCTTCTTATGATAGTCAAAGATGCTTACTACGCAAAATCAAATCATTTTGATATTTTTATTAGTGCATAGTGTAGAAAACATTTCGAAAGTATAATATTAATCTTAGCCAGCATAGGCATTCCGCACTTATGCCTACTATAGCTACCATCCAAACAGTGGTGACCACCATAAGTGAATGATAGGTTCTACAACTAAAACCGTACAAGATCGTATTGTTTCTTTGGATTTCCAACAAATGGTCAGGCTAAGGAACTTCCTTTTCCACGATGGGTACGTCCCTGGAATAGACGACCCGAGAACCTAACGTTACGGTTAGATCTCTGCCAACACAAGGCCGGGTTACCTCTGCAAAAATAGGTAACTACTGACACGCGTATGCCATCCCCCGATCGTCACCGATCTTCCCGAGGATCCCCGATTCGCAACAAACCACATAGATAATAATAATGCAGTAACCACAGAGGTTAAGTATCTGGGCTCCATACCATGATACCACCTTTATCCAGAAGGAATGACATACACTAAGGGGCGCTACTCCCTAGAACCTTGCTGCATTCTTCCTGTTTCGACCATTTCCGGGGTGTGAGGCTCGACGAAGTCTCGTCCACAAAGCTACGCTTTCTCAGAAAGCCCTGCTTCGGGTCAAACAAAATGATCAACCTATGATCACAAAGATATAAGATCAAACAAATGATCATATCACAAATGATCAAACACTGATCATTTCACAGCAACACTCAGTATGCCACGTTACCAAATTGGGATATATCGCTGATAAATTTCAACTACATAACCTCTGAGCTCGTACGTCTCAGAGAAGGGTGTTAAGCTAAGAGAATAAATTCTCCGCCACCAACAGAAATGTATTTGAAAGGAATCAGCTTTATATCTCAAATTGTAACGTCAGACACACAATCCATACAAGTCTGTTCCGGGATCGAACAGAACCGAAGGCACTTCTCACGAAGCCCTTGCATATCCGGATAATTTTCAATCACGTCAGGACTTCCCGTCACTAAGGGTGATAAAACCTCTAAATCGGAGATCAGCCGATGTAGAGTAACTCGACGGTAATCCTTCCGTTTTCAAAAATATCCGGTCTTCAACACCGGTCTTCAAATGCGATTCATAACGACGTATCACATATTCGGAATGGGTTATACGACCCCATGGTCCTTTCCCGGCTAACCCGAATAGTGAGCGTTTATTTAAAAACAAGTGTGGCATTCAAATTCATCCAATTCACAACAAATACCTATCTAAAGGTAATTATTGATAGTCGGTTATTTAACTATCAAAAAAGATGCGCGACATCATCAGATTCCAAATAATTTTCCAAATTATTTCATCTTCAAAAATATCTTTACTAGATATAAAATTTCCACACTTCAAAAATAAATCAACGTTTATTTTTAAAACGAATCCCCATTTCTTTTTATAAATTCCATAGTGAATTTATACTTATCGAATATCTACCGATATTCGATTTTTCAAATCGATTTCAATATTCAATTTTGATTTATCTTTAAGAAGATAAATTCTCAAAAACGTTTCATTTCGTTTTGGAAAACATTCCCATACTTATTTAAAAATAAGTCAGTAATTCACAAATCCATTTATTTTCAACATTTGAAAATATTCGATATATTTAAAATCAAATTAAGTATACATTCATTCTTTAAAGAAATCTATTTTCTATAACAACAACAATTTGAGTCAAAAACGAATGTTACGTAAAACATCGTTACGACGACTCAAAAATCACTAGTATAGGGATTCGAAATTAATATAGATATGTAAATCCCAATACTAGATAAAACATTTCCTTTCGGAAATCATTTTCTATAACAACAGTGTTATAGTCCACCATTTCCTTATTTCTCGAAAACGCCTATTTCAACAAGAACTGTTGAAATCTATGCTTTCGATTCACAATACATTTTAAAACATCTTTAAAATGTTTAACTTCATTTTTTTTAAATAGTACTTCTTCAAAAACGTATCCATTTTACTTAACAATATATTCACTGTCCAAAATCGTGAATATATCTTCTTAAATAATCTTCTATATTAAATTTATCACATTCAATCTATTTTCGAATTTATAAGCACGTTTATAAATTCTATTTCTCTTTTAATAACAACTTCGACTTATAAACCTTCTTTTATCAACTTCTATATTTAACTTATCAAAATAAGTGACTTTGGGTTTATAAACAACTTTTATAAATTTTAATTCTATTAATAAAAGCTTCAATACCAAATCAATTTCAATATTGATTTCTAATTTTATTTTCACTACTAAATAGATTCCTTATTTTCCTCAAATCATTCAATATTCTATTTTTAAATGGATTCTTCAAATTGGAATCATTTTACATTGATTTCCCAAATCATTTCAATTTACCAATTTTAAAATTTCTAATTGGATTTCCAACTTATCTCCTTTTAAATAAATTCTTTTTAAAGAAAATAAATTTCTATTGTCTTCTTTCAATCTATTTAGAAATCCAGATTTTTAAATTAATTTCCTCAATTTAAAATCACTATTATACGAAATTCATTTATTTAACATTTTCACTTTATTCTGGAAATAAATTCGATAAGATTATAAAAATTAACTTTTTATACTTTAAAATTCCTTTCTTCGAATTTATTAAATTTCTAAAATCAAATTCACTTAGAAATTTCTATTTTGATTTCCAAAAATTCAATTTCGTTTATTTTTGGAATCCAATGATATCAAACATCCATTCAGCTAAATTTTAGCTTTCAACAATTTTCCAGACATCGATATGATCAATAACATCAATATAATCATTCACAGATTCATATCACAGTATAAATAAATTCAATCAAAGTGAGGGGTCCAGTTGGATCCCTCCAACCTGTTTCCCTGCATCCAAAGATGTTAGCACAATACCAATTCCGCTCCAGTACGGAATTATCGCGGTATATAGGTTTTTATAAATCCGCTTACTAACGGCGCAATAGGGTCTCATCCGCTATACGAGGCGGGAAATCATCAATCCAATATATACATATGCCAATATGTATATATTGCTATATATAATAGATATATCCTACTATATCAAATACAAACAGCAATCATAGCAATCAACAATAACTATAAAAATTCCACATTTTATTCGAGTGAGAAAAATCTCACCTTAGCATTTATTTTGCAAATCCCATTTCCATTTTCCAGCTTGATTTCACGATTTCACGATTTTTCCAACCTTGTAACAGACATTATATAAATTTATTAATATTCGAATTAAATCGAACAGCTCCATTTCTACTTTAAATAATTTTAATTTACTGACAGTTTTGATTTTAAACCCATTTCAATTATTAAATTTGAAACTAAATTTCTCACTTGAACTATATATATTAACTTACTGTAAAATATTAAATTTATCTGTTTTATACTTTACTGTTATTTTCGGGTAATTCACAAAATGAACACCAATTAACTAAAGTTTTCACTAACATTAAATTTTTAACCACAACTATAAATTCCTTACTGTAAAAACGAATTTTTTTATTCAGTGAGTTTTAACATGATAAACAAAAATTTGTTTTTAATTTTTAAAATTTACCTTAATCCAACAGGATCCAAAATCCAGCTCAACAAAAATCTGAAGCTTCACGATTGAATGCTTCCAACGAGATTCCTTCCTCGTCGACCATGCCATTGCCACGTTCGAAATCGCCGTACTGTCGCCCCTCACTCGATTCAATCGCGAGTCGCCGCGGGTCTCTCCTCCAGGCAGTGCTTAGAATCCCCACGACACGAGTTCAAATTGAACCCTAACCGCCGCTTGTCTGCCTGCATCGCCCTCGCGACTTCGTTCGCCGCCGCCGCTACTCGCACAACCCCACATCGCCTCCCCACGAATGCACGATATTGGCCACCCAGATTCGAGCATCCATCGCGACTCGAGCTCGCGAAATTCGCCGTGCCCATAAACTATCGCGACTTGATTTTGAAATTTGAACGAAAGGGAGAGGCTTGGTTTAATTTATTGCGTACGAAGTGATTTCGATTTTTTTCTCTAAATGAAATTTTGAACGAGATAAAGGAAGGGAAGGGGAGTGTTTGCAATCGAAAGGGTATGGGCTGCACGATGAATTCGTGGCCTTCGGCGTAATTTTCTCCGTGATTCCCTGCGTGGTTGAAGGAACGAACGTGTGATGTTTACAAAATTTAAATTTTAAATTTAAATCGGATTCCATTTAAATTCTAACGCGTTTAACTATCGTATGGTCACACAACAACCCCGAAAATTACGAAAATTGAAATCCGGCAATAATACAACATTCCGGACCCAATGGAACTGGTTTCGACGAATTCCGAGACTGTTTGAAAATTGACTATTTTATAAATATCGGTTCGAGTGATTATTTTCAAAACTGAACAAAACAGTTCGAAATTAAATTCTGAAGCTTCAATCATCTTCAGTATTATCAATACAAATTTTAAAAGCCTTCGAAATATTTTTCTTCAACTTTAAATTGAATATTCAAATTTTTATTCAACTTCAATCGATTAAATTTTATAATTTAATTGTCAAATTCAAAGTTATATTCGGATTCAAATTAAATCATCGTTCAAATATTTAAAATTAATTAAATATTCTCAATTTAATTTGTTAAAAATTCTGGGTCGTTACATTTTATTTCTTTTCATTCAAAGATTATGTCTTCAACTTACATTTATCTCTTACAAAATTTTATTCCCATTCATTCATTCAGTGTTTATTTCATTTATTTTCCTTTATTACTTACAAAAATTCATTTTCATTTATTCACATTATGTCAATTTCTTTTATTGCATTACATTGATTCATTATTTACTTTAATTATAAATAGTTTCAATATTAACTTAAGTTAAAATCCTTTACTTACCGCACTCATTTTCTATTTCATTTAATTAGTAGTATTACAATTTTAACTCAAGTTTATAACTATTTTCATATCAAATTTCTTATTTTTAAAAGTAAATTTCATTGAACACTACCATTACATAAGTTTTACATGTAAAAATTTCCATTACATATTATTTTAACATTTCAACTTTTTATAATTGGTAAGTTATATATATGTCTTTAAGAATGCAATTGAAATTTACACAAGTTTGACTTACTTATTTTAATTAACTTAAGGTTCAATAATTATCATTTCTTATCTTCATATTCTTTTCATTTACAAGTTACAAATTTCAAATTCCTTGTATATTTCAGTTATAACTTAGCATATAATTTCTTATTTTCATTTAGAAGTTTCAATTATTAAATAGTTAATTTTTTTATTCCATTTCAATAATTGAAATCTGTAATTCGTAGCAATTTAAGAACTAAATGCCGGGTTCCATCTCAAATCATTTAAAATAATATATGAATCATATCTTTATATATATATATATATATCAAATCATACTTAAAAATAAAGTTTAATATTCATTTATCTAAACAAATGTGTAGTAAACTACTATAACAGCCTTCTCACTTTGAAACACGAAAATGAACGTCGATGATGCGTGCACTCATCACCGAAATTATTTTCAAGTGACAGAGAGGGGAGTACAGAACTTATTTCTTTCCAAAATTTCTTTAAACAATTCTTTCAAATTACATTGAAATATTTATATCAGAAAATACTTCTAATAATATTATTATTATATCCCAAAATCATTCGAAAGAAATTTTCAAAATCCCTGGAACTTAAGTTCTAAATTTCCAAATTTCATTTATCTTATTTTCAAATCTTATTTCCAACCAATATTCATAAATTTCACTACCTAACAACCAACATATTGCAACCAAATATATATCATTTATAAAATTTATTATTTTATATATAGAAAATATAATAGGCAAAATTATTTCATTTACCTATATTTCAAAACAATATTGTGTCGGTTTGTCCTATTAAGTGTTTTGAAATCCCTATCGATGTCATAGCATCCTATGCACCAACCAGAATTTATAAATACAAAACGGAACAAATTAACACAATATAAAAACCTTTTATAACACTAACAAATACGCTCTCTCATATATATACTCTCAATGACTCATCCTAGGGTATTACTACCCTATTTAATATGAGTCAGACCCCACAAAGCTAAGGTTATCGCTAAACCTCGATGTGATACCAACTGTAACATCCCGCCTTTTTGTACGCTTTAAGCAGACACACATGCCGGCTCAAACCATACAGAAGGGCGAATTGTTATTTAGGGTGAATAAAAAAAGTGAAAGAAATAAAAAACAAAATACAATCTCACAGCGGAATGACAAAATATAATAATCAAATAACAATTCATGAAGCTGTATACAAAACATTTGATTATACTTATACAATACAAAAATCAAAGTTACACATATCAGAGATAAACACATAACATTGCAGCGGAACAGTATGAAGTAGTGGAATAATATGGTATATAATAATAATAATAATAATACAATCTTCGTCTTCGTCCTTCAGAAATAAAGTCTTCAAATCTTGAAATGCTCAGGCTGACCCGAGCGAATTGAAAAGACAAAACACTCGAGTCAGAACTAAAAGATCTTATGTGAGTTAAAACAATGGTAAATAAATATGCGTGTAAACGGCGTCGGAGATGTTTACGGGGTTTGACATCTCTTATCCAGTGTCTAACATGAGTGCAGTAACTTAAAAGATGTTCAGGATTAACATCTCCAAAGGATCCGTTAAACTATCTACTATGTAGTACAATACGCTATTATAATATGTCTAAAGTAAAGTATGCTATTTAAAAATAGCGTTAAGGCTTTACATTTTCCACCTTAACACATTTTTAGGGTATGCCAATAGTCTTTACAGTACCGTAGCTCACCTTAAACTGGAGCCACTAGAGGATACCACATAGGTACGACATAAAACAAACTCGTAGAAGGCGCCCTAGGGTAGGTGACACGGCACAACTAGGCAATGCCAGGGTAGATATACCAATTACACTTCCGGACTGTTGGTAACGCATAGCCGCAACTACCACCCAACTCGAAACACACTACCGAGTAAAAATCGAAGGGTGGCCACCGAATAAATCGCAAAGTCAGAATATAATATTGATGGAATGTGTTCGATCAGAGGAGCTACCTCATTGGCCCGTCGATTGCTCCTGTTTTAGCCACCTTATGCTAACTCGCGGGAGTTAGGTCCACGTAAATATACCTTTAGGATCATCGCCACCATCTTACTTCATTTTGGAATCCTCACCGCGTACACGGTTGTCAAAGTGGTTTTCGGTATCGATAGAGAGTATGCCCATATCCGATCCCGGTCTCTTTAACAACCAATCGCTTATTACACAACGGATGGTTCTTTTACATTTCCAAAATCATTTCATAATTGATATCAAAATATCATATTCGATTCAAGTCATATTATTTTCTAAATCATTACTTACTTTCGAAATCATATCACATTTGAAATCATAATTCGATAATTATATTTCCTTTCAAAGTCAAATTCACAATTTATATAAAAATATCGTGTTCTAAAAAAAACCGTGTTGCTTCCAAATTATATCGTTTCCAAAATCATAATTTCTTTCAAACTCATAGTTCCAAAACAGGTTAAATTCTTTCTTTAAAATCATCATTCAATTCATTATACATTTAAATTCCAACTTAGGTTATAACATCATTTGGCCTTATTTTCTTTTTAAAACAATGAATTGAATTTAAACACTTTCACTTTACTTGGTTTGGAAATTCAGAAATTTATTTAAATAGTTATATAAAGTTAAAATGCTCTAGAATAGTTTAATTATAGGTAAAAATATTTTAAATTGATTTAAGATAGTTAAATAGATTAAATTTAGATTAAATATAATTAAAATAGATTAAATAGCTTAAAATAGATTAAGTAGTTTTAAAATAAATTAAAATGGTTTAATTAGTTTAAAATAAATCAAATTGGTTTAAACATATCAAAATAATTTATATAGTTAATATTAGTTAAATAGTTTAATAAATTTGAAAACCTTAATAATTATAAATATATTTTTAAAATAGTTTATATTAAAATATGAGTTTGGAATTTATATCAGTTAAACTATTCATTTCATTTCAACATATTTGGACCATTTCAAATTTCCAAATCGACAAAACAGATTTCAATAAACTATCGAATTTCATATCGTTTAAACCCATATTCAAAATATCAATACGGATTACTCCAACTCCAAAATATTTCAACGTTATTTTCAAACAAATTCAATTACTCAATTTCGATAGAATTTCATTTATACTTAGAGGTATAACTGTAAACTTCCGATTTAATTTTCTTAAAGCAATTCCTTTATAAACCACTTCACATTTCATCATAAAACTTGATTTTTCCAAAATACTTCAATTTATATAAATCAAATTTCATTTCAAAATATCATTTAATTAAATTCGAAAATTAAGGATTTTAAAATCATTTTATTTTACCAATCCAGTGTCTGTATATAATTCTCTACCCTAGGGTCAAGTGATACAGATATTTATCATTTCAATCCGCAATTTAAACATTTTACGGTTGTATATCATTTCAAACTGCAATCCCGAAATAAATAAAAATCCATAACGAACTTGCAGTTTATAACGATATAAAATACAACATCCATTCAACCAACATCAACAATCAACATCCATCACAATCATCATCCAAATCAATCAATAAATATCAATATAGAACTGATAATCAATAACGGGTATTAATCTAGCAATTTATATTCAATAATAAATTAAATGACAATTTAATTTAAATAAATTCAAATTAACTGAGATGATGATTTAAAATATACCAAACAGTCATAAATAAATTTCTAATCACATCCAAAAATTAATTTAACTAACATAAGAAATTTTAGAAGTTGTGAGTGGGTTAAAACACCCACCTTTGGATTTAAATTGATTCAAAATCAAATTTAAATCCAAAATTCAAAAAGTCTCCGAATTCGTCCAAACAAGCGCCAAAATGTCCGAAATTCAGATACGATCCTAACGCAAGAAACCGCGCATGAATTGGATTTGTATGCAAAAGTTATTAGCATTAGAAGTTGTACGGATTTAAATTAAATTAAAATAAAATAAAACGCTGACCAATAAGATTCTGCCACGTCAATCATCCTGCTTCGAAACCCTACCCCTCTCGTACACACGCGACTACCTGGCCTCCACAAACGATGCCCCTTCAACCAATATTCGCCATCGCTAGGCTGAACTGCACCCCGGTCAAGCTTCGCCACCAGCCGCGCCTCGACGAGCCGCTTCCAACCGACCCCACGCAGCGCCTTCCGGCCCCCCAGAACGCCAAGACGCCGTCGACCTAGGGCACGCCATTCACGGCATTACAACCACCCATGACACCAAGTAACTACATGGATCGATCCCTCTCATCGCCCTCTACCTCACAGCAACCTCCGATCGCCCTCAAGCTGACGATCTACCGTCCACTAGGAAACCCTAGCAACGGACGGCCGTGCTTCTTCGTCCAATTCTGATCAACCGACAATTCGAATAAAAAAAATGAACTACGTATCTGACTTGCGCTCGTCGAGAGCTTCAAATCAATATATAATTTTTTTGGATTGGAGGAGTTTTAAATTTTTGATTTGATTTTTGATTTGAAATTGCAATTGGGAATTAGGGTTTGTCTACCATTGGAAAGAGTGGAACATATGAAATTGCACATATAGACAAACGGAGTTGAGGAGCACTAGGATTTATAATGAGGTATTTATAGGCAGATCAGAAAAATAGAAAGAACGGATAAGATTTGATTATAACGTTGAACGATAAATGGCCCGAAAAGCCCGTTCTGTCTCCGGAATGAAACTGGGTAATCCTATATATCAAAATAGGTATTTTTGATGATTTCAAATTCAATGAAAGAGGTTTCAAGTCCTAATTCCATCGTATGAAGAAGTTATGGTAAAATCAATTTATTTCAAATTGATTTCAATTGATTTCAATTTAATAAATTTCTATGCGTTTCGAGTCCATACGATCGAACGACAAGTCCGATCGTCACAAAACTTGAAATCTTACAATAATTCACCATTACGGATCTGATGAAACTGGTTTCGTTGAAATCCGAGTCAGTGGCCAAAATGGCTATATTTCAGTTAATTAAATAAATTAATATTAAATTAATTAAATCACTTTTCGATTCAATATTTAATAATTTACAATTTCTATCATTTTTGATTTCTTAATCACTTATAATAATTTAAACAAATTTAGATGTCAATTTAAAGTTGACTAATCCATCAATTTTAGTGTTTAAATTTCAATTTCATTAAATTCAGAAATTATAAATTAAATTTACAAAAATCCATTTATTAAAATTTTAAACCTGGTTATTCAAGTCTTTTATTACAATAAGGATATAACTAACATTGGTTCATGATCTATTACATTAATCTTTTCAAATTTCATCTTATTTTCAATTAACGTAATATTTAAATATTTAATTTCATTTAATTAGTCCAATTATTATAATTTAAATTCCAATAAATTGATAAATCTTTATTTCTATTCTTTTAATTCAACTAATTTTCATAATATGAATAAAATTAACATTATTTCTAAATATTAACTTAATTTACATTAACATAACATTTAATTTAGATTCATTGCAATTGATTACCAATTTTAATTTAATAGACTAAATAAATGGTTAACTTATAATAATTGTTACCATTAACGTTTAATTACATTTGTGGATTCATTATTTACACACAAATGTTACAATCCTTATATAACCCAAATTTTATTCAATGGTCATTTATTTCATACTATTTCATTTATTAATTTAATGTTTGCATTTGTTACTTATATCAATCTATAACCAAGTATAACAATTTACATTATTTCAATTAATTGCAATTTCATTCAAATTGTTAATTATTAGTTTTAATTATTGTTTGTTACTTCATTTCAGTATTCATTTCATTATTAGATTACAGATTTTTATTTCTTCCAAATTTAATTACCAAAACTTATAAAATTAACAAATTAAATTTATCGAAAATTATGAGTCGTTACAGAAACCGTTGAAGCTCCGGCTGTCTCTACGGAGCAACAACTTGCCGCTAGCGCTCGAATGGCTGAATTGAAGGAGCAATTTCCAAATATCAGCTTTGATGGCTTAAGTTTGTGCCCAACTTCAAAAGAATTCCATTTGATGTCCAAGAGATGACCACTGCTTGCGTGACTGATGTTCATAATCAATACAACAAATGGTCGCGAGTAGCTAAATATATCTCCAAGATCTCGAGGGAAAGGTAGCTCAAAATCAAAAATCAGAAACTCATCGAGGTCGACAATAAAAGGATCATAGCTCATCTTGGTGCTAGGGTTGAAAACCCGAGAAAATCTCAGCTGAAGCTGAGAAGAAGGCCGAGGATGCTATCAAAGCACTTGAAGATGAGAGGACTAAGCATCGGGATGATATGGAGAAGGCGTTCCATCGAAACCATGATCTAGTGTTAGAGAGAGATGCCACAAACAGGAGCGCGACTAAGTTGAAGACCAAGCATGATCGCGAAACCAAGGGAAAGGAGGAGGCACTCCAACAAGCTCAAGATTATTTCGATGGGCTGCTCAATGCTAAAGAAGAAAGGGACAAGGCAGTTGAACGTGCTAGGGACGTAGACGTGCTTATTAAGAGGGAGGTTGATGGATAGTTTTGAATCAAGGCTTATCAAATACAACACCAATGTTCTCAAGTTCTGCAACCTGGAATGGCTTGGTGATGATTATCCCAGGGTTCTAGGCCTGGTTGGGAACATATTGTCTCGAAGAAGAAAGAATTCCTGAATGGTGGCGAGATGGACCTTGCTCAACTGGAGAAGGAGGCATTAATAACCGATGAGCCCAGTGTGCTGAGAAAAGGTGAGCTCATTCTTCATCCGAAGCGAGCCGCCATTGTACAGAAAAACTTGAGCGAAAGCTTAGGATCAACGCTACGTGACACCACTACTAGCCAAATACCTAGGTCCCAAGCTGCTTTAAATTCATTCTCTTATCCTGGGTATGATCCAAAGAGTCCGCAGATGCATAAGTCTACTATCCTTTCTCACATCCCGAAGGGAAATTTTGGTGGTACTCTGGCTCACACAGAACCCCAAACAAAACAAGGTATCTCGCTAACTTCCCTTATATTTCAGAGGGTTGACTTGTCGTCAATCGATGTCACTAATCTACCTTTTTATATCTCTCAAGTTTCAGGTCGGCCCAAAATCGCTCCTTTACTAATAATGTTCTAAACCGGGACAACAAGCGCCTGCAATGGAATCAATAACCGTTATAACTTCAACAACGATCCCGAGCATTCCGGTTGAGGATACTCCCAGTCTTAATGAGCAGATGATTGATGCTTTGCTGGATGAGGGACTGGTGGGACTCAAGAAGCTCAGATCGATGAGGATGTTGTGATAACCAGAGTTTTTGAGTCCCTATCTGGTCACACCATGAGTCAACTTGAATGGGAACTCGGCCTTGCCAAAGAATCCAAGCTAGATAAAATTGAGAAACAAATCCTCTTTTCTACAGAGATTAAGCAGGAGAAGTTTGAGGCCATCCCTCCTTCTTTGTCGATCGCCTTACCTGGGCAGACTATCTTTGCTCTAGTCCATATCCCTCCAACTGTAAGCGCTCAAAGCATACTTGTGGGATCTTTGCAATGCACTTCAGTCTCCATTCCTCCACCTAGGAGCACTTAAAGCGTGCATGTTGGATCATCGCAAAGCACTCCATCCAAGGGAAAAGAAAGTGGGGTAAGAGTAAGGAAGCATCCGAAAGGATCCAGCATGCCTTCTTCTGGAGAGAAGAAGGAGAAGAAAGAAAGAAAGAAGAAACCCAAGAAGTGATTGTTTGTTTTTTTTGCGCCTTTTGGTTTTATAGAAGTACTCAGGCTTTTTTCTAGTTCCCCTGTTTTTATTTTTTCGGCCGGTGTTATGCAGATTCGACCTCCGCTTTTGTTTTCTTGCTTAGGCATAAATAAACTTGTACTTGGCTTTTCCAAGTTTCATTTTGAATGTTAATAACAAAAACTTTTTTGTTTTGTCAAACCTTTATGTGAATTTTCCTAAGCTGTTTTAGAAATGCACTTTCCATTTAACGTACTTGTGATCCATTCCACTTAGTGATTATCGTCGGACTAAATCCTTAGCCCGCTATGTAACTTACCGGCCTGTCATCGCTCTTGCAAATGTAAAGCAGTTGTTGAAGTGCCAAACTCCGGGCATTAGTTGAGGTTTTACCACTTAGGGCAGTGGTCCTGGTATCCTTTTCCCGAATTACGATACTCGATCGCGCCGAATGGCAGGCGCTAATTCTAAATTAACTACTTCATAACGTAGTTTGCATATCCTCATCCAAGATGTTTATTTCCCTTCCCACCTAACTTCGGGCGTCGATTCGAAGTTCATAGGGGTAAGATCCCACCTTACGCTAGTCACAGACCTTTCGTTTTGCCTATTCCAGGCATAATGTTGAGGATTGGATGGTCTCATCAAGTCCATTCTGATTTATACTCATGCCCCCAACCCGAGGACAAGTGTTGAGCGAGTGAACGGTTGTATCACATTCTTTTGGATTTATACTCATGCTCACACATCAAGGGCGAGAGTTAGTGTACAGATAGTCATGTAACATATAGTTTAATTTTACACTCCTGCCCCCAATCCAAGGACAAGATTTGGCTGATGGACGATCGGGTCACGTCCATTTAGTTTATACTCTTGTCCCTAGTCCGAGGACAAGAGTTCTCTGGATAACGAGAAGAACTTCAAGGGTCTGATCATGAACCATAGATGTTTTGGTTGGCACCTATCTTTGGGTACCTACAAATCTGCATTATTTACATGCGAATTCATTTGAGTTGGCCAACTCACAACTCTTAAGTAATGGAAAGACTGAGTCTTGGACTCAAAAATCTATTTTATTCAATAAAATATGTGAAATGGTAGGCTCTGTCTTATTACAAATCAATTTATTTCTAAGTGAAATAGCATCGTAGGTGCTCGCTATTCCAAGCCCTTGGGAGTGAAATCCTGTCACTCGTCACAAGCCTGAAAGTTCCATCTCCAAGCTTCTTCTTTGTTGGGTACAGACATTCCTAAGTCGGGCCTAAGTTTTCAGGGCCTGGGAAGATTCTTTTGAGAACCAGGCTGCCAATTTCAAAGGTCTAATTCCTGACCATAGCATTGTAATATCGTGCGACTTGGTGTCAACGTGCAGCTGCCCTCAACTTAGCTACGTCATGCTTCTCAATGATCGTATCAAGAGACTCTAGCAGAAGTTGCTCATTAGTCCGTGGATTGTAGTGAGTCACTCGATGAGAAGGTACTTCCCGTTCTACTGGAATCATAGCCTTTGATCCGTAGGCCAGGATGAATGGAGAGTGGCCAGGCGCCAACTTGTGGGTTGTTTGATAAGCCCACGGTACTAATGGAAGTTCATTGGCCTATTTTCCCTTGACCTTTTCCAACCACTTCTTAAGAATGGACATGATAATCTTATTTACAGCTTCAACTTGTCCATTTGCCTAGGGGTATGCAGCCACAACAAATCTCTTATCTATGCGTGTCGACGGCAGAAATCTCTAAATTCGATACTATCGAATTGGGTCCCATTATCGATAATGATTGCTTGTGGAACCCTAAAATGACAGATGAAATTACAAACGAAAAAGTTGATTACTTTCTTCTTGGTGATCATGGCTAATGGCTCTGCTTTAGCCCATTTGGTGAAGTAATCAATTGCGATGACGATGAAAAATGCGCCACCTTTAGATATTGCAACACACCGATTATATCAATTCCCCAAACTGCAAAGGGCCAAGGACTGACCATTTGAGTAATCTCTGTTGGCGGGGTTATCAGTATTATAGCAAATCTTTGGAACTTGTCACACTTTAGGGTGTAATCAGCTGCATCTCGGTTGATAGTTTGCTAGAAGTATTCATAACGGAGGATCTTCTTCGCTAAGGTTTGCCTTCCTATGTGGTTGCCATAGGCCCCTTCATGAACTTCTTTTAGAACTTGCTTGGCCTCGTCGTGGGTGACACACTAAAGCATAAGGACATATAAACCCTTCATCTAACATATCCTTCATGTATGATATATCTCGAAGCTTGTCGAAGGAAATTTTGCCGTTCATTTCTTCTTTTCGGAAAGATTCCACTCAGCAATATAATCTCTTATTGGAGCCATCCATGACTCCCTTTCGAGTTCAACCTCCAAGATCCAATCGATGTCCATTTGGTCGATGCTCAGTGTTGATAGTACTTCCACCGGGACCAAGCCTGTGAGCTGCGCATCTCCGAAACTAGCCAACTTAGCCATTGAGTCGGCCTTCTCATTTTCCTCTTTGGGAATATGAGCGATCATGTATTATTCGATGTCACCGAGCAGCTCAAGGACCTAGTTTAGATAAGGAGCTAGTTTCGCTCCTTTTTCTTAAAACCCTTTCTGAACTTGGCCAACCACCAACTGGGAGTCGTAGAAAATGTGTAAAGTCTTTAATCCTAACTCTTTGGCAACCTTGAGTCCTACAATTAAGGCCTCATATTAAGCTTCATTGTTTGTTGTCAGAAAGTCGAATTTCAAGGCGTAACAGATCTGGTTTCCTTGGGAGTGACAAGTACAACTACATCACTTGAACACCGTTCATTAGATGTGCCATCTCTGTACATCTTCCACCCAGTATCTTTCTCATCGCTGCTCTCTGAAGGATCATCTCGTGCTGTGAATTAAGCAATGAAATCCGCCAAAGCTTGACCCTGGATTACTCTTCGAGGGTGATATATTATGTCATATTAGCTCAATTCAACGTTTCATTTCAATAGCCTTCTAGAAGTCTCAGGTCGCTGCAAGACTTGTCGCATAGGCTGGTCGGTGAGAACTTTGATCGAATGAGCCTGAAAGTAAGGGTCGAGCTTTCTCGAAGCGATCAATAGGAAATATTCAACCTTCTCCAACCTCGGATAATTTTTTATGCTCCTGTCAATTGCTTAATGATATAATACACCGATCGCTGGATGCGAGATTCCTCTTGTATGAGTGCGGCACTCAAAGCATGCACTGACACTTCTAGGTACATAAACAGGTCATCATCATCCAACGGCTTCAACAGGATGGGGGTGTATCCAAGTGATCCACCAGAGCTTGAAACACGTCTTTACGTTCGTGATTCCACTTGAAATTTCTTTTTCCTTTCTTAAGAACATCAAAGAAAGGAATGCAAATGTCCGTGACTCTGGAGATGAACCAACTCGGGCGGTGACCTTCCCATTCAAGCTTTGGATTTCCTTGATCGTCTTTGGACCCTTAATGTTTCTCAATGCCTCGATCTTTTTGGGATTGGCTTCAATCACATAGGAGTTCACAATGAAGCCCAAGAATTTCCCTAACGCAATGCCAAAAAAGAATTTCAAGGGTTTGAGCTTCATCTCGTATTTTTGGAGGGCACCAATTATCCCTGCCAGATCATTAACGTGCATCGAACGCCGCGTATTCACGAACATGTCATCCACGTAGACTTCCATCAAACGTCCAATCTAATTTCTGAACATCCAGTTGATAAGCCTCTAGTAAGTTGCTCCTGCATTCTTTAATCCAAGGGGCATGACCAGATAGTAATATAGTCTAAGGACAGTTATGAAGATGGTATATTCTTGATCCGAGATGTACATCGGGATTTGATTGTATCCAGAATATGCATCCATGTATGAAAGTAGCTCATGTCCAGTTGTCAAATCGACCAACTGATCGATCCATGGGAGCGGGATGCTATCTTTCGGGCATGCATTATTCAAATCAGAATAGTCGATGCATGTCCTCCACATCCCGTTCAATTTCCTCACCAAGATAGGATTAGATACCCACTCCATGTATAAGGCATCATGGAAGAAGTCATTGTCCTTCAGCTTATCCACCTCTTCTTTGAGTGCAGCCGATCTCTCCAGACTCAGGCTGCAGCATTTCTTTTTCACAGAAACACATTTGGGATTTATGTTTAATTCTTGGCTCACTACCCCGGGCGAGATCCCACACATGTCCGAGTGTGTCCAAGCAAACACATCCAGGTTTTCTCGGAGAAAACCAACCAACTCCTTCATCACTTTTGCGTCGGGCTATGATCCGACTTTCAGGACCCGATTTGGATCATCCACGAGTCAAAGGAATATTCTTCCTTCCCTTAGACAACAGAACTCCCGCCTCACTTCTTCCCGCTCACTTCTATTATTCTTATTCTAAAGTACCATTAGAGCTCCTTTTCCCGACAATAGATCAGAGATCTTACTTTCTTAAGCCATACGTCTTTTGTTCAGCCAACAGTGTTCCGCTCTACTTATTATTACTTACTAGTGCCCTTCACTTCAACTCATACTACTTTACTTCCAACTTATTCCCAAATCAAAGCTACTTGCTTATAAGAGCAAGGTGCGTAGCTGGCTTGTTTCCCATAACAGACTGATTGATTGATCCAACCAGGAAGATATATGTTCCTCGTATTTCATTGATTTCATTTTCTATACTGGCCTCGGTTTTGACCAACTTGAGCGCTCTTTGGTCGGTCTATCCGTACATGCAGCTGTACCTTCTCTGGATCGACATTCCTCATGCCACGGTTCCCTCCGGTCCGTTCCCGGGTTGGGTTACGGATGCTGATAAGAAACTGATGTAGGAGTGTCGTATCTCAAAGGATACACATCCACAATCAGGTTCTGCTGCTATATCTATTCTTTTTGTCGTCTTTTTTACCTTAAAGATTGGACAGAATGAATGAGAAGAGTATCTGTGTTGTAGGAAAGGATAACGCTGGATCTTTAGCTAGCTCATAGGCAGAGGAAAGGTATAATTTCCTATATATCTAACTGGAACCTGGATGACACCAAGAAAAGTATGATCGGTCACCTCCCAATTGGGGGAAGTGGATCGAGTTAACCTAACTGGTATTCTATCAAGTGAGCTAACTTAACCCCTTACCGCTGGTACAGATTCCGGTACTCTTTCTCTGCCCGATCTATTAGTTCAACTACTGGGATCCAAATTAATATACTGGTCATGAGGTGCCCACTGGATGTGCAATCTTAGTGTCTGTATCATTTTGAGTCCAAATCGCAAGCACCTGTATTACTTGTGTTAAGCATGTCTAATGCCTTCTAAGGACTTAATAGACTTGGTGCTACTTTCTGTCATATTTGATAGAATTTAGCTTATTTTGGGCTAAGTTGAAGTTGTCCGCTCCTTAACGAATCATTCCTATTGATTTAGACTTTGAAAATGAAACCTGTTATGCCAAGTATTTACTTAATACTAGAGTTAAAACTTTGCCAGTAAATTAATATAACACCACTCGTGGAAGCACTCGTGCCGCCCACCGGGCTTTGCTGGCTTGGAATTTCGCCCTCTTCAAGGAAATATCCCAACGTACCATGTAAGAGGCATGCTCCATATCGAGCATTTCGTGGTGAGATCACTTCCGCAAAGCTTGATCTTACCGAGGGTACAGTGCTCCTGTCAGATAACTTGTCTAATTTCCCATTCTAAGGCCCGCAATGACTGCACTGGTGCTCCGGGTGGAGGACTCTTTGTACATCGCCTGTTGTAACTTGCTTTGGTGGAGCCATGCGCACCTTACTCTCATCAGATTTGAAGCGTTGTTCGGATCTTGACCGGGTCCGAGCTTCCCAAGCTCTATGCTGTTTGGGAACTCTGCAAGGGTCTTACCACCTTCTTCATCCTAGTATATTAATTGGACCTCCATTTTTGCGGGTACCAGATAAGGTTTCTACCGGTCAAAAGAATGGCTTCCCCGAATGGATTGGATGAATAGAAGGCAGCTACGAACCTTGAATCAAAGGATGAGTCCTGCTATTCCGGTTAAGGAGAACCAAGAAGTAGTCTGCCCAATTAATATACTGGGGAATGGGTAGACCCTAATGGTTCTTAAGGGACTGGAATACCCCCATTATCCGAGTTTTGTAGCAAATTATATTTGTTCTTCCCTGCTTTGGGTTGTAGGGCTTACTTCCTAGCCTAAGTGGGAGTAGTGCAGAAGTTCTCTTTCTTTCAGTCCAGAAATCATAGTCAACATCGGGCATGGCTAGACTCCTCTGAGAACAAAGTATGGCCTATATTCCGTTTCTGAGGATGGGGATAATGATTTGGATGCCTCAGTGGAACCTCTGAAGCCATCTATTCCATCGACTAGACCTTTACATGGATTGATTCGACTCTCTGAGATGAGCTCTGCCCAAGGATTACCCTTGAAGAGCAAAGTTTCTGGGCTTTAAGCTCTACATTCTCCCACAAGGGTTCCACTCTTCCCTACTAGAGAGCAAATATGTATTATTGATAAAATGGTAAAGATTAAGATAATCAGCTTATTAGGAACTTATTGAGATTCGATACCAGGTTCTCAAAATGACTTGCCAAAAGACTCAAACTACAACTGCTGACCCCTTTCACCTAGATGCCCTCTTTTTCTCTCCATCCGATTGGGATCGGATTTCAAGCCCGGGGGTAATATGCCTATGTTATATGGTGAGACGTTACTCATTTTAAATCCGTTCCTAGGTAACCACTTATTAGTATCGAAGGAGACGGCACTCCAGGTTCAACTCATACCAGGTGCTTGCGAATTCAATCATGAATCCTACTTTCTCCAGGTTTTTTCCTCATTATCAGTACCGAATCCTCATATCGAGAAGCCCAAGTCTTAACAAGTCTAGTGGTATATTGCCTAATCCCACCATCAGGCTCAAATCCATCCTCACTTTGCTCGGACAAAAATGGACCTCTAGAAGAGGTCGCCTTGGTTACCTAATGCTTTCTAAGTTCTAGCGGGGGCAGGGCCAGTATCAAGTTAAGCACGAGTTTTTTGGTCCGGTTGGAGACGACCTACCTATATAATTTAGGGGAACAGGGAGCTATAAAAAAGTAAAGGCTGCAGAATCCACTATTGGATCAGCCATTTTCGTTATAACTTTTTGAGTCCGAGGTACTATTGTTGTCGAATCTATAAATTGTATTCAAGGTTAAAGAGAACTAAATGAGAGTTACAAAATACGAAGTTCCTCACGCCTTTTTTGACTTGGTCGCCACCAATTAATATACTGGCGCATCCTGTCCTACACAACTGAACTTCCCGTTCCCTTGCAAAGAAGATGGATAAAAATAAGAACCCAAATATGCACGCTAATTCACCTTATTTTTGTGATTACGTGACATGTTTATCTTTGAAACTTTTACCATTAGCTAAAATACAAGGAAAAGGTAGGGTGTAACTAAACCGGCTTGATCTGGGAGTACTCTACCCCGACTCCGTTAAGGAGGATCGCTAACCCACCTCCCAGAATTACTTTCTCTCTGACTAAGCTGCTTCGCATCTCGAGTACCGTTTTCGAACATACCGACCATCGAGTGGTGGAAACTACCCGTACTTTATTGTATACTCGCCCCCAGGGTATAGCCCCAATGAATAACCAATAAGCACAGTCCGCTCATCTCCGATAAGTGGTTAGAGGACCTAAGAATAACCCAGCATAGTTCTCTAATATTAATATGCCTAGAACGCCATAGAAGAAGAAGCAGGCTAGGATCTGCCAACAGCTTTATTAGAAAGGGAATACTTAGATTCTTTACCAGCACCTGAATCACTTACTTGACCTTAGTTCTTCGCTCCAGGAGAAGTTACTCCTTCTTGAACCAGAGACCTCGCCCGTGAAGTAAATCATCGCACCTATGATCCAATCAATTGGGAGAGAATCAATAGATTCTTTTTCGGGAGCGATTCATCCTTCTCGAACGTAGCATATAACTCACTAATAAAATAAGGAGTAGAACCCGGTACCAATAACCAATATGCTCAAGTATCCCTATAGGAAACATAGTATTGGTGCGACAGGACAGAAAGGAGTGGCTTAGGAAAAAACTTGCTAGAGCCCTTGTTAAGAGTGAATCCCGTCTAGCTTCCTAAAATGGTTGTTGATCGTTCCATTGTAGCTAGGTTGCTTGTCCCTGCAATTGGTTTCTTAGTAGTGAACCTTGAAAAAGGTCTTCCTTCACAAGGTTATATAGAAGTTTATTATTGTGAACCTGCTAAGCTCTCGCTGGAGTTGGACTTTGTTGCAAGAAGCAATATCATGTTGGAAAAATTGATAGTCCTTCATTGCGACTTAGATTGCACGAGTATCATCGTATCCATCACTTCCTCAACCTCTAGAGGAGTGGAAGAGAATTTTCTTGTTCTTACTTTTGCTCTTACTTCTCCAGAGGCGGAAGAAGGGATTCTAAAGGAAAGAGGAATACGGTAAGGCCGGGAATTTCGCATTCACCTAAGACCTTCAATTAATATACAGAGATCAATTCCTTAAAAATGTAGGGAATAACTACCCTTCCTAGCTAATAAACAAAATCTAAAATCCGTATATTGATTAGATTTAGTCACTATTTTAACATAATAATAATATTGTGTTTTATAGTTTCCATCTTTATCCAAAATAAGGCCATCTTCTCCCCAGTATATTAATTTGGGTGTATTTTTCAGGTAAATGCGCATTCCTAAGCGTAACCCGACACAATAGGAGGAGTGCTTGTTCTCCGTAGTTGGGCACGTCAGGAGAAGGATTCGAAGAATGGCGTAGGTGATACCGATAGGGATATACGACAACAATGGCAAGGCACTCTTGACTCAGTATTTCCTTGCTATCTCCAATACGGACCAGGGCTGAAAGCCAAACCAAACCAAACTCCCTGAGTGACTAATCCTTGTTTCTCACCACCCAATCAAGAAGGCATACTTGCTCACTGCGATCTCTAGCATAGTGGAATAGGATTCCCCGAGCAGGCTATCGTAGTCCTTGTTTGTTCCATCTCCCGTTGATACTACCTCAAGTCCCCCCATTCTTTTAATAAAAAATAGGAAGAGGATTTGACTCCAATGTTTATACTAGACTTGGGATCATCTCGAAGAGTATAGAGTCTTCAATTGACAGAAATGGGGCTTGCATCCTTGGCCTCCTGGTAGGGAAGTTCACTCTCACTCTGGGGAAGATGCCATGCCAATTGACTGGTCGAGACGAAGCTGCTGCGCTTTGCTGCCTTCGAAAGAGTGGTTTCAGCTCACGCTCTCCCCTTCCCGAGTCAAAGAGGCCAGCTCTCAATTCCAATCAGAGAGGCGGTTAAAGGCCAGGTCCGAACCACTGAAGGAACGTAACGGTGCAAACTACGTAAGCCAAAGGAAAGACGGAAGGGTGCCACTGAATTAGCGCGGATGTTGCCTCAAGGAGAGGGCTAGTTAGATAGGGCGAATAAGGCTCGACCATTAAGTTCTCTAAGAGAAGGTGGCGAATCCTAGTCTCTTTCAATTGGAATGTTCTTTGACTGATGCTTCAGTCTAACTAGTGAACTTCACTACTGGCTCGGATTCCACCTTTGAAATAGGCGCCCTAAGTTACGTAGGGAGGGGGGAAGCGGTGCACCCTAGGCGGGAATCATCAGTTAGGGAGGAAGTTCTTCTATCTTCTTTTCGTGCCAGGGCTTGACTTACCGAACCTAGGCAGCTAGTCCCTTAAGAACCATTGGGGTCTACCCCTTCCCTAGTATATTAATTGGGCAGATTACTTCTTGGTTCTCCTCAACCGAAATGGCAGGACTCATCCTTTGATTCAAGGTTCATAGCTGCCTTCTATTCTTGGTTCGGAAGACAAATAAGATCAGAAAGGCCGAGTCAACAATTGACATAAATATCTTCTCTGGCACCCGAGAGCTATGTGACCTGCTTGGGAAGCTTGCATAATCTGATGATGAAGGCGACCAACGGGAGGGCAAGAAAGATCAAGTTAAGGATATGAGCATTGTCTCACTAGTCTGCGAAAAGAATATTGATCTTGAATATGAGAAGAGAATCACTAGTCTTACGTCAGAACTTGCCCGAATCAAAGAGCTTGACAAAGACTGGATAAGAAACTGATGCAAGAGTGTCGTATTTCAAAGGATACACATCCCCCAAGCGATAGGTTAATCAAGGTTTATTCATCTAGTGATGAGGGTAATAGGCCATTCTTACTTGTCACCCAGCCTAGCTACCGAATGATCCGCTGTCACATATTGATGCCACCCTACAACTGGCTCTGACCAGAATAATTCCATCTCACCCTGGGTACGTCCACGTCATGATGGTTTCAATCATACCCTATACCTCTCGCTAATCTACATCATCTATGCTCACTGCCTACTCCAATTAATATACTGCCTATTCATTTTGATTCCATTTGGTAGAAAACAAATAGAAAAGTGTACAGTGCTATGAAAAGAACCGGGCTAATTAGAATGAAGCTTCGGGCTGAAATAGACAACAGACTTATGTCATGGTTTTCGAGATTTCTCTAAGCGAAAAGGAGAGTTCACCCAGTTTTGAGGCCTTTGCTCTATCTGCTTCTTCGAAATCCCGGGGAGGCCACGATTAATATACTGGGGCAAGCCCCAATTAATATACTGGGGTGCAAGCCATACTAAAGAAGCTAAGTGACTTTCGTCACCCAAGTAGTGAGTTTGAGAGTGACCGGTAGGGCGACTAATTGTACTTCAATCTGGGCCCAGTATATTAATTGGGTCCAGTGTCAACCAGTATACTTATAGGCAACTAACATCCAGTATATTAATTGGCGACCCCGATCAATTGGGGGAGGGGACGTAGTCTTTGTAAGACCGAAGGGGCTAGTGATTTAGAACAAGAGAGAGAGTAAGTTATTCTGGCCCAGCCCAGATCAATCAGTCTATGGAATGCTAGGGCCGGGGAAATTTACATTTACTTGACATAAATGAAACAAGTGAAAAAATAAATTGCACGAGTGCGTAGTGGATTCCAAGTCCTTCACTGATAGACTAGGGATTGCTAATCTGCCTACGCGGGAAGCCTGAGAGGGAGAAGGCTTTCTGCAGTTTGATAATCTCAACCTTGACCTTAAATAAGCTCTTTGATGCAAGTGAATAAGAATGCTTATCGGATAATGGAAATAGAGAGGTACGATGCTTAACACATGAAAGTCAAAGGTAGCTACCTATATCTTATTATGGATACTAGAAAAGTGTATAGTACCAAAGGTTGCCTAGGTACCGGGGGATTAAGAAGTCACAACAGAGGTAACAGCAGCGTAACCTAATGAATGAGGCTTAAACTGCAAATATTCTTTTTAACATAATACCCCTCTTGATGGTCTGATTACATAATAGATAGATGGATCACTAGTTCCATTGCTTCCTCGAGCATACCTAATTCGAATTAGATGGGATGAACTCGTCTACTCCTTGACCCTTGACGTCGCACCTTCCGGTCATATACCGAGTATCTTATCTGTTGATATGAAGTATTCCAACGACCCCACGATCCGAGTCCGAGCTGTTGGAATTGGAACAGGTTCGGCAATAGATCACGAAATCTTGGTGATCTTCTCTATCTAATGAATAAGGAGTCCGTTTGAGTTATTGTTCTCTTGTCAGCTTAGCCCCATCGAATCGATGCTTGTTGCCTAGGCCAACATCAGGGAGAATCATAATCTTACAATAGACTCATTCATCTCTCAAATCAAAGACTCGAGCTGCAACAAACATTACTTTGTTTGAAGGGGCACAAATGAAGCTATGCTCAAGCTCAATGGCGAGCAATTACTTCTAAACACCAGCCGTCTACCCTAAACCCAAAACCAACCCATGCTCCCTAGAGCCACCCCTCCAAAAACCCCTTAAAATGTGCCTTCCTTCAGGCACCTTAGAGTTGGCTACTTGGCAAGAGTCCTTACCTTAGCATCACACACTGTCCTGGCTACAAAAGGCACTACTGAAAGGCACATTTTTCTAGAATATCATAAATAATTAGCTTTATGAACTTATGTGTAGTTATTGGTCTCTTGTCAGCTTAGCCCCATCGAATCGATGCTTGTTGCCTAGGCAAACACTATTGACTATAAATCAAACCGCGAATCTACTATCACTCAACAAGATATTTTTTTCTGCATGCCGATTTCTTTCTGGTCAATTTGCTAACGCGCTTTGGGCCTGTAGAAGCATTGGGAACCCCAATATCTTTCTTCAAAGTAGTTTATTTACCGGTATGGACCACCTCGCCCCGACATAGCGTTTCGCTTCTAGTTCTTCGGAAAAGATTTACCTCATAGGACTGACTCTTAGCTCGGAACCAGATCGTATACTGTTAACTTCGCTCGGACACAAGTTCACCAAGGGTATGCAAGAACTAAATGAAGAATACAACCCACTCTTTGACGGCGAAAGAGGCAAAAGAAGCAATCCTTAGAAAGATTTGGCGCCGCTCACTAAATTCTATAGTTAATAATATTTGTAAATCGGTAATTACGATCAAGGATTACTCTATCAATCACCATCCACTGAAGAAAGTCTCTTTGAAGTCTTTTTCAAATCAAAAAATTCAGTATCTTCTTGTTGAAATAGGATGGTCTTCAAACTCCCGAGATGTAGTCTAGACTGCGGGCTCTCCCCTTTCTGACTGGACTGACTCGGGGAGGGCCTCTAACATGCTTCACAGCCACTCATTCGTCCTGAACAAACAGAAGAATCTATCTCTCAGCGATTCCTTTCCCCTATTTGATCAAGTAATCACCCCACCCGCCAAAAGAGAAGAAGACTTATTACTGACCCAGAGTGAATGGGAATCGATTCTTTTTAATGAATAGATCCAATCGCAACTTCAAATATGGAATTCAAAGGGATCAAATAGGAAATGATACTCTGAATCATATAACTATAATGAAATATACGATCAACCAACATTTATTAAGGATCACCCAATTAATATACTGGCCTACGGTTATGTACTGTTATTTATACAAGCTAGGTTAGACCCTACTTAGTGAGCTTTATCTATACTTACTTGACTTATTTCGCTAGCACGCCCGTAGGGAGCCTTAAGGTAACTATAGTATAGTTAGCTCCTTTTCTTCCGAGATAGGTCATATAACGGTATAGAAAAGGAGTAGTTAGCTCTGCGAGAATGAAGCTTCGGGCTGAAATAAACAGCGGACTTATGTCATTGTTTTCGAGATTTCTCTAAGAGAAAAGGAGAGTTTACCCCGTTTTGAATGAGCAGTCTGTCTCATGTACAAGACCAGAATAGCTCTTCCTCCTTCTTTTCGCAAACCGCGGTAGCTTCTCGAATGAGCTATGAACCTCTATCTCCTCCCCAATTAATATACTGGCCTTGTTAGTTGTCTCGAAGAGCAATGATTACCGGGTACTAGACCTCTATTCTTTGATTTTGGAAGAACGAGCAAAGGCGACCATAGGATCTGTTGATACCAATGTTTATACTGGCCCTAACCTTAAGAGAGTGACATTGATGCTTCAAGGTCGATGAAAAAATGGTACAAAGAAATCAGGAAGATAGTGATCATTAGAAATGAATTCTAAATGTGGTCGGTTAAGGAATTGACTTCAAATCTGATGAAAGAAAATTTCTCGAGACTGGAGCCTATATACTCGGCCTACTCTTCCTGGAAGTCCATTTATGCCAAAAATCCCGAAAGCGAAGTACTCTGGAGATTGACTCACGAAACCTATTTTTCCTGGTTCTCTTTGCAAGAAATTCAATCAAATCAACCTGGCGAGCAAATGCCGTGTGTTGGGTATTTTGTTCTATGATTGTAAGCATCTTCTATTCTTTGATACATTCCGTAGCCCTCATTGGCATCAATCCTATTTGGTTATGTGTGGGCCGAAGCAAGAAATAACCCCTCACCTACGAAATTATAGAAGATCTCCCTTAGGATCAAACAATTCCATCGAATTGAGTATGACTGTATGTGTGATAGCATCTACTATACAAGGAATATCAATGAACCCAATTCTTGTAATTGCTTAGGATACCCTCTTTTAGCTTCTAGGCCTATTTCTTAGTTCAAGCCCTGACTGAGTAGTAGCCAGCGTTTTAGTAAAGAAAGAGCGTTTAGTGACGAAAACTCTATCATTTCCGCGGCAGTTTTGAATGCTTCTAGTGTACCAAACTATGATTGTTGCAACTTGGTTTCGTTCATATCTTCGTTGTTCTTAGTTATTGCTGGTTATTCAGAGCCAGCTATTAGTTGCTAGATTTTGGGTTCATAATGACAGGTTTCTCATGGAGATATATTCTTCATTAGAGATTATGATTTTGAGAAGAGTTTCTCTTTGGAGAGCACAGTACGATGAAAGTTGTAAGCAAGGCGGGCAAAGCGATTGATTTAGTTGAGACCGATAGATAGAGTACAGAGTATGGGGCATGACCAATATTAAGAGAGGGACCCTAGGGAATCACTTATCCGTTCCTAGGTAACCACTTATCAGTATCGAAGGAGGCGACACTCCAGACAGTAAGTGGTAGGCACGCGTCGCCCCAGGCAGCAATCCACGGACCCATAGGTAGCTAGAAACTATCTATTGTCCCTATAAGTCCCAGGAAATAACAGGTGGGGAGCAACAGCTGATTCAATTGCTAATCCCCTATTCCTTATACTATGGCATGTACCCTGCTCAAAGAAGGAAGACGATCCGGGAGGCAAGGACCTGAGGAGTACGACAGGGAGGATGGACCGATGGCAGCAACGAGGAACGAGAATAAATCCACTGAACTGTTTTAGCACAGTATATATATTAGGCGAAAGTGAATTAATATATTAAGAAACCTACCTAGTGGACTGTCGAGCTACAAGTCCAACGATACAGGAGCGGGATTCTCTAAAAAGCCAAGGTCGTGGGTGGCCAAGAGGAGACTTATAGGCACACCGTACAAAGAAGACTCCAGTTGTTCGCCAGATCCAGATACTGGGTCGAGAAATACCGCCTTGAAGCGAACTTCCACCTCTAACCATTTTGCGCTAACTGAGCCGTAGCTGCTGAGCCTTGGAGTTCTTCTCTTTACCTTCTTGGATCTATTATTCCAATTTCTATTTCTATACCAGTATGCCAGTCAGTTGGATCTAAGTTAATCAAATAAGATAGTTCGATCCGTTTCATTTCTATGCTTCTCAGGTTCACCATAGAGCAGTCCCCCAAGCAGCCGAGAAGATGGTATTTCCTCCCATAGAGCTTGGTCTATGATCAGGCAATATCTTCCATCAATCTTTCCACTCTCCCTCCTTCACCTTTTATAGAAATTGTCCCAGCCAACTGGCATGGGCGAAGGCCAAGGGAGCACTTATGGATGAGCTGTTCGTTTTCGCTCGGCTTCGCACCTCATCTTTCCCGGACTTGGTCTTCGTGGTCCGAGATAAGACTTATATGTTAGTCACAGTAACTAAAGCATGAGACTTTTTTGTAGTACCAGTGAACCAGATTGTCGAGGGAATCTGGGACGGAGGACTCGTAATATTTCTATAGATCTGGCAAAAGCGAAACCGTTGCTTGTTCCTGCCAGGGCCAACCAAATAAGAAAAGAAAGAAGGTATTCCGCTTGTTCTGGTTATTCCTATTCTCTTTTCTACGTAAGATAGCCAAAGTATGAATCACCTCTGGATTGGAAAGAACTGGTGGTTCATTTACTTATGTTAAGAAAATAGCTAGGCACGACTGAACTCCGGACCAACAACCATCAACTCGGCGGAGCCGCTCTTCCACCATCTGGCTCTTTACATCAGTCCATGTCCTCATAGAACCAACTAGGTTGCCCGAGCCGGGGCTCACGCTATAGTTTCTATGCATCCAAAGCCTTAATGTAGAGGGTCCCCTCCATATTTTTTCCTTTCTCCTTTCACCTCGCCTCTCTTAGCTCGGCGATGTAGCATTCACGACTAGTCACCAGATCTCCATGGACAATCCCTATGTCATTCTCTGTAGGAAACTTCATAGTCGAACACCAACGTGTTATAGCCGCTCTAAACTCAGTCAAGATCGGTCGGCCCAAAAATGCATTATAAGATGAGTAAATATCCAATACCAAAAAGGCACAATCCACTCTCGCTTGCGGTTGCCCTTGCCAAGTACCACCGGTAATTCTACATATCTAATCGACTCAGTAGCTGTTCCGTTGAACCCCTATATTCGAGGTTTACAAGATTATATATCCTTCTTCTCTAACATCATTGGATCATAAGCTTTCATAAACAAGATATTGACTAAACTCCCACGGTCAACCAGCACCTTCCGAACAATAGCAGGACCAATCATAGCTATGATCACAAGTGGGTCAATCATTACGGCTTCCACTCTGTCTGTATCTCTACTTCGGAATACAATATCATCGATCTTCATTCTTCTTTGTTTTGCTTGAGTCCCATCTTCGACAATGAAGCAACTTTCACTCTTCGCATGTTTTATTGCACCAATATATTTGTCTATCTCAACCAGGCTCTTATCGGCTTGGTATGGCCCACCGATAATTGTACTAATCACCACCCATTTTTCTGGCCGCCTAAATGCATCAGCACTAGGCTCAGCTTGCCCCCATTGGGAAGAAAAACCTAAGGGCGTTAGAGTTTCCTTACCTGCCATCCTATAGAGATTTAACATATTGTTGTAACCTTTTCTTCAAATTAACTCCTCAATCATATCTCACAAGTGTCTGCACTCGTTGGTAGTATGACTGTGAGTTTCATGGAATCAGCAGAACTTGCCTGACTTCCTCTACTTCTCAGTCGACTCTCTCCGAGCCAGCTTTCTATACTACTTAATGTTTTGGGTTGCCAGATAGATATGCTCTATCGAATTTTTTAGTTTTGCATAGCTGTCATACTTAAGAGTCCTAATACGATTCTTGTTATCTAGCTTCTTCTTCTTAGCCTCATCATCATTCCATTTCTGATCATTGTTCTTCTTGCCAACATTCACATCTACATTTCCAGAACTTCCTCCAGATTGCTTTATAATGACGTTGCTCTACACTACTCTAACTAAACTCCCATCCTCGGCTCCTCATGGACGTTGCGTGCTTCTTCCAAGTGCAAGTACTCGTTGGCCTTTCTATAGAAAGCATCCATCGTCGGTTGGGATTTCCTATCCGACTACTCCCCGAAGTTTGTATCGGGATGAATCCCCTGATTAACGCCATTAGCACTACGTCATCCTTAGGATCTGTAACTTCCATCATGGCTGTGTGGAACCGATTCAAGATATCTTTTAGCAACTCTCCATCGTTTTGGAAGAGGATTGGAAAAGACATGACATGTTTTGGACATGAAGTATATAAACGGAATTGTTCTATAAACTTCTTTGACAACTCACGATATGGACCTTGGCGGAAGTCAAGTGAACCACAACGTAGCTATTCCTTCTAGGAAAATTGGAAAACAACAGCATTTCACGGCATCAGAAGCTCTGGCGGAATCCATATGCCACTTATATCTCATTAAATGCTGCATAGGATCCGTCATTCCTTCGTACAACGGTATAGTTGGCATAGCAAACCTTTGGGGATATCTCTCACGTAGGGTGTTTACAGTAAATTGATTCTAACTAGGAGTGGTATCCCACTCATCATTGCTCCGGAAACAATTTTCACTTATAAATTTCTTGAGCATATCTTCTAAGTACTCTTGGGCCATAGGCTAGACTGAACCGCGGAAGTAGGGTTCTACGCCAAGTGTTCGGCTCGGCGAACACTCTCGGGGAGGTTCTCGATACCTAACCTTTCCAAATTCTAGCAGATCCATTCGTCCAGCAATCCCCCTTGTTTGATTCTTTTGAATAGTATCATCATCACAACACGATTTTCCAAATTTTGATCATCAGCGGCTCCTCTAGAGGTCAAATCCACGCCGCTTACTAGATGGCAAGCTCTAGGCCCATCATTTGATGGATCAGTACTGATCCATACCCTTGGGTCCGTATCGGTCCCTAAATTTGTGCTTGGAGCTCGTCCTCTTCCTTGGTAAGATGTTCCAACAGCGTTTTGAGTCCTCTTCTGCTTCTTGTCCCTCCGTCTCCGCTCAGATGATGAGGAATTTTCTAACTCTGAACTTGAATCTCTTCTACTCCTCCTATGACTATTCTGAGTTAGTCCATTCAGCAATCTCAAACCATGTGAATCATTTAATTCATCACATTCTGACTAGCCTAGAATCTATCCTCTATGTGCTTTATCATCCTATCCATCTCCATTCTAGTCACAGCTTCAGTTGGAGTCAGGATTTGAGTTGGTTGAACAGCTTTATCCCCATGCCGAGGATTCTGATTCTTAGCTTAAGTAGTAGCTCTGGAATTGGTAGAATGGTCTCTTCTTGATGAGGCCATTGCAAATAGCTTCTTTTAGATTACTGTAAAATCTGAATAGCAGAAAATAAGCTAGGAGAATTAGATCCATCTCTTAGAATTAAGAAATCCAATAGTAGATGATGGATCTAAGTAGCCAGAGAATCTCGTTTTTAGTGAAAGCACCAAAATGTTTGAACTAAAAATGACAAAAACACCCAGAAGTTAAAGTAGAGAATAAAAAGTGAAGAATTAAATGAAAAATGAGTAAGAAAGAACGTACAAAAATTTATAGTGGTTCGGGAAATCAAGGCCTACTCCACATTATAACTTTATTGCTTATATTCTGACTTGGAGGCAGAAGTTCTTATGTGTCACGTTCCAAATTTCAGCGTTCAAAAATCGGCACCCATACTTCACTTGTACTCGAATGCCGCAGATCCGATCGTTGAAATTCGACTCGTGCCAGAGCTTATAACATAGTAAGTATAACAACACAGCGGAATAAAGAAATGGATAATATCATATACAACTCCAATTAATACAATATCCAGAATGATATACAACAATGAAATCAATATGATACAAGAATATCAGAGATAAATGATCCTAAAAAGAAGAATGAGTCCGACAACTCCAACATCAAGCTCGAACCACCATCACGTTTCACTAAGAGAAGCAAGGGCAGTCGTCATCTCCAACAAATCAACTGGCTTCCGATAATCTACTAAACCTGACTATTTGAAAAACCCAACTCTAGACTGCCCGTGTGGAAAATTGTGGGCACCCAGAGTTTAGGAAGGGAACAATAAACTCCGAGTCAGTCATGGGACTGGTGTGAGTAACAAAAACAGTTTTCTTTAAAACAAACAACAAAAGAATTTTAAACATTGAAATCCACAATGCTTTTTGGAAAATGAAACTACCATAAGACCTCCCACCACACACACAATGCAATCACAGACTTGGAGGAGATTTCTTCTTATGATAGTCAAACATGCTTACTACGCAAAATCATTTGATATTATTATTAGTGCATAGTGCAGAAAACATTTCGAAAATATAATATTAATTTTAGCCAGCATAGGTACCATTATATTATGCCTGCTATAGCTGCCATTTTAAATGGCAGGTTCTACAACTAAAACGTACAGGGTTCGTATTGTTTCTTGGGATTTTCCAACAAATAGTCAGGCTAAGGAACTTCCTATGCCACATGGGAACGCCTTTGGAGGGACGCCCCGAGAGACAATTGCTCTCTACCAACACAAGGCCGGTTATCCCCTTCCCGGGTAGTAAACCTGAGATATGCCACCCCCGGTCGTTTGCGACCTTTATCCGAGGCGCCTCGATCACACAGCAACAATCACACAGTAAATGAGATTGGAGCAACCACACAGGTAAATATCTGGGCTCCATACCATAATATCACCTTTTTCCAGAAGGAATGGACATACCCTAGGGGAGCTACCCCTGAAACCTTGCCGCATCTTTCCTGTTTCGACCATTTCCAGTTTGTGAGGTCCGATGAGGTCTCGTCCACAAAGCTATGCTTTTTCACAAAGTCATGCTTTGATCACAAATGATCAGCAACACACAGCAACACTTAGCATGCCACACTACCAAATTGGGAGTATATCACTGATAACCTTCAACTACATAACCTCTGAGCTCGTACGTCTCAAAGAAGGGTGTTAAGTTAAGAGAATAAATCTCCGCCACCAAATCTATTTGAAATAAATCAGCTTTATATCTCAAAGTGTAATGTCAGACATACAACCATACAAGTCTGTTCCGGGTTCGAACAGAACCGAAGGCACTTCCAAAAGAGCCCTTGCAAATCCGGATAATTTCTAATCACATCCGGACTTCCCATCACAAAGGGTGCTAAAATCTCTATACCGGGGATCAGCCGATGCAGAGACAATCAATGGTAATCCTTTCATTTTCGAAAGTATCCGGTCTTCACCACTGGTCTTCAAACGCTATCCATTTACGTCGTATCACTATTCGGAATGGGTTATATGACACAAAGTCCTCTCCCGGCTAAACCGAATAATGAGCGCAATATTTAAAAACATATGGATATTGGGATTTCAATTAAGTCACAACTTATTACCCAAAACCTTTCTTCAAATGGTTTAAACAAATTACCATTTCAATCTTTTACATAAAAAGATTCAGCTCACAAAATTCACCCAGTTTCACAAAGATCTATTCATAGATTTTCCAAATCAATTTCCATTTCAATTTGATTAACTCATTAAATCTTTAAATCAAAGATTTAATTCATAGCTTTCAAAAAGAATTCACTCATAACTTGGAAAACCATTTTTCAATTCAAACTTGAAATTCCTTTACTTAAATTGGAATTTCATTTCTTATATGAAAACTTTTATCATTTGAAAACAAATAGTTTTCATTTCGGAAAATCTGATTCATTTATACAAGTTAAAGTCCTTGGGTTAAACTCAAATTCTCAAACCAATACTTTTAAAATGGTTTAAATTCATATAAACACATTTATAACTTGTATCACATTTTTAAACCATAATTTTCAACATAGAATTCAATTCCTTATTTTGAATTCAAATTCAAATTGAATTATCTAAATTTCAAGATATTCAAAATATCTTTAAAACTCCTTTCAAAAGCTTTTCATATTAAACCCCAATTTCCAATTTCAAAATCAACTGAAATTAAAATTTAAATCTCAAAAACATTAAATTTAAAATCATCTGTGACTTAACCGATTTCCTCGTGAAATCCATATTTGTGTGTGTAAAAGTGTGGTCCAGGGGTTTTACACAATAGTGCAACATCATCAATCATCACAGATTCAAATACAACAATATATTTAATAAGCGGTATAAACTATAACGTTTATCCTTATTCACAGATCCACAAATAAATCACAGATAAAATAAATTACATTCATCACAGCTTGAATTAAAACAATTCATATCACATAGAATCACATAGTAGGGATATCGAACAATTCACAACATTCAATGGAATACAGTTATCCATAAGTGAAAACTAATTAAGATATCTGATTAATCTAAACCAGATCATTTGCCTATGGATAATTCCTAGTCAGGGTTAACTTATAATTAATTAATTACTAACATTTAATTAATTATTGTTTAATTAATCATTAATTCTTAAGTAATAAATTATACTTTTAATTAATTGACCCTTAATTAAATTTCTTTAATTACTTTGCTAAAGAAATTCACTTATATTAATCATTATTAATCAAAATTGATTAATCAATAATAACTCATTAATTAATCCTGATTATTTAATTAACTAAGTGTTAATTGTAACTTAATGAATTCTTAAATACAATTTAATTTTTTTTCTTTAATTTAATTAACTTAACTTTAATTAATAAATTTAAACTTGTAATTACTAAGTTAATTAATACAAACAAAAAAATTAATTATCCACTCTACTTAACTTAATAGTTAATGAACTACAAATCATCAAATCTTCGTTTACTTAAAAGTAAAACTCATATTTATTAACGATTTAATTAACACTCACAAATATATTGAAAACATTGATTTTCAACTTGCTTTTAAATTCACGTGTTAAAGTATTACTTTTGTTAAAGAAATTTAAAAGAGTTTAAAATCAAATTCCTTTTAAATTCAACATATTTAAAGATTTACTTTAACATTTAACTTAGGTAAACATTTAAAGTTATAAAACTTATTTCATTTTCAAATCTGGATTTCAAATTTAGGTTTTTAGTTCAGGTTTCAAATTTAATTTGACTTTGTTTAAATTCTTTCTTTACAATTCAAATTTCATTTTAAATTAAAATTCTTTTTAAATACACCTAAATACCTTAAAGTTATTAAACAATTTTGAATTTAGAAACTTGATTATTTCCAAATGAAGATTCAACCTAAACTTGAATTTATAGTAAAAATTTGATTTAAACTTAATTTTAAACTTTGATTTATTATTTAAATTTGATCTTTAAATTGAAAACTGGACAGGTTTGAAAACCTGTATTAAATAATTTCCCCGAGCCCTGTCAATGCTGCTTCGAGCCAAACTCCTAAAAACTTCGAGCAACACTCGACATTTACTTGAGGAAACTCGAGTCCCACTTCTCTGCTCCCAGACTTCATCAGGAAACAACACATGGCACCGTGCACATGCACGGTGGCTCCGACCATCTACGGTCATCCACGATACCTTCATCATATCGTCGATCATCCCCTCACTTGATCCTGACCATCAGAATACCATCACAATCTCGAAATCGAATTCGAGTTTCAACCCAGGCCTGGAACAAAACCAAGAACACCACATCAACCCTGGAAACTGCCTCGTCCTCGATCCTCCGACCACCATCACATCAGAAACTCCGGCCAAGTCTTCGTCAATGCCCAAGCTTCCATTACCCAGAGACTGGTAGCACTCGATCAACCGTATATGTCGCGGTGATCAATTTACTCGACCTAGTTAAAACTAGGGTTACAAACTTGAATCATCTACCGCCGCCACCACGGTGGTCAATCCACCTAGCTGACAATTTTCCCTTAATCTCCGATCACTCTTCCACCTCCAGGAAGAACCCTGACTTCCCACTGCAAGTGAATTACCCGAAAACCCCCTTAACAACATTTTTGGTCAACCTAGAACTACATCTCAATCTTTCACTATAATTGATGATTTTAGTTTTAAAAATCAAGTTTTTGAATGATGTTTCAGATCCTAAGCCTGAAACAATAAATTATGATGTTTTAATTTTCACTTATTTGGAGTTTGCTCTGTTATTATGATTTCCAGAGACCATACAAAGTTATTTTAACTTGTATAGATTTTTAAACTTTAATTATTGATAAAACAAACAATTTTTGTTTAAAACTTTAATCCTAACAAGGATCAGATCAAGTGATAATGGATTTTGAACAAATCTTGAACCTAGAAAACTAAAACAGGGAGCACATATACATACACACATTTAAACATTCATATATATACATAGGAAATGCCAAAAAATTCACATATATTCAGAAAATAGCATGCAACCATATTTATTCAATACTTAAACTTTAAAAAAAAAGTGATGTTACTCACTTGATTTCCAGAAGAACAGAGTTTCCCTTTTATGCTTGAAACAGGTTTTGAAAATTGCAAGCTGAAATCCTTTTCCCTTGATTCTCTGATTTATCTTGAATTAAATTGTTGTTTTGAGTTGAGCTTTTGTTTAAGTACAAGATGATATGTATTTCAGATTTCATAGTTTGGATGGACGAACTAAAATGAAGAAGACTGATATATATAAAATGAGTACAGGTGATAAGTTTATTTGTTTAAGCTGATAAAAAAATATGTTTGTACAATGTTTTATCAGAGATATTTTAATCATTGTTGGCTGATGGATTAATTTGTGATGGCTGCATTTATTAGGCTTGTACTTATACTTATCCATATTTGCTTGCACTTAGATAAATATATACTGGTATCTTCTTTTACTTATTTGTTTTACTGATGAGATATGGTTTGTTTGAGTTAGAGAAGAAATACATTTCAGATTTTACTGAGCTTTGAATGAACAAGACTGAAATGAGAAGTTGATATATATAACAAGAAGTTTACAGTATATATATTTGTACAAGTGATGTTATATATTTTTTTCCTTTGTACAATCATTCAGAGATTTTTCTTGTTCTTTGTTTGACTAGAGATTTTTATTAACAAATGGAGGCTGAAATGATATTGCATTAATTGTTTTGTACAATCTACATATACTTATCTATTTATCTTTTCTTTTTATATAACCTGACCTTGCTTTGTTTCAGCCCTTCATTTATTTATATCTTTTGTTTGTTTGGATGTGAGCTGTTTTCCTTTGCAGCTCAAACATATAAAATGTTTGAATACTTGAATGTATATTCTTTGTTTTTACATACTTACCTTTTTATTGTTAAGATTTATTTCTATTTCTAATTTAACCACAAATTCTAAAATTTTAATCGCTTATTTATTTTCTTTCTTGTGTCAAAGTCTATAATTTTTATATTTAATATTAAAACCATTTATTTAAGATTTAAATTCAAATTCTATGTATATATATATAAATTCAAATTTGCTCATATATGCCCATATACATATATATTCACATATATACATATATATATATATATACAATATTTAAATTTTAAATGATTTAACATAGAATTTATTTTAACTCGGGGAAACTCGCATTCATTTATCGATTAATTTCACAATTTTTATTCAAAAACTAAATTAATTATCAATTTAAATATATATAAAATCGGGGGTCGTGACAAACTTCCCCCCTTATGAAATTTGGTCCTCAAAATTTGCCAAGGAGATACAAAGATAGATGAAAAATATTTCATCAAATCAAACTGAATTTTTATTCTGCATTTGGCTTACCAAATCATAATATCAATAATAGATACGAGAACAAATCTGTTTTAACACTTCACAAGATACTCGGGTTATCCGGATCTACGAAATATGTAGGGGTATCGGTTAGTTCAAAAGGATAACTAACCATTCGTAGAACATATCCGGACCCAAAAATAGATAGATATATGGATACAATTCCAAAACTTTTAGTTTAGAAACTAAAGTATACCAATCAACCATTGCAATCAAAGCAAACAATTTATCCAAACAAACAAATCTGACCTATTTGGAGTTTACGTCCCATTTTAATATATCGAATCTCTTCCTGGATCGACCAGAAACTATCAAAGAATAGAGAAGAGATGCTGAACAAAAGAGATTGATAGGGAAAAGATTGTTTCTTTATTGTTACAGGGTATTGACCATTTATAGTCGTATTCCCCTATCCCCTATCTCATCCTCTTCTTGCACTCATACTTACCATCAGTGGATAGTAAGAGAATTTACTGAGGCATACAGATAGATATCTTAGAGATACTCATTCTAGGGTATACTTCACCCTATCTCTAATGAGCTACTTAATGTGTTATGCTCCTAAGCTAAAGTTCAACCTTAGTCCTGATACCAAAATGTCACGATCCAAATTTCAGCATTCGAAAATCGGCACCCGTACTTCACTTGTACTTGAATGCCACAGATCCAGTCGTTGAAATTCGACTCGTGCCGGAGCTTATAACACAGTAAGTATAACAACACAGCGGAATAATAAAATGGATAATATCATATATAACTCCAATTAATACAATATCCAGAATGATATACAACAATGATATCAATATGATACAAGAATATCAGAGATAAATGATGATACATCGGAAAACAGAAGTGATAACTCCAAATGATCCTCAAAAGAGAATGAGTCCAACAACTCCAACATCAAGCTCGAACCACCATCACGTTTCACTAAGAGAAGAAAGGACAGTCATCATCTCCAACAACTGAACTGGCTTCCGATAATCTACTAAACCTGACTATTTGAAAAACCCAACTCTAGACTGCCCGTGTGGAAAATTGTGGGCACCCAGAGTTTAGGAAGGGAACAATAAACTCCGAGTCAGTCATGGGACTGGTGTGAGTAACAAAAACAGTTTTCTTTAAAACAAACAACAAAAGAATTTTAAACATTGAAATCCGCACTGCTTTTTGGAAAATGAAACTACCATAAGGCCTCCCACCACACACAATGCAATCGTAGACTTGGAGGAGATTTCTTCTCATGATAGTCAAACATGCTTACTACGCAAAATCATTTGATATTATTATTAGTGCATAGTGCAGAAAACATTTCGAAAATATAATATTAATCTTAGCCAGCATAGGTACCATTATATTATGCCTGCTATAGCTGCCATTTTAAATGGCAGGTTCTACAACTAAAACCGTACAGGGTTCGTATTGTTTCTTTGGATTTTCCAACAAATGGTCAGGCTAAGGAACTTCCTATGCCACATGGGAACGCCTCTGGAGGGACGCCCCAAGAGACAACTGCTCTCTGCCAACACAAGGCCGGTTACCCCCTTCCCGGGTAGTAAACCTAAGATATGCCACCCTTGGTCGTTTACGACCTTTATCCGAGGCGCCTCGATCACACAGCAACAATCACACAGTAAATGAGATTGGATCAACCACACAGGTAAATATCTGGGCTCCATACCATAATATCACCTTTTTCCAAAAGGAATGGACATACCCTAGGGGAGCTACCCCTGAAACCTTGCCGCATATTTCCTGTTTCGACAATTTCTGGTTTGTGAGGTCCGATGAGGTCTCGTCCACAAAGCTACTCTTTTTCATAAAGCCATGCTTTGATCACAAATGATCAGCAACACACATTAACACTTAGCATGCCACACTACCAAATTGGGAGTATATCACTGATAACCTTCAACTACATAACCTTTGAGCTCGTACGTCTCAGAGAAGGGTGTTAAGCTAAGAGAATAAATCTCCGCCACCAAACAGAAATGTATTTGAAAGAAATCTGCTTTATATCTCAAAGTGTAATGTCAGACATACAACCATACAAGTCTGTTCCGGGTTCGAACAGAACCGAAGGCACTTCCAAAGAAGCCCTTGCAAATCCGGATAATTTCTAATCACGTCCGGACTTCCCATCACAAAGGGTGCTAAAATCTCTATACCGTGGATCAGCCGATGCAGAGACAATCAATGGTAATCCTTTCGTTTTCGAAAGTATCCGGTCTTCACCACCGGTCTTCAAATGCTATCCATTTATGTCGTATCACTATTCGGAATGGGTTATATGACACAAAGTCCTCTCCCGGCTAAACCGAATAATGAGCGCAATATTTAAAAACATATGGATATTGGGATTTCAATTAAGTCACAACTTATTACCCAAAACCTTTCTTCAAATAGATTAAACAAATTACCATTTCAATCTTTTACATAAAAAGATTCAGCTCACAAAGTTCACCCAGTTTCACAAAGATCTATTCACAGATTTTCCAAATCAATTTCCATTTCAATTTGATTAACTCATTATATCTTTAAATCAAAGATTTAATTCATAGCTTTCAAAAAGAATTCACTCATAACTTGGAAAACCATTTTTCAATTCAAACTTGAAATTCCTTTACTTAAATTGGAATTTCATTTCTTATATGAAAATTTTTATCATTTGAAAACAAATAGTTTTCATTTCGGAAAATCTGATTCATTTATACAAGTTAAAGTCCTTGGGTTAAATTCAAATTCTCAAACCAATACTTTTAAAATGGTTTAAATTCATATAAACACATTTATAACTTGTATCACATTTTTAAACCATAATTTTCAACATAGAATTCAATTCCTTATTTTGAATTCAAATTCAAATTGAATTATCTAAATTTCAAGATATTCAAAATATCTTTAAAACTCCTTTCAAAAGCTTTTCATATTAAACCCAAATTTCCAATTTCAAAATTAATTGAAATTAAAATTTAAATCTCAGAAACATTAAATTTAAAATCATCTGTGACATAACCGATTTCCTCGTGAAATCCATATTTGTGTGTGTAAAAGTGTGGTCCAGGGGTTTTACACAATAGTGCAACATCATCAATCATCACAGATTCAAATACAACAATATATTTAATAAGCGGTATAAACTATAACGTTTATCTTTATTCACAGATCCACAAATAAATCACAGATAAAATAAATTACATTCATCACAGCTTTAATTAAAACAATTCATATCACACAGCATCACATAGTAGGGATATCGAACAATTCACAACATTCAATGGACTACAGTCATCCATAAGTGAAAACTAATTAAGATATCTGATTAATCTAAACCAGATCATTTGCCTATGGATAATTCCTAGTCACGGTTAATTAATAATTAATTAATTACTAACATTTAATTAATTATTCTTTAATTAATCATTAATTCTTGAGTAATGAAATTATCCTTTTAATTAATTGACTCTTAATTAAATTTCTTTAATTACTTTGCTAAAGAAATTCACTTATATTAATCATTATTAATCAAAATTGATTAATCATTAATAACTCATTAATTAATCCTAATTATTTAATTAACTAAGTGTTAATTGTAACTTAATGAATTCTTAAATACAATTTAATTTTTTTTCTTTAATTTAATTAACTTAACTTTAATTAATAAATTTAAACTTGTAATTGCTAAGTTAATTAATACAAAAAAAATTAATTATCCATTCTACTTAACTTAATAGTTAATGAACTACAAATCATCAAATCTTCGTTTACTTAAAAGTAAAACTCATATTTATTAATGATTTAATTAACACTCACAAATATATTGAAAACATTGATTTTTAACTTGCTTTTAAATTCACGTGTTAAAGTATTATATTTGTTATAAAGAAATTTAAAAGAGTTTAAAATCAAATTCCTTTTAAATTCAACATATTTAAAGATTTACTTTAACATTTAACTTAGGTAAACATTTAAAGTTATAAAACTTATTTCATTTTCAAATCTGGATTTCAAATTTAGGTTTTTAGTTCAGGTTTCAAATTTAATTTGACTTTGTTTAAATTCTTTCTTTACAATTCAAATTTCATTTTAAATTCAAATTCTTTTTAAATACACCTAAACACCTTAAAGTTATTAAACAATTTGAATTTAAAAACTTAATTATTTCGAAACTAAGATTCAACCTAAACTTGAATTTATAGTAAAACTTTGATTTAAACTTAATTTTAAACTTTGATTTATTATTTAAATTCGATCTTTAAATTGAAAAATGGACAGGTTTGAAAACCTGTACAAAACAATTTCCCTGAGCCCTGTCAATGCTACTTCGAGCCAAACTCCTAAAAACTTCGAGCAACACTCGACATTTACTCGAGAAAACTCAAGTCCCACTTCTCTGCTCCCAGACTTCATCAAGAAACAACACATGGCACCGTGCACATGCACGGTGGCTCCGACCATCTACGGTCATCCACGATACCTTCATCATATCGTCGATCATCCCCTCACTTGATCCTGACCATCAGAATACCATCACAATCTCGAAATCGAATTTGAGTTTCAACCCAGGCCTGGAACAAAACCAGGAACACCACATCAACCCTAGAAACTGCCTCGTCCCCGATCCTCCGTCCACCATCACATCAGAAACTCCGGCCAAGTCTTCGTCAATACCCAAGCTTCCATTAACCAGAGACTAGTAGCACTCGATCAACCCTATATGTCGCGGTGATCAATTTACTCGACCTAGTTAAATCTAGGGTTACAAAATTGAATCATCTACCGCCGCCACCACGGTGGTCAATCCACCTAGGCCTTAGCTGACAATTTTCCCTTAATCTTCGATCACTCTTCCACCTCCAGGAAGAACCCGACTTCCCACTGCAAGTGAATTACCCGAAAACCCCCTTAACAACATTTCTGGTCAACCCAGAACTACACTCTCAATCTTTCACTATAATTGATGATTTTAGTTTTAAAAATCAAGTTTTTGAATGATGTTTCAGATCCTAAGCCTGAAATAATAAATTATGACTTTTTAATTTTCACTTATTTGGATTTTGCTCTGTTATTATGATTTCCAGAGACCATACAAAGTTATTTTAGCTTGAATAGATTTTTAAACTTTAATTATTGATAAAACAAACAATTTTTGTTTGAAACTTAAATCCTAACAAGGATCAGATCAAGTGATAATGGATTTTGAATAAATCTTGAACCTGGAAAACTAAAACAGGGAGCACAGATACATGCACACATTTAAACATTCATATATATACATAGGAAATGCCAGAAAATTCACATATATTCAGAAAATAGCATGCAACCATATTTATTCAAATACTTAAACTTTTAAAAAAAAAAGTAATGTTACTCACTTGATTTCCAGAAGAACAGAGTTTCCCTTTTATGCTTGAAACAGGTTTTGAAAATTGCAAGCTGAAATCCTTTTTCCTTGATTCTCTGATTTATCTTGAATTAAATTGTTGTTTTGAGTTGAGCTTTTGTTTAAGTACAAGATGATATGTATTTCAAATTTCTCAGTTTGGATGGACGAACTAAAATGAAGAAGACTGATATGTATAAAATGAGTACAGGTGATAAGTTTATTTGTTTAAGCTGATAAAAAAAATATGTTTGTACAATGTTTTATCAGAGATATTTTTACCTTTGTTGGCTGATGGATTAATTTGTGATGGCTGCATTTATTAGGCTTGTACTTATAATTATCCATATTTGCTTGCACTTAGATAAATATATACTAGTATCTTCTTTTACTTATTGGTTTTACTGATGAGATATGGTTTGTTTGAGTTAGAGAAGAAATACATTTCAGATTTTACTGAGCTTTGAATGAACGAGACTGAAATAAGAAGTTGATATACATAACAAGAAGTTTACAGTATATATATTTGTACAAGTGATGTTATATATTTTTTCCTTTGTACAATCATTCAGAGAATTTTCTTGTTCTTTATTTGACTAGAGATTTTTTATTAACAAATGGAGGCTGAAATGATATTGCAATAATTGTTTTGTACAATCTACATATACTTATCTTTTCATCTTTTCTTTTTATATAACCCGACCTTGCTTTGTTTCAGCCCTTCATTTATTTATATCTTTTGTTTGTTTGGATGTGAGCTGTTTTCCTTTGCAGCTCAAACATATAAAATGTTTGAATACTTGAATGTATATTCTTTGTTTTTACATACTTACCTTTTTATTATTAAGATTTATTTCCATTTCTAATTTAACCACAAATTCTAAAATTTAAATCATTTATTTATTTTCTTTCTTGTGTCAAAGTCTATAATTTTTATATTTAATATTTAAACCATTTATTTAAGATTTAAATTCAAATTCAATGTATATATATAAATTCAAATTTGCTCATATATGCCCATATACATATATATTCACATATATACATATATATACAATATTTAAATTTTAAATGATTTAACATAGAATTTATTTGAACTCGGGGAAACTCGCATTCATTTATCGATTAATTTCACAATTTTTATTCAAAAACTAAATTAATTATTAATTTAAATATATATAAAATCCAGGGTCGTTACATTATGGATCGCTCCAACTCCAACACTTGATTACAAGAAAATAGAATAAAGAGAGGAAGAGCCAAAAGATCCTGAAAATAAGCCCTATCTTCCCATTTATATAAGTAGGGGCCTAAAATCTCATACAAAATATCTCCAGGCCGTTCTCCATGCTTTAGACCAATTCCCCTTAAAACTAAACTGCCACATCATCAACTTGGATCGGTCGGTATATCTCTAAGGGTAGTAGTCGATACTGACCCATAATATTGCCAAACTAGCTGCCTTCAACTCTTCAAGTTGAATCGTCTTATGGTTAGTTTCATGATTCCATAGTTGTTTGCACCACTATTAGCTTGTTTCTAAGTCCAAATGAAGGAGTCATGGAAGAACAGAGTTGCTGATTCAAGAGTCCATGGAGATCGATAGAGAATTGTATTGGATCAACAAAACAACACTTGGGATAAACTTCTAACATCAAGTAGGGCATATAGGCAGAAGATGGGACCCACCTTGGAGGAAACATGGATCGGTACCGACCCATAGATAGGAGTCGGTACCGATCCATAAATTTAGTGACTTTGTTGTTGTCTTGGCTTGAGTTGTTTTTGCATTGGCCTTGTGAGTTTATCTGTGTTTGGTTTTTGGACTCTTGGGTTATCCCTCTGGGCTTCCTGCCTTGATAACTCCAAGTTTAGCTCGTCCAAGCTATCCGAATATTGCCTTGTCAAATGGCTAGATAATACTTTACTTTTATTTTAGCAGTAAATTTGATAAATTCGCTAATTTATTTTACAAGTTTCTAGCCTTTTATTTATTTATTTATTTATTTTGCATTAGTTAAGTATTTACATAAGATTTCCTTACTTACATAGTTTTCCAATTAATATAGCTGTAACATCTCGGAATTTTTATCGTTTTGGTTTTAAATATTAAATTAATTTTAAAAATTTAAATAATTGATTTTTAAAGTTTAATAACTTGAATTCAAATATATGATTATTTAAATATTTGAATTGTGAATTAAATATTTGAATGGTGAATTAAATATTAATTAAATAGATTTAATAACATTATTTAACCCCTTTAATTAATAAATAATAATTCCGAACTCATTTTGTAAAATATTTACAATAATAAATGGTTTGATTAAATAATAAGAAAATCAATTGTTAATAGAACGACTTGATTTTTATTATAGTATTTTTAATTTAATTTATAGAATTTTTCCATAATTTTTAATTTGAAAAATATTTAAATTATCGTTTGATGATTTTTTTGACAAACGATGTTATTATTTTAGATTTCAGAGAATAAAATAATCTATGTATTTTATAGTTGTTTTGGGATCGTGTTGCCTTTTGGTGCACGATCGTATTTTTTGTCATTTGCGGTTTGGACGCGCACGGAATATTGTGTAGTGGAGTACCCCATATATTTCTTTTTAAAACATTTTCAAATCAAATCAAGATTTTAATTTTTTGATCAAATCTTGGGATGTGATGTTGTCTTGAGAATATTGTGTCCAAATGTTGGCTAACTTAAAATCTTTGTTTAACTTGTAGATGAAGTAAAGCATATTGTTTGCATATAAAATTAAAAAAATGATATGGACTTTCTTGCTTCATATTTTAAAATTTCCCCTCTTTTCTTTCCATTTCCCTCCACTCTTTTTTTTCATTAATAATAGTAAAGAAAAATAAGCAAATCTCCAAAAAAAAATCAAAACAAAAATCAATACTCAATGAAAAATTAGCGTGAATTCTTTGAACACATATGGTCATTGGCTTCAAATCTATACCCAATTTGTTGTGTTCCGTAATGGTTGAATGCGACTAACAGTTTTGGCATCGATTTAGGGCTTGGGTTTACAGTGGTTATAGGCGGAGTTAGGCATGGTCGAGTGTGGATTGGTGCTTACCTGGGAAAGGCGAGCTTACAGCGACATTTTGGTGGGTTGCGGCCCAATGTAGCAGATCGTGACTTTGCCCTGTAGTAGTGTGATGGTTCAGGTCATGATGATCAGGGATGGGTCGGAGGTCATTTCGTTGAGGGGGTTGGACTCGGGGCGAAGAGATGAAGCTCAGTGGTAGTCGTAGCGCCTCTGGTTGGCTTGGGAGAAGTGCGACATGTACGAGTTGAAGAGGGAAGGGACTAGTCACATTTTGTCTCGGGATGTGGAGCTTAACTTGGTTGGGTCATTTGCGATGACGGTTCGAAGAGTGACGAGGTGGTGAAGACGGTTCATCGAACCGTCAAGGGATGAAGGAGCAATCTAGGGAGAAAGATCGACCTGGAGGTATACACTTGTGCAATTCATGTATGGGAGAGAAAAATTTATGAAGAAAAGGAATTATTTTAGTGAGCGTAATTATTTTGGTTCGGTGATTAATTAGTTTATTCATTAATTAATTAATCCAAAATCTTGTTAAACCAACATCTTGCTCATACGGGGTTGGATCTGGACGCGGTCAGTTGCATTGTACTCATGAAATTCTTATCTTCGCATTGAAATTGGATTCTTGAAATTTGGAGCAAGTTGAATTTTAGGTTAAGATCGGACGTTGTTCGATTTTAGACCAAAGCGGAACGCGAAAGCGTCAACTGGAATTTCGATGAGCTAACTCCCCTTTAAATAAACTATGTGATAACTGTGTTGTTATAGATTATTATTAAATGTTTGGATGATAGTTGATAGTCTTAAATAAAGTATAAATTTATGATAAAATTATAGTAAATAAATTTAATTACATTTAACGTAGTCAAATTAGGTATACTTTGTTCATAACATCTATTTAGCAGAATAAAACACTGATCTACTAAAATTAAATTGAGCAGATTACTTTAGACATCTATAGAGCAGAATAAGTCACCTTTCTATGCTTGCCAAGTAAATAGATTATTGTTTTATTGTTTGTTTGGATTAAACTCCCGCTTGAAAAGGTATTTCATAAATAACCATTATTTTGCAAGAGACTTTTGTAGAGAGACCATATAGGGTGTCTCGCCATTGTTACTTTACTACTATATACATCTTACTTACATCCTTATATCGCTTATATTAATGTTGGTCAAAATATTTGTGACATACTGTTTTGATTGTGTAAGTGTCGTTATAGTGACTTTCGCTTTACCATCACTTATGAAATATCATCTTTAAACCCTGGTGTATGTTGAACTTATGCTTGAATTTTTACTAAATAAATGTTTGGTTGCATTTTGCACTTTGAAAATTGTTTAAACTATAAGAATTTTGGAAATAAAGGTTAAATTTTGGTTAAAAATTTATAAAAGAAGTTTTAAATTTGATTCATTATCTTACAGGATAATTAATGCTTTTTTAATTTATAATTGATTATAAATTTGATTAATTACATTTCGGGATAATTTATGATGTTTTAAATTTATAAATGATTATAAATTTGCTTTATTATCCTTAGGATAATTAATGTTGTTTAAAATATTTAAAAAGATTTTAACTTGATTTATGATCTTTTGGGATAGTTAATATGGTTTTAAAATTTATAAAAGAAATATATAAATTATATTTTAGGCTGATTAACATTGTTTAAAATTAAAAGTATTTAAATTTATTTATCACTTTCTAGGATAATACATGGTGTTTTAAAAGTAATAAATGATAGTTTATAAATGAGAAAATATTTAAAATGGAATATTTGAAAGCAGAGGCAAGTGTAAATTATTTTTGGGGTTTACAATAAACAATGTTTACGATGACATTTATTTTTGACCCTCCTTTTTAATACACATAGAAATATAATTTACACTTTTAAAAGAATATCCTTAAAGAATGTTTTTAAAGTGTTTACAAATATTTGTGAGGTGAAAATCAAGCATAAGTAAGTATCAAATGTTTTAAAAGCTTGATTCGTTTATTGGTGACAAGTGTATGTGATCTAATCTCCATATACAATCATTCGTTTGCTTTCGATAGTTGATTTTTTAACTATCAGTTTTGATATCATTCTTTGTGCTTTGTCAATCTAAGACGATTTATCGCTCATTTTGAGCATTGGCATCCAATGCTACAATGACTAAAACCAAAGAGCGAATGGGAACCAAGCCATGTGGGTTGCACCCATTAGGATATATTCACATTTATCTAGAAAGTGTTGGTAGCATGCATATGTTGATGTGAGTATATTCGGATGCTCGCGTGAGGTGGGATCCAGCTTGGAAGTTCTCGAAAGTGATGTGCGTTTGGCGTGGGCTCTCAAGTATGTTTTATCTAGAGATATACTTTCGATTTAGGGGGCACACCCTCCAAGGGGATAAATTCATTCTCCTTGTTTCGATTCGAACATTGGAATTAATCTTTTCTTCTTTTGTGTTTCATTAATTCAAGATGATTTGTTGCTTCTTTGAGCATTGATATTCTTTATCAGAGATGACTAAAACCAAAGAGCGAGTGGAAGCCAAGCTATGTGGGGTTACTCCCATTAGGGTATCTTTACATTTACTCTAGATTGGATTCTGTGGTATGCGTTCGAAGATGTTAAATACTCGAATTCTCGATAAGGTTGGTGGGGTCCTTCTTGGACATGTTCGAGAGCCATCATAGTTCTCAAGTATATTTCTAGAGGTATACTTTCGGTAAAGGGGTGGACCCTCCTTGTCATTGTTGGAAAAAATTTCTTCCCTTATTTGATTCAAATCTTTGAATTTTTTCCTTAATTGAATCGAGAAGTGTCTGAAGCTCTTCTTGATGTTTAATTATTTGTGTCCATTCTTTAAGTTGGATTTTGATCTTGTCGGTGTTCATCCTTTCTTGTATGGATGTGGTTCTGATTTGTTTTCCATTTCTTTATTTATGAAAGTTGTTCTTGTGAGGGCAAAACCCATTCCACGTTAGTGGCGTAATCTCACGGAATTATAAAATGTTCACTATATTTCATGAGTTTTCTCACATTGGTTTTCCAAACTGATCCAGATGTTATTTTATTACAATGCTCGGGTCACGCTGAGAATTTTTCCAGGTTGTTGTTGGTGGGACATGGAGCTCATAGATTAGAGCTGGTTGTTCACTAGCCGCAATGTTTTTATTTTCCACTGTATTATTATATATACCTATCAACAATTGTATGATCAGGAATTTACGACTATCCAGCTGATGGGGTTTTTTTTAACTCTGATATACTGTAACAACCCATAATTTTGTGAATATTTTTAATTAAAATTTTATTTGAAATTTTGATTTTTAAAATCATTTAAAAGTGAATTTTTAGAATTTTTCCAATGTAAGTTTGGAATTTGTTTGTAATTTATTTTCCAAATGCAATAAATAAACGATTTTTGAAAATTTTATATTTTGGTCAAAATTTGAATTTTCAGTAAAAAAAAATGAATTTTAAATTTTAATCTTTTTCTTTGAAGCAGAATATATTTGTGATATCTGTTCTGCTTTTCGTTTCGTTAAATTCCGAGTTATACATTTTAAATTAGATAAATTACAGCGTTTTACACGCAGTTATTTTCTATATTTCAATTTCTAGTTTTCTATGTGCGTTTCTATATTTTATTTTCTATGTTATTTTATTTTATTTTTCTATTTTGTTTATCTAAACTTTATTTATTGGATTTCACTTGTGTGTATATCTTTTCATAAAAGGCTTGGAAGAAATCAAGGAGACATGCGTTACATTTCTTTAATGCTTGCCTTTTTTATTTACCTACCCTCTTTATTACTTACCCTAGCCATTCACCATTCATAGCCATGAATTGCTCTTATTAATCGCGTACAAACATCTCAAAATATCTTTTTTTTTTCAATTGCATTTAAGAATAATATATATATATATATGTGTGTGTGTGTGTGTGTGTGTTTCTTTCTTATTATTTCTTTACTTTTATTTCCTAGTTTTTTTGTTTTTCTATCATTTACTCCTCTTTAGCCATTCATACCCTATCAATTCACATGAAAAAGCAAGTAACTTACCCCATTTTGTTCCATTGTTTCTTTTTATTTAATAGGAAATAAATCCCTTCAAATCTCTAGCCATTTAAGCACTTAATTACTTGCCAATTCATTGCACTTGATTAGGCGTGAATAACTCCCCTATTAAATTCTAATTCACGTACAAAAAAACCTTTTACCAAATCTCATTTTCATTTGCATCTTCACGTGAGAAATTTTCTTGTAAGTAATGGCTTCTTTTTCTTTTGTTTTCTATTTTTTTCTTTCTCTTCTATTTTCTTTTATTTTCTTTGTTTTCCTTCAAGCTAGGCTTAGCCTCCATCTTCTTATTTACTTCTATGGTGTATATAAACTTTATTTATTTAGTGAAGGTTTCTTTTGTGTATATACATCTATATTTATTGGATAAGTAACAAATCAATTAAGATACGTTTTAAATATAGGCATACGTTTCTTAATTTATTTATTGCCTTTATATATTTCCCACCTTTTAATCTTCTACCATATCTATTCATAAATGCATAGACGTGATTTTCTCCTTTTCAATCACGTACAAAGTTATCAAACTCCTCTGTTCATTTGTTTAAGATTTATATATACAAGATCTTTTCCCTACTTAAATTATGCCTTTTTAAATTTCCTTGCCTTTTTATTTTCTAACTATTCCTAAACTTTAGCCATTCAAATCTCTTTAAACCTAGCTTCCTCTTATCATTCACGTGAAATAAAAAAAGGGTTTCTCATTGCATTATTTGAGTGAGGAAGGAAAAAGTCTAGATCCATGGCCTCCTTCTCTCTTTTTTTTTCTTCTTTCACTTTTATATATATTTTTTTTCCTCTTTTTCCTTTTGTTTTCTCCTTGCATAGCTCAGCCTCCACCACCACAACATTACCTCCTCCTCACTATTAGACCATGGCAAAGCCCACTTGGTGGTTGTAAGCAAGGTTATGTTCTTTGATACGTAATTGCATAATTTAATTCATTTTGTTGTGTTGAATCTTAATTCTTATGATTTGTGTATTTGTTATATACAAGATCAATATCTTGGCTCTCCATCCATTCAAATCAGAATTGTGTCTAGTCGTGCTTTCGTGCTTTCCAGATTTTTGTTTGTGTGTTTGCTTTGCAAACTTCAGCGTAAAAAGGTGAGCAATCACTCACGATTAATGTTCTTTTATTTATTTAAATCTGATTTCAATTGAAACGACAATTAAAATATGCTGCTGTTAGTTATTTACACTGTTATATCTGTTATTACCTGAATCAGTTCACCTGTGACATCTGACACCATTATCTGTTAATTATTTATGCGATGATAATACAGTTTGGCTGATAATTGATTGATTGTGGATGTTTATATTGGACGTTAAATTGTTAGTGTTAAATGATAAATAGTATGCCAAATTGAAATGGATATAGGATAGTTAACAAATTTTAAAATTGATTTATATGTTAATTTGATTAGTGAATATTTTCATTCACGACTCAATCTATTATGCTATGATAATCAAGTGATGTGTGTTATTGGTATTAATTTGAATGTTAAAATAATTGATGTTAAATTTGATTTGAAGTTAGATATGAAAATAATTATGACATTAAATTTGTTATGTGATGTTTGGTTGTTAATATAAGTGATAATCAATATGAAATTTGAATTGATATAGGATAGTCAAAAATTCAAATAGATATATATGTGAATTTGTCCCTTTAAATGTTAAATAAAACGACACGTAGAAATAGGATCAGTTATACTTTGAACCATTGAATGTATGATTGCTGTAATAATTTGATAATAAACGCCAAGTGAAAACCTATTATGTAATGATCTTTAATCCACATGAAATGATAGTGTGGATTCTAGGAATAATTTTATTTAATTTACATAAATAACAAATGTAAATTAAATACGATTATTTCGGGATTATTTAAATAAACGGTTAAATTGTTATGTATGGTTGCTATTGTTTGTTTATTTACTTTGACACCATCCCAGCTATCACACTGCAAGTTCCCTTTGTTATGCTTTGTTTTATGTATTTATTTATATTGGGTTGAAATGATAAATACCCAAATTGAATAACTTTGGCCTAGGATAGATAATTAAAGATAAGAAACCCGATTGGTCAACAAAATCATTTTGGAATTGAAATTCATTTGAAATTAAGAAATGAACTTAAAAATTTGTTGGAAAGTAAGTAATGAAATTTATGGATCTAATGGAATTAAATTAATAGGATTAATTGTAATAAATGAATGGACTTAATTGTAATTTATGAATTTAATTGAAATAAAACAATAGATTTATTTGTAATAAATGAACGGATTTAATTGTAGTAAATGAATAGGTTTAATTGTAATGAATGAATAGATTTAATTGAAATAAAACGATAGATTTAATTGTAGTAAACGAATAGACTTAATTGTAATGAATTTATGGATTTAATTGAAATAAAACGATAGATTTAATTGTAATGAATGAATAGATTTAATTGAAATAAAACGATAGATTTAATTGTAATGAATGGATATATTTAATTGAAATAAAACGGTAGATTTAATTGTAATGAATGAATAGATTTAATTGAAATAAAACGATAGATTTAATTGTAGTAAATGAATGGATTTAATTGAAATAAATCAATGGATGTAATGGTATTAAATTAATAGGATTAATTGTAATAAATTTATGGACTTAATTGTAATAAATAAATGGATTCAATTGTAACGAATTAATAAGTGGACCTAATTGAAATAAATTAATGGATTAAATTGAAACGGATTAATAAATCTATTTAATTAGATAAACGGATTTACACATTAAATTGAAATGAGATTTGATTAAGTAAGTTTTAGAATCTAATAAAGTGAATTTATTAGATTCGGAATAAAATCTAATTTGGATAAATTTAATAAATTTGAAATTTGTCATAAATGAGATTAAGTAACAAAGTGACCTAAAGGAATGTAAAACCAACTAAATTTACGTAGTTGATTTAGCTGTTGAAATTGATTAAATCAAAGTGTTGATAAAATTTAATGTAACGATGAATGGGAAAAGGAATTAAATTGAAATTGAATACTTAAGTATCGTTAACTCAAGGACTTGAACTAAAACTCCATTTGGAAATATGATTTTAAATGTTCGAAATAAATTAAATTGCGAAATGTCAAATTTTAAAAGTCAAACTTGCAACTTGACTTTTGATCTCTGATTTGTTTAAACTTTAATTATTAAATGACCATCGGGTAATTAATACATAGTTATTAAAGAGACCGGGATCGGTTATGGACATACTCTCTGTCGATACCGAAAACCACTTTAATAACTAATATACGCGGAGTGTTGATCCAGAATGAAGTGGATGATTTTGGTGAACGCGTTGACTGAAGAAAGAGAACGATTTTGGATGACCCCTGACATGACTAAAAAAGGAGCCACGCCGGGCCATTGAGGATCGCCATCTCTAGCGGACACACTTCTTCGATACCATATCTATTACTTTTGTGATTCGATTTGGGTGCACCCCTCGATTATGGGAGTGTTGTTTCGCGGTGTTGGGGTAGTAGCTGCTATGCCCAACATCATTCCGGATCAGGCAACTACTAGTATCCTAGTTGGTATCGCCTCATGTACCTTGTCATACTGATTATCCTATACGCGACCACTACGATCTGTTTTGTACCTTTAGTATATGGATTGCCCTCTGGTGACTTCCGGTTTTGGGGAAACTACGGTCTTGTATATGCTCTTGGGAATAAAAATGTGTTAAGGGTGGAATGGGCCATGACTTAACTCTATTTTGATACTTTATATTACTGATAGACATTATCTACTTATCGTACATTACTACATAGTAGATAGTTTAACGGATCCTTAAAGGATGGTTATTCCAAACATCCTTTGAATTACTTGTATTTCAATTGCTATTTCACTTGAGTTGGATTTATTAATATAAGAACGTTAATCCTGACTCGAGTGTCTTGTGTTTTGCTTTGCGCTCGGGTCAGACTGAGTGTACCAGTATTCGAGACTCGCCTTTGGAGTTGGAGCTTTGCTTGAAGATCCAGCCATCTATTCTGCTTTCAGTATTCGATGATTCCAGTGATGTATTCTGATTTGTATCTGATATATCGTGTTACTCTTCCGTTGTATCTGGTTTAACTCTGATGTATCGTATTACTCTTCTATTGTAAACTCTGATGTATTTTATATTCATATAGTAGCTTCATGAACTACTATCTCTTTTATTTCCGCTGCAAATTATTACTCTGTGTCTGTGTTCTGTGATTATTTTATTTACTGTATATGTTCAGTTTTGCCAAATTTAAAATAACAACGCGGTATTTTGAGCAATTCAATTCCGGCATGAGTGTCTACCTATACACTTATAATAGATGCGAATGGTCCAAAATATCGGGTCGTTACATATACTTTGTATCTCGAAGTGATAGATTATACTGTCTTTACTATATTATATATTGTCATTTCCACTATAAGATTCTATTCCCTATTTGTTCTTTTATTTTTACCCTAACAATCTGCCTTTCCGATGATTGAATGTTCGACATTAGAATACCGTGGATGTATTTCGTGCCAACTTTCAATGGTCGAAGAAGCGAGTTGTTACAATATCGGTCCATCCAGAAAACAAATTTTCAAAAAGAGAATTTCTCCTGATATCGTACATGTTTTATACAACATAAACCACTAATACTTACAACCCATACCAAAAAGAAACAATTGCCAGAAGCTTCCCTTCAACATCAACTGACATTCATGATGTTGTGGTCCCATCATCCTACTAAGATTAAACGGACCTTTCTAACATGTCATTCCACTGTAACCCATGTATCTTAACTTATTTTCGGATTCTAATAATTAAGGTCCATCAATTGCTTCCATTATCACAGCCAATTATGGGATAAACTATGCATCCCCACATTGTAGTGGGTGAGAAATAAGAACTATGCACATTTTTATTACTCATTAGAAAATTGACTTGGTGGAATAACTTTTCCACAACCTATCTTGTCATTCTAAATCTTGAGTCTACCAACATCCTCTATGTGTGTTTGCCATCTTATTACCTACTGTCACTATCTTCTCTTACTCTAAATCTCTTGATAGTATTCTTAAATTTTTTATATTTACTTTCTTTACCCTTGACCTTTCTTGTGAGCTTGTTCTTGAACTCGTAGAGGTGTACTTTGATACCATTAATCATTTCTTTATGGGTTCTTCTTATGGTTTGCACACATGTCAAATAAAACATTCTTAGGTTCTCAACAATATACGTTACACTCTATAGGGATTCCATTTTGCTATGCTATGAGCAACCACCGCTATTTTCTTCACAGCTTTATCTTTTACTTGTCTTACTTAGGCAATCATCCCTATCTAATTCATATTAAAATTTTGGTTTGGTTTTCGCCATTTTTTTTCAAAAAGCAAAACTTCAAAATTTTTAGAGCACTTAATCCAAAAACATTTATCTTTAAAAGTATAAACTTAGAAGCTTTTTATTAAATTTAAAAATAACTTGGTGTCTTAACTTTTAAAACTATAATTCATGATTTCTGAATTAAGCTTTACTCAAATCCAAAAGAAAATGTTAGCAATTTAATTTTAAAAAGTTTCTTTCCTTTTCCTTTAAATCATTTTTTCTTTTAAAGCCCTTTTTCAACAACATGGATTTTTCTTTAGGGATTATTAGCTCAACAATTTATTAAGTTTTACTTTTAATAACTCAATTCTTATACCAAATCATTTAATTAAAAACACAATTTATAACGTTTTCAAAACATCTTTTGCAATTTTAAACAATAAAATCTGGTGTAGACAGTGACACTTTTATCCTATTATTTTTCCTTTACTCACCTATCTCCACTTCCAATCTTTGCCAGAGTCTATAATATCATGCGAGTGAGACGTTTTAAGAGATACATGCAATCATTGCGCATCACCATGGAAAATATCAATTTTCCTTTGTTTTGCCTTTACTTTCCCACATTGCTTCTAATTAGATTACTAGCATTATTTTTAATATATCTCCTAACATTATTTCTAATTAAATAACATTATTTTATTTATATTTCCAACAATGTCACTACTATTTAACTTTCTTCTACCTAAACCGATCTGATTTAAATTGCTTCTATTTATATAGTTTTCCTCTCATTTACTCTCCTCTTTGTTAAACCATATATAGCAACCTGCACTTTAATAAGCCTAAATTTCGAAAAAATTTGAAGTCTAATTCCATCGAAGCACATATCGTAAGATTTGGTACCTGTAAACAAGAATGAGCATTATCAAAGATTGATAAAATCTAGACTCATAGTGGAAACAATAATATGACATAAATACTGACTATAGCTACTACTTTGGAATTAATGGTATTCCTTGGATATCAGATTACCACATTAGCATCGAGCATAAGAGAAAATAAGACTTCCCCAATGACCAATCAAATCTAGCTCAAGTGACCTGTTATAACATCCCGCCGTTTTGGACCATTCAAATCGACAATAAAACCACACATGTTAGACTTGAATAATTAAAAACAACAGATTGTAAATAAATTTTAGGGCAAATAAAATCAATCACAGAATCACAGACACAGAATATCAGAATAACTCGCAGCGGAATAAATAACTATAGTAGTTCATGAAGCTACTAGATACAAAGTCTCAAAACTAATACATAATACCACAGTCTGAAAAACAAATACATTTGGAAATTCTAGGTACATAAGTTCTCTAATACAAAAGCAAAAGCTGAGTGGAAATAACTGGAATAGAAATATCAGGTAGACAGCTAAATCTCCGGCGGATCTCTAGCTCCAAAAAAGATGAAACCAAAGCCGTGAAACTCGAGCTGACCTGAGCGTAAAGCAAAAACAAAAAACACTCGAGTCAGGACATACATACTTATAAAATGTAAATCAACTCAAGTGAACTACAAAGAAATGCATCAGTAACATAGAGGATGCTTGGGATCACCCATCCTCTAAGGATGCGTTAAACTATCTACTATGTAGTAACATACGCTATTATAATAATGTCTAAAGTAAAGTAAAGTAAACTATTAAAATAGCGTTAAGGCGTTACATTTTCTCCCTTAACACATTTTTATAATGCTAATAGTCTATACAGTACCGTAACTCCCCGTAAACTGGGGCCGCCAGAGGATACACCATAGGTACGACATAAAACAAACCCGTAGAAGGCGTGCTAGGGTAGGTGACACGGCACAACTAGGCAATGCCAGAGTAGATATACCAATTACACTTTCGGACCGTTGGTAATGCATAACCGCAACTACCGCCCAACTCGATCCACACTCCCAAATCAAAGGTGCGCACCAAATCAATCACAAAGTAATAGAATGGCTAACGATGAAGTGTATCCGATCGGAGGAGCTACCTTCTTGGCCCGTCGATTGCTCCTGTTTCAGCCAGCTTATGCTAACTCACGGGAGTTAGGTCCACGTAAATATACCTTTAGGATCGTCGCCACCATCCTACTTCATTCTGGAATCTCCACCACGTACACAGTTGTTAAAGTGGTTTTCGGTATCGACAGAGAGTATGCCCATATCCGATCCCGGTCTCTTTAACAACCAAACGTTATTATAACCCATGGTTATTCAATTTCAAATGGTTTATTTTTCATATCAAACATATTCCTTTCAAAACCATATAAATTCCATATCATTATTCTTTAAAATATTATTCATTTTCCAAAGTCGTACACTTCCCAATTCATTTAATTTTAACCCCTCTGAAACGTAAAAATTTAGAGATCATAGCACCAAAAAAATGTAACCTTTAGAACCATAACATTTGGAACTATAACCCTTTAGAAAATTTTTGTACCATTCAGGAAATGTCACTTTTAAGAAAACGCAGCAGTACAGAAATGCTATTGTAAGAATTCGCAGCAGTGCAGATGTAACAACCCTGTATTTTACAATTAATTTTAAATTGATTTTTCCAGATTTAAAAGATTTATTTATGAAAATAATAAATTTTGTTATTGTAAATATAAAAACTTTGATTTTGTATGTGGATTTGAATTCCAAATATGACTAAATTTAATATTTCCAGAAAATGTGAATTTTGGTCAAATAGTCAAACTTCGACTTTTAACTTGAAAATTTAAAAGTTTGAAATTTATGAATTTTATCTTTTATTATAAAAATAGATTTAATAACTTGAATACTGCTTTTCATTTCGTTTAAAACGGATTTAAATTGCAAAAGTTATACTGTTTTCAATATTGTGTGTATATTGGGTTATTCAGCAATATTCTTTATTTTAAAATTATATAAATGACATTTTTATTTGATATATTTTATTCTAATTTGTACATTTATGTTATATAAAATATATTTTGGCTTTTAAATATTTTTAAAGTAAGGTAGAAATTTTTCCAGAGTTAGTAGTATTTTTCTTGCAAATTTCCATGCCCTGTTTGTAAATTTTAAACATTTTCTTTAATCCTTTTTCTATTTTCTCCAATTTAATTATCTATTTTATTTTGAAAATGATAAATAAATTATTTTAATTCAAATTTTCACTTCATAATATTTTTATAATGAAGTGTATAGTTTTTCAAGACTGATAGTGATTTATTTATAATTTTTGAACACTGTTTGGTATTTTTAAGTAATTTTCTTCATTCTTTTTATATTTTTCCAAAAGTTATTATTTGTTTTCTCATATTTATAATTGATTTCGGTTTGTAAAGTATTTTTATAAATATTTTTGTTTATATAAAGATTAAAAAGAAAAGAAATATGAAAGGTTGTAAAACACTTTGAAACTTAAGCCCTTTTTTGTCCAAACCCTTCATTTTCTTTAACTCCTCAAATTTTGCCCTAACCATCTAAAACCCTAGTGTAGCCGCCACTTTTTGTTTCTCATCTTTTCACGTGAAAACAAATCAGCTCCTCATTTCTCATGGCTTCATCCAAAAATAGGTAATGGCCTCTCCTTCTTTTTCTCTTCTTTTTCCATTGTTTTCCTATGGTTTTGCCTTGATTCTCTAGCTTGTTTGCTCGGCCACCACTTGCTTGCCATGGCCACCACCTCCACTACCTCCTCCTTGTCATCATCACCCACCTACCCCTCTGATTTGACCAGGCCACACCACTCCATGATGAACAACTCTATAAAAACTATGCAACATGCCTTGAAAACCCTTAACTATGCAAGCCATCACCTTATCACCTCCTCCCCTTCATTTTCCACCACCACCTTTGGCCACCACCACCATCTCTGACCAGACCCTTACACACCACTCCAACCTCTGTCCAGATCTAGACTTGAATGGCCAAGCCCAAACTCCTATGGCCGAGCCATTTTGGTGAACCAAAACCATGCTATGTTGCATAAGCCCCTTCACCTTCATGCTTTGCAACTTCTTCTCCATGCTTCACCACTTTGGCCATGCATTCTTATGCCCATATCTAAGCCATTCCCTGTTCAAATCAGAGCCAAAACCAACCCTTGACCATGCAAAAAAATAGAGGAAGCAAGGCAAAAGATTTGACATTCAAATCTCTTTTCGTTTAAAAGTTATTCCATTTCAAGTGCGTTGAAGTTGTGTTTGTTTTGATGTATGTTTTGGGTTGTAATACAAGAGTTGTAGCTTTGGATCTTGCTCTCCACTCAAGTCCGTAGTCTTGTCATCGTGCTTTTGTTCCATTGTGTCATTGGTTTTGATATCTCCAGCACAAACAGGTGAGTTATCCTCACCAGACAATATGTACCTATATAACTAGTAAATTGACACCCTTCGAATCTGTAGAAATATATTATCATGTTATATATGCTTATATTATTATCATATGATGTTCACACCTGTTATTACATCTGTTATATCATATGTTACTGTTATTTAATGTTATTCTGTTATTTATATCTGTTATCACACTGCAAGTTCCCTGTAGATTAGAATCACTATGGGTTGAAATGATACATACCCGAACGGACTTTAGAATAGGGAAAAATTGTTATGGGCTGAAATGATATGCCTGAACGATTTTTATTTAAATTATTTTAACTTGGGATTGCGGGTTTGAAATGATAGAACCTGGATTTTTCTTTTTAACTACGGATTGAAATGATACATATCCGTATCACTTGACCTAAGTTAGAAAATTATATACATGCTCGTGGTTATTTTATAAAGTGTTTTGGATATTTTTAAGTATTTTAAAAGTTATAAATTTATGGAATTTGATTTAAATAGATTTTGAAATGTTTTAAAATAAAGAAAGTATGATTTTTTCTATGTGTTCAAAATGTAATTAATGAATGGTTTAACTGGATTTTTGAAATATAACCTAAGTTGGAAATTTGGAATTTTGGTTAAAATGATATTTAAGCTATATAAATAAAAATAAAAATTTAATTATATTTGTAAAATGGTAAATATGAAAATTTGATTAAATTTGAATTTAAGTGATTTATTAAAGTATTATTGATTTTTCTATGAATTTAAGTGGTTAAATAAATGAATGTTTAAAAGTGATCTTTTAAAATATAACTTGACTAGGAAATGTGAAATTTGGTTTTAATTAAAGGTTTAAGTTAATTAAATAAAATTGGAAATTTTGTTAAATTGTGAAGTGGTAATTTAAATTTGAAGTGTTAAGTCTATTTGTTGAAATGTGAAGAATTTGAACTTTTACACTTAAACTTATTAAGTAAATTGTTGAAAATTGGATTTAATTATAAGAAATTTATTGTGAAAAAAAGATATATGTTAAATGATATGTAAATGAACATTTTAAATGTTAAAATATGATTTTTAAAATGTTTATGTGTTTTAAATTAAAGTTATTTAATTGCTGGAAATACACTAACACCTGAAATTAACTTTTAATAGCATTAAGAAATGCTATAGATTCTGTTTTGAACTAAAATTGTGTAAAAAGAGCTATTACAGCATTTCTGAAATGCTGTAGTTGCTGTAGTTGAACTTGTAGACTAATATTGAACTCAGGCCTATTATAGCATTCTCTGGAAATGCTATAATGATCTGCAGTCTATGTTGAAATCAAATTTAACCCTTGCTCTGAAATCTGAACTACCGGAGCACTTCTGAAATGCTGTCTTTTCTGTTTTGAACTATAATTCAACTAAAACTGAGTTTTAACAGCAGTTTTAAGTGCTGTCTTTGCTGAATTAAAAATGTTTTCAAATATAACTTATAGTAGTTGTTTTTAAATGCTGTGAAATGCTGAATTCTTAATAATTAGGGTTTTTGACTTAGTAAACGAACTCAGAATGGTTTGAAACTTTGAAAATTGAATACTTAATTTGAAAATATAATAATTACATTTTTAAAAGGTTTAAATGAATTATTTTGATTGGAATATAAACTATTTAAAGGTGATTTGAAATGATAGTAAATGAATGATATCTTTGAATTTAAAAGGTATTTAAAGTTGAATATTTTGGATTTGAACTGATATGATATTTTATTATATAAAAATGGTTTGAGAATGAAGTTTTGGAAAGATTTGATATTTTGATATATTAAAATGATTTGAAATGAAGTTTTGTAAAGATACGATATTTTGATATATTGAAATGAAGTTTTGAAAAGATATGATATTTTAAATATATTGAAATGGTTTGGAATTGATTTAATCTTTATTTTGATAAAGATTTGGATTTGAAATGATATTCTATTTTGAAGTATAAACTATTTCTAAATTATAACTACGGGTTATAATAACGATTGGTTGTTAAAGAGACCGGGATTAGATATGGACATACTCTCTGTCGATACCGAAAACCACTTTGACAACTGTGTACGCGGTGGAGTTTCCAGAATGAAGTAGGATGGTGGCGACGATCCTAAGGTATATACGTGGACCCAACTCCCGTGAGTTGGCATAAGGTGGCTAAAACAGGAGCGATTGACGGACCAATGAGGTAGCACCTCTTATCGGACACACTTCTTCGATACCATTCTATTACTTGTGATTGATTTGGTGGCCACCCTTGATTTGGGAGTGTTGTTCGAGGTGGGCGGTAGTGGCTGCTATGCGTCACCACTAGTCCGGATGCGTAATTGGTATATCTACCCTGGCATTGCCTAGTTGTGCCGTGTCACCTACCATATCGAGCTTTACTACGATTATGATTTTAAGATCCGACCGCGTTAAGGTTCTCCATCCCCTCAACGCTATTTTCTATATGATTATACTTTACTTATTTAGACACTATTATAATAGCGAATATTACTACATAGTAGATATTTTAACGGATCCTTAGAGGATGGGCGGTCCCAAGCATCTTCTAAGTTACTTGTACCTTTATTACAGTTCCCTTGAGTTGGTTTACATTATATAAGTATATATTGTCCTGACTCGAGTGTTTTGTGTTTTTCTTTACGCTCGGGTCAGCCTGAGTTATTCACAGATTTGGATTTCCACTCTCTTGGAGATTTAAATCGCTGGAGATTATCTACTTGTCATGTCCTATCTATTTCAATTCCGTTGTTCTACTCAGCTTGTACTTGGTTATTTTATTGAGACTTTTGTTGTACTCTATTTCTTCTGTTGTATCTTATGTAACTCTGACATATTTAGATAGTAGCTTCATGAACTACTATTTCTTTTACTTCCGCTGCATTATTTTACTCTGTGTCTGTGATCTGTGATTATATTTATTTACTGTATATTCTGAGATTTGCCAAATTTTATTTACAACGCGGTATTTTGAGCAATTCAACTCCGGCATGAGTGTCTGCCTATACACTTATAATGGATGCGAATGGTTGAAAATATCGGGTCGTTACAGTTGGTATCAGAGCTTTGGCTTTGAGGCAAAACTCAGCATATGGAGTAGATTTATTTACAAAATCACTTTCGTTCGAGTTTGAATCTTTTCCTCTTGATTCGAATTTCCTTTGAACTTTTGGAACGTTCCCTGCGGTTCCAAAATTCAATCTTGTCCCTCACTATTCATGTTCTTTTGATTCTGGAGTATCCCATGACTCCACTTCCAATGATCTTTATAGTGAATTGGCGGTCTCGCCAATATTCTAATTTTCTTGTAAAAGGGTGAAAATCCTTTATAATCAGCATCGATTCACCAGAGATTTATATTTATCCTTGGTTAGATGCTAATATCTTTTATTATTCCAAACTCTATCTCTTGAGATCGAAGGTAGATTTACCCTAGAAAATCCACATTTGACTTATCCATTAAGTCACGGTTGACCCGGTTAAGGTTGCCCGCGATTTATCTAAGCTTACCCATCTCTCTACTCTGTTTAATCATCTTGTCTTTTGTTCCAATCTGTAACAGCCCAAAAAAAAATTTTAACGAAATTTTCTTTAAAAATAAACTTTTGAATATTGATTTGAAATATAAGTGTGATAATTTGTGTGATACGGGAAATTTAAACTTTGCAATTCGTTACGTTTATTTATATCCATTCTTTAATTTATTTTAAACAATAAAATTTATTTATTATGGTAATAGCTATTTAATTGTTGGTTTAAAATGATACGTTATTTTATTAAAGAAAACCGTTAGCATTTGTTTCAATTTTTAATTGATAAAAGAAATAAATAAAATTGTACGTTACTTCGGGCGTTACACTGTACGTGCATTGTTCCATGGTCCATTTATTTCAGCTGTATATTTCTGTTTGAAAATTTCAAATCTTGCCTTACTTTGCCGTGAGAATTATTCCACTTCCTCCTTTACCTTCCATACTTTTCGTTCCACTTAAATTGCATATAATCCTCTCTGCCGTTTCAAACTTTTCGTTGCCTTCTTTTCTACAAAAGTTATAGGCAGCTGTTCATTTTGTTTCGTTCAAAAAGTTCCATTCACAAAAGCTTCTCTGCATTTTTCGTTTTAAATCTCGTGAGCAGTGCAAAAAGGTAAGCACATACCTTCTCCTTTTATTTTTTATTTTTTTTGTCTAGGCTGTTTGCTGTTTGTTCATACCCATTTCTCCTTGAACCCATGCTTCGCCACCCCTTCCCATACGAGACCGAGACCAACTCCAGGTCGAGACCGAGCCCCTGCCATTCGCCACCACTCCATGCTATACCACCGACACCAGCCTAAAACCACCACCGCACCATGCGCCACCACCCCAGGCCGAGATCCCCACGTCTCCAACCCATGCCGTGCTCCGCCATACGAACCAACGCCACCTATCCCATTCACCGAAACCCCAGATCGAACCACTGCCCATCGCCTGACCCTACCCCTTCGCCAGACCTACGCCTGCCACCACTTTCCAGTCCTCCACCGAACCCAGCCCTGCCAACCACGAACGTCACCCCACGCATACCCAGTCAGCCCTACCCCATGCTGAGACCACCACCACGTCACCTCCTAACCCAGCCTATCCACCATCGTGAGCAGTCCCTACCCCAGCCTGCCACCACCGAGACCCCACGACTCCAACCCCTCCTCAAGTCCGAGCCCCCTTGTATGTGAACCAGAGCAATGAAAAATTGTTTTGTCACCTTTACATTTTTATTTTCAAAGTTATATTGCCAGACCGAGCCTTGTTTAGAGAAAAAAAAAGAAATGAGCAAATTTGTTTTGTCACCTTGTATGTTGAAGCTATAATCTATTTTCCCACTGGCCTTGTATTTGAAAAAAAAAAGAAAATGAACAAACTTTGTTTGTCACCTCTGTATTTTGACATTCTAGTTTATTTTGAAAGTGTTCGAGCCTTTGCATTTTTATTTTGAAGTTATATTGCCTCTGGCCTTTGTTTTGAAAAAAAGAAAGGAATGAGAAAATTTTTGTTTTTGCCACTCTGTATTTTTGAAGTATAGTCTATTTTAAAATAAAATAAAAATGGTCGAGCTTTGTATTGTGAAGTTTTAGTTTATATTTTTTCCGAACCTTTGTTTTGAAAAAATGTGTTTTGTCACTTTGCATTTTAATGTTATAATCTCCATTGTAAAAGTGGTCAGGCTAGTGCTTTCGATTTCAACTTGTTTCTTTTTCGTTTGTTTGCTTATTTGAATTTCGTTATTCGTGCAATCTTAGAGTTGGTTATTTATTGTGCTTTTGGTTTGAATCTAGTTGGCGCATCTGCTAACGACTGATCGTGCTATCCGCGTGCTTTCGATTTACATCGTATTTCTTTTTCCGAATCTCCAGCTCCGTAGAGGTGAGTAAATCTCACACGAATATTCATACTTATATGATTGTGAAACGACCGCAACTGAATGTGTAGAAATAAATAAATAAATAAATGATGTTATAATTACCTGTGATTTATTTATAGTTGATGTTAATTGTTAAAACTGCATATCGTATCATCTGTTATATTCTGTTCTTATTTTACTGTATTCTATTCTGTTAAATCACACTGCAAGTTCCCTGTAGAATAGAATCACTATGGGTTGAAATGATACATACCCGAACGGACTTTAGAATAAGGGAAGATCGTTATGGGCTGAAATGATAGGCCTGAACGATTTTCAATTAAATTTTATTTACTTGGGATTGCGGGTTTGAAATGATAAAACCCGGATTTTTCTTTGTAAATTACGAATTGAAATGATATAGTATCCGTATCACTTGACTTAGGCTAGAAAATATTATACATACCCGTGGTTATTTTTCTGTATTTTCTGGATCCTTTTAAATAATTTAAATATTGTAATAATGTTAAATTGATTTAAATCGAATTTTTAAGTGATTTATTTAGAATAGAAATGATTTTTCTATGTGATAAATATAAATAAATTGAGGAATATTGATTTTTAAAACGAAACTTAAATTTGAAATTTTAACTAAAAGAAAAGATGGAAACTTAAGTTAATTAAATTGAAATGAAAATTTAGTTTTAAATTGGTGGAAAAATGTAGTTTAAGTTTAAATGTTTAAATGAATGTAATAAGCGAATTTGTAAGTTTTGGTTTTAATGTGAAAAAAAATTTTCTTTTAAAATAAATCAGTTAAAGGATTTAAATGAATATTTTAATGTATGATTTTATAAGTTATGAACTAGGGAAATCTGTAGCACTTGTTAAGTGTTGTGGATTATAAAGTGAACCAAAACTCTAAAATGAACTAAGGCTATGATAGTACTTGGTAAGTGCTGTTGTAGCAGAAACTAAAATTGAACCTGAACTAATAAAAGGGCTACTGTAGCACTTGTTAAGGACTGAAGTAGGCTGAAACATGATTTTGTTTTAAACTGAACTATTATAGCAATTTATAAATATTGTTTTGCTGAATAAAATGTTTTCAAATATAACCTATAGCAGTTGTTTTTAAATGCCGTGAAATGCTGAAATTTTAATAATTAGGGTTTTTGACTTAGTAAACGAACTCAGAATGGTTTGAAACTTTGGAAATTTAATACTTGATTTGAAAATATAATAATTACACTTTTAAAAGGTTTAAATGAATTATTTGATTGGAATATAACTATTTAAAAGGTGACTTCAAATGATAATAAATGAGTATACCTTTAAATTTAAAAGGTATTTAAAGTTGAATATTTAGATTTGAACTCAAATGATATTTGGAATATTAAAATGATTTGAAATGAAGTTTTGAAATGATATGATATTTTAAAAATATGGAAATGGTTTAGAATTGATTTAATCTTTATTTTGATAAAGATTTGGATTTGAAATGATATTCTATTTTGAAGTATAAACTGTTTTAAAACTTATAACCACGGGTTATAATAACGTTGGGTTGTTAAAGAGACCGGGATCGGATATGGACATACTCTCTGTCTTACCGAAAACCACTTTGGCAACTGTGTACGCGGTGGAGATTCCAGAATGAAGTAGGATGGTGACGACGTTCTTAAGGTATGTTACGTGGACCCAACTCCCATGAGTTGGCATAAGGTGGCTAAAACAGGAGCGATCTCGGACCAGTGAGGTAGCACCTCTTCTCGGACACATTTCTTCGATATTATACTCTTACTTGTGATTTGACTAGATGGCCATCCTCCGATTTGGGAATGTTGTTCGAGGTGGAACGGTAGCGGCTGCTATGCGTATCCATCAGTCCGTGTGCGTAATTGGTATATCTACCCTGGCATTGCCTAGTTGTGCCGTGTCACCTACCATATCGAGCTTTACTACGATTATGATTTTAAGATCCGACCGCGTTAAGGTTCTCCATCCCCTTAATGCTATTTTCCGATATGATTATACTTTACTTATTTAGACACTATTATAATAGCGAATATTACTACATAGTTGATAGTTTAACGGATCCTTAGAGGATGGGCGGTCCCAAGCATCTTCTAAGTTACTTGTATCTTTACTACAGTTCACTTGAGTTGGTTTACATTGTATAAGTATAAATATTCTGACTCGAGTGTTTATGTTTTATTTTACGCTCGGGTCAGCCTGAGTATCAGTTGGACTTCATCTTCACGGAGCTAGGACTACTGGAGATCATCCTTATCCAGCTGCTATCTGGTTTTATCTGTTCAGTCTGTTGTTCTATTTCAGCTCTTGTATTAGTAGACTTCTATGTCTTAAGACTTCTGTTGTACTTTATTTCTTCTGTTGTATTTTATTTAACTCTGATATATCTTATATATATATAGTAGCTTCATGAACTACTATCTCTTTTACTTCCGCTGCATAATTTTACTCTGTGTCTGTGATCTGTAATTATTTATTTGCTGCATATTCTGAGATTTGCCAAATTTAAATTACAACACGATATTTTGAGCAATTCAACTCCGGCATGAGTATCTACCTATACACTTATAATGGATGTGAATGGTTGGAAATATCGGGTCGTTACAGTTGGTATCAGAGCTTTGGCTTTGAGGCAAAACTTAGAATGTATGGTAGATTTATTTACAGAATCACTTCCATTCGAGTTTGAATCTCTTTCTTTTGACTCGGTTTCCTTTGAATTTTGGAACGTTCCGCACGGTTCCAAAATCCATTCTTGTCCCTCACTATTCATCTTCTTTTGATTCTGGAGTATCACATAACTCCACTTCGAATGATCTTTATAGTGAATTGGCAGTCTCGCCAATATTCTAATTTTCTTGTAAAAGGGTGAAAATCCTTTATAATCAGCATCGATTAACCAGAGATTTATATCTATCCTTGGTTTAGATGCTAATATCTTTTGTTATTCCAAACTTTATCTCTTGAGATCGAACGTAGATTTATCCCATAAAAATCCACATCGATCTTATTCTTTAAGTCACAGTTGACCCGGTTAAGGTTGTCCGTGGTTTACCTAAGCTTACCCATCTCTCTACTCTGTTTAAGCATCTTGTCTTTTGTTCAAATCTATCTTCCTAACATTTTGAACTGTACTTGTAAATTAATGTTTTGTTGTGTGTTGTTTGAGTTGTTGATGATGATTTGGGTTTCCGATCGATTCATCTGATCAACGCTATCGATAGGATTTCTAAAACACTTTGACAGAACAGACTGACACAATATTATTTTAAAATTGTTAATGAAATAAATTTCGATATAGGTAAATTTATGAAACTTAATAAATTGATTTAAATTTATAATTTGAAATGATAATACTTGATTTATCATTTATTGTTCTACAAATGAATTTATAAATAGTTGTTTATAAATTTATTTGGGAACTGAAATGAATTTAAAAACAAGAAATTTAAAGAATTTAATTTCCAATGGTTTCAAACCTTGTGTTTAAAATTTTTAAAAGGATATTATTTAAAGTATTTTGAATAAAAATTTGTCTCTAAAGGATTTTAAAGTTTAAAAAAATTAAGTGCTCTTCTCTTTGTCGCTGGAAAATAATTTCGGTGATGACTGCAGCATCATCGACGTTCATTTTCGAGTTTCGAAGTGAAGAGACCGTTCTGTAGTCTTGCTACATCTTTGTTTGGAAAATCTAATTGATTTGAATTTCTAAAATATGACTAGATTATAATATATATAGATATATGATTTAAATTTGATTTGACATATTATGTATATATAATTACTTATCTCTAAATGGTTTGAAAGGAATCAGAAGTTTAATTCTTAAATTTTATTTTAAAGAATAATTTCAGTTATAAGAAGAAAATCAAAAATTAGAATAAATGATTCAAACTTGAGATAATTGAATGGGAAAGTTTACTTGTATAACACACAATTTCATTCCAATATAACTTACCTAAATTACACAGAAGTTGAATATGGAATTGGATAATATACAATATAAAAAGGACTTTTATAAATAAAATTTGAGTGGTTATAATACATGTTATACACTTAAATTTTAGTTATAAAAGATTAACAGAGGCAAATATTGAAAAAGGAATCTAAAGAGATTTTATTTAAATAACGTAATAATCAAATTTGATTTAATATGGAACCTTAAGTCTAACCTAGGAATTTTAATAATGGTTATTTCCTGAAATGAATATGTTGCATAATAAATAATGTATCTTTGAATAGATAAAATAAAATACATTAGAATTGGACATTTTGTAATAAAGTTTATTTAATTTGAATTCATAGTTTAAGTGAGGTCTAAATGAATAAATGTGTAAAGAAATTAGATTGTTATATTTGCTATATAAATATTTTATTTATGAAATAGATATGTCTTGAAAAATGAATGATTATGATTTAAATAGTTAAAATGTATTTTAACATCACTAAAAAAAATTGATAATTGAGAATTTGGTTTTCAAATGGAATTTTAAGTGTAACTTATTAAAGGAATATTTATTTATGAAATGGGTATTTCAAATAAAGGGTTAGGTTATATGTTAAATTAAGAGCTAACTAAAATAGTGAACTTTTGAATTAATAAATGAAGTATAGTTTAATTTGGATATTCCATTCATAAAAGTTTGTTTTAATAAGTCATAAGTTAAATGATATCCAAATGAATATTTCTGGAACAAAACTGATTTGAAATACTAATATATCTACTGTAGCGTTTTTTAAGTGCTGCCATTTGAAAATACAATGTTTTGGAAATTTTATAATTGAATGAACTTAGAAATGCTACAACTTTAAAATGAATATTATTTGACCTTGAATTTAAATGGTTTAAAGGAAGATTATTTTAAAAAGGTGTTATGATTTTCTAAGTATTATGTACTTTTTAAGAATAACATTTCCAAAGTGTTATGATTTTTAGTAGTATGATTTCCAAATGATAAACATCCCTAAATTGTTATGATTTCAAAGCATTATTGTTTCAAATTTATTATCTTATTTTGTTTTTCCAACTATCTTTTGGTTTTCCTTAAGGTCTCTCCCTTAAGGAATGTTATTCGTTTTGGTCGTAGAGGAAGCTTTCTCCTAAATTTGTAGGTCCTTTCCACATTTTGGAAAGAATTGGCTCTCTTGCTTATCGTCTGGATTTACCCGAGAAATTTTTTGGAATACACAGTGTCTTTCATGTATATCATCGGCGTCGCCATTTACATGATCCATCTCTTATTATTCAGCCTTCTGCTCTTGATAGTTTGGATATTGAGCCAAATCTGACTGTTGAGAGGAAGCCACTTCGTATCGTCGATCGAGGTACGAAGCAGCTAAGAAGAAAATCTGTCAACCTGGTCAAAGTGCAGTGGAGCACTGATGAACGGGATTGCACCTGGGAGACGGAGGAGAGCATTCGTGCTTCGAATCCGGAATTGTTTATTTCAGGTACTTTTGCCATTTTGTCTTATCTTTCTTTGTTTTCCTTCTACGTTCCTTTTCGAGGACGAAAAGCTTTGAGTGGGGGAGAGTGTAACAGCCCAAAAAAAAAATTTTAACGAAATTTTCTTTAAAAATAAACTTTTGAATATTGATTTGAAATATAAGTGTGATAATTTGTGTGAAATGGGAAATTTAAACTTTGCAATTCGTTACGTTTATTTATATCCATTCTTTAATTTATTTTAAACAATAAAATTTATTTATTATGGTAATAGCTATTTAATTGTTGGTTTAAAATGATACGTTATTTTATTAAAGAAAACCGTTAGCATTTGTTTCAATTTTTAATTGATAAAAGAAATAAATCAAATTGTACGTTACTTCGGGCGTTACACTGTACGTGCATTGTTCCATGGTCCATTTATTTCAGCTGTATATTTATGTTTGAAAATTTCAAATCTTGCCTTACTTTGCCGTGAGAATTATTCCACTTCCTTTGCCTTCCATACTTTTCGTTCCACTTAAATTGCATTTAATCCTCTCTGCCGTTTCAAACTTTTCGTTGCCTTCTTTTCTACAAAAGTTATAGGCAGCTGTTCATTTTGTTTCGTTCAAAAAGTTCCATTCACAAAAGTTTCTCTGCATTTTTCGTTTTAAATCTCGTGAGCAGTGCAAAAAGGTAAGCACATACCTTCTCCTTTTATTTTTTATTTTTTTTGTCTAGGCTGTTTGCTGTTTGTTCATACCCATTTCTCCTTGAACCCATGCTTCGCCACCCCTTCCCATACGAGACCGAGAACAACTCCAAGTCGAGACCGAGCCCCTGCCATTCGCCACCACTCCATGCTAGACCACTGACAACAGCCTAAAACCACCACCGCACCATGCGCCACCACCCCAGGCCGAGATCCCCAAGTCTCCAACCCATGCCGCGCTCCGCCATACGAACCAACGCCACCTATCCCATTCACCGGAACCCCAGATCGAACCATTGCCCATCGCCTGACCCTACCCCTTCGCCAGACCTACGCCTGCCACCACTTTCCAGTCCTCCAACGAACCCAGCCCTGCCAACCACGAACGTCACCCCACGCATACCCAGTCAGCCCTACCCCATGCTGAGACCACCACCACGTCACCTCCTAACCCAGCCTATCCACCATCGTGAGCAGTCCCTACCCCAGCCTGCCACCACCGAGACCCCACGACTCCAACCCCTCCTCAAGTCCGAGCCCCCTTGTATGTGAACCAGAGCAATGAAAAATTGTTTTATCACCTTTACATTTTTATTTTCAAAGTTATATTGCCAGACCGAGCCTTGTTTAGAGAAAAAAAGAAATGAGCAAATTTGTTTTGTCACCTTGTATTTTGAAGCTATAATCTATTTTCCCACTGGCCTTGTATTTGAAAAAAAAAATGAACAAACTTTGTTTGTCACCTCTGTTTTTTGACATTCTAGTCTATTTTGAAAGTGGTCGAGCCTTTGCATTTTTATTTTGAAGTTATATTGCCTCTGGCCTTTGTTTTGAAAAAAAGAAAGGAATGAGAAAATTTTTGTTTTTGCCACTCTGTAGTTTTGAAGTATAGTCTATTTTAAAATAAAATAAAAATGGTCGAGCTTTGTATTGTGAAGTTTTAGTTTATATTTTTTCCGAACCTTTGTTTTGAAAAAAATGTGTTTTGTCACTTTGCATTTTAAGTTATAATCTCCATTGTAAAAGTGGTCAGGCTAGTGCTTTCGATTTCAACTTGTTTCTTTTTCGTTTGTTTGCTTATTTGAATTTCGTTATTCGTGCAATCTTAGAGTTGGTTATTTATTGTGCTTTTGGTTTGAATCTAGTTGGCGCATCTGCTAACAACTGATCGTGCTATCCGCGTGCTTTCGATTTACATCGTATTTCTTTTTCCGAATCTCCAGCTCCGTAGAGGTGAGTAAATCTCACACGAATATTCATACTTATATGATTGTGAAACGACCGCAACTGAATGTGTAGAAATAAATAAATAAATAAATGATGTTATAATTACCTGTGATTTATTTATAGTTGATGTTAATTGTTAAAACTGCATATCGTATCATCTTTTATATTCTGTTCTTATTTTACTGTATTCTATTCTGTTAAATCACACTGCAAGTTCCCTGTAGAATAGAATCACTATGGGTTGAAATGATACATACCCGAACGGACTTTAGAATAAGGGAAGATCGTTATGGGCTGAAATGATAGGCCTGAACGATTTTCAATTAAATTTTATTTACTTGGGATTGCGGGTTTGAAATGATAAAACCCGGATTTTTCTTTGTAAATTACGGATTGAAATGATATAGTATCCGTATCACTTGACTTAGGCTAGAAAATATTATACAGACCCGTGGTTATTTTTTTGTATTTTCTGGATCCTTTTAAATAATTTAAATATTGTAATAATATTAAATTGATTTAAATCGAATTTTTCAGTGATTTATTTAGAGTAGAAATGATTTTTCTATGTGATAAATATAAATAAATTGAGGAATATTGATTTTTAAAACGAAACTTAAATTTGAAATTTTAACTAAAAGTAAAGATGGAAACTTAAGTTAATTAAATTGAAATGAAAATTTAGTTTTAAATTGGTGGAAAAATGTAGTTTAAGTTTAAATGTTTAAATGAATGTAATAAGCGAATTTGTAAGTTTTGGTTTTAATGTGAATTTCTTTTAAAATAAATCAGTTAAAGGATTTAAATGAATATTTTAATGTAAGATTTTATAAGTTATGAACTAGGGAAATCTGTAGCACTTGTTAAGTGTTGTGGATTATAAAGTGAACCAAAACTCTAAAATGAACTAAGGCTATGATAGTACTTGGTAAGTGCTGTTGTAGCAGAAACTAAAATTGAACCTGAACTAATAAAAGGGCTACTGTAGCACTTGTTAAGGACTGAAGTAGGCTGAAACATGATTTTGTTTTAAACTGAACTATTATAGCAATTTATAAATATTGTTTTGCTGAATAAAATGTTTTCAAATATAACATATAGCAGTTGTTTTTAAATGCCGTGAAATGCTGAAATTTTAATAATTAGGATTTTTGACTTAGTAAACGAACTCAGAATGGTTTGAAACTTTGGAAATTGAATACTTGATTTGAAAATATAATAATTACACTTTTAAAAGGTTTAAATGAATTATTTGATTGGAATATAACTATTTAAAAGGTGACTTCAAATGATAATAAATGAGTATACCTTTAAATTTAAAAGGTAATTAAAGTTGAATATTTAGATTTGAACTCAAATGATATTTGGAATATTAAAATGATTTGAAATGAAGTTTTGAAATGATATGATATTTTAAAAATATGGAAATGGTTTAGAATTGATTTAATCTTTATTTTGATAAAGATTTGGATTTGAAATGATATTCTATTTTGAAGTATAAACTGTTTTAAAACTTATAACCACGGGTTATAATAACGTTGGGTTGTTAAAGAGACCGGGATCGGATATGGACATACTCTCTGTCTTACCGAAAACCACTTTGGCAACTGTGTACGCGGTGGAGATTCCAGAATGAAGTAGGATGGTGACGACGTTCTTAAGGTATGTTACATGGACCCAACTCCCGTGAGTTGGCATAAGGTGGCTAAAACAGGAGCGATCTCGGACCAGTGAGGTAGCACCTCTTCTCGGACACATTTCTTCGATATTATACTCTTACTTGTGATTTGACTAGATGGCCATCCTCCGATTTGGGAATGTTGTTCGAGGTGGAACGGTAGTGGCTGCTATGCGTATCCATCAGTCCGTGTGCGTAATTGGTATATCTACCCTGGCATTGCCTAGTTGTGCTGTGTCACCTACCATATCGAGCTTTACTACGATTATGATTTTAAGATCCGACCGCGTTAAGGTTCTCCATCCCCTTAACGCTATTTTCCGATATGATTATACTTTACTTATTTAGACACTATTATAATAGCGAATATTACTACATAGTAGATAGTTTAACGGATCCTTAGAGGATGGGCGGTCCCAAGCATCTTCTAAGTTACTTGTATCTTTACTACAGTTCACTTGAGTTGGTTTACATTGTATAAGTATAAATATCCTGACTCGAGTGTTTATGTTTTATTTTACGCTCGGGTCAGCCTGAGTATCAGTTGGACTTCATCTTCACGGAGCTAGGACTACTGGAGATCATCCTTATCCAGCTGCTATCTGGTTTTATCTGTTCAGTCTGTTGTTCTATTTCAGCTCTTGTATTAGTAGACTTCTATGTCTTGAGACTTCTGTTGTACTTTATTTCTTCTGTTGTATTTTATTTAACTCTGATATATCTTATATATATATATAGTAGCTTCATGAACTACTATCTCTTTTACTTCCGCTGCATAATTTTACTCTGTGTCTGTGATCTGTAATTATTTATTTACTGCATATTCTGAGATTTGCCAAATTTAAATTACAACGCGGTATTTTGAGCAATTCAACTCCGGCATGAGTGTCTACCTATACACTTATAATGGATGTGAATGGTTGGAAATATCGGGTCGTTACACAATCTATCTTCTAAACATTTTGAACTGTACTTGTAAATTAATGTTTTGTTTTATATTGTGTTGTTTGAATTGTTGATGTTGATTTGGGTTTCCGATCGATTCGTCTGATCAACGCTATCGATAGGATTTCTAAAACACTTTGACAGAACAAACTGACACAATATTATTTTTAATTTGGTTAATGAAATAAAATTTTGATATATAAGTAAATTTATGGAACTTAATAAATTGATTTAAATTGATAATTTGAAATGATAATACTTGATTTATCATTTATTATTCTACAAATGAATTTATAAATAGTTGTTTATAAATTGATTTGGGAACTGAAATGAATATGAATCAAGAATTTGAGAATTCAAGTTTCCGATGGTTTCAAACCTTGTGTTTTCAAGTTTTAAAAGGATATATTATTTAAATTATTTCGAATAGAAATTTTGTTTTTAAAGAATTTTAAAAGGTTTAAAATTTGGTGCTCTTCTCTTTGTCGCTGGAAAATAATTTCGGTGATGACTGCAGCATCATCGACGTTCATTTTCGAGTTTCGAAGTGAAGAGACCGTTCTGTTGTCTTGCTACAGCCTTGTTTTGGAAAATCTAATTGATTTGAATTTCTAAATATGACTGGATTATAATATGTATATAGATATATGATTTAAATTTGATTTGACATATTATGTATATATAATTACTTATCTCTAAATGGTTTGAAAGGAATCAGAAGTTTAATTCTTAAATTTTATTTAAAAAAAAAATAACTTCAGTTATAAGAAGAAAATCAAAATTTTTAATAAATGATTCAAACTTGAGATAATTGAATTGGAAAGTTTTATTTGTATAACACACAATTTCATTCCAATATAACTTACCTAAATTACATAGAAGTTGAATATGAAATTGGATAATATACAATATAGAAAGGATTTATAAATAAAATTTGAGTGGTTATAATACATGTTATACACTTAAATTTTAGTTATAAAAGATTAACAGAGGCAAATAGTGAAAAAGGAATTTAAAGAGATTTTATTGAAATAACTTAATAATCAAATTTGATTTACTATGGAACCTTAAGTCTAACCTAGGAATTTTAATAAAGGTTATTTCCTAAAATGAATATGTTGTATAATAAATAATGTATCTTTGAATAGATAAAATAAAATACATTGGAATTGGACTTTTGGTAATAAAGTTTATTTAACTTGAATTCATAGTTTAATTGATGTCTAAATGAATAAATGTGTAAAGAAATTTGATTGTTATATTTTCTATATAAATATTTTATTTATGAAATAGATATGTCTTGAAAAATGAATAATTATGATTTAAATAGTTAAAATGTATTTTAACATCATTAAAACTTGATAATTGAGAATTTGGTTTTCAAATGGAAATTTTAAGTGTAACTTATTAAAGGAATATCTATTTATGAAATGGGTATTTTAAATAAAGTGTTAGGGTATGTGTTAAATTTAGAGCTAAGTAAAATAGTGAGCTTTTGACTTAATAAATGAAGTATAGTTTAATTTGGATATTCCAGTCATAAAAGTTTGTTTTAATAAGTCATAAGTTAAATGATATCCAAATGAATATTTCTGGAATTAAACTGATTTGAAGTACTAATATACCTACTGTAGCATTTTATAAGTGATGCTGTTTTGAAAATACAGTGTTTTGGAAATTTTTAAAATTGAATGAACTTAGAAATGTTACAACTTTAAAATGAATATTGTTTGGTCTTGGATTAAAATGGTTTAAATGAAGATTATTTTTAAAAGGTGTTATGATTTTCTAAGTATTATGTTTTTTTTAAGAATAACATTTCCAAAGTGTTATGATTTTTAGTAGTATGATTTCCAAATGATAAACATCCCTAAATTTTTATGATTTCAAAGCATTATTGTTTCAAATTTATTATCTTATTTTGTTTTTTTTTCAAACTATCTTTTGGTTGTCCTTATTTCTCTTATCTTGTTACAGAATGGGAAGGCTATTGCTTATACTAGTCTGTTTAGAAATCTTTTTATAATCTTTGAAATCTTTGTTACTCATTTTGGAATCTGAACACTGTTTTCCATCCATGGACCGTCGCTCAAGTGAAAAGGGTGATTCAGACTCTAGAGAATCTTTTTCGTGTTTGTGTTCTTGATTTGATCACCTCCAACTTGTTAAACTTGCCTATAACAATAGTTATCCGGTGTAATTCCAATATTCTTATCATCTTGTCTTAATTCTATTCATTCTATCTTTTTAGGTGCTTTCCCGTACCTCGTTCCTTTTCGGGGACGAAAAGTTTTGAGTGTGGGAGAGTGTAACAACCCTGTATTTTACAATTAATTTTAAATTGATTTTTCTAGATTTAAAAGCTTTATTTATGAAAAGAATAAATTTTGTTATTGTAAATATAAAAACTTTGATTTTGTATGTGGATTTGAATTCCAAATATGACTAAATTTAATATTTCCAAAAAATGTGAATTTTGGTCAAATAGTCAAACTTCGACTTTTAACTTGAAAATTTAAAAGTTTGAAATTTATGAATTTTATCTTTTATTATAAAAATAGATTTAATAACTTGAATACTGCTTTTCGTTTCGTTGAAAACGGATTTAAATTGCAAAAGTTATACTGTTTTCAATATTGTGTGTATATTGGGTTATTCAGCAATATTCTTTATTTTAAAATTATATAAATGACATTTTTATTTGATATATTTTATTCTAATTTGTACATTTATGTTATATAAAATATATTTTGGCTTTTAAATATTTTTAAAGTAAGGTAGAAATTTTTCCAGAGTTAGTAGTATTTTTCTTGCAAATTTCCATGCCCTGTTTGTAAATTTTAAACATTTTCTTTAATCCTTTTTCTATTTTCTCCAATTTAATTATCTATTTTATTTTGAAAATGATAAATAAATTATTTTAATTCAAATTTTCACTTCATAGTATTTTTATAATGAAGTGTATAGTTTTTCAAGACTGACAGTGATTTATTTATAATTTTTGAACACTGTTTGGTATTTTTAAGTAATTTTCTTCATTCTTTTATATTTTTCCAAAATTTATTATTTGTTTTCTCATATTTATAATTGATTTCGGTTTGTAAAGTATTTTTCTAAATATTTTTGTTTATATAAAGATTAAAAAGAAAAGAAATATGAAAGGTTGTAAAACACTTTGAAACTTAAGCCCTTTTTTGTCCAAACCCTTCATTTTCTTTAACTCCTCAAATTTTGCCCTAACCATCTAAAACCCTAGTGTAGCCGCCACTTTTTGTTTCTCATCTTTTCACGTGAAAACAAATCAGCTCCTCATTTCTCATGGCTTCATCCAAAAATAGGTAATGGCCTCTCCTTCTTTTTCTCTTCTTTTTCCATTGTTTTCCTATGGTTTTGCCTTGATTCTCTAGCTTGTTTGCTCGGCCACCACTTGCTTGCCATGGCCACCACCTCCACTACCTCCTCCTTGTCATCATCACCCACCTACCCCTCTGATTTGACCAGGCCACACCACTCCATGATGAACAACTCTATAAAAACTATGCAACATGCCTTGAAAACCCTTAACTATGCAAGCCATCACCTTATCACCTCCTCCCCTTCATTTTCCACCACCACCTTTGGCCACCACCACCATCTCTGACCAGACCCTTACACACCACTCCAACCTCTGTCCAGATCTAGACTTGAATGGCCAAGCCCAAACTCCTATGGCCGAGCCATTTTGGTGAACCAAAACCATGCTATGTTGCATAAGCCCCTTCACCTTCATGCTTTGCAACTTCTTCTCCATGCTTCACCACTTTGGCCATGCATTCTTATGCCCATATCTAAGCCATTCCCTGTTCAAATCAGAGCCAAAACCAACCCTTGACCATGCAAAAAAATAGAGGAAGCAAGGCAAAAGATTTGACATTCAAATCTCTTTTCGTTTAAAAGTTATTCCATTTCAAGTGCGTTGAAATTGTGTTTGTTTTGATGTATGTTTTGGGTTGTAATACAAGAGTTGTAGCTTTGGATCTTGCTCTCCACTCAAGTCCGTAGTCTTGTCATCGTGCTTTTGTTCCATTGTGTCATTGGTTTTGATATCTCCAGCACAAACAGGTGAGTTATCCTCACTAGACAATATGTACCTATATAACTAGTAAATTGACACCCTTCGAATCTGTAGAAATATATTATCATGTTATATATGCTTATATTATTATCATATGATGTTCACACCTGTTATTACATCTGTTATATCATATGTTACTGTTATTTAATGTTATTCTGTTATTTATATCTGTTATCACACTGCAAGTTCCCTGTAGATTAGAATCACTATGGGTTGAAATGATACATACCCGAACGGACTTTAGAATAGGGAAAAATTGTTATGGGCTGAAATGATATGCCTGAACGATTTTTATTTAAATTATTTTAACTTGGGATTGCGGGTTTGAAATGATAGAACCCGGATTTTTCTTTTTAGCTGCGGATTGAAATGATACATATCCGTATCACTTGACCTAAATTAGAAAATTATATACATGCCCGTGGTTATTTTATAAAGTGTTTTGGATATTTTTAAGTATTTTAAAAATTAAAAATTTATGGAATTTGATTTAAATAGATTTTGAAATGTTTTAAAATAAAGAAAGTATGATTTTTTCTATGTGTTAAAAATGTAATTAATGAATGGTTTAACTGGATTTTTGAAATATAACCTAAGTTGGAAATTTGGAATTTTGGTTAAAATGATATTTAAGCTATATAAATAAAAATAAAAATTTAATTATATTTGTAAAATGGTAAATATGATAATTTGATTAAATTTGAATTTAAGTGATTTATTAAAGTATTATTGATTTTTCTCTGAATTTAAGTGGTTAAATAAATGAATGTTTAAAAGTGATCTTTTAAAATATAACTTGACTAGGAAATGTGAAATTTGGTTTTAATTAAAGGTTTAAGTTAATTAAATAAAATTGGAAATTTTGTTAAATTGTGAAGTGGTAATTTAAATTTGAAGTGTTAAGTCTATTTGTTGAAATGTGAAGAATTTGAACTTTTACACTTAAACTTATTAAGTAAATTGTTGAAAATTGGATTTAATTATAAGAAATTTATTGTGAAAAAAAGATATATGTTAAATGATATGTAAATGAACATTTTAAATGTTAAAATATGATTTTTAAAATGTTTATGTGTTTTAAATTAAAGTTATTTAATTGTTGGAAATACACTAACACCTGAAATTAACTTTTAATAGCATTCAGAAATGCTATAGATTCTGTTTTGAACTAAAATTGTGTAAAAAGAGATATTACAGCATTTCTGAAATGCTGTAGTTGCTGTAGTTGAACTTGTAGGCTAATATTGAACTCAGGCCTATTATAGCATTCTCTGGAAATGCTATAATGATCTGCAGTCTATGTTGAAATCAAATTTAACCCTTGTTTTGAAATCTGAACTACCGCAGCACTTCTGAAATGCTGTCTTTTCTGTTTTGAACTATAATTCAACTAAAACTGAGTTTTAACAGCAGTTTTAAGTGCTGTCTTTGCTGAATTAAAAATGTTTTCAAATATAACTTATAGCAGTTGTTTTTAAATGCTGTGAAATGCTGAAATCTTAATAATTAGGGTTTTTGACTTAGTAAACGAACTCAGAATGGTTTGAAACTTTGAAAATTGAATACTTGATTTGAAAATATAATAATTAAATTTTTAAAAGGTTTAAATGAATTATTTTGATTGGAATATAAACTATTTAAAGGTGATTTGAAATAATAGTAAATGAATGATATCTTTGAATTTAAAAGGTATTTAAAGTTGAATATTTGGATTTGAACTGATATGATATTTTATTATATAAAAATGGTTTGAGAATGAAGTTTTGAAAAGATATGATATTTTAAATATATTGAAATGGTTTGGAATTGATTTAATATTTATTTTGATAAAGATTTGGATTTGAAATGATATTCTATTTTGAAGTATAAACTATTTCTAAATTATAACTACGGGTTATAATAACGATTGGTTGTTAAAGAGACCGGGATCGGATATGGACATACTCTCTGTCGATACCGAAAACCACTTTGACAACTGTGTACGCGGTGGAGTTTCCAGAATGAAGTAGGATGGTGGCAACGATCCTAAGGTATATACGTGGACCCAACTCCCGTGAGTTGGCATAAGGTGGCTAAAACATGAGCGATTGACGGACCAATGAGGTAGCACCTCTTATCGGACACACTTCTTCGATACCATTCTATTACTTGTGATTGATTTGGTGGCCACCCTTGATTTGGGAGTGTTGTTCGAGGTGGGAGGTAGTGGCTGCTATGCGTCACCACTAGTCCGGATGTGTAATTGGTATATCTACCCTGGCATTGCCTAGTTGTGCCGTGTCACCTACCATATTGAGCTTTACTACGATTATGATTTTAAGATCCGACCGCGTTAAGGTTCTCCATCCCCTTAACGCTATTTTCTATATGATTATACTTTACTTATTTAGACACTATTATAATAGCGAATATTACTACATAGTAGATATTTTAACGGATCCTTAGAGGATGGGCGGTCCCAAGCATCTTCTAAGTTACTTGTACCTTTATTACAGTTCACTTGAGTTGGTTTACATTATATAAGTATATATTGTCCTGACTCGAGTGTTTTGTGTTTTGCTTTACGCTCGGGTCAGCCTGAGTTATTCACAGATTTGGATTTCCACTCTCTTGGAGATTTAAATCGCTGGAGATTATCTGCTTGTCATGTCCTATCTATTTCAATTCCGTTGTTCTACTCAGCTTGTACTTGGTTATTTTATTGAGACTTTTGTTGTACTCTATTTCTTCTGTTGTATCTTATGTAACTCTGACATATTTAGATAGTAGCTTCATGAACTACTATTTCTTTTACTTCCGCTGCATTATTTTACTCTGTGTCTGTGATCTGTGATTATATTTATTTACTGTATATTCTGAGATTTGCCAAATTTTATTTACAACGCGGTATTTTGAGCAATTCAACTCCAGCATGAGTGTCTTCCTATACACTTATAATGGATGCGAATGGTTGAAAATATCGGGTCGTTACAGCAGAAATGCTACTGTAAGAATTCACAACGGTGCAGAATTGTTACTGTAAGAATCCACAACAGTGCAGAATTGTTACAGTAAGGAAATCGTAGTAGTTTTGAATTGTTACCGTAAGAAATCGCAGCAGTTTTGAATTGTTACCGTAATACTTCCTACTACAATAGTTTATAAAAATCAAATGGTAAATATATTTGCAGTTTTTATCATAGTCATTATATCATTCCTATTATATTACTCAAATTTTAGCTATTTGGTCATTAAAGAAACCACACCTTTAGTTAAATAAATTTGTTACTAAAATGTCAAATTTTGAAGCTGAAATTTCTTATGCTAAGTTAAAAGTACGTTATTAGCTTACACTTTATTTTCTTTTAGTAAATAACATTTATCATTTTAATTACCGAAGTTATACCATTTACATTGGTTAAAAACTTATATGTCAAATGTACGTTTTAACTTACATTTTTCTTTCTTCTCAAAACCCATTTATCATTTTAATCACTATTACATGAATTAAAACTTACAATTTATAGGTTAGAATAAAATACCATTTTTACGTCAAATCGGATTATTAAATTTCAATTAACCTTCATTCTGTAAATTAGATTCCAAAATTTACATTTCCAATTATTTATTTCTTATAAATTTTTTAACTCATGTAAACAAATTCACAGAAATTATTACATTAAATTTTTGTTGAGATTCATATATAGGAATCCAAAATACTTAATAATTTTTAGAAAATCATTTTAACTCAACCACGAAGTCTGTATAAAATTATCTACCCTAGGGTCAAGTAAATACAGACATATATCATTTCAATCCGCAATTTATTAATTTTCTTGGTTTTATATCATTTCAAACCCGCAATCCCAAGTCAAATAAAATTGCTCAGGCCTATCATTTCAGCCCATAACAATTTTCCTTAATCTAAAAATCATTCGGGTATGTATCATTTCAACCCATATTGAAGGAACTTGTAGTATGATTATAGAATATTAAATAAACATAACAATATTCAAAATATCATGGCATATGATCATAACAGGTAAAATATGATATGAAATAACATATATCATGGCATATGATCATAACAGGTAAAATATGATATGAAATAACATAATAATATTCAATATATCATGACATATGATCATAGCATGTAAAATATGATATGAAATAACATAATATAAACATAGGTGAAATTCTCAACTTGCATATACAAATCCATACAATTCCATTGTCATCAATTCACCAAAATATAAGTATGTTGTCAAGAGTGATTACTTACCTTTCTTTGGTTAGAGAAATGATTCAAAATGCAACACAACGACTAAGACAAGCACAACAAATTACGGACAAGCTTGAGTGAGAGGAGAATCCAAATCCGATGCTTTGCAAAATAAAATAAATTCCTTACGTAAACAAATAATTCACATAGAAAAATAAAAAATAGAAAAATATATATTTGCAAACATGTGAAGGAGGCTTGTCTAGGGGTTTGGTGGTGGTGAAGGTGGTCACGGCCAAGACAAAACAAGGGGAAGGGGTAAGGTGGTTCGGCTATAGGTTTTGGTTGGAGGAAGAGAAGGTGGAGGCCGAAATTGGTGAAGAAGAAAGGGGAAAAGGAAGGAGGAGAAGGGGTTTTTGGCTAGGGTTTGTGGTTGGAGAAAGAGGAGATAGGTGTGGCCGAAATTTGTGGAGGGGAGGAGGAGGAAATTGTAAAGGAAAAGAGGAAGAAGGTTTAGGGTTTCGAGGAGGAAGATGAAGAAGAAACTTACATTGTTTTTTTTCTTCTGTGGAGGCACAAATGAAAGTGAAGAGTCTATCACAAACCCTAGGATATTATATAGGCATCTCAACAGGTGGCTTCTCATCTACTAAAGGAATTCCTAACCCATTATTACAAGCCCAAAGTCATAATGTAAATAAGATGAATGTTAAGAGAAAATAACTACGTGTAATACGCCAAAAATTGTAAGTTTTGAGAAGTAGAAATCAAAATTTAACAAAACGAAAAACAAAGAAAATGTTAGAATTAAATTCATCTTCATAAAAAAAAAGTAAAAGTTAAAAATCCAAAATTCAAAATTTTCACAGAAAGTCAAGCTTTGACCAAAGTTGACAAAATTTGAAATTTAAGAAAAGTCCTTATTTTATTAAATTTTGGAAGAACATTTCACATCAAAAATCAAAATTATACATTAAAAATTCCTAATTTATCAATTTTAAAATAATTATATTCAAAATTTCAAATGAATTTTCATTTAAAATATTTCTAAAATTTTCGGGTTGTTGCACCTGTTCCTCTAAATCTATCCGGTGGGTTGTAATGAGGAGGGGGTCAGAATAACATTCTAGTGATTAGAAAATCTATACAGTGCCCATAACATAAATTTTACCGACCGATTTCCATTTAATTGTCATATCAACTATTTTAAGGTTAACCAAATTAACCTAATATTGCATACACAATACTCCTACTTAGCACAATTCATCTACCCACCCTTCCTAAGGTAAAAAATAATGACGTAAGTCTATCGACCACTTAATAATTTCAAATATGAAGCGTGGTCCTAGAGTTGTCATCGTTGGTCTATTAGTCCCAGCTATAGAGACCTTTGACTACTATTTATGGCTTTATAATACATAATAGCCATATTACTAACACATCTATAGTCATTAAAGTCTTAGCCATATGAGAGGCAGTACCCGAGCCACTTAATACCTTATTAGTAAGGACAAGGCATACCCCTTACCATTTAATACAATATTCTGGACAGGCCTTTATCATTTAATACCTAACCCCAAGGCAGACTCCTCACTAGTAATATCTTGCCGACATTGCTTGGAATATCACTTGGACAATTACTACTTCTTTATGGGAGAACGGTGGACCCTAGATCAGTCACTTAATACCTCAAACCTGAAGCAGACCCTTCCTGAGATATCCACTACCGCTCCTAATCGATAATTCAGACCATTTAACACTTTTTAATTAGGAAAGAGGCAGGTTCACAAACAACCACTTAATACGTCTAATCCCTAAGCAGATCATATCATCCATAATTGTTTCTTATGGGTCCTATGATTGGTGATGTTCCATATCAGTAATAAGTGTACACAATTGCTGGTATCCTCTGAGTGAATGGCAAACTTCCGTTGTGTCACTTTATTGACCTCACATCCCAATCTTCTAAGCCTAATAAATTATCCTATATGTCCTATGGTTAAACATGTCTCACATCAATAGGAAGTGTACACAACTACTGATAGCCTCAAAGTAAAGGGCAGACTTCTATTGTGTAACTCTACTGATCACGTATCCCAACCTACTAAGTCCAATTAATTATTCTATGTTGTACTAACTTATGTTGTATTATCCTAGGCTTTATTAAGCTTTATCATCCTAAATTGGATATTGGACTTAGCTTCCCAACCTCCATTTATTTATTTAAGGCTAAATAATTTACCTTAAATATTCAATTATACATAAATCCCCTTTATTTGCTTCTTCCATAAATGTCAACTTGTCCATGATAAAGAATATCATCCTAACAGATATTTCCTAAGATATTTATGTATATTTACTAATATAAAATTAGTAACCTATTCCAACTATTAGATAGTTATTAACCCAAGTTCTATAATTATCAGTCTCATTAATCCATTTACCATATTAATGATTTGTAACTTCCAAATTCATTTCACATTTATTACCCATTAGTTGGAGTTACAACCATTCAAAACTTTCCTCCTATTTTCTATTCGCAAATCAACGATATTACCATGTATAACTAATATGCTACGCGAGCATATGCATAATTCGTCATCTTTATTAGCCTATATAGATACATATAAATACGTACTTCTACCAAATATATTCTAGTCACAAATCTTTAACTAGAATATTTTTCCATATTTAATTTGCTGATATTATATTTCTTAGAAAGATTCTCCATTGTGATATCTATAAATTAGTTTTAAAAAAAGATCAAGAATAAAAGGAAAGATTTTCCTCGTTTGAAATTACAAGGAATGATTATTTTCTTTTTATTGGAATAGACAATGCAAACTATGGAGAACAAACCTGTATTTTACACATCTTTTCCTTTTCATTTGCATATATTCCTTGTTAAATCAAAAGCTGCACTTTCTATGCAATTTGGAAACATAAACAAATTTATAAAAATCAAATGGACATTCTTCCCATAAATTAAACTATGAAAAATTCCTAATTCAACATAATTAGGGCAATAATCAAAATCATACTAATAATCTGTGACCAAATTTCAGATCTGGAATAAATTTCATATCTAATCAATATTCATATCTATAACCATTGGGACTGATTTCCAGATTAGCGTATAACAATAACTCCTATCAAATCTAAAACAAGAATACGTAGGTGATTTATAAATCCAAATTTCAGCCTACAATTCACAAATATGATTGATTTTGGCATAAAATCAAACGTATGCCAACGGAATAGATTCAAAAGCATAATAAATATATAAATTTCCCACTCACCTTCTAAAAGTGTTTCAAATCTCCACATTTGAAGTAAAACATTTGATTCAACTCCATTTCCTTCTTATTCCAAGATATATGTATAAAAGGATATATACGCATATTTGAATTACAGATCTGTGAAGAGATTTGGGGTTGAGGAAAAATATAAATACAAATACATACATACATATTTCCTCGTTATCGCATAGTGTTGATTCACTTCTCTTCTTCTCTTATTTGATTTCTATTCTTCTCCAAGTTGTATATATACAAATATAAATATTATATTCTGTAATTTAGAAAATAGTGAAGAAGAGTGTGACCGCCCCACCTCTATACCCACGCTAACCAAGAACACTACGATGTAGTGCTGTCAATTAGCATGGAGAATAAGGCTGTGGAGGAGCGACCATCCATGTAACTTCTTTGTGCGAGCACCGATACGCCAGATAGAGTAGAATGCATATCCTTTAAGGAGGAAATCCGACATACCGATACAAACACAAAGCTATCACACGGTGGCTATATATATAATCTTCGGAAACAAACATAGAAATAATCATAACATAAATCAGTCACAGACATGCATATCACAAAGGCGGAAGAAGATATGAATAAACATATAACACATGAAAGTGTACATCAGAGTAGTGGTCGGAAAGATCCACTATAATACAAAAGAATAGCATCACGTGCTATACAAAAGAATAGATACACAACATAGAGTCTATATCTCAAATGTGTACAACCAAAAACTACTAATCTAAGTAGTTAACCAAAAGTCAGAGTAATCCAGAAGAGAAGTCAAGCAGAAGCACCTGTAACATCTCGGTCTGACCCGAGTATTATTTATAAGAAAATAATAAACGGATCAGTCTAACTATAAATATAAGATGACATGATATAGGATAAGGGGTATGGCATAAACATATAATAACCATGATGGCATACTACTATAAGTATGTAAATGATAATCAACAAGGGATTAATCAATGTCACAAGAATCTTCTCAAAGATCCAAACACATAAAAAGGGTAATGACACACAAATTCACCAATACACAAAAACTGATATCATATCAGTGAAAACCACAAAAGTTGGTGAAGCACTAAATCCAGAAATCAACACACGAAATCCAGAACAAATCCCAGAAATCAACACACGAAATCCAGAAATCACTAAAAGGGGGAAGTCCGAACACACGGACGAGAAGCTATCTCATGGAAGCTATCCATTTAATTTTTCCGAACACACGGATGGCCCGAAGGCAAGTCCGAACACACGGACGAAGAGACATCGCTCAATCGCTAGTCTAAATCACAAGAATGATCGTCATGATCATAAGGAAGTGTCAATCACACTAAGCTAGTAAATATATGAGTTTAGCTTCATGTCCCATAACCACTTGCTTAACTTAAATATTTACGAACAAACTGTAGATCTTCACTAGGAAATTGTCACAAAAGGGTTCAATCGAACAAGTCCAAGAGCTAACCGACGAAGTGAACGCAAGCGTTTCATACCACTCGTTTTACTAAGTCGTTTAAGTCGATTTCTCGTTCGAGTGAAGTAAAGGCTTATATATATTAGTAGATTGGAAATCGGTTTGAGAAAACGAACTTTTGATATTAAAAATAGTGTTGAAATCGATTTGATGAAAGAGTTTTGATATTTACTACTAGTATTAAAACCTTCATATCTTTAAATTGACAAGTCATAAAACGATTGTTGGAACAATCTATCACAAAAATTCACATTCGGAGACGTGAATAAAATCCAAGGAAATCAGCTCAAAATGCATCAAAGTGGAAGTTCTGATGAATGCTTTTCAGATAAGATTGCCTACGCAGAGTAATACGGGGTTCGACCTGCCCGGTCAGGTCACGAGGTTCCAGGGGGCAGCGCCCCGTCACGGTACGACCTAGTAAAGGCAAGCGGTCCAGCGACCTAAGGAAAAATAGGTCATACGACCTAAGGAAATCGCGAACTAAAAAGACCAAGTGTAAGGTCGGCGACGACCTACGACTTACAGAGTCCTGCGACCTAAGTGGGATGCGACTTAGTGGGGGCATAGGTCGGAGACGACCTACGACTTACGGTCAAGCGACCTAAGGTAAATGGTCCAACGACCTAACTCGAACGACCTAGAGGGTCGAACGACTTAACTGGAGGATAAGTCGGAGACGACCTACGAGATATACTGGCCGACCTAACTCGAGCGACTTAAAGACTTAGCAGGGTCGAGCGACTTACGAGCTACGACCTAAGGTGATGAGGGGCGTTAGGTCGGAGACGACCTAACACTTGACTCGCGAACGACTTATGGAAAAGAAGCTTAGGTCGGAGACGACCTACGAGATAAGCCAGTGCGAGCGACCTAAAGTTTGCCTGGGGGATTATAGGTCGGCAACGACCTAAGACTTAAGGGCGAACGACTTTTTCCTGGGGATTATAGGTCGGCAACGACCTAACGTTTTGCCTGGATGACCTAAGGAGTTAACTCGTGGACGACCTAGCGATGGCCAGAAATGACTTAAGGCCAGAAACTCACCAAAACGCCAAAATTTGTAGTTTTTCGCCAATCCAATCCAAACCAAATGCAAACAAACATGCTAAAGTGATGAGGGATCATCCCCAACAGTCCAATGACAATTATAGGCAAGATGTGAGATCAAAAATCTCATCTTTTCCACGAAATTGATGAAGATGAAGATTGAAAGCAAGGAGAAGCAATCCAAAGCTTGAATCCACAATCTTCTACTTGAATTTGATGTTGAATCTCGGATTTGCAATAGAATTTGAGTTGGGAGTTTTAATTTCTCTTTCCCACCACCATTTTTGACAAAGCTTGAAGTGTTTGAACAAATGAGAAAGAGGGTTGGGCTGAACTAAAGGGGTGCAGTCCAAACCAAAGTCAAAGGCGGGAAAAAGTGCCGAAAAGTTCAGTATCTCCAAACATATCGAAATTTACACTTAAAAAGATCGCAGACGTCATTTTGAACTCAATGGAAGTGGTCTCGAGTCCTAATTTGACCGTATGCAAAAAGTAGCTTTTCGGACTAACATCCGACTAACGATAAAATATTTAAATAAAATATTTAAATATAAAATCGATAGATATGCGGGTTGTTACAAAGAGAAAATGGTAGAGTTTAGCAGCTGCATTTAGAAAAATATGAGAAGAGAAGAGAGCGTTAGGCCTAAATTTATAGGCATTCGAATCAACCACAGTCGTTAGATTAAAATATATTAAATCCGGGCTGTTTGGCCAAGGTAAACCCTAGCCGCCACTGTTAGGACCGGTCGACCGTTCGTTGTCGACCTGCCCAATAATTGGGTTGATCGGTGAGCCCCCGTATTTTTAAATAAACGTTACCCTCCTTAAAATAATTTTGACCCCCGAAATTATACCAATTACTAAGTCATGGTTCTAGCTCGCAATTAACCTAGCTACACAACCAATTAATGTACAACTAATTTTCCAACTAGTGTGCATAAGCGCATATTGTATCACGACATAGAAACATGTATGCAGAATAATTCTAAATCGGGTCCTCCTATACGAATGCTTTTCTTTTGAAAACATTTTTGAAAATATGGTGCAAACTACCAATATATTTTGTAACAACCCGCATATTTTACGATTGTATATTTAAATATTTTATTTAAATATAGCATCGTTAATCAGATTAAAGTCCGAAAAGCTTCTTTTTGTAAACAGTCGAATTGGGACTCGAGACCACTTCCATTGAGTCCAAAATGGCATTTAAAACTTTTTTGAGTATAAACATCGATATGTTTGGAGTTGAGTGAACTTTGCTATTTTTCTACTTGGGCTTTGGGTTTGGGTTTCAGCCCACTAATCCATCTTAATACCCTAACTCAGCCCCTCTTCTCTTTTCATACACTATCATTTCCTAACACTTCAAGCTTTAGAAAAATGAGGGAAGAGAAAAGGAATTAGAAATTCCAAAGCCCTAGATTCATTTGCAAACTCAAGTTCTAGCTCCAAAATCTAAGAGAAGCTTAAGTAAGCATCCCCCTCACCTTCTCCATCTCATTTCCTCTTCAATTTCAGAAATTTCCTAAACCCTAACTTAGGAAATGTTATTTTCTTTTGAGCTTAGATTGAAGCTTCTTGGGTTAAAATTGAAGAGTGATTGTTCTTGCCTTGCTCTATAGCTTCTCTCTTGTGTTTTTGGGTTTAAAGGTGAGTTTTTGAACTCACATCTACGTCTATAGCTTTCGTTGTTGTTAGGTATGAATTCCTAACATCTATTCATGTTCATTTGTTTTTTATTTGGATTGATTTGGTGAATTTCCAATTTTTGGTTTTTGAAATCCAATTTTGTGAAAATCCTTTTATGGGTGTTTGAACATGTTAGTGGGGTGTTTCGGAGAGCCAAACAAAGCTGGATTATCGCTTGGCGTAAATCCCTAGTCATTGTTGCTCGCTCGTTCGCTTCCGTTCCGTGTTATTGGTTTTGCCCCAAAGGGGGCTAGGCTGAAACTGCTGATGAAGCATGTTCAGTCGACTGAACCAGGGGCAGAAAACTTTCTATCACCGTATCAGTCGACTGACCTTATGGTCCAATCGACTGACCTGGAAACCCGAAAGTTTCCAGGCTCCGGGTCAGTTGACTGACCACCTGGTTCAGTCGACTGATCTGCTTGCTTCAGCCCAATTTGCCTATCATGCTTGAGATTCCAATTTTTATCGATTCGTGATTGTCCGATTTGTTGTTATCATTTATTATCGACTTTGATGACTTCTATTTCGAGATTTTTGGGGAATATCCATTTTGATGGATTCGGTATCGATTTTTATGGTTTTGATTCACGTCTTCAAATTTGAATCTTTGGTGATTGATTGTTTTTACAGTCACTTTTGTGATTTGTCACTTTTAAAAATACAAAGATTTCTATAATAGTAGTAAATATTCAAACTCTTTCATCAAAACGATTTCAACACTATTTTAATACAAAGCTCGTTTCTAAATCCGTTTTCCAATCTACTAGTATATACAAACCTTTACCTCATTCGTATGAGAAATCTAATTAAACGGCTTAGCAAAACAAGTAGTATGAAACGCTTGCGTTTACTTCGTCGGTTAATTCTTGGACTTGTTCGATTGAACTCTTGTGACAATTTTCGAGTCCAAGTCTACAATGTGAAGACCCAAATTATTGAGATTAGAATAATTAAAAAAAAAAGAGAAAACTTTCAAAACCAAATATATATATATATATATGTAGTTTGGAGATAAATATTGAGAATGAGTTAAAAGTAATAATAGTTGAATTGAGTAAGTCTTATATTCACATGTATACATATACATATATGTATCTTGAATATAAACAGTAATAAGAAATAGTATTCCAGAGGGAAGAGGATATATAACTGAGTGTATATATGGACATATGTTACCATATGTTGTATTTATATATATATATATATATACCCAGAAAGAATAAACATAAGATAAATAAGGAAAGAACACCAGAGTAATTAAGAGTATGAATACATTTACATATCAAGAGAAAACAGAAGGTTTGAGATATTAACCAGAGATTAATTAATAAAGAGGATATACATATATATATGACAGTTTAACATAAAGAAAATAAAAATAATTCTGTAAAGAGAAAATTGTTTTCAACAATTAGGTAAGGAAAAAAAATGATATATTCTTTGATAAATTAAAATGCTTTAAAAACCAGTTTTATATTAGTTATACATAAGTAAAATTTTGAAAGATAAGCCACATGAAAATAATATACAAATGAAACATGCACATTGCATGTACACAGGGAAAAGCAGTGGATAACTGCTTTTACCAGAAATAGAAACCAGGGGGAAATGGCACATTTAGCCATAACAACACACACATAATTCTTGAGTGATGTGAGGATAAAAGGGGTTTTTCCCTTCAGTAAAACCCTAGTGAAAATGATTTAAATCAAGAAAAGAAGCAGAGGTTTTTCTCTGAGGGAAAACAGAAACATATTAAAAAAAAAGAAGAACATACACTATTTGCAAGCTTAGGCAATCTCGGGGAAAAGAAGGGAAAGGTGAGTGATTAATCAATCTCATGAGGCTAAGGCATTAAGACCCAAGTTAAGGGCAGCCATTTTATTTCTTTTGTGCTTGATCAACTTGTTTTACTTTCTCTGAATTAATGAATGTTGAGCATGGTTGGTGTATTGATAGATTTTTTGTTGATGCTTTGATATGCTTCATTTGATTGTTTGATAATAGTAATGCCATGATCTCTGGGATGGATCCAGTTTCATGAACCATCAGTTTGTATTTATGATAGTAAGATAAATACAATTTTATTATGAAGTAGGGTAAAATTGAAAGATAAGCCAGGCAGTGTGAACAAAGGAGGTTCATGCTTATGTCTAGTTTGTTTTAAATTAGAGATGAATAATGCAATAAATTATTTATGTGCTGATTTGTTCAGATCTAAGGCTAAAAATGTTTTTAGGGTTTTTCTCTAAAAACCTTACCCTATGTTCACAATAGAATTAAGCATAAGAATTTTTAATGGAACTCTACTGGATTTGTTAAGGGATCATGACATTCTGAAATACAGAAGTATACAAGTGATAAAACCAATTTTGAATGAGACAACTGGAAAGAAAAATGAAATGGAAACATGATTTTCATGAATGAATGTAGGGTCAGTTGAAATCCCTGAGTAAGATTAACTCTCTCTCTCTCTGATTCATAGAAAAGAAAGAAAGTATAAGCAATCAAGGAGTTAATAAAATCTTTCTGAAATAAGAAATGAGATTGGTCGCTAGATTATAAAACTAATCTAGGAGAAAAGCCTTGATCTATTCATCATAAGTAGTATGATGGGTATGTGCATGACTTGTTTAAGTCCTATAGGCCTTTGTGCAGGGGTTAACAGAATTGAGTCCCTTGCAATGCACACATGGTGTTCAATGGCAAAAGAGACATGACCAAATTAAATTGATAAATCAAGTTTTGAAGTTGAACTATGGAAATTAAAATGAGTTAATTCCATAAGAGTGTGTGTACATGTATACAGTATGAAATGATTGAATGGTTGCTTGTGTGCATGATTGTGGTAGGAGCTTAGATACATACATATATATAACCAGTTGCATCATGAATCCAAATTGCTTCAAGCATATTGATACTCTGCACTACAATTTAAAAATGACAAGATATTACATTTTGATTTCACTCATACCAGAATTATATTCTGACCCTATTTGTTGCTTTGTAACATCTGGGGTGTCTCATTTTCATGGAGGCAGCTCTAGATATTGCTGCAGGAAAGGAAGCCTAGGAAACTTGTATGCATGGACAATTGAAGACTTACTAGCATTTAGAGTGTTTAAGGAGTTTGGCAGATTTGTTGTAATAATTAGGCTGAGCCAAAAATATTATTATGGTTTAAGTATTTTCTGGATTGTTATGTGTTTGTCTTTCTGAGAAGAGAACTTGTAGGAATTTTTAAGTATTATATATATGCGTATGTGGATTTCAGTTTTAAGAATTTAATCTTCACAGTCTCTGGTGAGGTAAGACATAGGAGATCATGTCATGTAATTTGATATGTGTTCATGTCTCCTTTAGTAAAGTCAGAAGAACTTTTAAAATGGTAGAGTTGAACCAATCATAGGGAGAAAGGAATATAGCATTATCAATGAATTTTGTAAAGGTTGAGTTGAACCTAAATGGGCTAACCAGTAAGGCTTAACCATGACTTATAATTGATATAAGCCTATGCTAAGGCTGGAAGGCATAGCCTGTAATCTGGTTAGAGCATTTGATTTTCCTAGTGAAAACTTGTATTGCTTTGTGTAATAAGCTCATATGCATGCTTGGTACTTGTAGACTTCACTGCAATTATACTTAACTCATTCCTATTCTCTAGATACTTAATTTAATTCTGGTAGTATGGGGCCATGATCAAAACCTGTGGTATATGGTAGATGCATATGGTCTTGTTTGTAACGAGCAATTCCATCATTCAATAGAATAGTGACTACTATCATTGTTCTCTTTCATAGAAAACATCAGAGGTCTTCATCATAAGTTCACCAGGAAGTCTTGCATTTTGTCTGATCTATTGTTTACTTTGCCTTAAGCATACTGACTACACACATGACCTTAGCCTCTGTTTAGCATTATAGTTTGAGTTAGCACTTTGATCTGTCTGAATTCTTTTCCTCTGCTTAGCCTTTAAATTAGTTATCATTTCAACTTTCACATGATTATTGCAACTTTATAAATCAAAGCATGGATATTTCACCTGATATAAAGATAGTTCGAAATTAAAATGAGTAACACACGCCAAACCAATAAGTATGAGATAGGTTGAACACCTCTTACTTGATATAGAACAATATGTATCAGATTACAAAATCCCTGGATTAAAAGGCATGGCTTGTAAATTCAGGAGTCAATTACTTTGTGAGGTAGAACAAGAAAATAAGAGAACTAGGATATCTAATCCTAAAGTTAATCAAGCTTGAGTTCTAAAAGAAATATATATATATGATAAATAGAAATGGCTATGTGACACCAAATCTCTAATATGAGAAATAAGGTGGGAATGAGTTGCTTTGCCGTTTTAAATCACTCTGATAAGCAAAGAACCATTTATATATCTTCATATATATAAATGATAGAATTTATTTAAATACTGATATATTTATATTAGTAAAAATTCAGGATCTTGGGGAATTAAATTAAGAGAAGTGATCCATTGAAAAGTATATTTATATATATTGTAAAAAAAAAACCTAACAAAAATTCAATATAAATATATGATAAGAGAAGTGGGTCATTTCAGTAGGTATCAGAGCTATGTTGTTAAAACATAGCATAGAAAAAAAAATATTATCCAATTTTCTTGAAGGAGTAAAATTCTAAAAAAATAGTAAAATAAAAATAATTATATATATACAATAATGATGGAAATAAATATCCACAGTAGAAATGAATTGCATAAAATAATTAAATTAGAAAAATGACTAACTAGCTATGCAATTGAATAGTGAATCATGGTAGGAAGACCACCAAGTCATGGAGCAGGACCCTCCAATACAACACCAATGGTCAATTTGCAAGATTTGGTGAGGGCATTTAGAGAGGGAGCAGTGCACAGGGAAGAGAATCCTCATGAGGAACTAGCCAAACTGTTGAAGACATTCTCAAATTTAGGAGGCAAGGATTTTGAAGGCACTGAGGGAGTTAGGGGAGTGCAGACATGGCTAAGAACTTTGGAAAGGATATTTGCAGATATGCAAGTTAATGACCAAAGGAAGAGGCAGATAGCTTCAAGGAGACTTAAAGGAGTAGCTTTAGATTGGTGGGAGGTGATCATCATAGGAAGGCCAGAAAATGAGATAACATGGGATCAATTCAATGAGATGCTTGAGGCAAGGTTCGTTCCAGCAACAACTAAGGCAACATTGCTTGAGGAATTTATAAGGCTAAGGCAGGGACCAATGAGTGTGACTGAATACACTCAAAAATTTGAGAGTTTATCCAAGTATGGAACTATGCTTATAGGAGATGAAGAATCAAAGAATTCAAGATTTATCCAAGGACTAAATGCAGGTCTGGGTAGAGCAATGTTACCATACAAGGATAAAACATTTGATCAAGTCATTGACCTTGCTCTTTCCTTTGAACAACATGACAATGCAAGGGAAAAATTTAGGAGCATGAGGGCTAACAATCAAAAGAAAGGGAAAAATAGGACACATCCCTATGACAAAAAGAATGTGGATAAGAAAATGGAAGGAACAACCACTGGGGAAGCAAAGAAGAAGGTCACTTGTTACAATTGTGGCAAAGAAGGACACATGAGTAATAAATGTCAAGCAGCCAAGAAGGCACCATTCAGCTGCTATAACTGTGGGAAGGAAGGCCATATTAAAAGGAACTGCCCAGAATTCAAAAGGGGAGCAAAGGTAGGAGCACTTGAGGGCAAAGCAAAAGCAACTGCAGTAGGAAGTTCTGGACAATTGGAAGGTATACTTCGAATTAAAGATCACCCCATCTCAGTTATATATGACACTGGAGCAACACATTCATTAATATCCCAAGACATAGTGAATAAATTGACTCTCACATGCTATTTAGTTGATAATCCCTTGTTTATTCAAAGCCCACTGGGTAGCTCTTGTTTGCTAGGATTAAAATGTCTGGGGGTAGAATTAAACATAGGAGGAAATGTGTTTAAATCTGATTTGTTTGTATTGAAATACCCTGGAATAGGAATTATTTTAGGGGTAGATTGGTTGAGCAAATTCAAAGCAATTTTGAATTTGGAAAATTTCACTATTTCTCTGAAAACAGAAAATGGTAAGAATATTATAATCATGAGTGAAATTGCTAAAATCAATTACCTTAACCAAATATATAGCATGACTGAGAAAGAATTAACACTGGAAGACATAAAAATTATAAATGAATACCCAGATGTCTTTGGTGAAGTCATAGGTGTTCTAGAAAATAGGCAAGTAGAATTTCAAATAAGACTAATCCCAGGAGCCAGTCCAATCATCAAGAAACCTACTAGGATGGGTCCTAAAGAACTAGTGGAATTGAAACATCAGTTGGAAGAACTGGAGCAGAAAGGCTTCATAAGGCCTAGTAGTTCAAACTGGGGTTCTCCAGTTGTATTTGTGAAGAAGCAAGATGGTACTTTGAGAATGTGCATTGATTATAGGGAATTAAACAAAGTCACCATTAAAAACAAATACCCACTTCCTAGAATTGATGATCTATTCGATCAATTAAATGGAGCAAAGGTCTTTTCAAGGTTAGATTTGGCCTCTGGGTTTCATCAGATGAAGGTAGAGGAAGAGAGTATTAAGTATACTGCCTTCAACACAAGGTATGGATTATATGAATTTTTGGTGATGCCTTTTGGATTGACAAATGCACCATCATATTTTGTAGATTTAATGAATAGAACATTTAGAGATTTTCTAGACAAATTTGTGGTTGTCTTTATTGATGACATATTAGTATATTCAAAATCAGAAGGAGAACATGCAAAACACTTGCATCTGGTTTTGTCTAGACTGAGGGCACATGATTTAAAAGCCAAATTCTCTAAATGTACATTTTGGCAGAAGGGAGTAAAATTTTTGGGGCACATTGTATCACAACAAGGGGTTAGTGTAGACCCAAATAAGGTGATGGCAGTGCAATCTTGGAGTAGACCCAAATCAGTAACTGAGGTGAGGTCATTTTTGGGAATGGCAGGCTATTATAGGAGATTTATAAAAGATTTTGCAAGGATAGCTATCCCATTGACCAAGCTAACTAAAAAGGAGTAACCCTATGTGTGGACAGAGAAGTGTGAACAAGCTTTCATATCACTAAAGAAGGCACTGGTAGAAGCTCCAGTTTTACAAGTGCTAGAGGGTAATGAAGAATTAGTAGTTTACACAGATGCTAGTGGATCTGGATTGGGGGCAGTGCTTATGCAACATGGTAGAGTCATAGCTTATGCATCAAGGCAACTCAAGCCAAATGAAACTAGGTATGCTACACATGACTTAGAACTAGCTGCTGTGGTGTATGCATTGAAACTATGGAGACATTATTTATTGGGTGCTAAGTTTGAATTGTTTACTGATCACAAGTCACTTAAATATTTATTCTCCCAAAAAGACTTGAACATGAGGCAACATAGGTGGGTAAAATTTCTAGCTGCCTATGATCTTGATATATTGTATACCCCTGGGAAAGCTAATAAAGTAGCAGATGCATTAAGTAGACATCAAGCTAAATTGGCAAGTTTAATGATGGCAGAGTTCAAGGATTTGACAATTCTTAGTGAGGTGGAAGTGAAAGAAGAAACTAGTGTATCAGATAAGACACACAGTAAGATGATTGAATATGGTAAATTAAGCCTCATATCCTTAAAATCAACACTGGTTGATAAAATAGGACAAATGCAGAATCAAGATATAAATTTGAAGGAGAAAAAGAGCATGATATCCCAAGGCATGACAGTGGAAAACTATGAGGTAGATGATAAAGGATACTTAAGGAAAAAGGGGAAACTTTGCATACCAAATGTAGAGGCACTAAAACAAGAAGTTATGGATGAGCATCACAAAACAAAATATACTATCCATCCAGGTGGTACAAAAATGTACCATGGTCTCAAGAGAAATTACTGGTGGACAGGAATGAAAGGAGCAGTAGCAAAATATGTGGCAAATTGCTTGACATGCCAACAAGTAAAGGCAGACTATCAAAGACCCTCAGGCCTATTGCAACCTTTGGAAGTTCCTACTTGGAAATGGGAGAGTATATCAATGGATTTTGTGGATGGTTTGCCAAGAACAAGGAGGGGCAATGATAGTATTTGGGTAGTGGTTGATAGACTCACAAAAATAGCACACTTCATCCCAATAAGTTCAAACAGAAATGCTCACAAGCTAGCTCAATTGTTTGTGAAGGAGATAGTGAGATTGCATGGCATCCCCAAGACTATCATTAGTGATAGAGATACCTTGTTTACTTCAAGGTTTTGGAGTAGCTTTCAAGAAGCTATGGGGACAGAACTAAGCCTAAGCACATCCTACCACCCACAAACAGATGGGCAAACTGAGATTGTTAATAAAGTTTTAGAGGATTTGCTGAGAGCATGCATACTTGATTTTGGAGGCAACTGGGAGGATCATATTTATTTAGCTGAGTTTGCTTATAATAATAGCTACCAGTCCACTATAGGAATGGCTCCATTTGAGGCTTTGTATGGGAAGCCTTGTTTATCTCCTGCATGTTGGATGGAGGCTGGTGAAAGGGTGTTGCTTGGACCAGACCATGTAAAAGAAACTTCTGCAAGAATTGAACTGGTGAGGCAAAGAATGAGAGTAGCTCAAGAGAGACAGAAAGCCTATGCAGACAAAAGGAGAAGGCCAGTAGAATTTGAGGTGGGAGACTATGTGTTTCTCAAAGTTTCACCAATGAGGAAAATATTGAGATTTGGCAAAGCAGGGAAACTGTCACCAAGGTATATAGGACCATATGAAATTGTTCAAAGAATAGGGACTTTAGCTTATAGGTTGAAGTTACCAGAGGAATTGAGCAAAATACATGATGTATTTCATGTATCCCAGTTGAGAAAATGGGTGCATGATAAAGAGTCCATTCTTGAATCTCCTACACATGTTGAAATTCAAGAAAATCTGGTTTATAAAAAGGAACCAGTGGGCATTGTGGCTAGAGAAGAAAAGAAACTGAGAAATAAAATAATTAAACTAGTTAAAATCCAATGGAGTTTGGATGGGAATGATTGCACTTGGGAGGCTGAAGAGAGGATAAAGGATAAATATCCTAAGCTGTTTTCTGTTTGAGGTATGTTAAAAATTTTTTTTTTTTGAGACCTTAAAATTATTTATGTATGTTTGATTGATTGAGAATGAATGAGTTCCTGAAATTTCATTTAAAATAGAAATTAAGCTTTGTATACATTTAGATGGAAATGTATGAGAGAATAATTGTGGGACACAATTCCTTTTAGGAGGAGAGTATGTGAAGACCCAAATTATTGAGATTAGAATAATTAAAAAAAAAAGAGAAAACTTTCAAAACCAAATATATATATATATATGTAGTCTGGAGATAAATATTGAGAATGAGTTAAAAGTAATAATAGTTGAATTGAGTAAGTCTTATATTCACATGTATACATATACATATATGTATCTTGAATATAAACAGTAATAAGAAATAGTATTCCAGAGGGAAGAGGATATATAACTGAGTCTATATATGGACATATGTTACCATATGTTGTATTTATTTATATATATATATATATATACCCAGAAAGAATAAACATAAGATAAATAAGGAAAGAACACCAGAGTAATTAAGAATATGAATACATTTACATATCAAGAGAAAACAGATGGTTTGAGATATTAACCAGAGATTAATTAATAAAGAGGATATACATATATATATGACAGTTTAACATAAAGAAAATAAAAATAATTCTGTAAAGAGAAAATTGTTTTCAACAATTAGGTAAGGAAAAAAAAATGATATATTCTTTGATAAATTAAAATGCTTTAAAAACCAGTTTTATATTAGTTATACATAAGTAAAATTTTGAAAGATAAGCCACATGAAAATAATATACAAATGAAACATGCAAATTGCATGTACACAAGGAAAAACAGTGGATAACTGCTTTTACCAGAAATAGAAACCAGGGGGAAATGGCACATTTAGCCATAACAGCACACACATAATTCTTGAGTGATGTGAGGATAAAAGGGGTTTTTCCCTTCAGTAAAACCCTAGTGAAAATGATTTAAATCAAAAAAAGAAGCAGAGGTTTTTCTCTAAGGGAAAACAGAAACATATTAAAAAAAGAAGAAGAACATACACTATTTGCAAGCTTAGGCAATCTCGGGGAAAAGAAGGGAAAGGTGAGTGATTAATCAATCTCATGAGGCTAAGGCATTAAGACCCAAGTTAAGGGCAGCCATTTTATTTCTTTTGTGCTTGATCAACTTGTTTTACTTTCTCTGAATTAATGAATGTTGAGCATGGTTGGTGTATTGATAGATTTTTGGTTGATGCTTTGATATGCTTCATTTGATTGTTTGATAATAGTAATGCCATGATCTCTGGGATGGATCCAGTTTCATGAACCATCAGTTTGTATTTATGATAGTAAGATAAATACAATTTTATTATGAAGTAGGGTAAAATTGAAAGATAAGCCAGGCAGTGTGAACAAAGGAGGTTCATGCTTATGTCTAGTTTGTTTTAAATTAGAGATGAACAATGCAATAAATTATTTATGTGCTGATTTGTTCAGATCTAAGGCTAAAAATGTTTTTGGGGTTTTTCTCTAAAAACCTTACCCTATGTTCACAATAGAATTAAGCATAAGAATTTTTAATGGAACTCTACTGGATTTGTTAAGGGATCATGACATTCTGAAATACAGAAGTATACAAGTGATAAACCCAATTTTGAATGAGACAACTGGAAAGAAAAATGAAATGGAAACATGATTTTCATGAATGAATGTAGGATCAGTTGAAATCCCTGAGTAAGATTAACTCTCTCTCTCTGATTCATAGAAAAGAAAGAAAGTAAAAGCAATCAAGGAGTTAATAAAATCTTTCTGAAATAAGAAATGAGATTGGTCACTAGATTATAAAACTAATCTAGGAGAAAAGCCTTGATCTATTCATCATAAGGAGTATGATGGGTATGTGCATGACTTGTTTAAGTCCTATAGGCCTTTGTGCAGGGGTTAACAGAATTGAGTCCCTTGCAATGCACACATGGTGTTCAATGGCAAAAGAGACATGACCAAATTAAATTGATAAATCAAGTTTTGAAGTTGAACTATGGAAATTAAAATGAGTTAATTCCATAAGAGTGTGTGTACATGTATATAGTATGAAATGATTGAATGGTTGCTTGTGTGCATGATTGTGGTAGGAGCTTAGATACATACATATATATAACCAGTTGCATCATGAATCCAAATTGCTTCAAGCATATTGATACTCTGCACTACAATTTAAAAATGACAAGATATTACATTTTGATTTCACTCATACCAGAATTATATTCTGACCCTATTTGTTGCTTTGTAACATCTGGGGTGTCTCATTTTCATGGAGGCAGCTCTAGATATTGCTGCAGGAAAGGAAGCCTAGGAAACTTGTATGCATGGACAATTGAAGACTTACTAGCATTTAGAGTGTTTAAGGAGTTTGGTAGATTTGTTGTAATAATTAGGCTGAGCCAAAAATATTATTATGGTTTAAGTATTTTCTGGATTGTTATGTGTTTGTCTTTCTGAGAAGAGAACTTGTAGGAATTTTTAAGTATTATATATATGCGTATGTGGATTTCAGTTTTAAGAATTTAATCTTCACAGTCTCTGGTGAGGTAAGACATAGGAGATCATTTCATGTAATTTGATATGTGTTCATGTCTCCTTTAGTAAAGTCAGAAGAACTTTTAAAATGGTAGAGTTGAACCAATCATAGGGAGAAAGGAATATAGCATTATCAATGAATTTTGTAAAGGTTGAGTTGAACCTAAATGGGCTAACCAGTAAGGCTTAACCATGACTTATAATTGATATAAGCCTATGCTAAGGCTGGAAGGCATAGCCTGTAATCTGGTTAGAGCATTTGATTTTCCTAGTGAAAACTTGTATTGCTTGGTGTAATAAGCTCATATGCATGCTTGGTACTTGTAGACTTCACTGCAATTATACTTAACTAATTCCTATTCTCTAGATACTTAATTCAATTCTGGTAGTATGGGGCCATGATCAAAACCTGTGGTATATGGTAGATGCATATGATCTTGTTTGTAACGAGCAATTCCATCATTCAATAGAATAGTGACTACTATCATTGTTCTCTTTCATAGAAAACATCAGAGGTCTTCATCATAAGTTCACCAGGAAGTCTTGCATTTTGTCTGATCCTTTTTGTTTACTTTGCCTTAAACATACTGACTGCACACATGACCTTAGCCTCTGTTTAGCATTATAGTTTGAGTTAGCACTTTGATCTGTCTGAATTGTTTTCCTCTGCTTAGCCTTTAAATTAGTTATCATTTCAACTTTCACATGATTATTGCAACTTTATAAATCAAAGCATGGATATTTCACCTGATATAAAGATAGTTCGAAATTAAAATGTGTAACACAAGCCAAACCAATAAGTATGAGATAGGTTGAACACCTCTTACTTAATATAGAACAATATGTATCATATTAAAAAATCCCAGGATTAAAAGGCATGGCTTGTAAATTCAGGAGTCAATTACTTTGTGAGGTAGAACAAGGAAATAAGAGAACTAGGATATCTAATCCTAAAGTTAATCAAGCTTGAGTTCTAAAAGAAATATATATATGATAAATAGAAATGGCTATGTGACACCAAATCTCTAATATGAGAAATAAGGTGGGAATGAGTTGCTTTGCCGTTTTAAATCACTCTGATAAGCAAAGAACCATTTATATATCTTCATATATATAAATGATAGAATTTATTTAAATACTGATATATTTATATTAGTAAAAATTCAGGATCTTGGGGAATTAAATTAAGAGAAGTGATCCATTGAAAAGTATATTTATATATATATTGTAAAAAAAATCTAACATAAAATTCAATATAAATATATGATAAGAGAAGTGGGTCATTTCATACAATTTGTTCGTAAATATTTGAGTTAAGCTAGTGGTTATGGGATATGAAGCTAAACTCTTATATTTACTAGCTTAGTGTAATTTACACTTATTTTCGAGTGGAAGTCTACAATTTGTTCGTAAATATTTGAGTTAAGCTTGTGATTATGGGACATGAAGCTAAACTCTTATATTTACTAGCTTAGTGTAATTTACACTTATTGATCGATGATGATCATTTTATGTTTTAGACTAGCGATGTGCGATGTCTCTTTGTCCGCGTGGGGGACTGTACCCCGATTTATGGAGCTTCGTCTCATTTTTATAGGCTAGCGACCTATAGCTTATTGGAGTTTGGTTCATCGGGTGTTCGCTGTACTACGTCGTTGTTCCGTATTATTTGAGTTTGGTTCATCGGGCATTCGCTGTACTATGTCGTTGTTCCGTATTATTTGAGTTTGGTTCATCGGGCGTTCGTTGTACTACGTTGATGTTCCAGATTATGGAACGCCCCACCTCTATGCTCATAATAACAAAGAGTATTAAAGGAAATACTGTCTATTATTACGAAGAATAAGGCTGGATAGGAGCGACCATCCGTAATTGGCCTTACACTAATATTGGTTATCTCGATAGGAGTGGTACATACTTTTTATTTTTCTTCTATTATTTATTTACTCCCATCGACACACCCAATACTTAGTATAAAATGAACTACGACGGTTCATAATAGTTTAGGACATTAGATATAACAATAACACAGATAATATAAATGCGGAACACAGATAAAAACGAAAGTCTCATATATATATAACTGATGTCAGTTAATGCATAGTTGACACGATACATATGATACAACTACAACTGTCGACTCTAGAAGTTATATATACAAGTACATTATCGACTAATATACATGAATACATATCGTTCTATACAATGATATGACTACTACAAAATGACATTGACAACTTCAGAAGATGTGAAAAGTCTTCATATCCTGAACAGCAACTCAAAGAAGAAAATCTACAACCTGAAATAACTCGGGTCTGACCCGAGTATTACATTCAAAAGAAAATAATACCCAGGTCAGTCTAATTCAAACCAGTTTATTAGTGCATATAGGCAGTAATAATTTAAATAGACGACAGTCACAATAATTCCCGCCTATCCGATTCTTTAAACAAAGAAACCGGATAACGGTCAATATAACACTTAACAGTGTTTAACAAAAATCAGCAGATTTAAATCATCAACAGAGATAAATAAACAATTTATCAAATCGACTAAATCAATTTAAAACAATTGAAATTGTCACTTTAAAACCATCAAAAATTCGATTGGCTACCGTACACGCACGCGTGTACGGCCTCGCCAATACGGCATAAAACATCAATGCATCACGACGCAAAGAAAAAGAAATATCAATTCAAAACTGTCAATTCTAGGTGGCTGCAGTGCACGCACGCGTGCACTGCCTCGCCAACTCATGTACACCAACCAAAAGAACTAGATAACACCAAGTTCGAACCAGCAGCAGGTCAAAACAATGGATCAAGCTATGGCAACAATAGACAGTGAGTCAAAGTAACATGCAAGTCGACTAGCAGTTCATATGACCTAACAAAGACCAAGCACAGTATTATCAAGAAAACAACCAGAGATTTCAAACCAATGAGCATGCAGACATACACAACAGCGAAGAGCATCTGAAGTGAATGAAGAGTGATACATGCAACAATGAAGACTACTTCAATATTGGACAAGACTCAAATTGATATAGCAGCAGTTCATATGCCAGACCAAAACAATGAAGGCCACAGCAAATTTCAGTGCCAACATGAACAAAGAAGACAATAACAATTGCTCATGACAAAGACAGAGCTCAAGGCCTTAATGATGCTACACTGGGAAAACTGAACTATAGATGTCTGGGAGTCATCAACTCTAAATGCCTCAATGCAAGATCTGGGTATAAAATCCAATATAAAGCACGACCTGTGCAAAAGCAACATGAAGCATCCTAACAACAAATGCTAGTGACTAAACATATACAAGTACAGACTACTCATAAGTGAAGACCACATGAGCTTAATGCAACCAGACATGAGACAGTAACATTCAAGTACAACTATCCAACATGAACAAAGACATAGCAGGTGAAGTGTAACAAGAACCAGACTCAAGTACATGGTACAAATGCAAAGACACAAGGTATATGAACATAATATGGACCATCAGTAACAGCAGGTCGAAAAGCACTCAGGGATGAACAAACATTGCCGAAGTCAAGTACAAACATGGTCAAAATGGAAATCGAACTACAGTTATAGAATATATGTACAGGTTGAACAAAATCAAGTGTTGTTCAACATCAAATAAAATCACAGGAAGTTCGAACCTCAACAACAACTACAACTGCAGTTACAAAACGAATGACCAGTGGTCAAGACATGAATTGGAACCAACACAATAGCATAAGTCATATAGCAACCTGGAAACATGATTATCAATAGCATATCAATGAACTAATGAATACTACAGACCAGAGGAGAACTCGGACAAATTCAGGAAGTGCAGACCAAATTCAATCACAAGTCTCGACCAAAAAGCACTGACATTATTAAAGCTCTAATCCAAATGTCCAGACAACAACAGATCTCAATGCAACCCAATGGCAACCACAAGATGCAGACGTAAACAACATCAAAGAACTAAAATGCAACCTGAATCCTACCCCAAACTAAATGCCAAGCTCGGTGAAACTCAAGAGAGTACCCAACTAATACAACATGAACGAAGATACAGTGATGCATGTACACCATTAAACAGCACAATCAAACTGCAACCCAAAGCTCACATGAGACAGAAAATCAACATATATGAATGATCAGTGAACATCGATGCATCCAGGAAATCAGATGGCCAGAGACGAAGCTCACAGGGGCCAGTAAGCCAAAGAATTAAATTACAGTGAAGTCAATAAGGAACCACACGACAAGGCCATAATTTACAGTGAAAGGCCAGCAACAAAACTCATCATAAAACCCAGTCGAAAATCAAAGGCCACAAAACAAAATAACAGACAAGTTCGAACGGTTCGAAGTAGATGTGAGTAAGGGGAATAACTCACCTTTTGTCGATGAATCGAAGCAGATGGAGTCGGCGCGAGCAAGAAAAAGACGAAGCCCTAATTTTGACGAAGAGGGACGAACGAAGTGAGAATCGCCAGACGAAGCCGATGCCCTAATTTTCAGAACGAAGAGCCAAAATACAAATCACAAAGGAACGAACTAACAGGAATCGATCGCAAGCAACAACGACCAGAATTAGATCGGCGATCAAGGTTGCGAAACCCTAATTTTTGAAGCAGGAACGAAGTCACAAATTCCATCGAGGCCGCCATTTTTAATGCTTTCGAACGTTTAGGGTTTTCCATGAGAATAAAATAAAGAGGGACGGTTTATAAGGTTATCACGGCAATCAAAAGAACAAAGGGCTAGCTTTTCTTTAAAGCCCAACAACATTTAACTCAACATCTTAAAGAATTTTACAGCCTAAAAAGTATTTCAATATGATTAAAACTGCTGATAGAAATTTGTTATCAATTTCAATCGTCTAGTGACGATAACAAACTTTTACAAAAAGGATTCCGACTCGATTAAAATCCACATTAGCAATTAACAACGATTTAATCGTCATTTAAAACTGACGCGAAAAACCGGGTTGTTACAGATTATTTGTGTTCAGGTTCATCGGGCGTTCGCTGTACTACGTCGTTGTTCCTGATTATTTGAGTTTAGTTCGTCGGGCGTAACGCTGTACTACATTGATGTTTTGGATTATTTGAGTTTTTGGTTCCTCGGGCGTTCGCTGTACTACGTCGTGGCACCGGCTCTATGGTTAGCGACCCGTTTGTGATGCACGTGTTGGTGAGTTTTCATGCTCCTGTTTGTGATAGGCCTTCCCCCTTTTGTGATTTCTAGAATTTGTGTTTCACCAATTTTCGTGGTTTGCATTTATAAGTTCTATCAATATTTGTGTTTTGGTGAATAATTTAAAGAATGTGATTCTTTTTGGTGTTTTGAGATGATTTGAGATATTGTATGATGTAACGACCCGTAAATTTTAGTCGTTTTATTTATTTAATTAATCGAATTTTTATGAAATTTTAAAAAATAAAATTTTGAAATAAAAATTTAATATTTGAAATGCGTCTAGTTAAACATAGCAACTGGTAAATTTTCATCCGAAAATATGAAAGTTTATTTTCGTGTGAAATTTTATTTCAATTTAATCAGTTAGTAATTGATGGAAATAAAATATTTCCGAACCTGAATATTTTTATACAGAAAAATTTCAAATCATCTTCTGAGCAAGACGCCATTTTTCGTTTTTTCAAATTTGGACTTCTTAGCTCCGTCGATCTTATTTTTCTGCGTTTTTCCTGCATTTTCTGCTAGTATAAAAATTCGAATCCTTATAATTCAATCGTACCACAATTAACTATGTACCGTTGGAAGCGCCTCGTCACGTTGATCAAAACAGTATATTTATTTGCACGAATCAGAGTCCGATGTAAAAGTAGTCGCGTTAATTTAACCGTTCCGGACGGACTGGTTAAACCATTCTCAGCCCAAATCTTTAGCCCGTATCCACTTGAAATGTGAAAATATAATCTCAGCTGGTAATAAATAGGTTAGTTGGCAGCTAGGGGTTGGCATTGGAATGTGTTGTGACGTCTCGGTATTCCATAAGGAAATTTATGCTTATGAAATTGTAAACTTGGAAAGAAGCAAACAGTTCATTTCACTGTTCCACTTCACAAATTTCAATTCTCCAGATAATACACCCCACTCCTTTCTTCTTCTTGTAAAAAAAATGGTCGAAACAAAAGAGAGCATATTTTAGTTGTAGCATGCACGTCACTCCCATCTCCTGAAACTAACTCTTCCTTCTCAAAGTCTTCACCTTTATCATCCACTCTCTCTCCCGCATGCTTTCCCACGGTAGCTCGGGTTCGTCGACCAAGCACCCATCACGCACAGCCTCGCCATCCACCGAGCCTGCAACACCCGACCACCATTCGCCTGCGTCCACCACCTAACCTCCACCCGACCTTCCCACAATCGAAAACTTCCCCAGCCGTTCTTCCTCCACAGCCTTCCAAGCCGAAGCCTCTCCTCACCATTTCGCCCTCTCTTCTTGCCGAGCCTTGGTAGCGCTCTCCACCTTGCTAACCCGAACACCGTGATCCCCAACCCCATGCAGCCGTGTACTTCACCCTAAGCCACCCTGTCGTGGAGTGCTCCACCCCTCGGCTCGCATCTGCAGCTTTGCTTTCCGGTTGTTCTATAAGGCTAGTTCTCATCTTTATATATATAACAGTATACAAGTTATAAAGACATTCCATGTTGTTATAATTTAGACCTATATAAAGATTTATTCGCGTTGTATAATATATGTGGTCTGTATGCGTATTAGTTTGAAGACGTAAGTTATAATATTTATGTATACTGGTTTGTATATATAGTTATATGGTAAGTCATATTTTATTTTATTTTATTTTGTTTTGTTTGTTTATGTTTGATGATATAACAGTTTTATACGTATATAACAATATATTTTGATTTACAGTTTGAACTAGTTTTTCTTCTTCTTGTTTCGGTTTCTGTCGTAACAACTTATATTTAATTTTTAGTCTGTTGAGTTTTTGAAGTAAAGTTAAAACAGTCTACTTTGTATGCTAGCTGTATACATAACCCCTGGCTTTCATATATAAAATTGTTTGATTAAATATATATGCTTTATACGAAGTAAAGTCAGTATAACTATTCAACACATATTTGACTGGTGTGTTTGATGTTGAATTTGTCCATATATAAATATTGTTTTATATGATTTCCTGTACTGTTTTGTTTTATATTTAAGTAAGTGGTGATATATATATATATATATATATATTGAAAACATATATTTTATGCGTTTGTACATATTTGCCGACAACTATTTTATTAGGCATGTTAGTATATATATAAGTTTTGGGTGCATGGGTTTTATATAAATCAGTATGTATGTGTAACACGTTGTGTTATATATGGTGATTGGTATATATTGTAATAGTTTTGGGATATGTATATTTACAACAGTGTTGATATGTTTTATAACATATATCTTGAGTTTATAATAGGAGTTGTATATGTTTATATACGAATTTATGTGAAATTATTTGTGAACTTAGTTTTTCAAATATATATATATATATATATATATTGTTTTAAAATGTGTGTTTTAAAAAGAAAAATTTGGGTTTAGAGAAAATTATAACGTATTTTTGTTCTAGTTATATCAAGATGGTTCTGATTTGTTTTTCAATTCCTATTTATCAGCTTCGTTCGTCGAATTCATGCCAATCTAGCTTCACTTTGGAATTCGTCCTTGGATTCTTAACTTATCTCAATCTCGTTCGTCTTTTGCCTCGAAAGGTGAGCAATCACTCACGATTAACGTTCTTTTATTTATTAAATTTGATTTCAATTGAAACCACAATTGAAATATGCTGTTCTTAGTTATTTACACTGTTTTATATGTTATTGCCTGTATCAGTTCACCTGTGACATCTGACACCATTATCTGTTAATTATACGATGATAATCCCGTTTGGTTGATAATTGATTGATTGTTTGTTGTTTATATTGGATGTAAATTGTAATGTGTAAAGTGATAAATATTATGCAATTGAAATTGACGTAGGACAGTTAGATTTGATATATGTGTTAAATTTGATTTGATGACATTTACATAATATGACCCCTTTAAATGTTTAATTACTTGACACATAGTAATATGGTTAATTACACCTTGAACCATTTGAATGTAGGTTGTATAAATTGATGTAGTATGAATTGAATAATAGATACCAAGTGAAGAACCGCCTAAAATATTAATGCAGTAATCTTTAATCTACATGAAATGATAGTGTAGATTCTAGAAATAATTATATTAATTTGCACAAACAACAATGTAAATTAATACGATTATTTCGGGATTATTTGAATTAATTATTGGATTGTTATTGATGTTTGCTATTGCTTGTTTATTTACTTTGACACCATCCTAGTTATCACACTGCAAGTTCCCTTTGCTATGCTTTGGTTTTCAAAATGAAATGGAATCGGGTTGAAATGATATATACCCAAATAAAACTTTGACTTAGGATAGAAAATTAAATAAAACCCGATTGGTCAATAATTTGATTTAAAAATAAAATAAAGATTCTATTTCAATAAATGATAAGGTTCTGAAATGAAGTTGGAATTTGAATTTTTATGAAAGGAAAATGTTAATATTTAATAATATGAAACAAAATATTAACAATGTAGTTGATTGTAACAACCCTAGATTTTGTATGTTATTTAAAATTGACTTTCTTTTATTTTTAAATTATTTTAAATTTTTTATATTTCAAACATTTCATTTTAAAAATATAAATGTTGATTATTAAGTGAATTATAGTTTCAAACTAGTATAAATTGAATATTTTATTGAAAAGTGAAATTCTGGTCAAACCGTTCAATCTTTGACTTTTAAACTTCAATTTTAAATTATATAAAATCTTAAATTTTATCTTTTATTATGAAAATAGATGTAATAACTTGAACACTGCTTTTTGTTTCGTTGAAAACGGAGTTAAACTGTAAAAGTTAGGTACATTTGAGTATTGTGTGTAAACTGATGTATTTAGAAATATTGTCTATTTTAAATTATATTTTAGTTGTCATATTTTGTTCTAATATGTGTTAATACTTTTTTTATGTATATTTTGTCTTTTAATATTTTTAAAGTGATAATAGAATTTTTCCAAAATATGTTGCATTTATTTTCTATTTTTAAAGGCTAGGTTCCATTTTTCTGCCATTTTCTTCAATTAAATTATATTTAATTAAAATTTATTTATTCATTTTGTGAATGCATTTTTATTTTATGTTCTTATCTTTATTTATAAATATTTTCCCAAGTCCATATAATTTTTCCAAAGTTTATTCTGTTTATTTTCAAATTTTCTAGACTAGTTTGCAATTTTGTGCTATTTTCTTATTTTAACCTTATATAATTAATAAATATTTATATATATTTTATATTTTGTTATATTTTCGAATTTGTGATTGAATGTATTATTATTTTCAGTAATATAAACTTATATAAAGAAATTAAAAGAAATTTGAAAGGTTATGACTTTTGATTTGCCTAAGGCCTTTTTATCTTCCAACCTTTCACATTTGTAACTTACCTTTTCATCAATTAGCCTTTACTATCCACATCTTTCAGCTGCATAAACTATTTCTGAAACAAAAAAATTTCGGCCATGGCTATTGAGGAAAGATGGGTAATGATTTTCAACTTTTTCTTATTCTTTTTCTACTTGTTTACATTGATTTTTGCACTTGCTCTCTTCTTCTAGGCTTGGCTCCTCCTCAACCAGATCTGGTCCGACCTCCACCACCCCCTTTCTCTGATCATTACCCACCCTACTACATCACCAAGGCAGGCCAAGCACATCCATGGCAAGGAGCACCACCAAAATCAACAAAAACCACCACATATTACACTAGCCGAGCCTAGATTGTTTGCACAATCTTCTACCACCATTTGCCGCCACTTCCACCACCACCACCACCTCTGACCTGACCTCCACCCTCTGCCACATCATCCACCATCACCAGCACCCACTGGCCATGACCCATGACCTCTAGCCGAACTTATTTTTGCCAAAGATGTGAGGTTATGTTGCATTGTTTAGCCTTGAACACCTAGTTTTTGCACCTAGACTTCACCACTTTGTTAACGCATGCTAGGCCGACCCTATGGAACCTAAAACCAGATCCAAATCCAACCCTAAGCCATGCATTTCAGATCTGGAGCTGAAGCATAGATGGTAGAAAGCAAGTGCAAACACTTTGGTTTTGTTTTATGCAGTTGTTCCTAACATTGTTTAGTGGCATCCTGTTTTGAAACTTATGTTTTATATATTTGTTTTGTGTAATGTTTTCAAGGGGTATAGCTTTGGCTCTTCCAATCTCAAATCATTGTCGTGCTTTCGTGCCTCTGGAAATCTTTGTTGTGTGTTTGTGGTTGTCATCTCCAGCTTGAACAAGTGAGTAAATCTCACCAGACTAATATGTACTTATATAGTGATAAACTGACATCACTTGAATCTGTAAATGCATATCATCCTGTTATAACTGCTATATTATAATCATATGATGTTCACACTTGTATTTACACCTGTTATACCATATGTTACTGTTATTTCATGCTATTCTGTTTATTTATATCAGTTTATCACACTGCAAGTTCCATGTAGATTAGAATCACTATGGGTTGAAATGATACATACCCGAACGGACTTTAGAATAAGGAAAAATCGTTATGGGCTGAAATGATAGGCCTGAGCGACTTTTTATTTATTTATTTATATTACTTGGATTGCAGGTTTAAATGATAAAACCCGGTTTTCTTTGTAAAATGCGGATTGAAATGATACATATCCATATCACTTGACCTAGGTTAGAAAATTATATACAGACCCGTGGTTTATGTATTTTTTCTGAAAATTTTAAATTATTTTAAAAATGTAAATATTATTATATTTTGATTTAAATTTTATTAAAATGATGTCTATAAAATATTTGTGATTTTCTACAAATTAAATAAGTGAATTAAGTAAATGGTGAAGTAGAATTTGAAATAAAATTAAATTTTGGAATTTATGATTTTGTTTATAAATAGAATTTATGTAAATTAAGAATATATGACAAATTTTGATTTAAAAAATGAATTTAATGATTTTATTAAGTAATAATAATTTTTAAAAGTGTTAATGATTTTGTATAAATTAAAGTATGAAATAAATGAATATTTAAGCTGAATTTGGAAATATAACTTAAATTGGGAAATTGTGAATTTTGTTAAAAGTGAAATTTTAATTAAGTAAAATAAATGGAAATAAGTTATATTTTGGAAAGTTAAACTTAGTTTTTAAGTTAAGAATTTAATTAAAGAAATGAAAATTTAATTGTTATTTAATTTGATTTTTTGTATGGAAATTTGACTTTATAAAATCATAGAAATAAAGGTATTTAAATGATTGTTTTTAAAATGTGAAAATATATGGTTTTATAATTTAAGTGATTTATATTAAAAGTAATTATGTGTGAAATTGTAAATAAAACTCTGAATTTGATTTGACAGCATTTTTGAAATATAATGTAAAGATATTACAGCATTGGTAAATGCTGTAGTCGTTTTAAATGAACCTAATAGCAAATTTGAACTAAGGGTTATTATAGCACTTTGTTAGTGCTATAGTTGTTAAATTTAACTAAAATTTTAATTGAAACTAAATTAAGATATTACAGCATTTTAAATGCCGTCTTTTGTAAATGAACTGTTTTTAAACATAACATTTCGTAGCATTTTCTAAGTGTTGCGAAAGTTGAATTTTCTTTGTTTAATAAATTCAAATGAATAAATGATCTTTGAAAAAGATTAAATTTTGGAAATTAAATATTTAATTATTAAATATAATGAATTGACTTTAAATGATTTAAATGGAATAGTTGATTTGGGAAATACAACTATTTTGAAATCTGATTAAATGGTATTTAAATTTAAATAAAATAAATGATGTTTTGAAATGATATTTTGATATTTTGAAATGAATTTGAAATTTTATTAAATCTTGGAATGAATAATTGAAGTTTAAATTAGTATGAAAAATATTTGGTTTACTTGTAATTTGAATCTATTTAAAAGATATTGGACTTATGAAATATAGGATAATAAAGCTTTGGAATTTATTTTATAATTTGAATAGTTATTTTGTGGATTAAATCTATATTTGAAATTTATAAGATTTGAAATTGTCTATGGAAATTTAATTGAAATAAATGATTGAATTGGATTGAAACTTTAGAAATTTTAATACTTGATTTGAAAGTATAATAATTACACTTTTAAATGGTTTAAAGGAATTATTTTGATTGAAATATAAACTATTTAAAAGGTGACTTGAAATGATAGTAAGTGAATGATATCTTTAAATTTAAAAAGGTATTTAAAGTTGAATAATTGGATTTGAACTCAAATGATGATTTGATAATGAAGTTTTGGAAAGATATGATATTTTGATATATTAAATGATTTGAAATGAAGTTTTGGAAAGATATGATATTTTGATATATTGAAATGATTTGAAATGAAGTTTTGAAATGATATGATATTTTAAATATATTGAAATGGTTTGGAATTGATTTAATCTTTATTTTTGATAAAGATTTGGATTTGAAATTCTAGTTTGAAGTATAAACTGTTTTTAAATTATAACCACGGGTTATAATAACGATTGGTTGTTAAAGAGACCGGGATCCGATATGGACATACTCTCTGTCGATACCGAAAACCACTTTGACAACTGTGTACGCGGTGGAGTTTCCAGAATGAAGTAGGATGGTGGCGACGATCCTAAGGTATATACGTGGACCCAACTCCCGTGAGTTGGCATAAGGTGGCTAAAACAGGAGCGATTGACGGACCAAGGAGGTAGCACCTCTGATCGGACACACTTCTTCGATACCATTCTATTACTTGTGATTGATTTGGTGCGCACCCTTGATTTGGGAGTGTTATTCAAGGTGGGCGGTAGTGGCTGCTATGCGTCACCACCAGTCCGGATGCGTAATTGGTATATCTACCTTGGCATTGCCTTCTGTGCCGTGTCACCTACCATATCGAGCCTACTACGATTTTGGTTTAAAGATCCGACCACGTTAAGGTTCACCATCCCCTTAACGCTATTTTCTATATGATTATACTTTACTGATTAGACACTACTGTATATAGCGTATATTACTATATAGTAAATAGTTAAATGGATCCTTAGAGGATGGGCAGTCCCAAGCATCTTCTAAGTTACTTGTACCTTTATTACAGTTCACTTGAGTTGGTTTATATTGTATAAGTATGTATGTCCTGACTCGAGTGTTGTATTTTTATTTACGCTCGGTTCATCCTGAGTATTCGTAGATTTGGATTCCACTTTCTGGAGATTGGAATCGCTGGAGATTATCTGCTTATGTAGTCTTATCTATTTCAGTTTGGTTGTTCTATTCAGCTTGTACTTGGTTATCATATTGAAACTTCTGTTGTACTTTATTTCTTCTGTTGTATCTTGTTTAACTCTGATATATTTATATAGTAGCTTCATGAACTACTATCTCTTTTACTTCCGCTGCATTATTTTACTCTGTGTGTATGATCTGTGATTATATTTATTTACTGTATATTCTGAGATTTACCAAATTTTATTTACAACGCGGTATTTTGAGCAATTCAAGTCCGACATGTGCGGATGCGAATGGTTGAAAATATCGGGTCGTTACAGTTGGTATCAGAGCTTTGGCTTTGAGGAAAAACTCAGCATATGGAGTAGATTTATTTACAGAATCACTTTCATTCGAGCTTGAATCTCTTCATTTTATTTGATTTCCTTTGAATTTTTGGAACGTTCCCTGCGGTTCCAAAATTCATTTCTTGTCCCTCACCATTCATCTTCTTGTGATTCTGGAGTATCCCATAACTCCGCTTCGAATGATCTTTATAGTGAATTGGTGGTCTCGCCAATACTCTAATGACTTGTAAAAACGGAAACTCCTTTACAAATTAGCATTGATTCACCAGAGATTTATATCTATCCTTGGTTTAGATGCTAATATCTTTTGTTATTCCAAACTCTATCTCTTGAGATCGGATGTAGATTTACCCCAGAAAAAAATACACATTTGATCTTATTCATTAAGTCACGGTTGACCCGGTTAAGGTTGCCCGTGATTTATCTAAGCTTCTCCATATTCATATTTTGTTAATTAATCATCTTGTTTTTGTTTCCAAAATATCTCCAAACATTTTGAATTATACTTATAAATCTATGTTTTGTTTTATATATTGTGTGGTTTGAGTTGTTGATGTTGATTTAGGCTTCCGATCGATTCGTCTGATCAACGCTATCGATAGGATTCCTAAAACACTTTGACAGAACAAACTGACACAATATTATTTTAAAATTTGGTTAATGAAATAAATTTTGATATAAGTAAATATTATGGAACTTAATAAATTGATTTAAATTGATTATTTGAAATGATAATACTTGATTTATCATTCTATAAATGAATTTATAAATAGTTGTTTATAAATTTGATTTGGAACTAAAATGAATTTAAATCAAGAATTTGAGAATTTAATTTCTGATGGTTTCGAACTTTGTGTTTAAAGCTTTAAAGGGATATATTATTTAAAGTATTTTTTAATAGAAATTTGTTTCCAAAGAATTTTAATGTTTAAAAATCAGTGCTCTTCTCTTTGTCGCTGGAAAATAATTTCGGTGATGACTGCAGCATCATCGACATTCATTTTCGAGTTTCGAAGTGAAGAAACCATTCTGTAGTTTTGCTATAGCTTTGTTTTGGGAAACTTGATTGATATGAATTTCTAAAATATGATTTGATTTATAAAATATATAGATATATGATTTAAATTTGATTTGACAAATTATGTACATACATTTATTTATCTCTAAATGGTTTGAGAGGAATCGGAAATTTTATTCTTAAATTCTATCTTAAATAATAACTTCAAGTATAAAAAGAAAATCAAAATTTTGAATAAATATTCAAGCTTGAAATGATTGAATTAGAATGTTTATAGTGTATATTAGTTTTAGAAAGTTTTATTTGTATAATACTCAATTGCATTCAAATATAACTTACATTAATTTTTAGAAGTTAACAATGTAATTAGATAATATACAATATAAAAAGTTTTATAAATAAAATTTGAGTGGCTATAATAAATGTTATACACTTAAATTTTACTTATAAAAGATTAACAGAGGTAAATAGACTAAAAGGTTAATTGAATAACTTACAATACAAAATGATGTTAAAGGAATTAAAAATAAATTAAAGCAGTTATAATAAGTGTAAGTATATTTAACATAGGTGATAAAATATATTGAGAGGGATAAATTTAATTTTAACTAGGAATAAAGAGGAATTAAATTTATTAAGTACATTATGTGTATAATAAATAATGAATTTGCAAATCCATGATTTTTGAAATTGTTAGTTTAAGAAAATTAGATGATAAGATAATGAAATTAGAGATAGTTAAGGTTTATTTAACTTGTGTAAAGTTAATTATCAATTTAAGATGAAACCATGGAAATTTCAAACCTATTATCTTATTTTGTTTTTCAAACTAATTATCTTATCTTGTTTTCAAACTGTCTTTAGTTGTTCTTATTTTCCTCATCTTGCTACAGACTGGTATAGGCATCTTTCTATAGTCTTTCTGTTTAGAAATCTTCCAATAACCCTTGATAAACTTTGATACTTATTTTAATCTAAGCATTGCTTGCCATCTCCACCTTGTTAAATTTACCTATAACAATAGTTATCAGGTATAATTTCAACCTCTTTGTCATCTTGTCTTAATCTTATTTCACACTATCTTTTTCTGTGCTTTCCCGTACCTCATTCCTTTTTGGGGACGAAAAGTTTTGAGTGGGGGAGAGTGTAACAACCCTAGATTTTGTATGTTATTTAAAATTGAATTTCTTTAATTTTTAAATTATTTTAAACTTGTTATATTTCAAAATTTTCGTTTTAAAAATATAAATGTTGATTATTAAGTGAATTATAGTTTCAAACTAGTATAAATTGAATATTTTATTGAAAAGTGAAATTCTAGTCAAACTGTTCAATCTTTGACTTTTAAACTTCAAATTTAAATTATACAAAATCTTAAATTTTATCTTTTATTATGAAAATCGATGTAATAACTTGAACACTGCTTTTTGTTTCGTTGAAAACGGAGTTAAACTGTAAAATTTAGGTACATTTCAATATTGTGTGTAAACTGATGCATTTAGCAATGTTGTCTATTTTAAATTATATTTTAGTTGTCATATTTTGTTCTAATATGTGTTAATACTTTTTTATGTATATTTTGTCTTTTAATATTTTTAAAGTGATAATAGAATTTTTCCAAAATATGTTGCATTTATTTTCTATTTTTAAAGGCTAGGTTCCATTTTTCTGCTATTTTCTTCAATTAAATTATATTTAATTAAAATTTATTTATTCATTTTGTGAATGCATTTCTATTTTATGTTCTTATCTTTAGTTATAAATGTTTTCCCAAGTCCATAAAATTTTTCCAAAGTTTATTCTGTTTATTTTCAAATTTTCTAGCCTAATTTGCAATTTTGTGCTATTTTCTTATTTTAACCTTATATAATTAATAAATATTTATATATATTTTATATTTTGTTATATTTTCGAATTTGTGACTGAATGTATTATTAATTTCAGTAATATAAACTTATATAAAGAAATTAAAAGAAATTTGAAAGGTTATGACTTTTGATTTGCCTAAGGCCTTTTATCTTCCAACCTTTCACATTTGTAACTTACCTTTTCATCAATTAGCCTTTACTATCCACATCTTTCAGCTACATACTCTATTTTCTATTCACGTACATTCATTTTCATTTCTGAAACAAAAGAATTTCAACCATGGCTATTGAGGAAAGTTTGGGTAATGATTTTCAACTTTTTCTTATTCATTTTCTACTTGTTTACATTGATTTTTGCACTTGCTCTCTTCTTCTAGGCTTGGCTCCTTCTTAACCAGATCTGGTCCGACCTCGACCACCCCCTTTCTCTGATCATTACCCACCCTACTACATCACCAAGGTAGGCCAAGCACATCCATGGCAAGGAGCACCACCAAAATCAACAAAAACCACCACATATTAGACTAGCCGAGCCTAGATTGTTAGCACCACCTTCTACCACCATTTGCCGCCACTACCACCACCACCACCAACTCTGACCTGACCTCCACCCTCTTCCACATCATCCACCAGCACCCACTGGCCATGACCCATGACCTCTAGCCGAACCTATTTGTGCCAAAGATGTGAGGTTATGTTGCATTGTTTAGCCTTGAACACCTAGTTTTTGCACCTAGACTTCACCACTTTGTTAACGCTTGCTAGGCCGACCCTATGGAACCCAAAACTAGATCCAAACCCACCCCTTAGCCATGCATTTCAGATCTGGAGCTGAAGCATAGATGGTAGAAAGCAAGTGCAAACACTTTGGTTTTGTTTTATGCAGTTGTTTCTAACATTGTTTAGTGGCATCCTGTTTTGAAACTTATGTTTTATATATTTGTTTTGTGTAATGTTTTCAAGGGGTATAGCTTTGGCTCTTCCAATCTCAAATCATTGTCGTGCTTTCGTGCCTCTGGAAATCTTTGTTGTGTGTTTGTGGTTGTCATCTCCAGCTTGAACAAGTGAGTAAATCTCACCAGACTAATATGTACTTATATAGTGATAAACTGACATCACTTGAATCTGTAAATGCATATCATCCTGTTATAACTGCTATATTATAATCATATGATGTCCACACCTGTATTTACACCTGTTATACCATATGTTACTGTTATCTCATGCTATTCTGTTTATTTATATCAGTTTATCACACTGCAAGTTCCCTGTAGATTAGAATCACTATGGGTTGAAATGATACATACCTGAACGGACTTTATAATAAGGAAAAATCGTTATGGGCTGAAATGATAGGCCTGAGCGACTTTTTATTTATTTATTTATATTACTTGGGATTGTGGGTTTGAAATGATAAAACCCGGTTTTCTTTGTAAACTGCGGATTGAAATGATACATATCCGTATCACTTGACCTAGGTTAGAAAATTATATACAAACCCGTGGTTTATGTATTTTTTCTGAAAATTTTAAATTATTTTAAAAATGTAAATATTATGATATTTTGATTTAAATTTTATTAAAATGATGTCTATAAAATATTTGTGATTTTCTACAAATTAAATAAGTGAATTAAGTAAATGGTGAAGTAGAATTTGAAATAAAAGTAAATTTTGGAATTTATGATTTTGTTTATAAATGGAATTTATGTAAAGTAAGAATATATGACAAATTTTGATTTAAAAAATGAATTTAATGATTTTATTAAGTAATAATAATTTTTAAAAGTGTTAATGATTTTGTATAAATTAAAGTATGAAATAAATGAATATTTAAGCTGAATTTGGAAATATAACTTAAATTGGGAAATTGTGTGTAACAACCCGTATATTTGGACCATTTAAATTGACAATAATCCACACATGTCAACTTAAATAATACAAAACACGAATCATTATGGGATTATAAATACATAAATGCAAAAGAGAATCAATACAACATCACAGAACAGTCATAGAATAATGCAGCGGAAAAACATCGTCATAATAGCAGTTCATGAAGCCACTATATAATATACAACAATGTCTTAACATCAAGTGACTAATACCAAAAATGTCCAACAGACTAGGACACCAATACAGGAATATAAAAAAACTGATAAAGATAAATGCTAAGCCTTCAGCATCTTCAACCAACCTTGATCAGCAAACTGGATAGCTTCAGACTGACCCGAGCATATGCAAAAGAAACACTCGAGTCAGGACTCAAAATCTTACACAATTTAATCAAGTGCAAGGTAATAGTTCATAACTTAAAGATGGGTGAAATAACATCTCTAAGGATCCGATAAACTATCTATATATACAATAGAATACGATAGGTAGATAATGTCTAATCAGTAAAGTACGATATTAAAATAGTGTTAAGTCATGGCCCATACCACCCTTAACACATTTTTATTCCCAAGAGCATATACAAGACCGTAGTTTCCCCAAAACCGGAAGTCACCAGAGGGCAATCCATATACTAAGGTACAAATCAAAACGTAGTGGTCGCGAATAGGATAATCAGTATGACAAGGTACATGAGGCGATACCAACTAGGATACTAGTAGTTGCGTGATCCGGACTGATGTTGAGCATAGCAGCTACTATCTCAACACCGCGAAACAACACTCCCAAATCAAGGGGTGCACCCAAATCGAATCACAAAAGTAATAGATATGGTATCGAAGAAGTGCGTCCGCTAGAGGTAGCGAACCTCAATGGCCCGGCGCGGCTCCTGTTTTAGTCATGTCAGGGGTCGTCCAATATCGTTCTCTTTCTTCAGTCAACGCGATCACCAAACCATCCACTTCATTCTGGATCAACACTTCGCGTGTAATAGTTATTAAAGTGGTTTTCGGTATCGACAGAGAGTATGTCCATATCCGATCCCGGACTCTTTAATAACTACGTATTTATTACCCAATGGTCGGTTAACTTAACGTTTAAAAACAAAATCAAAGTCCGGAAGTCAAGGTGCAAATTTGACTTCCAAATTTTGACATTTCACGATTCAATTTATTTCAGATATTTAAAATCATATTTCCAAATGAAATCTGTAGTCCAACATTTGAATTAATAATACAATTAAGTATTCAAGTTCATTTTAATAATTCACTTATTAAGTTTAGTTCAAATCAATTAATCCAAATTTACCGGTCAATTAAGTTCAAATCGTTAAATCAAATTCTATTTATCTCAATTCATGTTTACATTCATCGTTACATTAAATATAATCATAAATTTGATTAGATCGATTTCCTTAAATTTAAAATCATTTTACATTTAAATTATCGCTAAATTAAATCCATAAAACTTTAGTTAGTTTCGTATTCCATTTTAAGTCAAAATTTCCTAAATCTAAATTATTATTTATGACAAGTTCAAATCTATTTAATTTAAAACTCAGTCTAAATCTAAATCTACCAATCTAATAAATTAAATTATTAAATTTTAAAACTCACTTGTTTTAAATCTTATTTCAATCAAATTTGCCAATTCATTTTTCTTTAATTAAATAGACTTATTAATCCGTTTCAATTAAATCCATTAATTTATTTCAATTAAATCCATTAAGTCGTTACTTGATTTCCAAACAAATTATTAATTTCATTCCTTAATTTCAAACAGATTTCAATTTCAAAATAATTTTGTTGACCAATCGGGTTTCTTATTTTTAATTGTCTACCCTAGGCCAAGTTGTTTAAGTGGGTATTTATCATTTCAACCCGATATCATTCAATATAAAGCATAGCAAAGGGAACTTGCAGTGTGATAACTGGGATGGTGTCAAAGTAAATAAACAAGCAATAGCAACCATACATAACCATTTAACAATTTATTCAAATAATCCCGAAATAATCATATTAACTCACATTTGTTATTATGCAAATTAATACAATTATTCCTAGAATCCTACGGATTAAAGATTTTCACATTTATATTTTTACTTGGTGTCCGTTATCAAATTTCTACATCAATCGTACTTATCAATTTTAATGTCACTATTATTTACTCTAATTAACATCGTATTACAGTTCAACATGTTTAAACAATATATGGCGTCAAACTTTTTAGAAATTAACGATTCATTTCGACCAAATTTTAACAATCAACAATTTAATATCCAGATTAATATTAACAACAATTATCACTTGATTATCATAGCATAATAGATTGAGTCGTGAATATAAAATATTCACCTTTCGTGGTTAGAGGAGATGGCGCGGCACGAAGATGAATAGATAAAATAGACCCTAATAGGCACGACGCTAAATGAACACAACAACGATGAAGCGAGATAGATTCAACAAGCTGGATAAAGCCTAGGACTGAGATCCCGGATCAGCAGCTGCAAACCAGTAAAACACTGTACGTAAGCAACTATTCCAAGCATATAATTAACAGTTTCATGCATATATTTATATGCAACTGAAGTGAACTAAACACAGGCAGCCAAGGCGCGGCACGGCAGTGACGGCGGGTGGGTCTGGGCGGAGCAGGGGCTGCAGTGGCGATGGGGTGGCCTGGTGGGGACGAGGCGGGCAGTGGGGGTTGACGCGTGCGTGCAGGTGGTTCGCTTGTGGCGGGCGAAGTCGGGCAATGGGGTGGGCTGGTGGCGGAGTGCGCTGGGGCGAAGCAGTGGGGCGGAGGAGGCGGGCTGGGCTATTGGTGGCGGAGGGCTGGCGAGTTGGGTGGCTGGGCGCAAGGCAGTGGCTGGGGACGGGCAGTGGGCTTGGGGCGGCAGTGCGGAGGGGACGGGACAGGGTGGCTGGTGGGTACGGGGCGGAGGCGGAGGCTGGGCGAGGCGGCTGGTGGGGTGTGTCGCAGGGGACGGCTCGGCTGCATGGGGTAGTGGGGACGGAGGAGAGGCTGGGGACGTGGGCGAAGCGGAGCGGGCTGGGTGGGGTACGGCGAAGGCGGGGTGGATGGGTGGGGTACGGCGAAGGCGGGGTGGATGCGGAGCTGGTAGGGGCGGAGGTGGTGGGGTCGGTGGGCGTGCAGGCGAAGGCTGGGCGGAGGGCGCGGGTGACTCGGCTGAGCTGGTGGCGGGCAGTGGTGGAGGGGAGTGGAATGGCAGTGGGCTGAGTTGCATGTGTTTGCAGTGGAGAGGAGAGTTTTATACTGAAGCTCCTTAAGAAAATATAAAATAGAAAAGAAGGAGAAGGAAGGAGGTGCAGAGGAGAAGAGGGGTTACGTACACGAGAAGCAGTGAGCAATAAATGAGGGCAGAAGATTTTTGTGAAGGCAGAGGGCAGAGATATATACAGAAAATTTTAGAGTCCCTATGCAACGAAATGATGATTGTCACAGTGGCTCTTCAGTTTCTGAATGGACAAGGGCCATTTGAATTCTGAGCGGGAAAAAATAGGGTACCGGTTTGTGTGGCGTAGCGGACCAGTTTGTACTCCGTTAACCCATTTATAGTTTGCAACGCCGAACTCCGATTGACACAAACAAATATACCATTTTGATCAGCGCGACGAGGCGGACACAACGGTACAAAGATATTGGTGGTTTGACATTGTTTGCGAAGTGGCGAATCTTATTAACCCATTTGCACGAGTGAACATTTTAACTAGTAATTAAAAGCGAAATTTGACGAAACGAAATGCGCCGTTATGATCAGAATATTTTTCTTATGCAACATTGTGAAAACTATTTGGGTTCGGACGATAGAAAAGTTACACATAAAATTAAAACTAATATGTAAATTTGACGAGCGAAATTTACTACAATATTTTTCGACGAAATTTGGCATACACCTATGTCTATCTAGGCGTATTCCAAATGTGAAGTTTGAACGGTAACGGAAATCGTTTGTGAATATTTGAAATTCCTATTACGGGGAATGTAGCAAAACACCGAAGAATAAGATCGACGGAGCTAAAGATGTCCGAATTTTGAAAAACGAAAAATGACGCCTTTGTCAGAAAATGATTTAGAATTTTTCTATGTAAAAATATTTGGGTTCGGAAGATAAAATTTTCCACGTTTTAAAATGAACTGATGTGCAGTAAAACGCGCACGAAATTTACTGCGGTATTTTCTGACGAAACTTGACCCATATCTACAATCATCTAGGCGCAATTTAGAAACAAAGTTTGGACGCTAATTGAAATTGTATGAAAGTTTACTCTTTATATTAAAATAACGGTTCTAAAATTTTTAAATTGGGTCGGAATTTCAGGGTCGTTACATTCTCCCCTACTCAAGACTTTTCGTCCTCGAAAAGGAACAAAGTAGAGAGTGGAAGAACAGATAACAAAGATACAATGGATTCAGAATATATCATTGAATATAGTAAAGAGTAAAGAATGGGATTTACCATCAACAAACAATTCTGGATTAGAATCCCGGATACTCTCCTCGGTTTCCCAAGTGCAATCACGATCATCGGGACTCCATTGGACTTTGACTAGGCTAACCGACTTCCTTCTAAGTTGCTTTGTATCCCTATCAACAATACGAAGTGGTCTCCTCCCTATAGTCAAATCCGGCTCAATATCAACCTCATCTAACTGAGCAATAGGGATGGTCATGGATGGATCGTGTACCACTTTCCGAAGATGTGAAACATGGAAGACGTTGTGCACGCCCTTAAATTTCTCCGGTAATGCAACTCTGTAGGCTAGTGTACCAATTCTCTCAGTGATAGTGAATGGTCCAACAAATCTAGGAGCGAGCTTCCCTCTACGACCAAATCGAATAACATTCTTTAAGGGTGATACCTTAAGGAATACCTTATCCCCAATCAGGAATTCTAAATCTCTTCTACGCCTATCAGCATAGCTCTTCTGTCTATCCTGTGCGGTCTTAATCTTTCTTCTGATTTCATTTACCTTCTCAGATGCTTCTATAATCATATCTGGGCCAAGAATTAATCGATCACCGGGCTCAATCCAACAAGCTGGCGATTTGCATGGTCGTCCATATAAAGCTTCGAACGGTGCCATATCGATGCTTGCCTGAATATAAAGGTGGTTAAATTTCAATTCAAATTTACTTATTCAAATTGAAATTTTGATTTACCTTATAACTATTATTATAAGTGAATTCAACCAAATGGAGGTTGTCTTCCCAAGATCCACCGAAATCAATAATGCAGGCACGAAGCAGATCCTCTAAAATCTGATTCACCCTTTCAGTTTGGCCGTCTGTTTGAGGATGATAAGCTGTGCTCAGATTCAGTTTAGTGCCCAAGACGTCCTGAAATGCCTTCCAGAATTTACTAGTGAATAAAGGGTCTCTATCGCACACAATACTAGATGGAACCCCATGGAGTCTAACAATCTCTCTCATATATGTCTCGGCCAAACTCAAAGCAGTCCGAGTGGTCTTAACAGGAATAAAGTGAGCAGATTTTGTCAACCTATCAACAACCACCCATATACTCTCGTTACCTTTTCTAGTCCTCGGTAATCCATCAATGAAGTCCATAGAAATCTGATCCCATTTCCAACACGGAATCTCTAGGGGTTGAAGTAATCCTGCAGTCTTCTGGTGATCGGCCTTAACTTGTTGGCAAGTGGTGCATCTACTGACATATATAGAAATATCCCTCTTCATCCCACTCCACCAATATAAACGCTTCATATTTCGGTACATCTTAGTGACCCCAGGATGAAATGAAAGTGATGACCGATGGTTTTCTCTAAGCACTTCTTGTCTCAATCCATCGACATTAGGGACGCAAATACGATTGTCAATCCTCAGAACTCCATTACTATCTATCTGTGCTCCCACTTTACTGTCGGTATTTCCAACTCTACCAAGAACTAACTCCTTCATGCGATAGAGCAAGGTGTCCTCATATTGCTTGTCTTTGATGCGATCCACAAGAGATGGGGAGATAACAAGCTGAAATAGCATGCCTTCTACAAGATTACAACATGACAATGCTTTGCTACGACTCAAAGCATCAGCTACAACATTTGCCTTTCCAGGAGTATAATTGATATCGAGATCATATGCAGCTAAGAATTCGAGCCATCAGACTTGTCTCTGGTTCAAATCCTTCTGAGAAAAGATATATCTCAAGGACTTATGATCGGTGAATAACTCAAATTTAATTCCCAAAAGATGATGCCTCCACAGTTTCAAAGCAAATACAACTGCAAGAAGCTCTAGATCACGAGTTGCATAGTTTACTTCATGGATCTTCAACTGGCGGCCAGCATAAGCAATAACCTTTCCGCTTTGCATAAGAACAGCGCCTAAACCTTCTCGGCAAGCATCTGTATAGACAGTTAATTCTTCACTTCCATCGATTACCGCAAGAACTGGGGCTGAAGTTAACTTACGCTTCAATTCATTAAAAGCTGATTCGCACTTCTCACTCCAAATAAACTTGACATCCTTTCGGGTTAAAGCAGTGAGTGGGGCAGAAATCTGGGCAAAGTGCTCAATAAATCTATGATAATAGCCGGCCAAGCCCAAGAAGCTACGGATATCAGTAGGGGTTTTGGGAGTCTCCCAATCCTGTAGATAAATTTCAAATTAGAAAGGGATAAGAGGAATTGAATAGAAATAGCGAATAGGATAGAACTTACATTGATTACGGCGATCTTAGCTGGATCGACCGAAATCCCATTTTCAGAAACTATGTGGCCCAGGAATCTCACTTCGTCTCGCTAGAAATGGCATTTAGAGAATTTGGCCTTAAGTTGATGATTTCGGAGAGTTTCCAGGACATAAGCAAGGTGTGTCTCGTGCTCCTTCTCGTCTTTGGAGAAAACGAGAATATCATCAATGAAAACAAGAACAAACTTGTTAAGCACATCACGGAAGACTCGATTCATCAAGTCGACGAAATAAGCAGGTGCGTTGGTCAAACCGAATGGCATAACCAACCATTCATAGAATCCGTTCTCGGTACGGAAAGCTGTCTTATGAATACTATCTTCTGCTACTCTGAGTTGGTGGAACCCAGTGGCAAGATCAAGTTGGGAGAAAACTTTAGCTCCATGGAGCTGATCGAATAAATCATTGATGCGAGGCATCGGATAGCGGTTCTTGAGAGTGCGTTTGTTCAGTTCCCTATAATCAACACACATGCGAAGAGACCCATCCTGAAATACCAACGAGATTGTTAAAGCCAAAGGATAGAAAATCATAGAATTTTAAGGAAATTCTAATCAATGAATCAAAAGGAGTTTGAAATGAAAGGATTTGGATATTGAACCGATTCTCCTCATTCTAGGGTATTGCTACCCTATCTCTAATGAGTTTATATATAATCCCAAACTAAGGTTTTTAGGGAAACCGAAGCTCTGATACCAACTGTAACAACCCGTATATTTGGACCATTTAAATTGACAATAATCCACACATGTCAACTTAAATAATACAAAACACGAATCATTATGGGATTATAAATACATAAATGTAAATGAGAATCAATACAACATCACAGAACAGTCACAGAATAATGCAGCGGAAAAACATCATCATAATAGCAGTTCATGAAGCCACTATATAATATACAACAATGTCTTAACATCAAGTGACTAATACCAAAAATGTCCAACAGACTAGGACACCAATCCAGGAATATAAAAAAACTGATAAAGATAAATGCTAAGCCTTCAGCATCTTCAACCAACCTTGATCAGCAAACTGGATAGCTTCAGACTGACCCGAGCATATGCAAAAGAAACACTCGAGTCAGGACTCAAAATCTTACACAATTTAATCAAGTGCAAGGTAATAGTTCATAACTTAAAGATGGGTGAAATAACATCTCTAAGGATCCGATAAACTATCTATATATACAATAGAATACGATAGGTAGATAATGTCTAATCAGTAAAGTACGATATTAAAATAGTGTTAAGTCATGGCCCATACCACCCTTAACACATTTTTATTCCCAAGAGCATATACAAGACCGTAGTTTCCCCAAAATCGGAAGTCACCAGAGGGCAATCCATATACTAAGGTACAAATCAAAACGTAGTGGTCGCGAATAGGATAATCATTATGACAAGGTACATGAGGCGATACCAACTAGGATACTAGTAGTTGCGTGATCCGGACTGATGTTGAGCATAGCAGCTACTATCTCAACACCGCGAAACAACACTCCCAAATTAAGGGGTGCACCCAAATCGAATCACAAAAGTAATAGATATGGTATCGAAGAAGTGCGTCCGCTAGAGGTAGCGAACCTCAATGGCCCGGCGCGGCTCCTGTTTTAGTCATGTCAGGGGTCGTCCAATATCGTTCTCTTTCTTCAGTCAACGCGATCACCAAACCATCCACTTCATTCTGGATCAACACTTCGTGTGTAATAGTTATTAAAGTGGTTTTCGGTATCGACAGAGAGTATGTCCATATCCGATCCCGGACTCTTTAATAACTACGTATTTATTACCCAATGGTCGGTTAACTTAACGTTTAAAAACAAAATCAAAGTCCAGAAGTCAAGGTGCAAATTTGACTTCCAAATTTTGACATTTCACGATTCAATTTATTTCAGATATTTAAAATCATATTTCCAAATGAAATCTGTAGTCCAACATTTGAATTAATAATACAATTAAGTATTCAAGTTCATTTTAATAATTCACTTATTAAGTTTAGTTCAAATTAATTAATCCAAATTTACCGGTCAATTAAGTTCGAATCGTTAGATCAAATTCTATTTATCTCAATTCATGTTTACATTCAACGTTACATTAAATATAATCATAAATTTGATTAGATCGATTTCCTTAAATTTAAAATCATTTTACATTTAAATTATCGCTAAATTAAATCCATAAAACTTTAGTTAGTTTCGTATTCCATTTTAAGTCAAAATTTCCTAAATCTAAATTATTATTTATGACAAGTTCAAATCTATTTAATTTAAAACTCAGTCTAAATCTAAATCTACCAATCTAATAAATTAAATTATTAAATTTTAAAACTCACTTGTTTTAAATCTTATTTCAATCAAATTTGCCAATTCATTTTTCTTTAATTAAATAGACTTATTAATCCGTTTCAATTAAATCCATTAATTTATTTCAATTAAATCCATTAAGTCGTTACTTGATTTCCAAACAAATTATTAAGTTCATTCCTTAATTTCAAACAGATTTCAATTTCAAAATAATTTTGTTGACCAATCGGGTTTCTTATTTTTAATTGTCTATCCTAGGCCAAGTTGTTTAAGTGGGTATTTATCATTTCAACCCGATATCATTCAATATAAAGCATAGCAAAGGGAACTTGCAGTGTGATAACTGGGATGGTGTCAAAGTAAATAAACAAGCAATAGCAACCATACATAACCATTTAACAATTTATTCAAATAATCCCGAAATAATCATATTAACTCACATTTGTTATTATGCAAATTAATACAATTATTCCTAGAATCCTATGGATTAAAGATTATCACATTTATATTTTTACTTGGTGTCCGTTATCAAATTTCTACATCAATCGTACTTATCAATTTTAATGTCACTATTATTTACTCTAATTAACATCGTATTACAGTTCAACATGTTTAAACAATATATGGCGTCAAACTTTTTAGAAATTAACGATTCATTTCGACCAAATTTTAACAATCAACAATTTAATATCCAGATTAATATTAACAACAATTATCACTTGATTATCATAGCATAATAGATTGAGTCGTGAATATAAAATATTCACCTTTCGTGGTTAGAGGAGATGGCGCGGCACGAAGATGAATAGATAAAATAGACCCTAATAGGCACGACGCTAAATGAACACAACAACGATGAAGCGAGATAGATTCAACAAGCCGGATAAAGCCTAGGACTGAGATCCCGGATCAGCAGCTGCAAACCAGTAAAACACTGTACGTAAGCAACTATTCCAAGCATATAATTAACAGTTTCATGCATATATTTATATGCAACTGAAGTGCACTAAACACAGGCAGCCAAGGCGCGGCACGGCAGTGACGGCGGGTGGGTCTGGGCGGAGCAGGGGCTGCAGTGGCGATGGGGTGGCCTGGTGGGGACGAGGCGGGCAGTGGGGGTTGACGCGTGCGTGCAGGTGGTTCGCTGGTGGCGGGCGAAGTCGGGCAATGGGGTGGGCTGGTGGCGGAGTGCGCTGGGGCGAAGCAGTGGGGCGGAGGAGGCGGGCTGGGCTGTTGGTGGCGGAGGGCTGGCGAGTTGGGTGGCTGGGCGCGAGGCAGTGGATGGGGACGGGCAGTGGGCTTGGGGCGGCAGTGCGGAGGGGACGGGACAGGGTGGCTGGTGGGTACGGGGCGGAGGCGGAGGCTGGGCGAGGCGGCTGGTGGGGTGTGTCGCAGGGGACGGCTCGGCTGCATGGGGTAGTGAGGACGGAGGAGAGGCTGGGGACGTGGGCGAAGCGGAGCGGGCTGGGTGGGGTACGGCGAAGGCGGGGTGGATGGGTGGGGTACGGCGAAGGCGGGGTGGATGCGGAGCTGGTAGGGGCGGAGGTGGTGGGGTCGGTGGGCGTGCAGGCGAAGGCTGGGCGGAGGGCGCGGGTGACTCGGCTGAGCTGGTGGCGGGCAGTGGTAGAGGGGAGTGGAATGGCAGTGGGCTGAGTTGCATGTGTTTGCAGTGGAGAGGAGAGTTTTATACTGAAGCTCCTTAAGAAAATATAAAATAGAAAAGAAGGAGAAGGAAGGAGGTGCAGAGGAGAAGAGGGGTTACGTACACGAGAAGCAGTGAGCAATAAATGAGGGCAGAAGATTTTTGTGAAGGCAGAGGGCAGTGATATATACAGAAAATTTTAGAGTCCCTATGCAACGAAATGATGATTGTCACAGTGGCTCTTCAGTTTCTGAATGGACAAGGGCCATTTGAATTCTGAGCGGGAAAAAATAGGGTACCGGTTTGTGTGGCGTAGCGGACCAGTTTGTACTCCGTTAACCCATTTATAGTTTGCAACGCCGAACTTCGATTGACACAAACAAATATACCATTTTGATCAGCGCGACGAGGCGGACACAACGGTACAAAGATATTGGTGGTTTGACATTGTTTGCGAAGTGGCGAATCTTATTAACCCATTTGCACGAGTGAACATTTTAACTAGTAATTAAAAGCGAAATTTGACGAAACGAAATGCGCCGTTATGATCAGAATATTTTTCTTATGCAACATTGTGAAAACTATTTGGGTTCGGACGATAGAAAAGTTACACATAAAATTAAAACTAATATGTAAATTTGACGAGCGAAATTTACTACAATATTTTTCGACGAAATTTGGCGTACACCTATGTCTATCTAGGCGTATTCCAAATGTAAAGTTTGAACGGTAACGGAAATCGTTTGTGAATTTTTGAAATTCCTATTACGGGGAATGTAGCAAAACACCGAAGAATAAGATCGACGGAGCTAAAGATGTCCGAATTTTGAAAAACGAAAAATGACGCCTTTGTCAGAAAATGATTTAGAATTTTTCTATGTAAAAATATTTGGGTTCGGAAGATAAAATTTTCCACGTTTTAAAATGAACTGATGTGCAGGAAAACGCGCACGAAATTTACTGCGGTATTTTCTAATGAAACTTGACCCATATCTACAATCATCTAGGCGCAATTTAGAAACAAAGTTTGGACGCTGATTGAAATCGTATGAAAGTTTACTCTTTATATTAAAATAACGGTTCTAAAATTTTTAAATTGGCTCGGAATTTCAGGGTCGTTACATTATGAATTTTGTTAAAAGTGAAATTTTAATTAAGTAAAATAAATGGAAATAAGTTATATTTTGGAAATTTAAACTTAGTTGTTAAGTTTAGAATTTAATTAAAGAAATGAAAATTTAATTGTTATTTAATTTGATTTTTTGTATGAAAATTTGACTTTATAAAATCATAGAAATAAAGGTATTTAAATGATTGTTTTTAAAATGTGAAAATATATGGTTTTATAATTTAAGATGATTTATATTAAAAGTAATTATGTGTGAAATTGTAAATAAAACTCTGAATTTGATTTGACAGCATTTTTGAAATATAATGTAAAGATATTACACCATTGGTAAATGCTGTAGTCGTTTTAAATGAACCTAATAGCAAATTTGAACTAAGGGTTATTATAGCACTTTTTTAGTGCTATAGTTGTTAAATTTAACTAAAATTTTAATTGAAACTAAATTAAGATATTACAGCATTTTAAATGCCGTCTTTTGTAAATGAACTGTTTTTAAACATAACATTTCGTAGCATTTTCTAAGTGCCGTGAAAGTTGAATTTTCTTTGTTTAATAAATTCAAATGAATAAATGATCTTTGAAAAAGATTAAATTTTGGAAATTAAATATTTAATTATTAAATATAATGAATTGACTTTAAATGATTTAAATGGAATAGTTGATTTGGGAAATACAACTATTTGAAATCTGATTAAATGGTATTTAAATTTAAATAAAATAAATGATGTTTTGAAATGATATTTTGATATTTTGAAATGAATTTGAAATTTTATTAAATCTTGGAATGAATAATTGAAGTTTAAATTAGTATGAAAAATATTTGGTTTACTTGTAATTTGAATCTATTTAAAAGATATTGGACTTATGAAATATAGGATAATAAAGCTTTGGAATTTATTTTATAATTTGAATAGTTATTTTGTGGATTAAATCTATATTTGAAATTTATAAGATTTGAAATTGTCTATGGAAATTTAATTGAAATAAATGATTGAATTGGATTGAAACTTTGGAAATTTTAATACTTGATTTGAAAGTATAATAATTACACTTTTAAATGGTTTAAAGGAATTATTTTGATTGAAATATAAACTATTTAAAAGGTGACTTGAAATGATAGTAAGTGAATGATATCTTTAAATTTAAAAAGGTATTTAAAGTTGAATAAGGATTTGAACTCAAATGATGATTTGATAATAAAGTTTTGGAAAGATATGGTATTTTGATATATTAAATGATTTGAAATGAAGTTTTGGAAAGATATGATATTTTGATATATTGAAATGATTTGAAATGAAGTTTTGAAATGATATTTTAAATATATTGAAATGGTTTGGAATTGATTTAATCTTTATTTTTGATAAAGATTTGGATTTGAAATTCTAGTTTGAAGTATAAACTGTTTTTAAATTATAACCACGGGTTATAATAACGATTGTTTGTTAAAGAGACCGGGATCGGATATGGACATACTCTCCGTCGATACAGAAAACCACTTTGACAACTGTGTACGTGGTGGAGTTTCCAGAATGAAGTAGGATGGTGGCGATGATCCTAAGGTATATACGTGGACCCAACTCCCGTGAGTTGGCATAAGGTGGCTAAAACAGGAGCGATTGACGGACCAAGGAGGTAGCACCTCTGATCGGACACACTTCTTCGATACCATTCTATTACTTGTGATTGATTTGGTTTGCAACCTTGATTTAGGAGTGTTGTTCGAGGTGGGCGGTAGTGGCTGCTATGCGTCACCACCAGTCTGGATGCGTAATTGGTATATCTACCTCGGCATTGCCTTGTGTGCCGTGTCACCTACCATATCGAGCCCACTACGATTTTGGTTTAAAGATCCGACAGCGTTAAGGTTCACCATCCCCTTAACGATACTTTCTATATGATTATACTTTACTGATTAGACACTACTGTATATAGCGTATATTACTATATAGTAAATAGTTTAACGGATCCTTAGAGGATGGGTGGTCCCAAGCATCTTCTAAGTTACTTGTACCTTTATTACAGTTCACTTGAGTTGGTTTATATTGTATAAGTATGTATGTCCTGACTCGAGTGTTTGTATTTTTATTTATGCTCGGGTCAGCCTGAGTATTCACAGATTTGGATTCCACTTTCTGGAGATTAGAATCGCTGGAGATTATCTGCTTATGTAGTCTTATCTATTTCAGTTCGGCTATTCTATTCAGCTTGTACTTGGTTATCATATTGAAACTTCTGTTGTACTTTATTTCTTCTGTTGTATCTTGTTTAACTCTGATATATTTATATAGTAGCTTCATGAACTACTATCTCTTTTACTTCCGCTGCATTATTTTACTCTGTGTCTGTGATCTGTGATTATATTTATTTACTGTATATTCTGAGATTTGCCAAATTTTATTTACAACGCGGTATTTTGAGCAATTCAAGTCCGACATGTGCGGATGCGAATGGTTGAAAATATCGGGTCGTTACACTTGGTATCAAAGCTTTGGCTTTGAGGCAAAACTCAGCATATGGAGTAGATTTATTTACAGAATCACTTTCATTCGAGCTTGAATCTCTTCATTTTATTTGATTTCCTTTGAATTTTTGAAACGTTCCCTGCGGTTCCAAAATTCATTTCTTGCCCCTCACCATTCATTTTCTTGTGATTCTGGAGTATCCCATAACTCCGCTTCAAATGATCTTTATAGTGAATCGGCGGTCTCGCCAATACTCTAATGTCTTGTAAAAACGGAAACTCCTTTACAAATTAGCATTGATTCACCAGAGATTTATATCTATCCTTGGTTTAGATGCTAATATCTTTTGTTATTCCAAACTCTATCTCTTAAGATCGGATGTAGATTTACTCAAGAAAAAAATACACATTTGATCTTATTCATTAAGTCACGGTTGACCCAGTTAAGGTTGCCCGCGATTTATTTAAGCTTATCCATATTCATATTTTGTTAATTAATCATCTTGTTTTTGTTTCCAAAATATCTCCAAACATTTTGAATTGTACTTGTAAATCTATGTTTTGTTTTATATATTGTGTGGTTTGAGTTGTTGATGTTGATTTGGGCTTCCGATCGATTCGTCTGATCAACGCTATCGATAGGATTCCTAAAACACTTTGACAGAACAAACTGACACAATATTATTTTAAAATTTGGTTAATGAAATAAATTTTGATATAAGTAAATATTATGGAACTTAATAAATTGATTTAAATTGATTATTTGAAATGATAATACTTGATTTATCATTCTATAAATGAATTTATAAATAGTTGTTTATAAATTTGATTCGGGAACTAAAATGAATTTAAATCAAGAATTTGAGAATTTAATTTCTGATGGTTTCGAACTTTGTGTTTAAAGCTTTAAAGGGATATATTATTTAAAGTATTTTTGAATAGAAATTTGTTTCCAAAGAATTTTAAAGTTTAAAAATCAGTGCTCTTCTCTTTGTCGGTGGAAAATAATTTCGGTGATGACTGCAGCAGCATCGACGTTCATTTTCGAGTTTCGAAGTGAAGAAACCATTCTGTAGTTTTGCTATAGCTTTTTTTGGGAAACTTGATTGATATGAATTTCTAAAATATGATTTGATTTATAAAATATATAGATATATGATTTAAATTTGATTTGACAAATTATGTACATACATTTATTTATCTCTAAATGGTTTGAGAGGAATCGGAAATTTTATTCTTAAATTCTATCTTAAATAATAACTTCAAGTATAAAAAGAAAATCAAAATTTTGAATAAATATTCAAGCTTGAAATGATTGAATTATAATGTTTATAGTGTATATTAATTTTAGAAAGTTTTATTTGTATAATACTCAATTGCATTCAAATATAACTTACCTTAATATTTAGAAGTTAACAATGTAATTAGATAATATACAATTTAAAAAGTTTTATAAATAAAATTTGAGTGGCTATAATAAATGTTATACACTTAAATTTTACTTATAAAAGATTAACAGAGGTAAATAGACTAAAAGGTTAATTGAATAACTTACAATACAAAATGATGTTAAAGGAATTAAAAATAAATTAAAGCAGTTATAATAAGTGTAAGTATATTTAACATAGGTGATAAAATATATTGAGAGGGATAAATTTAATTTTAATTAGGAATAAAGAGGAATTAAATTTATTAAGTACATTATGAGTATAATAAATAATGAATTTGCAAATCCATGATTTTTGAAATTGTTAGTTTAAGAAAATTAGATGATAAGATAATGAAATTAGAGATAGTTAAGGTTTATTTAACTTGTGTAAAGTTAATTATCAATTTAAGCTGAAACCATGGAAATTTCAAACCTATTATCTTATTTTGTTTTCAAACTTATTATCTTATCTTGTTTTCAAACTGTCTTTAGTTGTTCTTATTTTCCTCATCTTGCTACAGACTAGTACAGGCATCTTTCTATAGTCTTTCTGTTTAGAAATCTTCCAATAACCCTTGATAACCTTTGATACTTATTTTAATCTAAGCATTGCTTGCCATCTCCACCTTGTTAAACTTACCTATAATAATAGTTATCAGGTATAATTTTAACCTCTTTGTCATCTTGTCTTAATCTTATTTCACACTATCTTTTTCTATGCTTTCCCGTACCTCATTCCTTTTTGGGGACGAAAAGTTTTGAGTGGGGGAGAGTGTAACAACCCTAGATTTTGTATGTTATTTAAAATTGAATTTCTTTTATTTTTAAATTATTTTAAACTTGTTATATTTCAAACATTTCATTTTAAAAATATAAATGTTGATTATTAAGTGAATTATAGTTTAAAACTAGTATAAATTGAATATTTTATTGAAAAGTGAAATTCTGGTCAAACTGTTCAATCTTTGACTTTTAAACTTCAAATTTAAATTATATAAAATCTTAAATTTTATCTTTTATTATGAAAATCGATGTAATAACTTGAACACTGTTTTTTGTTTCGTTGAAAACGGAGTTAAACTGTAAAAGTTAGGTACATTTCAATATTGTGTCTAAACTGATGCATTTAGCAATATTGTCTATTTTAAATTATATTTTAATTGTCATATTTTGTTCTAATATGTGTTAATACTTTTTTATGTATATTTTGTCTTTTAATATTTAAAGTGATAATAGAAATTTTCCAAAATATGTTGCATTTATTTTCTATTTTTAAATGCTAGGTTCCATTTTTCTGCTATTTTCTTCAATTAAATTATATTTAATTAAAATTTATTTATTCATTTTGTGAATGCATTTCTATTTTATGTTCTTATCTTTATTTATAAATATTTTCCCAAGTCCATATAATTTTTCCAAAGTTTATTCTGTTTATTTTCAATTTTTCTAGCCTAATTTGCAATTTTGTGCTATTTTCTTATTTTAACCTTGTATAATTAATAAATATTTATATATATTTTATATTTTGTTATATTTTCAAATTTGTGACTGAATGTATTATTATTTTCAGTAATATAAACTTATATAAAGAAATTAAAAGAAATTTGAAAGGTTATGACTTTTGATTTGCCTAAGGCCTTTTATCTTCCAACCTCTCACATTTGTAACTTACCTTTTCATCAATTAGCCTTTACTATCCACATCTTTCAACTACATACTCTATTTTCTATTCACGTACATTCATTTTCATTTCTGAAACAAAAGAATTTCGGCCATGGATATTGAGGAAAGATTGGGTAATGATTTTCAACTTTTTCTTATTCATTTTCTACTTATTTACATTGATTTTTGCACTTTCTCTCTTCTTCTAGGCTTGGCTCCTCCTCAACCAGATCTGGTCCGACCTCCACCACCCCTTTTCTCTGATCATTACCCACTCTACTACATCACCAAGGTAGGCCAAGCATGTAACGACCCGTAAATTTTAACCGTTTTAATAACGTAATTAATTGAAATTTTACGAAATTTTAAACAATAAAATTTTGAAATATAAATTTGATATTTGGAATGCGTCTAGTTAAACATAGCAACTGGTAAATTTTCATCCGAAAATATGAAAGTTTATTTCGCGCGTAAATTCACTTCAATTCAATCAGTTAAAAAGTAATGAAAATAAAATGTTTTCAAAACCTAAATATTTTTACATAGAAAAATACTAAACCATCTTCTGAGCAAGATGTCAGTTTGTCGTTTTTCCAAATTCGGACATCTTTGGCTCCGTCGATCTTATTTTTCAGCGTTTTTCTTGCATTTTTCCGCCAGTAGAAAATTCGAATTTTTATAATTCAATCATACCACCAATATCTGTATAACGTTTTGATCGTTCCGTCATGCTGATCACAGCAGTATATTCAATTGTGTATTTTGAAGCCCGGTACGCGGTGAAATCCGTGAAACTGTTAACTGTATCGGTACCACTTTTGCACTTTTGATAAGTGGTGTCCATTTGAATTTCAAACAGTTGAAACAAACGACCACTAGTCATAAATATTTGCAGAATCCAATAGTCATTAGCACTTATTCTCTGAATTCAAATTGTGAAAAATTATAATATGTGCACAAAGTTTTATATATGTCAGTTGGCCTTCTTTCTTTGCCTTTTAACCTGTTAGCTACAGCTTTTGCCGAATCCACTTTCTCTTCTGTCTTTTCATTTTCTTTCGGTTCGTCTCTTCATTCATTCTCTACAAATTCTATTTTACCAAATCATCCTCTTTCTTTACCCGGTACATTCATTTTCATCTTCCCATTTTGCGCCTTCCTCCTCACGGCGCACCCAGGCCACCGCCCATCACAAAACCCACCCTCGTCCGCCATCACCTCTAGCCTCGGCACCCCTAGCAGCGACCTATCCCCTGCACCTCCTTCCTCCACTTCACCAAAAATCTCGCATCCCTTTCTCAACAACCCGCCTGAGCCGCCGACCACCACCTTCCCGCATCTCATTCCAACGCCAAGCAAACTAACCAAGGAGACCCACTCACCTGCTTGTGCCGTCGAGACCCGCCACCAAGGCTTTCCTCTACGCCCATCCTCCTACCGAAGCTAACCATGTCCACCTCGCTTCCCGCCCAGGCAACCTCCGCAGCCCAACCTCCCCTTAACTCGCATGCAAACACCACGTCGCCTGAGGCTGCTCGAACCCTCTAAGCCTTGCTTGTGCTCGCCCTCCACGTGGGCCGACCTCGCCCCTTTGTTTCCGAAACCCAACAAACATCTAAAGCCACCAATCCCCTTGCTACCAGACCCAACCACTAATAGCCTTGGCCTCACCGTCCATCCCCGAGCTCACCCACCCTAGCACGGCAGCTGCCACCTCCCCTTCCACCTTTAGCCTCAACAACTTCCTTTCCACCGAGCATCTTTAGCTCCGATCCACACTCAGGCAAGCCGAACCACCCCTGCCTTTCCAGCTCTGGCCCGAGCCCGCGCCTGACCTGCCATCTCCACACTTTGGCCGGAAGCCCTCTTGAATCTCCTATGGCCGAGAGTATTCCATCATAGGTATATAAAACACTTTTATTTGTTGTTATAGTATAGGCTGCAGCCTCTTTATATATATAAATAATATGTTAAATATACTAAAAGAAAAATTTGTTGTTTATAAAATTTTATAAGTGTTGCCTACTATTCTACTATGTGATCAATACCGTATGTATATATGTAATCTATTGTATAGAGACATAAGTGTGCTATAAGTTATCTATTATATAAGTTATCTGTTTATAATATATAATTTATAAAGTTATGCGATCTATGTGTTAGTATATACTTTTTAGAGCAGGTTATAGTGGTTTTAAATTTTGACTCTCTAGATATATTATGATAATTTGTATAGGTTTATACGCATATGTATATATATATATATTACAAGTGTTATATGTAAGTTTGCAGTATATTGATTTTAGAATTTCAGTACTGTTTAATATGCACAGTCGGGACAGTTTTTATATGTTAAAGTATGTAAACAATATATATAAAATCTATTTATATTTATATTTGTGAAAAGGCCATAAACAGTTTGTAAATATGTGAAATTTATGTTTATATAGGTTGCATAGTAGTTTACATGAGTTTGTTTCTATATATACATATGTTTGGTTTCAAAGAATATTCGTACAATTTTAAATAAGAAAATGGAAGAATAGTATAATATACACTATTTGTATAGGCTGTAGCTAGCCTGTCTAGGTTGCTTTACTTCATCTTGAAGAAATAAAATTTGCTATTCGTATACATATATATAGTATAGTACGTGCGATTTTAAGGGAAATAGTGTTACAGTATATTTTTTTTTAAAGGAGGTCATTTGGTTATATCAGTTACATATATATATACAATATTTGTTGTATACATACGGATTTATGTTTATTTAAATCATATAGGATACACATAAGTTCACATGAGATTTGATCCTAATATATACATTTTAATATATATGTTAAATTTTATAATGATCTTAAGATATATACATACATACATATATATATATATATAGATTCCGGTTTTGATACACATATGTTATTTTGAACAGATATTGGTTGTAATAAAGTATTGTATATATATTATTAGTTTAAACTTTACTTTGATTTTTGGGAAAGATATATATGGATATAATATTTATTTTTCCGTTTAAGTTAAACTGTTAAGTTTAAGATGTGTTGATTCAATTCTGTTCTGATTCGTTTCATCCATTCCTATTTATCAGCTCTGTCGCAAAAAAAAAATCCGTGCCAATCTTGATTTTGATTTGGATCTCGTGTTTGGACTCGTAACTCATCTCATTCTCGTTCATCTCTAACCTCGAAAGGTGAGCAATCACTCACGATTAATGTTCTTTTATTTATTAAATTTGATTTCAATTGAAACGATAATTGAAATATACTGTTGTTAGCTATTTACACTGTTATATATGCTATTACCTGTATCAGTTCACCTGTGACATTTGACACCATTATCTGTTAATTATTTATGTGATGATAATACAGTTTGGCTGATAATTGATTGATTGTTGATGTTTATATTGGACGTTAAATTGTTAGTGTTAAATGATAAATAGTATGCAAAATTGAAATGGATATACGATAGATAACAATTTTAAAACTGATTTATATGTTAAATTTGATTAGTGAATATGACCCTTTTAATTGTTAAATTAATTGACATATAGAATAGTGATAATTAAACTTTGAACCATCGACGTATATTGGATTAATTGTTGTAGTGTAATATTGAAATCGAATGACAAGTGAAGAACCGTATTAATATTAGTGTAATAATCTTTAATCTACATGAAATGATAGTGTAGATTCTAGAAATGATTATATTAATTTACACAAATAACAATGTGAATTAATACGATTATTTCGGGATTATTTGAATTGATTATTGGATTATTATTGATTGTTGTTATTGCTTGTTTATTTACTTTGACACCATCCCAGTTATCACACTGCAAGTTCCCTTTGTTATGCTTTGATTTGGAATTGAATTGGAATCGGGTTGAAATGATAAATACTCAAATTGAACTTTGACTTAGAATAGAGAATTAAATAAAAACTCGATTGGTCAATAATTTGATTTAAAAATAAAACAAAGATTTTATTTGAATAAATAATATGGTTTTGAAATGAAGTTGAAATTTAAATTTTAATGAAAGGAAATGTTAATATTTAATAATCTGAAACAAAATATTAACGATGTAATTGATGAAAGAATGTTGTTTAATTTGAGAAATGATTGAATTAAGTTTGAAATGATTTAATAATTAAGTTTGAAATTATAATTAAGTTTGAAATTATTAAACTTTGAAATTATTTAATAATTAAGTTTTGAATTATTTAATAATAAGATTGAATTATTTAATGATTAAATTGAATTGAATTCTTTGTTAAGAGAAATTGAACTTTTGAATAAGTGAATCTTTACTTCGTAAATAATTGAAATTGAGTTTCTTTATTAATTAAGTTTTTTGGAAATTATTTAATTAAGTAAATAAGTGAATTGAATTTCTTTATCAAGAAATAAAATGCGATTTATTGAAATTAATGTAAGACTTGAAATTTAAAGAATTTGGTTTGATGAATTTAATTTAATCAAATTTGTAAGTTTTGAAATAAGGAAGTTGAATTTAAATAATGGATTTAATGAATTGGAAATTAAACAGAAATTGTTTAAATGAAAATTTACTTTACGAACATTGAATGAAATTGATAAATGGATTTAAATTGGTTTGAATGTTAAATTAATTTAAATGATTTCGGAATGAAACTGATATACGAACTTGAATCAATATTTGAAGTGTTTTAAATAGAAATTGAAATTGAATTATAAGATTTTGAAATTGTGAATTTGGAAGTTTTGAAACGTAAATATTGGAAATTGGTTTAGAAAGACAAATGAAATGTTGATTTACGAATTCTAATTGTATTGAAATTGATTTGGTTTTGAAATATATTAAACGACCAATCGGTGTAATAATTACGAAAGTTATTAAAGAGACCGGAATCGGTTATGGACATACTCTCTGTCTAAACCGAAAACCACTTTAATAACTATACGCGGAGTGATGTTCCAAAATGAAGTGGTTGGATTGACGAACTTTGATGACTGAAGAAAGAGAACGATAATGGATAGCCTTGACACTTGTGTCAAATTGGAAATGACTAAAATAGGAGCCGTGCCGGGCCAATGGAGGATTAGCTACCTCAAGTGGACACACTTCTTCGAACTACTCATTACTTGTTGTCGATTGGTGCACCCTTGATTTTGGGAGTGTTGTTTCACGGTGTTGCGGGCGCTGCGGCATTGCGTTCTCACCAGTCCGGATCAGGCAAACGGTAGTATCACTACCTTGGGTATTGCCTCATGAGCCTTGTCATACTTGTATCCCTTTATTCGCGACCACTACGAATTTGTTTTGTACCTTTAGTATATGGATTGCCCTCTGGTGACTTCCGGTTTTGGGGAAACTACGGTCTTGTATATGCTTTTGGGAATAAAAATGTGTTAAGGGTGGAATGGGCCATGACTTAACGCTATTTTTTTATATCTTTATATTACTGATAGACATTATCTACTTATCGTACACTACTACATAGTAGATAGTTTAACGGATCCTTAAAGGATGGTTATTCCAAACATCCTTTGAGTTACTTGTATTTCAATTGCTATTTCACTTGAGTTGGATTTATTAATATAAGAATGTTAATCCTGACTCGAGTGTCTTGTGTTTTTGCTTTACGCTCGGGTCAGACTGAGTGTACCAGTATTCGAGACTCACCTTTGAAGTTGGAGCTTTGCTTGAAGATCCAGCCATCTATTCTGCTTTCAGCATTCTATGATTCCAGTGATGTATTCTGACTTGTATTTGATGTATCGTATTACTCTTCCGTTGTATCTATTTTAACTCTGATGTAACTCATATATTTATATAGTAGCTTCATGAACTACTATCTCTTTTATTTCCGCTGCACTTATTACTCTGTGTCTGTGATCTGTGATTATTCATTTATTTACTGTATATGTTCAGTTTTGCCAAATTTAAATTAACAACGCGGTATTTTGAGCAATTCAACTCCGGCATGAGTGTCTACCTATACACTTATAATGGATGCGAATGGTCCAAAATATCGGGTCGTTACAGTTGGTATTAGAGCTTTGTTAGCTCTAGGCAAAACTCAACATATAGGGTAAATGTATTTACAGAATCACTCTCATTCGAGTTTCAATCTCTTCCCTTGACTCAATTCCTTTGAATTTTGGAACGTTCCCTACGGTTCCAAAATTCATTCGTGTCCTTCACTATTCGTCTCCTTTCAATTCTGGAGCATCACATAACTCCACTTCGAATGACCCTTATAGTGAATCGGCGGTCTCGCCAATCTTCGAATGATTCGTAAAGGAGCAAAATTCCTTTATAATAGGCATCGATTCACCGGAGATTTCTGTATCCTCGGTTTACGATGCTATCTATTCACTGCTATACCTGAATTCCATCTCTTGAGATCGAGTGATGATTTACCTCGGAATTCAGCATCGATCCTATTCTTGAAGTTACGGACGACCGGTTAAGGTTGCCCGTGAATTTAATAAACTTACCCATCTCCCGATTCTGTTATTGAATCATCTTATCTTTTCTTTCGAATTTGTCTTCGAATCAGAATTCTCTTTGATTTGAGTCCATCAAATTTGAATCTCTATCCTTGCTTTGAATCCATTCTTGCATCGTCGAGCGAGGAAGTGTATTCGTAAATTTATATAAAAATGTTTTATGTATTGTGTTGTTTGAGTTGTTGTTGTTGATTTGGGTTTCCGATCGATTCGTCTGATCAACGCTATCGATAGGATTTCCAAAACACTTTAACAGAGCAAACCGACACAATATCGTTTTCAAATAAGGTAAACAAAAATAAATTTTGAATGATTATATTATATATATAAGTATAAAGTTTTCTGAAATTAAATTGTTAATGAATTTGTTGTCAGAAATGAATAATATTTGATTTTCATTTATTGTTTTGTAAACCATCGATTATTCCATAATATAAATAAATGAATTTATAAAATTTAGTTGTAATTTGATTTGGAATTTGAAGTGAATTTAAATTGAAATTTGAGAATTTAATTTCCGGTGATTTCAAACTTTGATTTGAAAGTTTTAAAGTGCATAGTTTTAAAATAATTTCAAATAGAAATCATTTCAAAGAATGTAAAATGTTCAAATCAATGCTCTTCTCTTTGTCGCTGGAAAATAATTTCGGTGATGGCGGCCGCATCATCGACATTAATTTTCGAGTTTCGAAGTGGAGAAACCATTCTGTAGTTTTGCTATGGTTTTGTTTGGGAAATATTTGGATTTGAATTTCTTAAGTATGATTTGATTTATATATACATGGATATATTATTTTAAATTTAATTTGATTCAATATATATACTATACATAATTATTTCTAAAGGATTTGAAATTAAACGGAAATTTAATTCTTAAAAAAATCATGTTAAAAGATGTTTTCAATTATAAATAAAGCTAGATTTTGGATAAGTATTTAAACTTGAAAAAAAAAATTATTTGTATAATACTCAGTTTCATTTAAATATAACTTACCTAAATTATTCAGAAGTTAAAATGTAATTGGATAATATACAAATAAAAAAAATGTCTTTATAAATATAATTTGGGTGTTTATAATAAATGTATGCACTAAATTTTGATTATAAGATATTAATAGAGTTAGTTAGGATAATAAGTAAAACTCAGTTAATAATGAAATAAATTTGTTTGAAAGAATTAATAAATTGGAATTTGTTCAACTTATGAAAATACCTTGAATTTAAAAGCAATTAGTAAATATAAATTAATTTAAATCGAAACTTTTATGGTTTAAATTAATTTATATGGGTTAAATATATGTGATTAGATATACTAAATAGAATAAATTTAACAATAATTTGGAATAAAGAAGAATTTAAATTTGTGAAAAAAATATGATTATAATAAAAGACTATTAAAATGTATGGTTTAGAAATTGTAAATTGAAGATAATTGGATAATAAGATAATGAATTTAGAAATAGTTGAGATTGATTTTAGTGAAATCAAATGGATTAAATCAATTATTGAATATCAATTAATTTAAATTTAAATTTATATGGTTTAAATTAATTATTATTTTGTATTTCAAATCTGTTTTCTTTCTGGTTGTTTCTATCCTCCTACCTCGTTCCTTTTCGGGGACGAAAAGTTTTGAGTGGGGGAGAGTGTAACGACCCGTAAATTTTAACCGTTTTAATAACATAATTAATTGAAATTTTACGAAATTTTAAACAATAAAATTTTGAAATATAAATTTGATATTTGGAATGCATCTAGTTAAACATAGCAACTAGTAAATTTTCGTCCGAAAATATGAAAGTTTATTTCGCGCGTAAATTCACTTCAATTCAATCAGTTAAAATGTAATGAAAATAAAATGTTTTCGAAACCTAAATATTTTTATATAGATAAATTCTAAACCATCTTCTGAGCAAGATGTCAGTTTGTCGTTTTTCCAAATTCGGACATCTTTGGCTCCGTCGATCTTATTTTTCAGCGTTTTTCTTGCATTTTTCCGCCAGTAGAAAATTCGAATTTTTATAATTCAATCATACCACCGATATCTGTATAACATTTTGATCGTTCCATCGCGCTGATCACAGCAGTATATTCAATTGCGTATTTTGAAGCCCGGTACGCGGTGAAATCCGTGAAACTGTTAACTGTATCGGTACCACTTTTGCACTTTTGATAAGTGGTGTCCATTTGAATTTCAAACAGTTGAAACAAACGACCACTAGTCAGAAATATTTGCAGAATCCAATAGTCATTAGCACTTATTCTCTGAATTCAAATTGTGAAAAATTATAATATGTGCACAAAGTTTTATATATGTCAGTTGGACTTCTTTCTTTGCCTTTTAACCTATTAGCTACAGCTTTTGCCGAATCCACTTTCTCTTCTGTCTTTTCATTTTCTTTCGGTTCATCTCTTCATTCATTCTCTACAAATTCTATTTTACCAAATCATCCTCTTTCTTTACCCGGTACATTCATTTTCATCTTCCCATTTTGCGCCTTCCTCCTCACGGCGCACCCAGGCCACCGCCCATCACAAAACCCACCCTCGTCCGCCATCACCTCTAGCCTCGGCACCCCTAGCAGCGACCTATCCCCTGCACCTCCTTCCTCCACTTCACCAAAAATCTCGCATCCCTTTCTCAACAACCCGCCTGAGCCACCGACCACCACCTTCCCGCATCTCATTCCAACGCCAAGCAAACTAACCAAGGAGACCCACTCACCTGCTTGTGCCGTCGAGACCCGCCACCAAGGCTTTCCCCTACGCCCATCCTTGATGCAGCCCCGAATGAAGAAGTCATAGGTCGTGTACGACCTAACATGTTGATAGGTCGAGACCGACCTAAGAAGGAAGCCACCGAGTTAAGATTTGGTGAGAAATGGTGGGAAAATGAAGTTCTAGGTCGCAACCGACCTAACAAAGGCTTTAAGTCGTCCCAACGACTTAGTGAAGATCGGCAACGACCTAGTGGGAAGGTGCGAGTTAACGAGATGCTGGAATGACTTACCGGGTTAACTTGTATACAACCTACCGAGTTACGAAATAAGAAAAAAAAACAAATTGGTGAAGTATTAGGTTGTGGACGACCTAATGAAGCAGGAGTTAAGTCGCTAAAGATTGAAGCGTGGGATCTTCCTCCGAGTTAATCTCTACCGTTGTTCTTTAGGTCGTTGATATGGGATGCGCATGTTTTAAGTCGCTGAAGACTTGTTGCCGTAGATCTTGTTTGCCGACTTAATCTCAGCTGTTGATTTCTTAAGTCGTTACTTGTTTGTTTTTAGGTCGTTACCGACCTAAGTTAAGTCGCTGAAGACTGAGGCCTTAGATTCTTATGCCGCATTGATCTCTGCTGTTGATTGTTAAGTCGCTACCGTCTTATACTAAGTCGTAGGTCGCAACTGTTATAGGTTAAGTCGTCTGTTTTTCATATGTTCTGTTGTAAGTCGTGTACGACTTATGTTGAGTCGGAGACTTTGATAGGTCGCGTCTGTTCTAGGTCGTAGGTCGTTTTCGACCTAAGTACTTGTAATATTTTGAAGTTTTCTGTTGTGTTGAGTTGTAACCTATAAATAGGCGTGTTTGGTCATTTTGTAAAGGTTGTTGATTTTTGAATAAAATTCTCTTTTGATTGCTGTGTGCTTTCATCTAAATTGGTAGTTGAGTGTAATCTCCTATCTCCTCTTTCGGATAATCGAGTGCGCTCGATTCAACGATTGTAGAAGCCGATTCGCGGAATCAAGTGCGCTTGATCAACGCTTGAAGAATTGAAGATCTTTGAACCCGGTATCGTGCGCGATCAAGGAGTTCGGGATAGCTAGAATTCGGTATCTTCGGATCAACGAATTTGGGCAATTCAGTATCTTCCAATCCACCGATTACTACATTCACCGATTGAAGATCGTTTTGATTAATCCGCTGCGTCAGTTTTGGTATTGGAGCTTGTTCTAGCCAATCATAGCTAGATCGAGACTTGGAGCCTATTCATTTAGAAGTTGAAGAGATTTGCCGAGCTTGAAGTGAAGATTTGAGTTTTGTTATCACGGCCGAAATCAAGTTGAAGTGTTCGACTTTATAACGAAGATTGATTGATCGAATTTGTATTGGAGGCCGAAACTTTGTCCATCGTGTTCATCGCGATTTGCTACAAAGTGGAAGTTTTCGATCCATTTCATTTTGGATCAAAGTCCGAAAAGTGTTTGAAATTTGAAGTGTTGAAGAGTTTGTGAAGTTTCAAGTATGCCGCCAAGAAGAGCTAATCGTCACCAAAACTTAGAAGCTTTGTATCGAAGAGTAGAAGCTGATGAGATGGAACAAAGAATCAACGAAAACTTTAGTGAAAAGCTTAACGAAGGGATTGGACGATTAGAGAAGATGATGTTAGAAATGAATCAAAATCGGAGAAGTGTTTCACCTGAATCTAACCATGGGGGTAGTAAAGTCTCGCCACATTCCAATCGAGACAGAAGTGTTGAAAATGATCAAGGGCGTGGGAGGAACGTGAATGATCGAGAACGGAGAAATGTCGATAGAAGGGATGAAGGTGGAAGACGTAATGGTAGTAGAGATGTGGGTGGACGAGATAGACAACGATATACATCTGATTTTGAAGAGGAGTATGATGGTGATAGTGTTCGAGGACAAGGACGAGGACAAGGAAGAAATTACTTTGAGTATGATCACAAGTGGGAGACGGGGATGAAGACTGAAATTCCTGAATTCAAAGGTGGTATGCAAGCGGAGGAGTTTCTAGATTGGGTGGCTAATGTTGAGGAGATTTTTGACTTCAAAGAAGTTCCAGAACATCGTAGAGTGAAATTGGTTGCTACGAGGCTGAGAGGTAGAGCTTTGGCATGGTGGCAACAAACCAAGCTTACACGTGAACGAATGGGAAAGTCAAAAGTTGAATCTTGGGAGAAGATGAAGAAATTGATGAAAGCAACGTTCTTACCTTACAATTATCAGTCTTTGATGTATCAACCTTTGCAGAACTTGAGACAAGGGACGAAATATGTGAATGACTATGCTGATGAATTCTATCAACTTATTGCAAGGAATGATATTATGGAAACAGAGGAGCAGCTGACATCTAGATTCATTGGGGGATTGAGAATGCAGATTCAGGACATGGTTAATATGTTCGATCCAAGATCTGTGGCAGAAGCACATCAAAAGGCGTTGGCTTGGGAGAAACAGGGTAGACGAGGGAGTGGTGTGTTTACTAATTCTAACAATCAAGCGAAGGGTGTTGGTGGAAGTTCTAATGTTTCTAAACCTATCAGTAGACCAGTGGTGAAGGAGATTGAGAAGGCAAGGGTTAACAATGGTTTCAAATGTTACAATTGTCAGGAATTGGGTCATAAAAGCAGTGAGTGTCCAAAGCCAAAGAAGAGAACCATGATTGCAGAAATTGAGGATGAGGATGGTGATGGGGATTGTTCTAGTCCAGTTGAGGAGGATGAGCAGGATGTTGCATCAGGAGATGAAGGTTGTAACCTAATGCTGAGGAGATCGTGTTTAACACCGAAGCAGGAAGAAGCTAGTTGGTTGAGGAGTAATATCTTTCAGTCAACATGTACTATTCTGGGGAAGGTGTGTAAGTTTGTGATTGACGCAGGAAGCTGTGATAATATTATCTCAACCGAAGTTGTGGCAAAGTTGAAATTGAAGACAGAGAAACATCCGAATCCATACAAGTTAGCATGGTTGAGAAAAGGAGGAGAAGTGAAAGTGGATAGACGAGTTCGTGTTCCATTCTCTATTGGGAAGAAATACAAAGACGAAATCTGGTGTGATGTAGTAGAGATGGATGTTTGCCACTTATTATTGGGAAGACCATGGCAGTATGATCGAGCAGTACAACATGACGGTCGGACCAATAGTTACAGTCTTATGTTTGAAGGCACGAAAATTATCCTAGTTCCGAAGAAGAGATCACAAGGAGAAAGTAAGTCAGAAGAGATTGAAGAGCTGAAAACTTTATTATCTTTGAAAGAGTTTGTTAAGGAGGTTGAGAAAGAGCCTGAAGTATTTTTATTGATTGGGCGTGAGAGCAAAGAAGATGTTGAAATTCCAGAAGAAGTTAAACCAGTTTTGAAAGAATTTGACGATGTATTCCCAGATGAGTTACCAAAGGAGTTACCGCCTTTGAGAGACATACAACATCAAATCGATCTTGTTCCAGGAGCAGTTTTGCCACATAGACCACATTATCGAATGAGTCCGAAGGAACATGAAGAGTTGCGGAGACAAGTGGAGGAATTGCTTGAACAGGTGCGTGTGCAGGAGAGTTTAAGTCCTTGTGCTGTACCAGCTTTATTGGTACCCAAAAAGGATGGAACGTGGAGGATGTGCACTGACAGTCGAGCATTGAATAAGATTACTGTGAGATATAGATTTCCAATGCCGAGATTGGATGACTTGTTAGATCAAATAAGCGGAGCTACTATATTTTCGAAGATTGATTTGAAGAGCGGATATCATCAAATTCGTATCAGACCAGGCGATGAGTGGAAAACTGCTTTTAAAACCAGGTAGGGTCTATACGAATGGTTGGTCATGCCATTTGGTTTATCCAATGCACCGAGTACTTTTATGAGGGTGATGAATCAGATTTTTAGACCGTTCATTGGGAAATTTGTAGTGGTGTATTTTGATGATATTCTGATTTACAGTGGGAGTCCAGAGGAACATTTGAATCATCTTAGAGAAGTGCTGATGGTATTACGACAAGAACAATTTTATGCTGCAACGAAGAAATGCGTGTTCATGACGCATAGCGTTTTATTTCTGGGATATGTTGTGTCGGAAAAAGGAATACAGGTTGACCAAAGTAAAGTTGAAGCAATTAGAGATTGGCCGCAGCCCAAGACGATAACGGAAGTTCGTAGTTTTCACGGGTTGGCTTCATTCTATCGAAGGTTCATTCCACACTTTAGTAGTGTGATGGCACCTGTGACCGATTGTATGAAGGGTAAACAGTTTGCATGGACAGAGGAAGCAGGGAATGCTTTTGGGAAGATCAAGGAGTTGCTGACATCTGCACCAATTCTAGTATTACCTGATTTTTAGCTAGTGTTTGAACTACACACTGATGCATCCAAGGTTGGAATTGGAGGAGTGTTGAGTCAAAGGGGTCGTCCTATTGCCTATTTCAGTGAGAAGTTGTCAGGAGCAAAGATGCGATACAGTACATATGATGTGGAATTTTATGCTGTTGTGCAAGCTATTAAACACTGGAGACATTATCTATTTCAGAAAGAGTTTGTTCTGTATACTGATCATGAAGCATTGAAGCATTTGCAAGGGCAATATAAGATTTCAGTGAGACATGCATCGTGGATTGCATATCTGCAACAATTTACTTTTGTTGTGAAGCATAAATCAGGAATGACGAATCGAGTGGCTGATGCTTTGAGTAGGAGGAGTCATTTGTTGACTACACTGAAAGTTGAAGTGACGGGTTTTGAAATGTTGCCGGAACTATTTGTCAAAGATCCTTACTTTGCAAAGCTTATGGATAAAGTCAAGGAGGGAAAGACTGATGAGTTTATGATGGTTGATGGTTTTCTTTTTAAAGGAAATCGACTGTGCATACCAGAGGGTAGTCTGAGAATGAAGATTATCAAGGAGTTACACGAAGAGGGACATGTTGGTAGAGACCGTACATTACAGTTGATTTCACAATCCTACTTTTGGCCATCGATGAGGAAAGAAGTGGAGAGGTTTGTTGAGAGATGTCATATATGTCAAGTTTCGAAAGGAACTGCGACTAATGCTGGTTTATATATGCCGTTACCGGTACCAACTAAGCCATGGGTTGATGTGAGTATAGACTTTGTTTTGGGTTTACCTCGAACTCAACGGGGAAACGATTCCATTTATGTGGTGGTAGACAGATTTTCGAAAATGGCACATTTTATTGCTTGTACGAAGATGGCGGATGCTGTTCATGTTGCTCAGTTGTTTTTCAAGGAGATCTATCGACTTCATGGATTGCCAGAATCTATTGTGTCGGATAGAGATACTCGATTTCTGAGTCATTTTTGGTTGAGTTTGTGGAAAATGGTCGGAACGAAGTTGAAGTTTAGTAGTGCCTATCATCCGCAAACTAATGGACAAACAGAGGTGGTTAATAGATCATTGGGAAATTTGTTGAGGTGTCTTGTTCAAGATAATCTGAAGAGTTGGGATGTGAAATTATGCCAGGCAGAATTTGCCCATAATCATGCTGTAAATCGAAGTACTGGGTTCAGTCCATTTTAGATAATATATTCAAGTTTACCGACGGGACCGTTGGATCTAACGATAGTGCCACAATCAAAGAAGACAGTTAAAAAAGCTGCTGATTTTGTTGAGGGGCTGACGGAATGTCATAAAATCGTTCAAGAACGATTAGAGAAAGCAAATGAGAAGTATAAACAATCTGCAGATTTGAAACGACGAAATGTTGAGTTTGATGAAGGAGATATGGTTTATGCAGTGTTAACAAAAGATCGTTTTCCAGTAGGCGCGTACAACAAGTTGAAAGCCAGGAAAATTGGTCCGGTGGAAGTTGTGAAACGAATTAATGAAAATGCTTACAAGTTGAAACTACCAGATGATGTGTATACGTCTGACGTATTCAATGTCAAACATCTCGTACCATATCACGGGGATGGATTTGTGGTGGATGCAGAAAGTACAAATTCGAGGACGAATTTTTCTCAACCTGGGAAGGATGATGCAGCCCCGAATGAAGAAGTCATAGGTCGTGTACGACCTAACATGTTGATAGGTCGAGACTGACCTAAGAAGGAAGCCACCGAGTTAAGATTTGGTGAGAAATGGTGGGAAAATGAAGTTCTAGGTCGCAACCGACCTAACAAAGGCTTTAAGTCGTCCCAACGACTTAGTGAAGATCGGCAACGACCTAGTGGGAAGGTGCGAGTTAACGAGATGCTGGAACGACTTACCGGGTTAACTTGTATACGACCTACCGAGTTACGAAATAAGAAAACATAACAAATTGGTGAAGTATTAGGTCGTGGACGACCTAATGAAGCAGGAGTTAAGTCGCTAAAGATTGAAACGTGGGATCTTCCTCCGAGTTAATCTCTACCGTTGTTCTTTAGGTCGCTGATATGGGATGCGCATGTTTTAAGTCGCTGAAGACTTGTTGCCATAGATCTTGTTTGCCAACTTAATCTCAGCTGTTGATTTCTTAAGTCGTTACTTGTTTGTTTTTAGGTCGTTACCGACCTAAGTTAAGTCGCTGAAGACTGAGGCCTTAGATTCTTATGCCGCATTGATCTCTGCTGTTGATAGTTAAGTCGCTACCGTCTTATACTAAGTCGTAGGTCGCAACTGTTATAGGTTAAGTCGTCTGTTTTTCATATGTTTTATTGTAAGTCATGTACGACTTATGTTGAGTCGGAGACTTTGATCGGTCGCGTCTGTTCTAGGTCGTAGGTCATTTTCGACCTAAGTACTTGTAATATTTTGAAGTTTTCTGTTGTGTTGAGTTGTAACCTATAAATAGGCGTGTTTGGTCATTTTGTAAAGGTTGTTGATTTTTGAATAAAATTCTCTTTTGATTGTTGTGTGCTTTCATCTAAATTGGTAGTTGAGTGTAATCTCCTATCTCCTCTTTCGGATAATCGAGTGCGCTCAATTCAACGATTGTAGAAGCTGATTCGCGGAATCAAGTGCGCTTGATCAACGCTTGAAGAATTGAAGATCTTTGAACCCGGTATCGTGTGCGATCAACGAGTTTGGGATAGCTAGAATTCGGTATCTTCGGATCAACGAATTTGGGCAATTCAGTATCTTCCAATCCACCGATTACTACATTCACCGATCGAAGATCGTTTTGATTAATCCGCTGCGTCAATCCTCCTACCGAAGCTAACCACATCCACCTCGCTTCCCGCCCAGGCAACCTCCACAGCCCAACCTCCACTCAGCTCGCATGCAAACACCACGTCGCTTGAGGCTGCTCGAACCCTCTAAGCCTTGCTTGTGCTCGCCCTCCACGTGTGCCGACCTCGCCCCTTTGTTTCCAAAACCCGACAAACATCTAAAGCCACCAATCCCCTTGCTACCAGACCCAACCACTAATAGCCTTGGCCTCGCCGTCCATCCCCGAGCTCACCCACCCTAGCACGGCAGCTGCCACCTCCCCTTCCACCTTTAGCCTCAGCAACTTCCTTTCCACCGAGCATCTTTAGCTCCGATCCACACCCATGCAAGCCGAACCACCCCTGCCTTTCCAGCTCTGGCCCGAGCCCGCGCCTGACCTGCCATCGCCACACTTTGGCCGGAAGCCCTCTTGAATCTCCTATGGCCGAGAGTATTCCATCATAGGTATATAAAACACTTTTATTTGTTGTTATAGTATAGGCTGCAGCCTCTTTATATATATAAATAATATGTTAAATATACTAAAAGAAAAATTTGTTGTTTATAAAATTTTATAAGTGTTGCCTACGATTCTACTATGTGATCAATACCGTATGTATATATGTAATCTATTGTATAGAAACATAAGTGTGCTATAAGTTATCTATTATATAAGTTATCTGTTTATAATATATAATTTATAAAGTTATGCGATCTATGTGTTAGTATATACTTTTTAGAGCAGGTTATAGTGGTTTTAAATTTTGACTCTCTAGATATATTATGATAATTTGTATAGGTTTATACGCATATGTATATATATATATATATATATATTACAAGTGTTATATGTAAGTTTGCAGTATATTGATTTTAGAATTTCAGTACAGTTTAATATGCACAGTCGGGACAGCTTTTAAATGTTAAAGTATGTAAACAATAGATATAAAACTATTTATATTTATATTTCTGAAAAGGCCATAAACAGTTTGTAAATATATGAAATTTATGTTTATATAGGTTGCATAGTAGTTTACATGAGTTTGTTTCTATATATACATATGTTTGGTTTCAAAGTATATTCGTACAATTTTAAATAATAAAATGGAAGAATAGTATAATATACACTGTTTGTATAGGCTGTAGCTAGCCTGTCTAGGTTGCTTTACTTCATCTTGAAGAAATAAAATTTGCTATTCGTATACATATATATAGTATAGTACGTGCGATTTTAAGGGAAATAGTGTTTACAGTATATATTTTTTTTAAAGGAGGTCATTTGGTTATATCAGTTACATATATATATACAATATTTGTTGTATACATACGGATTTATGTTTATTTAAATCATATAGGATACACATAAGTTCACATGAGATTTGATCCTAATATATACATTTTAATATATATGTTAAATTTTATAATGATCTTAAGATATATACATACATACATATATATATATATATAGATTCCGGTTTTGATACACATATGTTATTTTGAACAGATTTTGGTTGTAATAAAGTATTGTATATATATTATTAGTTTAAACTTTACTTTGATTTTTGGGAAAGATATATATGGATATAATATTTATTTTTCCGTTTAAGTTAAACTGTTAAGTTTAAGATGTGTTGATTCAATTCTGTTCTGATTCGTTTCGTCCATTCCTATTTATCAGCTCTGTCGCAAAAAAAAAATCCGTGCCAATCTTGATTTTGATTTGGATCTCGTGTTTGGACTCGTAACTCATCTCATTCTCGTTCATCCTAACCTCGAAAGGTGAGCAATCACTCACGATTAATGTTCTTTTATTTATTAAATTTGATTTCAATTGAAACGATAATTGAAATATACTGTTGTTAGCTATTTACACTGTTATATATGCTATTACCTGTATCAGTTCACCTGTGACATTTGACACCATTATCTGTTAATTATTTATGTGATGATAATACAGTTTGGCTGATAATTGATTGATTGTTGATGTTTATATTGGACGTTAAATTGTAAGTGTTAAATGATAAATAGTATGCAAAATTGAAATGGATATAGGATAGATAACAATTTTAAAACTGGTTTATATGTTAAATTTGATTAGTGAATATGACCCTTTTAATTGTTAAATTAATTGACATATAGAATAGTGATAATTAAACTTTGAACCATCGACGTATATTGGATTAATTGTTGTAGTGTAATATTGAAATCGAATGACAAGTGAAGAACCGTATTAATATTAGTGTAATAATCTTTAATCTACATGAAATGATAGTGTAGATTCTAGAAATGATTATACTAATTTACACAAATAACAATGTGAATTAATACGATTATTTCGGGATTATTTGAATTGATTATTGGATTGTTATTGATTGTTGTTATTGCTTGTTTATTTACTTTGACACCATCCCAGTTATCACACTGCAAGTTCCCTTTGTTATGCTTTGATTTGGAATTGAATTGGAATCGGGTTGAAATGATAAATACCCAAATTGAACTTTGACTTAGAATAGAGAATTAAATAAAAACTCGATTGGTCAATAATTTGATTTAAAAATAAAACGAAGATTTTATTTGAATAAATAATATGGTTTTGAAATGAAGTTGAAATTTAAATTTTAATGAAAGGAAATGTTAATATTTAATAATCTGAAACAAAATATTAACGATGTAATTGATGAAAGAATGTTGTTTAATTTGAGAAATGATTGAATTAAGTTTGAAATGATTTAATAATTAAGTTTGAAATTATAATTTAGTTTGAAATTATTAAACTTTGAAATTATTTAATAATTAAGTTTTGAATTATTTAATAATAAGATTGAATTATTTAATGATTAAATTGAATTGAATTCTTTGTTAAGAGAAATTGAACTTTTGAATAAGTGAATCTTTACTTCGTAAATAATTGAAATTGAGTTTCTTTATTAATTAAGTAAATAATTGAATTGAATTTCTTTATCAAGAAATAAAATGCGATTTATTGAAATTAATGTAAGACTTGAAATTTAAAGAATTTGGTTTGATGAATTTAATTTAATCAATTGTAAGTTTTGAAATAAGGAAGTTGAATTTAAATAATGGATTTAATGAATTGGAAATTAAACAGAAATTGTTTAAATGAAAATTTACTTAACGAACATTGAATGAAATTGATAAATGGATTTAAATTGGTTTGAATGTTAAATTAATTTAAATGATTTCGGAATGAAACTGATATACGAACTTGAATCAATATTTGAAGTGTTTTAAATAGAAATTGAAATTGAATTATAAGATTTTGAAATTGTGAATTTGGAAGTTTTGAAACGTAAATATTGGAAATTGGTTTAGAAAGACAAATGAAATGTTGATTTACGAATTCTAATTGAATTGAAATTGATTTGGTTTTGAAATATATTAAACGACCAATCGGTGTAATAATTACGGAAGTTATTAAAGAGACCAGAATCGGTTATGGACATACTCTCTGTCTAAACCGAAAACCACTTTAATAACTATACGCGGAGTGATGATCTAGAATGAAGTGGTTGGATTGGCGAACGTTGATGACTGAAGAAAGAGAACGATAATGGATAGCCTTGACACTTGTGTCAAATTGGAAATGACTAAAACAGGAGCCGTGCCGGGCCAATGGAGGATTAGCTACCTCAAGTGGACACACTTCTTCGAACTACTCATTACTTGTTGTCGATTGGTGCACCCTTGATTTTGGGAGTGTTGTTTCACGGTGTTGTGGGCGCTGCGGCGTTGCATTCTCACCAGTCCGGATCAGGCAAACGGTAGTATCACTACCTTGGGTATGGCCTCATGTGCCTTGTCATACTTGTATCCCTTTATTCGCGACCACTACGAATTTGTTTTGTACCTTTAGTATATGGATTGCCCTCTGGTGACTTCCGGTTTTGGGGAAACTACGGTCTTGTATATGCTTTTGGGAATAAAAATGTGTTAAGGGTGGAATGGGCCATGACTTAACGCTATTTTTTTATATCTTTATATTACTGATAGAAATTATCTACTTATCGTACACTACTACATAGTAGATAGTTTAACAGATCCTTAAAGGATGGTTATTCCAAACATCCTTTGAGTTACTTGTATTTCAATTGCTATTTCACTTGAGTTGGATTTATTAATATAAGAATGTTAATCCTGACTCGATTGTCTTGTGTTTTTGCTTTACGCTCGGGTCAGACTGAGTGTACCAGTATTCGAGACTCACCTTTGAAGTTGGAGCTTTGCTTGAAGATCCAGCCATCTATTCTGCTTTCAGCATTCTATGATTCCAGTGATGTATTCTGACTTGTATTTGATGTATCGTATTACTCTTCCATTTTATCTGTTTTAACTCTGATGTAACTCATATATTTATATAGTAGCTTCATGAACTACTATCTCTTTTATTTCCGCTGCACTTATTACTCTGTGTCTGTGATCTGTGATTATTCATTTATTTACTATATATGTTCAGTTTTGCCAAATTTAAATTAACAACGCGGTATTTTGAGCAATTCAACTTCGGCATGAGTGTCTACCTATACACTTATAATGGATGCGAATGGTCCAAAATATCGGGTCGTTACAAAGCACATCCATGGCAAGGAGCACCACCAAAATCAACAAAAACCACCACATATTACACTAGCCGAGCCTAGATTGTTAGCACCACCTTCTACCACCATTTTCCGCCACTACCACCACCACCACCTCTGACCTGACCTCCACCCTCTTCCACATCATCCACCAGCACCCACTGGCCATGACCCATGACCTCTAGCCGAACCTATTTGTGCCAAAGATGTGAGGTTATGTTGCATTGTTTAGCCTTGAACACCTAGTTTTTGCACCTAGACTTCACCACTTTGTTAACGCTTGCTAGGCCGACCCTATGGAACCCAAAACCAGATCCAAACCCACCCCTTAGCCATGCATTTCAGATCTGGAGCTGAAGCATAGATGGTAGAAAGCAAGTGCAAACACTTTGGTTTTGTTTTATGCAGTTGTTTCTAACATTGTTTAGTGGCATCCTGTTTTGAAACTAATGTTTTATATATTTGTTTTGTGTAATGTTTTCAAGGGGTATAGCTTTGGCTCTTCCAATCTCAAATCATTGTCGTGCTTTCGTGCCTCTGGAAATCTTTGTTGTGTGTTTGTGGTTGTCATCTCCAGCCTGAACAAGTGAGTAAATCTCACCAGACTAATATGTACTTATATAGTGATAAACTGACATCACTTGAATCTGTAAATGCATATCATCCTGTTATAACTGCTATATTATAATCATATGATGTTCACAACTGTATTTACACCTGTTATACCATATGTTACTGTTATCTCATGCTATTCTGTTTATTTATATCAGTTTATCACACTGCAAGTTCCCTGTAGATTAGAATCACTATGAATTGAAATGATACATACCTGAACGGACTTTATAATAAGGAAAAATTGTTATGGGCTGAAATGATAGGCCTGAGCGACTTTTTATTTATTTATTTATATTACTTGGGATTATGGGTTTGAAATGATAAAACCCGGTTTTCTTTGTAAACTGCGGATTGAAATGATACATATCCGTATCACTTGGCCTAGATTAGAAAATTATATATAGACCCATGGTTTATGTATTTTTTCTAAAAATTTTAAATTATTTTAAAAATGTAAATATTATGGTATTTTGATTTAAATTTTATTAAAATGATGTCTATAAAATATTTGTGATTTTCTACAAATTAAATAAGTGAATTAAGTAAATGGTGAAGTAGAATTTGAAATAAAAGTAAATTTTGGAATTTATGATTTTGTTTATAAATGGAATTTATGTAAAGTAAGAATATATGACAAATTTTGATTTAAAAAATGAATTTAATGATTTTATTAAGTAATAATAATTTTTAAAAGTGTTAATGATTTTGTATAAATTAAAGTATGAAATAAATGAATATTTAAGCTGAATTTGGAAATATAACTTAAATTGGGAAATTGTGAATTTTGTTAAAAGTGAAATTTTAATTAAGTAAAATAAATGGAAATAAGTTATATTTTGGAAATTTAAACTTAGTTGTTAAGTTTAGAATTTAATTAAAGAAATGAAAATTTAATTGTTATTTAATTTGATTTTTTGTATGGAAATTTGACTTTATAAAATCATAGAAATAAAGGTATTTAAATGATTGTTTTTAAAATGTGAAAATATATGGTTTTATAATTTAAGATGATTTATATTAAAAGTAATTATGTGTGAAATTGTAAATAAAACTCTGAATTTGATTTGACAGCATTTTTGAAATATAATGTAAAGATATTACAGCATTGGTAAATGCTGTAGTCGTTTTAAATGAACCTAATAGCAAATTTGAACTAAGGGTTATTATAGCACTTTTTTAGTGCTATAGTTGTTAAATTTAACTAAAATTTTAATTGAAACTAAATTAGGATATTACAGCATTTTAAATGCCGTCTTTTGTAAATGAACTGTTTTTAAACATAACATTTCGTAGCATTTTCTAAGTGCCGCGAAAGTTGAATTTTCTTTGTTTAATAAATTCAAATGAATAAATGATCTTTGAAAAAGATTAAATTTTGGAAATTAAATATTTAATTATTAAATATAATGAATTGACTTTAAATGATTTAAATGGAATAGTTGATTTGGGAAATACAACTATTTGAAATCTGATTAAATGGTATTTAAATTTAAATAAAATAAATGATGTTTTGAAATGATATTTTGATATTTTGAAATGAATTTGAAATTTTATTAAATCTTGGAATGAATAATTGAAGTTTAAATTAGTATGAAAAATATTTGGTTTACTTGTAATTTGAATCTATTTAAAAGATATTGGACTTATGAAATATAGGATAATAAAGCTTTGGAATTTATTCTATAATTTGAATAGTTATTTTGTGGATTAAATCTATATTTGAAATTTATAAGATTTGAAATTGTCTATGGAAATTTAATTGAAATAAATGATTGAATTGGATTGAAACTTTGGAAATTTTAATACTTGATTTGAAAGTATAATAATTACACTTTTAAATGGTTTAAAGGAATTATTTTGATTGAAATATAAACTATTTAAAAGGTGACTTGAAATGATAGTAAGTGAATGATATCTTTAAATTTAAAAAGGTATTTAAAGTTGAATAATTGGATTTGAACTCGAATGATGATTTGATAATGAAGTTTTGGAAAGATATGGTATTTTGATATATTAAATGATTTGAAATGAAGTTTTGGAAAGATATGATATTTTGATATATTGAAATGATTTGAAATGAAGTTTTGAAATGATATGATATTTTAAATATATTGAAATGGTTTGGAATTGATTTATTCTTTATTTTAGATAAAGATTTGGATTTGAAATTCTAGTTTGAAGTATAAACTGTTTTTAAATTATAACCACGGGTTATAATAACGATTGTTTGTTAAAGAGACCGGGATCAGATATGGACATACTCTTTGTCGATACCGAAAACCACTTTGACAACTGTGTACGTGGTGGTGTTTCCAGAATCAAGTAGGATGGTGGCGACGATCCTAAGGTATATACGTGGACCCAACTCCCGTGAGTGGACATAAGGTGGCTAAAACAGGAGCGATTGACGGACCAAGGAGGTAGCACCTCTAATCGGACACACTTCTTCGATACCATTCTATTACTTGTGATTGATTTGGTGCGCACCCGTGATTTAGGAGTGTTGTTCGAGGTGGGCGGTAGTGGCTGCTATGCATCACCACCAGTCCGGATGCGTAATTGGTATATCTACCTTGGCATTGCCTTGTGTGCCGTGTCACCTACCATATCAAGCCCACTACGATTTTGGTTTATAGATCCGACCGCGTTAAGGTTCACCATCCCCTTAACGCTATTTTCTATATGATTATACTTTACTGATTAGACACTACTGTATATAGCGTATATTACTGTATAGTAAATAGTTTAACGGATCGTTAGAGGATGGGCGGTCTCAAGCATCTTCTAAGTTACTTGTACCTTTATTACAGTTCACTTGAGTTGGTTTATATTGTATAAGTATGTATGTCCTGACTCGAGTGTTTGTATTTTTATTTATGCTCGGGTCAGCCTGAGTATTCACAGATTTGGATTCCACTTTCTGGAGATTGGAATCGCTGGAAATTATCTGCTTAAGTAGTCTTATCTATTCCAGTTCGGTTTTTCTATTCAGCTTGTACTTGGTTATCACATTGAAACTTCTGTTGTATCTTGTTTAACTCTGATATATTTATATAGTAGCTTCATGAACTACTATCTCTTTTACTTCCGTTGCATTATTTTACTCTGTGTCTGTGATCTGTGATTATATTTATTTACTGTATATTCTGAGATTTGCCAAATTTTATTTACAACGCGGTATTTTGAGCAATTCAAGTCCGACATGTGCGGATGCGAATGGTTGAAAATATCGGGTCGTTACAGTTGGTATCAGAGCTTTGGCTTTGAGGCAAAACTCAGCATATGGAGTAGATTTATTTACAGAATCACTTTCATTCGAGCTTGAATCTCTTCATTTTATTTGATTTCCTTTGAATTTTTGGAACGTTCCCTGCGGTTCCAAAATTCATTTCTTGCCCCTCACCATTCATCTTCTTGTGATTCTGGAGTATCCCATAACTCCGCTTCGAATGATCTTTATAGTGAATCGGCGGTCTCGCCAATACTCTAATGTCTTGTAAAAACGGAAACTCCTTTACAAATTAGCATTGATTCACCAGAGATTTATATCTATCCTTGGTTTAGATGCTAATATCTTTTGTTATTCCAAACTCTATCTCTTGAGATCGGATGTAGATTTACCCCAGAAAAAAATACACATTTGATCTTATTCATTAAGTCACGGTTGACCCTGTTAAGGTTGCCCGTGATTTATCTAAGCTTCTCCATATTCATATTTTGTTAATTAATCATCTTGTTTTTGTTTCCAAAATATCTCAAAACATTTTGAATTATACTTATAAATCTATGTTTTGTTTTATATATTGTGTGGTTTGAGTTGTTGATGTTGATTTAGGCTTCCGATCGATTCGTCTGATCAACGCTATCGATAGGATTCCTAAAACACCTTGACAGAACAAACTGACACAATATTATTTTAAAATTTGGTTAATGAAATAAATTTTGATATAAGTAAATATTATGGAACTTAATAAATTGATTTAAATTGATTATTTGAAATGATAATACTTGATTTATCATTCTATAAATGAATTTATAAATAGTTGTTTATAAATTTGATTTGGGAACTAAAATGAATTTAAATCAAGAATTTGAGAATTTAATTTCTGATGGTTTCGAACTTTGTGTTTAAAGCTTTAAAGGGATATATTATTTAAAGTATTTTTGAATAGAAATTTGTTTCCAAAGAATTTTAAAGTTTAAAAATCAATGCTCTTCTCTTTGTCGCTGGAAAATAATTTCGGTGATGACTGCAGCATCATCGACGTTCATTTTCGAGTTTCGAAGTGAAGAAACCATTCTGTAGTTTTGCTATAGCTTTGTTTTGGGAAACTTGATTGATATGAATTTCTAAAATATGATTTGATTTATAAAATATATAGATATATGATCTAAATTTGATTTGACAAATTATGTACATACATTTATTTATCTCTAAATGGTTTTAGAGGAATCGGAAATTTTATTCTTAAATTCTATCTTAAATAATAACTTCAATTATAAAAAGAAAATCAAAATTTTGAATAAATATTCAAGCTTGAAATGATTGAATTAGAATGTTTATAGTGTATATTAGTTTTAGAAAATTTTATTTGTATAATACTCAATTGCATTCAAATATAACTTACCTTAATTTTTAGAAGTTAACAATGTAATTAGATAATATACAATATAAAAAGTTTTATAAATAAAATTTGAGTGGCTATAATACATGTTATACACTTAAATTTTACTTATAAAAGATTAATAGAGGTAAATAGACTAAAAGGTTAATTGAATAACTTACAATACAAAATGATGTTAAAGGAATTAAAAATAAATTAAAGCAGTTATAATAAGTGTAAGTATATTTGACATAGGTGATAAAATATATTGGGAGGGATAAATTTAATTTTAATTAGGAATAAAGAGGAATTAAATATATTATGTACATTATGAGTATAATAAATAATGAATTTGCAAATCCTTGATTTTTGAAATTGTTAGTTTAAAAAAATTAGATGATAACATAATGAAATTAGAGATAGTTAAGGTTTATTTAACTTGTGTAAAGTTAATTATCAATTTAAGCTGAAACCATGGAAATTTCAAACCTATTATCTTATTTTGTTTTTCAAACTTATTATCTTATCTTGTTTTCAAACTATCTTTAGTTGTTCTTATTTTCCTCAACTTGCTACAAACTGGTATAGGCATCTTTCTATAGTCTTTCTGTTTAGAAATCTTCCAATAACCCTTGATAACCTTTGATACTTATTTTAATCTAAGCATTGCTTGCCATCTCAACCTTGTTAAACTTACCTATAACAATAGTTATCAGGTATAATTTCAACCTCTTTGTCATCTTGTCTTAATCTTATTTCACACTATCTTTTTCTATGCTTTCCCGTACCTCATTCCTTTTTGGGGACGAAAAGTTTTGAGTGTGGGAGAGTGTAACAACCCTAGATTTTGTATGTTATTTAAAATTGACTTTCTTTTATTTTTAAATTATTTTAAACTTGTTATATTTCAAACATTTCATTTTAAAAATATAAATGTTGATTATTAAGTGAATTATAGTTTCAAACTAGTATAAATTGAATATTTTATTGAAAAGTGAAATTCTGGTCAAACTGTTCAATCTTTGACTTTTAAACTTCAAATTTAAATTATATAAAATCTTAAATTTTATCTTTAATTATGAAAATAGATGTAATAACTTGAACACTGCTTTTTTTTCGTTGAAAATGGAGTTAAACTGTAAAAGTTAGGTACATTTCAATATTGTGTGTAAACTGATGTATTTAGCAATATTGTCTATTTTAAATTATATTTTAGTTGTCATATTTTGTTCTAATATGTGTTAATACTTTTTTTATATATATTTTGTCTTTTAATATTTTTAAAGTGATAATAGAATTTTTCCAAAATATGTTGCATTTATTTTCTATTTTTAAAGGCTAGGTTCCATTTTTCTGCTATTTTCTTCAATTAAATTATATTTAATTAAAATTTATTTATTCATTTTGTGAATGCATTTTTATTTTATGTTCTTATCTTTATTTATAAATATTTTCCCAAGTCCATATAATTTTTCCAAAGTTTATTCTGTTTATTTTCAAATTTTCTAGACTAGTTTGCAATTTTGTGCTATTTTCTTATTTTAACCTTATATAATTAATAAATATTTATATATATTTTATATTTTGTTATATTTTCGAATTTTTGACTGAATTTATTATTATTTTCAGTAATATAAACTTATATAAAGAAATTAAAAGAAATTTGAAAGGTTATGACTTTTGATTTGCCTAAGGCCTTTTATCTTCCAACCTTTCACATTTGTAACTTACCTTTTCATCAATTAGCCTTTACTATCCACATCTTTCAGCTGCATACTCTATTTTCTATTCACATACATTCATTTTCATTTCTGAAACAAAAGAATTTCGGCCATGGCTATTGAGGAAAGTTTGGGTAATGATTTTCAACTTTTTCTTATTCTTTTCTACTTGTTTACATTGATTTTTGCACTTGCTCTCTTCTTCTAGGCTTGGCTCCTCCTCATCCAGATCTGGTCCGACCTCCACCACCCTCTTTCTCTGATCATTACCTATCCTACTACATCACCAAGGCAGGCCAAGCACATCCATGGCAAGGAGCACCACCAAAATCAACAAAAACCACCACATATTACACTAGCCGAGCCTAGATTGTTAGCACCACCTTCTACCACCATTTGCCACCACTACCACCACCACCACCACCTCTGACCTGACCTCCACCCTCTTCCACATCATCCACCAGCACCCACTGGCCATGACCCATGACCTCTAGCCAAACCTATTTGTGCCAAAGATGTGAGGTTATGTTGCATTGTTTAGCCTTGAACACCTAGTTTTTGCACCTAGACTTCACCACTTTGTTAACGCTTGCTAGGCCGACCCTATGGAACCCAAAACCAGATCCAAACCCACCCCTTAGCCATGCATTTCAGATCTGGAGCTAAAGCATAGATGGTAGAAAGCAAGTGCAAACACATTGGTTTTGTTTTATGCAGTTGTTTCTAACATTGTTTAGTGGCATCCTGTTTTGAAACTTATGTTTTATATATTTGTTTTGTGTAATGTTTTCAAGGGGTATAGCTTTGGCTCTTCCAATCTCAAATCATTGTCGTGCTTTCGTGCCTCTGGAAATCTTTGTTGTGTGTTTGTGGTTGTCATCTCCAGCTTGAACAAGTGAGTAAATCTCACCAGACTAATATGTACTTATATAGTCATAAACTGACATCACTTGAATCTGTAAATGCATATCATCCTGTTATAACTGCTATATTATAATCATATGATGTTCACACCTGTATTTACACCTGTTATACCATATGATAATGTTATCTCATGTTATTCTGTTTATTTATATCAGTTTATCACACTGCACGTTCCATGTAGATTAGAATCACTATGGGTTGAAATGATACATACCCGAACGGACTTTAGAATAAGGAAAAATCGTTATGGGCTGAAATGATAGGCCTGAGCGACTTTTTATTTATTTATTTATATTACTTGGGATTGTGGGTTTGAAATGATAAAACCCGGTTTTCTTTGTAAACTGCGGATTGAAATGATACATATCTGTATCACTTGACCTAGGTTAGAAAATTATATACAGACCCGTGGTTTATGTATTTTTTCTGAAAATTTTAAATTATTTTAAAAATGTAAATATTATGATATTTTGATTTAAATTTTATTAAAATGATGTCTATAAAATATTTGTGATTTTCTACAAATTAAATTAGTGAATTAAGTAAATGGTGAAGTAGAATTTGAAATAAAAGTAAATTTTGGAATTTATGATTTTGTTTATAAATGGAATTTATGTAAAGTAAGAATATATGACAAATTTTGATTTAAAAAATGAATTTAATGATTTTATTAAGTAATAATAATTTCTAAAAGTGTTAATGATTTTGTATAAATTAAAGTATGAAATAAATGAATATTTAAGCTGAATTTGGAAATATAACTTAAATTGGGAAATTGTGAATTTTGTTAAAAGTGAAATTTTAATTAAGTAAAATAAATGGAAATAAGTTATATTTTGGAAATTTAAACTTAGTTGTTAAGTCAATAATTTAATTAAAGAAATGAAAATTTAATTGTTATTTAATTTGATTTTTTTATGGAAATTTGACTTTATAAAATCATAGAAATAAAGGTATTTAAATGATTGTTTTTAAAATGTGAAAATATATGATTTTATAATTTAATATGATTTATATTAAAAGTAATTATGTGTGAAATTGTAAATAAAACTCTGAATTTGATTTGACAGCATTTTTGAAATATAATGTAAAGATATTACAACATTGGTAAATGTTGTAGTCGTTTTAAATGAACCTAATAGCAAATTTGAACTAAGGGTTATTATAGCACTTTGTTAGTGCTATAGTTGTTAAATTTAACTAAAATTTTAATTGAAACTAAATTAAGATATTACAGCATTTTAAATGCCGTCTTTTGTAAATGAACTATTTTTAAACATAACATTTCGTAGCATTTTCTAAGTGCGGCGAAAGTTGAATTTTCTTTGTTTAATAAATTCAAATGAATAAATGATCTTTAAAAAAGATTAAATTTTGGAAATTAAATATTTAATTATTAAATATAATGAATTGACTTTAAATGATTTAAATGGAATAGTTGATTAGGGAAATACAACTATTTTGAAATCTGATTAAATGGTACTTAAATTTAAATAAAATAAATGATGTTTTGAAATGATATTTTGATATTTTGAAATGAATTTGAAATTTTATTAAATCTTGGAATGAATAATTGAAGTTTAAATTAGTATGAAAACTATTTGGTTTACTTGTAATTTGAATCTATTTAAAAGATTTTGGACTTATGAAATATAGGATAATAAAGCTTTGGAATTTATTTTATAATTTGAATAGTTATTTTGTGGATTAAATCTATATTTGAAATTTATAAGATTTGAAATTGTCTATGGAAATTTAATTGAAATAAATGATTGAATTGGATTGAAACATTGGAAATTTTAATACTTGATTTGAAAGTATAATAATTACACTTTTAAATGGTTTAAAGGAATTATTTTGATTGAAATATAAACTATTTAAAAGGTGACTTGAAATGATAGTAAGTGAATGATATCTTTAAATTTAAAAAGGTATTTAAAGTTGAATAATTGGATTTGAACTCAAATGATGATTTGATAATGAAGTTTTGGAAAGATACGATATTTTGATATATTAAATGATTTGAAATGAAGTTTTGGAAAGATATGATATTTTGATATATTGAAATGATTTGAAATGAAGTTTTGAAATGATATGATATTTTAAATATATTGAAATGGTTTGGAATTGATTTAATCTTTATTTTTGATAAAGATTTGGATTTGAAATTCTAGTTTGAAGTATAAACTGTTTTTAAATTATAACCACGGGTTATAATAACGATTGGTTGTTAAAGAGACCGGGATCGGATATGGACATACTCTCTGTCGCTACCGAAAACCACTTTGACAACTGTGTACGCGGTGGAGTTTCCAGAATGAAGTAGGATGGTGGCGATGATCCTAAGGTATATACGTGGACCCAACTCCCGTGAGTTGGCATAAGGTGGCTAAAACAGGAGCGATTGACGGACCAAGGAGGTAGCACCAAGGTTTTAAATCTCCTCGAGATCAGCCGAGATGAAAATCCGAGATATTAGCCAAAATCCGAGATTTGGCAGCTTGGTTAGTTATAAGTGTTTTAAATATCGCCCGAGACAGCCGAGATATTTGCCCGAGATATTGGCCAAAATCCGAGATTTGAAACCTTGGGTAGCACCTCTGATCGGACACACTTCTTCGATACCATTCTATTACTTGTGATTGATTTGGTGCGTACCCTTGATTTGGGAGTGTTGTTCGAGGTGGGCGGTAGTGGCTGCTATGCGTCACCACCAGTCCGGATGCGTAATTGGTATATCTACCTTGGCATTGCTTTGTGTGCCATGTCACCTACCATATTGATCCCACTACGATTTTGGTTTAAAGATCGGACCGCGTTAAGGTTCACCATCCCCTTAACGATACTTTCTATATGATTATACTTTACTGATTAGACACTACTGTATATAGCGTATATTACTATATAGTAAATAGTTTAACGGATCCTTATAGGATGGGCAGTCCCAAGCATCTTCTAAGTTACTTGTACCTTTATTACAGTTCACTTGAGTTGGTTTATATTGTATAAGTATGTATGTCCTGGCTCGAGTGTTTGTATTTTTATTTACGCTCGGGTCAGCCTGAGTATTCACAGATTTGGATTCCACTTTCTGGAGATTGGAATCGCTGGAGATTATCTGCTTATGTAGTCTTATATATTTCAGTTCGGTTGTTCTATTCAGCTTGTACTTGGTTATCATATTGAAACTTCTGTTGTACTTTATTTCTTATGTTGTATCTTGTTTAACTCTGATATATTTATATAGTAGCTTCATGAACTACTATCTCTTTTACTTCCACAGTATTATTTTACTCTGTGTCTGTGATCTGTGATTATATTTATTTACTGTATATTCTGAGATTTGCCAAATTTTATTTACAACGCGGTATTTTGAGCAATTAAAGTCCGACATGTGTGGATGCGAATGGTTGAAAATATCGGGTCGTTACAAAGAACATTGTTTTAAATTTGGAATTATTAATAATTAAGTTTTGAAATTATTTAATAATTAAATAAGATTGAATTATTTAATAATTAAATAAATTGAATTCTTTAATAAGTGGAATTGAACTTCTTGAATAAGTGAAATTTAGTTTCTTTATAAATTGAGCTTTGAAATTGTAACTAAGTAAATAAATAAGTGAAATTGAATTTTCTTTAACAAGAAATACAAATGTGATTTATTGAAATTAATGTAAGACTTGTAATTTAAAGAGTTGATTTGACGAATCTAATTTAATTCAATTTGAAGTTTTGATATAATGAAGTTGAACTTAAGTAATTGATTTAACGAATTGGAAATTAAATAGAAATTTTTTTGAATGATAAATTTACTTAACGAATATTGAACGAAATCGATCAATGAAGTTAAATTGATTCGAATGTTAAATTAAATTAATTTAAATGATTTCGGAATGAAACTTATATACGAACTTGAATCAGTATTTGAATTGTTTTAAATAGAAATTGAAATTGAATTATAAGATTTTGAAATGGTAATTTGGAAATTCTGAAACGTAAATTATGGAAATTGATGTAGAAAGACAAATGAAATGTTGGTTTACAAATTCTAATTGAAATTGTATTTGGTTTGGTTTTGACATAAATAAATTATCAATCGGTGTAATAATCACGAAAGTTATTAAAGAGACCGGAATCGGTTAGGGACATACTCACTGTCTAAACCGAAAACCACTTTAATAACTACACACGGAGTGTGATCCAGAATGAAGTGGTTGGAATGATGTACGTGATGACTGAAGAAAGAGAACGATAATGGATAGCCTTGACACTTGTGTCATATTGGAAATGACTAAATAGGAGCCGTGCCGGGCCAAATGGGGTTGGCTACCTCGAGCGAACACACTTCTTCGAAAACTACTCATTACTTGTTATCGATTGGTGCACCCTCAAAATTTTGGGAGTGTTGTTTCGCGGTGATGCAATCGTTGCGGCGATGCGTTCTAACCAGTCCAGATCAAGCAAACGGTAGTTTCACTACCTTGGGTATTGCCTCATGTGCCTTGTCATACTTGTATCCTTATATACGCGACCACTACGATTTGTTTTGTGTTATACCTATGGAGTACTCCCTGATATCCCACTAGTTTACGGTGGAGTTTACAGTGCTGTATAGACTATAACGCTTATATAAAATTTGTTAAAGGGGATAATGGTAACGCCTTAACACTATTTTGATATTTTATATTACTGGTAGGCATAATCTACTTATCGTACACTACTACATAGTAGATAGTTTAACGAATCCTTAAAGGATGGTTATTCCAAACATCCTTTGAGTTACTTGTATTTCGGTTGCTATTTCACTTGAGTTGGATTTATTGATATAAGAATGTTAATCCTGACTCGAGTGTTTTGTGTTTTGCTTTACGCTCGGGTCAGACTGAGCGCACCATTATTCGAGACTCACCTTTGGAGTTGGAGCTTCGCTTGGAGATCCAGCTATCTATCCAGCTTTCAGATATCCAGTTGATTCCAATGATTGTATTCTGATTCTTGTATTTGACTATTGTATTCGAGACATCTGCTGTACCTTATTTAACTCTGATATGTATATAGTAGCTTCATGAACTACTATCTTTTGTTTCCGCTGCATTTATTACTCTATGTATGTGATCTATGATTATTTTATTTACTGTATATGCTCAGTTTTGCCAAATTTAAATTAACTATTCGGTATTTTGAATTATTCAAGTCTGACATGTGCTGATGCGAATAGGCCAAAATAGTGGGTCGTTACAGTTGGTATCAGAGCTTTGGTAGCTCTAGGCAAAATTTAGCATATAGGGTAAATGTATCTACAGAATAACTTTCATTCGAGTTTGAATCTCTTCCTTTTGATTCGATTCCTTTGAATTTTTGAACATTCCCTACGATTCCAAAATCCATTCATGTCCCTCACTGTTCGTCCTCTTTTAATTCTGGAGTATCCTATAACTCCACTTCGAATGATCTTTATAAGGAATCGGTGGTAACGCCAATCTTCGAAATTTTGTAAATGGGTGAAACTCCTTTACAATAGGCATTGATTTACCGGAGGTTTCTGTATCCTCGGTTTACAAAGCTATCCATCTCCTGCTATACCTGAATTCTATTTCTTGAGATCGAATAGGGATTTGCCTCGAAATTCTGCATCGATCTTATTCTTGAAGTCACGGTCGACCTGGTTAAGATTGCCCGTGATTTATATAAACTTATCAATCTTCCTACTTTGTTATTTAATCATCATATCTTTGTTTCGAACTTATCTTCGAACCAAAATTCTCTTTGATTTGAGTCCATCAAATTTGAATCCCTATACTTATTTTGAAATCCATTCTTGTATCGTCGAGCGAGGTAGTGCATTTGTTATTAATATAAAAATGTTTTATTTATTGTGTTGTTTGAGTTGTTGATGTTGATTTGGGTTTTTGATCGATTCATCTGATCAACGCTATCGATAGGATTTCCAAAACACTTGAACAGGGCAAACTGACACAATAGTATTTTCAAAATTTGGTAAATAAAATAATCTTGTATGATTATATTATATATAAGTATAAATTTTCTGAAATTGAATTGTTAACTGAATTGGTTGTCAGAAAGGTAATATTTGATTTTCACTATTTGTTTTGTAAATCATTGATTATTCCAACATAAAAATAAATGGAATTATAAAAGTTGGTTTATAGATTTATTTAGAAATTTAAATGAATTTAAAGTAAGAATTTGATAATTTAATTTCCTAAAATTTCGAGCTTTGGTTTTAAAATTTTAAATGTATTATCTAAAGTATTTTCGAATAGAGATTGTTTCCAAAGAATTTTAAAATGTTTAAAACAATGCTCTTCTCTTTGTCGCTGGAAAATAATTTAGGTGATGGCGGCCGCATCATCGACATTCATTTTCGAGTTTGAAGTAGAGAGACCATTCAGTAGCTTTGCTACTCTTTCGTTGGGAAAATAAATTTGATTTGAACTTCTTAAGAATGACTTGATTTATAATATATTATATATATAAGTATATGTTTATAGAGTTGATTTGATATATATGGTATATGTATATTTATCTATAAAATGGTTTGAAGTTAATCGGAAATTTAATTCTTAAATTTATGATAAAGGTGATTTTAATTTCCAAATGAAACCAAAATTTTGAATAAATATTTAAATTTTGAAAAAATTTTGTAAGGAAATATTTTTACTTGTATAAAACACAATTGCATTCCAAAATATATAACTTACCTAAATTATTCAGAAGTTAACCTTGTAATTGAATAATATACAATGTAAAATGATGTTAATGGATTTTATAGATAAAATTTGAGGGGGATTATAATAAAGTGAATATTAGGCTCAGGTCCATAGTAAGTTTCAAAATACACAAAAACCCCAGTAAAAAAAAGTGTGTAAATTAGGTCCCTAGAATTAAGTTACTAAGTAATTGCATATAGTTATGCAATTTTTTTGGTGAATAATTGCGGAATTTTCCGCAACTTTTTGAAAAAATTGCGTAAATTTCTGCAATTTTTTGGATGAATAATTGCGGAATTTTCGGCAATTTTTGGAAAAAATTGCGTAAATTTCCGCAATTTTTTGGATGAATAATTGTGGAATTTTCCGCAATTTTTTGATATAATTGCATAAATGTCTGCAATTATTCACTGAATAATTTCATAAGTGTATGTCATTATTCAGTAACTTAATTCTAGGGACCTAATTTACAAACTTTATTTTACTGGGGTTTTTGTGTATTTTGAAACTTATTAGGGACCTGTGCCAAACTGTCCCTATAATAAATGTTATACACTTCAAATTTTAATTATAAAAGATGTTAATAGAGATAAATAGAATAATAAGTTGATTGAATAGTAAATGAGACAAATTAAATAAAATTTTGTTCTGAAGAAATCTTTTGGTATCTAATATTAATAAATTGAAATTTAATCAACTTATTGAAAAACCTTGAATATAAAATCAATTATTGAATATTAATTAATTTAAATTGAAATTTATATGGTTTAAATTAACTGTTTCATTTCGTAATTCAAGTCTATTTCCTTTCTGGTTGTTTCTATTCTCCTACCTCCTTCCTTTTCGGGGACGAAAAGTTTTGAGTTGGGGAGAGTGTAACGACCCGTAAATTTTAGTCGTTTTATTTATTTAATTAATCGAATTTTGTGGAATTTTAAAAAATAAAATTTTGAAATAAAATTTTAATATTTGAAATGCATCTAGTTAAACATAGCAACTGGTAAATTTTCATCTGAAAATATGAAAGTTTATTTTCGTGTGAAATTTTATTTCAATTTAATCAGTTAGTAATTGATGGAAATAAAATATTTCCGAACCTGAATATTTTTATACAAAATTTCAAATCATCTTCTGAGCAAGACGCCATTTTTCGTTTTTCCAAATTTGGACTTCTTAACTCTGTCGATCTTATTTTTTTGCGTTTTTCCTGCATTTTCCGCTAGTATAATAATTCGAATCCTTATAATTCAATCGTACCACAATTATCTGTGTACCGTTGGAAGCGCCTCATCGCGCTGATCAAAACGGTATATTCATTTGCACGAATCGGAGTCCGATGTAAAAGTAGTCGCATTAATTTAACCGTTCTGGACGGACCGGTTAAACCATTCTCAGCCCAAATCTTTAGCCCGTATCCACTTGAAATGTGAAAATATAATCTCAGATGGTAATAAATAGGTTAGTTGGCAGCTAGGTGTTGGCATTGGAATGTGTTGTGACGTCTCGGTATTCCATAAGGAAATTTATGCTTACGAAATTGTAAACTTGGAAAGAAGCAAACAGTTCATTTCACTGTTCCACTTCACAAATTTCAATTCTCTAGATAATACACCCACTCCTTTCTTCTTCCTCGTTCTTTTCTTCCTATGAAAAAAACAAAATATGGCCGAAACAAAAGAGAGCATATTTTAGTTGTAGCATGCATGTCACTCCCATCTCCTGAAACCAACTCTTCCTTCTCAAAGTCTTCACCTTTATCATCCACTCTCTCTCCCGCATGCTTTCCCACGTCAGCTTGGGTTCGTCGGCCAAGCACCCATCACGCACAGCCTCGCCATCCACCGAGCCTGCAACACCCGACCACCATTCGCCTGCGTCCACCACCTGACCTCCACCCGACCTTCCCACAATCGAAAACTTCCCCAGCCATTCTTCCTCCACAGCCTTCCAAGCCGAAGCCTCTCCTCACCATTTCGCCCTCTCTTCTTGCCGAGCCTTGGTAGCGCTCTCCACCTTGCTAACCCGAACACCGTGATCCCCTACCCCAAGCAGCCGTGCACTTCACCCTGAGCCACCCTGTCGTGGAGTGCTCCACCCCTCGGCTCGCATCTGCAGCTTTGCTTTCCGGTTGTTCTATAAGGCTAGTTCTCATCTTTATATATATAACAGTATACAAGTTATAAAGACATTCCATGTTGTTATAATTTAGACCTATATAAAGATTTATTCGTGTTGTATAATATATGTGGTCTGTATGCGTATTAGTTTGAAGACGTAAGTTATAATATTTATGTATACTGGTTTGTCTATATAGTTATATGGTAAGTCATATTTTATTTTTTTTGTTTTGTTTTGTTTGTTTATGTTTGATGATATAACAGTTTTATACGTATATAACAATATATTTTGATTTATAGTTTGAACTAGTTTTTCTTCTTCTTGTTTCGGTTTCTGTCGTAACAACTTATATTTAATTTTTAGTCTGTTGAGTTTTTGAAGTAAAGTTAAAACAGTCTACTTTGTATGCTAGCTGTATACATAACCCCTAGCTTTCATATATAAAATTGTTTGATTAAATATATATACTTTATACGAAGTAAAGTCAGTATAACTATTCAACACATATTTGACTAGTGTGTTTGATGTTGAATTTGTGCATATATAAATATTGTTTTATATGATTTCCTGTACTGTTTTTTTTATATTTAAGTAAGTGCTGATATATATATATATATATATATATATATATATATATATTGAAAACATATATTTTATGCGTTTGTACATATTTGCCGACAACTATTTTATGAGGCATGTTAGTATATATATAAGTTTTGGGGTGCATGGGTTTTATATAAATCAGTATGTATGTGTAACACGTTGTGTTATATATGGTGATTGGTATATATTGTAATAGTTTTGGGATATGTATATTTACAACAGTGTTGATATGTTTTATAACATATATCTTGAGTTTATAATAGGAGTTGTATATGTTTATATACGAATTTATGTGAAATTTTTTGTGAACTTAGTTTTTCAAATATATATATATATATATATATATTGTTTTAAAATGTGTGTTTTAAAAAGAAAAATTTGGGTTTAGAGAAAATTATAACGTATTTTTGTTCCAGTTATATCAAGATGGTTCTGATTTGTTTTTCAATTCCTATTTATCAGCTTAATTCGTCGAATTCATGCCAATCTAGCTTAGCTTTGGAATTCGTTCTAGGATTCGTAACTCATCTCAATCTCGTTCGTCTTTTGCCTCGAAAGGTGAGCAATCACTCACGATTAACGTTCTTTTATTTATTAAATTTGATTTCAATTGAAAACATAATTGAAATATGCTGTTGTTAGTTATTTACACTGTTTTATATGTTATTGCCTGTATCAGTTCACCTGTGACATCTGACACCATTATCTGTTAATTATACGATGATAATCCCGTTTGGTTGATAATTGATTGATTGTTTGTTGTTTATATTGGATGTAAATTGTAATGTGTAAAGTGATAAATATTATGCAATTGAAATTGACGTAGGGCAGTTAGATTTGATATATGTGTTAAATTTGATTTGATGACATTTGCATAATATGACCCCTTTAAGTGTTTAATTACTTGAAACGTAGTAATATAGTTAATTACACCTTGAACCATTTGAATGTAGGTTGTATAAATTGATGTAGTATGAATTGAATAATGGATACCAAGTGAAGAACCGCCTAAAATATTAATGCAGTAATCTTTAATCTACATGAAATGATAGTGTAGATTCTAGAAATAATTATATTAATTTGCACAAACAACAATGTAAATTAATACGATTATTTCGGGATTACTTGAATTAATTATTGGATTGTTATTGATGTTTGCTATTGCTTGTTTATTTACTTTGACACCATCCCAGTTATCACACTACAAGTTCCCTTTGCTATGCTTTGGTTTTTGAAATGAAATGGAATCGGGTTGAAATGATATATACCCAAATGAAACTTTGACTTAGGATAGAAAATTAAATAAAACTCGATTGGTCAATAATTTGATTTAAAAATAAAATAAAGATTTTATTTGAATAAATGATAAGGTTTTGAAATGAAGTTGGAATTTGAATTTTTATGAAAGGAAAATGTTAATATTTAATAATATGAAACAAAAGATTAACAATGTAGTTGATGAAAGAACGTTGTTTTAAATTTGGAATTATTAATAATTAAGTTTTGAAATTATTTAATAATTAAATAAGATTGAATTATTTAATAATTAAATAAATTGAATTCTTTAATAAGTGGAATTGAACTTCTTGAATAAGTGAAATTTAGTTTCTTTATTAATTGAGCTTTGAAATTGTAACTAAGTAAATAAATAAGTGAAATTGAAATTTCTTTAACAAGAAATAAAAATGTGATTTATTGAAATTAATGTAAGACTTGTAATTTAAAGAGTTGATTTGACGAATCTAATTTAATTCAATTTGAAGTTTTGATATAATGAAGTTGAACTTAAGTAATTGATTTAACGAATTGGAAATTAAATAGAAATTTTTTTGAATGATAAATTTACTTAACGAATATTGAACGAAATCGATCAATGAAGTTAAATTGATTTGAATGTTCAAATTAAATTAATTTAAATGATTTTGGAATGAAACTTATATACGAACTTGAATCAGTATTTGAATTGTTTTAAATAGAAATTGAAATTGAATTATAAGATTATGAAATGATAATTTGGAAATTTTGAAACGTAAATTATGGAAATTGATGTAGAAAGACAAATGAAATGTTGGTTTACAAATTCTAATTGAAATTGTATTTGGTTTGGTTTTGAAATAAATAAATTACCAATCGGTGTAATAATCACGAAAGTTATTAAAGAGACCGGAATCGGTTAGGGACATACTCACTGTCTAAACCGAAAACCACTTTAATAACTACACACAGAGTGTGATCCAGAATGAAGTGGTTGGAATGATGTACGTGATGACTGAAGAAAGAGAATGATAATGGATAGCCTTGACACTTGTGTCAAATTGGAAATGACTAAAACAGGAGCCGTGCCGGGCCAAATGGGGTTGGCTACCTCGAGCGAACACACTTCTTTGAAAACTACTCATTACTTGTTATCGATTGGTGCACCCTCGAAATTTTGGGATTGTTGTTTCGTGGTGTTGCGATCGTTGCAACGATGCTTTCTCACCGTTCGAATCAGGAAATTGGTAGTTTCACTACCTTGGGTATTGCCTCATGTGCCTTGTCATACGTGTATCCCTATATATGCGACCACTACGATTTGTTTTGTGTTATACCTATGGAGTACTCCCTGATATCCCACTAGTTTACGGTGGAGTTTACAGGGCTGTATAGACTATAATGCTAATATAAAATGTGTTAAGGGGGATAATGGTAACGCCTTAACACTATTTTGATATTTTATATTACTGATAGGCATTATCTACTTATCGTACACTACTACATAGTAGATAGTTTAACGAATCCTTAAAGGATGGTTATTCCAAACATCCTTTGAGTTACTTGTATTTCGGTTGCTATTTCACTTGAGTTGGATTTATTGATATAAGAATGTTAATCCTGACTCGAGTGTTTTGTGTTTTGCTTTACGCTCGGGTCAGACTGAGCGCACCATTATTCGAGACTCACCTTTGGAGTTGGAGCTTCGCTTGGAGATCCAGCTATCTTGTAACGACCCAAAATTTTAGTGATTTTATTTATTAAATTAATTGAAATTTTGTGAAATTTAAACAATAAAATTTGGAAATAAAAATTTATTATTTGGAATACGTCTATTTTAATATAGCAACTGGTAAATTTTCATCTGATAATATTGAAGTTTATTTTTCCGGTAAAATTTTATTTCAAATCAAACCGGTTAATAACAGTGAATTTAAAAGTTTTCCGAAACCAAAATATGTCAACAGGAGAAAAATTATTCAGATTATTCTGAATCAGACGGCGAAATTCGTTTGTCCAAATTCAAACTTTTATTGCTCCGGTTATCTTAATTCTGGCATCTTAACAGCATTTTGATACCGATTATCGACTTTTGATCGGATGACCGTACGATTGATATCCGTGTACCATTTTGATCGTCTCGTCGCACTGATCACCATGGTATATTCATTTCTGTGTTTTGAAGTTCGGTACACAGTGGAGTCCACGGAACCGATAACCGTATCGGTACCGGATCCGTGACCATTTGATTTCTTCTGCGGTTCAAAAATTTAAAAGCGCATCAATCAATTGTTTTAATATTTTCAGCTAAATCTAGGGAACAGTTGCCATTCTTCTTTTTTTTATTTAATTTGGCCTGTTCATTTTCTAACTGACCATTGTTTTTGGAATGAAAGAGATTACTCTGTCTCGTGCCTAAAATCGTGCCACTTATGGTTCATATTCTCCTAAAATTTATCATGCCCATTCTTCCTCTTCTCCTACCTTTATATTTTTCCTTCTCGAGATCTTCCTATTCTTCCGCCCCTAGCCTCCAAGCTGCCTAACAGCCATCAACCACCGGATCCAAATCCCGAGTCAAACCTCTGACCGATGCGACCACCTCAGCACGCATCACCACTTCCTAAACTTCTTCCCCACCTTGCCCCCTCTCTCCCATCTTTCGCCCAAACCTGAGACTCCCATCACGTCCAAGCCCACTCCAGCGAACCTCATCATCACGCGTGCACTGCCCAGCCTGGCACCGGCTCCTCCTCCATCCGCCGTTCACCTCGCCCCTGTACTCACGCCTCCACCCTAATTCCTTCACCATTGCCACCGAAACCACCAAGCCCAGCTCTCCACCTCCACTCATCGTCGACCCCACCACTTCCTCCACACGAGCACCCTACAGCCACCACCCTTCCTCCCCTCTTTCTAGCAATTCCGCTCAAACCTCTCGACCTTGGCAGAATAGCTTGCTCGAGTTCCTTTTGCATGCATATTTCTGTAAGTCCATATATAATGATTATTATATTTATTTATATTATTTTATTTTCGTACCAGATCTAGGCTGTTTAATATGTTCTTGTGTATATGTATAAAGTTATACTATGGTTTATAATAGTTGTGATACTGTAAGTATATTCATAAATAACAGTTTAGCTTATATAAGTTTATATATATACATACATATATATTAGTTTATAAAATCTATTTGCTAATTTATAAGCTCTGTTTATATAAAAGGTATACAGATATGTGATATGCATATATAAGTTGTTGTATTGGTTTACATAAGTTCTGTTTATAGGATACATACCTATATCTAGTTATATATGTCAAGTTTTCATATTTTTGTATATTTATATTTTGGTTGTGGTACATCTGACGTGTGGTGTATACTATGTCACTTAAGTGTATATTCTTGTTCATCTCATGATAGTTCTTTTAAATATATATAAATGTATTATTTATAAAGTATTCATATTTGGCATGTTCAGTTTCAGAGATTTTTCAGTAAGTTATTTTGATTCTATATATAAAAAAAATATATTAGCATATAGTGATACATAGTTAAAATGTTATATTCTATGTTTGGAAATTTGTTTACAGTGTATATTTGAACTTAGGCAATTATAATTTACACCTGAGTAAGTTTGCATCCCCATCCATAGTATATAATTTATGCATTGTTTGATGAGATGTTGTACAAGTTCATATGGCGGTTATATGTATAATACGTATATATACATTTTGTTTTATAAGTATGCTATTTTGTTACATAAGTATATAGTTAAGACTGTAGCTTATATTCAATCTATTTAACACGTTTGAATGTTATATTATATATGTTTTTATTTGTATTTTACTCTATAAGTTATAGCATTGATTTCTGGTATATGTGTATAACTGATGATATATAATTGGTTGAAAATATAGGCATAATTTACAGTTAGGTTCGAATATATATTTGGTTGCTTGTACATATTATAGTAAAATAAGATTATTTTATATATAGGTTTATATAGACTAGTATAAGAGCTGTGTGGTTTTGACATGCATGTTTTAATACAACCAATGATTTTGAAATATATATTTAATTTAAAATTGTGTTTGACTTTAGAATATGATTTGGTATATACATAGTTATATATAATTTATATATATATTCATTTATTCTATTATCATCATCGATCCAGTTCTGATCGATTTCGTCAATTCCCTATTTTTCAGCTTATTGTCGAATCCGTATCCATCTAGCTTTGCTTTGGATTTCGTGCTTAGATTAGTAACTCATCTCAGTCTCGTTCATCTCTAACCTCGAAAGGTGAGTAATCACTCACGATTTAACGTTCTTGTATTTATTAAATTTGATTTCAATTGAAATGACAATTGAAATATGATGCTGTAGTTATTTAAATTGTTATATATGCTATTATCTGTATATGTTCACCTGCGACATTTGACACCAGTATCTAGTATTTATATGCCTGTTATTACTATTATCTGTATATGTTCACCTATGACATCTGACACCAGTATCTGTTATTTATGTTGATGATATATGCTTGTTGTTATATTTTATATTATCTGTTATCACTCTGCAAGTTCCTTGTTAGTATAGAATTCACTATGGGTTGAAATGATACATACCCGAACGGACTTTAGAATAGGAGAAAATCGTTATGGGTTGAAATGATAAACCCAAGCGATTTTCATTTGAATTGTAATTGGGATTACGGGTCGAAATGATATCTACCCGTATATATTTAAATTTCGGATTGAAATGATAAATATCCGTATCATTTAACCATATGATGTATATATATACAGACACCGTTGGTCCATATATATAAATATTTTAAATTTTTTTTATGGTTTTGGAAAGAAATATATGGTTTTAATAAATGTTGAGCCTTAAATCATTTAATTTAAATTAGGATGGATTTAATACATATGAGATGTTTAAGTATAAAAATTATATTTCAAAATAGATTTTGGTAATAATTTGAATAAGTTAAGATTGGAAAGATAATTTATTTAACTGAACCAATTTGAAACTTATTGAAATTGAGATTTAAGATATGATTTATAACTTGGGTTTTATTTAAATAATTTAATGAATAATTCTTGCTTATATAAATTTAAGAAAATATTTAGTAAAAATGAAATTTAAGGCTAGTTAAATGATATTGAATTTATTAAGTGAATATCCCTGATTAAATAATAATTAAGTTAAATCAAGAGCTATATGAAACTGTAAAATTTAACTTTGAAAATATTGAATATTAAAGCCTTGAAATATATTGAAAATTTAAATGGTCTATCGAGAACTGAATTGAATTGATGAATTTAGCTTTGAATAAATTTGAATTTAGAATTTGAGTTGATTTGAATCGATTTGTCAGACTTGAGGAAATTATAAATACTTTACTTTATAAATTATTTAATCTATATATAATATTTTGGAGATTTATATTTTGAAATGAAAATGGTATTTTGGTTTTGAAGTATAAATAAATTTGAAATGACCACGGTGTTGTAGTGTATATTTCTACATTTTAGATAGTTCCACAGATCCTTAGAGGATGGTTATCCCAAACATCCTTTGAGTTACTTGTATTTCAGTTGATATTTCACTTGAGTTGGATTTATTGATATAAGAATGTTAATCCTGACTCGAGTGTTTTGTATTTTGCTTTACGCTCGGGTCAGACCGAGTGATACAGCATCTGAGACTCACCTTTGGGGTTTGGAGCTTCCTTTGGAGATCCAACTATCGCCTCAGCTTTCAGCTCTTCTAGTTGATTCGTTCAGAGAAGTCATCTGTTTGGATTGAAGACTTCACTGTATTTGAGATATTCTGTTGTATTTTATTTCTAACTCTAATGTTGATATAGTAGCTTCATGAACTACTATTTTTTCTATTCCGCTGCGTATTATTGTATTACTCTGTGTCTGTGATTCTGTGATTGATTTATTTACTGTATATTCTGAGTTTTGCCAAAATTTAAATTAACAATCTGATATTTTGAATTATTCAAGTCAGACATGTGTGGATTATTGTCGATTTGAATGGTCCAAAATAGCGGGCCGTTACAGTTGGTATCAGAGCTTTAGCTCTAGGCAAAGCTTAGCATATATAGTAAATTTATTTACAGAATCACTTTCGTTCGAGTTTAATCTCTTCCTTTTGACTCGATTTCCTTTGAACTTTGGAACGTTCCCTACGGTTCCAAAATTCATTCTTGTCTCTCCCTCTTTGTATACTTGTGATTCTGGAGTATCCCTTAACTCCACTTCGAATGATCTCTATAAGAATAGGCGATCCCGCCAATCTTTGAATGATTGTAAAGGGGTGGAACTCCTTTACAATTGGCATTGATTCACCGGAGATTTATATATCCCTCGGTTTCGATGTGTCCATCTCTTGTTATACCGAATTCTATCTCTGGCGATCGAATGTCGATTTGCCTTAGATTTTTGCATCGATTATATTCTTGAAGTCATGGTTGACCCGGTTAAGGTCGCCCGCGGTTTATATAAGTATATCTATATTCTATTTTGAAATTTAATTATCTCGTCTTCGTTCGATCCTATCTTCGAATCAGAATCCTATTTGATTAGGGTTCCTCTAAGTTGAATTTCTATCTTTGTTTTGAAATCCATTCTTGAATCATCCTTTGAAAAATCAGGCTTGTTATATTTTAGAAATTGTTTTATATATCGAAATTATTATATTCTATATATAAAAGTGAAATGTTTTCGATAAAGATTATAAACCCTTTTAAAATAAGAATTTGAGGTTTCGAAAGGATTTGTAATTTTGAAAAAACTATATAAGAAATTTGATTTATCTAAAAATGATTTTTAACTGAAGGATTTTTAAATTTGAAATTCGAGAATTGAACCCCGGTGTTTTGAAATTGGTTTTAAGATTTTGAAAAATATAATAATAATATGATTTAAAAGCATTTTCCGAATAAGAAACGTTTCAAATGATCTTAATAAGTTTCGAATGATTTCAAAGAAATTTCAAAAGAAGTTTGAGAAAATAGAAGTCCAGAACTCACTTATGTCGCTGGAAAATAATTTCGGTGATGAGTGCACGCATCATCGACATTGATTTTCGAGTTTCAGAGTGAGGGAAAGGCCACTTTAGTAGCATTGCTACGCGAGTGATTTTGCGAAACCAATTTTGATTTCAAATTCCAAAGAAAGATTTGATATTCGAAAGATATATGTATATATATATATATATTTGAAATGATTTGAAGTAAGCCGGTGTTCAGTTCTCGTGTTTCGAATTTGATATAAACCTATCTTTTAAAATTAATTTACTGATTTGTTGCTGATTTCCAACTCCTGAATTTGAAAATGATTTCTTCAACTATTTTGAAGGTTCGAGCACTTCCAAATCAAGGTTAACTTTTCAAAGCTAAGAAATTTTGAAAAGTATTTTGATAAAGTATATAAGTTTGTTTTGAATGTTAAAGTATGTAGTAATATGATTTAAATAAGTTGAAACTGTTTTGTTATGTAAATGAATAAGGCTATTTTGAATTTTTCTAATATGAAATTTAGATTTGAAATGTTTTGGAAAAAAATTTGGTCTTCAAAATATTTTGAATAAAATTTAGTTTAAATGTTTTAATTTAGTAACATCTTTATGAAACTATATATTTAACAAGTTGGAATAAATATATAAGTTGTACGTATGCTGTTTTATTCTCATAATTAATTTGATCCAAGTTTGAGTATACAAGTTCGAGGTGGATTACACCATTTCGTGTTAGGATTTTTTCATTCGATTCTTGACGGCGAATATTTGATATGGATTTTGGGCTTGATTCTAGAATTCTCTATCATAGTATATGGCTATGCAAGGAGACTGATGGCTTCTAGTCGAGAAACCATATCGGAATCCGCATTAGGGAAGTCGAATGGACAATACTAGTTCGAAAGCGAACTTGTGTGATCGAGCGAGCGATCAAATGTAATTTTGCGAAATGATGACGTATGTACATCTTATATTCTAATATCATTGATATTGTGACGTTGAAATTGAAAGCTGTCGTGTTAGAATATCTTTGCTTACTAAAAGGAAAATTTCCAATTTAAATTACAAAGATATATAACCCATAAAAGCAAAGATATTCAATCCCATATGGCTCTTCATACAGCGTAATTTATTTTGAAAATTTGATCCTTATATAAGATAGACCTTACGTAAGTATAAGATGATTTTGAAAAACATTTGATTTTGGAAATGAATTGGTTGACTTAAATTATATTGATTTAGAAATTTGGATTTATTTCCTAAATTTATTATTTTGGAAATTTTGAAACTAAAGATATTTAATTTGAGAAGAAATAATTTGGTGAAATTGTATATGATTTTGAAATTGAACTGATATTGAAACAAATCGAAATTTGAGAACCTTGCATTACTAAATACTTGATTTGGGAGTTATCGAACTTATATAAAATTGATTTGTATAAGTATGATGTTGATTCGAAAACTATGGATTTGAAAAGGTACTCAATTTGAAAGTGAAATCTTATATGATTAAAGTCTATATAAGTATGATTTGATATACTTTTGATTTTGGAAAAGTATTTGATTTGAAAATTTAATCTTATATATAATGGATTTTATATAAGTACGATATTTGAAAGTGATTTGAAAAGGTACTATATGATACATATTTTGGAAGTAAAGATATGGAAAGTGCCTTCTGCTTGATATCCGATTTGTGGCCACATCTTGGATTCATTCTATCGATATTATTCTCTCTGATTTTGGTTTCCGGATATGATACTCGAGTGTCCTTCGAATTCCATGGCGTTACCCATGGTCTTATTGTTCTCTCGTGACTGGATAGCGCAACTGCCTGGCTGAGTCTTGCCTAGGGGTACGGATTGTTTCCTGGGGGATCCAGGCGTAATCATTGTGTATCCTGCAATCTGTGTAGGTCGCGAATAGTAGCGCAAATGCTTGGCTGAGTCTTGCCTGGGGGTACGGATTGTTTCCTGGGGGATCCAGGCGTAACCATTGTGTATCCTGCATTCTACTAGTCATCATGGCGTAACTCGCAGGGCTGAGAAAGCTTACGGATATGGATTGTTTCCTGGGGGACCCAGGCGTAACCATTGTGTATCTACGAACCATGGTTAGACAAAGGTTTTGTTCGTTTTGATTGGATTGTACTTTCCATATCTGTTTTTAAAAGTTTTTCCAGTATTTTCACTGGGTGTTGAAACAGGTCTACTAAGTACCTGGAGAATTCTAGTTTTGCGCCTGATCAACGCACTACCAGAGTCTACAGGAAGAAGGATAAACTTGTTGAAACATTGAGTTATAAAAGTATCTTCGAAAGAAAATTTGTTTCGTTATAAAAGTATTTTATTATAAAGGTATTTTATTATAAAAGTATTTCCAACAAAGAAATTCTATACTAATATTCGAAATTGAAATTCTCATGGTTCTAAATTAATTATTCGTGCCCGATACTATTCCTTGAATCTACCTTATCTGCTCAGCTTTATTTATTCACCTATATTCTGCTTTTCCAAATCCTCCTTCTTCTCCTTGTTGACTATATCCTTTTCAAGTATTGTTTATTATATACTATATGGTTTAATATATAAAAAAAATAGTGTTATAAATAGAAAATTTTAGTGTTAAATATTTTAGAAGTTATTTATTTAATAATACATATTTAAAGTAAATGATTATTGATTATTAATAATATTTGAAAAGTATCTTGAGATAAAAAAAATTAATAAATTATGAATTATGAATTTAATGTTTTCAAATAGCTTCTTTGTAAATATAAGTAATAATGTAAATAACTGTTTTCAAATAATTTTCATATATTTATAAAGTTGTTATTTAAGCATATAAATGGTAATTGTAAGGAAGCAAGAAATTTTGCAAATGGATCTTGAAAAAGTTTTAAAGTATATAAGACAATTGAATTGCAAATGAAGTTTTAAAATTTAAGTAAAATTTATATAGTTCAAATTAATTGTTTAATTTTGACTTTCAATCTACTTTTATTTCTAGTTGTTTCTATTCTTCTACCTCCTTTCTTTTCGGGGACGAAAAGTTTTGAGTGGGGGAGAGTGTAACGACCCAAAATTTTAGTGATTTTATTTATTAAATTAATTGAAATTTTGTGAAATTTAAACAATAAAATTTGGAAATAAAAATTTATTATTTGGAATACGTCTATTTTAATATAGCAACCGGTAAATTTTCATCTGATAATATTGAAGTTTATTTTTCCAGTAAAATTTTATTTCAAATCAAACCGGTTAATAACAGTGAATTTAAAAGTTTTCCAAAACCAAAATATGTCAACAGGAGAAAAATTATTCAGATTATTCTGAATCAGACGGCGAAATTCGTTTGTCCAAATTCAAACTTTTATTGCTCCGGTTATCTTAATTCTGGCATCTTAACAGCATTTTGATACTGATTATCGACTTTTGATCGGATGACCGTACCATTGATATCCGTGTACCATTTTGATCGTCTCGTCGCACTGATCACCATGGTATATTCATTTCTGTGTTTTGAAGTCCGGTACACAGCGGAGTCCACGGAACCGATAACCGTATCGGTACCGGATCCGTGACCATTTGATTTCTTCTGCGGTTCAAAAATTTAAAAGCGCATCAATCAATTGTTTTAATATTTTCAGCTAAATCTAGGGAACAGTTGCCATTCTTCTTTTTTTTATTTAATTTGGCCTGTTCATTTTCTAACTGACCGTTGTTTTTGAAATGAAAGAGATTACTCTGTCTCGTGCCTAAAATCGTGACACTTATGGTTCATATTCTCCTAAAATTTATCATGCCCATTCTTCCTCTTCTCCTACCTTTATATTTTTCCTTCTCGAGATCTTCCTATTCTTCGCCCCTAACCTCCAAGCTGCCTAACAGCCATCAACCACCGGATCCAAATCCCGAGTCAAACCTCTGACCGATGCGACCACCTCAGCACGCATCACCACTTCCTAAACTTCTTCCCCACCTTGCCCCCTCTCTCCCATCTTTCGCCCAAACCTGAGACTCCCATCACGTCCAAGCCCACTCCAGCGAACCTCATCATCACGCGTGCACTGCCCAGCCTGGCACCGGCTCCTCCTCCATCTGCCGTTCACCTCGCCCCTGTACTCACGCCTCCACCCTAATTCCTTCACCATTGCCACCGAAACCACCAAGCCCAGCTCTCCACCTCCACTCATCGCCAACCCCACCACTTCCTCCACACGAGCACCCTACAGCCACCACCCTTCCTCCCCTCTTTCTAGCAATTCCGCTCAAACCTCTCGACCTTGGCAGAATAGCTTGCTCGAGTTCCTTTTGCATGCATATTTCTGTAAGTCCATATATAATGATTATTATATTTATTTATATTATTTTATTTTTGTACCAGATCTAGGCTGTTTAATATGTTCTTGTGTATATGTATAAAGTTATACTATGATTTATAATAGTTGTGATACTGTAAGTATATTCATAAATAACAGTTTAGCTTATATAAGTTTATATATATACATACATATATATTAGTTTATAAAATCTATTTGCTAATTTATAAGCTCTGTTTATATAAAAGGTATACAGATATGTGATATGCATATATAAGTTGTTGTATTGGTTTACATAAGTTCTGTTTATAGGATACATACCTATATCTAGTTATATATGTCAAGTTTTCATATTTTTGTATATTTATATTTTGGTTGTGATACATCTGACGTGTGGTGTATACTATGTCACTTAAGTGTATATTCTTGTTCATCTCATGATAGTTCTTTTAAATATATATAAATGTATTATTTATAAAGTATTCATATTTGGCATGTTCAGTTTCAGAGATTTTTCAGTAAGTTATTTTGATTCTATATAAAAAAAAATATATTAGCATATAGTGATACATAGTTAAAATGTTATATTCTATGTTTGGAAATTTGTTTACAGTGTATATTTGAACTTAGGCAATTATAATTTACACCTGAGTAAGTTTGCATCCCCATCCATAGTATATAATTTATGCATTGTTTGATGAGATGTTGTACAAGTTCATATGGCGGTTATATGTATAATACGTATATATACATTTTGTTTTATAAGTATGCTATTTTGTTACATAAGTATATAGTTAAGACTGTAGCTTATATTCAATCTATTTAACACGTTTGAATGTTATATTATATATGTTTTTATTTGTATTTTACTCTATAAGTTATAGCATTGATTTCTGGTATATGTGTATAACTGATGATATATAATTGGTTGAAAATATAGGCATAATTTACAGTTAGGTTCGAATATATATTTGGTTGCTTGTACATATTATAGTAAAATAAGATTATTTTATATATAGGTTTATATAGACTAGTATAAGAGCTGTGTGGTTTTGACATGCATGTTTTAATACAACCAATGATTTTGAAATATATATTTAATTTAAAATTGTGTTTGACTTTAGAATATGATTTGGTATATACATAGTTATATATAATTTATATATATATTCATTTATTCTATTATCATCATCGATCCAGTTCTGATCGATTTCGTCAATTCCCTATTTTTCAGCTTATTGTCGAATCCGTATCCATCTAGCTTTGCTTCGGATTTCGTGCTTAGATTAGTAACTCATCTCAGTCTCGTTCATCTCTAACCTCGAAAGGTGAGTAATCACTCATGATTTAACGTTCTTGTATTTATTAAATTTGATTTCAATTGAAATGACAATTGAAATATGATGCTGTAGTTATTTAAATTGTTATATATGCTATTATATGTATATGTTCACCTGCGACATTTGACACCAGTATCTAGTATTTATATGCCTGTTATTACTATTATCTGTATATGTTCACCTATGACATCTGACACCAGTATCTGTTATTTATGTTGATGATATATGCTTGTTGTTATATTTTATATTATCTGTTATCACTCTGCAAGTTCCTTGTTAGTATAGAATTCACTATGGGTTGAAATGATACATACCCGAACGGACTTTAGAATAGGAGAAAATCGTTATGGGTTGAAATGATAAACCCAAGCGATTTTCATTTGAATTGTAATTGGGATTACGGGTCGAAATGATATCTACCCGTATATATTTAAATTTCGGATTGAAATGATAAATATCCGTATCATTTAACCATATGATTTATATATATACAGACACCGTTGGTCCATATATATAATAATTTAAATTTTTTTTATGGTTTTGGAAAGAAATATATGGATTTAATAAATGTTGAGCCTTAAATCATTTAATTTAAATTAGGATGGATTTAATACATATGAGATGTTTAAGTATAAAAATTATATTTCAAAATAGATTTTGGTAATAATTTGAATAAGTTAAGATTGGAAAGATAATTTATTTAACTGAACCAATTTGAAACTTATTGAAATTGAGATTTAAGATATGATTTATAACTTGGGTTTTATTTAAATAATTTAATGAATAATTCTTGCTTATATAAATTTAAGAAAATATTTAGTAAAAATGAAATTTAAGGCTAGTTAAATGATATTGAATTTATTAAGTGAATATCCCTGATTAAATAATAATTAAGTTAAATCAAGAGCTATATGAAACTGTAAAATTTAACTTTGAAAATATTGAATATTAAAGCCTTGAAATATATTGAAAATTTAAATGGTCTATCGAGAACTGAATTGAATTGATGAATTTAGCTTTGAATAAATTGGAATTTAGAATTTGAGTTGATTTAAATCGATTTGTCAGACTTGAGGAAATTATAAATACTTTACTTTATAAATTATTTAATCTATATATAATATTTTGGAAATTTATATTTTGAAATGAAAATGGTATTTTGGTTTTGAAGTATAAATAAATTTGAAATGACCACGGTGTTGTAGTGTATATTTCTACATTTTAGATAGTTCCACAGATCCTTAGAGGATGGTTATCCCAAACATCCTTTGAGTTACTTGTATTTCAGTTGATATTTCACTTGAGTTGGATTTATTGATATAAGAATGTTAATCCTGACTCGAGTGTTTTGTATTTTGCTTTACGCTCGGGTCAGACCGAGTGATATAGCATCTGAGACTCACCTTTGGGGTTTGGAGCTTCCTTTGGAGATCCAACTATCGCCTCAGCTTTCAGCTCTTCTAGTTGATTCGTTCAGAGAAGTCATCTGTTTGGATTGAAGACTTCACTGTATTTGAGATATTCTGTTGTATTTTATTTCTAACTCTAATGTTGATATAGTAGCTTCATGAACTACTATTTTTTTCTATTCCGCTGCGTATTATTGTATTACTATGTGTCTGTGATTCTGTGATTGATTTATTTACTGTATATTCTGAGTTTTGCCAAAATTTAAATTAACAATCTGATATTTTGAATTATTCAAGTCAGACATGTGTGGATTATTGTCGATTTGAATGGTCCAAAATAGCGGGCCGTTACATATCTATCCAGCTTTCAGATATCCAGTTGATTCCAGTGATTGTATTCTGATTCTTGTATTTGACTATTGTATTCGAGACATCCGCTGTACCTTATTTAACTCTGATATGTATATAGTAGCTTCATGAACTACTATCTTTTGTTTCCGCTGCATTTATTACTCTGTGTATGTGATCTGTGATTATTTTATTTACTGTATATGCTCAGTTTTGCCAAATTTAAATTAACTATTCGGTATTTTGAATTATTCAAGTCCGACATGTGCGGATGCGAATAGTCCAAAATAGCGGGTCGTTACATATGATTTTTGTTGCATTTGATGTATACTTGACACGGTATGTCATTTTTGTTATCATACGTTTTTGGTCATATCTCTTATCCTATATCATTTTATCTGATATTTATAGCTAGACTGATCCATTTATTATTTTCTTCTTAAATAATACTTGGGTCAGACCAAGATATTTCAGGTGCTCCTGCTTGACTTCTTATCAGGGTCCTTCACCTGACTTTTGGCTAACTACTTTAGCATAGTAGTTTTTGTTAGTATACATTTGAGATAGAGACTCCTTGATGTATATTTATTCTTTTGTCTTGCACCTGTACCTATTCTTGGTGATGTAGTGGATCTTATATGACCACTATTTTGATGTACACTTTTACGTGATCTATTCATATCTGATTTCGCCTTTGTGATATAAATGTCTGTGATTGATTTCTGTTATGTTTATTTCTATATTCATTTCCGAAGTCCACCTAGCCACTGTGTGGTAGCTTTGAGTTTGTGTTGGATATGTCGGGTCTCCTCTTGAAATGAAATGTAAGTTATATTATCTGACATATCGGTACTCGCACAAAGAAATTAAACAGATGGTCGCTCCTCAGTAGCCTTATTCTTCGCGCTAGTCGACGACATTACCCCGTAGTGTCCTTGGCTAGCGTGAGTATAGAGGTGGGGCGTCATAGCTTGGTATCAAAGCCAAACTTCGGAACAATGTAGAATAATCTAGCAAGGATCATTGTCCTAAGTCTTTCTTAGGAATCATGCCATAGGATTTAATTCGAGTCTTCGTACCGTTCTATCCTATTTTCCTTTGCGATGCCTTGTTTTATCAATCATGTTTGTTTGATATTCATTCTGAGAATAACCTTTTTCCTCTACTGTCTTTTTCTTTCTTTCTTAAAGAAGAAGAGATGGTTAGATCTGGTAGTCCCGGCGCTGGTCAATCTAGTAGTCCTTCTCTGGATGGCGTATTTATGTCTTCCCAACAACTTTTGGATCTTGTAAAGAATCAAAGGTTTATTTGTGCTTTGAGTAAGAACCCTGAAAAGGTTTTACCTCTGAAATTAGAAGTGCCTTTCGATCAGCTTATAGATATCACTCTTCGACTTGAAGAGACCGATAAAGAAAATGATGTTGAAGTTGTGGATGTCAAAAAAACTTCAACATCAATAAGAAGTGGCATATTAAGTTCAAAAGTCCTAATCCCAACAAAAAAGGGAAGCAAGCAATTTCGGAAGCAAAGACTCCTACCACTAGTCGTGGACGATGCTACAATTATGGTTCTACGGACCACTATGCAAATAAGTGTCCGAAGCCTCTTACTTGTCGCTATTGCAAAGGTTTGGGTCATCTTTTATCTTCATGCCCCAAACTTCCAAACAAGAAAGAGGGAAAGCTAAAGGTTGTGCAAGCCTCTACTGACACTTTTCTTGGTCAAGGTAATTCTCCTTTTATCCTTGATGGCATTAATTTATTTCGTGATCTTCCTATTTGATTTCTTTTGATATGGGTGCATCCCACTCTTTTATATCAAAAGAACTTGATGATTCTTTTTCTTCAAATATTATGGACTTGATGATTTCATTGAGAATTGCGAATCCGGTTGGTGGATCCCCAACACTCAGTTTACTTTGTGAAAATGTCGAGATTTTTTTATGTGATTATTCTTTTCGAGCCGATTTGCATGTTATGTGTTACATAGGCTTCGAAATTGATTTTGGGAAAGGATTGGCTTGATCACTATGAAGCCCACATCCTATGTCCTGAACGGACTATCCATCTTCGACATCCTTAATCTGTTAAGCAGATTTCTATTTTTCTTAATGATTTTGATTTCCAAATTTGGTGGCATCATTTTATTCTTTAAACCTACATGATGAGGAGAGTGTTATTTCTCTCATTCAAGTAGTTTGTGAATTTTCCGGTATATTTGAGCTTGTCTTAGGATTATTACCTAAGCAATTTATTGAGTGGTGCTAAGGTCTTTTCAGCTCGACCTTGCCACCGGTTTTCATCAGCTACGAGTTGCGGAGGCTAGCATTCCAATTACCGCATTCGGCACTCGTTATGATTCTTGTGAGTGGTTCGTTATGTCATTCGGTTTGACAAACCTTCTAGCTTATTTCATCCATCTTATGAATCGAGTATTCTACGAATATCTTGATGAGTTTATCCTTGTAGTTATTGATTATGGATGAAAACAACAATTTAAAATTTGCAAATCTTTTTCATAAGATATTTATAAATATGATTGGGTTTTGTTCTTAAAACGAACAAAGAATATTTGTAAATCTTTTTTTAAGAGACTTGTTTATCGTGTAGAAGATGATTTTGTGTTGTTTTGCACATTAAGTACTTTAAGAATTCTGGTCGATGCGCTTGATCAACGTCATCGATAGGGATCTCCTAAATGCTATGATGAGATAGTTAGACACAATAAATTGTCTTGTAAAAAGTAAATTTTTCTAAAAAGATGATTACATAAAGTTAATTATAATTTTGAAGGTCTTAGCTTTTCGGGAAAGAGGATCGATTAAAGGAACTCTTTTCCGATGCTTTTATTCTTGCGATTCCCAAAGGGAACCAAGACTTTATTGTTTGTACCGATACTAGTCGTATTGGTTTGGGTGTCATTCTCTTTCCAATGGAATGTGTTATCGCATTTGCTTCTTGACAATTAAAGCTTGTCGAGACTAGATATGCCACTCATGATCTAGTGCTCGCGGCCATTGTTATCGCTCTTAGAATTTAGCAACATTATCTTTTGGGAGAGAAAATTGTTCTCCATACCGATCATAAATCTTTGAAATATTTGTATTCTAAAAAAAGGAACTTAATTTGCGTCAACAACGTTGGCTCGAGTTCCTTGCATCTTATGACCTTGTTATTCTTTATACTCCCGAAAAGGGTAATCGAGTTGCCGATGCCCTTAGTCTTAAGCAACAAGCGGTTGTTTCCATGATGATATCCGAATGGAGTGATATCGAGACTTTATCCACTTATGAGATTCGAGATCGTGAATCGGATTCATGTCCATCTCTTGTTTTGTGTAGCCTTGAGGCTCATCCTTCTCTTTTGGACCGTACCTCTTTTGGCTAAACTCTATGTCAAATTAAATTACATGGAGTTCCCACTTCTATTGTTAGCAATCGTGATCCATTATTTTACTAGTTGATTTTGATAAGATCTTCAAAAAGCTTTGGGAACAAAGTTTAATTTTAGCACCGCTTATCCTCCTTAGGTCGATGGACAAACCGAGCGTGTGAATCAAACTCTTGAAGATCTTCTTTGTGCATGTGTTCTTGATTTTGGTGGAAGTTGGGAAGATCATATTTCTCTTGTTGAGTTTTCTTCCAATAATAGCTTCCAATCTAGTATTGGTATGACACCTTTCGAGGCACTCTACGGAAGGCCATGCCGATTTCCTTCGTGTTGGCTTGAAGCCGGTGAGAAGCTGGTTTTAGGTCCAGACTTTATTGGTGTTCATTTATGTTTCACCTATGAAGGGTGTTGTGTGTTTCAGTCGATCGGGAAAGTTAGCACCTCGATACGTTAGTCCATTTCCCATCACCGAACGTATTGGTTTCGTGGCTTATCTCCATTTATTACCGGCTCAGTTTTCTGCTATTCATGACGTATTCCACGTCTCTCAACTACGAAAATACCTTAGGGTTTCCGATTCTATTCTTGAGTCCGGTGTAATTGAAGAAATTGAAGTTTCACCAAATTTGACTTATGAGAAACATTCTATTCGTATCATTACTTCGGAGGTTAAACGCCTTCGAAACAAAGATGTTTTTCTTGTGAAAGTTCAATGGTCCTCAAATCCTAAGGATTTCTCTTGGGAATCTTGAGAATTCATCGAGCAAACACATCCAGACTTACTCTTTCGTGCTCTTTATGGTGAACTTCTTATTTCAAATTTTCTTTTGTGTTGATATGCTTTTATGGTTGTTACTCTTTATTTTCCTCTTAATTATTGCGAGGACGCAATTTCTTTAAGGAGGGGAGTCTGTAACAACCCGCATATTTTACGATTGTATATTTAAATATTTTATTTAAATATAGCATCGTTAATCGGATTAAAGTCCTAAAAGCTATATTTTGTAAACAGTAGAATTGGGACTCGAGACCACTTCCATTGAGTCCAAAATGACATTTACAACTTTTTTGAGTATAAACATCGATATGTTTAGAGTTGAGTGAATTTTGCTATTTTTCTACTTGGGCTTTGGGTTTCAGCCCACTAACCCATCATAATACCCTAACTCAGTCCCTCTTCTCTTTTCATACACTATCATTTCCTAACACTTCAAGCTTTAGAAAAATGGGGGAAGAGAAAAGGAATTAGAAATTCTAAAGCCCTAGATTCATTTGCAAACTTAAGTTCTAGCTCCAAAGTCTAAGAGAAGCTTAGGTAAGCATCCCCTTCATCTTCTCCATCTCATTTCCTCTTCAATTTCAGAAATTTCCTAAACCCTAACTTAGGAAATGTTTTTTTCTTTTGAGTTTAGATTGAAGCTTCTTGGGTCAAAATTGAAGAGTGATTGTTCTTGCCTTGCTCTATAGCTTCTCTCTTGTGTTTTTGGGTTTAAAGGTGAGTTTTTGAACTCACATCTATGTCTATAGCTTTCGTTGTTGTTAGGTATGAATTCCTAACATCTATTCAAGTTCATTTGTTTTTGATTTGGATTGATTTGGTGAATTTCCAATTTTTGGTTTTTGAAGTCCAATTTTGTGAAAATCCTTTTATGGGTGTTTGAACACGTTAGTGGGGTGTTTCGGAGAACCATACAAGGCTGGATTGTCGCTTGGCGTAAATCCCTAGTCGTTGTTGCTCGCTGGTTCGCTTCTGTTCCGTTCCGTGTTATTGGTTTTGCCCCAAAGGGGGCCAGGCTGAAACTGCTGATGAAGTAGGTTTAGTCGACTGAACCAGGGGCAGAAAACTTTCTGTCCCCGTATCAGTCGACTGACCTTATGGTCCAGTCGACTGACCCGGAAACCCGAAAGTTTCCAGGCTCTGGGTCAGTCGACTGACCACCTGGTTCAGTCGACTGATTTGCTTGCTTCAGCCCAATTTGCCTATCATGCTTGAGATTCCAATTTTTATCGATTCATGATTGTCTGATTTGTTGTTATCATTTATTATCGACTTTGATGACTTCTATTTCGGGATTTTTAGGGAATATCCATTTTGATGGATTCGGTATCGATTTTTATGGTTTTGATTCACGTCTTTAAATGTGAATCTTTGGTGATTGATTGTTTTTACAGTCACTTTTGTGATTTGTCACTTTTAAAAATACAAAGGTTTCTATACTAGTAGTAAATATTCAAACTCTTTCATCAAAACGATTTCAACACTATTTTAATACAAAGCTCGTTTCTAAATCCGTTTTCCAATCTACTAGTATATAAAAACCTTTACCTCATTCGTATGAGAAATCTAATTAAACGGCTTAGCAAAACAAGTGGTATGAAACGCTTGCGTTTACTTCGTCGGTTAATTCTTGGACTTGTTCGATTGAACTCTTGTGACAATTTTCGAGTGCAAGTCTATAATTTGTTCGTAAATATTTGAGTTAAGCTAGTGGTTATGGGACATGAAGCTAAACTCTTATATTTACTAGCTTAGTGTAATTTACACTTATTTTCAAGTGGAAGTCTACAATTTGTTCGTAAATATTTGAGTTAAGCTAGTGGTTATGGGACATGAAGCTAAACTCTTATATTTACTAGCTTAGTGTAATTTACACTTATTGATCGATGATGATCATTTTATGTTTTAGACTAGCGATGTGCGATGTCTCTTTGTCCGCGTGGGGGGACTATACCCCGATTTATTGAGTTTCGTCTCATTTTTATAGGCTAGCGACCTATGGCTTATTGGAGTTCGGTTCATCGGGCGTTCGCTGTACAACGTCGTTGTTCCGTATTATTTGAGTTTGGTTCATCGAGCGTTTGCTGTACTACGTCGTTGTTCAGTATTATTTGAGTTTGGTTCATCGGGCGTTCGTTGTACTACGTTGATGTTCCGGATTATTTGTGTTCAGGTTCATCGGGCGTTCGCTGTACTACGTCGTTGTTCCTGATTATTTGAGTTTAGTTCATCGGGCGTAACGCTGTACTACATCGATGTTCTGGATTATTGGAGTTTCTGGTTCCTCGGGCGTTCGCTGTACTACGTCGTGGCACTGGCTCTATGGTTAGCGACCATGGGTTAGCGACCCGTTTGTGGTGCACGTGTTGGTGAGTTTCATGCTCCCGTTTGTGAAAGGCCTTCCCCCTTCTGTGATTTCTGGTTGTGATTTCTAGAATTTGTGTTTCACCAATTTTAGCATTTTACAGCTAGGCTTAACCCACAAAACTTGACATTTATTGAAAAATATCGACATACTCAGTTATTCAAAAATTTTAGCTTTTAAGGAATATGAATAATAACCCATGATTCTAAAATAATTTAACATGTCATTCGCTTGCTAAAATTTCTGTCTACTTAAAACTTCCCGTCTCATAATGCATTTTACTATTAGTTTAGTGTCCTTATGAGATTTTCATATTTCTACTGTTTCTTCTAAACATACATATAAGAGCGGTTCACATATTTAGCATTAACAAAGTAGAAAATAAATAGAAATACATCTCATAATATCGTGCATGTCTTAAAAAGAGACAACTAACAGTTATAACCAATAACCTAAAATGAAAAGAACAAATGCTCGAAGGGAAAAGATTCAACAACGCACTACAGAACATAAAACACTACCTACAGACTATAGGACAGTCTCGATCCTTGACGAGTACTCGAGCCGTGGCCGCGGTTTCGAAAAGGACAAAGCATAGTGGCTAAGCACCCAATCTCATGACTATGACGATGTTGCTCGATCCCCATCTCTCGTTGGTTGGTGCGAATCCCCTGGAGCTCAGTTTGGACCTATCGAATGGCGCCTAGCTTGAGATTCGGCTATCCCTCGATGACATGTCCCCACTGCGCCTCCTGTTGTAGCTGCGGCTGCTGCTCTGCTACTGGCTCGGCTGTTGCGGCTGGTGGAAAAGGAATTTCCATCTTCCTAAGGGATGCTCTATCAATGGCAGGTGGGACCTTTATCTGGGCGGTCTCCCCACTAAGACTCATCCCGTATCACCTGAAGATGAGAGTGAATAGGTGGCAGTACAAAAAGTAACTCCGCGAGGTGCCAACTCCTTGGTTGGAAAAATGAATCAAAGGAGTGTGTGTCCAATTGACGGCCACACCACCCATAACTACATAGGTGGCCTTCCGCACCCAAGGATATATCTAATCTAGCTTCCCGTCCTAGGGATCATGTTGTGCTGAATAATGCACACAACAAGGCGAGCAGTCGGACGTAGATTGTCCGTCCTCCAAACACTGACACCTTGAGAAAAGATCAACTGCAAGATTTTCGGGTCGGTCGTCTTAATATCATCCAAATCCACGCCATCCGTGGAAATCTCCAAAATATTGCCGAAGTCATCGTCGGATATCTCGATCTTGACACCTTTAACCTCCGACTAAATAAAACTATTGTCTTCATCAAAATTCGATGCCAAATGAGCGTCGAAAAGGCGAATGCAGGATGGGTAGCATACCCGCTCAAAAGTCTCGAAGCACAGGATCGGTGCAAGTCTTACCGCCTCGAAAAGCTCTTCTAGCCCAAAAGCAGCAAAGTCTACAAACTTCACCGGTCGCCCGTGAAGGAGTTTGAAACTGAAGGACCTGAGAAATGTGGAGATCTTTTGGTCATTCTAGTCCAGCCACCTGATCTCTTGGGGGTTGACACCGGGATGGCATGGAGTAACCAGTGGTGCAAGGAGATGCCATGGGCTAAGAAGTGGAGAAATAAGGCTTAGATCTGAAGTGGCGGTGGGGCAAGGTCTAATGCACGAAAAACAATGCAAGTGAGGAAGTGAGGCTGCTGCTCCTCGAGGAGAAATGGCATCGCTTGGAGGTGGAATGGAGGAAGGGAGAGCTAATTTGGAGGAGGAGGAGGTGGAGCTTTTTTAGGTTCGGCTGTTAGAGGAGAAAGGGAGCACAAATGTGGTTGGGAAGAGAATTGGATGCGACTTTATGGTCGCGTTCTAGGTTCGAGTTAGGCAAAAATCCATTGACCGCTCTAGGGTTATCTTTTGACCACTACCAGTCGACCAATAGGTGGTCAACCGCTATATGGTGTTTTTTCACAGGTTGAACTTGGACCCTATATGGCTGGGTGAAACAGAGAATAAAAAAAATCACTTTGCGTCGTCTCCTTCGACTCGACATAATCCGAAAATTCCTTGCCTTCTTCACGATTGTGCCTAAGCTTCCCATCTAGCTTTCCAAACTATTCCTTTGCTATTCTGTAGTGCTTCAGACTTATACTGCTTCAACCATCAACAATTCCAAAAACTCGATAATAGTCCAACTACTATTTCCCGCATACTTTGTGCGAAAATACTTCTTCCAATAGTTGGCGGGTATAACAACACTTCTGACTTCATATTCCAATAAAATTAAATGTCATTCCTATTTTGTCTATCCCTTAAAAGAGAGAAAACTTTAAAAACTTTGATTTTTAAAATAGGAAAATCATTGGGCTAAGTATTCACCCTTTGAAACTCATTTCCAAATCGTAAAACTATTTTCTTGCCAAAAATCAAAATCAAACCTTTATTGACATATATACTATAAATATTTAAGTATTTCAAAACCTTCTCCTTTTTAAACGAAAATTTGTTAACATGACCAAACTTAGTGGTATATGTGTTTCTTGAAAATAAAAATTTTAAAACTTCCCAAAACAAAATTTCCAAAACAAATACTTGGGAAAAGAAATCCTCCGAAAACCCTTTTTCCAAAATCTAAGGCATTTCTAAAATATATTTTATCAAAATTCTCTCACTGATTTATGCTAAGGAATTGATCTCAATTCTTCAAATAAATTCTGGTTTGTCATCCAAAGGTGGTTGATGGACATTCCCTTAGCAAGGCTAGTTTTCGGATGTTTGCGAAATACACAATTCTATTATCTGCTTATATGGAATAATTATGCATCTTCGACTGCAAGTTTTCATCAAGACCAAAAGTCACGAGGTAGCTAGTATCTCAACCATCAAGTTAAACACTCTCTAGTCTCTGGGATTCTGCCATATATCGTACTCATGTTCTTCTCCATCGGTGCCTTATGCCTCGCCAACACTCCGTGGGGTAATTCAGAGTCGACTTGAAAATCTTAACACTAAGATATTTCCAACCCATAGTTGTTTTACCCATTCCTTTAGAGTGGAACTACAGCTACTTCTATTGTCAGGGTAGTTAGAGATTAGCATAAAAATAATAATAGATAGGAAATTATAAATACGTTCTCTCAGTTTGTCCTAATTCCTGTGATCGACTAACCTAGGCTATGATACCAGATGTAACAACCCGCACTTTAATGAGCCTAAATTTTGAAAAAAAATAAAAGCCCAAGTCCATCAAAGCACAAATCGTTGGATTTGGTACCTGCAAATAAGCATGAGCATTATCAAGAATTGATAAAATCTAAACTCACAGCAGAAACAATAATAGGATATAAATACTGACTATGGCTGTTACCTTGGAATTAATGGTATTCCTTGGATATCAGATTGCCACATTAGCATTGAGCATAAGCAAAAAATTAATATTTTCTTACCTTTCAAAAATAGGATTTTTCCACCTTTAAATATTCCCTCGAAAATCATTTCAAATTTTATTAAATTCTTCCATATAGGGTCGGAATCAGAGTGGATTTTTATTTGTCCCTTCTTTTGGACTCTTCTCCTTTTCTACTTTTTGACTTATCTTCTTCTAGGATATTAAAAATCCAGTTATCATCTTGGAGTGATTGCTTAACGCCTTCCTTCGAGAACTTATTTAATTCTTACTTCTGGATGTCTGCAACATATAGACTCTTACTTTCCCCTTATCTTGACCAAGTGTACATCATCAATTGGCAATCCTGTGGAAGTCTACAACCATTAGGCTATCGGAGGCCCAACTAAGGAGTCGCGTACTATCCAGCTTCAAGGACCTCCTATAGGTTGCACTCATGCTCTTCTTTAAGTCAATGCCTTTCCATATATACGACCTATTTCCTATGAGGTAATTGTGGTAGGTGTGTGCATCTTTTCAGAATATGGTTGCAACTGCTTCCACAGTCGAAACTTGTAGGATTTGATGCGTGTGTGTGTGTATATATATATATAATCTATTACTTAAATAGGAAAATAGACACCAACGTTACTAATTCAACACGCGTGTTCCCTCTCTTTATTTTCTCATGTTCTTAGTTCGGATTAATCGCTCCTTTTCTAAGTGTATTTTTAACCAAAAATCATTTTCTACCATCATCCTTCAAAATAAACCACTTTCCCCCATTCCAAATTATTTCTAATATTTAATTCCTTCCAACCTCCGTGACTCAGGAAAATGATAGTTTGCTGCATCGACCTTATTTTCCATCATCGCCTATCCAAGGTTTTTCGTCAACAGAGTTGGAGCGACAATGGACTCCGAAAGAGGATTTTGGTGGATAAGTTTGAACGAATTATTGTTGCTACATAAGTGAATATCATTACTTCTTACTAGGATTCAACCACATAATATGCTCCATTTTCCTTCTTCCCTTACTTTGCTCATATAATACTAATTATTACTTTTTTTATTTTGATTTTATTTCAAACTAGACATGGATATTCTTCCACTTCCCTAAAGATACTCTTAGTTTTTGTCATCTTTATTTTCTTGCATCCAAAACACCAGCAAAATGATCAATTCGAATTAGATTATAATATGCTTTATTGATGGTTAATTTGTTACAAAAACATGAATTTTCAAATTGATAGGGAAATAGTTATGATATCAGTAACTCCCTGAGCAGTTAAAATATTCCTAAAATTAAAATTTTGTCTTCACTATGGGCTTGGACCACTATAACTGTTATAGATATTACTATATTACAAACTCTTCAGGAGGGTGTATATTGTAAAGGAGCCCAACAGAAAGCTTTTTCGTGTCTAAAAGGTCCTTAAAGTAATGTAAATATGAAAATCCTGTTTCATATCGTTTGATCGTACCTATGCTTCATAAAAAAAGAGTTAACATTGTGAAATTGTATGTAGATGAAAGAATTTAAAGCCTTAGCTACCTGAGGAAAATAGTGCGAGAAAGACCTGGTAGATTTTTATTCCTTTCTGAGGAACTTTTGTGATATAACTATTTTTAGATAAATCATTGTTGATAATGTTCCGTATTCAGTTTTCTTTGTATGAATTTTTTTAATGATAAACCATGATTATGCTCATAAATCGTCGTTGGGGAATTAGCTGATGTGAAATACTGTTCAAACTCTTGCCTTCTTGCATCAGTTATATCTGCACGAGCCACCGTTAATTAAGCATGATGGATATCATGCTGAAACAAATACAAATCCTTTAATTAGTTTCTTTATAGTTTTGTTTTACTTCATTTGTTGCTTCATTGAATATATTAGTAGTTGATCCCTTTTGAAAATCCTACACTCTTTCGCATTCTCTTGGTTTTTGTTATGCAGTACTTTAAAGGAGGTTAATAACAAACAAAAATTACACATCTTTCAAAGTTCACCTAATCGTTTTCAATTTCACTGAGATCGATGTTATGAAATGGAAGTAAATTTTCTATTTCACTTGATTTTTAATTGTAGGAAAATATCACTTTGGTCTTGACTAAATTCTTCCATGCATCAGTATGAGAAAAATACTACATGATCGCATTTGTAATGTTTTTAAGGAAGTTTAATATCAAGTTAGTTTCTGATCATAGAGGATAGTGGATTTATGAAACTGAATACATTGCTCTCTTTTAATGGATTTACATTTTCACAAAATTTCATTCTTTTTTATCATGTTAAAACTATGCACCTGAAGCTCTTTTAAGTAGATAGTACTTTTAGTGTAATAGAGGTCCTTAACAAATTAAAACTGTGAATATTGATCAATGCTCAAATCCGACTACTTCTGATTTAAAATGCTGACTTTATGTTTATGGATGGTGCTGAGGCCAAAATAATAAAGGACAGGGGTGTGCGTCCAAAAACAAAAAATTTGGCTAAAATGTAGGAATTAGGGAGTCCTACTATCTTTTATCTCCATGCTTGGAAAGATGACAAAAAAACATCAGGGCTTTTAGCTTTATTGTATGTTTATTACAAAATTAGATGCTACGACATTATTGTAGAAATATAATAGTTTGATGGGTTTTCTGCAGTTCATATTATTTAGAAAGTGCTACTAATAATCTTTTATTAATATCATCCTTATTTCCTTGCAATATTTTTGTGGCTCTTTCATTGTGAGGTAGATGGAACTTCCCTTTGTTTGTAATGTGATATGAGTTTTTATGCAAAGGGGAATAGTTCTTATGGATAAATCCCTTTCTCAGATGGGTAGTACAAGTTCAGATATTTATGGTTATATAAAGAAGGTATTTTTGTACTTCATTATATTGAACTTTCATTAATTTATAATAATGGCTTTACATACAGATTGTGATTTATTATATTATGTTGCCTTAAATTTTTTACTTTCATAAAACATCAGTAATATTAACTGATATTCCACGAGTAAGAGCTTATGAATATCCTTTGAAAGTGCTTTTATTCATAATATGTAATCACCATTGCACGTTAACTGCTCAATAGATTGAATATGTATGCTTCACTCTTATGCAGACTTTTTATTTCAAGAAAAAACGGTACAGAAGGTTTATTCATGCAATAAATAGGAACTCAAATTATGTAACATGAATTAACTTATCACATTAACTTTTTTTTATTGATAATGACTTTCTTATATAGATTTGGAATAACGGTCTTCTATGTTATTTCTCCATTCAATTGTTTCATCGAGCGAATATTTTTGGCCATATGAAACTTATACATAACGTAGAAATTGTATGTTGTTATTAATACTACTGTCTCTTAGCTTTTATATTTATTGAGTTTATTATAACTATTTCATGTTGGAATAATTGATGAGCAGTTAAGACCTTGACAAAAGAAATAAACTCAATTTATGCGCTCTTCCTTCATGTGGAAAAATAAGTGCAAAAAACATGTTCATGGGAATTTGGTTTCATGAGTAGTCAACACAAGTAAAGTTTCTTAAAAACGATTTTGATTTATCATTGGTCAAAATTTAATTTGTAGTACTATATGCATAGAAATAAACCAGTTATATGTAATCACTTTTCTAATTCAAACAAGTTTGGGCCACTTTAAAAGAATATTGCTTGATCAACATATTCAATAATTTAATACATTAGTTGTATAATTTACAAGTTTTGTTTTATCCAAGACAAACCCCTAAATTGATTCTCAGAGTATCCACCCAGTAAGTTGCATATAAGTTTAAATAGCTTAGTAATATTAGAAGAGAATATTTATCTTGGCAGCCAAAATCATTATTTTTAAAGCAACCAATAATAACTATGTAGGTGTTATATTTAGTTTACACCATGTTTCAACAAAAATATGAGTCCCACCATACAAAATCTAAACTAAAAAATATAAGTGATGCAAGTGTGTGTGTGTCATGTCGAATGACACCGCTTTTGGGCTTAATTTTTTTTTATGGAGTAGCGGAAGTGTTTGATAGAGTAAACTGCAATGATATAATTGGTCAACTATTGCATTTTGGATAATGTTTTCATTATATGATCACAATTAATAATACAAAATTGATAGGCTTATTCATGCAACTCCTGTTTTTACTATGGTGATTAATGGAAAAATAGTTTTAGTGTGTATTATTTCAATATAAGAAGTTTGCTAATGATGTTAATGTATAATGGGGCATTTCACCAGAAGGACAAACTTTGCAGTCCAATTAGTTTCTAGACACACATTCAAAGAAATTACTTTCAAGGCCAAAATCAGCAGAATAATTACTTTCAAGGACAAAGTTAGCAGTCCAATTACTTTCAAGGACATAATTTCATAGGTTTTTAGGCCCTAGAAACTAATTATTTTACGTTTTATCCTTGAAAATAATTATTTCAGTTGTGTTTCCTAGAAACTAATTCCACTTGCTAAAGAAGCCCTTGTGGCTAATTTCCACATAATAAAAATATTTTGGTTGAATTGAGATGCATACGTATTATATTCTCATATTTACGACAAACCTGATCACACGATTTGATTTGTTGATATGCTTTAGGCTAGATGAATGATTTCAGATTCCCTAAAGATCTGAAAATTTACCACAAGAAGCATGAAATATTATGCATCTAATGTGGATTACATGGACCAGAGTACTCTATTAATTTAGGTAATAGTTGGAAAACTAAAAAAGCTATCGAGCAAGTGAAAGCAGTAAAATGCAACTTGAATATTGAAATGTAGGATACAAAACTCCAAGTCAAAGGAGGCAAAGAAAGAGACAACGTAATATTAGAAGGTTTTAGGCCAACACATACAAATTTTAAACTTACATTTTAAAACTATATTATGATTATTATATCTTAAAAATAACTTAATGCATTGAATTTAGGATCAATAAGTCAGATAGTAACAAATTTTAGTCTTATAACCAATCTTATGGTTATTTTTTAAAACGTTTTGCAGCCATTTTTGGTGTATTATCTAGAATTTTATATGCATATACATCACTTACATAATTCAAAATATTATTATGTTCATATCATTCACATGCTACTATGAAAGAAGAAACAAGAGAACCACAAAGAGATAAGAAATAGTAGAAGCTATGCAAAACTGAAGCACAAAAAGCTCAAAAGCTAGCTGTAGACGTAAGACCATTTACATTCACTTTATGTAGGTTATAGAACACTATTGTTTGATCAAGATAATCATTATGTACGCTGATAGCAAGCTTAGTGGGCAGAACATGGAGGGAAGGTAAACTTGTATTGAGATTGCGGGTTTTCAGTACGGAACTTAAACAAGTTGATTTTCTATCATCTATGATGGATCTTTCGATGGTAGTACATGTTTTGAATTTCTGTGTACATTAACTGAAGTGCTTTGTTTGATCTATGTTTTTTGGGTGTTGCAACAAATATAAAAAGATCATTAAATATATCTTCAAGCCATCATAAACAATTTTTTACATTTGATATGAACCCTTGAACGATGTTTGCAGATGCATTTTTATCGTTTCCACCTTAAAATAGTGTCACTGTATTTTGTGCGGATGAGACGAATCATAAACCACATCCAGAATTTTGAGAAAATTGAGTTACAAAAATCAACCTAGAATCATATAGTTTTTATTTTTTTGGCATAATGGGACTATGTTGATACGGTATTGAAGCTGACTTAGTGCACCTAGAAGGTACACTCACCATTATATGATTTATAGGATTTTCATATGGTGTTCTTAAGCAGTTAAGCTTAATAATGAATTATATTTGTAGTTTATTACATTACTGTATATATATATATATTGGTTTTACTATGAAGTATCATCATACATTCAATCCAATATCATCAATTACTATTTGCAATTTTACTCTATGTTGTTTTACTCATTACTATTTGGTGAATTATTCACTAATAATGATAGTCTTAGGTAAATCTATTTATAATAGCTTTAGGTTCAACTATTTCTCAGTTAACTGAGATATTGCTTGTAAATTATAGGTATCAATTCACATTGTTGGATTGATTAAGAGTGAAGTCTTGGCTCTTATACAAAGGAATTGTCATTTTATTCAGTCTAGCATCTGAATCATGGGCACAAACTCATGGTCTACTCAAGGATGGAGTAAGAAGCCTGCCCACATAAACTTATAACATAGGAAAATTTTAGTTTTGTCCTAGAAAATGTACAACACAAATGTTTTGCTTTGAAAGTGTTAAATTGCCATAAAATTATATGCGCATTGTGGTTGAATCACGTGCTATAAATGCTCAGCACTTTAGAGGTATTAACTATCCTATTTTTAAGTGTGTGTTTTTTCCTTCTAAATAAATCTAAACTTTTATCTGGTTTTGTATGTAAGGTTACTTGAAAATATATGTGTTCTGTTTGCTGATAGTGGATGAAGGAACAAATATTAATTTTTGGATATTTATGGATTTGGATGGTACTAATTTTCACAAAAGGATACAAATTCTAACTCTATTTCATCACAAACCTCAAAGGAAAAGAGGGATTTGATTTGTTGATAGCTAAATTATAAGTCGACTAAGTACCAATAACCCTTATCGGATGTTCCGATGACATGTATTTAGATTGTCCACTTAGAGGTGCTAGAATCCAATTTTATTAGCATTAATCATATTAATAACTAACCATTAACATAAAAAAATTAAATGGTATAACATTCAAATAACATGGGGTTGGTAACATAACATACCCGTTTGTTCTTATTGAATGTTCACCTATCAATGTTGCACCTAAAAGTAATACACTAACGCACAAGATGAAACAACAAAGCTTAACAATTATTTAAGTTGCATAAATATGACCGTCCCACAGATTATATTTACAAACTTAATATGTCCCATGTGAAAACTTTCAAACATCATCAATTGTCCATCATAGCGTATTTTTCCCTTTTGAAAAAGGTAAAGAAGAAACATTTTCAATATTACCTTATCACTATAAATTTTCAAAAATATATAGAATTATATATAAATTCATAAACAAATTACAATCCTATTTACCCTAACATAATAGTAATAAGCATGCATCTTCCCAACAGACAAAACTCAATACAATCCTCTGGATAAACAAATTGAAGTTATAATATATATATATATATATAATATGTAGTTGTAATTCATACAAATAGTCAATGCAAGGAAGAAAGAAAGTAAAAAATCACTACATCACATAAACTACACAACTTCCCATGTGCGTAGCACGGGCCACTCACTAATTATATGTAAAAATACAAATAAGTTCACTCAATATATCCTGATTTTCTATGATTGATTAACTTATATTTTGATACCAAATGTGACAACCAGAACCTCAGCGTGCTCGAATTTCGCTAAATCGAAAACCCAAGTCCACCAAAGTACGGATCATTAGTTCGGTACCCTACAAGTAAATAAATACATATTAGAGCACTATCGATATAAACTCGCAGCGGAATAGTAAAGTATAATAAAACATATAGTTACTAACTAAGGTTGACACCTTTGAGGTCAAGTGTCCTTGTCAGTGTCAAGCATCCATAAGGAAATCTATCCTTCCATTGTTCCCGCCTTCCACCAGTACATGTCCCTCTAAAGCTATCATGTTGGTTGTAATGAGGAGGGTGTTAGAACAATGTTCTAGTGATTGGTAAATTCTACACTTTATACATAACACTAGTTTATGATAATTGCTTTCCATTACATGTTACGTCCTTTTATTTTACTTTGTCGTCTCGACTTCATGTAGGCGTATGATACATCTCATCTACTCGAAGTGGACCATAACTATATACGTATATATATAAATAAATAAGTACCATGGTCCCCCTTTGGACCAAGATACTATCCCTGCTAGTATCCAAAACCCAGCACCTCATCAGGATTCATTATCAATGCGGTATCACGTCCATATCATCATGCATACCAAGAAACTCCTGTAGTACCTATTAACAATGTCACAATAGTCTAGCCGTATTCTATCTTGTCTTAGGGATTTACTTACTTGTCTGCTTCTTATTATGGACTCAAGTACTCGGACTACCCTACTTATTTTCAAAGACCTCGCTTAAGGGTTATTGTTTGTACCAAAAATGAGCACAACACTCTTCGGAAGTCTTTGAAGAGATAAACGCATAAAATGAGAATTAACACTGTGGATTATCTAACAAAAACTCCAAATAACAGAAATGTAATGTGCAAAGACAAGCGATTTAGAGTGGTTCGGCTTTGTAGCCTACGTCCACTATGAAGTTTGATGATTTTATTGCTCGACACTCGAAGATTACAATTTCTTATAACGTAGTACAACTGGTTTTTGTGAGCTAAGTCTGAATCTAAGACAACCATGGTGATTTTGAGTAAATCTGGCAGAGTCTGGGCGCTCTTTAGCTCTTAGAATTGTCTGACCTCTTTTCTGAATGACCAGGGGCTCTATTTATAGATGTAGGAGGTTGATATTTCGCCTAAACTGATGGGAGACCAGTTCTGGTACGTCAGGGGGCCCACATGCCCGCTTTCTGGAAGTCCGGGACCACTTTGGGATCGATTCGAAGCTATGTTCGAATCGATCAAGAAATTGTCCAATCGAGCTGAAATTTGGTGTGCACATTCTTCAACATGTGCTCAACCTTCTGTAAAAATTTCGTAGCATTTGGATATGTAGATCTCAAGTTATGATCGATTCAAGAATGGAGTATTCGGTAGGAAGTATGGTTCGAATCGATTTCGTTCGAATCGATTGCTTCGACTCGATGGTAATGTGCGTGAGCAATGTTGTTGTGGCACGAATTTTCCGAGTCGATCCCACTTTTTCTCCAGGTTAATTGGGTTGAATCCGGGGTTTAAGCCGCGTTTACTTGGTGGATTCGAAGTAATGGATTCGAAGGCAGGCCTCTTCGAATCGATCGAATTCGTGCTCCTTCGTATCGATCGTGGAAGGTCATGGCTGATCGATACGAAGTATCCTCCGTCTTTGGGATTCGAAGACAATTGTGGCACAGAGTCGAAGCTCCCTCAACTGTATGGAATCGAAGGATTCTCGTTCGATGGATTCGAAGGTGGAGAAAGCTCCAATGGATTCGAAATTAAGGCACGCGTGAATGGATTCGAAGCACAGCTAACTACGATCGATTCGAACCAATACTATCTCGATGGATTCGAATCAAAGCTTGGTTCTGATGGATTCAAGCAAGGGCCTCTATGCTGGTGGAGTCGAAGCAAGGCTATAACTCTATGGATTCGAAACAATGCAAAGGGGGATGGATTCGAGCCAAGACTATCCTTCCACCTTCTAACGGCGATAACTTGAGCATATGAACTCGGACTGCTCCAAAACTTAGAACGTTGGTTTCCACAGCATCACTTGTCCTGTCTTATCAATTGTAGCCCGATCCGGATTCGGAAAGAATTCATCGATATTTTTAGTTGCCCAACAATCATCCAAAGATGGAGACGTGCGATTCTGTTTCTTTTTCAGTCAGTTCCTTGGTATCTCGGCCTTGCCAAAAGGCGGGATAACATTTGCCCCCCAAAGTACGTTTTGTGTAAACATGACGTGCTATGAAAAGCTACAATCTATCATTGGACAATTAGGACATGCTCTGCTGAAAATTGTATTCTTTGTCGCTGTAATCAACCGTCGTACGATTGTGACCGGCTGTTAGCTGTTTGGGTTATGACGAGATGAACATTTGATCCCTGTAAATGACAAAGATCAAACATTAGTCAGAGATATGTGCATACGTGTATTATCTTGACTTTGGTTAACGTTGCGTGATCGCAAGTCGTTGCTAGTTCGGATTGCTATCGAATTCTGCATCGGTCCTCTCCTGGACCGGTTTGAGATTCGAGTTAAAACATTGCTTTTATGATTGTCTATGATCATCCTCTTGTATCGATCCTCTCCTGAATCGGTATAAAGAGTAGACAAGCAATTTTTCACATTGAAACGGTTCGTCCATTTTCATCAGTGGTCTGTGATGGGTTCGAAGCTATGTTTGTTCAAATCGATGGCTTGAATTGCTGGTATCCGATGGGTTCGAAATGGTCGTTCGAATCGATAGGTTTTGAATCACTGCATGCTAATGGTCGTGAAGTTAGTACTTCGAATCGATGGGACGCAACGACTCCAGTTTAGCTTTTGTTGAAAGCTCTGAATCGATGTAGCTCCGCATCGATGAGGCTTTGTAACGATGCAGCCTTGATGGATTCGAAGTTTTGAGGGATTCGAATGCAATGGGTTCGAACGTGATGGATTCGAATGTGATGGATTCGAATGTGACGGTTTTGAATGGATCAGCGCGTGACCGGTTGGAGTTGGTCATTTTGACTGGGAGACGAATCGTCCTGTTTCCTACGTGAGGTCCATATAAATACGCGAGGCCGGTGTCACTTTCATGTTTTACTTTTTACTGTTGCTATAGCCTCTTCTTCGAATCGATCTCTCCAAGGCCAAGACAAACGTGTTTTCCTCAAATCGATCGAACTCCTTCACGCTTTCATTTGTAATAAAATCAGGTAATCAAGGGATCGATTCGAGATGAGAAAGATAGAACTTAGAATTTTTGGCATCGATTCAGTCTTTCCTTCTGAAAATTTCGAGGAGTGATGAGATCTGAACGAAGTGGGTCGACTCGATGGAACTGAGGAATGAAACAATTCGAGTCATATCGATCAGAGTGTCGTCTTCCATTGCTTCGCATCGATCCAGGAATGAGTCATTCGAATCGATTTTGAATGCATAGCTTCGAATCGATGGTTTCAAGAGAAAAAAGGAGAGAAGGCTCGTGGCGATCGATTCGAAGTAGCGATACTTCGATCGATTCGAAGGATCTCAATATTGATCGATTCGAAGTCATGCAAAGATCATGGATTCGAAGTGCTCCTCTATCCCAAAGTTACATTGAGTCGAACCATATGGATTCGAAGCACCTGGAATTGAACTTCATCGATTCGACCCTCATCGATTCGTGTCGATGGATTCGAACGCCTTCATCCTCTGTGACCATTACTCCTTTGATTCGCTCCATCATCTGAACTACGACCAATTTCAAGTTTGAACTTTGACGAACTTAACGAACTTTAGCATACTCGACTCCGACGAGCTTCGGCCTTGCATAACTGAACTTGACTGTAAGACCATACTTGAATTTCCTTTGAAGCTCGTCGATGGAACTATGACTTAACCAACAATACAACTGATTTATACTTGAAGTGGTCAGTAGCGTCTGGATGGTGTGGAAATGACGGTCAGTGATGATGGTCATTTTCATTCTCAAATTTCAAAGTGTTGTCGCACGGACATCTTGTTTCAACCTGTAAAATTTGCTTTAAGTAATGCACAGCACTTGCACTGCACGACATATTCATACACTTCACACTGGGAAATGCACGGGCTCTTTGTGTACTTATCATTGCTTTATGATGAGTTAGTTAGTTATGGAATCTTCGAGCTCTCAACAACAAGGGGTACAGGGTTCGCCTTCTCCGGTCCTTGAGATTCCCAATATTCCTGCCGACGTAATCGAACCAGCTCCAGACGAATTGCCAGAGGCTATATTTATCGAGAACCCCATGGATTCCGTCCAGTCTAATATTTCTGAATCCTTATTGGGCAGGATATGCTTGAAACACAACATATCTATGAACGATGTATTACTACCTAGTGCTAATGACAGACCGCATAATCCGCCTGAAGGATATACTGCCTTATACCGCCATGCTTGCGCGGCTGGAACTCTTCCTCCTTTTAATCAATACATCAGGGAAATGCTATCATATCTAGGAATTGCTCCTTCGCAACTTCATCCTAACGGACATGCGTTGCTGAATAGTGCCTTCATCATATTTATGGACTGTCTCTTTCGCCCGCCAAGGCCAACCGAGATCAAACACATATTTAATTTCAAGAGCAGGGGCGATAGCCCATCCTTTACATTTTTGGAGGCAGTCAGAAATTGCCAAGTTATTATTGGAGCATGGACCAGACTAAGCTACTTTAAGAATGAATCGTTTTATGTCCGGTGTCCTCCTGGTTTCGCTAGGCGATGGTTGTCTAGACATAAGTGTCCTCATATGTCGTTGTTTCTCTTTGATCAATAGTTCTTTGGCATTGGTATTGACATCTTGTTTTTCTTGCAGCCATTATCTCCAGACCCGATGGCGGGTACTACAAGGGCATAGTCCATAGTCTCCAAGAAGTTCTGAGCGAGCTGAGACACATCGACTTGGTGTTGAATGACTATAACTTAAGAACTCTCGGCTTGATTGAAATAAATCAGAGTATAGTCATCGAGGGGATGTCAAAGCCTGCCCCAAAGAAGAAAAACAAGGAGAAGAAGGAGAAGACAATGGTGAAGAAAATGCCCGGGATTACAATAACCGAAGTGAGCGATGAAGAAAGGACCCATACAGATGTAGAGCCGATGGCTGATCTTTCGGGCAACTTCGAAGAGTTGGGAAAAAGATGGAAAAGCAAGACCGTCGTTTCTAAAAAATTTAAGTCTAAGGGGTGGAAATCTGTGGATATGTTTCCTCCCACTTCCGGAGTTACGATTTCTGAGGCCGCCCCTTCTCATTCGAGAGATACTTTTAAAGGGCTTGACGACATTCCCATCCCGGATTTTATATTGATTCCATGTAATTGTGGGTTGGAGGAATTTCAAGATGTATTAAGTATGAGCGAGCCCTTTCCTTTGAGTGCGGTCAACACTTCCGGTTGGTCTGGGGGTTTACACATTTTCACACACTTCCACACCACTACATGACTTTCGCATATTAATTACTATTTGGTAGGATTCTAATCTGTAGCTCCTTCTTATTGCAGGTGAGATGTCGGGTCGCGGGTCTACTTTGGATAGGCTCCGTAACGTGCGCCAATCTTCCCCATATTATGATTCTCGTAGGAGAGAATCAGATAGGGACCACAGGCAAGGTTACACTAGCCAGGAGCGCTACGACAGGGATAGAGATTACTGGCACGGCCGTTCTGGCTATGATCGTACTGACAGAGATCGGTGCCATCAGTACCAATCACGATCTCGTTCTCCCCCGCCTCCTAGGGTCCCCCGTAGATATCCTTGAGCCTTCACAGCAGCAGCTGCCTTCCCAATCTTCGAGGCCCGAGACTCAGTGGCCTAGAGTTGAACCACCGGCAGCTGCTATCGTTGAGCAGGCTCCGGCTGAGTTGACAAGCGAAGGTGCCATCCAGCTTGCTCAAATGAAGAAGGACTTCCCAGATATCTATATGGATGCATATGTTTTTCCCCCTCATCTCAAGAGGATTCCTCAGGATGCTGAAAATGTTGCGCACAACTATATTTGTGACTTCTATGTCCAATACAAGGAATGGAACAAAGCAGCCGTGAAAGCTTCAAAGGTAGCTTTTGACCGGGCGAAAGTCATTCAGGAACGAGATTCTGAGATTTTCAAGAAAGACCACATCATTCAAGTTCTTCAGTCTGAGATGGAGTCGTCTCGAGGCTCGGAACTCCAAACACTCAAAAAGCATGAGGATACTGTGGCCAAAATGGCGAGAATGCAGCAGGTACACTGTGCCACGGTTGAAGAAATGGGCCACCGCTACACCAACGTTGTAGCTGAGCGAGATGCAGCTGCTAAGGAGCTAAATGAGCTCAAGGCCAAATTTGCTAAAGTGGTGAAAGAGATAGATGCTGCTAACACCACCGCTCAGGAGGCGTGCGACCAAGCGGTGTCACTTCAGGCCGAACTTGCCGCGGCGGTGGCTAAGTCCAAGTCTGTGGATGCAGAAGTCCAGGAAAAGATTATGGCGGAGCGGTCCAGGATGGATGCTGATTTCGATGATCTCCTGGTTACATACAACGCCAACGTGCTAGAGCACAGAAATTTATCATGGCTGGGAGATGACTCTATGATTCTATATAACGCCTGGACTAGGCTGGTGGAGGATAAGAGAGCGGCGCATCCGGATGAAACGCTGGATGATTTCGAGCTTGAGATGCGCTTGCTTACTGAGGAAGAGAGGAAAGTTCTCCATGAGGCGGTGGTTTCCGTGGCGAGAGAGAGGCTTGGTTTTCAACGGATAGAGACGGGCGAGGGCTCGGGGATTGAGCATCACGAGACAAATGTTGGAGCTGTAATTCCGACACTGCCTGAAACCATTGGTGCGGTCGATCCCCAGTCCGTCCTTGCTTATAATCCTGACCAGCCGCATTTATCTTCTGCTGATGCTCCTGCCTCTGTGTCTGCCCATACCACGAGCCAGGCTAAGGAAGGTAATCGAACACCTCTCGTATACACTTAGTGTGTTGAATCTGAATCAATGCTCTTAGCTGACAACCTTTGCTTTTTGCATTTCAGTGACCGAAGCCGTTGTCCCAGCGCCTCCTGTATCACAAGTTCCTTATACGGCGCAAGGGGCTATTGTCACTGAGGCCGTTATGACATCCACTATGGCCGGCGAAGAGGGAGAAGTGAGCATGCTATCTTTTGATGCTCAGATGATCGAAGAACTTCTTAGAGAACCGAACGATCCCTTTGTTGATCCTCCCTATGCCGCGAGCGGGGTAGCTTCTGCTGTGAGTTCTTCTATGCCAGCTACTGACACATCTAGCGCAGCCCAAGTATCTCGTGAAGATGAGATTTTGACTGAGATTAGTGCCGAGATGGCCGCAGCGACCGCCGATATGAATCCGTCGAGCCATGCCCCGCTAATGATGATATCGCCGGGCAGCACTGTGGTAATCGCGAGTGCTCCTGTCCCACCTTCTGCTACTGCTTCTATTCCCCCGGCTCCACCCTTCAAAAGAATTTCTGTTGCCTCAAGCTCCGAGGAAGAGGTGGATATCATGTCGCTATCTGAGGGCAAACCGGAGAAGAGTAAGAGAGTGAGGAGGAAGTCAGGTGGCGGATCCAGCGGGACTACCCCGAAGAAGAAACCAAGGAAGAAGAAAGATTGATCTCTTCCTTTATTTTGTCGTCACATTCGGGGGTAGTGTTTCGCTTTGTTGGTTCTTTATAGCCGTGTATAGATGTGGATTCGGCTCCCACTAGCAGGAATTTTTTGAACCATCTTGTAATCGAATTCTTTTTGTTGATAATGGAAATGAAAGTATATTCCCTTCTGTCTTCAACTCGATATGTGTTTTGGTTCTGCCCCCAATATTGGGGATAAATTAGACTGGTTATCCGCCTCGCACTCTGGGTGTTGATTTATGTTTATACTCCGTTTCGCACTCTGGGAGTACGGAGTTAAGGGAATGTTCATACTCCGTCTCGCACTCTGGGAGTACGGAGTTAAGGAATGTTCATACTCCGCCTCGCACTCTGGGAACAGAGTTAAGGAATGTTTATACTCCGCCTCGCATTCTGGGAGTACGGAGTTAAGGAATATTTATACTCCACCTCGCACTCTGGGAGTACGGAGTTAAGGAATGTTTATACTCTGCCTCGCACTCTGGGAGTACGGAGTTAAGGAATGTTTATACTCCGCCTCGCACTCTGGGAGTACGGAGTTAAGGAATGTTTATACTCCGCCTCGCACTCTGGGAGTACGGAGTTATGGAATGTTAATACTCTGCCTCGCACTCTGGGAGTATGGAGTTAAGGAATGTTCATACTCCGCCTCGCACTCTGGGAGTATGAAGTTAAGGAATGTTCATAATCCGCCTCGCACTCTGGGAGTACGGAGTTAAGGAATGTTGATACTCCACCTCGCACTCTGGGAGTACGGAGATAAGGAATGTTTATACTCCGCCTCGCACTCTGGGAGTATGGAGTTAAGGAATGTTTATACTCCGCCTCGCACTCTGGGAGTACGGAGTTAAGGAATGTTTATACTCAGCCTCGCACTCTGGGAGTACGGAGTTAAGGAATGTTTATACTCAGCCTCGCACTCTGGGAGTACGGAGTTAAGGAATGTTTATACTCCACCTCGCACTCTGGGAGTACGGAGTTAAGGAAATGTTTATACTCCGCCTCGCACTATGGGAGTACGGAGTTAAGGAATGATCGTCGTGTATCAATCCGATTTTGGCTTCGATGTGATGGCTTGCCCCCGAGCTTTGGCTTCACTTAGTGAGTGGCCGGTCGTATCACAGGCACTCCTTTCTCGGATAAATCCCATTGCGTGATGGAATTTTAGTTCTCCGTGCATTGTGATGTTGTACATTGTATTTAATGAATCACAGCTCTGGCCCGAAGAAATGGCATTTTATTGCTGAAATCAGAAAATATGGCAAAGTCAGTTGCCTTATTATAAGTTCTAACTTCGAAATGCTGAAACAAATTTTAAAACGGAATTTAAACTAAATAAATAAACATAGCCTGTTAGTTGCAGTAGCGATGAAGGCTCTCGCTATTCCAGGTCCTCAGTAAAGTTAAGCCATCAATGGGTGATAACTCGAATTCGCCATCCTTAAGCTTTCGCTTAATCTTGCGCGACCCTCTCCACGCTGATCTCAGGGGCGGGAGTGCCGGATAACCTTTTTAGCGACTAGCTTACCAAGTTCAAAAGTTTTAAGTCGGTCCTTGGCATGGTGCAATCGGGCAACTCGATTTCGGTGTATGATTGTTCTCAAATCAACCTGATCGCCCTGGACGACCCCAACTCCGTTGACGGTTGGGAATTTTAAAGTTAAACACCACGGGGCTATTATGGCCCTGAACTCAGCAAGGGCAGGTCGACCTAAAAAGGCATTATATGGCGACTCTACATCCAATACAACAAACTGCAATATTCGAACCGACCTACATTCCCCGGTTCCCAATTCAACTGGTAACTCTACCATTCCAACTGGTACAATAGCGCTGCCATTGAATCCATAGAGATGAGTTGGGCTGGGTTTTAGACCCCCAGCTTTTATCTTCATTTGATTATAAGCATGTGCAAATATGATATTCACAGAGCTCCCGCAGTCAATCAGGATCCTCTTCATCCACATCGGGCCTACCTGGGTCGATATCACAAGTGGGTCAGTAGTCGGGCTTCCGACGTAGTCAACGTCGTTGTCCCGGAAAGTGATGTCGTTAGTCATTGCTCTCTTCCGTTTGGTTGAAGGTTTACCGCCCAAGTTATCATTATACTCGAAGTTTGAGCGTTTAGCTAAGTTGCCATATAATTCCATTTCCTCCCAGCTTCGGACCACTAGATGAGGATTACCACTTACAACATTAATTACCAATCTTCCTCCGTCACGACCTGGTTCTTCCTGTCTTGCTTGATTCTGTGTATGATTTTGCTTTGAGGGGCCCGCTCCACCAGACGGCGGTGCCCGTACAAACTGGTCCAACTTTCTCTCTCTGATCAATTTTTCAACGAGGTCTTGCAGATGTCGACATTCGTTGGTATTGTGGCCGTAACTTTCGTGAAATCTACAAAACTTTCCTATCTGAATCTATCTCTTCGATGATTGCTTCGGAGCAGGTTTCTTATATTGCTCAGCATTGCAGGTTTGCAGATACACGTTTTCCAACGATGTATTCAATGGTGTGTAACTGTCAAACATCGGGGTCCTACGTTGCGGGCCTCGTGGTCTCTCTTCTTATCCTGACCGCTGCTGACTCTCGGCTGAGCTTGTTTATTCTGTATATTTAGCTGGACTTTTCCGGAACTCTCACCGGACTGTTTGACTGCCACATTACTCTGTATTCCTTCAGTTTTGGGTATCGCATCACCCTGTTTCCTAGAATGTTTCGCGTCCTCTTGTCGCAAGAATTGAGTGGCTTTGGAGTAGAAACGGTCCAATGATGCGGGTGGTTTCCCAGCTAACCAATTCCCAAATTCCGAGTCGGGATCGATCCCTTTGGTTAACGCCATCAGAATCAAGTTGTCGTTGGGATTGCTAATTTCCACGCATGTTGCATGGAATCTATCCAGGTAATGCCTGAGTGTCTCTCCCTTAGCCTGGGTGACACTAGATAAGGTGTTAACGTCTTTAGGCCTAGTGACATGCATACGAAACTGTTCGACAAATTTCTTAGCTAGTTGGTCGAACGAAGAGATGGATCTTGGTGGCAACCTTGTGAACCACATCGTTGCAATTCCTCCCAAAGAGATGGGGAAGCTTCGACATTTTACTGCATCATCAGCCCTTACGGCGCTCATTGACCATTCATACTTTAAGATATGTTGATTGGGATCGGAATTTCCTTCGAACAGAGGGAGAGTCGGCATTCTGAATCGCCGAGGAGGTTCAGCATGCAGTATTTCGTTAGTGAAAGGAGTTTGACTACGGGAGATCCCCCAGTCGTCGTTGATAAGTCCCTGGCTCTCGCGGATCATTTGACGTACCATGGTTGAAATGTCGGGCATAGCCACATTCCGTGTAGGCTGAACTAAGGTGTGGTCGGGTTCCACAGCGCGAGTCTGGACCGGACGTTGTCGGCGGCCCATATCTCACCTCCTTGGCTCTACATCTTCTGGGACGTATGGTTCGGGAGTACGCACATGCTGTTGATTATTTGGATCCGGCAGGTTTCGGGTATCAACCCTTGTCTCTACCGCGGCTGTTGTAGCGCGATCGCCTATGGTATGATGTGGAGCAAAACCTCCTCGTGATGAGGGCCCGGCCTGGGAGCTAGTTAACGGTCCGACCCTCAATTGTCCCACATTCAAGGCGGGTTGATATTCGGTAACTAGCATATGACCTGCGTCCAACCGGGGAAGTGTAGTTCTGCCATGATAGTCAGAGGAAGCAGAACTTTCAATGGACGAGTGGGAAGCATCACCCCTCCTTGTTTTCCTACGCCTTTGGCGGTTTAATTGATTGGTCAATTCAATGTTGGCACGCAACTGTTCAGCTAACTGTTGCCGGCTTTGGGTCAATTCCTGGAGTAATGTCTGGAACTCTTGCCTGGTTACTGGTCCAGATGGACCGGAGTGAGCAGTGTTGTCTTGATTGAACTGTAACTGCTGTGTGGGATTCTGTTCATCCCGACCTTCTTGATTAGCAGCTGTAGAAGTAGTCCTAGTGCTAACCATCTCGAGTTGTGGATTCCTTTCCTAGATTTTATACAAATCTGAATAGAATGGAAGGATTCCAGAGTAGAGATATGGATCTTCCTCTTGGATTTATGCAATCCGGTATTGATGGTAGATCCGAGGAGCAGGAGAAAAAGCTGGTTTCTCTCAGTGAAAGCACCAAAGTGTTTGTACCAAAAATGGGCACAACACTCTTCGGAAGTCTTTGAAGTGATAAACGCGTAAAATGAGAATTAACACTGTGGATTATCTAACAAAAACTCCAAATAACAGAAATGTAATGTGCAAAGACAAGCGATTTAGAGTGGTTCGGCTTTGTAGCCTACGTCCACTATGAAGTTTGATGATTTTATTGCTCGACACTCGAAGATTACAATTTCTTATAACGCAGTACAACTGGTTTTTGTGAGCTAAGTCTGAATCTAAGACAACCGTGGTGATTTTGAGTAAATCTGGCAGAGTCTGGGCGCTCTTTAGCTCTTAGAATTGTCTGACCTCTTTTCTGAATGACCAGAGGCTCTATTTATAGATGTAGGAGGCTGATATTTCGCCTAAACTGAGGGGAGACCAGTTCTGGTACGTCAGGGGGCCCACATGCCCGCTTTCTGGAAGTCCGGGCCCACTTTGGGATCGATTCGGAGCTATGTTCGAATCGATCAAGAAATTGTCCAATCGAGCTGAAATTTGGTGTGAACATTCTTCAACATGTGATCAAGCTTCTGTAAAAATTTCGTAGCATTTGGATGTGTAGATCTCAAGTTATGATCGATTCAAGATTGGAGTATTCGGCAGGAAGTATGGTTCGAATCGATTGCTTCGACTCGATGGTAATGTGCGTGAGCAATGTTGTTGTGGCACGAATTTTCCGAGTCGATCCCACTTTTTCTCCGGGTTAATTGGGTTGAATCCGGGGTTTAAGCCGCGTTTACTTGGTGGATTCGAAGTAATGGATTCGAAGGCAGGCCTCTTCGAATCGATCGAATTCGTGCTCCTTCGTATCGATCGTGGAAGGTCATGGCTGATCGATACGAAGTATCCTCCGTCTTTGGGATTCGAAGACAATTGTGGCACGGAGTCGAAGCTCCCTCAACTGTATGGAATCGAAGGATTCTCGTTCGATGGATTCGAAGGTGGAGAAAGCTCCAATGGATTCGAAATTAAGGCACGCGTGAATGGATTCGAAGCACAGCTAACTACGATCGATTCGAACCAATACTATCTCGATGGATTCGAATCAAAGCTTGGTTCTGATGGATTCGAGCAAGGGCCTCTATGCTGGTGGAGTCGAAGCAAGGCTATAACTCTATGGATTCGAAACAATGCAAAGGGGGATGGATTCGAGCCAAGACTATCCTTCCACCTTCTAACGACGATAACTTGAGCATATGAACTCGGACTGCTCCGAAACTTGGAACGTTGGTTTCCATAGCTTCACTTGTCGTGTCTTATCAATTGTAGCCCGATCCGGAATAAATTCATCGATATTTGTAGTTGCCCAACAATCATCCAAAGTTGGAGACGTGTGATTCTATTTCTTTTACAGTCAGTTCCTTGGTATCTCGGCCTTGCCAGAAGGCGGGATAATAGTTATCTAGCCTCGTCTCCTAATAAACAAACTAGCAAACAACTCTGGAGGTGCTTGACCTAAACCTAACCTACACTGGTAGGAAGTGTAGCCCATTTTGGTGTAACCCTCATCGTTTTGCTGACCGCTTAGGACCGATGATGTTCTCAACTTATGTACAGCTCCTACTCCCTGATATGGTACCAAACACACAAATATAGCATCGAGCCTTGCTCACCATTCCATTTAGATTGCCTAATGCAATCAAAGCAATACCCTTAATAAAAAGTTAAAGCAGACCCTACTAGTGTATTCCTTTACTTATATGGAAGCATATATAATTCCACGGGTCCTACAGTTGGATATGCCCCCACACCAGTATAATGTATAAACAATTGCTGGTAGCCTCTTGCAGTGGGAATATTTTTATTGTGTAACAATACTGGCCTCGAATTCCAACCCATTTTAATGACTATGTCATTCTTATCTATCTAGTTATTAGCTAACTTTAATAATTCTCACCCTTCATAAACGCATACTTCAGGCTACGTATATATATATTTATAATTGTTTAATTATTAATGTTGAATCAATAGTTTTAATTCATGACAAAACGGTTCAGAAGCTAAAGAAGAATATGCAATCATACATGACAAAAAGAAGACATCAGAGGATCAAGACTTCAACTCTATGCTTAAAATAATTATTATATGTGTTGAGTCTTAGATATATGTTAAAATCAATCCTCAAAGTTTTAGTGTTCTAAAAATTCTTTAAAAACAAAGTTCACTATGCAATATATGTATAGCCAGTCGACTGGCTGTGCATGCCCAGTCGACTGACTGTGCATAAAATATTTTATTTTTTTCATTTCAGTCGATTGACCGGAATCGACAAGTCGACTGACCGGGCTTCAACTGTCAAATTCTGAATATACATCTTCTCCCATGAAGAGTTGCACTTCGGGAAAAGATGCCTCTCTTGGCTGAAACTCTTCACTAAGAGTTGCATCTCTCTGAAAACTATATATAGGAGTTCTCACACACTTCACAATTACCAATTTCTGATTCTAAATCTTTCTATTCTCTCTTGTGATTATTCTAGTGCATTCATACTCTTCATTGCTTTGAGTCTTTGAATTATATTTCATACACTTTGATTCTTAGCAATATTCTTCCTTTCAAATCTTCACATACACTTTATATACTTGAGGAATTGATTATAGGAAGTTTGTAACGACCCGCTATTTTGGACCATTCAAATCGACAATAAATCCACACATGTCAGAATTGAATAATTCAAAATATCAGATTGTTAATTTAAATTTGGCAAAACTCAGCATATGCAATAAATAAATCAATCACAGAATCACAGACACAGAGTAATACAATAATACGCAGCGGAATAGATAAAATAGTAGTTCATGAAGCTACTATATAGACATCAGAGTTAGAAATAGAATACAACAGAATATCTCAATTGCAGTGAAGTCCCCAGTACAACAGATGACTTCTCTGAACAAATCAACTAGAAGAGCTGAAAGCTGAGGCGATAGTTGGATCTCCAAGGTAAGCTCCAAACTCCAAAGGTGAGTCTCAAATGCTGTATCACTCAGTCTGACCCGAGCGTAAAGCAAAACACAAAACACTCGAGTCAGGATTAACATTCTTATATCAATAAATCCAACTCAAGTGAAATATCAACTGAAATACAAGTAACTTAAAGGATGTTTGGGATAACCATCCTCTAAGGATCTGTAGAACTATCTACAAGGTGGGAATATACACTATGACACCGTGGCCATTTTAAATTTATTTACTTCAAAACCCAAATATCATTTCATTTCAAATATATCTATTTTCCAAAATAGTGTATATATATATATATTAAATGATTTAAAAAGTAAAGTATTTAATTTCCTCAAGTCTAGCAAATCGATTCAAATCAACTTCAAATTCCATATTCAAATTTATTCAAAGTTCAATTCATCAATTTAATTCATTTCTAAACAGATCATTTAAATTTTCAATATATTTCAAAGCTTTAATATTCAACATTTTCAAAGTTAAATTTAACAGTTTCATATAGCTCTTGATTTAACTTCATTATTATTTAAATAAGGGAATATTCACTTAATAAATTCAATACCATTTAACTAGCCTTAAATTACATTTTTACTAAATATTTCCTTAAACTTTATTTAAACAAGAAATATTCATTAGATTACTTATGAATCAAACTCAAGTTATAAATCATATCTTACATCTCAATTTCAATAAGTTTCAAATCGGTTTAATTAAATAAAATTCTTTATTGAATACAATTTCAACTAAATTCAAATTATCTTTCTAACCTTAACTTATTCAAATTATTACCAAAATCTATTTTGAAATATATTTTAAATACTCAACATATTATATGTATTTAAATCAATCATTCCTATTTATATATAATAATTTTAAGGCTCAACATTTATTAAAACCATATATTTCTTTCCAAAACCATAGAATTCATTTTTTAAATATTTATATATATGGACCAACGGTGTCTGTATATATATTTATCATATGGTTAAGTGATACGGATATTTATCATTTCAATCCGAAATTTAAATATATACGGGTATATATCATTTCGACCCGTAATCCCAATTTCAATTCAAATGAAAATCGCTTGGGTTTATCATTTCAACCCATAACGATTTTCTCCTATTCTAAAGTCCGTTCGGGTATGTATCATTTCAACCCATAGTGAATTCTATACTAATAGGGAACTTGCAGAGTGATAACAGATAATATAAAATATAACAACAGGCATATAAATACTAGATACTGGTGTCAGATGTCACAGGTGAACATATACAGATAATAGCAATAACAGGCATATAAATACTAGATACTGGTGTCAGATGTCACAGGTGAACATATACAGATAATAGTAATAACAGGCATATAAATACCAGATACTGGTGTCAGATGTCACAGGTGAACATATACAGATAATAGCATATATAAAAATTTAAATAACTACAACATCATATTTCAATTGTCGTTTCAATTGAAATCAAATTTAATAAATACAAGAATGTTAATCGTGAGTGATTGCTCACCTTTCGAGGCTAGAGAGATAGAAACGAAATGAGTTACAAATTCCAAAGCTAGATGGACACGATTTGATGAAGAATAGACACGACGGCCAAAGCTGATAAATAGGAATTTACGAAGTCAAGTCAGAACGGAATCGATGAAGATAATGGTATAAGTGGACTTATGTATGCAGGTTAATAGTACATATATGCAGACCCACCGTACAACCATGATTAAATATACTATGCAACCCACTATAAATATATTTGTTAAGACTCTAGGTCCACTTTATTAATTATGAATCTAACCTGTGCATATAAGTAATACATTCCCAAGTAGCTTTTTATTAAATTATATGTACAATATAACTAGCTGCTATATGTCATATCTCAAATTAATGTACTAACTTATATATAGCTGAATCACGCATATAGTACAGCTCATATGCATATTATAAATGAGACAAGCATTTTCAAACCAAGCATTTGCAGAGTCCAACATATAAACAGTATACCTACCTACTCATGTGACAGCCTTGGGTATCCTACCTATTATATATATAAACTAATACTTTGTAAATCAAAATATATATATATATACAATATCTTCTATATGTTATCTTCTATATGTAAGTCATGTTGTTTTCCCAAATCTGAAAAATATAGGTTTTCTATATACAAATCAACACATAAAATAACTAGTGTATTATAAAATAAATATAACTTAATATATGTACAGTAACTCAAAATATACCAAATTTATAACCAACCAAAATTTACATACTTAAAATATATATAAGTTGTCAAAGAAAATTGTACTATTCATACAACTACTCACTGTAAACAAATACGAATTGTAACTAAGATATTCAATATAGGCATGATGGCTTACCCTACAGAAACTAGTTTATAAACTACTTCTATAACCATACATATAACTTACATGTTATATGGTTTATGGACTAACATATTAAAAATATACCTCTCCTATATAAATGTTTAACAAAATTGTATATACTCGAATTTTTTTTAATATAAAACTGCACAAATGAAAGAAATTTATATACAACAAACAACTATATTACCAATCAAAACGTGACAGCAGAAGAGGGGAGGAGGGCCGGTCGGAGGCCGGCGATGGGTCGGGCGAAGAGAAGGAAGACGCGGCTTGCTGTGGATCTCAGGCACGAGGGATAACACAGAGAAGACGAGAGGAATTAAGGCGGTGACACTCGGGTTGTTAGTGGCGGTGATGCTGGAAGTGTTCGATGTAAGGAGGGAGACACAGTGAGGTTCGGCTGGATGGGTGGTCACCGGAGTTACGGCGTGCGGAGGGAGAATGTGGCTGAGCAAGTGGGAAGGTGCGAACGGGCGGTTGTGGAGGGTTTGTGGCGGAGAGAGGAACGGTTGCTCGGGCTTTGGTAAGGGGATGTGAGTAGCCGAGGTGGTTCAGCAAGGCGAAGGAGATCGGATGATGAGGAGGTACGGGAGGCTGTTTGATGGAGTTGCGTGAGGCTGGAACGGCGGTGGAGGGGAGAGAGAATGAGGCGAGGTCAGGTGGTGGAGGGATGCCGTGGGCGGTAGCTAGTTAGGCGAAGGGATGGGAGTTTGGAAGAGGAAAGGAAAGTTGGTTGTTGTATTGTGTTATTTGTGAAAATGGAAGAAGAGCAGCAAAGGCAAATATAAATGAAGAAATGAACAGGCACACAAATGAACCGTTCAAAAGAATACAACTTATACCAATTCAAACGTTTAGATTTTCAAAAAAATATAGTATGGAATGGAAATGGTCACCCTGGAATTTAGCTGGAAGATTAAAGCAATTGATGGTTGCTTGGATACCACGGTTACAGTTTAAAAAGGGCAAAGAGAAATAAAAAGTCACGGATTCGGTACCGATACAATATATAGTTTGATTGTTTTCGCCGTGTACCGGACCTCAAACACAGAAATGAATATACCGTTAAGATCAACACGATGAGACGATCAAAACGGTACACAGATATCAATGGTACGATCGTCCGATCAAAAGTCAATAATCGGTACCGAAAAATGCTGCTACTTTACCAGAAATAAGATAAACGGAGCAGTAGAAGTCCAAATTTGGAAAAACGAATTTCGCAGTCTGATTCAGAATGATCTGAATAAATTTTCTCCTGTTGACATATTTTGGTTTCGGAAAACTTTTAAATTCACTTTTATTAACCGGTTTGATTTGAAATGAAATTTCACAGGAAAACAAACTTCAATATTATCAAATGAAAATTTTCCAGTTGCTATATTAAAATAGACGTATTCTAAATAATAAATTTTTATTTTCAAATTTTATTATTTAAAATTTTACAAAATTTCAATTAACTACGATATTAAAACCAATCAAAATTTATGGGTCGTTACACTCTCCCCCACTCAAAACTTTTCGTCCCCGAAAAGGAAGGAGGTAGGAGAATAGAAACAACCAGACAGAAAAGATAGATTAAAAGACAAGGATAAACAATCAATTTAACTATATAAATTTTACTTGAAATATTCATTTGAAAACTTCATTTACAATTCAATTATCTTTAATACTTTAATATCTTCCAAAACCCATTTGTAAAATTTCTTGTTTCCCTTTTAAATACCATTTATGTTTAAATAACACCTTTATAAAGGTATGAAAACTATTTGAAAACAATTATACATTATTACTTATTTTTACAAAGAAGCTATTAAATCCATAATTCATAAATTTATTAATTTATCTCAAGATACTTTTCAACATTATTAATAAATCAATAATCATTTCTTTAAATATGCTGTATTTAATTAATAACTTCTAAAATATTTAACACTAAAATTTTCTATTTATAACACTATTTTTTTTTATATTAAACCATATAGTATATAAATAAACCATACTTAAAAAGGATATAGTCAACAAGGAGAAGAAGGAGGATTTGGAAAAGCAGAATATAGGTGATAAATAAAGCTAAGCAGATAAGGTAGATTCAAAAGAATAGAATCGGGCACGAATGATTAATTCAAACCATTAGAATTTTAATTTCAAATATTAATACAAATTTCTTTGTTGGAAATACTTTTATAATAAATTATTTTTATAACGAAACAAATTTTATTTCGAAAATACTTTTATAACTCGATGTTTCAACAAGTTTATCCTTGTTCCTGTAGACTCTGGTAGTGCGTTGATCAGGCGCAAAACTAGAATTCTCCAGGTACTTAGTAGACTTGTTTCAACACCCAGTGAAAATACTGGAAAACTTTTAAAAACAGATATGGAAAGTACAATCCAATCAAAACAACAAACAAAACCTTTGTCTAACCATGGTTCGCAGATACACAATGGTTACGCCTTGTTCCCCCAGGAAACAATCCATATCCGTAAGCTTTCTCAGCCCTGCGAGTTACGCCATGATGACTAGTAGAATGCAGGATACACAATGGTTACGCCTGGATCCCCCAGGAAACAATCCGTACCCCCAGACAAGACTCAGCCAAGCATTTGCGCTACTATTCGCGACCTACATAGATTGCAGGATACACAATGGTTACGCCTGGATCCCCCAGGAAACAATCCGTACCCCTAGGCAAGACTCAGCCAGGCAGTTGCGCTATGCAGTCACGAGAGAAACATAAGACCATGGGTAACGCCATGGAATTCGAAGGACACTCGAGTATCATATCCGGAAAACCAAATCAGAGAGAATAATATCGATAGAATGAATCCAAGATGTGGCCACAAATCGGATATCAAGCAGAAGGCACTTTCCATATCTTTACTTCGAAAATATGTATCATATAGTACCTTTTCAAATCACTTTTAAATATCGTACTTATATAAAATCCATTATATATAAGATTAAATTTTCAAATCAAATACTTTTCAAAATCAATAGTATATCAAATCATACTTATATAGACTTCAATTATATAAGATTTCACTTTCAAATTGAGTACCTTTTCAAATCTATAGTTTTCGAATCAATTTCATACTCATACAAATCAATTTTATATAAGTTCGACAACTCCCAAATCAAGTATTTAGTAACACAAGGTTCTCAAATTTCAATTTGTTTCAATATCAGTTCAATTTCAACATCATTACAATTTCACCAAATTATTTCTTTTCAAATTAAATATCTTTAGTTCCAAAGTTTCCAAAATAATAAATTTAGGAAATAAATCCAAATTTCCAAATCAATAATTTAAGTCAACCAATTCATTTCCAAAATCAAATGTTTTCAAAATCATCTTATACTTACGTAAGGTCCATCTTATATAAGGCTCAAATTCTTCAAAATAAATTTCGCTGTATGAAGAGCCATATGAGATTGAATATCTTTGCTTTTATGGGTTATATATCTTTGTAATTTAAATTGGGGATTTTCTTTTAGTAAGCAAAGATATTCTAACATGACAGCTTTCAATTTCAGCGTCAAAAATATATCAATGATATTAGAATATAAGACGTACATACGTCATCATTTCGCAGAATCACATTTGATCGCTCGCTCGATCACACAAGTTCGCTTTCGAACTAGTATTGTACATTCGACTTCCCTAATGCGGATTTCGATATGGTTTCTCGACTAGAAGCCATCAGTCTCCTTGCATAGCCATATACTATGATAGAGAATTCTAGAATTTAGCCCAAAATCCATATCAAATATTCGCCATCAAGAATCGAATGAAAAATCCTAACACGAAATGGTGTAATCCACCTCGAACTTGTGTACTCAAACTTGGATCAAATTAATTATGCGAATAAAACAGCATACGTACAACTCATATATTTATTCCAACTTGTTAAATATATAGTTTCATAAAGATGTTACTAAGTTAAAACATTTAACTAAACTTTATTCAAATATTTTGAAGATCAAATTCTTTCCAAAACATTTCAAATCTAAATTTCATATATAAAAAAAATCAAAATAGCCTTATTCATTTACTTAACAAAACAGTTTCAACTTATTTAAATCATATTACTTCATACTTAAACATTCGAAACAAATTTATGTACTTTATCAAATAATTCATACTTTTCAAAATTTCTTAGCTTTGAAAAGTTAACCTGGATTTGGAAGTGCTCGAACCTTCAAAATAGTTGAAGAAATCATTTTCAAATTCAAGAGTTGGAAATCAGCAACAAATCAGTAAATCAATTTTAATAGATGGGGTTATATCAAATCTGAAACTCAAGGACTGAACACCGGCTTACTTCAAATCATTTCAAATATATATACATATATACTTTGAATATCAAATCTTACTTCGGAATTTGAAATCAAAATTGGTTTCGCAAAATCACTTGCATAGCAAAGCTATTGAAGTGGCCTATCCCCCACTCTGAAACTCGAAAATCAATGTCGATGATGCGTGCACTCATCACCGAAATTATTTCCCAGCGACATAAGTGAGTTCTGGACTTCTATTTTCTCAAACTTCTTTTGAAATTTCTTTGAAATCATTCGAAACTTATTAAAATCATTTGAAACGTTTCTTATTCGGAAAATGCTTTTTAAATCATATTATTATTATAATATATTTCAAAATCTTAAAACAATTTCAAAATACCGGAGTTCAATTCTCGAATTTCAAATTTTAAAATCCTTCAGTTATAAATCATTTTTATATAACTCAATTTCTTATATAATTTTTCAAAGTTACAAATCCTTTCGAAACCTCAAATTCTTATTTTAAAGGGTTTATAATCTTTATCAAAAACATTTCACTATTATATATAGAATATAATAATTTTGATATATAAAACAATTTCTAAAATATAAACAAGCCTCATTTTTCAAAGGATGGTTCAAGAATGGATTTCAAAACAAAGATAGAAATTCAACTTAGAGGGACTCTAATCAAATAGGATTCTGATTCGAAGATAAGCTCGAACGAAGATGAGATAATTAAATTTCAAAATAGAAGATGAATATATTTATATAAATCGCGGGCGACCTTAACCGGGTCAACCGTGACTTCAGGAACAAGATCGATGCAGAATTCCAAGAAAAATCAACATTCGATCGCAAGAGCTAGCGGCATCTAAACCAAAGATATAGAAATCTCCGGTGAATCAATGCCAATTGTAAAGGAGTTCCACCCCTTTACAAATCATCCAAAGATTGGCGGGATCGCCTATTCTTATAGAGATCATTCGAAGTGGAGTTATGGGATACTCCAGAATCAAAAGAATATAAATAAGGAGAGACAAGAATGAATTTTGGAACCGCAAGGAACGTTCCAAAGTTCAAAGGAAATCGAGTCAAAGGAAGAGATTCAAACTCGAACGAAAGTGATTCTGTAAATAAATTTACTATATATGCTAAGCTTTGCCTAGAGCCAAAGCTCTGATACCAACTGTAACGACCCGCTATTTTGGACCATTCAAATCGACAATAAATCCACACATGTCAGAATTGAATAATTCAAAATATCAGATTGTTAATTTAAATTTGGCAAAACTCAGCATATGCAATAAATAAATCAATCACAGAATCACAGACACAGAGTAATACAATAATACGCAGCGGAATAGATAAAATAGTAGTTCATGAAGCTACTATATAGACATCAGAGTTAGAAATAGAATACAACAGAATATCTCAATTGCAGTGAAGTCCCCAGTACAACAGATGACTTCTCTGAACAAATCAACTAGAAGAGCTGAAAGCTGAGGCGATAGTTGGATCTCCAAGGTAAGCTCCAAACTCCAAAGGTGAGTCTTAAAAGCTGTATCACTCGGTCTGACCCGAGCGTAAAGCAAAACACAAAACACTCGAGTCAGGATTAACATTCTTATATCAATAAATCCAACTCAAGTGAAATATCAACTAAAATACAAGTAACTTAAAGGATGTTTGGGATAACCATCCTTTAAGGATCTGTAGAACTATCTACAAGGTGGGAATATACACTATGACACCGTGGCCATTTTAAATTTATTTACTTCAAAACCCAAATATCATTTCATTTCAAATATATCTATTTTCCAAAATAGTGTATATATATATATATTAAATGATTTAAAAAGTAAAGTATTTAATTTCCTCAAGTCTAGCAAATCGATTCAAATCAACTTCAAATTCCAAATTCAAATTTATTCAAAGTTCAATTCATCAATTTAATTCATTTCTAAACAGATCATTTAAATTTTCAATATATTTCAAAGCTTTAATATTCAACATTTTCAAAGTTAAATTTAACAGTTTCATATAGCTCTTGATTTAACTTCATTATTATTTAAATAAGGGAATATTCACTTAATAAATTCAATACCATTTAACTAGCCTTAATTACATTTTTACTAAATATTTCCTTAAACTTTATTTAAACAAGAAATATTCATTAGATTACTTATGAATCAAACTCAAGTTATAAATCATATCTTACATCTCAATTTCAATAAGTTTCAAATTGGTTTAATTAAATAAAATTCTTTATTGAATACAATTTCAACTAAATTCAAATTATCTTTCTAACCTTAACTTATTCAAATTATTACCAAAATCTATTTTGAAATATATTTTAAATACTCAACATATTATATGTATTTAAATCAATCATTCCTATTTATATATAATAATTTTAAGGCTCAACATTTATTAAAACCATATATTTCTTTCCAAAACCATAGAATTCATTTTTTAAATATTTATATATATGGACCAACGGTGTCTGTATATATATTTATCATATGGTTAAGTGATACGGATATTTATCATTTCAATCCGAAATTTAAATATATACGGGTAGATATCATTTCGACCCGTAATCCCAATTTCAATTCAAATGAAAATCGCTTGGGTTTATCATTTCAACCCATAACGATTTTCTCCTATTCTAAAGTCCGTTCGGGTATGTATCATTTCAACCCATAGTGAATTCTATACTAATAGGGAACTTGCAGAGTGATAACAGATAATATAAAATATAACAACAGGCATATAAATACTAGATACTGGTGTCAGATGTCACAGGTGAACATATACAGATAATAGCAATAACAGGCATATAAATACTAGATACTGGTGTCAGATGTCACAGGTGAACATATACAGATAATAGTAATAACAGGCATATAAATACCAGATACTGGTGTCAGATGTCACAGGTGAACATATACAGATAATAGCATATATAAAAATTTAAATAACTACAACATCATATTTCAATTGTCGTTTCAATTGAAATCAAATTTAATAAATACAAGAATGTTAATCGTGAGTGATTGCTCACCTTTCGAGGATAGAGAGATAGAAACGAAATGAGTTACAAATTCCAAAGCTAGATGGACACGATTTGATGAAGAATAGACACGACGGCCAAAGCTGATAAATAGGAATTTACGAAGTCAAGTCAGAACGGAATCGATGAAGATAATGGTATAAGTGGACTTATGTATGCAGGTTAATAGTACATATATGCAGACCCACCGTACAACCATGATTAAATATACTATGCAACCCACTATAAATATATTTGTTAAGACTCTAGGTCCACTTTATTAATTATGAATCTAACCTGTGCATATAAGTAATACATTCCCAAGTAGCTTTTTATTAAATTATATGTACAATATAACTAGCTGCTATATGTCATATCTCAAATTAATGTACTAACTTATATATAGCTGAATCACGCATATAGTACAGCTCATATGCATATTATAAATGAGACAAGCATTTTCAAACCAAGCATTTGCAGAGTCCAACATATAAACAGTATACCTACCTACTCATGTGACAGCCCTGGGTATCCTACCTATTATATATATAAACTAATACTTTGTAAATCAAAATATATATATATATATACAATATCTTCTATATGTTATCTTCTATATGTAAGTCATGTTGTTTTCCCAAATCTGAAAAATATAGGTTTTCTATATACAAATCAACACATAAAATAACTAGTGTATTATAAAATAAATATAACTTAATATATGTACAGTAACTCAAAATATACCAAATTTATAACTAACCAAAATTTACATACTTAAAATATATATAAGTTGTCAAAGAAAATTGTACTATTCATACAACTACTCACTGTAAACAAATACGAATTATAACTAAGATATTCAATATAGGCATGATGGCTTACCCTACAGAAACTAGTTTATAAACTACTTCTATAACCATACATATAACTTACATGTTATATGGTTTATGGACTAACATATTAAAAATATACCTCTCCTATATAAATGTTTAACAAAATTGTATATACTCGAATTTTTTTTAATATAAAACTGCACAAATGAAAGAAATTTATATACAACAAACAACTATATTACCAATCAAAACGTGACAGCAGAAGAGGGGAGGAGGGCCGGTCGGAGGCTGGCGATGGGTCGGGCGAAGAGAAGGAAGACGCGGCTTGCTGTGGATCTCAGGCACGAGGGATAACACAGAGAAGACGAGAGGAATTAAGGCGGTGACACTCGGGTTGTTAGTGGCGGTGATGCTGGAAGTGTTCGATGTAAGGAGGGAGACACAGTGAGGTTCGGCTGGATGGGTGGTCACCGGAGTTACGGCGTGCGGAGGGAGAATGTGGCTGAGCAAGTGGGAAGGTGCGAATGGGCGGTTGTGGAGGGTTTGTGGCGGAGAGAGGAACGGTTGCTCGGGCTTTGGTAAGGGGATGTGAGTAGACGAGGTGGTTCAGCAAGGCGAAGGAGATCGGATGATGAGGAGGTACGGGAGGCTGTTTGATGGAGTTGCGTGAGGCTGGAACGGCGGTGGAGGGGAGAGAGAATGAGGCGAGGTCAGGTGGTGGAGGGATGCCGTGGGCGGTAGCTAGTTAGGCGAAGGGATGGGAGTTTGGAAGAGGAAAGGAAAGTTGGTTGCTGTATTGTGTTATTTGTGAAAATGGAAGAAGAGCAGCAAAGGCAAATATAAATGAAGAAATGAACAGGCACACAAATGAACCGTTCAAAAGAATACAACTTATACCAATTCAAACGTTTAGATTTTCAAAAAATATAGTATGGAATGGAAATGGTCACCCTGGAATTTAGCTGGAAGATTAAAGCAATTGATGGTTGCTTGGATACCACGGTTACAGTTTAAAAAGGGCAAAGAGAAATAAAAAGTCACGGATTCGGTACCGATACAATATATAGTTTGATTGTTTTCGCCGTGTACCGGACCTCAAACACAGAAATGAATATACCGTTAAGATCAACACGATGAGACGATCAAAACGGTACACAGATATCAATGGTACGATCGTCCGATCAAAAGTCAATAATCGGTACCGAAAAATGCTGCTACTTTACCAGAAATAAGATAAACGGAGCAGTAGAAGTCCAAATTTGGAAAAACGAATTTCGCAGTCTGATTCAGAATGATCTGAATAAATTTTCTCCTGTTGACATATTTTGGTTTCGGAAAACTTTTAAATTCACTTTTATTAACCGGTTTGATTTGAAATGAAATTTCACAGGAAAACAAACTTCAATATTATCAAATGAAAATTTTCCAGTTGCTATATTAAAATAGACGTATTCTAAATAATAAATTTTTATTTTCAAATTTTATTATTTAAAATTTTACAAAATTTCAATTAACTACGATATTAAAACCAATCAAAATTTATGGGTCGTTACAAAGTTTGTAATCTTAAAGACAAATCAGCGTTATCAAGAACACATTGTGTCAACTACTTTTATATTTTGTTAAGTCCTGTTCTGCTGCTCAGGCAAGGGAAAGTCCTCTTCGGATGCTGAGGAAAAAATCCTATTCTACTGCTCAGGTGTCTGTTCTGCTGCTCAGACCTATTCCTCCGATTTAAGTGAGGGTATTGTTAGTTAAAGCCAGAAGTTAGTCTGGGACTGGACGTAGAACGGGAGTTTGAACTAGTATAAAAATTCCTGGTGTGCTTATTCTTATTTACTTTACTGATATTAACTTCTTCCGCACTTAGTTTAATATATATTCCATATCTGTCGATCCACACATACTTTCATTTGGTATCAGAGCAAGGTCATCCAATAACTATAACACAGTTATTTGATATCTTGATAATATGGAAAACAACACTAACACTAGTTTCAATGAAGGACAGTCCACTGCACGACCACCACTATTTAATGGTTTAAATTACATTTATTGGTCCACTAGAATGAGAATATTTATGCAGTCAAACAATTATGAAATCTGGAATATCACTCAGACTGAACATCATATACCAAATACTGAATATGCACAATGGTCACACACACACAGAAACAAGATGCTACAAATAATTCAAAAGCAATGAATATGTTATTTTGTGGTTTAGACAAAAATGAGTTTAATAGAGTCAGCATGTGCACTACAGCCTATGAAATCTGGAGAACACTAAAAATAACTCATGAAGGTACAAACAAAGTTAAGCAAAGTAAGATTTTAATGCTTAAAAATCAGTATCAAAACTTTAGAATGAAACAAGATGAGTCTATAAATGATATGTACTTTAGATTCCAAGACATATATCACTCATTGTTAGCACTGGGAGAGAAATATACAGATTTTGATATTGTGTCAAAACTCCTCAACTCACTCACGGATGAATGGGAGAGAAAAGTTTTAGCTATCGAAGAAGCTAATGATATCTCTACCATAAAACCAGAGGAGTTGATAGGTAATCTAATGTCTTATGAAGTTAATTTACAGGCTAAAAGAGTACAGGCACAAGACAAAAAGGACATAGCTTTTCGAGCTGAAGAAGATGAGAACCAAGATTCAGATGATGAGAATTTAGCATTCATTGCCAAGAATTTCAAGAAGTTCTTAAAGTATCGAAAGAACAACAGATTCAATGATAAAAAGAACTTCTCAAACAAACCATCTGCATCAGCTTTAGAATGTTACAACTGTCACAAGAATGGACATATCCAGAAAAACTATCCAGAACTAAAGAAAAGTTATTCCAACAAGGACAGAAAAGACAAATACAAAAAGAAAGCATTCTCTATCACATGGGATGACTTAGATTCCTCATCATCAGATAGTGACAGTGATAATGAAAATGAACAAGCAAATATATGTTTCATGGCTATAGAAAATGAGGTTAGTGATCTTACCTTTGATGATCTAATAGAAATTAATTCAGAACTTTTGAACACACTAAAAAATTTCAAAAGATAATATAAAGAAGCTTGCGAAAATAAGAACAAAGCTTAATTCGAAAGAGATATGCTAAAAGATGAGAAGAAAATACTAGAGGAAGAACTTGAAAAACTTCAAGAATCGGTCTCGAATACTAATTCTCAACTTACTTTACCGAGTCAAGAAATTGAAACTCAAAAAGAAAAGAATGATGTTCATATCTCTGAAAATCACGAGTTAAAAACAAAAGTAAAATTACTTGAACTAGACAATACTGGGCTAAAAAGTAAGTTAGAGAGTATTACTAAAAATGTTTCTAACTTTAATAAAGGAAGAGAAAATTTGTCTAAAATTATTGAGAATTCTCAATCAGTATCAAGTAAAAAGGGGTTAGGTTATGTTAAGAAGTCAATAGCTCCATCTAGACTAGAAAATAAAAGGAGAATTGATTTTAAACCCACAATCACTAAAGAAAATTCAAAAAGGACAAATTTGAAAACTATAAAAATGTGGATTCCTAAAACAAACAATAGTTTGATTAGGAAGAAATATATAACTCCTTTATTGAATCTGTACACAAGAATATAAATTATGTTTATAAAGGGAATATCGAACCCTCTTGGGTTTGGTTTCCTAAGATCTAACTCTTAGGACCCTATAAAAAGGTGGGTACCAATATTATTTTTATTTTGCATGACCCACTTAAAAAGAGAGGAAAATGGATATTAGACAGTGGTTGCTCAAAACATATGACATGAGACAAAAATATGCTATCAAACATTATCTACTCAGATGGGGGTTCTGTCATCTTTGGAGACAATTCCAAGGGATATATCATAGGCAAAGGCGATGTGAGCAATAATGGTACATCTAATTTACCTCTTATTTCAAATGTTTTACTAGTCAAGAATTTAAAACATAATCTCTTAAGTATTTGCCAACTGTGTGATAAAGGATTCAAAATTACTTTTTCTGAAAATAAGTGTAGCATTTTTGATCAAAATCAAAATTTACTCTTTGAAGGAAATAGAGACAAAAATATTTACATTTTGAATATGAAAATAAATCATAATTTAGATATGTGTCTACTAGCCAAAGAAAATGATCCTTGGTTATGGCACAAAAGATTTTGTCACATTAACTTCAAAACTTTAACTAAGCTTTCTAAAAATGAGTTAGTAAAAGGATTACCTAAAATGAAATTTAAGATAGATCATATTTGTGATGCATGTCAATTAGGAAAACTAACTAAGTCATCTTTTAAATCTAAAAAGATTATTTCAACAACACAACCACTGGAACTATTACATATGGATTTATTTGGACCAACACAAGTGCAATCCATAAATCATAATAGATATGTGTTTGTAATTGTTGATGATTTTTCTAGATATACTTGGACTATATTTATGAAAAACAGAAGTGATACTTTTGAAAATTTCAAAGTCTTTTCCAAAAGAATTCAAAATTTCAAAAACTTAAAAATAAATAACATTAGAAGTGATCATGGAGATGAATTCGAAAACGACATTTTTGTAAAAAGAAAGGAATAAACCATAATTTTTCTTTTCCTCGTACTCCACAACAAAATGGAGTAGTAGAACGGAAAAATAGAATTTTAGAAGAATGTGCAAGAACCTTGTTAAATGGAAGCACATTACCCAAACATTTCTGGGCAGAAGCAGTTGCAACTGCTTGTTATGTACTAAATCGTGTTTCTATAAGACCTCTAACTAAAACACTTCTTATGAACTTTTTAATGGTCGAAAACCAAATATTTCTTACTTTAAGGTTTTCGGTTCAAAATGTTTTATTTTAAACACAAAAGATCAGCTTGGCAAATTCGATCCAAAATCCGATGAAGGAATCTTTATAGGATATTCAGACCGAAGCAAAGCCTATCGAATTTTTAATAAAAGAACAAATATCATCGAAGAAACACTTCATGTATCTTTTGATGAAAATTTTAAACAAATTTCAAGTAGTAGAGATGACGAAGAAGTTCCTGAAAATATCAAAAATATAGAATCTACCTTGTCTAACAATAATGAAAACATTTTTCCTAATAATGAATTAAGATCTCCACCAAGGATATTAAAAGATTATCCAGTTCAAAATGTCATAGGAGAAATTAATTCAAATGTTAGAACCAGAAATCAATTAAATCAAATGGGCCACATAGCATTTCTTTCTAATATAGAACCTAAAAATATTAAGGAAGCCTCAACTGATGACTATTGGATTATCGCTATGGAAGAAGAACTAAACCAATTCGAAAGAAATGACGTTTGGGATTTAGTTCCAAGGCCTAGTGACCAATTAGTTATTGGTACTAAATGGGTTTTCAAAAATAAGGCTGATGAACATGGAAACATAACTAGGAATAAAGCTAGATTAGTTGCACAAGGATATAATCAGGAAGAAGGAATTGACTACGAAGAAACGTTTTCTCCCGTCGCTAGATTAGAAGCAATACATATATTATTGGCCTATGCATGTTTTCATAATTTTAAATTATATCAAATGGATGTTAAAAGTGCTTTTCTAAATGGCTTTATAAAAGAAAATGTTTATGTTGAAAAGCCTCCCTTATTCATTCACGAAAATTTTTCAGACCATGTCTATAAACTTAAAAAGGCATTATATGGACTAAAACAAGCACCTCGTGCTTGTTATGATCGTCTAAAAAGTTATTTAATAGACTCTGGTTTTGAAATTGGGAAGGTTGATCAAACTCTTTTTATTAAGAAAAAGAAAGAAGATATTTTAATAATTCAAATTTATGTTGATGATATTATTTTTGGTTCTACCAATGAAAAGTTATGTCAGGAATTTTCTAAAATAATGACTAATGAATTTGAAATGTCTCACATGGGAGAATTGAATTATTTTCTTGGTTTACAAATTAAACAACTTTCAAATGGAATTTTTATAAATCAAGAAAAATATTGTAACAATCTAATCAAACGCTTTGGTATGGAAAATACTTCTGCCAAACCTACTCCTATGAGTACAACTATACATCTTGAAAAAGATGAAAACGGCAAAAGTATAGATCAAAAATTATATCGAAGCATTATTGGATCATTACTCTACTTAACAACAAGTAGACCTGATATAATGAAGAGTGTTTGTCTGTATGCACGATTTCAAGCAGATCCAAAAGAGTCACACATTAGAGCAGTGAAACGTATATTACGATATCTAAATAAAACCATGGACTTTGGACTATTTTATCCGAAAGAATGTCCTTTCGAATTAGTTTCATATAGTGATGCTGATTTTGGAGGATGTCGGACGGATAGAAAAAGTACAAGCGGAACTTGTCACTTCATTGGACGATCTCTTGTATCTTGGTTTAGTAAGAAACAAAATTGCGTCTCACTCTCAACTTGTGAAGCAGAATATATATCTGCAGCTTTGGCATGTGCTCAAGTAATCTATATGCAAAAAACACTTCAAGACTTTGGTTTCAATTTATCTAAGTCAACAATTTTTTGTGATAACTTAAGCACTATCAATCTTTCAAAAAATCCAATCAATCATTCACGAACAAAACATATTGACATTCGTCATCATTTTCTTCGTGATTGTATTGAAAAAGATATAATAAATCTTGATTTCGTATCTTCTGAAAACCAGTTGGCCGATATTTTTACTAAGCCTTTAAATGAAAACACTTTTGTAAAATTGAGATGAGAACTTGGAATCATCTCATTTAAAAATTTATAAGTCTATTTTCTGCATAAGCTGGGATTTGAACTCAGGACCTCCTGGTAAGTATGCATATAACTTTGCCAGTAGGCTATTTGATATTTCTTGACTTAGCTTGTAGCTTACTTCAGCTTATTTTTGTTTTGTTATTTAAATGGTTCATATTAACTTGGTTTTTGTCCTCAAATTTTCTTCTGGCTAAAATTAAATCATACTATATTTAATCTCAGCTATTCATTGTTTAGCTTTCAGTTTATCTATAATTACTTTCATTCAAATTTTTTAATAAAAAAAGAAAATCAAACATGTTTTTCAACCTTGCATTGTTTATCTACACCAGGGCCGGTTCATCTTCAGATGAGCCTTCCTCTCATTATTCATCTGGATGTTCCTCAATTGATTTTGAAACTCCAAGTTCAGGGTCTTCAGAACTTCCAACTCCGACTCCTGCTTATATTCCGATATGTCCACCACAAAGCCATCATACGGGATATACGCCAGAAAATAAACGCACGCGAAGAAACATATTTCCATCCCCAAATACTAAATAAAATATAGATGATTTACATCACTATCAGAGGGAAACACCTAATCTTCAACGTGAAATGTATTATGAGCAAAAGAGTCATGGTAGAAGACTTAGTTTTCTTGAAAGGTGTGCCGCAAAAATATGTGGTGCATCCCCCATCAACACAAACGCACATATTCACTCACCTCAACGCCCTCATGTATCTCCAAATTCATAGGAACGTAGAGGACCAAATTCATGGGAACATGAAGGAACGAGTAACTCACCGATTCAAAAAGAATATTCACCTATAAAACTATTTGCTGAAAATAAAAAAATTGAACCAGGAGAAGAATCGGAAGACTCACACTCACATTTCTAATTTTTACACAAAGTATGCTCATTGTCTTTGTTTTATAATATATTAATGAAATAAACTTGTGTGTATTCTTGAATTATTGCTCAAAAATTATTCTGTATTTTTTGTTTCCAGTCAGTTGACTGAAATTCAGGCTCAGTCGACTGACTGCAGGGAATCCAAACTCTTGGGAAACCATTCAGTCGACTGACCTATCACGATCAGTTGACTGGCTGTATGAAATTCGTATTATTTCTAGTGCACCAGTCGACTGACTACATTCGTCCAATCGACTGGCTATAGATAATTTTTACTGCTTCCCTTTTATAGTTAGTTTTTACCCAATTTCACTTTACCATTCTCAGTTTTTAACCCAAAATCCTTCTTGAGAAAAACCCTAAAATTCCAAATCCGATCAAATCTTTCATCAAATCCTTCCTCAAATGGCTCTTACAAAGCGACATAGGTAAAGCTCCTCCTCCACCGGACCTACCGATAGCCAAATTGTGTAATGGTTATATAACAATGTAGCAATTGCAAGATGGCATAAAATAGAAAATTCGCGGATCTTTGAAGGTTCTTTCATGGTCTACAATGATTTTGCGGCTTACGGTTAACAAGATCTTATGCGAAGATCCGGATTGGAATCTCTTCTCGACATGAATCTCAATTCTCACAAGATCAATCATCTCATGGTAAAGCTCTTCTATGCAAACTTAAATCTTCCTCATCAACGTCCATCAAATAGGGATGATTGTGTTTGGAGTTTAGTTTGTGGGCATCAAGTCTTCTTCTCCTTAGATCGGATGGCGCACATACTTCAATCACCTAACCAAGGTATTCCTCTAGACAATATCGATTGCAATATTCAACAAAGAGATCGAGTTAGTCATATGTTCATGGGTGACAATATGATGGAACAAAAATCCATTCTTCTTCGACCAAAAGCAAGAATTATTCACAAAGCTTTCATGAGAAGTATTCTTCCAAGAACCGGGTCATATGAACTTATCTACCCGGAAAATTTCAAAGTACTATATGCGGTATGGGGAGGAATTCAAGTAAATTGGGTACAGAGAATATTGGATGAATTTCTCTCCTTCAACAATGGAAATATGAGAACCATTTACTTCGGGGAATATATAATGAGATTACTTTTAAATGTGGGTGCTCCTCAACCGGAATCTGAAACTTCTTCCGTTGGAGTTATAAACATTCACACTTTAAGTCTTATGAAACTACCGTCAGCTCCTCCGGCATTTACCTCTTTTGAAGAATGGCGTCGCCCACACCAACAACGACAATCGGGTGGACCAATCATTCGAGAGCAAACACCCCAACCCGAAGAAGAGGAAGAAATTCGTCTTGCAACATCCGCTAGTACTCGAGAGTCCATAGAAATTCTATCGAGAAATCAACAAATACTAGGAACTCGTTTGAAGAAAGTTGATAAAAAAATTAGACAAGATCAAAGGGTTCTTCTCTATACTATGGGATGCGATTTCCTGCTCTTCATCCACGACTGCTTCTTCTGTAGCACATGGTAAGCGACCAGCACCAAGATTCACATGGTCTACTTCCGAGGAACATACCGGAAGCGATACCAGCGGACCAAGTGGTAGTGGACAAGACACATCAAGACCTGGAAAGGAGCATACCGAAGAATATGACTGGGATCGAGATGAGTAAGCCTTTTTGGTAAGATTTGATGAAATGTTGTTCTTTGTTCAAATTTTAGTCCTTGCAAAATACTTTGGTAAAATTTATGAGACTTGTAGTAAGTAGTCTCATTATTATTGGTTATGTTTTTATCTCATGTACTATGATACTTTGTTTATCTATATGTACTGTTCTGTGTCTATTTGTATGTTATACACTAAATTTTAATTATCTGTCTCCTTTTTGTCGATGATAATGGGGGAGAAAAAGTGTCTGCACTAACATATTTGATGCAGGAAAAAGATGTCATACTTTCAGGGGGAGAAAATTCTCTATCTAATATATACAGGTTGTCATCAATCAAAAAGGGGGAGAATGTTGAATCACTAGTTTTGATTCATGACAAAACGGTTCAGAAGCTAAAGAAGAATATGCAATCATACATGACAAAAAGAAGACATCAGAGGATCAAGACTTCAACTCTATGCTTAAAATAATTATTATATGTGTTGAGTCTTAGATATATGTTAAAATCAATCCTCAAAGTTTTAGTGTTCTAAAAATTCTTTAAAAACAAAGTTCACTGTGCAATATATGCACAGCCAGTCGACTGGCTGTGCATGCCCAGTCGACTGACTGTGCATAAAATATTTTATTTTTTTCATTTCAGTCGACTGACCGGAATCGACAAGTCGACTGACCGGGCTTCAACTGTCAAATTCTGAATAGAAATCTTCTCCCACGAAGAGTTGCACTTCAGGAAAAGATGCCTCTCTTGGCTGAAACTCTTCACTAAGAGTTGCATCTCTCTGAAAACTATATATATGAGTTCTCACACACTTCACAATTACCAATTTCTGATTCTAATTCTTTCTATTCTCTCTTGTGATTATTCTAGTGCATTCATACTCTTCATTGCTTTGAATCTTTGAATTATATTTCATACACTTTGATTCTTAGCAATATTCTTCCTTTCAAATCTTCACATACACTTTATATACTTGAGGAATTGATTATAGGAAGTTTGTAATCTTAAAGACAAATCAGTGTTATCAAGAACACATTGTGTCAACTACTTTTATATTTTGTTAAGTCCTATTCTGCTGCTCAGGCAAGGGAAAGTCCTCTTCGACTGCTGAGGCAAAAATCCTGTTCTGTTGCTCAGGTGTCTGTTCTGCTGCTTAGACCTATTCCTCCAGGTTAAGTGAGGGTATTGTTAGTTAAAGCCAGAAGTTAGTCTGGGACTAGACGTAGAACGAGAGTATGAACCAGTATAAAAATTCCTGGTGTGCTTATTCTTATTTACTTTACAGATATTAACTGCTTCCGCACTTAGTTTAATATATATTCCATATCTTTCGATCCACACATACTTTCAATTATGCCTCTAATGTTCAATGGGTCACAATATTTCTTTACTTTTTCATGCTTTTACTTCTTATCCTTTTAATATTAATTTGATGTCATTTACCGCTTTCATTAATAGATCTAAATATATTTTCCTGTTTATTTCCTTTCTCAATATTGAATTTTATTTATATTTCTCTTTAACTTTTACTACCCTCCTTTGTTTAGTGGACTTTCCATACCCGTATATTATATATACACACTTCTTGCCTTTTGTCATTTTATTACTTACCTATCTTGTTATCATTTACTATTTAGTTTCCATCCTATCCTTATTGCATATATATATATATATATATATTAATTTACAATTTAACCATTATTATTATCACAACTTCAATTCTTTAGTTCATACTTAGGGATTTCTGCATTTTAATACATTGGAATCACATCTCACTCAAAAGGAAAGGTTAATACTGTAAATCTCTATATTTTATCCAAAAAAGGAATTTTTATTACGCTTGGAATTACAAGGAATTATGTTTTGTAGTTATTGGTATAGACAGCACAATAATAGTGAAATATCCCTATTTTATACATCTCTTTCTTTTAGGCGTATTCCTTTTTATTTCAAACGATACACTTTTATTTATGAATCCGAACTTGGTAATCTATGGAAATTTACATTGCACACACAACATTCTAATGAATTAAAATATTACCTAAATCCCTATAATTTATTGTGATAACTCTAATTTACATTCTACTTGCATAAGATATTTAAATCTACAAATTTGGAACTGCTACATAATTTTGTAAATCTCAGGGACTACTGCTACCCAATACTTTTCCGATTCTCATACATGCAATATTAAAATTAAGTTATCAATCACAAAATATGTATGTAGGATTTATAAATTCATTACAAATATACAATTTTAGCCTACAACTCCAAGTTTACATTCAGGCATAAAAAAATAGATTTACAATGATATAAATCCAATATTATATAAAAATATATAATTTTCCACTCACCGTTTAGCTTTCCAAATCCCTAGAGCTAATCCCTATTATTCCTATTTGACTCCCATTATTCTTCATATTTGAATACATATACCACAAGCACACACATGTCTATCAGAAATCTATATCAGAGAAGAGTTTTAGATTTAATTTAGATTTTAGATTCGGATTTATGATTTACCTTGACTTTAATGATTTGATTCGACCCTAATTTTCTTCTCAAATATCCTCTGATATTCTCCACTTGTATATACGTATATAAACTATAACTATATTTAGAATTAAGAATTTGTGGAGATGAGAAAATTGCGGAGCTTTGTCGTTGCTTTAAAAAATTAAGGAGTTAGCCCTTATTTATAAGGGTTCGAATCAATGCCAGCTGTTAAATTAAGTTATTGTAAATCCGGGCCGTTTAGCCTAGTTTCAATTTACAGCCAACCAACTCTAACAGTTGACCGCTTGTGTGCCACCAATCGACCGTTAGCGGTTGACTAGTCCCAATCAAGGAGTCAACCTTTGGTCCAATTATGTTATGCGTTATTTATTTCCCTTAAAATGTTTTTTTATACTGTATTCATCAAATACGATTAACTTTAACCATGCTTAACGGCTAAGTATTCATTAACGTTAACTGATGTTAATTAACATTAGTTAATTACATTTATTTCCTTAATTACACATAATTATTTACGATTCAAAATTTTCAACCGTTAATAACTTTTTCGTTTGAACCCCATTAGAAAACTTTATATATGAAAATTGATCAGAGAATTGCCACAAACCCAACAATATAAGTTTCATAGCCAAATTCTGATGTTTGTAAAAATACTATTTTCAGCTTTACTATTTATTAATTAATTTCTTTTCAATTAATTATCATCTAAATTACGGGGTGTTACATGTAGTATATGCTCATACGGTGATGATGATAGTATAACATATAAGATTTTATGTGCTAACTTGTTGGATGCAAGGGTAGGTCGTGTATTATTCTCCATACTAAGCATCTATGTTTTGCTATATCAACTTTTATAGTATCTTAAAATAGTTTATCGCGTGCACACATCAGACTGTTGTCAAAGTTAAGATTTTATGTTTTGCTTCTTACTATGTTGGGTATTCTTAAATGAGTAGACTAGACAGCAAGTCTGGGATAGCGCATGGAGCTGTTCAGAGGACGAGCAAGAGGCTGGCGCTTATCAATATTATATTTTAGAGTTTATTATTATTAAGTTGTTCAGCACAGTGGAGCTTTATCAGTGATTGGTTATTATAAAGATAAATGTTTAGAGTTTATTTATTGATTGTGTAAACTCTATTATTATTTTGTATAACATATTAAACTTGGGCTTTGATTTTGGATGGTTCATGTAGTTATATTTCTGTCTCACCTGATTTATATCTGTTTGATTATTATTTTTTATTCGATGTGCTCTTAGATAAATGCCAAGTTTTGCGATTTTTTAGTTACTTTACCACTTGACAATCGCCTTACATCAGCTGGGTGCTGCTACAACGCACTACGCGGGTGTATTAGTTGCTAAATGTACAGGGCAGTCGTCATATTGGTATCGAAGCGGACATAGGGGCAGCTAACCCTAGTATGTAGACCATGTTCACTGAGATTGTGAGGAACATGCTATGAAACTCCCAAGGTGTTACTCTTACCATTGTTATTGGCGGTGACGGTGCTTTGATGCATGCCCAGAGCTAACTTTGCTAAGTTAAACAAGGACAACTCTAGCCTTTAAGGCAAAATGTTCCTTTGAACTGAAACAACTATGAATGTGATGACCGCCCTACACCACCGTCATCTAGTTTACCAATATAGTGCGCTATAATGGTGCCTAACCGATATAGGACAATTGTCAAGTGGTAAATAATTAAAACAATCATAGAACATGTCATATATCTCACAACGCATCGAATAAAGCTTAATAGTTAAACAAATATAAAATAAGCGAGATAAAAAAATAACTATAGGAACCATCACAAAACAGAGCATAGGTTTAATATAGTTATACAAAAAGATCACAGAGTTTATACATCAAATAATAACTCAAGTGAAAAACTGCCTTTAATAAAAGGCCAAACACTGCACAAGCTCCACAGTACCACACGGTGGAATGAAGCAATAATACTCGAAAGTAATTATGTGAAAGCGTAGCCTCCTGCTAGTCCATCTACATAACGCCATGCACTATCCCACATATGCTATCTTGTCTACTCATTTAAGAGTTAAACATCAATATATGATAATCTACTATCATATTTGAAATGACCCACCTTCTATTCCTAAAGTTTTTTTTTACATATATATTCAGTGGTCATTTAATCAAGAAAATATTACACTCTAATTTTCTTCTATCTAGGATCTTTATGCCAATATAAAAATATTGGTTTTCTCAAATAATCTTAAACTTACATATGTGAAGATATATAAGTTACTTTCTACTTGAATCAGAGTACAAGTTTAATAGTAGAAATTTGTTTGGAAATCATTAAAAGAAATAATTCCTACATAGAAATAGTGTTTCTAAAAACCAGGTTTTCCAAGCATACTTAGATTATTGCATAACTATTGGTTTCATGTCTCAAGACTTAGCATTATGCATGTATTTCCATAATTTTGTTGCTGTATGAACTGTGCTCTTGCATGTGCATGTGTGTGCAAGTTCCTGTGCATGTGTGTGTCAGTGGAAGATTTAAGTGCCTAATTTTTCCTCTTCTTGTTAGCAAAAATGACTGAGTCTACCCTATATTTGGGTTGTAAAACTTTACTGAAAATTGAGCTTAAAACTCTTTAGTGCTGGCTTAATCCAGGCTCAATAAAATGGTCATGTTAGCCATATTCAACTTGCACTTATTCTTAAGCAAAATACATGTCATTTTGTTTTCTTTTCAAAGCAACTAAAAACCTTTATTCTGCCATATTTTATATCAACTTAAACATGGATTTTCTTATGTCAAATACTTGATTGTACATTCAATCCATAAATCCTTTCAATCTCAGATTTTCTACGATTATAAACTAACTGTTCTTAAAGCTTAAATATTCCATTTCTTAGCAAAACATTTGCAAACCAAAGAACATAAGTTTCCACTGATACACATATAGGTTCAACACTTGCAAAACAATAGTTCTAACAATACATTAGTTTTCTAAGCAAATTTAAACAAAATAGCTTAACATAATTCAGCATAAACATCTATTTTAACTTCAACAAATCTTTAAATATAACATCCAATTCCTTAAGTAGCTAAACATCCAAAGCCTAATCAAAGAAATTCCTACTTTCCTGCAAAATCACCATGAACTGCCCCATATAAACATGAGACACCCAATGGTGCATAAAACACACAAGGGTCAGACTAAAGTCTTGTATGAGTAATCTAACTGAAAACATGATTTAATATGACACTTATTCATATTCAAATAACTTCAAAATGGATAAAGGAACTCAATACCACTCTTGTGCATGTTCCTGTGATACATGTGCATATACATTACTGCACAACAAATTATACATGATTCAATGGTTTAGTTCAGTGATAACAATCATAGGATCCATCCATAAAACATCATAAACCAATCAACACATTCATCAATTCAATCATCAAGCCTTTTCTACCAGATTACTGGCCATCAGGGATTTTACCCAAGCCCTCTCATGAACCTATTTCTATTGTTCACTATCAAGTATATTATGGTCTTTAGCTACTTTCTCTTGTTAAACCACACACTGCCTGGGACATATCATTGTTAACCCAGCAAACTCAGGCCCCTGGGTATAAGCATACCATGTGTGAGCTTGCAATGTTCACCTTGCCAAGCCATATTTTGTAGCCCTAAGATCCAAAAGTCCTTAGTTAAATTACTAAGTGTTACTTTCCCTTTCTCATTCCTATGCTAATCCCTTCTGCATATCATATTTCAATCATAGAAATAAACATTCAGCCAACATGTATTCATCCAGAGATTGGTAAGTCATGTTCTCATAAGCAAGCATTTAATCATGCAAACAGATGTGATTTCTAAGCATATTATTTTGTCTATGGGTTTCAATGTATCAAGTTACAAACATATGGTCATAGATAGTTTTCTGGTTGTCTCCTTTTACCTCTAGTTCAATCAGACCTTTGTTAATCTTTAAGATCTGGCTAAACCATAAGTATATGCTTTGATTTGGAGAGTTCATAAAACATAGAAGCTCAACACATGTATAACATTGCACCTCTACATTTATCTTTATTTTAGTTTCCAGTGAGGTTACTCACCTTAATCCCTCTTTTTCCTACGCTTTTTGAACCCTATTGGTCTTCTACCTTCTTCTAATTCTAATGGCCGGTGCTCCTTATTTTTTCTCTGGCTTATGTTTTATTTTTCTTTAAATGATGAAGAGCAATTGTGAAAGGTCTCACTACACTAAGCCTCCTTATACAAAACCCTGGCTGCTACTAGGGTTTAGTGAAATTACCCAATGTCATTTTTACCCTATAAAACATGATCTGCCTCTCATTTTGATTCAAGAGAGAAAAGGGTATGTGGTCCTTGTTTTTATTTTCAGAAATAAGCCTTATCTCTTTAATCTCACCCCGGTCATGTTATATGCATGACTCTTATTTTCCAAAGTAAAAGGATTGCTGGAAATTGATAAAGTGCTTGCTTAAGGGTTCATGCCATTTCCATGCAATTTTTGTTTTCTTCCAACAAGTGTTTGCTTGTGCACATATATAATATATGTATGCCTATTTTGCCTAAGTCCTTATTTTCTTTCTTTAAATAATTTTAAGTACCTAAATATTTTTCTTGCATGTATTTATTCCTGCCTAACATTTATTTTCTTTGTGCCAAACTTATTAAAGACATAATCATATCTTCATACATATGTATTTCTAAATTATTTATTCTAATTTATATATTGATTTCTGCCTATTTCATTATACAGAAAAAATGTGGGCATGTGTGTGCACTATCTTGTGCACATGTACATGTTTAAACCATACATTTGTAATTAGTTTCCATTCCTATCTTTCTCAATGCAATTTTTAAACAAACATAAACTTATTTAAATCATGAAATTGCTCACAAAAATCAGGGTTATCACATATACCCCTCCTTTTAGGAATTGTGTTCCACTATTATCTCATACTTAACTTAAGTATAATCAATCCAGAAAATCAACTTTTCTGATCTCAAACCATTCTCAAGCCAATCACTTGATTAAACTCTATGCATATTAAAACAAAAATCACAATGCATATTCAATCAAAACATTCATCAGTATATATAACTTTACCTTTCAGTCAATCAAACAGTTGTGGATAATCATTTCTGATTTTATCCTCCACTTCCCATGTGTAATCATTTGGGTCAAGACTCCATTGCACTTTCACTAATTTAATTTCTTTTTTTCTCAATTTCTTGATCTCTCTAGCAACTATGCCCACTGGCTCCTTTTCATAGATCATCCTGTGGTCAATCTGCACATCCTTAAAGGATTCTAGGATTGCCTCCTTATCATGAACCCACCTTCTTAGTTGAGACACATGAAAAACATCATGCATTGCTCTCATTTCTTCTGGCAACTCCAGCTTATAGGTTATAGTTCCTATTCTCTCTAGAATTTTATATGGCCCTATGTACCTAGGAATCAACTTTCCTTGTTTCCCAAACCTTAGAACCTTCTTCATGGGTGATATTTTGATAAATACATAATCCCCAACACCATATTGTACCGCCTTCCTTCTTTGATCTGCATATTTCTTTTGCCTATCCTAGGCAGAAGCAATTCTTTTTCTGATCAAAGCTATTTTCTCAGAAGTTTCCTTCACACTCTCTAGCCCTAAGACCACTTTTTCCCCAGATTCTAGCCAACTTGAGGGTGATAAACATGGTCTCCCATAGAGAGCTTCAAAGGGTGCCATGCCTATGCTACTATGATGGCTATTGTTGTATGCAAATTCAGCTAAAAAGATACGATCCTCCCAACTTCCTCCCCAATCCAATACACAAGCTCTCAACATGTCTTCAAGCAATTTGTTCACAATTTCTGTTTGACCATCAGATTGAGGATGGTATGCTGTGCTTAAGCATAAATCAGTCCCCATTGCCTTGTGAAAACTCTGCCAAAATTTTGAAGTGAAGATGGTATCCTTATCACTTACTATAGTCTTTGGTATACCATGTAGTCTAACCACTTCCTTGATAAACAACTGGGCTAGTGTACATGCATTTCTCTCTGACTTTACTGGTATAAAGTGGGCTGACTTGGTTAACCTATCAACCACTACCCAAATGCTATCATTTCCCCTCCTAGTTCTAGGCAAACCATCAATGAAATCCATTGATATATCCTCCCATTTCCACTGTGGTATTTGCAAAGGTTGAAGCATCCCTGAGGGTTTTTGATACTCAGCCTTCACTTGTTGGCAAACCATACATTTAGATACATAGGTTGCCACTACACTCTTCATACCACTCCACCAATAATCCCTCTTGAGGTTGTGATACATCCTTGTGCTTCCTGGGTGTATAGTGTATTTGCTTTTGTGGTAAGCATCCAAGATTTCTTGCTTCAACTCATCAATTGCTAGAACACATATTCTTTTTCCTTTCTTCAAATGGCCTTGATCATTCAACTGGAAACCTTCCACTGCTTCACCATTTAATATCTGAGTTTTCTTTTCAAATAAAAATGGATCTTGGTCTTGTAACTTTACAACTTTGTTTTTCAATTCTGACTCCAGAGTGATAAAGCTTAACTTTCCCATTTCTACATGCCCACTGCATAGGCTCATGTTTTCTACATTATCACTTTCTATCTCTAAATCAGTTAACAATGATAAAGTGTTAAACTCTTCTATCATTAATCTAACCACTTTAGCATGTTGTCTACTTAGGGCATCTGCTACTTTATTAGCCTTACCAGGGGTATATAATATTTCAAAGTCATATGAGGCTAGGAGTTCAATCCACCTTTGCTGCCTCATATTCAATTCTCTTTGTGAAAATAAATATTTAAGTGACTTATGGTCTATGTAAACTTCAAACCTTGCCCCTAACAAGTAGTGTCTCCATAGCTTAAGAGCATACACTATAGCAGCTAATTCAAGGTCATGAGTAGCATATCTTACCTCACTTGGTTTCAATTGCCTAGAAGCGTAAGCTATCACTTGATGTTGTTGCATCAATACTGCCCAAAGCCCTTGTCCACTTGCATCAGTATACACCACCAAGTTTTCATTCCCTTCAGGTACTTTGAGGATTGGAGCTTGCACTAGTGCTTCCTTTAATTTCCCAAAGGCTTTCTCACACTCTTCAGTCCAAGTAAACACTTGATTTTTCCTAGTCAATCTGGTTAATGGGATTGAAATTTTTGCAAAATCTTTTATAAACCTTCTATAGTAACCAGCTATTCCCATGAATGATTTGACCTCAGTGACATTAGTTGGCCTTTTCCAAGCTTGCACTGCAATGACCTTATTGGGATCCACAGATATTCCTTTTTCTGATATAATGTGGCCTAGAAAATTCACTTCATTTTTCCAAAAAGTGCATTTTGAAAACTTTGCTTTCAAGTCTTCCTGCCTCAATTTCTCAAATACCATATGCAAATGATTTTCATGCTCTCTAATTGACTTAGAATAAATTAGTATGTCATCAATAAATATCAATGCAAATTTATCCAAGTATTCTCTAAAAATCCTATTCATCAAATCAACAAAATAGGAAGGAGCATTTGTCAAGCCAAATGGCATTACTAAAAATTCATAAAGTCGATATCTTGTGTTAAAGGCTGTATACTTAATGCTTTCCTCTTCTACTTTCATCTGATGAAAGCCTGAAGCTAAATCAAGCCTAGAAAATATTTTTGCACCACTCAATTGATCAAAGAGATCATCAATTCTTGGTAAAGGATATTTATTTTTAATTGTGACTTTATTTAATTCCCTATAGTCAATACATAACCTAAGGGATCCATCTTGTTTCTTAACAAAGACTACTGGTGCTCCCCATGATGAGCTACTGGGTCTAATAAAGCCTCTTTCTTCTAATTCAACCAATAGCTTTTTCAATTCTACCAACTCCTTAGGCCCCATTCTGGTTGGTCTTTTAACCACTGGGCTAGCTCCTGGAATTATTCTGATTGAAAACTCAACTGGTCTGTGGTTTGGAACTCCCCTAACTTCACCAAACACATCAGTATATTGATTCACTATGGGGATTTCTTCTAATGTAGGCATGGGTTTTTCACTAGACAATGCAAAAAGGTTGGCTATATTTCTATTCTTGTCTGCCTCACAAAGAACAACTACCCTTTGTCCATCAGAAATTTTCAATGATATGGTGGATGTCTCCATATTTATGATAGCCTTATATTTACTCAACCAATCAACTCCTAGAATAACCCCTATGCCCGAATATTGCAACACATATAGGTCTGAGTTAAACACATGTCCCCCTATATCTAACCCCAGTTGCATACACATCATACCCATAACACATGAGCTACCTATAGGGCTTCTAATAAACAGTGGCTTATCAACAATCATAAAATTCAATTTTAATTATTGTGCAATCATGGGAGATCAATGAGTGTGTAGCCCCAGTATCATACACTGCTGCAAAAGGTATTGAGTGAATAAACAAAGTACCTTCAACTTGGCCATGATTCTCAACATTTGATCCCTCAGTTGCCTTGCCTTTTCCTTCCAAAGCCCCTAATTCTCCTTGCTTAAAATCTGGACAATTCCTCTTTATGTGACCTTCATTCCCACAATGGTGACATTTGAAGGATGCTGGCCTAACATTTGTGCACCTATTCTTCATATGCCCCTCTTTGCCACAGTTATAACAAGTAATCTTCTTCTTAATTTCAACAGCACTAGCTTCTTTCTGGTTTCTTGTTGGAAGCTGTGTCTACTTTCTTCTTATCATAAGGGTGAAATTTGCCCTTTCCTTTCTTGTTTTGGCTATTCTTGAATGCCCTGAAATTCTCTCTAGCCTTATCATGTTGTTCAATGCTCAAAGTCAAGTCCAAAACTTGATCAAAAGTCCTGTCCTTGTATGGTAGCATGGCTCTACTAAGGCTAGGGTTTAGCCCTTGAATATATTTGCCATTCTTAGCCTCCTTAGTGGTGATGAGTACTACACCATACTTTGCCAATGATTCAAACCTTTGAGTGTACTCAGTGACATTCATAGTTCCTTGCCTTAATTTGATGAATTCCTCTAGCAAAGACTCCTTGGCTGATGCAGGGACAAACCTACCTTCCAACATTGCTTTAAATTGATCCCATGTCACTTCTCCTTCAGGTCTTCCAGCTATGATAACCTCCCACCAATCCAAAGCTGCTCCTCTGAATTGCCTGGATGCAATTTGCCTCTTCCTTTGGTCTTCAACTTGCATGTCTACAAAGATCCTATCCAAAATCCTGAGCCAATTTTGAACTCCCATAACTCCTTCTGTGCCATCAAAAGTTTTGCCTCCAAGGTTGGTAAAAGTCTTGAGTAGTTTAGAAAGCTCCTCATGTGGATTTCCTGCCTATTGCCTACTCCATCCCTTTTGGCTCTCATGAATTCTTGCACATTCACCATGGGTGGTTCACTTGTTCCTACATTTTGATGTCTGGATCCTACCATAGCTCTATGGATATGACACTTAGGTTAGTCTGTTTTGCCTAATACTCTATAGATTAATTCATTTCAATCTATCCCTATTCAGTTATAATAGATATTAGTAGTATAAGCACAAACAAAACAAAGCATCCAAGGCAGTCAACACCTCCATACATCCAATGCAAACAAGTTCATACAAAATTTTGCTATGTTATTTAACAACATAGCTCAGATACCAAATGAAATGACCCACCTTCTGTTCCTAAAGTTTTTTTTACGTATATATATATATGCAGTGGTCATTTAATCAAGAAAACATTACACTCTAATTTTCTTCTATTCAGGATCTTTATGCCAATATAAAAATATTGGTTTGCTCAATTCATCTTAAACTTACATATGTGAAGATATATAAGTTACTTTCTACTTGAATCAGAGTACAAGTTTGGAAATAGAAATCTGTTTGGAAATCATTAAAAGAAATAATTCCTACATAGCAATAGTGTTTCTAAAAACCAGGTTTTCCAAGCATACTTAGATTATTGCATAACTATTGGTTTCATGTCTCAAGACTTAGCATTTTGCATGTATTTCCATAATTTTGTTGCTGTATGAACTATGCTCTTGCATGTGCATGTGTGTGCATGTTCCTGTGCATGTGTATGTCAGTGGAAGATTTAAGTGCCTAATTTTTCCTCTTCTTGTTAGCAAAAATGACTGAGTCTACCCTATATTTGGGTTGTAAAACTTTACTGAAAATTGAGCTTAAAACTCTTTAGTGCTGGCTTAATCCAGGCTCAATAAAATGGTCATGTTAGCCATATTCAGCTTGCACTTATTCTTAAGCAAAATACATGTCATTTTGTTTTCTTTTCAAAGCAACTCAAAACCTTTATTCTGCCAGATTTTATATCAACTTAAACATGGATTTTCCTATGTCAAATACTTGATTGTACATTCAATCCATAAATCCTTTCAATCTCAGATTTTCTACCATTATAAACTAACTGTTCTTAAAGCTTAAAAATTCCATTTCTTAGCAAAACATTTGCAAAATAAAGCACATAAGTTTCAGCTGATACACATATAGGTTCAACACTTGCAAAACAGTAGTTCTTACAATACATTAGTTTTCTAAGCAAATTTAAACAAAATAGCTTAACATAATTCAGCATAAACATCTATTTTAACTTCAACAAATCTTTAAATATAGCATCCAATTCCTTAAGCAGCTAAACATCCAAAGCCTGTTCAAAGAAATTCCTACTTTCCTCCAAAATCACCATGAACTGCCCCATATAAACATGAGACACCCAATGGTGCATAAAACACACAAGGGTCAGACTAAAGTCTGGTATGAGTAATCTAACTGAAAACATGATTTTATATGACACTTATTCATATTCAAATAACTTCAAAATGGATAAAGGAACTCAATACCACTCTTGTGCATGTTCCTATGATACATGTGCATATACATTAGTGCACAACAAATTATACATGATTCAATGGTTTAGTTCAGTGATAACAATCATAGGATCCATCCATAAAACATCATAAACCAATCAACACATTCATCCATTCAATCATCAAGCCTTTTCTACCAGATTACTGGCCATCAGGGATTTTACCCAAGCCCTCTCATGAACCTATTTCTATTGTTCACTATCAAGTATATTATGGTCTTTAGCTACTTTCTCTTGTTAAACCACACACTGCCTGGGACATATCACTGTTAACCCAGCACAGTCAGGCCCTTAGGTATAAGCATACCATGTGTGAGCTTGCAATGTTCACCTTGCCAAGCCATATTTTGTAGCCATAAGATCCAAAAGTCCTTAGTTAAATTACTAAGTGTTACTTTCCCTTTCTCATTCCTATGTTAATCCCTTCTGCATATCATATTTCAATCAGAGAAATAAACATTCATCCAACATGTATTCATCCAGAGATTGGTAAGTCATGTTCTCATAAGCAAGCATTTAATCATGCAAACAGATGTGATTTCTAAGAATATTATTTTGTCTATGGGTTTCAATGGATCAAGTTACAAACTTATGGTCATAGATAGTTTTCTGATTGTCTCCTTTTACCGATGGTTTAATCAGACCTTTGTTAATCTTTAAGATCTGGCTAAACCACAAGTATATGCTTTGATTTGGATAGTTCATAAAACATAGAAGCTCAGCACATGTATAACCTTGCACCTCTACATTTATCTTTATTTTAGTTGATATGAGACATAAGCAACAACACAATGTTGCAGCCCCACATTTCCTTTCATTTTTAGACCATATATCTACAACATAAATCCTGGGTTTTTAAGTAAATAAATGTATAAAGAAAACCCATAAAAAAATCTACTTTATCTCAAAGTTAAACCACAACACAGATAACCATATTTAAACATGAAATCCATAACTCTTTTATACTAGATAAGTCACTATAAAGGGATTTACACTTGAGCAGATCATTGACAAGCCAAAGTTATCAAATCATTAAAATGAACATATCTTGCAAAAGTGAAATATAAATTTAATTAGGTTGCCTCAATATTCAGGGCTTATTGCCAAAGTTTCCAGTGAGGTTACTCACCTTAACCTCTCTTTTTCCTAAGCTTTTTGATCCCTTTTGGTCTTTTACCTTCTTCTAATTCTAATGGCCGGTGCTCCTTATTTTTTCTCTAGCTTATGTTTTATTTTTCTTTAAATGATGAAGAGCAATTGTGAAAGGTCTCACTACACTAAGCCTCCTTATACAAAACCCTGGCTGCTACTAGGGTTTAGTGAAATTACCCAATGTCTTTTTTACCATATAAAACATGATCTGCCTCTCATTTTGATTCAAGAGAGAAAAGGGTATGTGGTCCTTGTTTTTATTTTCAGAAATAAGCCTTATCTCTTTAATCTCACCCCGGTCATGTTATATGAATGACTCTTATTTTCCAAAGTAAAAGGATTGCTGGAAATGGATAAAGTGCTTGCTTAAGGGTTCATGCCATTTCCATGCAATTTTTGTTTTCTTCCAGCAAGTGTTTGCTTGTGCACATATATAATATATGTATGCCTATTTTGCCTAAGTCCTTATTTTCTTTCTTTAAATAATTTTAAGTACCTAAATATTTTTCTTGCAAGTATTTATTCCTGCCTAACATTTATTTTCTTTGTGCCAAACTTATTAAAGACATAATCATATCTTCATACATATGTATTTCTAAATTATTTATTCTAATTTATATATTGATTTCTACCTATTTCATTATATAGAAAAAATGTGTGCATGTGTGTGCACTATCTTGTGCACATGTACATGTTTAAACCATACATTTGCAATCAGTTTCCATTCCTATCTTTCTCAATGCAATTTTTAAACAAACATAAACTAATTTAAACCATGAAATTGCTCACAAAAATCAGGTTTATCATAATATTATCATCTGTGTGTACTAATAGTCAAAGTACAATAATGGTCATTTGGGTATCCAAGTAACAATACCTACATCATGTGACATACCTAAGGTTGTAAAACAAACACAACAAACATCAAACAATCATAACATATCTCTGGTATGTTGGATATAAGATAACTCATATCGCTGTCAAGACCCGCAAATCCGTACCCTTGATTAAACCCTAAATTCCATTGATTAACTCAAGATGCACGGAAATACGAACCCTGAGGGGTTTTAAGAAAAAGGAAAAGGCAGAAGAAGAAGAAGATAGAAGAAAAAGAGAAGAAGAGAAAAAAAAGAAGAAAGAAGAACAACAGAATAACATCAGATACAGAAACAATATCAGAATCTCACATATCGCAGCGGAACAATATATAATAGATAAACACTAGTCTTTTAAAACAAAGAACTATATCAGTTTATACATACATCAATCAGAGTCAATATACAACTCGATACAACAATGGACAGTTATATAAACTTGTCCTCATACAGAATACACATCGGAATAAATAATATCAGATACAAATACTACGTCTCGTCATCCAGCTTATCTCCAAAGCTCCAGAATATCCTGATAACATAACTCTAGGCTGCCCGTGTGGAAATTGGTGGGCACCCAGAGTTTAGAAGGGAACAATAAACTCCGAGTCAGTCATGGTACTGGTGTGAGATCGTAAAACAGTTATTTTTCACAAAGAAATAAAACAAATTCGCAATGCTTTTGGAAAATGAAACTACCATAAGACCTCCCACCACACACACAATGCAAACGCAGAATTGGAGGAGATTTCTTCTTATGATAGTCAAAGATGCTTACTACGCAAAATCAAATCATTTTTGATATTATTATTAATGCATAGTGTAGAAAACATTTCGAAAGTATAATATAAATCTTAGCCAGCATAGGCATTCCGCACTTATGCCTACTATAACTACCAACCAAACAATGGTGACCACCATAAGTGAATGATAGGTTCTACAACTAAAACCGTACAAGTCTCGTATTGTTTCTTTGGATTTCCAACAAATGGTCAGGCTAAGGAACTTCCTATCCACGATGGGTACGTCCCTGGAATAGACGACCCGAGAAATAACCTAACATTACGGTTAGATCTCTGCCAACACAAGGCCGGGTTACCTCTGCAAAAGTAGGTAACTACTGACACACGTATGTCATCCCCCGATCGTAACCGATCTTCCCGAGGATCCTCGATTTCCAACAAACCACATCAAAATAATAATGCAGCAACCACATAGGTTAAGTATCTGGGCTCCATACCATGATACCACCTCTATCCAGAAGGAATGACATACACTAAGCGGCGCTACTCCCTAGAACCTTACTGCATCCTTCCTGTTTCGACCATTTCCGGGGTGTGAGGCTCGACGAAGTCTCGTCCACAAAGCTACGCTTTTCAAAATCCATGCTTCGGGTCAAACAAATGATCAACCTATGATCACCAAGATATAAGATCAAACAAATGATCATATCGCAAATGATCAAACACTGATCATTTCACAGCAACACTCAGTATGCCACGTTACCAAATTGGGAGTATATCGCTGATAAATTTCAACTACATAACCTCTGAGCTCGTACGTCTCAGAGAAGGGTGTTAAGCTAAGAGAATAAATTCTCCGCCACCAACAGAAATGTATTTGAAAGAAATCAGCTTTATATCTCAAATTGTAACGTCAGACACACAATCCATACAAGTCTGTTCCGGGATCGAACAGAACCGAAGGCACTTCTCACGAAGCCCTTGCATATCCGGATAATTTTCTAATCACGTCTGGACTTCCCGTCACTAAGGGTGATAAAACCTCTAAATCGGAGATCAGCCGATGTAGAGTAACTCGACGGTAATCCTTCCGTTTTCAAAAATATCCGGTCTTCAACACCGGTCTTCGAATGCAATTCATAACGACGTATCACATATTCGGAATGGGTTATACGACCCCATGGTCCTTTCCCGGCTAACCCGAATAGTGAGCGATTATTTAAAAATAAGTGTGGCATTCAAATTCATCCAATCCACAACAAATACCCATTCAAGGTAATTATTGATAGTCGGTTATTTAACTATCAATAAAGATGCGCAACATCATCAGATTCCAAATAATTTTCCAAATTATTTCATCTTCCAAAATATCTTTTACTAGATATAAAATTTCCACACTTAATCATTTGAAAACAATTTCAAATCAATTTCCACATTTCATTTTATCTTTGAAGATAAAATCTCAAAACAGTTCATTTCATATTGGAAAAGCATTTCCATACTTATTTAAAAATAAGTATTTCACAAATCTATTTATTTTCAACTTTTGAAAATATTCAATATACTTAAATCAATATTAAGTATACATTTCATTCTTTAAGGAAATCATTAATTTTAACATCTATTTGAGTCAAAACGAATGTTGCGTAAAACATCGTTACGACGACTCGAAATCACTAGTATAGGGATTCGGATTTTAAGATAGATATATGTAAATCCCAATACTACATAAAACATTTTCTTTTCGAAAATCATTTACTATAACAACAGTGTTATAGTCCATCATTTCCTTATTTCTCGAAAACGTCTATTTCAACAATGAATGTTGAAATCTATGTATTCGATACTTAACACGTTTTAAAACATCTTTTAAAACAATTAACTTCATTTTATAATATCGCTTTCCCAAAACCATATCCATTTTACTTAAAAATATATTCACTGTCCAAAATCGTGAATATACTTCACTAACCACATTTCAATCTTTTCTACACATTTGTTTCAAGAATTTATCCACTATCCAAAATCGTGGATAAAATTCCCTTAATAATCTCTATATTTAAATTCATCCAATTTGATTGATTCTCGGATTTATAAAACAACGTTTATAAATTCCATTTCTATTTTCTAACAACTTCGATTTATAAATCCTCTTTATTAACAAATTCGAGTTATACTCGATATAAATATCACAAGTCCATATTATAAGTTAATAACTTATCATTCATTTTCAACTTCAAAATTTATAAATCTATAAATTTCATTCACTTACGGATTCCATAATATTTCATTTTTAACACTTATAAAAACTCGTTTTATAATTTCAACGTTCTTAATTTTGTAGATATCAATTTCATAAATCTTTTATATAAACCGTTTACAGAAATTCAAAAAATCTCAATTTAAACCATTTCATAAATCAATCAACTATTTATTCCAAAAATCACCTTTCGGTTATATTTCACAAATCTATAAATTTTTGTAACTTTAAAATTTCAAACGTTTATTTATTTGAAATAAGTCAATTCAAAAATTCAATAAAACGTCTACTTTCAAAAATCACTTTAAAATCCTTTTAAAGTAAAAGTTATTTTTTTTTTTTACGATTTCAAAACTGAATCCGATGATGCAACAGCACCAACTAGTCAATCACAACAACAAACATCATATATCAATATGATAACAGAATATACATCAATATCTGTAAATAAATAAATACTGGTGAGGAATCCAGTTGAATCCCTCCAACCTGTTTCCTTGCATCCACAGACGTTAGCACAATACCAATTCCACTTCGAGGTGGAATATCGTGGTATATGGGTTTTATAAAAATAATCCGCTTACTAACGGCGCAATAGGGTCTCATCCGCTATACGAGGCGGGAAATCAATCAATCCAATATATACATATGCCAATATGTATATATTGCTATATATATAGATATAGATATATTCTACTATATCTAATATCACATCCAATAGCAATCAAATCAATAACTGAAAATTTTACTTTTCAATTTTTGAGTGAGAAGATCTCACCTTCGCTTTATTTTGCAATCCATTTTCCATTCCAATTTGTTTTCCTCCATTTATAGACCTTGTATAACAATTGTGAGATTTTAATTAATATCTGAACTGAATCGAATAATAAATTTCCATTCAATTGATTTATTTAATCTTAAACTGATAATTAATTTCCTCAAACCCATTTTCCTTTAATAAATTAAATTAACTAATAGTTCTGTAAACTTATATATTCATTAGATCTAAATGGAAAATAAATAAAAGAAAAATATTCTTTCAAGCATTTATATTTAACAGAAAATGGTTTATACTTACTGTATTTATCACTTTATATTTTTTTTTCTAAAAGACGGTAGGCTAAACATGTATATTTATTTTCTTTCCATTTTTTTTAAAATTAAATTTAAAACAAATAAATAAAACTGCTACCTCACGCATGCTCGAGATCCACCAGATTCCGTCACCGCTGCACTTGAGTCTGGCCATCGCGACTAAATACTCGAGATCCTCCCTGCCTCCTACACGATTCGTGAACCCACAGTCACGACCTCCTTCTTCCCAAACCCCATCGCGGTCCTGACCTCGCTTCGTACGAACAGCCATCGATGCAATCACGTTCGGGACACTGCTGCCCCACCTGGTTGCGATCGAAACCACCCCCCAGATCTCGCGCGACCCAAGACACGCGACTCGATGCCACACCTCCAGACCACCGCTCCGCCTTGTCGTGACCCCGAGTCGAACGACAAACCCTAGCCCTCGATTTCCTTTGGCCGATGCCCTTGCGATTGGCATCAATTTGACTACGACGAGCTGAAAGTGGAGAGGCTCACGTTCGTCCCCACGCGATTCGACGACTTCGGCTACAACTGGCGAACTTGCTATCGCTTTTCTTTTCTTTTGTTTTCAAAATTTTCAGAACGAGGAAGAGGGGCTACGGCCATTACTTTTATTTTGAACGAAAGTGAGGGGGGTTTCGTATTTTAGAGAGAAGGGGGAAAAGAAATAGAGTACGAACTAGACAAATTGGAGGCATATTGTACTTACGGTCGGACAAAGGAAAGCAACCATTTTTTATTTGAATTCAATTTGTTTCAAAACAAAGTTTACCGCGTTTATATATCGTGTGCTCACATATCAACGCCGAACAATACGGAAATTGAAATTCGACAATAACTCAATATTACGGACCCAATGGAACTGGTTTCGTCGAATTTCGAGACTGTTCCCCAGAACACTATTTTCAAATTCAATAGATTAAATTTTAAAGTTTAATCGCAAAAATCAGAGTTATATCGGGAATTCAAATTAAATCATCGTTTAAATATTTAAAATTAATTAAATATTCTCAATTTAATTTGTTCAAAATTCTGGGTCGTTACAAACTTCCTCCCTTAAAAGAATTTCGTCCCGAAATTACAAGTTAGGAAAAAAAAAGTCCTTAACTCGTCTACTATTTTTCACAACCCAATAGTTTTATCAACTTTTTTCAAAACAAATCTTTCTACTAAAGATTCGTTATCATTCAACTAAATTTCCAATTTCAATTGTAAGTTCAAAACAACATTGTTTTCTTAACAATTCAAATTTAAGTTTAAATTCAAATTTAAACTTTCAAAATTTTCTCAAAAATTTTTCTAACACTCGAAATTTTCAAAAAATTTTGCCAGCGTCTCCTTTGCGCGGCTAATACGGTACGACTACAAAATGTCCCTACGGACTCTTAGATTTCAAAAAGAAAAGGCCAAGCGGCTAGAGAAGAAATCATCAAATCTCATATAGAAATTTTAAAATACTTACCTTTTGTCGAGCAATTCAAAATTATCTTTGAAATCAAATCCAAATCCTTTATAACACCTGTATATCCTACTAGCCATAATATCTAGTTACAACATTCAAACCATTTTGTAAATTCTATTACAAAATTTTCAATATAAACTGCTTATACATTTTTACTTCACTGTTGAAGTTATATATCTATTCTCATTCAATTTTACATTTCCCATTCATTTGTATTTAGTTTACCATTTCAACTAAATTTGGATTCAATTTACTTTCAATTCTGAAATATTGAATTTTATCAATTATCTGTCATTTACAACTGCACTATCTTAAATTAGCTCCAATTACTAATTCAAATTGATATCAATTCAATTTATTTTAATTCTACTTCGATTAAATCTACTTACATTTAAACTGGATTTCCAATTTCCATACGAATTTTAATTCATCTTTCATTTACAATTATTCAATTCAATTCATTTGCTTACGAATTCGAAATGAATTTCAACTTTCAATTTCATTTTCATTTAATTGATTCACTTATACTTGCTTTGATTTAACTTCATTCTTTTAAGTTAAATTTATTCTACCAAAATTCAATTGGTATAAGTTATCAACTTAGTAATATTTCATAAATATCTTTATATAGCATTCCAGAGTTTACCAACATTTCAAAGCCATTTTGAAAACAATTCAAATTCCATTTGAATTTCCAAAACAAAAACCCAAATTTTCCAAACACTTTCCATTTAAAACAATTTGGCAGCAATTCCTCTTTTGGAAACCCGAAAATGAACATCGGTGATGTCGCGATCATCATCGGAATTATTTTCCAGCGACCGAAAAGAGTTTAGAGCTTTTCATTCCTCCAAAATACTTTTCAAAACCTTTGAAATTCATTTCCAACTCCAAAAAGAATTTAAACTTTCTAAATCTCCAAAATTTTCAAATTCTTTTCAAAACATTTCCAAATACTTCTCTGGAATTCCGTTTCAAATTACAAATCACATTTATAATTTACATTCTTTAAATTTCATTTGTATGTGAATTCATCTCTTTATCTTTCAATTCACATTTATAAATTTCATTCGTTAAATGGATTTATTTCCAAATCTTTGGTTATTATTTTAATTTCTCATTCCATTTCATATAACAATGATAATATTTCAATGTTATTATTTTATAACAACCAAACATCCATATACTATAATAATTTACAAAAAAATCATTTCTTTTATATACAAAAATAGTTTTGGGCAAAAATTATTTCATTTACCCTATTTTAAAACAATACTGTGTCGGTTTATCTTGTTTAAGAGTTTAGAAACCCCTATCGACACAGTTAGCTAGACTGCACCGACCAGAATCTATAAACAATCAACCGATAAGTCAACACAATACAAAACAAATTTCATATTCACTAACAAATACGCACTCGTATCTATTATTACACTCACACTCATTCTAGAGTACTACTGACTCTATCTCTAATGAGTAACACCCAACAGAGCAGGGTTGTCGCTTAACCATATGCTCTGATACCACGCTGTCAAGACCCGCAAATCCATACCCTTGATTAAACCCTAAATTCCATTGATTAACTCAAGATGCACGGAAATACGAACCCTGAGGGGTTTTAAGAAAAAGGAAAAGGCAGAAGAAGAAGAAGATAGAAGAAAAAGAGAAGAAGAGAAAAAAAAGAAGAAAGAAGAACAACAGAATAACATCAGATACAGAAACAATATCAGAATCTCACATATCGCAGCGGAACAATATATAATAGATAAACACAAGTCTTTTAAAACAAAGAACTATATCAGTTTATACATACATCAATCAGAGTCAATATACAACTCGATACAACAATGGACAGTTATATAAACTTGTCCTCATACAGAATACACAGCGGAATAAATAATATCAGATACAAATACTACGTCTCGTCATCCAGCTTATCTCCAAAGCTCCAGAATATCCTGATAACATAACTCTAAGCTGCCCGTGTGGAAATTGGTGGGCACCCAGAGTTTAGAAGGGAACAATAAACTCCGAGTCAGTCATGGTGACTGGTGTGAGATCATAAAACAGTTATTTTTCACAAATAAAATAAAACAAATTCGCAATGCTTTTGGAAAATGAAACTACCATAAGACCTCCCACCACACACACAATGCAAACGCAGAATTGGAGGAGATTTCTTCTTATGATAGTCAAAGATGCTTACTACGCAAAATCAAATCATTTTTGATATTATTATTAGTGCATAGTGTAGAAAACATTTCGAAAGTATAATATAAATCTTAGCCAGCATAGGCATTCCGCACTTATGCCTACTATAGCTACCATCCAAACAGTGGTGACCACCATAAGTGAGTGATAGGTTCTACAACTAAAACCGTACAAGTCTCGTATTGTTTCTTTGGATTTCCAACAAATGGTCAGGCTAAGGAACTTCCTATCCACGATGGGTACGTCCCTGGAATAGACGACCCGAGAAATAACCTAACATTACGGTTAGATCTCTGCCAACACAAGGCCGGGTTACCTCTGCAAAAGTAGGTAACTGTTGGGTGAATTCTTACCCAGAGGATCTCGAGACCAAGAGGCATCAGTTACATCCAGATTAGCCGATTCCTATGTCCATTTGATACCCATGCCAAACCGAACCAGACAACTCGCCTTCACCGAATCAAGACACCCCATCCTTCACCGAACCAACCTCCTCCTGGCCTAACCGAACCAATTCGCCACCGAACCAACTCGCCACCGAACCAACTCGCCACCGAACTAACTCGCCACCGAACCAACCCAACACCGGACCAACCCATCTTCCAGTCCACACTGAACCAAAGCTTCTCCGAACCAAAGCGCCTCCAGGCCAGACTGCTTCAGCCCAGGCCCACTAGCAGCTATATACAACCAAGACCCCTGCCCCCAGCCTCACTCTATAAATAGAGGGGCAGGGGTACAACAATGGCAGAGAAGTTTGAGAGCTCAAGCACGGAAGGAACTCTTCAAACAACTTTCTTTTACTTGTATCAAAGCTTTGTACTTGTAATCATAACAGAACAAGAGAAATAACATATAAAGTGGACGTAGGCACATTCTGGCTGAACCACTATAAATCTGCGTGTCTTTTTACAATTTAATCCCTGTTTTTTACGTATTTGCATAAGTCGCTCAAATTACTAAGAATAACATAAGATCTACTAAATCATACAACTTTGAGGTGTTTGTCCATTTTTTGTGCAAACATTTTTTGTGCTTTCACTGAGAACTAGAAGCTCGAAGCTTCAGCTTCATCCGCTTAACAAGTTTTCCTAACAGCATCGTTCGCAACTTGGAAAACATGCCTCCCAAACAGAGAAAAGATGTTAACAAAGGAAAAAACATCGCATCCAGTAGTCTTCCAGATCCAGCTGTCACGAATCAAGTAAATCGTCTTCCTCCAACAACGGTAACAAATGAAGGACAGGCTAACCCAACCACTCCTGCCACAGAACAGCCTGCAGCAATTACTAGGGAAGATTTGGACAGAGTTGTTGTTGAAGTAACTAACCGCTTCACGTCCCAGCAGGAAGCCTTGGTGGACCATCTCATGTCACGCTTGAGGGACGCTGAAGAATCCAACCGCAACACTGAATCATGGGGCGAGTCCCAGTCTGGAGGATCTCAGAGACAGCAAAGGTCTTCCTTCTTCGAAGGAGCTAACGGCAGAAGTAGCCGTGGTAGGAGCCGAGACCGAGCACAGCCCGAAGTTAGGCCTGAAGAAACGTTTGGTACCGAACCCAACGGGGAAGGTACCGGGCGAAGGTCAACTGTAGCTGAGCCTGCCATGCTGCCTAACCACAGAAACACCAGTGAACGGGGCCGAGCTAGAGTTCAGCCCGAAGTTGGACCCGAGGAAGTGCTTAGATCAGAACCCAACAGGGGAAGATCAAGGCAAGGGCCAACTGTAGCTGACCCAAGCATGCTCCCAGAAGATCAAAGGCAGCCATTGGAAAATATGAGGAATGATAGACGATACCATCCCTACAGGTTGTCTGGACGGAATCAATCCCACAGAACAGAACCAAACTCATTTCTATCTGCTCCAAGTTCTGATGAAAGGATGGCACGCTTATTCAGAGAGTGTGTCCAATGGGAGCAAAGAGATCGAGGGATAGGCGCTAGGGTAACCAGCCCTTTCGCCCGCAATATCGAAATTGCTATCACCCCCCGAGAATGGAAGATGCCAACAATGGAACCCTACAAAGGAACCTCCGATCCCGTTGTACACTTACAGAGGTACACGCAGCATATGCTCATGAGTGGAGCGACAGAGGGAGTACTATGCAAATGCTTTCTGCTCTTCTTAGCAGACCTTGCTACCTCCTGGTTCTGTCATCTACCCCAAGGATCCATCAGCTCATGGGAAATGTTGAAAGAAAAATTTATCAGTCAGTTCTGCATTCATGTGGAGCAACCTAAGGACGCTTATTCCTTATCCAGCGTCAAACAGAAGCCTGGAGAAAAGCTGCAGCAATACCTAACCAGATTCAACGCCGCAGCAGCCGCAGTTCAAGATGCCGATGATAAGCTTATCCTAATGGCCCTCTGTAGTGGGGTGCATCCAGACACTAAGTTTGCTAGAAGATTGACAAAAGAAAAACCAGCTACTTTACCCGATTTCTTCCATGAAGCCGGGAAATACATGAGGCTTGAGGATGCTGCCATTGAGGGGCAGTCAGGACAACAAAGTAAGACGACCCATGGCAACGCCCCTGCTGTGGCGAGGGACGTTCGAAGAAATGATTCCAAAGACAATGCTGGGGGCAAGAAGGTAGAAAAGCGCCTATATCGGCCAGGACCAAGATTCGACACTTACACCCCTTTGAACGAGACCGTCGAAAAAATCTTCCTTGCCACCCAAGGCGAAGTTAGATACAAACGCCCACCATACAAGAAAGAATCAGATAACGCACAGAAGTCTGGAAAATTCTGCCGCTTCCACGAATCTCACGGACATGATACCAATGAATGCCATCATCTCCGAGATCTGATTGAGGAACACATCAGAAGGAAGAAACTGGAACGTTATGTAAAAAGTCAAGACAGGACTCCAGCCCCTGCCAATGAAAACCCGAGGCTACCCTCACCAGGGACTGACAGAGGAAACCGCAACGCTAGCAGCTCTAGTCAAGAGAAGATAGTGGTCCATACCATCTCAGGAGGTCCGCACATCGCGGACAGAAGTTGGAGAGAGATGGAAAGATATGGGAAGTCGCTTAGAGACAATAAAGACTGTGTCAATACGGTTATAGAAGAGCGCCACCCAAAGCGGAAAGAAAGTGATGACATCATATTCAGTAAACGCGACCTAGAAGGAAGACAGTACCCTCACATGGATCCCATGGTTATCTCTGCCCGACTCGGTCCCGCCGAAGTTTACCGAATCCTGGTAGACACTGGAAGCTCTGTAAATATCCTGTTCAAACACGCATTCGACAAAATGAAGCTATCAATGAAGGATGTATCTCCCTGCGATAAACCACTACACGGTTTCACTGGAGATGCGAAGATGTCCCTCGGGCAGCTGGACCTCTTTGTTGAGATTGGAAGCCATCCCCGCTCCGTTGTAAGGAAACAGACGTTTGTGCTGATAGAAAACCATTCGGCCTACAACGCCTTCTTAGGAAGACCAGCCTTGTCTGACTTCCAGATTGTCCTAGCCCCATGGTGCCTGAAAATGAATTTCCAACAGACAATGGGGTAGGGGAAGTGGAAGGAGACCAGGATATTGCACGAGACTGCTATGTAACCGAACTTCGCAACAACCACAGGAAAGGTAAAGGGAAAGGTGTAGAGATTGCCCTCTGCACAAAAAGCCTTGAAGCATAGCAACTAAAGAAAGCCCCTCCTCTTCGATACACCAGCGACCCTTTCAATGAATTAGACCCTAGGGACAAAGAGGAGGAGGCCACCGCCGAGCCTGCAGAGGCTATGGAGTTTATATCTGTAGACAAGCACGACTCAAGTAGGCTACTGAAAATTGGGTCCCAGCTGAAAGCTGAATTGAAGGAACAACTCATTGATTTTCTCCGCCACAACTTGGATGTATTCGCTTGGTCACACGCTGACATAACCGGAATCTCCCCCGACATAGCATGCCACGTATTAAACATTGATCCTACCAAGGCGCCTGTAAAACAAAAAAAGAGAAGTATGGGGGCAGAGCGATCAGCAGCCCTCGATGAAGAAGTAAAGAATCTACTCGCCAATGACTTCATACGAGAAGCTGTTTACCCAGAATGGATCGCCAACCCGGTACTAGTAAAGAAGGCTAATGGGAAGTGGCGGACCTGCATTGACTTCTCCAACCTAAACGATGCCTGCCCAAAGGATTGCTTCCCGCTTCCCAGAATCGACCAACTTGTAGACAGCACAGCCGAGCACGAACTCCTATCTTTTATGGATGCATACTCAGGATATTACCAAATTCCTATGCATGCTCCCGACCAAGACCACACTAGTTTCATCACCGACCGGGGTTTATATTGCTACAAAGTGATGCCCTTCGGACTTAAAAATGCAGGAGCCACCTACCAGCGCCTCGTCAACAAGATGTTTGCGGGGCTAATAGGACAAACTATGGAAGTATATGTAGACGACATGCTGGTGAAATCACGGAAAGCCAAGGATTACGTAAGCCACCTAGGCGAAATGTTCCAGGTACTTCGACAGTATGGAATGAAGTTGAATCCGCTAAAGTGCTCCTTCGGAGTGTCATCGGGAAAATTCTTAGGGTTCATCGTCCATGCCCGAGGGATTGAAGCAAACCCTGAACAAGTCCGAGCATTAAGGGACATCAAGATACCTTCCACCCGAAAGGAGATGCAAAGCCTAAATGGAAAAGTGGCCGCCCTAAGCCGATTCATCTCCAAAGCAATGGATAAGTGCGTCCCCTTTTTCGAAGCTCTAAAGAAAGATAAAGGAAAGTTCGAATGGACGGACGAATGTTTAACCGCTTTCCTTAACCTAATCGAACACCTCCAGAAACCACCGGTACTCTCGACCCTAAGCGAAGGCGAAGAATTATACCTATACCTTGCTGTGTCATCTCACGCTTTAAGCGCTGCCTTAGTAAGGGAAGACAACCGCACGCAACGACTAGTTTACTTCGTCAGTAAAAGGTTTACTGGGGCAGAAGTCAGATATCCTAAACTTGAAAAGTTAGCATACTGTTTACTAATCACTTCACGAAAACTACGTCACTACTTCCAATCCCATTCCATCAAAGTTCTGACCGATCAACCACTGAGGCAGGTACTCCATCGTCCCGACACTTCCGGGCGACTACTTAAATGGTGTATTGAGCTGAGTCAATATGATATCACCTATCACCCTCGCACCGCCATCAAGGGACAAGCCATGGCTGATTTCATTGCAGAGTTCACTACCAACGAGGATAAGGAGCAACTGGAAATAACGGAAGATATCAAGTAGAATCTCTTTGTGGACGGTGCATCTAACGAACAAGGCTCGGGGGCAGGTGTGGTAATAATCACTCCCAGGGGAAATAAACTGCACTATGCTATAAGGTTGGAGTTCGCTGCCACCAACAACGATGCAGAATATGAAGCAGTGATAGCTGGACTAGAAATTGCCATAGAAATCGGAGCCAATTCTTTGTGACTTCACAGCGATTCTCAACTTATTGTTAATCAAATACTAGGAGAATTCCAAGCTCGAGAGGAACGACTCATAGCATATCTAAAGAAGACCAAGTTGCTTCTCAGCCGATTGGATCAGTACTTAGTCAAACACATCCCTCGGGAAGAAAACCAAGAGGCCGACGAATTGGCAAAGCAAGCGAGTATGAGAGACATCGCCATCTTCGGGGCAGTAACCATCTCAAAGCAAATGGTCCCAAGTTTTGAGCAAGTGAATCTGATAGCCGCAGCCGAAGAAGCAACTTGGATGACTCCCATCCGAGACTACCTACAAAGTGGCAAACTACCCAACGGGCGTAATGAAGTCAAGAAAATCTTGAGGAAAGCGTCCCGCTATACAATACAAGAAGACATCCTCTATCGGCGCGGTTTCTCTAACCCATTATTAAGGTGTGTCGCCGGAAGGGAAGCCAAGGAAATCTTATCCAACATCCATCAGGGGGGCTGTGGAGATCACACCGGGGGGCAAACATTAGCAAAAAAGATACTCCGATACGGATATTTCTGGCCCACCTTAAGCAAGGACGCCTTAGATTTCGTCAAGAAGTGTGACAGATGCCAAAAATTTGCTAAGATCCCTCGGCTACCAACAACCGAGATTACTCAGATGACCAGCCCTTGGCCCTTCGCGATATAGGGAATTGACTTAATCGGCGAGCTACCAATGGGCCGAGGCGGGGCCAAATATGCTATAGTGGCAGTTGATTATTTCACCAAATGGGTGGAAGCGGAACCTCTAAATAAAGTATCTTCAGCAAAAGTTATTAACTTCTTGATCAAAAATGTTCTATGCAGGTACGGAGTCCCACTCAAAATCATATCAGACAATGGACTTCAATTTGACAGCGAGGAATTCGCCAACTGGTGCCAAGAACACAGAATTCATAAAAGCTTCTCATCCGTAGCATATCCCCAGGCAAACGGACAAGTCGAAGCAGTCAACAAAATTCTGAAAACTCTAATAAAAAAGAAGCTCGAAAAGTCAAAGGGCGCTTGGGTGGATGAACTTCCTACGGCACTATGGGCCTATCGCACATCTTTCAGAACATCGACAGGGCACACTCCTTTCTCTTTGGCATACGGATCGGAGGCTATGCTCCCAGTTGAAACTATTGTGCCTTCCCATCGTCGGATCCACTATAACCTAGAAGAGAACGAAGAACTCCTTCACATGTCTTTGGATCTAATCGAGGAGAGAAGAAACGATGCAATCCTCAAAACAGCAGCCCACAAGCAAAAAGTGGCAGCACAATACAATTCCAAAGTCAAGCATCGTACCTTGCAGGAAGGGGATCTTGTCCTCAAGCGAATCTTCCCTCGCCCCGGAGCACTAGACCCAATCTGGGATGGACCATATGTAATTCATAAAGATCTCCATAACGGAGCCTATATTTTGTCAACAGTGGACGGAGAGGTGTTCCAGAGGGCATGGAACATCCAACACCTCCGTCGATACTTTTCTTAACTTGTATTGCCCATATGAAGTGAATTAACAAAGAGAATCAGTGGACGTAGGCATTTTCGTGCTGAACCACTTTAAAAAAACCTTGTCTCTTTTTTAACTTGTTCCTTTGTATCTTGGCTGCTTGTTAACTTTATCCTTTTCTGTTGAACAAAATCCTGAGTATATAGCATTTCTATTCAAAGCACTCCACAATGCAACTTCACGTGGACAAAACCCAACAGGTACTATGCGAATCTATGCCCTCGCCAATGAGACACTTTCGCTCCAGCATCCCTCTGCTGCGGGTTAACTCATTGCTCGCGACGGCCCTTAAAGCCAACTGTAATGAGCCGATTATAAGCCACCGAGAAGGCCGACTATAGCTGTGATAACCCTGATTTTTGTGAGTAATTTCATGATTTAATTTAGTTTGTATTTGTTTGAAATTGCATTGGGAAAAATAGGAATAGGAAATTGATTTGCAGATACAAAGTATAAAACATGTACATGTGCACAAGACAGTGTACACATGCACAAAGATTTCTGTGTAACAAAATTTGGCAGAAATTAATAAATAAAATGAAATAACTGATTTAGAAATACATATGCATAAAAATAGAATTTTGCCTTTAAATAAAATATAGTACAAAGAAAATAAGAGCTAGGCTGAAATAAACTTAAAATTATTTAAAGAAAGAAAAATAAAAGGCTTAAGTATACATAGGTTATACATGTATACAGTCAATCAATCTCTGGAAGAAAACAGAAGTTGCATGAAAATGGCATGAGTCCCTAAACCAGCACTTTATCTATTCTCAGTAATCTCTTTTATTAAGAAAATAATAATAATAATAATAAGTCATGCATATGACATGACCAGGGAAAATTAAAAGAGAGGGACTAAATTTCTGGAAAGGAAGACAAGGACCACATACCCTTTCATTTTCTTGAATCAAACCAGAGGCAGGCTATGTTTGGGATGGGGTAGAACTGACATTGGGTGAGTCCATAAACCCTAGTGACAGCCAAGATTTATATAAAAGGCCTAGTATAGCAAGACCATATATTTTTGTTCTTCATTAACCTAAAGAAAAATATATACAAGGCATAAACCAGAGAAAATAGGAGAAGGCAGAAGACTAAAAAGGGGTTCATAAGGCATAGGAAGAAGAAGGATTAAGGTGGGTAATCTCACTGAAAACTTTGGCATTAAGACCTGAATATTGAGGCAGCCAGTTTGAACTAATTTTCTTTTACAAGTTATGTTTTATGATTGGATGACTTTGGTTTGTTAATGATTTGTTTAAGGGTAAAACCTCTATCTGATTTACCCAGAAAAATAAGAGTCATGGATTCATGAACTAAAATGTTTGTCTGAGATATGGGTTAGCTTTGAGATTGAGTGTTTTCTTTTATAAGTTTTCTTTATAAGTTGTTTATAAAAATCCCCGGATTCAAGTAGTGGGTAAATGGTCTGAAGGTAGAAAGAAATATGGGCTGTAACATTGTGTTGTTACTTATGTCTCATATTAGTTAAAACAAAAGAAAATGTAGAAGTGCAATGTTGTACATGTGCTGAGCTTCTATGTTTCATGAAATACCCAAATCAAATATACTTGTGGTTTAGCCAGATCATGAATCTGATTGAACCAGAGGTAAGGGAAAATATATATATAGCAAATTACTCAGGACCATATGCTTACATCTTGATCCAGTGAAACCCACAGGCAAAAATAATGTGCTAAGAAGTCACTTCCTTCTTTCATGATAAAATGTTTGCTTATGAGAATATAACTTACCAAACTCTGGATGAATACATATTGCTTGCATTATATATATTTCCCTGATTAAGAAGTGAGATGCAGAAGGGATTAGCACTGCTATGAAAAATAATAATAACACTTAGTAATTTAACTAAGGACTTGGGATCTTAGGGCTACCAAAGTATAGCTTGGCAATGGGAATATTGCAAGTTCACACATGGTATATTTATACCCAGGGGCCTGAGTGTGTTGGGTTAACAGAGAAATGTCCCAGGCAGTGTGTGTTTAAAAAGAAGAAAGTAGCTAAAGACCCTGTTATATTTGATAATGAATTCTAGGAATAGATTCAGGAGAGGCCTGGGCAAAATCCCTGATGGCCAGTAAAGTTGAAAAGGGGATGATAACTGAATTGATGTTTGTATTTGGTTGTTTTGGTGCTTTTTATGGATGAATCTTATGATTGTTTTCTATGAATCAAGTCATGGTGATTATATGTGTAAATAATCTGATAACACTGAGATGAAGGAACATGCTTCACAAAAATAAGCATAAGGAAGATACTGAGTTTCTTATTCATGTAAAGTTTGTTTATAAAGAGAATTGAATGAGATCATGTTTTCAGTTGGATTATTCATACCAGACAAATAGTCTGACCCTTTTGTGTTTATGCACCATTGGGTGTCTCATATTCATATGGGGCAGTTCATGGTGGTTTTGCAGGGAAATAGGAATTGCTTTGATCAGGCTTGGATTTTAAACTGCTTAAAATTTGGATGCTATGTTTTTAAAAGACTTTGCTGAAGTAAACTACACCTTCATGATGAACTAGATTAAGACCTATTGTTAAAAATTACTTTGAGAAACCAATGTATGGTTAATTGCTGTTTTGTAGATGTTGAACTTATATGTCTCTGCTGAACTATGTGCTTTGTTTTGCTAAATGCTTTGCTATGGAAAAATGGATTTTAAGCTTCAAGAACAGTTAGGCTATAATGGTAGAAAATCTGAGATTGAAAGAATTTGTGGTTTGTATGTATATCTATAGAACTGGCATAAGAAAATCCATGTTCAAGTCAAAATAAAATCTGATAGAAAGGGTTGAGTTGCTTTGAAAAGAAAATAGTATAGTAGGTATTTTGTAACAAAGTAGTGCAAACCAGAACAGGGCTAACATAGCCATTTTTCTTGAGCCTGGGTCAAGCCAGCAACCAAGGATTTAAATTAAATTCTCAGATATGTTTCATAGCCAAAGTATGTAATAGGTTCAGTCAATTTAGTTCACAGGAGAAAAAAAAAAGAAAAAAAAACAAAAATTGGGTTTGAACCGACCAGCATAGCACTCGAACTCGTGACCTCTCATGTGTAAGTTAGGCGCGTTTCCATTACGCCTAGATGTTGCTTGTGTTCACTTAGGATCCACTTTCTTTTAGCCTGAGTTTGACACTATACAGACTTTAACACAATCATTCATATTAAAAGCTTGCTTTCCACTGATTATTACTTGATCATTCCTTAATTAGAATAACAGACTAAAGTACATGTTTCCAGTGGATTTCTATGGTCCAAAATCAGATTATAATAATTAATCTTTTTTAAGGAATTATCACATTTTAATAGATTTAAAAGGAATTCTACTAACATATTAATATGCTCTGATTCTAGTAGAATATAACATAGATATCTTCATATATGTATGTTAGGGATGATTTAGATTTAAAACAATATTTTTATATTGTGAAAGATCCTGGATATATTTTGTTTATTGGAGAAAGAAAATGACCCTGGGAAATATATTTGTAATGAATGATATATCTATATATCATTTCTTAAAAAAATAAAAAAAATCCTTATGAAATTAGGGTGGAAATAGGAGGGTCATTTCAGTTGGTATCAGAGCTATGTTGTTAAATAACATAGCAAAAATTTTGTATGAATTTGTTTGCATTGGATGTATAGAAGTGTTTACTGCTTTGGATGTTTTTTTTTTATTTACACCATTGATATCTATTATGACAGAATAAGTGATAAATTGAAATGAATTAATCTATAGAGCATTAGGCAAAACAGACTAACCTAAGTGTTATATCCATAGAGCTATGGTAGGACCCAGACATCAAAATGTAGGAACAAGTGAACCACCCATGGTGAATGTGCAAGAATTCATGAGGGCCATAAGAGATGGAGTAGGCAACAGGCAGGAAAATCCACATGAGGAACTTTCCAAGCTACTCAAGACTTTTACCAATCTTGGAGGCAAAACCTTTGATGGCACAGAAGGAGTTATGGGGGTTCAAAATTGGCATAGAATTTTGGAAAGAATCTTTGCAGACATGCAAGTTGAAGACCAAAGGAAGAGGCAAATTGCATCCAGGCAATTGAGAGGAGCAGCTTTGGATTGGTGGGAGGTTATCATAGCTGGAAGACCTGAAGGAGAAGTAACATGGGATCAGTTTAAAGCAATGTTGGAAGGTAGATTTATCCCTGCATCAGCTAAGGAATCTTTACTGGAGGAATTCATCAAATTGAGGCAAGGGACTATGAGTGTCACTGAGTACACTCAGAAGTTTGAATCATTGGCAAAGTATGGTGCAGTGCTCATCACTACTGAGGAAGCTAAGAATGGCAGATATATCCAAGGGTTGAACTCTAGCCTTAGTAGAGCCATGCTACCATATAAGGATAAAACTTTTGATCAAGTTTTGGATTTGACTCTGAGCATTGAACAACATGATAAAGCTAGAGAGAATTTCAGGGCATTCAAAAATAATCAAAACAAGAAGGGAAAGGGTAAATTTCACCCTTATGATAAAAAGAAAACAGACATAACTTCCACCAAGAAACCAGAAGAAGCTAGAACTGCTGAAGTTAAGAAGAGGATCACTTGTTACAACTGTGGACAAGAGGGGCACATGAAAAATAGGTGCACCAATCCTAGACCAGCATCCTTTAATTGTCACCATTGTGGGAAGGAAGGTCACATAAAGAGGAACTGCCCAGATTTTAAGCAAGGAAGGTTAGGGGCTTTGGAAGGGAAAGGCAAGGCAGCTGAGGGATCAAATGTTGAAAAGCATGGTCAAGTTGAAGGTACTTTGCTTATCCATTCAATACCTTTAACAGTAGTATATGATACTGGGGCTACACACTCATTGATCTCTCATGATATTGCACAACAATTAAAATTGAACTGTATGATTGTTGATAAACCACTGCTAATTAGAAGCCCTATAGGTAGTTCATGTGTCATGGGTATGATGTGCATGCAACTGGGATTAAATATAGGAGGACATGTGTTTGAGTCAAACCTATATGTGTTGCAATATCCAGACATAGGAATTATTTTAGGAGTTGATTGGTTGAGTAGATATAAGGCTATCATAAATATGGAGACATCCACCATATCATTGAAGGTTTCTGATGGACAAAGGATAATCGTTCTTTGTGAGGCAAACAAAAATAGAAGTATAGCCAACCTTTCTGCATTGTCAAATGAAAAACCCATGCCTGCATTAGAAGAGATCCCCATAGTTAATCAATATGATGATGTGTTTGGGGAAGTAAGAGGAGTTCCTAATCACAAGCCAGTTGAATTTTCAATTAGAATAATTCCAGGAGCTAGCCCAGTGGTAAAAAGACCAACCAGAATGGGGCCTAAGGAATTGATGGAGTTGAAAAAGCAATTAGTTGAACTAGAAGAAAATGGTTTTATTAGACCCAGTAGCTCATCATGGGGAGCACCAGTAGTCTTTGTTAAGAAACATGATGGATCCCTGAGATTATGTATTGACTATAGGGAATTAAATAAAGTCACAATTAAAAATAAATACCCCTTACCAAGAATTGATGATCTCTTTGATCAGTTGAGTGGTGCAAAGATATTCTCCAGGCTTGATTTAGCCTCAGGCTTTCATCAGATGAAAGTAGAAGAGGAAAGCATTAAGTATACAGCCTTTAACACCAGATATGGACTTTATGAATTTTTGGTGATGCCATTTGGCTTAACAAATGCTCCTTCCTATTTTGTTGATTTGATGAATAGGATTTTCAGAGAATACTTGGATAAGTTTGTATTAATATTTATTGATGATATACTAATTTATTCTAAGTCAGTAAGAGAGCATGAGAACCATTTGCATATAGTATTTGAAAAATTGAGACAGGAAGACTTGAAAGCAAAGTTTTCAAAATGCACTTTTTGGCAGAATGAAGTGAACTTTCTAGGCCATATTATATCAGAAAAAGGAATAGCTGTGGACTCCAATAAAGTCATTGCAGTGCAAGCTTGGAAAAGGCCTACTAATGTCACTGAAGTCAGATCATTCATGGGAATGGCTGGTTACTATAGAAGATTTATAAAAGATTTTGCAAAAATCTCAATTCCATTAACCAGATTGACTAGGAAAAATCAAGTGTTCACTTGGACTGAGGAATGTGAAAATGCCTTTGGGAAATTAAAAGAAGCACTGGTACAAGCTCCAATTCTTAAAGTACCTGAGGGAAATGAAAACTTGGTGGTGTATACTGATGCAAGTGGACAAGGGCTTGGAGCAGTATTGATGCAACAACATCAGGTAATAGCTTATGCTTCTAGGCAGTTGAAATCAAGTGAAGTAAGGTATGCTACTCATGACCTTGAATTGGCTGCTGTAGTGTATGCCCTTAAGCTATGGAGACACTACTTGTTAGGGGCAAAATTTAAAGTATATACAGACCATAAATCACTCAAATATTTGTTTTCACAAAAAGAACTAAATATGAGGCAGCAAAGATGGATTGAACTCTTAGCCTCATATGATTTTGAAATATTTTACACACCAGGTAAGGCTAATAAAGTAGCAGATGCCCTAAGTAGACAACATGCTAAAGTGGCTAGATTAATGATAGAAGAGTTTAACACTTTATCATTATTAATTGATTCAGAGATAAAAAGTGATAACATAGAAAACATGAGCTTATGCAGTGGGAAGGTAGAAATGGGAAAATTAAGTTTTATTACTCTGGGATCAGAATTGAAAAATAAAGTTGCAATGCTACAAAACCAAGATCCATTTTTATTTGGAAAGAAGACACAAATATTAAATGGTGAGACAGTAGAAGGTTTTCAGTTGGATGATCAGGGCCATCTGAAGAAAGGAGAAAGAATATGTGTTCCAGCAATGGATGAGTTGAAGCAAGAAATTTTGGATGCTTACCACAAAAGCAAATATACTATACACCCAAGAAGCACAAGAATGTATCACAACCTCAAGAGAGATTATTGGTGGAGTGGTATGAAGAGTGCAGTGGCAACCTATGTATCAAAATGTATGGTTTGCCAGCAGGTGAAGGCTGAGTATCAAAAACCCTCAGGAATGCTTCAACCTTTACAAATACCACAGTGGAAATGGGAAGACATATCAATGGATTTTATTGATGGTTTGCCTAGAACTAGGAGGGGAAATGATAGTATTTGGGTAATGGTTGATAGGTTAACCAAGTCAGCCCACTTTATACCAGTGAAATCAGAAAGAAATGCTAATACCCTAGCCCAGTTGTTTATTAAAGAAGTAGTCAGACTGCATGGTATACCAAAGACTATAGTGAGTGATAGAGATACCATCTTCACTTCAAAATTTTGGCAGAGTTTTCACAAGGCAATGGGGACTGATTTATGTTTGAGTACCGCATACCATCCTCAATCTGATGGTCAAACAGAAATTGTGAACAAATTGCTTGAAGACATGTTGAGAGCATGTGTATTGGATTGGGGAGGAAGCTGGGAAGATTACATATATCTAGCTGAATTTGCGTACAATAACACCCATCACAGTAGCATAGGCATGGCCCCCTTTGAAGCTCTCTATGGAAGGCCATGTTTATCACCTTCAAGTTGGCATGAGTCTGGAGAAAAAGTGGTCTTAGGACCAGAAAATGTGAAGGAGACTTCTGAAAAGGTAGCCTTGATCAGAAAAAGAATTGCCTCTGCCCAAGATAGGCAAAAGAAATATGCAGATCAAAGAAGGAAGGCAGTACAATATGATGTTGGGGATTATGTGTTCATCAAGATATCACCCATGGAAAAGGTTCTAAGGTTTGGGAAACAAGGAAAGTTGATTCCTAGATATATAGGACCATATAAAATTCTAGAAAGAATAGGGACAGTAGCCTATAAATTAGAATTGCCAGAAGAAATGAGAGCAATGCATGATGTCTTTCATGTGTCTCAACTAAGGAGATGGGTTCATGATAAGGAAGCAATACTAGAATCCTCTAAGGATGTGCAGATTGATCCTAGAATGATTTATGAAAAGGAACCAGTGGGCATAGTTTCTAGAGAAACCAAGAAATTGAGAAACAAAGAAATTAAATTAGTAAAAGTACAATGGAGTCTAGACCCAAATGATTGCACATGGGAAGTGGAGGATAAAATCAGAAATGATTATCCCCAGCTGTTTGATTGAAGAAAAGGTAAATCTATATATATATATATATATATACACATACTAATGAATGTGTTGGTTGAATATGCATTGTGATTTTTTTTATCTTGTGTTGATATGCATAGTGCTTAATAGGTGATTGGTTTGAAAATGGTTTTGAAATCAGAAAAAAAAAATTTCATTTTTCTGAAGAGAAGATACTTAAGTTAAGTATGAAAGAATTGTGGGACACAATTCCTAAAAGGAGGGGTATATGTGATAACCCTGATTTTTGTGAGTAATTTCATGATTTAATTTAGTTTGTATTTGTTTGAAATTGCATTGGGAAAAATAGGAATAGGAAATTGATTTGCAGATACAAAGTATAAAACATGTACATGTGCACAAGACAGTGTACACATGCACACAGATTTCTGTGTAACAAAATTTGGCAGAAATTAATAAATAAAATGAAATAACTGATTTAGAAATACATATGCATAAAAATAGAATTTTGTCTTTAAATAAAATATAGTATAAAGAAAATAAGAGCTAGGCTGAAATAAACTTAAAATTATTTAAAGAAAGAAAAATAAAAGGCTTAAGTATACATAGGTTATACATGTATACAGTCAATCAATCTCTGGAAGAAAACAGAAGTTGCATGAAAATGGCATGAGTCCCTAAACCAGCACTTTATCTATTCTCAGTAATCTCTTTTATTAAGAAAATAATAATAATAATAATAATAAGTCATGCATATGACATGACCAGGGAAAATTAAAAGAGAGGGACTAAATTTCTGGAAAGGAAGACAAGGACCACATACCCTTTCATTTTCTTGAATCAAACCAGAGGCAGGCTATGTTTGGGATGGGGTAGAACTGACATTGGGTAAGTCCATAAACCCTAGTGACAGCCAAGATTTATATAAAAGGCCTAGTATAGTAAGACCATATATTTTTGTTCTTCATTAACCTAAAGAAAAATATACAAGGCATAAACCAGAGAAAATAGGAGAAGGCAGAAGACTAAAAAGGGGTTCATAAGGCATAGGAAGAAGAAGGATTAAGGTGAGTAATCTCACTGAAAACTTTGGCATTAAGACCTGAATATTGAGGCAGCCAGTTTGAACTAATTTTCTTTTACAAGTTATGTTTTATGATTGGATGACTTTGGTTTGTTAATGATTTGTTTAAGGGTAAAACCTCTATCTGATTTACCCAGAAAAATAAGAGTCATGGATTCATGAACTAAAATGTTTGTCTGAGATATGGGTTAGCTTTGAGATTGAGTGTTTTCTTTTATAAGTTTTCTTTATAAGTTGTTTATAAAAATCCCCGGATTCAAGTAGTGGGTAAATGGTCTGAAGGTAGAAAGAAATATGGGCTGTAACATTGTGTTGTTACTTATGTCTCATATTAGTTAAAACAAAAGAAAATGTAGAAGTGCAATGTTGTACATGTGCTGAGCTTCTATGTTTCATGAAATACCCAAATCAAATATACTTGTGGTTTAGCCAGATCATGAATCTGATTGAACCAGAGGTAAGGGAAAATATATATATAGCAAATTACTCAGGACCATATGCTTACATCTTGATCCAGTGAAACCCACAGGCAAAAATAATGTGCTAAGAAGTCACTTCCCTCTTTCATGATAAAATGTTTGCTTATGAGAATATAACTTACCAAACTCTGGATGAATACATATTGCTTGCATTATTTATATTTCCCTGATTAAGAAGTGAGATGTAGAAGGGATTAGCACTGCTATGAAAAATAATAATAACACTTAGTAATTTAACTAAGGACTTGGGATCTTAGGGCTACCAAAGTATAGCTTGGCAATGGGAATATTGCAAGTTCACACATGGTATATTTATACCCAGGGGCCTGAGTGTGCTGGGTTAACAGAGAAATGTCCCAGGCAGTGTGTGTTTAAAAAGAAGAAAGTAGCTAAAGACCTTGTTATATTTGATAATGAATTCTAGGAATAGATTCAGGAGAGGCCTGGGCAAAATCCCTGATGGCCAGTAAAGTTGAAAAGGGGATGATAACTGAATTGATGTTTGTATTTGGTTGTTTTGGTGCTTTTTATGGATGAATCTTATGATTGTTTTCTATGAATCAAGTCATGGTGATTATATGTGTAAATAATCTGATAACACTGAGATGAAGGAACATGCTTCACAAAAACAAGCATAAGGAAGATACTGAGTTTCTTATTCATGTAAAGTTTGTTTATAAAGAGAATTGAATGAGATCATGTTTTCAGTTGGATTATTCATACCAGACAAATAGTCTGACCCTTTTGTGTTTATGCACCATTGGGTGTCTCTTATTCATATGGGGCAGTTCATGGTGGTTTTGCAGGGAAATAGGAATTGCTTTGATCAGGCTTGGATGTTAAACTGCTTAAGATTTGGATGCTATGTTTTTAAAAGACTTTGCTGAAGTAAACTACACCTTCATGATGAACTAGATTAAGACCTATTGTTAAAAATTACTTTGAGAAACCAATGTATGGTTAATTGCTGTTTTGTAGATGTTGAACTTATATGTCTCAGCTGAACTATGTGCTTTGTTTTGCTAAATGCTTTGCTATGGAAAAATGGATTTTAAGCTTCAAGAACAGTTAGGCTATAATGGTAGAAAATCTGAGATTGAAAGAATTTGTGGTTTGTATGTATATCTATAGAACTGGCATAAGAAAATCCATGTTCAAGTCAAAATAAAATCTGATAGAAAGGGTTGAGTTGCTTTGAAAAGAAAATAGTATAGTAGGTATTTTGTAACAAAGTAGTGCAAACCAGAACAGGGCTAACATAGCCATTTTTCTTGAGCCTGGGTCAAGCCAGCAACCAAGGATTTAAATTAAATTCTCAGATATGTTTCATAGCCAAAGTATGTAATAGGTTCAGTCAATTTAGTTCACAGGAGAAAAATAAAAAGAAAAAAAAAACAAAAATTGGGTTTGAACCGACCAGCATAGCACTCGAACTCGTGACCTCTCATGTGTAAGTTAGGCGCGTTTCCATTACGCCTAGATGTTGCTTGTGTTCACTTAGGATCCACTTTCTTTTAGCCTGAGTTTGACACTATACAGACTTTAACACAATCATTCATATTAAAAGCTTGCTTTCCACTGATTATTACTTGATCATTCCTTAATTAGAATAACAGACTAAAGTACATGTTTCCAGTGGATTTCTATGGTCAAAAATCAGATTATAATAATTAATCTTTTTAAGGAATTATCACATTTTAATAGATTTAAAAGGAATTCTACTTACATATTAATATGCTCTGATTCTAGTAGAATATAACATAGATATCTTCATATATGTATGTTAGGGATGATTTAGATTTAAAACAATATTTTTATATTGTGAAAGATCCTGGATATATTTTGTTTATTGGAGAAAGAAAATGACCCTGGGAAATATATTTGTAATGAATGATATATCTATATATCATTTCATAAAAAAATAAAAAAAATCCTTATGAAATTAGGGTGGAAATAGGAGGGTCATTTCAATAGCCGAGGCAGCTCATTACGGCGTTAGGCTCGCCGGCAACTGTGAACCGACTATAAGCCCCAACATAAGGTGTGGCCAGCCAGGGGCAGTTCACAGTTGACGATCGGCACCCACGCTAGCCGGCCACAGTAAATCGAATAATACCCACGATAATGGGCCATAATGGCCCGGGTAGTTACTGTGCGCGATCTCGGCTCCGATGTGTCTTAAGTGCGGCTGTGGTAAAAAGGAATTAACTCCCCGCGGAGGCGTAAGATGGGTGACAAATGTCTCCAAGACCCACAGCTAGGGAAAGTGACTACAAAACCCGTTTGCCACGAACTTAAGCACATCGAAGGCCTTCCGTGATTGGAAGTTTTACTATTTCACGTATTTCAATTTTACTTAAAAAGCTTTTTTTTCCTATCCCCTATAACAATCCCTAAAGTACATGATACAGAGTAGGAGATACTCGCCAATGGGTGTAGGGACTCACAGTGGCAGGACATTCGACTACATTCCATGCTCGGTCCTACAAGACATTCAAGGCTGCCATCTACGATTAAAACATGAAAGGCGGTATTTTCTTCTTTTATGTACAAATACATGACTATAATTTGTTCACACCACACGCTAATATTGCAAGTCATAAAATTATGGTTTAGAACCAGAGTCTAACATCAAACACAATTTAATTACAAGAATATACATAGCTACATTTCTCATACGATATGTCGAAATAGCAACGAATATTCAAGAAACGACAAAATCAGCTTAAGTTAAAAAATTACACGTCAAGAATAATGTTGATTGTTACAAGTAGCAAGAATTACAACTTAGAAGTTACTCTACTGTCTTAAGACTAACAACCATGTCAAGTCTACAAAAAGAATTTTCCAGGTCTAATCAGGGAGCCGGTTGCGTCGGAGTCTTGTCCTTGCTCTGTTGCCCACCTGTCCGGTCGTAAAAAGAATTCATTAGCGATAAGTAACCAAGTTAACGGAAAGACTAGAAAGGAAGACTTACCAGCACCTGCTTCTTGACCATCCTGGTCGTCATCCTCTACCTGCACACCTGCCTCCTCAGCAGCAAGCAGCCGCATACCCTCCTTTACCGCCACTTTCTCCTCCTTGGTAAACTGGGCAGTGACCACGTCCATACTGAAGACCGTTCCACCCTCTTTATCTGCATCAGCCTTAGCCTCCTCCAGAGCCCGGAGATAAATCTTAGCCATGACCCTGGGATAATCATCCATCCAAGACAGGTTGCCCTGCTTCCAGGTACGGAAGTACATATCCTGGAGCATTTCGTCCATCATCCCCTCATTCTCCTCAAACTCCCTCATCCGGGCCTCGGAAGCCGACAACCTCCCAACGGCGGCATCTCTCTCCAATCGGTATCTCGAGCAGTCAACCAGAAGGGATCCCCGCATTGCCTCCATCTCCTCCCTCAACTTGGCTTGAGCAAGCTCTGTAGCCTCAAGTTTCCCGGACAATTCCTCCACCTGCTCGAGATCCGCTTTCCGAACCTCATCCACCGTGGCAATAGCCATGTCAATCCGTTCTTTGCAAGTAGCTTCCATTTTCCGCAATTCGGCCCGACTGGCCTCTTCCATGGTTTTCCTTAGTCGCCCAGTAGCAGCCTCATGCTGAGAAATCTGAATAGCCTGATCCGCAAGCTGTTTGGCCTGATCCGAAACCACCAATCGAAGTCGGATATTGGCGCTCCCAATCTCCTCTCCGGCCTTAACCAGCCGGGCATGATGCCCCATCAGCTTTTTAGTCTCCTCCGCCACCCGATCAATATTAGCCTTGGCCTCATCTCCCATGGTAACTATCCGAGTGGTAAGTAGATCAAGATCTAAGGACTTAGCTTCATCAAGCACCCGTACCATGGGATTGCGGGGAAGAAGGTGCTCACCAGTAACCTCATCAAAGGTAATGTCGTGGGAACTTGGATCCAGATCAGGATGACCCGCAAATGGATTACGAGCCAAGTCAGGACGGTCGATATGAGTGACGGAAGGGTTTCTGGACGGGTGCGGAGAGGGTGCAAACTCGCTACCCTCTTCAGTGATATCATGAAGAGGCTGAGCCGGAAGCTGAGGACCGGGCGAAGTTTCGGATAAAGGATGACTCCTCTTCCTCTGCTGAATATCCTCTTCGATGACCCCAAGAAGAGGACGGTAGCCGACTACATCCCCGGAGCGTTGGGTCGAGGGCTTCGGCTTAGCAGAAGTTTTGGAAAGCTTATATTTCTCAAGCCTGTGTCGAAGGTCTGAGGCTTTGGACGTCTTGCCTGCTCCTGATATAAAGAACAAGTGTCACAAACTTACATCACTATATGATTCGAGAAACGCGGTAAATTACAAGTTAAAAAAAAAAAGAGGAAAAGAAACACAGCTGTGGTTGTACAAACCCTGGGGAGGAGTGGGATACTGCAATAAGTCCTGGATTTCGTTCCAGGACGGGAGCGGGTCATAAAATATTCCTAAGTCCCTATCATTAATGAAGCATGTAGGAGTCAAGGGTTCACCTTGAGTCGTCGGAGCCACCTTGGCTGGAATGGTCGGAGAAGACTCACTTGCACCAGTCCCGGCTTTGTCCGCCTTCCCGGTCTTCTCTACCAAAGCCAGATCTTCATCCAACCCCTCAAAAGCCTGGTGGAACGCATCATCCATCCACTCCTGAATCTCGCCCGCTTGCCCAGGAAGTAGGGCCCCGATGCCATCGCCACCTTTGTCACCATCCCGACCATCTCCGCCCTCACCTCTTTCCTCCTCTATGTCTTCCTCCTCCCGGGTAAGTGGACAATTGCTGGGGGAGGGACCGTCCGACTTCTTGAGTTTCTTACCTCCGACAGCTGGAGGTTTTGTGAAAGGTTTCCTCTTGCTGCTCTCTGCCGTAACACCTTCCTTGGTCTGAGCAGCCGCCCTCTCCTCCGCCGTTTCCCTCAGCTTAACTACAGACTGCTGCGGAAGGATTAAGTTATATTCCAGAAGAATCGCATTTCTGATCAAGAAAGCAGATGATCTATATTTCCCAAGAATAGCTTCTACCTCAGCCGCCGTCTGAACCAGGCGGTCAGTCTCCACAACCGGAAAGCCACCTGTCGCTAGCAAAAATGAGAAAGTATGAGAAGAAGCATCGCAATCGGAATAGAAATTATAAGTAAAAGCATCAACTTACATCCAGAGGTAAAGCGCCGGATTGAAACGGAGTCGTCCCTCACAAAGAACCACTCTTTCTTGAACATGCTGAATTTAGAGTACAGGTCCAAGACCGCCTTGAAGGTCACAGCTGACTCCAAGCTAATGTATGGGGACCCCTTCTTATAGCCCCTTAAATTATACAAGTACCGGATCTCCCGGTTGGAAGGAGCACGACCATACTTCCTCTGGAAAATAACAAAGAGGCTCACTAGTATAGCATAGGAGTTGGGTTGAAGCTGGAATGGGGCCACCTTGAGATATGTGAGGAAGCTGGCTACCCAAGTATTAAGAGGCGGAATGGCACCACACATGCAGTGGTATCTGCTGTAAGCAAAGAACCCTTCAGGAGGGTCGTATGGCATAACATCTTTCCCCGGCAACAGCATTCGCGCCCTGTCAATTCCGAAGGGGCGAGAGATGGCATCAAGCTGCTCTTCCTTAAGGGAGCTGGGATAGCAGTCCGGGGGAGAATTCAGAAGCTCCTGCGGACCGTACCCGTCCACTAACGATCTCGGGGTTGGTTCTTGGCGTTCTGGATTCGGCTGAGTTGGGGGCACGACAGAGGAACCTCTTTCACCCCCGGATTTCCTTTTGTCTGATCGGGTTTCCGCTTTACGGGACATTATCTACAACACCGGAAAAGCATTGTTAGAACAAAGGATGTAAACAAGTAAGCATATAATATGGAATTTCACTTAAAAGTTCGAAGTATGAAACACATGTTCACTCGGTACAATAGTTCATTCGGCGAACAGATGCAGCACTTCAATGGTTCATTCGGTAGTATAATATAAGTTTTCATTCGGTGCCCAAAGAACCAAGTTCATTCGGTAAATAAGGACCAAAACTCATTCGGCACTAAGCCCTATTCTCATTCGGTAGTGCGATACAGGAAGCATTCGGCTTTAGAAACCTATCATGTTCATTCGGCGAAAGGACGTATACCTGGTTCGGTACGAGCTTGATTCGGCAAAGAGTTGATTCGGCTAAACTCGTCTCTCTGGTTCGGTTGTTCGGTAAGGAAAAGCAAAGGGGGTATAGCCCCTATATATAGACAAGCGAAAGGCAACCAGATCAACCGGTTCGGCATTCCTCGCCGAACGAACATATCTCAACTACAGGAAACGCCCAAGCTAAAACAAAGCGCGACACATGCAAACACGTGCCCCGCTTTGGGGGGCAAATGTTGGGTGAATTCTTACCCAGAGGATCTCGAGACCAAGAGGCATCAGTTACATCCAGATTAGCCGATTCCTATGTCCATTCGATACCCATGCCAAACCGAACCAGGCAACTCGCCTTCACCGAATCAAGACACCCCATCCTTCACCGAACCAACCTCCTCCTGGCCTAACCGAACCAATTCGCCACCGAACCAACTCGCCACCGAACCAACTCGCCACCGAACCAACTCGCCACCGAACCAACCCAACACCGGACCAACCCATCTTCCAGTCCACACTGAACCAAAGCTTCGCCGAACCAAAGCGCCTCCAGGCCAGACTGCTTCAGCCCAGGCCCACTAGCAGCTATATACAACCAAGACCCCTGCCCCCAGCCTCACTCTATAAATAGAGGGGCAGGGGTACAACAATGGCAGAGAAGTTTGAGAGCTCAAGCACGGAAGGAACTCTTCAAACAACTTTCTTTTAATTGTATCAAAGCTTTGTACTTGTAATCATAACAGAACAAGAGAAATAACATATAAAGTGGACGTAGGCACATTCTGGCTGAACCACTATAAATCTGCGTGTCTTTTTACAGTTTAATCCCTGTTTTTTATGTATTTGCATAAGTCGCTCAAATTACTAAGAATAACATAAGATCTACTAAATCATACAACTTTGAGGTGTTTGTCCATTTTTTGTGCAAACAGTAACTACTGACACGCGTATGTCATCCCCCGATCATAACCGATCTTCCCGAGGATCCCCGATTTCCAACAAACCACATCAAAATAATAATGCAGCAACCACATAGGTTAAGTATCTGGGCTCCATACCATGATACCACCTCTATCCAGAAGGAATGACATACACTAAGGGGCGCTACTCCCTAGAACCTTGCTGCATCCTTCCTGTTTCGACCATTTCCGGGGTGTGAGGCTCGACGAAGTCTCGTCCACAAAGCTACGCTTTTCAAAAGCCATGCTTCGGGTCAAACAAATGATCAACCTATGATCACCAAGATATAAGATCAAACAAATGATCATATCGCAAATGATCAAACACTGATCATTTCACAGCAACACTCAGTATGCCACGTTACCAAATTGGGAGTATATCGCTGATAAATTTCAACTACATAACCTCTGAGCTCGTACGTCTCAGAGAAGGGTGTTAAGCTAAGAGAATAAATTCTCTGCCACCAACAGAAATGTATTTGAAAGAAATCAGCTTTATATCTCAAATTGTAACGTCAGACACACAATCCACACAAGTCTATTCCGGGATCGAACAGAACCGAAGGCACTTCTCACGAAGCCCTTGCATATCCGGATAATTTTCTAATCACGTCTGGACTTCCCGTCACTAACGGTGATAAAACCTCTAAATCGGAGATCAGCCGATGTAGAGTAACTCGACGGTAATCCTTCCGTTTTCAAAAATATCTGGTCTTCAACACCGGTCTTCGAATGCAATTCATAACGACGTATCACATATTCGGAATGGGTTATACGACCCCATGGTCCTTTCCCGGCTAACCCGAATAGTGAGCGATTATTTAAAAATAAGTGTGGCATTCAAATTCATCCAATCCACAACAAATACCCATTCAAGGTAATTATTGATAGTCGGTTATTTAACTATCAATAAAGATGCGCAACATCATCAGATTCCAAATAATTTTCCAAATTATTTCATCTTCCAAAATATCTTTTACTAGATATAAAATTTCCACACTTAATCATTTGAAAACAATTTCAAATCAATTTCCACATTTCATTTTATCTTTGAAGATAAAATCTCAAAACAGTTCATTTCATATTGGAAAAGCATTTCCATACTTATTTAAAAATAAGTATTTCACAAATCTATTTATTTTCAACTTTTGAAAATATTCAATATACTTAAATCAATATTAAGTATACATTTCATTCTTTAAGGAAATCATTAATTTTAACATCTATTTGAGTCAAAACGAATGTTGTGTAAAACATCGTTACGACGACTCGAAATCACTAGTATAGGGATTCGGATTTTAAGATAGATATATGTAAATCCCAATACTACATAAAACATTTTCTTTTCGAAAATCATTTACTATAACAACAGTGTTATAGTCCATCATTTCCTTATTTCTCGAAAACGTCTATTTCAACAATGAATGTTGAAATCTATGTATTCGATACTTAACACGTTTTAAAACATCTTTTAAAACAATTAACTTCATTTTATAATATCGCTTTCCCAAAACCATATCCATTTTACTTAAAAATATATTCACTGTCCAATATCGTGAATATACTTCACTAACCACATTTCAATCTTTTCTACACATTTATTTCAAGAATTTATCCACTATCCAAAATCGTGGATAAAATTCCCTTAATAATCTCTATATTTAAATTCATCCAATTTGATTGATTCTCGGATTTATAAAACAACGTTTATAAATTCCATTTCTATTTTCTAACAACTTCGATTTATAAATCCTCTTTATTAACAAATTCGAGTTATACTCGATATAAATATCACAAGTCCATATTATAAGTTAATAACTTATCATTCATTTTCAACTTCAAAATTTATAAATCTATAAATTTCATTCACTTACGGATTCCATAATATTTCATTTTTAACACTTATAAAAACTCGTTTTATAATTTCAACGTTCTTAATTTTGTAGATATCAATTTCATAAATCTTTTATATAAACCGTTTACAGAAATTCAAAAAATCTCAATTTAAACCATTTCATAAATCAATCAACTATTTATTCCAAAAATCACTTTTCGGTTATATTTCACAAATCTATAAATTTTTGTAACTTTAAAATTTCAAACGTTTATTTATTTGAAATATGTCAATTCAAAAATTCAATAAAACGTCTACTTTCAAAAATCACTTTAAAATCCTTTTAAAGTAAAAGTTATTTTTTTTTTACGATTTCAAAACTGAATCCGATGATGCAACAGCACCAACTAGTCAATCACAACAACAAACATCATATATCAATATGATAACAGAATATACATCAATATCTATAAATAAATAAATACTGGTGAGGAATCCAGTTGGATCCCTCCAACCTGTTTCCCTGCATCCACAGACGTTAGCACAATACCAATTCCACTTCGTGGTGGAATATCGCGGTATATGGGTTTTATAAAAATAATCCGCTTACTAACGGCGCAATAGGGTCTCATCCGCTATACGAGGCGGGAAATCAATCAATCCAATATATACATATGCCAATATGTATATATTGCTATATATATATATAGATATATTCTACTATATCTAATATCACATCCAATAGCAATCAAATCAATAACTGAAAATTCCACTTTTCAATTTTTGAGTGAGAAGATCTCACCTTCGCTTTATTTTGCAATCCATTTTCCATTCCAATTTGTTTTTCTCCATTTATAGACCTTGTATAACAATTGTGCGATTTTAATTAATATCTGAACTGAATCGAATAATAAATTTCCATTCAATTGATTTATTTAATCTTAAACTGATAATTAATTTCCTCAAACCCATTTTCCTTTAATAAATTAAATTAACTAATAGTTTTGTAAACTTATATATTCATTAGATCTAAATGGAAAATAAATAAAAGAAAAATATTCTTTCAAGCATTTATATTTAACAGAAAATGGTTTATACTTACTGTATTTATCACTTTATATTTTTTTTTCTAAAAGACGGTAGGCTAAACATGTATATTTATTTTCTTTCCATTTTTTTTAAATTAAATTTAAAACAAATAAATAAAACTGCTACCTCACGCATGCTCGAGATCCACCAGATTCCGTCACCACTGCACTTGAGTCTGGCCATCGCGACTAAATACTCGAGAGCCTCCCTGCCTCCTACACGATTCGTGAACCCACAGTCACGACCTCCTTCTTCCCAAACCCCATCGCGGCCCTGACCTCGCTTTGTACGAACATTCATCGATGCATTCACGTTCGGGACACTGCCGCCCCACCTGGTTGCGATCGAAACCACCCCCCAGATCTTGCGCGACCCAAGACACGCGACTCGATGCCACACCTCCAGACCACCGCCTCGTCGTGACCCCGAGTCGAACGACAAACCCTAGCCCTCGATTTCCTTTGGCCGATGCCCTTGCGATTGGCATCAACTTGACTACGACGAGCTGAAAGTGGAGAGGCTCACGTTCGTCCCCACGCGATTCGACGACTTCGGCTACAACTGGCGAACTTGCTATCGCTTTTCTTTTCTTTTGTTTTCAAAATTTTCAGAACGAGGAAGAGGGGCTACGGCCATTACTTTTATTTTGAACGAAAGTGAGGGGGGTTTCGTATTTTAGAGAGAAGGGGGAAAAGAAATAGAGTACGAACTAGACAAATTGGAGGCGTATTGTACTTACGGTCGGACAAAGGAAAGCAACCATTTTTTATTTGAATTCAATTTGTTTCAAAACAAAGTTTACCGCGTTTATATATCGTGTGCTCACATATCAACTCCGAACAATACAGAAATTGAAATCCGACAATAACTCAATATTACGGACCCAATGGAACTGGTTTCGTCGAATTCCGAGACTGTGCCCCGGAACACTATTTTCAAATTCAATAGATTAAATTTTAAAGTTTAATCGCAAAAATCAGAGTTATATCGGGAATTCAAATTAAATCATCGTTTAAATATTTAAAATTAATTAAATATTCTCAATTTAATTTGTTCAAAATTCTGGGTCGTTACACATATGGCCCAATCATTAGCTAAAAATTAATCAAAGTCTCAATGTCACGATGCTCGAACCAAACTTAATCCAAGATCTGGATATGGTCATAATCTATTTGGATGACCCCACATACCCCTCTACACGAGTGCATTGAAAACCTCTGAGTATCAATGATCCCTTGCATATATGTCCATAGCTGAAAATATCATCGTTCCATTCCATTCATTTCCACAGTAGAACACATCATCATTCTATCCATAAGTTCACAACATCGAACTTGTCCTTGTGGATCATCAGTACAACTCCCATCATCGAGTCATCGTCATCGAAACACCTTTAGACATCCATCCATCATAAGTCGTAGAATCATCATCAACAAGTCCCCCATGGAATCCCTAGGCAAGTCTAGAAGTCATGCCTTAGGTTCTCTAAGCACATCCTAAAGTCAATAAGCCAACACAATTCACTTCCTTAACATGCAAAGTTGCTTGTCATAGAGCTATATCATCAAAACAAAGTGTCAAACTATGGAACAAACCATCGCGTTGCACTCACCAAAGTCTCTTCATCATTCATGTTAAAAATTTTCCAAATCGATGACCATCAACAGTGGTAACTACGGACCGCTCTAGTTGGTCGGTGTCGATCACTTTAGTTTTCTACCTAGCCAAAAAAGGCTATGTACCGACCAAGTGAAAACGTTTAGCTTCCCTCCCGAAACCCGAAACACACACTTAAGTCCATCACCTTTTGCCTCCAGATCGGTAGATACATATTTCAGCACTCTTTAGCATTCTTATCTCATCCATTCGAGTTCTCCGTGTGTGCATTCATTGAAAAGTAGAAACTCTATCTTATAGGGTGTTTTCTAACACTATATCGCCTATCGATCGACATTATCAACAATAACGAGCAAATAGCCATACATACAACTAACATTACATACATACAACATAAACAACACAGGATATCAACCAATTTTGGATTCATATCAAAAATATACCAAATCTAGCAATTTTTAGAAAATGGTACATCCATAAGAACACATGTAATATCTAATTTAAAACAACTTAAAAACACTTTAAAATTCATTTATAAAATCAAGTGTAGGTTTAGATCAGTTAAAAATCACGTTTTAAGGTTGAAAATCATTTCAAAAACATCATTTTTATACTATAATAACAACCATAGTATGGCAAGAGACAAAATCATCCACCTTAATAAAATCTATGCAACCATATGGCAAATTATAGAGGACTGTAATACAAACGCAATGCAAGAAACCACGTCCAAATCGAACATCGTATGCCAAAGATATAAAAAATATAAGATATTGGTTTATTTAATTAACTAATTAATTAATTAACTTAATAAATTATAAATTAAATTAATTACCTTTCATAATTAACTTCTTCCATAAGTTTTGCTCATATTTCTCTTGCTTTCCTACAGCCCACTCACTCACAAATCTCCCTTCATGACGCGACCTATCACCTAGCGTCGTTAGAACCTCGCCTGCATCTCTGCCAGAGGCTGCTGCATTGCTACAGCCCGCTCCAACAATCAGCAACCCCGTAACTCGTGTCCGTGCTTGAAATGACATGACCAAACCCATAGTTTTGGGTTTTTCTCCCCTATATCACCGCCATACCATCCATCTCTAGCTCCGTTCATCTACATTTCGCAATCCCCTCATTGAAATGAACTCATATCTAGGCCTGCCAATAGTATGGGTGTCGGCCCGAGCCTAGCCGGAACCCGCCTTATTAATACGGGTATAGGTTTTGCCTTAACTACCCAGGCCCGACCAAGCCCGACCAATTGTTATTAGGGTCGAGTATGGTTTTACCAAAACCTAGCCAAATTTGGGCTTGACCCAGTTATTAGTTTTCCAAAGAATCAAAACATAAGTGTTTATATTATTTTTTTACCATTCTGTTTATTAGCATGTAGACGTTTTATCTTCTTTTTGTTGTGAACTTAGCTACATTACCATCCAATTTGTATGTTAACATTGTTTGTGTATAAATTTTACAAAAATTGCACGTTTAAAGTATGATTTTAACATAAAATTTACGAGTCTTGTATACAGGTATTACCCAATGGGCTTGAAAAGACCGATGGGCCAGACTCGGGTATTGGTTTTGAAATACCCTACGGGCTCAAGTTGGGCTCTGGTTTTGATTATTTTAATCGGGCACGAGTCCAGGTTTTAAGATACCTGAACCGAACCCGGCCTGGTGACAGACCTACTCATATCGATGGTTTCCCATATAATCAGATCGTCATTGGTGATCTTTCTTTCAACTTTGATATCTCCTTCACCTCAGCAAGAAAACACTCTTTCCAAAACCATTTTGGTTATCTCTCCGTTAAGAACACAACCAAACCCTTCAAATCCATATCAAGTCACCCTAAAATCGGTCCTTTGGTGTATTTGCATTTTTCAACAACCATATGTGGAGTTGGACCAAACCAAGATGATGGTTATGTAGCTTTCGAAAAAGAGAGAGACCCAAGTTTTATTTCGACCAAAACGGTGACCATTTGCTCATGAAAGAAGAAGAGAAAGGAAGTGGGAATGTGTGTTTTCATGAAGAGAAGATAATGTGGATGAAGGAAGTAGTATATGACTATAGTAAATGCCAATATTTATAGGCTAGTGGCTAGGGTTATAGGTTTGAAAATACATTATTTTCTTCATTTCCATAGTTTTAATGCATGTTTTTGATTGTATGACTTCTAAGATTGTCAGATTACGATGTTTTTTAGATGGTGCAACTCATCGTATTTTTTTCGTTCCAATGATGTAAATTTCGCCAGAATCCGAGACTGTGCCATGTAACGTTATTTTGGGCTTTTATGTCATACGGGCTACAAAAATATTCAATCTTGAAAATTATTTGACTGTTGTTTGTACCAAAATTGGGGACAACACTCTTCGGAAGGGTTTGAAGAGATAAAATGAAGAAATTAAATGGAAAAATAGGATTATCTAACAAACACTTCAAAAACAAATAAGGAAATACACGGAAACATAGAAATTTAGAGTGGTTCGGCGCGTTGCCTACATCCACTATGAAATGATTGATCTTTATTAACTTTTGGTTGCTGGTTACAGCGAATTACAGCAGTAAATCTCGAGTACAACAGTAGAATTTGAATACAATGGTGAATTCGGCAGAGTCTGGACGTCAAAGAGCCAAAAGATCCCTTTTCTGTAGGCTATGGGATGTTATTTATAGGTGTAGGATGCAAATATCTCGCTCAGATCACGGGAGACTTCTTCTGGCACATGGGCAGGCCCACGTGATCGATCCCACGTGGTTTCGGCTTGATTTGTCAATGATACGAATGAATTTCATATCGATCAAGATTTGGTCCAATCGAGTCGAAATTTGGCATTGACCTTCTTTGAGTTGTACGTAAGCTCCTGTGAAATCCAAAACTTTCCAAGGCCCGCCTCACGGCATCCAAGTTGAAAGAGATAAATTGAACAAGTATGGACGTCCCCTATTAGGATGTACTATTAAACCAAAATTGGGATTATCCGCAAAAAACTACGGTAGAGCAGTTTACGAATGTCTACGTGGTGGGCATGATTTTACCAAGGATGATGAAAATGTGAACTCCCAGCCTTTTATGCGTTGGAGAGACCGTTTCTTATTTTGTGCTGAAGCTATTTATAAAGCTCAAGCTAAAACAGGTGAAATCAATGGGCATTACTTGAATGCAACTGCAGGTACATGATTTCATAGCATTTGGACTTTTGGATCACAAGTTATGATCGATGTGAATTCAAGTCTTCGGTAGGCTATTGAGTTCGAATCGATCCTTTCGTATCGCTCTATTCGAATCGATGTTGAGCACGCGCCTGCGATTTGACATGGCGCTTGATTTTTGGATCGCTCCACTTTTGATGCCGTGTCGATCGAGTCATCCAAAGGTTTTCGCCTTGTTCGTATCGAAGACCGTTGCCTTGTTCGTATCGATGGAAGCTGCCTTGTTCATATCGATAGATGCAGCTCAGTTCGTATCGATGGAATTGACTTAGTTCGTATCGAGCACTGTGGCTCTGTTCGTATCGATGGAATTGACTTAGTTCATATCGAGCACTGTGGCTCTGTTCGCATCGATTGTGTGGTCTTATTCGTATCAATCGAAGTTGCTCTAACTTGATGGATACGAACAAATGAAGATGTGATGGATGCGAACAGATGGTGAGGTGATGGATACGAACAGATGGCGACTTTGCTTGGCTCAATGGATACGAACAGTGGTTTCACAAAGGATACGAAGTAATGACTACTTGATGGATACGAACCAAGGGTACCCGATGGATACAAACTACAGATGTCTGATGGATTCGAACAAGGCCCTTCAGCTGATGGATACGAAATGACGCGTTCCGATGGATGCGAATATCATGTCCTCTTGACTTGCATTGATCATATCTTGAGCATACGAACCCGGATTGACTTGGAATTTGGAACGTTGGTTTTTATAGCTTCACTTGTCATGTCATATTAGTTGTAGCATGATCCGAAATCGGACAAAATTCATCGATATCCATAGTGAGCCTACGTATAAACGATCTTCGGGACAGACTGTCCTTGGCTTCCAGTTAAGTCCCTGGCATCACGGCCTTGCCAAAAGGCGGGATAACATTTGCCCCCTAAAGTACGTCTTGTGAGAACATGACGTGCTTTGAAAAGTCATAATGTTCACTCTGAACAGTTCCATCTAACTTGTTAAATAGTTATCGTCTTTGCATTGGAAGTTGTAATCTTTGATGTATCCATAGAGACATAAATTATGAACTGTAGACCGCCCATTGTTGTACTGTGTACTATTGTAATTGATCGATGTATGATAGTAATTTGTCGTTTGTTGTTGTAATTGGCACCAGACAAGTATTCAATTCGTTCACGAGTCGTTGTCAGGTTTTCAGTTTTTTCTTTTATATCGACTTTCGCACCGATCCTCTCCTGAATCAATGTGAAATTCGAGTTACAACAATGCTTGATGGTTATGTTCGTGTATCTCTTCGTATCGATCCTTTCCTGGATCGATTTTAGAAGTTGGAATGCATTCTTCGTATCGATGACTATCGATACGAAATAGTTTGTTTTTTGAAATGCTTCGTATCGATAATGGGAGGTCGATACTAGATCTTGCAGTCTTCAAGGGGATGGATACGAAATCGGTCTTTCATATCGATGGAATCATTGATGGTTCTGAACAAGTTCAAGCAGCCCTCAGTGTACGCTTCGTATCGATGGGTCGTTGATGGATACGAACGAAGGCATTCTGGATCGACGGCAAATAGATACGAGTACTTGTGCTTGGGACTGATATGTTTGGATGGATACGGACAGAGCTTTCGTATCGATGGCATTGAGGACCATCTTAACCGGTCATTTTAACTGGGAGACGAATCGTTTCCTTCCCTCAGTTTTACACCCATATAAATACACGACTTTGTACTTAGAAAGATTTTTACTTGTTCACTTTCTGCGTTGCTTCATATCGATCAAGAAACTGAGAAAAAATAAACTGCCTTCGTTCAATCCTAAACAATTCCTTAATCCCTCGAATCTTTACTTCAATTTAGGTAATTAATCAAAAGGAACTACTCCAAATGACGAGACTTCAAATTCTTATGCCACTCCCCTCATATTCCTGGCCGATTTCGATAATACGATTGTCGAAGTTTGGTTGAGGCGAGGTCAATGGAGTAACAATGGTGCTTAGGCTGTTTGGAGAAGAAGGAACGTGGATTGATACGAGGAAGAAATTCTCGTATCGATCTGTGAGGAAAGGGGGAATCGCATCGATCCAGGAAGGATCGATACGAAGTCGCTTGCTTTCGACTGCTACAAAGTGGAGCGACCCGAGGTAATCGATACAAAGCCAAGGCTTCGGGATCGATGCGAACCAAGGCTTTGAGATCGACTCGAACGTGGCTTGGGATTGATTCGAATGAAGGCTCTCAGATCGATTCGAATAAAGGCCTTCGGATCGACACGAAATCCACTGCTCTGGACCGATACGAACGCAGGTTTTGGCAGGATGATTCAAGTTGAAAGTCGATGGATATGAACTAGTAGACACTTGCATACTTAAACACTTGACTCCGACGAGCTTCTGCCTTGCATAATTTGACTTAGCCATTTCACTGCATAATTAACCGCTTTTCAAAGCTCGTCGATGGAACCGTAACTTAATGCAATTTTAACGGACTTCAACTCGTATCGGTCTTCAAAGTCAGAATGGAACGGCTGTGACGGTCAGCGATGACGGTCACTCTGGTTAAGTTTCGAAGTCTTGTCGTTTGCATATTTTCTCATACTATGTTGAATCTTTCAAGTAACATGTGGCACTGCACTTGCACATTCACATTCACGCACATCACACTAGGGAACACTTGGGTTTTTATTGTCTAATGATGGTTTCTAATAAGTTGATTAGCTATGGAATCCACAAGTTCACGATAGCAAGAGCTTCAAGATTCATCTCCTTTTGTTCTCGAGATTCCGGCCATCGTGGCCGAAGTTATAGACCCAGCTCCGGATGAGCTTCCAAGAGCAACTCTCATTGCAAACCCGCAAGATTTAGTACCATCCAACGTCTTGGAAGACATGTTGGGACGTATATTCCTAAGGCACGGTTTGTTATTGTACGATGCTCTATTACCGTGGCCAAACGATAGACCACACGCTCCCATAGAGGGATTTACTGCCTTCAACCGCCATGCGTGCGCAGCAGGAACACTTCCTCCATTTAACCAATACATCAGGGAAGTGTTGTCTTTCCTCAGAATTGCCCCATCGCAACTACATCCCAATGGATATGTCTGCTAAACAGTTTATTTATTGTATTCATGGAGCATCTTTTTCGGCCACCGGCTCCTACAGAGATTAGATATCTCTTTAATGTCAAGAGTAGGGGAGATAGCCCATCTTTTACATTCCTGGAGGCGGTCAGGAATTGTCAAGTAGTAACCGGATCCTGGACAAGGCTGAGTTACTTTAAAACAGAATGGTTCTACGTCCGGTGCCCCCTAGGATTTGTCGGCCGGTTGTTAGTCAGATGTAAGTGTTACAGTTTTCTTCAAGAGTTATCCAGATGATAGTAGTTGATATAAACTGATATCTTCTTTTCTTTACAGCCGCAATCTCACGACCTGAAGGCAGATACTTCAAAGAAATAGTAAGAGTCCTTCAGAAAGTTCCAAGTGAGACGAGGGACATCGATTCGGTTCTAACCGACAGAAATTTGAGAATCGTCGGACTGATTGAGCGGAATCAAAGCATAAGGCTTGAAGGGACACTGAGGGCAACTCCGAAGAAGCAATTGAAACGCAAAGTACCTGGGGTCGTAATAACCGAAGGAGTCATTGAAGAGAGAACAACCATGGATAACGAACTTGTGGCTGGGCCTTCGGTCGGATTTCATGCGAAAGACGGAAGAAGAAAAGGCAAGGCCACTGCTTATAAACGTCCTAAGTCTTCGAGGTGGAAATCAGTTGTGGTTTCCTTGCCGGTTCCCGACATTAGAATCTCGGAGGCTCCTTCCTCGCCCACAGAGAGTTCTTTCGAAGGGCTTGCCGATATACCGATTCCGGATTATGTGTCACTTCAACATGACGTCGGGTTGGAGGAGCTTGATAGTGCTCTTGATTTTAGCAAGTCGCTTCCTATGAGTGCGGCCGACATTTCTGGTTGGTCGGGGGATTGCACATACATACGCACTTCACGACACTACACGATTTCCAATCATAAATTGTTCAATTCAATAGATTACTAAGCATGCTTTTCTTTCTTTTTAAAGGTATAATGTCCGAACGAGGGTCGATGTTAGGAAGTCTTCGCTCAGCCCGTCGATCTTCTTCATATTATGATTCACGTAGGAGCGAAGAAGATAGAGACCGCGATTGCGGGTACTCTAACCAGGAACGTCAAGAGAGAGATAGGGATAGGGAGTACAGACACCGATCTCGATCCCGCTCTCCTATTCTTAGACTTCCTACACAACCTTCGAGTCAAGGGAGACAGCCAGTAGAGCCCCCTCATCACAAACCATCCTCGCATGCCTCTAGATCTGATTCACAGCGTCATAGAACTGAGGTTTAGCCTCTTGCCGTTGTTGAACAAGCTATCACTGAGCCCACTGGGGAAGGGGCCATTAAAATCGCTCAGTTGAGGAAAGAGTTCCCAAATATATGCTTCGACGGCTACGTTTTTCCCCCTCGTTTAAAGAGAATTCCATTGGAGGCGGAAAACACAATGCATGATTACATTCATGACATTTATTCCCAGTACAAAGAGTGGGTGAAAGCTGCCCTTTGAGCGGGCTAAAATAATCGCAAAGTTAGACTCTGATCTCGCTCATAAGGACTGCATTGTCCAAGTGCTTACTGATGAATCTGAGTCCTCTCGAAAATCAGAGATAGAGGCCACCAAAAGGCCAATGAGGCGAATTTGGACATGGAGAGGATGAGGCAGACACACTATGCCTTGGTGGAACAGATGGGCCATCACAACACCACTGTCACAGCTGAAAGGGACGCCGCTCTGAAAGAACTTGCGGAACTTAAAGCTAAATTTCCGAAGTCATCAAGGAAAAGGATGATGCAAACAAAGCCGCCCAGGAAGCTTGTGAACAGGCTGTTGTGCTTCGGGGTGAACGGGATGTGGCCACTGCTAAGGTCCGAGCGGTGGAGACGGAGGTCGAGGAGAAAGTCCAAATGGATGTGTCCAGGCTAGAAGCTGATATCGAAGATCTCCTCATCGTTTATAGTGCCAATGTTTTGAGGCATGGAGATCTAGCCTGGCTCGACAACTACCCGACTCATTTACATAACGCTTGGAGCCGAGAGGAGAAGGCGGTGCATTTGGTTGAATCAATCGACGAGTTTGAGCTTGAGAATTGAATGTTAAACGAAGATGAACGAAAGATTCTCCACGAGTCGATGATTTTACATGAAAAAGAAAAGCTCGGCACCCAACACTTGGAGGTCGGAGAAGGTTTAGGTGTTGAGCATCACAATGTGAGCGTTGAAGTTCCTATGCCAACCCAGCCTGAATCCGCACCTATGGTTGATCCTCAGCCCATTCCTACTTATAATCTGGATCAGCTACAGCAGTTATCTCCGGCCAGAGAGCAAGTTTCTAAGGCTGTTCAGCCATCCACAAGCCAAACTGAGGAAGATATTCTGAACATTCTAGATGCTTATCTGAAGTTGGAGTCGTCACTCGAATTAAGTACTAACAGTTCTTCTTTTGGTTTTGTCCAGTGATTGATGTTGCACCGGTCGTGCCTCCTACCATTCAAGAATCACATTATAAGTAGGAGGCAATAATAAATGAAGCAACCACCACAAAAACCACGACATCTACTGACGGAATGCAAGGGTGCACTCTAGTTTTCGATGAACAGATGATGGAGGAACTCCTCGGTCATCACAGCGATCCTTTTGTGGACCTGCCATTTGTTATGGGCGGAAGCGCACCTGCTACTGGCTTATCAATTCCAACCACTAATGCTCCCAACGCGGCCCAAGCAATTCATGAAGAAGAAATATTGGCCGAAATCGACGCTGAAATGGAAGCAGCGGCCCATGGAGGTAGTTTTGGAGGTGGGATGGCGGCACCTGGTCCGGCTCCATTAAGGATGATATCACCTGGTGGTACAGTTATTGACACTAGCGCGCCTATCCCGCCTCCTATAGTCGATCCGGTTCCTTCGACTCCGCCTTCAGGGAACATTCCCGTGCATTTGAGCTCGGATGAGGAAGTTGATATCATGCCCCCTCTTGGAGATCAGCCGCCGAAAGGCAAAAGCTCAAAAAGAAAGTTAAGTGGCATCTCCAGTGGGTCAAAACCGAAAAGGAAGCCGAAAACGAAAAAAGAGTAGATGTTCTTCTTCGGTTTAGTTTTAAATAAATAGATAGGAATTTATCTCCGTTTTTTCTTTGGTAGGCCGTGTATAGATGCGGGTTCGGCCCCCGCTAGTAGGAATTGTTTTGGGACCAACTTGTACATAATTTCTTTTCATGGATAGCTAAAATGAAACTTTATTTTGCTTTGAACTCGATGTGTGTTTATTTGCTTAAGTGTTCCAGCATTCGAATTCCTTGTTCGGTACACTTGTGAAGTCTCAACGCTTGAGCCTCATTTGAGTTCATTCGTCAAGTCCTACAATCACGGCCACAAGTCTCGACTGGACATTAAGTTGAACTCCGATTTTGCACTGCTTCAGTTAGCAATTGACACTTAAGTTCTGCCCTCAGTTTCAGGAATGAATTTTAAAGATCGGCTAGCGGTCGTATTTCGCTTTCAATGCAGCATGCTTAGCATCTTTGGTTTGATGCTGAAACAAGGAGATTTCGAGTGGTTGAATCACACCCGCTCTTTATCAATGATTGTATCCACGCTCCGGGGACTTAAGTTATTTTCATGGGCGATCAGCCGCATTCGCTTGGCACTTATCATTTCGTCTGCACTCTAGGGACTTAAATAAATTCGTGGGCGTTCAATCACACCCGACTCGAATTTATACTCCGGTCCGCGCTACGGGGATTTAGAGTTGATTAACAATTTATAATCCAATCCACGTTTTGGGGACTTGGAGTCGGTTGACGTTCACTTTCCGATTCGCACTCTAGAAATCCGGATCGTTTCGATGTCTATACTTCGGTTCGCACTTTGGGAATCCGAAGTTAGGTGACGTTTTATACTCCAGTTCGCACTCTGGGAACATAGAGTTAGTTGATGTTTATAATCCCGAGTCATATTCTGGGAATCCGGAGTTGGTAAACAGACGGTCAGTCACATCTGTTGTATGTTTTTAAGTTTCGCTCACACTCTGGGAACGAAAGGTATATCAGGATCGTGGATGGTCGGATCACATCCACCCTGAGTTAACAAGTGAGGTCCTTAGATGGACAGGTCCATCCTCCTCAAACTTGATTCGAATACGGGCGAAGTCGTTAGGTGGACGAATCCACCCTCTTCAAAACCATATTTGTAAGTTTATACTCCAATTCGCACTCTGGGAATCTGGAGTTAGGTGAAGGATTGTCGTGTTTCAATCCTTTTTTGACTTTAGTATGATGGCTTGTCCCTGAGCTTGGGTTTCACTTAGCGAGTGACTAGTCGTATCACAGTCATTCCCTATTTGAATAAATTCCACCGTAATGATGGAACTTAGCTCTCCATGCATAGTGATGGTCATATGAAGTATTTCAAGTAAATCACAGCTCTGGCTCGAAGAGATTGCACTTTATTGCTAAAATAAGAAAATATGGCAAAGTCAGTTGCCTTATTACAAATTCTAATTTCGAAATGCAAAAACAAGTGGCAAATATAAAGTAAACTAAATAAATAAACAGAGCCTGTTATGTGTAGTAGCAACGAAGACTCTCGCTGTTCCAGGCTCTCGGAAGAGTGAGACCGTCAACGGTCGATAATTTGAATGTGCCATCTCCGTGCTTTCGTTCAATAACATATGGTCCTTCCCAAGTTGGCTTCATATGCGAAGGGACCGGATAAATTCTTTTGAGTACGAGATCACCAAGTTCAAAGGTTCAGGGTTGGACCTTGGCATTGTATAATCGGGCGACTCCACTCTGATATGTGGCTGCCCTCAAATCAGCCTCTTCACGCTTCTCATCCAATAAATCGAGAGATTCTGCAAGTAATATAGCATTTTTCTTCGGATCGTAGTATGTCACACGATGAGAAGGTACTTCTAATTCGATTGGAATAACAGCTTCTGAACCATAAAAAAGAGAGAATGGAGTATGACCGGTTGCGGACTTATGGGTTGTACGGTAGGCCCATAAGGCCATAGGAAGTTCATCGACCCATTTGCCCCCGGATTTTTCTAGTCGTTTCTTTAGAATGGACTTTATAACTTTATTAACAGCTTCAACCTATCCATTCGCTTGAGGGTGTGCGACTGTGGAAAATTTCTTCTGAACGTGGAATCGTTGATAGAAATCCTTGAATTCGGCACTATCGAATTGGGTCCCGTTGTCAGTGATGATAGTACGTGGGATCCAAATCGGCAGATGATATTGCGCACTACAAAGTTGATCACCTTCTTCGTTGTTATTGTAGCAAGGGGTTCAGCTTCTTTCCACTTGGTAAAGTAATCAATTGCTATGATGGCGTACTTTGCACTACCTTTGGCTAGAGGTAAAGAGCCAATAATATCAATTCCCCATACTGCAAACGGCCATGGGCTAACCAATTGAGTTATCTCTGTAGGCGGGGCTCTAGGAATCCGAGCATGCTTTTGACATTTATCACATTTCTTGGAATAATCCGCTGCATCGCGGTTTACAGTCGGCCAATAGTATCCATACCAGAGTACTTTTTTAGCGAGTGCTTGCCCCCCGGTGTGATCGCCACATTCCATTTCGTGCACATCATGTAATACTCGTTTGATTTCATCGTGAGCGATACATTGAAGTAAAGGAACAGAGTATCCTCTTCTATACATAACTTCGTTTTGGATTTCTAACCAAGAAGCTTTTCGAAGAATTTGTCTCTTTTCACTCCTACGCTCTGGCAGGATTCCGTGTTGGAGATAATTTTTGAATGGAGTCATCCACGACTCCCTTTTGGAAATGACATCAAATACCCAATCGGTTTCCATCTGATCAATGCTTGGCGAAGATAATACCTCTACGGGAACGAGTCCCATTTGCTGCACTTCACCTGTACTTGCTAACTTTGCAACGAATCAGCTTTCTGGTTGTGTTCTCACGGTACGTAATAGATAGCATAATAGTCAAACTGATTCAATGTCTCCTGAACCTGAGCAAGGTATGCCGCCAATCTTTGATCTCTGGCTTGGTATTCCCCTTGAACTTGACACACGATCAATTGCAAATCATAGTAAATTTCCACCGCAATGATTCTTAAATCTCTAGCAAGCTTCAGTCCAGCCAATAGGGCTTCATATTCAGCTTCATTATTAGTCACACGAAAGTTGAACTTTAGAGCGTAACATATGGATCTACCTTCAGGAGTTTCAAGAACAACTCCGGTACTAAGCAATGGTCATTTGATGCACCGTCTGTATGTAGCTTCCATATATACTTGGGAGATTCACTGGTTTCGGGAAAATCCTATGGGATGGTAAATTCAGCTATGAAATCTGCTAGGACCCGTCCTTGAATGGCTCGCCTTGGAGTGTAAGTAAGGTCGATCTAACTTAACTCGATATTCCATTTGAGTAACCTGCCAGACGCCTCAAGATGCGGATGGACCTGTCGTAATGGCCGGTCGGTATAAACGGTGATTGGGTGAGCCTGGATGTATGATCGGAGCTTCCTCGAGGAAATAATGAGGCAATAAGCCAATTTTTCTAGCTTCGGATAATTTCTCTCAGCTTCAGTAAGCCGCTTGCTTATGTAGTAGACCAGCTTCTGTATTCGGTCCTCCTCCCGAACTAGGGCAACACTGATTGCGTTTTCTGATACCGCCAAGTAAATGTACAATTTCTCGTGATCGATAGGTTTTGGCAAAATTGGCGGTGTGGAGAGATGTTGAATTAGTGCTCGGAATGTGCCCTCACATTCCGTAGTCCATTCAAAGTTTCGTTTTCCTTTTCGAATCATATCGAAGAAGGGAATGCATTTGTTAGTGGACTTTGAAATGAACCTGCTCAGTGCTGCTATTTTCCCGTTGAGACTCTGGACTTGCTTTATAGTTTTTGGAGTTTCAAGATTTTTGATCGCCCAGATCTTTTCGGGATTGGCTTTAATTCCTCGAGCGTTGACGATAAACCCAAGGAATTTTCCGGATGCTACCCCAAAGTGACATTTCAATGGATTGAGCTTCATTCTGTATTCTCGGAGGATATTAAACATTAACTCCAAGTCCTTGATGTGATTGGTAGAAAACTGCGACTTGACTAGGATGTCGTCGACATATACCTCTATGGTCTTTCCGATCTGGTCAGCGAACATTCGATTAACTAACCGTTGATAAGTTGCCCCAGCATTCTCGAGTCCAAAAGGCATAACTTTATAGCAATAGAGTCCCATATTGGTTACGAAGCTGGTATGTTCCTGGTTGGGCAAGTGCATGGGTATTTGATTATAGCCAGAGTATGCATCCATGAAGGATAAAAGTTCATGTCCAGCCGTTGAATCTACAAGTTGATCAATTCGTGGGAGTGGAAAACTATCTTTGGGGCAAGCTTTATTCAAGTCTGAGTAGTCAACACATGTTCTCCATTTCCCAATTGGCTTCCGGACAAGTACAGGATTGGATACCCATTCTGGGTATAATGCATCTCGAATGAATCCATTCGTCTTAAGCTTATCTACCTCTTCTTTAAGGGAGGCAGATCTCTCTAGATCCATACCATGCCTTTTTTGCTTGACTGGTACGTACCGCGGGCCAATATTCAGCGTGTGGCTCACGATGTCCGGCGAGATCCCATACATTTCAGAATGCATCCAGGCAAACACATCAAGGTTCACCCAGAGAAATTCAACCAATTCCTCTTGCGTTTGTTGGTTTAGCTGAGATCCAATCTTTATCATCTTCGAGTCATCATTACTGTCAATTGGAACATCGATCGTCAGTTCGACCGAAGAAGCTTGACGGTCTTTACTTTCATCTTCACTTTCGGTATCTCTTAACTCAAGATCTCTTTGGAATTGGTTAGGGTGCCCGGGCCCGGGCCCAGGCGCTAATTGTCAATTATCCGTAAAGCGGACGTAGAGAGATTCCTCTACGCCCTTTCTTTTTTCCTTCCGCCGTGCCTCGCGTAGCTCAGCAACATAACAGGCTCGCCTTGCAGCCTGATCCCCTTGAACAACTTCGACACCATTATCGGTAGGGAATTTCAAAGTCAAACACCATGGGGCGATGGCAGCCCTGAATTCAGCTAGGGCTGGTCATTCCAAAAAAGCATTGTATGGGGAGTTTATATCCAAAACAATAAACTGTAGTGTCCGGACTCTCCGGCGCTCACCAATCCCCAATTCCACTGGCAATTCTACCACTCTCGTGGGTATAGTTGCACTCCCGTTGAAACAGTGAATGCGAGACTGACATGGCTTCAAGTCTTTAGTCTCCATTCTCATCTGGTCGTAAGCTCGTTTAAACAGAATATTCACAGAGCTTCCGCTGTCTACCAAGATCCTCTTCATCCAAGCAGGTCCTACTTGAGCTGATATGACTAGCGGATAAATAGTGGGGGCTTCGACCCAGTCGGCATCTCGACTTCAAAATACGATGTCATCCGCCATCGTTCTTTGCTGCTTGGCCGGAGCCCTGTCTTTAGAATTACTACAACATTCAAAGTCCGCATGCCTGATAGAGCTGGCATACGACTCCTTTTCCTTCCAGCTTCGGTCTGCTGGATGAGGACCACCACAAACAGTGTTTATCACCAACCTCCCGCTAGTACGAGCGGGTTCCTCCTGTCTAGCCGGATTCGGCACATGATTCTAATTCGATGGGCCCGCACCTCCAGATTGCGGCGCCCGAACAAACTATTCTAACTTCCTTTCTCTTATCAACTTTTCGATGAGATCCTTCAAGTGACGGCATTCATTTGTGTTATGGCTGTAACTTTCGTGGATTCTACAAAATTTTCCCATCTGAATTTGCTTCTTCGATGATTATTTCGGAGCAGGCTTCTTGTACTGAATAGTATTGCAGGTTTGTACATATACATTCTCCAGCGACGTATTCAGAGGAGTATAATTATCAAACATTGGAGCTATACACTGTGGACCACGGTTCTGATCCCGTTTTCTATTTTGGTTACCACTACCTTTCTGTTGATCTTGTTTATTTTGAATATTCAATTGCACTTTTCCAGAACTCTCCCCGGATTGTTTAACAACAATGTTACTCTAAACTCCTTCCACACTAGGCCCCGCATCATCCTACTTCTTAGACCGTTTTGCATCCTCCCTTCTTATGAATTGGGCTGCCTTGGAATAGAAACGGTCCAATGATATGGGGGGTTTTTCGGGCAACTAGTTACCGAAATCAGAATCGCGCTCAATCCCTTTAGTCAGTGCCATAAGAATAGAATTATCATTTGGGTTGCTGATCTCAACAAATGCAGCATGAAATCTCTCTAAATAACGCCTGAGTGTCTCCCTAGGAGCTTGAGTGACACTAGATAAAGTATTAACATCCTTTGGTCTTACGACGTGCATATGAAATTGCTCAATAAATTTTGTTGCCAATTGATCAATGCATGAGATAGATCGAGGTGGCAGTCGGGTAAACCACATAGTCGCTATGCCCCCAAGTGAAATCGAGAAGCTTCGGCATTTGACTGCATCATCAGCTCGTGCAGCATTCATCAACCATTCATACTTCAGAATATGCTGATTAGGGTCAGAGTTCCCTTCATAAACGGGTAAAGTCGGCATCCTGAATCGCCGAGGTGGTTCAGCATAAAGTATCTCATCAGTAAAAGGAGTATGACTCCGGGAGATTCCCCAGTCGTCATTGCTAAGTCCTTGACTTTCACGGATCATTTGGCGGATCATTGCAGACAGATCGGGCATCTGGGCATTTTGAGTAGGCTGGGCAAAGGTGTGGTCGGGTTCCACAATGCAAGGAGGGGTCGGTCGCTATCGATGGTCCTTGTCTCGCCTCCTTGGCTCTATGTCCTCGGGGACGTAAGGTTCAGGGTGGTATTCACGCTGGTGATGGTTTGGATCTATCCGATTTTGGATCTCAGCATCTAAATCAGTGGCTGTTGTGGTATGGTTATTAGTAACATGATGTCGGGTAGCGCCTCCTTGGGAGGAGGGTCCAGTTTGACGGCTGGTTGATGGGCCAACTCTCAGTTGCCCAACATTCAGGCTGTGGTGATGCCCAGTGGCTTGTGTGTAACTTCCATCTAGCCTTGAGCGTATAGACCTGTGATGATAGTCAGAAGAAGCTGAACTCTCAGTGGAAGAATAGGAAGCTTGATCCCTCCTGGATCTCCTTCGTCGCTGACTGTTCAGTTGATTAGTTAATTCTGCGTTAGCACGAAGCTGTTGAGTGAGCTGTTGACGGCTCTGAGTCAATTCTTGCAACAACATCTGAATTTCTTCTTTGGTGACAGGTCCTTACGGATCTGATGGTCTGGTAGCATTCTGTTCAGTTGGAGGCAGCTGTACGGGGTTCTGTCTGTCCCGTCCTTCAGGATCTGCAGTTATGGAAGTGGTCCTTGTGTTAACCATGGTGGATGATGGAGCTCTCTCCTAGACTTGTAGGAAATCTGAATAGGATGGAAGAAATTCTGAAATTGAGATCGGATCTTCTCCTTGGATGTTTGCAATCCGGTATCGGTAGTAGATCCAACGAGCAGAAGGAAAAAACTGGGGTTTTTTCTCTCAATGAAAGCACCAAAGTGTTTGTACCAAAATTGGGCACAACACTCTTCGGAAGGGTTTGAAGAGATAAATGAAGAAATTAAATGGAAAAAGAGGATTATCTAACAAATACTTAAAAAACAAATAAGGAAATACGCGGAAACACAGAAATTTAGAGTGGTTCGGCGTGTTGTCTATGTCCACTATGAAATGATTGATCTTTATTAACTTTTGGTTGTTGGTTACAGCGAATTATAGTAGTAAATCTCGAGTACAACAGTGGAATTTGAATACAATGGTGAATTCGGCAGAGTCTGGACGTCAAAGAGCCAAAAGATCCCTTTTCTGTAAGCTATGGGATGCTATTTATAGGTGTAGGATGCAAATATCTCGCTCAGATCTTGGTAGAATTCTTCAGGCACGTGTGTAGGCCCACGTGATCGATCCCACATGGTTTCGGCTTGATCTGTGATCGATACAAATGAATTTCATATCGATCAAGATTTGGTCCAATCGAGTCGAAATTTGGCATAAACCTTTGAGTTGTACGTAAGCTCCTGTGAAAATTTCATAGCATTTGGACTTGTGGATCGCAAGTTATGATCGATGCGAATTCAATTCTTCGGTAGGCTGTTGAGTTCGAATCGATCCTTTCGTATCGCTCTGTTCGAATCGATGTTGAGCACGCGCCTGCGAGTTGACGTGGCGCTTGATTTTTGGATCGCTCCACTTTTGATGCCGAGCCGACTGATTCATCCCAAGGTTTTCGCCTCGTTTGTATCGAAGACCGTTGCCTTGTTCGTATCGATGGAAGCTGCCTTGTTAGTATCGATAGATGCAGCTTAGTTTGTATCGATGGAATTGACTTAGTTCGTATCGAGCACTGTGGCTCTGTTCGTATCGATGGAATTGACTTAGTTCGTATCAAGCACTGTGGCTCTGTTCGCATCGATTGTGTGGTCTTGTTCGAATCGATCGAAGTTGCTCCAACTTGATGGATTCGAACAAATGAAGATGTGATGGATGCGAATAGATGGTGAGGTGATGGATACGAATAGATGGCGACTTTGCTTGGCTCGATGGATACAAACAATGGTTTCATGAAGGATACAAAGTAATGACTACTTGATGGATACAGACCAAGGATACATGATGGATATTAACAACAGATGTCTGATGGATTCGAACAAGGCCCTTCAGTTGATGGATACGAAATGACGCGTTCTGATGGATGTGAATATCGTGTCCTCTTGACTACCAGAAGTGTCCAATACGGTGCCTATCAGTGCATGTATATTCGTGAAATACGTATAACAGCTAAAAATTCCAGAGAATATAGTATATAAAAGTTAGGGTCTTTACAGTGAAATTATAGGACATGCTAGATACCTGCAAACTTACCATTAAGGACATAGAGTTGGAAGATGTGATAAAGAGGAAGATGGTCTCTAAACAACTTTAGGGTCAAATTATGGGATGGTGGAATGTTGTTAAGATTGCTACCCGTAAGGACGAGTTTACCTAGGAGCAGTTTAAAGTCCGATTCGAGGAGAAGTTCATGCTGACTACCAGAAGTCGATTTTTTAAGAAGTTTGCTGAGTTGAAAGAGGGAGATAAGACTGTTTCTTAGTATGTGCCAGAATTCAACATATTGATGAAGTATGATTTGTCCTTTATTGATACTCCGTTGAAGAAGAACGAGAAGTTCATAGTTGGTCTGAATGAGTACCTGGGTAAGAGGATGGTTGGCCACATCGATGAGACCTTCGAGAAGGTCATGGAGAGGGCTTTAAAACAAGAAAGCCCATACCCAAAGTCAAAAGTTGGAATTGTTGTTTCTAAGAAGTGCCAAAACCACATCCAAGCAAAGAAGGCCTAGTTATTAATGGCCCATGGCATATGGTGTGACAAATGGTGCGTGCTTCTTAATTTTTTGTGCATGTTTATAATTTTGGTATGAATTTAATATATAAAACAAATAATTTCAAAAGTTTAATATAATTCATAATCTTTTACTAAAACATATCTAACAGTCTTTTCTTAGGCATTTCGTTAAAACATCATCAAATATAATACGATAAGCATAGAATTCCAAATATAATAATCTTTATTAGCCAAAATCCAAGATAATAGTATATCTTATGAATCAATATCTACATCATCAAATTTAAAAGCTTCAACCTAGTCATTATCTATCTCATATCGATTGATTATTTATTCGGTGCGACCGTAATAGAAACAGCTAATTGGAGATTAATTTCAAAAAAGCATCCATTCATGATTATTCACTGCAATAGTAATTAATGCTGATAGTTCGAAGTTCACTCAAGATTAATTTAGAGAATGTGACCATTCAAAATTATTTTTTTGATGTAGGGGTGGTAATTAGGCCCGCAGGTCAGGATCTGAAGTAGACTCAGATGGTATCAATTCTAGTCGGGTTGGGTTTTATTAAGTCTAACGTGTATATTTTAAAATCTTGACCCGACCTGAGGTTCGATTAAGATCTGTTTAGTCCAGGTACAACTGGGTAATAACACTAAACATGCATATATTTTCTTGCTTTTTTATCTAACTTTTCAGGCCGAATCGGTTCTTTATGTTATTTTTCATCTTCTAGACCTGACCTGAGACCCATCGGATTCAAGTCAACTTAGGATCGATTTGGTTTGGATTTGCGGATATCGATTATAGTTGCCTATCGTAGTTCGATGCGGCAATAATATGAATAAATAGCTCAAAGTTTGTTGGAAATTTGTTCAAAGTGTAATCATATTACCGTATAAAAAATATATAATGCATTCAATCATTATATTGGAGATTAGTTTTGATTGTGAAAAATAAAATAAATAAAAAAGAAGTAAATACAATAAAATAATAAAAAGACGTGCAAATTTTGCACCGCATGCCATTTGCGCCATTCGCTCCTCCTTTCCATATTTGTCGTGCCATAAACAAGAGAGACACAAATGTCGTGCATCACCACACCTTGTGTCATGGTGCATACCTTTCATAACTATGTGGGAAGGTAAGAAGAACTGGAAAAACGACAAGGAAAAGATGCAATCTTAGGATGGGGATGATAAGAAGAAAGGCAAGTAGGAGCCGATGCACTTTATTTACAACAAAAGGTGTCATCCTAGTAAGAACTGCAAGGCTCGAAAGAGTAGGGAAAGAAAGTGCTTCGATTGTGATATGACTGGACACAAAAAGGACTATCCAAAGTTATAGAGGAATAAGCATGATGTGTCTTCTTTTGCATTGAGTGTCGTTCCTACTTCGTCGATTGTTCCATCGACGAAGGAGAAAGGAAATGGCCTTGCTATTCGAGTTATGTATTTAATTTATGTTATACCTTTATACATTTTATTTGACATCGATATATTAAACACTCTACATCGAGTGAAATAATAGACAAGATGGTTGAGTCCTGACCAGGTGGGTAGATCTTAGGTTATTCCAAGCTTGGTGGATGGTTCGGCCAAAGTAGGTATGGTTTATCAAGATTTAGTGTCGTTGAGTCATGGATGTTTGTTGTGATTGCTTAGTTTGGGTTTTGTTGGGTTTAGTATTGCTTGGAAAAGGAACGACCAAAGAGATATGAAGATGTGGTGAATGATGAAATAGAGCAAATGATGATTGTGATAGGAGAAGGGCAGAAGCTAGAGTTGGACTATACACATGGGGATACAATTATGGTTAGTTTGGCGTATTCACTCGAGATCCCATACGAGTAGTGATTATCATTATCCATGGTGAGGGAATATCCAGGGATGATCGAACTATTACCATATAGAGGGATTTGTTTCTATATCGATCTAGTGTTCAGTTTTCTTATCTTTGAGGAGGGTGACACTTATAGAGTAACAAGGGTGAAAGATGTTAGTGAATAACATAGGGAGTAGAAGGTTCATTTGTAGGAATATACCTAAGTAAGGAGTAACTATAGTGTTCACGTAGTGGATGGATGACTTTTTGAGATAGGATAGGGTGCCGAAAGCTAGTGAGACTGTACTGGTATTCTAAGGTGATATTCTTGTCTTCTAGTGGAAGTGAAGTATAAGATGCACTTGAGAATGGTGTTTGAGGTTGTAAGACCGCCTTTCTTGCATCGAAAGATGAGCCATTAAGGATGGAAGAAAAACAAAGATAAGAAGAAAACTACACAATCACAGAATCTCACCACAAATCAGAACAACATATAATAGACAACATAGGATATTACATATTCATTGCCACAATAATAATGCATCATAGTTATTACATTACAACCTTGACCTGGACAGTTATAACTACCTGCCCATACAAAAATACATGATCATACATAAACACAATGGAATAAGATAATAACTAGCTAAAGGTGAAGCCACCTACTCCAGCTCCTTCAAAATGCTTCCATAAGAAACCTAGATCACTTGGCTACTCATATAAATTTGAGTACCCAAGAGTTTTAGGAAAGAAAATAAAACTCCGGGTCGGACATAGGTCTGATATGAGTAAACTCAAAACAACTTAATTTTTTTACTTCTATAAAACGATTTGAAAAACAAAGTTATCTCGTAAGACCACGTCGCACGTAAATACAGACTTATTTTTACCTTACGATAACCAAAACACTTTATATAGAAATCCAATGGTATTATGATAATGTTTAGAGTTTTCAAGTAAAATAGAACATAGTTGAAATGCTTGCATCTTAGATTCCAAAATATTTGGGTATAGCTAAATCCGTACGACACTTATTGGAGAATGGATTCCATATAATGATTGGGCTACCGGGGTACTGGCCATCACAGTATACCTCTAGATTTGTGTACCGAGGTTTAACTTATCGACCCTTGCCAACAGAAGACCGACCTACCCTTTACTAGATAGTACCGAATATGATCACACCTCGCTTGGGATCAGCAACCGTACCAAAGCATACATGAGTAGATATCTGGATGGAAGTGATCATACCCTAATGGGAGCGACCTACCTAGCCTTACTGCATCTCCTCTGTTTTAGTCATTCCCGGTTGATGAGGCCTAAGGGCTACGTCTTTACGTTTTTACATATAGTACTTTCCTCTTGGAATGCTAAAATCGCATTCCAGATGTTGACACAATGTCAGCATTCATCCATACAAGTCGTTCAGGAGATGAGCGAACGGAAGGCACTATCTCCACTACACCCATTCTGGCATCACCCTTAGGGTTAGTAGCAAATATCCCTTACACTTCAAAGTTTTCCTCTTGGACCTTGCATTTACTATTTCCAATTCGAACGTTTATGTTGGTTCGAAGTGGTTTTCAGATAACAACGACTATCCGATCCCAGTCTCTCCAATCTAATGTTCGATAATTTAAAATGGTCAAGTTGTTTATAGTGGACCATCCCACCATCAGGGTGTAAGATTTACATATGAACATACGTTCCATATGCTTCGATTATCATGACCCGCTTATCAAAGTTAACCTTCCTGTATTCATCACGCTCCTGAAATGTAGTATTTGTGATAGGTACAAGTCGACATACTTTCAATAAAACGTGTTAACGTTTTATTACAATTACTTTAATTCATTTGGCTACTTAATAGCATGGACAAGAGATCCTTTGGTTTTAAAACAACTTACTTAAACAAAAAAGTTGCTTAAAATAAATAACCGACCGAGTTTGAAAGAAACTTTAAAATAAATAAACCTTAATTAAATCATAAGTTTAAAACTCAATTAAACTTTAATTAATCTTAATTAAATCAATATTAAATCATAAATAACCCTAATTTATCTTAGTTAGGTCTTCATTTGTCTAGCTAGTAATTAAAACTTGATTAAGCTTGATTAAGTAAGGTACCTTTAAGGACGCCTTTCCCCTTCATATCTATTGAAGTAGACGGTTCAATCTTAATGGCGCACACCTTAGATACTCACACCATCTTCATGAGTTGGCAGTCTTTAATCATATGGCTCGGGTGATGACAATTGAAACAAAGCGACTTTAGGACCATTTGAGATATGGGTCCACTTTACTACTTAGGAGCTTCGCGGTTCGGACAAGACCTTGAAATATGACATTTCTGCTTGCAAAGGTAGCAACTAATATTCTTGAACTTTTCCACTTATTCTCCCCTATATTGAGGTTCCTTTTACTTGAATTATTACTACTCGCATTCCCACCGGTTGGTGCTACTCGAGTAGGCTTCTTCTTTTCCGAAAACCACTTCGAACCAACGTAAAATTAGCAAAAAGAAAACAAATTTAACAAATTATGAACCAACATAAGAAATTTTAGTGGATTCCTATCTTAGGAAAATTATGAATAAAAATTAGCAACAATAAATAAATTTATAAGTATATATACATTAGCTATCCACTTTAAAACAAGCTCAAATCACTCCTCTCCTCTCTCTAAACTCACGGCCACCACCTCCTACCACCAAGGTCGAGCCATCTCCACTTGCAAGTTTAGGCCGAGCCCATCCAAAGGTCTAAGGCACGATTCCATAGGCATTGATTCGATCGTAGTGAAGCAATAGCGAATTTTTCATAAAGTTAGAAACCAATAAAGGTGCGAAACTCTATTTATGTTATGATATTTTGGATGATATATATATTTGGTTATGCTTGGTTGTGATGATTGTGAACCATGTTTGGATATGACAATAGGTTTGTTTGGATGTGTAAATAATTCATGTTTAATACACGTCGAATATCACAAGGGAAATCACCTCCCTTTAATAAATGAAACGGTGTATATGAGATTGTTAAACTTCTTTAAAATGGTTTAAAATGATATAGAAATGTTGTATAAACATTTAAAAGTGTTTCGATAAAGTTTGGAAAAGGTATGAAAATTAAGTTAAAATAGGCGCGTCACGTAACGGAAGTTCACGATTTCACGCCGTAAAAGTTTAAATCCATCTATACGATGGATTCGGAGTCAGAATTCTTTGTAATAAGAATTTTCCAAACTCTTATTATTATAGTTTTCAAAATAAAAGGAAAAAGTTCGAGATTTCGTTCAGTAGATTTTGAAATATGAGCAAATAAAGTTTTCAAAATAGTCGTGCTTTGGTAGTTCGGAAACCAAAGCGATAAATTCATTAAGAGTGATATTTTTAATTCTTTTAAAATATGGAATAAATTCTATAAATTTATTAAAATATTTGAAAAGAGATTTGAGTTATAAAAATGAATTTCTAAATGATCGAAAAGTTGTTTAATCAAATAAGCCTCAAAAGCACTATTTGCTGCACTTTTTGCAACGATTTTAAATAACTTTTGAAATATTGCTTTAAACTTTAGTATTATTTCCCAAATATTTTATAAATATTTTCAAATAAATAGTTAAGTATTTTGAAGTTGATTTGGAGGTTTAATAATTTATTTAAAGAGTTTAAATCTTATTTAAAAGCTGTTATAATTAAGTGATTTAATTTTGGCACTAAAAGCCGATAAGTAGACTGGATCTTTCTATTCGTGAGACCCGAACGTGAGGTGCTTAAACTAAGGAGATGTTTAGGAGCAACTAGTGTCCTAGCTCACCTGGTCTCTTTCCTAGGCAAGGAACAGATAAGGTCGAAATGTTGGAAATGAGGCAAGCATAAAAGATTCAAATTTACAAATTTAATACAACTTGGATTGTATAGAAATAATCTTCCTATACTTGGTATTAAATTCTGAGGAAGGACCCGTACTATCTGTGTGAATTTAAAAGGTGATATCACCGCTATTCGACGGCTAGTAAAGGTTGAATACGGAAATTGATGTTGAGTAGAATTAGTATATTTTCTATTTACCATTTTTACCCAATAAGGTTTTGCAATATGATTTATGAGAAATGATTTTGATTTGGTATTTCCAAAGCTAAAAAGAGGTTTAATGATTCTGTATATACTGGAAAAGAATATGATTTAATGATTTATATCTCCAAAAGAGATATTTTATTTGATAAAAGATATTAATAAATGAAATGATAATCACCATCAAACTTAACATCTTTTTATCGATGATTGGTTCGAAGGAACCGGGATCAGATTTGAGCGATTCCTATTCGAAAACCACTTCGAACCAATTTACGCATTTGAAGGTAAAGAGATGGAATGAAGGGTTGCTTTTCACTGACCCTCGGTGGAAATTTCCCATATCATATATATGTGACAGTAGTATCTTCATTTGATCTTCGATGTAGGGGCTGCTCTCTACTAATCCTAGGGGTGATTCCTGATAAGATGTAGTAGGAGAGTTCCTTCGTTTTGCCCTGTTCCTGGACAATTTGTATGGACGAATGTCTGATATTGCATTTATAAAATACACGTACATTACTTTTTACAAACATACATCTATTTGGTGGTGTAGGAAGTAACTCTCTTACACTTAACACCCTTCTCTGAGACGTACGAGCTCAGTGGTTGTACATTTGTGGAAATCAATAGTGTGTGATGGAATTGGCAATGTGGCATTCAAAGTGGAATGTCCTATGTGAAAGGTAATCAGTATCTCCAGCCTCATTACTCGAAAATGGCTTAAACAGGGCTTGTTGTAAGGCTATGTGGTTCACAACCATTTGGGTATGGTCATCACCTTTCTAGATAACCCTCTATATATCGGGTTTGTTGTATATGCTATAAAAGCTCTTGGATAGGTCGGGAACGACTGAGGTGATGTCATATTCGGTTCTATCCGCCATGAGACGTGTCTGTGGGTAGGCCGATCTTGCTAGGTGCAGAGGTTTCAAAGGTGTTGATCCTTGGTACATCCCTCTAGAGATGTACTATATGGAAGGTAGTTCCTTACCTGCCATTGTATGGAAATCCATTCTCCAATAAGTGCCTTCGGACTTGAGTGCAGAACCTATTCTATTGGAATTTAATCAATGCGATATTTTCAACTATGATTATATAAGTATATTTGAAAAGTATTTTCAAAAGAACGTCATGAAAAATAATATTATCAGATTTTGCGTAGTAAGATTTTGGTTATCATAAGGTAAAAATCCATTCCAAGTTTATGTGCGGCGTGGGCTTATGAGATACCCTTTTTTTCAAATATCCATATTTTCAGTTTCTCTCACCAGTCCCATGACTGACCCGGAGTTTATTTTATTTTTCCCTTAAACTCTGGGTGCTCTATTTTTTCGAGCATCCAAGTAGCCAGGTTTAACTTGGAGCATTGTGATGGAGTTTGAAGTCTGGAGCTGAAGATGTTCATGTAGATAGTTCTCCATTTCCATTCCCACTACATTAGTTTACTGATTGTATTCAGCATTTATAAGGACATAGATTTATAACTGTCCAGGTTGATTTATAGGATAGACTCTGATAAATGTATTTAAATTTTCCACAGTAAAGATATATATATATATGTAATGAAATAATATATATTATTCCATTCATGTAAGATTATGTTTTGTCTTTATTTTCTTCTTTTACCCATGATAATCTCCCTCTCCGGCACTTGGATTTCTGGCACGTTAATATCGAGGTTGTATTAGTGTTGATTTTCAAAGGTCGAGGAGGCGGGTCGTTACATTTGGTATCAGAGCATAGGTTGAGTGAACACCAAAGCCTGATAGGGGTAAAGTCTAATCAGAGATAGGGTTAGTAATACCCTAGGATGAGTAACTCATTAAAGATAGGGTTAGTAACACTCTAGAATGAGTTTGAGCATATTATATAAGAGCACATATTTGTTAATAATATATAAAAATGATTTGTTTTGAAAATATGGTAAATGATGTAATTTTACCTTAGTTCATATTTTAATATAAAGAATATATTTTGGAAAATATAGTTAGTTATGATATTAAAGTCATAAATTAGATAATTGTTCTAAACAAGTTAATAAAATCAAGAATAAATACCTTGTGATTAGAATTTCACAGTTGACTATAAGATGTTTAATGATGGTATTGAAAGTATTTTGAAAGTCGATGATAATAATGTTTAGAAAACATTTTTTAAAGAATCTAAAGGATTTTTGGTAAGAGAGAACATTTTGATAAAGTTCTCGATTTGCTTCCTAAGTATTGATCAAACCTTGGTTTGAAAAATAGTATTCCTGTTAAGATAGGATTAATACTTGGGGTCTGCTTCTAAGTATTTGTGTTTGTATTTGTTGAACCCATACAGAGGGAAGTATTCAAAAGGAGAGACCACAAGATCAAATTGGGGTGATAAAGGTGATCTAATCATTCTTTCAAATGATGAGGAAGAACCCATAGAGGAGGAATAAGATCTGTATACTCGTAGAGATAGAGATGGTTACCCAATAATGGGAATGATTATACCTCCCTAAACTCCAGAAGTGGTCATAATATCTAGTGACGCTGAGGCCGCTCCAGCCTCGGAAGGAAGGGGGATCATTGACCCCACAAGTTCAAAATTCGAACCTGAAGAAGAACCCATGGAGGAAGCGTCTGAACCAGAGGAGGCCCCGAATGATATAATATCAAATGAATCGAACCACAGTAGTGGGGGCAACAATATCATATGGGAGATGGATGTGGATCATATTATTTGGTGTAAGGAGTCATTAAGTTCATACATTCAGTGGGATAATATGGAAGATGATGAAGTGGAAGCCAAGGAAGAAACTGTGGAGGAATTCAAGAATCCCGAGGAGATGGGAATACAACAATTGGAGGAATTGGAGGAAGGACAAATGTTGCAGGAAGTACCAGTCGGACTTGGACATGTTCCATGGAATCAGCCTTGGCTACGTATGGGGAAAACGAAGAAGAAAATGAAGCTGACAACGAACAAGAGAGTGAGGATGAGGATGAGGGGGATGTTTCATTGGAGTTTGGATATTGGAGTGCACCATCAGCAACAGATTCAGAATGAGATTGTGAGTGGGATTGAAGACTTGTTATATCTATCTAATATTAAGTATTTAGTAGTAGCTTATAAGTATGGCTTGTGATAGGGTGATGTTGTGGTTGGCCATGTATTTGTATTCATATTATGAAATTTCAGTATGTACCCAAGTAGGATTGGGATAACTTGAGGATGACCAAGTGTGGTAGAAAGGATGAATGTAAGATATAAAGATGTATAATATAATTATGATCTTTCAATTAGACTTCATTCATTGCAATTATACAAGTCACTTAAGAAAATTTATAAGAATTCTTGATAAAGGAAACAAAGCTTAAAAGGAGAATTTTCTTTGTAAGATAAAAAGTTATGAAATAAATTATGGAAATTAAAATGGGATTTATTGACAAAGAAATTTCAAAAGAAGTTTGAAATAAATTTTAATAGTATTGTTCCAAGTAAAGGGTAATTGATTTCTTTTGAAAAGTAGATAGAAATATTTTGGGGCAAATATTTTGAAATTATTATCAAAGTGTTAAAATAAAAGATGGAAGTTTTATATAACGTTTTCATAAAGAGTTTTGAATAGTAATAAGTATGTATATATTAAGTAGATCATTTCGTTGCAAGGTTTTGATCTAAGATTCATGTCACGCCCCACCTCTATGCTCATAATAACAAAGAGTATTAAAAGAAATACTGTCTATTATTACGAAGAATAAGGCTGGATAGGAGCGACCATCCGTAATTGGCCTTACACTAATATTGGTTATCTCGATAGGAGTGGTATATACTTTTTATTTTTCTTCTATTATTTATTTGCTCCCATCGACATATCCAATTATCAGTATAAAACAAACTACGACGGTTCATAATAGTTTAGGACATTAGATATAACAATAACACAGATAATATAAATGCGGAACACAGATAAAAACAAAAGTCTCATATATATATATAACTGATGTCAGTTAATACATAGTTGACACAATACATATGATACAACTACAACTGTCGACTCTAGAAGTTACATATACAAGTACATTATCGACTAATATACATGAATACATATCGTTCTATACAATGACATGACTACTACAAAATGACACTGACAACTTCAAAAGATGTGAAAAGTCTTCAAATCCTGAACAGCAACTCAAAGAAGAAAATCTACAACCTGAAATAACTCGGGTCTGACCCGAGTATTACATTCAAAAGAAAATGATACCCAGGTCAGTCTAATTCAAACCAGTTTATTAGTGCATATAGGCAGTAATAATTTAAATAGACGACAGTCACAATAATTCCCGTCTATCCGATTCTTTAAACAAAGAAACCGGATAACGGTCAATATAACACTTAACAGTGTTTAACCAAAAATCAGCAGAATTAAATCATCAACAGAGATAAATAAACAATTTATCAAATCGACTAAATCAATTTAAAGCCATTGAAATTGTCACTTTAAAACCATCAAAACTCGATTGGCTGCCGTACACGCACGCGTGTACGGCCTCGCCAATACAGCATAAAAGATCAATGCATCACGACACAAAAGAAATATCAATTCAAAACTGTCGATTCTGGGTGGCTGCAGTGCACTCTAATGCCAGCCGAAGTGAAAGGCCACTAAGATAAGCAGTGGACAGGAGGGACAATACATGGATGTGACAGTGAACTAGGCAGTGCAAATTTCAATTTCGAGAACAAGGCAGTAGTATAGCACAACCGAACTACAAAAGCATAGGGGCATGTATTCAGGTACATGAAGACACAGTGAAACCAATATGGCAACACAACTACTGGAATGAAGGCTCCAAAAACAACTGTCTACAAGAATTAGTTCAAATGGAATACAACTGCAACCATGATCAAGTGAACACAGATATCTAACGGTGTCAAGTAAAGATCAAAGTCAGATTCAAGTGACGAACAATAACAAGAGCATGTCAAAGTTAGGTTAGAATGTAACTCAAATGAACAAGTGACAGTGCAACATAGTAGCCAAGGCCGAAGTGGGAAGGAACCCAATGCAATTATAGTAGATGCACCCTAGTAATGCAGAACTGCACTTAAAACGAATCAGGGATGCTAGAACATCAACTAAGTTCAAAAATTCATACAAAAATAAAACTGTAGCATGTACATGCTCCCAACTGTCGGGCTACAGAAATGAACCATAGGAAATAAAATCTCAATGTAAGTGCTGGTTGCACATGTGTGAGGACTACATGTGGGAATGCATACTCGATTAACAAACTTGAGTAAACAGGAAAAGTACAGGCCTTCCATCTACTGCCAGTGTACAAGTAAGGGATGCATGAATGACTACTAGAGTACAGGTACAATATAATGCAGACTTGAGCAAAATAGTGGAAAAGATGAATGCAAATTCCACTGACTCAAACAAACCAACGAATGGACAAATGGTACCAGTAGAATGAACAACAGCAGACAACAAGACTGTGAAGTACTCAAATGTTCGACTACACAGTTGCAATGTCAACAAAGTAAACAAGGAAGTCAAATGTAAAACTGCGACTACAAGGGTATAGTAATCAGATGAACAATGAAGTGCAACTGACAATGCAAGCTACAGGTTGAACTTGAGTGCAATGGAAACAACTACACCAATCCTAACAGGAGCATATGCAAGGAATCAGTTTCAACATAAGCTCAAATGCAAATGCAATATGAAGACTGTCTGGGATGAAGACTGCCATACCAAAAGGTAAGCGTACAACAAAAGGGAACAAGTATCAGACTATCAAATGTGCAAGAATATCTAGAGTGAATACAACAAGCACTCAAATTGTCAAGTGCAGATGTGAACCAGAAATAACAATGGTACCGCAACAACATAAGCAAGCAATTCATGGAACCGCAGTATCAATGTCAATATATAAGAAAACTGTAATTGTAGACTCGCCGATACATGCATACACACATACAATTGTATATATGCACATATATAAAGTCATATCTAATTAGTCAAGCAAACAATCAAACACAATTTCAGATGCCGTGATGACCAAGACAGCAACCACGATAATCGAACAACTCGAAATCGACATCGTGATGGCCAAGGAATCATCGTCACAGCAGGGTCAAAATGAGTTCAAAATTATGAAACAACCGTCTCAACTCAAACTGCAGTAAAAAGGGCAATTCAATGCCGAAGCAAAAGTGATGGCCAAAGCCAACAAAGCACAGTGAAGTGAAGTCGAGAGTATCACTTAAATCAAACAACCCAAAAATCACAATTTTAAACAAGACAGAAATCATCATTAACAACTAAAGTCGAACGAAATAAGCACAGTCGAAATTCTCATAACAACAGCGCTTATCAACATCGAACGAAAACCAAATGCCAAGATAGATAATATCGAATCAAAAATTGAATTGCAGAAGCATCATAACGAGAAGGAATTAGATGTGAGCAATTTAAAATTACTCACTTGAGATTCGACGAGCGCAACCACACGATCGCAAGCAAATAAGCAACAGCGACGTCGAAGTCACAGATCGACAATATCAAGGACCATACCTTTCCAGTGAACTGAACGAACGAGACCAAGCCCTAATTTTCAAATCAAAGATCGAAGCGGAAGCTTCAATTGGTCACAGAGTCCCAAGGAGCAAGCGAAGAAGAGAACGAGACTATCTCAAGGCAATCAAGCTCGACAAAGCATCAGACGACAAGCAAACATCAAAGCCCTAATTTTTGGAACGAGGCAGCCACCATTTTTGTTCGTTTGTTGCTTTAAGGGTTTTGAATGAAAAATGAATGGATCGAGTAAGTGGAACGGGTATTCTTTGATAAAACACGACCCAGGTAGAACTAAAGAAACATGGGTTGCAAATTTTCATTTAAGGCCCAAACAATTCTTTTAACAAATTTTCAAATGAATTTAAACTTGATTCAAATCTGCATTAGCAGTTAAAAATGACTTAATCGTCATTTATAAACTGATGCGAAAAACCGGGTTGTTACAGACTCCCCTCCTTAAAGAAATTGCGTCCACGCAATCATAGGGAATAAATGGATAAAAGGTAACAACCAAAAGAGCATGGAAATGTCGAATGTATAAGCAAAGCAAGTGTCAGCGGGGAAGTATTAGATAAGAAATCGAAAGGTTCGACTGCTTTAAATCAAAAGAATCAACCTCGTGGGAATCAGGGATCAAAATCAGACGACTAACAAAAGCAAGAACAATCGAGTTCCAGCAACTAAAAGAGAAGGAAAAACAGAGCAGAAATCCCATACAGAGCACGAATTGAATGTGAGTAAATCAAATTACTCACCTGAATCGCCAGAGAAAAAGACGAAGCTCAAGTCTCAAAAATCGCAAATATTCACTTATCTCAAACGATAATCAGAAGACAAATCAAATATCTGATTATCTCAAACGATAGTCAAATTTCTCAAATCAACAAATATTCGATTATCACAAGCGATAATCAAATTTCAAATTCAACAAATATTCAATTATTAAAAGCGATAATTAAATCTCAAACCAGCAAATATTTAATTATCAAAGACGATAATTAAATCTCAAATCAACAAATATTTAATTATCTAACAGCGATAATTAAATCTAAAATCAACAAATATTTAATTATCAAAGACGATAATTAAATCTCAAATCAACAAATATTTAATTATCTAACAGCGATAATTAAATCTAAAATCAACAAATATTTAATTATCAAAGACGATAATTAAATCTCAAATCAACAAATATTTAATTATCTAACAGCGATAATTAAATCTAAAATCAACAAATATTTAATTATCAAAGACGATAATTAAATCTCAAATCAACAAATATTTAATTATCTAACAGCGATAATTAAATCTAAAATCAACAAATATTTAATTATCAAAGACGATAATTAAATCTCAAATCAACAAATATTTAATTATCTAACAGCGATAATTAAATCTAAAATCAACAAATATTTAATTATCAAAGACGATAATTAAATCTCAAATCAACAAATATTTAATTATCTAACAGCGATAATTAAATCTAAAATCAACAAATATTTAATTATCAAAGACGATAATTAAATCTCAAATCAACAAATATTTAATTATCTAACAACGATAATTAAATCTAAAATCAACAAATATCCGATTATCAAAAACGATAATCAGAACTCATATCAACAAATATCCAATTATCACAAGCGATAATTAGAAACAACAATTATCTAGAAATCAATTAAGAAGACTAGAAAATCAACATAAAAGCTTGGATCGATCCCATCAGATGGCGAGTTTTTAATTCGCCGCACGTGCATCTCAGAGTGGCCGAAGCCTACCAAGTACTCAACATAATTTTGGCGCCCATCAGATTGACCCGAAGGTCCGCAGAGTGACCCGAAGGTCTAGTACTGGTATTTGACCCGAAGGTCCGCAAAGTGGCCCGAAAGCCCAACAAATGACCCGAAGGTCTAACAAATGACCCGAAGGTCCTCATAGTGGCTCGAAAGCACACGAAAGCATCAAAATGTTTCAATTAACGAGTCCGGAATTAACCAAAATAGCAAACGCACATGTCCCATAACCACGAGTTTTACTAAATTGTTTAATTCTCTTCATCGTTTCCTTGAAAGTGTAAAATCATCAAAACGACAGATATTTCAATTAACGAGTCCGGAATTAACCGAAATAGTAAAAGTGTGGTTCCATACTCCGCACATTTGCTAAATCGTTTAAATCACTTCATCGTTTCCTTGAAAGTGCAAAATTGTGTATTTTGTAAAAATACACTTTACATTCTCAAACGGACAAGTCCGGAATTAAGCGAATCAGTAAAAGAAAGGGGTCATAATCCTCGATTTTGCTGAAATGTTTAAATCGCTTCCGCATTCTTTTGAAATTGCAAACTGTAAAATTTTTTGAAAACAATTTTATTTATTTTGTAAAAATAACAATTCGCATTCTCAACTGAACAAGTCCGGAGTTAAGCGAAACAGTAAAAGAAAGGGGTCATAATCCTCGATTTTACTGAATCGTTTAAGTCGCTTTCTCATTCTTTTGAAAACGCAAACTGCTAAAATTTTATAAAACAATTTTCATTTTAAAACGATTTTCCAATCACGTGATTAAAGCAGCAAATCAGTAACAATTTTCGATAAGGAAATTGTACTTCTCAAAATACCGTAAAAACGGTCACAAAACAGCATTGCGGAATAACCGCTTGAAAATCCACTTTTAAAATTTGACGGTTACTGAAGCCAAAGCGACAGTAATTTTAAAACGTCAAAATCACATCAAAACAATTTACATCAAAATGTAATATCAGAGAATTTTCATTCATCAAAATGCCATAAAACATCTTGCTTCAAAAATTTAGCATTGGTGTAAAAATCTCGTTATAAAAATAACGGCGACAAAATACGTTTCATAACCAAGCATCGGTTCAACGTAATTAAATGCAGTAACGTGCAATTCAAATTTTTGTACGTACTACAGAATGAACAAAGAAATCATTCGAAGGTATCTTCAATGAAGATAATTCAAAACAGCAAAATCTAATCAATAAATGATTAGTACAAAAGAAAGCCAGCGGAAATTTCAACAAAAATCACATATATGCAATTTCTTCGAATCCTCAATTCGGATTCGAAATTCTCAAAGAAACAAAATAATTACAGCTATGTGAACAACAAATGAAATTCATATCAATTTCGTATTTTGATTTTTAAATCAAAAAGATTTTCAGTTGTACTCAGCGAAGACAGTTTCACCGTTTCCGCTGCGCACTCTGATAAACAGAACACAAATCAATCAAATCATCAGAACACAATTTCACTATTATTTTCAAATAAAGATATTTAAAAATTTCATCCAATTTCAAAACTTTTGTTTTGACTCAAATCACAATAAAACATCGACCAATAGTTGTAACATATGTTCCATCCGAGTTAAGTTTTATATTATGTCCATAAACCCCAAGCTCTGATACCAACTGTCACGCCCCACCTCTATGCTCATAATAACAAAGAGTATTAAAAGAAATACTGTCTATTATTACGAAGAATAAGGCTGGATAGGAGCGACCATCCGTAATTGGCCTTACACTAATATTGGTTATCTCGATAGGAGTGGTATATACTTTTTATTTTTCTTCTATTATTTATTTACTCCCATCGACATATCCAATTATCAGTATAAAACAAACTACGACGGTTCATAATAGTTTAGGACATTAGATATAACAATAACACAGATAATATAAATGCGGAACACAGATAAAAACAAAAGTCTCATATATATATATATAACTGATGTCAGTTAATACATAGTTGACACAATACATATGATACAACTACAACTGTCGACTCTAGAAGTTACATATACAAGTACATTATCGACTAATATACATGAATACATATTGTTCTATACAATGACATGACTACTACAAAATGACACTGACAACTTCAAAAGATGTGAAAAGTCTTCAAATCCTGAACAGCAACTCAAAGAAGAAAATCTACAACCTGAAATAACTCGGGTCTGACCCGAGTATTACATTCAAAAGAAAATAATACCCAGGTCAGTCTAATTCAAACCAGTTTATTAGTGCATATAGGCAGTAATAATTTAAATAGACGACAGTCACAATAATTCCCGTCTATCCGATTCTTTAAACAAAGAAACCGGATAACGGTCAATATAACACTTAACAGTGTTTAACCAAAAATCAGCAGAATTAAATCATCAACAGAGATAAATAAACAATTTATCAAATCGACTAAATCAATTTAAAGCCATTGAAATTGTCACTTTAAAACCATCAAAACTCGATTGGCTGCCGTACACGCACGCGTGTACGGCCTCGCCAATACAGCATAAAAGATCAATGCATCACGACACAAAAGAAATATCAATTCAAAACTGTCGATTCTGGGTGGCTGCAGTGCACTCTAATGCCAGCCGAAGTGAAAGGCCACTAAGATAAGCAGTGGACAGGAGGGACAATACATGGATGTGACAGTGAACTAGGCAGTGCAAATTTCAATTTCGAGAACAAGGCAGTAGTATAGCACAACCGAACTACAAAAGCATAGGGGCATGTATTCAGGTACATGAAGACACAGTGAAACCAATATGGCAACACAACTACTGGAATGAAGGCTCCAAAAACAACTGTCTACAAGAATTAGTTCAAATGGAATACAACTGCAACCATGATCAAGTGAACACAGATATCTAACGGTGTCAAGTAAAGATCAAAGTCAGATTCAAGTGACGAACAATAACAAGAGCATGTCAAAGTTAGGTTAGAATGTAACTCAAATGAACAAGTGACAGTGCAACATAGTAGCCAAGGCCGAAGTGGGAAGGAACCCAATGCAATTATAGTAGATGCACCCTAGTAATGCAGAACTGCACTTAAAACGAATCAGGGATGATAGAACATCAACTAAGTTCAAAAATTCATACAAAAATAAAACTGTAGCATGTACATCCTCCCAACTGTCGGGCTACAGAAATGAACCATAGGAAATAAAATCTCAATGTAAGTGCTGGTTGCACATGTGTGAGGACTACATGTGGGAATGCATACTCGATTAACAAACTTGAGTAAACAGGAAAAGTACAGGCCTTCCATCTACTGCCAGTGTACAAGTAAGGGATGCATGAATGACTACCAGAGTACAGGTACAATATAATGCAGACTTGAGCAAAATAGTGGAAAAGATGAATGCAAATTCCACTGACTCAAACAAACCAACGAATGGACAAATGGTACCAGTAGAATGAACAACAGCAGACAACAAGACTGTGAAGTACTCAAATGTTCGACTACACAGTTGCAATGTCAACAAAGTAAACAAGGAAGTCAAATGTAAAACTGCGACTACAAGGGTATAGTAATCAGATGAACAATGAAGTGCAACTGACAATGCAAGCTACAGGTTGAACTTGAGTGCAATGGAAACAACTACACCAATCCTAACAGGAGCATATGCAAGGAATCAGTTTCAACATAAGCTCAAATGCAAATGCAATATGAAGACTGTCTGGGATGAAGACTGCCATACCAAAAGGTAAGCGTACAACAAAAGGGAACAAGTATCAGACTATCAAATGTGCAAGAATATCTAGAGTGAATACAACAAGCACTCAAATTGTCAAGTGCAGATGTGAACCAGAAATAACAATGGTACCGCAACAACATAAGCAAGCAATTCATGGAACCGCAGTATCAATGTCAATATATAAGAAAACTGTAATTGTAGACTCGCCGATACATGCATACACACATACAATTGTATATATGCACATATATAAAGTCATATCTAATTAGTCAAGCAAACAATCAAACACAATTTCAGATGCCGTGATGACCAAGACAGCAACCACGATAATCGAACAACTCGAAATCGACATCGTGATGGCCAAGGAATCATCGTCACAGCAGGGTCAAAATGAGTTCAAAATTATGAAACAACCGTCTCAACTCAAACTGCAGTAAAAAGGGCAATTCAATGCCGAAGCAAAAGTGATGGCCAAAGCCAACAAAGCACAGTGAAGTGAAGTCGAGAGTATCACTTAAATCAAACAGCCCAAAAATCACAATTTTAAACAAGACAGAAATCATCATTAACAACTAAAGTCGAACGAAATAAGCACAGTCGAAATTCTCATAACAACAGCGCTTATCAACATCGAACGAAAACCAAATGCCAAGATAGATAATATCGAATCAAAAATTGAATTGCAGAAGCATCATAACGAGAAGGAATTAGATGTGAGCAATTTAAAATTACTCACTTGAGATTCGACGAGCGCAACCACACGATCGCAAGCAAATAAGCAACAGCGACGTCGAAGTCACAGATCGACAATATCAAGGACCATACCTTTCCAGTGAACTGAACGAACGAGACCAAGCCCTAATTTTCAAATCAAAGATCGAAGCGGAAGCTTCAATTGGTCACAGAGTCCCAAGGAGCAAGCGAAGAAGAGAACGAGACTATCTCAAGGCAATCAAGCTCGACAAAGCATCAGACGACAAGCAAACATCAAAGCCCTAATTTTTGGAACGAGGCAGCCACCATTTTTGTTCGTTTGTTGCTTTAAGGGTTTCGAACGAAAAATGAATGGATCGAGTAAGTGGAACGGGTATTCTTTGATAAAACACGACCCAGGTAGAACTAAAGAAACATGGGTTGCAAATTTTCATTTAAGGCCCAAACAATTCTTTTAACAAATTTTCAAATGAATTTAAACTTGATTCAAATCTGCATTAGCAGTTAAAAATGACTTAATCGTCATTTATAAACTGACGCGAAAAACCGGGTTGTTACAATTCAAGTGCAGAACTTTGAGATGTTTACACTAGTCTGAAAAAGGATTTATCACTTGATTCTTGATGACGTACATTGATGAGGGTTTGTGGTTGGATACTTGAGTTTTCTATCATAGTTGAGAGCTATGCAACGAAAGCAAGGGTTTCTGATCAAAAGAGCCTGATCAGAGTCCGCACTAGAGGATCGGGGGATCAATACTAGTTCATAAGTGAAGTTGTGGATTTGAATAGTAGATCGAATCAGATATTGCGTACGGATGATCTATATACATCGTACAAGTGTAAGTTTAAAAATAAATATTTTGGGCAAACGCCTTTAGGTTATGCGTTGTAATTTTGAGGACGAAATTCTTTTAAGGAGGGAAGTATGCAACGACCCACAAATTTATCATTTGATAAATTATATTTATTTTTAAATATTCAAATATAAGCTTTTTAAAACATACATTATGATGTTTTGAACAAGAATGATGTAATCTTATTTTGAATAAGTATTTACAAAAATATAAACTTTGAAGGAATATCGGTAAAATGATCGAAAATCGTTTTATCAATAAACAACTCTATAATTATCAGAAGTCACGCACGGAGTTGAAAAAATACACTTATTTATCCATTTAAACAAGAATATGAAATAAAATTATTTATTTTATTTTTGGGAAATAAAATGTATTTATGACATCTTCAATAATGGCATCATATTTAATAATTGATTTATGAATTTAAATTTAGATTTAATGATATAATTTTTTTAGAATTATTCAAATAATTGTTTTTAAATGATAATAATTCATTTTAATTGGTTATGAAGTAATAATAAATCATTTATAATAGTTTTATAAAAATATATATTTGATTTGAAATATATGGAAAATTGACATCGCTTTATCGATATAACAACACTTCTTGTAAACAATTGTTTAATATTAATTTATACGACTTTATAATCCAAATGAGATCGTTTTAATTAATTAATAAAGATGGATTAGTTTTCAAATTTTTTTTACTTCAATATGTAAATTAATTTATAGGTGAAAATATGATCGGGAATCGGCTTCCCGATTTTCAACGGTTTAATGAACGGAAGTTGTTCAAAGTTGTTGCGACCTGGTTTATATGTCTTGTGCACATATATAACATACACATGCGCACCCTAACAAAAACATGAACACATATAGATATATACAGTGTTTTAAATCTCGGATTTTGGCCAATATCTCGGGAAAATATCTCGGCTATCTCGGGCGATATTTAAAACACTTATAACTAAATAGGCTGCCAAATCTCGGATTTTGGCTGATATCTCGGATTTTTCATCTCGGCCATCTCGGGGAGATTTAAAAGCCTGGATATATATAAATATACATATACACTCATATATATATATATATATTACAAAAGATCTAAGATATTTTCATAAACTTCATCCTTGAAAAACCCAAAGTCAAACTCATACACACATCAACTCACACAAATGGAGGCGCAAGGGGGGTAGCATAGCCATGCACCTTGAGCTGATGGGGAGGGTGTGGGAAAGGGAATTTTGGTCCATGCACATTCAGATATTTATTTCCAAAAAATATCCTATAAATACACATCCATTCTTTCATAATTTTAACAATATTATTCATCTTCTTCTTCCTCTTTCTCAAGCTATTTTAATGGCTTCCTATCTTAGAAACATTATGAAGAAAAATTAGCAAAAAGAAAATATATTTATATAAGTATATATATACACACACATTAGCTATCCACTTCAAAACAAGCTCAAATCACTCCTCTCCTCTCTCTAAACTCACGGCCACCACCTTCTACCACCAAGGCCGAGCCCATCTCCACTTGCAAGTTTAGGCCGAGCCCATCCAAACATCTTGGTCGCCACCTTGGGAATGTTCCAGAAATTTCCAGGATGAGAATCAGACCCATGTTCATTTAAATATCTTTTATGAAGATGCCTAATTAAACTGCCCACTATTCTCGCCCAAGTAAGAGAGTCAGCAAATTTGCCCCTGGAGTAAACTTTATAGAGAAACTCCACTAAATCATTTCTGTCATCAATTAGCATCCAAAAGAGAGCCATCAATTCCGCATTCTCTTTCATAATCATGTCCCGATGGAGGCGAGCTCTTTTCAAGCGAGGGGCAACTTATTCCTTTTTAAAAATTGTAACTATGCAGCATCACCATAGAGGCGCTTATATTTGTCAAACAAGTCATATTCTTTAACTAGCCTTTTAGTTTCCCTACTCAGTCGACCTCCATATTAACACTCTTTTTATAAAGAATCTCGTAATAATACTTGTCCTTTTTCTTTAACTAAAATAGCAAGCTTATCAATTGAAGGCTAAGCAGACAATCTTAAATATTTAAATGATGAGTTCCATACTTGAGAAACTAGGACTTAAGAAGCAGGAGCTTGAGTCTTTCCTTTTTAGTGGTAGCTATGAGTGCTATCTTTTGGTGTAGAGTCTTTCTTTGTGGTGTCTTGAGGATCGGGGATTTCGGTGAAACCTGCATTATGGACAGTCGAGTCTAAGTTAGGATCACTTGGTCCATTTCCCTCGTCTTCTGGATTTGAAGACCATTTCCTTATCCAAAACCACCACCATCATCATCATGGCCTTCATCATTGTCATCCTCATTATCCTCTTCCTTCCCAGAATTTATCTCCCTTACGTGCAGGGGGTCATCAACAGTTAATAACTTTTTAGTGTCAATCTTCTCCTCAACTAGAAACCCTACTTGCAGGGATCCCAGAGCTCTTTCTAATATGAGGTTAAACTTCCTTTTGAATTTCTCAATCCAGTATGGGAGAGAAGGAAAGTCTAAATTTGGATACTTTTGAATGTTATCGCCAAATGCCACGAGCAAAGCCTTTTCAAAACACTTCTAAGTAATCTTGATGAGAGCTTTATTGAGAGAAAAGAGAACTTTCTCCTTTGCATCCCTAATAATGTTGTTTGAATAGGTTAGGAGTTCCTTTTTCCTCCTTAGCTTATCTTTCAGGGATTTATTCTCATTAGCCAGCCAGGCCTTCTCTTTGTTGACCCTCTCAAGATCCGCTTTTAGTGTTTTTACTTCCTTCTCAACTAGCTCGGCTTTCTATTTATTGGCCTTTTCGAGGTCTGCTTTTAATGCTTACACCTCCTTCTCTAGCAATTGCCTAGCATTTTTCTCCTTATTGAGTGAGGAGATGAGTTTCTCTTTTTTAGTAACAACTTCATCCCAAATCGATTATACTATGATTAAGGGAAGAGACCTGTCCTTTGAGCTTGACCACTTCACTAGAAGGCCCTTGAGAAGCCTATTAAAGAAGAAACATATGCTTCCCCACCAGGAATGTATAACAAGCCTAAGTCAGAATGGGATCAAAATGGCCAAAAATTAACCAAACAAAAGGAAATACAATATGTACCGCTAAGAGTTTTTTAAGCATAAAAAAAAAGATGATCCTTGGAATAAATTAAAGGCTGCGATGACCAGAGAGAAGTAATAGAAGGAGATTGGATAGCTAATCGAACAAGATCATTAAAACTTATCACAAGAGACTGGATCTGGGCCTTTGAAGGAAGAGGATCATTTGGAGAAGGAGATAGACCAACATCAGCATATAAGTGGCTAAGAGCTATGGAAGAAGTAGGAAGAGAAACCTTGAGGAGGGGATTTGAAGAATAAGCTACCTCGGTTAATTCTTGAATTTTACGCCCAAGAGTTTCAAGATTGACAACATCAGGGTTTGTGTCAATGTTCACATGTGCCTCCTCTTCCACAATAATAGGAGTATTATCACCCACCAGCTTAGGATTTTTACTCAGGGGAGGCGGTGAAATATCAGCAAGAGCATCGCGACTCGCTTTTATTTTAAGTGCCTATATTGCCTTATAATAGAATCCACTATAGGAGCGGCTTCGCTTGATTCGGTTAAGACCGAAGCATCTCTTTGGCCTTTTTATCTTTGGAAGCAACAATGAGAGCAAAAGATCCTAAGTTAAATAAAGAAGTTTATAAGATAATAACATTAGGAATTCCATATTAGTTATAATGCAAACTTACCAATGGGCTCAGGGTAAATTAGGGAAGAAGTAGGGAAAACATATCGGTTAGTGATAACCAACGAATGTTTCCCTTGGGTATCTCTCTCATCATCGACGGCTCCCTAAGTATTAAATGGTTTCTTGAATCAGCAAGTATCGATGAAGATTCACTTCCATCAAATGTATAAGTCTATCACCCATGCTCTGGGATGCCAAAGTCAGGGAATCAATAGTTTCGCTATTAGAGGGACTTAACTGCTTAGGAGCCGAATCTAAAATAAATTCATCATAAGAGGATGATAAATATAACATAAGCAACATAAAATAAAAACTTACTATGACAGAGAAGGTTACCCTAATTCTAGAGTAGTATTTAACATAGGAAAACCGAGTTTTCCATTCCTTAGTCTTGTTGATGATATTGATGATCAAGCTTTTCGAAAGAGGACGAATGCGATATAGTGGATTACCTTATAGCTTGCCTATTTTTGTAGGGCTAGCTATGGTACGAAGAATCTCAGCACTAAGGGAGGGAAGCTTGGCCTCCCTGGCGAGAATTTCCAATCAAGCCAAATAAGTGTATGAATTTGGAGATAATTGAATTTGAATTATATTTAGGTGTTCTAGGAATCTGAAGAGAAAGTCATGGAAAGAAAGGTATCTTGAGTGCCATATGTGTATTGGAGTAAAGGCGAAAAATCTTTCTAGAGGGTTGTCAATTCTACCAGAAGGATCGACAAGAATAGCTTTTATGCCTATGATACCAAACTGTTTGAGAACGGAGTCCACTTCTTCTTGGGTAGTAATATATGATGGTTGAGAATATGATCCCTTTTCTTAGCAGATGGAGAAGCTTTAAGGCCATTAATGGGTTTCTTAGTTCCCCTATGGATTGTCTTCTTGCCTTACATTTACCTGCCAGATGTTATTATTCCAAATTAAAAAAGTACTATATATTTTACGAAATTTGTAATGCTCATGATATAAAGTAGGCTATTAATGTAAAAACAAAAGGCAACATATTAATTACGACCTACCTAAGTTATGACATGAAATTGTTAAAGTATAAAGTCCACTATAATATTTACAACAACTCAATCACCATTGCATAGCCAATGTTGAACTCATAACTTTTAGGTCGATTAAAATCATACAAATAAATCCTAGATTTATGGTAAAAAAAGTAAGCCTAATGGTGTTTACAAGAAACTTAAAGTAAGAATTATCAAAAGAATATCCAAAGTATTATGTTGCATCAATAAATCTATGTCGAATGGGAGATTTAATGTTGAATGTCATATTAGTTACGCTATAAAATTACAATGTAATGTTGCAGCTATGGTCAATGTCGAAATGATAAAATATCTGACATTAGTGAGTAATGTCAACCTAGTTCAAAAGTGCTAAATGTATAAGTAGATTATAAAATTACTATGACAACTATGTCGTAAGATAACAATGCCATAAGTGTATTGGAAATGATCGCCGAAGAAGGATAATAACACACAGTAAGGTTATTAATGTCGTATAATAATCCAACAAATCAGTGTTGAATCTAAACGACATTGCTTTTAGTTAATGTCGAATTCACATATGTCGCATCAATAATTAGTGATTGACATAAACTATCTCATGAAAATAACCCTTATGTTTCTAGATAAGTTGCCGCACCTCTTTTCGGTTGCTGACGGCATAAGGGTTTTATACTAAACTTTCTAAACTTCAAAATTGATTATTATAATAATAGATAAAGAGAAAACTTAATTGATACCGAACATCAGAATGATATCGTAAATTATCAATCTTGAAGTAAAATAGGATGAATTAACCGATATCGAACATCTTAGTAATTTCGTAAACCAACAGTGTCGGTATAGAGCAAGGCGATATTAGGTTTCAGGTTTTATAGACTATTCGTTTCATCATTAAACTAGAAATGTCCAGGCTTCAAAATCAATGTTGTATAACCATTAATTAATCTAAAAATTATCCAAGTGACATAGAAATTCATCGCTAATTCAATCTATAAGCACAATAGATCATTAATCCAAACGATAATATGAATATTAACATCAAAATCATGTAATCAATCCCAAGTGTTAGTTCAAAATCAATAAAACCCAAACAAAACTCTAATAATGATTTTTGTATAAAGTTTCTTAATTGAAGATTAATCGATGCAATTAGAATTAGAAATGCCTTAGGGACGGTTCGGATGCTTGAGATTTGAAGTTTTGAATTTTTGTCAATTTAAAAGCTTTTTCGCTTGAATTTGAAATGCAGGTAAAAGAGAGGAAGAGGGAAAGGCTAGATTATTTCTAATGGAGAGGAAGAAGAGCAGTCGCCATTGATTAATTAATTTCAAATGGACAGTTGGATTTGCGTAGAGTACTGATGGGCGGCAAGCACTATTTTTGAGATTATTGACTTGAAAAATCAGTGCTTCCTTTAGGGGGAAAATATTGCTACTATCACTATTGAGCCCAAAGGTATGCGGCATGTCGACATAACCATGATCTCACATCAACAATTAATATCAAAAGTGCGGAGATAAGCCAATGCCGAAAGCATACAATGTCGCCTCTCATCAACAAGGGTTAATAGAAAATGTCGCAAATCATCAAGGAAGCTAAGAATATCGAATTACATCAATGTCGCATACCAGTTGTAGAGTTAATGAAAGATGTCATATCTCATCAAGGAAGCGGTGATGTTGAAAAATACTATATTGAAAGCCATCAATGTTATAGTGACATGATTTATCATCCATGTCGCTCCTCATTGATGTCGCGTTCTAATCAATGCCGCACTAATGGATGCTGCATCTTGTTAATATCGCCTCAGGTTGATACCGCATCTCTTCAATGCCATTTCCTTTTGATGTTGCTCCTTATTAGTGCCGCCTATCATCAATGTTGTCTTTTATCAATGCCGCCTATCAACAATGTTGTCTGTTATCAATGTTGCATGTTGCCAATGCTGGTTTTTATCAATGCCGCCTATTATCAATGCCATCTATTATCAATTCTGCCTATTATCAATGCCGCTCGTTATCAATATCTCTTATTATCAATGTTGCTCCTTGATGATGCCATAATCCATCAATACACTAAAGAATGCCGCAATTCATCAAATCAAAGCAAAACCTTAGTGCCATCGAGCTGAACTTCAATTCCTTAGAATAGGCATGCCGCATAACATCCATGCCGCATCTTACCACCCCTATAAACAGTGATCTATGGGCATGGAGGAGGGGTGAATAATTCTTTTCTCTACTTCTTACATTTTAAACTTTGTAACCCTAAATTGATTTGCGGATTTTTGCTGATTGTAACACTTAAACTTTGTACACATAAGGCTATGTACATTCAACTATTTCATAGCATTTGAACAAAGATTACATGACTTAAGGCTTGTTTTAAGTTCCAAAGCACTTGTGATTTTTAATCATAACTTGCTTTGAATTCTTAAACACTCATAGTCTTGATTCCAATAGGTATAAGATTGTTTTATATTTTTAATATGACTTCTACATAAATTTGAGCATAGTTTCGGTATGGGCAATTTGTGATATTATCATGGACTTGAACATGCTAAGGCTATTTTCCTAAGCCCTTTCTCAACTAAGTATCGCTTTTGCCAACACTCATTGAGGTCCATAAGGGTGAACCAAGCCTTCACTCAACCTACTTCCTCTTTCCTTGCAACTTTTGGGTGTTAACGAAGAAATTTGTTAACACTTACTAAGGTTGGTTTCGTTTACCTAAGGAATATAGCTCTAAATATACATATTCCCATACATCTTGTGAAAGTTTACACTTAGGATCAAACAACTAATCGAACCACAAATCACTAGCGGATCGAACTAATAACCTTTGGGAATACTCTTAACATAAGATCGCATACAATATCACCCTTGGGACTACGTTTCCCAAACTATGACTACAACATATCATACTTACAGATTGAGAGGAGCCCACAATGGCAAATTGCACCGAAGACGTCTTAGGGTCCCCTGCATCCATGTCCAAGCTCAATGTAAAGCCACTTATTGTAATGCGTTGGGCATCTGCCAACAGTGCCACGTCCTAATTACCGTATGCACCGAGGAATGTCTCGTTATTGCCGGGCCACACACCCCTCTAATCATCCACCAATGGTGTTACGCATTAATTGAGGAATCTCCAGTGAGTGTCAGTTGTAGTCAAACTGCCTTTGTCGAATATCAAATTCGCCGAAAGAGTAATGTCTAGGCCTAATCGCCTATGTACACATCTATCTAGTCCCATAATATCCAAAAGTCAAGAACTAAGGAATAATTTCCCTACTAATATACTATTTTATTTGTATATAATATGTATATATAAATCTACGAACCTAGGGCTTAGGCCGAGGTTTAACCTACGCTTGAAATTCGATTATCGGTCGACCGTCGGCTACTATAGCGGTTGACCGCTCGCAGTCGACTGACTACAGTAAGCTTGTCGACCGGTCGATTTTAATTAATGTAAAATGCTACTTAACTGTTTGTTTGATAATTATTTATTCCTTTTCTATACATTTTCAATAGTAAACCCTATTTTGTTAAATATACAATTCCAATAATATCTGATTTTAGGTTTTAACCATTTTCGTACTTTCAGAGGTGTATTTATATCATTAAATTAAATTAACTCAGGTTTGGAATCAACAGGGTATCGATGTGAAATTATATACAAAATTTGAACAAGGAGGGTGTGTTCATATTTAAATCAACCTAGATCAACTTATAGCTGAAATCTAAATCAAACAGGGGTCATATTCATATGGTTATATTTCTATTAAATTTCTAATTAGTTGCAATCAATAGTTGAACAATATCTCAGTTAAGTTGGACAAATTCTAGATTAAATAGGTGTATAGATAAATTCGATTACATATAAATCAACAAAGTTAATAGTGAACCCACTCACCTCTTAAGCGCTTTCTTTCGTTTATCGACTTAATTTGCCCCTTCTTAGATTAGATTCTAGCTTGGTTATATTGTCCTTTCCCTAAAGTCTAATTTGTTTTTCTCAAAAAAAAAATTATGAAAGCTTTTTGAAGAGAAAAAGAGTCTGGAGCATTAGATTAACGTTCTATTTATAGATGCTCAAATCGACATGGACCATTAGATTTAATTATATAAAATCTGGGCCATTTCGCCTAGGCAAAGCCTAGCCGATAACCCATGACCTCTCTAAGTGAAGTCTACTCTCTTAACCAACTACACTAAACATACTTTTCCTACAAGCTCTGTTTACAAAACTTTATATATGATTTTTTTAGAAAATCGCCATGAACGCAACAGTGCAAATTTCATAGCCGAATTATAACGTTTGTAAAAATTCTACTTTTTCCCTTATTATAATTAAATTAATTTCATTTTTAAATTTTCGGTTAATGTTTGCGACCATGACCAAGGGGATTCAAGAAGGGTAAAGCAAGGAAATCAAAGGAAAGCTTAGGGAAATGAAGTCTAAACACAAATCTCAAGTTCCTATATCAAACCAAGGTAATAATAGTTATGCATCTCAGGTTTTAATTGTTATTTTTGGTTTAGAGTATAAATCCAATCCTTTTGCATATATTATTCCATGCTATGATAGTTTGAATGAATATATGTTTATTGGTGAACTTATAAAATTAATTTATAGAATTAAGTGATATGTTTGAGTTATAAAACTATCATATGACACCTAGATGACTTCGGATTTTAATATGATGTTAGAAACATTATTTTAAAAGTGGGTTTTTAATTTCATAATTTCTGATTTAAAGAGAATATTTGGTGAATTTCCTAATGTTGAAAAATGATTTATTTTGAGTTTTAATTTTTTTAAATAACTAAACTATGTTTTTGGCCCCAAAGTTTTTATACATTAAAGGATATAATAAATTGGATTTATTATGATTTTTGGAGATTTTTGGGGATTTTTAAGAGTTTATGATTTATTATGAATTACTTGAGCTTGAAAAGCTTAATTATTATAATAAAATATTAATACAAAATATAAAGTTTGCAAATGATTTAGGAATCGATAAACCTGCTGTTTTTCAGATTTTTGGTGAAGGTTTTGATTAATAAATTTGTTATCCAATTATATTTTGACAGAAAAAGGGAGTTGCTGAAAAGAATATACTTTTATTAGCAAAATTTCAGTTTTAACGTTATTTGGGGCTTTGCCATGCCGAAGTCATGATGTCGATCCCCATATCACCGCGCCTATGGTCTCCTATTTCAATCACAAGCGATGCATATGATATAAACAGTCAGTTGATAGGGAATGAATCTGTGTGGTGGAAGCGAGGTGTATAGCATCGAAGTGGTATCATGGTCTTCGATATGGTTATTGCCATATGACTAAAGTGCTGTGTTTTATACGATGGCACAATGTCACTTGTTTCTTCAACATCGCCAACCCTATTACTTTCGAAGAGACTTATAGTGGCAATAATTACGCCACATGTTTTAATAATGACTCTAAAAGGGAAGGAAGCCGCGTTTTTAGCTTAGGTAATGATTCCGCATTTTACCACTTTGGCTTTATCCCTTACCACCTTTATTTCTTATTGCTTGTTTTCCAAGAGGGCTATGTTGCCGCCCCTAATGACTTCATTTATAATGAAGCCACTTTTTGCTTTAAGGTAGTGACGCCAAGGTTTAGTTATAAGGACCTTATTCTTTTAAGGCTTATTACTATGCAAACCAAGTTTTATATCTAAAGGCGTAAATACCCTATGAGGTGTGGAATCCGTTTTGTCGGCCCTATGGCCTTATGCTTTATAAATAAACGACTTTAACATATTTAGAGTGGCGAAGACCCTCATCGGCTATGTCTATGCCGTGTTTTATCAATGTAAAGGTTTTATATTTTTTGGTTCTATAAGCCTATGGTTTCGATGCAAGATAACTTCTAAATGGTTTCGAACTTCGCAAATATTGTTTTACAAAAAGCATATATCATGGCATAAGTACTTTGAATAAAGTAAAGGGCTATATTTTCCTTGTTTTAAAAGTATGATTTCAAGGGTTAAATAATTTACAAAGAGCTATGTTTTCAAGGAAATGCAAAGGGTATTTAGCCTAGAAATTTACTAAAAAGATTAGTGTTCTTATTGCTTTTAGATCACTTATGATAGGATGAATTGACTCAACGATTAAAAAACCAGATGGGACTGGTGTAGAGTCGGCCGTATACTTTAGCTAGTAGCCCTTAGCTAATATAAGTCCAAAATTCTAGTGCATAGGACTTTGTTACGAGAAAGACTAAAAGTAGGTTTACATATAGAAAGGAATATATATATATATATGAGATAGGTTATTGGTGAGCCCACAAAACCATTAGGATCAGTTGACCCTAGGAATAGTATGTTTCAAACAGACCATCCATTTGTCTTCTAACAGTAGATTAGGTAATTTGATATATCTGGTAGGCCCGAGTTCGCCATATGTTTATAGTCAGCCTAAGAAAACTATGATGTTTGGATAGATAGTCCATTGATCCAAGCAAATTGTTCATGATTATCTATGTTGTATGCGTGTACATTATTGCTTATATTGTTTATATTAAATAGTTTGGTTGCGGGGCTTTTATTTGCAATGGATATATATTTTTGAAGGATATTAGTGAGGGGAAAACCCATTCCGCTCAACAGCGTGGTCTCACTAAATATCAATCAACCAAGATGGCATATTATTATTAACACCGGGCTTTTTGTCTGACTCGAAGTTTATTTTTTCCCATTAAACTTTCGGGTGCTCAAAATTTGATTTCAGTAGGTTGAGAGTAAGGGTCTTTCAGGTTAAGTAGGATTGGACGAAGAAAGCTTTCGGAGATGTGTGAGAGGCAAAGCTAAATATGTAGAAGTCTATTTATTACTATTATTCGATGTGTTATGGCAGTTGTTGTATCAGTGTATTGGCAGTAGATGTATTGTCTATATAGTAACGCTGATCGACCAAGTGGCATCTTTATATGTCGCTCTTGGAGTATTTTGTAATAATTATATTTTATCTGAACCTGGGCAACATTATGGGATTATGTAATTAATATGCAATACTATCTATAAAATGAAGTGTAAAAGTTTGCTTTGAAATTATGTTTTTAAAATTATTTCATATTCTGGTACTTCTGATATTATGGATACCATTAACATAACCATATTTTGTCACCAAGAATTAATAACTATAGATGACTGCAACATCCGTAGCAGTTAGTTTTGGGCCTTTGAATGGGAGATGTTACAACTTGGTATCAGAGCGTAGTTTTATGAAAAAATAAAAGAATTTTGGACTTTAAAAAGAGTTTTTGAAAACATAATCCAAATGAATCAGAAAGTAATATTGGGGTATAGGATAATGCTATAGCAATGTACGTGTATTTGCTATTTATATGTGTACGCTTTATCTTTATTCTCCCTCTATTTTAGACCATTCTTCCGTATCTTACTAAGGTTCAAATGTAGAATTAAGGTAGTATGATATGGAGGTAGGAAACGGAAGAGTGAATCTCGATGGAGGAAGCACCACTACTAATGGAAATGTCAGGCCCAATACTTGGAGGAACCCGGGTAGACAAAAAGCTGCTAATGTAGGTGCTGGAACACCACCGGTTGATATAGAAGCAATGTATCAGCTCTTTGTCAACATGATGCAAGCAAGAATTGTTGCTGGGTTAGATGGAGGAAATGCTAAAGGAGCTAATCAGGAAGTTCCAGTTGTCAACAATTATGTTGTTTTGAGTAAAGACTACGCAAGACTTGGAGGAAAACCATTTATTGGAACAGAGGATGCAATTGCTTCATTGTGAAAGGATTTTCATTGACCTTGGTTTAAATGATGAACAGAAGATGAGATTAGCATCCAAGCAACTACAAGGAGCTACATTATACTAGTGGAACAATGTTACTATTGGGGTGGCTAAGTAAACTTTAACCCAGGCAAAATTCAAGAGGAGATTTGAGGAAAGATTTATGTCTGAAATTGCTAAGTTAAATCTGCTGAGAAAGTTTGCTAAATTACTTGAAGGTGATGTGACTATGTTGGAGTATGCAAAAAGGTTTGAGGAGCCGTTCTGGGATGGATACGCTATCGTGGACATAGTGATTAAGAGAAATGAGAAGTTCATTCATGGGTTAAGACTTGAGCTTGCTAGGGCGACCATGCCACATCTCAGGGATCCATGTGATGTAGTTGTGGAGATGGTTTTGAGAAATGACGAGATGCTTGCTTTCTTTGGTGGTAATAAGGCAGTGGAGGCTTAAAGTTGGTAGATTCAGAAAAGGAAGTTCTTCATAAGAAGGGAGATCAGAAGGGCAAAGCAGTTAAGAAAGGAAAAGAAAAAGTTGTGTGTTACAAGTGTGATAAGAAAGGGCATTTTGCGAAGGAGTATCGTTCAGGAGATGGAAATGCAATTATTGGAAGGAATAATATCAAGTGCTTTAACTGTGATCAAATTGGACACTATAAGAATCAGTGCAAGGAACTATCTAAAGTGGAGAAAGGGAAAGTGTTTGCTTTGGAACCATCTATCTTGAGACTCACAGTAGATGAGAAAGGAAAAGCTATGATGGGAGGTATGCTTTTGATTCATGACTTACCTGCTAAAGTACTATTTGAAACTGGTGCATCGCATTCTTTTATATCTCGTTGTTTGGTAAATAAGCATAACATAGAATCCTCTTACCTAATTACATCCTTAAGGGTTGCAAATCCAATAGGAGGGTATGCAACTTTAGGGATGCGATGTGACCATTTAGAGTTTGCATTGTTAGGTCATCTATTTGCCTGCAATTTGCATGTATTTTATTTCGTGGGCTTTGGGATTATTTTGGGCATGGCTAGTTAAGTAAATATGATGCTAGGATATTTTTCCAAGATGGGAAAATATCACTAAGACACCCTAATTGTAGTGACCAAATTGTATACTCAGTAGAGAATCTAAGTTTTAATGTCTGTGCTTTATTAGGTGTAATAGAGAAGGAAGATGAGCTAAATTAGGTTTTTGTAGTTAGAGAATTTGTAGATGTTTTTTGAGCCTATTAAAGGACTACCGTCGAAACAAGCTATTGATTTTCGAATAGATCTTGTACCTAGAGATGAACCATAAGATGGCCGCCTAGTAGGATGACACCTACCGTGACGAAGGAGTTAAATGTGCACCTAGTGGACTTAGAAGGAAAGATTTTTATTAGACCAAGTAGTTCGCCTAGGGGAGTGGCCGCGGTGTTTGTTAAGAAACCGGACGAGTCGTTAAGATTTGCATCGATTATCGTAAGTAGAATGAAAAGATGCTAAAAATCGTTATCCTTTACCAAGAATTGATGATTTATTTGATGATTTGAGTGAAGCCAAAGTATTTTTCCAATTGGATTTGGCGACGGGGTTCCATTAATTGAGAGTAGAGGAGGACAGTATTCAATTGACAACGTTTAGAATAAGATATGGTTCGTACGAGTGGTTAGTAATGCCATCCGGATTAACTAATGCGCCTGCTTCCTTCGTACACTTAACGAACCAGATTTTCTTAGAGCACTTGGATAGGTTCGTATTTGTATTCATAGACGACATTTTGATACATTCTACGGATGAAATAGATCATGAGATTCATCTTAGAGTAGTGCTTGAGACGTTGAGGCCGCATCAGTTAAAAGCGTAGTTTTCGAAGTGTCACTTTTGGAAGAAGGAGGTGAAGTTTCTTGATCATGTAGTCTAAGAAAAAGGTTGTCAACGAATCAGGATGAGATAGAAGGTGTAAATAACTAGAGGAGACCCGAGACAGTGATTGATATAAAGAGTTTTCTTGGATTAGCTGGCTATTACTGGAGATTCATCAAGGATTTCTCTCGTACACCAGCACCGATGACTAAACTAACAAGGAAGGGCGTGAAGTATGTTTGGACCGATAAATGTGAGGGGGCATTTTAGAAGCGAAACATTTATTGGCCAATGCGCCCATGTTAGTAGTTCCAAACGGAAATTAAGATTTGGTGGTGTATACAGATGCATGTGGAACAGGATTAGGAACAGTGTTAATGGAAAGGGGTAAAGTGATTGCTTACTCTTCACGACTGCTCAGACCGCATGAAGATAGATATCCAAATCATGACTTGGAATTAGCTGCCATAATTTTTGCTTTAAAGGTATGGAGACATTATCTTTTGGGAGAACGATTCGAGTTGTATATGGATCACAAGTCGCTAGGATACTTAGGAGTTGAATATGAGACAACCGAGATGGTTGGCTACTTATGATTTTTGAATCGAGTTTACACTAGGGAAAGGAAACAAAGTTGCAGATGCACTTAGCAAGAAACGTCATAATGTGGTGTTAGCTATGTTGACTGAATGGAAAGAATTAGAATCATTGACTACTTGTAGTGTGCGGTTAAGATCGACTGCCAGTTCTAGTCAGAGTACCACAATGTTATCTTGTTTGGAAATTCGACCGATATTGAACGAAAGAATTGCTTCTAAGCAAAGAGATGATCCATTGCTAGCTGAAAGAATTAGAAGATTGGAAGGTGGAATTGAGATTGATAATTTGAAGGATTTTTTCTTGACCAAAATGGATGGTTGAGAAAGAAGGGACGATTGTGTGTTCCCGATGTTGGTGACCTAAGGAAAGAAGTTCTTAGGAAATGTCATCGATCGAAGTTTACTATTCATCCTGGAGGAACTAAGATGTATTAGGATATGAAGAGAGGTTTCTTCTAGGAGTGTATGTAAAGGGATGTAGGCTTATGAGTAAAATTGTGTCTGAATTGCCAGTAAGTGAAAGCCAAACATCAGAAGCCGAGTGGATCGCTTCAGCCTTTAGATATACCAATTTGGAAATGGGATTCAATATCCATGGATTGTATTGATAGGATGCCAAGTTCAAACAGGGGAAATGAAAGTATTTGGGTCATAGTAGATAGACTGGCAAAGAGTGCACATTTCATTCCCATTAAGTTAACAAGGAGGCGCATGTATAGGCTAAGTTGTTTATGAAGAACATAATTAGACTGCATGGGATTCCTAGTAGTATAGGCAGTGACAAAGATTCTTTATTTAGTAGTAAATTCTGGAAGAGTCAAAAAGAGGTTTTAGGTACCAAACTTAAGACGAGTACTGCTTATCACCCATAGACAGATGAGCAAACAAAGAGGGTCAATAAGGTACTTGAAGATTTATTGAGGGCTTGTGTACTAGATTTTGGTGGATCATTGGAAGGCAATTTTCATTTGGTTGAGTTTTCTAATAATAATAGTTATAAGACTAGTATAAAAATGGCACCAATTGAAGCTTTATGCGGAAGGCCATGTAAATCACCCATATATTGGTTAGATACCAGAGATAGATTAGTTCTTGGTCCAGATATGGTAAGAGAAGCCACATAAAAGATTGAGATGATTCGGGATTGAATGAATGAAGCTTAATCTAGGTAGAAAATGTATGCAAATAAGAGACGGAAGGACTTAGAATTATCAGTTGGAGACTATGTTTTCGTTGAAGTATCACCGGTGAAGGGTGTAGTAGGATTTGGGAAGTCGAGGAAATTAGTACCTAGGTTTGTTGGACCATTTCCTATTATAGAAAAGATCGAGAAACTCGATTATAGGATAGAGTTACCGAGAAATTTGGCAGGAGTCCATAATGTTTTCAATATTTCTCATCTAAGGAAGTGTGTTTCGAGATCCAGAAACTACTATTTCTCCAACTGCATTGGAAGACATAGTAGTGGAACCAGACATGACAATAGTTAGACATCCAGTGCGTATAGTGGCTAAGGATGAGAAGAAGCTAAGGAACAAGACAGTCAGGTTAGTCAATGTCCCATGGAGTGACGACGAAAGGGACTATACTTGGGAAACATAGAGCAAGATTAGAGACACTTATCCTGAACTGTTTGACGGTATGTTTCATATCTATGCTTTTATATTTGATGGGTGTTCCTTATCGTAATTTCAAGGATGAAATTATTTAAAGAGTGAAGTCTGTAACACCCCTAGTTTTGATTAGCATTATTTAGTAATTTAGCTACACAAATTAAACAAAATAATATAGGATGATAAAGGAAATGAGATTTGATTATAGGTCGTGCATTAAATAATCAATTAATAAAAGTAAATAGTACTTAGACAAGATGGAGGAATATATGCTAAGGGAAAAATAGGAATAAGGCATAATTCCTAATACATACCCTTACATTCCTTCTCCCTTATTCACTTCATTCACACAAACATAATCAAAAGAATAAGGATGGCCATTACAAATGGGATTCAAGAAGAGTAAAGCAAGGAAATCAAAGGAAAGCTTAGAGAAATCAAGTCTAAACACAAATATCAAGTTCCTATATCAAACCTAGGTGGATAATAATTATGCACCTCATGTTTTAATTGTTATTTTCGGTTTTAAGTATAAATCTGATTCTGTTGTTCATATTATTTCATGCTATGATAGTTTGAATGAATATATGCTTATAGGTGAATTTATAAAATTATTTATGAAATTAAGTGATATATTTGAGTAGGAAAACAAACCAGATGACACCCAAATGTCTTGGGACTTTGATATGATATTAGAAACATTATTTTAGAAGTGGGTTTTTAATTTCATAATTTTCTGACTTATAGAGAATATTTGGTGTATTTTCAAAGGTTGGAAAATGGTTTATTTTTGGTTATAATTATTTAACATAATTAAATTACGGTCTTAAGTTCGAATTTTTTACACTTTAAAGGATATAATAAATTGGATATATTATGATTTTTGGGGATTTTTCCCAAGTATTTGTGATTTATTATGAATTAGTTGAAATAGAAAAGCTTAATTATTATAATAAAATATTATATAAATATAAAGTTTGCAAGTGATTTGAGAATTGATAAATTTGCTCTAGTGCAGGTTATTGGTAAAGGTTTTGATAAAGAATTTTTTTATCTAATTAGATTTTGACAAATAAAGGGAGTTGTGAAAAGAATATACTATTATTAGCATAAATTCAGTTTTAATGTTATTTGTGGTTTTGCCACGCCGAAGTCATGATGCCGCTCCCCAACTCACCGCGCCTGTGGTCTCCGAAATCAATCACAAGCGATACATATGATATCAACAGTAAGTTGATATGGAATGGATCGGTGTGGTAGAAGCGTGGTGCATAGCATCGAAGTCGTTATCATGGTCTTTGACATGGTCATTGCCACATGACTAAAGTGCAGCGTTTTATACATCGACATAGTGCCCCTTGTTTCTTCAACGTCGCTGACCCCATTACTTTCGAAGAGACTTATAGTGTCGATAACGGTGGCGCCTGTTTTAATAATGACTCTGAAAGGCAAGGAAGCTGCTTTTTTAACTTAGGTAATGATGTCACATTTTACCACTTAAACTTTATCCCTTGCGGTCTTTATTTCTTATTTCCTGTTTTCGAAGAGGGCTATGAAGCCGCCCCTAATGACTTCAGCTATAATTAAACCACTTATTTGCTTTAAGGTGGTGATGCCGAGGTTTAGTCATAACGACCCTATTCTTTTAAGGCTTGTACCAAAATTGGGCACAACACCCTTCGGATGTGTTTGAAGAGATAAAATGAAGAATTTAAAGGAAAAAGGAGGCAGATCTTACAAACAGACCAAAAATAAACGAGAAAAATGCAGAAACACACAAATTTAGAGTGGTTCGGCGTATGGCCTACGTCCACTATGAAATGGTTGACTTTTATTAATTTTTGCTTGCTGGTTACAATGAATTACAACAGTAAAACTTGAGTACAACAATAATTTCGGCAGAGTCTGGACGTAGAAGAGCCAAAAGTCCTTTTCAGTAGGTCCCGGGCTGCTATTTATAGGTGTAGGATGCAAATATCTCTCTCAGATCTCGTATGACCTTTTCTCTCACGTAGGTGGGCCCACATGATCGATCCCATGCTGTTTGCACTCGATCCGTGATCGATATGAACGAATTTTGTATCGATCAATATTTTGTCCAATCGAGTCGAGATCGATCATGAACATTCTTGAGGATGTACGCAAGCTCCTGTGAAAATTTGGTGGCATTTGGACTTGTAGATTTTGAGTTATGATCGATGCAAGCTTGTATTATTCGATGGCTATTGAATTCGCATCGATCCTTCTTCGCATCGCTCTGTTCGTATCGGTCCGGGCACGTGCCTGCTAGTTGACGTGGCGCTAACTTTTTGGATCGCTTCACTCTTTACGCCGAACGATCGAGTCTTTCCTTTGTATATGCCTCGTTCGTATCGACCTGGTTTAGCTCTGTTCGTACTGACTGTAACTGCTCTGTTCGTGTTGATTGTCACTGCTCCGTTCGTATCGATTGTCACTGCTCTGTTCATATCGATCACTGGCCGATCGATATAAAGTAGCGGCTTTGTAAGGTTTCGAATGATACGGAGTGGACGTTGGTTGATCGATACGAACAAGCTGGAGATGATGGATGCAAAGAATGCTGCTTTTATGGATATGAACTTGTGCTCCCTTGATCGATACGAAACTATGTGCGCCTGATGGATTCGAACAGATCGATACAAATGTGGTTCTTCCTGGTTGCTTGATGGATACGAACAATGTGATCACTTGAGTTGCATCGATCATATCTTGAGCATACGAACTCGGATTGACTTGAAATTTGGAATGTTGCCTTTCATAGCTTTGTTTATCATGCCACATCAATTGTAGCTCGATCCGGACTCGGACCAGATTTACCAGTATCCATAGCGAACCTGCGTATAACCGATCTTCGGGACGGACTATCTCGGATTTCCAGTCAATTCCTTAGTGTCACGGCCTTGCCAAAAGGCGGGATAACATTTTCCCCCAAAGTACGTCTTATGAGAACATGACGTGCTTTGAAAAGTTGCAATCTTCATTTCGAATATTTCTATTTGACTTGTTGAACGGTTGTTGTCTTTTCATCGAAAGATATAACCTTTGACTAATCTTCAGTAATATGAATTGTTGACTGCCAATTGTTGTATTGGGCACTATTGTAACTAAGTATCGAATGATAGCAAACTGTCGTCCGTTGTTGTAATTGTAACCAGGTGAACATCCAATTCTTGTGAATTTCGAAAAGTGAATATTAGTCCGGCATACATGCATGTATGCTAATCTGACTCTTGTTAACTTTTGCACGTTCATGAGTCATTGTCGATTTTCTTTTATACCGAATTCGTATCAATCCTCTCCTGAATCGATGTGAAACTCGAGTTGTAACAACGCTTGATGGTTATTTTTTAAAGTATCTCTTTATATCGATCCTCTCCTGGATCGATGTGAAAAGTTAAAATGCCAGTCTTCGTATCGATGGAAATTAATACGAATCAGTTGGCTCTTTAAATCATTTCGTATCGATGGATACAAATTCTAGTGATATTCAGAGTGATGGACATGAAGTTGTCACTTCGTATCGATGGAGTCGAACAATCCAAATGTGACTTGGTAGTGGCGTTCGTATCGATGAAAGCCGATGGATACGAACAGCTGTTGCTTTAGATCAATGCTGAATGGATGCGTAGAAGGCTTCTTCGCATCGATTAGGAGGGAGACAGTTCCTACCGGTAAACATGACTGGGATGTGAATCTTCTTTTCTTTTGATTTTGTACCCATATAAATTCATTTTGGACTTAGCCAAATTCTCACTTGCTTCCACCTTAATACTTTTTTTTCGTATCGATCGTAAACTCGAGAAAAAGAAACTGCCTCGGCCTTCGAACCATTTAACCCCTTAATCCCTTGAATTAGCCGCTTGAATTAGGTAATTAACTGATTAATTCACATTAAAAACGAGGAGACTCGAGTTCGAATGCTGATTCGTTTAAAGTCGTGGCCGATTCCGCTGATGTTGACGCCGGAATTGGGTCGGAGCGAAGTCGAGGAGAGAGTAACGGAGTTTAGGCTGCCTAAGGAAGAGGAAACACTGATGGATATGAAATAGTCATTGAAAAAAGCTTTGCCTTAGACCTCGTATCGATGGAAGATGCGTTGTTCGTATCGATCTGAGACGTGGAGGCCTGTATTGATCCGGAAACAATTGATGGGTAACTTCGTATCGATTGGAAATGGCATGAGTTCGTATCAATCTGACACGGTCGATACGAAGACTTGACTATGCGATCGATACGAAGTTTTGGATCTGATGATCGATACGAAGATGTGGCCTATGATCGGTGCGAATCTGAGGGTTTTGGATCGATACGGATCGATACTCTTGTGATCGATACGAAACCCTAATTTCCATGATCGATACGAAGTGGGCTTCATATGGAACGATCCAAGTCTGAAATTTTGATGGATATGAAATCTTTGCATACTCGAACTTTTGACTCTGACGAGCTTTAGCCCTGCATAATTGGACTTAACATTTTCACCGCATATTCGACTGCCTCGCGAAGCTCGTCGATGGAACTATAACTTAACTGAATTTAATAAACTTTTACTTGGATCGGTCTCTCAAGTCTGGATGGCACGGTTGTGACGGTCAGCGATGACGGTCACTCCGGTTGAATCTCGAAGTCTTGTCGATTAAACATTTCTCAAACTCTGCAGAATCTTTTAAGTACTATGTAGCACTGCACTGCACAACACATTCGTGCACTGCACACTAGGGAACACACGGGCTTATTATTATCTAATGACGGTTTTTGATGAGTTGACTAGTTATGGAATCTACAAGTTTACAGCAGCAGGAGCTTCAAAGTTCACCTCCCTTATTAATAGAAACACCGGTCATCACGGCCGAAGTTATAATTCCAGCTCCGGACGAGCTGCTGGGAGCCAAGTTTATTGGGAATCCATAGGATTCTGTGCCGTCCAACGTTTCCGAAGATATGTTGGGGTGGATATGCCTAAGACACGGTTTTCCATTAAATGACGTCTTACTACCGGGACCGAATGATAGGCCACATGCTCCCCTGGAAGGGTATACTACCTTTAACAGACATTCATGCACAGCGGGTACTCTCCCTCCCTTCAACCAATACATTTGATAGGTGCTAGCGTTCTTCAGAATCGCTCCATCACAACTACATCCAAATGGATACGCACAATTGAACAGTCTATTCATTGTCTTCATGGAACATCTTTTCCGCCTCCCGACTCCGAAAGAAATCATATATCTGTTTAATGTTAAGAGTCGGGGAGACAGTCCTTCGTTCACATTTCTAGAGGCAGTCAGGAACTTCCATGTGGTGACGGGATCCTGGACCAGGCTCCGTTACTTTAAAACAGAGTGGTTCTACGTCCGATGTCCTCCAGGGTTTGCTAGTCGATGGTTATCCAGACGTAAGTGCTGCAATATTTTTTAGTGGTTAACGGGATGGTCATAATTTGACGTTGAAACTAATATCTTCTTTCCTTTATAGCCGCAATTCCGCGACCCGAAGGTGCTCACTTCAAAGAAATAGTTCGGATTCTTCAGTAAGTGCCGAGTGAAATGAGAGATATTGACTTGGTGCTAACAGATAGAAACTTAAGGATGGTTGTGTTAATCGAGCGAAACCAAAGCATAATACTTGAAGGAGCGCTCAGGGCAGCCCCGACGAGGCAGGTGAAGCGTAAAGCACCCGGGATTGTAATAGTCGATAAAGAAAATACGCCCACGGACGATGAACCGGCAGCCGGGCCTTCTGACAGTTTTCAGGGTTTAGAAGGAAGGAGAAAAGACAAGGCAGTAGCACACAAGCGTCATAAATCTTTGAGATGGAAATCCGTAGTTGTGTCCTTGCCAGCCTCCGGTGTTAGAATTTCAGAGGCTCCTCCCTCGCAAGTAGAGAATCCTTTTGAAGGACTTGCCGGTATTCCGATTTTGGACTATGTGTCACTTCAACACGACACCGGACTGGAGGGGCTTCAAAGTGCTTTAGATTTAAGCGAGTCTCTTCCCACAAGTGCGGCCGACATTTCTGGTTGGTTGGGGGGTTGCACACACATATACTTCATGACACTACACGATTTCCAATCACAAGCTATTTGCCTTTAGAGACCACTAACTTATTTTCTTTTTATCCTACAAATACAATGACTAGGCGAGATTCTATGCTTGGAAGTCTCCGTTCAGCACGCCAGTCATCGAGTTCATACTATGAGTCCCTCCGGAGGGAGGATGATAGAAACCGCGATCGCGGTTATTCTTACCAAGAACGTTACGAGAGGGAGAGGGATAGAGATACATAATACAGATATTGCTTCCGATCACGTTCTCCACCTCCCCGGGCTCCAACACCACCCTCTGGTCATGGGAATCAATCTCTAGAGTCTCCACATCAAAAACCATCTTTTCAAGCTCCTAGGCCTAATTCACAACGTCATAGGACTGAGGCCGAAACTCCCATACTCATTGAATAAGCCATTATTGAGCCTACTGGGGAAGGAGCGATTAAAATTGCCTAGTTGAGAAAAGATTTTTCGAACATTTGCTTCGATGGCTTTATCTTCCCTCCTCACTTAAAGAAAATCCCATCTGAGGCTGAACAAATGATGCACGACTACATCCATGATATTTATACCCAATACAAGGAGTGAATGAAAGCTGTGGATAAAGTGTCGGCGGTGGCTTTTGAGTGAGCGAAAATAATTGAGAAGTTAGAAAACGACCTCGCCCAAAAAGACCGTATTATCCAAGTGCTCAATGATGAAGCTGAATCCTCTCGGAAATCTGAAATAGAAGCCACCCAAAAAGCTTATGAGGTAACTCAATCTATGGAAAGAATGCGACAAACACATTTCGCTTTGGTGGAGGAGATGGGCTATCGAAACACCACCGTCACAGCCGAAAGAGACGCTGCTCTGAAAGAACTGAATGAGCTTAAAGCCAAACTTTCCGAAATCATCAAGGAGAAGGATGATGCAAACAAAGAAGCCCAGGAGGCATGTGAATAGGCTGTGGTGCTTTGGGGTGAATGGGATACGGCCTTACTTAAAGTTCAGGAGGCCGAGGCCAAGGTTGAGGAGGAAGTTAAATGGCTGAAGCCAGGTTAGAGGCAGATATTGAAGATCTTCTCATCACTTACAATGCCAATGTTTTGAAGCACAGAAACCTGACCTGGCTTGATAACTATCCAACACACCTGTTTAATGCTTGGGGCCGATTAGTAGGAGATGAAAAGGCTGCCCACCAAGCCGAATCGATTGATATGTTCGAGTTGGAGAACTGGGTGTTGAGCGAAGATGAACGGAAAGTTCTCCACGAGACAATGATCTCATATGAGAAGGAGAAACTTGGCGCTCAACAATCGGAGGTTGGAGAAGGCTCTAGCGTCGAGGACCATGATATAAGTTCTGAAACTCTTGCTTACACCAACTCGGTCTGAATCCATATCTGCGGTTGATCCTCAACCCATTCCTGCTTATAACCCGGATCAACCGCAATTATCTCCAGCTTGCGAGCAAGTCTCTGAAGCTGTTCCACCACCTGCGAGCCAAACTGAGGAAGGTACTCTGAACATTTTTATGCTTATCCAAAATCGGAAGCGTCACTTGAAATAATTACTAACAGTCCTTCCTTTGTTTTTATCTAGTGATCAGAGCCACATCGGTCATGCCTCCTGCAACTCAAGAATCACATCATGCGCAGGAGGCCATCATAACAGAAGCGACCACCACAACGACCACGACACCAATTGACGAAGCACAGGGAAGCACACTTACTTTCGATGAACAGATGATGGAGGAGCTTCTCGGTCATTACAGTGACCCCTTTGCCGACTTGCCGTTTGTTATGGGTGGAGGCGCACCAATGACTAGTTCTTCGGCTCCAATTGCGGGCGTCTCCAGCAAGGCCCAAACAATGCATGAAGAGGAAATACTGGCCGAAATTAACGCCGAGATGGAAGCAGCTGCACGGGGCAGTGGCTTTGGAGGCGGAATGGCGGGACCTGGTCCAGCCCCCTTGTGGATGATCTCCCTGGGAGGGACGGTCGTTGGTACAAGTGTGCCTCCTCCGCCTGCTAACATGATCGTATTCCTCCGACTCCGCCTTCGGGAAACATTCCTACTCACTTGAGTTCGGAGGAGGAAGTCGATATATTGCCCCTAACTGGAGATCGGCCGCCAAAAGGCAAGGGTTCGAAAAGGAAACCAAGCGGTGAATCCAGCGGGTCGACACCGAAGAAGAAACCAAGAAAGAAGAAAGAATAGTCATGTCTCTTCGGCTCATTTTTGGTAGATAGACAGGAATCCACTTTTGTTTTCATTTGGTAGGCCGTGTATAGATGCGTGTTTGGCCCCCGCTAGTAGGACTTTTGGTATAGTTCTGTACTTACCTTTTTTCTTCCAAAGAACAATTGAAATGAAATTTCATTTTGTCTTCACCTCAATTCGTGTTCATTTGTCAAAGTGCTTCAACGCTTGAACTTTCATTCAACACACTTATGGAGGTTTAGCCTTTAAATTGGACCCGGGTTTAGTTGCAAAGTTCCAGAGTCACGGTTTCGGGTCGCGATCGAGCGCTAAGTCGAATTCTGATACTGCATCGTCCCAATCAGTGGTTGATACTTAAGTTCTGCCCCCAGCTCTGGAGAGAAATTAAAAAGATTGATTAACAATCATTGATTGCCTTTAATATATCTAGCTAAACTTCGCTGAAGTAGAATTGAAACAGGACAAGTTCAGGTGGTCGAATCAGCGGCTGATACTTAAGTTCTGCCCCCAGCACTTGTAGATCGATGGTCTGTCATACCTGCACAAGGTTTTTTAGATACGTCCTCGCTCTGGGGACTTAAGTTATCATCACGGGTGGTTAGTCACACTCGGTTTGTGTTTATACTCCAATCCGCACTCTGGGGATTTAGAGTTATTCGATGTTTATATTCTGACCGCACTCCGGGGCTTCAAAGTTGTCTTACAGATAATCGATTCGCATTCGGTTTGTGTCTAAACTCCAATCCACTCTCTGGGAATTTAGAGTTAGTTGAAGTTTATACTCCAATCCATGCTCCAGAGACTTAGAGTTAATTGTTGTCGATACCCTGGTTCACACTCCGGGAATCCGGAGTTAGTTGGCATTCGCACACCAGTTCGCACTCCGGGAATCTGAAGTTGGTTGGTGTTGACACTACGGTTCACACTCTGGGAATCCGGAGTTAGTTGATGTTTATACTACAGTTCGCACTGCGGGAATCTGGAGTTAGCCGACAGATGGTCAGTCACATCTGTTTAGGCTTTAGGACTTTGTTCGCATTCTGGGAACGACGGATTTATCAGGATCGTGGATGGTCGACTCACATCCACCCTGAGTTAACAAGCGGGGTCGTTAGATGGATGGGTCCATCCTCCTAAAACTTGGTTTGAATACGGGTGAAGTCGTTAGGTGTACAGATCCACCATCTTCGAAATCGCATTTACAGATTCATACTCCAGTTCGCACTCTGGGGATCTGGAGTTAGTTAGAGGATTGTCGTGTATCAATCCTTTATTGGCTTTAGCGTGATGACTTATCCCCAAGCTCGGGATTCACTTAGCGAGTAACTGGTCGTATCACAGTTACTCCCTATTTGAATAAATCCCACCGTATGGTGGAACTTAGCTCTCCATGCATAGTGATGGTCATATGATGTATTTCGAATAAATCACAGCTCCGGCTCGAAGAGATTGCATTTTATTGCTGAAATAAGAAAATATGGCAAAGTCAGTTGCCTTATTACAAATTCAAATTTTCAAATGCATAAACAAATTGCAAATGAAAAATAGACTGAATAAATAAACAGAGCCTGTCATGTGTAGTAGCGACGAAGAATCTCGCTGTTTCAGGCTCTTGGAAGAGTGAGACCGTCAACGGTCGATAATTTGAATGTGCCATCTCCGAACTTTCGCTCAATAACATACGGCCCTTCCCAGGTTGGCTTCATATGTGAAGGGACTGGGTAAATTCTCTTGAGGACGAGATCACCGAGTTCAAAGGTTCGGGGCTGGACCTTGGCATTGTATAATCGGGCGACTCGACATCGATATGCGGCTGCCCTCAAATCAGCCTCTTCACGTTTCTCATCCAATAAATCTAGAGATTCGACAAGTAGTATAGCATTTGTCTTTGGATCATAATAGGTCATGCGATGATAAGGTACTTCCATCTCGACTGGAATAATGGCTTCTGAACCGTAGGAAAGAAAAAAGGAGTGTGGCCGGTTGCCGATTTATGGGTTGTCCGATAGGCCCATAGGGCCATAGGAAGTTCATCGACCCATTTTCCCCCGGCGTTTTCCAGTCATTTCTTCAGAATAGACTTTACAAATTTATTAACAGCTTCGACCTATCCATTAGCTTGAGGGTGTGCAGCTGCGGAGAATTTCTTCTGGATGTGGAACCTTTGACAGAAACTCTTAAATTCAACACTGTCGAATTGACCTCCGTTGTCTGTGATGATGGTGTGTGGGAGACCAAATCAGCAGATGATGTTGCGCACTACAAAGTTGATCACTTTCTTTGTTGTGATTGTAGCAAGGGGTTCAGCTTCCGCCCACTTGGTAAAGTAATCGACTGCTATGATGGCGTACTTCGCACCACCTTTGGCTAGAGGTAGAGAGCCAATAATGTAGATGCCCCATACTGAAAATGGCCATGGACTGACCATCTGAGTTATTTCGGTAGGTGGGGCTCTTGGAATTCGAGCATGCTTTTGACATTTGTCACATTTTCTGGCATAATACGATGCATCGCGATTTACGGTCGGCCAATAGTATCCATATCGGAGCACTTTCTTGGCTAGGGCTTGCCCCCTGGTGTGATCGCCACATTCTCCTTCGTGTACGTCATGCAATACTCGTTTGATCACATCGTGAGCGATACACTGGAGCAAAGGAACAGAGTATCCTCTTCTATAGTTGATTCCATTCTGGATGGTGAACCGCAAAGGTTTTCGAAGAACTTGTCTCTTTTCACTCCTGTGCTCTGGCAGGGTCCCATGATCGAGATAATTTCTGAACGGAGTCATCCATGACTCCTTATCGGGAATGACCTCAAATACCCAATCCGTTTCCACCTGATCGATGCTCGGGGAAGATAATGTTTCCACGGGAATGATTCCCATTTGTTGTGCCTCACATGTACTAGCTAACTTTGCTAATGAATCGGCTTTCTGATTGCGCTCTCGGTGTATGTAATAAATGGCATAATAATCAAACTGATTCAATATCTCCTGAACCTGAGCAAGGTAAGCAGCCAGTCTTTAATCTTTGGCTTGGTACTCCCCCCAAACTTGACACACGACCAATTGCGAATCACAATAAATTTCCACAGCAATGATTATTAAATCTTTGGCAAGTCTCAACCCGGCAAGCAGGGTTTCATATTCGGCTTCGTTATTGGTTGCACGAAAATAAAATTTTAAAGGATAGCATATAGATCGACCTTCAGGGGTTTCAAGTACAACCCCTGCACCTGAGCAACGGTCATTTGATGCACCATCAGTATGCAGCTTCTAGATATACTTGGGAGATTCACTGGTTTCGGGCAAGTCCTCCGGGATAGTGAATTCAGCTATGAAATCTGCCAAGACTTGTCCTTAGATAGCTCGCCTTGGAGTGTAAGTAATGTCAAACTGGCTTAGCTCGATATTCCACTTAAGTAACCTACCAGACGTCTCAGGCCGCATAAGGACCTGTCGTAATGGCTTATCGGTGTAGATGGTGATAGAATGAGCTTGAAAATACGAATGGAGCTTCCTTGAGGCAATAACAAGACAATAAGCCAACTTTTCTAGCTTTGGATAATTTCTCTCTGACCCGGTCAGTCGTTTGCTAATGTAATATACTGACCGTTGTATCCGATCTTCCTCCCGAACTAGGGCAGCACTGATAGCGTTCTTTGACACCGCCAAGTAAAAGTACAACCTTTCGTGATCAATATGCTTTTACGGGATGGGTGTTGTAGAAAGATGCTGAACTAGTGCTCGGAATGCGCCCTCACATTCCGTAGTCCATTCGAAGTTTCGCTTCCCTTTTCTGATCAGGTCGAAGAAGGGAATGCAATTGTCAGTGGACTTTGAGATGAACCTGTTGACACTTGGTTTTGATTCATGACACAAAGTTATCACTACAACATACAGGTTCGACAACTGTTACGACAAAAAGAAAATATATACTACATGGAGACAAGACATCAAAATCGATGCATCAACTTTTATATTATTTTATTTTGAGTCTTAGGTCAATATTGTTAAGATCTCTCCTTGTTTACGTATATATTAGCTTATATATATAATCTCCTTATTTTTAAATGATTTATACATATATAAGAATATAATATATATATATATTATCAAGTTTTTAAAGTTAGAAACATATATAATATATATTTTTTATATACCTGTGTAAACTGTGCAAATTGCACAGAAAATACCAGGTCAGTCGACTGACCAGCTAGTTTCTGTGCAGTATGCACAGGTGCACAAGTATATATATATATATATTATATAATAAAAATCATTTGAATATTTAGTCGACTGACCCAAAGGCTTAGTTGACTGAATTTCTATAACGGCTATATTTTTTGAAAAGACACGATCATTCGTGAAGGGTTACGAATCTCAACGAAGAGATTTGGATGTAATGCTTCAACCAGAACTCTTCGCCAATGGTCGATGCTATTTAACAACTATAAATACATATCCTAACTTCATTCCAAATAATCCAATCTGCTTATCTCTCTTATCTAACTCTCTTGAATATTCTTGTGACTATACTCTTAAATATTCAGCATTCTTAAGCAATACTATTCTTTTCTAATCTCCGTAAACTTCAAATATACATATTTATACTCGAGGAGAAGATCATAGGAAGGGTGTACTATAAACAGACTTATCCGTGTTATCGGAACACAAAAAGTCAAAAAATCTTTTGTATTTGTTAAAGTCATGTTCTGCTGCTCAAGCGTGTGAAGTCCTCTTCGGCTGCTGAGGCGAAATCCTATTCCGTTGCTCAGGTCCATATTCTGCCGCTCATGGGTTGTATAGACATGTTCCTCCGGGTTAAGTGAGAGTTGATGTTTTAGTAAAATTCGAGAAGGAGTCTGGGACTGGACGTAGGACGGAGCTCCGAACCAGTATAAAAATCTTTGGTGTTATTTTTTATTATACTGCTCTTATATTCCGCACTATTTACTGTATAGCTATCATCACTATATTCTGTATTATTGTATATCCATATTACATGATCCATAGCACACTTTCAGAACCTGCTCAATGCAGCTACTTTCCTGTTGTGGCTTTGGACTTGCTTTATATTTTTTGGAGTCTTAAGATTTCTGATTGCCCAGATCTTTTCAGGATTAGCTTCGATCCCTCGAGCATTGACGATAAACCCAAAGAATTTTCCAGATGGACTCCAATGTGACATTTCAACGGGTTGAGCTTCATTCTGTACTCTCGGAGGATATTAAACATTGACTCCAAGTCTTTGATGTGATCAGTAGAAAATCGCGATTTCACGAGCATGTCATCCACATATACCTCCATTGTTTTTCCGATCTGGTTAGCGAACATTCGATTAACTAACCGTTGTTAAGTTGCCCCAGCATTCTTGAGTCCGAAAGGCATAACTTTATAGCAGTAAAGTCCCATATTGGTTACAAAGCTGGTATGCTCTTGGTCGGGCAAATGCATTGGTATTTGATTGTAGCCGGAATACGCATCCATGAAGGATAATAGCTCATGTTCAGCCGTTGAGTCTACGAGTTGGTCGATTCGGGGAAGTGGAAAACTATCTTTAGGGCAAGCTTTATTCAGGTCTGAGTAGTCAACACACGTTCTCCATTTCCCATTTGGTTTTCGAAAAAGTACAAGATTTGACACCCATTTCGGATATAACACATCTCGGATAAACCCGTTCAATTTGGGCTTCTTTACCTCTTCTTTAAGGGCGGCATATCTCTCTGGATCCATACCACGCCTTTTTTGTTTGACCCGGACATGCCGCGGGTCAATATTCAATGCGTGGCTTGCGATGTCCGATGAGATCCCACAGATGTCAGAGTGCATCCAGGCAAACACGTCGAGGTTTTCCCGGAGAAATTCAACCAATTCCTCTTGCATCCTTTGGCTTAGCTGAGATCCAATCTTTATCATTCTAGAATCGTCATTATCGTCGATCGGAACATCGATCGTCAGTTCGGCCGGGGAAGCTTGACTATCTTTACTTTCGTCTTCATTTTTAGTATCTCTCAGGTCAAGATCCCATGGTAATTGGTTGGGGTGCCCAGGCCTGGGCTCAGGCATCAATTGTCAATTCTCAGTAAAGTGGGCGCAAAGAGATTCCTCTACGCCCTTTTCCTTTTATTTTCGCTGCACCTCCCATAGCTCAACAACATAAAAGGCTCGTCCAGCAGCCTGGTCTCCCTAGACAACTCCGACTCCATTGTCGGTAGGGAATTTTATAGTCAGACACGAAGGGGCGATAGCAGCCCTGAACTCGGCTAGGGTCGGTCGGCCCAAAAAGGCATTGTATTGCGAATCTATATCCAATACAACAAATTGTAGTATCCGGACTCTTTGGCGTTCTGTAATTCCCAATTCCACTGGTAGCTCCACCATCCCAGTGGGTATTGTCACGCTTCCATTGAAGCCATGGATACAGTACTGACAAGGCCTCGGATCCTTTGCTTCCATTTTCATCTGATCATAAGCTCGTTTAAATAATATATTTACTAAGCTTCCACTGTCCAGCAAGATTCTCTTCATCCAAGCAGGACCTATTTGGGCTGGAATGACAAGTGGATCAATGGTTGGGGCTTTGACTCTATCGGCATCTCGGTCTCGAAACACAATGTCGTCAGTCATCATTTTCTGTTGCTTGGCCGAAGCCCCATCTTCCATACTACTACAACATTCAAAGTCTGCATGCCTGATAGAGCTAGCATACGACTCCATTTCCCTCAAGCTTAGATCTGCTGGATGTGGACCACCACTAACAGTATTTATCACCAACCTCTCGCTAGTACGAGCGGGTTCCTCCTATCTTGTCTGATTTGGCATATGGTTCTAATTCGATGGGCCTGCACATCCTGATTGTGGCGCCCGCACAAACTACTCTAGCTTTCTCTCACGTATCAGCTTTTCAATGATATCCTGCAAATGATGGCATTCATTTGTGTTATGTCCATAGATCTCGTGGAATCTACAAAACTTCCCTGTTTGGATTTGTTTTTCCGATGATTGTTTCGGAGCAGGTTTCTTATACTGAAAAGTATTGCAGGTCTGTAGATACACATTCTCCAGCAACGTATTCAAAGGGGTATAATTATCAAACATGGGAGCCCTATATCGTGGCCCGCGATTCTGATCTCGTTTCTTGTTTTTGTTTTCATTGTTTTTTTTTTATTCTGTTTATTTTGTATATTCAGTTGTACTTTTCTGGAACTCTCCTCAGTTTGTTTAACAGCAACATTGCTCTGGATTCCTTCCACACTGGGCCCTGCGTCATCCTTCTTCCTAGACTGTTTCGCATCCGCCCTTCTCAAGAATTGGGCTGCCTTGGAATAGAAACGGTCCAATGATGCAGGAGGTTTTCCGGCCAACCAGTTGCCGAACTCAGAGTCTGGGTCGATCCCCTTAGTCAGTGCTATCAGAATCGAATTATCATTGGGGTTACTAATTTTAGCGCATGCAGCATGAAATCTCTCCAGATAACGTCTGAGTGTCTCTCCAGGAGCTTGAGTGACACTAGACAAAGTATTAACATCTTTCGACCTGGCGACATGCATGCGAAACTGCTGAATAAACTTTGTTGCCAACTGGTCAAACAAGAGATAGATCGAGGTGGTAAACGGGTAAACCATATAGTTGCTATGCCCCTTAGGGAAATCGGGAAACTTCGGCACTTAACTGTATCATTAGCTCGTGCAGCATTCATTAACCATTCATACTTCAAGATATCTTGATTAGGGTCAGAGCTCCCTTCGTAAACAGGTAAAGTCGGCATCCTGAATCGCCGAGGTGGTTCAGCATAGAGTATTTCATCAGTAAAAGGGGTATGACTCCGGGATATTCACCAGTCGTCATTAGTAAGACCCTGAATTTCATGGATCATTTGGTGGATCATCGTCAGGATGTCCAACATCTGGACATTTTGAGCATGTTGGGCCAAGGTGTGGTCGGGTTCCACAATGCGAGGAGGGGCCGGTCGCGGTCGACGGTCCATGTCTCGCCTCTTTGGTTCTATGTCTTCAGGGACATAAGGCTCAGGAGTATGGTTGCGTTGGCGATGGGTTGGATCCGTTCAGTTTCGAGCGTCAACTCCCAAATCGGTAGCAGTGGTAGTGCGGTTGTCGGTACGGTGATATAGGGTAGCACCTCCTCGGGAGGACGGTCGAGTCTGATGGCTGGTTGATGGGCCAACTCTCGGTTGCCCAAGATTCAATGTGTGTTGATGCCCAATGGCCTGTGTGTTACTTCCGTCCAATCGTGGGCGCGTGGATCTATGATGGTAGTTAGAAGAGGCTGAACTCTCAGTGGATGAATAAGAAACCTAATCCCTCCTGGATCTCCTTTGCCTTTGACAATTCAGTTGATTGGTTAATTCTGCGTTGGCGCGCAATTGCTGAGTGAGCTGTTGACGGCTCTGAGTAAGCTCTTGCACTAGCAATTGAAATTCTTCCCTGGTGGTAGGGCCTTGTGGATTTGATGGTCCGGTAGCATTCTGATCGGCAGGACGTAGTTGTACGGGGTTCTGTCTGTCCCGTCCTTCTGGATCTGTGGCAGTTGAGGTAGTTCTGGTGTTAAACAGGATGGGTAGCGAAGCTCTTTCCTAGACTAGATGCAAATCTGAATAGGATGGAAGAACTTTAAACTTGAAATCTAGATCTTCTTCTTAGGTTTATACAATCCGATATCGATAGTAGATCCAACGAGCAGGAGAAAAACTGGGTTCTCTCAGTGAAAGAACTAAAGTGTTTGTACCAAAATTTGGCACGACACCCTTCGGATGTGTTTGAAGAGATAAAATGAAGAATATATATGAAAAAGGAGGCAGATCTAACAAACACACCAAAAATAAACGAGAAAAACGCACAAAACACACAAATTTAGAGTGGTTCGACGTATGGCCTACGTCCACTATGAAATGGTTGACTTTTATTAACTTTTGCTTGCTGGTTACAACGAATTACAATAGTAAAACTTGAGTACAACAATAATTTCGGCAGAGTCTGGACGTAGAAGAGCCAAAAGTCCCTTTTTTGTAGGTCCAGGGCAGCTATTTATAGGCGTAGGCTGCAAATATCTCGCTCAGATCTCGTATGACCTTTTCTCTCACGTGGGTGGGCCCACACGATCGATCCCATGCCGTTTGCACTCGATCAATGATCGATACGAACGAATTTCGTATCGACAATATTTTTTCCAATCGAGTCGAGATCGATCATGAACATTCTTGAGGATGTACGCAAGCTCCTATGAAAATTTGGTGGCATTTGGACTTGTAGATTTTGAGTTATGATCGATGCAAGCTTGTATTATTCGATGGCTATTGAATTCGCATCGATCCTTCTTCGCATCACTCTGTTCGTATCGGTCCAGGCATGTGCCTGCTAGTTGACATGGCGCTAACTTTTTGGATCGCTCCACTCTTTACGCCGAACGATCGGGTCTTTCCGTTGTATATGCCTCGTTTGTATCGACCTGGTTTAGCTCTGTTCGTATTGATTGTAACTGCTCTGTTCGTATCGATCGTCACTGCTCTATTCGTATCGATCGTCACTGCTTTATTTGTATCGATCACTGGCCAATTGATACGAAGTAGCGGCTTTGTATGGTTTCGATGGATACGAAGTGGACGTTGGTTGATCGATACGAACAAGCTGGAGATGATCGATGCGAAGAACGCCGCTTTCTATGGATACGAACTTGTGCTTCCTTGATCGGTATGAAACTATGTGCGCCCGATGGATTTGAACAGATCGGTACGAACGTGGCTTCTTACTGGTAACTTGATGGATACGAACAATGTGATCACTTGAGTTGCATCGATCATATCTTGAGCATACGAACTCGGATTGACTTGAAATTTGGAATGTTGGCTTTCATAGCTTTGTTTGTTGTGCCACATCAATTATAGCTTGATACGGACTCAGAACATATTTACTAGTATCCATAGCGAACCCTGAGGCCTTTGTGTGTTGGAATAATTTAAACAACATGTGAGTTTCCATCACAATGCATGCATAGTGTTCATTTGACAAGGAGTTAAAGACCATAAAAAAATGGGGGTAGGGGTTTAAAAAAATCTGGGTTATAAACTTTCAGATTTGGTGTTAGATTTAATCAAGATAAATATTGTTCATTGATTAATTGCTGGGTGAAAGTCTGGAGTATGAATCAGTGATTACTTATCCAAGATTTGATGAGGATGAATTAAAATTGTACACATGATTAATCTTAACTGACTGTTGTGCATTGTATAATTTGTTGAATGTGATATTGTGTTTACTTGCATGAACCAAAACTTGCTAGGTATAAGACCTGTAATCTAGGAAGGCACTGCAAGATTACCAAAATTATGTGTAAGTATACAAAATTGATAAATGCTCATACCAGTGTAAACTGACCCTTTTGGTTGCCCTTGCAATCATCTGGGTGTCTCAAAAATTATTTGGGGCAGCTAAATGATTTGCTTGCAGGAAATTGAAGTTGGCTTGATGAGTAAAGAAGGCATTGGCTGCTAGTATAAATAAGAGAGACTTGTTTTAAATTTGCAGTTGCTTTGTAATGGAATTACTAGACAAATTCTATTTTCTGTAATTGAAGTACTTGTAGGAAACTTTCTAAGTATTTGGGGTTGAAAACTTGTACTTAAGTAAAATTCATTTTGAATAATATTTGATGGAGTTTGATTTTTATTGATTTTATGATCATCTGATTTGGAGAAAACAAGGGGATGGATATAACACATAAATATAAAATGTGAATGTAATGATCTCTGGTTTTATTGCCTGAGTTTATTCTATGATTTTCTTTAAATAAAATTACAATAGGTTTGACAAGATTTGAATAAGAAATACTCAAGTGGAATAAATGTATGCATGTCAGATAAATTGATACTGAGAAATATATATATATTTGAATCTCTGATTTCTATTGTTTATATTTTGTCTTATGGAAATTAAACAGCTAAGGGGATTTAATTTTTGAAATGAACTCTCAAAGATTTTAGCAAAACATTCAAGTAAAATGAATTTGTGCATGGCAAGTAAATGATACTGGCAGGTGCATAAATTCTGGAAATTTGTATGGATTTGAGCATTTAAAATTTCAAAAAAAGATCTTTGAGAATAGTAGACCTGGAAGGGTAATGGACTTTGGATATTTGGTTGAACACCTATAAGAAAGTATTTTCCAGAAAACTTGAACTAGGCATAAGAAGGCTTGGAAATTTAGGAGTAGGAATTTTGTAAAAGCTTGTCAAAATGAAGGGTATGGGTTTGCAAGTGGTAAAAGGGGGACTATGGCTGGTCTAGGTGGCCATGGGTCAAACCCTTGGAGTCTGGAATCTCTTCATTTCAATTGATGAAGTGTGAGTGCATCCGGGACAAAACCAAGAAAAACACCAAGCAACCCTCAGATAACACCAAGCAATTATAGTGATATACCAAGCAACTAAAAATCTGTACCATGTCAAATATAGAATTGCAATCTAACTTCAATTGTTTAACTTGAGACAGTGATTAGGAAATCACTTTTAATGTTCCTAACTACAAGTAGGATCTTGAAATAATTTTATGCATAAGCCTAATAACTGTCACAAGAACAAATAAATGCAAATAGCCTTATTTAGGCAGATTAATATTTATATATAGTCAGATATCAAGTTTAGGTATTATAATTTGCTAAAAATATACCTCTGGCAGTAGAATAAGATTTAAATAGGAAATAAGTGGCTTGTCAATAGCTTGTATGATATTTTGTTTTCAAATTAGTTTAAATTGACTCTGATATATATAAAAAATATATATATATAAATAATAATAAAGGAACAATTGTATATCATCAAATATATAATTGGTTTAATCTTTGTATACTGATATGATTATATTAGTAATTCCAGGGTCTTGGGAAAAATATTTGGAAACTATAAAGAAATTTAAATATAAAAGTATTTGGAGTTTAGTGGTGAGTCCCTCTTGAATAAAAAAAAATCTAAGTGATTTTAAAGATGAGGGTCACCACAGTTGGTATCAGAGCTATGTTTTAAATAACATAGTAAATGTTGTTGTATGCATATGGCTGTTTGAATGCATTGTTTGAATTGTTGGTGTTGAATGTTTTTGCTTTATGTCAAGAAATATATGTGTGTACATGTGACACATGCACAGTGTGCACAGAAATAAAAATGAACCAAGTAAAGACACCAAAAACTGATAGGGGTAAATAAACTAACATAACAATCATATTTATAGCATTATGGTAGGACCAAGGCATCACACAGGTGCAGGATCATCACGTGAGCCACCTGTGATGAGCATGGAGGATTTTGTGAGAGCTTTAAGGGATGGAATGGCACCAAGGCAAGACAATCCTCATGAGGAACTCTCCAAACTGCTTAAGACTTGTGCCACTTTGGGAGGAAAGGATTTTGAAGGTACTGAAGGAGCTATAGGTGTTCAAACTTGGATAAAAACTATGGAGAGGGTCTTCACAGATATGCAAATCAATGACCAAAGGAAGAGACAGATAGCTTCAAGGAAATTGAAGGGGGTTGCACTGGATTGGTGGGAAGTTGTGACAGCAGGAAGACAAGAGGATACCATTACTTGGAATAATTTCAAGGACATGCTTGAGGCCAGATTTGTCCCAGCATCTGCCAAGGCCACACTACTTGAAGACTTTATTAGATTAAGGCAAGGAAGCATGAGTGTGAATGAATACACTCAGAAGTTTGAAGCATTGTCCAAGTATGGACTGGTGTTAATAGGGAATGTGGAAGTAAAGAATGCAAGGTACATTCAAGGATTGAACCCTAGTTTGTCAAGGGCAATGTTGCCATACAAGGACAAAACTTTTGATCAAGTAATTGATCTAACTCTCTCATTCGAGCAACATGACACTGCAAGAGAAAAATTCAGGAATATGAAGCTCAACAAGAAGAAGGGTGGTCAGCACAAAGTGCAACCTTATGACAAGAGAAATGCAAGTAAAGGGGCTAAGAAAGGGGAAGGAGCAACAGCACCTGAAAGCAAGAAGTTCACTCATTGTTTTAATTGTGGAAAAGCTGGACATTATAGTAACCAATGCCCTGACCCCAAGATACCCAGAGGAGGCTGCTATAATTGTGGAAAGATGGGTCATCTCAAGAAGGATTGCCCAGAAACCAATAGGGGAACAACAAGGGTAGGAGCTTTGGCAGCAAGTAACACTGGGAATGTTGGGCAACTTAAAGGTATAATTTTTATTCATACCCAACCAATATCAGTCATATATGACACTGGTGCCTCACATTCACTAATATCTTTGGAAATTGTAAAGAAGTTAACACTTGCATGTGTTTCCATTAATCAGCCCTTGGTTGTACACAGTCCCATAGGGAGTCATTGTATGTTGGGGATGAAGTGTATGGGTCTGAAATTAATTATAGGGGGTTATGAATTTAATTCAGATTTATATACCTTAAATTATCCTGGTATTGGGATTATTTTGGGGGTAGTTTGGTTAATGAGAAATAAAGCAATTTTAAATTTAGAAAACCTTACTATTTCTTTGGAATCAAATGAAGGCAAAAGAATTACCATCTTAAGTGAAATAGCAAAGAATACATGTTTTAATAAAATCTAGAGTATTAATGAAGTTCAGAAAGAATTAAAGATAGAGGAAATCCTAGTAGTCAATGAATATGTAGATGTGTTTGGAGAAGTGAAAGGAATTCCTCAAAACAGACCAGTTGAATTCAAAATAAAATTAATTCCTGGAACAAATCCAATCATTAAGAAACCTTATAGAATGGGTCCAAAAGAGTTGGTAGAATTAAAACATCAATTAGAAGAATTAGAAGAGAAAGGATTTATAAGATCAAGTAGTTCCAGTTGGGGTTCCCCAGTGCTATTTGTCAAGTTAGCCTCTGGATTTCATCAGATGAAAGTTGCAGAGGAAAGCATTGAGTACACAGCCTTTAATACAAGATATGGCCTTTATGAATTTCTAGTAATGCCATTTGGCTTGACCAATGCTCCCTCCTATTTTGTAGACTTGATGAATAGAATTTTTAGAGACTTTTTGGATAAGTTTGTCTTGGTATTTATAGATGACATATTAATTTATTCAAAGACAGAAAATGATCATGCCATGCACCTACATTTAGTATTATCCAGACTTAGAGAACATGAATTAAAAGCCAAGTATTCAAAGTGTACATTTTGGCAACATGAAGTAAAATTCTTAGGACACATAGTGTCATAGCAGGGAGTAAGTGTAGATCCAAGCAAGGTCATTGCAGTTCAATCATGGAGTAGACCCAAAACAGTGACTGAGGTGAGGTCATTCTTAGGTTTGGCAGGGTATTATAGAAGGTTCATCAATGATTTTTCAAGAATAGCCGCACCAATGACCAAACTAACCAAGAAGAACCAACCATATGTATGGACTGAGCAGTGTGAACAAGCTTTTGAGAAATTGAAGCAAGCATTGGTGGAAGCTCCTGTCCTACAAATCCCAGAAGAAAATGAAGGAATGGTTGTATACACTGATGCTAGTGGGTCTGGGTTAGGTGCAGTGCTTATGCAACATGGCAAAGTAGTGGCATATGCATCAAGACAGCTTAAACCCAATGAAACCAAATATGCAACTCATGATCTAGAATTGGCTGCAATAGTGTTTGCACTAAAACTATGGAGGCATTATTTGCTTGGGGCAAAATTTGAATTATTCACAGATCATCAAGCATTGAAATATTTATTTTCTCAAAAAGATTTAAATATGAGTCAAGCAAGGTGGTTGGAGTTTCTGGCTGCATATGATTTAGATATATTGTACACTCCTGGAAAAGCTAATAGAGTAGCAGTTGCTTTGAGCAGAAATCATGTTAGGTTAGCAAGTTTGATGATTGACGAGTTTAAAAATCTTGCAGTGCTTGGGGAGGCAGATATATACAGCAAGGATGCAGTGAATTTTAAAGAGCATGGTGATATGGTGGAGTATGGTACACTGGGAATAATCACAGTGAAGTCTAATCTGGTGGAGAAAGTTGGTAGCATGCAAGATCAAGATCAAAGTCTGAAGGAGAAGAAAGAAATGTTATTAAACATCATTGAGTCAGAGAATTTTAAAATAGATTCCCAAGGTTATTTGAGGAAAAATGATAAGCTCTGTGTACCAAACATTGCAGAATTGAAGGAAGAAATCATGAATGAGCATCACAAGACCAGGTACACCATACACCCTGGTGGTACTAAGATGTATCATGATTTAAAAAGAGGCTACTGGTGACCAGGAATGAAGCAAGCAGTGGCAAGATATGTGGCAAAATGTTCCACATGTCAACAAATTAAAGCAGACCACCAAAAGCCCTCTGGCATGTTGCAACCTTTGGAGGTACCTCAGTGGAAGTGGGAAAGTATTTCCATGGATTTTGTGGATGGTTTGCCTAGAACTAAGAAAGGCAATGATAGTATATGGGTAATTGTTGATAGACTAACCAAATCATCTCACTTTGTTCCTGTCAGGTCAGATAGAAATGCATCTAGGCTTGCACTATTGTTTATTAAGGAAGTGGTGAGGCTACATGGCATACCCAAGACTATTGTAAGTGATAGAGACACTTTGTTCACCTCAAGATTTTGGGAAAGTTTCCAAGAAGCAATGGGAACACAACTTTGTTTAAGCACTGCCTACCATCCTCAAAGTGATGGGCAAACAGAAATAGTGAATAAAATATTGGAAGATTTACTTAGAGCATGTGTGCTTGATTTTGCGGGTAATTGGGAGGATCATATTCACTTGGCAGAATTCACTTACAACAATAGCTATCAATCAACCATAGGAATGGCTCCCTTTGAAGCCTTGTATGGGAGACCTTGCATGTCTCATGCCTGTTGGTTGGAAGCAGGAGAGGGTGTAATGTTGGGGCCAGATCATGTTAAAGAAACTTCCAACATGATTGAATTGGTTAGGCATAGAATGAAGGCAGCACAATCAAGACAAAAGTCTTATGCAGATAGAAAGAGAAAGCCAATGGAGTTTGAAGTAGGAGAGCATGTTTTTCTGAAAGTATCACCAATGAAGAAAGTGTTCAGGTTTGGGAAATCTGGTAAGCTATCACCAAGATTTGTAGGACCATATGAAATTATGCAGAGAATTGGTGCTATGGCCTACAGACTTAAGTTACCTGAGAAGTTGAGTGGTGTGCATCCTGTGTTTCATGTTTCTCAATTGAGAAAATGGGTGCATGATGAAGGAGCAATTCTGGAGTCACCTACTCAAGTTCAAGTCCAGAAAAATTTGGTTTATACCAATGAACCAGTAGGGATAGTTGCCAAGGAAGAGAAAAAGTTGAGGAACAAGGTGATCAAACTGGTGAAAATCCAATGGAGCTTGGACACTAATGATTGTACATGGGAGGTTGAAGATAAAATGAGGGCTAAGTACCCAATTTGTTTACTGATGGAGAGGTATGTTTAAGCAGCCTAAGATAATTTTTCTAAATATACTTATACATTGTTTGTTTTCATAAAATATGGGTATGGGGTTATGGAGTTAAAACAGGTTATGGATTAGTGCTTTTAATTGGAGAAATTAGGTGAAATTATGGGGACATAATTCCTTTAAGGAGGAGGGTATGTAATGACCCTAAAATAAAATAAAAATAAAATAAAATAATATATATATATATATTTATATTAGAAAATTCTGAGATATATATATATGCATATATATTGCATTAAAACAGAAAAGAATTAGGCAATAAATAAAATTAAATGGGAGCTTCTGTTTGATAAAATGCAAGGAATTAAGGTAATTAGAAGAAAAATTGGAACTCAAAATAAATATAGCTTTATGTTCAAAGAATTATGTAAATATATACACATTTAATATATATGGGGTGTTTGCTGTTTTATATGAAGATAAAAATAAAATGAAGTTTAATATAAAGGTTTATATGTCTTATAATTGTGCCAGGAAATAATTAGCATAATATATGTGATTTTTAAATTTAAAAGGGAGTTGACTGATTTGACATAAAGGCAGAAATATATATATATACACATATATAGAATCAAATAAAAATTTCCATACCATATTTATTCCAAGCAAATAATTTGGGTAAATGATTTTACATTACAAAGTATGGTAGTATGTCTGATTGAATGGAGGTAATAGATAGGTAGAAAAATATACAAAGTAGATTTTCAGATTTCCTTAAAAATTTATAAAAAGAAATAATAAACTAAGGGTCACATGCTTATTGCATGAGTAGAAAAGAGTCATGAAAATAGTATTGAGTGTCTAAAAATGCATGATCCCCGAAATAGCTAATTAAAGTGTGCATTTCCAATTTATGATCACACAGAAATATGATGTGTACATAAACATCTAAGGGTATCAGGGGAATTACCCATTTTCTAAAACCCTAGAATGGATTTATAAATAACTGCACATAGCCAAATCCATCACTCTCTCGGGATCAAAAACAAAATAAAATAAACAAGGAGAAACACTAGCTTGAGGCTTTGGGGGATTTGCTGTTCTAAGAAATTAAGGCAGTGAAAGGAGAAACATTATGTGAGTATTTATCTTTTGTATGCAATGGCATTAAGTCCTATTGCAGGCAGCCTAAAAATACTATGAGTTATTTGAATCTCTGAAATGATTTGTTATGGGTGATATGGATGTTTGTTTGTGCATTTTTGTTTGGAGCATTGATCTGTAATTTGGCTTTCAGAGTTAACATGTTTTAAGTATTCTTGTTCTATCATCATTAAACATGGATCAAGATTAATAGGGGAACATGGGGATTGAGCCAGAAAATATGCAGGCAGTCATATTTCTCTGATATATGAATGAAAGAAAAAACTAAATTGGTCACTTGGGGGTAGTCAATGATCTGCTTACTTCAGGTGGAAGCAAATATATGCATGGTGCAACTGCTGTTATCCCACTTTTTGGCAAAGCTGAGATACCCAAAAATTAACTGAAATCAATATTAACCAACCATGAATATTAAATATGCATTGCAGGATGATCATGGATATCGATGAATTTTGTCCGAGTTCGGATTGGGCTGTAATTGACAAGACATGGCATGCCAAGCCGGGAGAGCCAACGTTTCAAGTTTCAGCTTAATCGGAGTTCGTAGTAGGGAGATATGATTGATACAAGTTAAATAGGCATGCTGTTCGTATCCATCGGCGAGCTAAGGTGATGATGTGTTCGAATCCATCGAATCAATCATATTCGAATCCATCAGAAACCATCGCATTAGCTTGTTCGAATCGATCAGTTCCGTATCCATCTGAGCGACGTCGCCTCAAACTATTCAAGTCTATTCTAGAACTTTGTTCGAATCGGAGTTGTTCGAATCCATCCGGTATGGGACTCCTCGCATCGATCCATAGGCGGTAGCGTCGTATCAGTTTAGCTCGTATCCATCGTAGGCGAAACATTTCGTATCGACCAGGGGTAGACCCGGTTCGAATCGATTACCGAGCCTTGGTTCGTATCCATGTGATTCGTGGTTATTCGAATCGATAGCGCATAAGTCCTTCTTCGTATCCATGCGAGCGAGGACTACGTCGAATCGATAACTGGTTCGAATAAAGACAGAAGCACATGGATGCGAATAAAGAGTTGGTATGGGCGAAGCTTCGGCGCTAGATGTGAATGACTTGTTCGACGCGGCAAAAAAGGTGGAGAGATCCAAGAGTTCCGCACCACGTCACTGCGCGCTCACGTGCCCAGGTCGATTCAGAGCGATGGATACGAATCCATGGATTCGAACAGAGCAACACACACGAAAATACAATCTTGTATCGATCATATCTCACAAACCGCTGGTCCAAATGTAATGAAATTTTCACAGTAGCTTCCACATAAGGTAAAGAGCAATCCTGCCAAGTTTCAGCTCGATTGGAGCATTTCCTGATCGATACGAAGTTGATTCGAATTGATCACAGATTGAGTTGAAACTTGGTGGGACCGGTCGCGTGGGCACCCTCACGTGCCTGAAAGAATCTCCCGAAGTTTGGGCGCGATCTCAGCCTCCTACACCTATAAATAGCCCCCTGAAGCCTACAGAAAAGGGACCTTTCTGCCATTCAACGTCCAGACTCTGTCGGATTCAACTCTACTCCTTTCCATTGCCGTTATATTCAGATTCATTCATTGTATTTGCTGTAATCATCTGTAATCAACGAAGAACATCAATAAAAGATAAAAATCCTTGAAGTGGACGTAGGCCGGAGATAGCCGAACCACTATAAATTGCGTGTCACTGTTCATTATTTCTGGATTGTTGTTTGTTGCTTGCTTAGATCTGATATTTGTGTTTGAATATTGCTGATTTGTATTCATACACTGGTGCTTTCACAAAACTTGGGGTTTGTGACCATTTTTGGTGCAAACACTTTGGTGCTTTCACTGAGAAGGAACCAGCACCCGCTACACCAGATTCGAAGTTCAGATTTGAAAACTCGAAGATTTGAAGACAATGACTCGGCAAACAAGTAGAAGACAAAGAACCGAGAGAAGCCATCAAGGAGGAAGTCAAGAGGCATCCTCTGGTGCTGGAGAAGAACCAGCTTCGATCTACATCACTAGAGACGAAATGGAGACCATGACCAATCTGATGCACGAAAGAAAGATGAAAAGCCAACAAGAGATGCTGCAGAATTTCTTCGAGCAGATGAGAGCTGCAGGAACACAGAACCTTGGACCAACTACAGCGGCTATGAATGTGGAACAAGGAGCTAGGATTGCGGAACCTGATGAAGGACAGAATGCAGATCCAGAGGACAATCGACAAGGACTCGAGGGCAGACCCTCGGGATCCGATGCTGGAAGGCCGGCAGACGGAGCTCAACAAGCTAGGGCCAATGCTGATGCTAACGGGCCACACGAAGAATACATACCAGAATACCCTTCAAGACCAAGAGGGCAACCCCAGGATGGAGATGAAAAGATGGCTGGATTAGTGCGACGACTCATGAGAGGAGGATCGTCTAGCGGAGGATTGGAGGAAGTCAGTCGGAGTCCGTTCACTCCAAATATCAGGAATGCAAGTAACCCTCCAAAGTTCAAACTGCCGACGCTGAACCCGTATGACGGAAAGTCAGACCCGACAATGCACGTTACCAAATACATCAGGCATATGGAAGTGCTGGGGGCATCCGAGGAAGTGATGGCACGATGCTTCCCTTTGTTTCTATCAGATTTGGCTGCGCTTTGGTTCAGACAACTAGAGACTGGATCAATCAGGACATGGGGTGAGCTAGTGGAATGCTTCATGAGATAGTTTAGGGTCCATGTGACGCGACCCAAGAGTGTGATGACTTTAGCCTCGATAAAGCAAAGGACCAGAGAGTCCATAAAAGATTTTCTATTGCGATTCAATGCAACGGTGGCTTCTGTAGATCGTCCGGATCCATCAATGATTTTGATGGCGGCAGTAGCAGGAATTGCAGAAGGCACCGAATTCAAAGATTCTCTGACAAGAGACCCACCGCAAGATCTAGGAGAGTTCTATCATGAAGCTGAAAAATTCATTCGACTAGAGGAATCACGAGCCGAGAGGCAGGAAATAAACACTACACGAAGCGAAGGAACCGCAGGAGGACAGTCTGGAGCGGACAAAGGAAAGAGAAAGCAGGATGACACATATGATGGTCCTGATAAACGGAAGAAATTCAGAGAACCTAGATTCAGGCAATTCACAGATTTGATGGCAAGCCTAGAAAGGATTTACACTGAAACTCGGGGGCAACTCCCCTATCGAAAACCACCCAGGAGAGATCTGCCTATGCCATGAGCTGGACGGACACACTACCGATGAATGCCGCCACCTAAGGGATGAGGTGGAAGAACATGCCAGGTGTGGTAAGCTGCCACAATATGTCAGAGAACGGGCAGCAGCGGTAAGGCCTGAACAACTACCGCCTCCACCTAACAGAAACGATCCTGGATCGGGATCACGACTCATCATCAACTGATTAAGATGGCAAGGGCCAAGTTCGAGATTTGGACTTCGGCCAAATAATTTCATTAGATTTTCTTTCAAAATAAAACGGCCATTCCACTCACTCATGTATGGGAACCAGAGAGGCCCCTAGGCATGCTCTGAGATGGTATAGACCGTTCAGCCCGGAGAGGCGTTGTTTAGTTTTTCCCTGATGTTTGAGATTGAACATCTAGGGTCTGAATTTAATAAATAAATTTGAATTTCTTGAAATAAACCTTTGACCGGAGAGTTAAAGGATAAACATTAAATATCAATATAAAAATGATCGCTTTATGATCCTACCCAGAGAGGCGGGGTCCGGAGTGCAAGAAGTGAGTTGCTTCGCCAGAGAGCGAAAGGATCGACTCACTTAAGCATCGTTTCCTATTCACCGGAGAGTGATTTGATTAGGATTCGATAAGAGCCCGGATAGGCTATGATCGGCCGACGATTCAGGTCAAGACATCGCTTAATGTTCAGATACACTGAACCGGAGTGCAAGAAGTGGGTCGCTTCGTCGGAGAGCGACAGGATCAACCCACATAACGTTGTTTCCCCTTCACCGGAGAGTGACAGGATGGGATCCAGCAAGAGCCCGGAGAGGCTACGATCGGCCCAGAACGGTCAAGACATCACTTCACGTCCTAACTGGGGCCAGAGTGCAAGGAATAGAAAGCAACGTCGGAGTGCAATAGGATCTTTCTATTCGACCGCAAGTCTGGAATGGGCTTCGGAAGTGTCCGGAGCGATCGACAACAGTCCGGAGAGACTGTAGAATTTCATTCTTAACTTCCACTGGCAGAAATTGATAATGCTTCGGCTTCGAACAGCCATGAACTCGATTGAAAATATCATAAGATTCGAATAAAACCTGAGCTTACTACATTCGAATTGAGACTAATCAAAACACACCTTTTACCAAAAGGCATGTTTTGGGGGGCAAAGTGTTATCCCACTTTTTGGCAAAGCTGAGATACCCAAAAATTAACTGAAATCAATATTAACCAACCATGAATATTAAATATGCATTGCAGGATGATCATGGATATCGATGAATTTTGTCCGGGTTCGGATTGGGCTGTAATTGACAAGACATGGCATGCCAAGCCGGGAGAGCCAACGTTTCAAGTTTCAGCTTAATCGGAGTTCGTAGTAGGGAGATATGATTGATACAAGTTAAATAGGCATGCTGTTCGTATCCATCGGCGAGCTAAGGTGATGATGTGTTCGAATCCATCGAATCAATCATATTCGAATCCATCAGAAACCATCGCATTGGCTTGTTCGAATCGATCAGTTCCGTATCCATCTGAGCGACGTCGCCTCAAACTATTCAAGTCTATTCTAGAACTTTGTTCGAATCGGAGTTGTTCGAATCCATCCGGTATGGGACTCCTCGCATCGATCCATAGGCGGTAGCGTCGTATCAGTTTAGCTCGTATCCATCGTAGGCGAAACATTTCGTATCGACCAGGGGTAGACCCGGTTCGAATCGATTACCGAGCCTTGGTTCGTATCCATGTGATTCGTGGTTATTCGAATCAATAGCGCATAAGTCCTTCTTCGTATCCATGCGAGCGAGGACTACGTCGAATCGATAACTGGTTCGAATAAAGACAGAAGCACGTGGATGCGAATAAAGAGTTGGTATGGGCGAAGCTTCGGCGCTAGATGCGAATGACTCGTTCGACGCGGCAAAAAAGGTGGAGAGATCCAAGAGTTCCGCACCACGTCACTGCGCGCTCACGTGCCCAGGTCGATTCGGAGCGATGGATACGAATCCATGGATTCGAACAGAGCAACACACACGAAAATACAATCTTGTATCGATCATATCTCACAAACCGCTGGTCCAAATGTAATGAAATTTTCACAGTAGCTTCCACATAAGGTAAAGAGCAATCCTGCCAAGTTTCAGCTCGATTGGAGCATTTCCTGATCGATACAAAGTTGATTCGAATCGATCACAGATTGAGTTGAAACTTGGTGGGACCGGTCGCGTGGGCCCCCTCACGTGCCTGAAAGAATCTCCCGAAGTTTGGGCGCGATCTCAGCCTCCTACACCTATAAATAGCCCCCTGAAGCCTACAGAAAAGGGACCTTTCTGCCATTCAACGTCCAGACTCTGTCGGATTCAACTCTACTCCTTTCCATTGCCGTTATATTCAGATTCATTCATTGTATTTGCTGTAATCATCTGTAATCAACGAAGAACATCAATAAAAGATAAAAATCCTTGAAGTGGACGTAGGCCGGAGATAGCCGAACCACTATAAATTGAGTGTCACTGTTCATTATTTCTGGATTGTTGTTTGTTGCTTGCTTAGATCTGATATTTGTGTTTGAATATTGCTGATTTGTATTCATACACTGGTGCTTTCACAACACTTGGGGTTTGTGACCATTTTTGGTGCAAACAACTGCACCCTGAGTCCTTTGTGTGTTGGAATAATTTAAACAACATGGGAGTTTCCATCACAATGCATACATAGTGTTCATTTGACAAGGAGTTAAAGACCATAAAATAAATGGGGGTAGGGGTTTAAAAAAATCTGGGTTATAAACTTTCAGATTTGGTGTTAGATTTAATCAAGATAAATATTGTTCATTGATTAATTGCTGGGTGAAAGTCTGGAGTATGAATCAGTGATTACTTATCCAAGATTTGATGAGGATGAATTAAAATTGTACACATGATTAATCTTAACTGACTGTTGTGCATTGTATAATTTGTTGAATGTGATATTGTGTTTACTTGCATGAACCAAAACTTGCTAAGTATAAGACCTGTAATCTAGGAAGGCACTGCAAGATTACCAAAATTATGTGTAAGTATACAAAATTGATAAATGCTCATACCAGTGTAAACTGACCCTTTTGGTTGCCCTTGCAATCATCTGGGTGTCTCAAAAATTATTTGGGGCAGCTAAATGATTTGCTTGCAGGAAATTGAAGTTGGCTTGATGAGTAAAGAAGGCATTGGCTGCTAGTATAAATAAGAGAGACTCGTTTTAAATTTGCAGTTGCTTTGTAATGGAATTACTAGACAAATTCTATTTTCTGTAATTGAAGTACTTGTAGGAAACTTTCTAAGTATTTGGGGTTGAAAACTTGTACTTACGTAAAATTCATATTGAATAATATTTGATGGAGTTTGATTTTTATTGATTTTATGATCATCTGATTTGGAGAAAACAAGGGGATGGATATAACACATAAATATAAAATGTGAATGTAATGATCTCTGGTTTTATTGCCTGAGTTTATTCTATGATTTTCTTTAAATAAAATTACAATAGGTTTGACAAGATTTGAATATGAAATACCCAAGTGGAATAAATGTATGCATGTCAGATAAATTGATACTGAGAAATATATATATATTTGAATCTCTTATTTCTATTGTTTATATTTTGTCTTATGGAAATTAAACAACTAAGGGGATTTAATTTTTGAAATGAACTCTCAAAGATTTTAGCAGAACATTCAAGTAAAATGAATTTGTGCATGGCAAGTAAATGATACTGGCAGGTGCATAAATTCTGGAAATTTGTATGGATTTGAGCATTTAAAATTTCAAAAAAAGATCTTTGAGAATAGTAGACCTGGAAGGGTAATGGACTTTGGATATTTGGTTGAACACCTATAAGAAAGTATTTTCCAGAAAACTTGAACTAGGCATAAGAAGGCTTGGAAATTTAGGAGTAGGAATTTTGTAAAAGCTTGTCAAAATGAAGGGTATGGGTTTGCAAGTGGTAAAAGGGGGACTATGGCTGGTCTAGGTGGCCATGGGTCAAACCCTTGGAGCCTAGAATCTCTTCATTTCAATTGATGAAGTGTGAGTGCATCCGGGACAAAACCAAGAAAAACACCAAGCAACCCTCAGATAACACCAAGCAATTATAGTGATATACCAAGCAACTAAAAATCTGTACCATGTCAAATATAGAAATGCAATCTAACTTCAATTGTTTAACTTGAGACAGTGATTAGGAAATCACTTTTAATGTTCCTAACTACAAGTAGGATCTTGAAATAATTTTATGCATAAGCCTAATAACTGTCACAAGAACAAATAAATGCAAATAGCCTTATTTGGGCAGATTAATATTTATATATAGTCAGATATCAAGTTTAGGTATTATAATTTGCTAAAAATATACCTCTAGCAGTAGAATAAGATTTAAATAGGCAATAAGTGGCTTGTCAATAGCTTGTATGATATTTTGTTTTCAAATTAGTTTAAATTGACTCTGATATATATATAAAATATATATATATAAATAATAATAAAGGAACAATTGTATATCATCAAATATATAATTGGTTTAATCTTTGTATACTGATATGATTATATTAGTAATTCCAGGGTCTTGGGAAAAATATTTGGAAACTATATAAAAATTTAAATATAAAAGTATTTGGGGTTTAGTGGTGAGTCCCTCTTGAATAAAAAAAAATCTAAGTGATTTTAAAGATGAGGGTCACCACACTAGTGTAGGGTCATGCCCTATAATTTAGCTAGTAGCCCCTAGCTAATATAAGTCCAAAATTCCAGTGCGTAGGGCTTTGTCATGGGAATGACTAAAAGTAGGTTTATGCACAGAAAGGAATACACACAGATGAGATAGATTATTGGTGAGTACGCAAAACCATTAGGATAAGTTGACCCTGAGAATAGTAAGTTTCGGATAGACAATCTAGTCGTCTTTTAACTATTGGTTAGATAATTTGAAATATCTGGTAGGACCGAGTCAACCATAGGTTTGTAGTCAGCCTAAGAGGACTATGATGTTAGGACAGATAGTCCATTGATTCAGATAGATTATTCATGATTACCCATGTTGCATGTAACAACTTACCTTTCTGACCCTTGGGAACGACACTTAATACATCCATAGTATTCGCGTGTCGTTGCCCAAGCGTCCGAAAGACAAGTTTTCATGGGGTAAAGTAAAGAATAGAACGTGACATAATAGAAAAATCTGACAACGGAATGGTTACATATAATACAAAATAATATAGCACATAAGGTTACTTCTTACATGGAGTTATCAGAGTTACACAAAAGTACTACAACTATTAGACTAGACAGTTATACACTTTGCCTTTAAACATGCCGATACAAAATACACACACATAATAGACATAGCAATGAAAATAAGTAACTAGATAGATAAAGGAGCTTCATGCTCGTTCAACGTCTTCCAAAGAGCCCAATGAAAACCTACTACTCTTAGACTACCCAAATATAATTGAGTACCCAAGAGTTTAGGGAAAATAAACATGTCGGGTTAAACAATAAGTCTGGTATGAATAAATCTCTAAACAAAAGGGTAGAAATAACACAATATGTAAGACCAAACCGCCAACGGCGGAACGGATTTCCCCTCACAATAACAACATCCAACCACACAATGGATACAAATTATTAAACATCGCAAAGTGCTCATGACACTTCCCGATGTAATTAAGAAAGAGGTAAATTTCAAAATTTTGGAATCAAAGGAAAAGAAAGGGAAATTTTTCAACAAATGACTAGGAGGGTGTGCCCTTTTACCGAAAGTATACATCTAGTCAATATACTTGAAAGGGTCATTCTTTCCTGTGACCTCTCTTGGGAACTCCAAGCAGGATGTAACATCCCCCACTTGGAGGCACAAAACTAACGGCTACGGATGATGTAGTCATCCATTGTTATTAATGCTCGGCGACCAAATGTGGTAATGTTAGATACTTTGATATAACAGAAACACATGGATACAAAAAAATTTAAAACCATTAAACAAATTTCTCATTCCATTTCAATCATATTTCAAATTCGTTACATAATCCCAAATTCGAGAACCACGTTCAGAGAAAATATAATTATTACAAACCATGCTAATAGCGACATATGAAGATGCCTCCTTGGATGATCAGAGTGTGTATATATATAGGCAATTGAACAACTTTGCCTTTACATCAAAACACAGCGGAATCAAATAGAAAAGAACTCCTTATTAGCTAGCTTGCCTCCTGCACGTCTTTGGAAGCTTATTCTCTAAAGGAGAACCTGAAAACCTCAACTCTCAAACTACTCAAAATTAATTGAGCACTAGAGTGTTTAAGGGGAAAACATAAACTTCGAGTCAGACATAAAGCCTGGTATGAATAATAACTTACCATCTTGAATCATTTAGATATCTATCGAGACCACGCCGCTTAGCGGAATGGGTTTTCCCTTCACTAGTACCTCACTCGGAAATTTATAATAATCATATATTGTGCTCCTACATGCACAATGGTTAAAAACATAGCTATTTAAAATATATCATGATGATATGCAAAATATCCTGGATTTCCCGTCCCCATTCATTTGACTATCTGTCTCAGTTATAGTTTCTTGGGTCTCTATTAACCTATTGGTTTTCATGGGCTGACTAATAACCTATTTAAAGCTTATGGACTATCTGTCTGGTTTCATAGTTTTCATAGGATCACTAAAGACCTGTTGGACCCTGCCAATAACTTCATTATTTCATGGGTTCTCTCTAAACATATTGGTATCTCCAATAAATTCTCTTATATCATACTTTTCATGGGTTGACTATGAACCTATTGATCTATGTCAATAACTTTATCCGGATATAATTTTCACGGGATCACTACGAACCTATTGGCCCCTGCCAATAACTCTCTCCAAACATAGTTTTCATGGGTTTACTATGAACATGTCTAGACTGACAACTTCTTGATATGTCTTTGGGCATCCTATGTTCTGGTCTACCTGACCTCTTGGATGCAACTCTATTCATTCAGGAGTTAACTCAATTTATATTCACTACTGGATCAACCTAGCAGGTTATTCTGCCCTTACTCCCTAAAATATAGTTATGGGTCTATTTTACAGTGAATATGTTTATAGAAGAAGCACATAGAACACATAACAATACCAATATTTATGGTTTAATATCCTTGAAATCATTTCCACATGAAACATTGTTAATACCTTTAACCCATTATTTTTATCAAGGAAAGCTTCTTCAAAAACTCCAAAATTAAGAACCATTTCAATGCTCTTTTATATTGCCATCGGTTTTCCTTTTAAAAATGAGATTGGGTTCTTTTTTTTGTAAACTAAGGCTTTCAAAACATTAGACCTTTACTTTCGAAACCATTAGAATATATCTTTCGAGAGCATTCAAATCCTCTTTTCAAAACACTTAAACAGATGCCTTTCGAAGCACTTTAAAGTATCTCTTTCGAAAGAATCAAAACCTTTCTTTTGAAACCATCAAAACATTCCTTTCGAAAGTATTAAAGTATATCTTTCCAACTTGTAGAACCATAGCTTCGAATTTTTTTTAAAAGTACCTCTTTCAAAACATTGGGTTTATCCTTAAAAATATTTTTTGGGTCAAAGTGAATATAAATGAAAGTAACCCTTTAGAAACCATTAACCTTCATGTAAAAGAGTTTGGGGAAAACAGATGGCTTCGATTCCATCCTTTTGAAAGCATTAGTCTTTAAGTAAAACAATTAGAAGGATAGCTACGAAACAGCTTTCGAAGCCATTGCGTTCAAAACCTTTAGTTTAAATGGCTACTGGAGCCCTTTCTAAAGCATTGGGAAGCGGCTTGTTATGTTTATAAAATAAAAGCTTGCCTTTCGAAATCATTGAAAAATTTCAACCTATTTGAAAGGTATGAAGATGGCAGCAAGGTTTCGACTTGATTCAAAAATACCTTTTCAAAAGCTTCTCTTTAAAACATAATATAGGGCAACTCATTCGAAAGCTAGCCTTTACACGAAAAGGCGGCAACCTCTTCGAAAGCTAAATAAAAGTAATTCACCCCTTTCAAAAGCACCCATTAAAAGCAAGGCAAGCGGCATCTCTTTTGAAAGCAAAACAAAGACCTTCGAAAGCTATTTAAAATGGCCTCGACCTCTTCGAAAGCATGGTTTTGACTCTATACCTGCCACCTTTCCCCAATCCACAACATACCAAAGCATTGATACCTTGTGTATTGGTTTCGACTTGGTAGGGAGCGGAGGTATGGGGTCGAAAGGTTGCTACTGGAAATGGCTAAAGAATAAATCTTTACAAAACTGTTTTGTTGCCTTTTTAAGTAAATGTTTTTCAACTAACTTACCGATTTGTAAAATATAATTGGTTGTCATAACCTTTATAAAAACATTTTCTAAAAGACTACAGAATTCGTCCAGAATTAATTAAAAAATAATTTACAAAGTAGCCATTCCCTTTAACAAAACAATTAAGACATTTAAGTCTTCCAACTTAAATAATTTAATTTTCGATAATAAATCACTTAGGAAAAATCCCCAAAAATCATCATAATTCACTTTTAATATATTATCTAACATATAAATATTTCAAATCCAAAATCATTTGTATAATTGCCGAAATAATTTTTTTAACCCAATTATTTATTTCTTCCTTCAAAAATTCATAATATATTATCCATAGCTTGGATAATTATGAAATTTTACAACCATCTCAAAAATATTGTTTTTCATAAGATATAAAATGCTCATGTTATTCAAAACCCAATATATATGATTTTAGCCTTAAAATTGAATAAAACATTTATCAAACATACCTGTTTGAATCAAAAATATCATATAATCCAAGCATATCATCAGAAAAATCATCATAAAGGTTTTAAACTTAAAACCCAAAATCAAATGCTCTTTAAAAACGAAAATGAGATGGTTTTGATTATTATTCACCTTGCTTTGGATAAGGAACTTGAGACTTGATCTTGCTCAGTTTTTCTTTCTAAATTCCTTAGCTTTTAATTGATTTTCTCCTCTTTTTCCCCTAGTTTATGGTCAACTTGAGCTCTTTGGTTTATGTTTTAGAATTATGAACTTATGAAATAAAAATGGGAATAAGGGTTTAGGGGTTAAGGGTTATGGTGGACGGCTATTTCCCATAATGCCCTTGCCTTATTCTCTTATTAGTTAACTTATAAAATCATTTCCATAAACTCATTCTTTTAATTTTATATAGTTAAGCATGAAATATATTTAGTTTTCAAATCTCAATCCCCTTATCACTCTAATCTTTACATTATTCTTTTTAATTTATCTAATTAAATCTCATGAATAATGTTATTTAAAATTACGGGTGTTATAGGCTCCCCTCCTTAAAGAATTTCGTCCTTGAAATTCAGTAAGGACTAAATACTAAGCATATCAATCATCTATAACATCTCCCAACTACCATACTAGCCTACCTGACTTGCAACAGTCTATATAAAGCAAATATAGAACATACCCTTACAGCAGATTAAGATAAGTATCTCTAATCCTGTCTTCTGTCTCCCAAGTACAGTCCTTCTCGTTGTCGCTCCACTGAACTTTCACAAACTTGACTGTCTTGTTACTTAACCTCTTCTCGTCTCTCGTCACAACCTGAACTGGTTGTCTAACAAAAGTCAAATTTAGTTCTACAATCAAATCTTCCAACTCTGTTAGAGGAATAGTAGTCTCTTGATCATGCACATATTTGCAAAGATGGGATATACAAAATACATTATGGACACCTGCCATACTGCTCGGCAACTCTACTCTGTATGTGAGCTTCCCGATCCTCTCTATAATTAGGAACGTACCAACATATCTCGATACCAGTTTCCTTGACTTTCCGAATCGTACCACACCCTTTATCGATGACACCTCAACTGAGAATTCTAGATCTTTATGCCTTTTATCTACGTAACTATTCTGTCTAGACAAAGATTCCTTCATCCTTTCTCGAATCAACTCAATCTTCTCTGTCACCTCTCTAACCAGATCTAGACACAAAACTAATCTATCTCCAGTTTCCAACCAACATGCTGGTGATTTGGATGGCCTACCATACAAAGCTTCAAAAGGCGTCATTCCTATACTAGTATGATAGCTATTATTATAGGAAACTCAACTAAGTGTAGGTGATCTTCCCAAGATCCACCAAAGTCCAACACAGAAGCTCTTAAAAAATCCTCGAGTACCTTATTGACTCTTCCTGTCTTCCCATCAGTCCGAGGGTGATACGCAGTACTCATCTTGAGCTTGGTGCCTGACACATCCTGTAGACTCTTTCAAAATTCACTAGTAAACAAAGCATCTCTGTCACCGAATATAATACTAGGAATTCCATGCAGTCTAACTATGTTCTTCATAAACAACATAGCTAAAACAGATGTCGTCCTAGTTGACTTAACTGGAATGAAATGGGAACTCCTGGTCAACCTGTCCACTATGATCCATATACTTTCATTTCCTCTATTTGACCTTGGCAACCTGTTTATAAAATCCATGGACATCGAATCCCGTTTCCAAACTGGAATCTCTAAAGGTTGAAGAAATCCACTCGGCTTCTGATGTTCGACCTTCAATTGTTGATGTTCGATCTCGAATCTTGATACATCTTGGTTCCTCTAGGATGAATCATAAATTTGGATCGATGACATTCTCTCAGAACTTCTTTCCTTAAGTCCTCAACATTCGGAACATGCAACCGTCCCTTCTTTCTCAACCATCCCCTCTAGTTAAGACTAAAGTCCTTTAGACCATCGATCTCAGACCAAATCCAAAGCCTGCTAATCTTCTCGGCTAATAATGGAGTCTCTTTCTGGTTAGAAGTAATCCTTTCAATCAGTTCGGGTCGAACTTTCAAATAGGACAACATGGTGGTGCTTTGACTAGAACTAGCAGTCGATCTTAACTGCGCACTACAAGTAGTCAAAGCTTCTAAATCTTTCCATTCTGCCAACATAGCTAACACCACATTCTGATGTTTTCTGCTAAGAGCATCCGCAACTTTATTTCCTTTCCCAAGGGTATACTCTATACCAAAATCAAAGTCTACTAAAAACTGCAGTCACCTTTGCTGTCTCATATTCAACTCCTTTTGAGAGAATAAATATCTTAAGGACTTATAATCCATGTATAACTCAAATCTCTCCCAATAAGAGATAATGTCTCCATATCTTCAATGTGAAGATCACCGCCGCCAAATCTAAATCATGAGTAGGATATCTCACTTCATGCGGTCTAAGCTATCGTGAAGCATAGGCAATGACGTAACCCTTTTGCATCAGCATAGCTCCTAATCCGGTTCCGCATGCATCGGTATACACCACCAACCCTTGGTTTCCATCAAGAACCAATACAACAGGCGCGTTGGTCAAAAAATGATTTAACTTAAGGAATGCTTCCTCACAGTTGTTAGACCAAATAAACTTCACATCCTTCCCGGTTAATTTAGTCAAAGGCACTGCTCTCCGCGAGAAATCCTTAATGAATCTCTGGTGATAACCAGCAAGTCCAAGAACACTTCTAATCTCAGTCACCATTTCTGGTCTCTTCCAGTTATTAATGGCTTCGATCATATCTGGATCGATTGACAAACCCTTCTCTGAAACCATGTGACCAAGAAACTTAACCTCTTTCTTCCAGAAATGACACTTGGAAAAATTCGCTTTTAGCTGATGCTACCATAGCGTCTCAAGCACTACTCTAAGATGGTCTTCATGCTCTTTGTCATCCTTAGAATACACTAAAATGTCATCTATAAATACCAATACGAACCTATCCAAGAACTCTTGGAAAACTTGGCTCATCAAATCCATGAAGAAAGCATGTGCAATCGTTAACCCGAATGGCATTAATAACCACTCATACGAACCATACCTAGTCCGAAATGCTGTTTGAATACTGTCCTCTGCTACTCTTAACTGATGGAAACCCATCGCCCAATCCAATTGGGAAAATATTCTAGCTCCACACAACTAATCAAATAAATCATCGATTCTCGGTAAAGGATACTTATTCTTGATCGTCTTCTCATTAAACTTATGATAATCGATGCACAGCCTTAATGACCCATCCAGTTTCTTCACGAACACCGCAGCCGCACCCCAAGGCAAACTGCTTGGTCTAATAAAATTTCTCCCTTCTAAATCCACTAGTTACACCTTCAATTCCTTCATCTCGGTATGTTTCATCCGGCTAGGTGGTTCTAACGACCCGTAAATTTTAATGGTTTTTATAACGTAATTAACTGAAATTTTTCTTGAAATTAAATAATTAAATTTAGCAATGAAAATTTGGTATTTGGTATGCATCTATTCAAACATAGCAAATGGCAGATTTTCTTTGATAAATATGGAAGCTAGTTTTGTTGTGTAATTTCAATTTCAATTTAAGTTAGTTAAAATTGATGTAAATAAAGTATTTTTGAAACCTGAATATTTTTATATAATAAATTTGTAAATCATTTTTTTGAGTGAGGCGTCATATTTCGTTCCGCCAAATTTTGACTGCTCTAGCTCCGTTTGTCTTATTTTTAGTGTTTTAGCAATATTTTCAGCAGCGAAAAATCTAGTTTTTATAACTTGGTCGTATCGCAGATATCGATGTACCATCTGTTCATATCGTCGTGCTGATTTCCGCAGTATATTCATTTATGCATTTCGGAAATCGGTGCATGTCGAAATCAACAAACTATTTGCCGTATCGGTTCCGTATTTAACCCTTTTGTTCCTGTGTCTTTTCAATTGTCAGCCGTATAATATCAACAGTCATTTGCTTTGTTAACTCCTAAATTCAAGGCATGGCTTTTGTTATTCCTATTGTTTGATTTATACACATTGGTCCATTTGCATTCCATCTTCCCTTCCATTTCTTTCTCTGCCTATTCATTCTTTTCATAAAAATATATATAATAATAATAATAAAATATAAATATAGAAAGCTTCATATATTCGTTTTTGAAGCCTGATAATGTTGCTACTCGACTCAACCTCTCGCCGCCCTTACACGTCACTCGTTTGCATTCCTGACCAAACCCGACCGTGCTCAGCCTCCTTCAGCCATTTTCTCCAACCGTTCGCCGCCACTACACTGACTTCCATCACCATCATAAACCTACGCAACAGCCTAGACAGTCACTCCAACCACCACCAACGAAAACCCACACACCATCAACCGAACTTCCATGCCGCCCAGCATCTCAAGGACCACCCTCTCTCCTATTCTCGACCACAGCCCTACACCTTGTTCCACCACGTCACCGTCCATCTCACAACCAAACCCTCCACCACCATACGAGACAGCAGCTCCTTCATGCAGTCGACCTCACCTTCCACCTCGCACAGCTCCACCGTCATCCTTCTATCACGTACCGGACAACCTCCGCCTTTCCCCTTGCTCTGCCATTGCATGCTCCAGACCACCCAAACTCAAAGCCGACCACCCCCTGACCCTCTCTCCTTGAACCGCCACTGCCTTTCCTCCAAGGCAGCTGCCACAGCCTGGTCGCCAATCATCAAGCTTTTCCTTTCCACCTCGTCAACTCAACCCCTCCTCTGGCCGTGATAACTGTCCCTCTCCATGTCAGCTACATCTTCACCGAATACCTCTAGCAGCCGTACATAGCCGATCAACTCACACCGAGCAGAGCCGCACTGGCCCACCTACTCAGCACCATGCATCCCTTCCTTCACCTGACACCATCCCTCTGACCAAGAAACACCCCGCATCAACACCTAGCCATCTAATCCTCAATGTCCGGCACTACTCACCGCTACTACCATTCCATTCCTACATCTCTACCTAACCTCTGTTATTTTATTAAGGTAGATACATTATCTGTTTTGAGTTGTGTGTGTGTATATATAATCTATTTGAGTATTATATAATACGTTTTAAAAAGGTATATAAATATACACTATGTTTAAATGTTTACTTAAATTTATGTATATGTAGTGTTTCTCCTTTGCTGATTCTTTTGCTTTATAGAAAAAAAGTATTATATATATTTATTATAAGTTTTGTTCTGTTGTTCTATTCTTAAATTTAAAATAAGAAACGGGTATATACAGTATGTTATATGCTCATATATTTTGCTAGTATAAATATATGTTTACCTATATATGTGTTTTAATATATATATTTTATATATTGATATTTGATTTTTTTAAATGTATATAGACTTTAAAATATAATATATACATAGACATTTTGATTTTAAAATATATATATTTAAGTTATGATATATATAGGTATTTTGATTTATATGTGTTTAAATAAATATTGATTTTTTTTGGAGATTTTTTTAAACATGTGTTTTAATTGGATATTGGTTTTAAGTAAAGAAACTATAATATATATATATATATGTATATATATATATATGTATATATATATATATATATTATTCCATTTATATCTATATAGCTATTTTGATTTGTTTCCATCGATCCCTAATTATCAGCTTTGATCGTCGAATCCGTGTTTACCTTGCTTTGCTTTGAGATTTATCGTTTGGATTGGTCGATTGTCATGTTCGCGATTCAATTCGTAGCTTGTCATGTTTATTCATCGTGTTCCTCTAGCCTCGAAAGGTGAGCAATCACTCACGATTAACATTCTTATATTTAGTTAATTTAATTCATCTGAAATGACAATTGAAAATATGCTGTTAAATTTGAATTGTTCATTATTTAATTATTAAATATGATATGCCTTTATCTGCCATTTTTACCTATGGCATATGACACCATAACCTGTTATGTATATTATATTTAAATTTATTACTGATGATATATGCTTGTTGTTGATATGTTATGTTATTTTTATATTGTTCTCATTCTACAAGTTCCTTGTTAGTTTAGAATTCCCTATGGGTTGAAATGATACATAACCGAACGATATTGTATATTATGGGAAAATCTTATTGGTTGAAATGATAAACCCAAGCGATTTTCATTGATTTGGAAATTTGGGATTACGGGTTGAAATGTTATATACCCATAAATATTTAAATTGCGGATTGAAATGATAAATATCTGTATCGCTTGACCATACGACAGAAAATTATATACGGAAACCGTCGATCTATATTTTGAAATGATTCCCAAAGTTTGAAAGGAAATATATGGGTTTTAATAAATATTGGTTTTTAAAATATAATATATATATATATGCTATTTTTATATATGTATAAAATTTAGATTTTTAAAGTGATATTTTTGGAAATTTTAATTTATAAGTTAGTTTTAGAAAAATATAAGTTTTAAGATTTTACTTATAATTTTATTATTTAAAAATATATAAAATAAGATTTAGTAAAAAAATTAATAATAAGATTTAATTTAATAAAATTTAATTCAATTAGTATATAATATGTCTAGGCATTTATTTAAATTTATATTAATATTTAAAAATTGATTTTTATTAACATTAATAATAGAGGTTGGGAAGAATAAATTAATGTTGACTTGGAATTTAAATTGGTTAATAATTGAATTTAAATGAGAATTGATTTGAACTTATTTATTTTGAGATTTGAAAGGTATGATTTATAACTTGATTTGATAAAAAGTGACTAAATGAATATTCTCAATTTTAAATAAAATTAAGACTGAATATTTAATATTGATTTAAATTTATAAATTGAGATTTTATTTAATTGTTATTAAAATGATTAAGTGAATATTTTCCAATTTGAATAAAATTAAAGTTAAATGTTGAAATATAAATGAAACTTATAGTGTATATGTTTGAATATTTAAACTTTGAATCTTATTAGAATTGAAGTGATAGTTTAAACCTGGATTAGAAATCGAATAAATTGAAATAGTTTATTGAGAACTTGAATTGAATCTTTGTCCTTTTAAATTGAAATTGTTAAACTGGAATTTATTTAAATTAAATTTTGGAATTTAAGTTGATTTGAATCGATTTGTGAAATTGGAGGAAACTAAATTTTATTAAATAAAGTATTTTAATATATATAAACTATTTTAATATATGAACTATTTTAATCTATAACCTATTTTTAGATATAAACTATTTTAATTTATAACTATTTCAAAATATATATAAAACTATTTTTAATGTTTAAACTATGTAAGTTGGAACTGTTATGATTTAGAATTAAATGGATTTAAATGTGAATACTATAATATGATTTCAGAAGTGAATATGATTTCGAAAATGATATGATTTTGAAATAAGTATGATATTTTATTATGAAGTATGAACTGTTGAAATTATAAATGACCACGGTGTGAAATAAGCGTTTGGTTGTTAAAGAGACCGGGATCAGATATTGTCATACTCTCTGCCAATACCGAAAACCACTTTAACAACTGTGTACGTGGTGGAGATTCCAGAACGAAGTAGGATGGTTGGCGACGATTCTATATGAGGTATTAACGCAGCCCTGACTCCCGTGAGTCAGCTTGATGTGGCTAAAATAGGAGCTATACCGGGCCAAGTTAGGTCATTCCTCCGATCGGGCACATTTCTTCGATACCATTCTATTGTGATTTGATTTGGGTGCACCTTTGATTTGGGAGTATGTCTCAAGGTGGGCGGTAGTAGCTGCTATGCGTTACCACCAGTCCGGGAGTGCAAACGGTATTTCTACCCTGGCATTGCCTCGCGTGCCTTGTCACATGCCTTATCGTGCCTTCTACGGGTTTGTTTTGTACTGTACTTATGGGGTGTCCTCTGAGTAAACCACCGGTTTGGTTGAGCGTACGACGTTGTATAGACTACAGGAATATATAAAATGTGTTAAGGGGGATATAGGTAATGCCTTAACGCTATTTTAATTGTTTATTTTACTACAGACATATTATAATAGCGTATATTACTACATAATAGATAGTTCCACAGATCCTTACAGGATGGAAATCTCAAGCATCCTTTAAGTTACTTGTATTTCAGTTGACATTTCACTTGAGTTGAATTTACTGGTATAAGAATGTTAATCCTGACTCGAGTGATTTGTGTTTTGCTTTATGCTCAGGTCAGACTGAGGGTCACAGTGAGACTCACCTTTGGAGATTGGAGCTTTTTTTGAAGATCTATCTATCCATCTTTCATTTATTTCGGTTTATTCTAGTCATTTATGTTCAGACTCGTCAGTTGCTTATGTATTTGAGATTCATTTGTATTTGAGATTCTGTTGTATTTTGTTTCAGACTCTGATGTTTTATAATAGCTTCATGAACTACTAGTTATCTATTTCGCTGCTTATTGTTGTAATACTCTGTGTCTGTGATTCTGTGATTGATTTATTTACTATATATGCTAAGTTCTGCCAAATATAAATTAACAATCTGTTGTTTTGAGCAATTCAAGTCTGACATGAGTGGATGATTATCGATTTGAACAGTTCGAAATAGTTGGTCGTTACAAGTGGTATCGGAGCTCTGGTTTAGGCAAACTTAGCATATGGAGTAAAATTTAATTACAGAATCACCTTCGTTCTATCTTGAATTTCTTCTTCTTTGACTCGGATTTCCTTTAAATTGTGGGACTCCCCTTTTGTTCTGAAATCCATTCTTATCTTGTTCTTGTTCTTTGATACTAGGGCATCCCATAGCTCTATTTCTATCAATCTCTGAAACTTCATCCTTATGTGTGACTAGTCCCATCAGTGGTCCCGCCAACCTCAGTATCATTTTAAAGGGGTGAACTCCTTAACAACAAGCATCGACTCACCGAAGATTTCTACATCCTCGGTTTTAGATGTTGTTATTTCTTGAAAAGCCCGAATCGTTTCTTTAGTAGGCAACCTAGGTAATTCTCTTGTGATCGAATGTTGATTGCCCTAGAATGGTTGTAGGCAGTTTATCTTTTCACTTGATGATTAGCCTAGAAATCTTAACTTCCCCGATAGCCAGGGATTATCCTGATTATCCTATTTTCGTTGATGATATTCTCATCTTTTCTAAGTCTCGATTGACCCGGTTAAGGTCGCCGTAATTAATATAAGTCTATCCATCTTCCTTCTTTTGTAATTTGATTATCTTATCTTCCTTTCGAGCCTATCTTCTTTGTTAGACATCTCTTTGATTAGGATTCCTCTAGATTTGAATCTCTATCCTTGTTTTAGAGTCCATTCTTGAACCATCCTATGAGGGAGTGTATTTGTAATTAATATAAAATGTTTTATATTGTGTTGTTTGAGTTGTTAAGTTTGGTTTTGGGTTTCTATCAATTCGTCTAGCCAACACTGTCGGTAGGAATTCCAAAACACTTGAACAGAGCAAACTGACATAATATTGTTTTCGAAATTGGTAAATGAAATAATTTTATGTATGATTATATATATAAGTATAATTTTCTGAAATTTGATAGTAAATGAATTGGTTGTTAGAAATGATAATACTATGTTATCATTTACTGTTTGTTAACATTCCTAAACCATTAACCATTTTGTACATTTTAAGGTGATGAAATTTTGTAAAAATGGTTTATAAATCTTATTTGCAAATAAAATAAAATTTAAGGATTCAGAATTAAATTTTCGATGCTTATCGAAATTTGGTTTTAAAGTTTTATTTTGAATTTAAATTGTTTCCAAAGAATTTTAAAAGAAGTAAAACAGTACTCTCCTCTTATGTCGCTGAAAAATAATTTCGGTGATGACTGCAGCATCATCGACATTCATTTTCGAGTCTCAAAGTGGGGAGAACACTTAATAGCTTTGCTACGCTTTTGTTTTGAAAAATGGATTTGATTGAATATTCTTGAATATGATTTGGTTTATATAATATATAGATGTATATTTATTTCAAAATGATTTGAAGTGAAACCGGAAATTAATCCTTAAATTCTGTGTAAAGTGATGGTTTTCAATTTATTAAAATGAAGCAAATTTTTTTTTTGAATAATTAGATAGTCTAAAATGAGAAATAGAATTTAAACAACTTAAAACAGTTGAATTGAGATAAAAATTTAATTAGTATAATACTCAATTGCATTCTAATAAACATAGATAACTTACCTGAATATTCAAAAGTTAAAATGTTATGTAAATATGTAATTGAAGGTTATACAAGAGAAATTTAAGTAATAAATTTGTTCATACTAAATTTGCTTAATAGAAATGTTGTCAATAAAAGGTGAATTTGTATAGTGCTCAATTACACTAAGAACATTAATAAAACTTACCTGAAAAGAAAAAAGAGTTTGAATCTTGTACTTGAATATTATACAATATAAATATAAGTAATAAGATGTTTAAAAATGAAATATTGTTGGGGAAATTTATCGATAGAAGATTGAGTGATTATAATAAATGTTTATCCACTTAATCCATGTTGGAATAAATTGAATAATAATAAAAGAACGTGTTAAATAAAATAAGTTTGATTGAAAGAAATTCTTGTAATAAATGTTAATAAAAAATTGAAAGCAAATCAATTGAGTGAAATACATTGAATTGAAATCAATCAAATGGGAATACAATGAATAATTATTGATTGAACAAATTGGATTGAAATCAAATTTGTTGAATATTAATCAATTTAAAAATAAAAGGAAATTTATGTAGTTTTTAATTAATTGTTGTATTTTGCATTTCAAATCTATCTTTCTTTTCTGTTGCTTCTGTTCCCCTATTTCGTTCCTTTTCGGGGACGAAATGTTTTGAGTGGGGGAGGGTGTAACGACCCATAAATTTTAATGGTTTTTATAACGTAATTAACTGAAATTTTGCTTGAAATTAAATAACTAAATTTAGCAATGAAAATTTGGTATTTGGTATGCGTCTATTCAAACATAGCAAATGACAGATTTTCATTGATAAATATGGAAGTTAGTTTTGTTGTGTAATTTCAATTTAAATCAGTTAAAATTGATGTAAATAAAATATTTTGAAACCTGAATATTTTTAGATAATAAATTTGTAATTCATTTTTTTGAGTGAGGCGTCATATTTCGTTCTGCCAAATTTTGACTACTTTAGCTCCGTTTATCTTATTTTCGGCGTTTTAGTAGTATTTTCAGCAGCGAAAAATTGAGTTTTTATAACTTGGTCATAATGCAGATATCAATGTACCATTCTGTTCGTTTTGATGGGCTGATCTCCGCAGCATATTCATTTGTGCATTTCGGCGTCCGGTGCACGGAGAAATCAGCAAACTATTTGTCGTATCGGTTCTGTATTTGACCCTTTTGTTTCTGTGTCTTTTCAATTGTCAGCCGTATAATTTTAACAGTCATTTGCTGTGTTAACTCCTGAATTCAATGCGTGGCTTTTGTTATTCCTATTGTTTGATTTATAAACATTAGTCCATTTGCATTCCATCTTCCCTTCCATTTCTTTCTCTACCTATTCGTTCTTTTCATAAATAAATAAATACATATATATATATAATATAATATAAAAAGCTTCATATATTCGTTTTTGAAGCTTGATACTATTGCTACTCAACTCAACCTCTCGCCACCCTCACACGTCACGCGTCTGCATCCCCGACTGTGATCAGCCTCCTTCCGCCATTTTCTCCAACCGTTCGCCTCCACTACACTGACTGCCATCTCCATCATAAACCCACGCAACATCCTAGACAGTTACGCCACCCACCACCTACGAAAAACCACACGCCATCAACCGAACTTCCATGCCACCTAGCATCTCAAGGACCCACCCTCTCTCCTTTTCTCGACCACAGCCCTACACCGTGTTCCGGAACGTCACTGTCCACCTCACAACCAAACCCTCCACCACCATACAAGACAGCAGCTCTTTTATGCAACCGACCTCGCCTTCCACCTCGCACAGCTCCACCGTCATCCCTCTGTCGCGTACCTGACAACCTCCGCCTTTCCCCTTGCTCTGCCATTGCCTGCTCCAGACCACCCAAACTCAAAGCCGACCACCCACTGACCCTCTCTCCTTGAACCGCCACTGCCCTTCCTCCGAGGCAGCTGCCACAGCATGGCCGCCTATCATCAAGCTTTTTCCTTCCACCTCTGCAACTCAGCCCCTCCTCTGGCCGTGATAGTTGTCCCTCTCCATGTCAGCTACATCTTCACCGAATACCTCTAGTAGACATACATAGTCGATCAACTCACACCAAGCAGAGCCACTCTGGCCCACCTACCCAGCACCATGCATCCCTTCCTTCACCTAACACCATCCCTCTGACCAAGCAACACCCTGCATCAACACCTAGCAATCCAATCCTCCATGTCCAGCACTACTCACCGCTACTACCATTCCATTCTGACATCTCTGCCTCACCTCTGTTATTTTATTAAGGTGGATACATTATCTATTTTGAGTTGTGTGTATATATATAATATATTTGAGTATTATATAATATGTTTTAAAAACGTATATATATATACACTATGTTTAAATGTTTACTTAAATTTATGTATATGTAGTGTTTATCCTTTGCTAATTCTTTTGCTTCATTGAAAAAAAGCATTATATATATTTATTATAAAGTTTCGTCCGGTTGTTCTATTCTTAAATTTAAAATAAGAAACGGGTATATGTAGTATGTTATATGCTCATATATATTTGCTAGTATAAATATATGTTTGCCTATATATGTTTTAATATATATATTTTATTTATAGATATTTGATTTTTTTAAATGTATATAGACTTTAAAATATAATATATACATATACATTTTGATTTTAAAATATATATATTTTTAAGTTATAATATATATAGATATTTTGATTTATATGTGTTTTAATAAATATTGGTTTTTTTATTGAGATTATCTTTAAACATGTGTTTTGATTGGATATTGGTTTTAAGTAAAGAAACTATAATATATATATATATATATATTATTGTTCCATTTATATCTATCTAGCTATTTTGATTTGTTTCCATCGATTCCTAATTATCAGCTTTGATCGTCGAATCCGTGTTCACCTTGCTTTGCTTTGAGATTTATCATTTGGATTGGTCGATTGTCAAGTCCGCGATTCAATTCGTAGCTTGTCGTGTTTATTCCTCGTGTTCCTCTAGCCTCGAAAGGTGAGCAATCACTCACGATTAACATTCTTATATTTAGTAAATTTAATTCATCTAAAATGACGATTGAAAATATGCTATTAAATTTGAATTGTTAATTATTTGACTATTAAATATGATATGCCATTATCTGCCATTTTTACCTATGACATATGACACTATAACCTGTTGTGTATAATATAATTAAATTTGTTACTGATGATATATGCGTGTTGCTGATATGTTATGTTATTTTTATATTGTTCTCACTCTGCAAGTTCCCTGTTAGTTTAGAATTCCCTATGGGTTGAAATGATACATAACCGAACGATCTTTTAGATTAGGGGAAAATCTTATGGGTTGAAATGATAAACCCAAGCGATTTTCATTGATTTGAAAATTTGGGATTGCGGGTTGAAAAGATATATACCTATAAATATTTAAGTTGCGAATTAAAATGATAAATATCTATATCACTTGACCATAGGATAGAAAATTATATACGGACACCGTCGGTCTATATTTTGAAAATTATTCCCAAAGTTTGAAAGGAAATATATGGGTTTTAATAAATATTGGTTTTTAAAATATAATATATATATATGCTATTTTTATATATGTATAAAATTTAGATTTTTAAAGTAATATTTTTGGAAATTTTAATTTATAAGTTAGTTTTGGAAAAATATAAGTTTTAAGATTTTACTTATAATTTTATTATTTAAAAATATATAAAATAAGGTTTTTGTAAAAAAATAAATAATAAGATTTAATTTAATAAAATTTAATTCTATTAGTATATAATATGTTTAGGCATTTATTAAATTTATATTAATATTTAAAAATAGATTTTTATTAACATAATAATAGAGGTTGGGAAGAATAAATTAATGTTGACTTGGAATTTAAATTGGTTAATAATTGAATTTAAATGAGAATTGATTTGAACTTATTTATTTTGAGATTTGAAAGGTATGATTTATAACTTGATTTGATAAAAAGTGATTAAATGAATATTCTCAATTTTAAATAAAATTGAGACTGAATATTTAATATTGATTTAAATTTATAAATTGAGATTTTATTTAATTGATATTAAAATGGTTAAGTGAATATTTTCCAATTTGAATAAAATTAAAGTTAAATGTTGAAATATAAATGAAACTTATAGTGTATATGTTTGAATATTTAAACTTTGAATCTTATTAGAATTGAAGTGATAGTTCAAACCTGGATTTGAAATCGATATAAATTGAAATAGTTTATTGACAACTTGAATTGAATCTTTGACCTTTTAAATTGAAATTGTTAAACTGGAATTTATTTAAATTGAATTTTGGAATTAAGCTGGTTTGAATCGATTTGTGAAATTGGAGGAAACTAAATTTAATTATATAAAGTATTTTAATATATATAAACTATTTTAATGTATGAACTATTTTAACCTATAAGCTATTTTTAAATATAAACTATTTTAATTTATAACTATTTCAAAATATATATAAAAACTATTTTTAATGTTTAAACTATGTAAGTTGGAACTGTTATGATTTAGAATTAAATGGATTTAAATGCGAATACTATAATATGATTTCAGAAGTGAATATGATTTCGGAAATGATATGATTTTGAAATAAGTATGATATTTTATTATGAAGTATGAACTGTTTGAAATTATAAATGACCATGGTGTGAAATAAGCGTTTTTTTTAAAGAGACCGGGATCGAATATTGTCATACTCTCTGCCAATACCGAAAACCACTTTAACAATTGTGTACATGGTGAAGAAACCAGAACGAAGTAGGATGGTTGGCGAAGATTCTATATGAGGTATTAACACAGCCCTGACTCCCGTGAGTCAGCTTGATGTTGCTAAAACAGCAGCCATACCGGGCCAAGTGAGGTCATTCCTCCGATCGGGCACATTTCTTCGATACCATCCTATTCTGATTTGATTTGGGTGCACCTTTTATTTGGGAGTGTGTCTCGAGGTGGGCGGTAGTAGTTGATATGCGTTACCACCCGTCCGGGAGTGCAAATGGTATTTCTACCCTGGTATTGTCTCGCTTGCCTTGTCACATGCCTTATCGCGCCTTCTACGAGTTTGTTTTGTACCGTACCTATGGGATGTCCTCTGGGTAAACCACTGGTTTGGTTGAGCGTACGTCATTTTATAGACTACGGGAATATATAAAATGTGTTAAGGGGGATATGGGTAACGCCTTAACGCTATTTTAATAGTTTACTTTACTTTAGACATATTATAATAGCGTATATTACTACATAGTAGATAGTTCCACAGATCCTTAGAGGATGGAAATCCCAAGCATCCTTTAAGTTACTTGTATTTCAGTTGACATTTCACTTGAGTTGAATTTACTGGTATAAGAATGTTAATCCTGACTCGATTGTTTTGTGTTTTGCTTTATGCTCGGGTCAAACTGAGTGTCACAGCATTTGAGACTCACCTTTGGAGATTGGAGGTTTGTTTGAAGATCTATCTATCTAGCTTTCAGTTATTTTGGTTTATTCCAGTCATTTCTGTTCAGACTCATCAGTTGCTTATGTATTAGAGATTCATTTGTATTTGAGATTCTGTTGTATTTTGTTTCAGACTCTGATGTTCTATAGTAGCTTCATGAACTACTAGTTATCTATTCCGCTGCTTATTGTTGTAATACTCTGTGTCTGTGATTCTATGATTGATTTATTTACTCTATATGCTAAGTTCTGCCAAATATAAATTAACAATCTGTAGTTTTGAGCAATTCAAGTCTGACATGAGTGGATGATTGTCGATTTGAACGGTTCGAAATAGCAGGTCGTTACAGTGGTCTACTTACATGTTCTACTCCTGGCACAATATCTATCCGGAACTCAACGGCTCGTTTTGGTGGTAATCCTATAACCGGATCAAAAACATCTGCAAATTATCTTACTAGCCGAACCTGACTTAACTCTTCTTCTACTTCCATAGCACTCAACAGAGTACAAGCACTCCAGTTAGAATCCTCTATTGAAAATATAATTCGGTTATGCCTATTAGAATGTCTGAGTAATATCTCCATATCTTGGGAAAATATCCTAGCATTACCCAACCAATCCATACCTAAAATTATTCCGAAGTCAACGAAATCGAAAACATACAAACTACATGCATACGTATGACCTAACAAATCAAGTTCTAACTGGTCACATCTCATTCCCAGAGTTGCATACCCTCCTATCAGATTCGCAACCCTGAAGGAAGTAATAAGGTATGTGGGTTCTAAACATAACCTATCAGCCAAACACTAAGATATAAATGAATGCGATGCACCGGTATCAAATAGTACCCTAACTGGTGTACTTCGAATCAAAAGCGTACCTTCCATCATAGTCTTTCCTTTCTCGGCAGCAGTTGGCCTAGCAAACGATGGTCCATTAGTAAAGACTTATATCCGGTTCACCCTAACGGGTTCTAGACACTGATTCTTATAATGCCCAACATGGTCGCAGTTAAAGCACTTCACACCATTCTTGTCTGCGGCCTTCTTCCCCTTGCCAGTTCAGCATTCATGAGCATAATGACCCTTCTTATCACACATGAAGAAAATCATATCAGCCTTCGCCTTCTTGGCAGCTTCTCCCTTCTGGGTTCCTTTCTTCTTGAAGAACTTCCTCTTCTTACCATGAGAACCCTGGGTTTCAACCTGCTTCTCCTTCCCATAAGTAGCAAGCATTTCCTCATTCTGGATTGTCATTTCCACAACAACATGACAAAGGTCATGGAGATGTAGCAGGGTCGCCCTAGCAATCTCGGGTCTCAGCTCTCAGCTCTCAAATAAACTTCTTATACTTCTTGATTACAGTGTCAATAGCAGCATACCCATATCTGGACAACTCATCAAACTTCGTGGCATAATAAATCACTGAAATCTCACCTTGCACTAAGTCCATGAACTTTCTCAACAATACCGACTTGGCAAGTTCTGACAGAAATCTCTCTTTGAATCTCCTTCGAAATTCTGCCCAAGTCAACACTTCCTCGGGAACTCCAACAGTAATACTATACCACCAATGAAGCACTGCTCCCTACAACCGTCTTGAAGCAAGCCTCCTTGTCTGCTCATCGTAAAGTCCCAAGTCAGCGAAGATCCTCTCATAATGCAAAATCCAATTCTCAACTTTTATAACATCCTCCGTTCCTAAAAACGGCTTCCCACCAAGACTGGTATAATCTCTCTCAACTTAGCATACGTTTTTCCAACTAGGGCCACAGGATTATCTCCTCCAACATTCCCAGTATTACCCCCAGCTACTCCTGCGGCAGCTCCTGTTTGCACCAAATTGATGAAGAACCGATACATCATCCCCATATCCACTGGTGGATTTCCAGCACCTACGTTGGCCTCTGCATTTTGATTACCATTTGCCCACCGACCCTGATTTCTCTTGTTTGGTCGAACATTTCCATTTGTTGTGGTGCTTCCTCCACCGAGATTTCCTCTTCTATTTCCTGACTCCATATCTTCCTTTCTTGTAAATCTGCATACGAGCCTTAGTAATATATAGAAGAACAGTCTAAGAGAGAGGGGAATATGTACTTATATATATCAAATACAAGTACGTTACTATAGCGTTAACCCAAACCCCGAACTTATTTTTCGATTCATTGGATTATGTTTTGAAAAATCATTTTATGTTTGAAATTTCTTTTAAATTTCCACAAACCTATGCTCTGATACCAACTTGTAACATCCCCCACTTGGAGGCCCAAAACTAACGGTTATGGATGCTGCAGTCATCCATAGTTATTAATTCTCGGTGACCAAATGTGGTAATGTTAATTACTTTGATATAACAAAAACATATGGGTATGAAAAACCATTAAACAAATTTCTCATTCCATTTCAATCATATTTCAAATTCATTACATAATCCCAAATTCGAGAACCACATTCAAAGAAAATATAGTAATTGCAAACTACACTAAGAGCGACATATGAAGATGCCCCCTTGGATGATCAGAGTGTATATATATAGGCAATTTAACAACTTAGCCTTTACATCAAAACACAGCGGAATCAAATGGAAAAGAACTCCTTATTAGCTAGCTTGCCTCATGCACGTCTCAGGAAGCTTATTCCTCTAAAGGAGAACTTGAAAACCTCAACTCTCAAACTACTCAAAATTAATTAAGCACCCGCGAGTTTAAGGGGAAAACATAAACTTTGAGTTAGACATAAAGCCTGGTATGAATAATAACCTACCATCTCAAACCATTTAGTTATCTAGCGATACTACGCCGCTTAACGGAATGGGTTTCCCCCTCACTGGTACCTTACCCAAAAATTTATAATAATCATATATTGTGCTCCTGCATCCACAATGGTTAAAAACATAGCAATTTAAAATATATCATGATGATATGCAAAATATCTTGGATTTCCCATCCCCATTTATTTCACTATCTATCTCAGTTATAGTTTCTAGAGTCACCATAACCTATTATTTTTCATGGGCTGACTAATAGCATATTTAAAGCTTATGGACTATCTGTCCGGTTTCATAGTTTTCATGGGATCACTAAAAACTTGTTGGCTCCTGCAAATAACTTCATTATTTCATGGGTTCTCTCTGAATCTATTGGTATCTAGAATAACTTCTCTTATATCATAGTTTTCATGGGTTAATTATGAACCGATTGATCTTTGTCAATAACTTTATCCGGATATAGTTTTCATCGGATCAGTACAAACCTATTGGCTCATGCCAATAACTCTCTCCAGATATAGTTTTCATGGGTTTACTATGAACTTGTCTAGACTGACAACTTCTTGATCAGTCTTTGGGCATCCTATGTTCTGGTCTACCTGACTTACTAGATGCAACTCTATTCATTCAGGAGTTAACTCAATATATATTCACTACTGGGTCAACCTAGCTGGTTATTTTGCCCTTACTCCCCAAAATGTAGTTATGGGTCTATTATACATTGAATAAGTTTATAGAAGAAGCACATACAATACATAACAATACCAATATTTATGGTTTAATATTTGTGAAATCATTTCCACATGAAACATGGTTAATACCTTTAACCCATTATTTTTATCAAGGAAAGCTTCTTCAAAAACTCCAAAATTATGAACCATTTCAAAGCCCTTTTATATTGCCATCGGTATTCCTTTTAAAAATGAGATTGGGTTCTTTGTTTTGTAAACTAAGGCTTTCGAAACGTTAGACCTTTACTTTCGAAACCATTAGAATATATCTTTCGAGAGCATTCAAATCCTCTATTCAAAACACTTAAACATATGCATTTCGAAGCACATTAAAGTATCTCTTTTGAAAACATCAAAACATTTTTTTCGAAACAATCAAACATTCCATTCAAAAGTATTAAAGCAAATCTTTTCAACTTTGTAGAAGCATAGCTTCGAAACCATCTAAAAGTACCTCTTTCAAAACTACTGAGTTTATCCTTAAAAATAACTTTTGGATCAAAGTGAATATAAACGAAAGTAACCCTTTCGAGACCATTAACCTTCAAGTAAACGAGTTTGGGGAAAACAGATGGCTTCAGAACCATCCTTTTGAAAGTATTATTAGTCTTTAAGTAAATCAATTGAAAGGATAGCTTCGAAACACCTTTTGAAGCCATTGTCTAAGAAACCTTTAGTTTAAATGGTTACCGGAGCCCTTTCAAAAGCATTGGGAAGCGGATTGTTATATTTATAAAACAAAGCTTGCCTTTCAAATTCATTGAAAACTTTCAACCTATTCGAAAGGTATGAAGACGACAGCAAGGTTTCGACATGGTTCAAAGCTACCCTTTCGAAAGCTTCTCTTTAGAACATAATATACGGCAACTCATTCGAAAGCTACCCTTTAAACAGAAAGGTGGCTCACCTTCGTCGAAAGGTTCCTACAGGAAGTGCCGAAACAATAAATCTTTACAAAACTATTTTGTTGCCTTTTTAAGTAAATGCTTTTCAACTAACTTCCCTATTTGTAAAAATATAATTGGTTTCCATAACCTTTACAAAAAGCTTTTCTAAAAGACTACCGAATTCATCCAGAATTAATTAAAAATAATTTACAAAGTAGCCCTTTCCTTTAACAAAACAATTAAGATATTTAAGTCCTCCAACTTAAATAATTTAATTTTCCATAATAAATCACAAAGGAAAAATCCCCAAAAATCATCATAATTCACTTTTAATATTCTAACATATAAAAATTTCAGACCCAAAATTCTTTATATAATTGCCGAAATAAAATTTTAAACCCAATTATTTATTTCTTCCCACAAAAGTTCATAATAAATTATCTATAGCTTGTGGATAATTATGAAAATTTGAATCCATCTCCAAAATAATGTTTTTTGTAACATATTAAATCCTCATGGCATTCAAAACCCAATATATACAATTTTAGCCCTAAAATCGAATAAAACATTTATCAAACATACTTGTTTGAATCAAACATATCATGTAATCCAAGCATATCTTCATTAAAATCATCATAAAGGTTTTTAACTTAAAACCCGAAATTAAATGCTCTTTAAAAACGAAAATGAGATGGTTTTGATTATTATTCACCTTGCTTTGGATAAGGAACTTGAGATTTGATCTTGCTTAATTTTCCTTGCTTGATTCCTTAGCTTTTAATTGATTGTTCTCCTCTTTTTCCCCTAGTTTATGGCCGGCTTTAGCCCTTTGGTTTATGTTTTAGGATTATGAACTTGTGAAATGAAAATGGGAATATAGGTTTATGGGTTAAGTGTTATGGTGGACGGCTATTTCCCATAATGCCCTTGCCTTATTCTCTTATTAGTTAACTTATTAAACCATTTCCATAAACTCATTCATTTAATTTTATTTAGTTAAGCACGGCTTCTATTTAGTTTTCAAATCTCAATCCCCTTATCACTCTAATCTTTACATTATGCTATTTAATTTATCTTATTAAATCTCCTGAATAATGTTATTTAGAATTAGGGATGTTACACCAGATCCGACAAACCTTACCGAGAATTCAAGTATTTAACATCTTAGTGCACATATAACCGAAACAAACCTAGTGTAGATGTGAATATACCCTAATGGGAGCAACCCTATATAACTTGGACCCCACTCGCTTTCTGATTTTAGTCATTTCCAACAAAGGATATCAACGCTCAAATGAGCAAACAAATCATCTTAGATTGAGGATACAAAATGAAGAAAGTTGAACCGGTAGTTAATAAATCAACTATCAGGGATAATTAAAAATGATCGTATATGGAAATTAAATTTTCATATTCTCGCCACTAGTCTTCGATACCTAACTTGTGCTATCCCTCGTTTGAAAATAAAGTCGGGCAAGTGGAGGTAGTGTTACCTTTAGGCATTTCCTTGATGACATTTTTAACCTTCGAGATAGAAACGAGTTCCTGCCTCGACGTTTAGTGTTAAGAGTATGACTGAATCCTTTCCATATAAGCTATATCATATTATGGACACTTCTTTTCCATAACCGAATCGAACTTTTTCTTTTAGAACCAAACCTGAGCTGGATTTCACATTAAAATTATTAACTTTAAACAACACTATCAAAATGGTTAATTAGCTTTAAAATAAGATTAATTTCTTCAATATCATTATTCAAAATGGTTAATCAACTTTAATCAATGATTAATTATTTCGGTCATCTTTATTTAAAATAACAAATTAACTTTATAATGAATTGACTTCAAAACATCATTATTTAAAATAACAAATTAACTTTATCATGAATTAATTACTTCAAACATCATTATTTAAAATAAAAAATTAACTTTATCATGAATTAACAACTTTAATAAAATAAATATTTAAAATAAAAAATTAACTTTATCATGAATCAATTACTTCAAAACATTATTATTTAAAATAATTAATTAACTTTAATCATTATTATTGAAGTGATTAATTAACTTTAAAACATCATTCTTAAAATGATTATTTAACCCTTAAACATCATTATTAAAATGATTAATTGATTTTAAACATTGTTATTAAAATGATTAGCTAATCTTAAGACAATATTATTAAAGTGATTAATTAATCTTAAAACATCATTAACAATATGATTAATTAACTTTAATACATCATTGACTAAATAATTAATTAGCCTTTAACATCATTAGTTAAAATGATTAATTAATTTTAAAACATCATTAATAAAATTATTAATAAATCTTAATCACATCATTATTTAAATAATTAATTAACCCTAATCATCATTATTTAAAATGATTAATTAATTTTAAAATATCATTATTAAAAAAATTAATTAACTTAAATCACGTCTTTATTTTAATAATTAATTATCTTTGTAAAACCCATGCATAAGATTTAACAAAAAGAATCAAAAGGAATAACATTTTTCAAAGTGCTGGCATAGCGATAGTCGATATGCGGACATTTCCACAAATACTTTTCATAAGTCATTTTCCATCCAAACATCACATAACCTAAGTATGGGCATATGTACAAATGCAAATAACAACTATGAATATATAGAGAACATCTCTTATCCAATATTAATTTACTGGCATATATTTCAATGTCCAAATCAATATAATACCGGAACGGAGATTTAATCTACTAAATGGATGTCCAAATAATCTACTTAATTAAATTGTAGTAGAATGAGGGTTTATTCTGCTAAACTAATGTCATCTATGTTTTATCTAATTAAATCATAGCAAAACAGTGTTTTATTTTGCTAAACAAATGTTTGAAATAATCTATTCAATTAAGTTTTAGTAGAATGGGGATTTATTCTACTAAACATATATCATCAATAAAGTATTCATCTTTATTTGGCTAACTTAATGGCATAGAAAAGAGATCTTTGTTTACAGATCAATTTACTTAAAGAAAGCCATCTTAAAATGGAACTAATAGAGTTTAAAATAAACCTTTAATTGATAATAATTTAATCTTAACTTAATTACTAATTAAATCTTAATTAACTTTAATTAAATCATAATTAATTATCAATTAATCCTTAATTAAATATCAATAAATTACTTAATAATTAAACCCAAATTAATCACTTAACAAAAATTAACTAATAATTAATTAAATACTTAAACCTTAATTAAATAAAATTAATTAAATACATAATTAACTCTTACTTAGTTAATTAATTAAAATTTTCTTAATTAACTAATTAAAATTAACTTACTTAATTAATATTTAATTACTAATTACTTAACTTAATTATTAATTAATTACTAGTTATCCTTATTTAATTAATTATTATTTCATACTTAATTAAGTAATTAGTAATTATCTTCTATACATAATTAATAATTTGCAAAAGGTTTTCAAAAATATTTTAAAAGTACACTTTAAATTTAGAAAATGCTTAATTTTCCTAACTTCATCCATTACGACTATCACTATGGATGCCATAACTTAGAATTAGTTTCTAAGTTGACTTCATTAACTTTAACTATTAAAACTTTACCTACTTTATAAACAAAAGTAAAAGGTTTGAAACTAAGTAAAGTTTTAAACTTTGAAAACTTTCTAGTAATTTCAAAAGGGTAAACATGATTCTAAAACCAAGGAGCCTCTAAGTCACTTACACAAGTACAAATGCTAACTATCTTAGCAGTATCCCACACATACATGAACAAGATCATATATTTACAGGCCGTAACTACAAACATAAGCAAGATCACATCTTTCATCCAATAAACAACATTTAGACTTCAAATTCAAATCTAATCCAACAACACATACAAGAACATATATACCAAACCCAAACAACACTAAAATCCACCAAATCAACCAATATTTCACAAAAAATTAAACAACATAACTATGTTTTAAAATTTTCTAAAAAGATGTGAGTTTTTACTCACCAAAGTTATGAAAATAGACCAATCTTTCCCTAAAACTTGAAATGGCCTTATATCTTTATCTTCCTTAATAAAAATTACATTTTTTGGGTCTTGGAAATGTAAAATGGGTTCAGCCTAGGGTCCTATGGGTTTGGTCATGATGTGTACGGAGGGTATTGGATTTTCTTTTTTGAAGGAGAAGAAGATGTAGAGTAGAAAGAAGTGTTTAGAATAGTTTTTAAAGGATTTTAAGGTAGAAAAGAGGAGATATTTAAATTTTAAAATATGTGAAAGCCATTAAATAAGGTTGAGAGCTTAAAAAGAAGATGGAAAAAGTTTTTAAAAAAACTGGGAAATGAAATGAGAAAATGAGGAGAAAATAAGGAATTTGGTTTTATATAAAATGGGTTTAGTAAATAACCAAAATGTCCTTGAAGTACATGCCCTCCACTCATTGTTGAACACATCACCCAATATCTCCTTCCTTCCTAACTTGTTATACACGTTATTTGTCCCTCTTACACACTTCCATCACTCCATCACATTTAGTACATACATTAGATTACTCGTTGGATAATAAGGTGTTCTGTAACAACCCGCATATTTATCGATTTTATATTTAAATATTTTATCGTTAGTCGGATGTTAGTCCGTAAAGATACTTTTTGCATACGGTCAAATTAGGACTCGAGACTACTTCCATTGAGTTCAAAATGACGTTTGCGATCTTTTTGAGTGTAAACTTCGATATGTTTGGAGTTAGTGAAATTCTCGCTACTTTTTCCCGCTTGTGACTTTGGTTTGGACTACACCTTCTTTTGTTCAGCCCAACCCTCTTCCTCACTTCATCAAACACTTCAAGCTTTATCAAAAATGGTGGAGGGAATGGGAAATTAAAATTCCGAGCTCAAGATCTTTAGTGAATTCAACATCAAACTACAAATTCAAGGTGAAGAACATAGATTCAAGCTTGTGGTTGATTCTTGCTTTGCTCTTAAGCTCTACATCATCAATTTCGTGGAAAAGGTGAGATTTTTAATCTCACATCCTGCCTATAACTGTCATTGGGCTGTTAGGAATGATTCCCTATCGCATTAGCATGCACATTTGCAATTGGTTTGGATTGGATTGGGAAAAAACTCCAATTTTTAGTGTTTTTGGTGAATTTCTGCACTTAGGTCATTCTGCCTCTTTAGGTCGCTCGAGTGGAAAAGTCTTCGCCTGCAAATAGCTCGTCCTGGCCTTAAGTCGCTCGCTGGGTGTTAGGTCGTTTGACCTGTTTTGCCTTAGGTCGTAGGTCGCTCGGCATTGCTTTAGGTCGTAGGTCGCGTGGCTTTAGGTCACTCGCCTTTAGGTCGTTTGACCTGTTTCGCCTTTAGGTCGTTTGACCTGTTTTGCCTTAGGTCGTAGGTCGCTCGGCATTGCTTTAGGTTGTAGGTCGCGTGCTTGGTAGGTTGTTCCATTTTAGGTCATTTGGCCTTAAGTCGTTTGCAGTTAGGTCGTTCGACCTTATATGCTCACATTAGCTCGTTCAGAGATAGGTCGTTCGTTTTTAGGTCGCGTGTCCTTAGGTCGCGAGTCCTTAGGTCGCGAGTTTTAGGTCGCGAGTCCTTAGATCACGAGTCTCTTTTCCTTAGGTCGCTAGTTCTTTCTTCGCTTAGGTCGTTGGACCTCATATCCCTTAGGTCGCTCGACCTGTCTTCCACTTAGGTCGTAGGTCGCATGACCCATTAGGTCGCAGGTCGAACACCGTAGCACGGGCGTTGCCCCCGCACTCCCACCTAGGGGGTTGCCACCCTCCTAGACCCCCTTCCATAGGGGAACTTATCTGAAAAACATTCAACAGAACTTCCACTTTGATGCATTTTGAGCTGATTTCCTTGGATTTTGTTCACGTCTTCGAATGTGAATTTCTGTGATAGATTGTTTCTACAATCATTTTTGTTATTTGTCACTTTAAAAATATGAAGGTTTCAATACTAGTAGTAAATATCAAAACTCTTTTATCAAAGCGATTTCAACTCTATTTTATTACAAAGCTCTTTTTCCTAAACCGTTTTCTAACCTATTAGTATATACAAGCCTTTACTTCACTCGGATGAGAAATCGAATTAAACGACTTAGTAAAACGAGTGGTATGATACGCTTGCGTTCACTTCGTCGGTTAGCTCTTGGACTTGTTCGATTGAACCCTTTGGTGACAATTTTCTAGTAAAGTTCTACAGTTTGTTCGTAAATATTTAAGTTAAGCTAGTGGTTATGGGACATGAAGCTAAACTCATATATTTACTAGCTTAGTGTAATTGACACTTCCTTATGATCATGATGATCATTTTTGTGATTTAGACTAGTGATTGAGCGATGTCTCTTTGTCTGCGAGGGAGACTAGACCCCGCTTTTGTGATGTTTCGACATCACATATATGGGGTAGCACCCCATGGTCTTCGGGCCGTTCATGTGTTAAAATTTAATGGATAGCTTCCATGAGATAGCTTCTCGTTCATGTGTTATACGCGTTGGTGAGTTTTCATGCTCCCGTTCATGTGTTAGGCCTCCCCCTTTTTATGTGTTTTTCTGGATTTCGTGTGTTGATTTTTGGAATTTGTGCTTCATCAATTTTCATGATTTTCATCGATATGATATCAGTTTTTGTGCATTGGTGAATTCATGTGTTATTGACTTGTTATAAATACAAGTTTAGGGCATGATACCCTATTTTATCTTTGAGAAGATTCTTGTGATATTGATTAATCTCTTGTTGATTTTCAATTACATACTTATAGTAGTATGCCACTATGGTTATTACATGTTCATGTCATGTCTTTTACTTTATACCATACCATTTGATATTTATAGCTAGACTGATCCGTTTATTATTTTCTTATAAATAATACTCGGGTCAGACCGAGATGTTACAGGTGCTTCTGCTTGACTTCTCTTCAGGATTATTCTGACTTTTGGCTAACTACTTAGGTTAGTAGTTTTTGGATGTACACATTTGAGATATAGACTCTATGTTGTGTACTTATTCTTTTGTATAGCACGTGCTGCTATTCTTTTGTATTATCGTGGATCTTTCTGACCACTACTCTGATGTACACTTTCATGTGTTATACATTTATTCATATCTTCTTCCGCCTTTGTGATATGGATGTCTGTGACTAATTTATGTTATGATTATTTCTATGTTTGTTTCTGAAGATTATATATAGCCACCGTGTGATAGTTTTGAGTTTGTATCGGTATGTCGGATTTTCTCCTTAAATGATATGCATTCTATTCTATCTGACATATCGGTGCTCGCACAAAGAAGTTACATGGATGGTCGCTCCTCCACAACCTTATTCTCCGTGCTAATTGACAACACTACATCGTAGTGTTCTTGGTTAGCATGGGTATAGAGGTGGGGCGTCACATGTTCTTATGTACCTTTGTTTAGTTTTACACTTAAGGAATCTTTTAATTTTAAATTCAAGGTTCATTTTTACTTAAGTAAATAATTTTTAACCTTGACCATTTATATGTTATAATATAAGTGTGTGTGTGTGTATTTCTTTTACTATGCACAACGTTTTCCAATGACTTTTAGATAATGAAAAGTAGAAAATCCGAAAAATGATTTTTCGGTCATATTTTGAAAATCATTTCACTATCACTAATTATTATTTAAAAGGGGCATTTTTGAGTAATAATATCCATTTATTAATTGTTTAAAAATATATTAACTATCCTTATTTAAAGTGATAAAATTCTGGGTCGTTACATTGCATGCATGTACATTATTGTTTATATTAACTAGTTTGGTTGCAGGACTTTTATTTGCAAAGGATACATATTTTGAAAGGATATTAGTCAGGGGAAAACCCATTTCGCTCAGCGGTGTGGTTTCACTGAATATCAGTCAACCGAGATGATATATTATTATTCACATCAGGCTTTTTGTTTGACTCAAAGTTTATGTTTTTCCACTTAAACTTTTGGATGCTTAAAATTTGATTTGAGTAGGTCAAGAGTAAGGGTGTTTCAGGTTAAGTAGGATTGGATGAATAAAGCTTCTGAAGACATGCAGGAGGCAAAGCTAGCTATGTAGGAGTCTATCTATTACTATTGTCCGCTGTGTTATGCCAGTTGTTGTATAAAGGTATTGGTAGTAGATGTATTGTCTATTTAGCAACTCTAATCAACAAAGGGGGCATCTTCATATGTCACTCTTGGAGTATTTTGTAATAATTATATTTTTATCTAAACCTGGACAACGTTGTAGGATTATGTAATGAATATTAAATATTATCTATGAAATGAAATGTAAAAGTTTTCTTTGAAATTATGTTTTTAAAATTATTTCATATTCTAGTGCTTCTGATATTATGGATATTAAAATAGCCGCATTTTGTCGCCAAGAATTAATAAGTATGGATGACTAAAGCATCCATAGCAGTTAGTTTTGGGCTTTAGAATGGAAGATGTTACACTTCTCCAATAGCTCATTCACTTTCTTATTTAGCTTGCATCTTTCTTTGAAAGCCATATGCCTTAAAGGTAAGGCAATAGGTCTAGCGTTCTCCATATGATAAATCTAAAACTTGATCTCCCAATGGGGTAGAAGAGCGATAACTTCAGAAAAGACATATGGGTAGTCTTGAACTACTAGCACAAAGGCTAACTCATTATATGATAGGTCTAAAGAATATAGGTAACTCAACATAACCTAACCTCTGGGCTCGCAATAAACTGCTAGACTGCGTTAAATACAAGTACCCAAATAAAAAACATTCCTATTACAATCTAAGATCACCCTATACATGGTCATCCAGTCCATACCCAATATAAAACCAAACTCGAAAAAACAAGACAAAAGCATTGCAATCATACTCAACCCTCTTAAGAAACAATTTCAAATCCTCACGAATCATAGGTAAATGAGCCGATCCTCTAGTAGGTTTGATATAACTACTGGGTCAGTAACTATGCCAGTGTCTAGGTGCAACTCCTCTACAAGTCTACATGAAATAAAAGAGTATGATGCCCTAGTGTCAAATAAATTAAGAACAAATAAACCAGATAAAGTTAACACAACTTCAATTATGACCTTCTTCCTATTGTCTGCCACTGGAGGTGCATTCAAGCTAGGAACAACATCCGGTGCGTAACTAAAACCACTTAGGCAAAGGTCTTCGAAGGTACTGGACACTCCCTCTTCCTGTGCCCTAGTTGATTGCAATTGTAAAATTTGATCTTTGATATGTTCATCCTGCACTCCTTCACAACATGCCCCTTTTTTCTGCATCTTCTACACTTGATGTCCTGCTTCTTAATCTTCCCTTAGGTACCCATTCCATCCTTGTGCTGATTCTATTTGGGAATCTATCCTCTTGACCTCTTAGGCTCACTCCTCACCTCTTCCTTGGAAACAGTATTTAGCAAGGCCATCTCCACTGAACCCTCATAATTTGCCCCTGTTAGAATGTTACTAATGGTCAAACCTCGAAGAGGTTGATTCGGCCCCTTTGCAAACTTCAAAGCTTTCCTATAAGAGGTGTTTATCAGATCCAGACCAATCCTAGCCAACTCATTGAACTGATTTACATATTCCTTCACTGACATCTCCCCTTGCTACAAATGTATGAACTTCTCCAACTGTACTCCCTGCTCTGCCATGTAAAGAAATCCCGTCTCAAAATGCCTCTTAAACTCTCCACAAATTATCTCTTCCTCGTTGTTCTCCACCACTGCCACGTCCCCCAATTAATTGTAACACCCCATAATTTAATCGATCAAAAATTTAAATGATTAATTTAAATATTTAATCGTTAAGCAATGGAATGCCTCTTATACTCGATTTTTACAAACGAGCGAATTAGGACTCGATACACTCATGGTTGAGTTTGCTTTTTTGACATGAGTCAAATGAGTATAAATTTGACTATGCTTGAAGTCTATGAATTTCAAGGATGAATAGTATTAACCGGGTTTTTTACCCAGCATAATTCACTAGAAGTCAGAACATTCAAATTAAGCAAGAACGACTCAAAACTCCGATGGAAGGCCCAAAAGAACTAGACAATAGCTCCCAAGAAGTTTTAGGCAAAAATAAGCGAACTTTTCAGACCGGCACCGATCGGATCCAATTGGATCGGTACCGATCCGAATTATTGATTCAGGGTAATTCTTAGTCTCTTGCATCACACTCCTATGTCTCCACTAAGCACACCCAACAAATTTAGTAGCATTCCAAGCAACCTAATTCAAAAAGTGAAGGTTCATCTGATTCAGAAAACAATTCAATCTAACCCATAGGTGAATCATCATCAAAGCAAGTCAACAAGCTACGAAACTACATGGAGAGCATCGTAACCAGGCAAGGAAGACAACCAAGTAGTCAAAGCATCAAAAATTCTTAACTATTTGGATCGGTGCCGATCCAATTTGATCGGATCGGTACCGATCCAATTGAATCGGATCGGTACCGATCAAAATACTTTTATTCGATGACCTTCAATCTTTCTAGACATCTCCATATGGTGAATGCAGGCTTTTGGCAAAGCGGCTCTTGCCCAAGTTCTCTCCGACTCCTATAAATACCACCTCCTTTGCAATATAAAAAGGATCTGATTTGATCTCTACTGAACTAACGGCAACAGCTTTTCCATTTTTCTTCTCTATTCTTCTCCCACACAACAGCGATTAAGGGGCAACTAAGATCCTTCTGGTTATCTCTGATAATGGTGGCTTGATCTAACTTAGGAAAAAAGAATTATATTGTAATTCAAAATCCTTTGTAATAGCAGTTGACCAATAAAAGCTATAGAGTGGATGTAGGCTTCATTAATGGCCGAACCTCTATAAAAATCTCGTCTCTTTACTATTTTTGCTCTTTTACAATTATTTTCTATATTATTTGCTCTGAGAAACAAAGCCGGTGCTTTCACACTCAAACCAGGGTGATGATACATTTTTTGGGTTAACATTTTGGTGCTCTCACTGAGAAATCAGTTTGTTCAGGCATAGATCTAGTTTTCCCATTTGGATATGCCAGATCTAGAAACTAGATCCATCAAGTCGGCTCTAGGAAGTTTGAAGCTTGCCGTTGAAGATCAATAGCGGGGAGAAAGAGAACTACCTTCAGAAAATCAATAAGAACCTTTATAGCTGGAGAAGAGACCAATCCCCAGCAAATTGAAGTCAACAACACCAATAATCTACTAATTGGAGCGAATTCTGGAGCTAACATCGAAGATCAGGTAACGAGATCTTCTACCCAGCATGAGGTCATCAATAAAGGCGAATTGAAAAAATGGTTGATGAAATCAACCAAAAGATGGAGGACAGCTAAAATGCTCTTATGGACATATTAAATGCCCTCCTAACCTTGTAATTACTAGCTGCTCCAAGAACCATGCCAGAACTCGTGGCTACCATGGAGCAGGAAAACTCTTCCACTTCTAGCCTAAACAGAAGAAACGAAAGGCAGAAGCAAAAAGGAGTAGTGGGTGGAGCTATAGGAATCATCATAGAAGGAAACGCAAGCACTCCGCCAACTGCAAAGTAACCTACTACAAACTTCAATCTAGGGGCGAAAACCCCATGAGAAGATATAGTAGTGGATATGTTCAACGGCAGATTTCTATCGACTAGAAAACCGCTGAAAAATATAATCGTTATAAAAACCGTAAGCGCACGATGTACAACCATAGTACGTATGCGGGTACGGGTCGATCCACAGGGAAAGAATTAAATTCTAATATTACTCAATCCAATTAGCCCAAGATTTTGAAAGCGTTTAAACTAAGAAAATTATAAAAAAACAAACTAGAGCAAAAGTGAATAAGACTATGAGATTAAGGAGCAATTTAGAGGCAAATCCATTTCTAATCATTCGTATAAATCAACATAAAATTCATCTATAATCTCTCATTTAAATTTTTAAGTAGAAATGTGCGACGACTCACATTTCGGAAGGTTTAAATCGACAATAATCCACACATGTCCGACTTGAACAATCCAGAACGTAGATAATCAATTAAGTTAAATAAGGAAAATAAGAAGAGAAGAATAAAACAACTACAGAATCTCACAGTGGAAACGATAAAATATAATAATCAAATAAACAATTCATGAAGTTGTTTACTATACATTTGATTATAATCTATACATATTTATCAGAGTTATATATACATCGGGGATAAATAATCAATATAGTAGAATATCATGATGCAGGAGATAATAATAATAGCAATATACCAAAATCCTCACCTTCGTCCTGTAGAGAATAATCTCCAATACGCTGAAAAACTCAGGACTGACCCAAGCTTAATGAAAAGACAAAACACTCGAGTCAAGACTAATATACTCTTATGTAAGTCAAATCAATATCAGAAAATATGAGTGCAATAACTTAAGAGATGTTATGGGATTTTCCATCTTCTAAGGATCCGTCAAACTATCCATATATAAAAGTATACGCTGTAATAGATAATATATATCGGTAAAGTAAATATCAAAATAGTGTTAAGGCTTTACATTGATCCACCTTAACACATTTGTACAGTTCTAAACCAAAATCGTAATGGGCTCATATAGGGATAAATATGACATGGCACGTGAGGCAATGCCCAAGGTAGGATTCTACCAGTTTACCCTTTCTGGCTGGTCGTAACCCATCTATGGCCGACCGCGACAATCAATCCAACCGACAAAAGGTTCACCCATCGAATATGAAAACACAATAGTAATACAGGGATCAATGTCGCTAGAGGTAGCTAACCTCAATGACCAGACATAGGCTCCTATTTTAGTCATTTTAATTATGACACGAGTGTCAAGGCTATCCATCATTATTCTCTTACTTCATTCCAGTAAACGTCGCTAATTCAACCACTACATTCTGGATATCATCTACCACGTACAAAATTGTCAAAGTGGTTCCAATATTGATAGAGAGTATGCCAATAAGAGGCTCTGGTCTCTTTAACAACCGAACGTCATTTTACACACCGGTCGATACTTTTATATTTCGAAAATAATTCGTATGTGATATCAAAATATCATATTCGCTTCAAAATCAATCCATTTCGAAATCATCATATTCGCTTTAAAACTCATAATTTACTTTAAAATGTCAATTCAGTTCGATATATTGATTTCATGTCAAAATTTGATTCGAATGACAATTTAGGTTATAACTTCACTTTAACCCAATTCGCATTTAAATCTAAGATTTAAATGTAACATTTCACCCTTTTAACCAGTTTGAATTTTTAGAAAATAATTTAAATAGTTTTAAAATAGTTAAATAGTTAAAATAGTTTAATAAAAAATAATTTGAGTAATAAAAATGGTTTATATAGTAAAATAGCTTGGAAAATCAAAATAATTTGAATATTTTAAGAATTTAGATTTAAACCGTTTATACTAAAATAATTCATTTGAAAATAGTTTCAAAGTCAAACCGGTTCACTTCCAAAATTTTCCGATTCAAATCAGTTTCAATTTCCGTTTCGATTCAATTCCGATTTCAAGTCGAATTTTACTTTGATTCCAAATAAATTTCAATTCCAACTCCAAATTAATTTCAATTCCAAATCCAAATTAATTTCAATTCCAATTTCAAATTAATTTCAATTCCAATTTCAAATTAATTTCAATTCCAATTTCAAATTAATTTAAATTCTAATTTCAAATTAAAACCATTTCAAATTAAAACCATTTCGATTTATATCCATTTCGAGCTCGATTTCCAAAATATCGATTCAAAACACGTAAATCAAATTTTCCTTCAATATCCACTTTAAAATCCAAATCTTCAAATATAATTAAATTCCGAGATCAATTTCGAAATATCTTTTTATATCACTTTTACTTAGCAATATTCAAAGTTCGAATAAAAATTCAATCTTTTAAACAAATCGACTTCTGAAATTCAAATCATATTTTGATTATAACTTCAAAATCTCAAATTCGATTATTTAATCAATTTCGTTTACCAAATTTAAATTTCAACATTTCAAGCTCTAGTTCGAAAATAATTCGATTTCCATAAATACGATTTTTATTTCTAAAAATCAAATCATTTAAATAATTTCAAATCAAATTTATTTTAATATCATTTATTTTATTTAATCCGGTGTCCGTATATAATTCTCTATCCTATGGCCAAGTGAATCAATTATTTCAATTTAATTTAGGGATGGATGTATATCATTTCAATTAGAAATAAATGCCATAGGTATATATCATTTCAACCTATTTCTTAATTTATTTGAAATAATTCGGTTGACGGTTTTATATACTTTAAATAATATACAGGATGTTAACAAAATATATTAAATAAATAAACATCCAATTCATCCAAACATCAATCAATAGCATCCATCACAATCAACATCCAACAGTCAATAAATCATATAATTTACTAGTTATCAATAATCTAGAATTTAACTAGCAATTTAATTTAAAATTCATATTTTAACTATCAATTCAATTTACTATCATTTTAATTCATATCAATTTACATGCCAGCTAAACTTTACCAAACAACAGTCAAAATATTTAAATCACTTCACGATATAAATTTAACTAACATAAAAATTATTTCAGTCAAACGTGAGCGTATAAAACACTCGCCTTTTATTTGAAACTGAAAATATTTCCAACTTAAAATATATCCCAATTTGACTCCGAGCTGTAGATGACATCGATACGGTTCCAACGCAATTGGATTCGTCCAAAATGAATCTCGTATACAAAAGTAACGATTTAACTAATATTTGTTATAATAAGAATATAATTAACATAAACTAATTAACTAATTAATTGAACTTAACACATTACCCCATCTTCACTGTTGTTCGATAACCCCTAGGCAAGCATTAGCTCCTCCAAGCCGAATGAGATGAACCATGTCAACGCACGTGTGTCCTTCCAGATCGCGATAAACCTTTAAGCTTCATCGAATCGAACGTCCACCTCATACCAGCACCACCGTCGTCACGCACAGCGCTGCCCTCCAACATCTGCCCTTACGAATGCAAACCTATGCATTGATACCTAGAATGATGAATGCAAGCAGATCTCGGCGATTTCGAACCCCCTCTCCATTTTCATAGCCGCTCCATTGCGTGCACTCCACGGCTGCAACCATCGAACACGCGAATCGATACGCGATTGATTTTATTTATTTATTTGAGATCGGTTTGGATTTTTTTAGTTGTTTAAATGTCGATATGTTGGTATGAAATGAGAAAGAGGGGAGTGAGCGTATGAGTAGGCATAGGGAACGTGGCCGTTTTGAACGAGACGATGCAAGTTAAACTCTTTTTTTTAAATAAGAAAAAATCTCGCCCGAATGGCCCGTGCAAATTCGAACTCTAAATGAAGCATGCCACCAGGCGTTTATAATGTTTTACCCCATTCCAAACCCAAAGAAACTAATTTCAAAAGCTAATTCGATCGTATGTAGAATATAGCTTTTCAAAATCAATTTATTTAATTAAATCATAAAATAAAATTCTACGCGTTTCAAGCTCGCATAGCAAAATGATAAATCCAATCACTACGAAACTTGAAATCCTACAATAATTCACTATTATCGATCCGATGAAACTGGTTTCATCGAAATCCGAGATAGTGGCCAAAATGGCTATTTTTACTCATTAATTAAAATATAAAATTTTCAATATTAAACTTAAACAATTTGATACTCAATAATTCACCATATTTCAAATATAAATTATTTAACTTATAAAATTTAACTTTAAAATCCGAATTCAAATAATAACAACTACTTCCATTTTCCAGTAATTCATCATTCATAATTCAATTTCAACTATGGGTTATAATCACATTCAATATATCGAATTGCATTTCATTATTTCTTATCGCCAAAATATTCGAAATTGTTTATATCAAAAAAATTATTATATTCAATAAACTACAATAATTAATCATTAAATTTTTATTTCTACCCATTTTTATCAATAAGCATATTAAATTTAATAATTTAAAATAGCCAAAAGCACGGGTCTTTACAAAATGATTGATGTGTTTACAATAAGTATGGTTTATTTGTGCTATTAATTAACACAACTTAAACCATCAAACTCTAACATACCATTCAAACCAACTTATCAACTCTCAAGAAAATGACATGAAATTAAAAATAAAATTTATTTTAAGTATGATCTATTTATATGAATTAGTAATATAGAGCATCAAATTTTGATTCTAGTTTGACTTTCATCATCAAAATCACTTAGGAAAATGATCAAATAGTTTATGTTTATAATGGATTAAGCATAACCTATTTGATATGTCAACATAGACTACCAAATTCACTAAATAAAGAAACATAAACTATCTTCATTTATAATTTCCATTAAGCACAAAAGAGAGATCATAAATGAGATCATTATGTTAATTTAGTAAGTTTTATGAGAGCTTCATTACCTCTAAATTGAAGGTATTTAGCTTCTCGGATTCGAATACATGTTAACATATAGTGACTTCAACATAAAAAATAAGGAAAATGAGAGCTAACTAAAAGAAAAGAGAGCCAACTACTTGCATGAAATAAAATAAAATTAATTGGAAGAATTAAATCTTTGCTACTAACATGAAATAAGAGAAGCATAAACTAAATATGTGATGACCGCCCACGACCCCTGCACTGAACCTAGAGATAGTGCGCTGTAAAGTGTGCCAGGCAGCCATGGACGATTGTCAGGGTAAATTAAAAATAGCAGAATCTATCGTATTACTCACAGCGCATGGACAAAATACAATAGAATATATATATATATATATTGAAGCTTCACAGAATAGAATCTCATCAATAAAACTTCATAATAGTTGAATACAAACATCTGAATAGTCAATACATCAAGCCTCACTACAACACTCAGAGAATATACAAGCAGCGGAACATCCAGTACATATAGTAAGAAAACAATATGCAAGCCTCCAGCTCGTCTTCGTCATCAACATCGTGGAAAGCAAGAACAGCACCTGTCACCTGCTACCTAGTCTGCCCGTCCCAAAATGGACGAACAGCCCAAGGCAATAAGAGTTAAAACATAAAGCCTTGAGTCAGACAACAGTCTTAGTGAGCGGTAAATTAACTAACAACATACCAAAAGAGCATAAAGGAAAAGGAATAGGAATACAACCCTCCCACTCCACCTCTTTCTACAGTGATAGCCCCCAAACACACACTAAGCAGAAGCAAACATAGAAAAACATACAATTTAAAGTAAAGCAATTATCACTCGAGTCAAGGGCGATGTTTTCCAAGTACAAACCCCCAAGGCCTAAACCAAGATCAGATAAGCTCCAAGAAAATACCGCTCTTGAGACCGAATGACGATACAACCAAACATCCATGACTCTGGCTATCACTATTATCATTGCTTCGATATCATCGTTAATTGAATGACCGGCTCATTCTTTGATCCGTCCGTCAAGGGCTAATGGAAACCCCGGTTCTAGACATAACTCCACACGTCGTCGCAGCACGTGCCTAGGACTATCGAATCTGCCCAAAGTACTCGACTACCAATCAGTAGCCTTAAGGGACTATCGAATCTGCCCAACGTACTCTTGCTTTGAGCATGCTAGAACCTTCAACAACGATGAGATCTCAGCCTTCTAGTCATCCTCCTCGACGACTATTTCCATACTAGCTCAAGCGCCTCTCGAGCAAACCATTATCCTCAAACTCGAACCATTTCACCGAGTTATCAACATGCTTGGAATGATCCCGTCTAGATTAGACCAAGACTATCTCATACTATGCTTCGCCTCATCATCATCATAGCAAAGCCTCATCTCAACATCATCATCAAATCTATCCATATGAGCTTCATCATCCGCCACATATGCCACGAGCAGCTTTTCCAATTCAAGAGCCTTTCCCATAGCTTTTGAATCATCTTCGACCATCTTGTCTAAATCAAATCATCAATCAACTAATTCATAACAATCAATCAATTCAAACATTAATCCAAGTAATCAAGCATTCGAATATGATCTAATGAACAATTATAACAATAATGGCAATTTCGTAAATAAAGAGTCTAAAGTCTAACAAGCATGAAAACATGAGCAATATCTCTATAATCTTGATGAATGAACTTGCATAGGTTAACATGTAGTAAAATGGATGTCAAATCATCATGAACAATGGATCTATACTTAAGTTTACAAAAATGCATGAAAATCACTACTTTACACAAAATCAAGCCAACGATCCGATATACTCCTTTGGATCCGTGTGAGAGATAATCACCACTCACCAAATCACCTAAACACCCCAAAAACAACCCACTTCAGATCTGGACAGCGAAGGATCTAACTCGATCTATCACAAATCCGCTTCAAATGGTGAAATCCCACTTTGATGGATGTAGATCTTCAATCTAAGCTCTTGAATCTTCAATTCGATCTTCGATTTAGATGGAAGGAAGCACAGGATTAAAATGGACAAGAGAAGTGAAGAAGTGTAGAACTCGAGCTCTCAAAGTGGCAGCACTTCGTCGCTTCAAAATCCGGATCTCAAAAATGAAGAAGAACCCGCCTATTTATACGCAGAAATCCCCTTAGGTCTTCCGCTCGCTATTAGGTCGTCCACGACCTAAGAACCCACGACCTAAAACCTACGACCTAACGCATGCGCATCCACGACCTAACGAAACCCTACGACCCACGACCTAACGCATGCGCGCGACTTACAGATCCAACGACCTAACACATCTGCGCTTCTACGACCTAACAAAGATGCGGCTTAGCTCTTATGCGACCTAACACACACAGAAGCTCACGACCTAACTAACTTAGCTAAGATACGACTTAACACCTTGGGTCGTCTAACGACCTAACTACTCCACTACTGAACTTAGGTCGCTCACGACCTAACTACGCTAACTCGCTAACTCGTATACCGTTAGATCTTAAGTCGCTAACTAATAGGTCGCTAACTACTAGGTTGCTAACCACTAGGTCGCCAAATCCTATAGGTCGCTAACTGCCATAGGTCGCTGCCTTTCCTTAAGTCGCTCAAACCTTAGGTTGCTAACTCTTAGGTCGCTCCAATCTCCTAGGTCGCTCACTCGACCTAACCTACCCCTCGACCTAAGCCACCACACGACTTATCTCCTATACGACCTATCCCCAAAATCCTTAGATCGCCAACTTCCTTAGGTCGCTCCACTTTCTTAGGTCGTCTACTCCGACCTAACTACTCTACGACCTAGGACTTTGACTATGGATGACTTATCAACAATGCGACCAAATGATAACTGTTTTACGATGTTTTGATCCGTAAAAATACGGGTCGTTACATTCTCTCCCCCTTAAGAATTTCGCCCCCGAAATTCCAAACAAACAGAGCAATCAAAGACTATTCTGCATGCCTACCATCCATAGCAATCAACAAACCATGCATCCAATTCTAGCTTAGCATGCAGAATTCTAAAACTAGAACAAGTTACAATGTCGTTAGATGACACGACACCTTAGGGCCATACCTTGAAGAGTTCAGGATGAGCTGCCTTCATCCTCTCTTCCACCTCCCATGTACAGTCGTTATCATCATCACTCCATTGTATCTTGAGCAACTTAACTACCTTCCTCCTAAGCTGTTTCGTGTCGATTTCCACCACACGAAGCGGCTTACGAGGTCTCTTATCGACTGGATCTACTTCGAAATCTTCACAGCTATCAGTAGAAACCACTGTATTCGAGTCGTGCACATACTTCCGTAGATACGATACATGAAAAACATTGTGCACACCCGACATCTTCTCTGGTAACTCCAATCTGTAGGCGAGCTTTCCTATTCGCTCGATGATCGGGAATGGTCCAACAAATCTCGGAGTCAATTTTCCTTTCTTTCTGAATCGAATAACATTCTTCAGTGGAGAAATCTTCACAAAAACCATATCACCTACGTCGAATTCCAAATCCTTACGACACTTATCGGCATAACTTTTCTGTCGGTCTTGGGCTGCCTTCATTCGTTGCCGAATGATCTCTATGCAATCCGAAGTCTGTCGAATCATCTCCGGCCCAAGCATCAGCTTTTCTCCGGTCTCTAACCAACATGTCGGAGAATTACACGGTCTTCCATACAATGCTTCATACGGTGCCATACCAATGCTTGACTGGTAACTGTTATTATACGAAAATTCCACCAAATGAAGGTGATCTTCCCATGATCCTCCGAAATCCAAAACACAAGCTCTGAGGAGAACTTCCAAAACTCGGTTGACTCTCTCGGTCTGACCATCTGTTTGAGGATGATAAGCTGTACTCAAACACAACTCGGTTCCCAAAACTTCCTGAAAGCTCTTCCAAAATCCACTAGTGAACAATGGATCTCGATCGCTCACTATACTCTTCGGAATACCATGGAATCGAACTATCCACTTAACATACAACTCAGCCAACTTCGATGCATTCCTAGTCGATTGAACAGGAATGAATCTTGCACTCTTAGTCAGACGATCTACGATGACCCAAATCCCTTCATTTCCCGTTCTTGTTCTAGGTAGCCCATCAATAAAATCCATCGATATTTGCTCCCACTTCCATGTAGGAACTTCTAATGGCTGAAGCAATCCACTTGGCTTCTTCTGTTCGGCTTTTACCAACTGGCAGTTCATGCACTTGGAAATAAAATTTCCAACATCCTTTTTCATACCTTCCCAGTAATAGGTTCTCTTCATATCCCGATACATCTTGTTTCCACCTAGATGAATTGTCAACTTCGAGTGATGACTTTCCTTCAGAACTTCACTTCTCAATTCATCTATATCGGGAACAACTAGTCGTCCTTGCTTCCGAAGCCAACCTTCTCGATCGACCTCGAATCCTTTATCCTTTTCTGGGTCCAATCCAGATTCCAAATCACGGATAATCTTGACAAGCTTATCGTCTCGCTTTTGGCTCTCGCCAATTCTTTCCACAAGAGTCGGTCTTATCGATAAGTTTGCCAACATCTCAGGTTCAAATTCACATCTGGGCCTGAAGTCAAATCCAGCTAAATACTCAAGATTCTTCCAATCTGAAAACATGACTCCCAATCCTGCATGCCTTCGACTTAACGCATCTGCCACTGCGTTACCCTTTCCCGGAGTATAGGCTATACCAAAATCATATGATGCCAAAAACTCTAGCCATCGTTGCTGCCGAAGATTCAAATCCTTTTGGGAGAAAAGATACTTCAACGACTTATGATCTGTAAACAACTCGAATCGAACTCCCAATAGATAATGTCTCCACATCTTCAGAGCAAATACAATCATCGCCAACTCTAAATCATGAGTCGGGTAATTCCTTTCATGCGGCTTCAGTTGTCGACTTGCATACGCAACAACTTTACTCTTCTGCATCAGCACTGCTCCAAGTCCAGTACCACATGCGTCGGTGTAAACCACCATCTCATCATTCCCACTTGGAATAGTCAAAACAGGAGCACTTGTCAGTCGCTCTTTCAGGATTCTAAAAGCTTGCTCACACTTATCATCCCATCTGAACACTTGGTTCTTCTTCGTCAATCCTGTTAATGGTGCAGCTACCTTGGAAAAGTCTTTGATAAATCGACGATAATATCCTGCTAATCCAAGAAAACTTCTCACATCGGATGCATTCTTAGGTCTAACCCAATCCTGGATTGCTGCTACCTTGGCGGGATCAACCGCTATTCCATTTCCAGAGATAACATGGCCTAAGAACCTCACTTCACTCTTCTAGAAGTGACACTTCGAAAACTTAGCCTTCAGCTGATGTTTCCGTAAGATTTCCAAAACAATACGCAAGTGAATCTTGTGCTCTTCTTCAGTCCTGGAATAAATCAGAATATCATCCACGAACACTAGCACGAACTTGCTCAACTGATCTCTGAACACTCTATTAATAAGATCCACAAAATATGTTGGCGCATTAGTCAATCCAAACGGCATTACCAGCCACTCAAAGAAACCGGATGGTGTCCTGAAAGCAGTCTTCGGCACACAATCCTTAGCCACTCTTAACTGGTGAAATCCCGTTGCCAAATCCATCTGATAAAACACCTTAGCTTCGTGAAGCCGATCAAACAAGTCATCGATTCTCGGCAATGGATACTTGTTCTTCTTAGTCACCTTATTCAACTCACGATAATCCACACACAACCTCAACGATCCATCTGCTTTGGTTGCGAACACAACTGGTGCACCCCATTCGGACACACTACGCCGAATGAATCCTTTCTGCAAAAGATCATCAACCTGCACCTTCAACTCCTGCTGTTCCCTAGGCGCCATCCGCCTAAGAGGCATCACAACAGGTCTGGCTCCTTCAACTATATCTATACGAAACTCGATCTCTCTATGCGGCGGTAACCCTTTGACCTCGTCAAAGACATCCTCAAATCCATTAGCGATTGGCAACGATGACAGTCCATCCCGTGGAACAACCAGCGAATACATGAAGCTCATGAAGACGCCTTCTTCATGCTTACATCGTATCACAATCTTTCGCCCCTCCACATTATCGACTGTCACCTCCAACCTATCACAATCAACCTTTGCCGCATACTTCCTAAGCCAGTCCATACCCAAAATAATTCCGAACCCCGCAAAGTTCAGAACAAAACAATCACAAACAAAAGAGCAATCATGACTCGATACAATCAGACCACGGCATAACATACACAAACAAGACGAACCCCCAACTGGATTAGTCACAACCAATGGCCTATCAACAATATCCGGTTCTAAACCTAACTGGCCTACGAGTTCATTACAAACAAAAGAATGCGACGCCCCAGTATCAAATAGAACTCTAACTGGAACACCACATATGGAAAGAGTACCTTGAACCACCACACTCTTTCCTTTCTCTTCAACGGTAGAGGCTTTCGAAGATGATGGAACAGCCCCCAAAGCATAAGCTTGCACCATCTTCTTGTCCTTCCACGGTTCTGGACAATTTCTCTTAACATGCCTCAGCTTGTCACATTTGTGGCACTTCACCAGCACCTTCAGATTCTTGCAATCCCTGGAGAAATGGCCCTTCTGCTGACAATTGTAGCAGGTCACTTCGCCCTTTGGCTTCTTCTGGCCATCCTTACCCTTTTGTTGCTGCTGCTTCCTCTTCTTGTTTCCACCCTGCTGTGGTTTAGTTTCTTCCTTGGTCACAGCAACAACAGACCTTTCCTTAGGAAACAGATTCTCGTGCCTGAGAGCTTTCTCCACAAGCTTCTCAAATGAATCGTCCAAATGATCCACCAACTGCCTCCCAAGATAATTGTCCAAGCCTGTCACAAACTTCTCGTTCTTCTGGTACGAAGATTCAATATACGACCGGGCATACTTGGACAAAGCTTCAAACTCAGAAACATACTCAAGAACTGGTCTTCCACCTTTCTTGAGCTCCACAAACTTCTTGAACAGAACAGACTTCTGAGCAGTAGAAATGAACTTAGCTTCAAATCTGGTTTGGAATTGCTCCCAAGTAATCTCTTCCTCCGGAGTATCAATGGTGATAGAGTTCCACCAATCAGAAGCTCTCCCTTGAAGCTGTCTTGATGCTAACTTCCTCTTAGTTGCATCCTCAATTTCCAAATCACCAAAGATCCTTCTACAAGCATCTATCCACCTCTGGACTTCAATGGTTGATTCTGTCCCCAAGAAAACCTTCCCTCCAAGAGCAGTATAGTCTTTACACAACTTAGCAAAATCCACTGGTCTTGGAGCCTGAACTTGAACTCCAACATCAACTGCTGTCCCCGGAACTGGTATCCTTCTCATGATCGAAGTCATCATAGCTTCGAACATAGCTGCATAATCAGCAGTCCCCTCAGCAGCACGGCCTTCCCTAGCAGCTGGTCTCCCTCTTCGACTCATCCTTAATATCTATAAAAAGGAATGATTAGCACACCTTGAGAAACAACTGCATGAAGGACTCAAACTTTTCTAAGCTACTATATTATATATAGTAATCATCCATCAAAATACAATTACGTCTCTCATACGTAGTTACGTCAGCGAGCGTTGGGTAAAATCGATTAACCAATGCTCTGATACCAAATGTGATGACCGCCCACGACCCCTGCACTGAACCTAGAGATAGTGCGCTGTAAAGTGTGCAAGGCAGCCATGGACGATTGTCAGGGTAAATTAAAAACAGCAGAATCTATCGTATTACTCACAGCGCATGGACAAAATACAATAGAATATATATATATATATTGAAGCTTCACAGAATAGAATATCATCAATAAAACTTCATAATAGTTGAATACAAACATCTGAATAGTCAATACATCAAGCCTCACTACAACACTCAGAGAATATACAAGCAGCGGAACATCCAGTACATATAGTAAGAAAACAATATGCAAGTCTCCAGCTCGTCTTCGTCATCAACATCGTGGAAAGCAAGAACAGCACCTGTCACCTGCTACCTAGTCTGCCCATCCCAAAATGGACGAACAGCCCAAGGCAATAAGAGTTAAAACATAAAGCCTTGAGTCAGACAACAGTCTTAGTGAGCGGTAAATTACCTAACAACATACCAAAAGAGCATAAAGGAAAAGGAATAGGAATACAACCCTCCCACTCCACCTCTTTCTACAGTGATAGCCCCCAGACACACACTAAGCAGAAGCAAACATAGCAAAGCATACAATTTAAAGTAAAGCAATTATCACTCGAGTCAAGGGCGATGTTTTCCAAGTACAAACCCCCAAGGCCTAAACCAAGATCAGATAAGCACCCAAAAAATACCGCTCTTGAGACCGAATGACGATACAACCAAACATCCATGACTCTGGCTATCACTGTTATCATTGCTTCGATATCATCATTAATTGAATGACCGGCTCAATCTTTCATCCGTCCGTCAAGGGCTAATGGAAACCCCGGTTCTAGACATAACTCCACACGTCGTCGCAGCACGTGCCTAGGACTATCGAATCTTCCTAGAGTACTCGACTACCAATCAGTAGCCTTCAGGGACTATCGAATCTGCCCAACGTACTCTTGCTTTGAGCATGCTAGAACATTCAACAACGATGAGATCTCAGCCTTCTAGTCATCCTCCTCGACGACTATTTCCATACTAGCTCAAGCGCCTCTCGAGCAAACCATTATCCTCAAACTCGAACCATTTCACCGAGTTATCAACATGCTTGGAATGATCCCGTCTGGATTAGACCAAGACTATCTCATACTATGCTTCGCCTCATCATCATCATAGTAAAGCCTCATCTCAACATCATCATCAAATCTATCCATATGAGCTTCATCATCCGCCACATATGCCACGAGCAGCTTTTCCAATTCAAGAGCCTTTCCCTTAGCTTTTGAATCATCTTCGACCATCTTGTCTAAATCAAATCATCAATCAACTAATTCATAACAATCAATCAAGTCAAACATTAATCCAAGTAATCAAGCATTCGAATATGATCTAATGCACAATTATAACAATAATGGCAATTTCGTAAATAAAGAGTCTAAAGTCTAACAAGCATGAAAACATGAGCAATATCTCTATAATCTTGATGAATGAACTTGCATAGGTTAACATGTAGTAAAATGGATGTCAAATCATCATGAACAATGGATCTATACTTAAGTTTACAAAAATGCATGAAAATCACTACTTTACACAAAATCAAGCCAACGATCCGATATACTCCTTTGGATCCGTGTGAGAGATAATCACCACTCACCAAATCACCTAAACACCCCAAAAACAACCCACTTTAGATCTGAACAGCGAAGGATCTAACTCGATCTATCACAAATACGCTTCAAACGGTGAAATCCCTCTTTGATGGATGTAGATCTTCAATCTAAGCTCTTGAATCTTCAATTTGATCTTTGATTTGGATGGAAGGAAGCACAAGATTAAAGTGGAGAAGAGAAGTGAAGAAGTGTAGAACTCGAGCTCTCAAAATGGCAGCACTTCGTCGCTTCAAAATCCGGATCTCAAAAATAAAGAAGAACCCGCCTATTTATAGGCAGAAATCCCCTTAGGTCGTCCGCTCGCTATTAGGTCGTCCACGACCTAAGAACCCACGACCTAAAACCTACGACCTAACGCATGTGCATCCACGACCTAACGAAACCCTACGACCCACGACCTAACTCATGCGCGCGACTTACAGATCCAACGACCTAACACATCTGCGCTTCTACGATCTAACAAAGATGCGGCTTAGCTCTTACGCGACCTAACACACACAGAAGCTCACGACCTAACTAACTTAGCTAGGATACGACTTAACACCTTGGGTCGTCTAACGACCTAACTACTCCACTACTGAACTTAGGTCGCTCACGACCTAACTACGCTAACTCGCTAACTCCTATACCGTTAGCTCTTAAGTCGCTAACTAATAGGTCGCTAACTACTAGGTCGCTAACCACTAGGTCGTCAAATCCTATGGGTCGCTAACTGCCATAGGTCGCTGCCTTTCCTTAAGTCGCTCAAACCTTAGGTTGCTAACTCTTAGGTTGCTCCAATCTCCTATGTCGCTCACTCGACCTAACCTACCCCTCGACCTAAGCCACCACACGACTTATCTCCTATACGACCTATCTCCAAAATCCTTAGGTCGCCAACTTCCTTAGGTCGCTCCACTTTCTTAGGTCGTCTACTCCGACCTAACTACTCTACGATCTAGGACTTAGACTATGGATGACTTATCAACAATGCGACCAAATGATAACTGTTTTACGATGTTTTGATCCGTAAAAATACGGATCGTTACAAAATAAGTGAGCATAAAATAAAATAGCAACAAAAGAAAGCATGTAAACAAAAGCAAGTAAGAATAAGGCTAAGAAGCCATTAAAAAGACATTTTATTTATCATTGATTTGCGGCTACAATCTTGCATAAAAGAGAAGAAGAAGGTTCCATGAAAATAAGGGGTATTTATACATGGTTAAAACCCTAATCATTTTTAGAAGACTACCAAAAATGCCCTTGAGATAGTGTAACCTCTAAGTAATCATTAGGGAATTAATTAGTCCCCACTAGCATACCTTTAAGTCCCCATTAACATATGTATATGCTTTTAATTATGGACCATTAGTTAGTGGGCATGTAGGCTCCTCCATATTGCATGAATTCTTTTATTTTTTTTCTTCATTTGCTTTCAACACATGCGCATGCATACATCCATGAAGCACCATCCACTTTGCACTCAATTTCCTAAAAATAAAAATAAAAAAGTGCAAATAAATTTTCTCAAAATTAATTCGTACATAAAATTACCATTTTGCCCCTAAATGAAGATGAATGAATGAATGATGATTTGAAACAATTTAGATTTTGGTTTAAACATATAAAATACCTTATATGCTCATTTATTTTAACAAAAGAAGATTAAATATAGCAGTAAAAATATACACTTTATATGCACATCAAGTACCCACATACTTATCTTTTTATTCGTCCTCGAATATGCTAAAACTATACATTATTTTTTGTATGAATCATAATTGCATTGAGCGTATGCAACAAGTCGTTTAACCTCTAGGTGTCAAATGTTGTCTCGTGAGGGTTTTCAGTAGATACTACCCATAAAATCCAAATGCAATATGCAAATTCTAATGCGACTACATGATGGAAGTTTTGGAAAATATTTACAAATGAAGAATTTACTTTTAAATTGACATGAGAAAGTTAGATATAATTTGTTATTAGCAAGAAATTTTAGTCTTTTTACTCATCAAAACTTCCAAAAAAAATTAAGTTATCATCACAATTAGACTCTTGTTTGGCTAGTTGTTTCGGTTGATAACATAGTGCAACTATGAAATGGATCCTTTAGTTGATTATCAAAGTTTTGCAAAGTGGCATTTTTATTTCTTTTGAATAACAAGTCAAATCAAATAAGTGAAGATAGTGCTTGGGCTTCAATTGCTTGCTCTCTTTATTTTGAAAAATATTAACATTATTATTTACACACCTTACTCAGATAAACTGAGGCCAGATATACCGATCTTGTACTACCTTTCAGGCTTACGTGAGAAGAGTACATAGCGTGGCGAGTGTACACATCTACATATGAACACATGACTCTAGGTGTTTATTACTATTATTATTTTAATTTTCTTTACATACACCTAACTCGGATAAACTGAGTCCAAATATATCGATCATGCACTGCCTTTCGGGGTTACGTAAGAAGGGTACAGAGCATGGCGAATGTACACACTTATGTGTGAACACATGACTCTAGGTGTTTTTAATTATTATGAAATCTTTTTTTTCAAAAAGGGAGAGTTATGAAAAATCATCGTAGCACCACTTAACTTAGAAGATCAAAAATGTTATCGCCTTTACTTTAAATCAACCACTCTTTTAAACAAAGATTACAATTAGGATATACTTCATAATTATCAACCGTGAATCTTCTTATATACTAGTTAAACCATAGTTACTTGTAATCAAACTTTTATTTTTATTTTTGTTGAGACAAGTAAAATTTCAAAATTTTCAATTTAATAACCAAAAACAAAAACTTATCCTATCGTGTTTCTTCAAAAGTAAAAAAATATGCTAAAATGAAAATTTTGTTTTGGGAATTTTTTATTTTTTTAGAAAGAAAATGCAAAAAATAAACCATGAAAAAACAAAATAAATATGAGATTTCTCCCCACACTTGATTTTGACTGTGTCCCCATAGTCAATGCATGATATAATGAGTGTAACGGAAAAAAATATGTTCATATTTACAAGAAAGGGTTAAATTTCTTACTAGACGTAGTGTGGCTCATGAAGAATCATGAGCTCCTCCTCTCGATCACTCGCCGACTCCAAGTAAGGTTTTAAACGATAATCATTTTAAAAATCGATCTATCCCTAGGGTTTTTTATTTCTTTGGCACTATGTGGAAAAATAATACGTACGACGTAGGGTCCTGTCCAACTTGATTTTAATTTCCCAGAGAACAATTGAAGTCGAGAGTCATAAAAAAGAACTTTTTGATTTGGTGAAAATGTTTTCCTTAGGATTAAGTTGTCATGAAAAACTTTTTTCCTTTCTTTGTAAATTTCTCATTTTCATACACGTCGTTCCTGATCTCCTATAATTCATTGAGTTACAATTTCCTGTTTTTGCCAGCTTTTTCAAGATCAAAGTTTATGTTCTTAATTGCCCATAAAGCTTTATATTCAAGTTCGATAGGTAAATGGTACACTTTCCCATGTACTAGCCTAAATGGAGACATCCTAAGATTGGTTTTATATGCAGTTCTGTAAGCCTAAAGCGCCTTTGTTAATTTTTGTGACCAATCTTTTTGATTTTTATTTACAATTTTCTCCAAAATTTGCTTGATATGGCGATTTGAAACTTCAACTTGACCACAAGTTTGTGGATGATAAGGAGTGGATAACTTGTGGGTTATCGAGTATTTCCTCATTATAGTTTCAAATGATCGATTACAGAAATGAGTTCCATTGTCGCTTATTATTGTGTGAGGTGTTCCAAAACTCAAAAAGATGTTTTCTTTTATGAATTTCACAACAACTTTGTGGTTATTTGTTTTACAAGGAATGGCTTTAACCCATTTAGAGACGTAATCAACAACAACAAGGATGTACATTTTTTTGAAAGAGTTGGAAAACAGTCCCATAAATTCAATCCTCCAAATGTAAAAAATTTTAATCTTAAGAATGGGGTTCAAAGGCATTATGTTTCGTCGAGAGATTTTTCCAAACATTTGGCAGTGATCACAAGTCTTACAAAACTCAAATGCATCTTTGAAAGGCGTACGCCCGTAAAAACCACATTGAAGCACCTTTTCCGTTGTTTCTTAAGACCGAAGTGACCACAAGCTTGGTCATGACCAAATGAAAGAACACTCTTAATTTCGCAGTTTGGGATGCAACGTCAAATGATTTGGTCGAAAAAATACGTAAAAAAATATGGATCATCCAAATAGAAGTAATTGCCTTGGGAAAGAAATTTATATTTATCTTGTTTCAACCAAAATAAAGAAGTTTCCTTAGTGACTAAATAGTTCAGTATATCGGCATACCATGGATCGACGGAAACGGAAAGGAGTTGTTCATCAGGAATGTTCTCGTTGATCAGAAAAGAAGGTGGTGCGTTTGGAAGACGCGATAGATGATCAACAATGATGTTGTCGGATCCTTTTTTGTCTTTGATCGTAAGGTCAAATTCTTGGAGTAATAGGAACCAACGGATTAAACGAGACTTAGCATCCTTTTTAGCAAAAAGATACCTAAGAGCGGAGTGATCGGTGTAAACTATAATGTGTGAGCCAATCAAATGAGGTTGGAACTTTTCGAGTGCAAAAACTACCGCTAGAAGTTCCTTTTTGGTACTTGTGTAATTGAGTTGAGCATCGTTTAGAGTCATACTAGCATAGTAGATGACATAAAGAATTTTGTTGATGCATTGTCCTAAGACATCACCAACTGCGAAGTTAGAGGCATCGCACGTTATTTCAAAAGGAAGATCCCAATTGGGTGAGCAAATGATGAGAGTGGAAATGAGTTCATTTTTAAGACATTCGAAAGTAGAAACACAATCAGAATTAAAGTCAAATGGAATGTCTATTCCAAGAAGAGTCGTCAGTGGTCAAGAAATTTTACTAAAGTCCTTCACAAAGCGTTGATAAAAACCAGCGCGTCCTAGAAATGAACGAATGTCCTTGAAAGATTTGGGAATGGGTAGATTCGCAATTAAGTCAACTTTCGCTTTATCTACCTCAATGCCTTTGTTTGAAATGACATGTCCAATGACAATGCCATGTTTGACCATAAAATGGCATTTTTCCAGCTTAACGTTAAGTGTTTGTCCTTGCATCGATTTAGAACCATCTCGAGATGGTGTAAGCACTCGGAAAAAGAGTTTCCAAAGATGGAAAAATCGTCCATAAACACTTCCAGAAAGCGTTCAATCATGTCAGAAAAGATGCTGACCATGCATCTTTGAAAAGTAGCAGGAGCACTACTGTAACAACCCTGGTTTTCGAGATTACCTATTAATATTAAATTATAATGGTAGTTATAATGTAGTGTTGTAAATTAAAATAAAATTGGAAATTTTATTTGTTTATTTGGAATAAACAATGAATTTTGAAAATAAAATGAGAAAAATAAAGTTTGGAACTTTATTTTAGTTATATAGGTTAATAAAGGTTGGAATATGGGTTTTATTTGGAGAAAATGCAATAATTGTATTAATTATTTCCAATTACTTCTTTTAATAATTTTTAAAAAGAAGTACAAAATTTTTAAAGGTTGTTTATTTAAAAAAAAGATGGAAATTGGTTTAAAATAAGTTTCGGCTATAAATTATGTTTAGAAATGGTTTGCAATATTTTTCTAAGTGAGAAAATAAATTTTGTGGAATTTTAGAAGTTAAAAACAATGTTTTATTCATTTATTTGAGTAAATGGTGTATTTTTGTTAAATTAAGGATTTTAATAATAAAAATGTTTTAAAAATATAAATTAAACTTTTTATATAATAGAAAATGTTTTATTTTATAAGTATACTAGTTTTCACATTTTTCTTGTGTAAACTTGAGAGAAATGCATTTTATTTATGTGTATATGTGATATGTACACATTAATTTGTTAAGTGTTGATTTAAAACTTAAGCCATTTTATTTCTTTAAATTATCAAACCCAATTAGCCCATTTAGTCTTAGCCTGATAAGAAAAGAGATGTGTAATGACTCGCCTTTCATTCCATAGAAAGACGCATCATTCATAAGAAAGGGACGGAAAAGAGAAAAGGTAGAAAAGAAAGAACTAAACAACATCAGAATCTCACAACGGAACGAATAAATTATATTATATCACATAAGATATTACATAGTATCATATACATCAGAGTTATATAGCTTAAACATCACAAACTAGACAGTTATAATCACCTGTCTAGTCATAACAACTCAAGTACAACACAGAAATACAGATACAACACTAGCACAATGGAACCACTATATATCTACACGCTGAAGCCTCCTGCTCCAAATCTCCCACAGAATTCGTCAAAGCTAACCTGAATCCCTTGGCTACTCGTAAAAATTTGAGTACCCAAGATTTTAATAAAACAAAAAATAAACTCCGGGTCAAACATGGGTCTGGTGTGAGTAAACGACTTAAAGTTTCTTAACTTTAAAAATCCTTTGAAAACAAAGGTATCACGTAAGACTTCCCACACATAAACATAGGTAAGTTTTTACCTTATGCTAACCAAAACCTTTGATAGGAAATCCAGTTATATTATAATAGGGTCTAGGGTTTTCAAGTAAAATACAGAAATAGCTGGAATGCTTACATCTCACGTTCCAACATAGTTGGGCACAATCAAAACGTACAACACTTATTGGAGATTGGATTCCATACAATGGCAGGACTACTGGGGTAGCACCCGTCATAGTATGTGGCCTAGATCACTGTACCGAGGATCCCTCCTGTTCCCTTGCAACACAAAGCCGGAACCATCCCTTACTGGATAGTCCCGAACAAGATAACCCCGCAGTTGTTCATAACCAACTGCCCACACAGCCGAATAAAAAGGAACCTCTAGACAGGGGTAAATTTCATCCTACTTGGGTGCTACCCACTTAGCCTTGCTGCACCTCCCATGTTTTAGCCATTCCAGGTTGATGAGGCTTGAGGCTACGATTACCTTTACAAGAACACATCTTGGAATGCTCATCTTCCTCCATTGATGATGGTCCGATAGCATTCATCCATACAAGTTCGTTCCGGGTTTGAACGAAACCGAAGGCACTATCTCGCTACACTCATTTTGGAATCACCCTCAGAGTTAACGACAATAACCCTTGCACTCTGAAACTCCATCTCGATCTTCACTTTGAGATTTCCTCGACCTATCGTTTAACTTGGATCGATGTGGTTTTCGGATAATCAAACTTGATATCTGATCCCGGTCTCATCGAAATCCAAACGTCTCTTAAAGGCCAAGTTGTTTAAGGTTTAAACAATTTAATTCAATTTAATACATTGAATTTCACACAGCATCATTCACAGATAAATATCACACATTTATCACAAATATATCCAATATCACATCACATAATATCACAGATTGGCATTCAATAGATATCAACCAATCCAGACATCCTACTCAAATAATCATCCATAAACAGGAATTATTAATCCAAATTATAATTAATTTAATCAACTTAAATTAAATTAAGTACTTGAGAATTAGTCACCTAACCCTGCTTAATCAATAATTAATTAATTACTAACCATTTAATTTATTAATCATTATTTAATTGCCTTATAAACCAATTAATTAATCTTTAATTATAGATTAATTATCCTTTAATTATTCTCTAAATTAATCATCCTTGATTAATTACTCTTTAATTACATTAAGTAATTAGCCTTTAAATTAATTACACAAATTAATTATTCTTTAAACATTTATTAATTAACTTTTAATTACTCTCTTTAATTAATTATTTATAATTAATTACATTTATCCTTAATTAATTATATTAATTATATTATAATTACTTCATTGATTAATTATCTTTTAATTAATCTTATTCATTAATTAACTAACCTTTTAATTATTCTCATTAGTTACATTGATTAATGATCTTCTAATTACTTTCATTAATTAATTATCTTTTTAATTAATTCCATTTAACAAGAAACCTTTAACTTAATTACATTCATTAATTACCCTTAATTAATTACTTTTTGTAATTAACTATACTTACATTAATTAAATTAACTCCTTGATTAATTACATTAATTAATTCTTTAATTAACTACACTGAGTAATTAACCCTTAATTACTTCCACTAAGTAGTTATCTTTCAATTACTTTCCATCAAGTAATTCCCCTTTAATTTATTTCATCCAGTAATTAACCATTAATTACTTACACTATTTAATTACACTTTATTAATTACATTAAGTAATTATTCTTAACCAATCATCAAATGATTATCTTTAATTAATTAAACTAATTAACTTAAATTAACCACATTAATTAAATTAATTACATTGAGTAATTAATCCCTTTAATTACTTCATTAAGTAATTACCCTTTGTAATCCATTTAATATTAAGTAATTAACCTCTAATTACATCCAATAATTAATTATCCCTTAATTAATTAACCTCTGATTACTTAGATTAATCAACCCTAAATCAGGTAACCAACTACCCTTAATTAATTACAAAAATTAATTTATCTTAATTTAATTACCTAAATTAAGCATCTTAGTTAATTAAGTAATTTTACTTTAATTACTTTTGTTAATAAAACTTGATTAAATTAAGATAACCCATTTACTACATTAAACTCTTACCTACCACTTAAATTAAATTTTAAAGGTTTAATTTGGTTTATACAAAATCATCATCCTTTGATTTATTAAAGTTTAAATACCTTTCACTTAAATCATATTTAAATTTCAACAATTACATTTTAGTTGAAAACATTTATGGACTAATTACATGATTTAACTAAAGCAATATTTATATAACCCAAACTATTTTTAAAACAAAAGTTTAAACTTTGCAAATCCATACTTTCAAAACTAAAATTCTTTTTTTTAAACATCATGCTCTATATCAAACATTTCATTCATCTTTAAAACCGGTTAAAATGTTGTTTAAAATTCAGCTTTGCTTTCAAATTTGAAATTCAGTCAACAATTTAAAAACCCGAACAGGTTTAAACCCTGGAAACAAAACGTTCCCGAGCAAAAATAACAAAACCACGAGACAACCACCGAGCAACACTCGCGTGCTTTTTCCTCGAGACACTCTCGTAACCAACACGAAGACGTCCCAAGCAACAACATCAACCTAAACCCACAAAACTTCCAGATGCACAGATCGATCACCGTGCACGTGCACGATGATTCTGATCATCGATGATCATCATCACGACCATCGACATGACGACCCCGACCCTGCCGACCTTCTCGACCAACCTAATCGACGAATTCACCATCGAAACTAAAACGAGCCTCTCAGCACTCATCAGGATATAAACCTGAACGGCCAAATTCGCCTATCGACGATGATCACGTCGACTGGAAACCCCGGCCTTCCTCCCATAGAAGCACCACACTTCAACGTCGTGATTCCTCACCTTGCGTTCGAGCTTGATGCGCCAAGTTCGTCGAGATCACCTCGATAACAACTTAGACCAATACTGGACCACAAACCCTACTTCACCCCTTCCCGATCACCACGGCCATAGATAATCTCATCCACCATTTTTCTAGAGACTCCTGACACCCCCGCTATCTCCATGCCAAACCCCGATCAGCCTAATCGTCGCCGATCAACGGCAATCAACCAGAAACCCAAATTCGAACAATTCACAAATTCACAACCAATACTAAGTTAAAAATTACCAAATTCATTCTAAATTTCATGATTCGTTTATATGAATCAGATTCTATAATCCAAAGATGAAATCATAGATATTGATTTTCAACTTAATTTAGCTTTTTACTGTTAATCTTAATTTCCCAGAATATTTAGTAAATATAATCACTTAAAATTATTTTTAAAAAGAAGATCACATTGTTATTATCATTTTCTTTTTAGTAATCAAAGTCTAATAATGATTATTTGGGAAGACAGGAATTTTTATATAGTTGATCTTGAGCCAGAAGTTCAACAGAGACATATACTAACATATACAGGCAATTTCAATACAAAACAGAATTTAAACCAGATCCAATTTGAACATTCATGCAAGCAAACATATTTACATTATCATCACACATATATATTAGCACCAAAAGATTTTTTCTTTAAGTGTATACTCACCAGTCATGAAAAAAAAGAGAACACTGTTATATTTTTTTCCTGGAACATTATTTTGATCTGGTATTTTGAATCTTGTTGTTTGAGTTGAATTTTCTTGTTGAATTTTGAAACTGATCTGAACCGAAGAAGCTTGCAATTGCTGCTTGATCCTGAGAACTTGCATTTGTGTTGATTTAAAGTTTGTTTTGGTTTTGTTAATATTTTTAAGAAGAAGAAAGAAAGAGAGTACAGAGGAAAATTTTGAACTGGAAGTTATAAAACAGGTTTTGCTTCTTTTAAACATTGTTATATACTAAATTTTCTTTAAAACAAGGTGTGGCCACTTGTTAACTTAAGTCGTAGAATGTTTACAAATGTCTTTGCATGACATTATGATTATACAAATGTCCAAAAGCAATATTATATGAATAAAAAATGTTTTAATCCCTCTTTTTAAATTAATTACTTATATTTACAAATGTTTTAATTCATTATTAAATTACTTTCTTATATTTTATATTAACATGTTTATGTTTACTTCCGTTTATGTTTTATTTATATATTTTTAAAATATATTTTCCAAAGCTAAATTTAAAAGAAAGAAAATTAAAAAGAAATGGACATTAAATTAAATCTTATTTTAAAGTTTAAACTAAAAATATTGTACTTAAATATATATATATATATATATATAAACTAAATTTATTTCAAGCACAAATTTTTAAAAGAAAACATATTAAACTTTTATTATAATATACTATCTTAAGCTATAATATTTTTAAACAAAATAAATATTTACTTTATGTGTTTTTTGAAAATATAAGATAAATTTTTAAATAGCTTTTGAAAAGTTTTTATATTAAATTCAATCATAATCTTCCAAATCATAATATTCATATATATATTATAATTTGAAAATATTTTTATTAAATTGAAACCAAACTTCCTATTCACAATGTATATACACATATGCATTATAAATAGAATACTTTTTTATTAGCTTAGAAAGATAAATTTTTAGCAATTAAATATTATTAACTTTGAAAATATTAAAATTTGCCATTTTAAATTATTATTATTATTAGTTTTGAAAAGATAAATTTTGTTAAATTAGATTATTAAATCAATATTGCATATTCATCAATATTCATTAATGCAAATTATCAAATAAATATTGCCCAAAATTCCGGGGCATCACAAGATGAGAACTTACCAGTACGTTCATTTTGTTATTCACCTCCTTCTTCCTTAGCCTGAGAAATAGAAACCCACTCCTCTAAATTGCAATTCAAGCTATTTCTTTAATTAAATTCTAGCAAGTTGAATTTTTTTGCAAATTAGAGTATAGTTAAAAGGTAATCTCACTCCAAAACCTTACAATTTCATCAAACTCCTAATTTTAGAAGTAGTTTGTCTAATTTATTGTAAAAACTTCTTTTGCATGTTTGTTTAAGGAATTCTACAGGGTATTAGAAGCTTTCTTCTCCTCAAAGATTGATCTTTTCAGCTAATAATATGGGTTTTTACTTAAGTGCAGCAAGGTGAGTTGTATAATCTCACAATCTAGCAAAAACAAAAGTGCCAAAGCTTGAAACTGTGGATAATTTGCTTCATTTTGCAATTTCCTGTAGTTAAAATTTCTTTGTTAGTAATCAGTTTGTGTTGCATCTTTGAAACCTTATATCTCGTGATTCCAGCAACGAAATGCTACCGGATTTCTTGCATTTGGTAGCTTGCATGTTGAACTTCATCTCTGTAAATCTTTGTTTAAAATTATGGCCATTTCCTATGTCAAACTCTTGCTGGAAAATTAGTTCACGACCTGGAAATGAACTGGAAGAAAATACGTAAACTAGGTCGACTACCCCTCTTCCTGGGTCGACATGCATGCCACCCCAGTGCCCCCTAAGTCGACCTGGCGGTCGACCTGGTGACAAAGGAGGTCGACCACCTGGTCGACCAAGAGGTTGACCTGGTTGCAACCTCTTTTTGCTGCCTTGTTCGCTCGTTGTTTGTGTGTTTTCGACTTGTTTTCATGCTATTTTCTTTCCATATTTTAAGTTGTTTCTGATTGTATTCAAAGGCCATGATGTCTATCAATAGACTAGCCAAATTTTGCAGATATTGAAATTCAAATTTTGAAATATTTTGAATTTGATTTGAATTTAAATTCGAATATCGATTTGAGTGATTTTACTTGTTTTTATTCGTTATCGAGCACGGTTTTCCCCAAAATTTTTTGAAATGTTTTTAAAATTAATGGGCATTTCAAAATAATTATTATATAATATTTTGAAGTATTTTCATGTGTAAAATCTATTTATTGTCTACAATAAGGGAATTTTAAAATATGGGTTTTCAAATTGATTTCGAAAATTGGTTTTCAAAGCTTGTTTTTCAAAGTAAATTATTTTGTGTATATAATACACGTTTTTGCACTATTCGAGCGAATGAGAAGGACAATTAAACGGTTTGGTAAAACATGTGGTATGGGACACGTGCGTTTATCTTATCGGTTAATTCCCGACTTGTCCGTTTGTTCGTTTTGACCTTCAGGTTGAGTTACTGATGAGATGTGGTAAACTTTTTACTGCTTTGAGTGTGAAATTCAGTAGCGGTTAGTAAACAGTTTAGTGCGAATGTGTGGTATGGGACACACGTTAACACTGTTCGTGTTCCTATCCAAGAGTTTGTGACACATTTTCCATTGCGGCGTGTCAGTACTAGACCTTCGGGTCATTGCCATTGCGGCGTGCCGGTACAGGACCTTCGGGTCATTGCCATTGCGGCGTTTTCCATTGCGGCGTATTTGCCATTCCGGTGTATTTTCCATTGCGGTGTATTTTTTATTGTGACATTTTGCCTTCGGGCGAGATACCTATTTGAGATAAGAGTACTTGGCAAGGCTTCGGCCACATGCATGTGCAAATACTTTTGAGATGATTTCTTTGACTATTTTCCTTAGTGTATCGCCCCTTTCTGGAATTGGTCCTTTAAACCATTCAGTATATATATATAGCGATCATCTTATGGGAATTTGAGTTGCCTACATTGGCGTTATTTGAGATTTGCCTTTTGGTGTATTATGTGAGATTTGCCTATGGGCGTTATTATATGAGATTTTCCTTTTGGCGTTTATTTGGGATTATAGTCTCCTATGTTGGAGATTTATATTTAATTTCCTTATGGCATAATTTAATATGGTGATTTCTTTGAGTTTGCCGATATAGCGGTTGTGGGATTTCTCCTTTTTAGGAGTTATGTAACGACCCACTATTTTGGACCATTCAAATCGACAATAATCCACACATGTCAGACTTGAATAATTCAAAACAATAGATTGTAATAAAATTTGGAGCAAATAAAATCATTCATAGAATCATAGACACGGAATATTAGAATAACTCGCAGTGGAAATAAAATACCATAGTAGTTCATGAAGCTACTATATACAACTCTCAAAACATATACAAAATCTCATAGTCAAAATAGATACAATAGAAGTCAGGATGCATAAGTCAATAATAAAGAGACAATACTGAAGAGGAAATAACTAGAATAGAAGTCGATGAACCGATAGACAAATAAGCTCCAATAGATCTCTAGCTCCAGAAGGTGAATCCAAAGCTGTGATTCTCTGGCTGACCCGAGCGTAAAGTAAAACACAAACACTCGAGTCAGGACATACATACTTATACAATGTAAACCAACTCAAGTGAACTTTAATAGCAATGCACAATAACTTAAAGGATGCTTGGGATCGCCCATCCTTTAAGGATCCATTTCCATAAATTACGCAAAATAAACGTTATCGTAGAAATATCCATATTAAAGTAAATCAAAACAAATAACAGTGCTAATGTACTAGGGTAGCGTAGAGCTGCAATAATCGCTTACCTCTAAGCACACTCTTAAATCAAAGGTGTGCATCAAACAATCACAAAGAAATCCAATGGCATGCAAAGAAATGTACCCATGGTTGTAATTCCAAAATGGTTAATAATTTTGAATTAAAATCATTCATTTAAACCAATAAAAGGGAAGTTATTATACTTACAAATCACATATTCCATTTCCAAAATTTCAGCCTTTTCTGAGTTCATTTATTCACTTAAAAGCCTTAAAACATTTAAATTTCAGCTTTCGCAACACTTAAAATATGCTACGGTAAGTTATATTTGAAAACAATTCAATTCATCAAAGACAACATTTAAAAAATGCTGCAATAGTTCAATTTAGTTGCGAAATAGTTCAATTCAACAAAGACAGCAATTACAGAACTACTGTAATAGTTCAGGATTAAAATTAAAAGATGTAATTCAATTCAGCCAACTCCAGCACTTAACAAGTGCTACAATAGCCCTTAGTTAATTTTAACCATTTAGTTCACTTCTGCAACTACAACACTTACAAAGTGCTGTAATATCCTTTACTTGAGATTGTAAGTTAGCTTCAGAAATGATAGCATTTCTGAAGTGCTGTTATTTAATTTCCAGATTTCAATGTAATTCCAACAATAAATAAACTTTGATTTTAACCCTTTAAACATTATAAAAATCATATTTTAACACTAAAAAATGTTCATTAAAATACCTTTAACTTATGATTTTTATAAAGTAAATTTCTTATAAATAAAATCAAAATTTCAATAATTCACTTAATAAATTCAAGTGTAAAATTTTCTATTCTTTATCTTTTAACAATTATTTATCACTTAGATTTCAAATTTACCATTTCATACATTAAACTAAATTTCCATTTTATTTAATTTACTCAAACTTCCATTTAAAAACCAAATCTCACAATTCCAAGTCAAGTTAAATTCCAAATGTTCATTCAACTATCCATTTATTTAACATTTAAACTAATTACATAAATTCAAAATACACTGTAAGTTGCTTAACTTTATTTTACAAATAACTTGATATTTTATTTTACTTTATATTTATCCAATTCATACATCAGTTATATTAATTACCAAGTTAAGCTTATAATTCCATTTTTACTTAAATTCCCATTATTAAGTTAAATCAAACTTTCACACTACAACTCAAACCATCTATTAACTTATACCATTTAACCTTTTTAGAAAAATCACTGTTTAACCATTTTAAATCCAATGTAAGTCAAATTTCATATATATATATATATTTTTTACAATACATGAAATTTATAAGAAATCATATTTTGAAATCAACCACGGGTCTGGATAATATTTCACACCTAAATCAAGTGATACGGAAATTATCATTTATATCCGTAATTAGTAAAATTTCCGGGTTTTGATTATTTGAAACCCGCAATCTCAAGACAAATACAAATATAAAAAATCACCCAGGCTTATCATTTCAGCCCATAACGATTTTTTCCTATTCTAAAGTCCATTCGGGTATGTATCATTTCAACCTATAGTGATTCTATTCTACAGGGAACTTGCAGTGTGATTAACATAAATAAATAAACAGTATAATAAAATAAAATATAACAGATGATGTGACAAGTTAATAACAGGGTTAAGATCATATAATTAATAATCACAGGCAGGTATAACATAACATAATAGTTCTACACATTCAATTGTTGTCGATTCACATTTGCATAAGTATAAATGTCATGTGTGATTACTCACCTTTTTACGCTGAAGTTTTGCAAAACAACCACAAACAAAAATCCGGAAAGCACGAAAGCACGACTAGATTTGGATGGAGAGAAAGCCAAGATGTATATCTTGTATTCACAAAATAATTAAAGAAAAATATGAATATAAATACAATACCAAAGTTTAGATTGAAACAAATGGAAACTAGGCTAGATAGATACATCACCTAGCCTCTAAAATCACTTTTTCTTGATCTTGCCTTAACTTTGCTCGACCACAACACTATATTGGCTCGACCATGACATGTATAAAGGTGGTAAAGGTCAGGTTTGGATCTGAAATACATGGCTTGGTCAAGAATACAAATGGTCTTGGAAGTTACTAGTGAAGGAAGATCAAAGGTTAAGGTAAAAAGAGGAGTTTTGGTGCAACTTTTAGGCTTAGCCATGCATGAATTGGCTCGGCCTTGGCATGACCTGGTGGTGGCTGGAGTGAAGGTCATGGGTGCTGAAATTGATGGTGGTGGTGGCTAAGGGGGTGGCCAAAGAAACATATGAAGGGTTTGGTGAGAACTAGCTAGGCTAAGCATGTTTTCAAGAGGTTTTTGCAACTTTTAGTGGTGTTTGCAACATGGAATGGTCATGGACAGTTTTGGTCAGAGGAGGAGGGTGTTAGGCCATGTATGGTGATGGAAAGGAGGTGATGTGGTGGTCGGTGAAGGTGGTGAGGGGTTTAGGCTGAGCAAAACACATGAAGATCAAGCAAAACAATGGAAAATTCAATAGAAAAGTGAAGAGAAAAGTAGAAAAAAAAGAGGAAGCCATTACCTTTTTCTCAGATCTGAAAATAGGCGTGAGAAGTGAGATAAGAAGAGATGTTTTCACGTGAATTTCATAAAGAAAAAGTCACGGCTATCTAGGAGAAGTTATGGTAGAAAATCATGGGATGGGAAGATAAAAAGGTAATAAATCAAAACGTAACATAAGCTTTTAATTAAAAATAGGTAACGTATCTAAATTTGATTTGTTTCCCATCTATTTAATAAAATATATGCCAAAGAAATAGTTCAATAAATACATACCATTTATATAAACACTATAAAAATAAATAAGAAAACAGTTATAGAAACGTATAAATTAATTGCTATTTACATCTGTATGTTACTTAATTTACAAAGTATATATCCAAATTAAGTGAAACAAAAACGGACAAATGTTGTAAATATATACATAACATGAAATGTGACATATATATTATACACAATTATAATATGATATATCAACCAAAAATATTACTTATATTAATTAAAATAAACATTTAAAGGTATGCCTTTTAAAACAATAACGTATATATATATATATATATATGAAATTTCTTTCCAAGAAATAAATAGGGATCTAAATACCTATCCATTTAATTACTATATGAATGTATAAATAAGAAAAATAAGGTAGAGATAGATATTATGAAGGATAAATAAATAGTTTTAGGAAAAGTAGGAAATAAATAAAGAAAATACTTTATTTAATGGAAACTAGAATTAAAGATCGAAAACAATATACAATCAACATTTGAACATTATAACTATACTTTAAAAAAATGTTTTAAAAATAAAATATATGCAAAAAATATCATGTTACACAAATTAGAACATGATTTTACAAACAAAGATATTATTTATACAAATTTAAAATAAACAAATTTGTTAAATAAAACAATTTACACACAATATTGTAAAAAGCATAACTTTCACAATATTAATCCGATTTGAACGAAATGAAAAGCAGTATTCTTGAAATTAAATCTATTTTCATAATAAAAAATAAAAATTCAAAATTTCAAATATTTAAATTTTAGATTTAAAAGTCAAAGTTCGACCATTTTGACCAAAATCAACTTTTTGGAAATATTCCATTTATCCAGGTTTGGAATTATAATTCACACAAAAATAAAAATTTATATTTAAAATAACAAAATTTATCCTTTAAATAAATAAAATAAAGTTTTTAAATCAGGGAATTCAATTAAAATAATTAAAATATATAATTAAAATAATCGCAAAATACAAGGTTGTTACACTCTCCCCCACTAAAATCTTTTCGTCCTCGAAAAGGAACAAGGTACGGAAAACACAGAAAAAGATAGAATGAAATAGGATTAAGACAAGATGACAAGAAGATTAAAATTATACCTGATAACTGTTGTTATAGGTAAGTTTAACAAAGTGGAGAATAGGAATAGCTAAGAGGAAAAATAGGATGAAAGACAAGGATGAGCCATTAATTAAAATTGTTGGTTAAAGAGGTAAAAATATTTAAAAAATATTTAAAACACTTTAAAATCCTTTAGAAAAGAAATAACTGATCAAAATATCCTTTATATAATATTTTATCAAAATACTTTTATAACTCGATGTCTTAACAAGTTTATCCTCGTTCCTGCAGACTCTGGCAGTTCGTTGATCAGGCGCAAAGCTAGAATTCTCCAGGTACTTAGTAGACCTGTTTCAACACCCAGTGAAAATACTGGAAAACTTTTATAAAAAAACAGATATGGAAAGTACAATCCAAACAAAATAACAAAAACCTTTGTCTAACCATGGTTCGCAGATACACAATGGTTACGCCTAGATCCCCAAGGAAACAATCCATATCCGTAAGCTTTCTCAGCCCTGCGAGTTACGCCATGATGACTAGTAGAATGCAAGATACACAATGGTTACACCTAGATCCCCCAAGAAACAATACATACCCTTAGGCCATCTCAGCCAGGCGGTTTCACTACTAATGCGACCTACATAGATGTAGGATACACAATGGTTACGCATGGATCCCCCAGGAAACAATCCGTACCCATAGGCCATCTCAGCCAGGAAGTTGGGCTATGCAGTCATGCTCGTAAGACCATGGGTAACACCATGGAATTCAATGGAAACTCGAATATCATATCCGGAAAACCAAAATCAGAGAAAAATATCGATAGAATGAATCCACATTGTGGCCTCAAAGCAAATATCAAGCAGAAGGCACTTTCCATATCTTTACTTCGAAAATATGTATCATATAGTACCTTTTCAAATTACTTTCAAATATCGTACTTATATAAATTCCATTATATATAATATTTTAATTTCAAATCAAATACCTTTCCAAAATCAAAAGTATATCAAATCACACTTATATAGACTTCAATTATATAAGATTTCACTTTTCAAATTGAGTACCTTTTCAAATCCATAGTTTTGGAATCAACATCATACTTATACAAACCAATTATTTTATATAAGTTCCATAACTCCCAAATCAAGTATTTAGTAACACAAGGTTCTCAAATTTCAATTTGTTTCAATATCAATATAATTTTCAAAATCATATACGCTTTCACCAAATTATTCTTCCAAATCAAATATCTTCAGTTCCAAAGTTTCCAAAATAATAAATTTAGAAAATAAATCCAAATTTCCAAATCAATATAATTTAAGTCAACAATTCATTTCCAAAATCATCTTATATTTACATAAAGTCCATCTTATATAAGGATCAAAATTTTCAAAAATAAATTTCGCTGCATGAAGAGCCATATGGGATTGAACATCTTTGCTTACTAAAAGATTTTTAATTTAGAATAGTTTTGTATAAAAAAAATAGTTTGTAAAATAGTTTTGTAAATAAAATGGTTTGTAAAATAGTTTGTATGTAAAATAGAATAGAACACTTTGTTTTAGAAGAATAAAAGAAAAGTAGTTTTGAAATATGGTCTTAAATTGATAGTAGTTTTTCATAAAGGAAATATTCCAATTAAATTACAAAGATATCCAACCCAACAAACTTCCAATTTCAGCCTCAAGTATATCGATGATATTAGAATATAATATGTACATATGTCATCATTTCGCAAAATCACATTCGATCGCTCGCTCGATCACACAAGTTCGCTTTCGAACTAGTATTGTCCATTCGACTTCCCTAATGCGGATTTTGATATGGTTTCTCGACTAGAAACCATCGGTCTCCTTGCATAGCCATATACTATGATAGAGAATTCTAGAATCAAGCCTAAAATCCATATCAAATATTCGCCATCAAATGAAAAATCCTAACACGAAATGGTGTAATTCACCTCGAACTTGTGTACTCAAACTTGGATCAAATTAATTATGCAAATAAAACAGCATGTGTACAACTTATGTATCTATTCTAACTTGTTCAATATATAGTTTTATAAAGATGTTACCCAGTTAAACATTTAAACTAAATTTTATTCAAAATATTTTGAAGACCAAATTCTTTTCAAAACATTTCAAATCTAAATTTCATATTAGAAAAATTCAAAATAGCCTTATTCGTTTACTTAACAAAACATTTTTAACTTATTTAAATCATATTACTACATCCTTTAAACATACATACCAAACTTATATACTTTATACTTTTCAAAATTACTTAGCTTTGAAAAGTTAACCTTGATTTGGAAGTACTCTAACCTTCAAAATAATCGAAGAAATCATATTTCAATCCAAGAGTTGGAAATCACCAACAAATCAGTAAATCAATTCCAAAAGATAGGGTTATATCAAATCAAATCCAAAACTCAAGAACTGAACACCGGCTCATTTCAAATTGTTCAAATATATATACATATATCTTTCGAATACCACGTCACACTTCGGAATTTGAAGTCAAAAATTGGTTTCACAAATCAATCGCATAACAAAGCTACCGAAGTGGCCTCTCCCCCACTCAGAAACTCGAAAATCAATGTCGATGGTGCATGCATTCATCACCGAAATTATTTTCCAGCGACATAAGTGGGTTCTGGACTTCCATTTTCTCAAACTTCTTTTGAAATTTCTTCAAAATCATTTGAAACTCATTAAAATCATTTGAAACATTTCATATTCGGAAAATACTTTCAAATCATATTATTTGTTATTTCAAAATCTTAAAACCAGTTCCAAAATGCCGGAGTTCAATCACTCAAATTCAGATTCAAAACCTTCAGTTATAAATCATTTTATATGAAACCAATCCTTATATAATTTTCAAAATTTCAAATCTTTTCAAAACTTCAAATTCTCATTTTAAAAAGGTATATAATCCTTATCGAAAACATTTCACCTTTATATATAAAAATATGGTCATCCTTATCAAAATAACAATTTCGATGTATACAAATTTTCAAAATACAATCAACCACAAATTTCCAAGGAATGATTCAAGGATGGATTCCAAAACAAAATAGAGATTCAAATTTAGAGGAACTCTAAATCAAATAGAATTCTGATTCGAAGATAAGCTCAAACGAAGATGAGACAATTAAATTAACAAATTGAAGATGGATAAGCTCATATAAGTCGCGGGCGACCTTAACAGGGTCAACCGTGACTCCAGGGATATAATCGATGCGAAAATCTAAGGCAAATCGACCTTCGATCGCCAGAGATAGAATCTAGGTATAGCAGAAGATAGATAGCATCGTAAACCGAGGATATGGAAATCTCCGGTGAATCAATGCCAATTGTAAGGGAGTTTCACCCCTTTACAAATCATTCAAAGATTGGTGGGAACGCCGATCTTTATAGAGGTCGTTCAAAGTGGAGTTATGGAATGCTCAAAAAAATCAAAAGAATACAAATAGGGGAGATAGGAATGGATTTCAGAACAAGTGGGAGCGTTCCAAAATTCAAAGGAATCCTAATCGATAAGAATCCTAACCAAGATAGAAGTTCAGAATTTTAAGAAATCCTAATCAAAGAAATTACTAACAAGGTGGATACGAAAGGGATAAAGTATAGAAAATTTTCTTTCAAAACAAGAAAATTTTATATCAAAATAATCTTTAAAAAAATTCTTTAAAAATCATTTGAAAATCATTTTATACTTCGAAAATACGTTCTCTCACAAAGGAATGATTCTGAGATTGATTTCACTCAATCTAGGGTATTTCCACCCTATCTCTAATGATTTTTGTTGCTCCGCAGGCTAAGGTTTGCCTAAAACCAAAGCTCTAATACCAAATGTAACGACACACTATTTTGGACCATTCAAATCGACAATAATCCACACATGTCAGACTTGAATAATTCAAATAATAGATTTTAATAAAATTTGGAGCAAATAAAATCATTCATAGAATCAAAGACACAGAATATCAGAATAACTCGCAGCGGAAATAAAATACCATAGTAGTTCATGAAGCTACTATATACAACTCTCAAAAGATGTACAAAATCTCATAGTCAAAATAGATACAATAGAAGTCAGGATACATAAGTCAATAATACAGAGACAATACTGAATAGGAAATAACTGGACTAGAAGTCGATGAACCGATAGACAAATAAGCTCCAACAGATCTCTAGCTCCAGAAGGTGAATCCAAAGCTGTGATTCTCAGGCTGACCCGAGCGTAAAGTAAAACACAATCACTCGAGTCAGGACATACATACTTATACAATGTAAACCAACTCAAGTGAACTTTAATAGCAATGCACAATAACTTAAAGGATGCTTGGGATCGCCCATCCATTAAGGATTCATTTCCATAAATTATGCAAAAATAAACGTTATCGTAGAAATATCCATATTAAAGTAAATCAAAACAAATAACAGTGCTATTGTTACTAGGGTAGCGCAGAGCTGCAGTAATCGCTTACCCCTAGCCACACTCTTAAATCAAAGGTGTGCATCAAACAATCACAAGGAAATCCAATGGCATGCAAACAAATGTACCCGTGGTTGTAATTCCAAAATGGTTAATAATTTCGAATTAAAATCATTCATTTAAACCAATAAAAGTGAAGTTATTATACTTACAAATCACATATTCCATTTCCAAAATTTCAGCCTTTTCTGAGTTCATTTATTCACTTAAAAGCCTTAAAATATTTAAATTTCAACTTTCGCAACACTTAAAATATGCTACGGTAAGTAATATTTGAAAACAATTCTATTCAGCAAAGACAACATTTAAAAAATGCTGTAATAGTTCGGTTTTAGTTGCGAAATAGTTCAATTCAGCAAAGACAGCAATTACAGAACTGCTGTAATAGTTCAGGATTAAAATTAAAAGATTTAATTCAATTCAGCCAACTCCAGCACTTAACAAGTGCTACAATAGCCCTTAGTTAATTTTAACCATTTAGTTCACTTCTGCAACTACAGCACTTACAAAGTGCTGTAATATCCTTTACTTTAGATTGTAAGTTAGCTTCAGAAATGATAGCATTTCTGAAGTGCTGTTATTTAATTTCCAGATTTCAATGTAATTCCATCAACAAATAAACTTTGATTTTAACCCTTTAAACATTATAAAAATCATATTTTAACACTCAAAAATGTTCATTAAAATACCTTTAACTTATGATTTTTATAAAGTAAATTTCTTATAAATAAAATCAAAATTTCAATAATTCACTTAACAAATTCAAGTGTAAAATTTTCTATTCTTTATCTTTTAACAATTATTTATCACTTAGATTTCAAATTTACCATTTCATACATTAAACTAAATTTCCATTTTATTTAATTTACTTAAACTTCCATTTTAAAACCAAATCTCGCAATTCCAAGTCAAGTTAAATTCCAAATGTCCATTCAACTATCCATTTATTTAACATTTAAACTAATTACATAAATTCAAAATACACTGTAAGTTGCTTAACTTTATTTTACAAATAACTTGATATTTTATTTTACTTTATATTTATCTAATTCATACATCAGTTATATTAATTACCAAGTTAAGCTTATAATTCCATTTTTACTTAAATTCCCATTATTAAGTTAAATCAAACTTTCACACTACAACTCAAACCATCTATTAACTTATACCATTTAACCTTTTTAGAAAAATCATTGTTTAACCATTTTAAATCCAATGTAAGTCAAATTTCATATATATATTTTTTTATTTACAATACATGAAATTTATAAGAAATCATATTTTGAAATCAACCACAGGTCCGGATAATATTTCACACCTAAATCAAGTGATACGGAAATTATCATTTATATCCGTAATCAGTAAAATTTCCGGGTTTTGATTATTTCAAACCCGTAATCTCAAGACAAATACAAATAAAAAATCACCCAGGCCTATCATTTCAGCCTATAACGATTTTTTCCTATTCTAAAGTCCGTTCGGGTATGTATCATTTCAACCCATAGTGATTCTATTCTACGGGGAACTTGTAGTGTGATTAACAGAAATAAATAAACAGTATAATAAAATAAAATATAACAAATGATGTGACAAGTTAATAACAGGGTTAACATCATATAATTAATAATCACAGGCAGGTATAACATAACATAATAGTTCTACACATTCAATTGTTGTCAATTCACATTTGCATAAGTATAAATGTCAGGTGTGATTATTCACCTTTTTACACTGAAGTTTTGCAAAACAACCACAAACAAAAATCCAGAAAGCACAAAAGCACGACTAGATTTGAATGGAGATAGAGCCAAGATGTAAATCTTGTATTCACAAAATAAACAAAGAAAAATATGAATATAAATACAATACCAAAGTTTAGATTGAAACAAATGGAAACTAGGCTAGACAGATACATCACCTAGCCTCTAAAATCACTTTTGCTTGATCTTGCCTCAACTTTGCTCGACCACAACACTATATTGGCTCGACCATGACATGTATAAAGGTGGTAAAGGTCAGGTTTGGATCTGAAATACCTGGCTTGGTCAAGAATACAAATGGTCTTGGAAGTTACTAGTGAAGTAAGATCAAAGGTTAAGGTAAAAAGAGGAGTTTTGGTGCAACTTTTAGGCTTGGCTATGCATGAATTGGCTCGGCCTTTTTGACACCCCACCTCTATGGTCACGCTAGCCAAGAACACTTCTAGGTAATGCTGTCGACTAGCATGAAGAATAAGGCTATTGAGGAGCGACCATCTGTGTAATTGCTTTGGGCGAGTACCGATATGTCAGATAAAATAACTTACATTTCATTTCAAGAGGAAATCCAACACCTCAAATACAAACTCGAAGCTACCACACAGTGGCTATGAGGCCTTCGGAAACAAATATAGAAATAAACATAACACAAATCAGTTACACACATTCATATCACAAAGGCGGAAACAAATATGAATATATAACTCCAAAAAAGTGTACATCAGAGTAGTGGTCAAATAAGATCCACAATATCACAAAAGAATAGGTACAAGTGTTAGACAAAAGAATAAGTATACATCATGGAGTCTATATCTCGAATGTATAGCAACAAAAACTACAAATTTAATGTAGTTAGACAAAAGAATCAGAAGATGATCCCAAATAAGGAGTCAAGCAGAAGCACCTGTAACATCTCGGTCTGACCCGAGTATTATTTAATAAGAAAATAATAAACGGATCAGTCTAGCTATAAATATTAGATAAAGGAATGAGATATAAGCAGAGATATAAGAAGACGTATGTTAACAATAATGTCATACTAGAACCAATATGATTTAAACAAGAACAAAATCATACAATATCTCAAAAATCTCAAAGCACAAAAAAGAATATCATATTCTTTATTTTATTCACCAAACTACAAATATTGACAAACATATTAATGCCAATCGCAAAAGTTGGTGAAACACAAATTCTAGAAATCATCAATTAGAAATCCAGAAATCACAAAAGGGGGAGGCCTATCACAAATGGGAGCATGAAAACTCACCAACACCTGTATCACAAACGGAATGCTATTCCATGGTCGCTAACCATAAATATTGAGTCGAAGCTCCACAAACGGTCCAAAGACCACGGGTCGCTACCCCGCCAAATTGAACCGAAGTTCCACAAAACGGGGTTTAGTCTCCCTCGCAGACAAATAGACATCGCACATCGCTAGTCTAAATCACAAAATGATCATCAACGATCAATAAAAAGTGTGAATTACACTAAGCCAGTAAATATAAGAGTTTAGCTTCATGTCCCATAACCACTAGCTTAACTTAAATATTTACGAACAAATTGTAGATTTCCACTCGAAAATTGTCACAGGATTTTCAATCGAACAAGTCCATAAATTAACCGACGAAGTAAACGCAAGCGTTTCATACCACTTGTTTTGCTAAGCCGTTTAATTAGATTTTCTCATACGAATTAGGGTAAAGGTTTGTATATACTAATAGATTAGAAAACGGTTTTATAAACGAACTTTGTATTAAAAATAGAGTTGAAATCATCTTTGTAAAAGAGTTTGAATATTTACTACTAGTATAGAAACCTTTGTATTTAGAAGTGACAAGTTACAAAAATGATTGTAGAAACAATCAATCACCAAAATCCACATACGAAGACGTGAATCAAATCCATAGAAATCGATGCAAAATCCATCAAAAATGGATAACCACAAAAATCCCGAAAAAGAAGTCATCGGAGAAGATAATAAACGACAATGACAAATCGGAAATCACGAATCGATAAAACTGGAAATCAAAAACAAAACAATCAATTTTGCTAAGGTAATCAGGTCAGTCGACTGAACCAGGGGGGTCAGTCGACTGACACAGGGATACGATATTCGTATCCCCAGAGTCAGTCGACTGACCCAGATGGTCAGTCGACTAACACAGACCCAGGCAATTTCTTGGGTCTGGTTCAGTCGACTGAACCTGCTCTGAAGTTTTATTTCAGGTTCTGGTTCAGTCGACGGAACCATTGGTTCAATCGACTGAACCTGCTTCAGGAGCAAATTCAGTCTAGCCCCCTTTTTGGGGCAAGTTCGATACATAGATGGAACCGACGAATTGAGCAACTTCGACTGAGGATTTACGCTTATCGATAACCCAGCAATGTATGGCCCTCCCGAAACGCTCCACTAACGTGTTTGAACATCAAAGGTTGGATTTTTACCAAATTGGATTCCAAAAACCACAAATTGAACAATTCACCAATTCGATCCAAATTGAAAGCAAATGTACATGAATAAGTGTTAGGAATTCATACCCAACAACAACGATATCTATAGAAATAGATGTGAGTTCAAAAACTCACCTTTTTACACAAAAACAAGGAAGAAGAAGCTTGGAAACAAAGGAGGATCAACCACTCTTCAAACTCAACTCTAGAAGCTTCAATCTAAGCTCAAAGGAAGAACATTTCCAAAGTTAGGTTTAGGAAATTTTTGAATTTAAAAAGAAATTGAGTTGGAGAAGAAGATGGAGATACCTACCAATAGTTTCTCTTTGAATTTGGAGCTAAAACTTGGATTTGCTAAAGAAACTAGGGCTTGGAGTTTTAATTTCCCATTCCTCTCCCCATTTTTAGTTTTGCTTAGTGTTTGAGAAAAGAGAAATGAAGTGAAGAGGAGAGGAAAGGGCTGAACTAGGTTATAGACAGAGTTGGGGTGAAACCCAAACCCAAAGCCCAATAGAAAATAGCAAAATTCAACTTACTCCAAATATATCGATGCTTATACTTAAAAAAGTCGCAAACGCCGTTTTGGACTCAATGGAAGTGGTCTCGAGTCCCAATTCGACTGTTTGTAAAAAGTAGCTTTTGGACCTTAATCCGATTAACTATTCTATATTTAAATAAAATATTCAATCTTTAATTATGCGGGTTGTTACTGACTCCCCTCCTTAAAGAAATTGCATCCTCGCAATCTTTAAGAAATAAATAAGAAGTAACAACACTAAAAGCATATTAACACAAAAAGAATAAATTTGAAAATAAAAAGTTCACCTTAAGGAACACGAGAGAGCAAGTCCGGATGTGTCCGCTCGATGAATTATCTGGATTCCCAAGAGCAATCCTTAGGATTTGAGGACCATTGAACTTTCACAAGAGGAACATCTTTATTTCGAAGGCGTTTAACCTCCGAAGCAATGATACGGATAAGATGTTGCTCATAAGTCAAATTTGGCGAAACTTCAATTTCTTCAATAACACCGGGCTCAAGAATAGAATCGGAATCTCGAAGGTATTTCCGTAGTTGAGAAACGTGAAACACGTCATGAATAGCAGAAAACTGAGCCGGTAATGAAAGGCGATAAGCCACGGAACCAATGCGTTCGGTGATGGGAAATGGGCCAATATATCGAGGTGCTAATTTTCCCGATCGACTGAAACGCACAACACCTTTCATAGGAGAAACACGGATAAACACAAAATCTCCCACAGAAAATTCCAATTTCCTTCTTCGATTATCGGCATAGGATTTTTGCCGACTTTGAGCTTCTTTCATCCTATGTCGAATAAGATCAATCTTTTCTGTGGCATCCCAAATAAAATCTAGACCTAAAACCACCTTCTCACCGGCTTCAAGCCAACATGAAGGAGATCGGAATGGCCTTCCGTAAAGCGCCTCGAAAGGTGCCATACCAATACTAGATTGGAAGCTATTATTATAGGAAAATTCAACAAGAGAAAAATGATCTTCCCAACTTCCACCAAAATCAAGAACACATGCACGAAGAAGATATTCAAGAGTTTGATTCACACGCTCGGTTTGTCCATCGGACTGAGGATGATAAGCAGTGCTAAAATTAAGCTTTGTTACCAATGCTTTTTTTGAAGACCTTTCCAAAATCCACTAGTAAATAATGGATCACGATCGCTAACAATAGAAGTTGGAACTCCATGCAATTTAACAATTTCCTTGACAAAGAGTTTAGCCAAAATAGGTACGGTCCGATTGGACCGAACGGGAATAAAATGGGCGGATTTTGTAAGTTTATCTACTATCACCCATAGGCTATCCTGGCCCGAACGAGAACGGGGAAGACCGTCAATAAAATCCATGGAAATTTGATCCCACTTCCATATTGGAATTTCAAATGGTTGCAATAACCCACCGGGCCTTTGATGCTCGGCCTTTATTAGTTGGCAAGTCATGCAACGCTTAACAAATTTAGCAATATCAGATTTCATTCCCTCCCAATAATAATGTCGCTTCATATCCGCGTACATTTTACTACTGCCGGGATGAATGGTAAATTTAGAACGATGAGAATCTTCTAAAATATCTTTACGAAGATCAATAATATTTGGCACGATAAGTCTACCAAATTTTCAAATACCGCCACGAGCATCAATATCAAAGTCTTTTAAACCTTCAATATCAATTTTATCCCTACAACTTTGGCTAAGAAGAACCAATTCGGGATCATGCATTTGAGCTTCAAGAATGCGGTCTAAAAGAGAAGGATGAGCTTCAAGGCTACATAAAGCAAGAGATGAACATAAATTAGATTCACGATCTCGAATCTCACAAGTGGATAAAGTGGCGAGATCATTCCACTCGGATATCATCATAGAAACAATCGCTTGTTGCTTACGACTAAGGGCATCGGCAACAAGATTTCCTTTTCCGGGAGTATAAAGAATATCAAGATCATAAGATGCAAGGAACTCGAGCCAACGTTGTTGATGCAAATTAAGTTCCTTTTGAGAAAATAAATACTTCAATGATTTATGATCGGTATAGAGAACAAATTTCTCTCCCAAAAGATAATGTCGCCAAATTCTAAAAGCGAAGACAATAGCCGCGAGCTCTAAATCATGTGTGGCATATCTAGTCTCGGCTGGCTTTAATTGCCTAGAAGCGTAAGCAATAACTCGTTCCCTTTGCATAAGAACGGCACCCAAACCAACACGACTAGCATCGGTATAAACAATAAAGTCTTGGTTTCCATTGGGAATCACAAGAATAGGAGCATCAGAAAGGAGTTCTTTTAATTTTTGAAAAGCAGCTTCACATTTGTCTGACCAAATGTATTTAACTCCCTTCTTTGTCAAACTAGTGAGAGGCACAGAAATTTTAGAAAAGTCTTTTATGAACCAACGCTAATAGCCCGCCAATCCAAGGAAGCTACGAATTTCTGTCACACTCTCCGGTCTCTTCCAATTTTGAATTGCTTCAATCTTTGAAGGATCCATGGAAATTCCAGATTCATAAATAATATGGCCCAAAAATTTCACACGAGATTGCCAAAAGTGGCATTTAGAAAACTTTGCTTTCAATTGGTTGCTCCGAAGAGTTTCCAACACAATACGAAGATGATTTTCATGCTCCTCCTCGGTTTTAGAATAAATAAGAATGTCATCTATAAAGATGAGAACAAATCGATCGAGGAAGTCTTTAAAAACTCGATTCATAAGGTCGACGAAATAAGCTGGAGCATTCGTCAAACCAAATGGCATAACAAGCCATTCATAAGATCCATAACGAGTACGGAACGATGTCAAAGGAATGCTATCCTCTGCAATACGGAGCTGATGAAAACTGGTTGCTAAGTCTAACTGTGAAAAGACTTTTGCACCACTAAGCTGATCGTATAAATCATCAATCCGCGGTAAGGGATATTTATTCTTGATGGTGAGATCATTCAGTTTGCGGTACTCAACGCAAAGCCTAAGTGTACCATCAGATTTCTTCACAAAAATAGCTGAAGCTCCCCATGGAGTGGAACTGGATTGAATAAATTGCTTCGCTTCCAATTCAGATAATTGTTTGCGCATCTCCTCATTTTCTTTATTGGACATACGATAAGGAGGACGAGTAATAGGTAGAGCTCCAGGGATTAGATTAATCCTGAACTCAAATGCTTGCTTAGGTGGTAATCCTAGAATGGGCTCGAATATGTCGGGAAATTCACGAACAATGTGAATGAGGGAAATGACATCTTCCTCATCATCATTATCGTCATCATAAGGATTTAGAGAATACAAGGATGCTTTCGAATTGGAATCTGAATCTTTCAGAACGAGAGAAATCTACTTAACCGATTGAGGATGGCGAAGATATATAGTTCGTTCAGGACATAGAATATGGGCTTCATAATGGCTAAGCCAATCCATTCCCAAAATCATTCCGAAGCCTAAGTAATGCATAACATGCAAATCGGCATGGAAAGAGCAATCACATAAAATAATTTCGACATCTTTACAAAGTAAACTGAGTGTTGCGGATCCGCCGACCGGATTCGCAATCCTCAAAGAAGTCATCAAGCCAACAACATCCAAAGACAAAGCTTCAACAAGTTCTTTTGATATAAAAGAGTGAGATGCACCCGTATCAAAAAGAACTCGAATAGAAAGATCACGAAATATAATAATACCATCAAGGATAGAATGAGAAATACCTTGACCACGAGAAGTGTTAGAAGGGCTTGTACAACATTTAGCTTGCCTTCCTTCTTGCCCTGAAGTTTGGGACATAAAGATAAAGTAAGACCCGAACTCTTGCAATAGCGGTAGAAAAGAGGCTTCGGGCACTTGTTTGCATAATGGTCCTTAGAACCACAATTGTAACACTCTCCACGGAGGGAGGTAGGAGTATTTGCTAGAGGTGTTGCTTGCTTTCCCTTCTTGTTGGGATTAGGCTTGAATTTAAAAGGTCTCTTCTTGTTGATGTTTGGTTTGGCCTCGGCCTCACTATCTCTATCTGCCTCTTCGAGCCGAAGAGCAATATCAACAAGTTGATCAAAAGAAACTTCTAATTTCAGAAGTAATGGCTTTTTAAGGCTCTTGTTCAAGCCATACATAAATCTCTGATTTTTCTTCAATGGGGTATTAATAAATTCGACCCCATATTTTGAGAGGGATTCGAAAGATGCGACGTAGTCGGTCATGGAAGATTCACCTTGAACAAGGTCTATGAAGCGTCGTGCTAAAGATACTTTTTCAGCTTCTGGTACGAATTTCAACTCGAACCTTTCTCGGAATTGCTCCTAAGTAAGGTTCGCTTCAACAATCTCGGAGATCAGAAGTTCGTACCAATCTAATGCTCTTTCTTAGAGCATACTAGAATCCACTTGGACTCGATGAAGGTCAATAAGATTCATGCGAGAAAAAATGCGGTCGCATGTTCGAAGCCAAGCCTGGACTTCTATAACGCTCTCGGAACCTTTGAATGGCTTTCCTCCCAAATTGGTGTAATCACTACATAAGCGTGCAAACCCAGATTTAGGATGTGTGGGCTCAGGAATAGGTCTGGCAGCTTGAGCATTTCTTACAAGATCAAGAAGTTGCCGAGCAGACATAAATACTCCATCCAGGGGAGTAGCACTAGATTGACCGGCGCTGGGACGGCCAGGTCTATCCATTTCTTTTCTTTAAGAAAGAAAGAAAAGAGAAAAAGGTTAATCTCATAATGAATATCAAACAAACTTGATTGATAAAACAAGGAATCACAAAAGAAAATAGGATAGAACGGTACGAAGACTCGAATTAAATCCTCTGGCACGATTCCTAAGAAAGACTTAGGACAATGATCCTTGCTAGATTATTCTACATTGTTCCGAAGTTTATCTTTGATACCAAGCTGTGACGCTCCACATTTATGGTCACGCTAGCCAAGAACACTACTGGGTAATGCTGTCGACTAACACGAAGAATAAGGCTGTTGAGGGGCGACCATCTGTGTAATTGCTTTCGGCGAGTACCGATATGTCAGATAAAATAACTTACATTTCATTTCAAGAGGAAACCCAACACCTCAAATACAAAGTTGAAGCTACCACACAGTGGCTATGAGGCCTTCGAAAACAAATATAGAAATAAACATAACACAAATCAGTTACAGACATTCATATCACAAAGGCGGAAATAGATATGAATATATAACTCCAAAAAGGTGTACATCAGAGTAGTGGTCAAATAAGATCCACAATAACACAAAAGAATAGGTACAAGTGCTAGACAAAAGAATAAGTATACATCATGGAGTCTATGTCTCGAATGTATAGCAACAAAAACTACAAATGTAATGTAGTTAGACAAAAGAATCAGAAGATGATCCCAGATAAGGAGTCAAGCAGAAGCACCTGTAACATCTCGGTCTGACCCGAGTATTATTCAATAAGAAAATAATAAACGGATCAGCCTAGCTATAAATATCAGATAAAGGAATGAGATATAAGCACAGATATAAGAAGAACGTATGATAACAATAATGTCATACTAGAACCAATATGATTTAAACAAGAACAAACTCATACAATATCTCAAAAATCTCAAAGCACCAAAAAGAATATCATATTCTTTATTTTATTCACCAAACTACAAATATTGACAAACATATTAATGCCAATCGCAAAAGTTGGTGAAACACAAATTCTAGAAATCATCAATTAGAAATCCAGAAATCACAAAGGGGGGAGGCCTATCACAAACGGGAGCATGAAAACTCACCAACACGTGTATCACAAACGGAACGCTATTCCATGGTCGCTAACCATAAATATTGAGCCGAAGCACCACAAACGGTCCGAAGACCACGGGTCGCTACCCCGCCAAATTGAACCGAAGTTCCCCAAAACGGGGTTTAGTCTCCTTCGCAGACAAATAGACATCGCACATCGCACATCGCTAGACTAAATCACAAAATGATCATCAACGATCAATAAAAAGTGTGAATTACACTAAGCCAATAAATATAAGAGTTTAGCTTCATGTCCCATAACCACTAGCTTAACTTAAATATTTACGAACAAATTGTAGATTTCCACTCGAAAATTGTCACAGGATTTTCAATCGAACAAGTCCATAAATTAACCGACGAAGTAAACGCAAGCGTTTCATACCACTTGTTTTGCTAAGCCGTTTAATTAGATTTTCTCATACGAATGAGGTAAAGGTTTGTATATACTAATAGATTAGAAAACGGTTTTATAAACGAGCTTTGTATTAAAAATAGAGTTGAAATCATCTTTGTAAAAGAGTTTGAATATTTACTACTAGTATAGAAACCTTTGTATTTAGAAGTGACAAGTTACAAAAATGATTGTAGAAACAATCAATCACCAAAATCCACGTACGAAGACGTGAATCAAATCCATAGAAATCGATGCAAAATACATCAAAAATGGATAACCACAAAAATCCCGAAAAAGAAGTCATCGGAGAAGATAATAAACGACAATGACAAATCGGAAATCACGAATCGATAAAACTAGAAATCAAAAACAAAACAATCAATTTTGCTAAGGTAATTAGGTCAGTCGACTGAACCAGGGGGTCAATCGACTGACACAAGGATACGATATTCGTATCCCCAGTGTCAGTCGACTGACCCAGATGGTCAGTCGACTGACACAGACCTAGGCAATTTCCTGGGTCTGTTTCAGTCGACTGAACCACTGGTTCAGTCGATTGAACCTGCTCTGAAGTTTTATTTCAGGTTCTGGTTCAGTCGACTGAACCACTGGTTCAGTCGACTGAACCTGCTTCAGGAGAAAATTCAGTCTAGCCCCTTTTTGGTGCAAGTTCGATACACGGACGGAAGCGACGAATTGATCAACTTTGACTGAGGATTTACGCCTATCGACAACCCAGCCATGTATGGCCCTCCGAAACGCTCCACTAACGTGTTTGAACATCAAAGGTTGGATTTTTACCAAATTGGATTCCAAAAACCACAAATTGAACAATTCACCAATTCGATCCAAATTGAAAGCAAATGTACATGAATAAGTGTTAGGAATTCATACCCAACAACAACGATATCTATAGAAATAGATGTGAGTTCAAAAACTCAAAACTCACCTTTTTACACAAAAACAAGGAAGAAGAAGCTTGGAAACAAAGGAGGATCAACCACTCTTCAAACTCAACTCTAGAAGCTTCAATCTAAGCTCAAAAGAAGAACATTTCCAAAGTTAGGTTTAAGAAATTTCTGAATTTAAAAAGAGATTGAGTTGGAGAAGAAGATGGAGATACCCACCAATAGTTTCTCTTTAAATTTGGAGCAAAAACTTGGATTTGCTAAAGAAACTAGGGCTTGGAGTTTTAATTTCCCATTTCTCTCCCCATTTTTAATTTTGCTAAGTGTTTGAGAAAAGAGAAATGAAGTGAAGAGGAGAGGAAAGGGCTGAACTAGGTTATAGAGAGAGTTGGGGTGAAACCCAAACCCAAAGCCCAATAGAAAATAGCAAAATGCAGCTTACTCTAAATATATCGATGTTTATACTTAAAAAAGTCGCAAACACCGTTTTGGACTCAATGGAAGTGGTCTCGAGTCCCAATTCGACTGTTTGCAAAAAGTAGCTTTTCAGACCTTAATCTGATTAACGATTCTATATTAAAATAAAATATTAAAATATTCAATCGTTAAATATGCGGGTTGTTATAGCCTTGGCATGTACAGACCTGGTGGTGGCTGGAGTGAAGGCCATGGGTGGTGAAATTGATGGTGGTGGTGGCTAAGGGGGTGGCCAAAGCAACATATAAAGGGTATGGTGAGAACTAGCTAGGCTATGCATGTTTTTAAGAGGTTTTTGCAACTTTTAGTGGTGTTTGCATCATGGAATGGTCATGGCCAGTTTTGGTCAGAGGAGGAGGGTGTTAGGCCATGTATGGTGATGGGAAGGAGGTGATGTGGTGGTCGGTGAAGGTGGTGAGGGGTTTAGGCCGAGCAAAACACATGAAGATCAAGCAAAACAATGGAAAATTCAATAGAAAAGTGAAGAGAAAAGTAGAAAAAAGAGAGGAAGCCATTATCTTTTTCTCAGATCTGAAAATAGGCGTGAGAAGTGAGATAAGAAGAGATGTTTTCACGTGAATTTCATAAAGAAAAAGTCACGGCTATCAAGGAGAAGTTATGGTAGAAAATCAAGGGATGGGAAGATAAAAAGGTAATAAATCAAAACGTAACATAAGCTTTTAATTAAAAATAGGTAACATATCTAAATTTGATTTGTTTCCCATCAATTTAATAAAATATATGCCAAAGAAATAATTCAATAAATACATACCATTTATATAAACACTATAAAAATAAATAAGAAAACGGTTATAGAAACGTATAAATTAATTGCTATTTACATCTGTATGTTACTTAATTTACGAAGTATATATCCAAATTAAGTGAAACAAAAACGGACAAATGTTGTAAATATATACATAACATGAAATGTGACATATATATTATACACAATTATAATATGATATATCAACCAAAAATATTACTTATATTAATTAAAATAAACATTTAAAGGTATGCCTTTTAAAACAATAACGTATATATATATATATGAAATTTCTTTCCAAGAAATAAATTGGGATCTAAATACTTATCCATTTAATTACTAAATGAATGTATAAGTAAGAAAAATAAGGTAGACATAGATATTATGAAGGATAAATAAATAGTTTTAGGAAAAGTAGGAAATAAATAAAGAAAATACTTTATTTAATGGAAACTAGAATTAAAGATCGAAAACAATATACAATCAACATTTGAACATTATAACTATACTTTAAAAAATGTTTTAAAAATAAAATATATGCAAAACATATCATGTTACACAAATTAGAACATGATTTTACAAACAAAGATATTATTTATACAAATTTAAAATAAACAAATTTGTTAAATAAAATAATTTACACACAATATTGTAAAAAGCATAACTTTCACAATATTAATCCGATTTGAACGAAACGAAAAGCAGTATTCTTGAAATTAAATCTATTTTCATAATAAAATATAAAGATTCAAAATTTCAAATATTTAAATTTTAAATTTAAAAGTCAAAGTTTGACCATTTTGACCAAAATCCACTTTTTTGGAAATATTCCATTTATCCAGGTTTGGAATTATAATTCACACAAAAATCAAAATTTATATTTAAAATAACAATATTTATTCTTTAAATAAATAAAATAAAGTTTTTAAATCAGGGAATTCAATTAAAATAATTAAAATATACAATTAAAATAATCACAAAATACAAGGTTGTTACAAGTTATATTTTCCCTAAACCACTATTGATGATTTGTGATATGCCCATGATATGAGGCTTTCTACAATTAGCATTTTTATGGATTGTCTTATCTCTTTTAAGATTATATGTTTGTGTAAGTGATATCATCCCATCACTTAGAGTAACCATACCATACTTATACTCGTGCTTATACTCAATATTGTTCCTTCTTGTTTAAGAAGAACATTACCCTTATCCTTATAAAATGATATGTATAGCTAGACTGACCCGTGTATTTTATACTCAGGCCAGACCGAGTTGTTTTAGGTTAGATACCTGGCTTTGGACTTTACTTGATGCTTCCGCCTTGGATATCAGCTTATCTCTTTTTGTAGTTTTATAGTCGTTCTGTATGACTCTAATATGTATTTACTGTTTTGACTCATGTGTATATTGTGGTCGTCATACCAGTTATGATGTATTATTTGTATTGTATTGGGATGGATCAGTATATATGTATATTTATATATATATATATATATATATATATATATCTGTTTGTTGTTCTGTGATGTGTTATGCATTTGAGTTGTTGTATTTTGTTTTGATAGATCCTATAGCCATCTGTAGTTTTGTATTAAGCATTTATTGGATATGACGATCCACTTGAGATATCAAAGAAAAAATATAGAGCACTAATCGACGTATTCAATAGATATTTAAGACAAGACTATATATGGTCGCTCCTAATCAGCCCTATTCTCCGCAATAGCAGATAGTATTACCTAGTAATACTCTTTGTTAATGTGGGTCTCGGGGTGGGGCGTCACAGCTTGGTATCAGAGTTGAGTTCAGAACAAAATAGGATAAACACAGAACAGAAACATATATCATGGTACATCCAAGTATAATACAAGTGTTACAAATTCCTTAATCATCTTGCCCTTTACCTTATCGTGTCCTTTGAGATTGAAGTTTGGGATATGTCTAGGAATATTTTTATTCCATAGTATTCCAAAAATAGAATTGATGACATCTTATCTTAGGAGTAATCCTAATCGTGATTGTTTTATTTGAGTCCTCTTCAATACGGGTACTTGACATCCATCTGTATCGGAGGAGTTTTTTGATGCTTTTGGATGTTCTTGTCTTGTTCTTTTGTGAGGATTGTGAATCCTATTGAGTGGATCCGCAATATTTAGCATGATGTATGAGGATTTGGGATTGTTGCTTATAGCTTGTCTTTTCGTGCGAATTAGCATGCCATTTTCTATCTAGAGTTTGGAGTGTTTGAGATGAAGTGTCTTGACTATTATCAAGCCACATTCTGCGATTCGAAGAATCCTATATTAGGTATCCTTATTTGGCTGATTTATTGCTTCTTGTCCTTTGGAATGTTAACGATGATTCCGAAGTCTCTGTATTCACTCTTGAGTTTCGGGATGTTGATGATATATCTCGAATTCCAGTCATTGTGACTTTGATGATTTATGTGAGTCTGTTTCGGGTATGACACCCAATCGAGCAATCGAATATTGTATTGACTTCATTCCTGGTTCTTAGCCTTTCGGTCATCCTCCCACGAGGATGTCCACTAGGGAATGAGGCGATTCCTTGAATTTATTTGATATTGCCATTCTTACCCCTTTTGAGATATCCCCTTTGGATACTCAATTGTTGATATACTTTGTGGTATTACTTCACTCGAAGTAATGATTTGTTGTTAATGCTACTTCTCCTCATTCGAGAAGATATTTACCATTGCTTTTATATCTCATTTCTTTCTTTTTAGTCTATTGAGTGGTTTTAGGGTCATTCTTCAGCTTGACCCTACACCAATTTTTCATGAGCTACGAGTCGCGGAGGATAGCGTTACTCTTACTGCATTATGCACTCGTTATGAGTCTTGTGAGTGGTTTGTTATACCGTTTGGAATAACGAACACTCCAAACTATTCCTTCAGTCTTATAAATCGAGTATTCTAGGAATATCTCGATGAGTTCTTCTTGTGTCTTTGATTTTGAGAATAAGTTATAATTCAATTTTCAAACCTTTCAAATTGAAAGTAAGTTTTTAAGAGAAATTGGATTTTGTTTTTGGGAAAAACAAAGAATATTTTGAGTATTATATGTGAGGTATTTCTTTTTTAAAGAAAATGAATTTTTGTGTTTGGTTGTCCATCTAGTGCTTTAAGATTTCTGATCGATGCGTTTGGCATATGTTATCGATAGGAATTTCCTAAACGCTGTGATGAGACAGTCAGACATGGTAAATTGAGTTTTAATAAGTAAAGTTTGAAAATAATTAATATGGTGGAGTATTAATTTTATTTTAAATGTTTAATGAAACCATTGAACCATAGTGAGTGTTGGAGGAGTGGCGAGGCAGTTTTGATCATTTGGTCAACTCTGCAGCCAATCGATGAGGTCCTTCACTATAAATCAATTGTGAGGCAATACCCTTATATTATTTGAAAATTTGAGAAATTGAATATAGTAATTTGGGTAAGTAAAGTGAATAATTCTAATTAAGGGGATGTCTTAATTAGAAGAAAATACCATTTGATGCTTTGATTAATAAAATGATGTATTTAAGGTAAAAGAATACTTTGGTTTGAAAAATTAAAATATTAATTGAATGTTTTAGTACAAGTTATTAATGATGACTATAAAATTTGTTTTGACACTTTATTATTTGAGTAATAGTAGAGGACATATATAAAACTCTATCTTAAGAGAAAATAAAGAAGCGTTAGTTTAGAACATTTAGTATAAATTTGTGAGCCAGTTTTTGTTTTAAACTTAATTGGTATTAAAATTTATGGGTTTGAAATTGCAAAATTCTTTTGAAAACAAGTTTGAATTAATTATCAACTTTAATTAGTTTTATGTTGATAATTAGATGGAAATTTAATTTTCGTGATAAATGGAAATGTGAATTTGGATTGTTTTGATAAATGAACAATTCATGTCGTATAATCATTTTAAATTATGAGAATAATTTTAAACTTTATATATATCCTCAAAATTTATTTTGGTGGATAATAAATAATCATCTCTTGATAATGAAAGAGATTAGTTATCTCTTCCAAAATGAGTTTTCAAGTTAATTGTTTTAAAGTAGATTTTGGAAAGTAATGAAAATATTTTCACTTAATAAAATGTTTTATGATGATTACATAAGTTGATCATAATTTTGTATGTATTATCTTTTCGGGGGAAGAAGAAAATCATTTAATAAATGATTTAGCAAAAAGCTTGTTGAAAATGTAGTTTGAAATTAAAATGGTTTGGGTAAATTTCAAATTTTTAAATTGATTTAAAAGCTGAAATTTTGTTTGAAAAGTGTTTTACTAAAACAGCGATAACTTGAGATTTATAACTCCAAATGAGTTCAATCTTTTTGTAAATTAAAGAGCTTTCAGTAATCTATAAAGTTTATTTTTACCACTTTAAAAGATTTTGCTTTTACTGAGTCTAAAATAGGTTTGAAAGTGGATAGGCAGTTATGCCTTATTACAAAATTCTCTATGATTTAAGCTGAAAGTAAATTAAACATAACTTTCAAACCGTAAATGTGATTTTGATAATATTTATATTTCTGGAAAGCTTAGACTGAGTAGAACAACTTTGATGTTATAAAAAAATTCCGATTTGGTTGTTTGCTTGGTCAAAACATGTCTTCCTTACATAAGGTCTGAAAGGAAATTGATCTATTTCCCCTTAATAATTAAATGTATCACTTCTTATTTATGAACATGAACTATTATCATCTATTTGAGTTAAGTTCAGGTGAAAGAGGATAGTTGAAATGTATCTTGAGCAAAAAGGTTATATATAAGAGTGTGCAAACTCGGTTTAAAATGCTAAAAAGGAAGGTATGTTTTCGGGTTAATTTTAAAGTGTTAAATGATGGTATATATTGTGTTTTCGACCTAATGGTCGATGTATATTATATAAATCATTTTTATAATATTATATATGGCCCTTCATACAAAGGAGACTCCGTTGATTTTTTCGGAAATTTCTAACGCTGAGAAAATTTGGGAAACAAATTGAAAAAATTAATATATGTTGTAAACTAGGGAATACCTATGGAAGAATTAGAGACTAAACAACTTAAACTTTATTTACTCTAATAAAGAGTAATGAATTTAAATTTAAAAATCTAAGTAAGAAGCTTTAGAAATTTTCAAGTTTTGAAAATTGAGAATTTTAAACCTTGAAGATAATGGGTTGGAAAACTTTAAGAATATTTAATTAGTAAGAGAGAGTTTAAAAATCTATTCCTTGAGTCTTAACTTGTCTTTGTGCAATTATTTTACGACTTGCATTTATGCAGTCGTATGAGTCTAGTGGTATTGGTGGAAAACCACCTACCTCTTGTTGGGTTTTCTTTCCGTAATAGTTGTCAATCTAATATCGGTATGACTCCCTTTATAGTGTTATACAGAATGTCATATCGATTATCATCTTGTGGGTTGTAATTCGGGATAAAGTTGTGACTAAATCCCGACTCTGTTCGTGAAGCTTCTTAGGAATCGATCTCACCCAATTTATCTATTGCGTAACATCCTATCCGTGTTTTGCTTCGAAGGTGAAACGCCTTCGAAATAGGGATGTATTGCTCGTAGAAATTCAGTGGTCTGCAAATCCTAGTAGTTCCACTTGGGAAACCATAGAATTAATCGAGCAATCTTATCTTGGTTTCCTATCATCTTGTGTTGAGGATGAGAAATTTTAAACTCAATCTTATTTATCTTCCTTTGATTGATGAAATAATTATGTTGAATACAAACTCTTCTCTAGAAATTGCGAGGACGCAATTTTGTTAAGGGGGGAGTCTGTAACAACCCTAGTTTTTGAGATTACCTTTTAATAAATTATAACGATAGTTATAATTTAATATTGTAAATTAAAATAAAATTGGAAATTTTATTTGTTTATTTGGAATAAATAATGAATTTTGAGAACAAAATGAGAAAAATAAATTTTGGAACTTTATTTTATTTATTTGGGTTAATAATGATTGGAAAATGGGTTTTATCTGGAGAAAATGCAATAATTGTATTAATTATTGCCAATTACTTCTTTTAATAATTTTTAAAAAGAAGTATGAAATTTTTAAAGGTTGTTTATTTGAAAAAAATATGGAAATTGGTTTAAAAATAAGTTTTGGCTATAAATTATGATTGGAAATGGTTTGAAATATTTTTCTAAGTGAGAAAATAAATTTTGTGGAATTTTAGAAGTTAAAAACAATGTTTTATTCATTTATTTGAGTAAATGGTGTATTTTTATTAAATTAAGGATTTTAATAATAAAAATGTTTTAAACATAAATTAATCTTTTTATATAATAGAAAATGTTTTTTTATTAGTATACTAGTTTTCACATTTTTCTTGTGTAAAACTTGAGAGAAATGCATTTTATTTATGTGTATATGTGTATATGTGATATGTACACATTAATTTGTTAAGTGTTGATTTAAAACTTAAGCCATTTTATTTCTTTTAATTATCAAACTCAATTAGCCCATTTAGTCTTAGCCTGATAAGAAAAGAGATGAGAACTTACCAGTACGTTCATTTTGTTATTCACCTCCTTCTTCCTTAGCCTGAGAAATAGAAACCCACTCCTCTAAATTGCAATTCAAGCTATTTCTTCATAAATTCAAGCAAGTTGAAATCTTTTACAAATTAGAGTATAGTTAAAAGGTAATCTCACTCCAAAACCTTACAATTTCATCAAACTCCTAAGTTTAGAAGTAGTATTTCTAATTTACTGTAAAAACTTCTTTTGCATGTCTGTTTAAGGAATTCTACATGGTATTGGAAGCTTTCTTCTCCTCAAAGCTTGCTCTTTTCAGCTAATAATTCCAGTTTTTACTCAAGTGTAGCAAGGTGAGTTGTATAAGCTCACAATCTAGCAAAAACAAAAGTGCCAAAGCTTGAAACTGTGGAAAATTTGCTTCATTTTACAATTTCCTGTAGTTAAAATTTCTTTGTTAGTAATCAGTTTGTGTTACATCTTTGAAACCTTATATCACGTGATTCCAGCAACGAAATGCTGTCGGATTTCTTGCATTTGGTTGCTTGCATGTTGAACTTCATCTCTGTAAATTTTTGTTGAAAATTATGGCAATTTGCTATGTCAAACTTTTATTGGAAAATTAGTTCACGACTTAGAAATCAACTAGAAGAAAATACGTAAACTAGGTCGACTACCCCTCTTCTTGGGTCGACATGCCTGTCGACCTAATGCCTCCTAGGTTGACTTGGCAGTCGACCTAGTGACAAAAGAGGTCGACTTCCTGGTCGACCTGGTTGCAGCCCCTTTTTGCTGCCTTGTTTGCTCGTTGTTTGTGTGTTTTCGATTAGTTTTCTTGCTATTTTCTTGCCATATTGTGAGTTGTTTTTTATTGTATTCAAAGGCCATGATGTCTATCAATAGACTAGCCAAATTTTGCAGATATTGAAATTCAAATTTTGAAATATTTTGAATTTAATTTGAATTTAAATTCGAATATCGGTTTGAGTGATTTTCCTTGTTTTTATTCGTTTTCGAGCACGGTTTTCTCCAAATCTTTTTGAAATGATTTTTAAAATTAATGTGCATTTAAAAATAATTATTATATGATATTTTGAAGTATTTTCAAGTGTAAAATCTATTTATTCTCTACAATAAGGGAATTTTCGAATATGGGTTTTCAAATTGATTTCGAAAATTGGTTTTCAAAGCTTGTTTTTCAAAGTAAATTATTTTATGTATATAATACACACTTTTGCACTATTTGAGTGAATGAGAAGGAGAATTAAACGGTTTGGTAAAACATGTGGTATGGGACACATGCGTTTATCTTAACGGTTAATTCCCGACTTATCTGTTTGATCGTTTTGATCTTCGGGTCGAGTTACCGATGAGAAAATGTAAACTTTTTACTGCTTTGAGTGTGAAATTTACTAACGGTTAGTAAACCATTTAGTGCAAACGTGTGGTATGTGACATACGTTAACACTGTTCAGGTTCCTATCCGAGAGTTTGTGACACATTTCAATTATGGTGTGCCAATACTGGACGTTCGGGTCATTGCCATTGCGGCGTTTGCCATTGTGGCATATTTGTCTTCGAGACGTTTGCCATTGCGGCGTATTTGCCATTGCAACGTATTTGCCATTGCGGCATATTTGCCATTGCAACGTATTTGCCATTGCGGCGTATTTGTCATTGAGACGTTTTGCCTTCGAGCGAGGTAACTATTTGAGATAACAGTACTTGGCAAGGCTTCACCCACATGCACGTGCAAACACTTTTGAGATGATTTCTTTGACTATTTTCCCTAGTGTATCGCCCCTTTTCCGGAATTGGTCCTTTGAACCATTCGATATATATTTGGCGATTACCTTATGGAAATTTGAGTTATCTACAATGGAGTTATTTTAGATTTGCCTTTTGGCGTATTATTTGAGATTTTCCTATTGGCGTTATTATATGAGATTTTCCTTTTGGCGTTTATTTGGGAGTATAGTCTCATATGTTGAGATTTATATTTGATTGCCTTATGGCGTAATTTAAGATAGTGATTTCTTTAAGATTTCTTTGAGTTTGCCGAATAACAGGTTTGGGATTTCTCCTTTTTAGGAGTTATATTTTCCCTAAACCACTATTGATGATTTGTGATATGCCGATGATACGAGGCTTGCCACAATTAGCATTTTTATGGATTGTCTTATCTCTTTTGAGATTATATGTTTATGTAACTGATATCATCCCATCACTTAGAGTAACCATACCATACTTATACTCAGTTTTGTTCCTTCTTGTTTAAGAAGAAAACTACCCTTATCCTTATGCATCTATTACTGGTTATCCTTATAAACTGATATGTTTTGCTAGACTGACCCATGTATTTTATACTCGGGTCAGACCGAGTTGTTTCAGGTTAGATACCTACCTTTGGACTTTACTTCATGCTTCCTCCTTGGATATCAGCTTATCTCTTTTTGTAGTTTTATAGTCATTCTGTATGACTCTGATATGTATTTATTGTTTTGACTCATGTGTATATTATGGTCGTCATACCACTTATGATGTATTTTTTGTATTGTATTGGGATGTATCTGTATATATGTGTATATATATTTGTTTGTTGTTTTGTGATGTGTTATGCATTTGAGTTGTTGTATTTTGTTCTGATAGATCCTATAGCCTCCTGTAGTTTTGTATTAAGCATTTATTGGATATGTCGATCCACTTGGGATATCAAAGAAAAAATATAGAGCACTAATCGACGTATTCAATAGATATTTAAGGCAAGACTATAGATGGTTGCTCCTAACCAGCCATATTCTCCGCATTAGCAGACAGTATTACCCAGTAATACTCTTTCTTAGTGTGGGTCTCGGGGTGGGCGTCACAATTGCAAAGGCCAAATGACATACAACGATACGCAAAGGTGCGAAAGGGACACGTGAAAGTCGTTTTCTCTTGATCTTCAGGAGCGATCAGAATTTGGTTTTAACCAGAATAACCATCAAGAAAGCAAAAGAATTCATGGTCGGCTAATCATTCAAGCATTTGGTCAATGAAAGGAAGAGGAAAGTGATCATTTCATGTTGCAGAATTTAATTTTCGATAATCAATGCAAACATGCCAACCCGTTTGAGTACAAGTTGGAATGAGTTCATTAGCGTCGTTCGTGATAATGGTAAGTCCAGACTTTTTAGGCACAACCTGAATTGGGCTAACCCATGAACTATCAGAGATGTGATATATGATTCCATTATTGAGGAGCTTAAGAATTTCCTCTCGAACCGCATCCTTCATTTTTGGGTTAAGCCTTTATTTTTGAGTGGCTCTCCCGATGACAGGAGAGCCTAGGCTTCAACCTACTTACCAAGATCATTTGCAAAATAAACACTTGGCAATGTCACTGACAGTCAACCCATAGACTACCGGACATCAGAGGCACATATCGTGGATATGATCAAGTGCTTGATAGACGAATGCAAGGATATGAGAGGTGATGAATGGGGAATCGCTCCAAACTAGGCTCCCTTCACTAATGATATTTTGAATGAACAGTACCCTAAAAAGTTTACTATGCCGACTATTCCGTCTCACGATGAAACTACACATCCAAAACCCCACTTGTACAAGTATAGTTGGTATATGGACGGAGCAAATTCTTCAAATGCTATTCGATGTAGATGTTATCCTATCTTCCTAGAGGGAATTGCTTCTATCTAGTTCACCAGGCTCCTATCAAATTCATCTCCACTTTCAATGAATTAGCAACAAAATTCCTTAATCAGTTTAGGCTTCACATGGCACAGCCAAAAGGCATGGTGTCCTTATCTGGCCTATTCCAAGGATGAAATGAAATTTTGAAATCCTTAATGAGTCAGTTTAACACCATAGTGACTGAAGTAAGTAACCCAAACGAAGATATGATCTTCATGGCCCTGGTCCGCGCTATCCACCCCGTCACTGAATTCAGAAAATGAATGAAAATGAAGCAACCTACCACTAGGAAGGACTTTAACTGGAAAGCAAGCCAGCACTTGAGATTGGAAGAGGCAGAGGAGGTAAAAGGAAAACTTGCTAACCCACAACCAACCAATGCCGACCAGAACAGTGTGGAAGCTAACCAAGCCACAAACACCTCTGGAATCGCTGCAGTAAGCGTAAGGAAGGATGAGAACCACAAAAGGAAGAACCAGAATTCCAACAAGCAAAATGGAAGTGACAAGAAACTTAAAGGCTTTAGGCCCGAAGATTGCACCCCAGTCAATGATACTCCAGAAAACATCTACCTTGCGACACAAGGAATGGAGGAGTACAAGAAGCCACCTAAACAGAAAGCAACTGAACAGTAAAAGCATTCCAAAAAGTACTGTCGCCTCCACGAAACACATTGTCAAACACAAATGAGTGTCGACACCTAAAGAACCTGATCGAAGAGCTAATTCGAGAGAACAAACTTCAGCAGTACGTGAGAACGCCACGGAATCCTAACCAGCCCGCTGCACCCCAAGCTCCTAATGCATGGGGAAACCAAGCTAGAACTAGCAAAGAGGGATCTAGACGGATCGACCAAAGACTCATCATCTGTACAATATCTGGAGCACCTCATCCCACACAAAAGAGTTAGGAAGAAATTAAGCGATATGCAAGCTCATTGAAACATACCTCGATAGATTCGTGCTTTTCGATTGAAGATGGAACTCCGACCAAGCAGTAGAGAACCCTGAATGATGATATAGTATTTTAGAACCGAGATACTAAAGGAATAGAAGCTCCAACCCTCGACTCTATGGTCGTGTCAGTAGGAACCAGACTAGCCATGGTCCGATGAGTATTGGTGGACACTGGCAGCTCTGTCAATATCCTGTTCATACATAGGTTTGATCAGATGAAGATCTGTATGAAACACGTATTCACTTGTCGAACAAAGATCCAAGGATTCATCAGTGAATCTAAGCAACCTGCCGGGACAATTGGCTTGCCCATAGAACTTGGGGAAGGCGATCGAAGAGTCATCCTCATCCAGACCTTGTGATCTAGAAGAAATGTCCTCTTATAATGCTTTCTTTGATCGGCCTACTTCGATAGATTTCAGGATTGCTTTAGCTTACTGGTGTCTAACCATGAAATTTCCAATAGAGCATGGAGTTGGAGTGATCAATGGAGACCAAAGTGTCGCTAGAGAATGCTACATCGCAGAACTGCGTGAGTCCAGAAGAAAAGAAAAGGGGAAGAATGTGAGGAAAACTCTCCACATTCGTGAACCTACCTCATAGCAATTACAGAGCCGCTCTTGGTTTGGGGACCATAGCCAATTATACAAGGCTTTGGACCCTATAAAGAAGAGTTCAGGGGAGGATCAGGCAGCATTGGCAGAATTGACGGTGCATGTCTCAGTCGATATGGATGACCCAACTCGGGTTTTGAAAATTGGGTCACATCTTGGAAATAAGATGCGACAGGAACTAATCAAATTTATTTGTGCCAACCTGGATGTATTCGCTTGGGCGCATTTCGATATGTGTGGGTATCGTTAGAGATAGCTTGCCTCATACTCAACATAAATCCTAAGTATACACCGGTAAGGCAGAAGAGGTGCAGCCTAGGACACAAACGGTCCAAAGCGCTAAAGGAAGAAGTGGATAAGCTGATGGAAAATGGTTTTATCCGCGATGTAACCTATCTCGAATGGGTATCCAACCCAGTCTTGGTCAAGAAATCTAATGGAAAATAGCAAACTTGCATCGACTACTCAGACCTAAACATAGCTTGCCCAAATAATAGCTTTTCACTGCCTAGAATCGACTAGCTTATGGATGGGACAACTAGACATGAATTGCTACCATTCATGGATGCCTACTCGGGATACAACCAGAACATAATCCACGAACCTGACCAGGAAAACACCAGTTTCATCACTGATATAGGATTATACTATTACAAAGTGATGCCATTCGGCTTAATGAATGTTGGGGAAACTTACCAACGACTGGTGAACACCATGTTCAAACACCAAATCGGGAAGACTATGGAAGTCTATATAGATGATATGCTAGTTAAATTGTGCATAATCGCAAATCACTTGGACAAGTCACCCAAATGTTTGAAATACTCCGCAAGTATAGAATGAAACTCAATCCACTCGAATGTGGGGTAGCCTTTGGAAAGTTCTTACGATTCATTGTAAGTGTTAGAGGCATCGAAGCTAATCTCGAACAAATTACCGCTCTACGGGAAGTCGGGGCCCCAAGGAACAAGAAAGAGTTACAAAGCTTGAATGGAAAAGTTGTAGCGCTAAGCCGGTTCATCTCAAAAGCAATTGACAAATGTATACCATTCTTTGATGCACTAAAGAAGGGAAAGAAGAACTTCGAATGGAATCAGGCTTGTCAGACTGCCTTTGAGGAACTGCTGCGACATATGGAGACTCCGTTGATCCTATCCAAGCCGGTAGACGGTGAAGACTTGTTTATCTACTTAGCAGTTTCTCCCCATGCATTAAGTGCCAAGCTTTTACATGAAGAAGCTAGGGTCCAGCGACCCATATATTACATCAGTAAACGGTTCACTAGAGCTGAAAAGAATTATCCGAAGTTGGAAAAACTAGCCTATTACCTCATGATCGCATCCAGGAAGTTACGACCATACTTCCAGGCGCACCCTATCAAAGTACTAACAGACCAACCCTTGAAACAGGTGTTGTACCACCCCAAGACCTCTGGACGGCTTATCAAATGGAATATTGAATTGAGTTAATATGAAATCACTTACCATCCTCGAAGGGCGACCAACTGGCAGGCATTGGCAGACTTCAATGCCAAGTTTACAGTACAAGATAACGAAGAAGTAGTTACCCTAGAAGTGAAGACACACTAGAGGTTGTTCGTCAATAGTGCATCTAACAACTTTTGCTCGGTGGTAGGAGTCGTGCTCGAAACACCCGAGGAACGATCCGTTTGCTATGACTTACGCTTGGAATTCCCTGCAATAAACAATGAAGAGGAATATGAAGCATTGATAGACGGACTGAAAGTTGTAAAGGAACTCGTGATGAAGTCAGTATATATCTATAGTGAATCTCAACTGATCGTCTATCAGGCGAGAGGCGAATATCAAGCCCAAGAAGAGAACCTTGCCTTGTATCTATCCAAAGTATAGGAATTGCTGAACAACATCGAGTGTTACACCGTAACTCATATCCCGAGGGAAACAAAACACAAAGGTGGACTGTCTAGCTAAAGTGGTCAGTTCCGGAGAAGCTCAATCAATGGGACCGGTCCTAGTTGAAACTCTAACTGCTCCAAGCATAGGCGATGTGGATATCAACTGGATTTTTGAAACAATCAAAGAACCAGAGACATGGAAACACCGATCAAGGACTATCTGCTTAGAGGAACACTCCCCGCAGACATGAATCAATGGAAAAGGCTCCTTAGAAAGGCACCACGGTTCATAATACAAGATAGAATACTTTACTGAGGGGATTCTCTACCCCCTTACTCATGTGTGTGACCAACGGCGAAGCTTGAAGAATCCTCAAGGAAGTTCATGAAGGTGACTGCGGAGATCACACCAGTGGGCAAACCCTTGCAAAGAAAGTTCTCCGATATGGGTATTTTTGGCCAATGGTTAACCGTGATGCAGCACTTTATGCCCTCTTTCCTGCCTCTAATCGGCAACTTCTCAAGCTTCTCCAAATCCCCTCCCGGAGTGATCTCGCTTTCTGAAACATTGCTACTAGCAGACCCTCCTTTTCCATTATTCTTGCGGGATTTGTGAGAACTCTTTGATGACCTTTTTTGCTCTTCAACCTTCTCCTTCTTCACCGCTACCATCTACTGCTCAGTCATCTGCTGCTCAATCTCCACTTTGTCTGGTTAGAAAGCTTGATCCTCCTGCTCCCGTGTGTCAATAGCTATCAAGCCTTCCTCTTGAGATATAGAGAGGTCATCCAAACCATGCAGCGCTGCAATTTGCTTGTAGTGCGGACTAGGCTACGATCCGAGTGCGGAGATGATGGTTGATGTGGTAAAAAATAGCAATAGATCTGATGGCATAAGGAGTAGGTAGCTTGGCAGGAAGAGAGGGGTGATCTATAATATCATAATATAGGACGGTTATCTTGGCAATTTCATCCGGCGTAAACTGAAAATTTTCGAACATGAGAGAGATAAGAAAATTACCTACTGCAGGGGTCTATTCATGCATCACAACTTCGAAGCCTGCGTCGTTGCCCCCCTTTCAATGGCTGCCTAATCATAGGAGTAGTGGGGGCGGTCGAAGAAGCACCACGTACTGAAGTAGGAACGATCCCCTCATCAGCACAGGGATGTAAAGATGGCTCACTAGGACCTGAAGGAAAGTGCTCGGTTATAGCCTTAGCAGCGGTTACGGCATCAATAGCTTCTCGCTCCCTCTCTAGTCTAAAGATCTCTTGGCCCTCCCCTAAAGCTTGCTAGGACTCTTCATTCAAATATGTTTGAACCAACTCCTCTTCGGTATAACCATCACCCATGTCTTAAAATCGGGCCAGAATCTCTTCCCAGACTACGGCAAGTGTACGAGGGAACAACGCACCCAAGTAACTAAGACTCCCTTGATGCAACACGGATGTAACACCCCTAATTTTATTAACATTATTCAGGAAATTTAATTAGATGAATTAAATAGAATAATGTAGATAAGGAGATTGAGGTTGATTAATAAACTAGGTGGCCATGCTTAATTAAATCAAATGAACTTATATAAATAGTTAGGATATTAAACACAAGGGCATTAGGGTAATTAGCCGCACATATTTTCACCCTTATACTATCCCCTTATTCATACATGTTCATTTTATCTCAAACAAAATTTTTAATGTAAGAAGCAAGCAAGGCCGACTATCAGGAAGAAGAGAAGAGAAAATAAACTTAAAGCTTAGGATTCAAGTTAGAAGGAATCGGTCTCAATCAAACTTCAATTTCCTTATCCAATCTAAGGAGATTAATAATTTCTACATCTCTATTTTGATTTTTACATCATATGGTTTCAGATTTAAGGATAAATCTATTTTATGATATATTGAATGATGATATGCTTGTTTATTATTTATATGTGTTTAAACAAGGTTGTTTAATAAGGGATATACACGGTTTTAGGGAAAAATCAGGATGAAATGATTTTTAGATGCCATGGGAAAATTTTATGTTATAGAAAACATGATTTTGGAGATGGATTTTTATTTCCATAATTTTCTGGGTTTATGTGGAATTTATATAATTTTTTTAGTGAAGAAAATAATTTATTGAGTTGTACATTATTTACGGCTGAAGCAATTATAAATTGGATTTGAAATTTTTGTATGTTGGAAAACATATTAAAATCGATTTTCTGGTATTTTTCAGATTTTTTCTAAAAGTTTTGATGAATATATAAAATTATTTAATGTATGGGATTTAAATGTTTTATATATTTATTAAGGAGAAGAGGCAATTTATAAAATAAAATTATTATTTATTTCTGAAATTAGTGGCAACACTTTCTAAAAAGTATTTGTTAACCAATGGGAATTTGACAAACAAAGGCAGGTTAGTTGGAAAATTATCCTTTTTAAGTTAAAAACAAAGAAATCATACTTTTAGCATGTTTCGGCCTTTTACAGCATTAAACCTTCTGACCCATACCTCTCGACTAAGTAGAAAGGTTATACCTTTCGACAAGGTTAACCAATGCATATGGGATCAATCATCTTGGTACGTAATGAATTGGACAGAGTCGAAGGGTTCTTAGTCGAAAGGTTGATGGCCAAAGAGGTTGGGGTATGTTTGTTTTATAAACTTAAGCTTTCACTTGCTTTGCTTTTGAATTAGAGCTTTCGACTTGGTTGCCTTCAACTAAGTCAAATGTTTAAAATAAAGGTTTTAAACCTTTCGACAAAGTCGAAAGGATGTTGCTGCTTTACTTCTATTTTGTTTTAAACCTTCCATTGCAGTCGAAAGGTTTGGTTTTCGAAAGGTTGTTTTAAGAGACCTTTCGACAAGGTCGAAAGGTTTGGTTTTTATAAGTTGTTTTTATATAAGACCTTTCGACATAGTCGAAAGGTTAGGTTTTGAAAAGGATTTAAGAGACCTTTTGACAAGGTCGAAAGGTTTTGTTTCGAAAGGATGTTTCAAAGAGGATTTTGAAAAGAACTGCCGTCTTTATTTTTATTCAACCTTCCGAAGGGGTCGAACGAAGGAGCTTTTGACACATTCAAAAAGTTTAAATGTTTTCCCCAATGTTTTATAGAGTAGAGAGTGGTTTTGAAAACTTCCTCCTATGACCCAAAGTAATATTTTTAAGTATAAACCAAGGTTTGAATTTCAATGTCTTCGAAAGGTTTATAATTAAAGGTTGAATGCTTTCAAAAGGTTTAACTTGCTGAATGGTTTCAATGGTTTTGAAAGGTTTAGTTTCAAAAGGTTGTTTTAAAAACCTTCGACGAAGTCGAAAGGTTTGGTTTTAAAAAACTCTAAATTTTTAAAGAAAACCCACGACTTAAATAAAGGAGTTTTGTAATGACTTTAAGTAGGTAATTTTGAAGAATTTTTTTCTTGATAATAATATAAGTTAAAAGGTGTTAACTATGTTTTATGAAATGTATTTCAAGGACCTTAAATCCATGGGACTGGTATTGTTAAATTGATGTTTTACTTCTTCAATTATAAATATATTCACGTGACAACCCATAATTGTATTTTGGGGAAAAAAGGGTAGAAGAACCATTTAGGTTAACTCAATAGTGAATATAAAATTTCTTAAACTCCTGAATGAGTAGAATTGCATCCATGGAGTCAGGGTGACCAAAAATATAGAATGCCTAAACTTTATAGTTATTGGTGTATTCCAAAGGGTTCATAGTAAACCCATGAAAACTATGATAAAGTAGTTTATGGCATAAACCAATAGGTTCATATTTAACCCATGAAAACTATGTATTAAGGACTAGTATAAGCTAAGTGGTTTATAGTGAACCTATGAAAACTATATTTGGATTAAGTATTGACATCAGTCAATAGGTTCCTAGTAAACCCATGAAAACTAGGATAAGAATATGGCTAATGGAAATATCAGTATGTTCCTAGTCAACCCATGAAAACTAAGATGTGAAGTGAGTTATTGGATAAATCCATAGGTTCCTAGTCAAGCCATGAAAACTAGGATAAGGTGAATAGTTATTGGAAGGCCTAATAGGTTAAGGAGGACCTATGAATTAATTAAGTTAACTGACAGGAGCCTATAGGTCTTTAGTGATCCCATGAAAACTATGAATAGGACAGGGTGTCTAATAGTTATAACAAGGTTATCAATAAACCCATGAAAACTAAAGAGTTTTATAGTCCCTAGAAACTATAATTATGATAGGGTGTCAAATTAAACTGGGAATGGTAAATCCTAATGATTTTCAAGTATGCATATCATCATAATATTTTAAATTGTATGTTTTAACCATTGTGGATGCAAGAGTACAGTATATGGTTTTATAAAGGCTTTAGGATACTGGTGAGGGGAAAACCCATTCCGCTAAGCGGCGTGGTCTCACTAGATATCTAAAAGGATTGAGATGTTAGATTATTATTCATACCAGGCTTTATGTCTGACTCAAAGTTTTTGTTTTACTCTCGAGTACTCAATTGATTTTGAGTAGTTTGAGGTTTAGGGTTTTCAGGTTCTCTTCTTAGACGAATAAAGCTTCTGGAGACGTGTAGGAGGCAGATAGTTATTTAGTGTTTTTCTTTCCACTATGTGCTTGGTTGTAAAGGCAGATTTATTAGCCTTACTATATACTCTGATCAACCAAGGGGACATCTTCATATGTCGCTCTTGGCGTAATTGTAATAATTATATTTTTGCTGAACGTGGTTAACGTAATTTGGGATTATGTAATGAACATGAAATGTTTTAATTTGAATGTGGAAATATGTTTTTTATTATTAAAAATTTTCCATACTTCTATGATCTGTGTATCAATGAATCTAGTATCTCCGTATTTGGTCATCGAAGATTAATAACTATGGATGACTGCAGCATCTGTAGCTGTTAGTTTTGGGCCTCCAAGTAGGGGGATGTTACAACGGAGTTGACATAGAAGCCCAAAATCATAGCATCCAAGCCCTTCATCTTCTTTGTGAAAGTATCTTGAAGCTCTGAAAAGCTGGCATCCATGTTAGCCTTCTCTACTGCCAGCTGTTTCTTCTCAACACTCACATTCGAGACTTTTTCGCGAAGTGAGGCAATCTCTTGAGCCTGCTCGGCGATGCTTTTCTTCTGCATCTCAACCATCGCCTCACTTATCTTCAACTATTCTTTTAATGCCGCCTCATCTGTATGGCACTTCTTTATCTCATCTCTAAATATGATTGCGACTCGATAAGTGGATTCTTTTAGCTCCTTAAGAAAAGAAGCATTTTTACTCTCACCCTTGAGGGCGTCATCTCTCTCTTTCTATAGCCTCTCGATCTCCGCATCACGATCTACGAGCTGCGTTTCATACTCATCCTTTTTGGACTCGAACGAGAGGATTTCCTGGTGGTTGTTCCAGTTAACAGTAAACAGCTATATGCATAATTGTTCCTATCCTTTAGCTTGCTCTAAACCGCTCTGAATTGCTTGGAAATGGGATAAATAAGATTCGGCATGAACTAACTTTAGATTGGGCTTATCAACCATAACCCCCTTTAAGAACAAATTAGGGAATGCAGCTTGTAGATGCGGGGGGCCAGTAGGAAGAATATAAGGCGCACATCTAGAAATCTATGGAGTGACAGTCATGATAGTATGGGTGGAAGAGGTTACAGAAGTAGAAGCCGGGAAATTTATACCGATGGAAGCAGGAGGCTATGAAGTGGATTCGCGTTCTTTATCTCTTTTTGGCCTCTTCGACGAATCTCCCTGGTCAGTCGGGCTCTTCCTCTTTTGGTAGCTGCCTCTTCTATCTCTACCTTGATCTCTCTCTGCATGGCAACGCTCTTCCACCTCTCTCTCCTTCCTCCTTTTTCTCTCCTCATCAGTCTCCCAGGGAGTATAGTAACTTGAAGAGTGTCTCTGCATACGCTGAGACTCCAAAACTCGATTTAGATCATCGTAAAGACCACGAGGACATGATTCCTATAGCAAGCGATAAAATGGCTTTAAGAAAAGACGTTCGATGGACTAAAACATCCTAATGAAAAATAACATAAAGTGTGAGATCTTAGTGAAATGTGTGTTGCAATTTAACGACCCCGGTGGAAATCACGAACCATATCGATCACCAACTAATGTCAGAACATTGCCTCCTGTAGGGGTGATCTGAGTAGACTGAGAAGGCAACCCTTCCGAAGTAGAGTCGTCCATCGACTCATCCATATTCATAAAAATGTTACTTGTATCTTCCAAATCAATGTCAATATCTACTGGTAGAGAGCTGGCACAGGCTCAGTCTTGGTAGAAGCTCCCTTAATAGGCTCTTTTAAAGAAGGTGAAGGTGCATGACCAGGGCTTAATTCTGAGGCCTTGTCGCCTAATTTGACATCACCCTCATCAGTGTCCCAATCTATTTCTTCCCCATTTAGAAAACGCTCCTCGCTAATTTCTCCTTCTTCCTTCTCTTCAATAAGCGGAGCCTTGCCCTTTCGTTGAATAATTTCTTCCTCCTTCTCTTCTAGAATCGAGGGCATTTTGGGTGGACTATTGGCCCCGATTTGAATTTCAACCTCCTTAGGGGTCTCCTATGACCCATCGAATGGGCTACTTTCCTCTTTATCATCATCATCATCTTCACCAGAGTCATGGGAAGAGGAAACAGAAAGGGTTCGGGATCTAGAACGGGAAAGAGCACTAATAAATCTGACTGATTTCCTAGGGTGTAAAAGCCCATATCGGCGAAGGTTCTCATCCGTGAGCAAGAATCTAATCATCCGCTCCTGAGCATCGACCGCTTTAAAGGTGCCGTGAAGATGCTGAGTGTCGGGTCCTTGTTAATTTTCGGAAGAATTGCAAGGAATATATGATCGTTTAGAAAACTTATAGCAATTAAAGGAAACTTTGAACACGATGAATGAGATTTACCCCCTCCCCCCATTGTGCATAAATGGGTGATTCCTTCTTGACACTTGGCAAAAAAGAACTGATTCTTAAATAAAGGAAATTTGCTGGGAGGATCCAGTATAAGCTTCCAGTTATGCTTCGCTTCAATATAAACAAGCAATGGATTAGCCTCTCTCTTCTTGAACAATAGGAGATACCGCAGCTCAGCGAAGCTTCGGGTGCGGCTAAGAGTCCGCATGAATAGAATGAACAAGCACGTTAACACGGCATATCCATTCTAAAGAATATAGAATGGGGCTAACCCCATATTCGCAAGGGTTATCATCAAGAAGTGGTTGAACGGAGGCACTACTCCGCACATGCACTTTTATTAATAACCGGCCACATACCCAGGAGGCAGTCTATGGGCAAACTCTTCTCTTGAGGGAAAAAGCACATCGTCCTTTGGAGTACCATATTATGAGCAAATGCTTCGCAGCATCTTATGTGTAATACTAGTAGAAGCCTTTTTCTGAAAATCAAGTAGGGCTCTGAAATTAGTAGGAGTCTGGTCAACGACGGGCCCAATCGGAATCGGACGGCCATATTGACCTACAGCCGAAGGAGTGGCAGTCCCAGTTGGGATCATTGATGACTCCGCTTTAGAATGAGGCAAGTTTCCTTCAATTGATGTATGCCATGAAGATTTACGCCTCATTCTACATAACAAAGCTTTTGTTCAAAATGGTCAGGTACGCCTAATCTCTAAACTATAAACCCTTATGTGGTTGACACTTGAAATCCAAAAGACGATTGACGTGTCCTAACCAATCGGATTCCAAGTATTAGCCGAGGGCATGTGTAGTGTGCAATCTAAGTGAGAATGGGTCTAGTGTTCTGAACACTACAAACGATCCATCTCGTGTACATAGCTCATTCGCGCTAGGGAAAATGCTCTATATCGTTCACTGAATTTATTATTTCTATACTTACTCATTATCGATCAACGATCGATAACGGATCCGTTATCCAAAGCGACATGGAAAGCTCTTCCTATTCCAGGAACATCAGGTGTGCAATAGCAGGATTGTTCTGGTGCAAGTAGCTTCCAATAAATACGTCCAAACCAAATGAAAATCTTCAGCATTAGTCGACTTTAATTTTCTAGAGGAGGATAACAGCATAAGTTATGTACAAGACAATACGCCAAGCTATTATCACTCTCCCAGAAAACCAAAATCAGTCCGTAATCACCAATATCTCGACCACCAATCCAAGTTCACCACTAATCACCACCAAAGTGTCAAATCCAGGTTACCAACCTTTGAATTGGAGAAGATAATTCTATCTTTAGCTCAGAGAGATCCAAGTTAGGGCTTCAATCGGATCAGATCGGTAGTCTTCACGAAGTAGGGGATTTTTGGCTATGGTTCCTTGCTCTGATCGTCGGCAATGGCTTCAGGATGTGGAGGCTGATAGCGCTGGTAGCGGAGATTGAAGGCGGCGGCTTGCTAATGGATGGAACACTCGGATCGCCTCGACCTAGGGTTCGAGAATTCAAATCCGTTAGAGGTTGGCTCATATGAAAATGGAAAGTGAAGTGGAAGGTTTGGATCAACTACATATATGAAGGCCGAGAAAATTTTCAAAAATTGCTCAAGTACTCGGATCAATACCGATCTGATCCAATCGGATCTGTGCCGACCTGAATTATTCTACCAGTACCTCTCCAAGCTTCTCTGACACAACCTCCTTAATGTTCGTATGCATCCTAGAGATTATCAAATAAAGATCACTACATAATCACGAGCGGTGAAGATCCACACTAAAAGCTGCATAGCTAACTGGCATATCGCAGAAAACTTCTCTAGCTAATTCGACGCAATCATCAATACTCTTCGAAAAAGAAACCCAGAGATATCTAGTTCTATAGCACACCTTGTTTCCAATGAAAGCGTAATCTATGGGGAAAATGATAATTGGGTTTCTAACCTAGCAAAATTCACTAGAAGTCAGAACATTCAGATTAAGCCAGAATGACTCGAACTTGGCTGGAAGGCCCAAAAGAACTGGACAAAAGCACCTAAGAAGTTTTTGCCAAAAATAAGCCAACTTTTCAGATCAGGACCGATCGGATCCAATTGGATCGGTACTGATCTGAATTATTGATTCAAGGTAACTCTAAGTCTCTTGCATCACATTCCTATGTCTCCACTAAGCTCACCCAACAAATTTGGTAGCATTCCAACCAACTTGGTTCAAAAATTGAAGGTTCATCCGATTCAGAATATAGTTCAGTCCATCTCATAGGTGAATCATCATCAAAACAAGTCAACGAGCTACAAAACTACATAGAGAACATCGTAACCAGGCATGAAAGACAACCAAGTAGTCAAAGCATCAAAAATGCTTAACTATTCGGATCGATGCCGATCCAATTAGATCGGATTGGTACCGATCCAAATACTTTGCTCCGACGGCCTTAAATCTTTCTAGTCTTCCTTTATGCGATGAATGCAGGCTTCTGACAAAGCGACTCTGGCCCAAGTGCTCTCCAACTCCTATAAGTACCATCCCATTTGCAATAGAAAAAGGATTTGATCTCTGTTGAACTAACGGCAACAACTCTGCCATTGTTTCTTCACTCTTCTTCTCCCACATAACAGCCATTATGGGGCAACTAAGATCCTTTCGGTTGTCTCTAACAATGGTGGCTTGATCTAACTTAGGAAAGAAGAATCATATTGTAATCCAAAATCTTTTGTAATAGCAGTTGATTAATAAAAGCTATAAAGTGGATGTAGGCTTCATTAACGGCCGAACCACTATAAAAATCTCCTGTCTCTTTACTATTTCTGCTCTTTTTACATTTATTTTCTATATTATTTGTCCTGAGAAATAGGGCGAGTGCTTTCATACTCAAACCAGAGTGTTGATCCATTTTTTGGGTTAACAAATAGTGTTTTCATAAGAAGAGAAATGGACTCGGTCTAGGCCTATGAGTTAGCATATAAGTTCACACCCTCTTCATATTTCACTTCATTTTACTCATTCACATTTCATTCCACTCACTTTCCTGATCACTTTCAAAATTACCTCCTAATCCGCTAACCCTAGATACACTAATCCAAGCCCGAATAAGTTTCAATAAATCCCGATAAAATAACCATAATTATTCTCATGGGATTTTCTACAAAACCTACGAAGGAATTAGCTTGGAATTTGATTTGGGGTTCCATCTTAGATTTCAAAAGAGCATGGATTTGGGTTTGGGCAATTAGAGCATGGTTGAGGAGAAAGCAAGATGAGTGGGATGATTCTCTTACTTAATATATTTGTTATACTTTATTAATTAATACAAGAATGATTATAAAGTGTTTTGGAGGAAGTTAGAGGATGTTCATAACGTGATTAGGCTTATGCTTAGGCCTTAAACATGTCTATATTCACTCATTATTAGTTTGAGACCATAATTCCTATTTTTGGAAAGTAGTTAGCCCCAGTTTTTAATTATGGGGTAAATGGTTGATTTTAAGTGATGTTGTGATTCACTAGAGGTTAATTACATGATATAATTAAGTACATATAATTGATTAGCAATAATAAAACTAATTTAAATAGTTTTAGAGAAAGTATGTGTTTGCGCCAAAATTTGGCACAAACACCCAATAAAGATTTTGTACAGGAATAAATGAAGAAATCTAAATGGAACTAAAGGAAACAAGCAACTAACTATAGAGAATAACCAAAAAAAGAACACATCAATTTATAGTGGTTCGGCGTTGTTTGCCTACGTCCACTTTGAAGAGATGGCTTTATTAATCACTTTGTAAATTAAGTACAAGAGGGATAAGATGAAAATCCTTGGTTATAAAAGAAACAAAGAAACAAGCAGTGTAAAGGTCCCCAAAATGAACGATCAAGTCTGTATTTATAGAGGAAGACGGTGAAATATCTCCCTAAAAATTCGGTAGAAGGCTCTCTAGATACATAGGGGCCCACAAGAGGGATCGCATGGCCCAAATCCCAAGAAATAGGGATCAAGGTCGATCCCTATGATTGATGATTTTGGGGTTGCGATCCCTATGGGAGCTTCTTCATGTTGTATTATGCTTAGCCTCAAAGTTTCATGCCAATTGGATTACTAGAACTTGAGTTATTGATAATCTTTGTTGCAACATGTTATGTTGTCTGATTTAGGCCGATCCCCCTAGAAGGAAGTGGGCCGATCCCTCTTGTTTCTTCATATTGGGGAGTGATCCCTCCGGTTTCTTCATATTAGGGAGCGATCCCTAGGGTGGACTTCCTAGGGTCCCCTCTTCTTGTTTCCAAAGTTTCAAGTGTATTGGACTTCTAAGTTTTGAGATATCAATCGTTTTCCATTGAGTTGCATTGCTGGGCTGGATACTATCCGATTCTTTTGATATCATCCCTTTGATACGATCCCTTTTATATGTCCCCTTTCTTAAGTGAAGTAATTTGCCCATAACTTGAGCTTACAAACTCCAAATGACTTGAGATTTGAAATGTAGCCTCGTGAGGTCTTCCTTGTAACTCTGTATCGATCTCATCCAATTTGGGACAAAAATTCAGGATACATACCGACCCCCTAGGGAAATGGATAGGCACCGATCCCTTGTTGGGGGAGGTATTAATCCGTACTTCGAATATTCTGCAGAGTCAATCTCTTTGTCTCGGTTAATCGTCGCTTCATATCATTGTCTACGCTTGATTTCTGGGCCTAATAATCATCTGTTTGGGCTATCTTTCTCAATGATCATCCAGTCTAACTTGTCTAGTCAGTCTGAATATAGCCGAGCCAAAAAGGTCAGATAATAGTATGTAAGCTAATTAAAGTAATATGAGACTTAATTAATGCTTATAAATATTGTTTAAACTAAAGAAATGGTTTTTATAAGTGGATGGATTATAAATAAACATTATTTATGTAAAGTGATAATTTTATAAATGAAAGTGATATTTTATAAGTGAGTTTATAAAATAGTATAAAAGTGATATTTTGTAAAATATATGTTTTATAAAATAATAAGAAAGTGATAGTTTATAAAATAATGATTTTATAAAATAGTATAAATAAGACATTTTGTAAAATGGTTATAAGATTTTAGAAAATGTTTATGGAAGGAATACTTAACTATAAATGAAGAGATTTAGTATTTCGAAGGCTTAAATAAATGTAAAATCTAGTATTGTATTTTATAAAATGATATGAGATTTTATAAAAAGGATGTTTTACTTTTATTAAAAAGATTTAGTGAATAGAAGTAAGGTAAGATTTAGTAATAAAATAACTACTTATTTAAATATACGTGTATGTATATGGGTATGGGCAAGTATAAATGTACGTTTATTTGAAGATATATAACAATCAAATTGATGTGTATATCGTTATTATAATTGTTGTTTGATTGTTTGTTTATATAGATATGCAATTGTTTGATTACATAGAAATATTATTGAATAAAAGTTCGTTGTGGGCATTTCATGTAGCCATAGCGACTATCGTGTGCGCTAAGTTGCGTGAGAGTACACCGGGTCGAGCAATCGCTCCAGTGAATTACGGAATGTGACTTGAGAAGTTATTGTATGTTTGCATGAACATGTGCATAAGCATTCACAAATGAGTGTATCATCACACGTATAGGCTACACGCAAGGTATGGAGACCGGGTATGTCGTTTTGGTGTAACGACCCGAAAATTCATCACTTCAGTAAAATTTCAAAATATTCAAAAATAAGATATTTTTACATAAATGATAATGTTTTTAACAATAAATAATATTGGTAATCTAATTTTAAATATTTATAAAAATATATTCTTTGGAGGATATATCGATAAAATAACCAAAAATCGTTTTATCAATAAACAACTCCTTGACCATCCGACATCACGCACGAAGCTTGATACATACACTCATTTATCTGTATAAGTGAGAATATGTAATAAAATAATTTATTTTATTTTGGAAAATAAAAGGTATATATGACATCATTAATATTGTCGCTATTTTGGAAAATTTGATTTTCGAATTAAATTGAGTTTATATGATTTAATAATTACTATAATTATTAAATGAACACTTTTAATTATTATATAATGATAGAAATATTATTATTAAACTTTGTTTAAAAATATATGTATATTAATTAAGATGGAAAATATGACCAAAAATCGAAATCGAAATTCGTAACGATTCAATGTGTAGAAGTTGTACAACATTGTGGATTATATGTGATATACATATGCACATATACATGTACACATACATGAAGACATTCACATGCACATGGATACACACATATATACATATACATTTTAACAAAAAAATAACCAAAAAAGTATCAAGAAATTTTCTCATTTCCTTAACCCTTAAGCATCCTAAAGTCAACCTCCTACCCATCCAAGTACATGCACATGGCCAAGCATATGGGAAGGGTGGTTTCGGCCGAACTATGTGAGGTAAGAGTGGTGTGGGATGGTGAGCAAAATATGATGTATATGCACTTAAACATCTTAATATTTTACTCCTTCCATTTGCCTATAAATACTCACCCTCCATCTCCACTTCAATTCACTTATTCTTCTTCATTTTCCTAAGCTTTCCTCTCTACTTTCATGGCTTCCATACTTAGAGAAATAATGGCAAAAATATTTGCAAAAGAAAATCAAATTATATAGTATGTATATGTCTTTGTTTATATATATATATATATATATATATATATATATATATATATATATATCAAACCACTTCAAAACTATCACAAAACTCCTCCTTTCCACCTAATTACCCCACGATCACTACCATATTCTTCTATATCTGAGCCTTTCTTCCCTCCTAGACAAGGACGTGAGCACCTACCACTATCCCGAGCAAGGGCCAAGCCATCTAGAGGCATTAGTGCAAGAGTTCGTGAGCTTAAAGTTCGATTTAGCGAAGCTATAACTATTTTTAAGTTAACTGTTTAATCCGAGGTGACAAAACTCCAATTATATTTAAATGTATACTTTGGATAATGATATGATATGTTGTTTGATTTCTATGATTTGATCATCATGTTTGGTTGTGAAATATTGTTGTTTGGATGTGTAAGACAAGTCACGTTTAAGTACACGTCGAAATATCACAAAGGAAATCACTTTTCTTTTTATAAATGAAATGGTGTATATAAAATGTTTAAACCACTTGAAAATGGTTTATAACGATTTAATAATGTTTTACAGTCATTTAAAAGTGTTTCAGCAAAGTTTGAATAAAATATGAAATTTAAGTTGAAATAGGTCCGTCGTGTAATGGTAATTCGCGATTTCGCACCATAGAAAGTTAAATCCACTTGTACGAGGGATTCAGAGTCAGAATTCTTTGTAATAAAAATTTTCCAAACTCGTATAACTATAGTTTTCAAGAGAAGAAAGAAAATCGTGATTTTGCAAAATAATTTTTCAAAATAGTCGCGGTTTGGTAGTTCGGAAAACAAAGCGATAAATTCTTAAAAAATGATATTTTTAATTCTTTGAAAATATGGAATAAATTATATATATCTTTTAAAATGTTTTAAAAGATATTTAAGTTATAAAAATAGATAAATAAATGATCAAAAAGTTGTTTTGATCGCTTCGAAATCGCTGTTTGCAGCACTATTCACAGCACTTTTAATAACTTTTGAAATATGGATTTAAACTTAACAATTCTTTTCCAAATCATTTATAAATGTTTTCAAATAAATAATTAAGTATTTTAAAAAATTATTTGGAGGTTTTATAATTTAATTTAAAAGGTTTAGATAAATGATTTAAAGAAAAGCTGTTAAAATCAAGTGATTTAATCTTGGCTCTAAAAGCCGAATAGCAAACTAGATTTTTCTATTCGTCAGATCCAGATATGAGGTGTTAAACTAAGGAGATGTTCAAGAGCAACTAGTGTCCTGGCTCACCTAGCCTCTTTCCTAGATAAGGGATAGATATAGTCGAAATGTCGGAAACGGTACAAGTATAAAAGATTCAAAGTTACAAATTTAATTTAATATAACCTGGATTATATAGGGATAATCTTCTTATACTTAGTATTAGATTCCAAAGAGGGAAACCGTACTATCTATGTGAATTTAAAAGGCAATGTCACCGTTATTCGATGGATAGTAAAGATTGAATATGGAAATTGATGTTGAGTAGAATTAGTATAATTCCTATTGACCCTTTTTAACTCATTAATGTTTTCCAATATGACTTATGAAAATGATTTGGTATTTCCAATGTAAAAGAGAGGTTTAGTGATTCCGTATATACGGAAAGAAATGTTTTAAAGATATATATATATATATATATATATATATATCTAGAAGATATTATTTTTGATAAAAAGAAAGTAATCAATCAAATGATAAGCACATATTTACCTAATATCTTTTTATCAATAATTGGTTCGAAGGAACAGGGGTTAGATTTGAGTGATTCTTATCCGAAAAATTGTTCGAACCGATTTACATATTCAAAGTAAAGACATGGGATGATAGTAAATAAAATGAAGGGTTGCTTGTCACTGACCCTCGGGGGAATTTCCCATACCATATAAATGTGGTAGTAGTATCTTCATTTGATCTTCGATGCAAGGGCTGCTTGCTACTAATCCTAGGGATGATTCCCAACAATGTGGTAGGAGAGTTCCTTCGGTTTGTCCTGTGCCTGGACAAATTATATGGACGAATGTCAGACGTTGCATTTTGAGATCACATTGATTAATCCCTATAAACGTATCATCGGTTTGGTGGTGGAGAAGGCAACTTCTCTTAGCTTGACACCCTTTCCTAAGACGTATGAGCACATGAGTTGTACGTTTGTAGAAATCAGTTGTGTAATTGTGAAATGGAAACGTGGCATTCAAAGTGAAATATGTACTATGAAAGGTTAACGTTGCCTTAAGCCTCGCACCTCGGAAATAACAAAAATAGGTTAGAAGCAGTAGGGCTGTGTGGGTCGCACCCATTAGGAGATGTCATCACCTTTCTAGATTACTCTATATATGTCAAGTATGTTGTGTATGCTATGGGATCCCAGATAGGTTAGTTACAACCAAGGTGATGACATATTTGGTACTATCAAGGAAGTGGTAGGCCAGTCCTGTGTTGGTTTTGGTCTGGACCCTAGGTATGTCCCTCTAGAGGTGTATTGTACGAAAGGTAGTCCCTTACCTTGTCTTTGTATGGAATCCAATCTCCAATAAGTGCCTTTGGACTTGATTGTAGAACCTAGTATGTCGGAATTTAATAATGTAACAAGTTTAGCTAAGATTATGTATATTTACTTGAAAAGTGTTTTCAAGAGAAATTGATTAAAAATAACATCCCTAGATTTTATGTAGTAAAGATTTTGGTTATCGTAAGGTGAAAACTCGTTCCGTGTTTATGTGCAGCGTGGTATTATGAGATACCCTTTGTTTTCAAATATCTGTATTTTGAGTTTCTCATACTAGTCCCATGACTGACCCGAAGTTTATTTTCTATTCCCCTTAAACTCTAGGTGCCTTATTTTTCCGGGAAGCCAAGTAGTTAGGTAATCTTGGAGCATTTTGAATGGAGCATGGAGCCTTGAGACGGAGTGTCTTCAATAGATAGTTATCTATTTTCAAATTTTCGTTGTATTAAATATCTACCAGCACCTGTAGAGATAGGTCATTATGACTATCCTAGCTGGATTAGTACTTACCATAGCTTTGTTTGAGAGTGATTTTACATACTATCTTCATGTTTAATTTAGTGTTAAATACGATGTGAGATTATGTTGTTGTTCTATCTTCTATCTTTACTTTCTTTTTACCCCTAACGATCGAGTTTCCGGCTCTTGAGTTTGCGGCACGTGAATACCAAGGATGTATTAGTATTTATTTTCAAGGGTCGAAAATCCCCATTTGTCCCATTTGGTATCAGAGCGAAGGTTAGCGAATACCTAAGCCTTGACTTGGTCGACTCATTAGAGATAGGGTTAGTAATACCCTAGAATGAGTTTAGTCATTAAGAGTGCGTAATCATAATCTTTATCAATCCAAATTATTCTATGCTTAATACCCATTCCCCAAGATAACCTCATCTATATATTCTAAAGGTATTCCCTTACTATATTCAGGTAGTGGGAAATGAGTAACCGTCGTGAACGAGGAAGGAGAGGACCTCAGGTTGATCTTGCTACTTTCTACAAGAATTATACCAACTTGGGAGGAAAAGCATGTAGGGGAACAGAATCTGTTATTGAGATTCAAGCTTGACTTTGCTGATACGAGAGAATCTTTAAGGGATTAGGCATCAATGATGAAAATAAGCGCTTCCTGGCATCTTGGCAATTACAGGAAGAGGCCCTAACTTGGTAAGAGTTAATTACCATTAATGAGTCAGAAGATAATTTTTCATGGGAAAGATTAAAAGAAGTTTTTGAAGAGCGGTACATACTTGTTGTAGGAAAATCATGTCTCTACATAAGCTTTATGGATTTAAAACAAGGAGAAATGTCGGTGGAAGAATATTCAAGAAAGTTTAATGAATTATCTCTCTTTGGGCTTGGACTAATATATATTTCACTTAAGAAGAATGAAATGTTTGTAGCCGAGATGATAAAAGAGTTTCATGATAGAATGACTATTCACCACTACACCAAAACAGGCAAATTCTAACATTTATAAGTGTTACAAATAATTTCAGTAACACTTTTTACGTGTTACTAATGGACTGTGAGGAATGGAGCTGTCAAATTTGTAACACTTATAAGTGTTACAAACATACGTATTACTAACACTTATAAGTGTTGGTACCTAAATATACGATAACGCTTATAAGTGTTGGTACATAAATATACGGTAACGCCTATAAGTGTTGAAAAATGATTATTTAATAACACATATATGTGATATGGACATCATCATTATGAGATAAGCATTTTAGACTTCAGACTTCATAATGATGATGTCCATATCACATATATAATTCATCATATCAATTCAATCTGAAGTCTAAAATGCTTCCATATCTCAAGTGCAACAATATCATATTTAGATAATACTATAATATGAGCTACAAACTTTCCAATTTCAAAATACCAAAAATATCATATCCAAATTACAAAAAACAAGATAAAGTTTTACTACTGATAAATACAATTTTAGATATTGCGAAGACGAAACATGGGCTATATCACAAAGCCCCCATCTGAAAATTCACAAAGCTTGTAATGCCCATTTTGATAACCATCGTAAATCGATGCTTTCGTTTCTAAAACTTCCGTTATCCAAACAGCTTTCTCAGCATTTGGAACTATCTTCTTGAAATGACATGTAGCTTTTCTTTCTATCGGAGCCAAAAACTTTATAGATGGAATCATTAACAAGGTCACATGTGTTTGCTTCCTCGTTACCGCTACATTCCAACTTCTATTTTTCTTCCTCTTCCTCCACAAGTGCCTACATTCAATATGTCAAATGAGAATTCAAACATCAAAATTACTATTAATTGATGCTTAGCTTTCATTGTATAAAAATATAGAACACCAGTGCACTTCCAACTCAACTATTCATGTATGTGCAAATTAAGTATAGGTTGGTTCACTCAATTATAATCAGGTCTAAAATATAATCTAAGGTATCAGTGCATTATTAGATCCATCTATTGCCCATGACAAGTGTAACGACCCAGAATTTCGACCAAATTAAATTGAAAATATTTAATTAATTTTAAATATTTGAATGATGATTTAATTTGAATCCCGAATATAACTTGGAATTTGGCGATTTAATTTTTTATTTAATCTATTTCGACTGGATAAAAATTTGAATCTGCAATTCAAAGCTAAAGAAAAATATTTCAAACACTTGTAAAATTTATATTGATAACACTGAAGATAACAGAAGCTTCAGAATCTAATTTCAAAGTGTTTCGTTCAGTTTTGAAATTTAATCGTTCGAACCAATATTTAAAAATAGCGGTCCGAGGCACAGTCTCGGAATTTGACGAAACCAGTTCCATTGGGTCCGTAATATTGTATTATTATTGGATTTCAAATTTCGTAGCGTTTGGAGTTGTTTTGAGAGCACACGATAGTTAAACGCATAGAAATTTAATTGAATTCAATTTTTAAATTTAAATTTAATATTTGCCAAAATATCAGCCACGTACCTCTCCCTTCAACCTCGCCTGAAATCACGTAATGAATCGTGAAAACCATACCCTTCAAAAATCAAAGCATGGCCGAGTGTATAGGTTTTTCTCGTTCGAAATTTTATTTCTCCTCTTCAATAAAAATCGCGATTTCCCCAAATTGGCCGAGCATTTCTCTTCTTCAATCAAATTTCAAAATTCGTGGCTTCCCCTTTTCATTCACAAGAACGAAGTCGTATTCGAAGAAAACAAAATAAATCAATGGCCGAAGCCGTTTTCCTCAAGTCGAACAAAGGAAAAGTCTCTTCATCGAGTTCGAGTTCATCGTGAGCAGATCGCCGATGGAGGGGATACGAGGCCGACTGGAAGACGAGGGGAATGTCGAAGCGTTCGTAGCACGCGATGGCGATCGCTGGTGGAGGGAAGCAGTATCGAGGCAGTGCGGCGACAGTGATGGATATCGGGGTGGTGGCCCACGAACGGCGGCGCGTTCGACTGGGAGGCGAAGCTAGGGCAGCAGCGAAGTGGATTCGCGAGATGGTGATGAGGGCGTCGCGACAGAAGGATGGCGGCATGGCAGCTTGGGCTCACGAATGATAACCTGGAACGATGTAGATGGGTTTGGGGATTGGGGTTCGCGAGTAGCTCGCGATGGTGATCCTCGCTTGAAGGAATTGCAGGCGACGAGGGCAGTGAAGGTTAAAATCGAGAAAACGAAACTGAAATGAAAACGGATTGCTATTAAAAGCTAAGGTGAGATCTTCTCACTCAAATTGAATGTGGAAATTTTACGGTTATTAATTTGATTTGTTTGACTGATTGATTGCTGTTGATATTAGATATAGTAGGATATATCTATATATATATAGCAATATATACATATTGGCATATGTATATATTGGATTGATTGATTTCCCGCCTCGTATAGCGGATGAGACCCTATTGCGCCGTTAGTAAGCGGATTTATAAAAACCTATATACCGCGATAATTCCGTACTGGAGCGGAATTGGTATTGTGCTAACATCTTTGGATGCAGGGAAACAGGTTGGAGGGATCCAACTGGACCCCTCACATTGATTGAATTTATTTCTACTGTGATGTGATAATCTGTGAATGATTATTGTTGTTATTGAATTGATATCTGGAAATTGTTTGAAAGCTAAAATTTAGCTGAATGGATGTTTGACATCATTAGATTCCAAAAAATAAACGAAATTGAATTTTTGAAATCAAAGTAGAAATTTCTAAGTGAATCAATCTTTGAAATTGAATAAATTTTGAAGAAAGAAAATTTTAAAGGTATAAAAGTTGATTTTTATAATCTTATCGAATTAATTCCAGAATCAAGTGAAAATGTTAAATAAATGGATTTCGTAAAATAGTGATTATAAATTGAAGAATTTAATTTAAGAATTTGGATTTTTAAATAGACTGAAAGAAACAATTGAAATATATTTTCTTTGAAAGGAATTTATCTAAAAGTAGATAAGTTGGAAATCCAATTAGAAATTTAATTGGTAAGTTGAAACGATTTGGGAAATCAATGTGAAATGATTTCAATTTAAAGAATCCATTTAAAAACAGGATGTTGAGTAATTTGAGAAAAATAAGGAATTTATTTAGTAGTGATAAATAAAATTAGAAATCAATCTGTAATTGATTTAGTATTTGGAGAAGAACTTTGAGAAATCAGTATGGAATCTTTTATTTAAAGTTGAAAATAAATTTAGAAATCACTATTGAAATTGGGTTAAAAGTGAATATTTGGGAATGTGGATTTAAAAATGGAAATGATGTTAAAATGGGTTTATTTACAGTTTGTAAAGTTTAAAAGAACGATTCCTTTTAAAATAAATAAATTATAAGTATTTAACTTATAATATGGATTTTTGATGTATACGTTGAGTTATAAAATTGAATGGGTCATTAAAGGAAATTTATAAAATCGAAGTTGTTATAGAATAGAAAATCGATTTTATAAACGTTGTTTTATAAATTCGAAATCAATTGGATTTGATAAATTAAATATGGAAGGACATTAAAGAAGATATATTCGCGATTTTAAATAGCGAATTTTATTGGAATAAATGTGTAAAAAAGATTGAAATTTGGTTATTGAAGTATATTCACGATTTTGGACAGTGAATATATTATTAAATAAAATGGATATGTTTTGGGAAAGCGATATTATAAAATGAAGTAATTGTTTTAAAAGATGTTTTAAAACGTGTGAAATATCGAAATCATAGATTTCAACATTCATTGTTGAAATAGACGTTTTCGAGAAATAAGGAAATGATGGACTATAACACTGTTGTTATAGTAAATGATTTTCGAAAGGAAATGGTTTATATAGTATTGGAATTTATATATCTATCTTAAAAATTCGAATCCCTATACTAGTGATTTTGAGTCGTCGTAACGATGTTTTACGTGACATTCGTTTTGACTCAAATAAATGTGTTTTAAGAATGATTTCCTTAAAGAACGAAATATATACTTAATATTGATTTAAGTATATCGAATATTTTCTAAGTGTTGAAAATAAAAGATTTGTGAAACACTTATTATTTAATAAGTATGGAAATGCTTTTCCAATATGAAATGAACTGTTTTGAGATTTTATCTTCAAAGATAAAATGAAATGTGGAAATTGGTTTGAAATTGTTTTCAAACGGTTAAGTGTGGAAATTTTATATCTAGTAGAGATATTTTTGAAGATTAAATAATTTGGAAAAATTATTTGGAATCTGATGATGTTGCGCATCTTTATTGATAGTTAAATAACCGACTATCAATAATTACCTTTAGATAGGTATTTGTTGTGAATTGGATGAATTTGAATGCCACACTTGTTTTTGAATAAGCGCTCACTATTCGGGTTAGCCGGGAAAGGACCATGGGGTCGTATAACCCATTCCGAACATGTGATACGTCGTTATGAATTGCATTCGAAGACCGGTGTTGAAGACCGGATATTTTTGAAAACGGAAGGATTACCGTCGAGTTACTCTACATCGGCTGATCTCCGATTTAGAGGTTTTATCACCCTTAGTGACGGGAAGTCCTGACGTGATTAGAAAATTATCTGGAAATGCAAGGGCTTCGTGAGAAGTGCCTTCGGTTCTGTTCGATCCCGGAACAGACTTGTATGGATTGTGTGTCTAACGTTACAATTTGAGATATAAAGCTGATTTCTTTCAAATACATTTCTGTTGGTGGCGGAGAATTTATTCTCTTAGCTTAACACCCTTCTCTGAGACGTACGAGCTTAGAGGTTATGTAGTTGAAATTTATCAACGATATATCCCAATTTGGTAACGTGGCATACTGAGTGTTGCTGTGAAATGATCAGTGTTTGATCATTTGTGATATGATCATTTGTTTGATCTTATATCTTTGTGATCATAGGTTGATCATTTTGTCTGACCCGAAGCAGGGCTTTTTGAGAAAGCGTAGCTTTGTGGACGAGACTTCGTCGAGCCTCACACCCCGGAAATGGTCGAAACAGGAAGGATGCAGCAAGGTTCTAGGGAGTAGCGCCCCTTAGTGTATGTCATTCCTTCTGGATAAAGGTGGTATCATGGTATGGAGCCCAGATACTTAACCTCTGTGGTTACTGCATTATTATTATCTATGTGGTTTGTTGCGAATCGGGGATCCTCGGGAAGATCGGTGACGATCGGGGGATGGCATACGCGTGTCAGTAGTTACCTATTTTCGCAGAGGTAACCCGGCCTTGTGTTGGCAGAGATCCGGTTAGGTTCTCGGGTCGTCTATTCCAGGGACGTACCCATCGTGGAAAAGGAAGTTCCTTAGCCTGACCCTTTGTTGGAAATCCAAAGAAATAATACGTGACTTGTACGGTTTTAGTTGTAGAACCTATCATTCACTTATGGTGGCGCCCCACTGTTTGGATGGTAGCTATAGTAGGCATAGTTCGAAATGTCTATGCTGGCTAAGATTAATATTATACTTTCGAAATGATTTCTACACTATGCACTAATAATAATATCAAAAATGATTTGATTTTGCGTAGTAAGCATCTTTGACTATCATAAGAAGAAATCTCCTCCAATTCTGCGTTTGCATTGTGTGTGTGGTGGGAGGTCTTATGGTAGTTTCATTTTCCAAAAGCATTGCGAATTTGACTTTAAACTCTCATGTTGTTTATTCTAAAGATAAACTGTTTTACGATCTCACACCAGTCACCATGACTGACTCGGAGTTTATTGTTCCCTTCTAAACTCTGGGTGCCCACCAATTTCCACACGGGCAGCCTAGAGTTATATTATCAGGATATTCTGGATATTCTGGAGCTTTGGAAGCAAGCTGGATGGCGAGACGTAGTATTTGTATCTGATAGTATTTATTCCGCTGTGTATTCTGTATGAGGACAAGTTTATATAACTGTCCATTGTTGTATATAACTCTGATGATTGATGTATGTATAAACTGATATAGCTCTTTGTTTTAAAAGACTAGTGTTTATTTATTATATATTGTTCCGCTGCGATGTGTAAGATTCTGATATTGTTTTCTGTTTCTGTTTCTGCTCTTGTTCTGTTGTTGTTCTTCTTCTCTCCTTTCTTCTTCTATTTTCTTCTTCTTCTACTTTTTCTTTTCTTAAACCCTCACGATTGAAGTTTTCGGCACTCGATTGCTCGGCAGTCGATAAAGTGAGTATCGATGTCGAATTTTCGAAAGTCGAAAATTTCGGTATGTGACAACAAGCTACTGACCATGGACCAAAAGCATATATACCGGTCCACAATTAATCATACAAAATAATGACGGATGAGTTATAGAGTATGCTGCATATGTCATAGATTTTCATGCTGCAAGAACAAACCATATTGAGGGTGGGATGAAATCTAATGGCAGCTGCTGCCTCTACCCAAATTGCAGCTATCTTGGCCAAGTCAAAAAGAAAAACTATCTTGATCAAATATACATAGTACCCACACACATGGATAGCCATACATACTCCACTCATTCATATAATCAAACACACACAGTACACACTCAAAACAGCCCTAAATGCTCAGTAACTAAATAGAAAACACACAGGCGTATACAAACCCAAATGAACAACTAATAACTCAAAGAAACACAACTAAGACAAAACTAGACTAAGGGAACCAACTACATAGCCATACATGCACTCAGGCTTTGCACTCAGAAACCCAAGATATGTACAGTGGGCAATATTTTTCAATTATCGCCGAGCACCTCAACCTAACAAGCCTAATGCACTTTGAAAAGAGTGGTTTTATTCATATGTTATGTGTACTGTTCGATTAAGCAATATAGAACTATTTCTTCACAAGTTTTACATCACTTGTAAAAAGAAGGAAAAAAAATCATTAAGCACTGTATCAAGGTATAATATGTTACTAACGTAAAATAAATCCTCTCTAAAAAGTAAAGAAAGGTGAAGGACGTACATATGATTTAGAATCTTAGACGCAAGTATACTGTCAAGTCAACATCCTAGTTAATAAGCTCCACAGCTTGGTTCATAATTTTGATTTATCACTGCTCAAACTGCAAAACGAATGGTAAAGCTATCACAATATTCATACATAGTTAGCTTGGCTTAATGAAAGTCAGTTTAAACTAGTTATAATACTCTAAAGCAGATCATAATTGAGTCAATAATAAGCATAGGCCACTGAACGGATGAAAAAAGAATGGGAAAAGTTCAAAGTTGTTATTTGCGCATGCAACCAAAGTACAAGATGATGAAGAGTTAAAAAATCTAGTTTACTCATCTTTTTTGTTTTAGGAAATGGTCTTTGGATGATAAAATGTTGCTACACCATCTAATGCTTCACCATTTTTGTGGTTACTGATAGCTACATATCTTCTTAAGCCTTTTTGAAGTTTTAGTCGTGGCAAAACATTTAAACAGCTACATAAAAAAAATTAAATAAAAAAAATTATGATCTCATGCAAGTCTATGTCTGATAATAATTAAGATTATCTTCACTTGGGAATATTTTCCTACTTGCTTCCTATCTTGGTCATTGTATTTTACATTTACCTATTGATACAAACAGTTAAAAACAATGAACATAAATTCCATTTGACAATCTGTTCACTTTGTGGCTTTTTGAGAAGGGTTGTCACTGTCTAAGCTATAATTTATAATGGCATACTGTAAAACAAGATTAATGCAGGCCAAGATCGATAACATAAACAAAGGATACTGCATTGTTCATAAATCTTTTAACATAAACAAAACTAGACCCGACCTTGAAGATTTAAAGCACGCTAAAATTTAACAGAGGAAGTTATATAACATAAGAATATGTACTCCATTAAGCTATACAACAATTTCAATTCTGGCTTGTTTAATAATCATATAGTATGGTTATACCGTATTACACAGTAAAACAATATTCTTAAGATTCTTCTATTCGGAGCATTCTTCCAATTGTTTTGGCCTTCAACCAAGGTGGTAGATTTATTTCAAACCTTAGCATTTGTTTTCAAGCTTAGCAGCTGAAAACAAGTGTTTTTTAAATAATAAAACTTAGTGTATACACTATGTGGAATATAATTATGTATTATAAGTGAAAATGATTGAATTGCAAGTTTGTCTATAATAGAAAGGGGAAGATGAACCAAGCAATTGGAAACAATATAGCTGTTTCACTAGCATAAACAAGCATTATACTTGATAATAATAACAACATCAATGACATTAGCATTACCTCCATTTTTTTGTGCTTCAGCTATTACATGAAGAGCTAGTGTTGTTTTCCCTGAAGCCTCTGGACCAAATATCTCCACAGCACGTCCCTGTCAAAAGCAAAAACATGAAAATATAAAGATGCTTGTAAGAGTCAACCTCTTGATATACCAAAAAAGCATAACAAATATACCAAATATTCTCAAATTCTGATTTAAAACTCAAAAAAGCATTTTAGAGAATTCATTCAATCCATATTGAAATAAAAATATAAAGATGCTTGTAAGAATCTACAATTCACGAATTATTGTCTCCATAACAAAGTAAAATGGAACAAAATAGAAAAATATATGAACGAACTACCACTGCGGACCAGGCCAGCTAGTTGCTCCTACATGTCGAACCACTCCCTGCCTGCTAGCAATTTCTTCTACATGCAGTACAATTTCATCATCCACTAGTTCAAATCCAGTTGGCGTAGATTGGTTCTGCAAGTATAGTCTACACCTAAATACATAAAGAGAAATTCGTTGCCCAATTAAAGAAAAAAAAATATTCTTATTTATTTTTAAGATAGCTCAACTAGTTGGGAATCACTTATCTATTTCTTTTAGAAACCTATAATAAGCAGGAAAGTGAAGTTTGTTTGAAGTAGGGGTGTGAGAGTTTCAAATGTTAATTTAGTTAATACAATAACTTTAAATTTAATTTAGTTAACTTTAAACTTTGACTTTAATTTAGTTAATTTAGACTTAACTTTAACTTTAAAAGGCAGCTTCACGATATCCTTCAAGTTATGATACAAGAAACACTCCATCGCATGGTCCACTGAAGAGATAAGGAAATTTAGGAACAGCAAATTAGATCTACATTACCTGCTAGGTGAACCTTTTTCCGTTTATGTCTACCGCAAAAATTGATGATAGATTCAAATATTCAGTAGAAGTAGAAAAACAGAAAGAAGATGTACAATTTTTGTGTTCTTAAACTTACCAGTGAGAAAGAAATCTATAATAGGCAAGTCTGGATTGGTCATAAGTTTTCTATAATGCAAAGGCAGTGCATGGGAACTGCAAATTATTTGTATAAGATGATTAGAAACATGAGCATGTCCATATAAAATAAACATGTCCATTGCAGCTGGCAAAACACCCTTCAGTTGATTTAATGGTTTAAAAGGCGAACCAATATCAAAGTTGATCTTCAATTTGCTCAGACTTTTAGATCTAAGGAAAAGGTGCATAATGATATGAATAGAACCTAAAACATAGCATATTCATAAAAGAGCTTAAAAAAGGTTGCAGGACCAAAACTTCAATGGCAATTATTCAAGATGCATAGCTGGCAGTTATGTGTCTATATTAACTGTTTATATCAAAGTTTATGCCTGCAAATTAATTGTATAGGATGATTAGAAACATGAGCATGTCCATACAAAATAAAGTGGAAATTGGTGTTGTGACAACCCTGTATTTTTTGATATTTTTTATTTTATATTTTAATTATCTTAATTGAATCTCTGATTTAAAACTTTATTTTATTTATTAAATGGATAAATTTTGTTATTTTAAATATAAATTTTGATTTGGATGTGAATTAGAATTCCAAACATGAATAAATATAATATTTTCCAGAAATGTGAATTTTGGTCAATATGGTCAAACTTTGACTTTTAATTTAAAAATATAAAATGATGAAATTTTGAATTTTATCTTTTATTATGGAATTAAATAAAATTCCAAGAATACTGCTTTTCGTTTCGTTGAAATCTGATTTATAATGTGAAAGTTATGCCCTTTTAAATATTGGGTGTAATTTGCTGTATTTAACAAAATTGTTTATTTTAAATTATATAAATAATATTCTATTTGGTCATTTAATGTTCTAATTTATATTTATATGGGTAAAATAACATGTTATGTATATATTTTGGTTTTAAAACATTTTTAAAAGTATAATTGACATTTTCCAGTGGTAGTTGTATTTTGCTTACAATTTCTAATTTCCAGTTTCAATTAATTAAAGAAATTCTTTATTTATTTCTCTTTTTCCTTAAATATTATTTTATTCTCATTCCCACTTTATTTTGTTCCTCATTTATTTTATTTATTTGACCTTTTATTTGTTTTAAAGTGAAATAGAAATTTTCTAAAACTAGTGATATTCTATTTGTAATTTTTAAGTCCTGTTTTGAATTTTTAAACAATTTCTTTAGTTCTTTTTCTTATTTCTCTAAATTTAATTATTTATTACATTTTGAAAATATAAATGAATTATTTTACTTCACGTTTTTGTTTTAGAATATTTTTAAAATGAAGTTAATAAATTCCAAAGTCAATAGTGATTTATTTGTAATTTCTAGACACTGTTTTGGATTTTTAAGCAATTTCTTGTTTTCTTTTTCCATTTTCTTTAAAATTATTATTTATTTTTATTTTATATTACTTTGTTTCGGTTTTAAATTCAATTTACTAATTTTATTTTTGTTTTATTTGAATTTAAAGAAAAAGAATTATGAAGAGTTTTAAAAGCTTATTTACCTTAAGTCCTTTCATCTCCTTTGTCCTTTCATTTTCCATAACTCCTCAGTTACTATCTTGGCTGTGCATTTTTGGTTTGTAGCCGTGAGTTTTCAGCCTCCATTCACCCAAAAACATTTTATCTTCTCATTCATTCATGGCTTCAAGAAAAATCTATGGGTAATGGCTACTTTTTACACTTTTCTTCTCATTTTTCATGTATTTTTGCCTTGTTTTCTTTGCTTCTTTGAACGGCCTCCACTCCATATCCACGGCCACCACCTCCTACACCTCTTCCCTGCCATCATCACCACCTACTCCTCAGGTCTGAACCATGGCCGCACATTCTATGAAGAGAAACTCCACAAAAACTATGTTAATTCCCTTAAAATTATGTTGTTTGACCACCACTTCCATTTCCACCACCACCATCACCTTAGGCCTCCACCATCACCTCTGTCCAGACCCTTACTCACCCCTCCTACCTCTGGACAGACCTGTAGCATGACAATATCCGAGCCATTTGACCATTAGCCGAGCCCAAAGTGTGAACACAAACCTTCCAATGTTGCCTAGCCTCTTGACATTCTTATGTTGTAACTTCCTCTACATGTTCTCGCTTACGTCGTGCATTTCCTAGTCCAAACCTGAGCCAAACTTGTTCAAACCTGAGCCAAACAACATCCCTAGGCCGTGCCAAATAGTAGAGAAAGCAAGGCAAAAGACTTGGCATTCAAATCTCTTTTTATTCCAAAGTTATTCCATTTCAGAGTGTATTGAATTTATGTCTGTTTTGATGTTTGTTTTGGGTTGTAACACAAGACTTGTAGCATTGGATCTCGCTCTCCACTCAAGTTCGTAGTCTTGTCATCATGCTTTTGTTTCCGTTGTGTCATTGGTTTTGTTATCTCCAGCATTTAGGGGTGAGTTATTCTCACCAGATAATCTATACCTATATAACTGATAAACCGACACCACTTGAATCTGTAAATGTATTTCATCCTGTTATAACCACTATATTATGATCATATGATGTTTACACCTGTTATTGCACCTGTTATATCACATGTTTCTTTTATCTTATACTATTATGTTATTTATATCAGTTACCACCATTGCAGGTTCCCTGTAGACTAGAATCACTATGGGTTGAAATGATACATACCCGAACGGACTGTAGAATAGGGGAAAGTCATTATAGGCTGAAATGATAGGCCTGAGCAGTTTTCATTTTATTCATTTTACTTGGGACTGCGGGTTTGAAATGATCAAACCCGGATTTTCATTTGTAAATTTCAGATTGATATGATATAGTATCTGTATTACTTTACCTAGGCTAGTAAATGATATACAGACCATTGGTTAAAATATGTTTTTCTAAAATTTCTAAAATATTTTAAAATGTAAATATTATAATATTTTGATTTAAACTTAATTAAAAATGATTTTGTTGTAAAGTATTATTGATTTTCTGAGAATTTATAAGTGAAATAAATAACTGGTAAAGTTAGAAATTTGAAATGTAAGTATGTTTGGAAATTCTAATTTGGTGATGAAATGGAATTTAAATATAGTATGAAATATGATAAATTTATGATATCTTGAATTTAAATGGATTTAAGATGATTTTATAATATATTAATGAATTTTGAATAAGTTAAAATGTTGAATGAATAAATGTTTAAGTTAAAATTTTGGAATATAACTTAAATTGGAAATTTTGAATTTTGGGTAAAAGTGAAATTTTAACTAAGTAAAATAAATGGAAAAAGGGTTATATTTTGAAAATTTAACTAAATTGTTAAGTTAATAATTTAATTAAAGAAATGGAATTTAATACTTGAATTTAAATAAGAAATTATGTTAAAATTTGATTTTTTTTGAATGAAATTTAACTTTATAAAAATCACAAAAATAAGAGTATTGAAATGATGATTTTAAAATGTGAAATATATGATTTTATAAGTTAAATTGATTTATGTTAAAAGTTAATTGGTTGGGAAATGGTAATTAAAACTCTGAATTTGATTTGATAGCATCTTTGAAATGTAATGTAAAAGATATTACAGCATTTTGTAAATGCTGTAGTTGTTTTAAATGAACTAAAAAGTTAATTTGCAATAAAGACTATTATAGCACTTTGTAAGTGCTATAGTGGTTAAACTTAACATTAAAGTTTTTTTGAAATAAAAAGAAATCTATTACAGTGCTTAATGCTGTCTGTGTTAAATGAACTGTTTAAACCAAAAACTTTACGTAGCATTTTATAAGTGCTACGGAAACTGAAATTTTTGTTTAAATAAATAAAAAAAATCTTTTGAAAAAGATTAAATTTTGGAAATTTAATATTTAATTATTAAATATAATGAATTTACTTTAAGTGATTTAAATGGAGATATTAACTTGAAATATAGCTATTTTGAAATGTGAGTTGAAACGGTATTGATGTTAAATAAAATGAATGTGATTTTGGAAAATATGATATTTGGATATTTGAATTGATTTGAAATGATATTTAATTTTGAGATGATATTTGATTTATAAGTAAAGATACTATTTTTGAAATTTTAACCACGGGATGTATTTAAAATTATATAGTTTAACTGATCCTTAAAGGATGGGCGGTCCCAAGCATCCTTTAAGTTATTGTGCATTACTGCTACAGTTCACTTGAGTTGGTTTATATTATATAAGTATATATTGTCCTGACTCGAGTGTTTTTTGTTTAACTTTACGCTCGGTTCAGCCTGAGTATTTACAGCTTAGCTTTGGATTTCATTCTGGAGCTAGGAATCGCTGGAGATTCCGCTTGTCTAATTATCTATTCCTTTTCAGTTCCAGTTGTTCTATTTCAGCTTTGGTATTTTCTATGTATTGGAGATTTCTATTGTATATGTTTTCAGACTGATATTATGTATTATGTTTTGAGAGTTTGTATATAGTAGCTTAATGAACTACTATGGTATATTATTTCCGCTGCGAGTTATTATGATATTCTGTGTCTGTGATTCTGTATTTGATTTTATTTGCTCCAAATTTTATTACAATCTGTTATTTTGAATTATTCAAGTCAGACATGTGTGGATTATTGTCGATTTGAATGGTCCAAAATAGTGGGTCGTTACATTTGGTATCAGAGCTTTGGTGTTACGCAAACCTTAGCCTGCGGAGCAAAAAAAACTCATTAGAGATAGGGTAGAAATACCCTAGAATGAGTGAAATCAATCTCAGAATCATTTCTTTGTGAGAGAACGTATTTTCGAAGTATAAAATGATTTTCAAATGATTTTTTTAAGAATTATCAAAGATTATTTTGATATAAATTTTCCTGCTTTGAAAGTAAAATTTTCTAAACTTTATCCCTTTCGTATCCACCTTGTTAGTAATTTCTTTGATTAGGATTTCCTTAAAATTCCAAACTTCTATCTTAGTTGGGATTTCTTCGATTAGGATTCCTTTGAGTTTTGGAAAGCTCCCACTTGTTCTGAAATCCATTCCTGTCTCCTATAATTGTATTCTTTTGATTTTTGGAGCATTTCATAACTCCACTTTGAATGATCTCTATAAAGACTGGCGATTCCGCCAAACTTTGAATGATTTGCAAAGGGATGAAACTCCTTTACAATTGGCATTGATTCACCAGAGATTTCTATATCCTCGATTTACGATGTTTTCTACCTTCTGCTATATTTAGATTCTATCTCTGGGGATCGAAGGTCGATTTGCCTTAGATTTTCGCATCGATTATATTCCTAAAGTCACGGTTGACACTATTAAGGTCGCCCACGATTTATATAGGCTTATCCATCTTCTATTTGGTAATTTAATGATCTTATCTTCGTTTGTGCTTACCTTTGAATCAAAATTCTATTTGATTAGAGTCCCTCTAAATTTGAATCTCTGTTTTCCTTTGAAATCCATCCTTGAATCATCCCTTGAAAAATTTGTGGTTGATTGTCTTTTAAAAATTGTGTATTAATCAAAGTTATTTTGATAAGGATGACCATATTTTATATATAAGGGTGAAATGTTTTCGATAAGGATTATATACCCTTTTAAAATGAGAATTTGAAGTTTCGAAAGGATTTGGAATTTTGAAAATTATATAAGAAATGGTTTCATATAAATGATTTATAACTGAAGGTTTTGAATCTGAATTTGAGTGATTGAACTCTGGCATTTTGGAACTGGTTTTAAGATTTTGAAATAATAAATAATATGATTTGAAAGTATTTTCCGAATATGAGAGTTTCAAATGATTTTGAAGAAATTTCAAAAGAAGTTTGAGGAAATAGAAGTCCAGAACCCACTTATGTCGTTGGAAAATAATTTCGGTGATGAATGCATGCATCATCGACATTGATTTTCGAGTTTCTGAGTGGGGGAGAGGCCACTTCGGTAGCTTTGCCATGCGATTGATTTGTGAAACCAATTTTTGATTTCAAATTCCGAAGTGTGATGTGATATTCGAAAGATATATGTATATATATTTGAACAATTTGGAATGAGCCGGTGTTCAGTCCTTGAGTTTTGGATTTGATTTGATATAACCCTATCTTTTGGAATTGATTTAATGATTTGTTGGTGATTTCCAACTCTTAGATTGAAATATGATTTCTTCAACTATTTTGAAGGTTCGAGCACTTCCAAATCAAGGTTAACTTTTCAAAGCTAAGTAATTTTGAAAAGTGTAAAGTATATAAGTTTGGTATGTATGTTTAAAGTATGTAGTAATATGATTTAAATAAGTTGAAATTGTTTTGTTAAGTAAATGAATAAGGCTATTTTGAATTTTTCTAATATGAAATTTAGATTTGAAATGTTTTGAGAAGAATTTGGTCTTCAAAATATTTTGAAAAAAATTAGTTTAAATGTTTTAACTGGGTAACATCTTTATAAAACTATATATTGAACAAGTTGGAATAGATACATAAGTTGTACGTATGCTGTTTTATTCGCATAATTAATTTGATTCAGGTTTGAGTACACAAGTTCGAGGTGAATTACACCATTTCATGTTAGGATTTTTCATTTGATTCTTGATGGCGAATATTTGATATGCATTTTAGGCTTGATTTTAGATTTCTCTATCATAGTATATGGCTATGCAAGGAGACTGATGGTTTCTATTCGAGAAACCATATCGAAATCTGCATTAGGGAAGTCGAATGGACAATACTAGTTCGAAAGCGAACTTGTGTGATCGAGCGAGTGGTCGAATGTGATTTTGCAAAATGATGACATATGTACATCTTATATTCTAATATCGTTGATATACTTGACGCTGAAATTGGAAGTTGTTGGGTTGGATATCTTTGTAATTTAATTGGAATTTTTCTTTTATGCAAAACTACTATCAATTTAAAACCATTTTCCAAAACTAATTTTCGTTTTATTCTTCTTAAACAAACTATTTGTAACGATCCCAAAATTTTAAACTATTTAAAATTAATAATTGAATTAAATTTTGATTTAAATTGTGAAATTTTTTGAATTGGCCAAGTTTAAAATATGAAGAACATATTTGAATTTAAAAATTTGAGTCAGGAGTTTGAAATTGAATATTAACTCTGTATTTTAAATTCGAACTAATGACTTGGAAAAAATAAATTGGATTTAAAAATTTTTGCTTATATAAATTAATTGATTGATAGTTTTTTATTTAATCGAAATTCTTTTACAATTTTGTTAAAAGAGTAGATGGGCTTTAATTTCAATGTTGGCCCATATTTTTGTTGCAGCTATGATTAAGTAACCCCTCTCCCCTCAATTTCTCATTCATTCAAACCCTAAACCTTAAACAGACGAGAAGAAATTTAATGGCGGCTTCGTCCTTCGATCCAAATTAGGGCTTCAATTTTTCTTCGATCGCGACTCCTTCAATCTGCAGCTGCCCCAATCCGATAGCGAAGGTGAGTAATTTATGTTACTCACATCCGATTCGAACAGTTCGAATTCATTTGCTTGTTTGTTTTCGTGGTCTTTGGTTTCGATGTTGATTTTGAACTATTCGATTTTTTTTTGTCATCTCTGTTTCGATTTTGGATTTTTCTCTGATTTTCATTGGGCTTCGTCTCAGCCATTTGTTGTTTCGGTGTTGATGTTTTTTGTGAGTTTTTGAACTGTTTCGATATCGACTTCTTACTAATTAAGTTACAGTTAGTATAAATCTGACACCGGATACTCTCGGTGTCGATTTGTGACTCGGTTACATTATTTGGTTACCACGGTCTCGAATTTATTTAGTTGAGTTGATTTTGATACTGGAGATTTATTTCTGACTTTTCAACTTACTCGAATACCATAGTTTCAGTTCCACCTTACTTCATTGAATCTACATTATTAAGTGGCGGTGAGCAAACCCACTTATCTACTCTGTACCTTGATATTCTGTGCCTGCATGTTGTTTAAAAATGAAGTTGTGAATGGGCATGCCTGTATATGCTATTGATCGCTGTTTACAGACATGGGATAAGTTTTAAAAAAAAAATTTGAAATCTCACCCCTCAACCTCCTTTAAGTTTTTATGTTTGAACAATTTATGTTTGAATTTGCAAGATCCAAGTTTTAAGAACACTGTGAGCAAACTATCCTTTTTGAATCTAAAACTGCTATGGTACCTTGATGATATTAAAGTTAGTTTTTTGAGTGTTAATATGCAGGCATGTCTTTTGCACTGTTACATTGTACGGTCGGTATTATTTGGTTTCATTTGCATGGTTGTGTGGTATGCTGCCTTATTCTACTTGCTTTTGTATGGATGAATGGATAAAGTTGAGTCTTGGGCTGTCAGGTTGTGTTGCTTACTTTCAAGCAATGTACTTCTTCTTGAATTGCTTTGAGACCTTGGAAATTCACATAGAATTTGGTTTTAAAACTTCTGATGGTAAGTTTTGTTTAACAATACAACATAAGTTTCGAAAATTCCATGCTCTAGTTTCAAAGCCTGACTTTTATATTGATAACTTACTTTTGAAATAATAGTCTTGTCTTGTACTTATCTATAGCCTGACACTTTCTTTAATTGTTTAGGCAACCTTGAAAAAAAAAATTTGTGAGTGTGACTTTGTTTCATAGCATGAAGAAGTTAACTGTCAATTTTAAGGGTCGTATAGACCTATATATATAGTTCCTTACTCAATTAAACATTGTGTGCTGTCATGTTGGGTGTATTATATAGCTTAGTATCTAGTACTTGTACATGCTTATTTTAAGGATCTATCACTTTCTTTTTCTTTTGGAAATGTAGCTTCATCCTTGCATGTTCATACCTTAGAACTTGCCTTACAAATACTTTGGTTCGGATCACTTGGTTATATTTAGTTTTTAACTTGTTTGGCAACAAATGAGCTTAATGTAATTTTTTTTCTTATAACCTTATTACAAAAATCTACGTATACGGATACGCTTGGTTACTAAGTTTGAACTAGAATCTTAGTTAATAATTGAAACAAAATATATTATATATTAGTTACTAAATAATAGAGAGTGTTTATGGGTTTTAGAATACAAGTTTATGTTATTTTAAACTAATGTATGAATACCAATTTGGGGTTTTTTTTGAATTAGATTCAGCATGTCATACCTGGTCTTTGAATCTGGTGCTTGTAGTGTTGTTTTGAGTTTGCTGTTGCATGGTGAACCAATTTCTTGAATTCATTTGTCTGGCTCATGTCTTGATCAGTGTGTAGTTGTAACATGAACTGTTTTATTAATGTGGTGGCGAGGCCGTGCACGAGTGCGTGTACTGCAGCCACCCAGAATCGACAGTTTTGAATTGATATTTCTTTGCGTCGTGATGCATTGATCTTTTATGCCATATTGGCGAGGCCGTACACACGTGCGTGTACGGCAGCCAATCAAAACTTGATGTTTTGCTGTTTCTAAAATTGTTTTATGTTGAAAATTCATAATATTTCGAATCGTATTTTGATTTGTTTTAATTTGATTTAGTCGATTTGATAAATTGTTTATTTATCTCTGTAGATGATTCAAATCTGCTGATTTATTGTTTAACACTGTTTAGTGTTAAAAATTTCGTTATCCGATTTCTTTGTTAAAAGGATTGGATAGACGGGAATTATTTTGACTGTCGTCTATTTGATTATTATTGCTTCTATGCACTAATAACTAGTTTGAATTAGACTGACATGTGTATTATTTTCTTTTGAATGTAATACTCGGGTCAGACCGAGTATTTTTACAGCTTGAAGATTTTCGAGCAGCGAAGTTAGAGAGAGAGAGTAAAGAATCACTTAAGTTTTCAAGAAAATTGTATTTTAAGATATTCCGCTGTATCAGTTAAATACATTGTATAAACTCTGATGTATGTATTCAAAAAGAAATTTATAGTAATGAAATATTATTATTCTGTGTTTCTGTGGCTGATTCTGTTTAAATTACATAAACTAAATAACAATCCGTCTTTTTGAACGTTTCAAGTTGGTTTAATTACCGACTAGGGGCGGTCAGAAGGGGGGATGTTACACTATTTTATTCTATTTTACATACAAAACTATTTTATTTAAAACCATTTTCCAAAATATTATTTTATATACAAAACTATTTTTTTTCAAAACTATTTTATATGCACACTATTTTACAAACTATTTTATATACAAAACTATTCTAAATTAAAAGTCTTTTATAAAGCAAAGATGTTCAATCCCATATGACTCTTCATGCAGCGAAATTGTTTTTTTGAAAAAAATTTGATCCTTATATAAGATAGACTTTATGTAAATATAAGATGATTTTGGAAATGAATTGTTTGAATTAAATTATATTGATTTGGAAATTTGGAATTATTTTTCTAAATTTATTATTTCGGAAACTTTGGAACTGAAGATATTTGATTTGGAAGAATAATTTGGTGAAAGCATATATGATTTTGAAAATTGTATTGATATTGAAACAAATTGAAATTTGAGAACCTTGTGTTACTAAATACTTGATTTGGGAGTTATCGAACTTATATGAAAATTGGTTTGTATAAGTATGATGTTGATTCGAAAACTATGGATTTGAAAAGGTACTCAATTTGAAAAGTGAAATCTTATATAATTGAAGTCTATATAAGTGTGATTTGATATACTTTTGATTTTGGAAAGGTATTTGATTTGAAAATAAAATCTTATATATATAATGGACTTTATATAAGTATGATAGTTGAAAGTGATTTGAAAAGGTACTATATGATACATATTTTCAAAGTAAAGATATGGAAAGTGCTTTCTGCTTGATATCCGCTTTGTGGCCACATTGTGGATTTGTTCTATCGATATTTCTCTGATTTTTGGTTTTCTGGATATGATACTCGAGTTTCCATCGAATTCCATGGAAATCTCCATGGTCTTATGAGCACGACTTCATAGCGTAATCGCAAGGTTGGGGGCCGACCTACAGGTACTGATGTTTCCTTAGAGATCCAGGCGTAACCATTGTGTATCTGCGATCTATTAGGTTTCTTGGTAGCGTAATCAGCAGGGGCTGCGAGAGCCTAGGGTACGGATGTTTCCTGGGAGATCCAGGCATAACCATTGTGTATCTGCTGTAACGACACTCATGCCGGAGTTGAATTGCTCAAAATACCGCGTTGTTAATTTAAATTTGGCAAAACTGAACATATACAATAAATAAATGAATAATCACAGATCACAGACACAGTGTAATAAGTGCAGCGGAAATAAAAGAGATAGTAGTTCATGAAGCTACTATATAAATGTATAAGTACAACAGAGTTTACAACAGAAGATTAATACGATACATCAGAGTTAAACCAGATACAACGGAAGAGTAACACGATACATCAGGTACAAATCAGAATACATCACTGGAATCATCGAATACTGAAAGCAGAATAGATGGCGGGATCTTCAAGCAAAGCTCCAACTCCAAAGGTGAGTCTCGAATACTGGTACACTCAGTCTGACCCGAGCGTAAAGCAAAATACAAAACACTCGAGTCAGGATTAAGATTCTTATATTAATAAATCCAACTCAAGTGAAATAGCAATTGAAATACAAGTAACTCAAAGGATGTTTGGAATAACCATCCTTTAAGGATCCGTTAAACTATCTACTATGTAGTAGTGTACGATAAGTAGATAATGTCTATCAGTAATATAAAAAGATATCAAAATAGCGTTAAGTCATGGCCCATTCCACCCTTAACACATTTTTATTCCCAAAAGCATATACAAGACCGTTGTTTCCCCAAAACCGGAAGTCACTAGAGGGCAATCCATATACTAAAGGTACAAATCAAAATCGTAGTGGTCGCGCATAAATGGAATACAAGTATGACAAGGCACATGAGGCAATACCCAAGGTAGTGATACTACCGTTCGCCTGATCCGGACTGGTGAGAACGCAACGCCGCAGCGCCCGCAACACCATGAAACAACACTCCCAAAATCAAGGGTGCACCAATCGACAACAAGTATAAGTAGTTCGAAGAAGTGTGTCCACTTGAGGTAGCTAATCCTCCATTGGCCCGGCACAGCTCCTGTTTTAGTCATTTCCAATTTGACATAAGTGTCAAGGCTATCCATTATCGTTCTCTTTCTTCAGTCATCACGTACATCATTCCAACCACTTCATTCTGGATCATCACTCCGCGTATAGTTATTAAAGTGGTTTCGGTTTAGATAGAGAGTATATCCATTACCGATCCCAGTCTCTTTAATAACTTTCGTAATTATTACACCGATTGGTCGTTTATATATATTTCAAACCAAAACAATTCAATTTCAATTACAATTCGTAAACCAACATTTCATTTGTCTTTTAAAAACCAATTTCCAAAATTTACGTTTCAAAACTTCATAATTACCATTTCAAAATCTTATAATTCAATTTCAATATCTATTTAAAACCATTCAAATATTGATTCAAGTTCGTATATAAGTTTCATTCCGAAATCATTTGAATTAATTTAATTCAACATTTAAATCAATTTAAATTCATTTATCGATTCCATTCAATATTCGTTAAGTTACTTTATCATTCAAAACAATTTCTATTAAATTTCCAATTTCATTAAATCAATTCTTAAGTTCAACTTCATCAAATCAAAACTTACAATTTTGAATTAAACTAAATTCATCAAATCAATTCTTTCAATTACAAGTCTTACATTAATTCCAAAAATATCACATATTCATTTCTTGTTAAAGAAATTCCATTTCACTTATTTACTTCCTTAAATAATTTTCCAAAACTTACTTAAATAGAAATTCAATTTCAATTATTTACGAAGTAAAAATTCACTTATTCAAAAGTTCAATTTCTCTTATCAAAGAATTCAGTTCAATTTAATCATTAAATGATTCAACCTTATTTAATTATTAAATAATTCAAAACTTAATTATTAAATAGTTTCAAAGTTTAATAATTTCAAACTTAATTATAATTTCAAACTTAATTATCAAATCATTTCAAAGTTTAATAATTTCAAACTTAATTATAATTTCAAACTTAATTATTAAATCATTTCTCAAATTAAACAACATTCTTTCATCGATTACATTGTTAATGTTTTGTTTCAGATTATTAAATATTAACATTTTCCTTTCATTAAAATTCAATTTCAACTTCATTTCAAAACCATATTATTTATTTAAATAAAATCTTTGTTTATTTTTAAATCAAATTATTGACCAATCGGATTTTATTTAATTCTCTATCCTAGGTCAAAGTTCAATTTTGGGTATTTATCATTTCAACCCGATTCCAATTCAATTCGAAATCAAAGCATAACAAAGGGAACTTGAAGTGTGATAACTGGGATGGTGTCAAAGTAAATAAACAAGCAATAACAACAAACAATAACAATCCAATAATCAATTTAAATAATCCCGAAATAATCGTATTAATTCGCATTGTTATTTGTACGAATTAATATAATCATTTCTAGAATCTACACTATCATTTCATGTAGATTAAAGATTATTACATTACGGTTTTTCACTTGTCATCTATTTACAATTTCATACATCATCAATTTAACAACATACATTCAGTGGTTCAAAATGTAATTAAACAAATCCTACGTGTCAATAAATTCAACAGTTAAAGGGGTCATATTATACAAATGTCAGTTAATCAAATTTAACATTTAATTATTCTATATCAAGTTCAATTTCATACTAATTATCATTTTAACATTAACAATTTAACGTCCAATATAAACATCAACAATCAATCAATTATCAGCCAAACTGTATTATCATCGCATAAATAATTAACAGATAATGGTGTCAGATGTCACAGGTGAACTGATACAGGTAATAGCATATATAACAGTATAATTAACTAACAGCAGCATATTTCAATTGTCGTTTCAATTGAAATCAAATCTAATAAATAAAAGAACGTTAATCGTGAGTGAGTGCTCACCTTTCGAGGCTGGAGAGGATAAAACTGAAATCGAGTTACACATCCGAACGCGAATTCTAATGCAAAGCTAGATTGGCACGAGTCGACGCATAAAGCTGTTAAATTGAATTGGACGAAATCAAGTCAGAACAGGATCGATGAAGATAATTGGTATAGATGAATCTATATACATACAAAGGAAAGAATCGTATTCTGAATTTACACATGTTTAATATTTAAATATATATATATATATATATATATGTATGTATAAAAAAATCCATTTCTTCAAATTAACACATATATTAAAATTAACATATATTTCAAATCAATATATTTTATACGCTGCAAAGTCCTCATAACATTGTACAACTAGACAACATATGTAAATAAACATGTAAGCCATTCCATAATACATATACTGTCTATTTAATTGTGACCAACAAAACATATATAGGGACAACTCTAAAACATATGTATCAGGTCTCAAAAACAACTCAAGAGGTCAAATATACAACTTAAGTTAAATGTATAACATCTATATCCTAAGCAGCTAAAACCACCAAGTAATATATCAATGATATATCTAAAAGCGACCTAACAGCTTTTATATGTATGTAAATTATTATATATATAACTGCCTATATAACAAAATCCTATAACATAAGACAACTTCCCAACCATTACACACTTACGGTTTGAATAATATAAGACACAAATACAAATCGAAACCCATATCCTTGTTTAAAATCATCCAACTTCCATAATAAACAATCATATATGTTTAACTAATATAAATAGTGTATTTCTATAACTAATGTATAAAATATATATTGTAGCCTTTATATATTTTCAAATTATCGTATAAGTATAAGAAAGCACAAAACCAACTTGAACCAGAGCTTACCCAGTGTATAAACTAACATTATACGACTCATATATTATAACTGTAACATAAATATACCTACCCCATATATCTTCTCTTTTTTATTATATATATAACTTAAGCCCAACATTATAGATATACCGCCGAAGCAAGTTTTTCGTACCACTACCAGACTTCACACGTAAATTAGATATAATAACAAACTATTATGTATATATTGCATATAAAACTGTATACAAACTAAAAGATTTCATGCTTACTTATACAACCGGTACAACATTATAACATTCGATTATATATATACTGATATAAAGAAAGCACACCAAATGAATAAGACAGCCAAGATAGCATGAAGAAAGTATATAAACACACTTAGATCTAAGAATAGAGGAGAAGGGAGGGAAACTTGCCAGAGATTTAAGAGGCTGGACGCGGCTGTGTCCTGACCGATGGAAGGTGCGGAGGGAGGCTCGAACCGGCGGCAAAGGCAGGTGGTGGATGACTGGCCGAGCTTGGTGGGGAGGAAATGGATCGGCAGGAGCTACTGGGCTCACGTGCTCCACCGGAAGTGGATGGACTTCGGTCTGTGGTCGATGGGATGAACGTAGGGTCGAGTGTTGCCGGTGACAGTCGACTGCTGTGATATGGAGGCTCGGTTTTGGATTAACAGCTGGCGAAGGACTAGCACGTGGGGTGCGGTGGCAGTTCGGCAGGAGGAGGGGAGGAGTACGGCCAGGTGTGTCGCGGGGAAAGACATGGCCAGGCGCGGGAATTCGCGAGGAGGGTGGAGATGGAGCGGGCGGAATCGCAGGTGGATGCTTGCTCGGCCAAGTCAGAGACTTCTTGAGTTGCGTGTGAATGCTCGGTGGCGGTTAGGTGAAGAGGGGCTATGGTGGAGATGGGTTGTATCATAAAGCTTTATTTTTCACAAAAGATTACAGAGGAGAAATATGGAAGAGGGAATAAAAGAAGAAGAGGGGGGGCTTTATTCCCAGGCAACGTTTCAAATGTGAAAAGTTTAAAAGGGAATGAGTGAGCATGTAATAATAAATGCAAATGTTATGAACGAAGGGAAATTTTTTGGAAAATGGAATAGAATTTGTCAAGCACAAGGGTCTAGGAAAGTAAATGTTCACAGAATACAGACGGTGTAAAGTTAAAAGGGTACCCAATCAAAATGACTCGGATTTGCATCGATACGGATATCCGTTATGCGAGTTTTGCAGCGTAACAGACACCGAAACATAGAAGTGAATATACCATGGTGACTAGTGCGATGAAACGGTTAAAGCAGTATATAGACATCAGTGACTCGATTGAATTATAAAAATTCGAATTTTCTAATAGCGGAAAATGCAAGAAAAACGCTGAAAAATAAGATCGACGGAGCCAAAGATGTCCGAATTTGGAAAAACAGCAAACTGACATCTTGCTCAGAAGATGATTTAGAATTTTTCTATGTAAAAATATTTGGGTTTCGGAAACATTTTATTTTCATCGCTTTTTCCTTAACTGGTTAAATTGAAGTAAATTTACGCGCGAAATAAACTTTCATATTTTCGGACGAAAATTTACCAGTTGCTATATTTAACTAGACTTATTCCAAATATTAAATTTTTATTTCAAAATTTTATCGTTTAAAATTTTACAAAATTTCAACTAATTATGTTATTAAAACAGTTGAAATTTACGGGTCGTTACACTCTCCCCCACTCAAAACTTTTCGTCCCCGAAAAGGAACGAGGTAGGAGAATAGAAATAACCAGAAAGAAAACAGATGCGAAATACAAAATAACAATTAATTTAAACCATATAAATTCAAATTTAAATTAATTGATATTCAATAATTTATTTAATCCATTTGATTTCACTAAAATCAATCTCAGCTATTTCTAAATTCATTATCTTATTATCCAATTATCTTAAATTTACAATTTCTAAAACCATAAATTTGAATAATCTTTATTTATAATCATATTTTATTTCAACAATTTAATTCTTTTATTCCAAATTATTGTTAAATTTATTCTACTTAATATATCTAATCACATATATTTAACCCATATAAATTAATTTAAACCATAAAAGTTTCGATTTAAATTAATTTATATTCACTAATTGCTTTTAAATTCAAGGTATTTTCATAAGTTGATCAAATTTCAATTTTTTTTTATTCTTTCAAAACAAATTATTAATTCTTTCAAAACAAATTTATTTCATTATTAACTGAGTTTACTTATTATCATATCTAACTCTATTAACATCTTTATAATCAAAAATTTAGTGTATAACATTTATTACAACACTCAAATTTTATTTATAAATTCAATTTATCTTATATATTATCCAATTACATTTTCAACTTCTGAATGAGTTAGGTAAGTTGTATTAGAATGAAGTTGAATAATATACAAATAAAATTTTCCCAATTCAATTATTCAAGTTTAAATATTTATTCCAAATTTTGGTTTTATTTATAATTAAAATCATCCTTTAACAAAATTTAAGAATTAGATTTCCGATTAACTTTAAACAACTTAGAGATTTATCTAATATATTTATATCAAATCAAATTAAAATTTTAAAATAAGATACATATATATATGTATAAATATAAATCAAATTATACTGAAGAAATTCAAATCAAAATATTTTTCAAAACAAAACCGTAGCAAAGCTACCGAATAGTATCTCCACTTCGAAACTCGAAAATGAATGTCGATGATGCGGCCGCCATCATCGAAATTATTTTCCAGCGACAAAGAAAAGAGCACTGATTTCAACATTTTAAAATTCTTTGAAAACGATTTCTATTCGAAAATACTTCCAATAATATACTTTAAAATTTTAAAAACCAAAGTTCGAAATCACCGAAAACTAATAAATTCTCAAATTCTAAGTTTTAAATTCATTTAAATTTTTAAATAATTCTATAAACCAACCTTTATAATTTCATTCATTTTTATGCTGGAATAATCAATGATTTACAAAACAAATAGTGAAAATCCAATATTACCTTTCTGACAACCAATTCAGTTAACAATTTGATTTCAGAAAATTTATACTTATATATAATATAATCATACAAGATTATTTTATTTACCAAATTTTGAAAATACTATTGTGTCAGTTTGCTCTGTTCAAGTGTTTTGGAAATCCTATCGATAGCGTTGATCAGACGAATCGATCGGAAACCCAAATCAACATCAACAACTCAAACAACACAGTATATTAAAACATTTATATATTAGTTTACAAATACATTTCTTTGCTCGACGATACAGGAATGAATTTTTTCAAAATGAGGATAGAGATTCAAATTTGATGAGAATCAAATCAAGAGAATTTTGATTCGAAAATAAGTTTGAAACAGAATATAAGATAATTCAATTACCACAATCGGGAGATGGATAAGTTTATTTAATTCACGGGCAACCTTAACCGGTCATCCGTAACTTCAAGAATAAGATCGATGCTGAATTCCGAGGTAAATCAACACTCGATCTCAAGAGATGGAATTCAGGTATATCAGGTAATAGATAGCATCGTAAACCGAGGATACAGAAATCTCCGGTAAATCAATGCCTATTGTAAAGGAGTTTCACCCCTTTACAAATCATTCGAAGTTTGGCGAGACCGCCGATTCATTATAAAGATCATTCAAAAATGGAGTTATGTGATACTCCAAAATTAGAAGACGAATAGTGAGGGACAAGAATGAATTCCAGAACCGAGGGAACGTTCCAAAATTCAAAGGAATTGAGTCAAAGGAAGAGATTGAAACTCGAATGAGAGTGATTCTGTAAATACATTTACCCTATATGTTAAGTTTTGCCTAGAGCTACCAAAGCTCTGATACCAACTGTAACGACCCGATATTTTGGACCATTCGCATCCATTATAAGTGTATAGGTAGACACTCATGCCGGAGTTGAATTGCTCAAAATACCGCGTTGTTAATTTAAATTTGGCAAAACTGAACATATACAGTAAATAAATGAATAATCACAGATCACAGACACAGTGTAATAAGTGCAGCGGAAATAAAAGAGATAGTAGTTCATGAAGCTACTATATAAATGTATAAGTACAACAGAGTTTACAACAGAAGATTAATACGATACATCAGAGTTAAACCAGATACAACGGAAGAGTAACACGATACATCAGGTACAAATCAGAATACATCACTGGAATCATCGAATACTGAAAGCAGAATAGATGGCGGGATCTTCAAGCAAAGCTCCAACTCCAAAGGTGAGTCTCGAATACTGGTACACTCAGTCTGACCCGAGCGTAAAGCAAAATACAAAACACTCGAGTCAGGATTAAGATTCTTATATTAATAAATCCAACTCAAGTGAAATAGCAATTGAAATACAAGTAACTCAAAGGATGTTTGGAATAACCATCCTTTAAGGATCCGTTAAACTATCTACTATGTAGTAGTGTACGATAAGTAGATAATGTCTATCAGTAATATAAAAAGATATCAAAATAGCGTTAAGTCATGGCCCATTCCACCCTTAACACATTTTTATTCCCAAAAGCATATACAAGACCGTTGTTTCCCCAAAACCGGAAGTCACTAGAGGGCAATCCATATACTAAAGGTACAAATCAAAATCGTAGTGGTCGCGCATAAATGGAATACAAGTATGACAAGGCACATGAGGCAATACCCAAGGTAGTGATACTACCGTTCGCCTGATCCGGACTGGTGAGAACGCAACGCCGCAGCGCCCGCAACACCATGAAACAACACTCCCAAAATCAAGGGTGCACCAATCGACAACAAGTATAAGTAGTTCGAAGAAGTGTGTCCACTTGAGGTAGCTAATCCTCCATTGGCCCGGCACAGCTCCTGTTTTAGTCATTTCCAATTTGACATAAGTGTCAAGGCTATCCATTATCGTTCTCTTTCTTCAGTCATCACGTACATCATTCCAACCACTTCATTCTGAATCATCACTCCGCGTATAGTTATTAAAGTGGTTTCGGTTTAGATAGAGAGTATATCCATTACCGATCCCGGTCTCTTTAATAACTTTCGTAATTATTACACCGATTGGTCGTTTATATATATTTCAAACCAAAACAATTCAATTTCAATTACAATTCGTAAACCAACATTTCATTTGTCTTTTAAAAACCAATTTCCAAAATTTACGTTTCAAAACTTCATAATTACCATTTCAAAATCTTATAATTCAATTTCAATATCTATTTAAAACCATTCAAATATTGATTCAAGTTCGTATATAAGTTTCATTCCGAAATCATTTGAATTAATTTAATTCAACATTTAAATCAATTTAAATTCATTTATCGATTCCATTCAATATTCGTTAAGTTACTTTATCATTCAAAACAATTTCTATTAAATTTCCAATTTCATTAAATCAATTCTTAAGTTCAACTTCATCAAATCAAAACTTACAATTTTGAATTAAACTAAATTCATCAAATCAATTCTTTCAATTACAAGTCTTACATTAATTCCAAAAATATCACATATTCATTTCTTGTTAAAGAAATTCCATTTCACTTATTTACTTCCTTAAATAATTTTCCAAAACTTACTTAAATAGAAATTCAATTTCAATTATTTACGAAGTAAAAATTCACTTATTCAAAAGTTCAATTTCTCTTATCAAAGAATTCAGTTCAATTTAATCATTAAATGATTCAACCTTATTTAATTATTAAATAATTCAAAACTTAATTATTAAATAGTTTCAAAGTTTAATAATTTCAAACTTAATTATAATTTCAAACTTAATTATCAAATCATTTCAAAGTTTAATAATTTCAAACTTAATTATAATTCCAAACTTAATTATTAAATCATTTCTCAAATTAAACAACATTCTTTCATCGATTACATTGTTAATGTTTTGTTTCACATTATTAAATATTAACATTTTCCTTTCATTAAAATTCAATTTCAACTTCATTTCAAAACCATATTATTTATTTAAATAAAATCTTTGTTTATTTTTAAATCAAATTATTGACCAATCGGATTTTATTTAATTCTCTATCCTAGGTCAAAGTTCAATTTTGGGTATTTATCATTTCAACCCGATTCCAATTCAATTCAAAATCAAAGCATAACAAAGGGAACTTGAAGTGTGATAACTGGGATGGTGTCAAAGTAAATAAACAAGCAATAACAACAAACAATAACAATCCAATAATCAATTTAACTAATCCCGAAATAATCGTATTAATTCGCATTGTTATTTGTACGAATTAATATAATCATTTCTAGAATCTACACTATCATTTCATGTAGATTAAAGATTATTACATTACGGTTTTTCACTTGTCATCTATTTACAATTTCATACATCATCAATTTAACAACATACATTCAGTGGTTCAAAATGTAATTAAACAAATCCTACGTGTCAATAAATTCAACAGTTAAAGGGGTCATATTATACAAATGTCAGTTAATCAAATTTAACATTTAATTATTCTATATCAAGTTCAATTTCATACTAATTATCATTTTAACATTAACAATTTAACGTCCAATATAAACATCAACAATCAATCAATTATCAGCCAAACTGTATTATCATCGCATAAATAATTAACAGATAATGGTGTCAGATGTCACAGGTGAACTGATACAGGTAATAGCATATATAACAGTATAATTAACTAACAGCAGCATATTTCAATTGTCGTTTCAATTGAAATCAAATCTAATAAATAAAAGAACGTTAATCGTGAGTGAGTGCTCACCTTTCGAGGCTGGAGAGGATAAAACTGAAATCGAGTTACACATCCGAACGCGAATTCTAATGCAAAGCTAGATTGGCACGAGTCGACGCATAAAGCTGTTAAATTGAATTGGACGAAATCAAGTCAGAACAGGATCGATGAAGATAATTGGTATAGATGAATCTATATACATACAAAGGAAAGAATCGTATTCTGAATTTACACATGTTTAATATTTAAATATATATATATATATGTATAAAAAAAATCCATTTCTTCAAATTAACACATATATTAAAATTAACATATATTTCAAATCAATATATTTTATACGCTGCAAAGTCCTCATAACATTGTACAACTAGACAACATATGTAAATAAACATGTAAGCCATTCCATAATACATATACTGTCTATTTAATTGTGACCAACAAAACATATATAGGGACAACTCTAAAACATATGTATCAGGTCTCAAAAACAACTCAAGAGGTCAAATATACAACTTAAGTTAAATGTATAACATCTATATCCTAAGCAGCTAAAACCACCAAGTAATATATCAATGATATATCTAAAAGCGACCTAACAGCTTTTATATGTATGTAAATTATTATATATATAACTGCCTATATAACAAAATCCTATAACATAAGACAACTTCCCAACCATTACACACTTACGGTTTGAATAATATAAGACACAAATACAAATCGAAACCCATATCCTTGTTTAAAATCATCCAACTTCCATAATAAACAATCATATATGTTTAACTAATATAAATAGTGTATTTCTATAACTAATGTATAAAATATATATTGTAGCCTTTATATATTTTCAAATTATCGTATAAGTATAAGAAAGCACAAAACCAACTTGAACCAGAGCTTACCCAGTGTATAAACTAACATTATACGACTCATATATTATAACTGTAACATAAATATACCTACCCCATATATCTTCTCTTTTTTATTATATATATAACTTAAGCCCAACATTATAGATATACCGCCGAAGCAAGTTTTTCGTACCACTACCAGACTTCACACGTAAATTAGATATAATAACAAACTATTATGTATATATTGCATATAAAACTGTATACAAACTAAAAGATTTCATGCTTACTTATACAACCGGTACAACATTATAACATTCGATTATATATATACTGATATAAAGAAAGCACACCAAATGAATAAGACATCCAAGATAGCATGAAGAAAGTATATAAACACACTTAGATCTAAGAATAGAGGAGAAGGGAGGGAAACTTGCCAGAGATTTAAGAGGCTGGACGCGGCTGTGTCCTGACCGATGGAAGGTGCGGAGGGAGGCTCAAACCGGCGGCAAAGGCAGGTGGTGGATGACTGGCCGAGCTTGGTGGGGAGGAAATGGATCGGCAGGAGCTGCTGGGCTCACGTGCTCCACTGGAAGTGGATGGACTTTGGTCTGTGGTCGATGGGATGAACGTAGGGTCGAGTGTTGCCGGTGACAGTCAAGGGACTGCTGTGATATGGAGGCTCGGTTTTGGATTAACAGCTGGCGAAGGACTAGCACGTGGGGTGCGGTGGCAGTTCGGCAGGAGGAGGGGAGGAGTACGGCCAGGTGTGTCGCGGGGAAAGACATGGCCAGGCGCGGGAATTCGCGAGGAGGGTGGAGATGGAGCGGGCGGAATCGCAGGTGGATGCTTGCTCGGCCAAGTCAGAGACTTCTTGAGTTGCGTGTGAATGCTCGGTGGCGGTTAGGTGAAGAGGGGCTATGGTGGAGATGGGTTGTATCATGAAGCTTTATTTTTCACAAAAGATTACAGAGGAGAAATATGGAAGAGGGAATAAAAGAAGAAGAGGGGGGGCTTTATTCCCAGGCAACGTTTCAAATGTGAAAAGTTTAAAAGGGAATGAGTGAGCATGTAATAATAAATGCAAATGTTATGAACGAAGGGAAATTTTTTGAAAAATGGAATAGAATTTGTCAAGCACAAGGGTCTAGGAAAGTAAATGTTCACAGAATACAGACGGTGTAAAGTTAAAAGGGTACCCAATCAAAATGACTCGGATTTGCATCGATACGGATATCCGTTATGCGAGTTTTGCAGCGTAACAGACACCGAAACATAGAAGTGAATATACCATGGTGACTAGTGCGATGAAACGGTTAAAGCGGTATATAGACATCAGTGACTCGATTGAATTATAAAAATTCGAATTTTCTAATAGCGGAAAATGCAAGAAAAACGCTGAAAAATAAGATCGACGGAGCCAAAGATGTCCGAATTTGGAAAAACAACAAACTGACATCTTGCTCAGAAGATGATTTAGAATTTTTCTATGTAAAAATATTTGGGTTTCGGAAACATTTTATTTTCATCTCTTTTTCCTTAACTGGTTAAATTGAAGTAAATTTACGCGCGAAATAAACTTTCATATTTTCGGACGAAAATTTACCAGTTGCTATATTTAACTAGACTTATTCCAAATATTAAATTTTTATTTCAAAATTTTATCGTTTAAAATTTTAAAAAATTTCAACTAATTATGTTATTAAAACAGTTGAAATTTACGGGTCGTTACACTCTCCCCCACTCAAAACTTTTCGTCCCCGAAAAGGAACGAGGTAGGAGAATAGAAATAACCAGAAAGAAAACAGATGTGAAATACAAAATAACAATTAATTTAAACCATATAAATTCAAATTTAAATTAATTGATATTCAATAATTGATTTAATCCATTTGATTTCACTAAAATCAATCTCAGCTATTTCTAAATTCATTATCTTATTATCCAATTATCTTAAATTTACAATTTCTAAAACCATAAATTTGAATAATCTTTATTTATAATCATATTTTATTTCAACAATTTAATTCTTTTATTCCAAATTATTGTTAAATTTATTCTACTTAATATATCTAATCACATATATTTAACCCATATAAATTAATTTAAACCATAAAAGTTTCGATTTAAATTAATTTATATTCACTAATTGCTTTTAAATTCAAGGTATTTTCATAAGTTGATCAAATTTCAATTTTTTTTATTCTTTCAAAACAAATTATTAATTCTTTCAAAACAAATTTATTTCATTATTAACTGAGTTTACTTATTATCATATCTAACTCTATTAACATCTTTATAATCAAAAATTTAGTGTATAACATTTATTACAACACTCAAATTTTATTTATAAATTCAATTTATCTTATATATTATCCAATTACATTTTCAACTTCTGAATGAGTTAGGTAAGTTGTATTAGAATGAAGTTGAATAATATACAAATAAAATTTTCCCAATTCAATTATTCAAGTTTAAATATTTATTCCAAATTTTGGTTTTATTTATAATTAAAATCATCCTTTAACAAAATTTAAGAATTAGATTTCCGATTAACTTTAAACAACTTAGAGACTTATCTAATATATTTATATCAAATCAAATTAAATTTTTAAAATAAGATACATATATATATGTATAAATATAAATCAAATTATACTGAAGAAATTCAAATCAAAATATTTTTCAAAACAAAACCGTAGCAAAGCTACCGAATAGTATCTCCACTTTGAAACTCGAAAATGAATGTCGATGATGCGGCCGCCATCATCGAAATTATTTTCCAGCGATAAAGAAAAGAGCACTGATTTCAACATTTTAAAATTCTTTGAAAACGATTTCTATTCGAAAATACTTCCAATAATATACTTTAAAATTTTAAAAACCAAAGTTCGAAATCACCGAAAACTAATAAATTCTCAAATTCTAAGTTTTAAATTCATTTAAATTTTTAAATAATTCTATAAACCAACCTTTATAATTCCATTCATTTTTATGCTGGAATAATCAATGATTTACAAAACAAATAGTGAAAATCCAATATTACCTTTCTGACAACCAATTCAGTTAACAATTTGATTTCAGAAAATTTATACTTATATATAATATAATCATACAAGATTATTTTATTTACCAAATTTTGAAAATACTATTGTGTCAGTTTGCTCTGTTCAAGTGTTTTGGAAATCCTATCGATAGCGTTGATCAGACGAATCGATCGGAAACCCAAATCAACATCAACAACTCAAACAACACAGTATATTAAAACATTTATATATTAGTTTACAAATACATTTCTTTGCTCGACGATACAGGAATGAATTTTTTCAAAATGAGGATAGAGATTCAAATTTGATGAGAATCAAATCAAGAGAATTTTGATTCGAAAATAAGTTTGAAACAGAATATAAGATAATTCAATTACCACAATCGGGAGATGGATAAGTTTATTTAATTCACGGGCAACCTTAACCGGTCATCCGTAACTTCAAGAATAAGATCGATGCTGAATTCCGAGGTAAATCAACACTCGATCTCAAGAGATGGAATTCAGGTATATCAGGTAATAGATAGCATCGTAAACCGAGGATACAGAAATCTCCGGTAAATCAATGCCTATAGTAAAGGAGTTTCACCCCTTTACAAATCATTCGAAGTTTGGCGAGACCGCCGATTCATTATAAAGATCATTCAAAAATGGAGTTATGTGATACTCCAAAATTAGAAGACGAATAGTGAGGGACAAGAATGAATTCCGGAACCGAGGGAACGTTCCAACATTCAAAGGAATTGAGTCAAAGAAAGAGATTGAAACTCGAATGAGAGTGATTCTGTAAATACATTTACCCTATATGTTAAGTTTTGCCTAGAGCTACCAAAGCTCTGATACCAACTGTAACGACCCGATATTTTGGACCATTCGCATCCATTATAAGTGTATAGGGAGTTGAATTGCTCAAAATACCGCGTTGTTAATTTAAATTTGGCAAAACTGAACATATAGAGTAAATAAATGAATAATCACAGATCGCAGACACAGTGTAATAAGTGCAACGGAAATAAAAGAGATAGTAGTTCATGAAGCTACTATATAAATGTATAAGTACAACAGAGTTTACAACAGAAGATTAATACGATACATCAGAGTTAAACCAGATACAACGGAAGAGTAACACGATACATCAGGTACAAATCAGAATACATCACTGGAATCATCGAATACTGAAAGCAGAATAGATGGCGGGATCTTCAAGCAAAGCTCCAACTCCAAAGGTGAGTCTCGAATACTGGTACACTCAGTCTGACCCGAGCGTAAAGCAAAATACAAAACACTCGAGTCAGGATTAAGATTCTTATATTAATAAATCCAACTCAAGTGAAATAGCAATTGAAATACAAGTAACTCAAAGGATGTTTGGAATAACCATCCTTTAAGGATCCGTTAAACTATCTACTATGTAGTAGTGTACGATAAGTAGATAATGTCTATCAGTAATATAAAAAGATATCAAAATAGCGTTAAGTCATGGCCCATTCCACCCTTAACACATTTTTATTCCCAAAAGCATATACAAGACCGTTGTTTCCCCAAAACCGGAAGTCACTAGAGGGCAATCCATATACTAAAGGTACAAATCAAAATCGTAGTGGTCGCGCATAAATGGAATACAAGTATGACAAGGCACATGAGGCAATACCCAAGGTAGTGATACTACCGTTCGCCTGATCCGGACTGGTGAGAACGCAACGCCGCAGCGCCCTCAACACCATGAAACAACACTCCCAAAATCAAGGGTGCACCAATCGACAACAAGTATAAGTAGTTCGAAGAAGTGTGTCCACTTGAGGTAGCTAATCCTCCATTGGCCCGGCACAGCTCCTGTTTTAGTCATTTCCAATTTGACATAAGTGTCAAGGCTATCCATTATCGTTCTCTTTCTTCAGTCATCACGTACATCATTCCAACCACTTCATTCTGGATCATCACTCCGCGTATAGTTATTAAAGTGGTTTCGGTTTAGATAGAGAGTATATCCATTACCGATCCCGGTCTCTTTAATAACTTTCATAATTATTACACCGATTGGTCGTTTATATATATATTTCAAACCAAAACAATTCAATTTCAATTACAATTCGTAAACCAACATTTCATTTGTCTTTCAAAAACCAATTTCCAAAATTTACATTTCAAAACTTCATAATTACCATTTCAAAATCTTATAATTCAATTTCAATATCTATTTAAAACCATTCAAATATTGATTCAAGTTCGTATATAGGTTTCATTCCGAAATCATTTGAATTAATTTAATTCAACATTTAAATCAATTTAAATTCATTTATCGATTCCATTCAATATTCGTTAAGTTACTTTATCATTCAAAACAATTTCTATTAAATTTCCAATTTCATTAAATCAATTCTTAAGTTCAATTTCATCAAATCAAAACTTACAATTTTGAATTAAACTAAATTCGTCAAATCAATTCTTTCAATTACAAGTCTTACATTAATTCCAAAAATATCACATTTTCATTTCTTGTTAAAGAAATTCCATTTCACTTATTTACTTCCTTAAATAATTTTCCAAAACTTACTTAAATAGAAATTCAATTTCAATTATTTACGAAGTAAAAATTCACTTATTCAAAAGTTCAATTTCTCTTATCAAAGAATTCAGTTCAATTTAATCATTAAATGATTCAACCTTATTTAATTATTAAATAATTCAAAACTTAATTATTAAATAGTTTCAAAGTTTAATAACTTCAAACTTAATTATAATTTCAAACTTAATTATCAAATCATTTCAAAGTTTAATAATTTCAAACTTAATTATAATTTCAAACTTAATTATTAAATCATTTCTCAAATTAAACAACATTCTTTCATCGATTACATTGTTAATGTTTTGTTTCAGATTATTAAATATTAACATTTTCCTTTCATTAAAATTCAATTTCAACTTCATTTCAAAACCATATTATTTATTTAAATAAAATCTTTGTTTATTTTTAAATCAAATTATTAACCAATCGGATTTTATTTAATTCTCTATCCTAGGTCAAAGTTCAATTTTGGGTATTTATCATTTCAACCCGATTCCAATTCAATTCAAAATCAAAGCATAACAAAGGGAACTTGCAGTGTGATAACTGGGATGGTGTCAAAGTAAATAAACAAGCAATAACAACAAACAATAACAATCCAATAATCAATTTAAATAATCCCGAAATAATCGTATTAATTCGCATTGTTATTTGTATGAATTAATATAATCATTTCTAGAATCTACACTATCATTTCATGTAGATTAAAGATTATTACATTACGGTTTTTCACTTGTCATCTATTTACAATTTCATACATCATCAATTTAACAACATACATATAGTGGTTCAAAATGTAATTAAACAAATCCTACGTGTCAATAAATTCAACAGTTAAAGGGGTCATATTATACAAATGTCAGTTAATCAAATTTAACATTTAATTATTCTATATCAAGTTCAATTTCATACTAATTATCATTTTAACATTAACAATTTAACGTCCAATATAAACATCAACAATCAATCAATTATCAGCCAAACTGTATTATCATCGCATAAATAATTAACAGATAATGGTGTCAGATGTCACAGGTGAACTGATACAGGTAATAGCATATATAACAGTGTAATTAACTAACAACAGCATATTTCAATTGTCGTTTCAATTGAAATCAAATCTAATAAATAAAAGAATGTTAATCGTGAGTGAGTGCTCACCTTTCGAGGCTGGAGAGGATAAAACTGAAATCGAGTTACACATCCGAACGTGAATTCTAATGCAAAGCTAGATTGGCACGAGTCGACGCATAAAGCTGTTAAATTGAATTGGACGAAATCAAGTCAGAACAGGATCGATGAAGATAATTGGTATAGATGAATCTATATACATACAAAGGAAAGAATCGTATTCTGAATTTACACATGTTTAATATTTAAATATATATATATATATATGTATAAAAAAAATCCATTTCTTCAAATTAACACATATATTAAAATTAACATATATTTCAAATCAATATATTTTATACGCTGCAAAGTCCTCATAACATTGTACAACTAGACAACATATGTAAATAAACATGTAAGCCATTCCATAATACATATACTGTCTATTTAATTGTGACCAACAAAACATATATAGGGACAACTCTAAAACATATGTATCAGGTCTCAAAAACAACTCAAGAGGTCAAATATACAACTTAAGTTAAATGTATAACATCTATATCCTAAGCAGCTAAAACCACCAAGTAATATATCAATGATATATCTAAAAGCGACCTAATAGCTTTTATATGTATGTAAACTATTATATATATATAACTTCCTATATAACAAAATCCTATAACATAAGACAACTTCCCAACCATTACACACTTACGGTTTGAATAATATAAGACACAAATACAAATCGAAACCCATATCCTTGTTTAAAATCATCCAACTTCCATAATAAACAATCATATATGTTTAACTAATATAAATAGTGTATTTCTATAACTAATGTATAAAATATATATTGTAGCCTTTATATATTTTCAAATTATCGTATAAGTATAAGAAAGCACAAAACCAACTTGAACCAGAGCTTACCCAGTGTATAAACTAACATTATACGACTCATATATTATAACTGTAACATAAATATACCTACCCCATATATCTTCTCTTTTTTATTATATATATAACTTAAGCCCAACATTATAGATATACCACCGAAGCAAGTTTTTCGTACCACTACCAGACTTCACACGTAAATTAGATATAATAACTAACTATTATGTATATATTGCATATAAAACTGTATACAAACTAAAAGATTTCATACTTACTTATACAACCGGTACAACATTATAACATTCGATTATATATATACTGATATAAAGAAAGCACACCAAATGAATAAGACAGCCAAGATAGCATGAAGAAAGTATATAAACACACTTAGATCTAAGAATAGAGGAGAAGGGAGGGAAACTTGCCAGAGATTTAAGAGGCTGGACGCGGCTGTGTCTTGACCGATGGGAGGTGCGGAGGGAGGCTCGAACCGGCGGCAAAGGCTGGTGGTGGATGACTGGCCGAGCTTGGTGGGGAGGAAATGGATCGGTAGGAGCTGCTGGGCTCACGTGCTCCACTGGAAGTGGATGGACTTCGGTCTGTGGTCGATGGGATGAACGTAGGGTCGAGTGTTGCCGGTGATAGTCAAGGGACTGCTGTGATATGGAGGCTCGGTTTTGGATTAACAGCTGGCGAAGGACTAGCACGTGGGGTGCGGTGGCAGTTCGGCAGGAGGAGGGGAGGAGTACGGCCAGGTGTGTCGCGGGGAAAGACATGGCCAGGCGCGGGAATTCGCGAGGAGGGTGGAGATGGAGCGGGCGGAATCGCAGGTGGATGCTTGCTCGGCCAAGTCAGAGACTTCTTGAGTTGCGTGTGAATGCTTGGTGGCGGTTAGGTGAAGAGGGGCTATGGTGGAGATGGGTTGTATCATGAAGCTTTATTTTTCACAAAAGATTACAGAGGAGAAATATGGAAGAGGGAATAAAAGAAGAAGAGGGGGGGCTTTATTCCCAGGCAACGTTTCAAATGTGAAAAGTTTAAAAGGGAATGAGTGAGCATGTAATAATAAATGCAAATGTTATGAACGAAGGGAAATTTTTTGAAAAATGGAATAGAATTTGTCAAGCACAAGGGTCTAGGAAAGTAAATGTTCACAGAATACAGACGGTGTAAAGTTAAAAGGGTACCCAATCAAAATGACTCGGATTTGCATCGATACGGATATCCGTTATGCGAGTTTTGCAGCGTAACAGACACCGAAACATAGAAGTGAATATACCATGGTGACCAGTGCGATGAAACGGTTAAAGCGGTATATAGACATCAGTGACTCGATTGAATTATAAAAATTCGAATTTTCTAATAGCGGAAAATGCAAGAAAAACGCTGAAAAATAAGATCGACGAAGCCAAAGATGTCCGAATTTGGAAAAACAACAAACTGACATCTTGCTCAAAAGATGATTTAGAATTTTTTTATGTAAAAATATTTGGGTTTCGGAAACATTTTATTTTCATCGCTTTTTCCTTAACTGGTTAAATTGAAGTAAATTTACGCGCGAAATAAACTTTCATATTTTCGGACGAAAATTTACCAGTTGCTATATTTAACTAGACGTATTCCAAATATTAAATTTTTATTTCAAAATTTTATCGTTTAAAATTTTACAAAATTTCAACTAATTACGTTATTAAAACAGTTGAAATTTACGGGTCGTTACATCTGCAGTACTACCAGTCTTCATGGCGTAATCGCAAGGTTGGGGGGCGGCCTAAGGGTACGGATGTTTCCTGGGGGATCCAGGAGTAACCATTGTGTATCCGCGATCCATGATCGACATGTTTTTTTTTTGGATTGTACTTTCCATATTTGTTTTTAAAAGTTTTCTAGTATTTCACTGGGTGTTGAAACAAGTCTACTAAGTACCTGAAGAATTCTAGCTTTGCGCCTGATCAACGCACTGCTAGAGTCTGCAGAAACGAGGATAAACTTGTTAAGACATCGAGTTATAAAAGTATTTTGATAAAATATTATATAAGGATATTTTGATCAGTTATTCTCCTTTCTTAAGGATTTTAAAAGGTTTTAAATATTGTTTACCTCTTTAACCAACAATTTTAATTAATGGCTCATCCTTGTCTTTCGTCCTATTTTCCTTTCTAGCTATTCCTATTCTCCACCATGTTAAACTTACCTGTAACAACAGTTATCAGGTATAATTTTAATCTTTTTATCATCTTGTATTAATCCTATATCATTCTGTCTTTTTCTGTGCTTTCCCGTACCTCATTCCTTTTCGGGGACGAAAAGTTTTGAGTGGGGGAGAGTGTAACAACCCTATATTTTTTGATTTTTTTGATTTTATATTTTAATTATCTTAATTGAATCTCTGATTTAAAACTTTATTTTATTTATTAAATGGATAAATTTTGTTATTTTAAATATAAATTTTGATTTGGATGTTAATTAGAATTCCAAACATGAATAAATATAATATTTTCCAGAAATGTGAATTTTGGTCAATATGGTCAAACTTTGACTTTTAATTTAAAAATATAAAATGATGAAATTTTGAATTTTATCTATTATTATGGAAGTAAATAAAATTCCAAGAATACTGCTTTTCGTTTCGTTGAAATCTGATTTATAATGTGAAAGTTACGCCCTTTTAAATATTGGGTGTAATTTGTTGTATTTAACAAAATTGTTTATTTTAAATTATATAAATAATATTCTATTTGGTCATGTAATGTTCTAATTTATATTTATATGGTTAAAATAACATGTTATGTATATATTTTGGTTTTAAAACATTTTTAAAATTATAATTGACATTTTCTAGTGTCAATTGTATTTTGCTTACAATTTCTAATTTCCAGTTTCAATTAATTAAAGGAATTCTTTATTTATTTCTCTTTTTCCTTGAATATTATTTTATTCTCATTCCCACTTTATTTTGTTCCTCATTTATTTTATTTATTTGACCTTTTATTTGTTTTAAAGTGAAATAGAAATTTTCTAAAACTAGTGATATTCTATTTGTAATTTTTAAGTCCTATTTTGAATTTTTAAACAATTTCTTTAGTTCTTTTTATTATTTCTTTAAATTTAATTATTTATTTCATTTTGAAAATATAAATGAATTATTTTACTTCACATTTTTGTTTTAGAATATTTTTAAAATGAAGTTAATAATTTTCCAAAGTCAATAGTGATTTATTTGTAATTTCTGGACACTGTTTTGGATTTTTAAGCAATTTCTTGTTTTCTTTTTCCATTTTCTTTAAAATTGTTATTTATTTTTATTTTATATTACTTTGTTTCGGTTTTAAAGTCAATTTACTAATTTTATTTTTGTTTTATTTGAATTTAAAGAAAAAGAATTATGAAGAGTTTTAAAAGCTTATTTACCTTAAGTCCTTTCATCTCCTTTGTCCTTTCATTTGCCATAACTCCTCAATTACTATCTTGGCTGTGCATTTTTGGTTTGTAGCCATGAGTTTTCAGCCTCCATTCACCCAAAAAAATTTACCTTCTCATTCATTCATGGCTTCAAGAAAAATCTATGGGTAAAGGCTACTTTTTACACTTTTCTTCTCATTTTTCATGTATTTTTGCCTTGTTTTCTTTGCTTCTTTGAACGGCCTCCACTCCATATCCATGGCCACCACCTCCTACACCTCTTCCCTGCCATCATCACCACCTACTCCTCAGGTCTGAACCATGGCCGCATAATCTATGAAGAGAAACTCCACAAAAACTATGTTAATTCCCTTAAAACCATGTTGTTTGACCACCACTTGTTCACCACTTCCATTTCCACCACCACCATAACCTTAGGCCGCCACCATCATCTCTGTCCAGACCCTTAGTCACCCCTCCTACCTCTGGCCAGACCTGTAGCATGACATGGCCGAGCCATTTGACCATTAGCCGAGCCCAAAGTGTGAACACAAACCTTCCAATGTTGCCTAGCCTCTTGACATTCTTATGTTGTAACTTCCTTTACATGTTCTCGCTTACGCCGTGCATTTCCTAGCCCAAACCTGAGCCAAACTTGTTCAAACCTGAGCCAAACAACATCCCTAGGCCGTGCCAAATAGTAGAGAAAGCAAAGCAAAAGACTTGGCATTCAAATCTCTTTTTATTCCAAAGTTATTCCATTTCAGAGTGTATTGAATTTATGTCTGTTTTGATGTTTGTTTTGGGTTGTAACACAAGACTTGTAGCATTGGATCTCGCTCTCCACTCAAGTCCGTAGTCTTGTCATCGTGCTTTTATTTCCGTTGTGTCATTGGTTTTGTTATCTCCAGCATTTAGAGGTGAGTTATTCTCACCAGATAATCTATACCTATATAACTGATAAACCGACACCACTTGAATCTGTAAATGTATTTCATCCTGTTATAACCACTATATTATGATCATATGATGTTTACACCTGTTATTGCACATGTTATATCACATGTTTCTTTTATATTATACTATTATGTTATTTATATCAGTTACCACCATTGCAGGTTCCCTGTAGACTAGAATCACTATGGGTTGAAATGATACATACCCGAACGGACTGTAGAATAGGGGAAAATCATTATAGGCTGAAATGATAGGCCTAAGCAGTTTTCATTTCATTCATTTTACTTGGGACTGCGGTTTTGAAATGTTCAAACCCGGATTTTCATTTGTAAATTTCAGATTGATATGATATAGTATCTGTATTACTTTACCTAGGCTAGTAAATGATATACAGACCATTGGTTAAAATATGTTTTTCTAAAATTTCTAAAATATTTTAAAATGTAAATATTATATTATTTTGATTTAAACTTAATTAAAAATGATTTTGTTGTAAAGTATTATTGATTTTCTGAGAATTTATAAGTGAAATAAATAACTGGTAAGGTTAGAAATTTGAAATGTAAGTATGTTTGGAAATTCTAATTTGGTGATGAAATGGAATTTAAATTTAGTATGAAATATGATAAATTTATGATATCTTGAATTTAAATGGATTTAAGATGATTTTATAATATATTAATGAATTTTGAATAAGTTAAAATGTTGAATGAATAAATGTTTAAGTTAAAATTTTGGAATATAACTTAAATTGGAAATTTTGAATTTTGGGTAAAAGTGAAATTTTAACTAAGTAAAATAAATGGAAAAAGGGTTATATTTTGGAAATTTAACTAAATTGTTAAGTTAATAATTTAATTAAAGAAATGGAATTTAATACTTGAATTTAAATAAGAAATTATGTTAAAATTTGATTTTTTTTGAATGAAATTTAACTTTATAAAAATCACAAAAATAAGAGTATTGAAATGATGATTTTAAAATGTGAAATATATGATTTTATAAGTTAAATTGATTTATGTTAAAAGTTAATTGGTTGGGAAATGGTAATTAAAACTCTGAATTTGATTTGATAGCATCTTTGAAATGTAATGTAAAAGATATTACAGCATTTTGTAAATGTTGTAGTTGTTTTAAATGAACTAAAAAGTTAATTTGCAATAAAGACTATTATAGCACTTTGTAAGTGCTATAGTGGTTAAACTTAACATTAAAGTTTTTTTGAAATAAAAAGAAATCTATTACAGTGCTTAATGCTGTCTGTGTTAAATGAACTGTTTAAACCAAAAACTTTACGTAGCATTTTATAAGTGCTACGGAAACTGAAATTTTTGTTTAAATAAATAAAAAAAATCTTTGGAAAAAGATTAAATTTTGGAAATTTAATATTTAATTATTAAATATAATGAATTTACTTTAAGTGATTTAAATGGAGATATTAACTTGAAATATAGCTATTTTGAAATGTGAGTTGAAACGGTATTGATGTTAAATAAAATGAATGTGATTTTGGAAAATATGATATTTGGATATTTGAATAGATTTGAAATGATATTTAATTTTGAGATGATATTTGATTTATAAGTAAAGATACTATTTTTGAAATTTTAACCACGGGATGTATTTAAAATTATATAGTTTAACTGATCCTTAAAGGATGGGCGGTCCCAAGCATCCTTTAAGTTATTGTGCATTACTGCTACAGTTCACTTAAGTTGGTTTATATTATATAAGTATATATTGTCCTGACTCGAGTGTTTTGTGTTTTACTTTACGCTCGGGTCAGCCTGAGTATTTACAACTTAGCTTTGGATTTCATTCTGGAGATTCTGCTTGTCTAATTATCTATTCCTTTTCAGTTCCAGTTGTTCTATTTCAGCTTTGGTGTTTTCTATGTATTGGAGATTTCTATTGTATATGTTTTCAGACTGATATTATGTATTATGTTTTGAGAGTTTGTATATAGTAGCTTCATGAACTATTATGGTATATTATTTCCGCTACGAGTTATTCTGATATTCTGTGTCTGTGATTCTGTATTTGATTTTATTTGCTCCAAATTTTATTACAATCTGTTATTTTGACTTTTTTCAAGTCAGACATGTGTTGATTATTGTCGATTTGAATGGTCCAAAATAGTGGGTCGTTACAGGTGTGAAGGGTCTAATTATACGACCCAATTTTTTTCTAGGACACGGGTTTGAAATTATTATTTTCCAAGACAAATATCTAGGCGGCGTGCGTCTTCATCTTCTCAAACCAATCATATCTTCTGAAATTTAGTGCTCGTGGAAATTAGGCAAAATTAGGCCGTCTTTTCTTGTGCAATCAAAGTGCTCATTGATTTTTTTGGAAAAAATTAGGCGTTAGTTTCTTCTGAAATCAAATTCGACTTTAATTGTGGGAAATTGTGAGGCGATTTTCTTTATTTAGATAGGCTAATCGATTTTCTCTATTGGATTGCTTTTTCTTTGGTGAGTCTCGATTTTATTTAAGGGTTTTCATTGTCAATTCGATGTTTTCTGATGTTAATGATGTTATTCTATTTTTCTCAGTGGGGAGGAGGTTTTGATCTATTGGAGGAAGATTTTGTTTGATGTAGTTGGAATAATGGCCTCTGAATGGTATTCTTTTATTCTGATAACACAAGAACTGTGTATTTAGCCTGGTTGCATCATTCACTTCAGATCATGATTTTAGTATTTAGAGTATCACTTCAGATTTGGTTTGAGCAATCAAAGTATTTATTTTTGTCAGTCAATTCTGTTTGTACTCACTTTGGGTATGAAATTGGATATGAAATAATATTAGTTGAAGTTGTTTATTCTTTAGTTCTTGTTGATTTGTGATCTGTAAAAGATAAATTGTTTTCTCTTTTTTTGAAAAGTGGGATAAAAAATGATTTGTTATGTAGTATTTTATGCTGTTAGTTTCTAATTCAGATCAATTTCATATAGTTATTTTTTGTTTACATTTTTTTGCAGGTGTGATTCATCTGTTATAGTTGTGTTTTATTTCAATAACAATTGTTTTAGTACTCGTTTTGGATTGGAAGCTTCTATTTCTTCTGTTAGGAATAGGATTTGCGAGGAGTGGATTAATTTTAGTCCATTATGCTTTGATATTTTTTATATTCAAGAATCAAAGACTACCTTTGTTGAAACGGATAGTGATCTTCAAGCTGTATTGTGTTTGTCTTGGTTTAAAAAGGAAGAATTTTTGGTATTTTTTCTACGGTTAAAGATTGATTCAACGGATAATTTTGTTGGTGAAAGTAGCAAGTCTGGTTCAGTAGTTGGTGGTGAGTCAAGTAATAATATATTAGGTTATGATGATGATTTAGATTCTGGTTTTACTCAACAAAAGGATTTACATGAGTTGTTGAAGAAGTATTCAAATATGGAATTTTTTACTGGGGTTGGTCAACAGTTTGATTCTGCTATTGGATTTCGTAGAACAGTTAGTGCTTATTGTTTGAAGAATGGGTTTAAAGTACAATATATTAAGAATTGTAAAGAACGATTAATAGTTTGATGTGCTATAGATAGTTGTCCTTTTAGGATTCATGCTTCTTGCAAACTGAAGCAATTGGACCAACTGTTTGTTAAAAACATTCAGCTGATTCATACTTGTGGTGGTGGATTTCGTTCACTTGGTAGTCCAACTATTAATAGTGATCTTGTGAAAAGTCTAATCTTCAATCAAATTCGTGATGAGCCAAAAAGAAAAACCAAGGATATCATTAAAAGTTTTAGAAGAGATTATGATGTGGAGCTGAGCTATTATTTTGCTTATAAGGGTAAGAAATTGGCTATGAATGATATTTACGGTGATGAAAAGAAATCTTACAATGAATTAGTTTGGTATTTGAAGGCATTGGAAAGAAATAGCCCGAATAGTTATTCAAGTATGGATGTGGATTCTGACAGTAATCAATTTGAGAGAGTTTTTGTATGTTATGAGGCATGTATATTTGGATTCATCTATTGTCGTCCTATGGTGTTTTTAGATGCTACCTTTTTGAAAGGGCGAAGTGGTATTTTGATGGCTGCCACTGCAAAAAATGGGAATCAAGGTACTGATTTTGATCTTTTTTTTTTGCTGTTGTATTTACTTTGTACTGTGTGCATTAGTTCCTTGTTATAAATTTATGTAACATAGTATTGTTTCTTTAAGTGATTGTTCTAGTGAATTTTGTTCTGTACATACTGCATTTTGGTTAAGTGATTAGTCTACTGTTATATAGTACTGATTCAAATATAGTGCATTTGGTTGTTTCAAATGTAGTAATATCCAGTTCAATTCATTATAGTTTCTTTTGCGTTATGGATTAGCATGTGAAATTATTGCAGAAATGAATTCAGAGTCACAATTTAGTTCTACTGAAAATTAACGATGATTAATGTTGGTTGTTTTTTTTCTTGATAGATGCATAATTTAGATGTTTTATTTTTTCTGTTTAACCACCAAATGTCATGATACCTACTGCTTATACTGGATTCACCATAATTTGTTATATTTCAAACGATAAATGCATATATATTTTTATCTCTAACATCTGCAATCTAGTTGCAGTAGTTACAAAGTAAGTACAATTGTTCAATGTACAGCCATGCTCCTTCTTATTGTAAATTTGATCCAAAACAAACACTGTAAAAGATTTAATGTTATTTAATTTGATGTACAAAATGTTACTGTATACAGGAGTTAAAAAAGATAAATGCATTTATCTTTTAAGATAAAGAATTAAATAACATATTAAGCCGTACTTATATATCATAGTTACTACTACATGTTAAACATATTTATCATTTTTCTCATTATTTGAAGTTCTTACATAATGTATACAAATGATTTAAACAGCATATAGAAAAGATAAAAGCATATATGTTTTAGAAGTTCGAATATAAGTCTTTGTATTGTATGCATAAATTATGTATCATATCTTTGCAATTTCTACCCTTCCTACATAGACTACACATTCAAGTAGCAAAATTTAAAAATCAAAAGAAAAAAGGATGAATTGCCTTTAGCAAATTATTTTTCCTTTTTTATTTGGGCCGAGGGAATAGTGTTCATGTGATTGTCTACTATTAGATAATATTGTTTCAAACATAGTGCATTTTGTTGTTTCAAATGTACATTAATAAACAGTGAATTTTTTTTCTCCAGGTTTTATCCCATTAGCAATGACTCTTGTTCCCAAAGAAAATGAAGAGTGTTGGAGTTGGTTTTTGAAACACATAAAGAATGCTCTTAGTTGTGACAGAATATTAACTTTTTTAAGTGATAGACATTGGGGTTTATTGTTAAGTATTCCAAAAAAATTTCCAAATAGTCATCATTCTTATTGTTTGCATCATATGCAAAATAATATTGCTAGCATTGTGAAAAGTGGAAGGGGTGTTTGGGTAGCTCATTTACTTGAGCGTTGTGCTATAGCTTCTAATCATCATGAGTTTGAAAAAGCCATGTCCAAGTACAAAGAAATTGGAGGTGCCAAAGCTATAGAGTACTTGAATGATAAACCATATGATCATTGGGCCGATTTGTTTTTTCCGGGGAAGCGATATGGTGAAAATAAGTCCAATGTAGCTGAGAGTTTTAATTCTTGGATTTTGGATGAAAGAAGTTTGCCTGTTACTGCTTGTCTTGATGGAATTAGGGTAAAACTTATGATGCAAATGTCTAATCGTATAGAAGAGGCATTAAAGTGGACTAGTGTGCTATGTCCGAAAATGGAAGCTCGTTTGTTAAAATTGAAGGAAGAAGGATTTGGGTGGAGTGTTTCTAAATCATCTAGGTATGTATTTATATTTTTTTACATGATGTTCACAGTTTCTAAAAAATGATAAATGCATTTATCTTTTTTCAACCTTCTATGTAGCCTGTGTTATAATTTCATTTTGTTGGTGTCGGTTGCTACATATTTTCTGTTTGTCTGCATTGAGGCTTATGATAATATGAATAATGTAAGGACCAAGTAATATAAAGCAAGTATCATTGTGGTGTTTTATTTTTGAGATATTGTTATGGTAAAAACAATGTTGTGCATAGGAGTATGATGCGTTAGTGTGTCTTCTTAGGCTTTATTCACATGCATGAGTGTTTTATTTTTGATAGTATTTATGGTTTTTGGTATAACTGAAAGTTGTGACAAGATATTTTCAAGTTTATAAATTTAAACCTTAACAGTAAATATATAATGGAAATATTGAGCAATGCTCACATGCAGAATTCATGAGCAAACATACATTATCTTTTTTTTCTTCCCTTATAGCATAGCTTCTGTGATCTTTAAGAATATGAACAGTATGACTATTGTTAATTTTTTTGGTTTATGAGTCTTATTTTTCACTATTAGTTCACTGCACATGAATTTGGTCTTATTTATTAGATAGATTAGAGAGAATATATATAGTGCTAATAATCATTTTTTGGAAATGCAATCTGTTTATATATTTTACCTGTTTTTAGTCTTGCATTTTGTAGGTATATTTTTGAAGTTCATTCTCCAACATATCAAAAGGTTGATCTTAAAAATCGCATTTGCAGTTGTAATCAATGGAAAGTGACAGGTTTTTCTTGTGTGCATGCTTTGAAGTGTATTTCTTTAACCAGAAATTATGTTTATGAATATATTGAGAATTACTTTACTGTTGAGTATTATCGAGCTTCGTATTCACATTTGATCAATCCTATTCCAACTTTTGATAAGGAAGCAATTGAAGCTGAAGAATCATCTATTGTTCTTCCTCCTAAGCCTGTTTGTGGAGCCGGTAGGCCTAGGATGAATAGGATTGAAGGGGATGATTTTCATGCTAAGCAAAACAGATATGGAAAGTGTAAAAAACTAGGACATAATAGAAGGGGGTGTTCTTTGAATACTTGAGTTGATTGTTTTAGTTCAATGTATTTGATTGATTGTTCTATGCATACTTTGAGTTGAATAATTGATTTGATTTTTTTTAGTCCAAAGTATTTGATTAGTTGTTCTATGAATACTTGGTTGTTGTATGAATACTTTGAGTTGAATATTTGAATAATTGCATATGTTGAATTGGTTATGATCTGATTTTGATTATTTTTGGTTGTATGCAATTATTTATGTTTAACTGTTATTTGGAATACAATGTTGTTAGTTATGTTAAAAAAGATAAATTGATATTTCTTTTTAATTCTTATGTATAGTCTATTTTTTGTTATTATATGTTACTGTAGTTATTATGTCTATTCTTAAAATATAGTCTTTTCTATTTATGAACTCCAGCCCTGACGCTGGTCACTACAAGAAAATCAAAGTGGTATCAAATAGGACTAGTTTTAATAGCATAATGCAAATCTACAATGAGATATTCTATATCCTCAGTGCAAACGGATATTCGAACCAAATCATCTGTAAATCCACGAGTTTGACGCACAGCAGTAGGAATACAAATCAAACAGAACAACTAGAGATAAGTATGACTAGTATATTGCTACCCGAAACATACTATCAATAAAAGTGATGTTCTTATGTATAGACTTTTTAAAAGAGCATACGCAGAATTGTCAATAAAAGTGATAGAACATACTGTCAATAAAACATAAATTCGTTTATCTTTTTAACAGAGCATTAAAAACATTAGCCATTACAAATTCACTATCAATTACCATAATTTCATTATCAAATTTAAAATCAGTTGTGTAAGTACTTGCTAGTTAACAATATACAAAAGCAACATAGACTGAAGTGATTATGTACTTAATATTTCATTTGACAGATGCATTGGTTCTAGATAGTCTTGCCTTCTTGGTTCACAATATCATAACAGTTTGACAATACATCCCATGGTACTTGGCGGACTGGAGATCGATAGCCTCTATAATCGGGGTCGTAGCATTTCTGATAGTAGCCACCCTTTTGGAAATCAACAATGTACATAACATGATTACTTTTATGTTCTCTTCCAATTCGTTCATAATATCAACTTCTGGACATGCTATAAATTATGTAGCCATGTGCAGAAAACTAGTACCACCTTCTGATTTTACCCGAAACATTTCCATGAGACGCAAAAGATGAAATTTTATCATCCAAAGCTGGAAAGGGAGATTTCCTGAACAATAGGACTTAGGTATATTGCTTCCATAATCATGTAATGACTTATCTCCCTCGGTGTAGGTGCTATTATCATTGACCTCAGATTCAAAATGAAGAATTTTGCAACAGTCCAGATCCATTTTGCACTCTAATAGCTTATCAAAATCAGCATCTATTCTGCAAATAAGTGATTTGATAAACACTTATTCCTCATTTAGATTCTTACATCCAAAGCGTTCGCTTGGCAGGAGTAAAGAAATCTTCCCTGCTTTTGATGAGAAAGGAAGATGAAAACAACGATTATGGGTATAAACTCCAGTATCAACAAAAAGAAGCTCTGTATTGTCTAATGAGCTTGAACCTTTCTTGATGTACAGTTTTTCAAACTGTGGATCACTTACTCTTAAATTTATTATACATGAGCATACCTCAGAGATGAATGCTCCAACATGCGAGTTGTCTTTGAAGGAAATATTTGGGATATGAATGATCACATGTCGAGAGAACTTTTCTTCAGTAGATGAATCAAGCTCTATAACCCAATCTTGATTTCCCTGGATTTTGTATTTGTCATTTAGCACTTTGAAGGTGATAGATATCAGAATATCTACCATTTCATCGTCATTTTTTCCAGTGTTAATCTTTTTATTGAACTCCAGATCATAATACAAGTGGCAAGGCAGTCCGACTTGAATAACCTCATAATGGTGGCATAACTTAGGATTCATGGTTTTGTACCTTCTCCAGAACTCATCATATGTAGAAACAAGGAACCTTCTTTGTGCAGTCAAATGGTCTTGGTAGCAAAAAACGTAAGTGTTTGCATGTGTTTGGACAAATCTTAAAGCTTCTTCTTGTCTACGAAAAGTAGCCCATACTATATCCTTTTGCTGTGTAGAACAACGGAATTAGAAAACATAATAATAAATATAAAACTATAAATTATCAATTAAAGATAAAAGGATTTATCTTTCTTAAAAGAGCAGTAGAATCATATTTTGGATTACAAATTCATGATCCATATTTACCTGAATAACATCATCAAATCAACAAAGCCATTAGAAATTAATTATCAAATTCATCATCAAATTTTCAATATCAGTTACTACAAATTCATCATGTAATTCATCAGTAAATACGTATATACTCCCTAAAATCTATGATCAATTTAGTAGCAGCCATTACATATTCAACACCAAATTCATTATCTAATTTTTAACATCACCCATTACAAATTCATCATCTCATTCATCAGCCATTACATTTTTATGGCTGAAGAAAAGCTGCAAAACTTGCCAAGCCAGCAGTATGGTTCGTCGGATAGTATTTGTGCAGCTATCTGTGCTCTGAATGCATTAACTTGTTCAAGACTAACTTTTTCTGTAGTCTGCAATCCTTGTGCTATTTTTTGCATGAACATCATCACAAAAATTCCACAGTCGTACCTATATTTCTGAAGTTTAGTACTTTGAATATAATGATAAAACAGATTATCTTTTCTTTATTTTGATAATGAATTGTAATTAGTATTATGTTTATCTAAGTAATTGTATATGAGTAAATAATATTATTTAATTGGTAATATGTGTGTAGGTAGTTATTGTGTATCGTGAATTTTTGTATAAAATTCTGAACTATCTTCAAAATTACCCATTTCTTTGTTGAGCACAGTCAACATGTTTAAGCACTGAATTTTTGCTGAGAATTGTTTTGTGCCCTTCTTCTTGTAGCTCTTTGTTTAGGTACTTTACTGCTGATTTCTGCAAACAGTGAAGGAAAATTAGAATAAATATAAACACATTTATCATTTTTACTTTTTGTGTATTTTTACTTACCACATTAATGGCAAATTTTGTATGTCCACTTATGAAGGTTTTTGATCTCGTGGTCAAGTGTAGAGAGTCGTAGTGGTTCCAAGTGCATTCTCCAACAACTAGTTCAAGCAGGCTCCAATGTTCATTGCCATGTATTGGGAATAATATGTTGCAACATAATGGATCTAAAAGTGTTCTTTTCATAAAAGGATTGAACATTTTTTTCTTGATATTTTCCAAGCTTCCATCCGTTGCGCTTTTTTGTAAAAAATTTGTTTTAGAAAATTTATGTTGTATAAAAAAATGTTAATTTGAGAATATAGTTCAGTTACTGTCATAGTTGTGTTAACATAGATAATGCTATTGCTTTTTTCTAGTTGCTTTGTTTTTCGGAACCAAAACCAGTCAATGATCTACATTTGAAAAACAATATGGATAAAGTATATAATTTATAATGAAGGAAAGTTTAGTTTGTTGTACTTACTTGACCACAAATACTTTATTGATAGAGGAGGTCTTCTATCATGAATTTTGTTATGGTGATGAAGTTTTCATCATCACAACTAAATGCTTCGACGTTGGAAAATTGGACGGTTGTTAATAAAAGAAATTAAGTTTAGTACGTACTATGTTGTTTGCATTTGGTAGTAAAACAAAATAGAAGCCTTTATGAAAGTATGTATTAAAAGTTAAAGATAAATTAATTTATCTTTTTTAGTTTTGTTTAGTTTTTGTTTATTTTTGAGCAAGTGTGGAGTGTACAGTAGTTGACAGATATACTGATAGTTGACCAAACTAAAACAGAACCAAAATAGTACTAATAATTAATTTAACAGATTGTTGATATATAGTTTGTGTGAGTGAAAAGTAGTTTAATTACTTACTTATTTCCTCCCAAAACTTTGAAAAAAAGTTTTACATTTTGTTGTTGTTCTTCAGTTAGATGCTTCATGAGTGGAAACTTTTCAACATTCTTTTGCTTCTTCTTTTTTTGTTCTTTAGGACTGACATCTTCAACAACAATTGGTTTTTCTGCAGCAATTTCTTCACTATCTTGTTTGACATTTTTAGATTTTAAACCATCTTCGGTTTCTAGAATGCAATCTTGAGTTCCATCAAATCAAAACATGGAAAGTTAGCAGAACTATTTATGTGCATCATACCAACTATCTTTCTTTTATTCGTACCTTTTTCAGCTTCACTTTTTTCTTTGAAATCGTTTTTTCTCCACATTATGCTCTTCAAAAATTTCCTGCTTTTGAAGTTTCATTTCAAGATTGTGGAGTCTTTGTTTAGCCAGTTGTCTTGAATGTTGTTCCTCATTCAGTTGTTCTACCATACTTTTCATCTCAACAGATAAAAAGTTCACTTTCCTCTCTAACTCTTTTATGCTACAAAAGCAGTCCGTAGCATATTTGTCATCTTCCAACCCAGTATATATTTTTTTTGAAAAAAAGTATTTTTCCTCTTTAGTTACATTTGCAAATTTCTTTAAAATCTGCATGGAAGGTATTTGAAATTAAATTTGGACATGTAATATCATTGAATTACTATGAAGTTAGAAATCAGAAATTATTAAAAATATACAGGTAAGAAAATTTCAAACACTTGATAAATGGATACAACATGTAAGCACATTCATATGGGAAGGAGAGAAGACCAGGAAAATCTATAATGCACACACAATAGTCGTTACGTATAAATATAGATATGTAATTAACTAACCTACAAACTACATAAATTTAGAACACTATCCCTATTAAATAACACATATATAAACATATGTACTCATATAATTTTGTTTATCAACAAATATATATAGTTCATTATGTACTTAAATCATTTTATGTAAAAACATATATGCTTTTATCTTTTTTAACTAGGGTTTAATTTAGTTGTATATTTTATGTAATAAATTTAAAATATGAGTAAATCAAGAAAAATGTTTAATATGTATAACTATATATCAAATATAAGTAAGGCCTAACTTGTTATTAAATCGTTTACATTAACAGATAAATGTTTTTATCTTTTATAGCTTTTAAGCATGGTAAAATTAAAACTTAAATCTATTAACAGAATACATAACTTCATTGGAAAATCACATTTAGTGATGTAAGCAGTAATGGGTTTGCAGGACAAGGAGTTGATAAAAGGTTGTTTGGTTGAATTTGGTTGAGTTCTTGAATTTATTTAGGTGTTTCAAGTAGCATGTGGCTGGTGCAGCAGTTTGTTGTTCGTTCAGTCAGGTTGTAGACAAAGATGAAATTAGGTGGTGAAGAGGAGTAGTTTGTGGTTGAATGTGGGGTTGATATATTGCACCATTTACAAAGTTTGAATAGCATTGTTCAACAAGTTTGAATTGTATCGAACTGTGGAGTTTGGAAGAAATTGAATGTGGGGTGTTCGTGGTGATTTTTTGGTGGTTTGGTAGTGATGCTAAATTAATCATGAACTGTGGAGTTGGGCAGAAACTGAATTGTACTTAAATCATTATGTACTTATGTATATGATTTTGTATATCAAGAAATATATATAAAAGTAGCATACCTTATCATTGTCTATTTCGTCGAGGTCCAAATCTTTCAATTTTGACAAGTCCCATTTTCTCATCCTTGGGATTTTACTTTCCAAATTTTCTTTTTCATCGATGATTTGCATCTTTTCACCAAACCAATACTGCCAATAAGACAATACAAATAACATTAACATTTAACATTTTTGTAAAAAGCATTAGTATAAATATATTTATATTTACTTAAAGTTTTCAAATCATACCAATAAGACCATAGTACATCCAGGTGTGCTTCTTGGATTAGCATAGTATTTTTGAACATTTTTCATGACATTTTCGCATATTGCTCTCGGCCAAGAGATTGAGTTTAATTTTCTTAAGTTTAACAGCTTTGATAAGAAGCCCCACTGCATGTAGTTCTGATTGTTAGGAAAGAAAAAAGTAATAATCAACAAGAGCAACAACAATTTGACTAAATCTTCATTCCTATTTTCTTCCTCTATCATTTTTTCAACCTTCTTGTGACTGCCTTTTGGCTAAGTATGTCATTTTCTTCGAAATTTGTAGTCAGAAACTCTGAAAAACTTTCCATTGCTGTGGCCTTATTTGAAGTTGGTATCGGAAACAAGTCCTCTCCAGATAAATGCATTCCAAATATAAGGCTAACTTCTTCAGGTGTGATTTTCAGCAGTTTGTTTCGAATTTTGAAAGCTTTTTCTTTAATACTGAAAGAAGTAATTATTTGGTCTAAATTTGAAGCGCTTTTCCGTATGTTTTGTCGTTCTATGCCATTGGCGAGAAACGTATTAAAAAAGCTTTGAATGGTGTTCTGTTGATATAACTTTTTGCTTCAGAAGATAGAATGTTTTTTCCTTAACCGTCATCATAACTTTGTACACAGCATCTAAATTACATCTGTATGTTCCACTGTACAGATGTTTTTTATGTCTTTTAAGTCTGTTTTGAATCTCATAGTTGTCAACATCATTTGACTCATCTGTTTCAATATTTATTTCTTCAGAATCATAATTTGTTTCAATTAGTTTTTCTGAAATTGTTCCCTCGTCGTCTGAGTTTGTTAGATGTTCTTTTTCAGACATTTGTGAGATTTGTTGTGTTGGTTCAGCTTCATCCTACATTCATGAAAATAATATCATTAATTGGGATCCTACATTTATTTCTGCATATTCATGAAGATAATATCATTTTTCTCAAGAATCATAATGCACATAAATCAAAGCAATATTATCAAAAATATCGTACTGCACAATAGTCTGTATAAAAAGATAATATGGTTTATCTTTTCAATTATTTTGTATTTTCTTGGGATTAAGATATTTTTTGTCAATGAAGAATTGTTAAGTAGTTTGTATACAGTAGTGTTTATAATGTAGAAGCTAGTGAATAAAATGCTAAAAATATGGTCCATAAAAAAATATGCTGCAAATTCAATGGTGCCCTTAAACCCTATTGATTATAGAGGGATTTACATTTCCAATAAGCTTTGACAGTTAATGTATATAAGAAATAAATAACTATAAAAAGATATATATATATATATATATATTTACATTTCCAATAAACCCTTTTGTTGAGTAACTATGTAGTACTGATGGCTATTTTTTTTATTCTTTTCAAAGTATAGAAAGATAATCTGCTTTATCTTTTTTAGTTGTTTAAGTAATGGTCATTTAGAAATTTGAAAACTTAAAGAGAATGAAACACAAAATAGCCATCAGAATATTATGTATAAAAAAGATAAATGCTTTTATCTTTTTTAACAGATCATTAGAAACAAATTAGCCATTACAAATTGATGATCAGTTATTAAAATTTCATCATCATAATAGCCTTGAAGTAATAACAGGTACAATATGTATGAATGCAGTGCACAATGCAGACTCATATGGTCAGAGAATCAAGCTACAACATGAACGAATAGTCAGATTCAAAAGTGACAGTGCAAACAAGTGCACAACATACACATAAAAAATGCAACATGAAAAAAACTCAAGATCAATGCAAATGAAGCAACCAAACCTGACTGAAGTGTTCAGACATTACATATATACATGTGTTAAACATCAAGTGAATATGCAACATCATACACATTGAAACCGGAGTCCAATGCAGACATGTCGATAAGACGAGAATGCAAGTGCAGACAAACTACATGATCACTGACTGCATATAAAGCAACAACTGAAGTCAGTGCACATCAATCCAATACAAACTACTTGAAGTGAATGCACAAACATACACACACACACATATGTATATACACATGTATACATACATGTACTGATAGCATAGCAGACTAACAAAGGTAAACAATGCAAGCCCAAAAAATTTAGCTATTTTTTTATTTAAAATATGGAATCTAGATTCCAATTTAATATGTATATACAAATTGAAGAGTACAAGTAAATATTATAGGAAACATAAGTAGGAAAACAGTTACCAATGGAGTTGAAGATAATGATGTTCTCTGGCTGTGTTCGTTGCAGAAAGGACTAGATATAGGTCGTATGTTTATGCATTGATTTCCACCTTCATTTACGAATATGCAAGTAGTTTTTCGAATGAATAGCTTTGATTTAGAAGACCTTGTGTTCATCTTTACCATGCATAAATTTTTTTATATATAATGAAATGTTAGAAAGAGAGAAGAATAATTTTTTTATACTTAAAAAGTTGATTAAGTATGTTTATTTCGCATAAATCCTTCTGGACAACTGCAATTGACTTAAATTCAGTATTTATTATATTATATGTAGTAGCTGATATAAAAAATATAGGATTTATTATAAGATAGATACCTTTATCTTTTTTAATAGATAGATACCTTCAGGACAACTGCAATTGACTTAAATTCAGGACAACTGCAATTTTACATTAATAGACAGATACCTTTATCTTTTTTAACAGCTAAACAATAACTTGTTCAGTTTAACACCTAGGGTTTAGTATCATCTGCCATTAAATATTTAGGTATGCTTAATTAAACAAATGTCGATTATGTTAAATTATAACAAGAACTAAAATACCTTAAATCTATTATAAGAGCTATTATCAGCATCAGTAAGAATGAATATTTAACTACGATTTATCATCTAAATAAAACATTTACATCAAAATAAAATATAGCTTACTTGTTTAGCATTTAAGTTTAAGGTGATTGCAATAATTGCTTGATGAAAGTATTTTAGTTTAAGCTGAAATCGATGAAGCAGAAATCAATGATGCTGAAGCAGAAATATTGGGAAGAGAAAATGGAATGGAAATTGATATAGAAGAAATTGATTTTGTTTCTAAGCCCTAGTTTTGTTTCGAATTGGCGGCTGATATGGATTAGCGAGAGGTAGTGGGTTTATTTTCGACCCGTGTCCTGGAAACTAATTATTTTGAACACGTGTCCTAGAAAATAATTAGTTGATGCTAAGAGGCCCTTATAGTGAAAATCCCCTTCCCCAAATCAGTGTCATCAATACAATGTCATCCTTAGCATCTGTAACTTCCATCATAGTCGTATAAAACCTATTCAGGAAATCCTTCAATGATTCTCCCATGCCCTGGAAGAGATTTGTTAATGACGTCACATCCTTTGGGCGTGAACTTTGTATATGGAATTGCTCTAGAAACCTTCGCATCAACTCAGTAAAAAACCAATATGGTTCTCAGCGGGAGTCGAGTGAACCACGTCGGCGCTACTCCCTCTAAGAAGATTGGAAAGCAACGACATCTCATGGCATCGGATGGTCTAGCAGAGTCCATATGTCATTCGTATTTCATCAAGTGCTGCCTTGAATTCATTTTCCCATCATACAACGACATCGTCGGCATTACTAACCTCCTTGGATACTTCACACATAGAATGTTTTTAGTAAACAGGTTCCAATTTAAAGAAGTACACCACTCATCATTACTATTGAATTGGTTTTCACTCACAAGTTTCTTGACCATCTCGGCCAAGTACTCTAGTCCTACAAGTTCGATTGGACGGTGGTAATCGGGATCCATTCTGAGTGTTTGGCCCGACTAACGCTCTCGGGCAGACCCTTGATACTTGGGTTCTCTAGACTCTAGGAGATCTATTCATCCAGTAGTCTACCATGTTTGATTCATGTGCAGCGGATCATTAGCAGTAGCTCAATACTCTATATTCTGATCATCTACAGCATGATTAGAGGTCAAGGTCACGCCACCATCCAGAGATTGAGTTTCAGATCCAACATTTTTTGGATCGGTATCGATCCATCCTGTTGGATCGGTATCGATCCACAAACCCTTGCCATGAGTTTGTCTCGGATCCTGATTTGAAGTTCCAGCCACATTTTGTGGATTTTTCTGCTTTCTATTTCTCTATCTCTGCTCGGATGATGAGGAACTATCAGACTCTGAATCAGAAGATGATAAGTCCCTCTTGTTCTTTCTACAGTGGTCCTAAGTTAGCTCATTTAACTGTCTCAAGCTCTCCTACATCTGTTGGTTCATCTCACTACGACTCTCTTATAACATATCCTCCATTTGCTTCATCATACAATCCATCTCCATCCTGGTCATGATATCAGTTGGATTCTGGATCTCTAGCTGATTTGGTTGGACAACATCATCCACATACTAAGTATCTTGGTTCCTAAATTCATTAGCAGCTCTGGAGTTTGTGGAACATTCTCTCCCTAGGGCCAAGGCAAACAGCTTCTTATAGATTGTTGAAAATCTAAATAGTGGAACGGTAAAGTTGGAAGATAAGATCTATCCCTCGGATCCAAGCAATCCAATAGGAGATGATCTAGCCTGAGAATATATTCTCATTGAAAGCATCAAAATGTTTTGGACCAAAAGTGGCACAAACACCTAAGAGATTGTGTTGAGAATAAAAAGTGAAGAAAAGTAAATTAAAAAGAGCAAGAAAAGAAAACACAGCAATATATAGTGGTTCGGCTAATCTTGGTCTACGTCCACTTAGTGATTTTATTGATATATCACTAGCTTACAAATACAAGTCCTTACGGATCAGTGTAAATCCATGGGTGATTGCAAAAAATTAGAGTAAGAGAGAAAGGGAGCCAAAAAGGTCCTCAAAAATGAGCCCTACCCTTCTATATATAGAAGTAGGAAGCCTAAAATCTCACCCCCACGATCACCATATAGTTTCCATGCCTAGACCAATTCTTTCTAAGAAAATCACGGCTACCTCATCAATAACCGTGGATCGATACCGATCCATATGCTTGGATCGGTACCGATCCATAAAATGACCAAATGGATCTCTCTGAATGCTTTGTGTTGACTTGATTTGTAGCTAGCATCATGATTCTAGACTTGTTTGCATCACTATTAGCTTGTTTATGAGTCTGAATGATGGATCTGTTGAAGAATGAAGTTGTTAACTTCGAGTGCTCGTGGAGGTTGATAGAGAACTGCATGAAATCAACGAAATAGAACTTGAAATGGGTTTTTGGGATCATCACTAGTGGATAGAACGAGTCAGTGCTAGGTTGGGTGAGAAACTATGGATTGGTACTGATCCATGAGTTGGATAGGTACCAATCCAATACATTGTTGGATTCTTGCCTTTGAATTCTTATAATGGGCTGATCTCCATCCTATGGCTCTGTTTGTACTTGGTTTTTGGACCCTAGGGCTATCTCTTCGACTGCCTTGATAACTCCCAAGTTCGAATCATCCAGTCTATCCTAATATTGTCTGGTCAAAAGACTGGATAACAATACCATATTCGATTGCCATGATTATCAAGGAAAATTTTCTTTACCAAAATCGATTTTAAAATTTTTTTTAAAGCTCTGTTAAAAAATTATTTCACTATTCGGTGTCAAGGTGCACTTCATCACTATGTACATAAGTGCATCACCAACCGAGCATGAGCCCTCCAATCGTAGCTCCTACTACACTTAAGTCAGAATTATCACTGCGAAGAAGGGAAAACCCTCTAATGGTTCTAACATCGTCGATTGTTACAACTGCATCGATATTGTCAAACTAGGGTTTGGACGATCTTCAATGGAGTTGGCGAGGCAGGTATATATGAACTTGTCTCGGCAAGAGGAAGGAAATGGACGTGAAGGCAATGCTCTTGGCGGTGTATTGTAGAGGAGAAAATTAAGGGAAGATCAGAAGTAAGGTAGTTAGGGTTTGGAGAAGAAAGGTAAAACTTTGTTCAAGTCCCTACTAAATTTAAAATCATATTTTAGACTCTATTAAATTCAAAATTACATTTTATACCTTGTTTTCAAACATGGACAACTCTCACATACGAACTTCGTTTTGCACGTGACTTGCATTATTGGGTTTACATTACAATTCTATGCATATTAACATTATTAAACCAAATATTGTACAATTGTATATGGCATCAAAATAGGACTCAATATATCAAATTATTAGTTAAATAATTAAGTATTAATATAATTAAAATGAAATATATATTTGCGTGTGTATATTGATATTGTTTGTCGTATTCGAATGTTTAAAATTTGAATTAAGATGAAATATAATTGTTTAAATTTATGACATTAATTTATGAAATATTAAGTTTGAACAAGTACAGTTTGAATTTATGATTAAATTATTTTTATAATTATCATCATCAAAAATTCATTATTCAAAATTAAAGTGATGCACATATTATTATTCATGAAAATTAATTATTACTAGTTACAATTGAATAATTGTTATTTGTACTAGATTATCTTATTAAATATTTTGAATAACTAATAACATTTTAAATCATATTAATAATATTAATGTAATAGTAATATAACTAAAATTCACATTCGAATCAACATCATGCACAAAACATTAAATATGATTTGATGGTATTGACAGTTTTCATGATAACACCATATAATATATAGTGCATAATAAGTAAATGGATTTTTTATATTTGTCCATTTTACCCCACTATCTGATGCACCTAATCCAATACAAACACACAACATTTAAAACATATTTAGGGGATTCAATCATATCTAACTGGAACTTGAGAGTGATGGTCAGCTGTTACACCGAGGGGAAAAGTAACAAAACTCGTGATTAGGAAATATTTCTATGAGATATTTATCACATTCAAAATGTTAAGCTTCTCCGTCGACACTTTATACCAAACCAATTTACTAAGATGACAAATAAGCCATTTTATGCCTAATATTGACCACTTTATTAGAGAAAATTTACGAAGTATACCCATATAGGCACAAACTTGATTTACTCTTTAGCATTTGCTATAATAAGGTTCCAAGTTGTTAAAACAAACATTTTCTCTTGATAATAAATTAATCTTCCTTTAATATTATTTGTTGATCACTATCACTAGAAAATGAGAAATAAAAGAAGGTACTATCTAATTTAACCTTCTTTGGTCTTATTGTTTCTATACTTTCTTTGGTTGAGTGAGGCTATAATGTATGATAGGTTCTCTTGCTGGATAAGGCGATCTTTGGATTAGCTTATACATTATGAATTTGATCAGGAGGGCTCAATTAAGAACCATTGAATTGAATACTAACGTCACAAGGAACATATTTGACTCCATTTATTGGTTTTGATTTAAATAGCGATGACCTAGCCTTGGCAGCTAAGAGAAATTTTGATAGAGATATGAGCAACTTATTGCGTAGTAATACCAAAAAATTTCCAAATAGAGGACCAAAGAGGGTGGAAGTATTAGCAAGGATGTAATAAAAGGGAAGGTTAGAACTAAGAAGGGTCGAGATTAGGGAGGATAAAGGAGTGTTAGAACTTCCTCGGTCTACAACGAGTGAATTGAATGAATTTAAAAAAAATTCTTATTTGGATCATAGTGGGCATATGAATTCTAACGGACTATACTAGATTCAATCTTGTTAATTTAAATAAAATACAATTTTATGCATTTATCCGATTTAATTAATTAATGAGTTAATTTAAATCAATTTATATATAGTTTACGAGTATATCATTATATACTCATATGTATATAACATCCATGTGCAACTTAATAATATGTACATAGTTGATGTATATGTATTGTTAGGCTCAAATTTTTTCAAAAAATTAGGTAAGAATGTTGTCATCGAATGCCTAAAGCTATCATATATGGAGAAAGCCAAAACTATTGCAAGTTGAGGAAATCAAGATTGCCGCATGTTTATAATAAGCTATCGTGGCTTGATGAAATTGAAGCTATTGTAAGTTGATAGAATCAAATCTATCATAAGATGATAAGGTTAATTTATCGCCAGTTGATGAAGTTAAAGCTATCACAAGTTGATGAGAATAAGCTATTGCAAATTGATAAAGTTGCTATTACAAGTTAATGAAGTTGAAGCTATCACAAGTTGATGAAAACAAGTTATCGCAAGTTGATGAAGTTGACGCTACAACAAGTTGATGAGACTAAGATATCACAAATTGAAAATTTTGAAGCTATCGCAAGTTGATGAAGTTGAAGCTATCGCTAGTTAAGGAGAATAAACTACCACAAATTGATGAAGTTAAAGCTATCACAAGTTGATGGAATTGAAGTTATCCTAAGTTGATGAAATTGAAGCTATCACAATTTGATGAAGTTGAAGTTATCATAAGTTGATGAGAATAAGTTATCTCAAATTGATGAAGTTGAATTATCACAAGTTGATGAAATTGAACTCATCGCAAGTTGAGAAAGGAGCTATCGTATGATGAAAGCTTCAAAGCTATTGCAGTTTGATGATAATACTATCACATCAGCCATGCGATAGTTCCTAATCGATCCATTTATGCCACAAGTCAAAAAGATGGTGTGCCATATCAACAGAATCTCAATCGTCCATAGGTGCCACGTGTCGAGATCCAAAGAATCGGTTGATTCTTAAATAGATATGTAACTCTTAATAAGAAGAGGAAAATTCCAAACTAATCTTCTTCCTCATTTTCATTTCATAACTTTCAAACTTATAGAGTTGAATTTTGGACATCCATGACCACGTAGGTCAAATTGTAATCGGGACCTTATAGGAAAGTATTTGAATTTTGGACATCCATGACCACGTAGGTCAAATTATAATCGGGACTTTATAGGAAAGTATTTTGACATTTGACTATTTGTACATTGACTTTCTTGACTGTTGGAATATAAACATGCTTGCCCAAGGACTTTCTCCCTTGCCCAAGCATACTTGAGCTTGCCCTCTTACATATGACTTGAACATAAGTTAAGCCCAACTTTTAAACTAACATTTTTGTTGCTTTCATTGAGAGTTGAACTCAAGAAGGTTACCTTATCTTAGCATAAATGGGAAGAATAAGGAAATTCAACGACCAAGAGAAAGAGGTTGTGCATCACATGAATCTTAAGGAAAACGTAACACCTTAATTTAATGTCGAGAACATTGAAGTTGGACAAACTTCAGTTCCAGTTGAAATGACAAATGAAACTATTAATATAAAAGCCATACAAAAGTAGCTCCAATCTATTCATGAGTTAATTGAGAAGCTCGTATTTCAAAAGTTATCCAGGACAACAAAACGAACAAAGAATAGTGAAGGTGAGGAGGTTGAGTCACCTCAAAGAAATGATAAAGTGTCACATTTAAAGGACAAGTGCCTTGGGAAAAGTATTTTGGAATCTAAGAAAAAGGGGAAGCTGAAGTTAACAAATTGATAGAAGCACACAATAAACCGCAATAAACTTAGAAAAAGAGGTTGAGAAGAATGATCGATCAAAACTGAAGATAAGAAACCCAAGAAAGTCTCCACTTATACAATTTGCAAGCTCATCTTCTAAGGATTACAAGCCAGCAAGAAAAGATTATAAAGATGATGAGGCATACTTAAATGATTTGGTTAATAAATCGGCCAAGGATACGATGAACATGAAAGGGAAAAGCACGATGGATCCTAGAGCAAATAATAATGAAATGGGAGCTCCATTCATAGAAGAAATAATGGCAGTCCCGCTACCATCATATGTGAAGATCCCTTCTATCAAGTATTATGGGTCAACCGACCTACGTGACTATTTGTTGGATTTTGAAAGCCGAATGGACATTTATGATGCACCAAATGCAGTAAGATGCGTGCTTTTTCCCACAACTTTCCTTGAAGCAACAGCAAATAGTATTGTCATTACAAGGAGAAATCTATCTGCTCGTGGAGGCAATTTGCCTATGAACTTTCTGCCCAGCTATACACTTTAAAGGAGCCAACTATAGACTCAAGTGTCTACCCAACATAAAACAAAAGTCTGGATAGCTATTAAAAGATTACCTCAAAAGGTTCAATTTTGAAGCTACGAGTGCTAAAAAGGTAAGTGATAAGGAAAAGTTAATGGCAGTAAAATGTGGATTATTTGAGAATACCTCATTTTGGAAAGAACATGACCTCTATGGATGTAGGGACTTGTAAGATTTTTATTTCAAGTTGATAAAATCATTCGTTTGGATGAAATCCCTTACGAGAAAATGAAATCATTGAGGGGAAGAAAAGGGAATTTTTTTGGATTCTCAGCTCTAAACAAGAGAGGGGGATGGGATGAAATACCATAGGCTAGCTACGCTGACTTAAACCAACTACCTCATATATTTTTGTCGTTCCAAAAGATGAGATGGAATACTTGATTCCAAAGAAAGAAAATAACCCAGACCAAACAAAGGAGAAGACTCTTGTGCATTTCATAAAGCGTATGGACATAAGATAAATGATTGTTGAGTCCTGGCTGGAATCTTTCAAAATATGGTCCAAAGAGGAGCACTTAAAGAGTTTGTAAAAGGAAATCAAAAATTCTTTGACTATAATAACAATAAAAGTCTTCATCTAACAATGCAAACTTTCTAGACTACGAATTCAATAGAATTTCCCACTACCAACTAATTATATCGATGTGATTCATGATAGGCCTCATATTGCTGCAATGAGTAAAGGTTTAAGGAACATGTATATTCACAAAACCAATGAAGGAATCTATTTTATGGAGGACGAGTCACCGTCGAATTCCTACAAAAGTGCTATACAAATCCCAAACCTAGCAATTACTCTGAGAGAGTTAAGGAGAGTGAGGCACCCTCATAATGATCAATTAATGGTTACTGCTCAAATTGGACTATTTTTGGTATCCAAGATCTTGGTGGATACTGGAAGCGCAGTAAATGTCATTTTCAAACATGCATTCGACCAAATGGATATTCCTGTTGAAAAACTTGAGCCTAGCTTTGAACCTATTTACGGATTCATTAATAAAGTCTCTACTCCAATTGGTTAAATAAATTTGTATGTTCAAATGGGAATACATTTGTGGTTATGGACCAACCTTCTTATCGCGATGCTTTCTTTGGGAGACCTGCATTGGGTGAAGTGGATACTTTTGTTTCTATGAAGCATTGGATTATGAAATTTATCTCTAAGGGCAGATATGGGACCGTGCGAAGGGAGAAATTTAGTTCTAGGGAAATGTACTTTGAAACCTTGGAACAATGCAAAAAATTCTATTATGATACTATGTCAAAACTAAATGAAATTAAAAATCACAAGCTCTTGAATATCAGTTATCAAGAACTTATACCTAAGGCAATAAAGTTAAGAGCTCTAATTGAAAAGCAAAAGGTGGCTAAAAAGGTCAAACTCTTGGAAAAGAAAAGGAAGCATGATGATATTATTGGAACTGGGCCAGCCCGCAGCGGAAGTTAGAGGTGAATTTGAATTTTTTTACCCTATTGGATTTTTATTGGGCCTATGAAGTATAATTCATTTAGCACATGTCTATATATTATTTGAATAAAATCTTTTATTTTATTTAGATTTTAAATTATATGTTTATTTAATTTATATATTGATATATACACACACACACAAGTGTATCATATACACATATATGTGTATGTGTGTGCATGTGTAACATATCAACTCGTGCAAGGTATAACATGTCAGTGTATAGATGTTGGGATTTACATCGCGATAGACATGTTAGCTCATCTAATATGCAAGTATATGTCATCCAAATATATGTATGTATATAAGCTCTTATTTTATATAACAATTATATATGTATGTATGTTAGTTAGTTTAAATAATTATATATATAATCTATTTAAAATATATAAATAAATATTTGTATATATATTATCTTATAAACAAAATATTAATATTATGCATATACATATTATATAAGATATTAATTTAAATATATATATATGTTATTTTAAATATTACAATATAAATTTATATTATAAGTCGTGAATAATATGTATATACATATAATATATATATATATGCACAATTATATATATATTTATAATATATATATATATATATTAATAAATAAAATTGTTCAAGATGATTTTTTTATATTTTATTTCCAAGTCATGTCCATAGTACAAAAATAAATTATTTTCTATTTTAAATTTTAAAATACATTTTTAATTAAATATTCATTCATATTAATAAAATATTAATAAAAATTAATTTTGAAATTTTTTTTTAAAATTTTTTAATTCAAGAAAATCCAAACTGATATTTTATGGTTTGAAAAAAAAATTCACATTTTTTCGGCTTAAATCTATTTTTAATTATTTATTTATTTTCAAATGTTTTAAACAATTAAATTTTAAAAAGAGGAAAATATTTTTTTATTTTTTGGTCAAAAACTTATCTGATGCTAATATAATTTTATAAAATTTAAAAATAATTTTTCATGATAATTTTGATTTAATATAATTTATTAATGTAGTATATTGAATTAAATAATATTAAATAATAATAAAATATTTACAAAATTAATTTTTTCTATTGAAAATTAATATTATTATAATAAATTATAAATAAAATTATATGACTAATTTTAACAATGATATAGTGTTGTACCTATTATAAGCAATATATATATATATATATGTGTGTGTGTGTGTGTGTGTGTAATTAAGTAATATATATATATATATATATATATTAATTTAATAAAATATAAAATTATTTTATTTTATATGGTTGCACTGACCTGACCTATATGATTAGAAAACCATTTTTAAAAGCATGAATATATACATGCATATAACCAAACCAATTTGTGACAACATTGCTTGCATATTAGAATCGTCACCTAACTCACAATATAATATACATATACGTATATGATAAAACATTGTACTAATAATTATTGACTATAAAATCATACCTTAATCCCAAAACCTTGAAATACACCTTGAAAAGATAAACTCTCCTCTTTGAAACCTTTTCTGATTCAGTAGATTGCTAGTCCTTGAACCGTTGGCATTTGGATATCGAATAACAATCGGATCTGACTTGATTTGAGTTTGTATTGATAAATAGGCTAGGATATAATTTTGACTAGAAAGAAGGGAAGAGGAGGCATACAAAGATTCAATCTAATTAGGGTAGGGATGTTTAAATAATGGATCAAAATGAGAGAAAAGTGGATCTAATTGTGAAGACACAAATTATTGAGATGAAAATAATTTTATAAAAATCAGTTAATGGAAAATATTCAAAGAATAAAATAGTTTGGAAATAAATATCAAGAATGAGTGACATAAATAAGGAAGAGGATAGTTGTTTTCAGTAAATAATAAAGAGAAGAAAATAACTAAGTATGAATGAGTTTTATATTCACATATCTCATATATATATTGTACATAAGTAGCCAGAGGAGTATAGAGTGATAAAATAAACTCTTATGATGATTAAAATACATGAAACCAGTTTAGTATTATATATGTATAAATACATTTTAAAATCAAGAGAAAACAAATGGCTTGAAACATTAGCAAGGAATTAATTGATAAAAAGATATATATGTGAACATTACAGATTTGTCTTAAGAAAATAAATAATGTAGATAAGTCACATGAAAATAGTGTGTATGTGAAACATGCAAATGGCATGTACACAGAAAAAGAAGAAAAGCAACTGTAATACCCAAAATGGAATCAAAAAGAAAATGGCATATTTAGCCACAAACACATATATAGAATTCTCTTATTTGTGTGGGGATAAAATGGGTTTTTCGCTCCACTAAAACCCTAGCTAAATGTTTTAAAAATCAAAGGATAAGCAGCAGTTTATTTTTGAAAACAGAAAGATATTTTAGAAAATAAAAAGAAGAGCAAACTCACACTGTTTTCAAGTTAAGAGCATTCTCGGGGAAAGAAGAAGGAAGGTGAGTGATTAATCATCTTATGAGATTTAAGGCATTAAGACCCAAGTTAAGGGTAGCCATATTACTTTTATAAAACCATATCATGTACTTTTATAAAACCATATCATGTTTTTGTTTAATTTTATTCTCTGAATAAATAAATGTTGATTATGGTTGGTGTTTTGGATGAGTCTTTGGTTGATGTTTTGATCTGTTTTGATTAATGCTTTGAAAAGACAAACACCCTAATCACAGAAATGGATTCTGTAACTTATAATCCAGTTTTTATATGGAGATGAGTTAAATATTTTTACTGAGAAAAAGGGTATTAATGAAGAATGAAGTAGGCAGTGTGAATAAGGGGATTCATGCTTATGTCTAGTTCATTTTAAAAATGATATGAACAATGCAATATTATATATATATGTGCTGATTTGTTCAAATCACAAGTTAATATGTTTTTATGGGTCTTTCTCAAAAAAAAACTTACCTTGTGTTCACAGTAAAATAAATGTAATGTTTTATATGACTTCACCAAATTTATGTAAGAAATGGGAATATTTCTGGAAATAAATATATGCAAGTTTTAGAAAGTATGATTGAATAAAAATGACCTTAAAATGGGATGTGGTGTTTTGCATGAATGCTTTGTATGTCTGGCTGAAATCCCTGAGTCAGTTTAATACTCTTTGATTTATGAAAGGAAGAAAAGGATATAAAGCATTTCAAGAATTAACAAAATTCTCCTGAAAGAAAATGAGAATGGTCTCTAGATTATAAAGCTAATCTAGGAGTAGTGCCTTGATCTATTCATCATTGTGTGGATGATGGGTATGTGCATGACTTGTTTAAGTCCTGTAGGCCTCTATGTAAAGGGATAACAGAATTGAGCCCCTTTGCAATGCACACATGGTGTTCAATGGCAAGAGTTAAGTTAAAATAAAATGATAAATGGGGATTGAAAAATTGAGCTATGGAATTAAGGGAGTTAATCCATAGGAGTATATGTACATATAACTGAATTGTGTTGATGAATGAATGCTTGTGTGCATGTATGTTAGTAAGAGCTTATATATGTATATATATATATATACTTAGATTTTAGTATGAATTTAAATAAGCATCAAACATATGAATCTCTGCACAGTATTTAGTAATTACAAGTTACTTATAATCTATGATTTCACTCACACCAGAATATATTTTCTGACCCTATTTATGGCCTTTGCAATCTTTGGGGTGTCTCATTTTCATTGAGGTAGTTCAAAGTGTTGCTGCAGGGAAAGATGCTTGAGTAGCTTGCTTATATGGATGTTTGAAGAACTTGCTGGTTTTAAAATGCTTTAGAGAAGTAGAAGTTTAATTGTAATAAATAATCTAGGCAAACTCTCTTATGTCTTGTGTATTTCCAGGATTGATACTTGCTTTGTTTTCTTGAAAAGAACATGTCAAAAAAAACTTAAGTATTATATGTGCTTGTGAGTTGTTGATTTAAGTAGCAGACTTTGGAAATAATCCAGTGGATTATAATGAAGGAGAACATGCCGTATAATCAGATATGTGGATATATTCTCCTTGGCATGTTTGTTATATTTCAGTTATAAAGTTAAAGTTGTTTTTTAATAAATATGTGCCAAAGTATTAAGTAGATGGGTTGAACATGGTCTTGGCTAACCAGTAAGGCTTGTACATGTCTTGTAATTGATACATGTACATGCAAAAGCTTGAAGTCATAGTCTTCAGATTCCTGAAGCAAACAAGACCATAGTGTAAGCTAATTTGAAATGCAACTAAATCCTATGATATGTCTAGAACAAGAGTAGGATTATGATACCATAAAACATGAAAATCATAAGTATATAAGGATTTAGGAATTGGAATTGGTAAAATCTGGAACTGACTTCAATATGAAACTGAAATAGCAAGCCAGAAATAAGGATAGACAATATAGACTCAAACAAGAATGTAGAGTAATTTTGTTAAGTGTTTAAAAATCCAGAACATCACACTTTATATGCTTTTAGCCAGAAATATGCAAAGATCTTTCTAAAATCATATTCAACACTATTTCCAATCTAAATATCAGAATCTGTATGACCTTTAAATTAGTTTACAACTCTATTACTCACATGATCATTACATGCTTTATGAACCTGGATGTGTGCATTTTGCTTGACCTGAATTGCTTGTGCATGTTTGTGCATGTTTTGTGCATGTTTATGTTTGAATCCTGAATCTGGGCTAGACTAACCAATGATCCATAGATCAAACCAAGTTTTAATATGTTTTATCATTCTAAAACAACATGTATGAATTCCTGAATCCCAAAGATCAAATATATGGGTTATAACTCCACAAATTAATCAATCTGTATTATATAATAATCTGGAAAATGAAGAAGAGAATAATAGATGCTAATACTTGAAAAATGTATTAGTCAATCTTGAGTCATTCCAAGATGATAAAACCTGAAAATGTATTAGTAAATCTTGAGTCATTTTAAGGTGGTAACACTTGAATCATGTATTAGTCAATCTTGAGTCAATAAAAAGATTAAAGTGTAGAAATAGCTATGTGACACAAAACCTCTCAATTATGGAGAATATTGTGTGATTAAATTTCTTTGCTACTTTAACACTCTGATAGGCAAAGAAACATTTATATATCTTCACATATATAAATGATATGACTTGATTTAAATACTGATATTTTTATATTAGTAAATTCTGGATCTTGGGAAATTAATTAAAAGAAATAAAAGAGACAAGAAAAGAAGTGATCCCTTGTTTAAAAAAAACTCAACTAAAAATCATTAAAATATAGGTGAAGAAAAGTGGGTCACTTCAATTGGTATCAGAGCTATGTTACCAAAAACATAGCAAAAAAATCTAATTTTCTTATATGGATAAAATCCTAAGGAACAAACCACATAAAAATATTTTCAGTAGGAATAAATTACTGAAACAATTAAATCAAAAACAAGACTAACTAGCTATGTAAATTGTATAGCGAATCATGGTAGGAAAACCACCAAACTCTAGAGCATGACCCTCTAATGCAACACCATTGGTCAATTTGCAAGATTTGGTGAGGGCGTTTAGGGAAGGAGTAGTGCAGAGGGAAGAAAATCCTCATGATGAGTTATCTAAGCTACTGAAAACATTCTTAAGTTTAGGAGGCAAGGATTTTGAAGGCACTGAAGGAGTCATGGGTGTGCAAACATGGCTAAGAACTTTGGAAAGGATATTTGCAGACATGCAAATCAATGACCAAAGGAAGAGGCAAATAGCTTCCAAAAGGCTCAACGGAGCAGCACTGGCTTGGTGGGATGTAATCATCACAGGAAGACCAGAAAATGAGATAACATGGGATCAGTTCAAGGATATGCTTGAGGCTAGATTTGTCCCAGCAACAGCTAAGGCAACATTGCTTGAGGAGTTCATAAGGTTGAGGCAAGGATCAATGAGTGTGACTGAATACACTCAAAAGTTTGAGAGCTTGTCTAAGTATGGAACCATGCTCATAGGGAATGAGGAATCAAAGAATTCAAGATTTATTCAAGGACTTAATGCTGGTTTAAGTAAAGCAATGCTACCATACAAAGAAAAAACATTTGATCAAGTCATAGATCTCACTCTTTCTTTTGAACAACATGATAATGCAAAGGAGAAATTCAGGAACATGAGAGCTAATAACAACAACAAGAAGGGAAAAAATAGAGCACATCCTTATGACAAGAAGAATTCAGACAATAAGGTTGAAGGAGCAACCAGTGGGGAAGTTAAGAAGAAAAGTATTTGCTGCAACTGTGGCAAGGAAGGACACATGAGTAATAGGTGTCAAGCAGCTAAGAAAACCCCATTCAGTTGCTATAATTGTGGGAAAGAAGGTCATATCAAAAAGAATTGCCCAGAGTTCAAGAAAGGAGCAAAGGTAGGAGCATTTGAAGGCAAAGCAAAAGAAAATGCAGTGGGAAATTCTGGACAATTGGAACGTATACTCCTAATTAAAGATTATCCAATCTCAGTTATATATGACACTGGGGCTACACGTTCCTTAATATCACAAGACATAGTGAATAAATTGGCTCTCACATGCAATTTAGTTGATAAACCTTTGTTTATTCAGAGTCCCCTAGGTAGTTCTTGCATGCTAGGAATTAAATGTTTGGGAGTAGAATTAAACATAGGAGGAAATATGTTTAAATCTGATTTGTTTGTGTTAAAATATCCTGGAATAGGAATTATTCTAGGAGTAGATTGGTTAAGTAAATTCAAAGCAATTTTGAACTTGGAAAATTTTACTATTTCTTTGAAAACAGAAAATGGTAAAAATATTATAGTCATGAGTGAAATAGCCAAAAAAATTGCCTTAATCAAATGTGGAGCATGACTGAAAAAGAATTAATTCTGGAAGACATAAAAGTAATAAATGAATACCCAGATGTCTTTGGAGAGGTTATAGGAGTTCCAGAAAATAGGCAAGTTTAATTTCAGATAAGATTAATCCCAGGAGCAATTCCTATCATCAAGAAGCCTACCAGAATGGGTCCTAAAGAATTAGTGGAATTGAAACAACAATTGGAAGAATTGGAGCAAAAAGGCTTCATAAGGCCTAGTAGTTCAAATTGGGGTTCTCCAGTGGTATTTGTAAAGAAACATGATGGTACAATGAGGATGTGTATTGATTACAGGGAATTAAACAAAGTTACCATCAAGAATAAATATCCACTCCCCAGAATTGATGATTTATTTGATCAATTAACTGGAGCAAGAATCTTTTCAAGGCTAGACTTAGCCTCTGGATTCCATCAAATGAAGGTTGATGAGGAGAGTATTAAATACACTGCATTCAACACAAGGTATGGGCTATATGAATTTTTAGTAATGCCTTTTGGATTGACAAATGCACCATCCTATTTTGTAGATTTAATGAATAGGACATTCAGAGATTTTCTAGATAAATTTGTAGTTGTTTTCATTGATGATATATTGGTGTATTCAAAATCAGAAGAGGAGCATGCAAAGCACTTACATCTGGTTTTGTCAAGATTAAGAGCACATGATTTAAAGGCAAAATTTACTAAGTGTACATTTTGGCAGAATGAAGTCAAATTTTTGGGACACATTATATCTCAACAAGGGATTTGTGTAGACCCAAACAAAGTTATGGTAGTGCAATCATGGAGTAGACCCAAATCAGTGACTGAGGTGAGGTCATTTTTAGGAATGGCAGGCTACTATAGAAGGTTTATAAAAGACTTTGCAAGGATAGCCATTCCACTAACCAAGCTAACCAGAAAAGAGCAACCATATGTGTGGACAGAAAAATGTGAACAAGCTTTTGAATCATTGAAGAAGGCATTGATGGAAGCTCCAGTCTTGCAAGTTCCAGAGGGAAATGAAGGATTAGTGGTTTATTCTGATGCTAGTGGGTCTGGGTTAGGGACAGTACTCATGCAACATGGAAGAGTCATAGCATATGCATCAAGGCAACTCAAGCCAAATGAAACCAGATATGCCACTCATGATTTAGAGCTTGCTGCCATTGTTTATCCATTGAAGCTATGGAGACACTACTTGTTAGGTACTAAATTTGAATTGTTTACAGACCATAAATCACTTAAGTATTTGTTTTCTCAAAAAGACTTGAATATGAGACAACATAGGTGGGTAGATTTTTTAGCTGCCTATGATCTTGATATATTATATACTCCTAGAAAAGCTAACAAGGTAGTAGATGCTTTGAGTAGACATCAAGCAAGATTGGCAAGCTTAATGATGACTAAATTCAAGGATTTAACAATCCTTAGTGAAGTAGAAATGAAGGAAGAAATTGGTGCATCAGACAATGTACATAGTGACATGATTGAATATGGAAAATTAAGTCTCATCTCCTTAAGATCAACCCTGGTTGATAAAATAGGAAATATGCAGAATCAAGACACTAATTTAAAAGGAAAGAAGGACATGATATCACAAGGCATGTCAGTGGAAAATTATGAAGTTGATGATAGAGGCTACTTAAGAAAGAAAGGGAAACTCTGCATACTCAATGTAGAAGAACTGAAGCAAGAGGTTATGGATGAGCATCACAAGACAAAGTACACTATACATCCAGGTGGTACAAAAATGTACCATGATCTTAAAAGAAACTAGGTGACCAGGAATGAAAGGGGCAGTGGCAAGATATGTGGCAAAGTGTTTAACATGTCAACAAGTCAAGGCAGATTATCAAAGACCTTCAGGCCTACTACAACCTCTGGAAGTTCCTACCTGGAAATGGGAAAGCATTTCAATGGATTTTGTGGATGGTTTGCAAAGAACAAGAAGAGGCAATGATAGTATTTGGGTTGTGATTGATAGACTCACAAAAACAGCTCACTTCATTCCAGTGAATTCAAATAGAAATGCTCACAAATTAGCTCAATTATTTGTGAAGGAGATAGTGAGATTACATGGAATCCCCAAAACTATCATTAGTGATAGAGATACCTTGTTTACCTCAAGGTTCTGGGGTAGCTTTCAAGAGGCTATGGGGACATAATTAAGCTTGAGCACAGCTTACCACCCACAAACAGATGGGCAAACTGAGATTGTTAACAAGATTTTAGAGGATTTGCTTAGAGCATGTATACTTGATTTTGGAGGCAACTGGGAAGATCATCTCTAATTAGCTGAATTTGCTTATAACAATAGCTATCAGTCCACTATAGGTATGGGTCCATTTGAGGCTTTGTATGGGAAGCCTTGTGTATCTCCTGCATGCTGGATGGAGGCAGATGAAAGAGTGTTGCTTGGACCAGAACATGTGAAAGAGACCTCTACAAGGATTGAACTTGTAAGGCAGAGAATGAGAGCAGCACAAGAGAGACAAAAAGCCTATGTAGATAAAGGGAGAAGGCCAGTGGAATTTGAAGTGGGAAATTATGTATTTCTCAAAGTTTCACCAATGAGAAAAATATTGAGGTTTGGCAAGGCAGGAAAATTGTCACCAAGATATATAGGGCCATATGAAATTATTCAAAGAGTAGGAACTTTGGCTTATAAGTTGAAATTGCCAAAGGAATTGAGTAATATACATGATGTATTTCATGTATCTCAATTAAGAAAATGGGTGCATGATATGGAGACCATTCCGGAATCTCCTACACAAGTTGAAATTCAAGAAAATATGGTTTATAAAAAGGAACCAGTGGGTACTGTGGCTAGAGAAGAAAAGAAATTGAGAAATAAAATAATTAAATTGGTTAAAATCCAGTGGAGTTTAGATGAGAATGATTGTACATGGGAGACTGAAGATAGGACGAAGGATAAATATCCTAATCTATTTTCTGCTTAAAGGTATGCCTAAAATTATGATAAACTTAAACATTACTTATGTATGTTTGATTGGTTTTGAATGCATAAGTTTCTGAAATTTCTGAAATGAAATTATGCATTGTATACATTTGGATGGAAATGTATGAGAAAAATAATTGTGGGACATAATTCCTTTTAGGAGGAGAGTATGTGAAGACCCAAATTATTGAGATGAAAATAGTTTTATAAAAAATAGTTAATGGAAAATATTCAAAGAATAAAATAGTTTGGAAATAAATATCAAGAATGAGTGAAATAAATAAGGAAGAGGATAGTTGTTTTCAGTAAATAATAAAGAGAAGAAAATAACTAAGTATGAATGAGTTTTATTTTCACATATCTCATATATATATATATATTGTACATAAGTAGCCATTGGAGTATAGAGTGATAAAATAAACTCTTATGATGATTAAAATACATGAAACCAGTTTAGTATATATATGTATAAATACATTTTAAAATCAAGAGAAAACAAATGGTTTGAAACATTAGCAAGGAATTAATTGATAAAAATATATATATGTGAACATTATAGATTTTTCTTAAGAAAATAAATAATGTAGATAAGTCACATGAAAATATTGTGTATGTGAAACATGCAAATGGCATGTACACAGAAAAAGAAGAAGAGCAACTGTAATACCCGAAATGGAATCAAAAAGAAAATGGCATATTTAGCCATAAACACATATACAGAATTCTCTTATTTGTGTGGGGATAAAATGGGTTTTTCCCTCCACTAAAACCCTAGCTAAATGTTTTAAAAATCAAAGAATAAGCAGCAGTTTATTTTTGAAAACAGAAAGATATTTTAGAAAATAAAAAGAAGAGCAAACTCACACTGTTTTCAAGTTAAGAGCATTCTCGGGGAAAGAAGAAGGAAGGTGAGTGATTAATCATCTTATGAGATTTAAGGCATTAAGACCCAAGTTAAGGGCAGCCATATTACTTTTATAAAACCATATCATGTTTTTGTTTAATTTTATTCTCTGAATAAATAAATGTTGATTATGGTTGGTGTTTTGGCTGAGTCTTTGGTTGATGTTTTGATCTGTTTTGATTGTTTTGATTAATGCTTTGAAAAGACAAACATCCTGATCACATAAATGGATTCTGTAACTTATAATCCAGTTTTTATATGGAGATGAGTTAAATATTTTTATAGAGAAATAGGGTATTAATGAAGAATGAAGTAGGCAGTGTGAATAAGGGGATTCATGCTTATGTCTAGTTTATTTTAAAAATGATATGAACAATGCAATATTATATATATATATGTGCTGATTTGTTCAAATCACAAGTTAATATGTTTTTATGGGTTTTTCTCAAAAAAAACCTTACCCTATGTTCACAGTAAAATAAATGTAATGTTTTATATGACTTCACCAGATTTATGTAAGAAATGGGAATATTTCTGGAAATAAATATATGCAAGTTTTAGAAAGTGTGATTGAATAAAAATGACCTTAAAATGGGATGTGGTGTTTCGCATGAATGCTTTGTATGTCTGGACGAAATCCCTGAGTGAGTTTAATACTCTTTGATTTATGAAAGGAAGAAAAGAATATAAAGCATTTCAAGAATTAATAAAATTCTCTTGAAAGAAAATGAGAATGGTCTCTAGGTTATAAAGCTAATCTAGGAGTAGTGCCTTGATCTATTCATCATTGGTTGGATGATGGGTATGTGCATGACTTGTTTAAGTCCTGTAGGCCTCTGTGTAAAGGGTTAATAGAATTGAGCCCCTTTGCAATGCACACATGGTGTTCAATGGCAAGAGTTAAGATAAAATAAAATGATAAATGCGGATTGAGAAATTGAGCTATGGAATTAAGGGAGTTAATCCATAGGAGTATATGTACATATAACTGAATTGTGTTGATGAATGAATGCTTGTGTGCATGTATGTTAGTAAGAGCTTATATATGTATATATATACTCAGATTTTAGTATGAATTTAAATAAGCATCAAACATATGAATCTCTGCACGGTATTTAGTAATTACAAGTTATTTATAACCTATGATTTCACTCACACCAGAATATATTTTCTGACCCTATTTGTTGCCTTTGCAATCTTTGGGGTGTCTCATTTTCATTGAGGTAGTTCAAAGTGTTGCTGCAGGGAAAGATGCTTGAGTAGCTTACTTGTATGGATGTTTGAAAAACTTGCTGGTTTTAAAATGCTTTAGAGAAGTAGAAGTTTAATTGTAATAAATAATCTAGGCAAACTCTTATATGTCTTGTGTATTTCCAGGATTGATACTTGCTTTGTTGTCTTGAAAAGAACATGTAAAAAAACTTAAGTATTATATGTGCTTGTGAGTTGTTGATTTAAGTAGCAGACTCTGGAAATAATCCAGTGGATTATAATGAAGGAGAACATGCCATATAATCTGATATGTGGATATATTCTCCTTGGCATGTTTGTTATATTTCAGTTATAAAGTTAAAGTTGTTTTTGAATAAATATGTGCCAAAGTATTAAGTAGATGGGTTGAACATGGTCTTGGCTAACCAGTAAGGCTTGTACATGTCTTGTAATTGATACAAGTACATGTAAAAGCTTGAAGTCATAGTCTTCAGATTCCTGAAGCAAACAAGACCATAGTGTAAGCTAATTTGAAATGCAACTAAATCCTATGATATGTCTAGAACAAGAGTATGATTATGATAACATAAAACCGAAAATCATAAGTATATAAGGATTTAGGAATTGGAATTGGTAAAATATGGAACTGACTTCAATATGAAACTGAAGAAGCAAGCCAGAAATAAGGATAGACAATATAGACTCAAACAAGAATGTAGAGTAATTTGTTAAGTGTTTAAAAATCCAGAACATCACACTTTATCTGCTTTTAGCCAGAAATATGCAAAGATCTTTCTAAAATCATATTCAACACTATTTCCATTCTAAATATCAGAATCTGTATGACCTTTAAATTAGTTTACAACTCTAATACTCACAGGATCATTACATGCTTTATGAACCTGGATATGTGCATTTTGCTTGACCTGAATTGCTTGTGCATGTTTGTGCATGTTTTGTGCATGTTTATGTTTGAATCCTAAATCTGGGCTAGACTAACCAGTGATCCATATATCAAACCAAGTTTTAATATGTTTTATCATTCTAAAACAACATGTATGAATTCCTGAATCCCAAAGATCAAATACATGGGTTATAAATCCACAAATTAATCAATCTGGATTATATAATAATCTGGAAAATGAAGAAGAGAATAATAGATGTTAATACTTGAAAAATGTATTAGTCAATCTTGATTCATTCCAAGATGATAAAACCTGAAAATGTATTAGTCAATCTTGAGTCATTTTAAGGTGGTAACACTTGAATCATGTATTAGTCAATCTTGAGTCAATAAAAAGATTAAAGTGTAGAAATAGCTATGTGACACAAAACCTCTCAATTATGGAGAATATTGTGTGATTAAATTTCTTTGCTACTTTAACACTCTGATAGGCAAAGAAACATTTATATATCTTCACATATATAAATGATATGACTTGATTTAAATACTGATATTTTTATATTAGTAAATTCTGGATCTTGGGAAATTAATTAAAAGAAATAAAAGAGGCAAGAAAAGAAGTGATCCCTTGTTTAAAAAAAATCAACTAAAAATCATTAAAATATAGGTGAAGAAAAGTGGGTCACTTCACTAATCTTATACTCTTTCTGCTTCAACTGAGCCATCCAAAACTAAGCCTATCTAACCCTAAATGAGCTGCCTCCTAGCCTATGTTGTAGTAGAGATTACCAACCCTCGTGATGGCCTTAAACCCGTTTAAGGCCAAAATGAATATTTTGCATTTTAAATCTGATTTGAATCGTATATCGGTTAATGTATTTATTACTTTTATAAATACATTTAATATTCATTATCAAATCAAAATTAAATTTATAAATAATATTTCATGAATAATATTTAATTTATTTAATTATGATAATTATAAATTAATTAAATCATTTAGTCAAAGAAGAATTTACCGTTTTGGCTGTATGACTTGTCAGGTGTAAATTCGGTCAGCGATTAATATCGAATTATTCGAATATTAACGTTCACACTTCACTTAGTGGGCGGTGTGACATTTTGGCCAAATTTATTGCTTGCTTGATTTTGGAAAAATCCAATTTTACTTTGCTAAGTGTTACCCGGTTGTGACTTTTTTTTACACTAGTTCTCTTCGTTAAAACCATATCATTTTGGACTTATGGAATTTAGTAATGTTCAAAATTCCAATATTTTCCATAATCAACTCAATAGCACAAACACGACGTCCTTGGTTCAATAATAAAAATTATTATTAACCAAAATGCTATGGACAAAGACTTTGACTTTGAGTTGACTTTGGTTGACCATGATACTAACCCCATATAGCTGAGGAGACAAATCCTCTCTTGAATAGTGCTTCACTTACAACACTTCAGCTCGACCCAACTATAGTCACTCGATGAACATCATGCCATGATTTGAGTATAATCGAAGCGGAGTTTTTATATTGAAAATTGATGGTATTCTCAAGTCAAGAGAACTAGGTAAATTAGTCACATCGATATTTTTTGTTTGACCTTAGTTATATTAACCAACAGAAAACTATCGAGTGGGTCATTCTGTATCCAATAACTATCAGTATGTAACTCTTTGTTGCCCCCAGCAATCATGAGTAATACACTACCCAACATTTGGAGAGCGTTACATACTCTAGTCTCACCAGATATATCAATATCAGTCTCGATAAGTTTGATTAGGAATATTTAAAATTGTATATTTACTTTTATTGTGGCAAATTACTCACGGTTACAACACTTTGTAACTACGATCACAAAACATACCATTTATGGATTTTCTATTAAATATACTTTAAATTAAATTAATTAATAAATATATCACATTATATCAAGTATATAATAGAAAGAAAACGCCTTTATTTTAAACAAGATTAGTTATCAAGTTGATATAGCAACAAATTACATAATTGTCCCTAGGGCATACCTCTAACTCTATCAGTCTCCCAATTGCACTTGGGTTCAATTATGAAATCTTATTCCAATTTCCTGAATTGGTTTCATCAAAACAATTGGATTAGTCTCTCAATGAACAGTTATGCTATTATGTTTCAATTATCTACTCTGTCAATCAACTCTCCCGACGTTGATAAACTACCTTTATCACGTGGAACAATTCGGAGTACGTCCCTTGACTTCTAATGAGCTCTAAGTTCTGTTCTAAACTACATTGTGACATTGTTATTATATAATAATGTTATGGGATTCTCAACATTTGAAATTACCCTCAGCCCAGTTATAAATTTGTGTGTTTATATTTATATACATTGTTTTTATTACGACACCATTTAAGGCGATGTACTTAGCCTTTTTTCTTTGAAGCAGCCACAGTCTTTCATTTGGAACATTTCCAACTTAAATATTATTAAATTTAATTTATTATTGACATATTATACTCAATACCACTTATGAAGTTTGAGTCTGAATACTCCTTCATAAGGAGTTCGTTGTTTCTGTAAACAATTCTCTAGTATTACGTAAATACATGAGAACACTCCAAACTGCCATTTAGTGATACCAATTTGGATTTGATATTTTCCTCATGTATCAAATACATAAACAAATCATGATATTGTAGACATCATAACATGTATATAATTCCTATTTCTGATGCATAAGTAATCCATCTTACATGTTCCATATAAACATTTTAATAAGGTGTACTTGCATATCATTTTGGGACATTCCCGATATCTTTTATACTTGCTATAAAAGACATCACTTAAAATTCCAACATTGAGTATTAAAAAAATTAAAACTGATTTTAACACAAATACATCGTTAACAATTAGTAATGTGTTGTTTACGTATGATTTACAAATATCTATGTACCCTTTAACGTTCTTTCTTATGAACACAAGCTTCCTCTATATTTTGATTGACAATCAAACTATTTGATATTTCTGTCAAAATATTTGTTTAATTTTGATGCTTTTAAAATGATATTTTCTATCATTTTTGGGATCATATCCAAAACCCATAAACTTGATACCGCTCCCATTGACTTCAAGACACTTTGTTATTATACGTAAACAGTTTACTCTAAATCATTATTCAAATTTTTTAGTTTCAACCGTACCAAAACATAAAGTCAGACCATGCGATAATTTTGTGAGTAAAATCTGAACCAACTTAAGCACATCAAATGGTGAATCTATTACGTTAATTTCAATAATTGAAATTCACATTATTATTCTTATCAATATGGCTCATTATATTCCAACTACATTTGACTTTCTCTTAAAGATATATTAGCGGCTAATGGATCATATCCTTTCGGATACAACTAACCATATTTTGATAATGTACTTATAATCTATTTCGATTTGAGCATCGTACCATACCATAGAGTCAATACTCTTAATGATTTATTAAACAATCGAGGATTATTTATTCTTGGCATTAACAGGAAACTCACGATTTCTCTTTAATGTACAAGAATACTTCTAAGACATTCGAATGTGTTGTATTCATTTAGGTTTGGTTAATTTAATTTCATTCCTTGCAATCAGTTTTATCACTGGATCATATCCAAATTCATTTTATACCAATAATTTTGTAAAGAAATTTCTTTGCTACGAAGTTGGTATTTCTTAAAACAAAAGTTGTTTCTCAATGCAACGGGACAGGCATTCATTGTGACGACTCGGAATTTTTAGATATTTGAAATTGGAATATTTAATTGATTTAAATATTTAAAGGTTAATTTTAATTTAAATTTCAAATATCTCTATTTATTGGATAATTAAATATTGAATCTTGATTTTTAAGCCTGTTAAAAATAATTTAAAGGCTCAGAAAACTTATATTGTTAACACTAAAGGTGATGGGACTTTTAAAATTGAATTTGAAAGTGGTTTGTTCAGTTTTAAAAATATATCGGTTATATCGACGTTTAAAATAGCCTTCCGAGGCACAGTCTCGGAATTTGATGAAACCAGTTCCATTGGATCCGTAATATTGTATTATTATGGGATTTCAATTTTCGTAGAGTTTGGAGTTGTTGTGTGAGCATACGATAGGTAAACGCGCTGAAATTAATATCGAATTTAATTTAAAAAGTTGATCCAAAAAGCTATCTTCTCCATACAATCGAATTAGGACTCGAAACCTTTTCTAGTGCGTCCGAAATAGGGGTATAGCATTATGAACGCCTAGCGGCATGCCTCCATTGGAGTTCGAGATTCTAAGTTTCGAATCGGAACGTTTTAAAATTTTTAAATGATATATGTATTAAATCGATTTACCCTATTTTCACATCAGCAGAAATTCCATCAGCTCACGGTACGATGGCCTATTCTAACACGATTCCTATCTTTTCTTTCTAATCTTTGTCAAAGGAAGAAAAAAATATATATCGACAGAACAATCGAAACCCCTTTCTTCTTATTCGAAATCGAGGATAAATATTGGCAGCTGATAATCTAGAGTGGAATCAGTCCCCTCTTCCGATTTTCGTTCGAATCATTTTGAAATCGTTCCTCCTTTCAAAGAAATCGAAATGGCCGACCTTCTTAAAAAAAAATTTATAAGCGATCGAAGTAATCGAGAATTGCGAAGCTTGTGAGGAGGCTGGCGACGGTCAGAGATCGATGATCATTTCAAAATCGATCGTGTGCTTTTGTTCGAGGTCGAGGTCAGGTTTGAGTTGCCGCATCGACTCTCGATTTAGGGAAGTGGAGCGGTGGGGGTGTCTCATCTGGGTTGCACGACGTGAACGTGAAAACACGTGGGTAGGCTGGTGGTGCGTAGGGTTGGGCGGCTGCGACCATGAGGGTAGGAGGCTGCGAATCTTCGGCTAGGGTTTTGAGGTGAGCAAAGCGGAGGTATTTTCTTCTAGTTAATTTATATATATGTATATATACACAGTAAACAGATAGGTGAATCTGAGATTATTCCTTAATTTGAATCTTGGTATCCGGTGAAAGAAAAACCTAAAACATATAAATATATATATAGGAATTTTAGAAATGTTGAAGTTGTATATATATATATATAAATAAATTTATATAAAATCTGTGTAAATTATTTTATATGAAATTCAAGAAATATACACATATGAATATTTTTAATCTACTAGTTTATTTTAAAAAATAATGGATTTGGAGATTTAACTGTTTTAATTAACTTATTTAACTATTTTGGTTGCTAAAAATAAATATTTGTTAAAATAAAGTTAAACATTCTGTTTTTAAATTTAATATATATATATATATGGTTTTAATAAAAATAAAATAAAATAAAAAGAGAGGGTTAAAGGTTGATATAAAGTTAGTTTGGAAATCTGTAGGTTATTTTTATAAGCATACATGTAGTTTCAAAAGAGAATATATATATATAAGTACCTATTTTCATTTACCAGTTTAATTTTAAAATAATGAAGGTTAATTTACTTAATGAAACTTATTTGTTTGCTTAGTTACCAAAGGATATTTTACTGAGGAAAATAAATTTAAATGAATAATTAGTTAAGTAAATTTATAAAAAAGGAAAGAAATTGTTCGATAAGTTCAAATATTAATAAATCATATAAATTGTTATTCAAGGTCAAAATTGGGGAAAATCCAAGGCAATATTGAAGTAGATTGCAAATGAAAAGCAAAGGTGAGTTAATCTCACTCATCTGGTTTTATTTAAATGGTTAAATTTAGATAATTGGTTGAATGCTGGAATTGATTGGATATGATATTATATGATGATATATATAGTATATATATATTGGAGTGATTGATTTCCCGTATTATATAGCGGATGAGACCCTATGCGCCGCATAATAGAGGATGATATTATATAAAACCCATATACCGCGATATTCCACCTCGAAATGGAATTGGTATTGTGCTAAGGTCTGTGGATGCAGGGAAACGGGTTGGAGGGATCCAATTGGATTCCTCAAAATTATTTAGATTATTTGATATTCTGTGTTATGAATATTGATATCCTATGATGATTTTATTGATGATTAGAATATTGGAAGATATAGCTGGATTGAATATCTAAGTATAATGAGTTATTAAATTCTATAGAATTGGATTTTTGAAAGAAATGAAAGAGTAAATTTTAAGTAAAATAATTCAAGTGAATTGTAATAAATTTAATAATGAATTGAAAAGGAAATAAAAATAAAAGCGATTCAGAATTTTAATAAAATGGAATAAGGGAATTTTGAATTAACAAGGAAAATATAAACTTCAAAACTAAAGTGATATTAAATTTAAAGAATAAAGAATTTATTTTTGAATGTAAGGATTAAATTTAATTAAGGGATAAAGAAGGAATTTTGGAAGTTTGAAATTGGTATGTCCAGTAAAAAAAAGGGTTTTAACTCACAATAAATTAATAAATCTAAAAGTTAATGTATTTTGAAATAAATGAAGTAGTGAAGAAAATTATCTCAAGTAAAGTGAGTTGGAAATCAATTGTAAATTGATTTAAGCATTTGGAATTGAAATTTAATGAGAAGTGAGATTTTGAAATTTATAAACTGGGTTTATAAAGTGAAATGAAATATCACTGGATATTTGAAATATAAATTCGAGGTGGGAATTTATTATAGAAATGGGTAAATTTGTTTAAAAATAAATAGTGATTTATTTGGAAAGATGTGAAAGAAAAGCGTATTTCCCTGAATAGCCAAGTACGTTTTCAAAGTAAACTTTTAAGTATAAGCTAAAGGTTTAAAAGTTGATTTAAAGTATGTTTTGGAAAATCTATTATTTTTAAATGTTTAAACTTTAAAGTAAGTATTTTTTCAAATCTATTTAAATAATAATTATTTAAAGATGGTTTGGTATTATGTTTAAAATGATAAAAGAATCTAGTTTTATATTTTATTAAGTAGCTTCATTTTAAATATTCTTAAAGTATATATCTTTGAATAAAGTATTAAAGTAGTTTTAAATTTAAATGTTTAAAAGTATATTTTATAATAAAGTGTTTCTAAATTATTTTAAAAATCTAATGTTTTTGGTACTTGGTGATTTTAGTGGAAATAGGAATATTAGGAAAATTTATTCCATGAGTGAAGGACGGTTTGAAATTGTTTTCACAGGATTGAAAATGGAAATATATCTTGCTTAGATATTTTGAGGTTAATAAATAATTTGGAAAATTATTTATTGTTGGATGGATGTTTGTGAATGTTAATTGATAGTTAAATCACCGACTATCAATATTGGCTAATGCGCTGATCGTTTCGAAGAGATCGGGATCGGGAGTTTTTCCCGAAAACCACTTCGATCCAGTTTGTACGTTTCATGGAAACGATTTCGGAGTCGAAGATGGAGCAGTGAAGTGCAAGGGCTAGTCGCTACTAATCCTGAGGATATTTCCAAAATGGATGTAGTAGGAGTAGTGCCTTCGGTTCCATTCGGACCCGGGACGGACTTGTATGGATGAATGCTTTCGGAACATTGTCAGCGGACGATGGGCATTCTAAGGGATATGTTCTCTAAAGGTAACGCTTAGCCTCAAGCCTCATCAACTGGGAATGACTGAAAATCAAAGGTTATGCAGCAAGGCTTCGTGGTGCGGTTGCTGATCACAACCGTGGGGTGATTTTATTCGGAATTATCCAGTAAGGGATGGTTCCGGTCTTGTGTTGTAGGGGATTGGGAGTAATCCTCGGTACGCTGATCTAGACCAGGTACTGTGATAGGTGGTACCCCAGTGCCTAGTTGTAACGACCCGTATTTTACGGATCGAAACATCGTAAAAACAGTTGACATTTGGTCACACTGTTGATAAGTCATTTAGAGTTTAATTCCTAGGTCGTATGTTAAGGGTTAGGTCGGCAACGACCTAAGGGATTGGTGAGTGGCGACCTAAGAGTTAAGTCGTGGGAAAATTAGGTCGTGTGGGGTGGCTTAGGTCGAGTGACCGACTTAGGAAGAGTACAACTTAAGGGATAGGTTGGCAGTGACCTAAGAAAAACCAGTAGTTAGCTTGGTTAGGTTGTTAACGACTTATGTGATAAGTCATGAGCGGCTTAAGAAAAGTCTGCGACCTAAGGACTAAACGAGTTAGCAAGTTAAGTAATAGAGCGACTTAAGTGAGTTAGCGACTTAAGGATTTTAGGTCGTATGGTAGGATAGGTCGGTCGAGCAACCTAAGTGTTAACGACTTATAGAAGTTAGCAGGTTAGCGACCTAGTGGTTAGCGAAGTTAGGTCGTTAGACGACTTAAGGAAGTTAGGTCGTAAGCAACCTAAGCACTGTGTTTAGATAAGTCGCGCAAAGGCTTAAGTCGTAAGCCGCGTGCAGATGTTAGGTCGCGAAGGTGTTAGGTCGGAGAAGCATAAGTCGCGACACTGTTAGGTCGTAGGTTGCTGGGTACGTTAAGTCGTAGACGACTTAGGAGTGAGTCATAACCCGGTTAGGTCATAACTGAGTTATCTGTTAAGTCGGAGGCCCTGCTAAGTTATAAGTCATAGACTAGTGGGTTTTGATAAGTCGTAGGTCGGCAAAGAATTAAGTCGTAGGACGTGAGAATGCGCGCGTATGTTAAAGGCGTATCTTCGTTAGGTCGTATAGGCGCATGTGTTAAGTCGTTACCAACTTAGGAGTTAGTTGCTGAGTCATAGGTCGTAAGGCAGAGTGAGGCTTAAGTCGGAGACGACCTAGGAAGGCAGACGAGTTAAGGGATTTCAGCCTATAAATAGAAGGGTTTTCTCACTTTTTAGAATCCGGATTTCGAAGCGACGAAGTGCTGCCATTTTGAGAGCTCGACTTCTACACTTTTTCACTTCTTTTCTCCACTTTGATTTAGTACTTCCTTCCATCCAAGAATCGAAGATCCAAGAGCTAAAGTTGAAGATCTACATTCTTCGAAGAGAGATTTCATCGTTTGAAGCGGATTTGTGATAGATCGAGTTAGATCCTTCGCTGTCCAGATCTGAAGCGTGTTGATTTGGGGTTGTTTAGGTGATTTGGTGAGTGGTGATTATCTCTCACACGGATCCAAAGGAGTATATCGGATTGTTGGCTCGATTTGGTGTTAAAATAGTGATTTCAATACATTTTCTTCATCCTAAGTATAGATCCATATAGATCCATTGTTCATGATGATTTAACAACCATTTTACTACATGTTAACCTATGCAAGTTCATTCATCCAGATTATAGAGACATTGTTCATGTTTTCATGCTTATTTGACTTTCGACTGTTTAATTACGAAATTGCTATTATTGTTATAATTGTCTACTTAGATCATATTTGAATGCTTGATTGCTTGGATTAATGTTTGACTTGGTTGATTGCTATGAATTAGATGATTGATGATTTGATTTAGACCTAAGATGATTCAAAAGCTAAGGGAAAGGCTCTTGAATTGGAAAAGCTGCTTGTGGCATATGTAGCGGATGATGAAGCTCTTATGCATAGATTCGATGACGATGATGTTGAGATGAAGCTTTGCGAGGATGTGATGAAGCGAGGCATGATATGAGATAGTCTTGGTCTAATCCAGACGGGATCATTCCAAGCAGGTTGATAACTCGGTGAAATGGTTCGAGTTTGAGGATAATGGATGCTCGAGAGGCGCTTGAGCTAGTATGGAAATAGTTGTCGAGGAGGATGACTAGAAGGCTGAGATCTCATCGTTGTTGAAGGTTCTAGCATGCTCAAAGCAAGAGTACGTTGGGCAGATTCGATAGTCCCTGAAGGCTACGGATTGGTAGTCAAGTACTCTGGGCAGATTCGATAGTCCTAGGCATGGGTCACGATGACGTGCGGGAGTTATGTCTAGAACCGGGGTTTCCATTAGCCCTTGACGGACGGCTGAAAGAATGTGCCGGTCATTCAATTAACGGTGATATCGAAGCAATGATAACAGTGATAGCTAGAGTCATGGATGTTTGGTTGTATCGTCATTCGGTCTCAAGAGCGGTATTTTCTGGGTGCTTATCTGATCTTGGTTTAGGCCTTGGGGGTTTGTACTCGGAAAACATCGCCCTTGACTCGAGTGATAATTACTTTACTTTAAATTGTATGCTCTGCTATGTTTGCTTCTCCTTAGTGTGTGTTTGGGGGCTATCACTGTAGAAAGAGGTTGGAGTGGGAGGGTTGTATTCCTATTCCTTTTCCTTTATGCTCTTTTGGTATGTTGTTAGTTAATTTACTGCTCACTAAGACTGTTGTCTGACTCAAGGCTTTATGTTTTAACTCTTATTGCCTTGGGCTGTTCGTCCATTTTGGGACGGGCAGACTAGGTAGCAGGTGACAGGTGCTGCTCTTGCTTCCCACGATGCTGATGACGAAGACGAGCTGGAGTATTGCATATTACTTCTTACTATATGTACTGGATGTTCTGCTGCTTTGTATTCTCTGAGTGATATGTAGTGAGGCTTGTTGTATTGACTATTCAGATGTTAGTATTCAACTATTATGAAGTTTTATTGATGAGATTCTATTCTGTGAAGCTTCACTATATATATGTTCTATTGTATTTTGTCCATGCGCTGTGAGTAATACGATAGATTCTGTTGTTTTAATTTACCTTGACAATCGTCCATGGCTGCCTGGCACATTTTACAGCGCACTTTCTCTAGGTTCAGTGCAGGGGTTATAGGCGGTCGTCACATTTGGTATCAGAGCTTTGGTTAATCGATTTTACCCAACGCTCACTGACGTAACTACGTATGAGAGGCGAAATTGTATTTTGATGGATGATTACTATATATAATATAGTAGCTTAGTAGAGTTTGAGTCCTTTATGCAGTTGTTTCTCTAGATGTTCTGATCATTCCTTTTTATAGATATTGAGAATGAGTCGAAGAGGGAGACCAGCTGCTAGGGAAGGCCGAGCTGTTGAAGGAACTGCTGATTATGCAGCCATGTTCGAAGTTATGATGACTTCGATCATGAGAAGGATGCCAGCTCCAGGGCCATCAGTTGATGTTGGAGTTCAAGTTCAGGCTCCAAGGCCGGTGGATTTTGCTAAGTTGTGCAAAGACTATACCGCTCTTGGAGGGAAGGTTTTCAGGGGACAGAACCAACCATTGAAGTCCAGAGATGGATAGATGCTTGTAGAAGGATTTTTGGTGATTTGGGAATTGAGGATGCAACTAAGAGGAAGTTAGCATCAAGACAGCTTCAAGGAAGAGCTTCTGATTGGTGGAACTCTATTACCATCAATACTCCGGAGGAAGAGATTACTTGGGAGCAATTCCAAGTTAGATTTGAAGCTAAGTTCATTTCTACAGCTCAGAAGTCTGTTCTGTTCAAGAAGTTTGTGGAGCTCAAGCAAGGTGGAAGACCAGTTCTTAAGTATGTTTCTGAGTTTGAAGCTTTGTCCAAGTATGCCCGGTCATATATCGAATCTGCATATCAGAAGAATGAGAAGTTTGTGACAGGCTTGGACAGTTATCTTGGGAGGCAGTTGGTGGATCATTTGGACGATTCATTTGAGAAGCTTGTGGAGAAAGCTCTCCGGCATGAGAGTCTGTTTCCTAAGGAAGGATCTGTTGTTGCTGTTACCAGGGGAGAGTCTAAACCACAGCAAGGTGGAAACAAGAAGAGGAAGCAGCAGCAGCAGAAGGGTAAGGATAGACAGAAGAGGCCAAAGGGCGAAGTGACTTGCTACAACTGTCAGCAGAAGGGCCATTTCTCCAAGGATTGTAAGAATCCAAAGGTGCCGATGAAGTGTCACAACTGTGACAAGTCGGGGCATATCAGGAAAGATTGTCCAGAACCGAGGAGGGACAAGCATATTGTGCAAGCTTATGCTTTGGGAGCTGTCCCATCGTCTTCAAAAGCTCCTACCGCTGAAGAGAAGGGAAAGAGTGTAGTTGTTCAAGGTACTCTTTTCCTATGTGGTGTTCCAGTTAGAGTTCTATTTGATACTGGGGTGTCCCATTCGTTTGTTTGTAGTGAACTTGTAGACCAGTTGGGTTTAGAACCAGATATCGTTGATAGGCCATTGGTTGTGACTAATCCAGTTGGGGGTTCGTCTTGTTTGTGTATGCTATGCCGTGGTCTGATTGTATCGAGTCATGGTTGCTCTTTTATTTGTGATTGTTTTGTTCTGAACTTTGCGGGGTTCGGAATTATTTTGGGTATGGACTGGCTTAGGAGGTATGCGGCAAAGGTTGATTGTGAGAGGCTGGAAGTGACCGTCGAGAATGTGGAGGGGCGAAAGATTGTGATACGATGTAAGCATGAAGAAGGCGTCTTCATGAGCTTCATGTATTCGCTAGTTGTTCCACGGGATGGACTGTCATTAGTGCCAATCGCGAATGCATTCGAGTATGTCTTTGACGAAGTCAAAGGGTTACCGCCGCATAGAGAGACCGAGTTTCGTATATGAAATGACCCTCCTATTTCCACCCTAATTTCATGAGGATTTTTTTTTTAAGAGATGATATATAGATATATCATTCATTACAAATATATTTTCCCAGGGTCATTTTCTTTCTCCAATAAACAAAATATATCCAGGATCAAGATAACTTACCAATATAAATATATCAGTGTATTACTAATAACATACACATACATATGTAGATGTATGTGTTCCTCTTGTTTATATTCAGAGTATATACTTTATTTTTATTTTTTATTATTTGTTGTACAAGAACATTCTATTTGATTTAGATTTTAGCAATTCAGATTAATTGATTTTTGACCATAGAATCCACTGGAAACATGTACTTTAGTCTGTTATTCTAATTAAGAAATGATCAAGTAATAATCAGTGGAAAGCAAGCTTTTAATTTGGATGATTGTGTTAAAATCTGTATAGTATCAAACTCAGGTTAAAAGAAAGTGGATCATAAGTGAACACAAGCAACATCTAGGCGTAATGGAAACGCGCCTAACTTATACATGAGAGGTCACGAGTTCGAGTGCTATGCTGGTCGGTTCAAACCCAATTTTTGTTTTTTTTTTCTCCTGTATGGTTTGAAATCTGATATCTACCTATATTTGCACATATATATTTAATTTTTGCCTATAATCTATCATACAAAACAGTATTTCTTACTTTATTATTTTTGATACCCATTCCTACAACTGTTCTAGGAATTTGGGTTTATATTTTTGCCCAAACATCAACATGTACACAGATATACATGTACATGTCAATATCTTTGCTCATTTTCCAGAAAACTGGGTGAAACAATTGCTAAATGTACTAAGCTTTTGAAATGCATTTTTATTTTCAAAATACAATCTATCATGATCAACCAATACTTCATTTATTTGAAGCCGGTTAACTCATGTATCCTGTATCTGCTACACACTAGTTCAAAGCAATGGAGATACCATTCATTGCATTCTGTCTGAAGCTTTTAAAAACATTTTACTTTTCTCAATACGATTCAGAAATGAATTCAAACTTATTTACAAAGCATTTCAGTAAAAAGGAAACTAAAATCCTTATAAGTTTACTTCTAACTAAATCCAGATTTTATTCTGAAACTCAGTGCTCTATTATGTCTCAAGATTTACTAATACATAATATAAATTATGCAAAACAGTAGCTCACCTACATATGCAAATTTCTTTTCCAAGCATCCATATCAATACTTAAACTCATTTCCTTGTTCCCCACTCAGATATTTCTTTTAGATTTTAAACATTAGTGCATAACAATATATTTAACATGATACAACTAGTCCATTTAACCATAATAGAATTCATTACATGACTGGAAATCTTAGAAACATAAAATTTTTCCTGAATACATGCAGATATAATCAATTTAAGCTCTTATTGAAACTAGCTAGCATGTTCATTCACTCCTCCATAATAGCCATAACTTCATTTTTACTTAGTGCCTGGGTTACCTGAAAGAGCATGAGTGGCTGCCTCATTTTAAAATGAGACACCCCATATGCCATGAGCAAACAAGGGTCAGATCTATGATCTGGTATGAGTAACATCAATACATTCATGATATTAAGCAATAGAGAATATAAGAGCACCAATTAGTTATTTAAGAAAATTACTGCAATCAATTACTTTAACATAGTATAATTAAGTTGATTCAGGTATGATATATTCATTTATCATTCTTACACTTGCATACATAATCATGCAAACATAATTATCTATTTGCAACAATTGCATTCACTGGAACCATCTTGGTTCCATACCATTCAACCTAAGAAATATCCATATTCCTATTTCTTCATTTACAGGTTGTATAATTCAATTTAAATCCCTGCCTCATCTGCTAATAAGGAATCACAGGGACACATTGCAATGAACTAATTCACATCATTGCACAAAGATCTCAGGGCTTAAACAAACCATGTGCCAACTTGCATACTTCAAATATGACAAGCATTCCAGCAGCCTTCTTGGCCTTCCCTTCCCTAGTTTATTTACTGGTGTATTGTCTTAAATCCTATCATCAAATATGCTAAGTGAATATGTCACTGCAAACATGGAAACATCCATAATCTTTCCTAGCATAATTCTCCCCAGAAATAAGCAGACAGTTATTTCCTAAATGGGGTCAATATGTCTTGATCTTAGTAAAATATAAGAATATTTTCAACTGTAAAAAGAGGCATGGCATGTTCTTATTATATTGATCTGCAAGCCTTTATGATTGATTCAGATTCAGGATCTGGTTCAATCATAATTTTTGCTTGTGAGTTTCTTTTTTTTTATTAAGGGTTCAGCACTTAGAAAATTTCTATTGCACCCTTAACATTTTTCTTCTCAAGCCTCAGCACTTATACCAAGTATAATGCAGCTCCCAACATTTTTTGTAAAGTTTCCATGCCATAGATCTATAACAGTTGAGAGTATTCTCTATATAATTTTAAGATCCTAGACTTTAACATTTATGAGTATAAATAAAACAGTATGATACACATCCAAAGACAAATGTCTCAACCAATCAAAGATCATCAAAATCATCCATATTAAATCATATCAGATTTAAAATAAGACATCCAAAAAGCATTGATGAAATCATATACATCAAAACCAGAAATATATAAATGGCAATATAAAAAGTGGCTGCCTCATCTCAGGTCTTAATGCCATGAACTCAGTGAGATTACTCACCTAAATATTTCTTCTTATTAATCCAGAAAATCCTTGTATGAGTGTTTTCTTCTTCCTTCCAATATTTTTCTTCCTTTCTTATTTTTGTGCAGCTTGGGGTAAAAATAATTTTACTGGCTAAAACTGCCTATTTATATGCAATTTTTCCACTAGGGTTTTGTTAAAACAGAATTCCATTTCTGTCCTGGCTAGCATCATGCATTTTTCATTCATAATACCCCGGCCATATTAACCAATTTAAAGGCTGCATTTTCTTTCTTTTACTTTTCAGAAAATGGCCACTCACCTAGTCATGTTAAAAATGTGACTATCCTATTTTTATATTTTAATTATTCCTGAGAATCCCCTTTGCTATTTTTGCCTACACAAGCATATTGACTTGTATCACATTTCATGTCATTTTAATGTTATAGTTTCACTTGCTTATATATATATATATATATATACTTTTCAGTATTTAAAAATGTATATTAGTATACATATCTTATCTAGGCTTATTTAATTCCTCTTTAATTTCAGAAACATATGCACCTATATGTACACAGGTTTACAAATCCTTATAACATATATATGTATAATTTTCTTTTCTGGGTTTTAAATAAAATCTGTTTACTGATTTAAAGTAAAACTTACTTTTCTTATTTTCTAAGATGATCCATATAATTCCAGAAATCAAATATCCATGTTGCAAAATCATGTTTGTATTGCTTTTTTTTTAATTCTTATTTTAAATCCAAGAAATCTGGAGTTCTTCCTTGTGCCATTTCAGTGTGCACGTGCACACATATACTTGCACACTATTTATTCCAGAAATTTCACCATATTTAAATCTAAATATTTCAAAAATTAAATCATTTTACAAAAATGATTTTTCACAAAATTTTGGGGTATTACATTCACCCCTCCTTTTAGGAATTGTGTCCTCACAATTTTCTAACATTTATAACAAGCATCATTTTCTTTTCTGAAAACTTATCAAACATATGCATAAGCAAACAAATTCAACCATATCAACCATGCATAACAAAATTTTCCAGAAAAAAAAAATTACCTTTTAATTTGCAAAAAGCTTAGGATAATCCATCCTAATCTTATCCTCTAACTCCCATGTGCAGTCATTAGGATCACTACTCCACTGGATCTTAACTAGTTTCAAGGTTTTGCTCCTTAATTTCTTTTCTTCCTTGGCTACAATCCCCACTGGTTCTTTTTCATAAACCAAGTCAGGATTTATTTGAATTTTGGTAGGCTCTTCCAAAATGTCTTCTTTATCATGTACCCATCTTCTAAGTTGGGACACATGAAAAACATTATGCATTGCTTTCATTTCCTCTGGTAGTTCTAATTTGTAAGCCAATGAACCAATTCTTTCCAGAATTTTATAGGGTCCAACATACCTTGGTGTAAGCTTACCTTGCTTGCCAAATCTCATGACTTTCTTCATAGGTGAAATCTTGGTGAAAACAAAGTCTCCCACTTCATATTCCACTTGCTTTCTCTTCCTATCTGCAAATTTCTTTTGCCTATCTTGAGCTGCTGCTATTCTTTTTCTTATTAACCCAATTTTCTCTGTAGTTTCTTTAACATATTCAGGTCCAAGAACAGCCCTTTCTCCAGTCTCTACCCAGCATATAGGTGATAAACATGGCTTGCCATATAAGGCTTCAAATGGTGCCATCCCTATGGTGCTTTGGTAACTGTTATTGTATGTGAATTCAGCTAGATGGAGGTGGTCTTCCCAGTTGCCTCCAAAGTCCAGTGTACATGCTCTCAACAAATCCTCTAAGACTTTGTTCACCACCTCAGTTTGACCATCTGATTGTGGATGGTAGGCAGTGCTTAAGCACAATTCACTCCCCATGGCCTCTTGAAAACTTTTCCAAAACCTTGAGGTGAAGATGGTATCCCTATCACTCACAATGGTTTTGGGTATGCCATGCAACCTTACTACCTCTTTCATGAATATTTGAGCCAATTTTGGAGCATTTCTTTCTGTTTTAACTGGGATAAAATGTGCTACCTTAGTTAGCCTATCCACTATTACCCATATACTTGTGTTTCCCTTCTTAGATCTAGGCAGACCATCTATGAAATCCATAGATATATCCTCCCACTTCCACTGTGGTATACTAAGGGGTTGCAATAGTCCTGATGGCCTTTGTGTCTCTGCCTTGACTTGTTGGCAAGTCATGCACCTTGCAACATATCTGGCCACATCTGACTTCATCCCCTTCCACCAAAGATTTCTTTTCAAATTTTGATACATCTTGGTGCTACCTGGGTGTATGGAGTACTTATTCCTATGGTACTCATTTAATATTTCCTCCTTCAATTCTATATTTTCTGGAACACATATCCTATTTTTATTCCTTAAATAACCATTTTTATCAATTTGATAATTTATTACTTCCTCCCCTTTTGATATGAGCATTTTCTTTTCCACCATGTTTAGGTCTTGTTCCTGCATTTTCCCAATCTTAAGAAGTAAATCTAATTGCAGAGATATCATACTTAATTTCCCTTTACCTTCACCTTCTTCAATGGACATCATTTGTACCCCACAGTTTTCCTCAATTTCCAAATCAGTAAGTATAGACAAATCCTTAAATTCTTCCATCATCAACATGGCTACTTTGGCATGTTGTCTACTCAAGGCATCTGCAACTTTATTTGCCTTGCCTGGTGTATACAGTATATCTAGATCATAGGCAGCTAGGAACTCTACCCATCTATGTTGCCTCATATTCAAATCTTTTTGTGAGAATAAATATTTCAATGCCTTATGATCAGTGTACAAAATGAATTTGGCACCTAACAAATAATGTCTCCAAAGTTTCAAAGCATACACAACTGCTGCTAGTTCAAGATCATGGGTTGCATATCTGGTTTCATGTGGCTTTAATTGCCTAGATGCATAGGCTACCACCTGGTCTTGCTGTATCAACACAGCCCCTAACCCAGAGCCACTTGCATCAGTGTACACAACCAAATTTTCATTTCCTTCTGGCACTCTCAATACTGGTGCATTAATCAGAGCTTCCTTTATTTTGATAAAAGCTTGCTCACATTTTTCTGTCCATACAAAGGCTTGGTTCTTTCTAGTTAAATTGGTAAGTGGTGATGATATTTTTGAGAAATCTTTTATAAATCTCCTATAATATCCTGCCATCCCCATAAATGATCTAATCTCACTGATGGTGCTAGGCCTTTTCCATGCTTGGATTGCCACTACCTTATTAGGGTTTACTGATATTCCTTTGGCAGAGATAACATGCCCAAGAAAATGCACTTCTTCTTTCCAAAATGCACATTTTGAAAATTTTGCCTTTAAATCATTTTCCCTTAGTCTTGACAAAACTAAATGCAAATGATTTTTATGCTCTTCCACTGTCTTAGAATAAATCAAAATGTCATCAATGAAAATCAGTACAAACTTGTCTAAATAATCTCTAAATATTCTATTCATTAAATCAACAAAATATGAAGGAGCATTTGTCAAACCAAATGGCATAACCAAAAATTCATATAAGCCATATCTTGTGTTAAATGCAGTATACTTAACACTTGAGTCTTCAACCTTCATTTGATGGAATCCTGATGCTAAGTCTAGCCTAGAAAATATTTTAGCTTCACTGAGTTGGTCAAAGAGATCATCTATTCTAGGCAATGGGTATTTATTCTTGATGGTTACTTTATTTAGTTCTCTGTAATCTATGCACATTCTCAAGGTACCATCATGTTTTCTTACAAACACTACTGGAGAACCCCAGCAGGAATTGCTTGGCCTTATAAATCCCTTGCCTTCTAATTCTTTCAACTGATTTTTCAATTCTTTCAGTTCACTTGGCCCCATTCTATAAGGTTTCTTGATTATTGGACTTGCTCCTGGAATGAGATTAATTTGGAACTCAACTGGTCTGTGGTGTGGAACACCCTTAACTTCCCCAAACACATCCAAGTATTCATTAACTATGGGAATTTCTTCAATGGTTAGTTCACTCAGATCTTTTTCTAAGTCAACTAAATGATACAATTTCCCTTCCTTAGCTACTTCACATAGAACTGTGATCCTCTGGCCTCTAGAATTTTGCAATGATATGGTGGATGAGTCTAAATTAATTATGGCTTTAAATTGCCTTAACCAATCTACCCCCAATATAACTCCTATATTTGGGTAATTTAAAACATATAAATTGGAAATAAAAATATTTCCTCCTATGTTTAACTCCACATCCACACAATTCATGTTCAAAACACTAGAACTCCCTAGGGGACTTTGTACAAGCAATGGGGTTTCAACCAATATGCAGTTTAATTTTAATACTTTAACTACTTCATAGGAAATCAAAGAGTGTGTTGCTCCAGTATCATATACTACTGGTATGGGTATGGCACAAATGAGTAATGTACCTTCCACTTGGCCATGATTTTCAGCATCAATTTTCACTGCAGATTTGCCTTTACCTTCCAAAGTTGCCAATTTCCCTTGCTGTTTATTCTCAGGACAGTTCCTCTTCATATGCCCCTCTTTCCCACATAGGTAGCATTTGAAGGCTCCTCCTTTTAACTCTGGGCACCTTGGTTTGATGTGTCCTTCTTTTCCACAATGATGGCAAACCAATTTATTCTTAGTATCATTGGCTTTTGTATCTTTACTCTTCCTGTTGTCTGCCTCCTCCTTCTTTTTATCATAAGGGTGATATCTTCCCTTATCCTTCTTGTTGTTGCTCTTAAAATTCCTATATTTCTCTCTTTCTTTGTCATGTTGTTCCAGTTTCAAGGCCAGATCAATTACTTGATCAAATGTTCTATCTGCATATGGTAGCATAGCTCTGCTAAGTCTTGGGTTCAGTCCTTTTATATACCTATCATTTTTGGATGCTTCATCTGCCACTAGCATTGCTCCATAATTGGATAGCCCCTCAAACTTTTGAGTGTATTCAGTGACATTCAAAGTTCCCTGCCTAAGTTTGATAAATTCTTCAAGCAAAATGGTCTTGGCTGATGCTGGTACAAATCTTGCCTCCAACATCTCCTTGAACTGATTCCAAGTGATTTCATTTTCATTTCTTCCAGCTATGATCACCTCCCACCAGCTTAAAGCTACCCCTTTCAGTTGTCTAGAAGCTACTTGCCTCTTCCTTTGGTCATCCAACTGCATGTCATTAAAAATCCTATCAAGTGTTCTCAACCATGCTTGAATTTCCATCACACTCTCAGTTCCTTCAAAACTCTTGCCTCCCAAATTGGAATAAGTCTTCAGTAGTTTTGAAAGCTCTTCATGTGGGTTCTCAGGCCTATGCCCAATTCCATCTCTTAAAACCCTCACAAATTCTTGCATATCAAGCATTTGAGGTGCACTGGGTCCTGCATTGTGATGAGATCCTCTTCCTACCATGATCTGCTAACTAAATTCTGGGCAAATGGTATTAGTATATTATGAGTACTTCTATAATTTCTGTTTTCTTATCTAAATTATTTCATCCAAAACAAACAGACATAATACATTTCTATAATACTTAACAATCAATGCAACCAAGTGCTCTGATACCAACTGAAATGACCCTCCTATTTCCACCCTAATTTCATGAGGATTTTTTTTTTAAGAGATGATATATAGATATATCATTCATTACAAATATATTTTCCCAGGGTCATTTTCTTTCTCCAATAAACAAAATATATCCAGGATCAAGATAACTTACCAATATAAATATATCAGTGTATTACTAATAACATACACATACATATGAAGATGTATGTGTTCCTCTTGTTTATATTCAGAGTATATACTTTATTTTATTTTTTTTTATTTGTTGTACAAGAACATTCTGTTTGATTTAGATTTTAGCAATTCAGATTAATTGATTTTTGACCATAGAATCCACTGGAAACATGTACTTTAGTCTGTTATTCTAATTAAGAAATGATCAAGTAATAATCAGTGGAAAGAAAGCTTTTAATATGGATGATTGTGTTAAAATCTGTATAGTATCAAACTCAGGTTAAAAGAAAGTGGATCATAAGTGAACACAAGCAACATCTAGGCGTAATGGAAACGCGCCTAACTTATACATGAGAGGTCACGAGTTCGAGTGCTATGCTGGTCGGTTCAAACCCAATTTTTGTTTTTTTTTTCTTCTGTATGGTTTGAAATCTGATATCTACCTATATTTGCACATATATATTTAATTTTTGCCTATAATCTATCATACAAAACAGTATTTCTTACTTTATTATTTTTGATACCCATTCCTACAACTGTTCTAGGAATTTGGGTTTATATTTTTGCCCAAACATCAACATGTACACAGATATACATGTACATGTCAATATCTTTGCTCATTTTCCAGAAAACTGGGTGAAACAATTGCTAAATGTACTAAGCTTTTGAAATGCATTTTTATTTTCAAAATACAATCTATCATGATCAACCAATACTTCATTTATTTGAAGCTGGTTAACTCATGTATCCTGTATCTGCTACACACTAGTTCAAAGCAATGGAGATACCATTCATTGCATTCTGTCTGAAGCTTTTAAAAACATTTTACTTTTCTCAATACGATTCAGAAATGAATTCAAACTTATTTACAAAGCATTTCAGTAAAAAGGAAACTAAAATCCTTATAAGTTTACTTCTAACTAAATCCAGATTTTATTCTGAAACTCAGTGCTCTATTATGTCTCAAGATTTACTAATACATAATATAAATTATGCAAAACAGTAGCTCACCTACATATGCAAATTTCTTTTCCAAGCATCCATATCAATACTTAAACTCATTTCCTTGTTCCCCACTTAGATATTTCTTTTAGATTTTAAACATTAGTGCATAACAATATATTTAACATGATACAACTAGTCCATTTAACCATAATAGAATTCATTACATGACTGGAAATCTTAGAAACATAAAATTTTTCCTGAATACATGCAGATATAATCAATTTAAGCTCTTATTGAAACTAGCTAGCATGTTCATTCACTCCTCCATAATAGCCATAACTTCATTTTTACTTAGTGCCTGGGTTACCTGAAAGAGCATGAGTGGCTGCCTCATTTTAAAATGAGACACCCCATATGCCATGAGCAAACAAGGGTCAGATCTATGATCTGGTATGAGTAACATCAATACATTCATGATATTAAGCAATAGAGAATATAAGAGCACCAATTAGTTATTTAAGCAAATTACTGCAATCAATTACTTTAACATAGTATAATTAAGTTGATTCAGGTATGATATATTCATTTATCATTCTTACACTTGCATACATAATCATGCAAACATAATTATCTATTTGCAACAATTGCATTCACTGGAACCATCTTGGTTCCATACCATTCAACCTAAGAAATATCCATATTCCTATTTCTTCATTTACAGGTTGTATAATTCAATTTAAATCCCTGCCTCATCTGCTAATAAGGAATCACAGGGACACATTGCAATGAACTAATTCACATCATTGCACAAAGATCTCAGGGCTTAAACAAACCATGTGCCAACTTGCATACTTCAAATATGACAAGCATTCCAGCAGCCTTCTTGACCTTCCCTTCCCTAGTTTATTTACTAGTGTATTGTCTTAAATCCTATCATCAAATATGCTAAGTGAATATGTCACTGCAAACATGGAAACATCCATAATCTTTCCTAGCATAATTCTCCCCAGAAATAAGCAGACAGTTATTTCCTAAATGGGGTCAATATGTCTTGATCTTAGTAAAATATAAGAATATTTTCAACTGTAAAAAGAGGCATGGCATGTTCTTATTATATTGATCTGCAAGCCTTTATGATTGATTCAGATTCAGGATCTGGTTCAATCATAATTTTTGCTTGTGAGATTCTTTTTTTTTTATTAAGGGTTCAGCACTTAGAAAATTTCTATTGCACCCTTAACATTTTTCTTCTCAAGCCTCAGCACTTATACCAAGTATAATGCAGCTCCCAACATTTTTTGTAAAGTTTCCATGCCATAGATCTATAACAGTTGAGAGTATTCTCTATATAATTTTAAGATCCTAGACTTTAACATTTATGAGTATAAATAAAACAGTATGATACACATCCAAAGACAAATGTCTCAACCAATCAAAGATCATCAAAATCATCCATATTAAATCATATCAGATTTAAAATAAGACATCCAAAAAGCATTGATGAAATCATATACATCAAAACCAGAAATATATAAATGGCAATATAAAAAGTGGCTGCCTCATCTCAGGTCTTAATGCCATGAACTCAGTGAGATTACTCACCTAAATATTTCTTCTTATTAATCCAGAAAATCCTTGTATGAGTGTTTTCTTCTTCCTTCCAATATTTTTCTTCCTTTCTTATTTTTGTGCAGCTTGGGGTAAAAATAATTTTACTGGCTAAAACTGCCTATTTATATGCAATTTTTCCACTAGGGTTTTGTTAAAACAGAATTCCATTTCTGTCCTGGCTAGCATCATGCATTTTTCATTCATAATACCCCGGCCATATTAACCAATTTAAAGGCTGCATTTTCTTTCTTTTACTTTTCAGAAAATGGCCACTCACCTAGTCATGTTAAAAATGTGACTATCCTATTTTTATATTTTAATTATTCCTGAGAACCCCCTTTGCTATTTTTGCCTACACAAGCATATTGACTTGTATCACATTTCATGTCATTTTAATGTTATAGTTTCACTTGCTTATATATATATATATACTTTTCAGTATTTAAAAATGTATATTAGTATACATATCTTATCTAGGCTTATTTAATTCCTCTTTAATTTCAGAAACATATGCACCTATATGTACACAGGTTTACAAATCCTTATAACATATATATGTATAATTTTCTTTTCTGGGTTTTAAATAAAATCTGTTTACTGATTTAAAGTAAAACTTACTTTTCTTATTTTCTAAGATGATCCATATAATTCCAGAAATCAAATATCCATGTTGCAAAATCATGTTTGTATTGCTTTTTTTTTTTAATTCTTGTTTTAAATCCAAGAAATCTGGAGTTCTTCCTTGTGCCATTTCAGTGTGCACGTGCACACATATACTTGCACACTATTTATTCCAGAAATTTCACCATATTTAAATCTAAATATTTCAAAAATTAAATCATTTTACAAAAATGATTTTTCACAAAATTTTGGGGTATTACAGTATAGATCTAGTTGAAGGAGCCAGACCTATTGTGATGCCTCTTAGGCGGATGGCGCCAAGGGAACAGCAAGAGTTGAGGGTGCAAGTTGATGATCTTTTGCAGAAAGGATTCATTCGGCGTAGTGTGTCCGAATGGGGTGCACCAGTTGTGTTTGTAACCAAAGCAGATGGATCGCTGAGGTTGTGCGTCGATTATCGTGAGCTGAATAAGGTGACTAAGAAAAACAAGTATCCATTGCCGAGAATATATGACTTGTTTGATCAGCTTCACGAAGCTAAGGTGTTTTCTCAGATGGATTTGGCAACGGGATTTCACCAGTTGAGAGTGGCTAAGGATAGTGTGCCGAAGACTGCTTTTCGAACACCATCCGGTTTCTTTGAGTGGCTGGTAATGCCGTTTGGATTGACTAACGCGCCAGCATATTTTGTGGATCTTATGAATAGAGTGTCCAGGGATCAGTTGAACAAGTTTGTACTTGTGTTCGTGGATGATATTCTGATTTATTCCAGAACTGAAGAAGAGCACAAGACACACTTGCGAATCGTTTTGGAAATCTTGCGGAAACATCAGCTGAAGGCTAAGTTTTCGAAGTGTCACTTCTGGAAGAGTGAAGTGAGGTTCTTAGGCCATGTTATCTCTGGAAACGGAATAGCGGTTGATCCCGCTAAGGTGGCAGCAATCCAGGATTGGGTTAGACCTAAGAATGCATCTGATGTGAGAAGTTTTCTTGGATTGCAGGATATTATCGTCGGTTTATCAAAGACTTCTCCAAGATAGCTGCACCGTTAACAGGATTGACAAAGAAGAACCTAGTGTTCAGATGGGATGATAAGTGTGAGCAAGCTTTCAGAATCCTGAAAGAGCGATTGACAAGTGCTCCTGTTCTGACTATTCCAAGTGGGAATGATGAGATGGTGGTTTACACCGACGCATGTGGTACTGGACTTGGAGCAGTACTGATGCAAAAGGATAAAGTTGTTGCGTATGCAAGTCGACAACTGAAGCCGCATGGAAGGAATTACCCGACTCATGATTTGGAGTTAGCGGCGATTGTATTTGCTCTGAAGATGTGGAGACATTATCTACTGGGAGTTTGATTCGAGTTGTTTACAGATCATAAGTCGTTGAAGTATCTTTTCTCCCAAAAGGATTTGAATCTTCGGCAGCAACGTTGGCTAGAGTTTTTAGCATCATATGATTTCGGTATAGCTTATACTCCGGGAAAAGGTAACGCAGTGGCAGATGCGTTAAATCGAAGACATGCAGGATTGGGAGCCATGTTTTCGGAATGGAAGAATCTCGAGTATTTAGCTGGATTTGACTTCAGGCCTAGATGTGAATTGGAACCTGAAATGTTGGCAAACTTATCGATAATACCTTCTCTTATGGAAAGGATTGGCGAGAGCCAAAAGCGAGACGATAAGCTTGTCAAGATTATCCGTGATTTGGAATCTGGATTGGATCCAGAAAAGGATAAAGAATTCGAGGTCGATCGAGAGGGTTGGCTTCGGAAGCAAGGACGACTAGTTGTTCCCGATATAGATGAATTGAGGAGTGAAGTTCTGAAGGAAAGTCATCACTCGAAGATGACAATTCATCCAGGTGGAAATAAGATGTATCGGGATATGAAGAGAACCTACTATTGGGAAGGTATGAAGAAGGATGTTGGAAATTTTATTTCCAAGTGTATGAACTGCCAGTTGGTAAAAGCTGAACAGAGGAAGCCAAGTGGATTGCTTCAGCCATTAGAAGTTCCTACATGGAAGTGGGAGCAGATATCGATGGATTTTATTGATGGACTACCTAGAACAAGAACGGGAAATGAAGGGATTTGGGTCATCGTAGATCGTCTGACTAAGAGCGCAAGATTCATTCCTGTTCGATCGACTAGGACTGCATCAAAGTTGGATGAGTTGTATGTTAAGTGGATAGTTCGATTCCATGGTACTCCGAAGAGTATAGTGAGCGATCGAGACCCATTGTTCACTAGTGGATTTTGGAAGAGCTTCCAAGAAGTTTTGGGAACCGAGTTGTGTTTGAGTACGGCTTATCACCCTCAAACCGATGGTCAGACAGAGCGAGTCAACCGAGTTTTGGAAGATCTCCTAAGAGCTTGTGTTTTGGATTTCGGAGGATCATGGGAAGATCACCTTCATTTGGTGGAATTTGCGTACAACAACAGTTACCAGTTAAGCATTGGTATGGCACCGTATGAGGCATTGTATGGAAGACCGTGTAACTCTCCGACATGTTGGTTAGAGACAGGAGAAAAGCTGATACTTGGGCCAGAGATGATTCGACAGACTTCGGATTGTATAGAGATCATTCGGCCACGAATGAAGGCAGCCCAAGATCGTCAAAAAAGTTATGCCGATAAGCGTCGTAAGGATTTGGAGTTCGACGTAGGTGATATGGTTTTTGTGAAGATTTCTCCACTAAAGAATGTTATTCGATTCGGGAAGAAAGGAAAATTGACTCCGAGATTTGTTGGACCATTCCCGATCATCGAGCGAATTGGAAAGCTCGCCTACAGATTGGAGTTACCAGAAAAGATGTCGAGTGTGCACAATGTTTTTCATGTATCATATCTATGGAAGTATGTGCACGACTCGAATACAGTGGTTTCTGCTGATAGCTATGAAGATTTCGAAGTTGATCCAGTCGATAGAAGACCTCGTAAACCGCTTCGTGTTATGGAAACCGACACGAAACAGCTTAGGAGGAAGATAGTTAAGTTGCTCAAGATACAATGGAGTGATGATGATAACGACTGTACATGGGAGGTGGAAGAGAGGATGAAGGCAGCTCATCCTGAACTCTTCAAGGTATGGCCCCAAGGTGTCGTGTCATCTCACGATATTGTAACTTGTTCTAGTGTTAGAATTCTGTACGCTAAGCTAGAATTGGATGCATGGTTTGTTGGTTGCTATGGTTGGTAGGCGTACAGAATAGTCTTTGATTGCCTTGTTTGTTTGGAATTTCGAGGGCGAAATTCCTAATGGGGAGAGAATGTAACGACCCGTATTTTACGGATCGAAACATCGTAAAAACAGTTGACATTTGGTCACATTGTTGATAAGTCGTTTAGAGTTTAATTCCTAGGTCGTATGTTAAGGGTTAGGTCGGCAATGACCTAAGGGATTGGTGAGTGGCGACCTAAGAGTTAAGTCGTGGGAAAATTAGGTCGTATGGGGTGGCTTAGGTCGAGTGACCGACTTAGGAAGAGTACGACTTAAGAGATAGGTTGGCAGTGACCTAAGAAGAACCAGTAGTTAGCGTGGTTAGGTTGTTAACGACTTATGTGATAAGTCGTGAGCGGCTTAAGAAAAGTCTGCGACCTAAGGACTAAACGAGTTAGCGAGTTAAGTAATAAAGCGACTTAAGTGAGTTAGCGACTTAAGGATTTTAGGTCGTATGGTAGGATAGGTCGGTCGAGCGACCTAAGTGTTAACGACTTATAGAAGTTAGCAGGTTAGCGACCTAGTGGTTAGCGAAGTTAGGTCGTTAGACGACTTAAGGAAGTTAGGCCGTAAGCAACCTAAGCACTGTGTTTAGATAAGTCACGCAAAGGCTTAAGTCGTAAGTCGCGTGCAGATGTTAGGTCGCGAAGGTGTTAGGTCGGAGAAGCATAAGTCGCGACACTGTTAGGTCGTAGGTTGCTAGGTACGTTAAGTCGTAGACGACTTAGGAGTGAGTCATAACCCGGTTAGGTCGTAACCGAGTTATCTGTTAAGTCGGAGGCCCTGCTAAGTTATAAGTCGTAGACTAGTGGGTTTTGATAAGTCGTAGGTCGGCAAAGCATTAAGTCTTAGGACGTGAGAATGCGCGCGTATGTTAAAGGCGTATCTTCGTTAGGTCGTATAGGCGCATGTGTTAAGTCATTACCGACTTAGGAGTTAGTTGCTGAGTCGTAGGTCGTAAGGCAAAGTGAGGCTTAAGTCGGAGACGACCTAGGAAGGCAGACGAGTTAAGGGATTTCAGCCTATAAATAGAAGGGTTTTTCTCACTTTTTGGAATCCGGATTTCGAAGCGACGAAGTGCTGCCATTTTGAGAGCTCGACTTCTTCACTTCTTTTCTCCACTTTGATTTAGTACTTCCTTCCATCCAAGAATCGAAGATCCAAGAGCTAAAGTGGAAGATCTACATTCTTCGAAGAGAGATTTCATCGTTTGAAGCGGATTTGTGATAGATCGAGTTAGATCCTTCGCTGTCCAGATCTGAAGCGTGTTGATTTGGGGTTGTTTAGGTGATTTGGTGAGTGGTGATTATCTCTCACATGGATCCAAAGGAGTATATCGGATTGTTGGCTCGATTTGGTGTTAAAATAGTGATTTCAATACATTTTCTTCATCCTAAGTATAGATCCATATAGATCCATTGTTCATGATGATTTAACAACCATTTTACTACATGTTAACCTATGCAAGTTCATTCATCCAGATTATAGAGACATTGTTCATGTTTTCATGCTTATTTGACTTTCGACTGTTTAATTACGAAATTGCCATTATTGTTATAATTGTCTACTTAGCTCATATTTGAATGCTTGATTGCTTGGATTAATGTTTGACTTGGTTGATTGCTATGAATTAGATGATTGATGATTTGATTTAGACCGAAGATGATTCAAAAGCTAAGGGAAAGGCTCTTGAATTGGAAAAGCTGCTAGTGGCATATGTAGCGGATGATGAAGCTCTTATGCATAGATTCGATGACGATGATGTTGAGAAGAAGCTTTGCAAGGATGTGATGAAGCGAGGCATGATATGAGATAGTCTTGGTCTAATCCAGACGGGATCATTCCAAGCAGGTTGATAACTCGGTGAAATGGTTCAAGTTTGAGGATAATGGATGCTCGAGAGGCGCTTGAGCTAGTATGGAAATAGTTGTCGAGGAGGATGACTAGAAGGCTGAGATCTCATCGTTGTTGAAGGTTCTAGCATGCTCAAAGCAAGAGTACGTTGGGCAGATTCGATAGTCCCTAAAGGCTACGGATTGGTAGTCAAGTACTCTGGGCAGATTCGATAGTCCTAGGCACGGGTCACGATGACGTGCGGGAGTTATGTCTAGAACCGGGGTTTCCATTAGCCCTTGACGGACGGCTGAAAGAATGTGCCGGTCATTCAATTAACGGTGATATCGAAGCAATGATAACAGTGATAGCCAGAGTCATGGATGTTTGGTTGTATCGTCATTCGGTCTCAAGAGCGGTATTTTCTGGGTGCTTATCTGATCTTGGTTTAGGCCTTGGGGGTTTGTACTTGGAAAACATCGCCCTTCACTCGAGTGATAATTACTTTACTTTAAATTGTATGCTCTGCTATGTTTGCTTCTCCTTAGTGTGTGTCTGGGGGCTATCACTGTAGAAAGAGGTTGGAGTGGGAGGGTTGTATTCCTATTCCTTTTCCTTTATGCTCTTTTGGTATTTTGTTAGTTAATTTACTGCTCACTAAGACTGTTGTCTGACTCAAGGCTTTATGTTTTAACTCTTATTGCCTTGGGTTGTTCGTCCATTTTGGGACGGGCAGACTAGGTAGCAGGTGACAGGTGCTGCTCTTGCTTTCCACGATGCTGATGACGAAGACGAGCTGGAGTATTGCATATTACATCTTACTATATGTACTGGATGTTCCGCTGCTTTGTATTCTCTGAGTGATATGTAGTGAGGCTTGTTGTATTGACTATTCAGTTGTTTGTATTCAACTATTATGAAGTTTTATTGATGAGATTCTATTCTGTGAAGCTTCACTATATATATGTTCTATTGTATTTTGTCCATGCGCTGTGAGTAATACGATAGATTCTGTTGTTTTAATTTACCTTGACAATCGTCCATGGCTGCCTGGCACATTTTACAGCGCACTTTCTCTAGGTTCAGTGCAGGGGTTATGGGCGGTCGTCACACTAGTCATTGATGGAAATCCATTCTCCCTACGTGCCTTGTACGGTATTTGTTTGTATTACCCACTTTGTCGCTAGTATGCTGGAATTTAATCATGTAACAATTTCAGCTATTTGAATAAGTATTTATATATAGACACTACTATAATATCAGAGGATTTTGATAAAAAGTGTTTTGGCTATCGTAAGGAAAAAACCCGACATGTTTATTTGTGGCGTGGTCTTACGAGATGCTTTTGATTTCGAAGGGTTTGGAAAACTTTAATAATCCAATTGAGTGTGTTTTCTCATGCTGGTTTTCCAGACTGACTCGGGTGTTATTTTATTATAATGCTCGGGTCGGACCGAGTATTATAGATTACAGGATATGATGCTGTGGAGCTCATGAGACGAGCTGGATGGCGAGACGTATCACTCGTACTTGGTATTTATATTCCGCTGTGTTGTGTATTCTTTATGTTGAGACTAGTTATTTAAATCTGTCCTGAGTTGTGATGTTGATTTCATTGTACTCTGATGTATACTCTGATGATGTATTGTATAAACAGATATAGTTTTGATTTGTGTAAAGATCTGATATTGTCTATTATATTTTATTCCGCTGCGATGTGAGATTCTGATGTTGTTGTTTTCTATTTTCTTCTTCTACCTTCTTCTTCTTTAACCCTAATGGTTCGTACTTTCGTTCTCTTTGAGTTGTTCTGATAGAGATAAATGTTAATTCAAGGGGTACGGTTTTGCGGGCTGTTACAGTGGTATCAGAGCGAAGGTTGGCGATAACCTTGGGTCTGGTGGGGATTACTCATAAATAGAGTCGATAGTACTCTAGAATGAGTTCGAGTGTGTTAATAGATATGAGCGCATATTTGTTAGTGAATATAAAATGGTTTTATATTGTGTTGGTTGGTTTATCGAGTAGTTTATGGATTCTGGTCAATACGAGTAATTAAATTTATTGATAGGGATCTCTAGACACTTGAATAGAATAATTCGACACAGTATTGTTTTAAATAGGGTAAATGAAATAATTTTACCCAAATTATTTTTGTACATAAAAGATATAATTTTTGTAAATTATTATAGTATTTGGATGCTTGGTTGTTAAGGAGTGATGATATTAAATCATTAACACTATTGTGAGGAAAATTTAATATGAAATTGAAAATTATAACTAAACGCCAGGAAATAAATTCATATACTAATGAAATTTATAAATGTGATATATAATTTGAAATAGAATCCTAGAGAAATATTTGAAATTGGAATGAGATAAAATTTCAGAGTAATATTTGATATAAAATTGGATGGATTTCGAATTTGAAGTTTTGGGAAAAGTTTAAATTCCTTTGGATTTGAAAATGGTTTTCAAAGGTTTTGAAGAAATAATAGTGATATTATTTTGGGAAATATTATGAATTGGATTCGAAATCTGGTGAAGTTTGGGATTTAAAAATATTTAAAATGCTTTTGATTGGGATAATAGCACTAAACTCTCTTCGGTCGCTGGAAAATAACTTCGGTGATGACTGCAGCATCATCGATGTCCATTTTCAAGTTTCTAGGGGAGGAATTGCTACCAAATTGTTTTGAATTGGAATTGTTTGCGAACTGGGTTCGGTTTTGAAATTCAAAAGAATAATTAAATTGCCAAAGAATTTTGGATATAGTTGATTTCAAAGGAGATTTTGAATTTTTGGAATTGTTTAAACTCTAGAATCTTATTTAAAATGTTTATGGAATGATGAGAAAAATAAAATATATATTAGTTAAATAAATTGTATAATCCTTAATTAAAAGTAAAAGTATAAATGGAATTGAATTTAAATAGATGGAAGTATGGATATAAATAAATTGTGACTTATAAAATTTGGAAATGGAACTCGAATTGGTCGACTAAAATTTGAAAGTGAAGCTTGAGTTATTAATGGAAATTCAACTTGAAATTGTAAGTGGATTAAATATGAATTGAAGTTGAATGGAATTGAATAAAAATAAAAATGATTTGTATTGCAAATAAAATCCAAGTAAATAAATAAAAGTTTGAATAGTTTTATTATCAATAAAATCGGTTCGGTAGTGAATTGAAGTGTGAGATAAGTTTAAAAAGGTTTGAATGGAACTAGTAGGTTAATAAAATGAATATGGAATGCAAAACGAATAGATTGCTTTTGAAATTAATTCAAATTGAAATGGGTTTGTTTGGACTTAAGAATGAATTGAAGTTAAGTAGGAGAGTTGTAAAACCACTTAAATTGTATAGGGCGGTTAGAATATTGATTGAAAGCAATTTAAAATAAGTGTCGAAAGCATTACATATGTGCTTATGGAAGTTATAACATGTATTGTTTATAGAATCCATGTTTAGCTATTTAAATATAAGTGAAATGCTATAAACTTCCTATATTTGTCACTTACACTTTTAAATTGAGTTAGTACAAGTTCAGGGAAGCCGTTTGGCTGGTTTTGATCGGGCAAATTGCTAAAATAAATAGCCGCTTTGCTAAAAAAATGCTAAATAAGGTACGCCTACGCAATTAAACTAGGAAATATGAACTGTTTTTGTTTTTCCGACCATGTGGGTCGATGTATATATATTTATCTCTTTTATCAAATTGCAAAAGCTCCTCCGTACAAAGGAGACTCTGCCAAAATTTTCCGAAAATTTTGGGAGTTAGAAAATTTTTTGTAAGAAATATAACGATTTCAAATTGGAAATTGAAATAAATTAGTGGGTAAAACTAATTTAAAATAATGGTATGGATAAGTATAAATGGAAGATAAAATTCAATATTCAAAATTGAAGATAAATTGAAAAAATTGAATTCATATGGAATTGGAATTTAATTTCAATATACACTTCAGTGGTGAAGTAGTAAAATAAATATAAGAAATATTTATATTGAACTTAAGAATTGAAGAATGAAATTCTTAAGTAAATTGGTTTTGGGAATATACTAAGTAATTTTGGAATGGAAGAATATACTAAGTGAATAATTGAATGAAGATTTAAATTGAAAGTGGTGAAATGGGATAATTGTGGATAAGTGAATAGAAATCAAATGAATGTGAAAAAAAGAGAATTGATATAGCTGATAATCAATTGAAATTAATAAGTAGGATGTACGTATATTATTTTATTCGCATAGTGATTTGATCCGGATTCGAGCACAGAATTTTGAGGTAGTTACACCGATCCGAGTTAGGATTTTTCACTCGATTTTCGACGGCGAACCCTGGATATGGGATTTTGATTGATTATGGATATTCTCTATCATAGTTGGTGACTATGCAAGGAGAATGACGGTTTCTAATCAAGAAACAAGATCTGAGTCCGCACTAGGAAGTCGAGTGGACGATACTAGTTCGGAAGTGAAATTGTGTGATCGAGTGAGCGATCAGATTTGGTTTTGCGTACGGATGATATATGTGCATCGTATGGGCTTAAGTAAAGCCAATATTGAAAATGTTGTAAAAGAAATGAACAAAATGATTTTGAATGTTGTAATTGGACATTCTTGCTAAACAGGATATACAGGTATGTTAAGACAAAGGATAAATGGATGTTTTTGATTTTAGAAGATAAATTGAATTGCTCGACTAAAAAGGTATGTATATAAATTTTTGTATGAAATTTGATGGGTTTCTGATTTTGCCACTTGGCATTTTATTTTCTTTTGGAATTTGGGGAGCCGTAGAGGCATTTTGTAGTTGTACCGAGCTAGCCACGCAAAGGAGACGCTGGCAAAAAATTTCGCAAATTTAGAGAGTTAGAAAAATTTTGAGAAATTTTGATAAATTAAAATTTGAATTCAAATTTAAATTTAAATTGTTAAGTAAGAGATATTGATTGGAACTAATGGATAAGTTTGGGAAGTTAGAAGAGGGTTAGCGTATCTTCAATAAAGGAATTTGTTTTGGGTATTGTTAAAGCAGTTGGTTTTGGAAAGTGGTTAAACTATTTGGATTGGGGAAATAGTAACGGGTATTGAATCATTCTTCCTAACTAGTAATTTTGGGGTCGAAATTCTTTTAAGGGGGGAGGAATGTGACGACCCGGAATTTTTAGATATTTGAAATTGGAATATTTATTTAATTGATTTAAATATTTAAAAGATTAATTTAAATTTAAATTTCAAATATCTCTATTTATTGGATAATTAAATATTGAATCTTGATTTTTAAGCCTGTTAAAAATAATTTAAAGGCTCAGAAAACTTATATTGTTAACACTGAAGGTAATGGGACTTTTAAAATTGAATTTGAAAGTGGTTTGTTCAGTTTTAAAAATATATTTGTTATATCGACGTTTAAAATAGCCTTCCGAGGCACAGTCTCGGAATTTGACGAAACCAGTTCCATTGGATCTGTAATATTGTATTATTATGGGATTTCAATTTTCGTAGAGTTTGGAGTTGTTGTGTGAGCATACGATAGGTAAACGCGCTGAAATTAATATCGAATTTAATTTAAAAAGTCGATCCAAAAGGCTATCTTCTCCATACAATCGAATTAGGACTCGAAACCTTTTCCAGTGCGTCCGGAATAGGGGTATAACATTACAAATGCCTAGCGGCATGCCTCCATTGGAGTTCGAGATTCTAAATTTCGAATCGGAACGTTTTAAAAATTTTAAATGATATATGTATTAAATCGATTTACCCTATTTTCACATCAGCAGAAATTCCATCAGCTCACGGTACGATGGCCTATTCTAACACGCTTCCTATCTTTTCTTTCTAATCTTTGTCGAAGGAAGAAAAAAATATATATCGGCAAAACAATCGAAACCCCTTTCTTCTTATTCGAAATCGAGGATAAATATTGGCAGCTGATAATCTAGAGTGGAATCAGTCACCTCTTCCCATTTTCGTTCGAATCATTTTGAAATCGTTCCTCCTTTCAAAGAAATCGAAATGGCTGACCTTCTTAAAAAAAAATTTATAAGCGATCGAAGTAATCGAGAATTGCAAAGCTTGTGAGGAGGCTAGCGACGGTCAGAGATCGATGATCGTTTCAAAATCGATCGTGTGCTTTTGTTCGAGGTCGAGGTCGGGTTTGATTTATCGCATCGACTCGCGATTTAGGGAAGTGGAGCAGTGGGGGTGTCTCATCTGGGTTGCGCGACGTGAACGTGAAAACACGTGGGTAGGCTGGTGGTGCGTAGGGTTGGGCGGCTGCGACCATGAGGGTAGGAGGCTGCGAATCTTCGGCTAGGGTTTTGAGGTGAGCAAAGCGGAGGTATTCTCTTCTATTTAATTTATATATATGTATATATACATAGTAAACAGATTGGTGAATCTGAGAATATTCCTTAATTTGAATCTTGGTATCCGGTGAAAGATAAACCTAAAACATATAAATATATATATATATATATAGGAATTTTAGAAATGTTGAAGTTATATATATATATATATATATATATAAATTTATATAAAATCTATGTAAATTATTTTATATGAAATTCAAGAAATATACACATATGAATATTTTTAATCTACTAGTTTATTTTAAAAATAATGGATTTGGAGATTTAACTATTTTAATTAACTTATTTAAATATTTTGGTTACTAAAAATAAATATATGTTACAATAAAGTTTAAACATTCTGTTTTTAAATTTAATATATATATATATGGTTTTAATAAAAATAAAAAGAGAGGGTTAAAGGTTGATATAAAGTTAGTTTGGAAATCTGTAGGTTATTTTTATAATCATACATGTAGTTTCAAAAGAGAATATATATATATATATATATAAGTACCTATTTTCAATTACCAGTTTAATTTTAAAATAATGAAGGTTAATTTACTTAATGAAACTTATTTATTTGCTTAGTTACCAAAGGATATTTTACCGAGGAAAATAAATTTAAATGAATAATTAGTTAAGTAAATTTATCAAAAAAGGAAAGAAATTGTTCGATAAGTTCAAATATTAATAAATCATATAAATTGTTATTCCAGGTCAAAATTGGGGAAAATCCAAGGCAATATTGAAGTAGATTGCAAATGAAAAGCAAAGGTGAGTTAATCTCACTCATCTGGTTTTATTTAAATGGTTAAATTTAGAAAATTGGTTGAATGCTGGAATTGATTGGATATGATATTATATGATGATATATATAGTATATATATTGGAGTGATCGATTTCCCGCATTATATAGCGGATGAGACCTTATGCGCCGCATAATAGCGGATGATATTATATAAAACCCATATACCGCGATATTCCACCTTGAAGTGGAATTGGTATTGTGCTAACGTTTGTGGATGCAAGGAAACAGGTTGGAGGGATCCAACTGGATTCCTCAAAATTATTTAGATTATTTGATATTATGTGCTATGAATATTGATATCCTGTGATGATTTTATTGATGATTGAAATATTGGAAGATATAGCTGGATTGAATATCTAAGTATAATGAGTTATTAAATTCTATAGAATTGGATTTTTGAAAGAAATAAAAGAGTAAATTTTAAGTAAAATAATTCAAGTGAATTGGAATAAATTTAATAATGAATTGAAAAGGAAATAAAAATAAAAGCGATTCAGAATTTTAACAAAATGGAATAAGGGAATTTTGAATTAACAGGGAAAATATAAACTTTAAAACTAAAGTGATATTAAATTTAAAGAATAAAGAATTTATTTTTGAATGTAAGGATTAAATTTAATTAAGGGATAAAGAAGGAATTTTGGAAGTTTGAAATTGGTATTTCCAGTAAAAAAAGGGTTTTAACTCACAATAAAGAAATAAATCTAAAAGTTAATGTATTTTGAAATAAATGTAGTGAAGAAAATTATCTCAAGTAAAGTGAGTTGGAAATCAATTGTAAATTGATTTAAGCATTTGGAATTGAAATTTAAAGAGAAGTGAGATTTTGAAATTTATAAACTGGGTTTATAAAGTGAAATGAAATATCACTGGATATTTGAAATATAAATTCGAGGTGGGAATTTATTATAGAAATGGGTAAATTTGTTTAAAAATAAATAGTGATTTATTTTGAAAGATGTGAAAGAAAAGCGTATTTCCCTGAATAGCCAAGTACGTTTTCAAAGTAAACTTTTAAGTATAAGCTAAAGGTTTAAAAGTTGATTTAAAGTATGTTTTGGAAAATCTATTATTTTTAAATGTTTAAACTTTAAAGTAAGTATTTTTCAAATCTATTTAAATAGTAATTATTTAAAGATGGTTCGGTATTATGTTTAAAATGATAAAAGAATCTAGTTTTATATTTTATTAAGTAGCTTTATTTTAAATATTCTTAAAGTATATATCTTTGAATAAAGTATTAAAGTAGTTTTAAATTTAAATGTTTAAAAGTATATTTTATAATAAAGTGTTTCTAAATTATTTTAAAAATCTAATGTTTTTGGTACTTGGTGATTTTAGTGGAAATAGGAATATTTGGAAAATTTATTCCATGAGTGAAGGACGGTTTGAAATTGTTTTCACAGGATTGAAAATGGAAATATATCTTGAGTAGATATTTTGAGGTTAATAAATAATTTGGAAAATTATTTATTGTTGGATGGATGTTTGTGAATGTTAATTGATAGTTAAATCACTGACTATCAATATTGGCCAATGCGCTGATCGTTTCGAAGAGATCGAGATCGGGAGTTTTTCCCGAAAACCACTTCGATCCAGTTTGTACGTTTCGTGGAAACGATTTCGGAGTTGAAGATGGAGCAGTGAAGTGCAAGGGCTAGTCGCTACTAATCCTGAGGATATTTCCAAAATGGATGTAGTAGGAGTAGTGCCTTCGGTTCCGTTCGGACCCGGGACGGACTTGTATGGATGAATGCTTTCGGAACATCGTCAGCGGACGATGGGCATTCTAAGGGATATGTTCTCTAAAGGTAACGCTTAGCCTCAAGCCTCATCAACTGGGAATGACTGAAAATCAGGGGTTATGCAGCAAGGCTTCGTGGGTCGCACCCACTTGAGAGTAAGGTCATCCCTGTCTGGATGTCCCTTTTTATTTCGGCTTAGTGGTAAGGTTGCTGATCACAACCGTGGGGTGATTTTATTCGGAATTATCCAGTAAGGGATGGTTCCGGTCTTGTGTTGCAGGCGATTGGGAGTAATCCTCGGTACGTTGATCTAGACCAGGTACTGTGACAGGTGGTACCCCAGTGCCTAGTCATTGATGGAAATCCATTCTCCCTACGTGCCTTGTACGGTATTTGTTTGTATTATCCACTTTGTGGCTAGTATGCTGGAATTTAATCATGTAACAATTTCAGCTATTTGAATAAGTATTTGTATATTACACTACTATAATATCATAGGATTTTGATAAAAAAGTTTTTTGGCTATCGTAAGGTAAAAACCCGACATGTTTATTTCTGGCGTGGTCTTACGAGATGCTTTTGATTTCAAAGGATTTGGAAAACTTTAATAATCCAATTGAGTGTGTTTTCTCACGCTGGTTTTCCAGACTGACTCGGGTGTTATTTTTTTATAATGCTCGGGTCAGACTGAGTATTATAGATTACAGGATATGATGCTGTGGAGCTCATGAGACGAGCTGGATGGCGAGACGTATCACTCGTACTTGGTATTTATATTCCGCTGTGTTGTGTATTCTGTATGTTGAGACTAGTTATTTAAATTTGTTCTGAGTTGTGATGTTGATTTCATTGTACTCTGATGTATACTCTGATGATGTATTGTATAAACAGATATAGTTTTGATTTGTGTAAAGATCTGATATTGTCTATTATATTTTATTCCGTTGCGATGTGAGATTCTGATGTTGTTGTTTTCTATTTTCTTCTTCTACCTTCTTCTTTAACCCTAATGGTTTGTACTTCCATTCTCTTTGAGTTGTTCTGATAGAGATAAATGTTAATTCGAGGGGTACGGTCTTACGGGCTGTTACATTCATAAACATTTTATGAATTGCCTTATATAAAACTGGTTTTGCATTAGTTTACTATTTATTTATGTTTACAACATAAACTAGTCAAGGCTATCGTTCCTAAAATACTCTTAAGATGATTCATATAAGATCCCTTACATACAATTATTACGTGCAGTCTTTCGATTCGCACAACCTGCCAACTGATAGGCCTAAGATATATAGGGTTTCTTATAAACCCTTATCTCATATGGTTTTGTAAACTAATCTTTGAATGATATTAACTTTAACCTTGTGTACTACTCTTAAGTACACACCTTATAGAAAGTATTTAACTCAAGTTCACTCTTCATTAATCGTGCTTTGTCCAATAAAGTTCGATTGCTCCTTATCAATACAACATCATGTATTACATAGAGGAGTGACTTTTTAGGTTGAACCTTTTATTCACTTTTAGGTACTTTCAGAACTCTTTCTAATATACTCACACATTCAATCAAATCAAATCATTTCTATTGTATGCTATTTTATTTATTTTCATTTTATATTCCATGAGCTTATCATAAACTTAAACATGCGTATCAAATACACATGACCACGTCCATGATAACTTATCGGTGAATATGACGAAGTATATGAAATCGTTTTGGTATTAATAGATTTACGATTGCATACATTTATATGTATCAATTCGAAGAGTTCATCAACTCTTATTACGCTCCTACTAAATGGGTGTATAGCCCTTAGTTGTTTGAGATATAATTAACTAGTACCATATGATTCATAATCATATAACAAAAAATTATTTCTCAAAACTATGGCTTAGTCTGTAATACCAAAATAACTGTAAATAATTTTAGATACTTCATTATTTTTCAATGCATCACTTTTGTTATGAAAATAAATACTGCATTATAGTTTTATTTCATAATGAATATTCATAATATTCTCATTAAAATATAATTATGTCTAACTTTTAGTCGACATCGAAAAATAGTCATTATTACATAAATAAAGTTCGGTATGTTTTGGGAAAACAATTTTCGTAACTTGATGCAATCAATAAGTGCTATGTGGCATGCTTCCACTATTTCCGCCATTACTATAATAACATACTAAATTCGAAGGTCCATCATTCACTTAATATAAATTATTTATTTTATATACTACAACTTATTTACAGCGGAGAGTTCCCTAATAAAATATCGTGAACTCAAAGAAATAAATCTCATAAAAAACAATTTTCTATATGAAAATATATTTTAAAATAAAAATATCTATTATTATTATTACAATTCTCATTTTAGATGTTTCTTTATAAAGCAGAAGTGACTATTCACTCTCTTCATCCCAAGTGTACCTTAAATCACATCTACTCTTTTACATTCGTTTTCCTTTCAAAATGGTCAAACCATTCAAAAGAAAACCCTTACTACAATATCATGATGAACTCTTTACAAAAGTGCATTTGATTATCCTTAAGATTTAAGGACGTCAAATATGTTGCACTTTACGTAAACTGATCAAACTGATAGTCCAGTGATTGAATTCTTAGATCTATATCATAGCTTAGGTCTTGTGTTACATTGAACACAGTGTGATCTTTATCGTAATCAATCAAACTGAATACTCGATCTCACACTATGGTTTATTTGCTTATTTCGGATGAACTAATTTCAATGAAATATAATACATTACGAACTGTGACCGTTCACTATATAACACTTATATATGATAGTATATGGGTCATATATCCATAGTCTCGTATCATTTTTTAGTTTGGAACTCATAGAATGCAATACATAGACTCGACCAAATAAACACGTGAGTGACCATATTACGAATGTATTAAGTAGTTATAAAATTAGGCACTTGCATGGGTATAAAGAACATTACATGAAAGAAGTATTAATAGTAAGTATATAATTATATTATATTTGTCAATATTCAATTTTGTTCATTTGTACATTTTAATTGATAATCGTTTTATCTATCATATTAAATGCACAAATTTATTAATGTAGATTATTATAACATTATATAGCATATGTTCTTATAATATTAAAAAGGACAAATGTTATCATTTCATTTTTCTAATAAGGCTCCCTTTAATCTTTTATGTTTCACCAAACTCTAAGTCGAAACATAAAGTCTTTCAACTTCACTAGTGGATGTTAGGACTCGTTAGTCTTGAAATTCTGACCTTGAGTTTGCTCAACAATTCATAGCTCCACGAACAATGGATAACTCCTTATTGGTCGTATCGTATACAACTGCTAACCCTCGGTACCTTGTCCTAATTTCACTTCGACCTTGAGTTTGCTCAACAAATCAAAATGAAATTATTCACTCGTACCTACCATATCGCGATGGCATAAGAATAGTATGTATACCTTGAGTTTGATCAACAAATACATATAGTTATCTTACTTCGTATATTCAGTATATTAATAATACTACACATAACATCCCTAGCTTGAGTTTGCTTAACAACTAAGGAGTATGCAAGTAATTTATTAATATATATATATATATATATCTATATATATACATATATATATATATTAGAGGACAACATTATATTGAAGATTCATAATCTTCAATATATATATATATATATTAAATGATATTGACTTATGGAATAATATATTTCTTATTAAATACCCTCATGATTCAAGTGTCGGACACATCTGAAATCGTGATATACGTATAATACTTATCTCTTAAGCTCATTTGGATTTCTTTGATGTTCCACCTTTACTTTGTACATTACAATCATATAAGTTTTATTATTATATAACTTTTATATTTTATATTACTTATATAATAGTCTTATGTATAGTATTATATTAATTAAATAATATTTATTAATTTTATATTATCTTAACATAACATTTATATTATATACTAAACCTTTATAGTAAAACACATATATCATATATATGTGTTTATTATTTAATTAATTAACCTTTTAGTTAACTTATTTAATTAAACTATTTTAATTAAATTATATTAATTTTAAAATTCATTTCATTTATATACTTGTATACTTATGTTATTTTAAACATTTTAAAACAACATAACATATATCGTAATATATAATACATATATACATTTACTAATTAGTTAACGTATTTAATTAATTATTTTATTAATCTTATTAATAAATTTTGAAATTAATTTGTATTATTTTTCAAACATTTTGAAAAACTTTATAATATTATAACTTTTATAGTATATGTATATCTTATTTTAAAGTTAACTTTTAAATTTAAAATCTTATATTTTTAATTTTCCAGCAATTTTGAAAATTAGCCTAAGGCCTAATTCAAATTTGGACATTTTCTATTAAGGACAACCTTGGGCTGTGAGCTTAATAGTAACCCTAATATGGTTAATTTAGACCGCATAGCCTATTGGGCTCTAATACAATTGTTGGAACTGGATCAGCCTGCAACGGAAGTTATGAGTAAATTTGAATTTTTTTACCATATTGGATCTTTATTGGGTCTATGAAGTCTAATTCATTTAGAACATTTCTAAATATTATTTAAATAAAATCTTTTATTTTATTTAAATTTATAAATTATATAGTTTTATTTAATTTATACACACACACACACATGTATCATATACACATATATATGTGCATGTATAACATATCAACTCGTGCAAGGTATAACATGTTCGTGTATAAATGTTGGGATTTACATCGCAACAGACATGTTAGCTCATTCAATATGCAAGTATATGTCGTCCAAATATATGTTGTATATAAGCTATTATTTTATATAACTATTATAAATTATATCTATATATAATGGGAATACCTCAATTTGAAGCTTTTGGAATGTCTAAAATGCCCTTTTAAGTTTTGCTACACGTTGAGGATATTTTGGTCATTTGTCCCACGTTCTCATTTAATACAATTATGCCGAAACATTTCGTCCCCAACCTCCTTATTCATTTTCATCAATTTCAAATCTCCTTCTTTACAAAAATTGATTATTGCAATATCTTGGGAACTTGAATCTCATAGTAGGCATTAATTAAAAATGAGTAGATTTAAGCGAATAATTCATTAGATTCCAACCATTATGTTAATCGAGATATATTGGTTCCTTTTTATAGGTTAAAGATGCACCATTTTCATTGCGTAATGGAGTTATCATTTTTCTTGCTTTTTTGCCCCTTTTTACATTTTTATCTTGCGATATCAATTATGTATTGATCGTGAATCTATATGGCAACTAGAAGGTGGATTACTCAATAGAATGGATACCAATGTCGGTATGTATTGTCTAAACATACCGAGAAGCACATTTAAAGTGTTTGATAGTCAAATATACGTGCATGTTGAGGGAAGTATGGTATAGCTGTTAGTTGTGACTTCAATGACTATTTATTGTATGAATAAAAAAGGACAATAGGTTGGGATGCAGACCCACAAAGTGGAAGCTACAGTTCCTTAGACTTGGGGTTGACAGCGTTTATTTCCAAAGGTTTGTTATGTTTGTTTTGTTAATTCTAATTTTTTAGTTGTTTTCTTAATTCTTGACGTAATTTAATGTTATCTTGCAACAAAAGTTATATGATATGTACATACACACACTAATAATGCAAACAATTTACAGGTAAAGCTTTTTCAACTTCAGATATTAACCAGCACACATTTCTATAGTAACTTAGGTACCACTAAATTAAGAGTACAACTGTAATATACATTCACCTTGCATTCTAACATGCATATTGGAACTTTTTATTAAACCTTTTCATGCAAATGGCTATACTGATCTTATTTAGTATGCATATACACTAAATTTAGTTTAACAACACTAAAGCAGTATTCATATGGGCGTTAACCAATATGTTCAATATATGTTAAAACATTTCCTAACAAAAGTTTAAAACATTTTCTAATCAATTTAAAACATTAGTTATTCTTTGTTAAATAAGAATTGGTCACATTTTCTAATTTAAAATCCATTTCCAGCTTTGGTCACATTTATTTTGTGAGAAATGCGGATTAAGGATCTTAAGGCTAGAATTAACACTAGAGGGGGGGTGAATAGTGTTTTAAGAAATTTGTTAATCTTTTTGAGATTATCTTAATTTGTTAACAATGTATACACTAATCAGACACAGATATGAACACAGAATCAAACACAGATGCAAATATAAAGTAAAAGCAGTAAAGGAAAGAACACACCGGATTTTATACTAGTTTGGAGTTACCCTACATCCAGTCCCGCACAACCAAGTATGGATTTTCTTTCAAACTCAATTCAACAATTACAACCCTCGGTTTCAAGGCTACGAGGTACACCCTCCAGAATCACAATCCTCTGGGTAGAGATACTTGATTTTCGGGGCAACAAGTTCACCCAATTGATTTCCAGGGCTACAATCACACCTTCTCTCGCTTGATTGATTTCCAAGGCTACAATCACACCGTCTCTCGCTTGATTGATTTCCAAGGCTACAATCACACCTTTTCTCGCTCAATTGATTACAAAAAGTCTATAACTCAGATTAGCACTTGGATCTTGTAGAGATAGTGGAGAGAATCAAAACCAGAAATAATCGAGTATGATTCGATGTTGATTTCGGCAGAGTAATGGTATGATTTTGTATTAAGAAATGTGGAAGAAGAAGAGAAGTGAAAACCAAAATAAAGTAATTAAAAATTCGTTAAAACTGGCCCCTATTTATAGAAGATCAACAGCCATGACCATTCATGAAGAGTTATGGCGAATAGAGACTTCTTTTGAAATTTGAATTTTGAACTCAACTGACACTATGTCGACATGGGGTACTAGGGCATGTCGACATCCCTCAGCCAAAATTGATGTTTTGAATTTCTATAAAAATAATATTTATCTTATATAAAAACTATTTAAAACTTTATAAATATACTTGAATATAATTGAAATTCATAAGTAAATATAAAGAACAATATATATATTATTTAACTATAAATTAAATCAAAGTATAAATAATTAAAAAGTTAAATATATTATTTGAAAAGATAGTTTAAAATCAGAAAAATTTTGACTCTTAAAATAAAGATGTTTTGAGGCTAAAATTATTTTAAAAACAGAATCAAGAGTTTTGAATCTTTTTAAAAGGAAAGTTTTGAAATCATTTCGAAAACAGGATAATTTTGAAAAATCATTTTGAATTAAGATTAGTGGATACAAAACAATGTCCCACTAGATTTTCGTAGGTTCCATCCCTTTAACGGGCTCGAAGTGGATTCCATTCCACGAATAAATTGGATATTAAGATGCCAGTGCTTTTCTACGAGTTTTAACAAATATTCCTAATAAAACAAACTTAACCTTGAAATCTTGAACTCTTGATAATCTTGATACTCTTGATAATCTTGATACTCTTGATAATCTTGATACTCATGAATCTTCTATCTTTATATCTTGAATCTTTATACTGTACAGTCTTCATTCTTGATACCTGCATGGTTAGATCCTGCATATACATATATATATATATATATCTAAACTTGTAATGTTAGTATTTATATTTTATAATCTATTCTAAGGTTGTTGTCATCAAAACCATCATCTCATGAATTAACAATCTCCCCCCTTTTGATGATGACAACCTTTGTTTATAAAATATTCCTTCTATCCTAATAACTCTAATAACTCCCCCTTAATCTATGCCTAACTACCCTATTTTATACTTCTCCCCCTTTGTCATCAACAAAAACAAACTCTAAACTAGATAACTCCAAACTATATAACTCCCCCTTATTCTTGGACGTCAGTACCTGCATTGATAAACTATACAACGGAATATATAATATATAGATTAAGAAATAATGATACTTATGAGCATAATAACTTAATTAAAGACTATATTCATTTCAGTGTGTATATATATATATATATATATATATATATGTTTTACACACCAAACTTCAAACCAAATAAAATCAATCCACACAAAGTATCAATTCAAACCAAATTAAATCAAACAACTTAATTCAAACAAATCAAACAAAGAAAGAAAATCAAATGTTGCGAGGAACATCAACCCATCCTTCTCCAAAGAGAGGGTCTTGTTTGATGGCATCCCAATTCTCATTATCAACAGATAGAGAAACGGGAGGATGTGCTTCATTATCATCCTTGTGTAGAGAGGAGATCATCCATCGTATTGCATCGAAGTGTCTCTCTTGTTCCTTGATCATCTGCATTTGACTCAATTCTAAGTGCCGCTGATTACGGAGAATGATAGAGAGAATATTCTTGAAGGAATTGAGTGTTTCTTCAAGATTTTCAAATAGATTGTGAATAGGATTGGCCATAATTTAATTAGAGAAAGAAATGAAGGATATAGATAATGAGAAATAAATTTCAGTGAATATTTCTGGAAGAAAAAGGTATATATAGGTGTAGAAATTCGTTTGAAATGAATAGACATTTGGTAGTTATTCAAATTTCAAATTCAAAATAAATAATCACTTCTGACCAGTACATGTCGACATGGTCTTCTAGGGGATGTCGACATGGGTTAGTGAAAATTTATGACAACTTTGATTTTGTGAATAATTGTGTATATGTATATATTTATATAATATACTAACATGTATTCTAGAGATAAGATAAGATAGATAACAGAAAGTAAATTTCATTTCATTACGATAATACAAAGATTAAGCATAATGAACTACACGAACATTCAAAATAAAACACACTAAGACAAATACAATAAGATACTAAAAGATAAAACTAGTTAGAAGATGAAGATGATGAAGATAGTCCAAGTTTCTTATTGACTTTTGAAAAGAACTTGTTCATCTTCGAAGAAATGTTATCCAACTTCTTACTAACGGATCGTTTTAAAATCCGTTGATTCTCCACAATTATCTTTTGGTTTTTGAGAAGAGTTTTGTTGGTAGGATTGGATGGATATTCAATACTTTCTAGGGATGTTTCTCCTTCTTCTTCTTCTATTTCCATTTCATTCCCTTCTTCTCTTTCTTCCTCTTCTTCCATTTCCTCATGAGCCAAACGCTCTTCCTTTTCGGTGAGGGTTTCATAAGGTTGGAAAACATATGGGATTTTCATGAGAGAAATGTTTGAGATATTAAAAACTTTTCTTGAAATAAATTCTTCTCCTTTGAAATCCACTCCAAAATAGTTGAAAATCCGAGTGAGATAAATTCCATGGTATAAAGTGTTTTCTCCCATTTCAAAATTTTTAGGACGAAGTTCATCCAAAATAACTTGCGCCTAATTGATATCATAATTCCTGAAAATAGCAAAAAGTGCTTTGCACACTTTTGTAGTAGGATTGTTAAAATTTCACGATCTTGGGGTCAAAGTATGTTGTAAGAGAAGATTGATAATTCTTGCTTTAGGACGAAAATTTCGGTTTTTAAATTCAAAGTTTTCATCTTCTTCAAAAATATGATGAAATGTCTCACGATCATGTTCATCGATTTTAAAACTAGAAAGATCCATTCCCGTGCTTTTGCAATTGAGAATGGTACCCAAAAGATCACAATTCAAAACAATTTGAGTGCCTTTGACACTACTCCAAATTTCATTCTCATTTCCAATATAAAAACCACGGTTTAAATTAGCATAGAAGATTTTGACAAGATTAGGATAGCAAACAAAATCATTTTGAGAAGAGTCAATAAGACTTAAAACACCATTGTTTGCAAAAAGAGAATCAATTTAATAAGAAGAAAAATCTTGAAAAATAGCAAATTTTTCGGGATGGACTTTGGCATAATTAGCATAATTGATGTATGCTTTAATTGCCTCCGGATCATTGAATAATTGCTCTTTGATTTTTCTGGAAATTCTCATGGTTGAGGGGTTGCTTGAAGAATCCATTAGAGTAGAGAGTAGAGAGCTTGAAGATATGAAGAGAGAGTTTGAATTTGAAAATAAAAGTGAAAAGATATGATAAAAGATAGTGGATAAATAGACTTTCAAAGGACATATTCTCTGGTCAAAAGGTATCTTTTCAGAGAAATAAATGAAGTGAAAAGGTGGAGGGAAATTCAAAGATTTGAATTCAAAATTTGAAATTCAAATTCAGGTAGGCATGTCGACATCGTGGTAGGGGCCATGTCGACATGTGCCTTTGAATTTTCATGACATGATTTTTCCTAAGTTATCTAATATACATATATATAAATATTATTATTAATGTCTATATTTCTGAAATATTATTATACTTATAATATATTTCAGAATGTGTCAAAAATAATAAAAATAATAATAAAAAATAGAAAATAAATTTTAAAATTCAAACAACATATCAATTCAAAATCAACCAATCAAACAATTAAGCAACTAATTCTATGCAAGCAATTTCAACCAATTGTATTATAAACGCGTACCTTTTTCTGAGTCCATTTCTCTGAATTCATCGGAGTCGTGAACTGCGGTGAAACACAAAGTCGAATTATCCGTCTTCTGATCATCATCGCTGGAGGATGAGTCTGAGTCATCTAGAGTAGCAGTAAATGCACGCTTCCGTTTCTTTGCTGGTTCATTGTTTGTAGGAGGGTTTTGCTTATCTGGATGCGGACAATCTCTTTTGATATGACCTGGTTCGTCACAATTGTAGCATTTGATAAAGTTTGGTACTGTAGTCTGATTACTGGAATTCTTAAAGTTGTTTCTCTTGGAACTATTCATCTTTCTGTATTTCAGGAATTTCCTAAAATTTCTGGTCATAAATGCTATCTCTTCATCATTATCACTGTTTGAGTCGGATCCGTCGATTAATGCATTGAATGCCATTTATTTCTTTTCAGATGCTTTGCTTTCTCTTCTCCCGATCATTTGAACTTCAAACGACATTAGATTTCCAATCAATTCTTCTATCTTTAAAGTACTGATGTCATTTGCCTCTTCAATTGCAAGTGTCTTTTGATCCCATTCTGAAGTGAGAGAATTTAAGATTTTTCTGACTTGATCTTCTTCCAAAAATTCCTTTCCCAAAGATATTAAAGAATGCACAATATCTTGAAATCGACTATACATATCTGAAAAAGACTCATTAGTATTCATTTTAAATAACTGAAACTGATTTGTGAGCATGGAAATTTTGGTTTGTTTAACTTTGCTTGTTCCTTCGTGAGTTACTTGCAAAGTTTTCCAGATTTCATATGTAGACTTACAAACTGACACTCTATTAAATTCATTTCTTTCAAGTGAACAAAACAGAATATTCATTGCCTTAGAATTATTTTGTGCAACAGTCTTTTGCTCAGTGGTCCACTGTGCAAAATTAGTTGTGGGTTCAGAATATTCAGTTTGTGTGATATTCCAAGTATATAATCCTACAAATTGTAAATATATTTTCATCCTACATGCCCAATATGCATAGTTACTGCCATTAAAAATTGGTGGTCTGGTAGTAGACTGACCTTCTACAAATGAACTAGTGTTGGTGGTAATAGCAGTACTAGTGTTAGTAGCCATTTTGAAATTTTTCAAAATTCAGATAATGAAACTTTTGAAAACCTCGCTCTGATACCAAATGTGAGAAATGCGGATTAAGGATCTTAAGGCTAGAATTAACACTAGAGGGGGTGAATAGTGTTTTAAGAAATTTGTTAATCTTTTTGAGATTATCTTAATTTGTTAACAATGTATACACTAATCAGACACAGATATGAACACAGAATCAAACACAGATGCAAATATAAAGTAAAAGCTGTAAAGGAAAGAACACACCGGATTTTATACTGGTTCGGAGTTACCCTACATCCAGTCCCGCACAACCAAGTACGGATTTTCTTTTAAACTCAATTCAACAATTACAACCCTCGGTTTCAAGGCTACGAGGTACACCCTCCAGAATCACAATCCTCTGGGTAGAGATACTTGATTTCCGGGGCAACAATTTCACCCAATTGATTTCCAGGGCTACAATCACACCTTCTCTCGCTTGATTGATTTCCAAGGCTATAATCACACCGTCTCTCGCTTGATTGATTTCCAAGGCTACAATCACACCTTTTCTCGCTCAATTGATTACAAAAAGTCTATAACTTAGATTAGCACTTGGATCTTGTAGAGATAGTGGAGAGAATCAAAACCAGAAATAATCGAGTATGATTCGATGTTGATTTCGGCAAAGTAATGGTATGATTTTGTATTAAGAAATGTGGAAGAAGAAGAGAAGTGAAAACCAGAAAAAAGTGATTAAAATTCGTTAAAACTGACCCCTATTTATAGAAGATCAACTGCCATGACCATTCATGAAGAGTTATGGCGAATAGACACTTCTTTTGAAATTTGAATTTTGAACTCAACTGACACTTTGTCGACATGGGGTATTAGGACATGTCGACATCCCTCAGCCAAAATTGATGTTTTGAATTTCTATAAAAATAATATTTATCTTATATAAAAACTATTTAAAACTTTATAAATATACTTGAATATAATTGAAATTCATAAGTAAATATAAAGAACAATATATATATTATTTAACTATAAATTAAATCAAAGTATAAATAATTAAAAAGTTAAATATATTATTTGAAAAGATAGTTTAAAATCAGAAAAATTTTGACTCTTAAAATAAAGATGTTTTGAGGCTAAAATTATTTTAAAAACAGAATCGAGAGTTTTGAATCTTTTTAAAAGGAAAGTTTTGAAATCATTTCGAAAACAAGATAATTTTGAAAAATCATTTTGAATTAAGATTAGTGGATACAAAACAATGTCCCACTAGATTTTTGTAGGTTCCATCCTACTTAGGGTTCCATCCCTTTAACGGGCTTGAAGTGGATTCCATTCCACGAATAAATTGGATATTAAGATGCCAGTGCTTTTCTACGAGTTTTAACAAATATTCCTATAAAACAAACTTAACCTTGAAATCTTGAACTCTTTATAATCTTGATACCCTTGATAATCTTGATACTCTTGATAATCTTGATACTCCTGAGTCTTCTATCTCTATATCTTGAATCTTTATACTGTACAGTCTTCATTCTTGATACCTGCATGGTTAGATCCTGCATATACATATATATCTAAACTTGTAATGTTAGTATTTATATTTTATAATCTATTCTAAGGTTGTTGTCATCAAAACCATCATCTCATGGACTAACATATTTATGCACACATCCATCGGACGTGCATGCTTACTGGTGTGTGTGTATATCAGTGTATGTTTAGTTGGTTTAAATAATTATATATATAATATTTAAATTATATTAATAAATAATTGCATATATATTATAAATAAAATACTAATATTATGTATATACAATTATTATAATATATTAATTTAAATATATTATATATATGTTATTTTAAATATTAAAATATATATTTATATTTTATAAGTCGTGAATAATATGTGTATACATATATATATATATAATAATAAAATAATTATATATATATATGAACAAATATATATTTATAATATACATATATATTTTGAAATTATTCATTAATTAATAAAATTATATATATATATGCACAAATATAATATATATATTAATAAAATTATTCAAGATAATTTTTTTTATTTTATTTCCAGGCCACGTGCATTGTACAATTTTTCTTAATTTTAAATTGCATTTTTAATTAAATATTCATTCAAAATTAATAAAATATTAATTAAAATTAACTTTGAAACTTTTATTTCAAATTTAAAAGTCCAGAAAATCCTAACCGATATTTTATGGTTTGAAAAAAAAATTCACATTTTTTCGGCTTAAATCTATTTTTAAAAATTTGTTTATTTTTAGCCATTTTAAACAATTAAATTTAAAAAGAGGAAAAATAATTTTTGATTATTAACATTTTGCATGAAAGCCTATCTAATGCTAATATAATTTTATAAATTTTAAAAATAATTTTTGAATTAATATAATTTATTAATGAAGTAAATTTAATTAAATAATATTAAATAATAATAAAATATTTATAAGAATTATTTTTTTTAGAAAATTGATATTATTTAATAAATTATAAATAAAATTATATAACTAATTCTAACAATGATATAATGTTGTAACTAATTATAAGCTATATATATGTAATTAAATTATATACATATATATATTAATTTAATAAAATGTAAAAATTATATTATTTTATATGGTTGCATATTCCTGACATGTATGATTAAAAAACCTTTTTATAAAGCTTATATACATGCATATAACCAAACTAATTTGTGATAATATTGCTTGCATATTGGAATCATCACCTAACTAACAATATAATATAATACATATGTGATAAAATATTATACTAATAATTATTGAGTATAAAATTATATCGTAATCCCAATGCCTTAAAGTATACCTTGAAAAAAATAAACTCTCCTCTTTGAAACCTTTTCTGATTCGTAGATTTCTATTCCTTGAACCATTGACCTTCAACTATCGAATAGCGATCAAATCTAACTTGATTTGAGTTTGTATTGATGGAGAGGTTATGATATAATTTCAGCCAGTAAGAAGGGAAGAGGGGGCAACCAAGATTCAATCTAATTATGGTTAAGGATGCTTAAATAGTGGATAAAAAGGAGAGAAAAGCGGATCTAATCTCGTAATCTTTCTCCTTCAATTTGAGCCATCCAAAACTAAGTCTATCTAACCATAAATGAGCCCCCTAGCCTATGTTGTTGGTGAAATCACCAGCCCTCATGGTGGGCCTTAAACCCATTTAAGGTCTAAATAAATATTTTTCATTTTAAGTCTGATTTAAAACGTTTTTCGATATCATATATCAACTAATGTATTTATAACTTTTATAGACACATTTAATATTCATTTATCAAATCAAAATAAAATTTATAAATATTATTTCATAAATATTATTTAATTTAATTAATTAATAACTATTATAAATTAATTAAATCATTTGGTCAAAGAAGAATTTATCATTTTGGTTATGTGACTCATAAAGTGTAAATTTGGTCAGTGATTAATATCGAACTATTTGAATATTAAAGTTCACACTTCATTTAGCAGGTGGTGTGATATTTTGGCCAAATTTATTGCTTACTTGGTTTCGACAGAATCTAATTTTACTTTGTTAAGCGTCATCTGGTTGTGACTTTTATTTACACCAGTTCCCTTCCTCAAAACTATATCACTTTGGACTTATGGAATTTGGTAATGGTCAAAATTCCAATATCATCCATATTCAACACTATTGTGCAAACACAAAGTCCTTGGTTCAATAATAACAATTATTATTAACCGAAGTGCTCTAGACAAAGACTTTGACTTTGAGTTGACTTCAGTTGATTGTGAATACTAATCCTATATAACTGAGGAGACGAATCCTCTCTTGAATAATGCTTCACCTATAATACTTCCATTCGACCCAACCATATTCACTCGATTGACGTCGTACCATGATTTGACTATAATCAAAGCGGAGCTTTCATATTGAAGATTGATAGTATCCTCAAGTTGAGAGAATTGTGTAAATTAGTCGCATCGATATTTTCTATTTGACCATAGTTATATTAACTAACAGAAAATTATCGAGTGAGTCATTCCATAGTTATCAAATAACTATCAGTATGTAACCCATTGATGCCCCCATCAACCATGAGTAATACACTGCCCAACATTTGGAGAGCATTGTGTACTCTAGTCTCAACGGATGTATCAATATTCAGTCTTGATACATCTTGACTAAGAATATTTAAAATGGTATATTTACTTTTATTGTGATAAATTACTCATGGTTACAACACTTTGTAACTACTATCACAAAACATATCATTTACGAATTTTCTATTAAATATACTTTTAATTAAATTAATTAATTAATATAACATAATATATCAAGCACATAATAGAAAGAAAACACCTTTTATTTCGAACAAGATTGGTTATCGAGTAAGATATATATAACAAATTACATAATTTCCCCTAGGGCATACCTCTTAACTCTATCAAATATAAATTAGGTAAACCAAGAGGTACTCGCTGAAGTACCCTTAGACGAAATTATTTCAGAAATAGACTCCAAAAACATAAAGTCGATAGAAGAGTTAGAAGAGATAAAAGTAGACTCTAAGATCCCATCAAAGTAATAAAGATAGGAAGACAATTGGAAAAGGGTAGTAAAGAAGGACTGATTCAATATTGTACGAACAAGCAAAGACATTTTTGATTGAACTCATACAAACATGGTTGGAATTGATCCCACAGTAATGAGTCGTGCACTTAATATAGATCCAAACTTCACTCATGTAAGGCAAAATAAGAGGAATTTGATAAACATGAACAATTTCATTGCAAAAGGAAGTAAAAAGGTTATTGGAAAATGAGTTTATTAAAGAAGTATTTTATCCAAAATGGTTGGCAAATCCAGTACTTGTTAGGAAATCTAATGGAAAATGAAGAACTTGTGTTGATTATACGAATTTGAATAAAACATGTCCAAAAGATTGCTATCCGCTTCCAAGGATAGATCAGTTAGTAGATGCGACTAGTAGACATAAATTTCTAGCATTCATGGATGCATATTCAGGGTATAATCAAATCCCCATTTTAAAGTCCGATGAAGACTATACAAATTTCGTAACAGATTAGGGAACTTAATGCAAGTAATGCCTTTTGGACTAAAAAATGCAGGGCCACATACCAGAGACTAGTAGTAGAATATTCTAAAACCAAATTGGATAAAATATGGAAGTATACATAGACGACATGTTAGTAAAGTCTAAGGAAGGAATAAACTATATAAAGGATCTAAATGAGATGTTTGAACTATTGCGGAAGTACAAAATAAAATTTAATCCACAACAGTGTTCTTTCGGGATCTAGTCTGAGAAAATTTTAGGGTACATTGTAAGTGCATTGGGTATAGAAGAAAACACCAAACAAATAACATCAATCTGAGATATGGTGGAAACAAAGAAAATCAAGGAAGTAATGACTTTGAATGACCGAGTGGCGGCACTTAAACATTTCATATCAAAAGCCACCGATAAGTATATCCCTTTTTTGATGTGATAAAAAAAGAGGACTTTTGAGTGGACTAAAGATAGCCAAAAAGCATTCCAAGAACTAAAAGATCATTTGGTCAAACCGCCAATACTTTCCAGCCCGGTGGAGGGTAAAGATTTGTTCTTACATATGGCAGCATCTGAGCATGCGATCCATTTATTTTTTATAAGAGAAGGGAATGGGGTGTTTTACCAATATATTATACAAGTGAAAGACTAAAGGATGCAGAAATAAGATACAAGGTTATAGAAAAGTTGGCTTATTGTTTAGTAATATCGGCTCGAAAATTATGGCCTTACTTTCAAGCACATGCAATTGAAGTCCTTACCAACTATCCACTCAATAAAAATTTTAGCAAACTAGAAACGTTTGGAAGTTTAATAAAATGGGGGATGTAATTCAGCTAATATGATATTGAGTATTTTCCTCAGGTGGCGGTAAAGGGACAAACACCGACTTTTGTAACAGAATGTATGGAGTTTGTTGAAGAGCGGTTCGAAAAAGGAAAGAAGAGATGGACCAAAAAGGCAATTATTAGTAGATGGTGCATCAAACGGATAAGGAGCTAGAGCTGGATATGTCATAATTATGCTCGATGGACATCGATTACATTATGTGATGAAGTTAGGATTCACTGCAATTTAATAACATGACCGAATACGAATCAATGATAGCCAGATTAACTCTAGCCGAATAGTTAAAGATTTCCAGAATTGTAGTGTTTAGCGACTCACAACTAATGGTAAACTAATTAAATAAGACTAATTAAACGAAAGATGCACGGTTAACCCAATATGCAAAGAGGATCCATGGGATGCTCGCACAATTTGAAGATTTTTCAATTCATCAAATACCAAGAGAGAAAATGCATATGCAAATTTGTTGGCAAAGCTTGGCAGTTCACGCGGGACTCTAGAAGTAAAGATTGTTCTTGTTGGATTGCAATAAGACCCAAGCATAAATTTTAATGAAGATAAACCAAAACGTGAGGCGTTAGTCTTAACCCAATCACAAACCCGACAACTACAGGGTAACGAAGGAAGTTTATAAGGCAAAGACGATCATAGAACAACCTACGGAGAAATGCAAGAAAATGAGTATGAGATAACTCATGGAGAAATACCTAAAGACAACTATATGAACCAATATATGAGTAATTAGATGACACCAATAGTAGAATATTTGAAAAAAGGTGTACTTCCAAAGGATAAGGATGAGATGAAGAAATTAAGACACCAAGTGCCTTCTTATACCATGATTAAGGGGTATTGTATATGAAAGGTTATTTAATTCCTTACTAAAGGTGCATAACCCTAGAAAAATGAATGAGAATTCTGAAAGAAGCACACGAAGGTTTTTGCGGTGACCATTCCAACGTCGTAAAATTATATACGAAATTAACAAGATAAGGATACTATTGACCTCGAATGAATAACGATGCTTTGAACCATGTTAAAAGATGCAAAAAATGTCAGTGACTCCTAATAATACCACACCTACCTCCAAGTGAATTGACCCTATCGCAAGCCTATGACGGTTTGACGTTTGAGGAACCAACTTAGTAGGACTTTTGCCTATCCCAAAAGGTGGCTTAAAATTTGCAATGGTGACTGGTTACTTTACCAAATAGGATAAAGTTAAATGGTTATCCAATATAACTGCAAGAAAGGTCTTAAAGTTTGAGATCAAGAATATAGTAAACCGCCTCGGGCTTTTGAATAAGATTATTTCTGATAATGGGACCCAGTTTGAAAATAAGAAATTCACTTACTCCTATGAAAAGAATGGAATAATAAAAGTTTTTCTTCAGTGACACTTTCAAAAGCTATTGGAGCGGTAGAAGTTGTAAATAAAACCTTTTGAAATACCTTGAAAAAGCAGTTGATAAGGCGAAAGGAAACTGGGTGGAAGAACGCTTGTTATATAGTCCTATAGGACTTCTTCAAAAAATATTATTGGCCATAACCCATACTCATTAACATATGGATTTAAAGCAATGCTACTAGTTGAAATGGAAGTCCCATCACATCAGAGAATCTCTTATGCTTATGAGCCAAACCAAGAAACGAAAAAGGAATTCTTAGACTTGACTAATGAGCTACTTGATCAAGCTGCATTGAGAATGGTGGAATATCATAGAAGGATTACCAAGTATTACAGTTCAAAGGCAAAGAATAGAGCTTTCCAGAAAGACGAATTAGTACTTAAAAGAGTAATGATGAATATAAGAAACCCGATAGAATGAACCATTAGGGCTAAATTAGGAAAAACCTTTGGTTATTCATGAAGTAATCCACTAGGAACCTATCGACTAAGTAAACCCGATGGAAACGTACTAGAAAGAACTTGGAATGCAGATCATTTAACTTTACAACTTTAAATAAAGAAGATAAAGGATTATTTAGGATCTACCCCAACTTATTGCCTTTCGATTGAGATGTGTAATGCTTGACTTATCTCCAAACCCGACATGGTAAATGAGATTCATTGAGCGTATGAATACCTCATTTTCGGTAGATGATCAAATTAAGCCTTTGGTCCCACTTCTATGCCTGGCCAAAGCACACATCCAAGGGTAGATGGTCAATTAAGCTTTTGGTCCCGCTTCTACGCCAAGCCAAAGCACGCATCCAATGAGATATTGTCAATTAAGCCTCTGGTCCCGCTTTTACGCCTAGCTAAAGCACACATCTAAAGAGTGATGGTGGATAAGCCTTTGGTCTTGCAAATATGCCTAGCCAAAGCACCATCTAAGGAGCAATGGTCAATGAAGCCTTTATCCCCATTTCTACGCCTAACCAAAGCACCCATCCAAGGAGTGATGGTCAATAAAGACATCGGTCTCATTTCCATGCCTGGCCAAAGCACCCATCCATGGAGTGGTAGTTGTTACTACCAAATATCCTTTCGACTTTGTCGAAACAAGTTCGAACAGAAGTCAAGGAAGAACAAGAAGAAGAAGCTCCAGCAAGTCCTTTCGAAGGAGTCGAAGGGATGGTATAGCTAAAGTATAGAAGTTTCACAACCTTTCGAAGGGGTTGAAAGGGTCGAAAGCACCCTTCCGCATCAGTGTCCATCTTTCGAAGCAGATGAATCCACATACATGAAGACCTTTCGAATGATTTAAAGCAACACCTTTCGAAGACAAAGGAGAAAAACTCTTCATATACGCGCCAAATCTTTTGAAACCAAAGGTTTTGCCTTCACTCAAACCACTTAGAAACATGCATTTGCCAGAGCAACTCTTTCAAAAGCCAAACCAAGCCTTTCGAACCGATCGAAGCCATTATTATCCCGGGAGGTTCCGCATCAAGTCACAGGCAGAAGTTCAGAAGTGACTAACAGAGTCGAAACCATCAGTATTGCAACACCTTTGAAACCACTAGATAAAGCCTATCAATAGAGTCAAAAGCTCCTACAAAGCAACATAGAGAAGAAAGGCGCAACCGTCCCTTTCGACAAAGGCGGAAGCATTCTAAAGACAATATGGCAACCACCTTTTGACCAGGTAGAAGGAATTGGGGTCAAAAGGTGCTGACCCGCATTTATAAATAAGACCCAAGGGGTCTAGTTTTGGGGATCCGAACTCAGTCATTCTACACTTGTATTTTCTTAATTCTAAAAGCTGTAAACCCTAATTTGTAATTGAATTGGGGAAAATTGAGCAATAAAGACTTCTTTGAGCTGAGAAAGGGAAGACTTTAGTATTCTTAATTACTTAGTTGTTTCAAAGCTTTATTATCAGAACTAATCATGTTTTTCCATGTATCGACCATTTTGAAAGGTCTCTTTCGACTCGATCGAAACCCCTGTATATTCAAGTAACTCCAATTATATACTCCAGGCCACCTTCTACCGGATTATGTCTTTCGATTGAGTTGAAACTACCACATTTCCAGATAACCCAAGTCTTAACTCCCATCCATTGCATACCTCATACCTAGCTTTCGACAAGGTCGAAACCTTAAACCCAGCTGAATTTACCTCAGATCCCTGACCCAAGCCTTAACCACTAAACAACCTAGCCTTCGACAGGGTCAGAACCTACCAAATCAAACCTTAATCTTGGATTCATAGAGTTATCCTTCTATGTTCTGCAACTGCTTTGAAAGGAAGGCTTTCGAAGGGATAACCACACTAGCTTAGTAAGCTCGAAAGGCTGATAAGAAAGGAAATTAATCGTTTCGATTGAGTTGAAAGGTTGATCCGAGAAAGTGCTCATTCTAGCATCCCATTCGAAAGGGAGAATTGAAAGGATCATCTACATCTTACCTACTTCTACTTAACCAAAAGAGATCAAAAAGGCCTAACCACGTCCAAAAGATAACTTTGGGGTGTTGACAAGTTTTCTTGTTAACATTTTGGCGCTGAAGGAGGGCTCGAATCTCCGCCTCTGTTGAACACCCAACACCACATTCTTCTAACACGGTTATTTCCAAACTCTTCCACTCAAGGCCTTACTTCATCATTGTCAGTAGAATCAAAAGATCCGAGCAAGGATCCTCAGAACCATACTTAATTGGATTCTTCCAAGAGACTGCTAATGACAGAAATCTCCAAGAAGAACAACTGTTAAGGATGGAGGCTTTAAGAATCATAAGGAAAAAGAAAGTTGAAGCCTATGATCCACTTAAATGGAGTCTAAACCCTTTTCTTGTTGGTCCCACCCTAACCTTTGCTTTAGGAGAAAATAAAAAGGAAAGTGACAATTTATTTGACCAAATGAGAAAAACAATCCAACGCTATACCAAAGGCACAATCTTTGAAGAAGGAATAATGGCAGATTACAATGCCTTTGTACACAAATGGGGTCAACTCACAAGCGGGACAATACCTACACAAAACCCCCAAAGAGTTTTAAAGAGAAAACCAGTTATTAAAGGGGAAACTCCAAAGCCAAGTAATAAGAGATTTAGAAGCCATCCTCAAGAAATAAGTTTCAAGTTAAGACTTCCTAAAGAGTGAAATCTAACAACATCCATAGAGAATGTCTACTCGCTAACAAAGGATGAGCTCAATTATTAGCCAACGAAGAAAAAGAAGCCAAAATATGAAAGAAATTTGGGGGAATCCTACTGTCATTTCCATATGATGAATCGACATAAGACTAACCACTACAGAGCCTTAGAAGGAATGATAATCAACTTTTTCTATCAAGGAAAGATTAAGGAATTTGTAAAGAGAACATGAGTAAAGTCAATAAAGAATTAATTTTATAAGAGAGATCTACATGGTTAGGAGTGAAATACTCCTTGCATTTGGACACTACCTTTAACGGTCAAAAGTCTTTGCCCGCACTGAGTTGGCCAGGGCAGAGCACTTCTTGAAGGGAGGGGTGTAAGCCTTTAACCGCGCCACGCTATAGCTAGGTTAAAGCATCGACAAGCCCTTGGCCATGCCTCTGGTCAGGTCAAGGCGCCTCCTGGAGGGAGGACGAAGTAAGCCTTTATCTGCACCATGTTATGGCCAGGTTAAAGCACCGAACAAGCCCATGTCCACACCACGTTATGGCCAGGGCAGGGCGCCTCCTGGATGGAGGTCGGAGTAAGCCTTTATATGCGTCATGCTATGGCCAGGTTAAAGCACTGAACAAGCCCTTAGCTGCGCCTCTGGTCAGGTCAAGGCGCCTTCTGGAGGGAGGTTGGGTAAGTCCTTGGTTTCAGTCTCTAAGAATGAGCTAACCAAGAGCACCAGACAATAATGGACTAAGATGTCCAAGTTTGAGAAAGCGGCATATCTACAATGGACTAAGATGTCCAAGCCCGAGAAAAAGGCATTTCTACAAGGGACTAAGATGTCCAAGCCCGAGAAAGCGGCATATCTACAAGGGACTAAGATGTCCAATCCCGAAAAGTGGCATATCAAATGATGGACAAAGACGTCCTAGCTCAAGAAGCAGCCAATCAAACTACAACAACATACAAGGCCTAAAGGGTTTATTTATGTCAAAGAAGACAAAATCTAAGGAGTAGAAGAACTCTGCTTATTAATACCCGAATCTTGGTTTCCGGATTCTCATTTCTAAACTTTATATATTAGTACCCAAATCAGGGTTTCGGGTCTTTATCAATCACTTACAGTCTTTTTCATACCTGAATCTGTGTTTCAATACAATTACTTAACTTCACTTTAATGCCCTAATCTGGGCTTGAGATTTCTATTATGTATTCCTGATTATCCACGATTGGTGCCCAAATCTAGGTTGAAGACTTCTATCAAAAGATTATTATTATGGGTTTCCAGTTATCGTCTACAAAATAATTGAATCTGAGTTTCAAGTTTCTTAATCTCTAATATCATCCACTAATACCCGAATCTGAGTTTTGGGTTTCTAAACTTTCAGATTTTATTCATTAATGCACGAATATGGGTCATGGGATTTCTACTACAAATTTCCAGATAATGATTTCTAGATTTCCATTACTTGATCATATTTGACTTACTATCAACTATCTCCAGTGGAAGGTTCTCTAAAAACATTTATACTCTTGGTTGAGGATAAGATTTCCTACCAATAGGTTTCAGACAATCCAACAATATGGGTTGAAGTTAAAGTCTTCATTATTTCTTATAATAACCGAAGATGGGTTTCAGACATTTAACCAAATACAACTACTTTTCATTCATTACCATATGATCTGTGCAGTTAAAGCGCTCGGCGGATTCAATGCGGCGGAGGTGCAAAAAGTCATAGTGGGGATACAACGAGGATATAGCGGGATATAGCGGATGACTCTAAAATAGCATATAAAACTCGTACTTAATGTTTTTGCAAATATATAAATGGTAATTAAATGAAAAATTAACATTCAATTGAATTACAATTAACACATAAATAATTTTAAATAAAAACATGTGCGAATATACTATAAATAAACGTAAAACTGTTATATAACATAATTGAATTTAGTAGAATATTAGAGCATTTTCATTTCTGAAAGTATATTAAAAATTCAATCAAACAAAACAAATTTCATAATTTTTATAATATATAAATGTCATTTTTCAATTCATTTCTTTTAAAGACGATATAGCGGAAATAGCGGAATGTAGCGAGAATAATGGGATATAGCGGAAATAGCGGGGCTTAAAGCGGAAAGGCTATATTTGGGGCTATATGGAAAAATCGTAGCGGTAGAAATCCGCTATGAGATATAGTGGGGTTATAGCGGGGTAATAGCGGGGCATTAACTGCATAGCATATGATTAACATGATGATTTGTTAATCTATGCAAGATATAGATGGACTTTTATATCAATATCAAGCTGACAATTGGAAATATTGTTTGCTTTATACTTTTTAGGGAAATTGGAACAATACAGAAAAATGAAGGATTCGGTAAATACAGACATTGCAATACAAGCTATCAAACAAATGGTTCAGAGATAACATTACAGGAGAGAATCACAAATCAGGTGATATTTACAAAATTTACATGATTTACACAACTAATGAAATTATTTACAAGTGTATAGAACAAATATATACATTTCTCAAAGTATGAATTCTTCATAAGTCTTGAGCAGCCTTGTTCAGGTTCTCTGCGATTGAAGGATCTACAATGTGACGAATTGCGATGCAGAGGACCTCTTTGAGTTTCTTCTCTTTCTTCCTTATCCTATCTGCATCGTCAATTGCATCGATATTAGTCTTCAAAGCACGATTGAAAGCACTGTTTGTACCCCTAAGGGTCTTATTTTCCTTTTCCAATTCAGCAATGCGCTTCAAAAGGTGATAATTCTCGCGTTCGAGTTTCTGAATTTTAGTAGCATATTCGTTGATGCACTGTGAATATTTAGCTTTCTGCTGTCCGTCAAAATATTTCATCATTTCGAGCTTAACTTTCCTATACCACTCGCCCACTACCTTCTCATCTAAGCCAGGAGGAGGATTTGTTGTAGTGGGAAATTTTTGAGCAGCAAGGGAAGTGGATCTTATAAACTTAGCAGCAGGTGGAGTAGCATGAGGAACGGGTAAGTCAATACTCGAAATATTATCTCCTATAATAAATTCTAACAACTCGCACTGGGATTGACTATCCTTCAATTTCATCTCCAAATCACTTATCTGTTGAAAAAGTTCTAACATTTTTTGATCGAAGTCAATTGAAGGATTCGATTTAACTTGACGCTTCAGAGTGGAAATCATTTCATTCTTACTATTATCATCTGCTTCTAAGCTGGCAATTTGATCCTTAAGATTTCTGACAATAGCTTTCTGAAGTAATAATCTTTTGTGCCATCTTAAAGCTTCAGCATTACCGTGAAAACGAGCAAGTAAAGTATCTTCGAGAAGTTTACTCTTTTCAAATTCCGCTAGCAGCTTATCTTTAAGATTAATAAAGCGAGACGCTGAATCTAATGAAAGAGGTGCTGGGGATAACTGTAACTCCTATTCAAATAAAAATAGAAAGAATGAAGTCAGAACCAAAATGAAAATTTCCTTTATTACTGCGATAAATGATTACAACTTAGATAACAATGAAACTGAAAGAGTACAATTGAATATTTATTTTATATCTAAAGTTGAGAAACTGCATTTCTAGCTTTATTTAATGAATTAGCAAAAAGGGTAACTATCGAGTCAAAAGGAATATTGACTCCATTTGGAGTAATAACCGGAGGATATTTACTATAGTCCCACTCTCCGGTAGGAGGACTATCGCGTCCACATATTAGTTTGGTGTGGAATGTCTAAATCTATTTGAGTATTTTCTCCTTTTCTTTGCCAAGAAAGTCAAAGCGAAGACGAGGGTGTTCCATGTAAAGTCTTTGTAAATCTCTAAGATAACAATATCTTGCCAATTTTGAAGATTTTAAAATTGGCTCCTTTTTGAGATAAAATCTTCTCAATTTAACATATTGGCTTAGGTAATCCCTAGAGACAAGATGGCTTGAGGAACAGTCACTCTGTGATAACATAATAAAACAAATATTTACAAATCAATATATTATTGCATGTCACATCATTTATCTGGTTCATACAAGATTGATTTAGCAAATAATTCTGAAACAAATTTGTCCTTATAATACTTAATTTTTTCAGGAGGTAAATCTTGGGGAATGGATCTAACTCGTGGTAAGTTCCAACATGCTCCAGGATATGGGTCAGATCCGAATTCATTCAAGTATCTTTTGTGTAAGCACCTAAGTAGACCCCCACTAAATTCACCTAAATATGAAAAGTCAACGGTTGGGTGTCTACAATAGGCCTTGTATAAGAAATTAATTAAAATGTCCCTCTCCTCAATCAATATCCAGAATAGGGTAATTAACTCCCTGTTCTCATTCAGAAGGGCGTCATATCGAAGGTGCGCTCTCCTTAGCCGTGGGGCAGCTTCTTGGTGTTTAAAAGATGCCAACACTACCGCACTTCTATTGAGTATGATATTTATCAGAAAGTATATTGTGCACCCTCAATTGCTTGTCTAACTCCCTATACAAACTATTTATCTCTGCTTGTTTCCTTTCAAACTTGGTTTTATAGGGGTGGATAGATTTCTTCCTTATCTAAAATAGATGATTCACACTATTATTATCTTTGAAGCAAAAGGTGTTTAAACGGAGAATCCCATACCCGAGATACCGGGATCGGTGCTTGTGAAGCTTGCTCCCTTTCTTTTGGCACTTCAGCATCGATAGAACCAAGCTCTTCTTGTGTGCCGGAAGGTTCAAGAGACTTAGGCGGAATCGCTTCATGAGGAAACGAATCTTTTTCAGTGGATGTCGTATTATCATCCCTGTCTTTCTCAGAAGCTTCAGTGTGGCCACCCCCATTGCCACCTGATCCTTACCCGCTGTTGATGTTATCATCCCCGTCATCATCGTTATCATCGTCATTATCATCATCACTATCCCCCCTCCTTTTCAACGGCCTCATCTTTATTATCTTCATCTTCAGAGTCAGATTTGACTTCGAAGGAAGGAACTTCAAAGGAAAGAATTTTGGAGGCGTCGATCTCCTCCTTTTTAGTAGCTTCAATTCCTCATTCCATTTTTTTAATCTTTCTCATAACCCTATCAACGAGAGCAGGGTCCATCGAAGGAAAGCTCAATTCGGGGCATTTATCAATGTTGTCGGCGTAAGTGAGCATCAAAGCATCTTCGAAGGAATTCATCATAATCTCATCAAGAGTGGTGTCAAGAAATTGTGACACGCTGTTTTGCTTCAAAGAGAGTGTCAACAGCCAGTTTCAAAGAAGCTTTGCTCTTTCCCAATTTTTCCTTCAAAGAGGCATGCTTTGCCGCTGTTCGGACCTTCTCCTCGTCGGATTCTTTTAAGGTCATTTGCATTGCCAAGTTTTCGTTGGCGAGGAGTTGGCGGGCCTTTCTTTCCTCTGAGATAATAGACTCTGACTGGGCGAGAGAAGCTCTCAATCGTTCCAGTTTGGACGTAGATTCATCTTTTTCTGTGGACAAGGAAGAGACTTAATTCTTTAAGTCAGAAATTTCCTCCTGAAGCTTGGAGGATTCAGCAGAAGATTTGGATGCATGCTCTTGCAAAGATAACCAACTCTTGGAAATCTAAAAGAAAAAGTACAGCATAAGTAAGAAACTTAAAGAAGAATAGTAACGATGAAGTCGAGTGAAGAGAAGCTTACCAAAAGTTGTTATTCTATTAGAGAACGATAATGACCCGCCAAGTCAGAAATATAGGTAGGCGGGCGGATGGGGGCAAAGGATGCAGAGCTAAGATAAACTGGACTATCTCTTCAAAATTAATGGAGGTTGAAGGAGATGATGGCCTAGGAGGAACGTGCTTTTGAGAAGGGGTCATCTCTAGAGCTTTCCGCATCTGCTCAAGCGCACTCGGATAGCTCGAGACAAAGATGCACGAGAGAGGATCGACTGCAGTGGAAGTCTTCTTGGATTGGTCGTGAGGAGCTTCAACAATCGGACTCTCCAAATCTTTATCAAGAGTTAAAGATTCCTCCTCCTTAGAATCAGGGACTTCGACTATTTTGCTATTTTGAGTGATGGTTCCGCCACAGCTGATTTCTCCAAATTTCTTTTGACGGCCATCTTTGTTCTGGCGAGAGATTGAGAAAAGGATGGCGTGCAAGAAGTCGAAGGAGGAAGAGCTGGACCACTAGCAGAATTTTCAACCTGAAGAGTAGGTGTATAAAATTCAAGCAGATTATAAGTCAGTAGAATAATTTGAAAAAAACAATACAGCAATACATAACAAGTGCAGTGTTTATAACTTACCGAAGTGGTCGGCATAGATGGGTGACATGGGATAGAAGTTTGATGGGTCTCCCAGAGAAAGGAAGCATTTTCTTCGGGAGGTATGTTGGATTGAAGGAAGTTGGCTAAGGATCCTTTGGCCCGCCGGCAGAAGGGACTGTTTTTGCAAATTCGTTGGATTTAGCAACGTTAATCTACTCCCGATCTTACTTGAAGCTGCGATTAGAGACTCTACTGTTCTCTTATCCTCCTCATTTATTTCTTTAGCCGGGGCACCTAACAAAAGCGAAGATCAGCAAAGAAAAGTAACTAGATGGAAGGAAAATAATAAAATCTGAGCTTACGAGGAGTAGAGAAAGTGCGCTAACATTTGGGAAGCATCTAACGAAGAAGAACTGACTTTCCCAGTCTCTTAACTTATTTACTCCATCTAAGATTAATTTCTGAGGAGGATTGACCCGGAAGATTTGATTGTTAAGGTTGTTAAGCTTAACCAACCAGACGAGATGATTAAGAACTTCAGCGTTCAAGGAGGAAAGGCTAGACTCCAATGCCATCAGCTCCAGAGACAAAAGATAAGTATTAACGTTTAGCAACAGCTGAATTGGAGCAATTCCAAGATGAGCTAAGAACTTCAGCAAGAATTCGAGGAAAGGAATGAATCCACCATGCCAGACGTGGATGGCAGTATAAGCAAAGAACCCCTCAAGTGGGTTGTTGATGGTGTCATTTTCTGCAGGGGGGATAGTTTCCACTCATGTAATCCCAAAGTCATTAAGAATGGCATCCACATCATCTTGAGTGGATACCAGGGAGCGCTTGGAAGTAGCTTCAGCTTTTTTTGGAGAACTCATGATTCTGCCAGGTGAAAACGTTTCAGTTAGAAATTACAGTTTGTTATGAAGTTAACATTTTTTTAAGGATTAGTAGAAACCTACTACAACAATTTTAACATCAAACAAAATATGAAACTTCAAATTCTTGAGAGAATGCTAAAGTTAAAATGAGACTTATTGAGCTTTCGACAAAGTCGAAAGGAATATAACAGTTAACACTTAACAAACACCACTCAACAATGTCGAAAGCCCAGATATAAGCATTTTCTGAGCTTTCAACAGGGTCGAAAGGGAAGGTTGAAGTATAAGTCCAACCGGCACTCTTCAACGATGTCGAAAGCTCAATAGGAATTTTGTTATTAGAAAGGAATATTTAAAACCAACATAAAAATTTGAACAAAGTATACACTACCAATGTTCAGTAAACAAAAGGGAAGACCCTTCGACACAGTCGAAACCTGTTACCTTAGTTTTTCTAAAAGAATGTTAATGTTGTTGAAACCCTATATGCCAACAAAGTCGAAAGGTTTCGAGTTTGAATTAAGGGACGTTTCGACGATGTTGGAAAAGAGAAAAATTAAGCCCCGATCAGTTATAAAAGGTTTCGACAGAAACGAGAAGTGGTGTATAGCTTCGAAGGCATAACAACAACGAATTTAAATTAACGTAGTAGGTTTCGACTGAGTTGAGTACAAAAAGTTTCGTCTAGTCGAAACGTTTGATATGTAACTTATACAAAGTGTCTTTTCTTTAATCTCCTTTACAAAAATATGTATTTTAACTTAGAATAATAAGGAGTAAGTATGATCTAAAGATGTCAAAACCTATACAATAAAACTTATGCTTTCTAAAGAGAGAATTGTAATAGCCAACTTTTTTGAAAGGTGTCTGGATACGATAACACACGATTGGTTTTGAAAAGGTTGATTGTGTGCTACTTTAGTCAAAAGAAGCGCCATGCTACCTTTCGACCCCGTCGAAAGCGGTCAAGAAAGCAAAATGAAAATTGCCGCCTTAATCCCTTTCGGAGGGGTAGAAAGGTAAATTTATGGCGCTAATTTTTATTCGTACAATTCAAAACTTATAGGCTAAGCAAGCGGGAAACTCCTTCTTCCCCAAACTAGATTTCAACCCAAAAGCTTAAAAATCATTAAACAAGAAAATTTAAACATGAATTAACTATTTAATTTTTGAAATCTTCAAGATGAAAATTCAAATTCACTCAAAAGCTGAAATTGGGTTCAAAACGAAAATTAACGAGAAATAAATCTGATTGATCCATGAAATTGAATCACAGAATGCCCTCAGGTGGATTAAAATTTAAAACTTAAGCAGTTCCAGGAAAATCAAAACAAAAATTGAAATCCTGACTGTAAGGTTTGAAAATGAAATATATCGTGAAATAAGAAGAGAGAAAGAAGTTTGAAAAGCGAAATAAATTAAGCTTACTTAGATTTGGAAACTTTATGGAGAAAAATAAAATTATTTAGGAATATTGAAGATGTTGATTTTGCTCGAAGTTTCTCTCGCTTGCGGATAAATGGAAGGAGAAAAGAGGAAGATGTAATCTATAAGAAAAATCAGTAAGGACGGCAAGCCATTCGATCAGATTTAAATGAACGGTCCAGATTCACGTGGGAATATCAAAAGGCTGGAAGATTTAGGGTTTCGACATGATAGACTTGGAAAGTCAAGAGCATCCCTTTGCGGGGGGGAGCAATGTTACTACCAAATATCCTTTCGACTTTGTCGAAACAAGTTCGAACAGAAGTCAAGGAAGAACAAGAAGAAGCTCCAGCAAGTCCTTTCAAAGGAGTCGAAGGGATGCTATAGCTAAAGTATAAAAGTTTCACAACCTTTCGAAGGGGTTGAAAGGATGCTACAGACAAAGTCTAGAAGATTTTGAACCTTTCGAAGGGGTTGAAAGGGTCGAAAGCACCCTTTCGCTTCAGTGCCATCTTCCAAAGCAGATGATTCCACATACATGAAGACCTTTCGAATGAGTTAAAGCAACACCTTTCGAAGACAAAGGAGCACAACTCTTCATATACGTGACAAGCCTTTCGAAACCAAAGGTTTCGCCTTTACTCAAACCACTCAGAAACATGCATTGGCTAGAGCAACCCTTTCGAAAGCCAAACCAAGCCCTTTGAACCGGTCGAAGTCATTATTATCCAGGGAGGTTCCGCATCAAGTCATAGGCAGAAGTTCAGAAGCGACTAACAGAGTCGAAACCATCAGTATTGCAATACCTTTGAAACCACTAGATAAAGCCTATCAATAGAGTCGAAAGCTCCTACAAAGCAACATAGAGAAGAAAGGCGCAACCGTCCCTTTTGACAAAGGCAGAAGCATTCTAAAGACAATACAGCAGCCACCTTTCGACTAGGTCGAAGGCATTGGGGTCGAAAGGTGCTGACCCGCATCCATAAATAAGACCCAAGGGGTCTGGTTTTGAGGATCCGAACTCAGTCATTCTACACTTGTGTTTTCTTAATTCTAAAAGCTATAAACCCTAATTTGTAAATTGAATTGGAGAAAATTGAGCAATAAAGGCTTCTTTGAGCCAAGAAAAGGAAGACTTTAGTATACTTGTTTACTTAGTTGTTTCAAAGCTTTATTATCAAAACTAATCATGTTTTTCTTGGTGTCGACCATGTTGAAAGGTCTCTTTCGACTCGATCGAAACCCTTGCATATTCAAGTAACTCCAATTATAGACTCCAGGCCACCTTCTACTGGACTATTTCTTTCGACTGGGTCGAAACAACTACATTTCCAGATAACCCAAGTCTTAACTCTCATCCATTGCATACCTCAAACCTAGCTTTCGGCAAGGTCGAAACCTTAAATCCAGCTAAATTTACCTCAGATCCTTGACCCAAGCCTTAACCACTAAACAACCTAGCCTTCGACAGGGCCGAAACCTACCAAACCTAACCTTAATCGCAAGTTAATGAGAATAAGCTATCTCAAGTTGATGAAGTTGAAGTCATCGCAAGTTGATGAAGTTGAAGCTATCCCAAGTTGATGAGAATAAGCTTTCTCAAATTATTGAAGTTAAAGCTATCACAAATTGATGAAGTTGAAGCTATCACAAATTGATGAAGTTGAAGCTATCACAAGTTGATGAAGTTGAAGCTATCGCAAGCTGATGAGAATAAGCTATCACAAATCAATGAAGTTGAAGCTATCGCAAGTTGATGAAATTTAAGCTATCACAAGTTGAGAAAGAAGATATCGTATGATGAAAGCTTCAAAGCTATCGCGATTTGAAGATAGTACTATCGCCCTAATTAATCCAGTCGTGCCACATGTCAAAATGATGATGTGCTATGTTAGCAAATCTGAATCGTCCATGGGTGCCATGTGTCGAAGATCCGAAAACTCAATTTCTCTATGGATAGGCATGTATCCCCTACTAAGAAGCGGCGAATTTCAAACTAGTCTTCTTTGTCATTTTCATTTTATAACTTTCAAACTTGTAGAGCTTGAATTTGGGACATTCACGATCCCTTAGGTCAAATTGTAATCGGGACTCTACAATAAAGGGCTTTGTCATTTAGTTATTTACATATTTAATTTTTTGGCTATTGGACTATGGACATGCTTGCCCAAAGACTTTCTCCCTTGCCCAAACATACTTAAACTTGCCCTCTTGACTTGAACATAAGTTAGGTCTAACTTTTGGACTAACATATATATAGATGTTGGGTTTTGCATCTAGGAAGTATACATTTGTCATTCATATGTGCTTTTGGTGTCTTAAAATATTATTTAAATACACACACACACATGTGTGTGTATGTATATATATATGTAATATCTATGTATAAAAATTCGAAAATAATTTTATTTTAAATAAATAAAATTTATAAATATTTAATTTAATTTGACTAAGTTAATAAATTCAAATCCAAATTTAATATCCAAAATGTTTAATTTTTATCTTGATAAAATGTTTTGAATTTAAGTTTAGATCTACATAATTATTTAAAATTTCTCTAAATTATTTAAAATAAATATAAACCTATATTTTATAAAATAACTTTATTGTTGAAAAAAAAAATTATGTAAATATATAAACTATTTAAAATTTACACAAAAGAAATTTGAAGCAAAATCATTATTAAAATACTATATATTTGTATTCATTATTTTCGACGAGGTTTAATTTTATATTTATTTTTTTTAAATCTGAAACTACATGTGTGTGTGTGTGTGTTTGTGTATAATAAAAATTTAACACACACAAATATTATTATTAAATAAATATCGTTGACATTTATTAAATACAAATACAACTATATCGTAAGGTATATAGGTTTGAGGAAAAAATGTTTTATTGCCGAAACCATTTAATATGTGTAAATTTATTGTATATATGCTTTAAAAAATAGGATCGTTTATTTGGACACAAAATAAAATACAATATGTGACACAATAGATTTGAACCGTCGGATCTCATTGCGTTTATATATGGGTTGAAATCAGAAGACAATCCAGTGGTTGAGATTCATTGTATCACCGATTGTGTCACAATAAATCAGTAAATGAAATAATTTTTTTATTTTTAAGTGATATTAAGATTTGTATATTTGTAAAGAAGTATTTTGAATTTGTAAAGGAAGTTTAATTTTACACTCTATTTTTAGAAGCGTTTTGAATTTGTAAAGCATGTTTAATTGTTAGATCCTACTTTTAAGGACGTTTGAATTTGTAAAGAAGTGTAATATTAGATCTTATTTTTAAGTGATTAAGATTTGATAATATATTGAGGGGCGTTATTGGTAGTTTACGTTGATATTAAAATAGTATGACACCAAAGCTATTGCAACTATTAATAAAGACGAGATTTATTGCACGCGCTTCGCACGTGACGATGACACGTACTTCATGCGTTAAGTGTTTTTTTGCAAATTGTATATGTTTAACTCGTTCGGAAAAATATGATCTGCACAGATATTTATCTATATTTTTGCATTGAAATGATATGCAGTTAGTTTTAATTTTTCTTTCTAAATTGCAATGTCTAATTTTTTTTTGGTTTGAATTTTTATTTCTATTAGTAATTACCAAAGAATGAATTTAATTTTTTATTAGTTTTAATTTTATTTCTATTATTAATTAATAAAAAATGACTTTGAAAAAAAGTTTATTTGTTAGATCTTTTTTTAAGTGATATTAAGATTTCAATAATCGTAGAGGAGCATTTTGAATTGGTGAAGTAAACTTATCTGTTAGATCCTATTTTTAAGTGATATAAATATTTAATAATATTTGTAAGGGGCATTTTTGGTAGTTCACGCTGACACCAAAAAATGTGACACAAAGCTATTATAACTATTATTAAAGAAAGATATGTCATATATAATGATTTAAAATTAGCAAATAGAGACTTAAAATTATAAAATTAATTTCAATATTTTAATATATGAAAATTTATAAAATAAATATTTAAAAGTGAAAAATAGGCACAAGGACAAACTTTGTAAAGAATTTAGGCTGAAGGATAACAAGTTTCGTTTTGGGCTGAAGGACAAACTTTGAAAAAAATTAGGCCGAAAGATAATGCTAATTATAGCCAGCATTTTGTACAGTGTAAAACTGAATATAATGTTAGTTATAACTAGCATTTTGTATAATGTAAAAACTGAATATAATGCTAGTTATAACTAGCATTGTCCTTCCATCTAATTTTTTTCTTCAAAATTTGTCCTTTAGTCCAAAAATGAAAATTGACGTCCTTCAGTCTAATTTTTTTTCAAAGTTTGTTATTCTACCTAATTCCCTCTACTTAAAATATACACGAACGAAAATAATATTTTTATTTTACAAAGATAAAAACACTAATATTGGTGGTTTTGTCGTGTATTGCCAACAACTACAGTATATTTTGTTGCAATTTTTATGCACAAAATATTTATTGTGTATTGTTGCACAACAAAAAGTATTAATGGTATAAACAATTGTTGTACGATTGTAATTAATTGCACAACGGTTATTTTATGGTCTAATTTTTTTTTTCTAAAAAAACATATTCGCTACAATTTTTAAGTATAGTCGATATGGTATTGACATTTAAAATGCACCAAAATTAAATGTGAAAATAACTAAACTTCACAAATCAAATTTAATACAATTTTAAACTACAATTTTATTATTAATATAAAAATAATGAAGTGGTTTGCATGATTGTTCTGGAAAGATCATGTGTTTTCTTTTTTCAAATAGGAAAGACCCTTGATTATTCTTTTGTCAACTGTATGTTCATATAAAGTCGAGTTGATGAAATTATTACAACATTAATAATAACTTCTCAGATTTTTTGTGTAATCCACCATAAAGAATCATCAGCCACTGAAACATCTAGACTCCAATACCAACCGTCCACTAATATCTTAAGGCGCAAAACTCATTGGACTCCCTTCAACCCTTCCAGAACTTTCTTCTACCATCGATATAGCCTTCCTTCTCCCTATTAAATTCTCGCCTCCAAGCATCATAGAGCAATATCATAGTTGATCTTAAAATTCTGTGAAACCAGATTTGGCGGTTGACGATAAAAAATAAGAATCCAAGATGTTTGGAAGAGCTCCTAAGAAAAGCGACAATACCAAGTATTATGAGATTCTTGGAGTTTCCAAAAACGCGTCGCCAGACGATTTGAAGAAAGCATATCGAAAGGCAGCGATTAAGAATCATCCTGATAAAGGTGGCGATCCTGAGAAGGTAATTTGGTCTTTCTGGTTGACTTTGTGTGGATCTAGAATTGTTTTAGTAGATTGATAATGTCCGGTTAATTTTGAAGTTGTTTAATTGATTCTAGAGCAATATTATTGTGTCGTAGTTGTTGATTTTGGATCTGGATTTTTTTTTTGTTGCAAATTCGTATCGATGTGGAAATATAGGTGAAATTTACAACGTGCTGACACAGTGTTACTTAATCTATCAATCTCTTCAGTTGTTTTTGAAACGATCTTAAAGAACGAGCTTCAATATTTTCTGTGTAGCTAATTTTTTTTATGTTAGATCAGTAATTAAATAATCCAAATTCCAAAACATTGCTGGGCATAGAAATTATTCACAGTTCTATTAATTTACGGCCTTAGGAATAACGCATTTATTGGTATTTTACCAGTGTCCAAAACTGTGAAGGTGTTTATTACGCAATGATTGTTTGATCAGATGCAATCTTAGATTTGTTGGAGGAATAAAAGATAACGACTTCATATCATGAGTTTGGACCTAAGTTAAGAGAATCCTATTAATACTTGCTATGATTCATGAAAGTATCACGTCTGTTTATGCAACAATTAACATCACTGTAAGCATGTGTGGCGTGTTTAAATTATTTATCCTATGGAGTATGTGCTATGCTATCTTCCCCTTGCATGCGATCTTACCCTTGTTGATTGCATGTTATTGAACGTATGAAGTTGCTATTTCAAGTTTTTGGATGATGGGATAAGTTAAATGTACTGTATATTTATGTTTCATATTCTATACATCTTTTTTTAAAGGCTATTACCTGCAAGTGTGTATATTATCATAATTGGTTAATTGATAGCTCGATGAGTCAACCTATATTTTCATAATTATCTGCCTTGATGTATTGTGCAATCAATATGGATTTAAATCATGTGTTGATTGTTGTGCAGTTTAAGGAGTTGGCTCAAGCATATGAGGTTCTAAGTGACCCTGAAAAGCGTGAGATATATGACCAGTACGGTGAGGATGCTCTCAAGGAAGGAATGGGTGGAGGTGGTGGTGGCCACGACCCCTTTGACATCTTTCAGTCGTTCTTTGGTGGTGGAGGTTTTGGAGGTAATAATTTATTCAACCCACTTTGTTAATTATATTTGTTTAGGTGTGCCGTATGCTATGCCATGTGAGTATTTTGTTTGTCATTTGTGTAATCTCTGTTCCTCTGACTGATAAATCAAATTTTTACACAATCATACATCTTGCAAAGCGATCCATGGTTTTGCAAGCTTGGTGGAAAGTTCAGTTATGAATTGTTGATAAAGTCACATTTATTTGTTATATAATAGTATTACCATGAGTATAATTTTTCACATTTGAATAACCTAAACAACATAAATCTATATTGTTTGTTATTGAACTTGTAAGCTCACAAGTCTGGTATCAGAACATACTAAATTTCTTGGATTTTCTTTTTTAAATAGGTGGTGGTAGCAGCCGGGGTCGCAGACAAAGAAGAGGCGAAGATGTGGTACATCCTCTCAAAGTATCTCTTGAAGAACTTTACAATGGAACTTCTAAAAAACTCTCTTTGTCTAGAAATGTTATCTGCTCAAAATGTAATGGCAAAGGATCAAAATCAGGTGCTTCAATGAAATGTGCATCTTGCCAAGGTTCTGGTATGAAAGTCTCTATTCGTCAATTGGGTCCTGGAATGATTCAGCAGATGCAGCATCCTTGCAACGACTGTAAAGGTACAGGAGAAATGATAAACGATAAGGATAGATGCCCATTGTGCAAAGGTGAAAAGGTTGTGCAAGAGAAGAAGGTTTTGGAAGTGCATGTTGAGAAAGGAATGCAGAATGGACAGAGAATTACCTTTCCTGGTGAAGCCGATGAAGCGGTAATTGCTCTTAGTTATAGTTTCTTTTCCTGTTTAAATACTGTTACCAGTACATCCTTGCTCTCCTTTTATAAAACAACTTGACCATCGTATATTTTCTGGTGTGCAGCCAGATACAATTACAGGAGATATTGTGTTTGTGTTACAACAGAAGGAACATCCCAAATTCCAAAGGAAGGGAGATGATTTATTTTACAAACATACCCTCTCTCTTACCGAGGCTCTCTGTGGTTTCCAGTTTGTGTTAACTCATCTGGATAACAGGCAACTCCTTATCAAGTCTAATCCTGGAGAGGTGATCAAGCCAGGTAAAAATTATATAATATTGAGATTGATTGCTCAACTTATTGCGATAAATGTCACTGATCTTAGACTTTTGCTTTAGCAGTCGGGAAGTACTTTAGTAGAATATGTGATACTGCATATGTTCATCTATCACAAAATCTATGATACTTGAATATCATAACTTGCAACTGTTGTAATGTAGCCCACCCCAGTTAGCACTTCTGACTTTGCTGCTGGCAAAGAAACAGTTACTTTTAGCTAAAGAGATTTGAATGACTGAACTGTCTAACTAACAAGGTATGTGGTGCAGATCAATTCAAGGCGATCAATGATGAAGGAATGCCAATGTATCAAAGGCCATTCATGAGAGGGAAGTTGTACATCCAGTTCTTAGTTGATTTCCCTGATTCACTCACTCCAGAGCAGTGTAAAGTGATTGAAAGTGTGCTCCCACCTAGAAGTGCCTCTTCTCAGCTCACGGATATGGAGATTGATGAATGTGAAGAAACAACAATGCATGATGTGAACATAGAAGAGGAGATGAGAAGGAAGCAACACCAGCAAGCGCAGGAGGCTTATGATGAGGATGATGAGGGTCATGGTGGTGCCCAAAGGGTGCAATGTGCTCAGCAGTGAGACTATTGTCATCGCTGACTTATTATTTTGTAACCTGTTATGTTTAGTTCTTACTATATAATTGCTGTAGCGACTATAAACATTACTATGTGGCTGAGACAATACAGTTCATATTGAATTGTTCCAGAGTTTGCGTTGTCCTGATTCATCATGGTAACTCGGTTATTTGTAACACTGCTCGTATCCTAAGTATATTATTTTCTGTTACCGAACTGAATTCAAGTGCTATATCTCATGTGTGAGGCTGGCTTTGTTTATAACAGATCCTTCTTCGGCTGTATGGTAGGAGGTAGAAACTTGAATAGGTCTTCCCATCCATTCAGCTTCGTAAAGCTGGTGAACGTCGTTTAAGTTGTGATGGGGTGAAGGGATTCACCATCACACCTAGAAGCCGTGGTGATCTTAATTGCTATGTAGATGCTATTTGTTGGAGTCTTCACGACCACACAAAACAAGGTGTTGTGCATACAGATGGCCTAGTAATTAATAATTCAGCTTAAAGGCACTATTGAAATGTTCTTTCCGTCTTTTTTTTTTTTGCCCCCCTCCTTTGGAGTACTTCATCAATACTTGAAATGCTATCAATTATTAATTACTATGGGTTAAGTCAGCAAAATTAAGGATTGGAATATAAATTGATATTCAATGGATTCTTCACACGTTATGTTACCCTACTGCATGCACATAACTTTGTGCATTCATGCACACAAAACGTTCCCCATTTTTATTGTAATAATGAATTCCTTACAATGTTTTAGCTGAAGTATAAACAATAAGAGTTAGAATGGTGTTTGGCTTGATGACATGAAATCACGGACAAGCACAATTGAAATCATGTGGAAACACATCTTTCTACTGATAGTACATATCGATTTAGAATGCGATCATTTGCAATGGTTAAAAGAGATGGTGTCTACGGAATCAAAATGAGTGGTGATAATTATAATTAAAAGAAAAGGATGAAATAAATTTTACTAGGGATCTAAAAGTTGTACGGGGAGGATGAAATTTCCAACTGGATAAGTTTATGATAGAAGGATGCTATAGAGTGAATAAATTAAGCAAAATATAGAGTCATAGTTTCAGCTCGAGAAATATCAGGTGCAAATTAATAGGAAGAAAGGATATATATATATATATATATATATATATATATATATATATATATATATATATATATATATATAGCAGTGATACAAGTAAAAATTGAAAAACGGAACAACGACGATCGATTAGAGCATTGTACTACTATCGTCGACTATTAAGTTGATATTTCTTATTAATTGTAGCGATTTTTAATGATAACTGTTATATACTTGTGCAAATGTATTCGATATCAACCTTATACTAGGATGCCACCTGTGCTTTGCACACGGGCAATGGCAATTGATGGTGGTTAATGAATTGGAGGATGTTGAACAACGGTGAAAACATTTAATTGCAGACATCAATCTTGGAAAAGTAAGGTTTAAATGTGTGTATTGTCAGCATATTTTGATGCGGTTGGTACGAAGAAATTAAAAAAAATGGCGTAAAAAACAACGTTGCATTAGTATCTCTGTCAAGTCTCGAATGTGGTCGTTTGATCGTTGTGACTTCACGAGCATATCATCCATATAGACTTCCATCATCCTCCTAATCTGATCTTTAAACATTCGGTTAACCAAACGTTGATAGGTTGCTCCAGCATTCTTTAATCCGAACGGCATCACCACGTAACAGTATAACCTAACATCCGTCACAAAGCTGGTATGTTCCTGATCTGGAACATGCATCGGGATTTGGCTATATCCCGAGTACGCATCCATAAAGGACAACAATTCATGTCATGTAGTTGAATCAACTAGCTGATCAATTCTAGGAAGAGGAAAACTATCTTTAGGACATGCCTTGTTCAAATCCGAATAGTCGATGCATGTTCTCCACTTTCCATTCGCCTTCTTTACCAGCATGAGATTAAATATCCATTCAGGATAGAGGGCATCGCGAATAAACCCATTGACTTTAAGTTTATCCACCTACTCTTTAAGAGCAACAGATCTCTCCGGATCCATGCCCCGCCATTTCTGTTTCACTGGAACATACTTCGGCTCAATGTTTAATGCATGGCTCGTAATGGCGGGCGAGATCTCACACATGTCAGAATGAGTCCAAGCAAATACATCTAGATTCGCTTAGAAAAATCAGTAAGATCTCCCATCATTGAAAGGCTGAGCTACGATCCAATCTTCAATACCCGCGATGGGTCGTCGTGGTTGATTGTTATATCAATCGTCAGCTCAGCCGGTGCCGCCTTGGTCTCCTTGGGTTCCTCCTCATCATCCCTCGGATCTATATCTCAATAGAACCAACTATGACGCCCATGCCAAGGCTTAGGCGTCATTTGTCAATCTTCGGTAACTTGGATGCGGACGGACTTATCCACACCGTTTCCCTTCTCCTTACGCCGAGCTTCTCTCAACTCAGCCACATAACAGGCACGTCCAGTTGCCTGATCACCATGCACAACACCTACTCCATTATCAGTCGGAAATTTCAAAGTCAAACACCATGGGGAAAGAGCTTTCCGAAATTCAGCTAGGGCCGGACGGCGCAGAAAAACATTGTAGGGTGATTCAACATCCAAAACAATGAACAGTAGGATCTGCATTCTCCTACGTTCACCTTCCCCCAACTCAATCGGCAATTCCACATAACCAATTACCTCAGTAGCCACACCATTGAAACCATGTGTACGAGCTTTTGATGGTTTCAAATCCTTAGCCTCCATTCTCATTTGATCATAAGCCTTCTTAAAGATAATGTTTACACAACTTCCACAATCGATCAAAATTCTTCTTACCAGAGCAGGGCCAATCATGGCTGAAATGACCATCAGGTCAATAGTAGGGGCCTCTACTCTGTTGGCATCTCTACTCCTGAACACTATGTCATCAATCATTATATGTTATTGCTTGGTCGGAGTTCCATCCTTCGTATTTGAACAATATTCAAAATCCACTTGTCTCATTGCGCTGGCTTAGCGCTCCATTTTCTGCCAACTTCTATCCGTAGGATGTGGTCCACCAACTATCGTGTATTATCAATCTTCCTTCGGTCCGCGCAGGCTCCTCAGCTCTATGCGGAGCTTGTCCTCGATTGGTGTCAAATGTCCCCTGTCCGCCGTTCTTTGGATTTTTCACAAACTTCTGCAACTTCTTCTCCTGAATCAACATCTCAATAGCATCCTGGTGATGCTTGCACTCGTTCGTGTTGTGCCGGTAACATTCATGAAATCGGCAATACTTTCTGGTTTGTTTTTGTGTCTCCGTCGACTCCTTCGGACGTGGTTTCTTATATTGAAAAGTATTACAGGTGGATAGATAAATATTCTCTAGAGAGCATTCAGCGGTGTGTAGTTGTCATGCATAGGAATCCTAGGCTTCGGCCTTACGGGCTCCCTCTACCGGTCTCGATTCCATCCGTCAATTCTTTTCTGTTGATTCAGCTTGTTTTGAACGTTAATCTGAACCTTCCCAGAACTTTCGTCGGACTGCTTTATTGTGATGTTGCTTTGCACCGCTTTCCCGCTTGGTCCCATAGCATTACTCTTTCTAGAGGACCTAGCTTCCTCCTTCCTTATAAACTGAGCTGCCTTTGAATAGAAACGTTCCAGCGTAGCCGGCGGTTTTCCAGCTAGCCAATCTCCGAATTCAGATTCCAGGTCAACCCCTCTCGTTACAGCCATAAAAATAGCATGGTCATTTGGGTTACTAACTTTAGTGGTAGCAATATGAAATCTCTACAAGTAGTCCTTCAGTGATTCCTCCGGAGCATGGATTACACTAGACAATGACATCACATCTTTAGGGTGAGTAGCGTGGATCCAAAATAGCTCCACAAACCTTGTTTCCAGTTCATCAAATCTTGAGATCGATCATGAGTGTAATCATGTGAACCACATCGTGGCGGTCCCAGAGAGAGTTATAGGGAAGTATCTAAATTTGGTGGCATCATTCACTTCCGCCGAGACCATCAACCATTCATACCTTATGATTTGCTGCCCCGGGTCAGTTTTTCCCTCATAGGCAAGCATCATGGGCATGTTGAACCATCTCGAATACTCTACATGTAAAACACTGTCAGTAAATGGGGTATTGTTCCTCGAAATTCCCCAATCATCATTTGTCAAACCCTGGTTCTCCCTCACCAGCTGTCTGACCATCGTCGATAAGTCCGGTGTCTAGATAGCTGGTGCCACATTTGTGAGGTTGCGCTCTACCTCGCGTGAATGTTTCGGTCGATGTCTATAGGCCATCTCACGCCTCCTTAGCCTATCATCCTCTTAATGTGCACCATGAGTATTCATCTCGTCGTCATTCCGGAGAGGCAGTTGTTCAGCATTCAAACACACTCTAGCCTCCAAGTTCTTGGACCCCGCTCCAGCATGGCTCCCCAATTGCATTTGAGGAACAACTCCTTTGGTTGAGGTATCGGTACCGATCCCTAAGGAGGGATCGGCACCGATCCGTCTTGGCAGACCATGTTGGTCTGCCAAGCGTTGCTTTGATGTCTCTACTTTCACCGTTTCGACCCTGCGATGCCTACGCCTGTGATATTCGTCTGATGAGGTTGAATTATCCTATGCTGAGTAATAAGCAAGAACCCTTCTAGCGCTTTAATGCTGCTGTTAAGCAATCTAGTTTATCAGGTTAGCATTAGTTTGGATTTGCTCATTCAACAGCCTACGACTTTCCATCAGCTCCCTCATCAAATTATTGAATTCAGCTTTGGTTATGGAATCAACGAAGTTTTGGACTTCAGCAGGCTTCACATCCACATTAGCAGGCTGGTTACTTGGAGCTCCTTGTTGGATGCTGGCAGTTTCATTTGCATCAACGTTTTGGAAAGTCGATCTAGTATGCCTCACCATTCTGGATTTCTTTGCTTAGATTTTGGTAAATCTGAGTAGTATCTGCAAGCTTCTGAAGATGAATCTGGATCTCCTTCGGGGGATTTCCTCAATCCATTAGCAGCAAAGGGGATCCCAACAGGCCGAGAATCAAGTTCTCAATGGAATCACCAAAAATGTTTGCAAACAAATTGGTCACAAACACCCAAGAATAGACTTAAGTAGTGAAATAAATTAAGAAATTAAATGAAAATAGAGGAATATGACAAAATAACAAGAAACACAGCAGAAAGTAGAAACAACAAGATTTATAGTGGTTCGGCATTGATTGACTACGTCCACTTTGAATATTCTCTTTATTGCTTTTCGATTAACTTGATTACAATTAGAAAAAGCAAGAAACATCAAGAGATAAGAGAGTAATGGAGGAAGTTGATTACAATAATGGTGTTATCTAACCAACCACGTAAAGTTCCCCAGAATGGCCCTTTAGGCCTGTATTTATAGATGAAGGTGACTTCCGATCTGACTGAAACTTCGGCAACAACACCTTCTCAATCATATGGACCCACCATAGGGAGGGCTAGGCCGAACTCTCAATGGAGAGGAATCGGTACCGATCCCTCCATGTGTCGAGTTTGGGGCAACGACCCCTATGGTAGCTTCCTTATGCTCTGATAGATGGTGCTTCAAATGTCATGATGATTGGATGTGTTAAACTCGATTTTTGGTTGATCTTTGGTTCAAATCTCATTCTAGTCAAGGAAGTGCCGATCCCTCTAAATAATAGTGTCGAACCCTCTTGCTTCATTAACATATACCGATCCATACTACTCAGAATATTATGCCGACCCATCCACCATCAGCAAAGTCGATCCCTTCGTTTGTTGCATACTATGCCGATCTATAAGGCCTGCGAGATGTATGCTGAACCCTAAGGTGACCCTTCACAATGCCGACCCCTTCGTGACTCCATCTACGCTGGTTATCCATCCAACCTACCATGCCGACCCCTTAGATAACTTCCAAGGCCGATCCTTATTGCCTTGTTTTGCTATACCGATCCCTTTGTCTCCTCATCTATGTTGACAAATGACTATGCCGATCCTTATCTTATTTAAGCTAATTTCCCTATCTTTGACATCTTGTGTTGTCTATCTATCAACCCTGTCCAATCCGAACTTCGTATTTGTAACGACCCAGAATTTTGAACAATATAAATTGAAGATATTTAATTAATTTTAAATATTTGAATGATGGTTTGACTTGAATTTCAAATTATCAGAATAAATTGGCGGTTAAATTATAAAATTTAATCTATTGAAAGTTGAATAAAAATTCGAATCTTCAATTTTAAGCTAAAGAAAAATATTTCAAAAGCTTCTAAAATTTATAATAATGATACTGAAGATAATTGGAGCTTCAGAATCTAATTTCGAATTGATTTGATCAGTTTGAAAATTTATTGTTTGAATCGATATTTAAAAATAGCCGTTCGAGGCACAGTCTCGGAATTCGACGAAACCAATTCCATTAGGTCCGTAATATTGTATTATTACCAGATTTCAAATTTCGTATTGATCGGAGTTGTTATGTAACCGTACGGAGAGTAAACGCATAGAAATTAAATCAAATTCAATTTAAATTTAAAATTTGTCAACGCAGTAGAGATTCCTGGCTCCATTTCATTTCAATGTCGACCTTTCTCTGTTAATCGCGTACTCTTGTCTCCCTCCATCTCTTTTTAAATCATCACGCAAAACAGTTTTGAAAACAAAAAATCAAACGAAGAAAAAAAAATTCAAGTATCTCGTTCTAAAACAAAAATGGCCGAGCTTTGCTAAATTTCTATCTCCACTACCTTACTCTTCATCTCGTTCAAAATCGCGAGTTCCCCCAACTTCTCTTTTTCTCTCCCTGCTCAATTCAAACAAAACAATTGAAATATAGCCGGTCGGTTTCAAATCGCGATCGCCTCGAGTTCGAGAGGCGCCGCCCCGGGCTCGCGTTCGTCAGCACATGAGAGTTAGGGCTTTGGTAGTGTTCGAGTTGGTATCGGAGTTAGTTTTGAGTTCGTTTTGGAGGGGATCTCGCGAGGCCAGTGCAAATGGAGGCAGCTTCGTAGAGTGGAGGCGCTCGCGTGGGCCAGAACAGATCGAAGGTGATGTCGACACTCGCGATGGCGGGTTCATACGAAGCAAAGTCGCACTGGGGAAGTTCGTCACGGTTGGCACTCGCGATGTCGTAGGCGATTTCTGGGAGATGGGGTTTCGATCTGGTTCATTTTGTTCAGTGAGGTATTTGTTTCAATTTGATGTCTATATACATGCAGAAAATATATGTAAAATCAAATAAATATATACAGTAAAGTATATATGCAAATTTTTGATTTATATATGTATACATAAACAGTAAATATATATATATATGTATTGGGTAGATAAGATTTTAAATAATTTGGAAAATTATTGGAGCGTTATTTGAAATTGGATTTATAATGTGAAGATACACAGCGAGATATTTGCAGTTTTGGAAAATGTATATGTACAAAGGATTTCCAGTTGAACAAAATAAATATAGGTTAGAAATAATAACCGTAAAATAAATTTCATTTTTCTGCAGTTTACAGTAAGGAAAATTTGTTTAAAACTAAATTATTAGTTGAATTAAAATTTTAGTTTCAAATGAAAAATATTTATTTAAAAGGAGATTTGTTAGAAATTTAATTTATTGGATAATTAAAATTACCAAACGAAAATTGGTTATTCAATTATCTCGAATATTAACAAAGTGTATAATTGCTTATCCAAGGTTAAAAACGAGAAATCAAAGCAGAAATGGAAAATGGATTGCAAATAAAAGCTAAGGTGAGATTTTCTCACTCGAAGGAAAATTTTGTTTTGCAGTTATTGATTGATTATTTGATTGCTATTTGGATGTGATATTAGATATAGTAGGATATATCTATATATATATATAGCAATATATACATATCGGTATATGTATATATTGGATTGATTGATTTCCCGCCTCGTATAGCGGATGAGACCCTATTGCGCCGTTAGTAAGCGGATGATATTTATAAAACCTATATACCGCGATATTCCACCTCGAAGTGGAATGGGTATTGTGCTAACGTCTTTGGATGCAGGGAAACAGGTTGGAGGGATCCAACTGGACCCCTCATATTGATTGAATTTATTTATACTGTGATATGAATCTGTGAATGATTATATTGATGTTATTGATCATATTGATGTCTGGAAATTGTTTGAAAGCTATAGATTTAACTGAATGGATGTTTGATATCATTGGATTCCAAAAATAAACGAAATTGAATTTTTGAAATTCAAGTAGAAATTTTTAAGTGAATTAATTTTAGAAATCGAATAAATTTGAAGAAAGAAGAATTTTAAAACATAAAAAGTTGATTTTAAAATCTTATCGAATTTATTTCCAGAATAAGGTGAAAATGTTAAATAAATAGATTCGTAAAATAGTGATTATAAATTGAAGAATTTAATTTAAATTTGGATTTCTAAATAGTTTGAAAAAGATAAAGAGATTTATTCTCTTTAAAAGGAATTTATTTAAAATGAAATAAGTTGGAAGTCCAATTAGAAATTAAATTTATGAATTGAAATAACTTGTGAAATCAATGTAAAAATGATTTCAAATTGAAGAATTCTTTAAAAAAAAATAGAATATTGAGTAAATTGGAAAGAATAAGGAAATTATTTAGAAATGATAAAATTTTGGAAATCAATCTGTAATTGATGTAGTATTTGGAAATGATGTTAAAATGGGTTTATCAAAGGATAGAATTTCCAGTTTGTAAAATTTTAAAAGAATTATCTTTGTAAATAAATGAAATTATAAGTATTTAACTTATAATATGGATTGTGGTATAAAAATTGAATTGTGAATTGAATTGGTAAATAAAGAAGATTTATAAATTGAAGTTTTTATAAATAGAAATAGAATTTATAAACGTTGTTTTATAAATTCAAAATCAATTGAATTTGATAAATTAAATATAGAAGATTATCAAAGAAGATATATTCGCGTTTTTGGATAGCGAATTTTTATTGAAATAAAATGTGTAGAAATGATTGAAATTGGGTTAAGTGAATTATATTCACGATTTTGGACAGTGAATATATTATTGAATAAAATGGATTCATTTTTGAAGAAGTGACATTTAAAATGAAGTAAACATTTTAAAGATGTTTTTTTAAATGTGGGAAATATCGAAATCATAGATTTCAACATTTTATTGTTGAAATAGACGTTTTCGAGAAATAGAAGGAAATGGTGGACTATAACACTGTTGTTATAGTAAATGATTTCCAAAAGGAAATGTTTTTATGTAGTAGTGGGATTTATATATCTATCTAATTCTGAATCCCTATACTAGTGATTTTGAGTCGTCGTAACGATGTTTTACGTAGCATTCGTTTTGACTCAAATAAATGTTGTCAAAGTAAATGATTTCCTTAAAGAATGAAATATATACTTAGCCTTGATTTAAGTATATCGAATATTTCCAAATGTGGAAAATAAATAGGTTTGTGAATTACTTATAATTAAATAAGTATGGAAATGGTTTTCCAATATGAAACGAAGGGTTTGAAATTTTATCTTTTGAAGATAAATTGAAAGGTGAATACTTGAAATTTGTTTTCAAACGGTTAAGTGTGGAAATTATATATCTAGTAAAGATATTTTGGAAAATAAATAATTTGGAAAATTATTTGGAATCTGATGATTTTGCGCATCTTTATTGATAGTTAAATAACCGACTATCAATAATTACCTTGAATGGGTATTTGTTGTGAATTGGATGAATTTGAATGCCACACTTATTTTTGAATAAGCGCTCACTATTCGGGTTAGCCGGGAAAGGACCATGGGGTCATATAACCCATTCCGAATATGTGATACGTCGTTATGAATCGCATTTGATGACTGGTGTTGAAGACCGGATATTTTTGAAAACGGAAGGATTACCGTCGAGTTACTCTACATCGGCTGATCTCCGATTTAGAGGTTTTATCACCCTTAGTGACTAGAAGTCTGGACGTGATTAGAAAATTATCCGGATGTGCAAGGGCTTCATGAGAAGTGCCTTCGGTTCTGTTCGATCCCGGAACAGACTTGTATGGATTGTGTGTCTGACGTTACAAATTGAGATATAAAGCTGATTTCTTTCAAATACATTTCTGTTGGTGGCGGAGAATTTATTCTCTTAGCTTAACACCATTCTCTGAGACGTACGAGCTCAGAGGTTGTGTAGTTGAAATTTATCAGCGATATACTCCCAATTTGGTAACGTGACATACTAAGTGTTGCTGTGAAATGATCAGTGTTTGATCATTTGCGATATGATCATTGGTTTGATCTTATATCTTTGTGATCATAGGTTGATCATTTGTTTGACCCGAAGCATGGCTTTGTAGAAAGCATAGCTTTGTGGACGAGACTTCGTCGGACCTCACACCCCGGAAATGGTCAAAACACGAAGGATGCAGCAAGGTTCTAGGGAGTAGCGCCCCTTAGTGTATGTCATTCCTTCTGTATAGAGGTGGTATCATGGTATGGAGCCCAGATACTTAACCTATGTGGTTACTGCATTATTATTCTTATGTGGTTGTTGCGAATCGGGGATCCTCGGGAAGATCGGTTACGATCGGGGGATGGCATACGCATGTCAGTAGTTACCTATTTTTGCAGAGGTAACCCGGCCTTGTGTTGGCAGAGATCCGGTTAGGTTCTCGGGACGTCATTCCAGAGGCGTTCCTTCATGGAATAGGAAGTTCCTTAGCCTGACCATTTGTTGGAAATCCAAACTCCAATACGTGACTTGTACGGTTTTAGTTGTAGAACCTATCATTCACTTATGGTGGTCACCACTGTTTGGATGGTAGCTATAGTAGGCATAAGTGCGGAATGCCTATGCTGGCTAAGATTTATATTATACTTTCGAAATGTTTTCTACACTATGCACTAATAATAATATCAAAAATGATTTGATTTTTGCGTAGTAAGCATCTTTGACTATCATAAGAAGAAATCTCCTCCAATTCTGCGTTTGCATTGTGTGTGTGGCGGGAGGTCTTATGGTAGTTTCATTTTCCAAAAGCATTGCGAATCTATTTTAAAATAATTCCTTGTTTGTTTTAAAAATAACTGTTTTACGATCTCACACCAGTCACCATGACTGACTCGGAGTTTATTGTTCCCTTCTAAACTCTGGGTGGCCACAAATTTCCACACGGGCAGCCTAGAGTTATGTTATCAGGATATTCTGGATATTCTGGAGCTTTGGAAGCAAGCTGGATGGCAAGACGTAGTATTTGTATCTGACATTATTTATTCCGCTGTGTATTCTGTATGAGGACAAGTTTATATAACTGTCCATTGTTGTATATCGACTCTGATTGATGTATGAATAAACTGATATAGTTCTTTGTTTTAAAAGACTAGTGATTATCTATTATATATTGTTCCGCTGCGATATGTGAGATTCTGATATTGCTTCTGTTCTGATGTTGTTCTGTTGTTCTTCTTTCTTCTTCTGCTTTCTTCTTCTTCTATCTTCTTCTCCTTCTTCTCTTTTTCTTCTTTTTAAAAAAAAACCTCATGCTTCGTATTTCCGTGCGTCTTGAGTTAATCAATGGAGATTAGTGGTTAATCAAGGAGTACGGATTTACGGGTCGTGACAGTATTACTGTCCGAACTCTATTTCCAGGCCTCTAGTCGTTGCCTCATGATTATTATTCTTATCAACAGCCGAATCTGTCTTGCGCGACCAGCCCAATATAGTCGGGTCAAGGCACTGGGTAACACTTGCCCCCTAAAGTACGCCTTGTGAGTAACATGACGTGCTTTGAAATGACAAAAGTCTTAGTTGCCAGAAAGAAGTCCGTCTAACTCACTGGTTGACTTCTATTCCTTTATCGATCTTCAATAATACAAGTCCAATGTCGTATTCCGTTAGCATATACAAATTCGGTCATTTGAGACTTATAGGCTTTCTTCTAATTTGATCTCGAAATTGACTATCTCGGGTTTGACCGCAATTTCAGTTGATTTCAAAAGGTTGAATTCTTGGATCATTTCTGAGCACACTTACATACATGTTTCTGTTGTTGGCTCTCAGATGTGTACGAATGTCCGTAGGTCGTTGCCAAGTTTTTTATACTCGATATGCTTATGTTTACAATCGAACCTCCATGGTAGCAGTCGCTATTCATTTTTCAGTTGTCTGTCATTTTTCTTTTCCCATCTCCTTTTCCATCCCCTCTCTCTTCTCTTTCTTTTTTTTGAATTTCTTGTGGAGGGATCGGCATTTGACATGTCGATCCCTTAGTAGATACATGCTAATAGAGGTCGGCAAATCCCAGTGTCGATCCCTATTTGCTCCAGACCTAGGCAACCCGTAGCAACCGGTTGGACTTCCCTTCATAAAAGCTCATATATAAACTCGCCCTCCTTTCTTTCTCCCTTCACTTTTCTGTCTTTTAGCTTTCACTCCATCATTTTCTTTTGCCCTCGCCCACATCTCTTTCTGAAAAAAGGTTGCAAAATATTCGAATTTATACTCAAATCAAACTTAAGTGATTTCGCATAGTCGTTCCTCCTTACTCCTCGATTCCAAAGCTCGATTCTCGTCCTTCAATTTTGATTATAGGTACGAAACCCTTTTTTAAAACATGTAATCTAACTCGCGAGTTTCAGACTATGGTGAGTTTGAGTGTTTTTTAAGCTTTGGTAGGTTGATAGGTGGCTTCGAATGCAAGGAAGAGGAGGAGAAGAAGAAGGAAGGGGGAGAGGAGATAGGGAAAAGAGGGTTCTGCAGAAGTTCTGAAGAGATGAAGGGAAGTTTAATTTTGAGGTTAAGAAGGGTTTGCCAAGGGATCGGCAAAATGCAATTACGAAGAGAGGGGTCGGTGTAAAACATGGTTGGTTGAAGGGTCGGTAGTAGTTTATATTGGACGAGGAATCCATAGGTCATGTTAGTGGATTAGGGATCGGTGGGTTATGTTAGTGGACGAGGGATCAATAGGTTATGTTAGCGGAGAAGTAGGAATCGGCAATGAGGCTGGGGTGAGGATCGGCATAAGGTGTAGGGATCGGTATGGACTATAAAAACTAATCTAATCTAAGTCAAACAAACACTTGATTGCATATGCCTTGCCCGAACATAGGATGACTAAGAACAACACGACTTGCATACCTGAACTATTGGACTTAAGCTTGAATGAACAAACTTCTGGACTGCTTAATATGGACTAAGTAGAAAACTGGCTAGCAAACTTGAACAATGGACTTCATAATTTAGAATATTAACAATCAATCCTAAAACTTTCGTTGCCGATCAACTTTTTCGTCGATTGAGACGGTCAGCGATGACAGTCTTTCTGGACGAAACCCCAAGTCTCGTTATTTCATTTCTGCTTTTCTAATTTCAAAATGTTTACACTTGCTTCACACTGCACTGCACTGCACTAGTTCACACACGACATGGGAGGAACATGTCATTACTTCTAATGTTGATTGTCTATTGAGTATAGCTGACATAGATCTTAATTTGCATGAAGCGCTTAGTCAAAATATCTTCTGAATCGGCCGCAAGACACATTAGTTATGAGGCAAGATCAAGTTCCGCCACCATATCTGAAAAGCCTTCTTCGAGCCACCATACATAACAAGCATGTGTGAATGACGTGTTCGTTCAGCATGAATCATTTATTCACTTGGTTGAGAAAGTCTCCGTCGAGTGCCAACATGAAATCGACCGCCTCAGGTTGGAGGCTATTCATGACAAGGATATCATCAAGCACCTGGACGCTGAGATACTTGAGTATAAAACCTAACTTGCTGAAGTAGTAAAGAATGCAAAAGAAAAGGCAGAGGCAGTAAATCTCCCGGAGACTTCGCACAAAAAAGAACTTGACGGCGCTTCATCGCAGTGGCACTTTGGCCTTAGAAAAGGACTCCTTGCAAAAGGAGAAAGATTCCATAGCTCGTCGTGTTAAAGAGCTTGAAAAATTATTAAATAAAGAGAGGGAGGAAAAGATTGAGGCGTAAGAAGAATCGCAGAGATATTGCGAGGAGATCGTCGAGGTAAGAAGCTTAAGGATAAAGCATGATGAACAATTCGCCAAGATCGAAACTTTAAAGGAAGAGGCCTGCGAAGAGGGCAGAAAGGAAGTGCTCGAAGAAGCTAACTCCTGGGTCAAAGCTGCCACCGAGTCCGACAAGAATGAGATCAAGGAATTGTTCGATCCGCTTATCATCGAATATAATGCGAAAGTCCTTCTCCATCGCGACTTGACCTTTCTTGGCGAAGGTTGTCTTGAATCACTCGCTGAAGCCTCGGAGCACATTATCAAAATCAAGAAAGAAGAATTGGTAGAAGCAGAATTTAATGAAGAAACATTTGTGGGAGAAGTGCTTTGAGGGAATGAGCCATCTGATCTGGCCGCTGCTAAACTTCAATTCTTTAAGGCTCATGCACCGGCTAAGGAAGGAGAGGATATTATTGAATCTTCTACAATCAATTCTAAGGGTTCTTCTCCTACCCAAGTAACTGGACCATCATCTTCTCACACTTCGAAGAAAAATATCGGCTACGATCTGGACAGACCTGGCCTCGATCCGCAGATGCTGTCCCCCATCCTTGAAGGAAACACTTCCTTAACTATAGAGAGTCAACCGGATGTCGGTATTGTACTTAACTTCTTCAGATTTGTAAGGTTGTTGTTCTCTATGTGTAACGCCCTTCAACTAATGTTCATGCTTTAACAAATTTTTGCAGGTCATCCTGGTCCTGAACAAACTCCTAGAAGCGATGTCTCCATGGAGCAATAAAAGAAAACGACCGAAGCTCCGGCCGTAGTAGATATTCCGGGGCCCGATACTCAAGTCATCAGTGCACTTGACGAAGATAATCTCGAAGACCCATCTCTTGCTGAGGAATTAGATGACATAATGATCACGAGTGGTTCGGAGCACACCGCCAAGACCAACATGAAGAAGCAGATTGAATAGGAGGAGAAATCAAAGTGCAAAGTCAAAGGTGAGCCCATTAAGGTGATAGTCAAAAGTGAGCCCATTGAGGTGGTAGTCGAAGATCCTGATTTTGTACCTCTGTAAGTCATTCCACCCGATGGGACGATCCCCGGTGAAATTCCTCCTTTTTCTTCAAGAGTTCCAACTAAGGGTGGCAAAGGGTCCCGGAAGAGACACTCAATTGACTCTACTCCTGAGAAACTAAAGAAGGAGAAAAAGTTGAAGAAATAGTTACTACTTCATGCCGTTGTACATAGTTTGAATAATTTGAATGTGCATTTCTTTTCTTAGTAAGAAGTGTACGGGTACGAATCCCAAACTTTTGGAATAACTTGTGACAGAATTTTGAGACTAACGAATAAAAGTTTTTGCTTCTGATTAGTCATCGTGTGAATCGTCACTTTAATAGTTGAATAATTACTTTCCATTCCATGTACTTGTAATTTTTTGATTGCAAATTCCGTTAATAATTCACCATCTCCATCTCAAGACATCTCTGCCGTCATTGCCTTAAGTCATAAGGAATGTTAAGCCCGAACTGTAATGAGCTACCATATCCAGCCTTCAGTAATTTGAATTTCTTCCGTCGATTTCAGGTTGGAATTCATGGAAAAGAGAACAGTCGAAATCCATTCATCTTCCCATTGATTTTATGAGTCAGTCCGCGCTCTGGGGACTTAGATTTATTTCATGAGCGGTCGGTTCGTGCTAAACTTATGCATTTGCTTTAGTCCATAATCTGAGGACTTAGAATTTTCTCATGGGTGATCAATCATACCTGAATTGTTAATATTCCAGTCTGCACTCCGGGGACTTAGAGTTTTCTCATGGGTAGTCGTGTTTTCGCCTGAACTGTTTATACTTCAGTCCGCACTCCGGGGACTTAGAGTTTTCTCGTGGGCAGTTGTGTTTCTGCCCGAATCGTTTATACTTCAGTCCTCACTTCAGAGACTTAGAGGTTTTTCTCGTGGGAAGTTGTGTTTCCGCCCGAATCATTTATACTCCAGTCCGCACTCCGGGAACTTAGAGTTTTCTCGTAGGCAGTCGTGTTTCCACCCGAATCGTTTATACTCCAGTCCCCACTTCGGGGACTTAGAGTTTTTCTCATGGGCAGTCTTGTTTCCACTCGAATCATTTATACTCTAGTCTGCACTTCGAGGACTTAGAGTTTTTCTCGTAGGTAGCTGTGTTTCCACCCGAATCGTTCATACTTCAGTCTACACTCCGGGGACTTAGAGCTTTTCAATCTCCAAATTTCCGATGACTTTTGTTCCTTATTGCGAATATCGCACTTTGGTTCATCTTCCGGAGTCGTTAATCAAGCAAATTTACGGAGCTCATCTTGTTCGATCCCATTGGGGATTGTTATGATTGATCGATTTCAAACTTCATGAATCTGTTCACACATCACACATAACGATATCAATCAGTTTCATTGTATACTTAGCATAAAATGCAATAATAGTCACTTATGCAAAGGAGGTTCAAGATTTAATTCATCATATGAAAAGGAACAAACTAACTTGTCTTATTACACATCCAAAAGATCAAATACTAAAGCAAATGTCGAAAGTAACTAGTACCAAAATACAAAGGAAATGTTCTAAGTGAAAAAGCGTCGTAAATGCTTGCTATTCCACGCTCTTGGGAGTGCCGCACCATCAACAGTTGCTAGCTTGAAAGTTCCTTCTCCAAGCCTCTATTCAATGACACACGGTCCTTCCCATTTCGGATTCATGTGCGATGGGACCGAAAAACCACATTTCAGGGAAAGATCGCCAACTTTAAAGGTTCTTAATCGTACTTTTTGTTTTGTAATATCGGACGACTCGAGTCAGTGTGCAGCTGCTCTCGAATCGGCCTCCTTGCATTTCTAATCGATAAAGTCCAAAGATTCCAAGAGAAGATCTTGGTTCGTTCTGGGGTCATAATAAGTCACTCGATGAGAATGGACTTCAAGTTATACTGGAATAACTGCTCCGGCTTCGTAAGCAAGAGTGAGTGGAGTATGGCCAGTCGTAGACTTGTGGGTGGTCCTGTAGGCCCAAAGTGCCGTAGTAAGTTCATCTACTCCTTGCCTCTAGCCTTCTCCAAACGCTTTTTCAAAATAGACTTGATAATCTTGTTTACAACTTCAACCTGTCCATTCGCGTGAGGGTAAGCGACCGCTGCAAACCTCTTTTCAATATGATATCTCCGACAAAATTCTTTAAATTCAGCACCATCGAACCGAGTCCCATTATCTGTCACGATAGTTTATGGAAGACCAAAGTGACATATGATGTTTCAAACAACGAAGTTCATAACTTTCTTCGTTGTGATCATGGCTAACAGTTCCGCTTCGGCCCATTGGTGAAGTAGTCAACCGCGATAATTGCGCTCTTCGCACCACCTTTGGAGATTGGTAAAGAGTCGATGATGTCGATACCCCACCTAGCAAATGGCTATGGACTGACCATTTGCGTGATCTCTGTCGGCGTGACTTTTGGGACTTTTGCATATATCTGGCACTTGTCGCATCGTCACACATAATCAACAACATCCTGATTTACAGTTGGCCAGTAGTATCCGTAACGGAGTATCTTTTTTTCTAAAGTTTGCCCCCAGTGTGATCGCCACATTCTCCTCATGAACTTCTTTCAAAACACGCTTTATCTCGTTATGAGCGATACACCGGAGTAAGGGAACGAAAAACCCCTTTCTATACATAGTTCCTTCTTGCATAATATACCACGAAGCTTTACGAAGGACTTGTCGCTTTTCGTTTCTCCACTCAGGCAAGATTCCATGCAACAAGTAATCTTTAAATGGAGTCATCCACGATTCCCTCTCAGGCTCCGCTTCCAGTACTTGATCAACTTCCATCATATTTACGCTTGGGGCATGTAATGTCTCAACTAGAACCAAGCCCATCTGTTGTGCATCACCAGTACTAGCGAATTTTTCCAATGAATCAGCTTCTCCATTTTGCTCACGTGGGATATGCAAAATGTCATAATATTCGATATCCGCTAATAACTCCTGAACTCAAGTAAGGTACAGGGCGAGTCGTTGTCCCTTAACATGATAGCCTCCTCTAACTTGATATACCACCAACCGTTAGTCGCAAAAAATTTCAAGACACTTCACTCCGAGCTCTCTAGCAAGTTTAAGTTCGGTGATCAACGCTTCATACTCGGCCTTGTTGTTTGTTGTGGGAAAATCGAGCTTCAAAGCATAATAAATCGATCGGTTTTCAAAGGTTACAAGTACAATCCCAGCTTCGGAACAATGAACATTAGATGCTCCATCAGTATATAACTTCCACCGCACAATAGGGATTATGCCACTTTCTGGAAGCTCGTCTTGCACGGTAAATTCCGCTATGAAGTTCACTAATGCTTGACCTTGGATAGCTCTCCGCGGAAGATATGTGATGTCGAACTGGCCGAGCTCGATGTTCCATTTAAGAAACCTCCCGGACGTCTCAGGTTGTTGTAGGACCATCGTAATGGCTGGTCGGTGTAAATGTTAATTGGATGTGCCTGGAAGTACGGACGAAGTTTCCATGACGTGATTAACAAACAGTACACCAATTTTTCTATTTCGGATAGTTTCTCTCTACACCTGTTAACCGCTTGCTGACGTAATACATCAGTCTCTGAATTCGATTCTCCTCGTGAATCAAGGCGGTACTTATAGCATGTGACGATACAGCCAAGTAACCATACAACTCCTCGTGATCAACTGGCTTTGACAAGATATGGGGTCTCTCCAAATGATTCACCAGAGCTCCAAATGTGTCTTCACAATCCTGCATCCATTCAAAGTTCCTCTTTCCGTTTCTTATCAGATTAAAGAAAGGAATGCATATATCAGTTTCCCTGGAGAAGAATCGACTCAAAGCGACAACCTTCCCATTCAGACTCTACACTTGTTTAATGGTTATAAGTGCTTGTATATCTTGAATAGCCTGAATCTTCTCTAGATTAACTTCAATTCCTCGAGTATTGACAATAAAGTAGGGGTGGGCGAGGTCGGTTAACCGCTTTAATCGGTTAATATTTTTGGTTAACCGTTAAAAAGGTTCAGTTCGGTTAACCGATTTCGGTTAATTTTGGTTCTGGTCTACCGACCGAACCGGTTAAAGTTAACCGCAGTTAACTGGTTTATTTGACCGGTTAACCGACCAATTTGAACGGTTAACCGTTGACTGGTTAACCGACCAATTTGAAAGGTTAACCGGTTAAATAAACCAGTTAGCCATCTAAACAACATCATATTTTCAAGATTACAATTACATAATCATAGACATATACATTCAGTTACACATTACATAGTACACACCCAATACACATTTTAACAGTACACATACAGTACACAAACATACAATACAGTACACACACACATATTATACAATACATTACAGGCATACATTCAGATTCAGTTACTTTACTTAAGTTCCCACTCAGACTATTCAGTTCATAGTTACTTCATACATTAATAGTTCATAGGTATTACATTACATTAATACAACATGTCAAGTGTCAACGACTACAAAGTCAGCTTCCCTACTTCAATCTTCAGTCTCCACTTTCTATTCTCCAAGTCTGTCCAAACAAAAATAAGTATTTATATTAACAAGCTGCACTGGCATTAACAAAAAAAATATGAAGACAACATATTAGTTACAATTTATGAACAATTGATAAGGATAAAAATACGTTTATAACACTAGAATTGAATATGTTTATAACACTGCATAGGAAAAGTGCATAGGTTTATAACACTGCTTAGGCAAAATGCATAGGTTTGTAACACTACATATGTTCATTATATTAAGTTTGTAACACTAAACACTACACAGTTGCATAAATCTTTTTGACATGGAGCATTAACTAAGAATTTAAGAATGACAATTGTATAAATCTTTCTAATAGGCACACACAAATCTGAAGGTATAAGAATTTAGCTCCAAGCAGCTCAAGTATACTATCAAAATGACCTCACAAACCAACTTCTTTTTGATAGGGAGCATTAAATTCTAAATCAACCCAAGCTTTCAACTAGGACTGTTTTTAGTTGCACACCATATAATACAGAATTGCTTAAGCATATATTTACAGTAATGACAATAATTCCACATCATTTAATACAAAATTGCACATCATCATGTAATACCGTAATGACAGTAATTCATATATTCACTGAAAAATGATATAGGAATACTTAAGTATATATTTACAGTAAAATGAAACTATCATTTACTAGTTTACAGTACATATAACTATTATACAAGTTATATATATTTATTAGCTTACATTATATATATATAACTACCATACAAGTTATGTATATATTAATTAGTTTACAGTAAAATGAAACTATTAAAACAAGCATAGATTTAAATATATACTTATATCACCATATCTTACTTCCAGGAGCTGACTTATAGTGGTATAAAAACACATTAAGGCACAACTGGTTATGTAGAGGAATATTGTGTATGATCATACACCGTAGTCATACATCCACTTCCCTATATTTTTGATTAAATCGTAAAATTCATAACCATATTGAATGTATGTCCTAAATATACATACTTTGATGTCTTGTTCCTTACACAAATTGCTTTTTTAAATAGAATAAGTTAGCAGTTAAATTAGACACTTCTTACCATTAATTGCAGTAATAAATACTTTACTTTTGCTTCTTACCATTAATTACAGTAATTAATTAGCATTCTAATTAATCTTACTAGTGTGTTTTAAGCTTACATTAGCTCTTGTTATACAATATTTAGAAGACTGTAAGCATTATAAGAAATACATTTTATATGACCACATAAGAAAAAAATAACAATTTGAAATCATCAAAATTACTCGGACTGAATGTCAAGCGAGAAAGCCAACTTAAATTAAAGGCTTTAGGATTAATAGTAAATCAACTAGTTTTAAAAAAATACCAATACATGTTTGAATTGAATGTAAATCATTTTTTTAAAGTTATTTGGTAAAGTTGTTAGAAATTAGCGATGAAATGAAATTTTTGTTTTAAATTAAGAATATCATGAAATGATTTCGGGATTAGAAAACTTAAAATAAACTCAGGATTGCAAACCTTACTGTATCATGAAATAAATTCATTATTCTGTATATCATCAATTGATGATATAACAACAAGTTATATCAAAAAAGGATTAACATTTAACATTATTCTAATAAAACGTAACGGTATAATAGTTAGTTCACATCTCGGTTATAAAATATTAACAGCAAGTTAACTTACTATCATCAATTACACAGTTGCTTATCATCAATATCAGTTATAATCAATATCATTTATAAGCAACATCAATTATTCTGATTTTACAACAATTATATCAACAAAAAAGTATTAACAACAACTGCAAGTTAACATCATTATTCTGCATATCATCAACTGATAATATAACAACAAGTTACATCAAAAAAGGATTAACATTTAATATTATTCTAATACAACAAATGATTATACAACTAACTATTAAACTATATTGGTTGTTGTTATAGTTAGTTCACATAACAGTTTTGTCTTTCATTTCCAATATCAGTTGCTGTTATAGTTAGTTCATATAATCATTTATTCTGTTCATCTTATACAGTTTAATAGTTAGTTTATCATCTCAATTATTCAGCAGCAAGCTAACTTCAAAATTGATAACAATTAACATTTTAAATACAATTCAAACTGTTTAATTAAATGTAAATAACAATTACACAGTTTAATTAAACTTAGTTTCAAGTATAGAAATATATAATAATTTCACAGTTTAATTAAACTTAATATCAACCATAAATAAATATAGTTTTGGTCATATTTTCAGTTTATTGGGAGTATAACGAATTATACAGTCCATAAAAACTAAATAAAACGTATAAAAACTAAAAATAAACATAATCAAATGATTAATACAAACTTACGTTTTTCCTTTTCCTACTAGCATTCACCATATCTAAATTTGTAGATCGATCTGAATTCGTGTTGATCAACTGCTAAGTAATTGATGGGTAGCGAGGCTTTGTGTTGATCTAGGTTTTTCCAAGAATGATTAGGGAATGAGAAATTTGTAGGTTTGAGAATTTTGGGAACGAGATCGATAAGCTTCGAGTCAATGAATTGAAAGCGGCGGACACAATAAAAATCTAGGGTTTGTAGTTATATTGTTGTTATGTGATATTAATGGGCTGGGTGGCTTCGTAGTGCAGCCGTTAATTTAAGTGGGCAAAATTATTTTCGGTTAACGGTTAACCGATATATGTCATATGGTTAATCGAACCGACTTTTATCGGTTAACATCGAACGATTAATCGAATGTTCGGTTAATCGAATTTATCGGTTAATGCGGTTCGGTTAAGATCGGTTGAGTCGGTTAAGTCGGTTAGGTCGGTTAAATGCCCACCCCTACAATAAAGCCCAAGAATTTCCCAAATGCAACACCGAATGAGCACTTCTGTAACAACCCACATATCTATCGATTTTATATTTAAATATTTTATCGTTAGTCGGATGTTAGTCCGAAAAGCTACTTTTTGCATACGATCAAATTAGGACTCGAGACCACCCCCATTGAGTTCAAAATGACGTTTGTGATCTTTTTGAGTGTAAACTTCGATATGTTTGGAGATAGTGAAATTTTCGTCACTTTTCCCACTTGTGACTTTGGTTGGGACTGCACCTTCTTAACTCAGCCCAACTCCCTCTTCTCTTCATCACTTCATCAAATACTTCAAGCTTCTTCAAAAATGGTGGAGGGAAAGAGAAATTAAAATTCCAAGCTCGAGATCTTTAGTGAATTCAGCATCAAACTCCGACTTCAAGGTGAAGAACATAGATTCAAGCTAGGGGTTGATTCTTGCTTTGTTCTTAAGCTCTCCAACATCAATTTCGTGGAAAAGGTGAGATTTTTGATCTCACATCTTGCCTATATCTATCTTGGACTGTTGGGAATGATCCCCTATTGCATTTGCATCAACATTTGCATTTGGTTTGGATTGGATTGGCGAAAAAACTTCAATTTTCAGCGTTTTGGTGATTTTTCTGGCCTTAAGTCGTTTCTGGCCATCCCTAGGTCGTCCACGAGTTAACTCCTTAGGTCGTCCACGAGTTAACTCCTTAGGTCGTCCAGGCTGCTAGCTCGCGTGTTGAAAAGTCTCCAACTTCTTAGGTCGTCGCCGACCTATAATCCCCAGGCAAAGTTAAGTCGTTCGCGAGTTAAACCCTATGTCTTAGGTCGTTGCCGACCTATAATCTCCAGGCAAAACGTTAGGTCGTTGCCGACCTATAATCCCCAGGCAAAAGTCGTTCGCCCTTAAGTCTTAGGTCGTTGCCGACCTATAATCTCCAGGCAAAACGTTAGGTCGTTGCCGACCTATAATCCCCAGGCAAAAGTCGTTCGCCCTTAAGTCTTAGGTCGTTGCTGTGACGCCCCACCTCAATACCCACGCTAGCCAAGGACACTACGATGTAGTGCTGTCAACTAGCACGGAGAATAAGGCTGTTGAGGAGCGACCATCCATGTAATTGATTATCACACGGTGGCTATAAAAAAATCTTCGGAAACAAACATAGAAATAAACATAACACAAAGCAGTCACAGACATCCATATCACAAAGGCGGAAGAAGATATGAATATATAACTAACACATGAAAGTGTACATCAGAGTAGTGGTCAAAAAGTTCCACAATAATACAAAAGAATAGCAACCTGTGCTATACAAAAAGAATACAACTATGAGTCCATATCTCAAGTGTATACAACAAAAACTGCTAAACTAAATAGTCAGCCAAAAGTCAGAGTAGCAAATCCCGGAAGGAAGTCAAGCAGAAGCACCTGTAACATCTCGGTCTGACCCGAGTATTATTTAAGAAAATAATAAACGGATCAGTCTAACTATAAATATCAGATGACATGATATAGAATAAAAGATATGGCATAAACATATAATATCCATACTGACATACTACTATAAGTATGAAAATGATGATCAACAGGAGATCAACCGATGAGAAATGATCAATATCACGAGAATCTTCTCAAAGATCCAAAGAGGGCATCATACCCTAGACTTGTACTCATAACAAGTCAATGACATAAAAATCTAGAAATCAAAACAAGAAATCCAGAAATCATAAAAAGAGAAAGAGGCCTATCACATGATGGTCCGAAGACCATGGGGAGCTACCCCATATGTGTGAGTCGGAATCACACTGATTGAGGCCTAGGCTAACCAAAAAGCAGAAAGGTATGTGTGAATGGAATCACACAAGTGGTGTCTAGCCTAACCTCGCAAACATAAAGATATGTGTGAGTCGGAATCACACTACTGCGGCCTAGACTAACCTTGCGGACAAAGAGATGTGTGTGAGTCGGAATCACACTATTGCGGTCTAGTCTTACCTTGCAAACAAAGAGACATCGCACAATTGCTAGTCTAAATCATAAAATGATCATCATGATCAGCGAGAAGTGTCAATCACACCAAGCTAGTAAATATATGAGTTTAGCTTCATGTCCCATAACCACTTGCTTAACTTAAATATTTACGAACAAGCTGTAAATCTTCACTAGGAAATTGTCACGAAAAGGATTCAATCGAACAAGTCCAAGAGCTAACCGACGAAGTGAACGCAAGCGTTTCATACCACTTGTTTTACTAAGTCGTTTAAGTCGATTTCTCATTCGAGTGAAGTAGAGGCTTGTATATACTAGTAGATTGAAAATCGGTTTGAGAAAACGAACTTTAGATATTTAAAATAGTGTTGAAATCGCTTTGATGAAAGAGTTTTGATATTTACTATTAGTATTGAAACCTTCATATATCTTTAAAGTGACAAGTCATAAAACGATTGTAGAACAAATCAATTCACGTTCGAAGACGTGAGTAAAGTCCAAAGAAGTCAGTCCCAAAACCATCAAAGTAGAATTTCTGACAAATGTTTTTCAGATGAGATTGCCTACGCAGAGTAATACGGGGTTCGACCTGCCCGGTCAGGTCGCGGGGGTCCAGGGGGCAGCGCCCACGGCGGGGTGCGGGGCAGCGCCCCGTCACGGTACGACTTAGTGAAGGCAAGCTGGTCCAGTGGTAGCATGACCGAGCTAAGGAATGGTGCAACTCAACCAGATGAACGACTTAAGGAAGGCGAGCGACTTACGACTTAAGGGAGGCAAGCGACTTACGACTTAAGGGAGGCATGCCTTGCGACCTAGCAGAAGAACAGGTCGAACGACCTAGGGAAAAACAGGTCAAAACGACCAAGTGCTAACTCGCGAACGAGTTACGACTTAAGAGGGTTCTGCGACCTAAGAAGGCTAAGGACAAGGTCGGAGACGACCTACGACTTAAGGTTTTAAATCGCGAACGACTTAGTACTTGCTTATCTCGCGAACGACTTAAAGTCAATACGACTTAACGACTTAAGCTCAAATACGAGCTACGAGCTAAGGTCTATACGACCTAACGACTTATCTCAGTACGACCTAAGCCAGGACGAGATAGCAGAAGGCAACGACTTAAGTCTTAACTCGGGGACGACCTACGACTTAAGGTCATACGACTTAACAGTTTAAAAGCCAACGACCTAGGACTTAAGAGCCATACGAGCTACGACTTATCACTTAACTCGCGAAAGACCTAGCGAAGGCAGAACACCCAGAACGACTCAGGCCTTTAACTCGTGAACGACTCAAGGAGTTAACTCGCGAACGACTCAAGGAGTTAACTCGCGAACGACTCAGGCCAGGCGAACAGAAATGCACGCGCGCGACTTAAGCCCTTAACTCGTGAACGACTCACGACTTAGGCTTAACTCGTGGACGACTCAGCGAAGGCCAGAACGACTTAAGGCCAGAAAAATCACCAAAACGCTGAAAATTGAAGTTTTTCGCCAATCCAATCCAAACCAAATGCAAGTGTTGATGCAAATACAATAGGGGATCATTCCCAACAGTCCAAGATAGATATAGGCAAGATGTGAGATCAAAAATCTCACCTTTTCCACGAAATTGATGAAGATGGAGATTGAAAGCAAGGAGAAGCAACCCTAAACTTGAATCCACTATCTTCTACTTGAATTTGGAGTTGAATCACGGATTTGCAATAGAATTGGAGTTTGGAGTTTTAATTTCCACTTCCCACCACCATTTTTGATGAAGCTTGAATGTTAAAACAAAGGGTGAATGAAGTGAGGAAGGGGGTTGGGCTGAACTAAGGAAGTGCAGTCCAAACCAAAGTCTCAAGCGGGAAAAGTGACGAAAATTTCACTATCTCCAAACATATCGAAGTTTACACTCAAAAAGATCGCAAACGTCATTTTGAACTCAATGGGGGTGGTCTCGAGTCCTAATTTGACCGTATGCAAAAAGTAGCTTTTCGGACTAACATCCGACTAACGATAAAATATTTAAATATAAAATCGATAGATATGCGGGTTGTTACAGTTGCCGACCTATAATCTCCAGGCAAAACGTTAGGTCGTTGCCGACCTATAATCCCCAGGCAAAAGTCGTTCGCCCTTAAGTCTTAGGTCGTTGCCGACCTATAATCTCCAGGCAAAACGTTAGGTCGTTGCCGACCTATAATCCCCAGGCAAAAGTCGTTCGCCCTTAAGTCTTAGGTCGTTGCCGACCTATAATCTCCAGGCAAAACGTTAGGTCGTTGCCGACCTATAATCCCCAAGCAAAAGTCGTTCGCCCTTAAGTCTTAGGTCGTTGCCGACCTATAATCTCCAGGCAAAACGTTAGGTCGTTGCCGACCTATAATCCCCAGGCAAAAGTCGTTCGCCCTTAAGTCTTAGGTCGTTGCCGACCTATAATCTCCAGGCAAAACGTTAGGTCATTGCCGACCTATAATCCCCAGGCAAAAGTCGTTCGCCCTTAAGTCTTAGGTCGTTGCCGACCTATAATCTCCAGGCAAAACGTTAGGTCGTTGCCGACCTATAATTCCCCAGGCAAACCTTAGGTCGCTCGCACTGGCTTATCTCGTAGGTCGTCTCCGACCTAAAGCTTCTTTTCCATAAGTCGTTCGCGAGTCAAGTGTTAGGTCGTCTCCGACCTAACGCCCCTCGTCACCTTAGGTCGTAGCTCGTAAGTCGCTCAACCCTGCTAAGTCTTTAAGTCGCTCGAGTTAGGTCGGCCAGTATATCTCGTAGGTCGTCGCCGACCTTACACTTGGTCTTTTTAGTTCGCGATTTCCTTAGGTCGAACCCCGTATTACTCTGCGTAGGCAATCTATTCTGAAAAACATTTATCAGAATTTCTACTTTGATGGTTTTGGGATTGACTTCTTTGGACTTTACTCACGTCTTCGAACGTGAATTGATTTGTTTCTACAATCGTTTTATGACTTGTCACTTTAAAGATATATGAAGGTTTCAATACTAATAGTAAATATCAAAACTCTTTCATCAAAGCGATTTCAACACTATTTTAAATATCAAAAGTTCGTTTTCTCAAACCGATTTTCAATCTACTAGTATATACAAGCCTTTACTTCACTCGAACGAGAAATCGACTTAAACGACTTAGTAAAACGGGTGGTATGAAACGCTTGCGTTCACTTCGTCGGTTAGCTCTTGGACTTGTTCGATTGAACCCTTTTTGTGACAATTTCCTAGTGAATATTTACTAGCTTGGTGTGATTGACACTTCCTTGTGATCATGACGATCATTTTTGTGATTTAGACTAGCGATTGTGCGATGTCTCTTCGTCCGTGTGTCGGATTTGCCTTCGGGCCATCCGTGTGTTCGGAAAAATTCAAATGGATAGCTTCCATGAGATAGCTTCTCGTCCGTGTGTTCGGACTTCCCCCTTTTAGTGATTTCTGGATTTCGTGTGTTGATTTCTGGGATTTGTTCTGGATTTCGTGTGTTGATTTCTGGATTTAGTGCTTCACCAACTTTTGTGGTTTTCACTGATATGATATCAGTTTTTGTGTATTGGTGAATTTGTGTGTCATTACCCTTTTTATGTGTTTGAATCTTTGAGAAGATTCTTGTGACATTGATTAATCCCTTGTTGATTATCATTTACATACTTATAGTAGTATGCCTTCATGGTTATTATATGTTTGTGCCATACCCCTTATCCTATATCATGTCATCTGATATTTATAGTTAGACTGATCCGTTTATTATTTTCTTATAAATAATACTCGGGTCAGACCGAGATGTTACAGGTGCTTCTGCTTGACTTCTCTTCTGGATTACTCTGACTTTTGGCTAACTACTTAGATTAGTAGTTTTTGGATGTACACCTTTGAGATATAGACTCTATGTTGTGTACTTATTCTTTTGTATAGCACGTGATGCTATTCTTTTGTATTATCGTGGATCTTTCTGACCACTACTCTGATGTACACTTTCATGTGTTATATATATTTATTCATATCTTCTTCCGCCTTTGTGATATGGATGTCTGTGACTGATTTATGTTATGATTATTTCTATGATTGTTTCCGAAGATTATATATAGCCACCGTGTGATAGCTTTGTGTTTGTATCGGTATGTCGGATTTCCTCCTTAAAAGATATGCATTCTATTCTATCTGACGTATCGGTGCTCGCACAAAGAAGTTACATGGATGGTCGCTCCTCCACAGCCTTATCCTCCGTGCTAATTGACAGCACTACATCGTAGTGTTCTTGGTTAGCGTGGGTATAGAGGTGGGGCGTCACAGCTTGGTATCAGAGCCAAACTTCGGAACAATTTAGAATAACTTAACAAGGATCATCGTCCTAAGTCCACCTTAGGAGTTGTGTTTCAGGATTTAGTTCGAGTCTTCGAACCGATTTATCCTGTTTTCTTTATGATTCCTTGTTTCATCATTCAAGATTGCTTGATGTTCATTGGTGAATAACCTCCTTCTTTCTCTTCTTTCTTTCTAAAGGAAGAGGATGTCAAGACCAGGCCGTCCCAGAGCTGGGACATCTACTGCGGCTCCTCGAGATGGAGTTTTTATGACAACTCAACAGCTTCTTGAATTAGTGACGAATGCTCAAGCAGCTGGAGCTAACCCGGAACCTACTCACCCAAAGTCGGGATTTGCACGGTTGTGCAGCGATTACACCAATTTGGGTGGGAAGCCCTTCAAAGGTTCCGAACCTATTATCGAGGTTCAACCTTGGTTAAAATCATGCGATCGAATCTTCTCTCGCATGAACCTTATCGATCTGCACCGCGTTCAAGTGGCTTCCAGTATGCTCCAAGAGAGAGCATTGGATTGGTATGAACTTCTTACTTCCGAAATTAATGAAGCGGATCTCACATGGGAGCACTTCCGAGAACGCTTTGAATCGAAATTCGTACCCGAGGCTGAAAAGGTAACGTTGGCTCGGCGATTTATTGACCTTGTTCAAGGTCAGGCTTCTGTGGCGGACTACGTCGCATCATTCGAATCCCTTTCCAAATATGGAGTCGAATATATAAATACTCCACTAAAGAAGAACCAGAGGTTCGTTTATGGCTTAAACAAAAGCCTCAAGAAGCCATTACTTCTGAAGTTAGAAGTTTCTTTCGACCAAATTGTAGATATCGCTCTTCGCCTTGAAGAGGCTGATAGAGAAAGTGATGTTGAAGTAGTAGCTTCCAAACCCAGCTTTAACAACAAAAAGAGGCCCAACAAATTTAAAGGCCCTTACCCGAACAAAAAGGGTAAACAAGCAGCTCCTGCTGCAAAGACTTTTTCCTCTGATGATAACAAATGCTTCAACTGTGGAGCTAAGGGCCACTTTTCTAACAAGTGTCCAAAACCCCGCTCTTGCCGCTACTGTAAAGGCACAGATCATTATATGCACCAATGCAAAAGGCTTCAACAGAAGGAGGGAAAGCTTAATGTGGCTCAAGCCCCTGGTAACACATCTCGCCGTCAAGGTATGTCACATTCTGTCCTTGATGGCATTATATTATTTCATGATCAACCTATTAGAGTTCTCTTTGATACGGGTGCATCCCATTCTTTTATATCAAAAGAACTTGTCGATACTTTTTCTTTAAGTGTTACTGCTTTAATGACTTCATTAAGAATTGCGAATCCGGTTGGTGGATCCGCAACTCTTAGTTTACTTTGTAAAGACGTAGAGATTATTTTATGTGATTTTTCTTTCCTAGCCGATTTGCATGTCATGCGTTACTTAGGCTTTGGAATGATTTTGGGTATGGATTGGCTTACTCATTATGAAGCTCATATCCTATGTCCTGAGCGGACTATTTATCTTCGACATCCACTATCTGTTAAGCAGATTTCTATTATTCTTAAAGATTCGGATTCCGCTTTAGTTGCTTCATTATATTCTTTAAATCCTCGTGATGATGACAATGATGATGAGGAGGATGTCATTTCTCGTATTCGCATCGTTCGTGAATTTTCCGACATCTTTGAGCCCGTTTTAGGATTACCACCTAAACGAGCAATTGAGTTCAAAATTAACCTTTTACCTGGAGCTCAACCTATTACCCGTCCTCCTTATCGCATGTCTAATAAGGAGAACGAAGAGATGCGCAAACAACTATCCGAGTTGGAGACGAAGCAACTTATTCGCTCTAGTTCCTCGCCTTGGGGAGCTTCAGCTATTTTCGTAAGTAAGTCCGATGGCACACTTAGGCTTTGCGTCGACTACCGTAAGCTTAATGATCTTACTATTAAGAATAAATATCCATTGCCTCGGATTGATGATCTGTTTGATCAACTCACTGGTGCTAGAGTATTTTCACAATTGGACTTGGCTACCGGTTTCCATCAGCTTCGTATTGCAGAGGATAGTATTCCTTTGACTTCGTTCCGTACGCGATATGGATCTTATGAATGGCTAGTTATGCCATTCGGTTTAACGAATGCTCCGGCTTACTTCGTTGACCTTATGAATAGAGTTTTCAAAGATTTTCTCGATCGGTTTGTTCTCATCTTTATTGATGATATTCTTGTGTTTTCTAAAACCGAGGAGGAACACGAAAAGCATCTTCGAATTGTATTGGAAACTCTTAGGAGCAATCAACTAAAAGCAAAATTTTCTAAATGCCATTTTTGGCAATCTAGTGTGAAATTTCTCGGTCATATTATTTCTGAATCCGGAATATCCGTGGATCCTTCAAAGATTGAAGCGATTCAAAATTGGAAGAGACCGGAGAGCGTGACTGAAATCCGTAGTTTTCTCGGATTGGCTGGTTATTACCGCCGTTTTATAAAAGACTTTTCTAAGATTGCCGTACCTCTTACTGGCTTAACAAAGAAAGGTGTTAAATACATTTGGTCAGACAAATGTGAAACTTCTTTTCAGAAATTAAAAGAACTCCTTTCTGATGCTCCTATCCTTATTATTCCCGAAGGGAATCAAGACTTTGTCGTTTACACCGATGCTAGTCGCGTTGGTTTGGGTGCCGTTCTTATGCAAAAAGAACGTGTTATTGCTTATGCTTCTAGGCAATTGAAGCCGGCTGAGACTAGATATGCCACACATGATTTAGAACTCGCGGCTATCGTTTTCGCCCTTCGAATTTGGCGACATTATCTTTTGGGAGAAAAGTTTATACTTTATACTGATCATAAGTCTTTGAAATATTTATTTTCTCAAAAGGAACTTAATTTGCGTCAACAGCGTTGGCTCGAATTTCTTGCCTCTTATGATCTTGACATTCTTTATACTCCCGGAAAGGGGAATCGTGTTGCCGACGCACTTAGTCGAAAACAACAAGCGGTTGTTTCCATGATGATATCTGAATGGAACGATCTCGAACTTTTATCCACTTGTGAAATTCGAGATCGCGTTTCCGATTTGTGTTCATCTCTTGTTTTATGTAGCCTTGAGGCTCGTCCTTCTTTATTAGACCGCATTCTTGAAGCTCAACAGCTAGATCCTGAATTGGCTTTGCTTGGCCAAAATCTTAAGGATAAAACCGATATTGAAGGTTTGAAAGACTTTGATATCGACTTTCGTGGCGGCATTCGAAAATTTGGTAGACTCATCGTACCAAATATTAGTGATCTTCGTAGAGACGTTCTAGAAGATTCTCTTCGTTCCAAGTATTCCATTCATCCCGGTAGCAGTAAAATGTACGCTGATATGAAGCGACTTTATTATTGGGAGGGAATGAAATCTGATATCGCTAACTTTGTTAAGTGTTGCATGACTTGCCAACTTGTTAAGGCTGAACATCAAAGGCCCGGTGGGTTACTGCATCCATTGGAGATTCCAGTATGGAAGTGGGATCAAATTTCCATGGATTTTATAGATGGTCTTCCCCGTTCTCGTTCGGGTCATAATAGCTTATGGGTGATTGTTGATAGACTTACTAAGTCTGCCCATTTTATTCCTGTTCGGTCGAACCGAACCGTTCCTCTTCTGGCCAAACTTTTTATTAAAGAAATTGTTAAACTGCATGGAGTTCCTTGTTCCATTGTTAGTGATCGGGATCCATTGTTTACTAGTGGATTCTGGAAGAGTCTTCAAAAAGCTTTGGGAACGAAGCTTAATTTTAGCACCGCTTATCACCCCCAGTCCGATGGACAAACTGAGCGTGTGAACCAAACACTTGAAGATCTTCTTCGTTCTTGTGTGCTTGATTTCGGTGGAAGTTGGGAAGATCATATTTCACTTGTTGAATTTTCATATAATAACAGCTTCCAATCTAGTATTGGTATGTCTCCTTTCGAGGCACTCTATGGAAGGCCATGCCGATCTCCTTCTTGTTGGCTTGAGGCCGGTGAGAAACTGGTTTTAGGACCAGACTATATTCGAGATTCCACAGAAAAGATTGAACTTATTCGACATAGGATGAAAGAAGCCCAGAGTAGACAAAAATCCTATGCCGATAACCGAAGAAGGAAATTAGAATTTTCTGTTGGTGATCTTGTATTTATTCGTGTTTCACCAATGAAGGGTGTTGTACGTTTCAGTCGATCGGGAAAGTTAGCGCCTCGATATATTGGGCCATTTCCTATCACCGAGCGTATTGGTTCCTTGGCTTATCGCCTTTCATTACCGGCTCAGTTTTCTGCTATGCATGACGTGTTTCACGTTTCTCAATTACGGAAGTGCCTTCGGGATTCCGATTCTACTCTTGAGCCCGGTGTTGTGGAAGAGATTGAAGTTTCACCTAATTTAACTTATGAACAGCATCCTGTTCGAATTATTGCTTCGGAGATCAAACGGCTTCGAAATAAAGATGTTCCGCTTGTTAAAGTTCAATGGTCCTCAAATCCTAAGGATTGCTCTTGGGAAACTAGAGAATTCATCGAGCGTGCACATCCGGAATTACTTTCTCATGCTCTTTGAGGTAAACTTTTTAATTCCAATTTCTTTTGTGTTAATATGCTTTTATGGTTGTTACTTTTTAGTTCCACCATATATATTGCGAGGACGCAATTTCTTTAAGGAGGGGAGTCTGTAACAACCCGCATATCTATCGATTTTATATTTAAATATTTTATCGTTAGTCGGATGTTAGTCCGAAAAGCTACTTTTTGCATACGGTCAAATTAGGACTCGAGACCACCCCCATTGAGTTCAAAATGACGTTTGCGATCTTTTTGAGTGTAAACTTCGATATGTTTGGAGATAGTGAAATTTTCGTCACTTTTCCCACTTGTGACTTTGGTTGGGACTGCACCTTCTTAACTCAGCCCAACTCCCTCTTCTCTTCATCACTTCATCAAATACTTCAAGCTTCTTCAAAAATGGTGGAGGGAAAGAGAAATTAAAATTCCAAGCTCGAGATCTTTAGTGAATTCAGCATCAAACTCCGACTTCAAGGTGAAGAACATAGATTCAAGCTAGGGGTTGATTCTTGCTTTGTTCTTAAGCTCTCCAACATCAATTTCGTGGAAAAGGTGAGATTTTTGATCTCACATCTTGCCTATATCTATCTTGGACTGTTGGGAATGATCCCCTATTGCATTTGCATCAACATTTGCATTTGGTTTGGATTGGATTGGCGAAAAAACTTCAATTTTCAGCGTTTTGGTGATTTTTCTGGCCTTAAGTCGTTTCTGGCCATCCCTAGGTCGTCCACGAGTTAACTCCTTAGGTCGTCCACGAGTTAACTCCTTAGGTCGTCCAGGCTGCTAGCTCGCGTGTTGAAAAGTCTCCAACTTCTTAGGTCGTCGCCGACCTATAATCCCCAGGCAAAGTTAAGTCGTTCGCGAGTTAAACCGTATGTCTTAGGTCGTTGCCGACCTATAATCTCCAGGCAAAACGTTAGGTCGTTGCCGACCTATAATCCCCAGGCAAAAGTCGTTCGCCCTTAAGTCTTAGGTCGTTGCCGACCTATAATCTCCAGGCAAAACGTTAGGTCGTTGCCGACCTATAATCCCCAGGCAAAAGTCGTTCGCCCTTAAGTCTTAGGTCGTTGCCGACCTATAATCTCCAGGCAAAACGTTAGGTCGTTGCCGACCTATAAACCCCAGGCAAAAGTCGTTCGCCCTTAAGTCTTAGGTCGTTGCCGACCTATAATCTCCAGGCAAAACGTTAGGTCGTTGCCGACCTATAATCCCCAGGCAAAAGTCGTTCGCCCTTAAGTCTTAGGTCGTTGCCGACCTATAATCTCCAGGCAAAACGTTAGGTCGTTGCCGACCTATAATCCCCAGGCAAAAGTCGTTCGCCCTTAAGTCTTAGGTCGTTGCCGACCTATAATCTCCAGGCAAAACGTTAGGTCGTTGCCGACCTATAATCCCCAGGCAAAAGTCGTTCGCCCTTAAGTCTTAGGTCGTTGCCGACCTATAATCTCCAGGCAAAACGTTAGGTCGTTGCCGACCTATAATCCCCAGGCAAAAGTCGTTCGCCCTTAAGTCTTAGGTCGTTGCCGACCTATAATCTCCAGGCAAAACGTTAGGTCGTTGCCGACCTATAATCCCCAGGCAAAAGTCATTCGCCCTTAAGTCTTAGGTCGTTGCCGACCTATAATCTCCAGGCAAAACGTTAGGTCGTTGCCGACCTATAATTCCCCAGGCAAACCTTAGGTCGCTCGCACTGGCTTATCTCGTAGGTCGTCTCCGACCTAAAGCTTCTTTTCCATAAGTCGTTCGCAAGTCAAGTGTTAGGTCGTCTCCGACCTAACGCCCCTCGTCACCTTAGGTCGTAGCTCGTAAGTCGCTCAACCCTGCTAAGTCTTTAAGTCGCTCGAGTTAGGTCGGCCAGTATATCTCGTAGGTCGTCGCCGACCTTACACTTGGTCTTTTTAGTTCGCGATTTCCTTAGGTCGAACCCCGTATTACTCTGCGTAGGCAATCTCTTCTGAAAAACATTTATCAGAATTTCTACTTTGATGGTTTTGGGATTGACTTCTTTGGACTTTACTCACGTCTTCGAACGTGAATTGATTTGTTTCTACAATCGTTTTATGACTTGTCACTTTAAAGATATATGAAGGTTTCAATACTAATAGTAAATATCAAAACTCTTTCATCAAAGCGATTTCAACACTATTTTAAATATCAAAAGTTCGTTTTCTCAAACCGATTTTCAATCTACTAGTATATACAAGCCTTTACTTCACTCGAACGAGAAATCGACTTAAACGACTTAGTAAAACGGGTGGTATGAAACGCTTGCGTTCACTTCGTCGGTTAGCTCTTGGACTTGTTCGATTGAACCCTTTTTGTGACAATTTCCTAGTGAAGATTTACTAGCTTGGTGTGATTGACACTTCCTTGTGATCATGACGATCATTTTTGTGATTTAGACTAGCGATTGTGCGATGTCTCTTCGTCCGTATGTCGGACTTGCCTTCGGGCCATCCGTGTGTTCGGAAAAATTCAAATGGATAGCTTCCATGAGATAGCTTCTCGTCCGTGTGTTCGGACTTCCCCCTTTTAGTGATTTCTGGATTTCGTGTGTTGATTTCTGGGATTTGTTCTGGATTTCGTGTGTTGATTTCTGGATTTAGTGCTTCACCAACTTTTGTGGTTTTCACTGATATGATATCAGTTTTTGTGTATTGGTGAATTTGTGTGTCATTACCCTTTTTATGTGTTTGAAACTTTGAGAAGATTCTTGTGACATTGATTAATCCCTTGTTGATTATCATTTACATACTTATAGTAGTATGCCTTCATGGTTATTATATGTTTGTGCCATACCCCTTATCCTATATCATGTCATCTGATATTTATAGTTAGACTGATCCGTTTATTATTTTCTTATAAATAATACTCGGGTCAGACCGAGATGTTACAGGTGCTTCTGCTTGACTTCTCTTCTGGATTACTCTGACTTTTGGCTAACTACTTAGATTAGTAGTTTTTGGATGTACACCTTTGAGATATAGACTCTATGTTGTGTACTTATTCTTTTGTATAGCACGTGATGCTATTCTTTTGTATTATCGTGGATCTTTCTGACCACTACTCTGATGTACACTTTCATGTGTTATATATATTTATTCATATCTTCTTCCGCCTTTGTGATATGGATGTCTGTGACTGATTTATGTTATGATTATTTCTATGATTGTTTTCGAAGATTATATATAGCCACCGTGTGATAGCTTTGTGTTTGTATCGGTATGTCGGATTTCCTCCTTAAAAGATATGCATTCTATTCTATCTGACGTATCGGTGCTCGCACAAAGAAGTTACATGGATGGTCGCTCCTCCACAGCCTTATCCTCCGTGCTAATTGACAGCACTACATCGTAGTGTTCTTGGTTAGCGTGGGTATAGAGGTGGGGCGTCACAACTTCAAAGGGTGGATCTTCATGTTATAAAATCTGAGGATGTCGAACATCTCTGCCAAGTCTTGAAGGTAATCGTTTAATCGTCGTGACTTCACGAGCATATCAACAACATAGACTTCCATCGTCCTCCCAATCTGATCTTTAAACATTCGGTTAACCAAACATTGTGTAGTGTAACGACCCAAAATTTTGAACGAATTAAATTGAGAATATTTAATTAATTTTAAATATTTGAACGATGATTTAATTTGAATCCCGAATGTAACTTTGAATTTGACGATTAAATTATAAAATTTAATCTATTGAAGTTGAATAAAAATTTAAATCTTCTGTTTTAAGCTGAAGAAAAATATTTCAAAAGCTTTTAAAATTTAGATTGATAATACTGAAGATAATAGAAGCTTCAGAATCGAATTTGAAATTGAATTGTTCAGTTTTGAAATTTTATTGTTTAAATCGAATTTAAAAATAGCCGTCCGAGGCGTAGTCTCGGAATTCGACGAAACCAGTTCCATTGGGTCCGTAATATTAAATTATTGTTGGATTTCCAATTTCGTATTTTTCGGAGTTATTATGTGAGCGTACGACACATAAACGCGTTGAAATTGAATCGGATTCAATTTAAATTTAAATTTAAATTTGGTCAAAAGTTAGCACGTCTGACTCAAATCAAAACACTATAGAGTAAGGCAAGCACGGTTCTTCTTTGCAAAGCCACGAACTTTTGTTCCCTTCGATTCCTTTTTATTACGTGAGCAACTTCCTCAGTTCGAAGAAAACAATCGAAAGAAAATTTATGCCGAGCTCTTCAAATCTTGTTCCTTCCCTCTTCTTGTAAAAACAACCACCGCAAACAAATTTGAAATCAAAATCTCGTTCGTATGAAACAAAAGAAAAAAAACAAAATTAATTAAATGGCGACTGCGATTCGAACCGAGTCGAAGCTTCGATCGCGAGTTGCTCGCCTGGTCGCAAAAATCGGTGGGGCCACGTCTTCATTCGAAAGCAAGGTCGTGGCGAGGCGTCGAGTTGGGGTTCTCAAGTTGGGGATAGTCGAAGGGACAGCGACAAAGGCAGCGATGGGAGACTCGGTGGGATTCACGGCAGGTTCGAGTGGCGTGCGAGATGGCGACCTGGGCGATGTCGCGATGGAGGAACTCGAAGTCGAGCAAGCAATCAGAGGTGATGGCAACATCGAGGCAACGGCATGGGTCGCGAAGCAGTTTTCGCGAGCGGCATGGGGAAACTGGGACAGCAGTTCAGTGGTCGTGGAGTTCGTCGAGGCGAATTGCAGTTTCGCGAGTAGTAGGGTGAACTCGAGCCGTGTTCGAGTGGAGTCGGATGGCCAGAGAAATCAATCGGAGCTTTGGCATCTCGTGTAGCGAGGAGGAGGCATTCGTGCGCATGGTCTCAGGGAGGGGGTAGCCTGAGTTTGATTTTTGCAGAGGTATATACATTTTATTTCAATTTAAAATTTGATAATATAATGTATATACAGTTTACAGGAAGTATATAGATACAGATAGGAAATTGAAAAATATATATATACATGCTGTTCGATTTTAAGATATGAAAGTTTAAAATAGAGATTTTTATAAAAGTCAGATCCTTTGAAATCTATTTTTTTTTAATTGTATATATATATATGTATGTATGGTTTCAAAAGGGATTTAATTTTTGTTAAATAAATTTATAAAAGGGAAATGGGTTTAAAGAAATTTAAATGGTGGTTAAATAAAATTTATTAATTTAGAAATTGGTTTAGAACGAACTATCAAAATTTAACAATTAAAAACGGGATTTGGTTATTTAATTGGTTCGAATATTAATAAATTTGTATAATTATTTATACAAGGTATAAATCAAGATAATTGGGTCGAGATTGGATTGGATTGCAAAATTTAAAAAGCTAAGGTGAGATCTTCTCACTCAAATGAAAAGTGGAATTTTCAGTTATTGATTTGATTGATTGCTATTGATTGTGATATTAGATATGATAGGATATATCTATATATATAGCAATATATACATATTGGCATATGTATATATTGGATTGATGATTTCCCGCCTCGTATAGCGGATGAGACCCTATTGCGCCGTTAGTAAGCGGATTATTTTTATAAAACCCATATACCGCGATATTCCACCTCGAAGTGGAATGGGTATTGTGCTAACGTCTTTGGATGCAGGGAAACAGGTTGGAGGGATCCAACTGGATTCCTCACCAGTATTTATTTATTTACAGATATTGATGTATATTCTGTTATCATATGTTGATATATGATATTGTTGTTGTGATTGACTAATTGGTGCTGTTGCATCATCGGATTCAGTTTTGAAATGTAAAAATAACGACTTTTACTTTAAAAGGATTTTAAAGTGATTTTTTGAAAATATACGTTTTATGGAATTTTTGAATTGATTTATTTCAAATAAATAAACGTCTAAAATTTTAAAGTTATAAAAGTTAAGATTTTTGTGAAATATAACCCAAAAGATGATTTTTGAAATAAATAGTTAACTAATCTATAAAATAATTTAAATTGGATTTTTGAATCATTAAAAACGATGTATGTACAAGATGCACAAAATTGATATTTATCAATTAAGATTATTGGGATTTAAAACGAGTTTTTATAAGTGTTAGATAGAAAATTTATAGAATTATAAATTTTAAAGATAGAAAATTTATAGAATTATAAGTTGTAAAGCTAGGAAATTTATAAATTGTGAAGATTTGAAGTTTATAGATTTATAAAGTTGAAGTTTATAGATTTATAAAGTATGAAGTTATAAAATGAATGGAATTGTAAAATAAAAGATTATAAGGAATTTACTTATAAATTGGGCTTTTGCTTTTAAATGGAATATTGATCGAAGTTAATAAAAAGGAAGATTTATAAGTCAAAGTTGTTATAAAATAGAAAGAGAATTTATAAACGTTGTTTTATAAATTCGAAATCAATTAAATTTGGTAAATCAAATATAGGAGGTTATTAAAGGAAAGGTATTCGCGATTTTGGATAGCGAATTTTTATTGAAATAAAATGTGTAGAAATGACTGAAATTGGGTTAAGTGAAGTATATTCACGATTTTGGACAGTGAATATATTTTTAAGTAAAATGGATAGGGTTTTGGGAAAGTGATATTATAAAATGAAGTTAATTGTTTTAAAAGATATTTTAAAACGTGTTATGAACCGAAAGCATAGATTTCAACATTTCTTGTTGAAATAGACGTTTTTCGAGGAATAAGGAAATAGTGGACTATAACACTGTTGTTATAGTAAATGATTTTCGAAAGAAAATGTTTTATGTAGTATTGGGATTTATATATATCTATCTAAATCCGAATTCCTATACTAGTGATTTTGAGTCGTCGTAACGATGTTTTACGCAACATTCGTTTTGACTCAAATAAATGTTGTCAAAGTAAATGATTTCCTTAAAGAATGAAATTTATACTTAATTTTGATTTAAGTATATTGAATATTTTCCAAGTGTTGAAAATAAATAGATTTGGGAAACACTTATTTTTAAATAAGTAGGGAAATGTTTTTCCAATATGAAATGAAACGTTTTTGAGATTTTATCTTCTTAAAGATAAATTGAAATTGAATATTGAAATCGATTTGAAAATCGAATATTAGTAGATATTTTGAAAATATAAATTCAATAGGGAATTTATAAAAGAAAGGGAAGTTGTTTAAAAATAAACGTCGATTTATTTTTGAAGTGTGGAAATTTTATATCTAGTAAAGATATTTTTGAAGATGAAATAATTTGGGAAAATTATTTGGAATCTGATGATGTTGCGCATCTTTATTGATAGTTAAATAACCGACTATCAATAATTACCTTTAGATAGGTATTTGTTGTGAATTGGATGAATTTGAATGCCACACTTATTTTTAAATAAGCGCTCACTATTCGGGTTAGCCGGGAAAGGACCATGGGGTCGTATAACCCATTCCGAATATGTGATATGTCGTTATGAATCGCATTTGAAGACCGGTGTTGAAGACCGGATATTTTTGAAAACGGAAGGATTACCGTCGAGTTACTCTACATCGACTGATCTTCGATTTAGAGGTTTTATCACCCTTAGTGACGGGAAGTCCGGACGTGATTAGAAAATTATCCGGATATGCAAGGGCTTCGTGAGAAGTGCCTTCGGTTTTGTTCGATCCCGGAACAGACTTGTATGGATTGTGTGTCTGACGTTACAATTTGAGATATAAAGCTGATTTCTTTCAAATACATTTCTGTTGGTGGCGGAGAATTTATTCTCTTAGCTTAACACCCTTCTCTGAGACGTACGAGCTCAGAGGTTATGTAGTTGAAATTCATCAGCGATATATCCCAATTTGGTAACGTGGCATACTGAGTGTTGCTGTGAAATGATCAGTGTTTGATCATTTGTGATATGATCATTTGTTTGATCTTATATCTTTGTGATCATAGGTTGATCATTTTGTTTGACCCGAAGCATGGCTTTGTAGAAAGCGTAGCTTTGTGGACGAGACTTCGTCGAGCCTCACACCCCGGAAATGGTCAAAACAGGAAGGATGCAGCAAGGTTCTAGGGAGTAGCGCCCCTTAGTGTATGTCATTCCTTCTGGATAGAGGTGGTATCATGGTATGGAGCCCAGATACTTAACCTATGTGGTTGCTGCATTTTTACTATGTGGTTTGTTGCGAATCGGGGATCCTCGGGAAGATCGGTTACGATCGGGGGATGGCATACGCATGTCAGTAGTTACCTATTTTTGCAGAGGTAACCCGGCCTTGTGTTGGCAGAGATCTAACCGTAACGTTAGGTTCTCGGGTCATCTATTCCAGGGACGTACCCATCGTGGAAAAGGAAGTTCCTTAGCCTGACCATTTGTTGGAAATCCAAACTCCAATACGTGACTTGTACGGTATTAGTTGTAGAACCTTCCATTTACGTACGGTGGTTACCACTGTTTAGATGGTAGCTATAGTAGGCATACGATACTGGTCGTATGTTGGCTAAGATTAATATTATACTTTCGAAATGATTTCTACACTATGCACTAATAATAATATCAAAAATGATTTGATTTTGCGTAGTAAGCATCTTTGACTATCATAAGAAGAAATCTCCTCCAATTCTGCGTTTGCATTGTGTGTGTGGCGGGAGGTCTTATGGTAGTTTCATTTTCCAAAAGCATTTCGAATTGACTTTAAAATTATTTTGTTGTTATATAAAAAAAATAACTGTTTTACAATCTCACACCAGTCACCATGACTGACTCGGAGTTTATTGTTTCCCTTCTAAACTCTGGGTGCCCACCAATTTCCACACGGGCAGTCTAGAGTTAGATTATCAGGATATTCTGGATATTCTGGAGCTTTGGAGATAAGCTGGATGACGAGACGTAGTATTTGTATCTGATATATTTATTCCGCTGTGTATTCTGTATGAGGACAAGTTTATATAACTGTCCATTGTTGTATATTGACTCTGATGATTGATGTATGTATAAAATGATATAGCTCTTTGTTTTATAGATTATTCATTTATCTATTATATTTTGTTCCGCTGCGATGTGTAAGATTCTGATATTGTTTTCTGTTCTGTTGTTCTTCTTCTCTCTTCTCTTCTTTCTTTCTTTTTCTGCTATCTTCTTCTTCTCTTCTTCTTCTACCTTTTCTTCTTTCTAAAACCATCACTATTGGAGTTTCCGGCGCTCGATTTCTCGGCAGTCGATAAAGTGAGTATCGATGTCGAATTTTCGAAAGTCGAAAATTTTGGGATGTTACAGATAGATTGCTCCAACATTCTTTAATTCGAACGGCATCACCACGTAATAGTATAACCTAATATCCATCACAAATCTGGTATGTTCCTGGTATGGGACATGCATCGGGATTTGGTTATACCCCGAGTACGCATCCATAAACAACAATTCATGCTCTGCAGTTGAATCAGCTAGCGGATAAAGTCTAGGAAGAGGAAAACTATCTTTAGGGCATGCCTTGTTCAAGCCCGAATAGTCGATGCACGTTCTCCACTTCACATACGCCTTCTTCACCAGCATGGGATTAGATATCCATTCAGGATAGAGGGCGTCACGAATAAACCCATTAACTTTAAGTTTATCCACCTCCTCTTTAAGAAAAACGGATCTCTCTAGATCCATGCGCCACCTTTTCTATTCACTGGAACATACTTCAGATCAATTTTAATGCATGGTTCGCAATGGCAGGCGAGATCCCACACATGTCAGAATGAGTCCAAGAAAATACATTCAGATTCACTCGGAAAAAATTAGTAAGTTCTCTCATCATCGTAGGGCTAAGCTACGATCCAATCTTCAATACCCGTGATGGGTCGTCGTGGCTGACTGTTATATCAATCGTTAACTTAGCCGGCGCCGCCTTGGTCTTCTTAGGTTCCTCCTCGTCATTATAGAATATACTAGTATATGATTTTTGTTTGATGATAATAAACATATATATATATATCCGTTTAAATGTATTTGTTATTGTACTATTTTGTTTTTCACATAATTAAATAAATATTTGTTGAATAAAATAAATAACATAGAATTCGTATTAAAACAAATATTTTATTCAAACAAATATTTTATTACAAATTCAAATAGTACAAATTTGAGCTCTCACAAAATATTTACATTTTTAATTACATTACAAATTTGATTACATCACAAATTCCAATTTACAATTTTTTCACCTCACGACATATTCACTCAACACTCGTACTTTTATCTTCAACTCTATTTCAGTTTGTATCCAACATTTGAATTATTTGCAAAATAAACACCGACGTAGTAAAATTGAAAAAGAAATATTTTTGCACTGTACAATGAAATGTGTGTTTTGAAAATATTATTTGCCTCAGTTATTTGGGTTGTTCGTCATCATTTTTCTTTTTAATCTATCTTACACGAACAGCTTGTAACATGCACAGTGTATCACTGTATATGTCACAAGGCCATGCACACCGATATACACTTGCATGTTAAAACTACAGGGACAGGAGAGCACAAGGTCAAACTCGAGCCTAGGCTGGATTCAACTCAGGTGCACGCAAAACAACATACAACACTTCAGATATACACATGGTCAAACCGGATTTCAAGAGGTGACAACAGAGCATGGAAGTGAAGCCTCAATCAAGACTTCAAGTAAAAAGCAACAACCTGGTCAACAACACAACAAGTCTGACCTCAACTAGACAGTTAACTCAAAGGAAACTCAACACAAAGTGAACCAGACTCAATTGCAACAAAAACCAGGTATCATACAAGTCAAGCAAATAGTGCGCAGTGACTTCAACATCGAACAAGAACCAAGTGCATATGAAACATAGGCAAGAACCACAAGTACACCAGGCTCCAAGAGGGCACAACCACATATACAACTACAATGTTATGAAGTCATGAACAAGACTCCAAATATGTACAATGGAGCATGCAAACACATATACATATGCAACCTGTCACAAGTCAGCCTTCAACATACAACAAAACTGAACTATACCACAATGCACCAGATCAGTGAAGCAGCAAGCAAAGTGACATATGTATGCACATATGCATATAATACATATACATATATAAGGTCAGAGGCATGAACAACCAGAGTGCAGACTCAAAGCAACATGAAGACAAGACCATTGAAGACTACATTCATATGAAACAGGACAACAGCTCTACACATGTACAAGTTTATATGCAGTGACAAATATATACAGTTTAAATGTTTCAAAATAGTGAAGCAACATGTATATACATATGCAACAAAGTGGAATGCAAGGCTACCAAGTCCAGTTATTAACGGTAGCAATTTTGAACTTATCAAGCAGGGAATATATTCAAAAAATATATATGAAGTCGAAGTAACAAAACAGAAGCAGTTCGATGAGTCAAGGCCGAGATAAAAATCAACAGGGGTCAAACATATTTGAAGACATTTCAAATTCATATATATACTAACACGATGAACAAGTCAGAGCAGAGAGGAATTGAACAAGTCGAAGTCGTGTTTATCTCAAAATTCATGACGCCAAAGTCATAGCAGAAAACTATGGAACCAAAATTCAAATACATCAGAGAAAAGAAGGAACCAACTCAAGCAAGTAAAAATTTATCAGTGACGTGTAAACAAATGAACCAGTCAGAATATATCACAAGCATTCAAGCAAAATCGAACGACCGAACAAAATTATTTGAAGAATTCAAATCGAAAATACGAACGAATATTTAAGGTTTTTAACCCCTATAAAATATCCAATCATCATTGGCAAGAGCATTCGAGTTCAAGACAAAATTAGAGAGCATACTTAGAATGAATCATAGAAAATAATCCAGAACTCGAATCGAAGTGGAGTATAATCAAAATCGAAAAGGGGAAATATTGCGTACCATTTTTTATCATTCAGTCGAACTCGACAATTGGAGTAGCCGAAGGCGAACGAAAGCAGAAATCGATTGACAAAGAAATATAAAGAAAATGCATACTTCAATTGAAGCAAAAGATCAAGCGGCGGCTTCAACACAACAAAGCCCTAAATTTTGAAGAGGAACGAACAAAGAATGGCTGAAAATACTACAAAAGAAAATGGAGTGTTCTTCTTTATTATTGAGTTGGGTCGGTCTTCAATTTTTTATTGGGCTACTATTATTAAATAGGGTTTTGTTTAATTTTGTTTTTATTTTGTAATTTCTATTTTTAAATTGTGTAAATTCTAGTCGTGTGACTAGGGACGAACTACGGTGGTGTTGTTCGAGAATTCGCAACTCAGTGGTTGAGTTGTGGTAGGGTTTTGAGCGTAGAGTTAGGTTAGTCATTAGCGGGTGTCGCAAGTTTACGTGTGTAAGCGTTTGACTACTTAATTTCTAGTAGAAACTTTGGGGGCAGCATGTAGGCAGGTTATTGCCAAAGCTGGGTAAATCTGTGTTGTTCTATTTCTGCTTTTATTATTCTGCTATTATCTGTGCTGCAATTATTATATATATTTCCGTATTAATTTTTATTATTATTAGTATCACCTTATTCACCCCCTCCCCTTTAGGATGAAATCGATCCTACAAGTGGTATCAGAGCTAGGAACAAAAACCATTTTTCAATTAAATTTGATTTTTTCTTTCAACTAAAATTTTGATTTTTTAAATGGCTTCCTTTAAAGTTTTTCCTGAGGGTTAGTCCATAGTTAGGCCACCGATGTTCAATGGTGAATACGCATATTGGAAAAATAGAATGAAATTTTTTCTGAAATCCATAGATGCTTGGAATATTGTTGAAACGGGATATAGGACACCAACAATTATGGTGGATAATAAAGAAATAGAAAAACCTATGGATCAATGGACAAATTCTGAAATTAAACTGCAAACTGCTAAGACCAAGGCTATGAACTCTATTATTTGCTCATTAGACCAAATTGAATTTAATTGTGTTTCACATTGTTTAACTGCGCAGGAAATCTGGCACATACTTGAAGTAGTTCATGAAGGAACCTCCCAAATCAAAGAATCTCGTCTTGCCAAATTTAGTAAAGAATACAATGAAAAAGCAAATCAGTGCTTTTCAGGAGAAACAAATGACAGTGAAAGTAAAGAACCAAGCGAGGTGTGTTGGCAGGCTAAGGAACAACAAGAATGGTATCTAGATTCCGGTTGCTCCAGGCACATGACGGGCGACAAATCAAAGTTCCTTAGCCTAGAAAAGCACAAAGGTGGGAGAGTCACAATGGGCAACAACGATAAATGCAAAATTATCGGTAAAGGTAAAGTAGGTAATGGTACGTTTACCTTAAATGACGTATTATATGTTGAAAATCTACACCATAATATAACCTCAATTAGCCAGTTATGTGATAAGGGAATGAATGTTGTTATTAATTCTGACTTGTGCAAAATTATTGACCAATCATCAAAAGAAACCTTATTTTCAGGTAAGAGGAAAGGTAATATATACTCTCTATCTTTTGATGATCTCACTCTTTCAAAATGTTTGGTAGCTAAGGATGTGGAAGTAAATTTATGGCATAGACCATTAGGACATGCTAGCATGAATCTTTTAAACAAATTAAAAAGAAAAGATTTGGTAAGAGGTTTGCCATCACATGATTTCAAAACAGAAACTTTATATAAAGCATGTACTATGGGAAAACTTAAAAAATAACGTTCCATGCCAAGAACAATGTAAGCACTTCTAGAGTCCTTGAACTAGTTCATATGGATTTGTTTGGACCTAATGATATTGCAAGTTTAGGTGGTAAGAAATATTGTTTCGTATTGGTTGATGATTACTCTAGATACACGTGGGTATACTTCTTAGCTAAAAAAATAGAAACTTTCTCTTACTTCACTAAATTCACAAAATTAGTTCAAAATGAAAAAAAAAGTTTCTATTATTTCACTAAGAAGTGATCATGGTGGAGAATTTGAAAATTATGAATTTAAAAATTATTGTAATGAAAATGGAGTTAAACATGAATTCTCTGCCCCACGTAGTCCACAACAAAATGGAGTAGTCGAGAGAAAGAATCGAACCTTACAAGAGTTGGCTAGATCTATGATAAACGAGTATGAACTACCCTTGTCCTTTTAGGCAGAGGCAGTAAATACAGCTTGTTATGTAATGAATAGAGTCATGATTAGGCCGATTCTTAAGAAAACACCATATGAACTATGGTTCGACAAAAAGCCAAACATTGCATATTTCAAGGTTTTTGGCTATCCGTGTTTTATTCTTAATACAGGTGATCAACTGGAAAATTTTGAGCCAAAAGCTGACGAAGGTTAGTTGCTAAAGGTTATAATCAAATTGAAGGAATTGATTTTGATGAAACTTTTGCACCAGCAGCAAGACTAGAATCCATTAGGATATTGTTAGCTTTTGCTTGTAATAAAGGATTTAAACTAAGATAAATGGATATTAAAAGTGCTTTTCTTAATGGAATTTTGAAAGAAGATGTATTTTTTGAACAACCAGAAGGTTTTGAAAGTCATGAATACCCTAACCATGTATATAAACTTAAGAAAGCACTATATGGATTAAAACAAGCCCCTAGAGCTTGGTATGAATGTCTTAGCACTTATCTCCTTGAAAATGGGTTAAAAAAGGGCTGTGTAGACACCATATTATTTCTATTGCATGAAAATGATGATCTTTTGATTGTTCAAATGTATGTTGATGACATTATTTATAGTGCCACTAACAACTTGTTGTGTGAGAAATTTGAAAAAGTCATGCAGGAGAAGTTTGAAATGAGCTTGGTTGGAGAGTTAAAATTCTTCTTAGGATGTCAAATCAAACAAAGTGATAAAGGTACATTCATCTCTCAAACGAAATATATTAGAGAACTTGTCAACAAATTTGGACTGAAAGATGCTAAACCTGCAAAACCCCCATGAGCACAACTATTAAACTTGACAAGGATGAAAAAGGTAAGGCAGTTGATCAAAAGAAATATCGAGGTATGATTGGATCACTTCTTTATCTTACTGCTTCTAGACCTGACATTATGTTCGCTGTTTGTTTATGTGCACGGTTTCAATCAAATCCAAAAGAATCTCATTTAACAGATGTAAAAAGGATTTTTAGATATTTGTTGCACACCCCACGGTTTGATCTATGGTATCCAACTAACGACAACTTTGAGTTAAAAGGATATTCAGATGCGGATTATACTGGTAGTCTAGTTGATAGAAAAAGTACTGGTGGAACGTGTTTTATGTTGGGACATTCATTAGTTGCATGGGCAAGTCGAAAACAAAATTGTATTGCATTATCAACCATTGAGGCAGAGTATATTGCTCTAAGTGGTTGCTCTGCTCAAATTTTATGGATGATACAAACTTTGCAAGACTATGGTCTAAATTTTAAACGAGTACCATTAATGTGTGATAGCAAAAGTGCAATTGATCTCACAAATAATCATGTACATCACTCTAGATGAAACATATAAATGTTAGACATCATTTCATTAGAGATCATATTTCCAAAGAAAATATCTGCATACATTTCATTTCAACTGATTCTCAATTGGCAAACATTTTTACAAAACCCCTTTTAGAAAATAGTTTTTGTCGACTTCGTCTCAATTTAGGCATTTTAGAAATTTGATTATATATTTTTGATTTTGATCTTAAATGCTTATGTTAACTAATCTTACTCCCTAGTGATTATCAAAAGATAAAAAATGACTGAAAAAGAAGGTGATGAGTGTTGATATTAATCATACATTATAACTTGAGACAGTATATGCAAAAAATTTCTTTAAAAATTTTAAAAAAATTTGTTATAACTTTGATTGGTAAAAATTCCATGACCATCTCTATTTCTATCATATTTCTAACAACCATCGCTCATCAAAATCCAATATAGCATGTCAAAATGTGTTGTTTAAACAGGAAATTATTCTTATTTTTTAAACTTAGCAATAAAATTATCCAAAAGTAGTCACTCTCATTTAAAAGTCCTCACGGTTATGCATGGGTGAACTACTTGGAATCTTTGATTATGTGCTTTCATGCTCATTTAAAAGTCCTCACGGTTATGCATGTTGGAACACATATCAAAATTGATTATTAAATTGATTATTAAATAGACAAGTTGATTCTAATCCCATTTAAAATTCCTCATGGTTATGCATGTATGGAACACATATCAAAATTGATTATTAAATTGATTGTTAAATAGACGAGTTCATTCTAATCCCATTTAAAAATCCTCACGGATATGCGTGGTTAGAAGATACTTGAAATTCATTTTAAAAAAAAACTAAGAATACTACTAATCTCATTTAAAAGTCCTAACGGTTATGCATGGTTAGTAAGTATTCAAATTCTTATCATAAATATACCACAAATAGATATAACTATATGGTTTTATGTATCAACATCACCCCTATCACTCCAAAGTGGAATATGCACCTAACATAGTATTTATGATTTTTGTTTGATTTTTTATTGAAATTTAATATTTATACTCGATTAGGTATTAATGTTGTATTAATGTCAATAACTTTATCTCTATTTTTCTAACATTATTACTCTTTTGCTGATAACAAAAAGGAGAGAGTAGTTAAGATTTTGGCAAATAAGATAAAATCTTTTAACTTTTTTTGCATATTCTCATCTAGGTTCATTGCATTTTTTTAATTTGCATTTTTTATTTTCATGCATATGTGAAGGGGGAACTTTGTTGTAGGGGGCATTCAAGGGGGAGAAAATAAATTTCATCAAATTCAAATACATTTAATAAAGTCAAAATCTTAATATAAGTTTATTATCATCAAAAGAGGGAGATTGTAGAATATGCTAGTATATGATTTTTGTTTGATGATAATAAACACACATATATATATATATATATATATATATATATATATATATATATTCGTTAAAATGTATTTGTTATTGTACTATTTTGTTTTTCACATAATTAAATAAATATTTGTTGAATAAAATAAATAACACAGAATTCATATTCAAACAAATATTTTATTCAAACAAATATTTTATTCAAACAAATATTTTGTTACAAATTCAAATAGTACAAATTTGAGCTCTCACTACATATATACATTTTCAATTACATTACAATTTTGATGACATCAAAAATTTCAATTTACAATTTTTTCACCTCACTACATATTCACTCAACACTCATATTTTTATCTTTAACTCTATTCCAGTTTGTATCCAACATCTGAATTATCTGCAAAATAAACAACGACGCAGTAAAATTGAAAAAGAAATATTTTTACAGTGTACAATGAAATGTGTGTTTTGAAAATATTGTTTGCCTCAGTTATTTGGGTTGTTCATCATCATTTTTCTTTTTAATCCATCTTACACGAATAGCTTGTAACATGCACAATGTATCACTGTACATGTCACAAGGCTGTGCACACCGATATACACTTGCGTGTTAAAACTACAGGGGCAGGAGAGCATAAGGTCAAACCCGAGCCTAGGCTGGATTCAACTTAGGTGCATGCAAAACAACATACAACACTTCAAATATACACATGGTCAAACCGAATTTTGAGAGGTGAAAACAGAGCATGGAAGTGAAGCCTCAATCAAGACTTCAAGTACAAAGCAACAACCAGGTCAACAACACAACAAGTCTGACCTCAACTAGACAGTTAACTCAAAGGCAACTCAACAAAAAGTGAACCAGACTCAATTGCAACAAAAACCAGGTATCATACAAGTCAAGCAAATAGTGCGCAGCGACTTCAACATCGAACAAGAACCAAGTGCATATGAAACAGAGGCCAGAATCATAAGTATACCAGAATCCAAGAGGGCACAACCACACATGCAACTGCAATGTTATGAAGTCATGAACAAGACTCCAAATATGTACAATGGAGCATGCAAACACATATACATATGCAACCAGTCACAAGTCAGACTTCAACATACAACAAAACTGAACTAGACCACAATGCACCAGATCAGTGAAGCAGTAAGCAAAGTGACATATGTATGCACATATGCATATATGTACATACACATATATCAGGTCAGAGGCATGAACAACCAGAGTACAGACTCAAAGCAATATGAAGACAAGACCAATGAAGACTGCATTCATATGAAACAGGACAGCAGCTCTACACATGTACAAGTTTATATGCAGTGACAAATATATAGAGTTTAAATGTTTCAAAATAGTGAAGCAACATTTATATACATATGCAACAGAGTGGAATGCAAGGCTACCAAGTCCAGTTAATAACAACAATAGTTTTGAACTTATCAACCAGGGAATATATTCGAAATATATATATGAAGTCGAAGTAACAAACAGAAGCAGTTCGATGAGTCAAGGCCGAGATAAAAACCAACAAGGGTCAAACATATTTGAAGACATTTCAAATTCGTATGTATACTAACACGATGAACAAGTCAGAGCAGAAAGGAATTGAACAAGTTGAAGTCAAGTTTATCTCAAAATACATGATGCCAAAGTCATAGCAGAAAACTATGGAACCAAAATTCAAATACATCAGAGAAAAGAAGGAACCGACTCAAGCCAGTAAAAATTTATCAGTGATGTGTAAACAAATGAACCGGTCAGAATATATCAAAAGCATTCAAGCAAAATCGAACGGTTGAACAAAATTATTTGAAGAATTCAAATCGAAAATACGAACATATATTTAGGGTTTTTAATCCCTATAAATTACCCAATCATCATCATCGGCTAGAGCATTTGAGTCCAAGACAAAATCTGAGAGCATACTTAGAACGAATCACAGAAAACCATCCAGAACTCGAATCGAAGTCGAGTATAATCAAAATCGAAAAGGGGAAATATTGCGTACCATTTTTTATCATTCAGTCGAAGTCGACAATTGGAGAAGCCGAAGGCGAACGAAAGCAGCAATCAATTGACAAAGCAATCCAAAGCAAATGCATAATTCAATTGAAGCAAAAGATCAAGTGGCGGCTTCAACACAGCAAAGCCCGAAATTTCGAAGAGGAACGAACAAAGAACGGCCGAAGATACTACAAAAGAAAAGGGAGTGTTCTTCTTTATTATTGAGTTGAACCGGTCTTCAATTTTTTATTGGGCTACAATTTATTAAATAGGGTTTTGTTTAATTTTTTATTTATTTTGTAATTTCTATTTTTAAATTGTGTAAATTCTAGTCATGTGACTGGGGACGAACTACGGTGGTGTAGTTCGAGAATTCGCAACTCAGTGGCTGAGTTGTGGTAGGGTTTTGAGCGTAGAGTTAGGTTAGTCATTAGTGAGTGTCGGAAGTTTACGTGTGTAAGCGTTTGGCTACTTAATTTCTAGTAGAAATCTTGGGGGCAGCACGTAGGCAGGTTATTGCCGAAGCTGGGTAAATCTATGTTGTTCTATTTCTACTTTTATTATTCTGCTATTATCTGTGCTGCAATTATTATATATATTTCTGCATTAGTTTTTATTATTATTAGTATCACCTTATTCACCCCCCAACTCTAAGATGAAATCGATCCTACAAGTGGCATCAGAGCTAGGAACAAAAACCATTTTTCAATTAAATTTGATTTTTTCTTTCAACTAAAAATTTGATTTTTTAAATGGCTTCCTTTAAAGTTTTTGATGAGGGTTGGTCCATAGTTAAGCCACCGATATTCAATGGTGAATATGCATATTAGAAAAATAGAATGAAAATTTTTCTGAAATCCATAGATGCTTGGAATATTGTTGAATATTGTTGAAACGAGATATAGGACACCAACAATTATGGTAGATAATCAAGAAATAGAAAAACCTATGGATCAATGGACAAATTCTGAAATTAAACTGCAAACTGATAACACTAAGGCTATGAACTCATTATTTGCTCATTAGACCAAATTGAATTTAATCGTGTTTCACATTGTTTAATTGCGTAGGAAATCTGGCACACACTTGAAGTAGTTCATGAAGGAACCTCCCAAATCAAGAATCTCGTCTTTCCAAATTTAGTAAAGAATACAATGAGAAAGCAAATTAGTGCTTTTTAGGAGAAACAAATGACAGTGAAAGTGAAGAACCAAGCGAGGTGTGTTGGCAGGCTAAGGAACAACAAGAAAGGTATCTAGATTCTGATTGCTCCAGACACATGACGGGCGACAAATCAAAGTTTCTTAGCCTAGAAAAGCACAAAGATGGGAGACTCACAATGGGAAACAACGATAAATGAAAAATTATCGGTAAAGGTAAAGTAGGTAATGACACGTTTACCTTAAACGACGTATTATATGTTGAAAATCTACACCATAATCTGATCTCAATTAGCCAGTTATGTGATAAGGGAATGAATGTTGTTTTTGATTCTGACTTGTGCAAAATTGTTGACCATTCATTAAAAGAAACCTTATTTTCAGGTAAGAGGAAAGGTAATATATACTCCTTATCTTTTGATGATCTCACTCTTTCAAAACCCTATTCACCCCCCCCCCCCCCGAGGTGAAATCGATCCTACAGTCATCCTTCGGATCTATATCTCAATAGAACCAACTGTGGCACCCAAGCGAAGGCTTGGGCGCCATTTGTCAATCTTCAGTAACTTGGATGCGGACGGACTTACCCACACCGTTTTCCTTCTCCTTATTTTGAGCTTCTCTCAACTTAGCTACATAATAGGCATGTCCAGTCACCTGATCACCATGCACAGCACCTACTCCATTATAAGTCAAAAATTTCAAATTCAAACAGCACGGGGCAAAAGCTGCTCGATATTCAACTAAGGCCGAACGACCCAGAAAAACATTGTAGGGTCATTCAACATCCAAAACAATGAATGGTAGGATCTGCACTCTCCTACGTTCACCTTTCTCCAACTCAACCGGCAATTCCACATAACTAACTGCCTCAGTAGCCACACCGTTGAAACCATGTATATGAGCTTTTGATGGTTTCAAATCCTTAGCCTCCATTCTCATTTGATCATAAGTCTTCTTAAAGATAATGTTTACAGAACTTCCACAATCGATCAAAATTCTTCTTACCAAGCAGGGCCAATCATAGCTGAAATGACCATCAGGTCAATAGTAGGGGCCTCTACTTTATCGGCATCCTTGCTCCTTAACAATATATCATCAGTCATCGTACGTTGTCACTTGGTCGGAGTTACGTCCTCCGTATTTGAACAATATTCAAAAACCATGTGTCTCATTGCGCTGGCATAGCGCTCCTTTTCCTACCAACTTCTATCCGTAGGATGTGGTCCACCAACTATCATATTTATTACCAATCTTCCTCCGGCCCACGCTGGCTCCTCAGCCATACGCGGGGCTTGTTCTTGATTGGGGTCAGATGTCCCCTGTCCACCGTCCTATGGATTTTTCACAAACTTCTGTAACTTCTTTTCCCAAATCAACTTCTCAATAACATCCTGGAGATGCTTGCACTCGTTCGTGTTGTGCCCGTAACATTCATGAAACCGACAATACTTTCTGGTTTGTTTTTGTGTCTTCGTCGACTCCTTCGGATGTGGTTTCTTATATTGTAAAGTATTACAGGTGGACATATAAATATTCTCCAGAGATGCATTCAGAGGTGTGTAGTTTCCACATATAGGAATCCTAAGCTTCGGCCTTCCGGGCTCCCTCTACCGGTCTCGATTCCCTTCGTTGCTTCTTTTCTGTTGATTCGACTTGTTTTGACCATTAACCTGATCCTTCCTAGAACTTTCGTCAGACTACTTTATTGCGATGTTGTTTTGCACCGCTTCCCCGCTTGGTCCCACGGAATTACTCTTTCTAAAGGTCCTGACTTCCTCCTTCCTCATAAATTGAGCTGCCTTTGAATAGAAACATTCCAGCGTGGCTGGCAGTTTTCCAGCTAGCCAATCTCCGAATTTAGATTCCGGATCAACCCCTCTCGTCACAGCCATAAGTATAACATGGTCATTTGGGTTACTAACTTCAGTGGCAGCAACATGAAATATCTGCAAGTAATCCTTTAGTGATTCCCCGGAGCCTGGATTACACTAGACAATGACATCACGTCTTTAGGGCAAGTAGCGTGGATGTGGAACTGCTCCACAAACCTTGTTGCCAATTCATCAAATCTTGAGATCGATCATGAGGGAAATCTTGTGAACCACATCGTGGAGATCCCAGAGAGAGTTATAGGGAAGCATCTACATTTGGTGGTGTCATTCGCTCTCGCTGAGTCCATCAACCATTCGTATCTCATGATGTGCTGCCTGGGGTCGGTTTTTCCCACATAGGCAGGCATCGTAGGTATGTTGAACCTTCTAGGATTCTCCGCATGTAAAACACTGTTAGTAAATAGGGTATGACTCCTCAAAATTCCACAATCATCATTTGCCAAACCCTGGTTCTCCCTTACCAGCTATCTGACCATCGCCGATAAGTCTAGTGTCTAGATAGCTGGTGCCACATTCGTGAGGTCGCGCTCCACCTCGTGTGAATGTTTCGGTCATTGTCTATGGGCCATTTAATGCCTCCTTAGCCTATCATCCTCCTAATGTGCACCATCAGTATTCATCTCATCGTCGTTCCGGAGAGAAAGTTAGTCAGCATTCAAACGCACTCCAGCATCCAAGTTCCCGAACCCCGCTCCGGTATGGCTCCCTAATTGCATTTGAGGAACAACTCCTCTGGTTGAGGGATCGGTGTTGATCCCTAGGGAGGGATCGATACCGATCCATTTTGGCAGACCATGTTGGTCTACAAAGCGTATCCCTGATGTCCCTGCTTGCAGCGCTTCGACCCTGCGATGCATACGCCTGTGATGTTCGTCTGATGAGGTTGAACTATCTGATGCCGAGTAAGAAGCAAGATCCCTTCTGGCGCTTTGACGTTGCTGTTGAGCAATCTGGTTCATCAGGTTAGCATTAGTCTGGATTTGCTCGTTCAGCTGCCTATGGCTCTCCATCAGCTCCCTCATCAAATTGTTGAATTCTGCTCTGGTTATGGAATCAATGGGGTTCTAGAATTCAGTAGGCTCCACATCCACATTAGCAGGCGGGTTACTTAGAGCTCCTTGTTGGATACTGGCAGTTTCATTTGCATCAACGTTTTGGGAAGTCAATCTGGTATGCCTCACTATTCTGGATTTCTTTGCTTAGATTTTGGAAAATCTGAGTAGTATTTGCAAACTTCTAAAGATGAATCTGGATCTCTTTCGGGAGATTTCCTCAATCCAGTAGCAGCAAAGGGGATCCAACAAGCTAAGAGTAAAGTTCTCAATGAAAGCACCAAAATGTTTGCAAACAAATTGGCCGCAAACACCCAAGAATGGACTTAAGTAGTGAAATAAATGAAGAAATCAAATGAAAATAGTGGAATATGACAAAATAACAAGAAAAACATAGCAGAAAGCAGAAACAACAAGATTTATAGTGGTTCGGCGTTGATTGCCTACGTCCACTTTGAATACTCTCTTTATTGTTTTTCGATTAACTTGATTACAATTAGAAACAGCAAGAGATAAGAGAGTAATGGAGAAAGTTGATTACAATAATGGTGTTATCTAACCAACCGCGTAAAGCTCCCCAGAATGACCCCCTAGGCCTATATTTATAGATGAAAGCGACCTCCAATCTGACTGGAACTTCAGCAATAGGACCTTCTCAACCATATCGGCCCACCATAGGGAGGGCTAGGCCTAACTCAAAATGGAGAGGGATCGGTACCGTCCTTCCATGTGTCGAGTTTGGGGCAGCGACCCCTATGGTAGCCTCCTTATGCTCTGATATGATGGTGCTTCAAATGTCATGATGATTGGATGTGTTAAGCTCAAGGTTGATCTTTGGTTCGAATCTCATTCTAGTCAAAGAAGTGTCGATCCCTCGAAATAATAGTGTCGGACCCTCTTGCTTTATTAACGTATACCGATCCATACTACTCAGAATATTATGCCGACTCATCCATCATGAGCAAAGCTGATCCCTCCATTCGTTGCATACTATGCCGATCTATAACGCTTGTGACATTTATGCCGAACCCTATGGTGTCCCTTCACTATGCCGAACCCTTCGTGACTCCATCTACGCTGGTTATCCATCCAACCTACCATGCTGACCCCTTGAATAACTTCCAAGGCCAATCCTTATGTTGGAACTGGGCCAGCCCGCAGCGGTAATGGTGGGTGTATTTCAATATTTTTTATCCTATTGAATCTTTATTGGGCCTATGAAGTCTATCTCATTTAGAACAATTCTAATTTTTTTTAAAATAAAATCATGTATTTTATTTAAATTTAAGTATTTTGTAATGTAAAGTTAATTTGAATGATTTAATTTATATATATACATATGTGTGTGCATGTGTAACATAATAATCCATGAAGGGTATAACATGCCCGTATATAGATGTTGGGATTTACAACGCAACAGACGCATTAGGTCATTTCGTATGTATTGTATGTTGTCTAAATATGTGCATAAATCTATAATGCAAAGTATATTTATATAAATACATATATTTAAAATATATTTTATAACTAAAAGTCTCAAAATTACATATATATATATATATATAATTCAAAACATTTGTATAAATATATATACATAATTAAACATATAAAATTATACATACATATATATAAAATAATTAAAATTATATATATAAGGTTAAATAAAATGTATATAACCTTCCTTAGTCTATTGGGCTCGTACTATTATCCTTCCTGGAAGGCTTCTGCACCTTGTACGGTCTGCCATGAATAGATATTTCTGGACTGGTAGTATTCACAACAAGAAACTTTTGCCTTGCTCATTTACAAAATTTGAGTCTACTTTAAAATTGGGTGGGCTTGGAATTATAAATGCTAAGAATTGGAACATAGCTGCTTTCAGCAAGCACTTTGATGATTTATTAAATAAAAAGGACAGTCTTTGGGTCAAATGGACTTGGCATTATAATATCAAGCATGGGAAGTTTTGGTTTATGGACATAGCACAACATAGTAGTTGGACTTGGAGGAATATTCTGAAGCACAGGGATGTTTTTATTCCTTTGATTAAGTATCATGTCCACCCTAACTCAGATATTAGTTTTTGGGATGACCCTTGGGTCAGTAAAGGCATGATTCTTTCCCGATTGTTTGATCATGCCATGATTGTTCAGTCTGGTGTCCACCGTGAAGCTAGAGCTAATGACTTCATCTCTGATGGCAGAACACACCTTCCTTACAATAGCAGTCAAGTGATCAGGCAGTTATGGTGTTTTATTCAGACCTACTACTTCAGTAATGATCACCGTGTCTCTGTGTCTTGGAACAAGAAGCCTCATTCTATAAAGTTGGTTTACCATCACTTATCTGGTACCAATGTATTGCCTACAGCTAAATGGTTTAATGAAATTTGGACTACTGATTCGGCCCCGAGAGAAAATCTGATGATGTGGAAGGTTGTTAGTAGTGCCCTGCTGACCAGAAGCGTTTTAAATAAGTTTGGCATTTGTTGTAGCCCAGAGTGTGTGTTTTGTGAACAACATGAGGAAACTATTGAGCATCTCTTTTTTATTTGCCCATTACTTAGTGGTCTAGTGGAAAAAATTGGATGTAATATTGGTTGTTTTAATGCTGCTGCAAATTCAAAAATTGACTGGAACATTATTTATAAAGCTACCTGGTGGAGGACCCTCAAGTCAAGAGAACTAGTTATTTGCATTAAAATTTATATGTATGTGATTTGGAGAGAAAGAAATGCAATTATTTTTGATAACCAGAGAAAGAGTATTGCTTCTCTATGGTATGAGGGTAGGGAAAGAATATTCATGCAATTGAAAAGGAGAGCTTGCCTTTTCCCTGATTTCATGATTAGTGGATGGGCTCATTGACTTCTTGTTTTTCTTCTTCTTTGTTTTCCCTGTTTCATGTTTGATTCAAAGCTTGTTTTGAATCATTTTTTATTGTTGTTGCAATAAAACTGGTAGGGGTCCAGTTAACCCCGTTGGCTTTGCCAAAAAATGTATATATATGAATAATTAATCACATTCAAATACTTAAAATATAAATATATATATTTTAAAATTATTTCCAGATCTAAATTAGCATAACAAACATAAAATAATAATTTTATAATTTTATCATTACTATATATATAATAAATAGTATTGATCATAATAATTAAAAATATTAGTAATAAATATTAAAAAATCAAAATTTAAAATTTACGAAAATTTAGGATCATAAAATACAGGTTCAAATTTTTTTCATGATTTTTTAAAATAAAATATTATTTTTAATAAATAAAAGAAATGTTCAACCAAAGTAATTTAATTATTAAAAATATTATATATTAACAAAAAAATTTGAAATTTTTTTCGTAGGTTACTGCATAGATGTAGTAATTTTGAAAAATATAAAATCAATTTTTCAGTGCAATATTTATTTTAGATATAATAAACAATTCAAATAATCAATAAAAGATAATTTAAAATTATTTATATGTATAAAAAATTTATTTTCGAATTTGATAATTCATATTATGTATAAATAGGTGTAAGGAAAAATTATAAGCTGTTTATACATTATAAATATACATATATGTGATTATATATTTAAACTATACATTAGTCTATATTTAGATTAATATATAAATACACATAAAATAATAAATAATGACAAAATTTAATTTTTTTCAGCAAATTAGATTTGTTAATACATGAGTTATAACACATAATAATATAACCATGCACATAACCAAACTAATTTGTGACAACTACATATACCTACAAAAACCTCACATAACTAGATATACAACATTAATATATATACAGATTTGAGATTAATCAATATTAAATCATAAAATATGATATGATTACTGTAATATATAAATAAAATACCAGTTGATGATGCCTTTGAGTCCACTTGAATCAATGAATTCCCTTCTCTAGTTATGCTCGATCTGTTAGATTGCACGTCTGGAATAGTCGACCTTTTCTATCAAATAGTGCTTTTACTTAACTTGAATTGATTTGAGATACTTAGAACTGATATGGGAATTAATTTCGGCCAGCAAACTTGATAATTATGGTAGCCAAAATTTGTTTTTGATTAAGGGTTTAGAGATCCATATATATAGCCTTGTACAAGAGAGATATTAGGACAATCTCATTACCTATTCTCTCTTAATCTTAGCCATCCATCTCTAGGTCTAATCCTAAGTTTTAGCCACTTCCAATAACTTGTCAAAACCAAAATTTGCAGCCATAATGATGGCCTTTAAACCCATTTAAGCCCAAGCCAAAATGCTATGCAATTAAATCTAATTTAATCGCTTATCGATATCGTATATCGATTGGTACATTTATAACTATTATAAATATATAACAATTTTTATTTCTCAAACCATATTCAAATTTTTATAATTAATATTTCATAAATATTAATTAATTTAATTTATTTATAACAATTATAAACTAATTAAATCATTCGGTCTTAAGGGAATTCATCATATCAGTTGTGTAACTCTTGGGTGTAAATTTGGTCAGCAATTAACAACGAACTATTCGAATGTTAACATTCACACGTCACTTAGCAAGTAGTGTGACATTATGGCCAAATTTATCGCTTATTCATTTTCAGTAAAATGTTATTTAATTTAATAAGCGTTACCCATTAGTGACATTTATATACACCAATTCTCTTCGTCAAAACTGTATCACTTTGGATTTATGGAATTTGGTAATGGTCAAAATTCCAATATTGTCCATATTCAACTCTATAGTCTAAACACAAAATCCTTGGTTCAATAATAACAATTATTATTAACCGTACTACTCTGGCCAGAGATTTTGACTTTGGGTTGACTTGATTTGACCATGATACTAAACCTCATATAACCGAAGTGACGAATCCTCTCTTGAATAGTGTCTTTCTTCTAATACTTCAACTTGACCCAACTATAATCACTTGATGGATACCGTTCCATGATTTGACTATAATCAGAGTACAGTTTTTCATATTGAAGATTAACAGTATTCTCAAGTCGAAAGAATTGTGTAAATTAGTCACATTGATATTTTCTGTTTGACCTTAGGTATATTAACTAACAGAAAACTACCGAGTGATTTGTTCTATAGTCATCCAATAACTATCAGTACATAACCTCTAGGTGCCCCCAGCAGTCATGAGTAATACACTGCCCAACATTTGGAGAGAATTACGTACTCTAGTCTCAATGGATACATCGATATCCAATGTCGATGCATCTTGAGTAGGAACATTTAAAATGATGTGTTTTGTAACAATGTGATCCAATACTCATGATTACTAATTGTAATTACTATCACAAACACGTCATTTATGGATTTTCTGTTAAATATATTTTTAGTTAAACATTTAATTATTTATAACACATTATAACAAATATATAACAGAAAGAAGAAACATCTTTATTTCGAACAAGAATTGATTTCGGAGTTAATAAATTACAGAATTTCCCCTAGGGCATACCCCTAACACTATCAATCTCTCACTTGCACTTAAGGTCAATTTTGGAATCTCAATCCCATCCTCTCAATCACTTTCTCGAGAACTGGCCGAGTTAGACCTTTAGTAAATGGATCTGCTATGTTGTCCTTGGTATCTACCCTTTGAATCACAACTTCTTTCTTCTCAACGAATTCTCTAATCAGGTGGAACTTTCGAAGAATGTGTCGTGACTTCTTATGTGCTCTTGGTTCCTTTGCGATCTGTATCGCTGCATTATTGTCACAAAACAATGTCATTAGATTCTCAGTATCGGGAATCACTCCGAGATCACTCAAAAACTTACGCATCCATATTGCCTCTTTTGCTGCTTCATTGAGGGTGATACACTCGGCCTCCATCGTGGAATCAACAACTGTTTCTTGCTTGGAACTTTTCCAGCTAACAGCTCCACCATTTAGTGTAAAGACATAGTTGGACACTGATTTACTATCATCTATATCACTTTGAAAGCTCGAATCTGTATACCCCTTCATAAGGAGGTCTCTATTCCCAATAATGAGGAATAAGTCCTTAGTATTTCTCAAATACTTAAGTACACATTTTACGACCGTCCAATGTTTTTCTCCAGGATTAGACTGGTATCGGCTTACACATCCTAATGCATATGCTATATCCGGTCTAGTACATAACATAGCAAACATTATGGATCCTATGGTTGAAGCATAGGGAATCCTCTTCATACGCTCTTTCTCATCATCAGTATGAGGAGCATCATTTTTAGAAAGGACAATTCCAGATTGCGATAGAACACTTCCACACTTGGAATTCTCCATACTAAAACGTTTTAGTATAGTGTCTATGTACAGGGATTGGGACAATCCCAACAGCCTCTTAGACCTATCTCTATATATCTTTATACCAAGTATATAGGCTGCTTTTCCCAAATCCTTCATGGAGAAGTTTTTGGAATGCCAAGCATTCACTGATCGCAATAATGAAGTGTCATTGCTAATCAATAATAGATCATCAACATAGAATATTAAGAATACGATAGCATTAAAACTAAACTGTTTGATTACTTTATCAAAACACTTGTTCCAACTCCTTGAAGCTTGTTTGAGATAAATGGACTTTAACAACTTGCGAGCTCTGCCTTCACTCCCACTGACTACAAAACCCTCTGGCTGTGACATATAAACGATTTCTTCTAAATCACCATTTAGAAAAGCCGTCTTTACATCCATTTTCCATATTTTGTAGTCATAGAATGCGACAATGGCTAACATAATCCGAATAGATTTAAGCATGGCTACGGGCGAAAAGGTCTCGTCATAATCAACACCTTGAAGTTGATGAAATCCTTTTGCAACTAGCCTTGCATTATACATCTCCACTTCTTCATCCACATTTAGCTTTTTCTTAAAAATTCATTTGCAGCCGATGGGTTTTACCCCTTCGGGTACATCCGACAAAGTCCAAACTTTGTTTTTGTACAAGGAGTCCATCTCGGATTTCATAGCTTCAAGCCAGAGTGCAGAGTCTTTACTTTGCAGTTCTTGTTGGAAAGACAGAGGAGTGTCGCCATCTAAGACACGATCCTCCTTTTCGCCATCCGTGAGAAAACCGTAGTATCTCTCTGGTGCGTAGGATTCCCTACTAGACCTTCTAATAGGTTGCGAGTTTTTGTATACGGGTGACCTTGTTTCTCATACTGTTTCAGCTTCAGTGTTAGTTTCTCGGATCTCATCCAAGTCTACACTTCGCTGTTAATATCTTTTAACAGAAATTCCATTTCTAAAAAGATAGCATGTTGAGAAACAATGACCTTTTGTTCCTTGGTATTGTAGAATATATATCACATTGAGGTTTTGGGATATCCTATAAACTTACGTAGTACCGATCTTGTCTCTAGTTTATTTGGACCAATGTTCTTAACGTATGCCGGACAACCCCATACTTTCAAATATTTGAGTTGGGGTTTCTTACCACACCACATCTTATATGGTGTTTTGGGCACAGATTTAGTGGGTAACAAGTTTAACATATGTGATGCAGTTTCTAGCGCATATCCCCAATAGGACAGAGGTAACTCAGCCTTACTCATCATGGAATGAACCATATCTAATAGGGTTCGATTCCTTCGCTCCAACACACCATTGTGTTGCGGAGTATAGGGTGGAGTAACCTGAGAGATAATCCCATTATATTTTAAGTATTTTTGGAAATCCTATCCAACATACTCACCTCCTCAATCTGATTGAAGAATTTTAATTTTACGGCCCATTTGATTTTCTACTACCTTTTTGTACTCAAATAATTTCTCATGAACGTCGAATTTGTTCTTCATAAGATATACATATCCTAGTCTTGAGAAATCATCAGTGAAAGTAACAAAGTAAGAACTATTATCTTTGGTTAATATAGGCATCGGGCCACATACATCACTATGTACTAACCCTAAGAGTTCATTAACTCTTTCATTGTTCCCACTGAAGGAGTGCTTGGTCATTTTACCTTTAAGACATGTCTCACAAGTTTCAAATGATTTAGAATCAATTGACGGTAGAAAACCATCGGTTTTCAATTTGTGTAGTCGTTTCTCACTAATATGACCAAGCCTACAATGCCAAAGATAATTGTCGTTTAATTTATTAGAAACTTCATTCATAGAACAGACATAATTAGTATTGATCACATCAATGTCATTTTCAAGGACACCTTTGCAGACTTTATTTCCATCCAAACAAATGTTCATAACATAATTTGCACAATGAAAAATATATTCAGTCTTAGACAATCTAGAAACAGAGATAATTCCACAAATAAAGTCTTTTACATAATAGCAATTATTTAATACTAATACTAATCCAATTGGCAAATCTAAATGATAGTCTCCTAACTCCATTGCATCTACTATATATCCATCAGCAACTTGGAGCTTCATTTCTCCTTTTGCCACGCAATGCCAGTTCCTAAGCCCCTGATGGAGCTGCAGAACCATTATGCTTCCTTTCCTTGACAATCTTCAAGTAGTAGGGACGGTTTCTCTTCCAATGACCTTTCTTGTGGCAATGGTGACATCCACCCTTGTCATCGGTCTTCTTACCTTTCTTTTTCTTACTATCTCTTTTCCGCTTCTTCGAATCGAACCTTTCAAAGATGATGCATTTCCCTTCACAGCAAGTACGACACCTTGATCTTTAGATGTTGACTCGGTTGACCTCAACATATTGAGGAGCTCCACGAGATTCACATTTAATTGGTTCATGTTGTAATTCAGTATGAACGGTTCATACTTAGGAGTGAGAGAACCGAGGACCAAGTCTACTTGCATTTCATTGCTTATCTCTATGTCTAATTGTGCAAGTCTATCAATATAGCCTTTCATCATTAGAACATAATCGTCCACTTTCTGTCCTATGGTCATTTTGGTGTTAAACAGTTTTTTCGAAAGCTCATACCTTGTGGAACGGGACTATTCACCAAAAAGAGCTTCGAGACTATTAAAAATCTCATGGACAGACATGTTCTCGTGTTGCCTTTGCAACGGTTTATATAACGAAGACAACATGAAAACTTGGACGATCTCTAAGTCAGATTTCCACTTTATATAAGCAAGTCATTCTTCAGGGTCTGTACCATCAGCGGGTTCTATTTTGGGTTCGCATGCAATAGAAGTCCAAAGGCGCTCGTAAGTTATGCTATTTTAATTGCTCTTAGCCAGTCGGTATAGTTAGGTCCGGTGAGTTTGTCACTATCAGAAAACAGTTTTGGAGTTGACATTTTTTGCAAGTTTAAATGGTAGATTAATAGAACAAAACATAATAGATGTTCTTATCATATTAGCAAGGTTAAATACTATATTTCATTTTACTAATAAGCTCCCACTAGTCTTTTATGTTTCGCCAAACCCTAAGTCAAAACATAGAAATCTTATGACTTCACTAGTAGGTGTTAGAACTTGTCCATCTTGGAATTCTGAGTGTAACGACTCGTAAATTTTAACGGTTGTAATAACGTAAATAACTGAATTTTCTTGAAAATATAACAATAAAATTTAGCAATGAAAACTTAATATTTGGTATGTGTCTATTTAAACATAGCAAATGGTAGAGTTTCATTGGTAAATATGGAGTTAGTTTTGTTGCGTAATATTTAATTACAATTTAAATCAGTTAATATTTGATGGAAATAAAACATTTTTGAAATCTAAATATTTTTATATAATAAAAATGTAAATCATTTTCTGAGTGAGACATCATATTTCGTTTCGCCAAATTTGGACTTCTCTAGCCTCGTTTATCTTATTTTCGGTTAAATTGCAGCAGTTTTGGCATCCAATATCGACTTTTGATAGGATGGCAGTATTGTTGATATCTGTGTACTGTTCTGTTCGTCTTATCTTGCTGATCTCCACAGTATATTCATTTGTGTATTTCGACGTCCAGTACACGGCGAAATCTGCGTAACGGTTCACCGTATCGGTTCCGCATTTCGGCCTTTTGGCTTTCTATGTCCTTTCATTGTCAATCAGGTAAAGTTAATAGCCGTCGGCTATTAATATTCCCAACTGTTCATATATGACTTTTACTTTTCCCTAGTTCCAATGTATTTCTCTGGTTGTTTATTCTTTTCTTCTCCCATTCCTTATTTTCTCTATTCATTCGTTCTGAAAAGAAAAAAAATACAAGCTTATATACATTTACCCTTCAAATTTAACCTACTTATCCCCTCATAATTTTAAAACCACCCACACCTTTCCTCTACGCCCATCAACCATGCATCAACTGTAACAACCCGGGATTTGCATTACCAATTAATAAATAAAAGTTAGGATTTTTATTTATTTTAATGAAGCATAAAAGGATTTGGAACAACAAAATTTATTTGAAAAAGGCTATTTTAATTAAATGGGAAATATGGGATTTTAAAATGAGGATAAAATGTTATTTTGGAAAGTTAAATATTTTAGGAGAGATTTTAAAACGGGTTTGGATAAGAAAAATGAGTTTTATAAACATATATGAACACTTAGACTAATTTTTGGAAACATGTAAATAACTCTCTTCTTATTGGGTTACTAAACCTAGCCCAATAACCCACCCTAAACCTCCTTTATAAATTATCTCAAACTCTCATAACCTCATTCATTCATCCCTAATCAAAACCCTAATCATTTCCTAAAGCTTTATTAACAAAAATGGCCTCTATCTTCATCTCTTTATAGTTTTAGCTTATGCAAGCAAATACCCACCTCAAATCCATTTTTATATCTTTTTAATTTCTGAAATTTAATTGGTAACACATGTTTTATGTGTTTTTTTTGATCTTATAGCCTCCTAATCATCTTTTTCTAACTTGGGTTGATGCTATAGTAGTCTTTGTTGCTTTCTAGAGAGGTATATTGCTAAAAACCTCTTCTAATATGTGTTTAATCATCTTTTGATTTCGGTAATCAGTTAGTAACACATGTTTTATTATGTAACATGTGAATCATAGCTCTTTGATCATCTTTGCTTTCATTTTGGTGTGTGCACATAAGGTGCTTGTGATATTGCTACCTAAGGTAATGCTAAGCTTTGGCCCTTTGATTCCTTTAATATAGTGTAGTAATCATTATAGGGTAGTTAGTGATTGATATTGGTGAAATTTAATGCCAAAAACTTGAAAAAAACACCCCAAAATCACCTAAAACAGCATTGATTGCTGGCTGGAATGTTTCAGTCTGGAAACAGGCTGAAACAGTGATCTGAGTGCACCAGGGCAGGCCTGGGTTGCACCCAGGCTGCTGCCCAGGCGCAGCAGGCTAGCCCGGTTGGGCTAGCCGGTAGCAGGCCCGTCCTTAGTGGGCGGGCGCGCATGCACAAGCGCGGGTCCGCATAGTGCGGCCCGCTATTCTCTCCAGCCCATGCGGACTGGGGCTTACATAATCTCCCCCAGCTCGCATGGGCTGGGGCTTAAATATTTTCCCCCAGCCCATGCGGGTTGGGGCTTACACATTTTCCCCCAACCCATGCGGGCTGGGGCTTACCTATTTCCCCCAGCCCGCATGGGCTGGGGCTTACATATTTCCCCCAGCCCGCATGGGTTGGGGCTTACATATTTTCCCCCAACCCATGCAGGCTGGGGCTTACACATTTTCCCCCAGCCCATGCTGGATGGGGCTTACCTATTCCCCCCAGCCCGCATGGGCTGGGGCTTACATATTCCCCCCAGCCCGCATGGGCTGGGGCTTACATATTATCCCCCAGCCCATGCGGGCTGGGGCTTACACACTTTTCCCCAGCCCATGCGGGCTGGGGCTTACCTATTCCCCCCCAGCCAGCATGGGCTGGGGCTTACATATTTTCCCCCAGCCCATGCGGGCTGGGGCTTACATATTTCCCCCAACCCGCATGGGCTGGGGCTTGCAAATTCTCCCCAGCCCAAGCGGGCTGGGGCTTGATCAAACCAGCTGCACCGCATGGTGCAGCCTGGTTCACAGAAACGGGCTGCACCATGCGGTGCAGCCGACTTCTATGGAATGGGCTGCACCCATTGGGTGCAGCCGGGTTTCGACCCACCGGTTGCACCATTTGGTGCAACCGAGTCCGGGTTGCACCATTTTGGTGCAACCGCTTCAAATTGATTGTTTCTGCAATGAACCTTTGGGTTTCAATTGCAAATCAAAAATTGTCGAACTTTGGTTCACAACCATTCGGAATATTTTCCAACACGAATATTGATTTTCAGTGATTCTCTGATTTATCGATTTCTTTGAGATTTGTCTCTAGATTTCGTACACGTGTTTTATGAATTATTTTCAAAGGATTTTTCACTCCTAAATGGCTTTCGAAATTATTATTATATAATGTTATTTTTAATTATTAAACTATTTACTCCATAATAGGAGAGTATTCAAAAGCCGTTTTGAAGTGATTTCAAAATAAATTATAAATCCGTTTCGAACCATTATTTTCTATAATAAAAATTCCACACTCACTTTTTAGCACGTCGAGCGAAGTGGAAAGGTGCTTAAATGGTTAGGAAATCTCCGGCCTATGGAACCGTGTGTATTTTCTTTCCGGTTAATCCCCGACCTATTCGATTGATCGTTTTGACCTTTGGGTCTAGTTTACCGATGATACGAAGTGGACTTTTTATTGTTTGGAATGTGAGCTTGCTATTGGTTAGTAAACCGTTTAGTGCGAACGTGGGGTATGGGACTCATTGTTAACACTTTACGGGTTCCTCTCCAAGAAGTTTGTGACACATTAGCCTCTGGGCGGCCAGTGCTGGACCTCTGGGTCACCACGCCTCTGGGCAACCGTCTCTGGACACCTGTTCTATGGAGCAGTTTCTTTTTCGGCATGTGCCTCTGGGCCTTTATCCTTCTGGGAAGGATCTCGCCGTCTCGCGCGTTCCGCATCTGTGCGAGTGATCGATCACAACTCTACAGTACTTGGCAATAACGACTCCGGTCGGTGCACGTGCTATACTTGTATTATCTGATGATTTTTTTTATATCCATTTGAGTACCGCCATTTGGTGTTGGTTCTATGGAACCATACAATATAAGTGCGATTACCTTGTGGATTCACAGTGTCTCTGGAGTCTGGACACTGCTTTTCAGTGTTTGATTTCATTTACTTTTCAGTATATCCCCATTTCTCTTTGGAGCATAGATCTTTGCTTGGGCATTGATTACAGACTCTGGTCACTCTTGGGATTATTGCCTATGGGCAACTTTATATAGCTTAGGCTATGCCGATGATATGAGGCTATTTTATTTATTCAACACTTTGGTGCTGATATTCTCTTTGAAGATTTTTACTGTTGATTGATGATTAGGGACCGTCATTATATTCATGTGGTCCTAAATATTCTTCTCTTAGGAAAAGTACTGTTTCATTTATGTACCGCATTATTATATATCTCAGTTATTACTGATTGTTTAGCTAGCCTGACCCTAGTGTTTTTCGCTCGGGTCAGACCGAGTTGTTTCAGGTTAGTTCTCTAGACTTAGCTTCTGTGCTTCCGCTTGGACATTATCTGCTATGCTGATAGATAGCACTTTTATTTGTCCACTATTCCGCTACTCTGTTATTATTCAGACTTTGATATGTACATATTTTTGACTCACATGTGTGGACAGTGGCTTTGTACCCACTTATAGTATTTGGATCTGTATTGATGATGTATTGTCCTGGGATTTTATATCTGTTATGTGATTCTATTCTGTGATGCTATTTTATTATGTTATTATGCTTTGTCCTGATAGATCTTTAGCCATTTGTAATTTCGTTATAAGTATTTACCGAATATGTCGAACCACCTGATTGAGAAAAAATTAAATAGATTCCACCTTTCGACGTATTCGGTAGATAGTTATAGTATAGTTACATTTGGTCGCTCCTATTATTCTTTATTCTCCGCATTAGCAGACGGAATCACCTCCGTGATTCTCTTTGCTAATGAGGGTCTTGGAGTGGGGCGTTACAGTTTGGTATCAGAGCCTGGTTTCAGGAATAAGCATAATAAACACAGAACATATACACTTAGTACAATACATTTTAATTAGATCCGAATTAAATCAAATCCCTTCCTTATGTTTATTGATAGATAAGTTAGGAATATGTATAGGAATCCGTCATATTCCGTAGTATTCCTTAATTAATTATCTATCATTGAATCATGTCTAACTCTAATTCCCGTTTGACTTTCAGTATGTCTGGAAGGGGAAGAGGGAGAACCACACGTCAGACCAGTGCTGCTGGGCAGTCCAGCAACACTCATCCATAGGGCGTGTTCATGACCACCGACCAGATCATGGAGCTGGTTCGGAACACCCAGTCTCATTCTCAGTCTCCAGCCCCAATTGCTGATGCTCCGCCCAAGTTTGCTTTTGCGCGTCTCTGTAGTGATTTTACTCATCTCGGAGGGAAGCCGTTCAGTGGCTTCGAGAATGTCTTAGAGGTCCAGGCTTGGATTCGGATATGCGAGCGCATTTTCACTCGTATGGATATCGTGGATCATGACCGTGTTCTTATTGCTTCCAGTCAGCTTCTGAGTCGTGCCCTGGATTGGTACGAACTCCTTATTGCCGAGATCGATGAGACCACCCTTACTTGAGCTCAGTTTCGTGAGAGATTTGATCTCAAATTCATCCCAGAGTCAGAGAAGAACTCCCTTGCTCGCCGCTTTCTTGATCTCAAGCAAAGTAAGTCCTTTGTATCCGATTATGTCTCTTCCTTCGAGGCCCTGTCCAAGTACGGCCTTGAGTTTATTGCTACTCCTTATAAGAGGAACCTCAAATTTGTTGAGGGCTTGAAGAAATATCTGAAGAGGCAGCTTATGCTACAGCTTGAGCTCTCATTCGAGAAGTTAGTCGATGCAGCTCTACATCTTGAGTCAGTCGAGATGGAGCATAGTGATGATGGTGGTGTGGGTTCCACAAACCCCACCAAGAAGAGGTTTCCTCCTGGCAAGTCTGGCTCTTCTTTTCAGCACAAGAAGAAGAAGACTGGCAGTTCCACTTTTCAGACTCAGCCTCAGACTCGTCCTCAGTCCCAGACTCCTGCTCAGGCTAGTGGGACACGTCCTCCGAAGAAATGCTTCAACTGCGGTTCTCCAGATCACTTTATTCGAGAGTGTACCAAACCTCTCTATTGCACCTTCTGCAAGAAGGAGGGACACAGGATCCCCGCTTGTCCTATTGCTCCAGCTAGTGCCAAGCCTGGCAGGCTTAATGCTGCCAAGGCTTCTACCACTTCTGGTCAGCCTAAAGGTACACATCCTTCCGTTCTTGAAGGCTCTATTTTATTTCATGGTAGATCTGTTAGAGTTCTTTTTGATACGGGTGCCTCTCACTCATTCGTATCAAAGGAGCTAGTAGATGCTTTATCTTTGGATGTTACTTGTATGGTTTCTTCACTAAGGATTGTGAATCCCATTGGTGGATCCACGACCCTTAGCTTGCTCTGTGAGAATATAGATATTGATCTTTGTGGCTTTTCTTTCCGTGCAAATCTCCATGTTATGGAGTATTTGGGCTTTGATATGATTCTTGGCATGGATTGGCTCGTTCAGCACGACGCCAAAATTATTTGTTCGGAGCGGATATTATTCATTCATCACCCTGGCTTGTCCTCTCCGTTGGCTATTGTTCTTCAAGATGTTGGGCTTTCTGATGTTACTTTATTTTCTCTCGATTCACGAGATGAGGATTTGAACTTATCTTGTATTCCAGTTGTTCAGGATTTCCCCGATATCTTCGAGCTAGTATCTAGTTTACCACCGAAGCGAGCTATCGAGTTCTACATCGATCTCATCCCAGGCTCTCATCCAGTTGGGCGTCCTCCTATGAGAATGTCTACTAAGGAGAATGAGGAACTCAGGAAGCAGTTAGTTGAGCTTGAAGCGAAGCAGTTCATCCGATCCAGTTCTTCGCCATGGGGTGCTGCTGTGGTCTTCGTTAAGAAGGCTGATGGCTCTCTTAGGCTTTGCATTGACTATCGCAAGCTCAGTGAGTTGACCATCAGAAATCGCTATCCACTCCTCGGATAGACGACATGTTTGACCAATTGAGCGGTGCGAAGGTCTTCTCTCAGCTCGACCTTGCCACCGGATTCCATCAGCTACGAGTCGTAGAAGACAGCATTTCTCTTACAGCATTTCGCACTCGTTATGGTTCTTTTGAGTGGTTGGTCATGCCGTTCGGCTTGACGAACGATCCGGCTTTCTTCATCGATCTCATGAATCGAGTATTCCGGGAATACATCGATAGATTCGTTCTGGTATTTATCGACGATATTCTTATTTATTCTAGATCCGAGGCAGAGCATGCTCATCATTTGCGGATCGTCTTGGATACTCTTCGTCAGCATCAGCTTAGGGCCAAGCTCTCCAAGTGCCATTTCTAGGAGAGTAAGGTCAAGTTCTTGGGTCATATTGTTTCTTCTGAGGGTATTTCTGTTGATCCTGTCAAGATTGAAGCTATTCAGAATTGGAAGCAGCCTGAGAACGTTCATGATATTCGCAGCTTCCTTGGTCTGGCGGGTTATTACCGTCGATTTATCAAGGATTTCTCTCGTGTTGCACTTCCCCTCACGACTCTGACTCGTAAGGGGGTTCGCTTTATTTGGTCTAATAAGTGTGAAGTTTCTTTCCAGCGATTGAAGGAACTTTTCACTCATGCTCCTATTCTTGTGGTTCCTGAGAGTAACCAGGATCTTGTTGTTTACACCGACGCTTGTGGTAGCGGCCTCGGTGCTGTTCTTATGCAGAAGGATCGGGTGGTTGCTTACGCTTCTAGGCAGCTACGTCCGAATGAGGTTCGCTATCCTACTCATGATCTTGAGTTAGCAGCTATCGTCTTTGCTTTGAAGACGTGGCGTCATTATCTATTGGGCGAACGTTTCATTCTCTACACCGATCACAAGTCGCTGAAATATTTATTCAGTCAGAAGGATCTCAATATGAGGCAGCAGCGATGGCTTGAATTTCTTGCCTCATATGACTTAGACATTCAGTATACCCCTGGCAAGGGTAATCGTGTGGCTGATGCACTCAGTCGCAAACACTCGGCAGTAGTTTCTATGATGATAGCCGAGTGGGATATTCTTGAGACTCTTTCTATGTGTGATATTCAAAATCGAGCTCTGTCTTCTGATCCTCAGATCTCGCTATTCAGCTTGGAAGCTCGGCCTATTCTATTGGATCGCATTGCCCATGCTCAGCGGCAGGATCCAAACTTGTTGCGATATATTCATCTCCTTGAGTCGGGATCCAGTAATGAGACATTGTCGGATTATTCTATTGATTCTCATCGGTGTCTTCGCAGGAAGAACCGTATATTGGTACCATCTGATTTATCACTTAGGCATGACATTCTGGACGAGTGTCATCGCACTAAGTACACCATCCATCCCGGCTCGAGTAAGATGTATGCCGACATGTGTCGCCTATTTTATTGGGAGGGCATGAAGAGTGATGTTGCAAGTTATGTAAGCCATTGCATGACTTGTCAACAGATCAAAGCTAAGCATCAGCGTCCATCTGGTCTTCTTCAGCCGCTAGAGATTCCATTGTGGAAATGGGATCAGATATCCATGGATTTTATTGACGGTCTGCCTCGATCGAGGTCAGGCCATACTTCTATTTGGGTCATAGTCGATCGCTTGACCAAATCAGCTCATTTCATTCCTATTAAGTCCACTCGGACTGCTCCTCAGCTTGCCAAGCTATATGTGAAGGAAGTCGTTTGACTTCATGGCATTCCTAGCTCTATTGTCTGTGATCGAGACACTATCTTTACTAGTCACTTCTGGAAGTGCCTACAGTCAGCTTTGGGCTCAAAGCTGAATCTCTCGACTGCTTATCATCCTCAGACCGACAGTCAGACGGAGAGGGTGAATCGTGTTTTAGAGGATCTTTTGCGCTGTTGTATTCTGGATTTCGGAGGTAGTTGGGAGGATCACTTACCGCTTGTAGAGTTCTCCTACAACAATAGCTTTCAGTCTAGTATTGGCATGGCTCCTTTCGAGGCTCTTTACGGAAGGCCATGTCGTTCTCCTGCGTGTTGGTTAGAATCGGGCGAGAAGCTCCTTCTTGGTCCAGATTCAGTTCGGGAATCTTCTGAGAAGATTATTCTTATTTGTCAGAGAATGAAAGAGGCGCAGAACCGTCAGAAATCTTACGCGGACAATCGTAGGAAGCCTCTTGAGTTCTCCAATTGTGATCATGTCTTTATTCGGATATCTCCTATGAAAGGGGTTGTGCGTTTCAGCTCTACAGGGAAGTTGGCTCCTCGCTATGTTGGACCATTTCCTATTACGGAACGCATCGGTCCCATGGCTTATCGTGTGGCTCTACCTGCTCACTTCTCTGAAATGCACGACGTGTTCCATGTATCCCAGCTTCGCATGTGTGTCCGCGATCCTGATTCTATCATTGAGCCGCATGCTGTGCCTGATTTAGAGATCTTACCTGATTTATCTTTGGAGCAGCAACCTCTTCGTGTGCTTGATTCGGAGGTTAGACGCCTTCGCAACAAAGAGGTTCCACTCGTGAAGATTCAATGGTCACCGAATCCTAAGGACTGCACTTGGGAGACCAGAGAATCTATCGAACGCTCTTATCCTGGCTTTCTCCCATCTTCTTCTGCGGGTGAGAATTCTCTATTTTATCTCTATCACTTCTTTTGGGGATTTGATGTTATAGACGACATCTATCTTAAGGAATTGCGGGGACACAATTTTCTTAAGGGGGGGAGTCTGTAACAACCCGAGATTTGCATTACCAATTAATAAATAAAAGTTAGGATTTTTATTTATTTTAATGAAGCATAAAAGGATTTGGAACAACAAAATTTATTTGAAAAAGGCTATTTTAATTAAATGGGAAATATGGGATTTTAAAATGAGGATAAAATGTTATTTTGGAAAGTTAAATATTTTAGGAGAGATTTTAAAACGGGTTTGGATAAGAAAAATGAGTTTTATAAACATATATGAACACTTAGACTAATTTTTGGAAACATGTAAATAACTCTCTTCTTATTGGGTTACTAAACCTAGCCCAATAACCCACCCTAAACCTCCTCTATAAATTATCTCAAACTCTCATAACCTCATTCATTCATCCCTAATCAAAACCCTAATCATTTCCTAAAGCTTTATTAACAAAAATGGCCTCTATCTTCATCTCCTTCTAGTTTTAGCTTATGCAAGTCATTCTATGCAAAGGTAATGCAAATACCCAACTCAAATCTGTTTTTACATCTTTTTAATTTCTGAAATTTAATTGGTAACACATGTTTTATGTGTTTTTTTGATCTTATAGCCTCCTAATCATCTTTTGCTAACTTGGGTTGATGCTATAATAGTCTTTGTTGCTTTCTAGAGAGGTATATTACTAAAAACCTCTTCTAATATGTGTTTAATCATCTTTTGATTTCGGTAATCAGTTAGTAACACATGTTTTATTATGTAACATGTGAATCATAGCTCTTTGATCATCTTTGCTTCCATTTTGGTGTGTGCACATAAGGTGCTTGTGATATTGCTTCCTAAGGTAATGCTAAGCTTTGGCCCTTTGATTCCTTTAATATAGTGTAGTAATCATTATAGGGTAGTTAGTGATTGATATTGGTGAAATTTAATGCCAAAAACTTGAAAAAAAAACACCCCAAAATCACCTAAAACAGCATAGATTGCTGGCTGGAATGTTTCAGCCTGGAAACAGGCTGAAACAGTGATCTGAGTGCACCAGGGCAGGCCTAGGTTGCACCCAGGCTGCTGCCCAGGCGCAGAAGGCTAGCCCGGTTGGGCTAGCCGGTAGCAGGCCCGCCCATAGTGGGCGGGCGCGCATGCACAAGCGCAGGTCCGCATAGTGCGGCCCGCTATTCTCCCCAGCCCATGCGGGCTAGGGCTTACATAATCTCCCCCAGCCCGCATGGGATGGGGCTTAAATATTTTCCCCCAGCTCATGCGGGCTGGGGCTTACACATTTTCCCCCAGCCCATGCGGACTGGGGCTTACATATTCCCCCCAGCCCGCATGGGCTGGGGCTTACATATTTTCCCCCAGCCCATGCGGGCTGGGGCTTACACATTTTCCCCCAGCCCGCATGGGCTGGGGCTTACATATTCCCCCCAGCCCGCATAGGCTGGGGCTTACATATTTTCCCCCAGCCCATGCGGGCTGGGGCTTACACATTTTTCCCCAGCCCATGCGGACTGGGGCTTACCTATTCCCCCCAGCTCGCATGGGCTGGGGCTTACATATTTTCCCCCAGCCCATGCGGGCTGGGGCTTACATATTTCCTCCAGCCCGCATGGGCTGGGGCTTGCAAATTCTCCCTAGCCCAAGCGGGCTGGGGCTTGATCAAACCAACTGCACCGCATGGAGCAGCCTGGTTCATAGAAACGGGCTGCACCATGCGGTGCAGCCGGCTTCTATGGAATGGGCTGCCCGGGTTCCGACCCACCGGTTGCACCATTTTGGTGCAACCGAGTCCAGGTTGCACCATTTTGGTGCAACCGCTTCAAATTGATTGTTTCTGCAATGAACCTTTGGGTTTCAATTGCGAATCAGAAATTTTCGAATTTTGGTTCACAACCATTCGGAATATTTTCCAACACGAATATTGGTTTTCAGTGATTCTCTGATTTATCGATTTCTTTGAGATTTGTCTCTAGATTTCGTACACGTGTTTTATGAATTATTTTCAAAGGATTTTTCACTCCTAAATGGCTTTCGAAATTATTATTATATAATGTTATTTTTAATTATTAAACTATTTACTCCATAATAGGAGAGTATTCAAAATCCGTTTTGAAGTGATTTCAAAATCAATTATAAATCCGTTTCGAACCATTATTTTCTATAATAAAAATTCCACACTCACTATTTAGCACGTCGAGCGAAGTGGAAAGGTGCTTAAACGGTTAGGAAATCTCCGGCCTATGGAACCGTGTGTATTTTCTTTCCGGTTAATCCTCGACCTATTCGATTGATCGTTTTGACCTTTGGGTCTAGTTTACCGATGATACGAGGTGGACTTTTTATTGTTTGGAATGTGAGCTTGCTATTGGTTAGTAAACCGTTTAGTGTGAACGTGGGGTATGGGACTCATTGTTAACACTTTACGGGTTCCTCTCCAAGAAGTTTGTGACACATTAGCCTCTGGGCGGCCAGTACTGGACCTCTGGGTCACCACGCCTCTGGGCAACCATCTCTGGACACCTATTCTATGGAGGAGTTTCTTTTTCGGCATGTGCCTCTGGGCCTTTATCCTTCTGGGAAGGATCTCGCCGTCTCGCGCGTTCCGCATCTGTGCGAGTGATCGATCACAACTCTACAGTACTTGGCAATAACGACTCCGGTCGGTGCACGTGCTATACTTGTATTATCTGATGATTTTTTTTATATCCATTTGAGTACCGCCATTTGGTGTTGGTTCTATGGAACCATACAATATAAGTGCGATTACCTTGTGGATTCACAGTGTCTCTGGACACTGCTTTTCAGTGTTTGATTTCATTGACTTTTCAGAATATCCCCATTGCTCTTTGGAGTATCGATCTTTGCTTGTGCATTGATTACAGACTCTGGTCACTCTTGGGATTATTGCCTATGGGCAACTTTATATAGCTTTGGCTATGCCGATGATATGAGGCGATTTTATTTATTCAACACTTTGGTGCTGATATTCTCTTTGGAGATTTTTACTGTTGATTGATGATTAGGGACCGTCATTATATTCATGTGGTCCAAAATATTCTTCTCTTAGGAAAAGTACTGTTTCATTTATGTACCGCATTATTATATATCTCAGTTATTACTGATTGTTTAGCTAGCCTGACCCGAGTGTTTTTCGCTCGGGTCAGACCGAGTTGTTTTAGGTTAGGTCTCTGGACTTAGCTTCTGTGCTTCCGCTTGGACATTATCTGCTATGCTGATAGATAGCGCTTTTATTTGTCCACTATTCCGCTACTCTGTTATTATTCAGACTTTGATATGTACATATTTTTGACTCACATGTTTGGGCAGTGGTTTTGTACCCACTTATAGTATTTGGATCTGTATTGACGATGTATTGTCCTGGGATTTTATATCTGTTATGTGATTCTGTTCTGTGATGCTATTTTATTATGTTATTATGCTTTGTCCTGATAGATCTTTAGCCATTTGTAATTTCGTTATAAGTATTTACCGAATATGTTGAACCACCTGATTGAGAAAAATTTAAATAGATTCCACCTTTCGACGTATTTGGTAGATAGTTATAGTATAGTTACATTTGGTCGCTCCTATTATTCTCTATTCTCCGCATTAGCAGACGGAATCACCTCCGTGATTCTCTTTGCTAATGAGGGTCTTGGAGTGGGGCGTTACATCAACCATTCGACCCTCCCATGCATAGCTGTGCGAAACCCTTCCCCATGCCCGAGCTCAACACCTCCTTCGGCTTCCAGCACCCGAAGCACTATCGTATCCTCCCTCTTCTCAGCCCGACCTGACACCATGGTCGTACACCCTCCACTTACAAGCCTCTGCATCACCTTCCTTCGCCACTTTCTCCACCTATAGATCCACTGTCTACCCATCACAACACCGAGAACAACTACCACCAAACTCCACTTCACATGGGGCCCCAACCCGACACCCTCAGCCTCATCGAAACAACCCAGCTTCACAGGCCGCACCAAGCTATTCCTAGAACGAGCATGTAAAAGTGCAGCCTTCCTTCATTTCCCACGCCACAACAAACGAGTGCAGCCACCTTTCTATTTCGGAACCCAGCCTCTGTTCCACCGAGTAGGTCATGTTTCATATAGTTACCTGATTATTTTTATTCTTCAAATATATTACTTGTATATATTATACTTTATACTTGAGATTTTAAATACAATTGACTACAATATATTACCTATATATTACATATTTGATATTTGGTGTCTGTTTGAAGGGTATATAGTATATATAGGTTTAAAACAAGTTTTATGATCTATTTTTTAGATATATAAAGTTGTTTGTGATGTATAAGTTATATGTAATCTTGTTTTTCTTTTTGCGGTGACAAAAACGTTAATATATATATATATATATACACACACAAAGTTATATTTTGCATGAAGCTTATTTATAAAAAAAGTATTTGATATGTGATCTTATATATATTACAGATATATATTATATTGGGTACTTGATATTTGGATCCACCATTTCTCTTTCGTTTAGACTAGATATTCTTTAAATTAAATAATGATTTTGCAATATAATATATACATATACATATACATACATACATATATATACATATATATATATATTTAAAGTATAATATATACAAATAAATTTTGATTTTATAATAGATTTTTAAAATTTTAATATGTCGATATTTTGATTTATATGCGTTCTAATAACTATTGATTTTAAAATATAATATAAAGATTTTATTTTAAATATGGGTTTTAAATTGAATATTGATTTTAAGAAGAAAATAATATATATATTTTGTTTTCATCGATCTCTAGACCACATTGCTTCGCTTGTTTCCATTGCTGTCCGGAGATTTTTCCGCAACTCCAGCTTGTTCGTGCGTATCCGTGTCCGTGCTTCCCATTATCGTTGTTCTCTAGCCTCGGAAGGTGAGCAATCACTCATGATTAACATTTTTAATTTAATAGATTTAATTCACATGAAACGATGATTGAAATATGCTATTAAATTTGAGTTGTTAGTTATTTAATGATTAAGTATGGTATGCCATTATTTGTAATTGTTCACCTATGATATATGACACCATATCCTGTTGTATATATAGATTTAATTTGTTACTGATGATATATACCTGTTGTTGATATGTTATATTATTATCATATTTGTTCTCACTCTGCAAGCTCCCTGTTAGTTTAGAATTCCCAATGGGTTGAAATGATACATACCCAACCGATATTATAGATTAGAGGAAAATCGTTATGGGTTGAAATGATAAACCCAAGCGATTTTCATTTAATTTAAATTTTGGGATTGTGGGTTGAAATGATATATACCTGTAAATATTAAATTTAAATTGTAGAATTAAATGATAAATATCTGTATCACTTGACCAAAGGATGGAGAATTATATATGGACACCGTTGGTTTATTTTTGGAAAAATGATTTCCAAAGTTTTGAAAGGAAATATATGGGTTTTATTAAATATTGATTTTTAAATATATATAAAAATTCTATTTTTATATATATATGTAAATTTAGATTTGAAAATTTTATGTTTTGGAAATTTTAAATTCATAAGTTAGTTTTGAAAAATATAATTTTTACGATTTTTCTTATAACTTTAAAAATATATATGTATATTATTTTTAAGTATTTATTTAAAATTATATTTTAAAATTTTAATAACTTTAATAAATAAAAGTTGAAAAGATAAGTTAAAGCTGATTTGTAATTTGGTTTATTTAAGAATTGAATTAAAATAAAAATGATCTGAAACTTATTGATTTGAGATTTTAAAGATTTGAAATTTATAACTTGATAACTTGATTTTGATTAAAAGAGACTAAATGAACATCTTTGAATTTAAATAAAGTGAAATTGAATATTTAGTTTAATTTAAATATGTAATTTGAGCTTTTTTTAAATGATTATGAAAGGGATTAGGTGAATGTTTTAGAATCAAATATAATTGAAGTTAGATATTTAATTATTGATTTTATTTAAACTCGTAATATGAGATTTTATTTAAATGTTATTAGAAATGATTAAGTGAATATTTCAAATTTAAATAAAATTAAAGATAAATTTTGAAATATAAATGAAATATATCAAATTACGTTATTGTAAATTGTTTAAATATTGGATCTTGAAATCTATGGAATTGGAAGTGGTTTAAATTTGTATTTCAAACATGAATTTGAAATTGATACCAATTAAAATGGTTTTAATGAGAATTTGAATTGAACCATTTTAATTGGAATGGTTGAACTAAGATTAATTTAAAAATTGAATTTTAGAACTAAAGTGGATTTGAATTGATTTGTGAAATTGGAAGAAATAATTCTAATTGTAAACTATATTTAATATATAAACTATTTTTAATAAATAAACTATTTTAATCTATAACCTATTTTAAATATATAAACTATTTTTAATTTACAACTATTTCAATATATATACTATTTCAATATCTAAATTGTTAAGTTGGAACTGTTATGATTATGGAAGTGTTATGATTTCAAAAGTGTTATGATTTCAAAAGTGTTATGATCTCGGAAGTGTATGATTTCGAAAGTGTTATAATTTTGAAAATGTTACGATTTTGGAAATGAATATTATTTAATGTGAATAATGATACTGAATTGTTATGGTTTTGAAATGAACATGATATTTTGATATGAAGTATGAACGATTTGAAATGAAATAACCATAGTGTGAAATAAGTGTTTGGTTGTTAAAGAGACCGGGATCGGATATTGTCATACTCTCTGCCAATACCGAAAACCACTTTAACAACTGTGTACGTGGTGGAGATTCCAGAACGAAGTAGGATGGTTGGCGACGATTCTATATGAGGTATTAACGTAGCCCTGACTCCCACGTGTCAGCTTGATGTGGCTAAAATAGGAGCTATACCGGGCCAAGTGAGGTCATTCCTCCGATCGGGCACATTTCTTCGATACCATTCTATTACTTTGTGATTTGATTGGGTGCACCTTTGATTTGGGAGTGTGTCTCAAGGTGAGCGGTAGTAGCTACTATGCGTTACCACTAGTCCAAGAGTGCAAATGGTATTTCTACCCCGGCATTGCCTCGCATGCCTTGTCACATGCCTTATTGCGCCTTCTACGAGTTTGGTTTGTGTCGTACCTATGGAGTGCTTTCTGATAGCCCACCTGCGGATGGAGTTTACAGTATCTGTATAGACTATGGCATTATATAAAATATGTTAAGTGGGATATGGGTAACGCCTTAATGCTATTTTAATACTTTACTTTACTGATAGACATATTATAATAGCGTATATTACTACATAGTAGATAGTTCCACGGATCCTTAGAGGATGGAAATCCCAAACATCCTTTAAGTTACTTGTATTTCAGTTGACATTTCACTTGAGTTGAATTTACCGGTATAAGAATGTTAATCCTGACTCGAGTGTTGTGTTTTGCTTCATGCTCGGGTCAGACTGAGTGTCACAGCATTTGAGACTAACCTTTGGAGTTTGGAGCTTTGCTTGAAGATCTGTCTTTGCCTATTCAGCTTTTAGTTATTTCTAGTTATTTCTGTTCAATCTTGTCGGTTACTTTTGTATTAAAGATTCCTTTGTATTTGAGATTTCTGTTGTATTTTATTTCACACTCTGTTGTTTATATAGTAGCTTCATGAACTACTATTTATCTATTCCGCTGCTTATTGTTATAATACTCTATGTCTGTGATTCTGTGATTGATCTATTTACTTTATATGTTGAGCTTTGCCAAAATAAATAAATTAACAATCTGTTGTTTTGAGCAATTCAAGTATGACATGAGTGGATGATTGTCGATTTGAACGGTTCAAAACGCCGATTCGTTACAAGTGGTATTAGAGCTCTGGTTTAGGCAAAACTTAGCATATGGAGTAAAATTTAATTACAGAATCATCTTCGTTCGAGCTTGAAAATCTTCGTTAGGATCCTCCTGAATTAGGATTTCTTTTGAATTTTGGAACTCTCCCCTTTGTTTCGAAATCCACTCTTGTCTTGTCATGTTCGTGTTCTTCTTGACACTGGAGCATCCCATAGCTCTATTTCGGTTAATCTCCAAAATAAATTCAACCTCAGTTGGCAACTTCGTCCTTTTGTCTAACTAATCCCATCGGCGATCCCGCTTATTCTGATTTGAAAAGGGGTGAAACTCCTTTACAACAAGCGTCGATTCACTGGAGATTTCTACGCCCTCGGTTATGATGCTGTTATTTCTTAAAAAGCCAAATTGTTTCTCTAGTAGACGACCTGGGTAATTCTCTCCTTATTGAATGTCGAATGCCTTAGAATTTTGTAGGCAGTTTCACCTTTCGCTTGGATCTCAGCCTAGTAATTTTAACTCCACTCCGATAGTCAGGGATTATCTTGATGTTATGGTGAAGTCACTCCTCCCTCCTAAGCGGGAATTTGAATTCTACTTCGATCCTATTCCTGTAACTCGATCTCATGAATCGCGGTTTCTGCAATGTTCTCAACATGTCCATCTTGGCTTCCGTTGATGATATTCTCGTATTTCTCTCGGTTGACCCGGTTAAGGTCGCCCATCTTTCCTCTTTTGTAATTTATTTATCTTATCTCCCTTTCGAGCCTATCTTCTTAATTAAAATTCTCTTTTATTCGGGTCCATCTAAATTTGAATCTGTATCCTTGTTTTGACATCCATTCTTGAATCATCCTTTGATGGAGCGTATTTGTATTAATATAAAAATGTTTTATATTGTGTTGTTTGAATTGTTAAGTTTGATTTGGGGTTTCGATCGATTCATTTAGCCAACGTTATTGATAGGAATTCCAAAACACTTGAACAAAGCAAACCGACACAATATAGTTTTCCAAATTTGTAAGTGAAATTATTTTTTGTATGATTATATTATATATCTAAGTATAATTTTCTGAAATTAAATAGTTGAATGGATTGGTTGTCAAAAATGATAATACTAGCATTCCTAGACCATTAACTATTCCTGTATGTTATAAGAAGTTGAAAATTTAAAATGATCTTCAACTGAAATGAATTTAAATTAAGGATTTGAGAATTAAATTTCCGGTAATTTTCTAAATTTGGTTTTCAAAGTTTTGAAAAAATTGTATTATTTGAATTATTTTCGAATAGAAAATTTTTCCAGAGAATTTTAGAGAAGTAAGTCTGCACTCTCCTCTTTTATCGCTGGAAAATAATTTTGGTGATGACTGCAGCATCATCGACGTTCATTTTCGAGTCTCAAAGTGGAGAGACCTCGTAGCAGCTTTGATACACTTTTGTTTGAAAAAAAATGGATTTGATTTGACTTCTTGAGTATGATCTGATGTATAAAATATATATATGTATATATTTATTCCAAATGATTTGAAGTGAAACCGGAAATTTAATTTTTAAATTCTATGATAAGTGATTGTTTTCCATTACTTAAATAAAGAATTTTTTTGAATAATTGGAGTATTTAAATGAGAAATGGAATTTAAACAACTTGAACAGTTGAACTAGAATAAGATTTATTTCTATAATACTCAATTGCATTCTAAAATATATAACTTACTTGCAATATTCAAAATTTAAATGTTAATGAATTTTGTAATTGAAGGTTATACAAGGAAACCTTAAGTAGTCAATGCTCAAAGTAAATTCTGCTTAAAAGAAATATTGTAAATAAAGGGTAAATTTGTGTAGTGTTTAATTACACTTAGAAACATTAATATAACTTACCTGGAAAAAGTTAAATGTAATGAGAATATGAAATTGAATAATATACAACGTAAATGTAAGTAATGAAATGTCCAAAATTTAAATTTTGCTGAGGGAATTTATAAACAAAAATTGAGTTGTTATAATGAATGTTTAATTTGTGATTATGAGCAATATAAGTGAAATAAATTGAATAATAAAAGAGAAATGCTATTTAAGTAAATAAATATGAACTTGAAAATGGTTGAAATTGAATTATAGGTGGAATTAACATAAGTAAAATCAAATGGATTAAATAAATAAGTTAAATAAAATAAATTTTGTTTTGAAAGAAAATCTTGTAACAAATGTTAATAAATTGAAAGCAAACATATTGAATGAAAATACATTGAATTGAAATCAACAAATTGTGAATACAATAAATATTTATGGATTGAATAAATGAATCTAAGACAAGTTAGTTGAAAATAAATAAATTTAAAAACTAATGGAATTTATATAGTTTTGAATTAATTGTTGTAATTTGTATTCCGAATCTAACATTCTTCTCTGTTGTTTTCATTCTCCTACTCTTTCCTTTTCGAGGACGAAATGTTTTGAGTGGAGGAGTGTGTAATGACTCGTAAATTTTAACGGTTTTAATAACGTAAATAACTAAATTTTCTTGAAAATATAATAATAAAATTTAGCAATGAAAACTTGATATTTGGTATGCGTCTATTTAAACATAGAAAATGGCAGAGTTTCTGATGCAGCGGAAAAATAACAGAAATGAATATGACGATGAAAGTAGCAATCGGTGGATTGAAGAATACCAAAGGCCCAAATCTGTTGATCCAAAGATACCGGATTCTAGCTATCTCAAACACGTTGATCGTGCAAGATACCGTGTTTAAAGATCTACGATTCTTCGACGTTGATCAAGCGCACTTGATTTCGTGAATCGGCTTCAACAATCATTGATTCGAGCGCACTCGAATACTGAAGGTGGAGATAGGAGATCACACTCAACTACCAATTTCAAAAGAGGCACAAAGCACTCAAACAAATTTTATTCAAAATCAACTAACTATTACAAATGACACAACCCGCCTATTTATAGGCTTACAACTCAACACACACACACGGTTTCACCGACCTAACCAAGTACTTGCGACCTACGACTTAACAAAGGTCGTTAACGACCTAACACATTGGCGACTTATCCAGTACAACACACGAGCTATACAACACAAAGTAAATGCAACATACACGACCTACGACATAACAGTAAACGCTTACATATACAACATTACAACTCTTCACGCGACATAAGAACACAGTACAAAACAGCGACTTAAGGACATAAGCTTCCGCGACATAAGAGCTTCATGCAACATAAGTATCAGCGACATAAGATCTTGTGCGACCTAACTACTTCAAGCGACTTAAGGATCAATGCGACCTAAGGCAATACGGCATACGGCCTACGACCTAAGGTGGTCGCGACTTATAGTTAGGTGGCACAAGTGAGAACGCGGCATAAGTAGTTGAGCGACCTATCTTAGGTCGTAGCTTGGCAAGGTCGTAGCTCGAAAGGTCGGAGCGACCTAAAGAAATGTGCACTGGTTTCCTTAGCTCGCTAGGTTGCTCCACACAGCTTGCTGGCGACTTAAGGATTGATGCGCTAGGTTGCTGGAACGGTTTAAAATCTAACTTGTTAGGTCGCGAACGACTTAAAGTACTCGAACGACCTAAAGCAATTGAAGCATCTGAGCGACCTAAGGTACACGATCTAGCACAGCGCGTTGCATCATCCTCCACATCATAACTCGTTAGGTCGCTGGTAGGAATAATTTTCAGGAACGACCTATGACAAAAGCGACCTAAGTCATATCTCATTATATTGCCATAATGGTGCACTGCATCATCCTCCCTCGGTTGATAAAAATTCGACTTCGAATTTATCGTTTCTTCGTCTTCGACACTCTCATCCTCGTGAAACAGAACCAAGTGTTTGATATTGTCAACGTTAGTAATATGACGATGATCCGGCAAGCTCAACTTACAATCATTCTCACAAATTTCCTTCACAATTTCCAAACGACCCATCCCTCCAGCATCTAGCTTATTGTAAGTACCAACAAAAAATTGTTCAACCGTCGGATAGAAAGATTCGTTGCCACTTTGCGTCTTCATCAAACCCAATACAGAGTACATACTTACCTTCACCCATAATCTAGTATGTATAGGTAATGACATACATAATCCTGACTTTGTCGCAGGTTTTTTTGAAATTTGATAACTCTGACTCTTCTGAACAAACCTTTCAACCCCTTCCTTATTGACGGCCCAAAACAAAACGTTGTAATCAACTGCATGGCACGATCACGGCCCACGTGTCTTTCTACACGTACATCTTTGATAACTTTTATTTGTCAACTGCAATCAGGAGTATACCACTGTCTTCCTTCAAATAGAAACCCAATAACCAGTCTTCTCAACTCTACATGTTCTGTCGAACACATATGATCACGTGGCATATACGGTACAATAGCACCTGGCACTTGATCATTATAATGTTGTTCGTCCCTCAGTGGCAGTAATTCCTTAGGCAGCTCTACAGGAATTACATCTTCACATTCATTCACCACTGGCTTAACCTCTTCGAGAATTTCGACACCTTCACTGGTTTCATACTCATTCAACAGGAATACTTCTGCACTATCCTCCACTTCCTTAACAAACTCTCTTGTAGGTTGTAGACTAGTCGAATCTACTTCCTTCATCAATGAATTACCCCCTTCAGCTCCTAACACACTTTCTTCATCCTCATCAAACTTTGATGGTTGTGAATTTTCAACCTTATGTTCATCAGATTTTGTTGGTTGAAAATCGTCAACTTTATCTTTATCAAACTTCGATGGTTGTGAATAATCGACTTCATCTTCCACATCAACAAATTCCTTCAAAGACAACAAAGTCTTTAGTTCCTTGATTTCCTCCAATTTGTTTTCACTTTGTTGACGCCTTTTAGGAACCAAAATGATTCGTGTTTCCTTGAACATAAAACTGTAGCTGTTGGTTCGACCATCATGTTGCACAGCTCTATCATATTGCCATGGTCTTCCTAACAACAGATGGCATACGTCCATATCAACCACATCACACCAAATTTCGTCTTTGTATTTCTTCCCAATGGAAAAATTAACACAAGCTCTTCGATTAACCTTCACTTCCCCTCCTTTCCTCAACCAAGCTAATCGGTAGGGGTTTGGATGTTTCTCTGTTTTCAATGACAACTTCTTTACAGCCTCGGTAGAAATGATGTTATCACAGCTTCCCACATCAATAACAAACTTGCAAACCTTCCCCAAAATAGTACAGGTTGACTGAAAAATGTTGCTCCTCAACCAACTAGAATCATCTTCTTGCTTTGGCGTTAAACAGGATCTCCTCAACAACAAACTACAACCCTCATCTCCTGTCAATAATTCTTCTTCTTTAGCTGGTAGTGAATTGACACACTCTACCTCTGCTTCTTCATTCTCAATCTCTGCAATCATTGCTCGCTTCTTTGGCTTTGTACATTCATTGCTTTTATGTCCCAACTCTTGACAATTAAAACATTTGAATTACTATTGACCTTTGCTTTGTAGGTTTCATTCACAATCGGCTTACTGACGACTTTGGAAACATCCGCACTATTACTAATATCCTTGTTCTGGTTGTTGGAATTCGCAAACACACCACCTCCTCGTCTCCCTTGCTTTTCCCATGCCAGGGCCTTTTGGTGTGCTTCAACAACAGATCTGGGATCAAATATATTCACCATGTCTTGAATCTGCGTTCGCAACCCTCCAACATACCCAGCTGTTAGCTGTTCCTCTGTTTCCATAATATCATTCCTCGTAATCAATTGATAGAATTCATCCGCATAATCATTCACTGATCTTGCCCCTTGTCTTAGGTTCTGCGAACGTTGATACATAAGAGATTGATAATTGTGCGGCAAGAAAGTAGATTTCATCAACTTCTTTATCTTATCACATGTAACAATCTTTGACTTCCCCATCCTCTCCCGCATAAGTTTAGTCTGCTGCCACCACGCCATAGCTCTCCCTCTTAATCTCGTAGCAACCAACTTCACTCTTCGGTCCTCGGGAACTTCTTTGAAGTCAAAAATTTCCTCAACATTTGAAACCCAATCCAAAAATTCCTCAGCTTGCATACCACCCTTGAATTCTGGAATTTCAGTCTTCATTCCCGATTCCCATCGACGATCATCTTCAACATCCCGATATGTATTTTGTACTTGGTCTCGATCTCGATAATGATTATTACTTCTGTCACTCTCTTCATCATAATCACGAGTACTTCGATAACGATCTTGACCATCCACATCTCTATGATCACGCATATCCCTTCTACTTTGTCTTTCATCATCATGATATGGTTCATGTTCAAACTCATGTGGAGTTCTTCTCTCTTCATTTCTATACTCTTGATGATCTCTTCTCATCGAAACTGATGATTCTCTTCTTCCTCGATCAGATTGTGGCGACACCCTCCTCGCTTCCGTAACCGATGGCGAAACTCGGTTTCCTCCATGGTTCGAGACTGGCGACCTTCTCCTTTGACCTTGATTCATGTCCATCATCAATTTCTCTAATCTTCCAATACCTTCATCCAACTTCTCATTGAATTTGTTGCTAATTCGTTGTTCCATTTGTTCCGCATCTTCTCGTTTATACAAATCTTCAACATTTTGATGACGATTAGCTCTTCTCGGCAGCATTGTCGAATGAAACAATCTTCAACTCTTGGCTTGAACAACAAAGTGATGCACGGCTTCTTCACTAAGCTCGGATCTATACTTCAACACTTCACTCTCGGCCTTGACTGAATCTGGCTCGGCTTGAACTCTTCAAGTACTTCTCCTTGGCTCCAAGACTCGGCTTAGCTATGATTGGCTAAGTCTAGCTCTAATACCAAATGATGCACCGGAAAAATAACAGAAATGAATATGACGATGAAAGTAGCAATCGGTGGATTGAAGAATACCAAAGGCCCAAATCCGTTGATCCAAAGATACCGGATTCTAGTTATCTCAAACACGTTGATCGCGCACGATACCGTGTTTAAAGATCTACGATTCTTCGACATTGATCAAGCGCACTTGATTCCGTGAATTGGCTTCAACAATCGTTGATTTGAGCGCACTCGAATACCGAAGGTGGAGATAGGAGATCACACTCAACTACCAATTTCAAAAGAGGCACAAAGCACTCAAACAAATTTTATTCAAAATCAACTAACTATTACAAATGACACAACCCGCCTATTTATAGGCTTACAACTCAACACACACACGGTTTCACCGACCTAACTCAAGTACTTGCGACCTACGACTTAACAAAGGTCGTTAACGACCTAACACATTGGCGACTTATCCAGTACAACACACGAGCTATACAACACAAAGTAAATGCAACATACACGACCTACGACATAACAGTAAACGCTTACATATACAACATTACAACTCTTCACGCGACATAAGAACACAGTACAAAACAACGACTTAAGGACATAAGCTTCCGCGACATAAGAGCTTCATGCAACATAAGTATCAGCGACATAAGATCTTGTGCGACCTAACTACTTCAAGCGACTTAAGGATCAATGCGACCTAAGGCAATACGGCATACGGCCTACGACCTAAGGTGGTCGCGACTTATAGTTAGGTGGCACAAGTGAGAACGCGGCATAAGTAATTGAGCGACCTATCTTAGGTCGTAGCTTGGCAAGGTCGTAGCTCGAAAGGTCGGAGCGACCTAAAGAAATGTGCACTGGTTTCCTTAGCTCGCTAGGTTGCTCCACACAGCTTGCTGGCGACTTAAGGATTGATGCGCTAGGTTGCTGGAACGGTTTAAAATCTAACTTGTTAGGTTGCGAACGACTTAAAGTACTCGAACGACCTAAAGCAATTGAAGCATCTAAGCGACCTAAGGTACACGATCTAGCACATCACGTTGCATCATCCTCCACATCATAACTCGTTAGGTCGCTGGTAGGAATAATTTTCAGGAACGACCTATGACAAAAGCGACCTAAGTCATATCTCGTTATATTGCCATAATGGTGCGCTGCATCAGTTTCACTAGTAAATATGGAGTTAGTTTTGTTGTGTAATATTCAATTTCAATTTAAATCAGTTAATATTTGATGGAAATAAAACATTTTTGATATCTAAATATTTTTGTATAATAAAAATGTAAATCATTTTCTGAGTGAGACATTATATTTCGTTTCGCCAAACTTGGACTTCACTAGCACCGTTTATCTTATTTTCGGTGAAATTGCAGCAGTTTTGGCAGCCAATATCAACTTTTGATAGGATGGTCGTATTGTTGATTTCTATGTATCGTTATGTTCGTCTCATTGTGCTGATCTCCGTAGTATAATCATTTGTGCATTTCGGCGTCCGGTACACGGCGAAATCTGCGTAACGGTTCACCGTATCGGTTCCGCATTTGGGTCTTTTGGCTTTCTATGACCTTTCATTGTCAATCAGGTAAATTTAATAGCTGTCGGCTATTAATATTCCCAACTGTTCATATATGACTTTTGCTTTTCCCTGGTTCCAATGTAGTTCTCCAGTTGTTTATTCTTTTGTTCTCCTATTCCTTCTTTTCTCTATTCATTCGTTCTGAAAAGAAAAAAATTCAAGCTTATATACATTTACCCTTCGAATTTAACCTACTTATCCCCTCATCATTTTAAAACCGCCCTCACCTTTCCTCTACGCCCATCAACCATGCGTCAACCATTTGACCCTCCCATGCATAGCTGCGTGAAACCCTTCCCCATGCACAAGCTCAACACCTCCTTCAGCCTCCAGCACCCGAAGCACTATCGTATCCTCCCTCTTCTCAGCCCGACCTGACACCATGGTCGTACACCCTCCACTTACAAGCCTCTGCATCACCTTCCTTCGCCACTTTCTCCACCTTCAGATCCACCGTCTACCCATCACAGCACCGAGCACAACTACCACCAAACTCCACTTCACACGAGGCTCCCACCCGACACCCTCAGCCTCGCCGAGACAACCCAGCTTCACAGGCCGTACCAAGCTATTCCTAGAACGAGCATGTAAAAGTGCAGCCTTCCTTCATTTCCCACGCCACAACAAATGAGCATAGCCACCTTTCTATTTCGGAACCTAGCCTCTGTTCCACCGAGTAGGTCATTTTTCATATAGTTACCTGATTATTTTTATTCTTCAAATATATTACTTGTATATATTATACTTTAAACTTGAGATTTTAAATATAATTGACTACTATATATTACCTATATATTACATAGTTGATATTTGGTGTCTGTTTGAAGGGTATATAGTATATATAGGTTTAAAACAAGCTTTATGATATGTTGTTTATATATATAAAGTTGTTTGTGATGCATAAGTTATATGTAATCTTGTTTTTCTTTTTGCTGTGACAAAAACGTTAATATATATATAGTTATATTTTGCATGAAGCTTATTTATAAAAAAAATATTTGATATGTGATCTTATATATATTACAGATATATATTATATTGGGTACTTGATATTTGGATCCACCATTTCTCTTTCGTTTAGACTAGATATTGTTTAAATTAAATAATGATTTTGCAATATAATATATATATATATAAAGTATAATATATACATAGAAATTATGATTTGATAATAGATTTTTTAAAATTTTAATATGTCAATATTTTGATTTTATATGCGTTCTAATAACTATTGATTTTAAAATATAATATAAAGATTTTATTTTAAATATGAATTTTAAAATGAAAATTGATTTTAAGAAGAAAATAATATATATATATATATATATATTGTTTTCATCGATCTCTAGACCACATTGCTTCACTCGTTTCCGTTGCTGTTTGGAGATTTTTCTACAACTCCAGCTTGTTCGTGCGTATCCGTGTTCGTGCTTCCCATTCTCGTTGTACTCTAGCCTTGGAAGGTGAGCAATCACTCACGATTAAGATTCTTATATTTAATAGATTTAATTCACATGAAATGACGATTGAAATATGCTGTTAAATTTGAATTGTTAGTTATTTAATTGTTAAGTATGATATGCCATTATTTGTAATTGTTCACCTATGATATATGACACCATATCCTGTTGTATATATAGATTTAATTTGTTACTGATGATATATACCTGTTGTTGATATGTTATGTTATTATCATATTTTTTCTCACTCTGCAAGCTCCCTGTTAGTTTAGACTTCCCTATGGGTTGAAATGATACATACCCGAATGATATTATAGATTAGGGGAAAATCGTTATGGGTTGAAATGATAAACCCAAGCGATTTTCATTAAATTTATATTTTGGGATTGCGGGTTGAAATGATATATACCCGTAAATATTAAATTTAAATTGCGGATTGAAATGATAAATATCCGTATCACTTGACCATAGGATAGAGAATTATATACGGACATCGTTGGTCAATTTTTGGAAAAATGATTTCCAAAGTTTTGAAAAAATAAATATGGGTTTTAATAAATATTGATTTTTAAATATAATATATAAATTCTATTTATATATATATATATATATGTAAATTTAGATTTGAAAATTTTATGTTTTGGAATTTTATATATATAACTTAGTTTTCAAAAATATAATTTTTACAATTTTTGTTATAACTTTAAAATATATATATATATATTATGTTTAAGTATTTATTTAAAATTATATTTTAAAATTTTAATAACTTTAATAAATAAAGGTTGAAAAGATAAGTTAAAGCTGATTTGTAATTTGGTTTATTTAAGAATTGAATTTAAATAAAAAAGATCTGAAACTTATTGATTTGAGATTTTAAAGATTTGAAATTTATAACTTGATAACTTGATTTGGATGAAAAGGGACTAAATGAACATTTTTGAATTTAAATAAAGTGAAATTGAATATTTAGTTTAATTTAAATGTGTAATTTGAGTTTTTTTTAAATGATTATGAAAGGTATTAGGTGAATGTTTTAGAATCAAATATAATTGAAGTTAGATTTTTAATTATTGATTTTATTTAAACTCGTAATTTGAGATTTTATTTAAATGTTATTAGAAATGATTAAGTGAATATTTCGAATTTAAATAAAATTAAAGATGAATTTTGAAATATAAATGAAATGTATCAAATTAGGTTATTGTAAATTATTTCAATATTGGACCTTGAAATCTATGGAATTGGAAGTTGTCTAAATTTGTAGCTCAAACCTGAATTTGAAATTGATACCAATTAAAATGGTTTTAATTAGAATTTGAATTGAATCATTTTAATTAGAATGGTTGAACTAAGATTGATTTAAGAATTGAATTTTAGAACTAAAGTGGATTTGAATTGATTTGTGAAATTGGAAGAAATAAGTCTAATTATAAACTATATTTAATATATAAACTATTTTTAATAAATAAACTATTTTAATCTATAACCTAATTTAAATATATAAACTATTTTTAATTTACAACTATTTCAATATATACTATTTCAATATCTAAACTGTTAAGTTGGAACTGTTATGATTACGGAAGTGTTATGATTTCAAAAGAGTTATGATTTCAAAAGTGTTATGATTTCGAAAGTGTTATAATTTTGAAAATGTTACAATTCTGGAAATGTATATTATTTAAAGTGAATAATGATATCGAATTGATATGGTTTTGAAATGAATATGATATTTTGATATGAAGTATGTGTTTGCGCCAAAAATGGTCGCAAACCCCAAATATCGTGAAAGCACCAAATTATGAATATAAATCAGCAATATTTCAAACACAAATCGCAGATCTAGGCAAACAGCAAACAACTATCCAGAAATAATGAACAGAAACACAATGTTTATAGTGGTTCGGCTATCTCCGGCCTACGTCCACTCCAAAGTTTTATCTTTTATTGATTATCCTCGCTGGTTACAGATGATTACAGCAGTTACAATAAAGAATTTCGAGTACAATAGTTGTGTTGAAGCGTTGAATTGAATCCGGCGGAGTCTGGACGTTGAATCGCCAAAAAGCCCACTTTTCTGCATGCTTCAGGGGGCTATTTATAGGCGTAGGAGGCTGAGATCGCGCTCAAACTTCGGAAGACTTCTTCTGGCACGTGAGTGGACCCACGCGACCGACCCCACCAAGTTTCGACTCGATCTATGATCGATACGAAACCATTTCGTATCCATCAAAAAATGATCCAATCGAGCTGAAACTTGGCAGGGACAATCTTTACCTTGCACGCAAGCTACTGTGAAAATTTCGTTGCATTTGGATCAACGGTTTAGGAGATATGGTCGATACGAAATCGGTCTGCTCGATGGCTGTTTGGTTTGAATCCATTCATTCGAACCGATCACTTCGACTCGATGGCAATGCGCATGAGCAGGTTGACGTGGCGTGCGCTCTTCGTGTCGATCCGCTATTCACACCGGTTTGATCGAGTTACTCCGAGTATTTCACCGCGTTTACATCCATAACTCACGCGTCATTTCTGGCCTGTTTGACTCAGTGGATACGAACAAGCAATTATTCATGGATTCGAACAAGGACTCCTGATGGATACGAAGCGGTCAGCGCCTGATGGATGCGAAGTCATCTGATGGATTCGAGACAGATGGGTACGAAGGACTTACATCCCTGACTGATACGAAGACGATGGATTCGAATGGAAGCTCATCCATGGATACAGACCGTGTCTAGCTGGATGGATATGAAACAGGACACTGCTGATCGATACGAAGTGCATGTCCTGTTGATGGATACGAACTCGATCAATGCTAGCCGAGGTTCCTCGATGGATTCGAACTCGATCGGTGCGAAGTTGATGGATACGAATGGAAACGTGATGGTGAATACAGACTCCATTGATACGAAGCTAATGCTGCTTGATGGATACGAAAATGTGACTTTTTTCATCAACTTGCATCGATCATATCTTGAGCATATGAACTCGGATTGACTTGAAATTTGGAATGCAGGTTTCCATGGCTTTGCTTGTCATGTTTCGTCAACTGCAACCCGATCCGGACTCGGACAAAATTCATCGATATCCATGGTTATCCTGCAATGTATAGTTGATATTCATGACTTGTCATTATCGATTTTCAATTAATTTTTGGGTATCTCAGCTTTTCCAAAAGGTGGGATAACAGTATGAACGATTTGAAATGAAATGACCACGGTGTGAAATAAGCGCTTGGTTGTTAAAGAGACCAGGATCAGATATTGTCGTACTCTCTGCCAATAATGAAAACCACTTTAACAACTGTGTACTTGGTGGGGATTCCAGAACGAAGTAGGATGGTTGGCGACGATTCTATATGAGGTATTAACGTAGCCCTGACCCCCACGAGCTAGCTTGATGTGGCTAAAACAGGAGCTATATCGGGCTAAGTGAGGTCATTCCTCCGATCGGGCACATTTCTTCGATACCATTCTATTACTTTGTGATTTGATTGGGTGCACCTTTGATTTGGGAGTGTGTCTCGAGGTGGGCGGTAGTAGCTGCTATGCTTTACTACTAGTCCAGGAGTGCAAACGGTATTTCTACCCTGGCATTGCCTCACGTGCCTTGTCACATGCCTTATCGCGCCTTCTACGAGTTTGGTTTGTGTCGTACCTATGGAGTGCTCCCTGATAGCCCACCTGCGGTTGGAGTTTACAGTATCTGTATAGACTACGGCATTATATAAAATGTGTTAAGGGGGATATGGGTAATGCCTTAACGCTATTTTAATACTTTATTTTACTGATAGACATATTATAATAGCGTATATTACTACATAGTAGACAGTTCCACGGATCCTTAGAGGATGGAAATCCCAAACATCCTTTAAGTTACTTGTATTTCAGTTGACATTTCACTTGAGTTGAATTTACCAGTATAAGAATGTTAATCCTGACTCGAATGTTTTGTGTTTTGCTTTATGCTCGGGTCAGACTTAGTGTCACAGTATTTGAGACTCGCCTTTGGAGTTTGGAGCTTTGCTTAAAGATCTGTTTTTTCCTATTCAGCTTTCAGTTATTTCCAGTTATTTCTATTCAATCTTGTCGGTTACTTTTGTATTAGAGATTCCTTTGTATTTGAGATTTTTGTTGTATTTTATTTCAGACTCTGTTGTTTATATGGTAGCTTCATGAACTATTATTTATCTGTTCCGCTGCTTATTGTTATAATACTCTGTGTCTGTGATTCTATGACTGATCTATTTACTGTACATGCTGAGCTTTGCCAAAATAAATAAATTTACAATATGTTGTTTTAAGCAATTCAAGTCTGACATGAGTGGATGATTGTCGATTTGAACGGTTCAAAATGTCGGTTCGTTACATCTGACATTGAGTTTGCTCGGCAAGTCATGTCTCCACGAACAATGGCTAACCTTTTATCGGTTGTATCACATACAACTCCTAACCCTTGGAACATTGTCCTAATGTCATATTGACCTTGAGTTTGCTCAACAAATCGAAATGAAATTATTCACTCGTACCTACCATATCATGATGGCCTAAGTATAGTATATGTACCTTGAGTTTTCTCAACAAATACATATAGTTATCTTACCTCATCTATTCAATATATTAATAATGCTACACATAACATCCTTAGCTTGAGTTTGCTCAACAAATAAGGAGTATGCAAGTAATTTATTAACATATATATGGTAAAGGACAACATTAAATTGAGTGATTTCGACTTATGAAATAATGTAATTCTTATGAACTACCCTCGCGATTCAAGTGTCGAACACATCAGAAATCACGATATACGTACGGTTATGTATGTGTTTATTTATTAAGTCTATTATGGGTTTTATACATTCATATTATATAAGTTTTATTTATATAGTTTTTATATTTCATATTACTTATATAATAGTCTTGTGTATAATATTATATTAATTAAATAACATTTTAATTAATTTTATATTGATATAACATTTATATTTATTATGTACTATAACCTTTATAGTATAACACATATATCATATACATGTGTAATTATAATTTCAATTAATTAACCTTTTAATTAAATTATCTTGATTTCGAAAATCATTATTCATATGTATATATGCATGCATATTTATGATACCTTAAACGTTTTAAAATATCATAACATATTTCATAATATGTTTACTACATGCATATACATTTTATTAATTAACTTAATAATAAAATTTATAATTTTCAAAAATTATGTTATTTCGTTTTTCAAACATTTTGAAAAATATGTTACATTATAACTATTATAATAAACATATATTTTATTTTAAATTTAACAATTAAATTTAAAATCTTTTACTTTATTTTTCAAGACAATTTTGAAAATTAGCCCAAGGCCCAAAATAAGTTGGGCCTTTTCTACTAGGGGCAATTTTTGGGCTCACTTCACCTTTCAGGCCAGGCCAGTAACCAGGTAGGACAGGGTACTTGATTACCCAATTCCAATCCTAGACATTAACTTTCTAGACACCGCACTGAGTGGGCAAGCTTAATAAGTTAGCCCTAACATGACTAATTTAGACCGCATAGGCTATTGGGTTCTGATACCATTTTTGGAATTGGGCCAGCCCGCAGCGGTAGTGATGGGTGTATTTCAATTTTTTTTATCCTATTGGATCTTTATTGGGCCTATGAAGTCTAATTCATTTAGAACAATTCTAAATTTGTTTTTAATAAAATCATGTATTTTATTTAAATTTAAGTATTTTGTAATGTAAAGTTAATTTGAATGATTTAATTTATATATACATGTATCATATAAATATACATATATGTGTGCATGTGTAATACAATAATCCATGAAGGGTATAACATTCCCGTATATAGAAGTTGGGATTTACATCGCAACGGACGCATTAGCTCATTTCGTATGTATTGTATGTTGTCTAAATATGTGCATAAATCTATAATGCAAATTATATTTATATAAATACGTATACATATATTTAAAATATATTTCATAACTAAAAGTCACAAAATTATATATATATATATAATTTAAAACATTTGTATAAATATATATACATAATTAAACATATAAAATTATACATACGTACATATATAATAATTAAAATTATATATATAAGGTTAAATAAAACGTATATATACGAATAATTAATTACATTCAAATACTTAATATATATATATATATATATTAAAATTATTTCCAGATCGAAATTAGCATAAAAAACATAAAATAATAATTTATAATTTTATAATTATTATATATATAATAAATAGTTTTGATCATAATAATTAAAAATATTAGTAATAAATATTAAAAAATCAAATTTAAAATTTACAAAAATTTAGGATCATAAAATACAAGTTTAAATTTTTTTTCATGATTTTTTAAAACAAAATATTATTTTTAATAAATAAAAGAAATGTTCGACCAAAGTAATTTAATTCTTAAAAATATTATATATTAACAAAAAATTCTGAAATTTTTTCCGTGGGTTACTACATAGATGAAGTAATTTAAAAAAAATATAAAATCGAATTTTCAGTGTAACAATTATTTTAGATATAATAAATAATTCAAATAATCAATAAAAAATAATTTAAAATTATTTATATATATAAAAAAATTATTTTCGAATTTGATAATTCATATTATGTATAAATAGGTGTAAGGAAAAATTCTAAGCTGTTTATACATTATAAATATACATATATGTAATTATATGTTTAAAATATACATTAGTCTATATTTAAATTAATATATAAATACACATAAAATAATTAATAACGACAAAATTTATTTATTTTTTCAAAAAATTAGATTTGTTTATACATAAATTATAACACATAATAATATAACCATGCACATAACTAAACTAATTTGTGACAGCTACATATACCTACGAAAATCTCACCTAACTAGATATACAACATTAATATATATATATATATATATATATATATATACAGATTTGGAATTAATCAATATTAAATCATAAATTATGATATGATTATTATAATATATAAATAAAATACCAATTGATGATGCCTTTGAGTCCACTTGAATCAATGAATTCCCTTCTCTAGTTATGCTTGATCCGTCAGATTGCGAGTATGTAATCGTCGACCTTTTCTATCAAATAGTGTTTTTACTTAACTTGAATTATTTTGAGATTATTATAACTGATATGGGGATTAATTTCGGCCGGCAAACTTGATAATTATGGCAGCCAAAAGTTGTTTTTGATTAAGGGTTTAGAGATCCATATATATAGCCTTGTACAAGAGAGATATTAGGACAATCTCATTACATATTCTCTCTTAACCTTAGCCATACATCTCTAGGTCTAATCCTAAGTTATAGTCGCTTCCAATAACTTATCAAAACCGAAATTTGCAGCCCTATTGATGGCCTTTAAACCCATTTAAGCCCAAGCCAAAATGAAATGCAATTAAATCTAATTTAACCGTTTATCGATATCGTATATCGATTGGTACATTTATAACTATTATGAATATATAATAATTTTTATTTCTCAAACCATATTCAAAATTTTATAATTAATATTTCATAAATATTAATTAATTTAATTTATTTATAACAATTATAAACTAATTAAATCATTCGGTCTTAAGGGAATTCATCATTTCAGTTGTGTAACTATTGGGTGTAAATTTGGTCAGCAATTAACACCGAACTATTCGAATGTTAACGTTCACACGTCACTTAGCAAGTGGTGTGACATTATGGTCAAATTTATCGCTTATTCATTTTCAGTAAAATCTTATTTAATTTAATAAACGTTACCCGTTAGTGACATTTATATACACTAATTCTCTTCGTCAAAACTGTCACTTTGGATTTATGGAATTTGGTAATGGTCAAAATTCCAATATTGTCCATATTCAACTCTATAGTCCAACCACAAAATCATTGGTTCAATAATAACAATTATTATTAACCGTACTACTCTGGCCAGAGAATTTGACTTTGGGTTGACTTGAGTTGACCATAATGCTAACCACATATAACTGAAGTGACGAATCCTCTCTTAAATAGTGTCTTCCTTCCAATACTTCCATTCGACCCAACTATAATCACTTGATGGATGTCGTTCCATGATTTGACTATAATCAAATCAGAGTTTTTCATATTGAAGGTTGACAGTATTCTCAAGTCAAAAGAATTGTGTAAATTAGTCACAACGATATTTTCTTGTTGACCTTATTTATATTAATCAACAAGAAACTACCGAGTGAGTTGTTCTATAGCTATCTAATAATTATCAGTACTGTGACGACCCAGAATTTTGGGATATTTGAAATGAGAATATTTAATTGATATTAAATATTTAAAAGTTAATGTTTAACTTGAATTTTAAATATCATTATGAATTTGGCAATTAAATTATTAAATTTAATTATTGAAGTTGAGTAAAATATTTAATCTTCAGTTTTAAGCCGGTTAAAAATATTTCAAAGGCTTGGAAAATTTATATTTATGATATTGGAGATAATAGAGGTTTTAAATTTGAGTTTGAAAGTGATTTGTTAGGTTTTGAAATTATATCGTTTAAATCGATATTTAAAAATAGCCTTCCAAGGCACAGTCTCGGAATTCAACGAAACCAGTCTTATTGGATCTGTAATATTGTATTATTATCAGAATTCAAATTTCGAAGCGTTTGGAGTTGTCGTGTGGCTATACGGTATATAAACGCGTTGAAATTTATATCGAATTCAATATAATAACTGGGTCCAAAAAGCTATCTTCTCCATACGATCGAATTTGGACTCGAAACCTTTTCCATTGCGTTCGGAATTGGGGTATAACATTATAAATGCCTGGCGGCATGCCTCGATAGGATGTCAAGATTTTAAGTTGCTAATTCAAGTCGATTTAAATTTAAATTTAAATATGATATTTTGACTAGTCAAAATTTCACATCAGCTGTTCTATTTTCACTTCGGGCTACTGTAGCAAGTTGAGAGAATCACGTAAACATCTTTTCTTGTCCCCCCTTTTCAGCTGATAGCACGCAAACATCTTTTCCTCGTTTCTTTTTACGTAGTGGCTTCAAAAAAAATGGAGAGCTTCAAATCAAAAGAACAGATGGCCGATCAAATAAAAATATATCTCCTGTCCAATTTCATTTAGAAAAAAAAGAAGCAGTCGATCTTCTCTTCAAAACAAAAATATAAAGAAGGAACTAAATTCGTAGAAAAAAATATAATGGCCGCTTCCTATTCGAAAATCAAAATCATTTCCTGTTAATTCGGAATCGCGAGATCGAATTCAACTCAGTATATGGTTCGCAAGTTTGAGGAGGGGGATTCGCAAGCTACCTTCATATGCGATATCAAGATGGCTCGTTCGAGGAGCGGTGCTGGCGTGTGCTCGAAGTCGAGAAGATGGGCGGCGACTCGTGTGGCTCCGGCGTCGCGATGGTGGCACGGTGCTCGAACTCGATTCGAGTGCGAAGGAGGACAAGGAGGGTTTCGATAGTGACCCTCGGATCTGGGTTCGCGTGCGATGGTCGTTTCCGTGGTGAAGTCGCGAGAAGCATCTCGCGTGGTTCTTGGTTTTTGCTCGAGCAGTGAGGTTCGATCTCTTCCCTTTTCTTTCCAAACAAATATTCATATATAAATTAGGAAATGTAAACTAGGTTAGTCTATATAGTTATACACATATTTTATTGTACAGTAATCAGAATTCTTTGACTGAGAAATATATAGGGTGGAACAGGAACTTTAAGACGTTTTGATTTAAATAGTTATAATAAAAATTGGATCTTTGGATTTTATAGAGTATTTTATAAATGTATACGAATAAGAGTTTAATTTTACAGTTAAATATATGCATGTAAAATAATTGTGCTTTAATTTAATATATACAGGTTAGAAGGAATTTTCACTTCTTTAGAATTTAATATATATATAGGTAAGATTTTGGAAAGAGAAAAAGGAAGATAAAATAGGTATACATGGGAGTTTTGGGAAGTAAAGAATTAGGGATTAACTTCTTTAAATAAATTATTTAACTAGTTCCTAAAAATAATTTATTAGAGGAAATTGGTTGAAATTAGAATTTATTCGGTTAAAACCAAATTGTTAATTTAAAATTAAAGTATTAAATGGTAAGTGATTATTTGATTAGTTCAAATATTAATAAAAGGTAAAATGTTTATACGAGTATAAATTGTGAAGAATTGAGAAGAAAGCAACCTGGATTGGAAATGGGATGCTAATAAAATAAAGGTGAGTTAATCTCACCCGTCTGGGTTTTATTTAAATTTAAATAAGTTAAATTTAAATATTTGGTTGAATGATTGAATTGTTTGGATGTGATATTATATATAGTAGTATATATATATTGGAGTGATTGATATTCCCGCATTATATAGCGGATGATATTATATAAACCCATATACCGTGATATTCCACCTCGAAGTGGAATTGGTATTGTGATAACATCTGTGGATGCAGGGAAAACAGGTTGGAGGGATCCAACTGGATTCCTCAAAATTATTTAGATTGTTTAATATTCTGTGTTATAAATATTTGATATTCTGTGATGAATTATACTGAAAATTGAAATATTGAATGCTATGGTCTGCTTGAATATTTTGGTACCCTAAGTTACCAAATATATAGAATTGGATTTTTGAAAAGCAAATAAAGGAGTGAATTTTTAAGTAAAATGATTATAGAGAATTTGAATAAATTTAAGAATGAATTGGGAAAGAATAAGAGTGATTTTAAAATTTTAATAAATAAATTCCGAGTAAGGGAAAGGAAATTTAAATGAACAGAGAAATATTAAATTTTAAACTTAGGTGATATTATATCAAGAAATAAAGAAGTTATTTTTAAATTCAAGGTTTGAATTTATTTAAAAGTATAAGAAAGAAATTTGGGAAATCTGAATTGGTATTCTCAGTTAAAAAGGATTTTTAAATCATAATTAAGAAATAAAATCTGAAGTTACTGGGTTTTGAAATAAATTGAATAAGTAAAGAAATTTATTTCAAAATGAAGTAAATTGGAAATTAGTTTGGAAATTCGATCTAAGTGTTTGGAATTGGAATTTTAAAGGAGAATAGGACAATGAAATTTATAAACTGGGTTTATAAAGTAAAGTAATATGTCAGTGGATATTAGAAGGATAAATTCAAGGTGGGAATTTATTAAAGGAATGGGTAAATTTGTTTAAAAATAAATAGTGATTTATTTTTAAAGGAGGTGAAAGAGAAGTGTATTTCCCTGAATAGCCGAGTACATTTCCAAAGCAAATTCTTAAGTATAAGTTAAAGTTTCAAAGTTGTTTTAAAAGTATGTTTTAAAAAAAACTATTATTTTTAAATGTGTAAATGTTAAAGTAAGTATTTTTCAAATTTATTTAGTAGTAATTATTTAAAGGTGACTGGGTATTATGTTTTAAAGGATAAAGGTTAGTTTTATATTTTATAAAGTAGCTTTATTAAAATATTCTTAAAGTATAAATTTTTGAATAAAGTATTAAAGTAATTTTTAATTTAAAGTATATTTATAATAAAGTGTTTCTAAATTATTTTTAAAATCTAAAGTATTTGTACTGGGTAATTTTAGTGGAAATAAAAATATTTGGGAAACTTATTTCGTGAAGAGAAAGATGGTTTGAAACTGTTTTCAAAGGGGTGAAAAGTAGATATATATCTTGCGAAGATATTTTGAGATTAATAAATAATTTGGGAAATTATTTATTGTTTGATGGATGTTTGTGAATGTTAATTGATAGTTAAATAACCGACTATCAATATTGGCCAATGCGCTGATCGTTTCGAAGAGACCAGGATCGGGATTTATTTTCTAAAAACCACTTCGATCTGATTTGTACGTTTTCATGGGGAAACGAGTTTGGAATCAAAAGATGGTACTGTGAAGTGCAAGGGCTAGTCGCTACTAATCCTGAGGGTGATTCCAAAATGGATGTAGTAGGAGTAGTGCCTTCGGTTCCGTTCGGACCTGGAACGGACTTGTATGGATGAATGCTTTCGGAACATCGTCAGGTGGACGATGGGCATTCTAAGGGATATGTTCTAAAAAGGTAATGCTTAGCCTCGAGCCTTATCAATCGGGAATGACTGAAAATCAGGGGTTATGCAGCAAGGCTATGTGGGTAGCGCCCATTAAGGTGAGGTCATCCCTGTCTAGATGTCCCTTTTTATATTCGGCTTAGTGGTGCGGTTGCTGATCCCAACCATTGGGTGATCTTACTCGGAATTATCCAGTAAGGGGTAGTTTCGGCCTTTGTTGCAGGGGATCGGGTGTGGTCCTCGGTACGCTGATCTAGACCAGGTATTGTGACAGGTGGTACCCCAGTGCCTAGTCATTAGTTGGAAATCCATTCTCCCTACGTGCCTTTACGATTTTTGTTTGTAGAACCCACTTAGTGGCTAGTATGCTGGAATTTAATCATGTAACAATTTCAGCTATTTGAATAAGTATTTGTATATAGACACTACCATAATATCAGAGGATTTTGATAAGAAAGTGTTTTGGCTATCGTAAGGTAAAAACCCGACATGTTTATTTGTGGCGTGGTCTTACAAGATGCTTTTGATTTCAAAAGATTTTGGAAAACTTTAATAATCCAATTGAGTGTGTTTCCTCACGTTGGTTTTCCAGACTGACTCGGGTGTTATTTTATTATAATGCTCGGGTCAGACCGAGTATTATAATTACAGGAAAGGATGCTATGGAGCTCAGGAGAAGAGTTGGATGACGAGGCGTAGCATACGTATTTGATGTATTATTCCGCTGTGTTGTAAGTTGTATTGTCTAATGGTGAGGACATGTAATGACCCATTAATTTTAGTGATTTTATTTATTAAATTAATTGAAATTTTGTGAAATTTTAAACAATAAAATTTGAAAATAAAAATTTATTATTTGGAATACGTCTATTTAAACATAGCAAATGGTAAATTTTCACCTGATAATATTGAAGTTTATTTTATTGTGTAATTCTGTTTCAATTTAAATCACTTAATATTTGATGATAATAAAATGTTTTCCAAACCTGAATATTTTTATACAATAAATTTATAAATCATCTTCTGAGTGAGATGTCATATTTTGTTTCTCCAAATTTGGACTGCTATTGCTCCGTTTATCTTATTTCTGGCAAAATAGCAGCATTTTCGGTACCGATTATCGACTTTTGATCGGATGATCATATCACTGATATCTGTGTACCGTTTTGATCGTCTTGTCCTGCTAATCTCTACGGTATATTCAATTTCTAATTTTGGAGTCCAGTGTGCGGTGCAAACTGCGTAACCGTTCATTGTATCGGTTCCATATTTAAGCCTTTTTCTTTCCTCTGTCCATTCAATGACAGTCTGTTGGAATCTAACAGCCAATTGCATTTACGATTCCAAAAATTCAGATAATGCTTGACTTTTGAAATCCCACCGTTCCAATTTCTACGTTGATCGTGCATGTTTCATGTTCCATTCTTTCAGGTTCCACTTGTATAAATTTTATAATATAAACAGTCTTGTATCTTTTTCCTGTAGCTCGAACCCTTATTCCACTCCTCCAGGTTTTAAATCTGCTCATCCTCATGGTGCTCATTCTGTTCGCCTCTTCTCTGTTTCGTTTTTTCTATAAAAAAGGTATGTATTTATAATATAGTGCAAACTTGCTTGAATATGCTTGGACCTGCTGCTTGTAAACCAAATTGCCAACTGTCCTCACGTACACCACCCAACCTCTACCTTATCTTCACCTCTTCAGTTGTATCCATATGATGGTAATGCATTTATACTTTTCGTATATATATATATATATATCTATTGTTTTGCATTGGTTTTGGAAAGAAAATATACAAGGCGATGACATATATATTCGAGCACAGTATTGTATTTTAAAGTATTATATTTATACTTACAAGTTAGTTTATTTGTGTAAGTTTATGTATTAACGTATTAGCGTAAGCATATATTTTATATACAAAGTATGTGTGTGTTCCACTTCTAAAGTATTTGTTTAGAGCAAATATATGTAGCTGCTTATGAAACATAGCTGTTACAGTTTTATATTATATATTAGTCAGTGTAACAACCCTGCATTTTGTAACTATTTTTATTGTATATTTTAATTATTTTAATGTGAATTTTTGATTTAAAAACTTTATTTTATTTTGAAATTATTTTTAAACTTGTTTTATTTCAAACATTTCATTTTAAATATAAATTTTGATTATTATATGAATTATAATTTCAAACTGGTATAAATTGAATATTTTCCTGAAAAGTGGATTTCTGGTCAAACTTTGACTTTTAGATTTTAAATGTAGATATTTAAATTCTTAAATTTTATCTTTTATTATGAAAATAGATTTAACAACATGAATACCGCTTTTCGTTTCGTTGAAAACGGATTTAAATTGTGAAAGTTATACTGTTTTCAATATTGTGTGTATATTGAGTTATTTAACAATTTTCTTTATTTTAATTTATATAAATGACATTTTATTTGATATATCATACTCTAATTTGTATATTTAGGTTATATCATATATATTTTTACTTTTAAATATTTTTAAAGTGATTATAAAATTTTTCTAAAGCTTATTGAATTTATTTCTAAATTTTTAAAGCCTAGTTTGCATTTTAAGCCATTTTCTTAATTTAATTATATTTAATTAAAATTTATTTATTTATTTTTGCATTTTATTTTTCATTTATGAGTTTTTATCCTTATTTATCAGGAATTTATATGTATTTAAAATTTCAAAAGAAATAATGGAAACATGAAGAGTTTGTGACTTTTTATTTACCTTAGTCTTTTTGTATTCTACACCCTTTTCAATTCATAACTCTTGCATTCAATTCTTTCTGGCTGTCCCCTATCATTCTTTAGCTGCATCCACTTCATTTTCATAAATAAAACATCTCATTCACCAAAATAGCCAGCCTCCATTGCTTGAGAAATTTTTGGGTAAAACTTTCTTCTTCTTATCTTGTTTTTCTTGATTTTCTTATGTTGTTTTGCTCTTGTTCTCAATAGATTTGCTTGGCTCTTCCTCCACCAGCCCTTGGCCGACCACCACCACCTCATTCTCTAATCATCACCTCCTCCAGTCCACCACCCCATCAGGTCGAGCAACCCTAAGGCAAGCCTCACCACCAAAATGCACAAAACCATCACATACTATGCAAACCAAGCCTAGAATTGCAACATCACCTTCCATCACCTTCTACCACCATTAGCCGCCACTTCCACCACCACCACCACCTCTGACCTGACCTCCACCCTCTTTCACGTCAACCACCACCACCTGGAGCCACTGGCCATGCCCCAAAGCTTCTGGCCGAGCCTATACTTTGCCTAGAAATGATGTTGTTGCCTTGTGTGTAGTAGTTTATGCACCTAGATCTTCACCACCTTGTTAACCCATGTAGACTGACCACTATGGACCCAAATTCATGCCTTGGCTGTGCTATTTCAGTTCATAACTGAAGTATGTGAAGTTGAGAACAAGTGCAAAGCATTTGTCTTCGTTTTGGGCATTGATTTCTAGTGCTGTTCTGTAATAAATTGTTTGAAACTTATATATTGTTTTATTGCTTTGTTCAAATGTATCCAAGGAGATTCATCTTTGGCTCTCTCACTCAAATCATATTCGTGTTGTCGTGCCTTCGAAGATTCTATGTTGTGTATTTTTGGTCTATCATCTCCAGCTTAAACATGTGAGTAATTCTCACCAGACGATGTGTACTTATATAACTAGTAAACTGACACCATTTGAATCTGTAAAATTATATCATCCTGTTATAACTGTTATATTATGATCATATAATGCTCACCCTTGTTATTACACCTGTTATATCATCAGTTACTTTTATATGATGCTATTATGTTCATTCATATATGTTTATCACACTACAAGTTCCCTGTTAGTATAGAAATCACTATGGGTTGAAATGATAAATACCCGAACGGACTTTAGATTAGGGAAAAATCATTATGGGCTAAAATGATAGGCCAAAATGGTTTTTATTTATTTTATTTAACTTGGGATTGCGAGTTTGAAATGATAAAACCCGGTTTTTCTTTGTAAACTGCGGATTGAAATGATACATATTCGTATCACTTGACCTAGGCTAGAAAATTATATACAGACCCGTGGTTTATATATTTTTCTGAAATTTTTAAAATATTTTAAAAATATAAATATTATGATATTTTGATTTAAATTTTATTAAAATGATTTCTATAAAATATTAGTGATTTTCTACAAATTAAATAAGTGAATTAAGTAAATGGTGAAGTAGAATTTGAAATATAAGTTAATTTTGGAATTTATGATTTTGTTTTTAAATGGAATTTATGTAAAGTAAGAATATATGACAAATTTGATTTAAAAGATGAATTTAATGATTTATATTAAGTAATAATAATTTTTCAAAGTGTTTATGATTTTGTATAACTTAAAATATGAAATAAATGAATATTTAAGCTGAATTTGGAAATATAACATAAATTGAATTTTTGTGAAATTTGTTTAAAAGTGAAATTAAATAAGTTATATTTTGGACGTTTAACCTTAGGTGTTAAGTTAAAATTTTTATTAAAGAAATGAAAATTTAACACTTGAATTTAAATAAGAAAATTGTTATTTAATTTGGATTTTTTTATGGAAATTTGACTTTATAAAATCAAAAGAATAAGGGTATATAAATGATTGTTTTAAATTTGAAAATATATGATTTTATAAGTTAAAATGATTTATATTAAAAGTTAATTATGTGTGAAATTGTAAATAAAACTCTGAATTTGATTTGACAATGTTTTTGAAATGTAATGTAAAGATATTACAGCATTGGAAAATGCTGTAGTTGTTTTAAATGAACCTAATAGCAAATTTGAACTAAGGGTTATTATAGCACTTTGTTAATGCTATAGTTGTTAAATTTAACTAAAAATTTAATTGAAACTAAATTACGATATTACAGCATTTTAAATGCCGTCTTTTGTTAATGAACTGTTTTAAGACATAACATTTCATAGCATTTTCTAAGTGTTGCGAAAGTTGAATTTTCTTTGTTTAATAAATTCAATTGAATAAATGATCTTTGAAAAAGATTAAATTTTGGAAATTAAATATTTAATTATTAAATATAATGAATTGACTTTAAATGATTTAAATGGAATAGTTGATTTGGGAAATACAGCTATTTTGAAATGTGATTAAATGGTATTTAAATTTAAATTAAATAAATGATATTTTGATATTTTGAAATGAATTTTAAATGATATTAAATCTTGGAATGAATAATTGAAGTTTATATTAGTATGAAAAATAATTGGTTTACTTGTAATTTGAATCTATTTAAAAGATATCGGACTTATGAAATATAGGATAATAAAGCTTTGGAATTTATTTTATAATTTGAATAGTTATTTTGTGGATTAAATCTATATTTAAAATTTATAAGATTTGAAATGGTCTACGGAAATTTATTTGAAATAAATGATTGAATTGAATTGAAACTTGGAAATTGAATACTTGATTTGAAATATAATACCTACACTTTTAAATGAATTTAAATGAATTAATTTGTTGGAAAATAAATTATTTAAAAAGGTGACTTGAAATGATAATAAATGAATGATATCTTTAAATTTAAAAAGTATTTAAAGTTGAATATTTAGATTTGTACTCAAATGATATTTTGGTATATTAAAATGATTTGAAATGAAGTTTTGGAAAGGTTGATATTTTGATATATTAAAATGATTTGAAATGAAGTTTTGGAAAGATTGATATTTTGATATATTAAAATGATTTGAAATGAAGTTTTGGAAAGATTGATATTTTGATATATTAAAATGATTTGAAATGAAGTTTTGGAAAGATATGATATTTTGATATATTGAAGTGATTTGAAATGAAGTTTTGAAATGATATGATATTTTAAATATATTGAAATGGTTTGGAATTGATTTAATCTTTATTTTGATAAAGATTTGGATTTGAAATTCTATTTTGAAGTATAAACTGTTTTTAAATTATAACCACGGGTTATAATAACGATTGGTTGTTAAAGAGACCGGGATCGGATATGGACATACTCTCTGTCGATACCGAAAACCACTTTGACAACTGTGTATGCGGTGGAGTTTCCAGAATGAAGTAGGATGGTGGCGACGATCCTAAGGTATATACGTGGACCCAACTCCCGTAAGTTGGCATAAGGTGGCTAAAATAGGAGCGATTGACGGACCAAGGAGGTAGCACCTCTGATCGGACACAGTTCTTCGATACTATTCTATTACTTGTGATTGATTTGGTGCGCACCCTTGATTTGGGAGTGTTGTTCGAGGTGGGCGGTAGTGGCTGCTATGCGTCACCACCAGTCCGGATGCGTAATTGGTATATCTACCCTGGCATTGCCTTGTGTGCCGTGTCACTTACCATATCGAGCTTTACTACGAGTTTCTATTTGTGTCGTACCTATGGAGTATCTTCTCATAGTCTTTCGAGGTATGCAGGTACTGTGTAGACTATTGGCATTTTACGTGTTAAGGTGGAAAATGTAAAGCCTTAACGCTATTTAAAAGTATGTTTATTTTATGATTAGACATTATTATAATAGCGAATATTACTACATAGTAGATAGTTTAACGGATCCTTAAAGAATGGGAGATCCCAATCATTCTTTAAGTTACTTGTACCTTTATTACAGTTCACTTGAGTTGGTTTACATTGTATAAGTATGTATGTCCTGACTCGAGTGTTTGTATTTCTTATTTTACGCTCGGGTCAGCTTGAGTATTCACAGATTTGGATTCCACTTTCTGGAGATTGGAATCGCTGGAGATTATCTGCTTATCTGGTTTTATCTATCTCAGTTCTGTTGTTCTATTCAGCTTGTACTTGGTTATCATATTGAGACTTCTGTTGTACTTTATTTCTTCTACTGTATCTTATTTAACTGTGATATATTTACATAGTAGCTTCATGAACTACTATTTCTTTTACTTCCATTGCACTTCTTACTCTGTGTTTGTGATCTGTGATTATTTATTTACTGTATATTCTGAGATTTGCCAAATTTTATTTACAACGCCGATATTTTGAGCAATTCAAGTCCGATATGTGCGGATGCGAATGGTTGAAAATATCGGGTCGTTACAGTTGGTATCAGAGCTTTGGCTTTGAGGCAAAACTCAGCATATGCAGTAGATTTATTTACAGAACCACTTTCGTTCGAGTTTGAACCTTTTCCTCTTGATTCGAATTTCCTTTGAATTTTTGGAACGTTCCATGCGGTTCCAAAATTCATTCTTGTCCCTCACTATTCATCTTCTTTTGATTCTGGAGTATCACATAACTCCACTTCGAATGAGCTTTATAGTGAATTGGCGGTCTCGCCAATATTCTAATGACTTGTAAAAGGGGGGAAACTCCTTTACAATTAGCATCGATTCACCAGAGATTTATATCTATCCTTGATTTAGATGCTAATATCTTTTGTTATTCCAAACTCTATCTCTTGAGATCGAATGTAGATTTATCCTAGAAAATCCACATTGAACTTATTCTTTAAGTCACGGTTGACCCGGTTAAGGTTGCCCGCGATTTATCTAAGCTTATCCATCTTCATATTTGTTAATTAATCATCTTGTCTTTGTTTCCAAAATATCTCCAAACATTTTGAATTGTACTTGTAAATCTATGTTTTGTTTTATATATTGTGTTGTTTGAGTTGTTGATGTTGATTTGGGCTTCTGATCGATTCGTCTGATCAACGCTATCGATAGGATTTCTAAAACACTTTGATAGAACAAACTGACACAATATTATTTTAAATTTTGGTTAATGAAATAAATTTTGATATAAGTAAATATTATGGAACTTAATAAATTGATTTAAATTGATTATTTGAAATGATAATACTTGATTTATCATTCTATAAATGAATTTATAAATAGTTGTTTATAAATTTGACTTGGGAACTGAAATGAATTTAAATCAAGAATTTGATAATTTAATTTCCGATGGTTTCAAACCTTGTGTTTAAAGTTTTAAAAAGATATATTATTTAAAGTATTTTTAATAGAAATTTGTTTCCAAAGAATTTTAAAATTTTAGTGCTCTTCTCTTTGTCGTTGGAAAATAATTTCGGGGATGACCGCGGCATCATCGATGTTCATTTTCGAGTTTCGAAGTAAAGAGACCATTATGTAGTCTTGCTACAGCTTTGTTTTGGGAAATTTTATTAATTTGAATTTTTAAAATATGATTTGATTTATAATATATATAGATATATGATTTAAATTTGATTTGACAAATTATGTACATACATTTATTTATCTCTAAATGGTTTGAAAGGAATCAGAAATTTTATTCTTAAATTCTATCTTAAATAATAACTTCAAGTATAAAAAGAAAATCAAAATTTTGAATAAATATTCAAGCTTGAAATGATTGAATTAGAATGTTTATAGTGTATATTAATTTTAGAAAGTTTTATTTGTATAATTCTCAATTGCATTCCAATATAACTTACCTTAATTTTTAGAAGTTAACAATGTAATTGGATAATATACAATATAAAAAAATTTTATAAATAAAATCTGAGTGGTTATAATAAATATTATACACTTAAATTTTAGTTATAAAAAGATTAACAGAGGTAAATAGACTAATAGGTTAATTGAGTAATTTGCAATATAAATGATGTTAAGGGAATTAAGAATAAATTAAAATAGTTATAATAAGTGTAAGTATATTTAACATAGGTCATAAAATATATTGAGAGGGATAAATTTAATTTTAATTAGGAATAAAGAGGAATTAAATTTATTAAGTACATTATGAGTATAATGAATAATGAATTTGCAAATCCATGGTTTTTGAAATTGTTAGTTTAAGAAAATTAGATGATAAGATAATGAAATTAGAAATAGTTAAGATTTATTTAACTTGTGTAAAATTAATTATCAATTTAAGTTGAAATCTCCATGGTTTCAAACTTATTATCTTATTTTTTTTTCAAACTATCTTTGGGTGTCCTTATTTTCCTTATCGTGCTACAAACTGGTATAGGTGTCTTTCTAGGACCTTTCTGTTTAGAAATCTTTCTTTAATCTTTGATAACCTTTGGTACTCAATTGAATCTTAGCACTGCTCGCGATCCACAGACCGTCGGTCAAGCGAAAAAGGTGAATCAGATTTTAAAGGATCTTTTTCGTGCTTGTGTCCTTGATTTTGGGGGATCTTGGGAAGATCATCTCCACCTTGTTAAACTTACCTATAACAATAGTTATCAGGTATAATTTCAATCTCCTAGTCATCTTGTCTTAATCCTATTTCATTCTGTCTTTTTCTGTGCTTTCCCGTACCTTGTTCCTTTTCGAGGACGAAAAGTTTTGAGTGGGGGAGAGTGTAACAACCCTACATTTTGTAACTATTTTTATTGTATATTTTAATTATTTTAATTTGAATTTTTGATTTAAAAACTTTATTTTATTTTGAAATTATTTTTAAACTTGTTTTATTTCAAACATTTCATTTTAAATATAAATTTTGATTATTATATGAATTATAATTTCAAACTGGTATAAATTGAATATTTTCCTGAAAAGTGGATTTCTGGTCAAACTTTGACTTTTAGATTTTAAATGTAGATATTTAAATTCTTAAATTTTATCTTTCATTATGAAAATAGATTTAATAACATGAATACCGCTTTTCGTTTCATTGAAAACGGATTTAAATTGTGAAAGTTATATTGTTTTCAATATTGTGTGTATATTGAGTTATTTAACAATTTTCTTTATTTTTAATTTATATAAATGACATTTTATATGATATATCTTACTCTAATTTGTATATTTAGGTTATATCATATATATTTTGACTTTTAAATATTTTTAAAGTGATTATAAAAATTTTCTAAAGCTTATTGAATTTATTTCTAAATTTTTAAAGCCTAGTTTGCATTTTAAGCCATTTTCTTAATTTAATTATATTTAATTAAAATTTATTTATTTATTTTTGCATTTTATTTTTCATTTCTGGGTTTTTATCCTTATTTATCAGGAATTTATATGTATTTAAAATTTCAAAAGAAATAATGGAAATATGAAGAGTTTGTGACTTTTTATTTACCTTAGTCTTTTTGTGTTCTACACCCTTTTCAATTCATAACTCTTGCATTCAATTCTTTCTGGCCATCCTCTATCATTCTTCAGCTGCATCCACTTCATTTTCATAAATAAAACATCTCATTCACCAAAATAGCCAGCCTCCATTGCTTGAGAAATTTTTGGGTAAAACTTTCTTCTTCTTATCTTGTTTTTCTTGATTTTCTTATGTTGTTTTGCTCTTTTTCTCAATAGATTTGCTTGGATCTTCCTCCACCAGCCCTTGGCCGACCTCCACCACCTCATTCTCCGATCATCACCTCCTCCAGTCTACCACCCCATCAGGTTGAGCAACCCCAAGGCAAGCCTCACCACCAAAATGCACAAAACCTTCACATACTATGCAAACCAAGCCTAGAATTGCAACATCACCTTCCATCACCTTCTACCACCTTTAGCCGCTACTTCCACCACCACCACCACCTCCGACCTGACCTCCACCCTCTGCCACGTCAACCACCACCACTTGGAGCCACTGGCCATGCCCCATAGCTTCTGGCCGAGCCTATACTTTGCCTAGAAATGATGTTGTTGCCTTGTGTGTAGTAGTTTATGCACCTAGATCTTCACCACCTTGTTAACCCATGTAGACCGACCACTATGGACCCAAACCTAGACCCAAATCCATGCCTTGGCTTTGCTATTTCAGTTCATAACTAAAGTATGTGAAGTTGAGAACAAGTGCAAAGCATTTGTCTTCGTTTTGGGCTTTGATTTCTAGTGTTGTTTGGTAATAAATTGTTTGAAACTTATATATTGTTTTATTGTTTTGTTCAAATGTATCCAAGGAGATTCATCTTTGGCTCTCTCACTCAAATCATATTCGTGTTGTCGTTCCTTCGAAGATTCTGTGTTGTGTATTTTTGGCCTATCATCTCCAGCTTAAACATGTGAGTAATTCTCACCAAACGATGTGTACTTATATAACTAGTAAACTGACACCATTTGAATCTGTAAAATTATATCATCCTGTTATAACTGTTATATTATGATCATATAATGCTCACCCTTGTTATTACACCTGTTATATCATCAGTTACTTTTATATGATGCTATTTTGTTCATTCATATCTGTTTATCACACTACAAGTTCCCTGTTAGTATAGAAATCACTATGGGTTGAAATGATACATACTCGAACGGACATTAGAATAGGGAAAAATCATTATGGGCTAAAATGATAGGCCTAAACGGTTTTTATTTATTTTATTTAACTTGGGATTGCTGGTTTGAAATGATAAAACTTGGTTTTTCTTTGTAAACTGCGGATTGAAATGATACATATCCGTATCACTTGACCTAGGCTAGAAAATTATATACAGACCCGTGGTTTATATATTTTTCTGAAATTTTTAAAATATTTTAAAAATATAAATATTATGATATTTTGATTTAAATTTTATTAAAATGATTTCTATAAAATATTAGTGATTTTCTACAAATTAAATAAGTGAATTAAGTAAATGGTGAAGTAGAATTTGAAATATAAGTTAATTTTGGAATTTATGATTTTGTTTTTAAATGGAATTTATGTAAAGTAAGAATATATGACAAATTTGATTTAAAAGATGAATTTAATGATTTATATTAAGTAATAATAATTTTTAAAAGTGTTTATGATTTTGTATAACTTAAAATATGAAATAAATGAATATTTAAGCTGAATTTGGAAATATAACATAAATTGAATTTTTGTGAAATTTGTTTAAAAGTGAAATTAAATAAGTTATATTTTGGACGTTTAACCTCAGGTGTTAAGTTAAAATTTTTATTAAAGAAATGAAAATTTAACACTTGAATTTAAATAAGAAAATTGTTATTTAATTTGGATTTTTTTATGGAAATTTGACTTTATAAAATCAAAAGAATAAGGGTATATAAATGATTGTTTTCAATGTGAAAATATATGATTTTATAAGTTAAAATGATTTATATTAAAAGTTAATTATGTGTGAAATTGTAAATAAAACTCTGAATTTTATTTCACAGCATTTTTGAAATGTAATGTAAAGATATTACAGCATTGGAAAATGTTGTAGTTGTTTTAAATGAACCTAATAGCAAATTTGAACTAAGGGTTATTATAGCACTTTGTTAATGCTATAGTTGTTAAATTTAACTAAAAATTTAATTGAAACTAAATTAAGATATTACAGCATTTTAAATGCCGTCTTTTGTAAATGAACTGTTTTTAGACATAACATTTCATAGCATTTTCTAAGTGCTGCGAAAGTTGAATTTTCTTTGTTTAATAAATTCAATTGAATAAATGATCTTTGAAAAAGATTAAATTTTGGAAATTAAATATTTAATTATTAAATATAATGAATTGACTTTAAATGATTTAAATGGAATAGTTGATTTGGGAAATACAACTATTTTGAAATGTGATTAAATGGTATTTAAATTTAAATTAAATAAATGATATTTTGATATTTTGAAATGAATTTTAAATGATATTAAATCTTGGAATGAATAATTGAAGTTTATATTAGTATGAAAAATAATTGGTTTACTTGTAATTTGAATCTATTTAAAAGATATCGGACTTATGAAATATATGATAATAAAGCTTTGGAATTTATTTTATAATTTGAATAGTTATTTTGTGGATTAAATCTATATTTGAAATTTATAAGATTTGAAATGGTCTATGGAAATTTATTTGAAATAAATGATTGAATTGAATTGAAACTTGGAAATTGAATACTTGATTTGAAATATAATACCTACACTTTTAAATGAATTTAAATGAATTAATTTGTTGGAAAATAAATTATTTAAAAAGGTGACTTGAAATGATGATAAATGAATGATATTTTTAAATTTAAAAAGTATTTAAAGTTGAATATTTAGATTTGTACTCAAATGATATTTTGGTATATTAAAATGATTTGAAATGAAGTTTTGGAAAGGTTGATATTTTGATATATTAAAATGATTTGAAATGAAGTTTTGGAAAGACTGATATTTTGATATATTAAAATGATTTGAAATGAAGTTTGAAAGGATATGATATTTTGATATATTAAAATGATTTGAAATGAAGTTTTGGAAAGATTGATATTTTGATATATTAAAATGATTTGAAATGAAGTTTTGGAAAGATATGATATTTTGATATATTGAAGTGATTTGAAATGAAGTTTTGAAATGATATGATATTTTAAATATATTGAAATGGTTTGGAATTGATTTAATCTTTATTTTGATAAAGATTTGGATTTGAAATTGTGACGACCGCCCATGACCCCTACATCGAAACTAGAGGAGGTGCGCTGTAAAGTGTGCCAGGCGACCATGGACGATTGTCAAGGTAGATAAAACAACAGAATCTATCGTATTACTCACAGCGCATGGACAAAATACAATAGAACATATGTATAGTGAAGCTTTACAGAATAAAATGCCATCATATAAAACTCCATAATAGTTGAATACAAGCATCCAAATAGTCAATACATCAAGCCTCACTACATAACACTCAGAGATTATACAAACAGCGGAACATCCAGTACATATAATATGAAGATAATATGCAACCCTCCAGCTCGTCTTCGATATCAGCATCGTGAGAAGAGAACAGCACCTGTCACCTGCTACCTAGTATGCCCGTCCCAAAATGGACGAACAGCCCAAGGCAATAAGAATTAAAACATAAAGCCTTGAGTCAGACAATAGTCTTAGTGAGCGGTAAATTAACTAACAACATACCAAAAGAGCATAAAGGAAAAGGAATAGGAATACAACCCTCCCACTCCAACCTATTTCTACAGTGATAGCCCCCAGACACACACTAAGTAGAAGCAAACATAGCAGAGCATACAATGTAAAGTAAATCAATTATCACTCGAGTCAAGGGCGATGTTTTCCAAGTACAAACCCCCAAGGCCTAAACCAAGATCAGATAAGCACCCAAAAAATACCGCTCTTGAGACCGAATGACGATACAACCAAACATCCATGACTCTGGCTATCACTGTTATCATTGCTTCGATATCACCGTTAATTGAATGACCGGCACATTCTTTCAGCCATCCGTCAAGGGCTAATGGTAACCCCGGTTCTAGACATAACTCCCGCACGTCATCGTGACCCGTGCCTAGGACTATCGAATCTGCCCAGAGTACTTGACTACCCAATTAGTAGCCTTCAAGGACTATAGAATCTGCCCAACGTACTCTTGCTTTGAGCATGCTAGAACCTTCAACAACGATGAGATCTCAGCCTTCTAGTCGTCCTCCTCGACAACTATTTCCATACTAGCTCAAGCGCCTCTCGAGCATCCATTATCCTCAACCCGAACCATATCACCGAGTTACCAACATGCTTGGAATGATCCCGTCTGGATTAGACCAAGACTATCTCATATCATGCTTCGCTTCATCACATCCTCGCAAAGCTTCATCTCAACATCATCATCAAATCTATGCATAAGAGCTTCATCATCCGCTACAAATGCCACAAGCAGCTTTTCCCATTCAAGAGCCTTTCCCTTAGCTTTTGAATCATCCTCGATCTAAATCAAATCATCAATCATCTAATTCATAGCAATCAATCAAGTCAAACATTAATCCAAGCAATCAAGCATTCACATATGATCTAAGTAGACAATTATCACAATAATGGCAATTTCGTAATTAAAGAGTTGAAAGTCTAATAAGCATGAAAACATGAACAATATCCCTATAATCTTGATGAATGAACTTGCATAGGTTAACACTTAGTAAAATGGATATAACATCATCATGAACAATGGATCTATATGGATCTACACTTAGGATGAAGAAAATGTATGGAAATCACTATTTTAACACCAAATCGAGCCAACAATCCGATACACTCCTTTGGATCCGTGTGAGAGATAATCACCACTCACCAAATCACCTAAACAACCCCAAATCAAAACGCTTCAGATCTGGACAGCGAAGGATCTAGCTTGATCTATCGCGAATCTGCTTCAAACGAAGAAATCTCACTTCAAAGGATGAAGATCTTCAATCTAAGCTCTTGAATCTTCAATTTGATCTTCAACTTGGATGGATGGAATCACTAGATTAGAGTGGAGAAAAGAAGTGAAGAAGTGTAGAAGTCGAGCTCTCAAAATGACAGCACTTCATCGCTTCAAAATCCAGATCCCAAAAATGAAGCCAACCCCCTTCTATTTATAGGCGAAAATCCCTTAAGTCGTAACTCGGAGTTAGGTCGTCTCCGACCTACGACCTAAGACTCCCACCGACCTAAGCCTTAGCCAACAACTCTGACCTAACAGACCAAGCCTACGACCTAGCAGATCCCCGACCAAAAGCACGCGCCTTAACGGGGTATACGACTTATGACTTAGCACTCACGACCTACCAGAACTTCACTCTGCGCGACATAACAGTTTCCGATCTAACGAGCCATACGCCTTACGACCTAACAAATGTCGCGACTTATGCTCCTCCGACCTATGACTTACCATGGGATAAGACTTACGACCTACGACTTATACACCTCCTTAAGTCGTCTAACGACCTAACTTCGCTAACCTGCTAACTTTAATAGGTCGGTCAATACTATAAGTCGGTTACTACCTTAAGTCGGTCACTCGACCTAAGCCACCTTATGACTTAACTTCCTTAACTCGGTTAATTCCTTAGGTCGTCCCAAACTGTCAACCGACTTAAACCACTCCCCTATCTTCCTTAGGTCGTCGCCGACCTACCCCTTAAGTCATTAACTCGCCCAGACTTATCATTTAACTCGTCCAAAAACTCCTAAGTCGGCTACGACTTAGGACTTAAGCAAAATTCTGCCAAAACCTGAAATGACTTAACAGCAATGCAACCAAAGGTCGACTATTTTACGATGTTTCGATCCGTGAAAATACGGGTCGTTACATTCTCTCCCCCTTAGGAATTTCGCCCCCGAAATTCCAAACAAACAAGGCAATCAAAGACTATTCTGTACGCCTACCAACCATAACAATCAACAAACCATGCATCCAATTCTAGCTTAGCGTACAGAATTCTAACACTAGAACAAGTTACAATATCGTGAGATGACACGACACCTTAGGGCCATACCTTGAAGAGTTCAGGATGAGCTGCCTTCATCCTCTCTTCCACCTCCCACGTACAGTCGTTATCATCGTCACTCCATTGTATCTTGAGCAACTTAACTACCTTCCTCCTAAGCTGTTTCGTGTCAGTTCCCACAACACGAAGCGGCTTACGAGGTCTTCTATCGACTGGATCAACTTCGAAATCTTCACAACCATCAGCAGAAACCACCGTATTCGAGTCGTGCACATACTTCCGTAGATATGTTACATGAAAAACATTGTGCACACCCGACATCTTTTCTGGTAACTCCAATCTATAGGCGAGCTTTCCAATTCGCTCGATGATCGGGAATGGTCCAACAAATCTCGGAGTCAATTTTCCTTTCTTCCAGAATCGAATAACATTCTTTAGTGGAGAAATCTTCACAAAAACCATATCTCCAACGTCGAATTCCAAATCCTTTCGACGCTTATCTGCATAACTCTTCTGACGGTCTTGGGCTGCCTTCATTCGTTGCCGAATGATCTCTATGCAATCCGAAGTCTGTCGAATCATCTCTGGCCCAAGTATCAACTTTTCTCCAGTCTCTATCCAACATGTCGGAGAGTTACACGGTCTCCCATACAATGCTTCATACGGTGCCATACCAATGCTTGACCGATAACTGTTGTTGTATGAAAACTCCACCAAATGAAGATGATCTTCCCATGATCCACCGAAATCCAAAACACAAGCTCTAAGAAGATCTTCCAAAACCCGGTTGACTCTCTCGGTCTGACCATCTGTTTGAGGGTGATAAGCTGTACTCAAACACAACTCGGTTCCCAAAACTTCCTGGAAGCTCTTCCAAAATCCACTAGTGAACAATGGGTCTCGATCGCTCACTATACTCTTCGAAATACCATGGAATCGAACTATCCACTTAACATACAACTCAGCCAACTTTGATGCAGTTCTAGTCGATCGAACAGGAATGAATCTGGCAGTCTTAGTCAAAAGATCTACAATGACCCAAATCCCTTCATTTCCCGTTCTGGTTCTAGGCAATCCATCAATAAAATTCATCGACACTTGCTCCCACTTCCATGTAGGAACTTCTAATGGTTGCAGCAATCCACTTGGCTTCTTCTGTTCGGCTTTTACCAACTGGCAGTTCATACACTTGGAAATAAAATTTCCAACATCCTTCTTCATACCTTCCCAGTAGTAGGTTCTCTTCATATCCCGATACATCTTATTTCCACCTGGATGAATTGTCAACTTCGAGTGATGACCTTCCTTCAGAACTTCACTCCTCAACTTATCTATGTCGGGAACAACTAGTCGTCCTTGCTTCCAAAGCCAACCCTCTCGATCGACCTCGAATCCTTTATCCTTTTCTGGATCCAATCCAGATTCCAAATCACGGATAATCTTGACAAGCTTATCGTCTCGCTTTTGGCTCTCGCCAATCCTTTCCATAAGGGAAGGTCTTATCGATAAGTTTGCCAACATCTCAGGTTCCAATTCGCATCTAGGCCTGAAGTCGAATCCAGCTAAATACTCGAGATTCTTCCATTCTGAAAACATGGCTCCCAATCCTGCATGTCTTCGACTTAACGCATCTGCCACCGCGTTACCTTTTCCCGGAGTATAAGCTATACCAAAATCATATGATGCTAAAAACTCTAGCCAACGTTGCTGCCGAAGATTCAAATCCTTTTGGGAGAAAAGATACTTCAACGACTTATGATCTGTAAACAACTCGAATCGAACTCCCAATAGATAATGTCTCCACATCTTCAGAGCAAAAACAATTGCCGCTAACTCCAAATCATGAGTCGGGTAATTCCTTTCATGCGGCTTCAGTTGTCGACTGGCATACGCAACAACTTTATCCTTCTGCATCAGCACTGCTCCAAGTCCAGTACCACATGCATCGGTGTAAACCACCATCTCATCATTCCCACTTGGAATAGTCAAAACAGGAGCACTCGTCAATCTCTCTTTCAGGATTCCGAAAGCTTGCTCACACTTAGCTTCCCATCTGAACACTTGGTTCTTCTTCGTCAATCTTGTTAACGGTGCAGCTACCTTGGTGAAGTCTTTGATAAACCGTCGATAATATCCTGCTAATCCAAGAAAACTCCTCACATCTGATGCATTCTTAGGTCTGACCCAATCCTGGATTGCTGCCACCTTAGCGGGATCAACCGCTATTCCATTTCCAGAGATAACATGGCCTTAGAACCTCACTTCACTCTTCCAGAAGTGACACTTCGAAAACTTAGCCTTCAGCTTATGTTTCCGTAAGATTTCCAAAACAATACGCAAATGCGTCTTGTGCTCTTCTTCAGTTCTGGAATAAATCAGAATATCATCCACGAACACAAGCACGAATTTGTTCAACTGATCTCTGAACACTCTATTCATAAGATCCACAAAATAAGCTGGCGCGTTAGTCAATCCAAACGGCATTACCAGCCACTCAAAGAAACCGGATGGTGTTCGAAAAGCAGTCTTCGGCACACTATCCTTAGCCACTCTAGACTGGTGAAATCCCGTTGCCAAATCCATCTGAGAAAACACCTTAGCTTCGTGAAGCTGATCAAACAAGTCATCTATTCTCGGCAATGGATACTTGTTCTTCTTAGTCACCTTATTCAGCTCACGATAATCCACACACAACCTCAACGATCCATCCGCTTTGGTTACAAACACAACTGGTGCACCCCATTCGGACACACTCCGCCGAATGAATCCTTTCTGAAAAAGATCATCAACCTGCACCCTCAACTCTTGCTGTTCTCTAGGCGCCATCCGCCTAAGAGGCATCACAACAGGTCTGGCTCCTTCAACTAGATCTATTCGAAACTCGATCTCTCTATGCGGCGGTAACCCTTTGACCTCGTCAAAGACATCCTCAAATCCATTAGCGATCGGCACTGATGACAGTCCATCCCGTGGAACAACCAGCGAATACATGAAGCTCATGAAGACGCCTTCTTCATGCTTACATCGTATCACAATCTTTCGCCCCTCCACATTCTCGACTGTCACCTCCAACCTCTCGCAATCAACCTTTGCCGCATACTTCCTAAGCCAGTCCATACCCAAAATAATTCCGAACCCCGCAAAGTTCAGAACAAAGCAATCATAAATAAAAGAGCAACCATGACTCGACACAATCAGACCACGGCATAACATACACAAACAAGACGAACCCCCAACTGGATTAGTCACAACCAATGGCCTATCAACAATATCCGGTTCCAAATCTAACCGGCCTACGAGTTCACTACAAACAAACGAATGCGACGCTCCAGTATCAAACAGAACTCTAACTGGAACACCACATAGGAAAAGAGTACCTTGAACCACCACACTCTTTCCCTTCTCTTCAGCGGTAGGAGCTTTCGAAGACGACGGAACAGCTCCCAAAGCATAAGCTTGCACAATCTGCTTGTCCCTCCTCGGTTCTGGACAATTCTTCCTGAAATGCCCCGGCTTGTCACAGTTGTTACACTTCAGTGGAACCTTCGGATTCTTACAATCCTTAGAGAAATGGCCCTTCTGCTGACAATTGTAGCAAGTTACTTCGCCTTTCGGCTTCTTCTGGCCATCCTTACCCTTCTACTGTTGCTGCTTCCTCTTCTTGTTTCCACCTTGCTGAGGTTTAGACTCTTCCCTGGTCACAGCAACAACAGATCCTTCCTTAGGAAACCGACTCTCATGCCTGAGAGCTCCACAAGCTTTTCAAATGAATCGTCCAAATGATCCACCAACTGCCTCCCAAGATAACTGTCCAAGCCTGTCACAAACTTCTAATTCTTCTGATATGCAGATTCGATATACGACCGGGCATACTTGGACAAAGCTTCCAACTCAGAAACATACTCAAGAACTGGTCTTCCACCTTGCTTGAGCTCCACAAACTTCTTGAACATAACAGACTTCTGAGCTATAGAAATGAACTTAGCCTCAAATCTGACTTGGAATTGCTCCTAAGTAATCTCTTCCTCCGGGGTATTGATGGTAATAGAGTTCCACCAATCAGAGGCTCTCCCTTGAAGCTGTCTCGATGCCAACTTCCTCTTAGTCGCATCCTCAATTCCCAAATCACCAAAGATCCTTCTACAAGCATCTATCCATCTTTGGACCTCAATAGTTGATTCTGTTCCCAAGAAAACCTTTCCTCCAAGAGCAGTATAGTCCTTACACAGCTTAGCAAAATCCACCGGCTTTGGAGTTTGGACTTGAACTCCAACATCAACTGCTGTCCCCGGAACAGGTATCCTTCTCATGATCAAAGTCATCATAGCTTCGAACATAGCTGCATAATCAGCAGTTCCTTCAGTAGCACGGCCTTCCCTAGCAGCTGGTCTCCCTCTTCGACTCATTCCCAATATCTATAAAAAGGAATGATCAGAACATCTAGAGAAACAACTGCATAAAGGACTCAAACTCTACTAAGCTACTATATTATATATAGTATTCATCCATCAAAATACAATTACGTCTCTCATACGTAGTTACGTCAGCGAGCGTTGGGTAAAATCGATTAACCAATGCTCTGATACCAAATGTGACGACCGCCCATGACCCCTGCATAGAAACTAGAGGAGGTGCGCTGTAAAGTGTGCCAGGCGACCATGGACGATTGTCAAGGTAGATAAAACAACAGAATCTATCGTATTACTCACAGCGCATGGACAAAATATAATAGAACATATGTATAGTGAAGCTTTACAGAATAAAATGCCATCATATAAAACTCCATAATAGTTGAATACAATTATCCAAATAGTCAATACATCAAGCCTCACTACATAACACTCAGAGATTATACAAACAGCGGAACATCCAGTACATATAATATGAATATAATATGCAACCCTCCAGCTCGTCCTCGATATCAGCATCGTGAGAAGAGAACAGCACCTGTCACCTGCTACCTAGTCTGCCCATCCCAAAATGGACGAACAGCCCAAGGCAATAAGAATTAAAACATAAAGCCTTGAGTCAGACAACAGTCTTAGTGAGCGGTAAATTAACTAACAACATACCAAAAGAGCATAAAGGAAAAGGAATAGGAATACAACCCTCCCACTCCAACCTCTTTCTACAGTGATAGCCCCCAGACACACACACTAAGTAGAAGCAAACATAGCAGAGCATACAATGTAAAGTAAAGCAATTATCACTCGAGTCAAGGGCGATGTTTTCCAAGTACAAACCCCCAAGGCCTAAACCAAGATCAGATAAGCACCAAGAAAATACCGCTCTTGAGACCGAATGACGATACAACCAAACATCCATGACTCTGGCTATCACTGTTATCATTGCTTCGATATCACCGTTAATTGAATGACCGGCACATTCTTTCAACCGTCCGTCAAGGGCTAATGGTAACCCCGGTTCTAGACATAACTCCCGCACGTCATAGTGACCCGTGCCTAGGACTATCGAATCTGCCCAGAGTACTTGACTACCCAATCAGTAGCCTTCAGGGACTATCGAATCTGCCCAACATACTCTTGCTTTGAGCATGCTAGAACCTTCAACAACGATGAGATCTCAGCCTTCTAGTCATCCTCCTCGACAACTATTTCCATACTAGCTCAAGCGCCTCTCGAGCATCCATTATCCTCAACCCGAACCATATCACCGAGTTACCAACATGCTTGGAATGATCCCGTCTGGATTAGACCAAGACTATCTCATATCATGCTTCGCTTCATCACATCCTCGCAAAGCTTCATCTCAACATCATCATCAAATCTATGCATAAGAGCTTCATCATCCGCTACAAATGCCACAAGCAGCTTTTCCCATTCAAGAGTCTTTCCCTTAGCTTTTGAATCATCCTCGATCTAAATCAAATCATCAATCATCTAATTCATAGCAATCAATCAAGTCAAACATTAATCCAAGCAATCAAGCATTCACATATGATCTAAGTAGACAATTATCACAATAATGGCAATTTCGTAATTAAAGAGTTGAAAGTCTAATAAGCATGAAAACATGAACAATATCCCTATAATCTTGATGAATGAACTTGCATAGGTTAACACTTAGTAAAATGGATATAACATCATCATGAACAATGGATCTATATGGATCTACACTTAGGATGAAGAAAATGTATGGAAATCACTATTTTAACACCAAATCGAGCCAACAATCCGATACACTCCTTTGGATCCATGTGAGAGATAATCACCACTCACCAAATCACCTAAACAACCCCAAATCAAAACGCTTCAGATCTGGACAGCGAAGGATCTAGCTTGATCTATCGCGAATCCACTTCAAACGAAGAAATCTCACTTCAAAGGATGAAGATCTTCAATCTAAGCTCTTGATTCTTCAATTTGATCTTCAACTTGGATGGATGGAATCACTAGATTAGAGTGGAGAAAAGAAGTGAAGAAGTGTAGAAGTCGAGCTCTCAAAATGGCAGCACTTCGTCGCTTCAAACTCCGGATCCCAAAAATGAAGCCAACCCCCTTCTATTTATAGGCGAAAATCCCTTAAGTCGTAACTCGGAGTTAGGTCGTCTCCGACCTACGACCTAAGACTCCCACCGACCTAAGCCTTAGCCAACAACTCCGACCTAACAGACCAAGCCTATGACCTAGCAGATCCCCGACCTAAAGCACGTGCCTTAACGGGGTATACGACTTATGACTTAGCACTCACGACCTACCAGAACTTCACTCTGCGCGACATAACAGTCTCCGATCTAATGGGCCATACGCCTTACGACCTAACAAATGTCGCGACTTATGCTCCTCCGACCTATGACTTACCATGGGATAAGACTTACGACCTACGACTTATACACCTCCTTAAGTCGTCTAACGACCTAACTTCGCTAACCACTAGGTCGCTAACCTGCTAACTTCAATAGGTCGGTCAATACTATAAGTCGGTTACTACCTTAAGTCGGTCACTCGACCTAAGCTACCTTATGACTTAACTTCCTTAACTCGGTTAATTCCTTAGGTCGTCCCAAACTGTCAACCGACTTAAACCACTCCACTATCTTCCTTAGGTCGTCGCCGACCTACCCCTTAAGTCATTAACTCGCCCAGACTTATCATTTAACTCGTCCAAAAACTCCTAAGTCGGCTACGACTTAGGACTTAAGCAAAATTCTGCCAAAACCTGAAATGACTTAACAGCAATGCAACCAAAGGTCGACTATTTTACGATGTTTCGATCCGTGAAAATACGGGTCGTTACAGAAATTCTATTTTGAAGTATAAACTGTTTTTAAATTATAACCACGGGTTATAATAACGATTGGTTGTTAAAGAGACCGAGATCGGATATGGACATACTCTCTGTCGATACCGAAAACCACTTTGACAACTGTATACACGGTGGAGTTTCCAGAATGAAGTAGGATGGTGGCGACGATCCTAAGGTATATATGTGGACCCAACTCCCGTGAGTTGGCATAAGGTGGCTAAAACAGGAGCGATTGACGGACCAAGGAGGTAGCACTTCTGATCGGACACACTTCTTCGATACCATTCTATTACTTGTGGTTGATTTGGTGTGCACCCTTGATTTGGGAGTGTTGTTCGAGGTGGGCGGTAGTGGCTGCTATGCGTCACCACCAGTCCGGATGCGTAATTGGTATATCTACCCTGGCATTGCCTTATGTGCCGTGTCACCTACCATATCGAGCTTTACTACGAGTTTCTATTTGTGTCGTACCTATGGAGTATCTTCTCATAGCCTTTCGAGGTATGCAGGTACTGTGTAGACTATTGGCATTTTACGTGTTAAGGTGGAAAATGTAAAGCCTTAACGCTATTTAAAAGTATGTTTATTTTATGATTAGACATTATTATAATAGCGAATATTACTACATAGTAGATAGTTTAACGGGTCCTTAAAGAATGGGCGATCCCAAGCATTCTTTAAGTTACTTGTACCTTTATTACAGTTCACTTGAGTTGGTTTACATTGTATAAGTATGTATGTCCTGACTCGAGTGTTTGTATTTTTTATTTTACGCTCGGGTCAGCCTGAGTATTCACAGATTTGGATTCCACTTTCTGGAGATTGGAATCGCTAGAGATTATCTGCTTATCTAGTTTTATCTATCTCAGTTCTGTTGTTCTATTCAGCTTGTACTTGGTTATCATATTGAGACTTTTGTTGTACTTTATTTCTTCAGTTGTATCTTATTTAACTCTGATATATTTACATAGTAGCTTCATGAACTACTATTTCTTTTACTTCCGCTGCACTTCTTACTCTGTGTTTGTGATCTGTGATTATTTATTTACTGTATATTCTGAGATTTGCCAAATTTTATTTACAACGTGGTATTTTGAGCAATTCAAGTCCGACATGTGCGGATGCGAATGGTTGAAAATATCGGGTCGTTACAGTCAACATGTTTAAAGTAAATATATTTGCAGAATCTATTTGCTTTCTTATTTTACCTGCTTGTCTTATATATACATTATAATCTAGGTATATATATAGTACAAGTTTTACTTTGAAGGTTTATTAACAAGCTTTCGTATGATAACCTTGTATGTTATAAGACCTGTTATGGTTCTGTACTTTAATATAATATTATATACCTTGCGTACATTGGTCGGCTGAAGATTTATATATTGTTTTATAATTTTGAATCTGAATGGTTACAGTAGATTTTTTTATATAAGTTTATACCTTAAGCATATCTTTTGAACTTGAATTTATAAGTATATATGTTGTTTTATAAGTTGTAGCATGTCTGTAGTGTTGTATAAGTTTATAATAAGTTTGCATACGTGTCAGTTTATATAAACTGTTGAGTTTTGATGCTTAGATTTATAATAGATTATTATGTATATTTTATTTTATCTATATACATGTCTACATTATAGTCTACTATATAAGTTACAACATTTTATACTATAAAGTCTACAGTTTTACAGAATATATATATTTAAATCTAAGATTTATGTAAAGTGTATATGTATTTTTAAATTTAATATGGGGTTTAAGGAAAATAATAATATAACATACATCTCGTCTAAATTTTTTTATCAAGCTAACTTGATTCGTTCCCATCAATTTCTGTTATCAGATCTGTTCGTCAAAATTCGTGCCAATCCTGCTTTGCTTTGGAAATTGCTTGGATCTATAACTCATTCCATTGTCTATTCTCTCTAGCCTCAAAAGGTGAGCAATCACTCATGATTAACGTTCTTATATTTATTAAATTTGATTTAAATTGAAAACGTCAATTAAAATATACTGCTGCTAGTTATTTACATTGATATATACCCTGTTATCCATATCTGTTCACTAGTGACATCTGACACCATTATCTGTTACCATTACCCGTTATTTATACTGATGTTATATGCCTGTTATGTTATTATCATATATGTTATCACTCTGCAAGTTCCCAGGTAGTATAGAATTCACTATGGGTTGAAATGATACATACCCGAACGATCTGTAGAATAGGAGAAAATCGTTATGGGTTGAAATGATAAACCCAAGCGATTTTTTTGATTGAATTGAATTTGAGATTACGGGTTGAAAAGATATATACCCGTATATATTTAAATTACGGATTGAAATAATAAATATCCATATCACTTGGCCATAGGATAGAAAATTTTATACAGACACCGTGGTCTATATATAAATATTTTGAAAATAAATTCTATTGTTTTGGAAAGAAATATATGGTCTTAATAAATACTGATTCTTAAAAATATTATATTTAAACGATATTTTATTTATAGATTTAATAATAATATTTAATGTAATTAAGATTCATTTAAGTAATATATATTATGTTTAAGTATTTATTTAAATTTATAGTTCAAAAATACATTTTTGTAATAATTTGAGTAAGTTAAGATTGAAAGGATAAATTTGAATTTATTTGAATTTGTATTTAATTAAGAATTTGAGTTAATAAATCAATTTGAAACTTATCGTGATTTAAGATATGATTTTTATAACTTGATTTTGATTTAAGTAATTTAATGAATATTTCAAGTTTAAATAAATTAAAGGAAATACTTAGAAAATTGTAATTTAAGTTTATTGGAATAATATTGAATTTATTAAGTGAATATTTCAAGACTAAATAATAAGGAAGTTAAATCAAGATCTATATGAAACTGTTAAATTTAGTTTGAAAATGTTGAATATTTAAAGCTTTGAAATATATTGAAATTTAATGTTTTATTTTGTGGTCCAAATCTGTTTTTTTGAAATCTATATAAAATATATTTGAAATAGAAATGATATTTTTGGTTTTGAAGTATAAATTATTTTGAAATGACCACGGTGTTATAATGACGTTTGGATGTTAATAGTGTATATTTCTACATAGTAGATAGTTCCTCGGATCCTTGGAGGATGGTTATCCCAAACATCCTTTATGTTACTTGTATTTCAGTTGATATTTCACTTTAGTTGGATTTATTGATATAAGAATGTTAATCCTAACTCGAGTGATTTGTGTTTTGCTTTACGCTCGAGTCAGACTGAGTGATACAACATTTGACTCATCTTTGGAGTTTGGAGCTTCGGTTGGAGATCCAACTATTGATTCAGCTTCCAGCTTTTCCAGTTGATTTGTTCAGAGAGGCCATCTGTTTGTATTGGAGACTTCACTGTATCTGAGATGTTCTATTGTATTTTATTTCTAACTCTAATGTTTATATAGTAGCTTCATGAACTACTATTTATCTATTCCGCTGCATTATTATATTACTCTGTGTCTGTGATTCTGTGATTGATTTATTTACTGTATATGCTGATTTTTTCCAAATTTAAATTAACAATCTGATATTTTGAGCAATTCAAGTCCGACATATGTGGATGCGAATGGTTGAAAAACCAGGTCGTTACAGTTGGTATCAGAGCTTTGGCTCTAGGAAAACCTTAGCATGTATGGTAAATTTAATTACGGAATTACTTTTGTTCGAGCTTGAATTCCTTTTCTTGATTGAAAATTCCTTTGAATTTTGGAACGTCCCTCGGTTCCGAAATCTATTCTTGTCTCCCCTATTTGTATTCTTTGATCCTGGAGTATCCCATTACTCCACTGAATGATTTGTAAAGGGGTGAAACTCCTTTACTATGGGCATCGATTCACCGAAGGTTTCTGTATCATCGGTTTAGATGCTGCTATCTCTTGTTATGCCGAATTCTGTATCTGGCGATCGAATGTCGATTTGCCTTAGAATTCTGCACCGATCTTATTTTGAAATCACGGTTGACCAGTTAAAGTCGCCCCCGATTTATATAGGTATATCCATCTTCTATTTTTGTAATTTAATTACCTAATCGTCGATTGAGCCTACCTTCGAATCAGAATTTTATTTGATTAAAGTCCCTCTAATTTGAATCTCTATCTTTATTTTTGAATCCATTCTTGAATCATCCTTTGGAAAATGGGCTTGTTTGTACTTTAGAAATTGTTTTATATATCAAAATTATTATCTGGATAAATATGATTTTATTCTATATATAAAAGTGAAAATGTTTTCGATAAGGATTATATATACCTTTTTAAAATGTGAATTTGAAGTTTTGAAAGGATTTGAAATTTTGGAAGTTATATAAGAAATTGATTTATATAAAAATGATTTGTAACTGAAGGGTTTCAAATTGGAAATTTGAGGAATTGAACTTCGATAATTTTGAAAATTAGTTTTAAGATTTTGAAAATATATGATAATATGATTTGAAAGTATTTTCCGAATAAGAAACGTTTCAAATGACTTCAAATGAGTTCCAATGATTTCAAAGAAATTTCAAAGAAGTTTTCAAGAAAATAGAAGTTCAGAACTCACTTATGTCGCTGGGAAATAATTTCGGTGATGAGTGCACGCATCATCGACATTGATTTTCGAGTTTCAGGGTGAGGGAAAGGCCACTCTAATAGCTTTGCTATGTGAGTGATTTTGTGAAACCAATTTTGACTCCCACATTCCGAAGTATGATTTGAAATGAACCGGTGTTCAGTCCTTGAGTTTCGGATTTGAAACCTATCTTTTGAAATTGATTTACTGATTTGTTGTTGATTTCCAACTCTTGAATTTGAAAATGATTTCTTCAACTATTTTGAAGGTTCGAGCACCTCCAAATCAAGGTTAACTTTTCAAAGCTAAGAAATTTTGAAAAGTATAAAGTATAAAAGTTTGGTATGTATGTTAAAGTATGTAGTAATATGATTTAAATAAGTTGAAACTGTTTTGTTAAGTAAATGAATAAGGCTATTTTGAATTTTTCTAATATGAAATTTAGATTTGAAACGTTTGAAAAGAATTTGGTCTTCAATATATTTTGAATAAAATTTAGTTAAATGTTTTAACTGGGTAACATCTTTATAAAACTATATATTTAACAAGTTGAAATAGATACATAAGTTGTATGTATGCTGTTTTATTCGCATAATTAATTTGATCCAAGTTTGAGTACACAAGTTCAAGGTGAATTACACCATTTCGTGTTAAGATTTTTCATTCGATTCTTGATGAATATTTGATATGGACTTTATGCTTGATTCTAGAATTCTCTATCATAGTATATGGCTATGCAAGGAGACTGATGGCTTCTAGTCGAAAAACCATATCGAAATCCGCATTAGGGAAGTCGAATGGACAATACTAGTTCGAAAACAAACTTGTGTGATCGAGCGAGCGATCGAATGTGATTTTGCGAAATGATGACATATGTACATCTTATATCCTAATATCATTAATATACTTGGCGCTGAAATGGGAAGTTGTTGGGTTGGATATCTTTGTAATTTAATTGGAATTTTTCTTTTATGAAAAACTACTATTAATTTAAAACCATTTTTCAAAACCATTTTTCTTTTATTCTTCTTAAACATTTATTCTATTTTACATACAAACTATTTTATATACAAAACTATTCTAAATTAAAAATCTTTTATAAAGCAAAGATGTTCAATCCCATATGGCTCTTCATGCAGCGAAATTTATTTATTTTTTGAAAATTTTAACCCTTATATAAGATGGGCTTTATGTAAATATAAGATGATGTTGAAAACCATTGATGTTGGAAATAAATTTGACTTAAATTATATTGATTTGGAAACTTGGACTATTCTCCAAACCCATTATTTTGGAAACTTTGAAACTGAAGATATTTAATTTGAGAAGAAATAATTTGGTGGGATTGTATATGATTTTGAAACTGAACTGATATTGAAACAAATTGAAATTTGAGAACCTTGTGTTACTAAATACTTGATTTGGGAGTTATCGAACTTATATAAAAAAAATTGGTTTGTATAAGTATGACGTTGATTCGAAAACTATGGATTTGAAAAGGTACTCAATTTGAAAAGTGAAATCTTATATAATTGAAGTCTATATAAGTGTGATTTGATATACTATTGATTTTGGAAAGTATTTGATTTGAAAATGAAATCTTATATATAATGGACTTTATATAAGTATGATATTTGAAAGTGATTTGAAAAGGTACTATATGATACATATTTTCGAAGTAAAGATATGGAAAGGGCCTTCTGCTTGATATCCGCTTTGTGGCCACATTGTGGATTCATTCTATCGGTATTTCTCTGATTTTTGGTTTTTCGGATATGATACTCGAGTTTCCATCGAATTCCATGGCGTTACCCATAGTCTTACGAGCGCGACTGCATAGCGTAATTCACCTGGCTGGATGGCCTAGGGGTACGGATATTTCCTGGGGGATTCGGGCGTAACCATTGTGTATCCTGTGATCTATGTAGGTCGTATTAGTAGCGAAATCCGCAGGGCTGAGAAAGCTTACGGATACGAATGTTTCCTGGGAGATCCAGGCGTAACCTTTGTGTATCTACGGTCTACTAGTCATCATGGCGTAATTCGCAGGGCTGAGAAAGCTTACGAATACAGATGTTTCCTGGGGGATCCAGGCGTAAACTTTGTGTATCTGCGATCCATGGTTAGACAAAGGTTTTGTTTTTTTTGTTTGGATTGTACTTTCCATATCTGTTTTTTAAAAAGTTTTCCAGTATTTTCACTGGGTGTCGAAACAAGTCTACTAAGTACCTGGAGAATTCTAGCTTTGCGCCGGATCAATGCACTGCCAGAGTCTGCAGGAACGAGGATAAACTTGTTGAAACATCGAGTTATAAAAGTATTTTATTATAAAGGTATTTTATTATAAAAGTATATCCAACAAAGAAATTTTGTATTAAATTTGAAATTAAAATTCTTATGGTTCTAAATTAATTATTCGTGCCCGATACTATTCTTTTGAATCTACCTTATCTGCTCAGCTTTATTTATTCACCTATATTCTGTTTTTCCAAATCCTCCTTCTTTTCCTTGTTGACTATATCCTTTAAAATATTGTTTATTTATATACTACATGGTTTAATAGAAATTTTAGTGTTATAAATATTTTAGGAGTTTTAATTAAATAAAACATATTTAAAGTAAATGATTATTGATTTATTAATAATGTTGAAAGATATTTTGAGAAAAAATTTATAAATTTTGAATTGTGGATTTATGTTTTCAATAGCTTCTTTGTAAATATAAATAATGAGGTAAATAATTGTTTTCAAATAGTTTTCATATATTTACAAAGTTGTAAATGGCATTTATAAAGAAAGCAAGAAATTTACAAATGGGATTTGAAAGGTATTAAAGATAATTGATTTGCAAATAAAGTTTTCAAATGAATTGTTTATTCTTGACTTTCAATCTACTTCTATTTCTGGTTGTTCTATTCTCCTACCTCCTTCCTTTTCGGGGACAAAAAGTTTTGAGTGAGGGAGAGTGTAACGACCCATAAATTTTAGTGATTTTATTTATTAAATTAATTGAAATTTTGTGAAATTTTAAACAATAAAATTTGAAAATAAAAATTTATTATTTGGAATACGTCTATTTAAACATAGCATCTGGTAAATTTTCACCTGATAATATTGAAGTTTATTTTATTGTGTAATTCTGTTTCAATTTAAATCAGTTAATATTTGATGATAATAAAATATTTTCCAAACCTGAATATTTTTATACAATAAATTTATAAATCATCTTCTGAGTGAGACGTCATATTTTGTTTCTCCAAATTTGGACTGCTATTGCTCCGTTTATCTTATTTCTGGCAAATTAGCAGCATTTTCGGTACCGATTATCGACTTTTGATCGGATGATCATATCACTGATATATGTGTACCATTTTGATCGTCTTGTCCTGCTAATCTCTACGGTATATTCAATTTCCAATTTTGGAGTCCTGTGTGCGGTGCAAACTGCATAACGGTTCAATGTATCGGTCCCATATTTAAGCCTTTTTGTTTCCTCTGTCCATTCAATGACAGTCTATTGGAATCTAACAGCCAATTGCATTTACGATTCCAAAAATTCAGATAATGCTTGACTTTGAAATCCCACCGTTCCAATTTCTACGTTGATCGTGCATGTTTCATGTTCCATTCTTTCAGGTTCCACTTGTATAAATTTGATAATACAAACAGTCTTGTATCTTTTGCCTATAGCTCGAACCCTTATTCCACTCCTCCACGTTTTAAATCTACTCATCCTCATGGTGCTCATTCTGTTCGCCTCTTCTCTGTTTCTTTTTTTTCTATAAAAAAGTATGTATTTATAATATAGTTGAAAATTGCTTGAATATGCTTGGACCTGCTGCTTGTAAACCAAATTGCCAACTGTCCTCACGTACACCACCCAACCTCTACCTTATCTTCTCCTCTTCACTTGTATCCATATGATGGTAATGCATTTATACTTTTCGTATATATATCTATTTTTTGCATTGGTTTTGGAAAGAAAATATACAAGGCGATGACATATATATTCGAGCACAGTATTGTATTTTTAAAGTATTATATTTATACTTACAAGTTAGTTTATTTGTGTAATTTTATGTGTTAACGTATTAGCGTAAGCATATATTTTATATACAAAGTATATTTGTGTTCCACTTCTAAAGTATTTGTTTAGAGCAAATATATGTAGCTGTTTATGAAACATAGCTGTTACAGTTTTATATTTTATATTAGTCAATATTTTTAAAGTAAATATATTTGCAGAATCTACTTGCTTTCTTATTTTACCTGCTCGTCTTATATATACATTATAATCTAGGTATATATATAGTACAAGTTTTACTTTGAAGGTGTATTAACATGCTTTCGTATTATAACCTTGTATGTTATAAGGTCTGTTACAGTTCTGTACTTTAATAAAATATTATATACCTTGCGTACATTGGTCGACTGAAGATTTATATATTATTTTATAATTTTGTATCTGAATGGTTATAGTAGATTTTGTTATATAAGTTTATACCTAAAGCATATCTTTTGAACTTGAATTTATAAGTATATATGTTGTTTTATAAGTTGTAGCATGTCTGTAGTGTTGTATAAGTTTATAATAAGTTTGCATACGTGTCAGTTTATATAAACTGTTGAGTTTTGATGCTTAGATTTATAATAGATTATTATGTATATTTTATTTTATCTATATACATGTATACATTATAGTCTACTATATAAGTTACAGCATTTTATAATATAAAGTCTATAGTTTTACAGAATATATATATTTAAATCTAAGATTTATGTAAAGTGTATATGTATTTTTAAATTTAATATGGGGTTTAAGGAAAATAATAATATAACATACATCTCGTCTAAATTTTTTTATCAAGCTAATTTGATTCGTTCCCATCAATTTCTGTTATCAGATCTGTTCGTCAAAATTCGTGCCAATCCTGCTTTGCTTTGGAAATTTGTGCTTGGATCTATAACTCATTCCATTGTCTATTCTCTCTAGCCTCCAAAGGTGAGCAATCACTCACGATTAACGTTCTTATATTTATTAAATTTAATTTCAATTGAAAACGTCAATTGAAATATACTGCTGCTAGTTGTTTACATTGATATATACACTGTTATTTGTATCTGTTCACCAGTGACATCTGACACCATTATCTGTTACCATTATCCATTATTTATACTGATGTTATATGCCTGTTATGTTATTATCATATCTGTTATCACTCTGCAAGTTCCCAGTTAGTATATAATTCACTATGGGTTGAAATGATACATACCCGAACGATCTGTAGAATAGGAGAAAATCATTATGGGTTGAAATGATAAACCCAAGCGATTTTCAATTGAATTGAATTTGGGATTACGGGTTGAAAAGATATATACCCGTATATATTTAAATTACGGATTGAAATGATAAATATCTGTATCACTTGACCATAGGATATAAAATTTTATACAGACACCATGGTCTATATATAAATATTTTGAAAATAAATTCTATTGTTTTGGAAAGAAATATACGGTCTTAATAAATACTGACTCTTAAAAATATTATATATAAACGATATTTTATTTATAGATTTAATAATAATATTTGATGTAATTAAGATTGATTTAAGTAATATATATTATGTTTAAGTATTTATTTAAATTTATAGTTCAAAAATACATTTTTGTAATAATTTGAGTAAGTTAAGACTGAAAGGATAAATTTGAATTTATTTGAATTTGTATTTAATTAAGAATTTGAGTTAATAAATCGATTTGAAACTTATCGTGATTTAAGATATGATTTTTATAACTTGATTTTGATTTAAGTAATTTAATGAATATTTCAAGTTTAAATAAATTAAAGGAAATACTTAGAAAAATGTAATTCAAGTTTATTGGAATAATATTGAATTTATTAAGTGAATATTTCAAGACTAAATAATAAGGAAGTTAAATCAAGATCTATATGAAACTGTTAAATTTAGTTTGAAAATGTTGAATATTTATAGCTTTGAAATATATTGAAATTTAATGTTTTATTTTGTGGTCCAAATCTGTTTTTTTGAAATCTATATAAAATATATTTGGAATAGAAATGTATTTTTTGTTTTGAAGTATTAATTATTTTGAAATGACCACGGTGTTATAATGATGTTTGGATGTTAATAGTGTATATTTCTACATAGTAGATAGTTCCTCGGATCCTTGGAGGATGGTTATCCCAAACATCCTTTAAGTTACTTGTATTTCAGTTGATATTTCACTTGAGTTGGATTTATTGATATAAGAATGTTAATCCTGACTCGAGTGTTTTGTGTTTTGCTTTACGCTCGAGTCAGACTGAGTGATACAACATTTGACTCATCTTTGGAGTTTGGAGCTTCGGTTGGAGATCCAACTATCGATTCAGCTTCCAGCTTTTCTAGTTGATTTGTTCAGAGAGGCCATCTGTTTGTATTGGAGACTTCACTGTATCTGAGATGTTCTATTGTATTTTATTTCTAACTCTGATGTTTATATAGTAGCTTCATGAACTACTATTTATCTATTCCGCTGCATTATTATATTACTCTGTGTCTGTGATTCTGTGATTGATTTATTTACTGTATATGCTGAGTTTTGCCAAATTTAAATTAACAATCTAATATTTTGAGCAATTCAAGTCCGACATATGTGGATGCGAATGGTTGAAAATACCAGGTCGTTACAGGACAAGTTAATATAACTGTCCAGTTGCGTGTTATTTATTGTGTGTACTCTGATAATGTAATTATAAAACAGATATAGTTTCTTTTGTGTAAAGGATTAGTTGATAACTATTAGATATTATTGCGCTGCGTATGTGAGATTCTGATGTTGTGTTGATTTTCTATTTTCTTCTTCTACCTCTTTCTTATTTAACCCAAATAGTTCGTATTTTCGTTCTTCTTGAGTTGATCTGATGGAGATTAGTGTCAATTCAAGGGGTACGGAACTTGCGGGCTGTTACAGTTGGTATCAGAGCTTAGGCCGGCGATAACCTTGGCTCTGGTGGGATTACTCATTAGAGATAAAGTCAGTAGTACTCTAGAATGAGTTTGAGTGTAATAATAGATATGAGCGCGTATTTATTAGTGAATAAAATGGTTTTATATTGTGTTGATTGATTTATTGATTGGCATATGAACCTTCATTGGCACAGTCTAGACAACTGTATCGAAGGGGTTTCTAAACACTTGAATAGAACAATTCGACATAGTATTGTTTTAAAATAGGGTAAATGAAATAATTTTACCCAAATTATTTTTATATATAAAGGAAATAATTTTTCGTAAACTATTATAGTTATATATATGATTGCTTGATTATTAGGAATGATAATATTAAATTATTATCATTGTTGTGTAAAATCTGAATAAGAAATTGAAATCATAACTAAAAGCTAAGAAATAAATTCATATACAAATGGGATTTGTAAATGTAAATTGTAAATGTAAATTGTAAATGTGATTTATAATTTGAAATAGAATTCCAGAGGAATATTTGAAAATAAATTGAGATGAAAATTCCAGAGTAATGTTTGAATATGAAGTGAATGGATTTGGAATTTGAAATTTTGGGAAAAGTTTAAATTCCTTTGAGTTTGAAAATGTTTCCAAAGGTTTTGGAAAAAAATATAGCGGTATTATTTGAGAAATATTCTTGGATTGGACTTGAAATCTGAAAGATTTGGAAATTAAAAATATTTGAAATTGTTTTAAAGAGATAAAAGCATTGAACTCTTTCGGTCACTGGAAAATAACTACGGTGATGACTGCAGCATCATCGATGTTCATTTTCGAGTTTCTAGAAGAGGAATTGCTACCAAATTGTTTTAAATTGGAATTGTTTGTAAACTGGGTTTGGTTATGAAATTCAAAGGGATAATTGAATTTGCCAAAGAATTTTGGATATAATTGATTTCAAATGATTTTTGAAATACTTAAGTGATTATTGAAGACTTTAGAATTGGTTGAAAATGTTTTTGAGTGTCTAAGTAATGGTTTAAACTCTGGGGTGAAATTAACTTGAAAAAAGTTAATAAAGCTAGAAAGGTAAGCAAATTAAATACAATTAAACTAAAGAAGGATAAAATAAAATTTAACTTGGAGTAAAGTGAAGAAAATTAAATAAAATGATTTTGGGAAAATATCAAGTATTGGATTATAAATTGAAAGTGTTATCGAATGAAATTGAATTGGATCAAAATAGATATGGTTTGAGTTGTAAACAAATCTAATTCAAGCATAAAATTGAATGCATTATTATTAATAAATTCAATAATGAATTGATAGTGTGAATTAAAACTTTAAAATGGATAGGAGAATAAACTAATCGAATAAATTAGTAAAATGGTTGGGATTTGATCTAAGGAAAATCAAATCAAAGATTTAAATGGAAGTTGGTTGAATAAAATAAACTTAAGTTATAAGGTGGAATAATTGGAAGAAATAAATAACTTAAGTAAATTGTGAGATGGTTACTTAATATATTGGTTTGGAATCAAACTTTTTGGATATGAAAGAAAATGCAATAAATGGACTAAGTGAGTGGCTAATTGAATTAAACGGATTTGATTAAATAACAATCAAATTAAAATGAGAATGAACTTAAGTTATGAAATGGGAGTGAATTGAAGTAAATTAACTTAAGTTTAAAGTTAATAGAAGTTTAATAAATTGATTTTGGAATCAATTGTAATGAACATGAGTTCGTTTGGATTAAAATGAATGGAATTTAAGCAATGAAGTGTTTAGTGTATATTGCTTATGTTATGCATGTATTTAGCTATTGGAAATAAGTGAAATGTTAATAAACTTTGTATATTTGTCACTTACACGTTTAAATTGAGTAAGTACAGGTTTTTGGAAGCCGTTTGGCTGGTTTTGATCGCGCAAAATGCTAAATAAATAAGCCGCTTGCTTAAAAATGCTAAATAAGGTACGCCTACGCAATAAAAGTTAGGAAATATAAACTGTTGTTTGTTTTTTTGTTTTCCGACCGTGTGGTCGATGTATATATATTTATATCTCTTGTCAAATTGCAAAAGCTCCTCCGTACAAAGGAGACTCTACCAAAATTTTCCGAAAATTTTGGGAGTTAGAATATTTTTAAAATTTTCACTAACGACAAATGATTTAAAATTGGAATTTGAGGTAAAGGTGAATAAAATTCAATATTCACAGGTTGGAGATGAATTGAATTCAAGTAAAATTGAAAAAGAAAATTTGAATGAAGATTGGGAAAAAGTATTTAGATTTGAAATAATTTGTAAATTGAAGCAAAATTGAATTCAAATGGAATAGTGAAGGCAAAGTGAATAGAAATGGATATAAACTTCAGTAGTGAAGTAGTAAAAATAAATATAAGAAATATTTATATTGAACTTAAGAAAAGAAGAACGAAGTTCTTAAGTAAATTGGTATTGGAAATATACTAAGTAATTTTGGGATGGAGAAATATTCTAAGTGAATAATTGAATGAAGATTAAAATTGGAAGTTGTGACAAGGGAAAAGTGTGAATAACAATCAAAATGAATGTGAATAAAAAGGAAATTGATATAGTTGATAATCAATTGGAATTAATACGTAGGATGTACGTATATTATTTTATTCGCATAGCGATTTGATCCAGAATTCGAGCATAGAATTTCGAGATAGTTATATCGATCCGAGTTAGGATTTTTCACTCGATTTTCGACGGCGAACCCTGGATATGGATTTTGATTGATTCTGGAGATTCTCTATCATAGTTTATGGCTATGCAAGGAGAATGACGGTTTCTGATCAAGAAACCAGATCTGAGTCCGCACTAGAGGGTCGGGTGGACGATACTAGTTCGGAAATGAAATTGTGTGATCGAGTGAGCGATCGAATTTGATATTGCGTACGGATGATATATGTGCATCGTACGGGCTTGATTGAAATAGATATTGAAATGGTTGTAAAGAAATGTATAAAATGATTTTGGAACTGTGATTGGATATTATTGCTTAGTAAGATATACAGGTATATAGAAGCAAAAGATAAATTGATGTTTTAATGTCAGAAGGTAAATTTAAATGGCTCGACAAAGGTATGTATTTCAAATTGTCATATGAAATTTGATTGTTTTCTGATCTAGCCATTTGGCTTTTGTTTCCTTTTGAAATTTGGGGGCCGTAGAGGCATTTTGTAGTTGTACCGAGCTAGCCGCGCAAAGGAGACGCTGGCGAAATTTTTCGGAAATTTAAGGAATTAGAAAAATTTTGAGAAAATTTTGATAATTCAAAATTTGGTTTCAAATTTAAATTTGAATTGATAAGTAAGTAATATTATTTGGAACTAATGGATAAGCTAGAAAATTAGAAAGAGGGTTAGTGTGTCTTTGATAGAAAGATTTGTTTTGGCAAGTTGTTAAAACTATTTGGGTTGAGGAAATAGTTAATGGATTATGGATCATTCTTTCTAACTAGTAATTTCGGGGACGAAATTCTTTTAAGGGGGGAGGAATGTGCCGACCCGAAATTTTGGGATATTTGAAATGAGAATACATAATTGATATTAAATATTTAAAAGTTAATGTTTAACTTGAATTTCAAATATAATTATGAATTTGGCAATTAAATTATTAAATTTAATTATTGAAGTTGAGTAAAATATTTAATCTTCAGTTTTAAGCCGGTTAAAAATATTTCAAAGGCTTGGAAAATTTATATTTATGATACTGGAGATAATAGAGGTTTTAAATTTGAGTTTGAAAGTGATTTGTTAAGTTTTGAAATTATATCGTTTAAATCGATATTTAAAAATAGCCTTCCGAGGCACAGTCTCGGAATTCAACGAAACCAGTCTCATTGGGTCCGTAATATTGTATTATTATCGGATTTCAAATTTCGGACCGTTTGGAGTTGTCGTGTGGCCGTACGGTATATAAACACGTTGAAATTTATATCGAATTCAATATAATAACTGGGTCCAAAAAGCTATCTTCTCCATACGATCGAATTTGGACTCGAAACCTTTTCCATTGCATTCGGAATAGGGGTATAACATTATAAACGCCTGGTGGCATGCCTCGATAAGATGTCAAGATTTTAAGTTGCTAATTCAAGTCGATTTAAATTTAAATTTAAATATGTTATTTTGACTAGTCAAAATTTCACATCAGCTGTTCTATTTTCACTTCGGGCTACTGCAGCAAGTTGAGAGAATCACGTAAACATCTTTTCTTATCCCTTTTCAGCTGATAGCACGCAAACATCTTTTCCTCGTTTCTTTTTACGTAGTGGCTTCAAAAAAAATTGGGGAGGTTCAAATCAAAAAAACAGATGGCCGATCAAATAAAATATATCTCCTGTCCAATTTCATTTCGAAAAAAAAAGCAGTCGGTCATCTCTTCAAAACAAAATATAAAGAAGGAATTAAATTCTCAGAAAACAATATAATGGCCGCTTCCTATTCGAAAATCAAAATCATTTCTTGTTAATTCGGAATCGCGAGATCGAATTCAACTTAGTATATGGTTCGCAAGTTTGAGGAGGGGGATTCGCGAGCTACCTTCATATGCGAAATCGAGATGGCTCGTTCGAGGAGCGGCGCTGGCATGTGCTCGAAGTCGAGAAGATGGGCGGCGACTCGTGTGGCTCCGGCGTCGCGATGGTGGCACGACGCTCAAACTCGATTCGAGTGCGGAGGAGGACGAGGAGGGTTTCGACAGGGGGCCTCGGGTTTGGGTTTGCGTGCGATGGTCATTTCCGTGGTGAAGTCACAAGAAGCATCTCGCGTGGTTCTGGGTTTTAGCTCAGCAATGAGGTTCGATCTCTTCCCTTTTCTTTCCAAACAAATATTCATATATAAATTAGGAAATGTAAACTAGGTTAGTCTATATAGTTATACACATATTTTATTGTACAGTAATCAGGATTCTTTGACTGAGAAATATATTGGGTGGAATAGGAACTTTAAGACGTTTTGATTTAAATAGTTATAATAAAAATTGGATCTTTGGATTTTATAGAGTATTTTATTAATGTATACGAATAAGAGTTTAATTTTACAGTTAAATATATGCATGTAAAATAATTGTGTTTTAATTTAATATATACAGGTTAGAAGGAATTTTCACTTCTTTAGAATTTAATATATATATAGGTAAGATTTTGGAAAGAGAAAAAGGAAGATAAAATAGGTATACATGGAAGTTTTGGGAAGTAAAGAATCAGGGATTAACTTCTTTAAATAAATTATTTAACTAGTTCCTAAAAATAATTTATTAGAGGAAATTGGTTGAAATTAGAATTTATTCGGTTAAAACCAAATTGTTAATTTAAAATTAAAGTATTAAATGGTAAGTGATTATATGATTAGTTCAAATATTAATAAAAGGTAAAATGTTTATACAAGGTATAAATTATGAAGAATTGAAAAGAAAGCAACCTGGATTGGAAATGGGATGCTAATAAAATAAAGGTGAGTTAATCTCACTCATCTGGGTTTTATTTAAATTTAAATAAGTTAAATTTAAATATTTGGTTGAATGATTGAATTGTTTGGATGTGATATTATATATAGTAGTATATATATATTGGAGTGATTGATATTCCCGCATTATATAGCGGATGAGACCCTATGCGCCGCATAATAGCGGATGATATTATATAAACCCATATACCGCGATATTCCACCTCGAAGTGGAATTGGTATTGTGCTAACAGCTGTGGATGCAAGGAAAACAGGTTGGAGGGATCCAACTGGATTCCTCAAAATTATTTAGATTGTTTAATATTCTGTGTTATGAATATTTGATATTCTGTGATGATTATACTGAAAATTGAAATATTGAATGCTATGGTCTACTTGAATATTTTGGTACCCAAAGTTACCAAATATATAGAATTGGATTTTTAAAAAGCAAATAAAGGAGTGAATTTTTAAGTAAAATGATTATAGAGAATTTGAATAAATTTAAGAATGAATTGGGAAAGAATAAGAGTGATTTTAAAATTTTAATAAATAAATTCCGAGTAAGGGAAAGGGAATTTTAAATGAACAGAGAAATATTAAATTTTAAACTTAGGTGATATTATATCAAGAAATAAAGAAGTTATTTTTAAATTCAAGGTTTGAATTTATTTAAAAGTATAAGAAAGAAATTTGGGAAATCTGAATTGGTATTCTCTGTTAAAAAGGATTTTTAAATCATAATTAAGAAATAAAATATGAAGTTACTGGGTTTTGAAATAAATTGAATAAGTAAAGAAATTTATTTCAAAATGAAGTAAATTGGAAATCAGTTTGGAAATTCGATCTAAGTGTTTGGAATTGGAATTTTAAAGGAGAATAGGACAATGAAATTTATAAACTGGGTTTATAAAGTAAAGTAATATATGAGTGGATATTGGAAGGATAAATTCAAGGTAGGAATTTATTAAAGGAATGGGTAAATTTGTTTAAAAATAAATAGTGATTTATTTTTAAAGGAGGTGAAAGATAAGTGTATTTCCCTGAATAGCCGAGTACGTTTTCAAAGCAAATTCTTAAGTATAAGTTAAAGTTTCAAAGTTGTTTTAAAAGTATGTTTTGGAAAAATCTATTATTTTTAAATGTTTAAATGTTAAAGTAAGTACTTTTCAAATTTATTTAGTAGTAATTATTTAAAGGTGACTGGGTATTATGTTTTAAAGGATAAAGGTTAGTTTTATATTTTATAAAGTAGCTTTATTTAAATATTCTTAAAGTATAAATTTTTAAGTAAAGTATTAAAGTAATTTTTAATTTAAAGTATATTTATAATAAAGTGTTTCTAAATTATTTTTAAAATCTAAAGTGTTTGTACTGGGTAATTTCAGTGAAAATAGAAATATTTAGAAAACTTATTCCGTAAAGAGAAAGATGGTTTGAAACTGTTTTCAAAGGGGTGAAAAGTGAAAATATATCTTGCGAAGATATTTTGAGATTAATAAATAATTTGGGAAATTATTTATTGTTTGATGGATGTTTGTGAATGTTAATTGATAGTTAAATAATCGACTATCAATATTGGCCAATGCGCTGATCGTTTCAAAGAGACCGAGATCGGGATTTATTTTCCGAAAACCACTTCGATCTAATTTGTACGTTTTCGTAGGGAAACGAGTTTGGAATCAAAAGATGGTACTGTGAAGTGCAAGGGCTAGTCGCTACTAATCCTCAGGGTGATTCCAAAATGGATGTAGTAGGAGTAGTGCCTTCGGTTCCGTTCGGACCCGGAACGGACTTGTATGGATGAATGCTTTCGGAACATCGTCAAGTGGACAATGGACATTCTAAAGGATATGTTCTAAAAAGGTAACGCTTAGCCTCGAGCCTCATCAACCGGGAATGACTGAAAATCAAGGGTTATGCAGCAAGGCTATGTGGGTAGTGCCCATTAGGGTAAGGTCATCCCTGTCTAGATGTCCCTTTTTATATTCGGCTTAGTGGTGCGGTTGCTGATCCCAACCGTGGGGTGATCTTACTCGGAATTATCCAGTAAGGGGTAGTTCCAGCCTTGTGTTGCAGGGGATCGGGCGTGGTCCTCGGTACGTTGATCTAGACCAGGTATTGTGACAGGGGGTACCCCAGTGCCTAGTCATTAGTTGGAAATCCATTCTCCCTACGTGCCTTTACGATTTTTGCTTGTAGAACCCACTTAGTGGCTAGTATGCTGGAATTTAATCATGTAACAATTTCAGCTATTTGAATAAGTATTTGTATATAGACACTACTATAATATAAGAGGATTTTGATAAGAAAGTGTTTTGGCTATCGTAAGGTAAAAACCCGACATGTTTATTTGTGGCGTGGTCTTACGAGATGCTTTTGATTTCAACATATTTTGGAAAACTTTAATAATCCAATTGAGTGTGTTTCCTCACGCTGGTTTTCCAAACTGACTCGGGTGTTATTTTATTATAATGCTTGGGTCAGATCGAATATTATAGATATAGAAAAGGATGCTATGGAGCTCAGGAGACGAGCTGGATGACGAGGCGTAGCATACGTATTTGATGTATTATTCCGCTGTGTTGTAAGTTGTATTGTCGGATGGTGAGGACAAGTTAATATAACTATCCAGTTGTGTGTTATTTATTGTGTGTACTCTGATAATGTAATTATAAAACAGATATAGTTTCTTTTGTGTAAAGGATCAGTTGATAACTATTATATATTATTGCGCTGCGTATGTGAGATTCTGATGTTGTGTTGATTTTCTATTTTCTTCTTCTATCTCTTTCTTCTTTAACCCAAATAGTTCGTATTTCCGTTCTTCTTGAGTTGATCTGATGGAGATTAGTGTCAATTCAAGGGGTACAGAACTTGCGGGCTGTTACAAGTACATAACCTCTATGTGCCCCCCCAGCAGTCGTGGGTAATACATTGTCCAATATTTGGAGAGCATTACGTACTCTAGTCTCAACGGATACATCGATATCCAGTGTCGATGCATCTTGACTAGGAACATTTAAAATGATGTGTTTTCTAACAATGTGATCCGATACTCATAATTACAACTAATTGTAATTACTATCACAGACACGTCATTTATGGATTTTCTGTTAAATATATTTTTAGTTAAACATTTAATTATTTATAACACATTATAACAAAGATATAACAGAAAGAAAAAAACACCTTTATTTCGAACAAGAATTGATTTCGAAGTTAATAAATTACAAAATTGCTCCTAGGGCATACCCTTAACACTATCAACTTATTGCCTTGTTTTTCTATACCGATCCCTTTATCAACTCATTTATGTTGACAAACGACTATGTCGATCACTCCCTTATCTAAGCTAATTTCCATATCTCTGACATCATGCGTTGTTTATCTATCAACCCTGTCCAATCTGGACTTCGCATTACTGTCTGGACTCTATTTCTGCGCCCCGAGTCATTGCCTCATGGTTATTATTCTTGTCAGCAGCCGAATCTGTCTTGAGCGACCAGCCAATATCACCGGGTCAAGGCACCAGGTAACACTTCCCAAGTCGTGATCGGAATTAGTTATCATATGCTTTTACTTGGTTCTGTGATGTGTGTGCTATGGCATCTCATATATATTTTAATGTTTGAAAATCTACACTAAGATCATGTTTGCGAAATGCTTCTTTCAAAATGACTTAAAAGTTACTTCTCTCAAAAGTAATTAATAAGTCATAAGCAACTCTTCGTTGCTTATGAAATACACTAAAATTTTGACTTATAAGTCAAAATAAAAGTAGTAGTTACCAAACACTTTTTTTGATAAAATTACATAAAGGTCAAGAAGTAGAAAAATAAGTTATTCCTAAACAATCTCTAACCAATTGAAATATTTCTACTCTTTATCATAAATTATGCCATATGTTGTACCAGAGTTGTAATACAAACTATTATGATCGTCAAATAGGTGTTGCAAAACTATTGATTTAGATTCTAAAAAAAAAAAATCACACCAATACAAAACAAAAAGCACTACCATAGCAACCATGATTAACATTATCGGCTAGCTCAATCTGGTCTCCTTTTTATCTTTCTCTTCTGCCACACATTTTTGAAAAATAAACAAAACATACATTTGTCAGTCATATGACCGTTGAGACATATAACAGAACATTAATCAAAGCTCTCCTTTATAAAGAGAAAACATTAAGTATTTCCAGAGTTGTGGATAGTCTTCCCACCAACCAATTCGTCAAGATTTGTAACCTAAATCAACAAAAATTCCATGGTTACAATAATTATAGTCACTTACAGAATAAGATGCAAATTTATGCATAAATTTATTCATTAAGACAAAGAATAGTTCACGTACAAAAATATCCAATCAACATGATTATATAAGGCCTAAAGGTCTGTTGTGAATGAACTAATATTTTAAATGTAGGTGATATCATGACTAATATTATCAGTGAACTCAATCTCGTCTCCTCTTTTTTTTCATTTTCTTCTCCCATACTCGTTTCCTGTAATCAAGTTGCATGTCGGGAATCTATTTAAAATAGGGGTGTTACGGTTGCGGTAACCGTTGTTATTACCACCAACTGTAACTGTAACCGTTGTTGACGGTTATAAATTCTTATAACCGTTACTACAACCGTCTGTGATGGTCAACCGTCATATTTTCAATTTTGAACCACGTTGTATATATACTTTCAATTATATGCATTATTGATGATAAATTCATATAGTTTTAACTATTTTTTGCAAATTTATTTATTTGTTTATAAAATGATAAATATGCATGCACATGTTATTAGTTCATGAAGGCACATATTATTAATGTACAAGTTATTTCTTTAACTTAAATTGCTAATTTTCATACTTTGATGTTAGATATTATACAAAACAATTATGTATGGTTGGCATGGTGAACCGCGGTTATCTAATTCAGTAACCGTTACCGTTACAGATGGTAATCGCATGAATGGTTGGTACGGTTTTTGAGCGATTGATAGTTAAACCGTAACAGCCCTAAATTAAAACACACTTTTCGCAGCAGTCCTATTAACTTCCCTTACCTCTTCGTCCTCTGCTCTCTTTTCGATGGACCATACAGCTAGCCCTCTCCAGCTAAAATAACTTCTTTTTAGATTTGTGCGTGCTTTCTAGCACTAAGATCAAAAGGCTTCCACGCTCCGAGATACCACGATCCCCAAGCGCCTCTTACAAGCTATTTCTTGTATTTCTGTAGCTTCTCTTTCCATGGATATTGATATGCCTCGCCAGACAGAATCGTTTTTATTGATTTTATCGCCTTTTTTAGTGCATTGCTCCCCATTGTCAAGCGACGTTACTCTACCATAAAAGCTGCAATGATATAAAAGGAAAAAAGAAACTAATAAAATGAATGAATGAATCAAGTAATTTAATATTGATAAAAAAGCATCACATGTTTCAATTCAAAACATAAAATATCAAACTTAAACTAACAAATTAGCAAAGTAAATAAATCCATGTGTACATCTTAAGAAAACTTGTGCTTCTTCGGCTATGTATTTATAAAGTGGACGTTTTAGACAGTGTCGGATTTTATATTTATCTAAGAAATAGGGATTACCACAGTGAAAGTCTAATCACAATAAGAAGCAGGACGAAAGAAAGGAAGTCAGAACAAAGCTGAATGAACATATGATAATCTGATCGGGGAGTGGCAAAAACATAAAATATCAAACTCAAACTAACAAATTAGAATTTAAAGTAAATGAATCCATGTGTACATCTTAAGAAAACTTGTGCTTCTTCGGCTATGACGTCTTATATAGCGTCGGATTTTATATTTATCAGAGAAATAGGGATTACCACAGTGAAAGTCTAATCACAGTAAGAAGTAGGACGAAGAAAGGAATTCAGAATAAAGCTGAATGAACATATGATAATCTGATCGGGGAGTGGCAGAAAGAGGTTACTGTATACATACCATATTATGACTATGCAATTCTGTGCATCAAATATGAGGTGATATAGTTGTATGACCATTATTATGCAGTAAGGATGCAACAATCCAACTTATCACACATAGATAATTTTAGATGATATTACTATTCATAGTGAGTTCAACTATATGGCCAATCTATTTAGTATATTCTGAAGATGCTAATCCAGTCCGATATAATCAGATGAACATAAACTTCAAGGAAATTAACACAGGTCGATAGCATGAATCATTGCAAGCTCAAAGTAAAATAAAAAGCATGCTAAATGTTTAAAATAGTGATGCAGGATTTGTTGTTAGTCAGAGAAAGTAGCAAATGGCAGCCACTGCACATTTATAAGCTAAAAGATTTGAAACGTTATCACATATCAAGTGATTATATAGAGCCTTACCTTAACCCAGTGTTGTCCAAATTTTTACTTGCCGTTTGTGTGCAAATCTTCTTTCTTGTGTGCATGAAATTATACACATTATCAACCCACCTACGCGATCGCAAAGTAGAAATGGCTTCTGAAGTGATTCTGCACAATTCGAATTACTCGACTAACTCTTTGTTGGAACAGTTTTCTTTCACCACTCAGAACATGTCAAATCGGTCGTTTTAACTGAAACATATTGGAACAGTTTTATGTCAGTTCAATCGTCTTAACTGGAATACTCAGCACATATCTATCAATAAAAGGCATCTTAAAGTTCAAGAAGTTTTGAAGTTTGCTAGCAATCAAAATAGCACTTATTTGTGTAAGTTTCCTTGAATATAGTACATAATTTAAGTAGAATATAGTATATAAATAAATATAAGTATATAGAGCAATTGTTTTAATATTTTAATATTCCATTTGTCAATGTTCGACGATCTTGCATTAGTGGTAGCATCCTTAGCTTGTTTTGTTTAGTAGCTGATTAACTAATAACCAAAATACTCCAACAACCATTATGAGGTTTGATGGTAAAAAAATGATTATCAAAATGAACATTTAAATAATAAACTTAATGAATCACCTTTTATCTCAAGAAAGTTCTCTTTTTTTTCATGGGCTATTCTTTATGTTATGGTACGCTTTAGCTTATTAGATTGCACCTTATGTTATTTAAATTTGATTATAGGGGCAGAGAGCCTGATAGTCCAAATACATACTACACAAAAAGATTAGATATAAACTATAACTATTGCAATAAATTGTAGATACCTGTTCGAATGCATCCATCTTCATAAACTTCCTATTTGCAAAGCTTCAACAACAGAGCTGGACCTGGCATGAGCAAGTTTGTCACTGCTGGCTGCAATGACTGATTTATGAAAGCTGCTAATAAGTCACAAAAGCAAATAAGTTGGGGGTAGGTGGTCAATGATGAATTCATATAAATGATGAAATACGTCGATTGTGAAAGTAAGCATCAACGTTTTGATAAATGAGAGGCCCATACAAATTCATGCCCGCTTAATGGTTTTTATATGAAAATGAGAAGCCCATATCAAAGCAATTTAAAGTTTGTAGCGAGTTTGAATATATCAAAGGAAACGCCATAAGGCAACACAAACAAACATTAGGAGTATTAATATACCAGATGAATGATGTGCTAATTCTTACTATCTGATTTTTTTTCTTTGGTCTACAGTAAGAATTACTTGAGTGTTAGTATCAGTGCTCTAAGAATTTTTTTTGAAAAAATATTATGTTTAAGCACAGAATAAGATTACTCAGTGCCATTTACAAAAGTAATGCGAACTTACTCGGTGCCATTTACAAAAGTAATGCGAACTTCGGAAAAGAGTTCCATAAAAAATTGCTCCGACCACGTTTGATAAGTTTCTTGATCAGCTGTCCTCGAGGCAACGCTGTAAAAATTGTATTGGAATTGAGTAACAGGTAAATAGCTTAACATACAAAGTACCACAAACTGCCTGGTTTTTACCAAGGTGTACCACAAATTGTCTAAAATGAATTTGTTCATGATATCACTGATATTTAACAAAATTTGCACAAGAAACTTATATGATTGAAATAAGACAAATAGTACCTTTAACATAATAGACTTCAGATTCATTATAAAAACGATCAATAATCGATCTTCCAAAAGAAAATTAATCATAACATACATATCTTAAATTTGTTCCCTACGAGTTCTCATATTTTGAAAACGATCGATAATTGCATCATTGTCAATGATATCAAAGACATCTCTTTCAATATAAGTGATACAACTATCATTCAGCCATTCATCCCCATTCGATTTCGAAGATCCGTTTTCACTATATTCATAGCTGAAAAAGTTCTTTCAACTATAGCAGTTGAAACTGGTAGAATTAAGGATAACATGACGAGTTTATAAACTAAATTATAGACAATATGCTTTCCCGTCAAGACCATCTTCTTAGCTAAATCACTAATGCTTTTCACTTCTTTGAATTCATTATTAGATGTCATGTCCATCACATAAATCTCTAATTGATTGCAAAGATCCATACGTTCCGATTCAGAAAAATCATTTGGATAAAGTTCAGATAGACGAATTAGTTTCATGACATCAAAAGAAGCAAATAAATCATTAGGATTCAAAGAAGCCATGCATAGAAGCAATTCTATGTTAACCTCATCAAAACGATTATTAAGCTCGACAAGTTGTTTATCCAAACAAACGTAGAACAAATCAATTTGATAATGATGCAAGTTTGTTAACTTTGGCCCTCGTCTTGATCTACCTAAAAGAAGATAATTATCCTCCATATTTGGAATAAGAATATTTTGCTTCGTGCAAAAAGAACTTACTTCAACAAATAGGTTATCCCACCCATCATTTCTCATTTTTTGTAGTCGTTCGTTAGATAATTTCATCAAAGTTATAGCATTGACGATATCTTGATCTTTTCGTTGAAGTGCTTTTGAAAGATCATTGGTGATTCCAAGTATATTTTTCATCAAATATAATGTGAATACGAAATCAAAATTTTGCATCACTTTTATCAAATTTAAAGATTCTCCTTTTTTATCTCCAGAGACATCTTCCACCAAATCTGTAAAAACATCTATTACAGAGGAGAACATAACAATTAAATTAATTAAGGTTCCATAATGTGAACTCCAACGTGTGTCTCCCGATCGTTTCAAACTTCTCTCTTGATTCAATCCTCGGCCACTACATAATTCTCCACCCTGTAGTTGATTGAATACCCTTTCTGCTTCTTTTTCCCGTAGGATATCTCGACGCTTACATGACGCTCCAACATGATTCACCAAATTGTTAACTAAGTAAAAGAATTCAACAATGTGGTTTATATCTTTCGCGACACAAACAAGGGCTAATTGAAGTTGGTGTGCAAAACAATGCACATAAAATGCAGAATTGTTCTCTCTCAATATAAATGTTTTGAGACCATTGAACATTCCTTGCATATTACTTGCCCCATCATAGCCCTGACCACGAAAAGCTAGTCCTTGAGGCAAAAGATATCGAATGCAATAGATGGTAGCATTTAGTCGAACTCGATAGTCAATTCGACATTGTTCTGTTTGCCTTACAATTAGTGGTTCAATGTGTCTGGCTTGAATAATTAAATTTTTAGCTTTCATACATGCGGTGTTATGTGCTTCTGATTGAGCATGTTCTTGGAATCTTCTACAATTTTTCCAATTTTTGTACCCACCTGTTATAAAAACCTCACTCATATTTCTGTTCACCGACTCTGGACGAAATAGATAACACTTCAAACAAAAAACTGAATCTTCTTTTACACTATATTCTAACCAACTCCCAAATTGACTAAACCAATTTGGATTAAAGCGATGGGCCTTTACTCCAATGATAGTTTGTGGAAATACTAATAAAGAAGGTTGACATGGACCTTTCTGTAAATAAGCTCTTCGAACTATATCTTGATCATTTGGGTCAAAGTCCGAAATTCAGTTTCGTAAACTTGGATCAGAAGGAAGATTTAACAAATTAACATGAACGTGATTTCGAATCACTGTTATTGGAATAGTTTCATTTTGAATATCATTATCTACAATGTTGGAAGAAGATCCCACATTGTCGGAAATAGTATCATGAGCTCGTTTATAATATTTATGCAAATCTGAAAAGAGGATTAACAATAATTAGATAATCTAACAATTACAAAATAGTCTAAAGTATATTCAATTTTTTTCAACCTTTGATTTGCACTAGTATTTCTCATGCATTTTATGCATTTTGTTGTTGAAGAATACTTTGATGGTTTTTTTTCATCAACAAATGTGTTAGCAGTGGTTCACCGCTAGATCAATTATGAAATCAAATCCTTTCAGCAAGAAATGTGTCTAAATTAATCAAATTAAACTATCTAGCTTAATCCCTAAAATATGCACATCACAAGAAATCAAATAAAAAACAAAATAAGATTACCTATTTTACAAAATTTCTGATCTAGGGTTTTGCTTTCACAAAAGATATCTCGGCTAATGTTGAGAAAGCATGCGCGTTCTTGTTCGTTCTTAGCTGATGGAGAAGAAGAAATCTATCGTGGTCCGTGCTTGATGAAGCTTGGAGGAGCAGGCGAGCAGCGATACTTTTTTCATTTGTTCTTTTAATTTTTCCCCCTTTCTTCGTTTTGTTGCTGCATCTCTTTTGTTGCAGGTGAGTGTCTCTTTTGTTGCTGCACGTTTTATATATCAAAATACTGGGGTAGGCATGTGCCTACCCCATATACATGTGGGCTCCGCCCTTGTACATGACTGCATACTAACTGGATAACAACAAATAAAGATTAGTTGGAGGCTAATCGGTGTGGGAAAAAACATGCATAAATATTTAAATCGTTTAAGAAAAACTACATAATTGAAATTCGAAATAAACTGATTACCCTAAATCAAAGTAACAATTGCCTGCATTAGACCGTGGAAGTATGGAAGTTGTATACACTGTTAACAGAAAGCAAAATCACGAATTAGCCCAAAATTAAAAAATGAAGTGGCAATAAGTTGAGTAACACAACAGTCATCGATGTTTTAAAGTGAAATCGTGTACGAATGTGCAGCGCGAACTTAAGAACACAGAATTAAGGAAACGAAATTTAGTACGCGTAACTCTGATCTCAACTACTGATTATACACTATACAGTAGATGGAGTAGACGATGGCGATGATGATCGTGGGGTAGGATGTCGAATCTATTAGAGATCGAAGCAGCAAAAAATTTCATAGGATCATGATTTTGTTACACCAGTGAATCCGTAGTCGGCACAGATGGTCACGAGCGACCAAAATTTGGAAGAATGAATTTTGGCGAGACAACAATTAATCAGAAATCGGAGGAATTTCATTAGTGTTTGGGTAGATTAGTCAACCTAAGGTATTATTCGTTGATTTAATAGTACATTCACGGTATATAAAAAAATTATTAAAAAAAATGACCTTTCAAAAAGTGAAGTTAACAATGCTCACTGAGAAATACGAAAAAATTTACATTGTGTTCCAAGTCAACATAGGCTTAGCAATTTTGACAACATTTTGGAAAAAATTGGTTATGTGAAAGAATAAAGCGGGATATATATAGAGAAACAGTAATTAGGAAGGGCAAAAAAGAGAGAATACGCTGAGAATTTGGTATTTTAAAAGAGCAGTTCCAAAGCAATGTCACTCAACCATTCACGGATGTAGAAATATATGGATGAAGGATTTAAAGATGGATATTCGGGGGACTAAATAAATTGTGCGGCTCTGATATTCCCCACTAAAATTTCGAATTCGTGCGCATTTCCCTGGTTGAAGTAGAATTGCTCATATTAAAATACCGAGTAGTAGATGGTACAAGTCAGTTCCTGTTTTCTATTTTAAATAATATATAGATTAAGTTGATTGTAAAGATAAACTATTTTATTTATGAAATTAACACGATGGGATGTTATTGCTTAACTATAACAAATAACAAATACATGATCTTAGAAAATGTAAAGAAAAAGAACAACAAATACAACCATTTTTCGTTACTTCATTTTTAACTCCATCAGTTTTCCTCTTTAGACATGGAAACTAAGTTTGGATCATACAAATTTGATTGATCACTTCTCGTAAAATAAAGCTAACAAAAACCAATTAGTTCGGAAAATTGTAGTAGAAGAAGAATTGTTTGGACCAAAAATAAAACCTAATTATGCAATAAGTATGAAAATCGTCCAAGAAGAGATGATGAAAGCAAGAAAATAATACACAATTTTTATAGTGGTTCGGCAAATACCTCGACATACGTACACTCAATCATTCTCTATTGATCATACTTTATTTCCACAAAATAATTTTCATAACTTAGTAAGAATCCAATAGAGTATTTTTTAGAATTGTATTTCTCAACTCTTCGTAATTCAGAGCTTAGAATAGAGATTAGAAAAAAAGGTCCCTTTGAAATGATATCTCCTCCTATGTATAGATGGAAATCACCGCAATAATCTTTGAAATATGCTCTAGCACGTTTTCTACGTTCACACATCGCCTCCTCCAAAGCTCGTGGCTAAAACGACCTATAACATTACAACTCGAACCCAAGTTGGAACCTCAACTTGGCACCCTATTGAGGTTGACTCTGATCGAGTTAGTGTTTGGCTCGAGCATATCTCGAAGCATGTTGGAAGTTGGTTTATACTAGTGTTTTCTCATGTCTTCCTTCGGGTCTCGCTCGAGTTTTTCACCATCTTTCCCAAGCTTCAACTTGGGTTCGAGTTGTGATTCCTTTTCAAATTTTGATCATTTCCTCCATACTTTCCTACTTTGTTATCTCGTGATGTTTCCAAGTGCTTGTGTCCGTTGCTCTATCATTTTAATCTAGTCCGATTGTTTGAGTCTGTTCCCAAATCATGTTAATTTACTATAATATCCCCCATTTTGAGGTTCGAAACTAAGTGCTACGGATGCTGCAGTCATCTATAGTTATTAATTTTTGGTGATAAAATGCGACTATATTAATCATTATGATAACACCAAAAACAAATGAATATGGAAAATTCAACACAGTTTTAAAATAAATTTTCTCATTTCAGTTCACAATAAGATTTCAATTTCATTATATAATCCCAATTCCCAAAGCACGTTCAAAGAAAATATAATTATTACAACATATTCCAAGAGCGACATATGAAGATGCCCTTTAGATGATCAGAGTCAAATATATGGCAATCAATACAACTTGCCATTACAACACAAAGCAGAATCAAAACACAGTGGAAAGTAGATATATAGCTCCTACTAGCTAGATTGCCTCCTGCACGTCTCCGGAAGCTTATTCGTCTGAAGAGAACCTGAAAAGCCCTTACTCTCGATCTACTTAAATGAGCACCCGAGAGTTTAAGAGGAAAGACCAAAACTTTGAGTCAGATAAAAAGTCTAGTGTGAATAATAACCTACCATCTCAGACCAACTAGATATCTAGTAAGACCACGCCGCTAAATTGAACGAGTTTCCACTCACTAGTATCCTAACCATAACTATAATAACCATATACTGTGCACCTACATCCACAATGGTTAAAACATAACATAATATGATATATTCAAAACTGCAATATGCCCTGGACCCATCCTAATTTATCTGACTATTTGTCTCAGTTTATAGTTTTTAAGGTTATTATTAACCTATTAGTTTTTATGTGCTAACTAATAACCTGTTCCAATCTTACGGACTATCTATCTGATTTTACAGTTTCCATGGGATCAGTAAGAATCTATTGGTTCCTAACAATAACTTTATCCAATCATAGTTTTCATGGGATGACTATGAACCTATTGGATGCTCCAATAACTTCTCTCAAATCATAGTTTTCATGGGCTAACTATGAACCTATTGATCTCTATCAATAACATATTTCAGACATTGTTTTCATGAGATCATTAGGAATCTATTGGCCCCTGCCAATAACGTTTCTCATAACATAGTTTTCATGGGCTAACTAAGAACCTATCTTACTCAATAATCTTTTGATCAGTTCTGGGCATCCTATATTCTGGTCTACCTGACCTCCTAGATGCAATTCTACTCACACGGGAGTTAAGTAAATTTATATTCACTATTGGGTCAACCTAGTTGGTTATTTTGCCCTTAATACCCCAAAATGCAATTATGGGTCAACATTGAATTGAATATGATAACAATAGCATTTATAATGACTGATCAAATGCACACAATAGTATAAACAGAAAGTGTGTATGGATCGTGTATTTATATCTTAATAAGAAAGTGTAATAAAAAGCAAACTTATAACTACTAGAGTAAAGTAAATAAAAGTAAATCACACCAGAGTTTTTATACTGGTTCGGACCTCCCATCCTACATCCTGTCCCCAAGCTCCCCTTTGGCTTTAAACTAGCAAACAACCCTCGCTTCGCCTGGAGGAATAGGCTTGATACAAGAAGTCTTTTCTTGACAAGTATGTGTTCTTAGTAACACTGATTTTGACTGCACAGTACAAATCTTCCTATAATCTCCTTTGAGTAGTATGTATATGATAGGCTTTGATTTTAGGAAGAAATAAGAATGATATATTGATTTCTTTTAGAAATCAAAGTATGAAAAGAGTAAAGAGAACAGATTCAGAAAATTCAAGTGATTTTGTTTCTCAAAATATTTACATATTTATAAGTGTTAAAGGGTTTTCTTGAGAAGTAACAACCTTTAGTATGTTCTACTTCGGTCTAAGGGTTGCAATCTTTGAGGCAGAAGAGATGCAGTGAAATGATATGGATGCAACCATTAGAATGAAGCAAGTGTCTATTCATAGTTTTAGCCCGTTGCCCAGTTCAGATGTCTGGGATATAATTCAAACGTCTGTCTGGTTATATAATTTTTTAACCAGAGAACTCAGTCAGACGTCTGACTTATATGGACAGACAATTAATGCCTGTGTACTTCTAAAATTAATTTGTTTGGAATAGTGAAAACCTTGTAAAAACTTTGATGTGCAATTTTTTGTAAAAAACTACTAAGGAGATTTTACAAACCATCTATCTATAACTATAACATACTGTAATAGCTTCTCTAATACTAATGATTCTTTTCTTCTACTATTCGTCTTCAAGTCATGATATTGTTAATTCTCGAAGCATTTACCTGCAAATAGATGGAATATATTGTATGTGTATGATTGTATAGTTGTTGGAAACCATAGAATAGAGGTTCTAACATAAACATCCATGGTTTAATTCCTTGTAACCATTTTCTTAAGGAAATATGGTAATACAATTAACCCCAAAATTAACAAGGAAGTCATCTTTTCATATTCTCAAAGTTTAATGCCATTTTATAAAAACTATTTTTATATTGCCATGTACATGATTGAAAATGATATAAGGTTTATTTCTTTCAAAACATCTTAGTTTGATCAACATCAACATCATCTTATGTTGATGTAAAAGCATACGGCTTTCCTCCTCTTAAAACTCGAAGACTAAACATGTGGCATCATGAACCTCGATGACAACAATGTCGTCGACTCTCATGATACATAGGCTATCTACCTATTTAAAACTCGAAGATTAGTTAAAGGCTTGTTAAGGCTCGATATCAATTTTAAAAGCGTCATAGAGTAAGTCGATGACTATTTAAAAGTGGCATGTCAAAGCTCGATGATAATAAAAAGCATTTGTTAGGCTCGAAGGCTAGTTAAAAGCGGCATAGGATCGATAATAAGTTAAAGTATTAGGCTCGATGACAAAGTTAAAGTATTAGGCTCGATGACAAGTTAAAGTATTAGTCACGATGACCATCTGGGTCTTCGAAGCAAAACATAGAATCGTATATGCAGCAGCATGCTTTCTAGTATATAAAACATGGCAACAAACCTCTTAGTATAAAACTCGGCATGTATAAACATCGAAATCGTCATGTTGAAGACTTTCTCTTTGCCTTTTTTATTTCAGCCTCGACGAGAACCAAAACCTATCCACTTCATGTCAATCTCGTTGACATCATGCAACATTGCTTTGTTCCGTGTCGACGACTCAGAGTTGTGGTGCATAATGGCCCGACATAGCCAATGTCGACATAGCAAAACCATAATTAACTTAAAAGCTTCCAAATTACTATAAAAAGTTATTACTTTTCACCAAACCACTATAATTTGTCAAAATCTCATTAGCTAATAAAACCTTTATCGATTTCTTAACTGAAAAACTGCCGCACTCTATTTCTAAGATCACCAAACATTATTTCAAATAATTAATTACTAACCATAATTTATGCATACTCTAGCATAAATACTTCTCCTTAATTCAAAATTACATGGGAAAAATCCCAAAAAGCCACATTAACTCCAAAATTATATTTCGTTTGATATATAAAATATTCGGGTCCAAAACCCACATTTAATCATCATTAATAAATTAAACCCAAATTTAAGCCTATTTAACCTTAGGAAATCATTATAAATTCCTATCACTTTGGAAAATTCCCAAATCTAAAACATATCTCCAAAATAATGCTTTAAACAACATAGTCGAAAATCATAGCATTTGAAAATCATTTACTACGATTTTACTCCTAAAACCGTGTTAGTTTGCTATGTAAATTTTTCATAGCTCATCATTTAAATAAAAACATGGAAAACATTAATCATGGCATATCATCATCATTCATACATTTGGTTTTAAATCTTAAACTGGAATTTAAATCAATCGAAATAAAATAATATGAGATGGTATAGATCATTATTCACCTTGGTTTGATAATGGATTAAGATTTGAATCTTGCTTTTAAATCTTCTTAGCTAACTCTTGAAACCCTGCTTGATTTCGTGCTCTCTTCTCCTTAAGGTTAGTGGCCGGCGTTGCTCTTTGGATTTTTGATTTATGAAAACATGAATAGAATGGAATAAGGGTAGGTTATGAAGTCTTATTTATTCCTGTATTACCCTTTCCCTATTCAACTATATGCTTAAGTTAGAAAACAATCTTATAGATTTATTTGGTTAAGGAATGACCTTACTTAGTTTCAAATCTCAATTCCCTTATCATTCTAATCATCACATTATTCTATTTATCTAATTAAATCTTTTAAATAATGTTAATTAGAATTAGGGGTGTTACAGGCTCCCCTCCTTAAAGAATTTCGTCCTTGAAATTCAGTAAGGAGTAAATACTAAGCATATCAACCATGTAAACATCTGTAACATTAGCTAATAACGATACTAGCCTATCTGATTAGCAAACAATCTATATGTATTAAATATAGAACATACCCTTATAACATATCAGGATAAGTATCTCTAACCTTGTCCTATGTCTCCCAAGTATAGTCTTTCTCGTTGTCGCTCCACTGAACTTTCACCAGCTTGACTGTCTTATTCCTTAACCTTTTCTCATCTCTCGCTACAACTTGAGCTGATCACCTAATAAAAGTCAGATCCGGTTCCAGTACTAAATCTTCTAATGCAGTCAGAGTGATAGTAGTCTTTGGATCGTGCACGTACTTAAGATGAGAAACATGAAATACATTATGGACACCTACCAAACTGCTCAGTAACTCTACTCGATACATGAGCTTTCCAATCCTCTCTATAACTAGGAATGATCCAACAAATCTCGGTGCTAACTTTCTGGTCTTACCAGATCTCACTACACCTTTTATCGGTGATACCTTAATGAACTCTATCTCTAACTGAGAACTCTAGATCTTTACGCCTTCTGTTCGCGTAACTTTTCTATCTAGACCGAGCTTCTCTCATCCTACCTCGGATTAACTTAATTTTCTCTGTTGCTTCTCTCACCAGATGTGTACCTAAGACTAACCTGTCTCTCTGGTTTCCAACCAACACGCTGGTGACTTGCATGGCCTTCCGAACAAATCTTCAAAAGGCGTCATTCATATACAAGTCTGATAACTATTATTATAGGAAAACTCAACCAAGTATAGGTGGTCTTCCTATGATCCACCAAAATCTAGTACGTGAGCTCTCAACAAATCTTCGAGTACCTTATCGACTCTCTCTGTTTACCCATCAATCTGAGGGTGATAAGCGGTACTCATCTTAAGCTTAGTACCTAACACTTCCTGTAGACTCTTCCAGAACTCACTAGTAAACAATGTATCTCTGTCACTGAATATACTACTAGAAAACCCATACAGTCTAACTATGTTCTTCATAAATAACTTGGTCAAAACAAGTGCCGCCCCGATTGACTTAACGGGAATGAAATGGGCACCCTTGGTCAACCTGTCCACTATGACCCATATATGCTCATTTCCTTGATTCGACAATGGAAACCCGTCAATAAAGTCCATGAATATTGAATCTCATTTTCAAACTGGTATATCTAAAGGCTAAAGCAACCCACTCTACTTTTGATGTTCAGCTTTTAGTTGTTGGCAATTCGAACATTGCTGTACCCATAAGCCAACATCCCTCGTCATACCTTCCTAGAAGAAACTTCTCTTCATATCCTAATACATCTTAGTTCATCCAGAATGAATCGTAAACTTCGATCGATGACATTCCCTAAGAACTTCTTTCCTTAGGTCTTTAATATTCGGAACACACAATCGTCCCTTCTTTCTCAACCATCCCTTCTGGTCAAGATTAAAATCTTTCATATCATCAATCTCAGTTCCAATTTCAAGTCTTTTAATCTTCTCGACCAACAATGGATCATCTCTTTGTTTAGAAGCAATCCTTTTGATCAAAACTAGTTGAACTTCCGAACAGGATAACATGGCGGTACTTTGACTAGAACTAGCAATCGATCTTAACTGCACACTATACGTAGTCAATACCTCAAGGTCATTCTATTCTGCCAACATAGCTAACACCACATTCTGATGTTTTTTACGAAGAGCTCTACTACTTTATTATCTTTCCCCAGGGGTTATACTCTATACCGAAATTATAAGCTGCTAAGAACTCTAGCTATCTCTGCTATCTCATATTCAACTCCTTCTAAGAGAATAAATACCTTAAATACTTATGATCCATGTACAAATCAAATCTTCCTCCCAAACGATAATATCTCAACACTTTCAATGCAAATATCATCGCTGCCAACTCTAAATCATGGGCCGGATATCTTACTTTATGCGGTCTGTGCTATCGAGAAGCATAGGCAATTACCTTACCCTTTTGCATCAACATAGCTCCTAATCCAGTCCCACATGCATCGGTATACACTACTAACATTTGATTACCGTCTGGCATAACTAACATGGGTGCATTGTTCAATAAATGCTTTAACTTAAGGAATGCTTCCTCGCATCTGTCGGACTAGTCAAACTTAATGTCCTTTCTGGTTAGCTTAGTCAAGGGTGCTGCTATCCGCAAAACATCCCTGTTAAATCTCTGGTAATATCCAGCCAATCCAAGAAAGCTTCTTATCTCGATCACTGTCATGGGTCTCTTCCAACTTTTAACCGCATCAATTTTAGCTGGATCAATTGATAACCCTTCTTCTGAGACTACATGGCCAAGAAACTTTACTTCTTTCTTCCAGAAATTACACTTCGAAAACTTCGCTGTCAGATAATGCTGTCTCAGAGTCTCTAACACTATTCTAAGATGAATCTCATGCTCTCTTTCATCTTTAGAATATATCAAAATGTCATCTATGAACACCAAAACGAACCTATCCAAGTGCTCTATGAAGAAAGCTGGCGCATTAGTTAACCTAAATAGCATTACTAACCAATTGTATGAACCATATCTCATTCAAAATGCCATCAACGGAATACTATCCTCTGCCACTCTTAGCTGATGGAACCTTGTAGCTAAATCCAATTGAGAAAACACTTTAACTCCACTCAAATGATCGAATAAATCGTCGATTATCAACAAAGGATACCTATTCTTTATTGTCTTCTCATTCAGCTTACGGTAGTCAATGCACATCCTCAACGACCATTTAGTTTCTTTACGAACACTGCGGCCGCTCCCCAAGGCGAACTGCTTGGTCTAATAAAACTCTTTCCTTCTAAGTCCACTGGTTGCACCTTTAACTTCTTCATCTCGGTAGGTTTCATCCTGCTAGGTAGTCTACTTATGATTTCTACTTCTAGCACAAGATCTATTCGAAACTTTATTGCTCGTTTCGGTTGTACTCCTGTGATTGGCTCAAAAATATATGCAAATTCTCTTGCTACTAAAACCCGATTCAAATCTTCTTCTACTCCTATAGCATTCAGTAAAGCACCAATTCCTGGACTTGAAGTCTTGACTGAGTATACTATTCGGTCATCACTACTAGGATGTCTCAATGATATTTCCGTATCTTGACAAAATATCCTAGCATCATATCTATCTAACCAATCCATACCCAATATGATCCCAAAGCCTACGAAATCAAAGACATACAAACTTCATGCAAACTTATGACCTAACAAATCAAGTTCTAGCTGGTCACATCTCATTTCAGAGTTGCATACCCTCCTATTGGATTCACAACCCATAAGGAAGTAACTAGGTATGAAGGTTCTAAGCATAACTTATCTTTCAAACGCTGAGATATAAATGAATGCGACACACCGGTATCAAATAGTATCCTAGCTGGCATACTATGGATCACAAGCGTACATTCTATCATAGATTTTCCCTTCCCAACTGTTGTTCGTCTAGTGGGTGATGGTTCCAAAGAAAAAACTTTTCCTTTGTCTGCTCTGACTAGTTTTGGACATTGATTCTTGTAGTGCCCCATCTGGTCATAGTTGAAGCATTTCACACCTTTCTTATCAACAACTTTCTTTCCTTTACTAGACCAACACTCATGAGCAAAGTGTCCCTTCTTATCACACTTGTAGCAAACCAAATCAGCCTTCCCTTTCTTCGCAGCTCCTCCTTTTTGAGCTCCTTTCTTCTTAAAGAACTTTCTCTTCTTATCCTGAGAATCTTGAGTTTCACCTTACTTCTATTTTCCAAAAGTAGAAAGCATCTCTTCATTTTGGATTGTCATCTCCACTATAACATTGCTTGGGTCTCCGAGATGTAGCATGGTCGCCATAATAATCTCTGGCTTCAAGCCTTAGATAAACTTTTCATTCCTCTTAATGACGGTGTCAATGGTAGTATATCCATATCTAGATAGCTCATCAAACTTAGTGGCATTCTCAATCACCGACATTGCTCCTTGCTCCAAGTCCATTAACTTCCTGAGCAAAGCAGACTTAGCTACCTCGGACAAAAACCTCTCCTTGAATCTCCTCCAAAAATCTGAAAAAGTTAACTCTTCCTCTGGCACACCCATGTTAACTTCATTCCACCAAAACAATGCTGCACCTTGCAATTGTCTTGAAGCCAATCTTCTCTTCAGTTCATCGTCCAAACCAAGATCAGTAAAAATTCACTCACATTGCAAAAGCCAAATTTCCACTTCTAAAGCATCTTCAGTCCTCAGAAAAGGCTTTACACCCAAACGTATAATCTCGACTTAGCTTGGCATAATTATTGCCAACTGGCATAATGGTATTTACTGCTCCCGCATTCACAGCATTTCCTCCATCTACTCCTACAACTGCTCTAGCTTACATAAGATTGATAGAGAACTGTTACATTATCCATATGTCTACTGGTGGGGTTCAAGCACCTACGTTGGCATTTGTGTTTTGATTAGCATTTGCCTGTCGACCCTGGTTTCTCCTCGTATTGGGTCGAGCATTTCCATTAGTTGTGGTGCTTCCTCCACCTAGATTCACTCTTTCGTTTCCTATTTCCATACCTTTCTTTCTCGTAAATCAATACACGAGCCTTAGTAAGATACAGAAGAACGGTCTAAGAGAGAGGGGAATACATACTCATATATAGTAAAATAAAAGTGCGTTATTATAGCGTTATCCCAAACCCCAATCTTATTCTTTGATTCATTGGATTATGTTTTCAAAATCTTTTAGATTTAAATTTCTTTTAAGTTTTACATAAACCTATGCTCCGATACCAAACCGTAACATTCCCCATTTTAAAGCCCGAAATTAAGTGCTACGAATGTTGTAATCATCCATAGTTATTAAATGCGGCTATTTTAATCATTTGATAATACCAAAAACACATAAATATGGAAAATTCGACACAGTTTTAAAATAATTTTTCTTATTTCATTTCACAGCAAGATTTCAATTTCATTACATAATCCCAATTCGCAATCCACGTTAAGAGAAAATATAATTATTACAACATATTCCAAGAGCAACATATGAAGATGCCCCCTAGGATGATCAAAGTCAAATATCTAGCAATTAATACAACTTGCCATTACAACACATGTGCTAATGGTGAAAGATATAAGGGTATGCCCTAGGGGAAATTCTATAATTCATTGTGAAATAATTAACTCTGCAATCAATTCTCATTTATAATAAAGGTGTTTTTATTTATATTATATATTTGTTATAATGTGTTATAAATAATTAAATGTTCATGGGTATTGTATCACAATATAATAAACACATCATTTTAAATGTTTATAGTCAAGATACATCAAGTCTGGATATCGATTGTAACACCCCATAATTTTAATGATAATTAATTAAAAGAATTAATTAATAAATAAACGTTGAAAAGTAGAATTTTGCAGATGTCAGAATTTGGCAACGAAATTTGAACCGTTGGATTCAGAGATTTTCTAATCAATTTTCATATATAAAGTTTTTCAATCGGAGTTCAAACAGAAAGGTTATTGACGTTTAAAGTTTTTGAATCAAAAATAATAATATATGTAATTAAGAAAATGAAATATAATTAACAAAATAAATTAACATTAACTAAAGTTAACGGTTACTTAATGTATAAGTAAATTACCGTTAATAAAAAAAGGAAAGAAATTATATAAATTAGGTCGATTAAGGAATGAAATTAGCGAAACAATTAACACAATTATTAATTAACAAAATCAATGATCGGTTGACCCCTAACTTGGGCCGGTCGACCACTAGCGATTGGCCGGTAGGGGTAAGGCGGTCAATCGGTTGAAGATTCAATTGTGAATTTTGACGTGGCCGAACTGTCCGAATTTAAAACAATTTAATCCAATGGTGGACATTGATTCAAATCCCTATAGATACAGGACTAACCCCTCACTTTTCTTCTCATATTTTCTGAAACAATAATGAAGCTCCGTTAGTGGCTTTTCTCCATAAATTCTTAATTCTAAATATAGTTATAATTTATATACATATATACAAGTGGCGAATAATATAGGATAATTGAGAAGAAGATTAGGGTTAGATTAAATTGTCAAAGCCAAGGTAAATTAATCTAAATCTAAATTAAATCCAAAATTTTCTCAAATCTAGATTTCTAATATATATATATATATATATATGATTGCGGTATATATATATTCAAATAAGGAGAATAAGGGGAGTTAAACTGGAATAACAGGGATTCGATCTGAAGATTTGGAATGCTAAAAAGATGAGTGAGAAATTATATTTTTGTATAATATTGGATTTATATCATCGTGAATCTATTCCTATATGCCTAATTGTAAAGTTGGAGTTGTAGGCTAAAATTGCATACATGTAATAAATTTATAAATCCTGCATACATATTTCATGATTGATAACTTAATTTGAATATTGCATATATATGAATCAGAAAGGTATTGGGTAGTAGTACTCTTTGAAATTAAATTTTTTTATGGTAATTCTAGATTTGTAGATTTAAATGACTTATGCATAAAAAATGTAAATTAGAGTTATCACAATAAATTTTGACGATTCATGTAGTATTTTAATTCATTGGAATATAAAGTGTTGCAACGTAAATTTCTATAGACTATCAAGTTCAGATTCATAAATAAAAGCGTATCATTTGAAATAAACGCATAAAAGAAAGAGATGTATAAAATAATTTTTTTATCGTATTTTGTATTGTCTATTTCAATAATTACAAAAATATAATTCCTTGTAATTCTAAATGTAGGACGAATTCCTTTTTTGGATAAGATATATAAATTTACATGTTAACATCTCCTTTTTAGGGAAATGTATTCCAGCACATTAAAATGCAGGAATCTCCAAGGATGAATTAAACAATCGTAAATGTAATAGTGATAACGGGTTAAGGGAAAAATTAATATATATGCAATAGAGATAAGATAAAAACCAAATAATAAACGATAAAAAGGTAGGCAAGTCATAGATTGAATAATGGTAAGTAATGAGATAAATAAAAAGGTAATGGGAAGTCCACTAAATAAGGAAGGGCGGTAAAAGTTGAATATAGTAGAAATAAAAGTTCAATAATGAAAAAGGGAACCAAATAAGAAAAGATATTTGGGTCTTTTAAAGAATGTGGTTAATGAAATTAAATTGATATAAATGGAATAAGAAGTAAACACATGAAAAAGCAAATGAATACTATTAATAGTTGAACATTGGAGGTGTAATGATTAAACAAGTATGAATACACACACATACAGCCTCAAGTATGCGTTTATAACAGGTGTGAATTATTAAAATTAGCTAATAACTTAGATCGGATAAGAATGATATAGTCATTAAAATGGGTTGGAATGCGAGGTCAGTAGTGTTACACAACAGATGTCTGCCCACTTCAAGGGGCTACTAGTAGTTGCGTATACATTATACTATGTGAGATATATCCAACTATAGGATCCATGGAGTTATGCATGTTCGCATATAGGTGAGGGATACCCAAGTAAGAAGGCTCGCCATGGTCGAAGTGTCAATGGACAAGTAGATTCTGCTTCAACCTTTTAGAGGGTATTAAGTAACAAGTGGGTATCACCTTCATCGCATTAGGCAATCTAAATGGGACGGTGAGCAAGGCTCGACATATGTTAGTGTGTGATTGGTACCATATTTGAGAGTAGGAGCTGTACATAGGTCAAGAACGTCATCAGTCCTTAATGATTAGTGGAAAAACAAGGGTTACGCCTAAACGACTATACCTCCTATTAGTGTAGATCACGTTTAGGTAATGCACCGCCACTGTTGTTTGCTAGATTATTTGTTAGGAGCAAGGCTAGATAACCCTTTATGAAGGTCTTTTAAAATAGATAGAATACGACTAACAATTGTGACGCCATTATTAGGCACTACAGGAGTTCCTTGGTATGCACGACGACAAGGACGTGGTACTGCATTGATGATGGATCCCGATGAGGTGTTGGCTTATGGATACTAACGAGGATAGTATCTTAGTCCAAAGGGGGACTAGAGGACTGTGGTACTTATTCATACACACGCATGTAGTTATAGTCTACCTTGGGTAGATGGGATGCATCGTACACATACGTAGAGTCGAGACGACTAAGTAAAATAAAAGACATAACATGTGGTGGAAGACAATCACCATAAACTAGTGTTATGTATAAAGTGTGTAATTTATCAATCATCAAAATATTGTTTTAACATTGTTTTCATCCCTTCTCATTACAACTCACACGATAGATTTAAAGGGACAAGTACTAGTGCAAGGCGGGAACAGTGGGAAGATAGATTTCATTATGCATGCTCGGCATTGACAAGGATGCTTGATCTTAGAAGTGTCAACCTTGGTCAGTAACTATATGTTTTATTATACTTTACTATTCCACCTTGAGTTTATATTGATAGTGCTATGATATGCATTTGTTTATTTGCAGGATACCAAAAACCAACAATCAGTACATTGGTGGACTTGGTATTTCGATTTAGCGAAAATTCAGGTCCATTGGGATACGGGTTGTTATATTAGGTATCCGAGTTTAGGTTAGTCAATCTTAAGAATTAGGAAACATTGAGTGAATATATTTGTATTTTACCTAAAATAATAAATATATTACATACCAACTCCTATAATTCTGACTATGAAGTAGTGTATCCATACTCTAAAAAGATGGATGAGTTGACCATGAGTTGAAACAATGGAAGAAGTTAAAGATGGACACCAACCCAATTACCCCACGGGGAATAGTTCATATTAAAGACGTTGACTTAGGAACATCAGGAGTGCAGCATATAGAAGGTCCCTCAAGCTGGATAGCACATGGCTCCCTAGTTAGGCCCCCGATAGCTCGATGGTTGTAGATCCCTGCAGGATTGCTGATTTATAATGTACAGTAGGTCCAGATAAATAGGAAAGTAGAATCTATATGTTGTAGATATTCGAAAGTAAGAAGTAAATAAATTTTCGAAAGAAGGTGTGTAGTAACTTCTCCAAGATGATAGTCGGATTTTAATATTCTTGAAAAAGATAAGCCAGAAAGTAAGTAGAAAAGAAGAAGAGTCCAAAGAAGGGACAAATAAAAATCCACTCCATGTCCAACCCCATATGAAAGAATTTAATATAAAAGTTGGAAATGATTTTAATATAGAAGATCGAGAAAAATATATAAATAATATATTGAAAATGATTTTCCAGGGATTAATTAATAAATAATAACATCAAATAGAATTTTTGTAGATGCCAGAATTTGGCTACGAAATTTGTCGTTGAGTTTGTGGCGATTTTTTGATCAATTTTCATATATGAAGTTTTCTAATCGGAGTTCACACGAAAAGTTACCGATGTTTAAATTTTTCGAATAAAAAATAATTATATATGCAACAAAGGAAATAAAATTTAATTAACAGAATAAATTAACGTTAATTAATGTTAATGGTCACTTAGCGTATAAGTAAATTAACGTTAATAAAAATGGAAAGAAATATGTAAATTAGGCCGATTAAGGAATGAAATTGTAACGACCCGGATTTTTAGCCATCGGATATTGGGAAATTAATTGATTTTAATTATTGAAAATATTGATTTTTAAGCCGAATAGATGAGTTTCCGATATTTAAAAATATATGAATCTATATATTGATTTAAAAACAATATTCAAATTTAAAATAAAATTTCTAGATATAATAAATATTATAGAAATGTGTATATAAACTCCACCATTCAAAATTAAGATGGAATATCCATACAAGTATATATAAATATATATATAAGCTATATGATGATTAAAAATATATATAAGTATATAGGTATATACATATGTATATATAAGTGTTTATGCTAAATAAATGTGTAAATGTGTATATAAATAAATGTAAATATATGTGTATATGATGACAACAATATATATGTAATGACTTGCCTTTTTGGATGCTTTAAGCGGACACACACGTCAAATTTAAACCATTCAAATGGGCAGATTGTTATGGGTAAATATGAAAAGAAAAAGAAATAAAACAAATACAGAATCTCGCAGCGGAATGACAAAATATAATAAATCAAATAACAGTTCATGAAGATGTTTACAAAAACATTCGATTATATTTATACAACACAGAATCAGAGTCACATTCAACAGAGATAAATAAATAAGTGCAACGGAATAGTATGAATGTAGTGGAATAAATATAGTAAATAATAGTAGTACAAATCTTCGTCTTCGTCCTCCAAAAATAAGGTCTTCAAATCGTGAAATGCTCGGGCTGACCTGAGCGAATTGAAAAGACAAAACACTTGAGTCAGAACTAAAAGATCTTATGTAAGTTAAATCAACGGTAAATATGAGTGGAATGGCGTCGGAGATGTTTACGGGGTTTGACATCTCCTATCCAGTGTCTAACATGAGTGCAGTAACTTAAGAGATGTTCAGGATTCACATCTCCTAAGGATCCGTTAAACTATCTACTATGTAGTACAATACGCTATTATAATATGTCTATAGTAAAGTAAACTATTAAAATAGCGTTAATGCGTTACCCATATCCCCTTTAACATATTTTATAGTGCCAATAGTCTATACAGTATCGTAATACCTCATGATCGGGAGGCTACTAGAGGATACTCCATAGGTACGACACAAAACAAACTCGTAGTGGGTGCGCTAGGGCATGTGAACACGTCAGAACTAGGTAATGCCAGGGTAGATATACCAATTACACTTCCGGGCTGGTGGTAACGCATAGCCGCAACTACCGCCCACCTCGGAACACAATCCCAAATCAAAATTAAGGGTGGCCACCAAATAAATCACAAAGTCAGAATATAGTACTGAAGGAATGTGCCCGATCGGAGGAATGACCTCACTTGGCCCGTCGATTGCTCCTGTTTTAGTCACATCTAAGCTGACTCATGGGAGTCAGGGTCACGTCATACCCCATATAGGAATCGTTCACCAAACCATCCTACTTCATTTCTGGAATCTCCACCGCGTGCATAGTTGTTAAAGTGGTTTTCGGTATTGGCAGAGAGTATGACAATACCCGATCCCGGTCTCTTTAACAACCAATCGCTTATTACACACCGGATGGTTCTTTTATATTTCAAAAGTCAATTCACAATTTATATCAAAATATCATATTCTCGAAACCATAATACTTTCGAAATCATATTCACTTTGAAATCATATTCACCTTTTTAAATAATCTCATTTCCGAAATCATAATTTCTTTCAAAAATCATACTTCCAAAATAGGTTAAATCCCTACTTCAAAATCATCATATTCAACATTATTTATAATATTTAAATCCCAACTTAGGTTATAACATCATTTAACTGTTTCTCTTTTAACCCAATGAATTGAATATAAACCCTTCTACTTTACTTAGTCTAGAAATTTATGAAATGGTTTAAATAGTTATAAATAGTCAAAATGGTTATAAATAGTTAAATAAACTTTTAATAGTCAAAATACTCTAGAATAGTTAATATAGATTTTTAAATATTTGAATAGATTTAAAATAGATTAAATATAATTAAAATAGATTAAATAGGGTTAAACTAGATTAATTAGATTTAATACAAGCTAAGATGGGTTAATTGGCTTTAAAATAAATTAAATGGTTTAAAATAGGTTAAGATTTAATATAGCTAATATAGGTTAAAATAGTTTAATAATTTGAAAATCTTAAGTTTTATAATCTTTATAATAGTATATTTTAAAACTTTTTATTTTTGAAACATAAATTGGGAATTTGTTTAAATTTGACTATTCATTTTATTTCAACATATCTGGACCCTTTCACATTTCCAAATCACTAATCCCAGTTTCACAATTCAACTTAGAATAAAATTATTAAATTTTATATTACTTCCAAACCATGTTTGAAATATCAATTTAACTCACTCACATTCCAATATATTTCAAAGTTATATTTCAAACGGTTCAATAACTCAATTCCGTTTAATTCCATTTATACCCCAAAATTCAACTTAAATTTTTAAATCTAATTTCTTCAAACAATTCCTTTAACCAATTAAAATTTCAACATAACTTGATTTCGATAATAATTTAACTTCTATAAAACAAGTTTATTCCAAAATATCATTCAATTAAATTCCAAAATTAAAGATTTAAAATCATTTAATTTAACCAATCCGGTGTCCGTATATAATTCTCTAACCTAGGGTCAAGTGTAACGACCCCAGATTTTATATAAATTTAAATTGATAATTAAATGAATTTTTGAATAAAAATTGTAAAATTTAAATTAATAAATGGAAGCGAGTTTCCCCGATCGTAATAAATTTGGAATAAATCATTTAAATTTAATAATATTGTAAATATTGTACATATATGTGAATATATATATGTATACGTGATATATGAGAAAATTTGAAGTTAATATATATATATGTTGAATTTGAGTTTAAATCTAAAACAAGTGGTTTAAAAATACAAATAAAAATAATAGTAAATGAATGTAATATTGGATAGTTAAGTTTTAAAATAAAATAACAAAAGTAAATTATATATTGATAGTTTAAGTTTGAATATTATAAGCAAAATAAAATAAAACAAAATACAAACAAGTGTGTATATATGAAAGCAAACAAAAGAAATGAAGATAAGGCCAAAGCAAAATAAAAGTATATAAAGGTGCAGGCTGAAGCAAATTAAACAAATGCAAACTATAGTACTATTCTATGCATAAGTTAGTAATAGGGAACATAAGTACTTGCTCATTAAATGCTAGAAAAATTTAAGTCAATCAATTGTATAAAAATCCATTAGCCACCACAACAAGTACCTTCAGCCTCCAACACCTGAGAAAATATCACTGCTAAAGTTTGTACAAAATATAATAACCCTGTAACTTCACTTTGCATATTTCAATCTCCACTTCAGTTTCGTTCGTTCATTTTTAAGCTGAGCAAGAAAAAAAACTGAAGTAAAGAACCATTTTAAACAAAACAAACTTCAACCTTAAACAACAACACAATACAAAATCAAAGCCAGAGAATTAAAAATGAGAATTTCAGCTTGCAAATTCCTGTTTCAAGTAGCAGCTCTGTTCTTTCTTAATCAAAGTGAGCAAACTCCTATTTTTTTGAAGCTTACCCTGTTTTGATTTCTTGATGCTTGTGAGTAACTTTCACTTTTAAACCAAGAGCAACCCCACTTTTAATTGCCTATACTCTTTAATGTGGTGTTGATGCTTAGAAGGATGCTCTGGAATGTTGTTAACATGCCCGTATGTTTTGAATGATACCAGAGTATGTTTGTTTTACAAACATATATATAGGTATATATATCAGTTCTTATGTTATAGGCTAGAGACAGGATCCTAAATTTAAAAATCTCTTTAACCATTCACCTTTAGCTGGAATGTTTGAGTGAAATGGTTCGAATAAACCAAGGTCATAATCACAATAATATTTCTAAGAAGATTAGGAAGTAAATTTTTTATCTGGAAAAGAATTTACAGTAAAATCAAGTAAATACAAAAATTCAAGTATCTTGATTCCTTGAATTCATTTTATAATATGATTTGTTCCTGGAATTAATGATTTTTAAGACAAAGATCATGATTTCAAATTTGTTAAATCTCTAGAATTAGCAAGATGTACATAAATTGGGTTTTATCGAAAATCTGAAGATCGGAGCAATGATGAACTTCGTAATTGAATCTGGAGTACGTTTGTGGGTCTGTCATCACGAGAAAAATACTAAATGATTTTATAAATTGTCGTGGTGGCCGGAGGAGTTTGGAATAGGGTTTAACGCATGATTTTGGTGGGTGGCCGGAAAACTCATCGCTGCGCCACTGTCAATGAATCGGTGGGATGCGCACAAGTGGCGATCGAATCTGGGGAGGTAGGCGGAGCTCTGACGAAGTTTTTGTGACCTCCGATGGTCTAGGGCGGTGGGGCGGGACGACTTCGTTACGATCCCTTGCGTGCTAGTCTGGACCTAGAAGTGAAATGGCGAACTCGTTGTCGTTGAGGATGTTTGGGTGGTCAGATGGGTTGTCGTGGTCATTAGCGACTTACTGAGGATCGCGATGATGATCGAAGTCGATCATAGTTTGTGTACACGTACACAGGGATCATCGGTGCACTTTTGTATCTGGTAAACTTTTGGGTTGAGTTCTGGAGTGAGACTCGAGTTTTCTCGAGTAGTTCGGGTACCAAACTCGAAGTAAATGAGGTTCTGACTCGAAGGAGAAGTATGTTGCCTCGGGTATTTTGTTGGCTACAGGTTTTTACAGAAACCTGTTACCCAGTTTTGATTTTTTTTAATAAATTTCAAAACTCAGTTTAAGTGAAAAGTAGGGTTTTAAAAATGAAGTTTAAATATGATTCGAGTTAGATTTGAATCTCAGTTTTAAAGATAAAATGAAGTTTTTAAATTTAAATTGTTTTAACTACTTAAAAATGGTTAAATAGTTGAACTCTAAAAAATGAAGTTTTAAATGTAAGAAAAGCTTAAAATCTAAGTTTAATCTGGAATCAAAATTTAATATGTGTTTCAGTTTTGAAATAAATGGAAGTCTTTAACTATAAAATGATTTAAACAATTTTGATTGTTAAAGTGTATTTTAAAATTGATTTGAAATTAAAATGAAATTGGGTAAATGATTAGAAAAAGGGTAATTTAACTTTAATTAATTAAGAATCTTAAGTGTTTTGACTAATTTAATTACCTACATTTCATTTAAATGAGATTTAAATGATAAATAAGGAATTTAATTAAGAGTCAGTCGATTCAAAGGATAATTTCATTAATTAAGAATTAATGATTAATGGTAAATTAACTTATGATTGAAAGATAATTAATTAAGATAAATAAGGATTCATTTCAAAGCTCGAATTTGAATTGAAATTTAAAAGTAAAATTGAAATCAATGATTTCAAACATATTGTGGAAAATAATTAAATCATAAATATGAATGAGTTTCACTTTAAGTAATGAAGTTTAGTGATTTATAATTCATTAATGAATGAATTCTTAATGGTTAGTTAACCTATGGTCAATAATGATTAATATTAGTGAATTTCTTTAGAAAAGGAATTAAAGAAATTTAATAGTTGATGTAGGTCATTAACTAAGATTATTTAAATAAATAATCAATGTGATTAATTTTAACGATAAATTTAGATGAATTAATTTAATAATAATCATTTGTGGAATTGTTAAGTATCATTACTTAAGTTTAATTAATCGAGAAAAAAAATCACTTGACAATTTGGAAAATATAATTACTTGGAGAAGTAATTAATAGATAATTACTGGATGTAATAAATGAAATGATGATTAGAAATTTGAGTATAATTATGTGTCAACAATTAAAGAATTAATTAATAATTGTAATTAATTAAGATTAAAGGTTGATTGATTCATTAATTAAGATTGATTAGTTAATAACTTAAGACTAACTAATAAATTTGAAAGGGGAATTTATTTCGGATAATTTAATAATTAAAGATTAATTGATTCATTGATTTAAAATGATTAGTTAATAATTAAGGGTTAACTAATAAATTTGAAAAGAAGATTTATTTCAAATAATTTGTAATTAAATCATGATAATTAACCCGGATTAATAATTAATACATCTGATTTAAATTAACCAGTTGTTTAATAAATTCACTTGTGAATGTTGGATTTGACTAAATGATTGAATTGTTTGATATTCTGATCTGTGATGCTTTGCGATATATTCTGATTTGTGTGTGATCTGTACTATAGTTATCTATCTGGGATGAATGTAATTTATTATCTGTGATATTTATATATCTGTGGTCTGTGCATGAACGATAAGTGGTATAGTTATACTGCTTATCACTTATCAATTATATTTCTGAATTTAATCTGTGATGATTGAATGATGTTGCACTATACTGTGTAAAACCCCTGGACTACACCATACACACACAAATATGGATTTCACGTGGAAATCAGTTAAGTCGCAGATTTTTGATGATTTTAAAGATTCAATTCTTGATTCTAATTGGTTTTGGAAATTGAAATTAAGAGCTTTGTAAATGAGTTTTGAATGTAAAAGTTATTTTAAAGAACTTAATAACACTTGATATTTTAATAAGTTGATTTGAATTTGAATTCAATATTTAGAATTGAATTCAATGATTTGGGAAAACTAATTGTTTTCAACTAATAAAAGCTCTTATATAAGAAATGGATTTCCAATTTGAATTAAAAGAATTTCAAGTTTGAATTGAAAGTGGTTTTCCAAATTACGAATAAATCTTTGAAACGTGTTTTTGAAACTATAAATTAAATCTTTTTTTTAAAGATTTAATGGGTTAATCCAATTGAAATGGAAATTAATTTGGAAAATCTATGAATGAATCTTTTGTTTAAAAGATTAAAGTGTGGAAATTGTTTAAACCGTAAAGGTTGAATCTTTTTGTTTAAAGATTTGAAAATGGTAATTTGTTAAACCATTTGAAAAGGAAGTTTGGGTTTAAGTTGTGACTTAATTGAAATCTCAATATCCGTATATTTTTAAATATTGCGCTCATTATTCGGTTTAGCCGGGAGAGGACCTTTGTGTCACATATCCCATTCCGAATAAGTGATACGTCGTATATGGATAGCATTTGAAGACCGGGTATTTGCGAAAATGATAGGATAACCTATCGATTGTCTCTGCACTGAGTCGCGCCGGTATAGAGATCTCCTAAGTGATGGGAAATCCGATCGGGATTGTGAATACCCGGATTTGCAAGGGCTTCTTCGGAAGTGCCTTCGGTTCTGTTCGAACCCGGAACAGACTTGTATGGTTACATGTCTGACATTACAATTTGAGATATCAAGCAGATTTCTTTCAAATGCATTTCTGTTGGTGGCGGAGAATTTATTCTCTTAGCTTAACACCCTTCTCTGAGACGTACGAGCTCAGAGGTTATGTAGTTGAAGGTTATCAGCGATATATTCCCAATTTGGTAATGTGACATGCTGAGTGTTGCTGTGTGATGATCATTGTCTGATCATTTGTGATATGATCATTTGGTTGATCATTTATCTTTGTGATCATTACTTTGATCATCTGTTGACCCAAAGCATGCCTTTGTGCCAAAGCGTAGCTTTGTGGACGAGACCTCTTCGGACCTCACAACCCGGAAATGGTCGGAACAGGAATATGCGGCAAGGTTATGAGGGTCGCGCCTTTTAGGGTATGTCATTTCCTTCTGGAAAAGGGTGGTATCAGGTATGGAGCCCTGGTATTTAACTATGTGGATACTCCAATCTCATTTATTATGATTGTGTGTTTTATCGAGGCACCTCGGATAAAGGTCCCAAAGGACCGGGGGTGGCATATTCGTGAGTTACCTGTTACAGGGGTAACCCGGCCTTGTTGGCAGAGAGCAGTTTGTCTCTCGGAGCGTCCCGCCAGAGGCATTTCCTACGTGGCATAGGAAGTTCCTTAGCCTGACCATTTGTTGGAAAATCCAAAGAAACAATACGAACCTTTACGATTGCAATTGTAGAACCTGTCTCCTTAGGAGGCAGCTATAGCAGGCATAATATAATGGTACCTATGCTGGCTAAGATTAATATTGTATTTTCGAAATGATCTTGTACACTATGCACTAGTAATAATATCAAAAGAGTTTTCTTGCGTAGTAAGCATATTTGACTATCATAAGAAGCAATCTCCTCCAAGTCTGCGTTTGCATTGTGTGTGTGGTGGGAGGTCTTATGGTAGTTTCATTTTCCAAAAGCATTGCGAAATTCAATCTTACTTTGTTTTAAAGATAAACTGTTTTTGTTGCTCACACCAGTCCCACGACTGACTCGGAGTTTATTGTTCCTGTCCTAAACTCTGGGTGCTCATAATTTCCTACACGAGTAGTATAGAGTTGGGTTTCTCAGATATTCAGGTTGAGTAGATTATCTGGAGCTAGTCAGTCCTTGGACGATTGACCTTGTTTTCCGCTAGCTATGGATTCGAGTATTCTATTGGAGATATTCTATTTGCTGCTGCTGGTATCGTTTTCTTTTACGCTGCTATATGTTGTATCATATGTCTGATGTATATTGATATTCATTATATCACTCTGTTGTACCAGATATTGTATCAGATATTGTATATCAATGTATTATTCATTTTCTTTCGCTGTGTTCTTTACTTAATGTTGTTATAAGCTCCGGAGAACCAGATTCGGCGTTTGAATCTACGGCATTTTGAGTACAGGTGAAGTACGGATGCCGATTTTCGAAGGCCGAGTCCGGGGTCTTCACATCAAGTGATATAGAAATTTATCATTTCAATCCGCAATTTACAATTTTACGGTTATATATCATTTCAAACCGCAATCCCGAATTTAACAATAAAATCCTAAAATCGCTCGAGTCTATCATTTCAACCCATAATGATTTTTCCCTAACCTATAGATCATTCGGGTATGTATCATTTCAACCCATAGTGAACTTGCAGTTTATAACGATATAAAATACAACATCCATTCATCCAATATCAACAATCAAGCATTCATCACAATCATCATCCAAATCAACCAAATAAATATCAGCAATTAACTAATTTATAATACAGGTGTTTAAGTGGTAATTTAATTTCAATAATAAATTAAATAAAAATTTAATTCAAATAAATTCAAATTAACTGCGATGATGATTTAAAATATACCAAACAGTAATAAATAAATTTCTAATCGCATCATAAATTTTATTTAACAAACATCAGAAATTTTAGAAGTTGTGAGTGGGTCAAAATACTCACCTTTGAATCTAAATCAATTTAAAATCCAATTTAAACCCAAAATTCAAACAGTCTCTGAATTCATCCAAACAAGCGTCAAAATGTCCAAAATTTTGATACGATCCCAACGCAAGAAACCGCGCGTGAATTGGACCTCGTTTGCAAAAGTTATGGGTGTTAGAACGATTGGAATACAATTTAAAATTAATAAAATAAAAAAAACAAAGCTCCTTACATCACGTGCCACGTCACTGCCCATCGTTACTCAGAAAACCTAGCCGCATGTAAATGCGACCTCGTGTATGCTTTCGAACAACCTGCCTCCACCTACTTTGGCCAAACGCCGCCGCCTCAGGCCTCCATACGTCGATCTGAGCTCACCACTAACATTCCCAAGCTCGGCCGCCTCTCCACACCAAGTAGCTCCACCTCCGGTCGCCAGAAACTCGCCGCGCCGCCAAGGGTTTTAAAACCTAATGGAGATTTTACCGCCGATCTGACCGGTAGTTGACCAAACGAATGGCCCATATGCTCTCCACTCGTTTCCCTCTACGCAACCATACCCTCCATTCCACGATCCAACAAAGTTCATCACGACGAGGTGAACGGCCGAGAATAGTTCTTCAATTCTGGATAACAATGGTTCAGATTGGAAAACTAATTATAGATCTGAGATGCGCTCGTCTAGAGCTTCAAATCGATATATAATTCAATATAGTTTGAGGAGTTTGATTTTCAATTTGATTTTTGATTTGGATTTGCAATTTGAGAATTAGGGTTTGCAGCCATTGGGAAGAGAGAAGTAAATGGAATTGTACATACATCCAAATAAAGATAAGAAGGAGCTAGGGTTTATAACGGGCTATTTATAGGTAGAGCTGAAATGGAAAAGAACGGACCAAATCGAATTGGAAGTCGAACGATAAACGACCCGAAAAGCCCGTTTCGTTCCCGAAACGAAATTGGGTCATCCCATATATCAAAATAGACGTTTTCAATATTTTTAAACTCAATGGAATAGGTTTCAAGTCCTAGTTCCATCGTATGAAGAAGTTGTGTTAAAATCAGCTTATTTCAAATTGATTTCAATTGATTTTAATTAAATTGATTTCTAGGCGTTTCAAGTCTGTACGATCAAACGACAAGTTCGCTACGAAACTTGAAATACTACAATAATTCACAGTTACGGATCTGATGAAACTGGTTTCGTTGAAATCCGATTCAGTGGCCAAAATGGCTATTTCACGTTAATTAAATAAATTAATATTAAATTAATTAAATCACTTTTCAATTCAAATTTAATAGTTTACAATTTCTGTCATTTTAGATTATTTGGACATTTACTATGATCTGAAACAAATCTAGATATCAAATTCAAAATCCATTATTTTACCAATTACAGTATTAACTTCAATTGTAATTACATCCAATTACTTATAATTAGTTCCAATAAATTGATTTTTAGTTGATTTCAATCTTCATACTCAATTAATTATTATTCTATAGGAATAGCTAACATTTGGTTTACATTTCATTACATTAATATCCTCCAATTTCCATCTTTTATTTGTATTAATTACCATATTTCAACTATATTGAATTTTTGTCAATTTCACACATTAAATAAAATTTAAATTCCCAAATTGATTTATTTATCTTGATTTCACTATTTTATAAAATCAATTATTACATTATGAATAAAATTAACATTTATATTTATTTTATTATATTCACAATTTACAGTCATTGTCTAACTCACATTAATGTAACATTTAATTCCATTCAATTACAATTGATATCCAATTAAATTTATAAACTAATTACATAGGTAACTTATAATAATTATTACCATTTACCTTCCTCACACTTATAAATTCATTATTTACAAACAAATGTTACAATTACTTACATAACACGGCTTTTATTCAATTACCATTTATTATATACTATTTCATTAATGAATTGAATATTTACATTTGTTTTCCTATATTCACTGTATAACCAAGTATAACCTTTACATTATTTCAATTGATTGGAATTCCATTCAAGTTGTTAATAATTTACTTTAATTAACATTGTTACCTTTCATTTTAGTTATAATTTCATTATTAAATTATAAATTTTTATTTCTTTCAATATTTAATCACAAAATCTTATTAAATTAACCATTTTAATTATCGAAAATTTATGGGTTGTTACACTCTCCCCCACTCAAAACTTTTCGTCCCCGAAAAGGAAAAAGGAGGAAAAAGAAGGGAAAAGAAGGAATTGAGTAATCAATATATCTTATTAAAAATATTAAATTTATAAACAATTAATTTACATAATTAAATAATTTTAAATAAATATATCAATTTATAAACAATTAAATCCTTTTATATTCTAATTAATAAAGTTTGGAAAACATTTCAAAAATTTCTATGTCCAAAATTCACTGAAAATTTCGACAAAGTCTCCTTTGTACGGAGAGGTCTGGGAGAAATAATAATATCAAAATAACAATATATATCATAATTTTCAAAATAATATATCCCAACAGCGGTAAAATAATATAATATCGCTAGAAAACCGTAATCCGAGAACGTACCTATTTGTCCGGCAAACAACGCTTATTTATGGAACCAAAAGCAGTAGCAATTGCTTCCATAACTTGTATTTCACTTATATAATCCAAAGTTATTAGTAATTATATAAAAGTGAAATGTTTTAAGCTGCTTCCAACTAGTAACAAAACAAATCAATACAACATAACAACAATCACTTGCAAACAAGCATATAATCACCGCAATAATCAAAGTAATCAACCATACATCCATATCAAACAAACAAATGGTTCGTTCGGGTTCAGAAACTTTTAATCGCATAGAATGACAAATAAACTACTAAGTATACCATTTACTCAACAGTCTTAGATAAAACTCAATAGATTATCCATACATCCTAAGCAATTAGAAGTATCTTTTCCTAAACAACCATAAACCAAAACAACCAACAAATTCCAAATATAGTTCAAGTTTATTCTTATTAATTTCTTTTCTCAATGATCATTTCTTTAGTTTACATTTATTTCTTACAAAGTCCAATTTCCATTCATTCATTTATTACCTAATTTCATCTATTTACATTCATTTACTTACAAATTCATTTTTCTTTATTTATTCATAAAATGAAAATCCTTTTCATTTCTTTATATTCATTTCTTTACATAAGTTATTTCCATTCATTATAAAATCAATGAATTTATTATCCAAGTATTACATATATTTTATTTCAGTTTAGTTCACATTTATTAATTTATATATCTGGTTTCCATTAGATATTAATATTCATTATTGCATAAATTCATTCTTAAGTTTCTTACTTTTACATTTACATTCATTTTCTTATATAATGTCATTGAATATTAAATCCATTCTCTAAATCATTTCACAATCTCTGAAGTTATAATCGGTTAGGTTATTATAGTATTCATTTTCTATTCATTTCAATTATAAATGGCTTCCATCATTAACTTAAGTTTGTAATCATCTATTTACAGTATTCATCCTTTCTACTTAATTTAATTACAAATAACTTCAAACATTTACTTAAGTTTATACTTATTTATTTATAGTATTCATTTTCAATTCAATTACTTAGTATATTAATTCATTAACTTAAGTTTATAATTATTCACTTACATACTTACTTTCTATTACATTCAATTCGTAGCATTTCAATTATAACTTAAGTTTATAACAACTATAATATCAAAGTTCTTATTTATAAAAGATTTTCATTGAACACTTTCATTTTCCAAGTTTTACTTATATAATGCTCTATTACATATTCTTATTAACACTTCAACTTTTAATAATTCAGTAAGTTATATATGTTTTTAAGAATGCAATTGAAAGTTACACAAGTTTATCTTATTTCATTTTAGCAAATAAATGTTCAATAATTTCCACTTCTTACCTTCATATCCATTTTATTTACAGGTTACAAATTTTCAATTTCTTTTTTCATTTATAACTTAGTATTTAATTTCTTGTTTTCATTTTAAAAGTTCCAATTATTAAATGGTTAAAATTTCATTTCATTACAATAATTGAAATCTCTAATTTATAGAAATTTAAAAACTAAATACCGGATTCCATTTCAAATCCTTTAAACAATATATAGATATACCCATAGCTTATATATTCAATCATATTTTGAAGATAAAATTTAAGATTTGTTTATCAAACAAATGTGTAGTAAAACTACTACGGTGGCCTTCCCACTTTGAAACCCGAAAATGAACATCGATGTTGCATGCACTCATCACCGAAATTATTTTCCAACGACAGAGAGGGGAGTACAAACTTATTTCATTCCAAAATTCCTTTAAAACAATTCTTTCAAATCATATTGAAATATTTATATCAGAAAATACTTCTAAATAATATTATTATTATATTCCAAAATCATTCGAAAGGAGTTTCCAAAATCCTGGAATTTAAGTTCTAAATTTTTCCAATTTATATTTATTTATTTACAAATCTTTATTTTCAACCAATATTTGTAGATTTTCACTACTTGACAAACAAATACATTACAACCAAATATATCATTTATAAAATTATTATTTATTTACAAAATATATAATAGGAAAAATTATTTTATTTACTTATATTTCAAAACAAATATTGTGTCGGTCTGCCCTATTAAGCATTTAGAAATCCCCATCGATGTCATAGCGTCCTATGCACCAACCAGAATTTATAAATACACAACGGAATTTTTGACACAATACAAAACCTTTTATAACACTAACAAATACGCTCTCTCATATATACACTCAGCGTCTCATTCTAGGGTATCACTACCCTATTTTATATATGAGTCAGACCCACAAAGCTAAGGTTATCGCTAACCCTAAGCTCTGATACCAACTGTAATGACCTGCATTTTTGGACGCTTTAAGCAGACACACGCATCAAACTCAAACCATTCAAATGGGTAGATTGTTATGGGTAAATATGAAAAGAGAAAGAAATAAAACAAATGCAGAATCTCGCAGCGGAATGACAAAATATAATAAATCAAATAATAGTTCATGAAGCTGTTTACAAAAACATTTGATTATATTTATACAACACAGAATCAGAGTTACATTCAACAGACATAAATAAATAAGTGCAACAGAAAAGTATGAATGTAGTGGAATAAATATAGTAAATAATAGTAGTACAAATCTTTGTCTTCGTCCTCCAAAAATAAGGTCTTTAAATCGTGAAATGCTCGGGCTGACCCGAGCGAATTGAAAAGACAAAACACTTGAGTCGGAACTAAAAGATCTTATGTAAGTTAAATCAATGGTAAATATGAGTGGAACGGCGTCGAAGATGTTTACGGGGTTTGATATCTCCTATCCAGTGTCTAACGTGAGTGCAGTAACTTAAGAGATGTTCGAGATTCACTTCTCCTAAGGATCCGTTAAACTATCTACTATGTAGTACAATACGCTATTATAATATGTCTATAGTAAAGTAAACTATTAAAATAGCGTTAAGGCGTTACCCATATCCCCCTTAACATATTTTATAGTGCGAATAGTCTATACAGTATCGTAATACCTCCTGATCGGGAGGCTACTAGAGGATACTCCATAGGTATGACACAAAACAAACTCATAGTGGACGCGCTAGGGCATGTGAACACGGCACAACTAGGCAATGCTAGGGTAGATATACCGATTACACTTCCGGGCTGGTGGTAACGCATAGCCGCAACTACCGCCTACCTCGGAACACACTCCCAAATCAAAATCAAGGGTGGCCACCAAATAAATCACAAAGTCAGAATATAGTATTGAAGGAATGTGCACGATCAGAGGAATGACCTCACTTGGCCCGTCGATTGCTCCTGTTTGAGTCACATCTAAGCCGACTCACGGGAGTCAAGGTCACATCATACCTCATATAGGAATCGTTCACCAAACCATCCTACTTCATTTCTTGAATCTCCACCACGTGCATAGTTGTTAAAGTGGTTTTTGGTATTGGCAGAGAGTATGACAATACCCGATCCCGGTCTCTTTAACAACCAATCACTTATTACACACCGGATGGTTCTTTTACATTTCAAAAGTCAATTCACAATTTATATCAAAATATCATATTCTCGAAACCATAATACTTTCGAAATCATATTAACTTTGAAATCATATTCACCTTTTTAAATAATCTCATTTCCCAAATCATAATTTCTTTCAAAAATCATACTTCCAAAATAGGTTAAATCCCTACTTCAAAATCATCACATTCAACATTATTTATAACGTTTAAATCCCAACTTAGGTTATAACATCATTTAACCGTATTCTCTTTTAACCCAATGAATTGAATATAAATCTTTCTACTTTACTTAGTCTAGAAATTTAGGAAATGGTTTAAATAGTTATAAATAGTCAAAATGGTTATAAATAGTTTAAATAAACATTTAATAGTCAAAATACTCTAGAATAGTTAATATAGATTTTTAAATAGTTGAATAGATTTAAAATAGATTAAATATATTTAAAATAGATTAAACAGGGTTAAACTAGATTAATTAGATTTAATACAAGCTAAGATGGGTTAATTGGCTTTAAAATAAATTAAATGGTTTAAAATAGGTTAAATTGATTTAATATAGTTAATATAGGTTAAAATAGTTTAATAATTTGAAAATCTTAAATTTTATAATCCTTATAATAATATATTTTAAAACTTTTTATTTTTGGAAACATAAATTTGGAATTTGTTTAAATTTGACTATTCATTTTATTTCAACATATCTAGACCCTTTCACATTTCCAGATCACTAATCCCAGTCTCATAATTCAACTTACAATAAAATTATTAAATTTTATATTACTTCCAAACCATGTTTGAAATATCAATTTAACTCACTCACATTCTAATATATTTCAAAGTTATATTTCAAACGGTTCAATAACTCAATTCCGTTTAATTCCATTTATACCCCAAAATTCAACTTAAATTTTTAAATCTAATTTCTTCAAACAATTCCTTTAACCAATTCAAATTTCAACATAACTTGATTTCAATAATAATTCAATTTCTATAAAACAAGTTTATTCCAATATATCATTCAATTAAATTCAAAAATTAAGGATTTAAAATCATTTAATTTAACCAATCCGGTGTCCGTATATAATTCTCTACCCTAGGGTCAAGTGATACAGATATTTATCATTTCAATCCGAAATTTACAGTTTTACGGTTATTTATCATTTCAAACTGCAATCCCGAATTTAACAATAAAATCCATAAAATCGATCGAGTCTATCATTTCAACCCATAAGGATTCTTCTCTAATCTATAGATCTTTCGGGTATGTATCATTTCAACCCATAGTGAACTTGTAGTTTATAACGATATAAAATACAACATCCATTCATCCAATATCAACAATCAAGCATTCATCACAATCATCATCCAAATCAACCAAATAAATATCAGCAATTAACTAATTTACAATACAGGTATTTAAGTGGCAATTTAATTTCAATAATAAATTAAATAACAATTTAATTCAAATAAATTCAAATTAACCGAGATGGCGATTTAAAATATACCAAATAGTCATAAATAAATTTCCAATCGCATCATAAATTTTATTTAACAAACATCAGGAATTTTAGAAGTTGTGAGTGGGTCAAAACACTCACCTTTGAATCTAAATCGATTTAAAATCCAATTTAAACCCAAAATTCAAACAGTCTCCGAATTCATCCAAACCAGCGTCAAAATGTCCAAAATTTTGATACGATCCCAACGCAAGAAACCGCACGTGAATTGGACCTCGTATGCAAAATTTATAGGTGTTAGAACGATTGGAATACAATTTAAAACTAATAAAATAAAAAAATACAAAGCTCCTTACATATCGTGCCACGTCACTGCCCATCGTTACTCAGAAAACCTAGCCCCATGTAAACTCGACCTCGCATATGCTTTTGAACAACCTGCCGCCACCTACTTCGGCCAAACCCCGCCGCCTTAGGCCTCCATATGCTGATCTGAGCTCACCACTGATATTCCCAGGCTCGGCCGCCTCTCCACGCCAAGTAGCTCCACCTCCAGTCGCCAAAACTCACCGCGCCGCCAAGGGTTTTAAAACCCTAACGGAGATTTTGCCACCGATCTGACCGGTAGTTGACCAAACGAATGGCCCAGATGCCCTCCATTCGTTTCCCTCTACACAACCATACCCTCCGTTCCACGATCCGACAAAGTTCATCACGACGAGGTGAACGGCCGAGAATAGTTCTTCAATTCTGGATAATAGTGCTTTAGATTGTAAAACAAATTACAGATCTGAGATATGCTCGTCGAGAGCTTCAAATCGATATATAATTCGATATAGTTTGAGGAGTTTGATTTTCAATTTGATTTTTGATTTGGATTTGCAATTTGAGAATTAGGGTTTGCAGCCATTGGGAAGAGAGAAGTAAATGGAATTGTACGTACAACTAAATGAAGATAAAAAGGAGCTAGGGTTTATAACGGGCTATTTATAGGTAGAGCTGAAATGAAAAAGAACGGACCAGATCGAACTGGAAGTCGAATGATAAACAACCCGAATAGCCCGTTTCGTTCCCAAAACGAAATTGGGTCATCCCATATATCAAAATAAATGTTTTCAATATTTTTAAACTCAATGGAATAGGTTTCAAGTCCTAATTCCATCTTATGAAGAAGTTGTGTTAAATCAGCTTATTTCAAATTGATTTCAATTGATTTTAATTAAATTGATTTCTAGGCATTTCGAGTCTGTACGATCAAACGACAAGTCCGATCGCTTGGAAACTTGAAATACTACAATAATTCATAGTTATAGATCCGATGAAACTGGTTTCGTCGAAACCCGAGTCAGTGGACAAAATGAATATTTCACGTTAATTAAATAAATTAATATTAAAATAATTAAATCACTTTTCAATTCAAATTTAATAGTTTACAATTTCTGTCATTTTAGATTACTTGGACATTTACTACGATCTGAAACAAATCTAGATATCAAATTCAAAGTCCATTATTTTACCAATTACAGTATTTAACTTCAATTGTAATTACATCCAATTACTTATAATTAGTTCCAATAAATTGATTTTTAATTGATTTCAATCTTCATACTTAATTAATTATTATTCTATAGGCATAGCTAACATTTGGTTTACATTTCATTACATTAATATCCTCCAATTTCCATCTTTTATTTGTATTAATTACCATATTTAAACTATATTGATTTTTTGTCAATTTCACACATTAAATAAAATTTAAAATGCCAAATTGATTTGTTTATCTAGATTTCACTATTTTATAAAATCAATTATTACATTATGAATAAAATTACCATTTCTATTTTTTTATTGCATTCACAATTTACAGTCATTGTCTTAACTCACATTAATGTAACATTTAATTCCATTCAATTACAATTGATTTCCAATTAAATTTATTAACTAATTACGTAGGTAACTTATAATAATTGTTACCATTTACCTTCCATCACACTTATAAATTCATTATTTACAAACAAATGTTACAGTTACTTACATAACACAGATTTTTATTCAATTACCATTTATTATATACTATTTCATTAATGAATTGAATATTTACATTTGTTTTCCTATATTCACTGTATAACCAAGTATAACCTTTACATTATTTTGAATTGATTGGAATTCCATTCAAGTTGTTAATAATTTACTTTAATTAACATTGTTACCTTTCATTTTAGTTATTATTTCATTATTAAATTATAAATTTTTATTTATTTCAATATTTAATCACAGAATCTTATTAAATTAACCATTTTAATTATCGAAAATTTACGAGTCGTTACAATATATGAATAGATATATATGTTTATAAAAGTATTGTATGTGTAATATGTATATATGTAAGTATGTGTAAGGGTAAACATGATAAAGTACATATGTATATTGTATATGTAAACTTGTGGTGAAAAATTAAAATAAATAAATAAATAAATAAATAAATATATATATATATAAAACATAGCGTGAGTGGCTATTTATGCTTGTAAAAAATATAATGTTCAAGTTTTAGCATGTCACACACACAAACACACACACACACACAGATATATATATATATATATATATATATAATGTATACATGTATGTATATAAGGGAGCATCATCATGACAAGTATTTAATTCAAGCATACAAGATTTCAAATCATGCACATAAAATATCATATCTTTCAAAAATAAAATCACTGAAAAGAAAAAAAAAGAATGAAAAAAATATATATAGCCTGTACATGAAAAATAGGCTTCAGCCTTAACAACTTGTTCCCTCCCGCTCTCTCTCTCTATATATATATGCAGCACCTTGTTCCCGCATACCATTCTATTTCAACGCTAATAAAAAAGAGAGTGCTGCCATTAAACAACAAAAAGGAATCAAGGTTTGAAGCAGGAGCTAAACGAAGCAAAGCAAAAATTGTTCATCATTTTAACAGGTGAGTACAACGCTTAATACCTTCAACTGATTAATATATGTATATACATACAACTGTGCTTTGAGATTAATCGATGATCTGGGCCAGATGTTTATATGTGTATGTATATGTGTTAGACTTAAAAAGTTCCACTGTACTTCTTGTAACGACCCGTATTTTTACGGATCAAAACATCGTAAAAACAGTTGACGTTTGGCCGTATTGTTGATAAGTTGTCCAGAGTTTAAGTCTTAAGTCGTATGGTAGATAAGTCGTATGTTGAGGCTTAGGTCGTAGACGACTTAAGAATTTAGACGACTTAAGAGATTGGGACGACTTAAGGTAGTGAACGACTTAAGAGATAGCAGCCTACAAGAATTAGCGACTTAAGTTAGTAGTGGACGACCTAGGTGTTTGCGAGTTAACGACTTATAAAAGTTGGCGACTTATAGCAGTTAGGTCGCGTAGTGGTTTAGGTCGTATGTTAGTTTGTAGCGACCTATAGGATTTGACCGACCTTAGTAGTTAGGTCGTGTTATAGTTTAGGTCGTTCGAGCGACTTAAGGCTAATAGGATAAGTCGTTAAGGCTTAGGTCGTGAGACCCTATGGGATAGGACGTAGACGACTTAAGTATAGGAGCGACTTATAGGATTGGCGACTTAAGAAAGCTAGCGATGTTGGAACCTGCCTTCTTCGATTTTAATGCGACAACTATATATTTCAATCTATATACTATAATGTCAAATATTCTTGCAGGAATCTACAAAAGAAGCTATTATCATATCATCTACAAGATTAAAGTTCTCAAAATTCTATTTAAGATATCTATGTACAATCTCTGATATGATGATGAAACACACACACACAAATATATTTTTGAAAATCATGTTTTAAAATAAAATATCTTTTATTATTTAAAAGATATAAAAAAAGTATTTTCAAAATTATATATTATCTCAAGTTCAAAGGTGCTAAAATAAAGGAAGGAACAAAACAGTACAAAATTAGACGTCTATATATTATTTCAGACGTCTGATATCAATATCAGACGTCTAAAAATAATATAATCTATGCTTTGAGTGCCTCTATTTTTATATGAAATAGACGTCTGTCAATTTAATAACAGACGTCTGTCATCCTAGACAGACGTCTGAATTAAAAGACAGACGTCTAAATTGACTGTTTTTGTCTTTCTTTTATTTTTTGAATTTCAAAATATATTCAGACATCTGTCACTTTTATCTCAGACATCTGAACTTGACGAACTGAAGCATCTCTTCATGAAATATCAAAATCTGAAGAGTTGTCTTCTTCACCAAGAGTTGCACTTCTTCAAATAGTTGCAACTATTAAATTAAGACTATTCAATACTATAAATAGAGATGTAAATTCACTATTTCAATCACCAATTCTTTCTATCTATTCTGATCTTATATTATTATAATATCAAGTGATTTTCAATTCTCTACTTCCTATCTTTTGCACATTCAAATCATCATATCAAGAAGATTATAGGAAGGGTGTACTACATTGACTATATTCGTGTTATTCAAAGAACACACAAGTCAAGAAACAATTTACCAAATTGTAATTGAAGTCCTATTCGGTTGCTTAGGCGGAAAAGTCCTATTCGGTTGCTTAGGCGGAAAAGTCCTGTTCGGTTGCTCAGGCGGTGTAATACCTGTTCCTCCGGGTTAAGTGAGGGTTATTCGAGAAATTCCAGAAGCAGTCTGGGACTGGACGTAGAACGAGAAGTTCGAACCAGTATAAAAATCCCTGGTGTCATTTTTATTACTGCCATTTACTATTATTTATAATTCCGCACTTGCTAGTCGTAGTTTAACTATATTATCGATCCATATAGACTTTCATCAAAAGTAGAATTTGAATTTATTACAATGTCTTCATCATCATTTGTTTTAATTTTGAAATTTTCATCAAATGATACATGAAGTGTTTCTTCAATAGATTTAGTTCTTATATTATAGATTCTATATGCTTTGCTTCGTTCCGAATATCCAATGAATATACATTCATCCGATTTTGGATCAAACTTACCTAATTGATCTTTTGTATTTAAAGCAAAACATTTAGAACCAAAAATTTTAAAGTAAGATATATTAGGTTTTCTACCGATGAAGAGTTCATATGGAGTATGTTTAGTTAAAGGTCGAATAGATACACGATTTAGGACATAACAAGCAGTAGCAACGGCTTCTGCCCAAAATTGTTTTGGAAGAGTGGTTCCATTCAATAAAGTCCTAGCACATTCTTGAAGTGTTCTATTTTTACGTTCAACAACTCCATTTTGTTGAGGCGTTCTTGGAAATGAAAAGTTATGAAATATTCCTTTCTTATTACAAAACTTCTCAAACATTTCATTTTCAAATTCTCCTCCATGATCACTTCTAATATTTTTAATTTTTAGATTTTTAATATTTTGAATACGTTCAGCAAAGATTTTGAAATTTTCAAAAGTATCACTTTTGTTTTTCATAAATAAAGTCCAAGTATATCTAGAGAAGTCATCAACTATTACAAAGACATATCTATTGTGATTAATAGATTGAATCTGAGTTGGTCCAAATAAGTCTAGATGCAACAATTCAAGAGGTTGCAAAGTTGAGATGATCTTCTTGGATTTAAAAGTAGATTTAGTTAGCTTTCCTAGTTGACAAGCATCACAAATGCTATTTACCTTAAAAAATTCATTTTAGGTAACCCTTTTACCAAATTATTTTTGGATAATTTATTAATAGCTTTGAAATTTATATGACAAAATCTTTTATGCCATAGCCAAGGATCATTTTCTTTGACTAATAAGCACATATTTGTATTATGATTTATTTTCATATTTAAAATATAAATATTATGATCTCTTACTCCTTCGAAAATAATATTTTTGTTATGATAAAAAATATTGCATTTATTTTCAGAAAATACTATGTTAAAACCTTTATCACATAATTGACTAATACTTAGTAAGTTATGTTTTAAATTTTTAACTAATAACACATTTGTAATAAGAGGTAATTTAGATGTACCGTCATTGCTCACATCGCCTTTGCCGATGATGTAACCTTTTGAATTATCTCCAAAAGTGACAGATCCTCCATCTGAGTAGATAATGTTAGTTAACATATTTTTGTTGCTTGTCATGTGTTTTGAGCAACCACTGTCAAGAATCCATTTTCCTCTTTTCTTAATCGGTACCTGCAAAAAATATTAAAATTCTATTAGTACCCACTTCCTTTATAGGGTCCTAAGGGTTAAATCTTAGGAAGCCAAACCCAGTTGGGTTTAGAGTTCCCTTTAAAAATAAAATTTTCATTCTTATGTACAGACATAATAAAAGATTTAATGTAGTTTTTCCTAATCAAATTATTATTAGTTTTTGGAACCCAAATCATAATTGATTTTGGATGAATAATTTTTGAAGAAGTTTTTTGAGTAGATATAGATTCATTTTTCTTAAAATTAGTATATAAAGAACCATTATTTTTAGAATGCTTTTGTATTGGTTTTTTATATCCTAACCCCTTTTTATTTGAACAAGTTTGAGAATTCTCAATTATTTTAGAGAGACTCTCTCTTCCACTGTTAAATTTAGAAACATTTTTAGAAACATTTTCCAGTTTTGTTTTAAGATTTGATACTTCTATATCAAGTGTTTTAATATTAGAGTTTAAATCATAATTCTCTTTTGCTAATTTAACATTCTCATATTTCTGTCTTTCTATTTCACTGCTTAAATCAGTGAATTGAGATGTTATATTAACATAAGATTCTTGAGATTTTACTAACTCTTCCTCTAATATTTTCTTTTCATCTTTTAACATGTCAGTTTCTATTTCAGTTCTATTTAATTTTCCTAAAGCATCTTTATATTTACTCTTTAGGATTCTAAGTTTATCTAACAATTCAGAGTTTATTTCTATTAAATCGTCAAAAGTTAGATCACTTACATCATCATTTGTTGCCATAAAACAAACGTTGGCTTGTTTTGAATCACTATCATTATCACTGTCTGATGAAGAAGATTCTGTATCATCCCATGTAACTGAGAAGGCTTGTTTCTTTTTATATTTGTCCTTTTTAAGATTATTCTCTTTCTTCCGATCAGGACAATCTTTCTTTATGTGGCCCTTCTTGTGACATTCGTAGCATTCAAGAGATGAGCTTGATGGCTTATTAAAACCCTTGTTATTTCCAAATTTATTACCCTTTTTGAATTTTAAAAACTTTTTGAAATTATTAGCTATAAATGCCATATCATCTTCTGATTCAGAGTCTTCTTTTTCTGCTTGAAAAGCGATAGTTTTCTTGTCCTGTGCTTGTGCTCGTCTTGCTTGTAAATTTACTTCATAGGACATTAGATTTCCTATTAACTCTTCTGTTTTTATGGTTGAAATATCATTAGCTTCCTCGATAGCTAAGACTTTTCGTTCCCATTCATCAGTTAAAGAGTTAAGGATTTTTGATACAACATCAGATTCAGTAAAAGTGACTTCTAAAGCTAAAAGTGAGTGATAAATATCCTGGAATCTAGAGTACATTTCACTAATACTTTCTCCTTGTTTCATCCTAAAATTTTGAAATTGGTTTTTAAGCATAGAGATTTTGCTTTGTTTTACTTTATTTGTTCCTTCGTGTGTAACCTTAAGAGTATTCCAAATTTCATATCCAGTTTTACAGATACTGACTCAATTGAATTCATTTTTGTCTAAAGCACAAAATAACATGTTCATTGCTTTTGCATTTGCAGTAGCATCTAGTTTTTGGGTATTAGACCATGTAGCATACTCTGTAGTAGGAATATGATATTCAGTTTGAATGATATTCCAGGTTTCAAATCCACTTGCTTGCATAAAAATTCTCATTCTAGTTGACCAATAACTATAATTTAATCCGTTAAACAATGGTGGTCGTGTAGTGGCTTGTCCCTCAGTGAAACTGTTGCTAGTGTTATTGTCCATATTAAAAAAATATCAGATAACTATGTTATAGTTATGTGATGACCTTGCTCTGATACCAAATGAAAGTCTATATGGATCGATAATATAGTTAAACTACGACTAGCAAGTGCGGAATTATAAATAATAGTAAATAGCAGTAATAAAAATGACACCAGGGATTTTTATACTGGTTCGAACTTCTCGTTCTACGTCCAGTCCCAGACTGCTTCTGGAATTTCTCGAATAACCCTCACTTAACCCGGAGGAACAGGTATTACACCGCCTGAGCTACCGAACAGGACTTTTCCTCCTAAGCAACCGAATAGGACTTTTCCGCCTAAGCAACCGAATAGGACTTCAATTACAATTTGGTAAATTGTTTCTTTTATTGCTATGTTTTGAATATCTATACATGCATCATATTGTTTTACAATTTGCTATTTCATAATTTCAAGTATTCTGTTTTTTTGAACAATATGTCTATTTTTAGATGATGTGTAGTAAGCAAACATCCTTAACTGCTTCTATTTTGGTTTGAATATTTAATATTTAAATTTCAATGATTCGCATTACTTTAACATATTACTTCTGGTAAGTATTCCTTTTTGTCGATGACAAAGGGGGAGAAATATATGCAAACTAACAAATTTTTGCAGAAAAGTCGCCATATATTCAGGGGGAGAACTATAATATATATGTCAATATTACTTCGTCACATAAGTATTGTCATCAATCAAAAAGGGGGAGAATGTTGATTCATGAGTTTTGATTCATGACACAAGCTTCAGAGATCATACGACGAAAATACTATATGAAAGCGACAAAAAGAGAATAAGTGCATACCGTGCACTACAAAGGAGATGATCTTACAATCCAAAGATTAGTATGGATATTTTATTTTTATTGAGTCTTAGAATAATGTTAAAATCATTCCTCAAATAGTTATAAAAGCACACAAAACATTTTATATCAAAATAAGTGTTCACTGTGCATATAACATCAGGTCGGCCGACCGACCAGGATCTTCGGTCGACCGACCCGGTATCATGTGCACAGTGACTTTCTGTTTTCTATACGTTTTTAAACTCAGCTGACCGGCCAGGTTTTCCGGTCGATCGACCAGAGAAAAACGACTAGTTTTCTGAAGAGACGTGATCATTTCATGAAGAGGAATGTCCTCTATTTCAAGAGGTATGGACACAACTATTAACTAAAACTCTTCATGAAAGATTACAACTCCTCTACAACTATATAAACATATTCAATTCACTTCTACAATAACCGATTCTTGTTTATATTTCTGAAATCTAATCTCTATTCATTTCTGCAAATAAAAGCATTCATTCTTATTTAATATCACTAGAATCCTTGAATTTATTCATATACTTCGATTCTACGTGATTATCTTCCTTCTAAATCTTAACACACATATATACTCTTGAGGATTTGATTATAGGAAAGTTGTACTATCAAAAGACAATCAGTGTTATTCAGAACACATTCGTCAACAAACTATTTGTATTAAGTTGAAGTCCTCTTCGGCTGTTGAGGCGGAAAAATTCCTGTTCGGCTGCTCAGTTTCTGCATTAACATACCATATTACACGATCCTTAGTACTACACGTGCACTTTCAAGCGACCTATAGAATGTAGCGACCTATAGGAGTTAGCGACCTAAGAGTTAGCGAGGTTAAGTCGTAGACGACTTAGGAGTTAGGTCGTAAGGGGTTGGGTCGTAACCCAGTTAAGTCGCGTGGTTAGAGTAGTTAGGTCGTGCATTGTTTTAAGTCGTGACATAGTTAGGTTGCGCCTTGTCTAGGTCGCGTGAAGGCTTAAGTGTTAGGTCGCTGGGTCGTGAGCGACCTAGGAGTTGAGTCGATTGTGTGCTAAGTCGCGTGGTGATAGGTCGCGCGCCTGCGTTGTGTTAAGTCGCGTGGATGCGCTTGCGCTAAGTCGTAAGTCATAGGGTTGTGTTAGGTCGTGTAGTGATAAGTCGCGCGTAGGTGTTAAGTTGTTAAGTCGGAGGTTGTTAGGTCATGGGTTCTTAAGTCGTGGACGACCTAACTCCGAGCGACTTAAGGGCATTTCAGCTATAAATAGGAGGGTTTTTCTCACTTTTTGGGATTCGGATTTCGAAGCGACGAAGTGCTGCCATTTTGAGAGCTCGACTTCTACACTTCTTCACTTCTTTTCTCCACTCTAATCTAGTGATTCCATCCATCCAAGTTGAAGATCAAATTGAAGATTCAAGAGCTTAGATTGAAGATCTTCATCCATTGAAGTGAGATTTCATCGTTTGAAGCGGATTGGTGATAGATCAAGTTAGACCCTTCGCTGTCTAGATCTGAAGTGGGTTTCTTTTGGGGTTGTTTAGGTGATTTGGTGAGTGGTGATTATCTCTCACACGGATCCAAAGGAGTATATCGGATCGTTGGCTTGATTTGGTGTTAAAGTAGAGATTTCCATGCATTTTCCTAATCATATGTGTAGATCCATATAGATCCACTGTTCATGATGATTTGACAACCATTTTACTGAGTGTTAACCTATGCAAGTTCATTCATCAAGATTATAGAGACATTGCTCATGTTTTCATGCTTTTTGGACTTTTGACTCTTTAATTACGAAATTTCCATTATTGTTATAATTGTCTATTTAGATCATATTTGAATGCTTGTTTACTTGGATTAATGTCTGATTTGATTGATTGCAATGAATTAGATGATTGATGATTTGATTTAGACCGAAGATGATTCAAAAGCTAAGAAAAAGGCTCTTGGATTGGGAAAGCTGCTTGTGGCATATGTAGTGGATGTGGAAGCCCATATGCATAGATTCGATGATGATGATGTTGAGATGAAGCTTTGCGAGGATGTGATGAAGCGAGGCATGATAAGAGATAGTCTTGGTCTAATCCAGACGGGATCATTCCAAGCATGTTGATAACTCGGTGATATGGTTCGAGTTGAGGATAATGGATGCTCGAGAGGCGCTTGAGCTAGTATGGAAATAGTCGTCGAGGAGGATGACTAGAAGGCTGAGATCTCATCGTTGTTGAAGGTTCTAGCATGCTCAAAGCAAGAGTACGTTGGGCAGATTCGATAGTCCCTGAAGGCTAATGATTGATAGTCAAGTACTCTGGGCAGATTCGATAGTCCTAGGCACGGGTCACGATGACGTGCGGGAGTTATGTCTAGAACCGGGGTTTCCATTAGCCCTTGACGGACGGCTGAAAGAATGTGCCGGTCATTCAATTAATGGTGATATTGAAGCAATGATAACAGTGATAGCAAGAGTCATGGATGTTTGATTGTATCGTCATTCGGTCTCAAGAGCGGTATTTTCTGGGTGCTTATCTGATCTTGGTTTAGGCCTTGGGGGTTTGTGCTTGGAAAACATCGCCCTTGACTCGAGTGATAATTGTTTTACTTTACATTGTATGCTCTGCTATGTTTGCTTCTACTTAGTGTGTGTCTAGGGGCTATCACTGTAGAATGAGGTTGGAGTGGGAGGGTTGTATTGCTATTCCTTTTCCTTTATGCTCTTTTGGTATGTTGTTAGTTAATTTACTGCTCACTAACACTGTTGTCTGACTCAAGGCTTTATGTTTTAACTCTTATTGCCTTGGGCTGTTCGTCCATTTTGGGACGGGCAGACTAGGTAGCAGGTGACAGGTGCTGTTCTTGCTTTCCACGGTGTTGTTATCGAAGACGAACTGGAGGGTTGCATATTATCTTCTTATTATATGTACTGGGTGTTCCGCTGTTTGTATATTCTTTGAGTGTTATGTAGTGAGGCTTGATGTATCGACTATTCTGATGATTGTATTCAACTATTATGAAGTTTTATTGATGAGATTCTATTCTGTGAAGCTTCACTATATATATGTTCTATTGTATTTTGTCCATGCGCTGTGAGTAATACGATAGATTCTGATGTTTTTTAATTTTCCCTGGCAATCGTCCATGGTCGCCTGGCACACTTTACAGCGCCCTATCTCTAGGTTCAGTGCAGGGGTCATGGGCAGTCGTCACATTTGGTATCAGAGCATTGGTTAATCGATTTTACCCAACGCTCGCTGATGTAGCTACGTATGAGAGACGTAATTGTATTTTGATGGATGATTACTATATATAATATAGTAGCTTAGAAGAATTTGAATTCCTTATGCAGTTGTTTCTCTAAGTGTTCTAATCATTCCTTTTTATAGATATTAAGGATGAGTTGAAGAGGGAGACCAGCTGCTAGGGAAGGCCGAGCTGCTGAAGGGACTGCTGATTATGCAGCCATGTTCAAAGCTATGATGACTTCGATCATGAGAAGCATGCCAGCTCCAGGGCCATCAATTGATGTTGGAGTTCAAGTTCAGGCTCCAAGGCCGGTGGATTTTGCTAAGTTGTGCAAAGATTATACTGCTCTTGGAGGGAAGGTTTTCTTGGGAACAGAATCAACCATTGAGGTCCAGAGATGGATAGATGCTTGTAGAAGGATTTTTGGTGATTTGGGAATAGAGGATGCAACTAAGAGGAAGTTAGCATCAAGACAGCTTCAAGGAAGAGCTTCTGATTGGTGGAACTCTATTACCATCAATACTCCGGAGGAAGAGGTTACTTGGGAGCAATTCCAAGTTAGATTTGAAGCTAAGTTCATTTCTACAGCTCAGAAGTCTGTTCTGTTCAAGAAGTTTGTGGAGCTCAAGCAGGGAGGAAGACCAGTTCTTGAGTATGTTTCTGAGTTTGAAGCTTTGTCCAAGTATGCCCGGTCATATATTGAATCTGCATATCAGAAGAATGAGAAGTTTGTGACAGGTTTGGACAGTTATCTTGGGAGGCAGTTGGTGGATCATTTGGACGATTCATTTGAGAAGCTTGTGGAGAAAGCTCTCAGGCATGAGAGTCTGTTTCCTAAGGAAGGATCTGTTGTTGCTGTGACTAGGGGAGAGTCCAAACCACAGCAGGGTGGAAACAAGAAGAGGAAGCAGCTACAATAGAAAGGTAGGGATGGTCAGAAGAAGCTGAAGGGCGAAGTGACCTGCTACAACTGTCAGCAGAAGGGCCATTTCTCCAAGGATTGTAAGAATCCAAAGGTGCCGATGAAGTGTCACAACTGTGACAAGCCGGGGCACGTCAAGAGGAATTGTCCAGAACCGAGGAGGGACAAGCATATTGTGCAAGCTTATGCTTTGGGAGCTGTTCCATCGTCTTCGAAAGCTCCTACCGCTGAAGAGAAGGGAAAGAGTGTGGTGGTTCAAGGTACTCTTTCCATTTGTGGTGTTCCAGTTAGAGTGTTGTTTGATACTGGGGTGTCGCATTCGTTTGTTTGTAGTGAACTTGTAGGCCGGTTAGGTTTGGAACCGGATATTGTTGATAGGCCATTGGTTGTGACTAATCCAGTTGGGGGTTCGTCTTGTTTGTGTATGATATGCCGTGGTATGATTGTGTCGAGTCATGGTTGCTCTTTTGTTTGTGATTGTTTTGTTCTGAGCTTTTCGGGGTTCAGAATTATTTTGGGTATGGACTGGCTTAGGAAGTATGCGGTAAAGGTTGATTGCGAAAGGTTGGAGGTGACAGTTGAGAAGGTGGAGAGGCGAAAGATTGTGATACGATGTAAGCATGAAGAAGGCATCTTCATGAGCTTCATGTATTCGCTGGTTGTTCCACAGGATGGACTGTCATCTGTGCCAATCGCTAATAGATTTGAGGATGTCTTTGACGAGGTCAAAGGGTTACCGCCGCATAGAGAGATCGAGTTTCGTATAGATCTAGTTGAAGGAGCCAGACCTGTTGTGATGCCTCTTAGGCGGATGGCGCCTAGGGAACAACAAGAGTTGAGGGTGCAAGTTGATGACCTTTTGAAGAAAGGATTCATTCGGCGTAGTGTGTCCGAATGGGGTGCACCAGTTGTGTTTGCAACCAAGTCAGATGGGTCGTTGAGATTGTGTGTGGATTATCGTGAGCTGAATAAAGTGACTAAGAAGAACAAGTATCCATTCCCGAGAATAGATGACTTGTTTGATCAGCTTCACGAAGCTAAGGTGTTTTCTCAGATGGATTTGGCAACGGGATTTCACCAGTTGAGAGTGGCTAAGGATAGTGTGCCGAAGACTGCTTTTCGGACACCATCCGGTTTCTTTGAGTGGCTGGTAATGCCGTTTGGATTGACTAACGCGCCAGCATATTTTGTGGGTCTTATGAATAGAGTGTTCAGAGATCAGTTGAACAAGTTCGTGCTTGTGTTCGTGGATGATATTCTGATTTATTTCAGAACTGAAGAAGAGCACAAGACACACTTGCGTATTGTTTTGGAAATCTTACGGAAACATCAGCTGAAGGCTAAGTTTTCGAAGTGTCACTTCTGGAAGAGCGAGGTGAGGTTCTTAGGCCATGTTATCTCTGGAAGTGGAATAGCGGTTGATCCCGCTAAGGTGGCAGCAATCCAGGATTGGGTTAGACCAAAGAATGCATTTGAGGTAAGAAGTTTTCTTGGATTGGCAGGATATTATCGACGGTTTATCAAAGACTAGGGGTGTAAATCGGTCGGACCGGACCGGACAGAGGTGTGTTCAGTTTATGTCCTAAATAAAATTGGACCGGACATGGACCAGACGAGATTTATGTTCGTACAAATTTTGTTGTCCTAGCTCGTGTCCTAAATGAAATCGGACGGACTCGTACATACATTTTTTGGACACGGACCCGAACGGACACGGACGGACAATGCTATTTACATCAAATTTTATGTTGTTTAATAGAATTTTCATCAGATATACTGAACTATAAGAAATTCGGACGAATTCGAACGAACTCGGACCGGACAATATTTTTTCTCGTACAAATTTTCTTGTCCTAGCTCGTGTCCTAAATGAAAATCGAACGGACTCAGACAGACGTATTTCGGTTACGGACATGAACGGACATCGGACACTCGTACAAAATTTACAGCCCTATCAAAGACTTCTCCAAGGTAGCTGCACCGTTAACAGGATTGACGAAGAAGAACCAAGTGTTCAAGTGGGAAGATAAGTGTGAGCAAGCTTTCAGAATCCTGAAAGAAAGATTGACGAGTGCTCCTATTTTGACTATTCCTAGTGGGAATGATGAGATGGTGGTTTACACCGACGCATGTGGTACTGGACTTGAAGCAATGCTGATGCAGAGGAATAAAGTTGTTGCGTATGCTAGTCGACAACTGAAGCCACACGAAAGGAATTACCCGACTCATGATTTGGAGTTAGCGGCGATTGTTTTTGCTATGAAGATGTGGAGACATTATCTACTGGGAGTTCGATTCGAGTTGTTTACAGATCATAAGTCGTTGAAGTATCTTTTCTCCCCAAAAGGATTTGAATCTTCGGCAGCAACGTTGGCTAGAGTTTTTAGCATCATATGATTTTGGGATAGCTTATACTCCGGGAAAAGGTAACGCAGTAGTAGATGCGTTAAGTCGAAGACATGCAGGATTGGGAGCCATGTTTTCAGAATGGAAGAATCTCGAGTATCTAGCTGGATTTGACTTCAGGCCTAGATGTGAATTGGAACCTGAGATGTTGGCAAACTTATCGATAAGACCTACTCTTGTGGAAAGGATTGGCGAGAGCCAAAAGCGAGACGATAAGCTTGTCAAGATTATCCATGATTTGGAATCTGGATTGGATCCAGAAAAGGATAAAGGATTCAAGGTCGATCGAGAGGGTTGGCTTTGGAAGCAAGGACGACTAGTTGTTCCCGATATAGATGAATTGAGGAGTGAAGTTCTGAGGGAAAGTCATCACTCGAAGCTGACAATTCATCTAGGTGGAAATAAGATGTATCAGGATATGAAAAGAACCTACTTCTGGGAAGGTATGAAGAAGGATGTTGGAAATTTTATTTCCAAGTGTATGAACTGCCAGTTAGTAAAAGCCGAACAGAAGAAGCCAAGTGGATTGCTTCAGCCATTAGAAGTTCCTACATGGAAGTGGGAGCAAGTGTCGATGGATTTTATTGATGGACTACCTAGAACCAGAACGGGAAATGAAGGGATTTGGGTCATCGTAGATCGTCTGACTAAGAGTGCAAGATTCATTCCTGTTCGATCGACTAGGACTGCATCAAAGTTGGCTGAGTTGTATGTTAAGTAGATAGTTCGATTCCATGGTATTCCGAAGAGTATAGTGAGCGATCGAGACCCATTGTTCACTAGTGGATTTTGGAAGAGCTTCCAGGAAGTTTTGGGAACCAAGTTGTGTTTGAGTACAGCTTATCACCCTCAAACAGATGGTCAGACCGAGAGAGTCAACCGAGTTTTGGAAGATCTCCTCAGAGCTTGTGTTTTGGATTTCGGAGGATCATGGGAAGATCACCTTCATTTGGTGGAATTTGCATACAACAACAGTTACCAGTCAAGCATTGGTATGGCACCGTATGAGGCATTGTATAGAAGACCGTGTAACTCTCCGACATGTTGGTTAGAGACAGGAGAAAAGCTGATACTTGGGCCAGAGATGATTCGACAGACTTCAGATTGTATAGAGATCATTCGACAACGAATGAAGGCAGCCCAAGACCGTCAGAAAAGTTATGCAGATAAGCATCGTAAGGATTTGGAATTCGACGTAGGCGATATGGTTTTTGTGAAGGTTTCTCTATTGAAGAATGTTATTCGATTCGGGAAGAAAGGGAAGTTGACTCCGAGATTTGCTGGACCATTCTCGATCATCGAGCGAATTGGAAAGCTCGCCAATAAATTGGAGTTACCAGAGAAGATTTCGGGTGTGCACAATGTTTTTCATGTATCGTATCTACGGAAGTATGTGCACAAATCGAATGCAGTGGTTTCTGCTGATAGCTATGAAGATTTTGAGGTTGATCTAGTCGATAAGAGACCTCGTAGGCCGCTTTGTGTTGTTGAAACTGACACGAAACAGCTTAGGAGGAAGGTAGTTAAGTTGCTCAAGATACAATGGAGTGACGACGATAACGACTGTACATGGGAGGTGGAAGAGAGGATGAAAGCAGCTCATCCTGAACTCTTCAAGGTATGGCCCTAAGGTGTCGTGTCATCTAACGACATTGTAACTTGTTCTAGTTTTAGAATTCTGCATGCTAAGCTAGAATTGGATGTATGGTTTGTTGATTGCTATGGATGGTAGGCGTGCAGAATAGTCTTTGATTGCTTTTGTTTGTTTGGAATTTCGGGGGTGAAATTCCTAAGGGGGAGAGAATGTAACGACCCGTATTTTTACGGATCGAAACATCGTAAAAACAGTTGACGTTTGGTCGTATTGTTGATAAGTTGTCCAGAGTTTAAGTCTTAAGTCGTATGGTAGATAAGTCGTATGTTGAGGCTTAGGTCGTAGAGGACTTAAGAATTTAGATGACTTAAGAGATTGGGACAACTTAAGGTAGTGAACGACTTAATAGATAGCAGCCTACAAGAATTAGCGACTTAAGTCAGTAGTGGACGACCTAGGTGTTTGTGAGTTAACGACTTATAAAAGTTGGCAACTTATAGCAGTTAGGTCGCGTAGTGGTTTAGGTCGTATGTTAGTTTGTAGCGACCTATAGGATTTGACCGACCTTAGTAGTTAGGTCGTGTTATAGTTTAGGTCGTTCGAGCGACTTAAGGCTAATAGGATAAGTCGTTAAGGCTTAGGTCGTGAGACCCTGTGGGATAGGACGTAGACGACTTAAGTATAGGAGCGACTTATAGGATTGGCGACTTAAGAAAGCTAGCGACCTATAGAATGTAGCGACCTATAGGAGTTAGCGACCTAAGAGTTAGCGAGGTTAAGTCGTAGACGACTTAGGAGTTAGGTCGTAAGGGGTTGGGTCGTAACCTAGTTAAGTCGCATGGTTAGAGTAGTTAGGTCGCGCATTGTTTTAAGTCGTGACATAGTTAGGTTGCGCCTTGTCTAGGTCGTGTGAAGGCTTAAGTGTTAGGTCGCTGGGTCATGAGCGACCTAGGAGTTGAGTCGATTGTGTGCTAAGTCGCGTGGTGATAGGTCGCGTGCCTGCGTTGTGTTAAGTCGCGTGGATGCGCTTGCGCTAAGTCGTAAGTCGTAGGGTTGTGTTAGGTCGTGTAGTGATAAGTCGCGCGTAGGTGTTAAGTTGTTAAGTCGGAGGTTGTTAGGTCGTGGGTTCTTAGGTCGTGGACGACCTAACTCCGAGCGACTTAAGGGAATTTCAGCTATAAATAGGAGGGTTTTTCTCACTTTTTGGGATCCGGATTTCGAAGCTACGAAGTGCTGCCATTTTGAGAGCTCGACTTCTACACTTCTTCACTTCTTTTCTCCACTCTAATCTAGTGATTCCATCCATCCAAGTTGAAGATCAAATTGAAGATTCAAGAGCTTAGATTGAAGATCTTCATCCATTGAAGTGAGATTTCATCGTTTGAAGCGGATTGGTGATAGATCAAGTTAGACCCTTCGCTGTCCAGATCTGAAGTGGGTTTCTTTTGGGGTTGTTTAGGTGATTTGGTGAGTGGTGATTATCTCTCACACGGATCCAAAGGAGTATATCGGATCGTTGGCTTGATTTGGTGTTAAAGTAGAGATTTCCATGCATTTTCCTAATCATATGGTAGATCCATATAGATCCATTGTTCATGATGATTTGACAACCATTTTACTAAGTGTTAACCTATGCAAGTTCATTCATCAAGATTATAGAGACATTGCTCATGTTTTCATGCTTTTTGGACTTTTGACTCTTTAATTATGAAATTGCCATTATTGTTATAATTGTCTATTTAGATCATATTTGAATGCTTGTTTACTTGGATTAATGTCTGATTTGATTGATTGAAATGAATTAGATGATTGATGATTTGATTTAGACCGAAGATGATTCAAAAGCTAAGAGAAAGGCTCTTGGATTGGGAAAGCTTCTTGTGGCATATGTAGTGGATGTGGAAGCCCATATGCATAGATTCGATGATGATGATGTTGAGATGAAGCTTTGCGAGGATGTGATGAAGCGAGGCATGATATGAGTTAGTCTTGGTCTAATCCAGAAGGGATCATTCCAAGCATGTTGATAACTCGGTGATATGGTTCGAGTTGAGGATAATGGATGCTCGAGAGGCGCTTGAGCTAGTACGGAAATAGTCGTCGAGGAGGATGACTAGAAGGTTGAGATCTCATCGTTGTTGAAGGTTCTAGCATGCTCAAAGCAAGAGTACGTTGGGCAGATTCGATAGTCCCTGAAGGCTAATGATTGATAGTCAAGTACTCTGGGCAGATTCAATAGTCCTAGGCACGGGTCACGATGACGTGCGAGAGTTTTGTCTAGAACCGGGGTTTCCATTAGCCCTTGACGGACGGCTGAAAGAATGTGCCTGTCATTCAATTAATGGTGATATTGAAGCAATGATAACAGTGATAGCCAGAGTCATGGATGTTTGATTGTATTGTCATTCGGTCTCAAGAGCGGTATTTTCTGGGTGCTTATCTGATCTTGGTTTAGGCCTTGGGGGTTTGTGCTTGGAAAACATTGCCCTTGACTCGAGTGATAATTGTTTTACTTTACATTGTATGCTCTGCTATGTTTGCTTCTACTTAGTGTGTGTCTGGGGGCTATCACTGTAGAATGAGGTTGGAGTGGGAGGGTTGTATTGCTATTCCTTTTCCTTTATGCTCTTTTGGTATGTTGTTAGTTAATTTACTGCTCACTAACACTGTTGTCTGACTCAAGGCTTTATGTTTTAACTCTTAATGCCTTGGGCTGTTCGTCCATTTTGGGACGGGCAGACTAGGTAGCAGGTGACATGTGCTGTTCTTGCTTTCCACGGTGTTGTTATCGAAGACGAGCTGGAGGGTTGCATATTATCTTCTTATTATATGTACTGGGTGTTCCGCTATTTGTATATTCTCTGAGTGTTATGTAGTGAGGCTTGATGTATCGACTATTCTGATGATTGTATTCAACTATTATGAAGTTTTATTGATGAGATTCTATTCTGTGAAGCTTCACTATATATATGTTCTATTGTATTTTGTCCATGCGCTGTGAGTAATACGATAGATTCTGATGTTTTTTAATTTTCCCTGGCAATCGTCCATGGTCGCCTGACACACTTTACAGCGCACTATCTCTAGGTTCAGTGCAGGGGTCATGGGCGGTCGTCACACTTCTTCTTCTCATCCTCTATTCATGTTACTAGATAAAAATAGTAAGCCCTTTTACATCAAAAATCAAGATCTCCATAACTATTTAGCTTGAAGCATTTATTCCAAAACCAAAATTGTTTGTCTTTGAATGCAGATTATTTTAAAATTTGTTTCATTTGTTTTCACCAAGATGAGAGGAGGAAAATTTTATTTTATAGTGAGTAAGTTTTGTTCGGTCAAAAATCAACTTTCATGGTTTCATGTTTGGATTATATAATTGTAACAACCCATTATTTTAATAAATATTTTTAAATTAATTTTTATTTTGAAACTTTGATTTTTAAATAATTTTAAATTGATGTTTGGAATTTTTCCAATGTATTTTGGATTTTTGTTTCTATTTTATTTTTCCAAATACAATTAAATATTGATTTTTCTGGAAATGTTATATTTTGTCAAACTGTGACTTTTAAATTGAAATTTTCAAATTTTAAATTTTAATCTTTTTCTTTGAAACAGTTATTGGTTCTGATATCTGTTCCGCTTTTCGTTTCATCGAATTCCGTTTTAAACCTTTTAAAATTTGATAAATTCAACATTTTACATAAAGAATTTTATCTCCATTTTTATTATTCATTTTCTATTTTATTTTCCATCTTTTATTTTGATTTGGGTTTTGAATTAAATTGTGTGAATTTTGTTGTGTTTGGAATTTTCCTATATTAGTTGTATTTTGGTTACAATTTTTAATTCTAGTTTCAATAAATTAAACTATTTTCTTTATTTATTTTCTTATTTTCCTAAGACCAATTATTTATTTTCATTTCCACTTTATTTTGTTTTGACTTTTATTTTATTTATTTGATTTTTGATTTGTTTATATTGAATTAAAATGAAAGTGGAAATTCAAAGAGACAATGTCTTTTCATTTGCTTGTGACTTTTCCTTTTCTTGTCTCTTCATTGCTTGGCCTTTCATTTTCTCCTTGTAGCCGTACATTTCTTATTGCTTAATCACATGAAAAACTTCCCATCTCATCACAATTCATGGCCATAGTATTTCCGAAAATAAATTTACAAGTTAATGGCTTCCATCTCCTCTTTTTCTCCTTCATTTTTCTTTGAATTTTTGCTTGATCTCTCTAGCTTTTCTCGGCCAAAACCCACCATCACCTCCACTGACCACCACCATCACCTCCTTCCCCTCATCATCCACGGCCAGCACTCCCCCCCCCCCTCTGTCCAGATCATGCCGTGACCACCAAGTGATGACAACACCTCAAAAACATTGCAAAAACCCCTTGAATTATGCATAGCCGAGCCTTTATTTCACCATCCCCTTCATTTTCACTTCGGCCATCACCCTTAGCCACCACCACCAGCACGTGCATCACCTCTGGCTATCCCCTCACATCTGACCTGACCTGTACATGACCTTGGCCGAGCCCAAACATGACCATAGGCCGAGCCTTGTTGCAACCAAACCCCTCTCTTTTGCCTTGTCCCTTTGTATTCCATGCTTGCAAATTCCATTCTCTTCACATTCCTATGTATCCATGCCATTTTGAGTCCAAACCCGAGCCTTACCATCAAATAAAACATGTATGGCCGAGCAAACAAGGAGTCATGGTCAAGCAATTTTGATTTCAAAGCTTGGTGATGTCATTTGTTAATTTTAATTTCCTTTTTTCTTTCAATTTATATCTTTATGTTGAATATTTATTTATAATTGCTTTGCTTATTTGTTGTATACAAGATCAATATCTTGGCTCTCTCTCTATTTGAATCTAAATCATGCTGTATCGTGCTTTCTGGAATTCATCTTTGTGTTTTGAATTGTTAACTCCAGCTTAATAAGGTGAGTTATTCACGCTTGACATTCATACTTATAGAATTGTGAAACGATAACAAGTGAATGTGTAGAATTGTTATACCATGTTATACCTGCTTGTGATATGAATTATATGATGTTAAACTCTATTATAAACTTGTCACATCATCTGATATGTTATATTTTGTTATATTGTTTATTTATTTCTGTTTCTCACACTACAAGTTTCCTATAGAATAGAATCACTATGAGTTGAAATGATACATACCCGAACGGACTTTAGAATAAGGAAAAATCGTTATGGGCTGAAATGATAGGCCTGAGCGATTTTTATTTATTTTATTTAACTTGGGATTGCGGGTTTTAATTGATAGAACCCGGATTTTTCTTTGTAAATTACAGATTGAAATGATATATTATCCGTATCACTTGACTTAGGTTAGAAAATATTATATAGACCCATGGTTATTCTATATATTTTTCTGGAAATTTTTTAAGTATTTTAAAATGTAAAAATATGATAATTTGATTTAAATTGAATTTAAAATGATTTATTAAAGTGATAATGATTTTTCTATGTATTAAAAATGTTAAATAAATGAATGATTAAATTGTAACTTGAAATATAACTTAATTTGGAAATTTGTGATTTGGTTTAAAATGAAAGTTTAAGTAAAAAAATGAAATGGAAATTAAGTTTTATTTATGAAATGGTAATTTAATTTAACTGCTAAGTTAATGATTAAATGCAAAGAATTGGAAAATTGTACACTTGGATTAAATAAGTAAATTATGGGAAAATTTGGTATTTTATTTACAGGAAATTATTGTCAAGGACAAAATTTCTCAGCGTTTTTGCCTCAAGAACAGGCCTTCAATATTTTATCCTGAAGGACAACTTTCTTTAGGTATCAGTTTTTAGTCATTGATAGCAGTTTTTAGGTATCAGTTTGTAGTTATCGGTAGCAGTTTTTAGGTATCAGTTTTTAGCTTGGTAGCAGTTTTGTTGTCCTTATGAATAATTTTGGAAAATGTTTGTCCTTATGAATAATTTTTTGAAGAATGTTTGTCCTTGTGGTAAAAATATTGAGGTTGTGTCCTTGAGGCAAAAAATATACAAATCTTTGTCCTTTAATTTTACTTTATAAAATCAGAAGTTAAAGGGTATTTAAATGAACATTTTTGAAGTGGAAAATATGATTTTTATAAGTTAAAATGGTTAAATTTGAAGTTTAATTGTTTCTGAAATTTTAGTATAAATCTGGAAATGTATTTAGTAGCACTTCATAAATGCTATTGTTTCTGGAATTAACTTAAAAATCTGAACTAAGGCTACTGCAGCACTTTGTAAGTGATGTAGTTGCAGAAAATGAACTAAAGGCTAAAATTATCTAAGGGCTACTGCAGCACTTGGTAAGTGCCGTGGTTGCTGAATCAAAACTAAAACCTGAAACTAATAAAAGAGCTACAGTAGCGCTTGATAAATGCTGCAGTTGGCTGAAATAAGATTTTTAATTGTAACTGAACTACTACAGCAGTTTTGTAAATGCTGTCTTTACTGAATTGAATTGTTTCAAATATAACTTACCGCAGCATTTCCTAAGTGCGGCGAAAGCTGAAATTTCATTGTTTTGAAATATTAACTGAATAAATGAGCTCAGAAAAGGCTAAATTTTTGGGAATTGAATATTTGATTTGAGGGTATAATGACTTCAGTTTTAATGGTTTAAATGAATGATTATAATTCGAAATTATAAACCATTTTGAAATCGATAACCACGAGTATACTTCTTTGTGGGCCATTTGATTTCCTTGTGTTTGTTTGATGCACACATTAACACTGTTATTTGCATTGTTTACTTTAATATGGACTTTTCTATGATAGCGCTTATTTCGACTTAATTGATGATTTAACGGATCCTTAAAGGATGGGCGATCCCAAGCATCCTTTAAGTTATTGTGCATTGCTATTACAGTTCACTTGAGTTGGTTTACATTGTATAAGTATGTATGTCCTGACTCGAGTGTTTGTGTTTTACTTTACGCTCGGGTCCGCCTGAGAATCACAGCTTGGGATTCACCTTCTGGATCTAGAGATTTGTTGGAGCTCATTTGTCTATCGGTTCATCGATTTCTATTCCAGTTATTTCCTATTCAACATTGTCTCTGTATTATTGACTTATGTATCCTTACTTCTATTGTATCTATTTTGACAATGAGATTTTGTATATGTTTTGAGATTATGTATATAGTAGCTTCATGAACTACTATGGTATTTTATTTCCGCTGCGAGTTATTCTGATATTCTATGTCTGTGATTCTGTGTTTGATTTTATTTGCTCCAAATTTTCTTGACAATCCACTGTTTTGAAGTATTCAAGTCTGGCATGTGTGGATTTATTGTCGATTTGAATGGTCCAAAATAGTGGGTTATTACAATAATCATGATCGTTAGTGAAAAACATGAATTTTAGAAGTGGTCTAAGATTTTTTTGTGTAGTGTGGGGTGGGAATTTCATAGATGAACGGAATTGCGCGTATCGCCAAATTACGGCGATCTAAGGGCTTTCAGGCAGGGGCGTTTGGCCGTGGAGGAGGAGTAGGCGATAGTGCAGCTGGGAAAAATAGCGAGCTGATTTCTAGGGGTGTGGGTGGACCAAGCGAAAGAAAAGTAGGGTTTAAGGTGATTGTTTTTCTAAGCTCGGTTGCATGACAATGGCGAAGGGGAGAGGGACTGGAAGGGTTGCGCACTAGGGAGAAAGGTGAGAGGAGGTCGAGGCAAAGCTTTAGTCGAAGTTTGGTGGATTATGGTGGTCAGTGGCGTCGTGGTGAGGAGGTTGAAGGGGTTTGGCTTCATTCTAGTTTTTGGTGAAGGAGTTCGAAATTCGAATGGAGGGAGCGGTCGTGTTTTCGGGTGGTTAGTCGAATCGTAGAGGTCGTGGGCGACTCGCGTGGGTAGTCGATGGTGAAGTTGGATGGCCGGATGTTGGGTGTAGGTGCACAGATACGTGCACGTCTTCGTGCACGATTCAGGAATTTGGATAGGAAGGAAATGAAAGGGGCTGGAAGGAGTGGAGAAGGGAATGGGCCGGTTAATCTTGTTTTGGGCCAAAAGAAAAGGGAAAAAAAGAAAAGAAACAAAAGAAAGGAAAAAGGAAGAAAAAGAAAAAAAAAGAAAAAGAGTAAAGAAAATAAACTTATATTTTCTTTTATATAATAAATTAGGTTATTAAAAACTCTAATTCAATTGTCATTTAAATCCAAACCAACATGAATATTTTTGTACCTTAATCCTATTACCCTGTATTATAAATTAGAATTGTGATTTTTTCCGTAATTTTAAGTTTAATGATATTTTATAATTAAAATGGGTAATTAATTATATTATTATTTGACTTAAAAACGTATGTAAATTAACAAATTAGATATTAAATAAAGTGTTTAATTTTAATTAACTAATAATAAATTGTTGTATAATTTCTTTAATTTGTAATTAATTTGGATTAAAACATAAATGGATTCGGTTAATTAAAGTTAATTGAATCCTGATGTGTGAATTGTTTTGATATTGGTTATTGATCGTTAAATTAGTAACAATCTATGTTTTGGCTCATTTCCATTGGATATTTATTTCAGTTATTCTTGTTTGTGCCATCAAGTGGTCAAACGAGTCAAAATAGTTAGATTAAAATGATGATACGTTTATTTGAAATAAACATCTATAATAAATTCCCACATGTGAATATTGTCACCCTGAATATAAATTGCTATTTAAAACAACTTGGACATTGAAAATTTATCGTTTGAGTTCGAAGAGACTGGGGTCGGATATCTATGTTATCCAGAACCACTTTGATTTGAGAACCATCACGAACCTTTACAGTTTTCTTATAGAGCCTAATATGCTGGAATTGGTTTAAATTAACAAGTTGACCATTTTTAAGTAAGTAATTATAGTTGGACAATATTGCAATATCGATGGATTGTTGTAAAAGTGCTTTGGTGAAAACTTGTCGTGTTTGTACGATTTACCCTGGTTTTTCAAAAGATTTTTATAACTTAAGTATTTCAAATTAAGTGGGTTTACTCACGCTAGTTTCCAGCCTGACTCGGATGTTACTTTTATTGTAATGCTCATGTCAGACTGAGTATTATAGAATTTTCAGGCTAGGACGCTTTTGGAGCTCAGGAGACGAGCTGGATGGCAAAGACATATTGCACATATTTGATGATATTCCGCTGTGTACTATAGGCTGTATATTCAGCATTTGAGGACAAGTTATTGTAACTGTCCAGATCCATTTACCGATGACTGTACTCTGATAATCTGTATGTAAATTAACTGATAAAGATTCTTTTGTATAAAGATGTTATTGCATATTAAATTTTGTTCCGATGCGTGTGCGAGATTCTATGTTGTTATTTATGTTTTCTTCTTCTATCTCATTTTCTTCTTAAACCCTAACAACCTAGTATTTTTGGCACTCGATTGCTTGGCACTATATATAGTGAACGTATTAGTGTCGATTTTCGGGGGTCGAAAATCGCCCGGTCGTTACACGTTGTATCAAAGCTGAAGGTTAAGCAAGAATCTTGGCTCTGGTGGGGATTATTCATTAGAGATAAGGTCAGTAGTACTCTAGAATGAGTTGAGTGTATTATATATGAGGGCGTACTTGTTATTTTCTTATATAATGATTTAAAAATGATTTTAAAATAATTTTTATGTAAGATTTTATTTTGATATAAAAAGGAAATAATTTTTCTAAATTATTATAGTATATTAAAGTGATTGGTTGTCATTATTATAATCAAATAAGATTATAAAATCTAAGTGGTTATATATATATATATAACCAAATAGGAATTTGGGTAAGAATGAACTGTGCAAGTGGGTTAAGCTAAAAGTAGACTCAAACTAGAATATAAAATTCTGGAAATTTCGGGAGAGTTTTTCAAAAGTGTTTTGAAAAGAAAATAAGTTTACCCTGATTATATTTTTCAGGAAATTATTATGGAATATATGGTATGTTTGGTTTCTAGATATGGTAATATTAATTATTATCATAAATTGGCGGTTGTGTCGAAATAAAGGATGTTTATTACAGAGTAAACAATGATAAAACATTGTGAAATGTTTTAAGGAAGTGAAATTATATAAGCATAACTTATAAAAATGACTTATAAATTAAAAATGGATCTAAATTGAGAAGTTTTGAATCTAAAGTTCTGGAAATTTTGAAATTTGTTTCAAAGTGTTGAAGGAATAATAGATAATATTATTTAGAATATTTTTGATATAGAAAATTCTTGTTTTAAACAAGAGTTGTTTCGGAAAAATTCCGAATGAATTTGGTTTGGATAGAAACCAAGGTTGGTTTAAAATTTATAGTGTGACTTGATATATGAATGGGATATATATATATATATATATATATATATATGATTTCAAAGTTGACTTGAAATAAATCACTAGGTGTTTGAATTCTGGAATTCCCCTTGAAATGAGAAGTATAACCTAGAAGAAAAACAAGTGTTTGAACTTATAAGTGGGAAGTGATATTAATAAGAAATTTAAAATTTGGAGGGTAAAAATTTAAATTAAGAAGGTTAAATGGATTGATCAAATTGGGAATTTAACTCAGGCTAAGTTAAATAAGTTTTGAACTTATAACCTGAATTGGGAATTTCAAGGTGAAATTAAGGGTTAACTTATGGAAGTTAAATAAATAAAATTGTAAAAGGAAGGGTATGAAAATTTGAGAAAAGTTTCAAAAGAAGTTAAGTATGTATAAACGATTTCAAAACGATTTTTGAAACAAAAACGGTTTTAAATTCTGAAAATTTGTGATGGATGCTATTGATTGAGGTTTTAGTTAATTTGGATGTTTATTTACTTTGATATATCCTGTTATCATCCTGTTGTTATTTACAGTACATAAAATTGTAAATTGGATTATTTCGAATAAATTAAGAAGTGGATTGAAATGAGATATATTCATTCCTAAAATTAAATAGGAATAAAACTTTGATTTGGAACTATTTAAAAGATTTTGATTTTAGGAATAAAATTGAATTTATGGAAATGAAATCATTTTGAACCTAAATTTGAAATGTTAAAAATGAACTTGTCAACCGGTTGAGTGTTTAAAGAATCGGGTTGAAATTTTGATGTTATAATTGTGAAATCAATTGAATTTCGAAAAATTGATTTGTTTAAAAATATTTGAACTCTCACCCGAACCTTGAAAAAAAATCCAAGTAAAGGTAATTTAAATGGATATTTCAACATTTGGGCTCGAAATTGAATTATTTTTAAAGATTTGGGTTTTTAATTAAATATTGAAGGTTAATTTGGTTTAAGTGATTTAAATCGATATTTTGGAAAAATCGAACTCGAATTTATATAAATCGAGATGGATTAAAATTGAGAATTGAATTGAAATTAATTCAAATTGGAATTGAATCGAATTAATTGGAATTGTAATCAAAATTGAATTAATTTGAAATCGAAATGGGAATTGTTTTAGATTAAAATTGGAATCGAAGTTAATTCGAATTAGAAACAAGATTGAATCAATTTAAATGGGAATGGAAATTGAAATTGATTTGAATTAGAGATTGGGAATGGAGTTAGTCTTGAAACTATTTTCAATTAAATTATTTTTAATATGAATAGTTAAAATCTATCTTCTTAAATATTCAAATTATTTTGTTTTTCTAAGCTATTTACTATACAAACCATTCTTTTGAAAACTCAAACTATCTTATATTAACTATTTAACTATTTTAAAACTATTCAAGCTATTTCTAAATCCAAACTAGTCAGAGTGGAAATTGATTTTATTTTAATCATGGATTTAAATACAAATTGGGCTAAAACTGAAGTTATAACCAAATAGAAGTTCAAAGCAATTTTGAATTGGAACCGAAATTAAGATATTAAGTCAAAAATGATTTTAGAGGTGAAATAATCTATTTTGAGTAGATATGATGATGAAGACTTAGTAGTTACTATAACTGAAACTTACCATTATAAAAGGTAAGAAATGTGGCAAATAACTTTGTAAAGTAAATTGGACTTGGAAAAATTGATTGGCATAAATGAGACTATATATGTTAATTATATATTCAAACTCCCTTTGTTAAATTTATAACCAGAAAGAAATGAATCTTTGAAAGATATTTAAAAGTACCAAATGGAGTCTATATAAGTATAAAGCAGACTCAGAAAAATTATTAACCCGAAAATTATTCGAGTGAGAAAGAATAATTTTATACGTATATGAGAATGAAACTGAAAAAGGTTTTGGAACCCATTGATTTTAAAAGACTTTTAATTTTGGCAAATATTCAATTTTTGAAATTGGGTAAACCAAATTCAAAAACTATCGAATTTGAAGATATCGATTTTATAAGGATAAAGTTTATATGTGATACATATAAAGAGTATGATTTGAAAGGTACTATATATATAGTACGATATGTGTGACGACCGCCCATGACCCCTGCACCGAATCTAGAGATAGAGCGCTGCAAAGTGTGTCAGGTGACCATGGACGATTGTCAAGGTAAGATTAAAAACAACAGAATCTATCGTATTACTCACATCGCATGGACAAAATACAATAGAACATATGTATAGTGAAGCTTTACAGAACAAAATGTCATCATATAAAACTCCATAATAGTTGAATACAAGCATCCACATAGTCAATACATCCAGCCTCACTACATATCTCTCAGAGAATACAAAACAGCGGAATATCCAGTACATATAAGAAGATAATATGCAACCCTCTAGCTCGTCTTCGATATCAGCATCGTGAGAAGAGAACAGCACCTGTCACCTGCTACCTAGTCTGCCCGTCCCAAAATGGACGAACAGCCCAAGGCAATGAGAATTAAAAACATAAAGCCTTGAGTCAGACAACAGTCTTAGTGAGCAGTAAATTAACTAACAACATACCAAAAGAGCATAAAGGAAAAGGAATAGGAATACAACCCTCCCACTCCAACCTCATTCTACAATGATAGCCCCCAGACACACACTAAGCAGAAGCAAACATAGCAGAGCATACAATTTAAAGTAAAGCTACTATCACTCGAGTCAAGGGCGATGTTTTCCAAGTACCAAGGCCTAAATCAGATAAGCACCCAGAAAATACCGCTCTTGAGTCCGAATGACTATACAACCAAACATCCATGACTCTGGCTATCACTGTTATCATTGCTTCGATATCACCGTTAATTGAATGACCGGCACATTCTTTCAGCCGTCCGTCAAGGGCTAATGGAAACCCCGGTTCTAGACATAACTCCTGCACGTCGTCGCAGCCCGTGCCTAGGACTATCGAATCTGCCCAGAGTACTCGACCATCAACAGTTAGCCGTTGGGACTATCGAATCTGCCCAAACGTACTCTTGCTTAGAGCATGCTAGAACCTTCAACAACGATGCTATCCAAGCCTCCTAGTCATCCTCCTCGACGACTATTCTCATATCCATTTATTATCCTCAACTCGAATCATATCACCGAGTTATCAACATGCTTGGAATGATCCCGTCTGGATTAGACCAAGTCTTCATCATATGATTGCCTCGCTTCATTACATCCTCGCAAAGCCTCATCTCATCATCACATCATCAAATCTATGCATAGGAGCTTCATCATCCCGCTACATATGCCACAAGCAGCTTTCCCAATTCAAGAGCCTTTCCCTTAGCTTTTGAATCGTCTTCGATCTAAATCTAATTATCAATCATCTAGTTCATAACAATCAATAAAATCAAACATCAATCCAAACAATCAAGCATTCAAATATGATCTAAGTAGACAATTATAACAATAATGGCATTTTCGTAATTAAAGAGTTGAAAGTCCAATAAGCATGAAAACATGGATTATATCTCTACAAACTTGATGAATGAACTTGCATAGGTTAACATATGATAAAATGGATGTAACATCATCATGAACAATGGATCTATATGGATCTACACTTAGGATGAAGAAAATGCATGAGAATCTCTATTTTAACACCAAATCGAGCCAACAATCCGATATACTCCTTTGGATCCGTGTGAGAGATAATCACCACTCACCAAATCACCTAAACCAACCCAAATCAACACGCTTCAGATCTGGACAGCGAAGGATGAAGCTTGATCTATCACGAATCCGGTTCAAACGAAGAAATCTCTCTTGAAAAGATGAAGATCTTCAATCTAAGCTCTTGAATCTTCAATCTTGATCTTCGATTTGGATGGAAGGAAGCACTAGATTAGAGTGGAGAAAAGAAGTGTAGAAGTCGAGCTCTCAAAATGGCAGCACTTCGTCGCTTCAAAATCCGGATCCCAAAAATGAAGAGAAGCTCTCCTATTTATAGCAGAAAATACCTTAAGTCGTAACTCGGCTATCTTCTTAAGTCGCTGCCGACTTAACACTTATGCCGACCTACGACTCAACAACCCCCTACGACTTAACCAAGCTACGAGTCAACACACGCTCCTACGACTTAATCCTCATCTGTCTACGACTCACGATAAAACAGCCATCTCCTAAGTCGTATACGACTTATAACACCTTCCGACTCAACACAAAGGCTACGACTCATCAAATAACTGGTACGACTCAACCACTAAGTCGGTTGCGACTTAACACTTTCGCCTATATGACTTGACGACTTAACAACCTGCTGGGATACGACTTAGCTGGTTAGACGAGACAACTCATTCTACGACTTATTAGTTAACTCGGTCACGACTTATCAACCTCACGACTTAGCTAGGCTACCGGGATAAGACTCAACTCCTAAGTCGTCCAGGTCTTAAGTCGACCACTACCTTAACTCGTCAGCCGACTTAACACTTAACTCAAAACCTTAAGTTGTCTACAATAACATAAGTCGGTCACTTCCTTAGGTTGTCTATCCCTTAACTCGGCAACGACTTACAACCTTCGACTTAACACTTGCCGAGTTAACCTCAACCTACTAACCTAGCCCAGCTACGACTTATCTCCTTAGGTCGTCGCCGACTCACCCCTTAAGTCCTTAACTCGCCCAGACTCATCACTAACTCGTCCAGAACCCATAAGTCGGCTACGACTTAGGACTTAACCAAAAATTCTTCCCAAAATCTGAAACAACCTAAAATGTTGAAAATTCCAGATTTGAACGAACTTTTCGATCCGTAAAAATACGGGTCGTTACATTCTCTCCCCCTTAGGAATTTCGCCCCCGAAATTCCAAGCAATCAAAAACTATTCTGTACGCCTACCATCCATAGCAATCAACAGACCATGCATCCAATTCTAACTTAGCGTACAGAATTCTAAAATTAGAACAAGTTACAATATCGCGAGATGACACGACACCTTAGGGCCATACCTTGAAGAGTTCAGGATGAGCTGCCTTCATCCTCTCTTCCACCTCCCACGTACAGTCGTTATCATCGTCACTCCATTGTATCTTGAGCAACTTAACTACCTTCCTCCTAAGCTGTTTCGTGTCGGTTTCAACAACACGAAGCGGCTTACGAGGTCTTCTATCAACTGGATCAACTTCAAAATCTTCACAGCTATCAGCAGAAACCACCGTATTCGAGTCGTGCACATACTTCCGTAGATATGATACGTGAAAAACATTATGCATACTCGACATCTTCTCCGGTAATTCCAATCTATAAGCGAGCTTTCCAATTCGCTCGATAATCGGGAATAGTCCAACAAATCTCGGAGTTAATTTTCCTTTCTTCCCGAATCGGATAACATTCTTCAGTGGAGAAATCTTCACAAAAACCATATCTCCTACGTCGAATTCCAAATCCTTTCGACGCTTACCGGCATAACTCTTCTGACGATCTTGGGCTGCCTTCATTCGTTGCCGAATGATTTCTATACAATCTGAAGTCTGACGAATCATCTCTGGCCCAAGCATCAGCTTTTCTCCAGTTTCCAACCAACATGTCGGAGAGTTACACGGTCTTCCATACAATGCCTCATACGGTGCCATACCAATACTTGACTGGTAACTGTTGTTGTACGCAAACTCCACCAAATGAAGGTGATCTTCCCATGATCCTCCGAAGTCCAAAACACATGCTCTGAGAAGATCTTCCAAAACTCGGTTGACTCTCTCGGTCTGACCATCTGTTTGGGGATGATAAGCTGTACTTAAACACAACTCGGTTCCCAAGACTTCCTGGAAGCTCTTCCAAAATCCACTAGTGAACAATGGATCTCGATCGCTCACTATACTCTTCGGAATACCATGGAATCGGACTATCCACTTAACATACAACTCAGCCAACTTTGATGTCGTTCTAGTCGATCGAACAGGAATGAATCGTGCACTCTTAGTCAGACGATCCACAATGACCCAAATCCCTTCATTTCCCGTTCTGGTTCTAGGCAATCCATCGATAAAATCCATCGACACTTGTTCCCACTTCCATGTAGGAACTTCTAATGGCTGAAGCAATCCACTTGGCTTCTTCTGTTCGGCTTTAACCAACTAGCAGTTCATACACTTGGAAATAAAATTTCCAACATCCTTCTTCATACCTTCCCAGTAGTAGGTTCTCTTCATATCCCGATACATCTTGTTTCCACCTGGATGAATTGTCAACTTCGAGTGATGACTTTCCTTCAGAACTTCACTCCTCAATTCATCTATATCGGGAACAACTAGTCGTCCTTGCTTTCGAAGCCAACCCTCTCGATCGACCTCGAATCCTTTATCCTTTTCTGGATCCACTCCAGATTCCAAATCACGGATAATCTTGACAAGCTTATCATCTCGTTTTTGACTCTCGCCAATCCTTTCCACAAGAGTCGGTCTTATCGATAAGTTTGCCAACATCTCAGGTTCCAATTCGCATCTAGGCCTGAAGTCAAATCCAGCTAAATACTTGAGACTCTTCCATTCTGAAAACATGGCTCCCAATCCTGCATGTCTTCGACTTAACGCATCTGCCACTGCGTTACCTTTTCCCGGAGTATAAGCTATACCAAAATCATATGATGCCAAAAACTCTAGCCAACGTTGCTGCCGAAGATTCAAATCCTTTTGGGAGAAAAGATACTTCAACGACTTGTGATCCGTAAACAACTCGAATCGAACTCCCAACAGATAATGCCTCCATATCTTCAGAGCAAATACAATCGCCGCTAATTCCAAATCATGAGTTGGGTAATTCCTTTCATGCGGCTTCAGTTGTCGACTGGCATACGCAACAACTTTATCCTTCTGCATCAGCACTGCTCCAAGTCCAGTACCACATGCGTCGGTGTAAACCACCATCTCATCATTCCCACTAGGAATAGTCAAAACAGGAGCACTCGTCAATCTCTCTTTCAGGATTCCGAAAGCTTGCTCACACTTAGCATCCCAACTGAACACGTGGTTCTTTTTCGTCAATCCTGTTAACGGTGCAGCTACCTTGGAGAAGTCTTTGATAAACCGTCGATAATATCCTGCTAATCCAAGAAAACTTCTCACATCAGATGCATTCTTAGGTCTAACCCAATCCTGGATTGCTGCCACCTTAGCGAGATCAACCGCTATTCCATTTCCAGAAATCACATGGCCTAAGAACCTCACTTCACTCTTCCAGAAGTGACACTTCGAAAACTTAGCCTTCAGCTGATGTTTCCGTAAGATTTCCAAAACAATACGCAAGTGCGTCTTGTGCTCTTCTTCAGTTCTGGAATAAATCAGAATATCATCCACGAACACAAGTACGAACTTGTTCAACTGATCTCTGAACACTCTATTCATAAGATCCACAAAATATGCTGGCGCGTTAGTCAATCCAAACGGCATTACCAGCCACTCAAAGAAACCAGATGGTGTCCGAAAAGCAGTCTTCGGCACACTATCTCTAGCCACTCTCAACTGGTGAAATCCCGTTGCCAAATCCATCTGAGAAAACACCTTAGCTTCGTGAAGCTGATCAAACAAGTCATCTATTCTCGGCAATGGATACTTGTTCTTCTTAGTCACTTTATTCAGCTCACGATAATCGACGCACAATCTCAACGATCCATCTGCCTTGGTTGCGAACACAACTGGTGCACCCCACTCGGACACACTACGCCGAATGAATCCTTTCTGTAAAAGGTCATCAACTTGCACCCTCAACTCCTGCTGTTCCCTAGGCGCCATCCGCCTAAGAGGCATCACAACAGGTCTGGCTCCTTCAACTAGATCTATACGAAACTCGATCTCTCTATGCGGCGGCAACCCTTTGACTTCGTCAAAGACATCCTCGAATCTATTTGCGATAGGCACTAAAGACAGTCCATCCCGTGGAACAACTAGCGAATACATGAAGCTGATGAAGACGCCTTCCTCATGCTTACATCGTATCACAATCTTTCGCCCCTCCACATTCTCGACTGTCACTTCCAACCTTTCGCAATCAACCTTAGCCGCATACTTCCTAAGCCAGTCCATACCCAAGATAATTCCGAACCCTGCAAAGTTCAGAACAAAACAATCACAAACAAAAGAGCAACCATGACTCGATACAACTAGACCACGGCATAACATACACAAACAAGACGAACCCCCAACTGGATTAGTCACAACCAATGGCCTATCAACAATATCCGGTTCCAAACCTAACCGGCCTACTAGTTCATTACAAACAAACGAATGCGATGCTCCAGTATCAAACAAAACTCTAACTGGAATACCACCTAGGAAAAGAGTACCTTGAACAACCACACTCTTTCCCTTCTCTTCAGCAGTAGGAGCTTTCGAAGACGACGGAACAGCTCCCAAAGCATAAGCTTGCACAATCTTCCTGTCCTTCCTTGGTTCTGGACAATTCTTCCTGAAATGCCCCGGCTTGTCACAGTTGTGACACTTCATCGGCACCTTAGGATTCTTACAATCCTTCGAGAAATGGCCCTTCTGCTGACAGTTGTAGCAAGTCACCTCGCCTTTCGGCTTCTTCTGGCCATCCTTACCCTTCTGCTGCTGCTGCTTCCTCTTCTTGTTTCCACCCTGCTGGGGTTTAGACTCTTCCCTGGTCACAGCAACAACAGATCCTTCCTTAGGAAACAGACTCTCATGCCTGAGAGCTTTCTCCACAAGCTTCTCAAATGAGTCGTCCAAATGATCCACCAACTGTCTCCCAAGATAGCTATCCAAGCCGGTCACAAACTTTTCATTCTTCTGGTAAGCAGACTCAATATATGACCGGGCATACTTGGACAAAGCTTCAAACTCAGAAACATACTCAAGAACTGATCTTCCACCTTGCTTGAGTTCCACAAACCTCTTGAACAGAACAGACTTCTGAGCTGTAGAAATGAACTTAGCTTCAAATCTGACTTGGAATTGCTCCCAAGTAATCTCTTCTTCCGGAGTAGTGATGGTAATAGAGTTCCACCAATCAGAAGCTCTCCCTTGAAGCTGCCTCGATGCCAACTTCCTCTTAGTTGCATCATCAATTCCCAAATCACCAAAGATCCTTCTACAAGCATCTATCCATCTCTGGACTTCGATAGTTGATTCTGTTCCCAAGAAAACCTTCCCTCCAAGAGCAGTATAATCCTTGCACAACTTAGCAAAATCCACTGGTTTCGGAGTTTGGACTTGAACTCCAACATCAACTGCCGCCCCTGGAACTGGTATCCTTCTCATGATCGAAGTCATCATAGCTTCGAACATGGCTGCATAATCAGCAGTCTCTTCAGTAGCACGGCCTTCCCTAGCAGCTGGTCTCCCTCTTCGACTCATTCTCAATATCTATAAAAAGGAATGATTAGAACATCTAGAGAAACAACTGCATAAAGGACTAACTTACTGCTAAACTACTATATTATATATAGTAATCATCCATCAAAATACAATTACGTCTCTCATACGTAGTTACGACAGCGAGCGTTGGGTAAAATCGATTAACCAATGCTCTGATACCAAATGTGACGACCGCCCATGACCCCTGCACCGAATCTAGAGATAGAGCGCTGTAAAGTGTGTCAGGCGACCATGGACGATTGTCAAGGTAAGATTAAAAACAACAGAATCTATCGTATTACTCACAGCGCATGGACAAAATACAATAGAACATATGTATAGTGAAGCTTTACAGAACAAAATGTCATCATATAAAACTCCATAATAGTTGAATACAAGCATCCACATAGTCAATACATCCAGCCTCACTACATATCTCTCAGAGAATACAAAACAGCGGAATATCCAGTACATATAAGAAGATAATATGCAACCCTCTAGCTTGTCTTCGATATCAGCATCGTGAGAAGTGAAGAGCACCTGTCACCTGCTACCTAGTCTGCCCGTCCCAAAATGGACGAACAGCCCAAGGCAATGAGAATTAAAAACACAAAGCCTTGAGTCAGACAACAGTCTTAGTGAGCAGTAAATTAACTAACAACATACCAAAAGAGCATAAAGGAAAAGGAATAGGAATACAACCCTCCCACTCCAACCTCATTCTACAATGATAGCCCCCAGACACACACTAAGCAGAAGCAAACATAGCAGGGCATACAATTTAAAGTAAAGCTACTATCACTCGAGTCAAGGGCGATGTTTTCCAAGTACCAATGCCTAAATCAGATAAGCACCCAGAAAATACCGCTCTTGAGTCCGAATGACTATACAACCAAACATCCATGACTCTGGCTATCACTGTTATCATTGCTTCGATATCACCGTTAATTGAATGACCGGCACATTCTTTCAGCCGTCCGTCAAGGGCTAATGGAAACCCCGGTTCTAGACATAACTCCCGCACGTCGTCGCAGCCCGTGCCTAGGACTATCAAATCTGCCCAGAGTACTCGACCATCAACAGTTAGCCGTTGGGACTATCGAATCTGCCCAAACGTACTCTTGCTTAGAGCATGCTAGAACCTTCAACAACGATGCTATCCAAGCCTCCTAGTCATCCTCCTCGACGACTATTCTCATATCCATTTATTATCCTCAACTCGAATCATATCACCGAGTTATCAACATGCTTGGAATGATCCCGTCTGGATTAGACCAAGTCTTCATCATATGATTGCCTCGCTTCATTACATCCTCGCAAAGCCTCATCTCATCATCACATCATCAAATCTATGCATAGGAGCTTCATCATCCCGCTACATATGCCACAAGCAGCTTTCCCAATTCAAGAGCCTTTCCCTTAGCTTTTGAATCGTCTTCGATCTAAATCTAATTATCAATCATCTAGTTCATAACAATCAATCAAATCAAACATCAATCCAAACAATCAAGCATTCAAATATGATCTAAGTAGACAATTATAACAATAATGGCATTTTCGTAATTAAAGAGTTGAAAGTCCAATAAGCATGAAAACATGGATTATATCTCTACAAACTTGATGAATGAACTTGCATAGGTTAACATATGATAAAATGGATGTAACATCATCATGAACAATGGATCTATATGGATCTACACTTAGGATGAAGAAAATGCATGGGAATCTCTATTTTAACACCAAATCGAGCCAACAATCCAATATACTCCTTTGGATCCGTGTGAGAGATAATCACCACTCACCAAATCACCTAAACCAACCCAAATCAACACGCTTCAGATCTGGACAGCGAAGGATGAAGCTTGATCTATCACGAATCCGCTTCAAACGAAGAAATCTCTCTTGAAAAGATGAAGATCTTCAATCTAAGCTCTTGAATCTTCAATCTTGATCTTCGATTTGGATGGAAGGAAGCACTAGATTAGAGTGGAGAAAAGAAGTGAAGAAGTGTAGAAGTCGAGCTCTCAAAATGGCAGCACTTCGTCGCTTCAAAATCCGGATCCCAAAAATGAAGAGAAGCTCTCATATTTATAGCAGAAAATACCTTAAGTCGTAACTCGGCTATCTTCTTAAGTCGCTGCCGACTTAACACTTATGCCGACCTATGACTCAACAACCCCCTACGACTTAACCAAGCTACGAGTCAACACACGCTCCTACGACTTAATCCTCATCTGTCTACGACTCACGATAAAACAGCCATCTCCTAAGTCGTATACGACTTATAGCACCTTCCGACTCAACACAAAGGCTACGACTCATCAAATAACTGGTACGACTCAACCACTAAGTCGGTTGCGACTTAACACTTTCGCCTATATGACTTGACGACTTAACAACCTGCTGGGATACGACTTAGCTGGTTAGACGAGACAACTCATTCTACGACTTATTAGTTAACTCGGTCACGACTTATCAACCTCACGACTTAGCTAGGCTACCGGGATAAGACTCAACTCCTAAGTCGTCCAGGTCTTAAGTCGACCACTACCTTAACTCGTCAGCCGACTTAACACTTAACTCAAAACCTTAAGTCGTCTACAATAACATAAGTCGGTCACTTCCTTAGGTTGTCTATCCCTTAACTCGGCAACGACTTACAACCTTCGACTTAACACTTGCCGAGTTAACCTCAACCTACTAACCTAGCCCAGCTACGACTTATCTCCTTAGGTCGTCGCCGACTCACCCCTTAAGTCCTTAACTCGCCCAGACTCATCACTAACTCGTCCAGAACCCATAAGTCGGCTACGACTTAGGACTTAACCAAAAATTCTTCCCAAAATCTGAAACAACCTAAAATGTTGAAAATTCCAGATTTGAACGAACTTTTCGATCCGTAAAAATACGGGTCGTTACAATATGTTTCGAGACAAAAGGTATGGAAAAGCACCCCCACGAAAGTCGAAACTTAGAGAAGGAAATCCACTGGGTGGTTCTGCCTAGGAATCAACAAGGTGGGTTCAATGAGAATTGGGATCCTAGAGGACGTCTTGACAAAACTCAATGAGTTCCTGGTGATCATTTGTTGGGTAGCGTAAGTCGAGTGGTGCTGATGCCTACAGTTATATTGGGTTTTGCTGTGATGGCAACGTAACCTTTGTGTAACTGCGATCTATCGCAGTTCCATAGCGTAAGTCAAGTGGCAGTTATTGCCTACAATCTACGTTTGATTTCGCTGGGAGAGCGACGTAACATCGCTAGATTGCGATCTATGTGGTTTGGTTCCATTGCGTAATTCGGGTGGCAGCGAGTGCCTACATTCTACATTGGATTTCACTGGGACAGTGACACAATCTTTATGTAGCCTACGATCTATGTCGTATAGTTTCGTCTGATAGCGTAATTCGAGGGGCATTGATTGCCTACAAACTACTTACTGTCTTGCGGTGATAGCAACGCAACCTTGTTGTAGCTGCGATCTGTGGTGTTCCCATGGCGTAAGTCGAGAGGTGCGGATGCCTACGGTTTTCTTATGATTTCGCCGAGATGGCGACGCAATCATCGGGTTAACTGCGATCCATGGTGGGGAAGGGGGTGATACTTTCCATATCATTTTTGAAAAGGGTTTCCAAGTATTTTCACTGGATGTTGAAACGGGTCTACTAAGTACTTATAGATTTACAGTCCTACGCTAACGTGTGACTAAATTTCTATAAGAACAAGGATGGACTCATTAAGACATCGAGTTATGAAAAATGTTTTAAATATAAAATTAGTTTGGTAATACTATGTAATTTAAAGTGTTTAATTTTTTTTATATAATATAAGAGTAAGGAGTTAAACATTTAAAAATGATTTATTTAAATAATATACATCAAAATTCAAATTCTCGCTTCGTTCCTTTTCGAGGACGAAAAGTTCTAAGGGGGAGGAATGTAACGACCCGGATTTTTAGCCATCGAATATTGGGAAATTAACTGATTTTAGTTATTGAAAATATTAATTTTTAAGCCGAATAGATGAGTTTTCGATATTTAAAAATATCTAAATCTATATATTGACTTAAAAAAACAATATTCAAATTTAAAATAAAATCTCTGGATATGATAAATATTATAGAAATGTGTATATAAACTCCACCATTCAAATTTAAGATGGAATATCCATACAAGTATATATATAAGCTATATGATGATTAAAAATATATATAAGTATATATGTATATACATATGTATATATATAAGTGTTTATGGTAAATAAATGTGTAAATGTGTATATAAATAAATGTAAATATATTTGTATATGATGACAACAATATATATGAATAGATATATATGTTTATAAAAGTATTGTATGTGTAAATATGTATATATGTAAATATGTGTAAGGGTAAACATGATAAAGTACATATGTATATTGTATATGTAAACTTGTGGTGAAAAATTAAAATAAATATATATAAAAATAAAAATAAAACACAATGTAAGTGGCTATTTATGCTTGTATAAAAATATAGTGTTCAAGTTTTAGCATGTCACACACACACAGATATATATATATATATATATATATATATATATATATGTTAGCAAACTAAAAACTTAGCATATGGTCAAACTAGTGTACATGGAAATATATATATATATTTATATATGATGTATACATGTATGTATATAAGGGAGCATCATCATGACAAGTATTTAATTCAAGCATACAAGATTTCAAATCAAGCACATAAAATATCATATCACTCAAAAGAAAAAGAAGAATAAAAAAATATAGCCTGTACATGAAAAATAGGCTTCAGCCTTAACAACTTGTTCCCTCCCTCCCTCTCTCTATATATATATATATATGTAGCACCTTGTTCTCGCATACCATTCTAGTTCAACACTAAAAAAAAGAGAGTGCTGCCATTAAACAACAAAAGGAATCAAGGCATGAAGCGGAGCTAAACAAAGCAAAGAAAAAATTATTCATCATTTTAACAGGTGAGTACAATACTTAACACCTTCAACTGATTAATATATGTATATACATAAAACTGTGCTTTGAGATGAATCGTTGATGTGGGCTAGATGTTTATATGTGTATGTATATGTGTTAGACTTAAGAAGTTCCACTGTACTTCTTCTTCTCATCCTTTGTTCATGTTACTGGATAAAAATAGTAAGCCCTTTTACTTCAAAAATCAAGATCTCCATAACTATTTAGCTTGAAACATTTATTCCAAAACCAAAATTGTTTGTCTTTGAATGCAGATTATTTTAAAATTTGTTTCATTCGTTTTCACCAAGGTGAGAGGAGGAAAATTTTATTTTACAGCGAGTAAGTTTTGTTCGGTCAAAAATCAACTTTCATGGTTTCATGTTTGGAATATATAATCATGATCGTTAGTGAAAAACTGTAACAACCTGACATTTCGTACCCATTTAATTATCGCCTCTTGACGATCTAATCTGGTTGCTAATAAGCTATTGGCATTTTGATCGAATTGAAATTCTCTTCTTATCCGGTTTGAATTCTTTTCAAATTGGCTTGAAATTCAATTATAAGATTTTTGTTAAAAGGATTGTGGGCTTAACTAATCATCTGGGTCCATTCTTTCTTGGTGCCGTATTCACCAAAGACAACCCATCCCCATTCCCCTCTTCGTTCAATCGCGTTTCAAACCCTAACCGAAAACAAAGCAAACGAAAAAATGGCGACGATCTCCTCTTCGTTTTCTGGATCAGACTAGGGCTTGGCCTCGTTCATTCTTTCGATGCTTGCTAGGGCTTTCGTTCCTCTTGCGCTCTGGTTTGTGGGCTTTGTATGTCGAAGCGCGTGATTGGTTCGATCGATTTCGAGATGATCCTTGTTGCTTGCTCCTCCGATCAAGCGTGCTCTTCACTTCGAACAAGGTGAGTGTTCATCACTCACATCTAATTCATACGAAAGTCTGGATTTCGTTTATCTGAGTTCAATCCCCTCCATTTAGTTCGTATATATTATTTGAATTCGTCAATCAAATTATTATGGCCATTGATTTTCGTATTGATGAATGAGATGATTTACGACTTATTCAAAATCGTATATATTCGTATATTTGATACTTGTTCTCCACGACTTTGAATCTGGACTTGGTTTTGGGATTTATCTCTGACCTTTTCATATGCTTTGTTCGATCATGACACACTTGATTTTTTGACCTGGTTAACACTTGCATTGACACGGCTTCGGCCATCTTTGTGTTCATCCCTGTCTTCATCTCTGGCCATCTTCTCTGGTCTCCACTTGAACATTGCATTCATGAATATGATGTTGTCTAGTTGTTCGAACTTGTTCATGCGATTTCATGTATCACTGTACTGATTTTCTTCAATTCTCTGACCTCTGCATTCATTGTCGTGCACCCTGGTTTGAACTATACTTGTTTCGATCTGTTGCATTTGCTTGATTTCCTGATTCATGCATGTTCATCCCTGAATACTTTCTCGACCTGCTGTAGTTGTTCATATGCCAGTTAGCTTGCCATTGTATGTATTTATGTTGTAGCTTTTAGTTCAAACTATGATCTTGTCTGAAGTTATACTTTAGACTTAAATCACTTCACTGCCTTGACTTGTTTACTGGTGGTCCTGATGGGAGCTTCATCTGACATTAATCTTCACTGCTACAGTTGTTTATATCCCTCAGGCCTTTAACTTGAAATCACATAGCTTTGAATGTGATCATATTTGTTCCGCACTTGTCTTGCTGCCTTTGCCTGTGTCTGTTCACTTGACACCATACATGTATGTTTATTTTGCTTTAGTTCGGTAGCACTTGCTTTTGTTCTCTGAGTTGACATTGGGTTGATTTTACTTGCAGCTTGACCATTTGTTTGTGCACGTTGTTTCAGTGTACATTGATGCTTTAACTTGTTTGTAGCCTTTGTAGTTGCAGTTCACACTATGATAATTGTAGCTTCTGTCTTTGAATGATCATGGTTGCAGTTCTCATTTATTCTTCAACGTACCATGTTGTCCCGACCTTTGCATACCTTCTCTGAATTGTTGAGCCTGGACACATATTGTTCATGTGTACATATTTCGTATTCTCTTAGTTGAAGCTTTATGCTGCTGCACTGCCTTGTTCTCGAATCTGATACATTGCATTGATGCCTTGTATCATTTGCATTTTTGTCATTTTGCTTCACCGATGACCTTATTTTCTAATGAGGCTGATTTGCATCTTTTCTGTTGAGTGTTGTAGTGCCATATCTTTGGTGCTCTCGCCTTCAGTTTGCTATTTCCCTGTGCCTTGCTTTGCGACATGTTGAACTTGTTTCACTTGTTGTCTCTTTCACTGGGTACACTGTTTCATTTCACTGATGCAGCCTTGCCCTTAAATACAAGTGGTGGCTGCATTTTCGTAGCAGTTTTACCCTTGCCCCTTGTGGTGACTTTATATTCTGTTGTGGCGAGGCAGTGCACGCGTGCGTGCACTGCAGCCACACCGAATTGACAGATTTTAATCGATATCTCTTTTATTCTTAATTCATCGACCTGTTGCGTAATTCGTAGGCTGTATTGGCGAGGCAGTACACGTTAGCGTGTACTGCAGCCAATTAGCATTGATATTTTTAAATTGACATTTCAATTGCTTAAACTGCTTTGGATTTCTGTTTTGTGGATTAACACTGTTTAGTGTTATATCTGCCGTTATCCAATTCTCGTATCGAGAGTTGGATATACGAGATTTCTGTGACTGTCATCTATATTGAGATTGATTATTATTACTTCTATGCGCTAATAACTGAGTTTGAATTAGACTGATCCGGGTATTATTTTCTTTTGAATGTAATACTCGGGTCAGACCGAGTATTTACAGGTTGTAGATTTTTAGCTTTGGGTTGCTGCTAGAGCTATGAAGACTTTTTATATCATTTGAAGTGGTCTTCGTCGTGTTGTAGTAGTCAGTGTGTCTGTTTTAAGATGATAATGTATTCATGTATATTAGTCGATAATGTACTTGTATATATAACTTCTTGAGTCGACAGTTGTAGTTGTACCATTTGTATTGTGTCAAATGTATTGTAACTGATATCAGTTATTATATATATGAGACTTTTCGTTCCATCTGTATTCCGCATTTATGTTATCTGTGTTATTTTTATATCTATTGTCCTAAACTATTATAGCCACCGTGTAGTAGCTTTGAGTTTGTATCGGTATGTCGGGTTTCCTCTAAAAATGAAATGCAATGTTTTATTATCTGACATATCGGCGCTCGCACAAGGCAATTACATAGATGGTCTCTCCTCAACAGCCTTATTCTCCGTGCTAGTTGACAGCACTACACCGTAGTGTTCTTGGCTAGCGTGGGTATAGAGGTGGGGCGTCACAGCTTGGTATCAGAGCCTGAGGTTTAGGACAATTATAAAACATAACTTAGATGGAGCTTGTGTTACAACTATTTGTCGATGTTTATCTCTCATCTTTACATATGATTATTTTTGACTGTTAGGTATGAATTCCTAACGCTTGTTCTTGTGTTTTCGGCTTTGAATTGATTTAGCCGATGTTGATTTTGTTTTAATTTGGCAAATTAAAGCCATTTTGACTTTTGGACTTTGTTCCACTTTTGTTCTATGCTATGAGTGTCATTGTGTACCTGTTACACTGTGATGAAAAATGGCTGGACCAGTTGCAAATTGAGTGATTTTGATTTCTCATTCACATCTAGGTTGAATCTCAGCGATTTTGAACTTGATATTTTGTGTTTTCCTCATCTTGAATTCCATTCGACTTCGGTCACTTTGTTTTTGAGAAATTGCTAATTTCTTGATTTTCAAGACTCTGATTTTGCTTGCTGTTGGTTTCCTAATTTGATCGATTCTTGATCATTTCCCCGATTTGTTGCTATCATTTATTAGCAACTTTGATGACATTTTCTTTGGGATTTTTGTGAACATACTTTCTGATGGATTCAGTATCGATTTCTTTGGATTCCATTCACATCTTCGTATGTGAATTCTTGTGATTGATTGTTTCTACAATCATTTTTGTGATTTGTCACTTTAAAAATATAAAGGTTTTCTATACTAGTAGTAAATATTAAAATCCTTTTTCTCCAAACGATTTCAAAACTATTTTACTACAAAGCTCTTTTTCTTAAACCGTTTTCCAATCTATTAGTATATACAAGCCTTTATTTCACTCGTATGAGAAATTGAATTAAACGGCCTAGTAAAACAAGTGGTATGAAACGCTTGCGTTTACTTCGTCGGTTAACTCCTGGACTTGTTCGATTGAACCTTTTGTGACAATTTTCTAGTGTAGATTTACAGTTTGTTCGTAAATATTTAAGTTAAGCAAGTGGTTATGGGACATGAAGCTAAACTTTTATATTTACTAGCTTAGTGTAATTGACACTTCTCGTTGATCATGACGATCATTTTATGATTAGACTAGCAATTGTGCGATGTCTTTTTGTTTGCAAGGTTAGACTAGACCGCAGTGGTGTGATTCCGACTCACACGTATCTCTTTGTTCGCAAGGTTAGTCTAGACCGCAGTAGTGTGATTCCGACTCACACATATCTTTTTGTTTGCGAGGTTAGACTAGACACCACTTGTGTGATTCCATTCACACATACCTTTTTGCTTTTTGGTTAGTCTGGACCTTAATTTGTGTGATTCCACTCACACATATCTTTTTGTTTGCGAGGTTAGACTAGACACCACTTGTGTGATTCCATTCACACATACCTTTTTGCTTTTTGGTTAGTCTGGACCTTAATTTGTGTGATTCCACTCACACATATCTTTTTGTTTGCGAGGTTAGACTAGACACCACTTGTGTGATTCCATTCACACATACCTTTTTGCTTTTTGGTTAGTCTGGACCTTAATTTGTGTGATTCCACTCACCCATGTCTTTTTCTCTACGAGGTTAGCCTAGACCTCAATCTGTGTGATTCCGACTCACACGCGTGGGATAGCGACCCACGGTCTTCGGACCATTCCTGTGTGAAACTTTAATGGATGGCTTCCATGAGATAGCGTCTCATCTTGTGATACCGGTATTTTGGAGTTTTCATGCTCCCATTTTGTGATAGGCATTTCCCTTTTCCTTTTTATGGTTTAGACTAGCAAATGTGCGATGTCTCTTTCTCTGCGAGGTTAGCCTAGACCTCAATCTGTGTGATTCCGACTCACACGCGTGGGATAGCGACCCACGGTCTTCGGACCATTCCTGTGTGAAACTTTAATGGTTAGCCACCATGAGATAGCGTCTCGTCTTGTGAAACCGGTGTTTTGGAGTTTTCATACTCCCGTTTTCTGATAGGCCACCTCCCCCTCTATTTGTGATTTCTAGATTTCTTGTGATGATTTCTAGAATTTGTGCTTCACCAATTTTCGTGATTTCTATTGACAAGTTTTGTCAATTTTTGTGTATTGGTGAATTCATGTGTTATTAACTTGTTATGAATACAAGTTTAGGGTATGATATCCCTTTCTATCTTTGAGAAGATTCTTGTGACATTTTTGATGAATGAAAATTCATTTGGCGTTATATTTTGATGCCAGTTATTTTGATGAGATTTTGACGTGTTAACTTCAATACTCGTCAATTTTGAAATGGATTTACAAGCGGTTCTCCCGCAATACTGATATTGCTAATTTAATCACGTGTTTTCAAAATTCTTTATTTTTAAAAGTTGTTTCAAAAATATAAATTAAAATTGTTTTCAAAATTTTTTACAGCTTACATTTTCAAAAGAACGAGGAAGCGATTTAAACATTTCAGAAAAATCGAGGACTATGACCCCTTTCTTTTACTGATTCGCTTAATTCCGGACTTGTCCGTTTGAGAATGTGAAATGTTATTTTTAAAACACACAATTCTGCACTTTCAAGGAAACGATAAAGAGATTTAAACGATTTAGCAAAAGTAAGGAGTATGGAACCATACTTTTACTACTTCGGTTAATTCCGGACTCGTTAATTGAATATTTGTGTTTCTGATTATTGTTTTTGATAATCAGATATTTGTGAAATTTGATTATCGTTTGATATAATTAAATATTTTTCGATTTGATAATCGAATCTTTGTGATTTCTGATTATCGTTTTTGATAATCAGATATTTGTGAAATTTGATTATCGTTTGAGATAATTAAATATTTTTCGATTTGATAATCGAATCTTTGTGATTTCTGATTATCGTTTTTGATAATCAGATATTTGTGAAAATTCGATTCTCGTTTTAGATGATTGAATATTTGCGATTTTGAGATTCGAGCTTCGTCTTTTTCTCTGACGATTCAGGTGAGTAATTTGATTTACTCACATTCAATTCGTGCAGTACGTGATTTTTGCTCTGATCCCTTTTCTTTCAATTGCTAGAACTCGATTGATTCTTGCTTTTGATAGTCGTCTGATTTTGATTCCTTGATCCCCACGATGTTGATTCTTTTGATTTAAAGCAGTCGAACCTTTTGATTCTATATCTGATACTTCCATAATTCCTATACTTCCCTGTTGATCTTTGCTTTGCTTATGCATTCGACATTGTTATGTTCTTATGGTTGTTACCTCTTTCCCACTTATCTCTTAGGATTGCGAGGACGCAATTTCTTTAAGGAGGGGAGTCTGTAACAACCCGACATTTCGTACCCATTTAATTATCGCCTCTTGACGATCTAATCTGGTTGCTAATAAGCTATTGGCATTTTGATCGAATTGAAATTCTCTTCTTATCCGGTTTGAATTCTTTTCAAATTGGCTTGAAATTCAATTATAAGATTTTTGTTAAAAGGATTGTGGGCTTAACTAATCATCTGGGTCCATTCTTTCTTGGTGCCGTATTCACCAAAGACAACCCATCCCCATTCCCCTCTTCGTTCAATCGCGTTTCAAACCCTAACCGAAAACAAAGCAAACGAAAAAATGGCGACGATCTCCTCTTCGTTTTCTCGATCAGACTAGGGCTTGGCCTCGTTCGTTCTTTCGATGCTTGCTAGGGCTTTCGTTCCTCTTGCGCTCTGGTTTGTGGGCTTTGTATGTCGAAGCGCGTGATTGGTTCGATCGATTTCGAGATGATCCTTATTGCTTGCTCCTCCGATCAAGCGTGCTCTTCACTTCGAACAAGGTGAGTGTTCATCACTCACATCTAATTCATACGAAAGTCTGGATTTCGTTTATCTGAGTTCAATCCCCTCCATTTAGTTCGTATATATTATTTGAATTCGTCAATCAAATTATTATGGCCATTGATTTTCGTATTGATGAATGAGATGATTTACGACTTATTCAAAATCGTATATATTCGTATGTTTGATACTTGTTCTCCACGACTTTGAATCTGGACTTGGTTTTGGGATTTATCTCTGACCTTTTCATATGCTTTGTTCGATCATGACACACTTGATTTTTTGACCTGGTTAACACTTGCATTGACACGGCTTCGGCCATCTTTGTGTTCATCCCTGTCTTCATCTCTGGCCATCTTCTCTGGTCTCCACTTGAACATTGCATTCATGAATATGATGTTGTCTAGTTGTTCGAACTTGTTCATGCGATTTCATGTATCACTGTACTGATTTTCTTCAATTCTCTGACCTCTGCATTCATTGTCGTGCACCCTGGTTTGAACTATACTTGTTTCGATCTGTTGCATTTGCTTGATTTCCTGATTCATGCATGTTCATCCCTGAATACTTTCTCGACCTGCTGTAGTTGTTCATATGCCAGTTAGCTTGCCATTGTATGTATTTATGTTGTAGCTTTTAGTTCAAACTATGATCTTGTCTGAAGTTATACTTTAGACTTAAATCACTTCACTGCCTTGACTTGTTTACTGGTGGTCCTGATGGGAGCTTCATCTGACATTAATCTTCACTGCTACAGTTGTTTATATCCCTCAGGCCTTTAACTTGAAATCACATAGCTTTGAATGTGATCATATTTGTTCCGCACTTGTCTTGCTGCCTTTGCCTGTGTCTGTTCACTTGACACCATACATGTATGTTTATTTTGCTTTAGTTCGGTAGCACTTGCTTTTGTTCTCTGAGTTGACATTGGGTTGATTTTACTTGCAGCTTGACCATTTGTTTGTGCACGTTGTTTCAGTGTACATTGATGCTTTAACTTGTTTGTAGCCTTTGTAGTTGCAGTTCACACTATGATAATTGTAGCTTCTGTCTTTGAATGATCATGGTTGCAGTTCTCATTTATTCTTCAACATACCATGTTGTCCCGACCTTTGCATACCTTCTCTGAATTGTTGAGCCTGGACACATATTGTTCATGTGTACATATTTCGTATTCTCTTAGTTGAAGCTTTATGCTGCTGCACTGCCTTGTTCTCGAATCTGATACATTGCATTGATGCCTTGTATCATTTGCATTTTTGTCATTTTGCTTCACCGATGACCTTATTTTCTAATGAGGCTGATTTGCATCTTTTCTGTTGAGTGTTGTAGTGCCATATCTTTGGTGCTCTCGCCTTCAGTTTGCTATTTCCCTGTGCCTTGCTTTGCGACATGTTGAACTTGTTTCACTTGTTGTCTCTTTCACTGGGTACACTGTTTCATTTCACTGATGCAGCCTTGCCCTTAAATACAAGTGGTGGCTGCATTTTCGTAGCAGTTTTACCCTTGCCCCTTGTGGTGACTTTATATTCTGTTGTGGCGAGGCAGTGCACGCGTGCGTGCACTGCAGCCACACCGAATTGACAGATTTTAATCGATATCTCTTTTATTCTTAATTCATCGACCTGTTGCGTAATTCGTAGGCTGTATTGGCGAGGCAGTACACGTTAGCGTGTACTGCAGCCAATTAGCATTGATATTTTTAAATTGACATTTCAATTGCTTAAACTGCTTTGGATTTCTGTTTTGTGGATTAGCACTGTTTAGTGTTATATCTGCCGTTATCCAATTCTCGTATCGAGAGTTGGATATACGAGATTTCTGTGACTGTCATCTATATTGAGATTGATTATTATTACTTCTATGCGCTAATAATTGAGTTTGAATTAGACTGATCCGGGTATTATTTTCTTTTGAATGTAATACTCGGGTCAGACCGAGTATTTACAGGTTGTAGATTTTTAGCTTTGGGTTGCTGCTAGAGCTATGAAGACTTTTTATATCATTTGAAGTGGTCTTCGTCGTGTTGTAGTAGTCAGTGTGTCTGTTTTAAGATGATAATGTATTCATGTATATTAGTCGATAATGTACTTGTATATATAACTTCTTGAGTCGACAGTTGTAGTTGTACCATTTGTATTGTGTCAAATGTATTGTAACTGATATCAGTTATTATATATATGAGACTTTTCGTTCCATCTGTATTCCGCATTTATGTTATCTGTGTTATTTTTATATCTATTGTCCTAAACTATTATAGCCACTGTGTAGTAGCTTTGAGTTTGTATCGGTATGTCGGGTTTCCTCTAAAAATGAAATGCAATGTTTTATTATCTGACATATCGGTGCTCGCACAAGGCAATTACATAGATGGTCGCTCCTCAACAGCCTTATTCTCCGTGCTAGTTGACAGCACTACACCGTAGTGTTCTTGGCTAGCGTGGGTATAGAGGTGGGGCGTCACAAAAACATGAATTTTAGAAGTGGTCTGAGATTTTTTTGTGTAGTGTGGGGTGGGAATTTCATATATGAATGGAATTGGGCGTATCGCCAAATTCCGGCGATCTAAGGGCTTTCAGGTAAGGGCATTTGGCCGTGGAGGAGGAGTAGGCGATAGCGCAGCTGGGAAAAATAGTGAGGTGATTTCTAGGGGTGTGGGTGGACCAGGCGAAGACAAAGTAGGATTTAAGGTGATTGTTTTTCTGAGCTCGATTGCATGACAATGGCGAAGGGGAGAGGACTGGATGGGTTGCGCACTAGGCGGAAAGGTGAGAGGAGGTCGAGGCAATGCTTTAGTCAAAGTCTGGTGGATGATAGTGGTCAGTGGTGTCATGGTGAGGCGATTGAAGGGGTTTGGCTCCATTCCAGTTTTTGGTGAAGGAGTTCGAAATTCGAACGGAGGTAGCGGTCGCGTTTTCGGGTGGTTAGTCGAATCGTAGAGGTCGTGGGCGACTCGTGTGGGTAGTCGACGGTGAAGTTGGATGGCCGGATGTTGGGTGTAGGTGCACAAATATATGCACGTCTTCGTGAATGATTCAGGAATTTGGATAGGAAGGAGATGAAAGGGATTGGAAGGAGTGGAGAAGGGAATGGGCCAGTTAATCTTGTTTTGGGCCAAAAGAAAAGGAAAAAAAAAAGAAAAGAAAGAAAAAAAGAAAGAAAGAAAAGAAAGGAATAAGGAAGAAAAAGAAAAAGAGTAAAGAAAACGAAACTTATATTTTCTTTTATATAATAAATTAGGTTATTAAAAACACTAATTCTATTGTCATTTAAATCCAAACCAACATGAATATTATTTTTGTATCTTAATCCTATTACCCGGTATTATAAATTAGAATTGTGGATTTTTCCATAATTTAAAGTTTAATGATATTTTATAATTAAAATGGGTGATTAATTATATTATTATTTGACTTAAAACTTATGTAAATTAACAAATTAGATATTAAATAAAGTGTTTAATTTTAATTAACTAATAATAAATTGTTGTATAATATCTTTAATTTGTAATTAATTTATATTAAAACATAAATGGATTCGGTTAATTAAAGTTAATTGAATCCTGATGTGTGAATTGTTTTGATATTGGTTATTGATCGTTAAATTAGTAACAATCTATGTTTTGGCTCATTTCCATTGGATATTTATTTAAGTTATTCTTGTCTGTGCCATCAAGTGGTAAAACGAGTCAAAATAGTTAGATTAAAATAACGATACGTTTATTTGAAATAAACATCTGTAATAAATTCCCACATGTGAATATTGTCACCTTGAATATAAATTGCTATTTAAAACAACTTGGACATTGAAAATTTATCGTTTGAGTTCGAAGAGACCGGGGTCGGATATCTGTGTTATCCGGAACCACTTCGATTTGAGAACCACCACGAACCTTTACAGTTTGATTATAGAGCCTAATATGCTAGAATTGGATTAAATTAACAAGTTGACCATTTTTAAGTAAGTAATTGTACTTGGAAACTATTGCAATATCGATGGATTGCTGTAAAAGTGCTTTGGTGAAAACTTGTCGTGTTTTACGATTTACTCTGGTTTTTCAAAAGAATTTTATAACTTAAGTATTTCAAATTAAGTGGGTTTACTCATGTTGGTTTCCAGCCTGATTCGGGTATTACTTTTATTGTAACGACCCGGAATTTTGGACCATTCGCGTCCATTATAAGTGTATAGGTAGACACTCATGCCGGAGTTGAATTGCTCAAAATACCGCGTTGTTAATTTAAATTTGGCAAAACTGAACATATACAGTAAATAGATATAATCACAGATCACAGACACAGAGTAATAAATGCAGCGGAAATAAAAGAGATAGTAGTTCATGAAGCTACTATATGAATATATAAAAATACATCAGAGTTTACAACAGAAGAGTAATACGATACATCAGATACAAATCAGAATACATCACTGGAATCATCGAATACTGAAAGCAGAATAGATGGCTGGATCTTCAAGCAAAGCTCCAACTCCAAAGGTGAGTCTCGAATACTGGTACACTCAGTCTGACCCGAGCGTAAAGCAAAACACAAGACACTCGAGTCAGGATTAACATTCTTATATTAATAAATCCAACTCAAGTGAAATAGCAATTTGAAATACAAGTAACTCAAAGGATGTTTGGAATAACCATCCTTTAAGGATCCGTTAAACTATCTACTAGGTAGTAATGTACGCTAAGTAGATAATGTCTATCAGTAATATAAAGATATCAAAGTAGGGTTAAGCAGGGCCCATACACCTCTTAACCTGTTTATTCCCAAAAGCATATACAAGACCGTAGTTTCCCTAAAACCGGAAGTCACCAGAGGGCAATCCATATACTAAAGGTACAAATCAAAATCGTAGTGGTCGCGAATAGGATAATCAGTATGACAAGGTACATGAGGCGATACCAACTAGGATACTAGTAGTTGCGTGATCCGGACTGATGTTGGGCATAGCAGCTACTATCCCAACACCGCGAAACAACACTCCCAAATCAAGGGGTGCACCCAAATCGAATCACAAAAGTAATAGATATGGTATCGAAGAAGTGTGTCCGCTAGAGATGGCGATCCTCAATGGCCCGGCGCGGCTCCTGTTTTAGTCATGTCAAGGGTCATCCAAAATCGTTCTCTTTCTTCAGTCAACGCGTTCCTCAAAACCATCCACTTCGTTCTGGATCAACACTCCGCGTATAGTTATTAAAGTGGTTTCGGTTCAGATAGAGAGTATATCCATTACCGATCCCGGTCTCTTTAATAACTTTCGTAATTATTACACCGATTGGTCGTTTATATATTTAAAAAAACCAAATCAATTTCAATTTCAAATAGAATTCGTAAATCAACATTTCATTTGTCTTTCTAAAACAATTTCCAAATTTTCGTTTCAAAACTTCCAATTTCGAAATCTTATAATTCAATTTCAATCTTTATTTTAAACAATTCAAATATCAATTTAAATTCGTATATAAGATTAAATTCCGAAATCATTTAAATCAGTTTAATTTAACATTCAAATCAATTTAAACTCATTTATTGATTTCATTCAATATTCGTTAAGTTACTTTATCATTCAAAACAAATTCAATTAAATTTCCAATTCATTAAATCAATTCTTAAGTTCAACTTCATTAAAACAAAACTTACAATTTTGAATTAAACTAAATTCGTCAAATCAATTCTCCAATTACAAGTCTTACATTAATTCCAAAAATATCACATTTCATTTTCGTTAAAGAATCCAATTTCACTTATTTACTTCCTTAAATAATTTTCCAAAACTTAATTAATAAAGAACTCAATTTCAATTCTTTACGAAGTAAAATTCACTTATTCAAAAGTTCAATTTTTCTTATTAAAGAATTTCAATTCAATTTAATCATTTAATAATTCATTATTAAATAGTTCAAAACTTAATTATTAAATAATTTCAAAGTTTAATAATTTCAACTTAATTATAATTTCCAACTTAATTTTTAAATCATTTCAAAGTTTAATTCAATCATTTCTCAAATTTAACAACATTCTTCCATCAATTTCATTGTTAACATTTTGTTTCAGATTATTAAATATTAACATTTTCCTATCATTAAAATTCAAATTTCAACTTCATTTCAAAATCCTATTTTTATTCAAATAAAATCTTCGTTTATTTTTAAATCAAATTTATTGACCAATCGGGTTTTATTTAATTTTCTATCCTAGGTCAAAGTTCAATTTGGGTATTTATCATTTCAACCCGATTCCAATTCAATTCAAAATCAAAACATATCAAAGGGAACTTGCAGTGTGATAACTGGGATGGTGTCAAAGTAAATAAACAAGCAATAACAACAATCAATATCAATCCAATAATCAATTCAAATAATCCCGAAATAACCGTATTAATTCGCATTGTTATTTGTACGAATTTATATAATTATTTCTAGAATCTACACTATCATTTCATGTAGATTAAAGATTATTACATTACAGTTTTTCACTTGTCATCTATTACGATTACATACATCATCAGTTTAAACAACATACAATTCAATGGTTCAAGGTATAGTTAACACTATTCTACGTGTCAATTTATTTAACCTTTAAAGGGGTCATACTATACAATGTCAGTTAATCAAATTTAACATTCAATTATCCTATATCAAGTTCAATTTCATATTGTTTATCATTTTAACATCAACAATTTAACGTCCAATATAAACATCAACAATCAATCAATTATCAGCCAAACTGTATTATCATCGCATAAATAATTAATAGATAATGGTGCCAGATGTCACAGGTGAACTGATACAGGTAATAGCATATATAACAGTGTAATTAACTAACAGCAGCATATTTCAATTGTCGTTTCAATTGAAATCAAATTTAATAAATAAAAGAACGTTAATCGTGAGTGAGTGCTCACCTTTCGAGGCTAAGAAATTTGACGAAGAAATGAGTTCCGAATCTAAGCACGAATTTCAAAGCAAAGTAAGACTGGCACGAATTGATGAACAAAGCTGCAAAATCAGAATTGACGAGAACAAGTCACCACTGGATCGACGAAGATAATGGATATAAGTGAACTCATGTATATAGCTATATATCACTATTTATATAAAAAGATCATATTCTAAATTTAAACCCATATATAATATAAAATTTGAAATGAATACATATATATATATATATACAAAAGAATATTGCAAAATATTCACATATATAATTTGTTTCACTTGAAAAATATATTAAAAATCAATTCAAACATATCTCAAACTTAATATTTAAATTCAAATACATAAACAAAATCTCAATATATATATAGATTTGAAAACTAACTAAGGCATAATCATAAATAGTAAACGTTAAATATACACAGAATTAACTTATTAACAATCTATATAACTTTAACTAACCCGACAGAACCTTTCACTTATATAACCCATATAATAACTAATATAATATTATGCCTTAAGTTAAATACTGTCAACCGAACCCATAAAGTAAATATACATACAAACATGTATGAATTAACAAAGTAAGCTAACTGATTATAAAAGCTTGTATAAATTAACATATAAAATAAAATAAATCAATATACACACGACCAATATACTGTAATACGTATATTTTAAAGTAAACTATATCGGACATACTTACTGTAATAGACAAGTAAAGCTAAGATATATAACATACACTGATATTATAACATACATTGGTATATACTAACTTAAAAATCTACAACAAGACTTTGTAAACTCATATATACTAATATATATATCGGTAAAATAGAAAAATTATGCACTGACAGAAAGGCAAAAGGGGAGGATAGTAAGCCATACCATTTATATATATATAATTTCCATAGAACGGTACAAGATGAACTGTATACAAACATAATATGACTTATCTTATAATAAGTACTCTCGATATGAAAGCATGCATGGGTGAAAGGATTTGCGAGCAATCAGCGGAATGGTGGGTGGACTCGGCATTCGGCATGGGAGGTCGGCGTGGGGAGGTGTGGCTGCGAGCTGGTGTGAGCGATGGCATGGAAATGGGCTGGTCACGCTCGGTCGGAGGTTGGTGGGAAGGGGACGGCAGGGTTAGGCGCGAGGGTGGTCGAGCAAGGTGATGCGGAGGAGAGGCTTCGGCCTGGGTGGTTGGTTTGGGTTGCGAAGGCTGGGAGACGTGCTGTCATGGGTTGGAGGGGCGTCAGGCGGCGAGGCTGGTGTTTCGGTGGAATGATGGGCGAGCATGGGGGAGGGTCGGCGATGAAGCGTTTGAACAGCGACGAGTTGAAAAAGAAAAGGCTGTTTCCAGGCAACACAAAGGAGCAGGTGATGACATAGGGATAGCTTTATATAATGAATATTTATTTATTGAGTAATGAACAGAACAATAGGGAGGAAGCTAGAATGGAGGAACCGAGAAAAAGAAACGAAACCCGAAGTAAAGTGAAATAGTAAAGGTCGTGATATTGAATTCAGTAGTTATTAAATGTAATGGCTGTTGGGTTTACGGAGGAAAGTTGAATGGTCACAAAAGGAAAATCAAAAGGCACAAAAACCAAACGTCACAAACCGGTACCGATACGGTAAGCGTTACGTAAAGTGCAACGTACAACGGAACTCCGAATTTGACAATCGAATATACCGTAGAGATCGGCACGACGATACGATCAAAACGGTATATAGAAATCAGTGGTACGATCATCCGATAAAAATCGATATCGGTACCAGAATACTGCTATTTTGTAGAAAATAAGAACGACGGAGCCAAAGATGCCCGAATTTGGAAAAACGACAAACTGACATCTTGCTCAGAAGATGGTTTAGAATTTTTCTATGTAAAAATATTTTGGTTTTGAAAACGTTTTATTTTCATTGCTTTTTAACTGGTTAAATTGAAGTGAATTTACGCGCGAAATAAATTTTCATATTTTCGGATGAAAATTTACCAGTTGCTACGTTTAACTAAACGCATTCCAAATATCAAATTTATATTTCAAAATTTTATCGTTTAAAATTTCACAAAATTTTAATTAATTACGTTATTAAAACGGTTGAAATTTTACGGGTCGTTACATTTATTGTATGCTCGGGTCAGACCGAGTATTATAGAATTTTTAGGCTAGGACGCTTTTGGAGCTCAGGAGATGAGCTGAATGGCAGAGACGTATTGCACGTATTTGATGATATTCCGCTGTGCACTGTAGGCTGTATATTTAGCATTTGAGGACAAGTTATTGTAATTGTTCAGATCCATTTACCGATGACTATACTCTGATAACCTATATGTATATTAACTGATACAGATTCTTTTGTATAAAGCTGTTATTGCATATGTTAATCGATGGAATTTCTACCGGATTAGAAAACCGTCGAAAATTTTGGAATTAAAATATATCCGCAAGCGCATGGCGTACACTTTGTAGTACGCGGCGAATACGGGTCGATCCGCAGGGAATTGTGAGAGATTAAAAATCTATTCAATCAAATTAGACCAAAGTGAGATGAAAGTTGTTAAATACAAAAGAAGCTAAAGCTAGAATTAAAATGTGATTTAAAAACTATTGAACTAGAGAACAATTTAGAGGCAAATCCACTCTCATATTTTTGTAAATCAACAAACAAACAATTTGTGATCTCTAGCTTTTGATATTAAGTGAAATATTGTTGTATTTATCATAAGTATGGTTTGCTTATGTTATTAATTAACATAACTCAAACCATCAAACTATAATACAACAAACAAACCACTTATAATTCTCTTGAAAATGAAGCCAAAGCAAAAGCTATTTTAAGTTTGATCTATTTACTACTGTAACTAGTAATATAGATCATCAAATTTCATTTTTACTTCAATTTCACAATCAAAAATGGATTAGCAAATGATGATGCAAATTGTGTTTATGTTGAATAAGAATAGCTCATTTGCATAAGCAATATAAGCTATCAAACCCACTTGTATAAACTTGCATCAAAATTCACTTCATTAAGCATAAACCAAATGAGATTATAAATCATAAAATTTTGAAATTACATAATATTTGAGAGCATCATTACCCCTAAATTGAAGGGGTTTAGCTATTCATTTGTGGCATTGAAGCAACACAAGTAACTTTCAACATTAAAAAGAAAGAAAGTAGAGAATAAACAAAGAAAAAGAAGATTAACTACTAGAAGAAAATTGATAAGACTAGTGCATAAAAGTAAATCTAAGCTATGAACATTAAGAGAAAGAGAGCATAGAAATAAGCATTAACATAAAAACAAAGAAAAGCATGTAGACAAGAAAGGAAAAAGAGGCTTGGAAGCCATTTTTATTTCATATAACATTGAGCTTACAATTTGATCTCTTAATTTCCTAAGTAAAATGAAAGAGTAGAAGATGATTTACATGTACATAAGAGGGTTATTTATACATGCATAAAACCCTAATTCTATTTTTTGGGGGCTTCCCAAAATACCCCTTAGGAAGTGTGGAGGCCAAGTAATCATTAGCTTCTACTAATCATCATTTAAGTGTACATGAAGCCATTAATTCCATAAGCATGTTCATTAGCCTCTAATTTGTACATTAAGGTAGGTGGGTAGGTGGGGTCCTCCATGATCTTCACTTTGAATTATTTCCCTCTTCTTTTCTTTGTATTCATTTGTGCATGCATGTATCTTCTTATAAGCCTCTTCCATATGCATCCAAATTCCTATAAAAATCATCAAAAATGTCCAAGTTAAAAATTCTCAATTTTACACATGCACAAAAATGACCATTTTGCCCTTGAATGAAGATGAAAATAAGATGGTTTGAAAATAATTGAATTTTTGTTTGAACATGTACAAATGCCCAAATATGATGTTTATTTAGATAAAAAGAGATAAAATATGGATGTAAATATATGCACATTTACGTGCATATCAGCATATTATATTTTGTTCCGCTGCGTATGTGAGATTATGTGTTGTTATTTATGTTTTCTTCTTCTATCTCTTTTTCTTCTTAAACCCTAACAACCTGGTATTTCTGGCACTTGATTGCTCGGCACTCTATACAGTGAACGTATTAGTGTCGATTTTCGGGGGCGAAAATCGCTCGGTCGTTACAGAAATTAACAAATAATTAACACAAATATTAATTAACAAAAATTGGCAACCGGTCAACCACTAACTTGGGCTGGTCGATCGCTTGTGGTCGAAGGCGGTCGATTGGTTGAAATTTCGGTTATGAATTTTGATGTGGCCGAACAACCCAAATTTAAAATAATTTAATTCAATGGCTAACATTGATTCTAACCGCTATAAATATGGGCATAACCCCTCACTTTTCTTCTCATATTTTCAGAGGCAACGATGGAGCTCAATCATATTCTCTTCTCAAGAAATTCTAAATTCTAAATATAGTTATAGTTCATATACGTATATACAAGTGTAGAACAACATAGGATAATTGAGAAGAAGAGTAGGATTGAATCAAATTATCAAAGCTTAGGTAAATTATAAATCCGGATCTTAATCAAAATTAAGTCATAATCTCTTCTCAAATCTAGATTTCAAATAGTTTTTTGTATGCTTGCGGTATATGTATTCAAATAGGGAGAATAATGGGAGTGAAACAGGAATAACAAAGATTAGATCTGAAGATTTGGAAAGCTAAACAGGTGAGTATGAAATTATATATTTTTATATAATATTGGATTTATGTCATTGTAAATCTATTTCTATACGCTTAAATGTAAACTTGGAGTTGTGGGCTATAATTGTATACGCGAAATGAATTTATAAATCCTGCCTACATATTCTGTGATTGATAATATAATCTTAATATTGCATGTATGTGAATTTGGAAAGTATTGGACATTAATAGTCCTTGAAATTGATAAATTATGTAGTAACTCCAGATTTGTAGATTTAAATGACTTATGCAAGAAAAATGTAAATTAGAGTTATCACAATAAATTATGGGGGTTCAAGTAGTATTTTAATTCATTGGAATATAAAATGTTGCAATGTAAATTTCTATAGATTATCAAGTTCAAACCATAAATAAAAGTGTATCATTCGAAATAACAAGGAATACGCCTAAAAGAAAGAGGTGCATAAAATATGGATATTTACCGTATTTTATACCTTCTATTTCAATAACCACAAAATATAATAACATGAATTCCAAAAGTAGCATGGATTCCCTTTTTGGATAAGATATAGAGATTTATATGTTAACATTTCCATTTGAGGGAGATGTATTCTAACGCATTAAAATGCAGAAATCCCTATGGATGAATTAAAGAATCATGAATGTGATAATTATAATGAATTAAGGGAAAAACTAATATATATGCAATAGAGATGAGATAAAAACCAAATAATAAATGACAAAAAGGCAGGTAAGTCATAAAATGAATAATGGCAAGTAATGAGATAAATAAAAAGGTAATGGAAAGTCCACTAAATGAGGAAGGGCAGTACAAGTTGAAAAGTATAGAAATAAAAGTTCAATAATGAAAAAAGGAAGCAAATAAGAAAATTTATTTGGATCTTTTAAAGAAAGTGGTAAATGAAATTATTTTTATATAAATGGAATAATAAGTAAACACATGAAAAAGTAAAGGAATTTTATAAAAGTTGAACATTGGAGGCATAATAGTTAAACAAGTATGAATATATACATATATATACGTAGTCTCAAGCATGCGTTTATGATGGTTGTGAATTATTAAAGTTGGCTGATAACTTAGATCAGATAAGAATGACATAGTCATTAAAACGGATTGGAGTGCTAGGTCAGTACTGTTACATTGTATAAGTGTGCCTACCGTAAGGGGCTACCAGTAGTTTTGTCTATATTATACCTGTTATCTGGCATTTTGACCTGGCTATATTCTAACTTACTAGACAAGTTAGACTCGATTGTCATCAAGGTCAGTAGTCCAAAGCGATGATTGTGTGGTCCAAAAATCAAGCATAGATGATAATATGAAGCAGAAGCATGAATGTTCACTACTCCCCAAAGATGGATCAGGTACGATCCATACTCAACACTATGGATCATATCGTATCGATTCCACAACTCAATTTTGCAGCGATGTTCAGTCAGTAACTCAAAATCTACACATGCTATCAACATGAAACTTAGAGTACAAGCGTACTACAACATATGGAAAACCCCTAGGGATCTCATTCCAATTGGAGGAAGTTATAAGGATCGGGATAACTCCCTTTGTAGGGATCGACAGAAATTAGAATTCAAGCAACACTACTTCACGGAAAATGTGATATCTCACAAACCATATGTCGGAATTGCACGAAATTTGGGGAGCAAGTAGCTAACATCATGGAGCACCCCTCATAGGGATCGCAGACCATTTGGATGCATTAATAGGGATCGGTACTGATCCCTATTGTGGGCCCTGATGGGCCTGCAAATTTTTGGGTAGCCTCGTCTTGGTCCCCCGAACCTTCTGCCAAAATTTCAGCCCGATCCATGCACGTCTTCCCCTATAAATACAGCATGCATGGCATTAGAAAAGGGATCCTACTTTCTCTGCCAAGGCTCTGCCATTTTTATTCTTCACTTTTGTACTAATAGATCCCAGCTGATCCAAATATTCTTGTAATCGTAATCAAGTGGAGGATCAATAAATATATGAAGTGGACGTAGGCCAAGGTTGCCGAACCACTATAAAAATATATATGTTCCTTTATGATTTTTTGCTTTGTTTTAATTTCATTCTTCATTTAATCTCTGCTAGATTCTGTTGGGTGTTGATGTCCATTTTTGGCGTCAACAATACCGATGTGGGACATATCTAACTATAGGTCCGTGGAGTTATGTACGTTCGCGTATAGGTGAGGGATACCTAAGTAGGAAGGTTCACTTAGGTCGAAGTGTTAAAGGACAAGTAAAGTCTTCTTTAACCTTTTAGGGGGTATTAAGCAACAAGTGGGTATCACCTTGATTGCATTAGGCAATCTAAATGGGATTGTGAGCAAGGGGAGCTATGTTAGTATGTGATTGGTACCATATTAGGGAGTAGGAGTGGTACATAGGTCGAGAATGTCAACAGTCCTGAGTGGTCAGTGGAAAAACAAGGGTTACGCCTAAACAGCTACACCTCCAACCTGTGTAGATCACATTTAGATTATGCATCGCCACAGTTGTTTGTTAGATTATCTGCTAGATGCAAGGCTAGATAACCCTTTATAGAGGTCTTTTAAAATAGATAGAATATGGCTAACAGTTGTGACGCCGTTATTAGGCACTAGGGATTTCCTTGGTATGCATGAAAACGAGGACGTGATACTGCGTTGATGAGGACCTCGACGAGGTGCCGGGTTATGGATACTAGTGTGGATAGTATCCTGGTTAAAAGAGGGACTATGGTACCTATACACACATACATACATGTATGTTGTTATGGTCCACCTCGAGTAGATGTGATGTATCGCACACATGCGTGGAGCTGAGCCGACTAACTAAAATAAAAAAAACATAGCATGTAATGGAAGGCAATCAACATAAACTACCGTTATGTATAAAGTGTGCAATTTACCGGTCTTCAGAACGTTTTTCTGACCCCCTCCTCACAACCCATAGGAAGCTTTAGAGGGACAAGTACTGGTGCAAGGCGGGAACGGTGGGATGACGGATTTCCTTGTGCTTGCTCGACACTAATAAGGATGCTTGATATTAGAGTGCCAATCTTGGTTGGTAACTATATGTTTTATTATACTTTACTACTCCGTAGTGAGTTTATATCCACAATACTATGATATCCATACTTTGGTGGACTTAGGTTTTCGATTTAGCGAAAATTCGGACCCATTGGGGTACAAGTTGTTACATCGACACCTCCGTTAAGACTAGAGTACGTAACGCACTCCAAATATTGGGTAGTGTATTACTCATGGCTGCTAGGGGGACTAAGGGTTTACATATTGATAGTTATTAGACAACTATGAAATGACTTACTTGATAGTTTTTTGTTGGTTAATATAACTAAGATCAAACAAAAATATATCGATATGACTGATTTACATAGTTCTCTCGATTTGAGATTATTCTCGAACTTCCTTTGATTATAGTCAAATCATGGAATGACGTCCATCAAGTGACTATAGTTGGGTCGAGTGGAAGTATTAGAAGTGAAATGCTATTCATGAAGGGATTTGTCTTCTCAGTTTTGTGAGGTTAGTTTACGGTCAACTAAAGTCAACTCAAAGTCAAAATCTATTGTCATAGTAGTTCAGTTAATAATAATTGTTATTATTGAACAAAGAACTTTGTGTTTGGAGTACAGAGTTGAATATGAATAATATTGGAATTTTAACCATTACCAAATTCCATATGTCCAAAGTGATATCGTGTTGACTAAAAGAATTTGTGTAAAATAATAGTTACTACGGGATAACGCTTAGTGAAGTAAAATTGAATTTTACCAAAACCAAGTAAGCGATAAATATGGCCAAAATATCACACCACTTGCTAAGTAACATGTGAACATTAATAGTCGAACGGTTCGATATTAATTGCTGGCCAAATTTACACTTAATAGGTCACACAACCGAAACGTTGAATACTCCTTTGACAATTTAATTTAATTAACTTATAATTGTTATAAATTAATTAATATTTATGAAATATTTATTATAGAATTTTATTTTGATTCAAAGTACAAGTATTATTAAATATGATTATAATAGTTATAAATATATTAATCGATATACGACAACGATACATGTGTAAATTCGATGTAAATAGTATAATTTGTTCGGGCTTTAAATGGGTTTGAAGCCCATATGAGGGCTGGTGTGTTTGGCCATGATGGAGCATAATGGGTGCAGCCATATGATCATAAATAAGGTGCTTGATTCGATAATATAAAGGAAGAGATTGTGTAAGAGAGAAAAATGGATCTGGATCCTAACTTTTCTCTACATTCTCTCTTTTATATCAGTGTCATTATTCTCACTTATTCACTACTTTTAAAGCCTCCATTATCATTTATTTTTGGCCGAACTTATACTTCATCTTCCCCTCCATTTTAAAATCTCTAATCAAATAAAACAGTTGTTATTGGATAGCTGGTGGTCATCGGTTCAGGAGCTAGCACCTTGCTGGGTTGGAAACTAGTTCAAGGATTTGATTTCATCATTTTAAGTTGTACTAATAAGCTTTGGAGATAAGGCAAATTCTGATCTACAATTATAATTTAATGTTTAGATAGTTCATATATTATATATTTCTTTGTTAGTTAGGTGACGATCCTAATATATCAATATATCATCATATTCAGAATGGTTGTATGATTATAAATACACATAATATATATTTTATATAATTTATTTTCTGACACACACCAGCCGTATTGCTCATGGCATAAAATTAAAAACAGTTTGATTTTTTATTATTTAATTAATTTAATATTCGCCATTTAAAATTGTATAAACATTATAATTTAATTACAACATTTTATATTATGCAAAATATGGTTGTATAGTTTTGTATATTCAGTTTCATACTTAATATATTTTTGGCATAATTAAAACAATATATATTACTTAAATCAACTAATTACATAAATTCATTATATCAACATATATATTATAAAATATGTTTTATATTTTATAAAATCAATTTAGTACATGATATGTTTTCGGCATAAAGATAAAAAATATTTTTTACATAATTTAAACATTAGTCAAAATTAAAAATTGATTCTAAATTATAGTGTGTGTATATATATAATATTTAAATATTAAACATTACTCAGATTTTTACTGAAAAATTTAAATTTGAAATTTTCTTTCAAATTTTTTTATTAATCTACATTAATTTCCATATGGAAATTAACATAAAATATTTAAAATTAAAACAAACTAACTTTTGCCATAAGCAATATAATAGACATATATTTATTTTAGTGGGAATTAGCCATAAGGGCCTCTTTAGCAAGTGAAATTAATTTCTAGGACACATAACTAAAATATTTACTTTTAAGGACAATACGCAAAATAATTAGTTTCTAGGGCCTAAAAACCTATGAAATTATGTCCTTGAAAGTAATTGGATAACTGATTTTGTCCTTGAAAGTAATTATTCTGTTGTGTAACGACCCAGAATTTCGAACAAATTAAATTGAGAATATTTAATTAATTTTAAATATTTGAACGATGATTTAATTTGAATCCCCGATATAACTTTGAAATTGGCGGTTAAATTACAGAATTTAATCTATTGAATGTTAAATAACAATTTGTATCTTCAATTGTAAGCCGAAGAAAAATATTTTGAAAGCTTTTAAAATTTATATTGAGTATACTGAAGGTAATAGAACTTTCAGAATTGAAATTGAAACTGTTTTGTTCAGTTTTGGATTCATATCGTTTAAATTGAATTTAAAAATAGCGTTCCGGGGCACAGTCTCGGAATTTGACGAAACCAGTTCCATTGGATCCGTAATATTGTATTATTACCGGATTTCAAATTTCGTAATTATCGGAGCTGTTATGTGACCGTACGACACATAAACGCGTTGAATCTTTATCGAATTCAAATTGAATTTAAATATATAATTGGTCAACATCAGCTTCCTAAAATCCTGCCTAAAATCGCGCCTTATATCACGAAATGGTCGTGCAAGCACGTTCCTTCCATTTTTAAATTACCCCATATCCTCCTTTCTTCCATCAGAACGAATTCAAATTCACAGAAGAAAAAAAATGGCGTCCACTTTATTTTATTACGTTCGAACGAAGCCGGCCTCTTCAATTTCATTCACGAATTCTCTCCAGTTAAAAGAAAATGGTGCCCGAAGAATTATTTTCTCCTCCTCTTTACAAATGAGAAACCCAGACTATCCAATTTAAATCACCTTCGGGTTCGTCGATTCGCGAATTAGACCATGAAATAGAACGAGATTGATTTTTCGTTCAAGCTGAGATTCGCGAGCAGGCTCTAGCCTATAGCAACTCTAACTCCACCGCCTCGGGGATATCGAAGATCCATTGTCGCGTGAAAAATCGCGATGCCTGCAGTGCGATGGATTCGAACTCGCATGTGCGAAGCAGTAGGGTCGCGAGGAGATCGAGCGAAGGCAACATCGAGGCGGCGACTTCGGCGAAGGGGCGTTCAAATTTGGGGAAACTCGAGCTGGTTGCTCGCGTCGAAGATGGCGAAACGGTCGTGGGCACGCGATCGATGGTGAAGGCGGCGATGTATCAGGGATTCGCGACTCTGGGGTGGCTCGCGTTCGAAGTGGAGGGCACGGTGATGGTCTGGAGTCGCGATGGCGTTTCACAAATGCGAGGTGATAGGGAGTTTGATGTTCAGGCAGTGGGAATCTCGCGAGTGCAATCGAGTCGACTCCATTCAAGACGTCGCTGGTACGAGGAGTCAGTAAGGTATTGTTTTAAAATTTAAGTAAAAGAATAAATGTTATATGTATAGAAAATATTTACAGTAAAAGTAATTCGGTTTTAGTCAAATAAATACATATTTATAGGTGAAACAGTATATATATATGTATATGAGAGATTGAAAAATATAGGAATTGCATAAAGATTTGATTTTTAAGAATCTGCATAGACTGTTGTTTGTGTATCTAGTTTCAAAGAAAAATAAACATAAGTGTACACATTGTAGACCTGTTGTCTAATTTAAAAGAAAAAGAAAAAGAAAAAAAAGTATGTATTATGGTAATTAACATGTTTTATTAACTCATTAAATCAGTTTAGTTACTAAAGGATTTTAAAAGAAAAATAGTTTAAATCCAATTTTTAGTAAGATAAATTATTAAATGGTAATGAAATATTCGAGTTAATTCAAGTGTTAATAAATTGTATAAAATTGTTTATACAAGGTTAAAGTCGAGAAAACGAAAGAAGAATGGGATTGGGTTGCAAATTAAAAGCTAAAGGTGAGATCTTCTCACTCAGATTTAAATTTAGATTGCAGTTATTGATTGCTATTTGGATGTGATATTAGATATAGTAGGATATATCTATATATATATATAGCAATATATACATATTGGCATATGTATATATTGGATTGATTGATTTCCCGCCTCGTATAGCGGATGAGACCCTATTGCGCCGTTAGTAAGCGGATATTTTTATAAAACCCATATACCGCGATATTCCACCTCGAAGTGGAATTGGTATTGTGCTAACATCTGTGGATGCAGGGAAACAGGTTGGAGGGATCCAACTGGATTCCTCACCAGTATTTATTTATTTACAGATATTGATGTATATTCTGTTATCATATGATGATATATGATATTTGATTGTTGTGATTGATTGCTTGATGCTGTAGCATCATCGGATCCATTTTTGAAGTTTAAAAATAACGATTTCTAATTTACAAAGGATTTTAAAGTGATTTTTGAAATAATATGTTTTATTGAATTTTGGAATCGATTCATTTTAAATAAATGAATGTTAAAAACTTTCGTGTTATGAAAATTGTGATTTTTGTGAAATATAACTGAAATGTGAATTTTGAAACAAAAGTTGATTTATTTATTAGATTGTTTAAATAGAGATTTTTGAATTTATTATGAAAGCTCTATATATAGGATTTATAAAATTTGATTTTTATAAATCAAAGTGATGAAATTTTAAAGGAGTTTTAAAGACGTTTTAAATGATGTTAAAATGGGTTTTATAAAGGATAGAATAAAAGATTTGTGAAGTCCTAAAAGAACGATTTTGTAAATAAACGAATTGGATAATAAAAGGAATTTATAAGTTGAAGTAGTTATAAAATAATAAATGGAATTTATAAACGTTGTTTATAAATCCGAAATCACTTGATTTGATAAGTGAATTTTTGAAGTTAATTAAAGAAATTATATTCACGATTTTAGATCATGGATAATCTTTTAATAAATGTGTAGAAACATTAATTTGGGTAAATAAAGTATATTCACGATTTTGGACAGTGAATATATTATTTAATAAAATGGTTATGTTTTGGGAAGGAAATATTACGATATGAAGTAATTGTTTTAAAAGATGTTTTTAAAACGTGTTAAGTATCGAAACATAGATTTCAACATTTATTGTTGAAATAGACGTTTCGAGAAATAAGGAAATGATGGACTATACCACTGTTGTTATAGTAAATGATTTCCAAAAGGAAATGTTTTGATGTAGTATTGGGATTTATATATCTATCAAAATCCGAATCCTTATACTAGTGATTTTGAGTCGTCGTAACGATGTTTTACGTAACATTCGTTTTGACTCAAATAAATGTTGTCAAAGTAAATGATTTCCTTAAAGAACGAAATATATACTTAATATTGATTTAAGTATATCGAATATTTTCCAAGTGTTGAAAATAAAAGATTTGTGAAATACTTATTATTAAATAAGTAAGGCAATACTTTTCCAATATGAAATGAACGTTTTGAGATTTTATCTTCTTAAAGATAAATTGAAATTGAATATTTGAAATCGATTTGAAAATCGTATATCAGTAGATATTTTGAAAATATAAATTCACTATGGAATGTATAAAGGAAAGGGAAACTGTTTAGAAAAATAAACGTTGATTTATTTTTGAAGTGTGGAAATTATATATCTAGTAAAGATATTTTGGAAAATAAATAATTTGGAAAATTATTTGGAATCTGATGATGTTGCGCATCTTTATTGATAGTTAAATAACCGACTATCAATATTTACCTTGAGTAGGTATTTGTTGTGAATTGGATGAATTTGAATGCCACACTTATTTTTGAGTAATCGCTCACTATTCCGGTTAACCGGGAAAGGACCATGGGGTCGTATAACCCATTCCGAATATGTGATACGTCGTTATGAATTGCATTCGAAGACCGGTGTTGAAGACCGGATATTTTTGAAAACGGAAGGATTACCGTCGAGTTACTCTACATCGGCTGATCTCCGATTTAGAGGTTTTATCACCCTTAATGACGGGAAGTCCGGACGTGATTAGAAATTTATCCGGATATGCAAGGGCTTCGTGAGAAGTGCCTTCGGTTCTGTTCGATCCCGGAACAGACTTATATGGATTGTGTGTCTGACGTTACAATTTGAGATATAAAGCTGATTTCTTTCAAATACATTTCTGTTGGTGGCGGAGAATTTATTCTCTTAGCTTAACACCCTTCTTTGAGACGTACGAGCTCAGAGGTTATGTAGTTGAAATTTATCAGCAATATACTCCCAATTTGGTAACGTGGCATACTAAGTGTTGCTGTGAAATGATCAGTGTTTGATCATTTGTGATATGATCATTTGTTTGATCTTATATCTTTGTGATCATAGGTTGATCATTTGTTTGACCCGAAGCATGGCTTTTTAAGAAGCGTAGCTTTGTGGACGAGACTTCGTCGAGCCTCACACCCCGGAAATGGTCAAAACAGGAAGGATGCAGCAAGGTTCTAGGGAGTAGCGCCCCTTAGTGTATGTCATTCCTTCTGGATAAAGGTGGTATCATGGTATGGAGCCCAGATACTTAACCTCTGTGGTTGCTGCAAATTTATTACTTTGTGGTTGTTGCGAATCGGGGATCCTCGGAAAGATCGGTGACGATCGGGGGATGGCATACGCGTGTCAGTAGTTACCTATTTTTGCAGAGGTAACCCGGCCTTGTGTTGGCAGAGATCCGGTTAGGTTCTCGGGTCGTCTATTCCAGGGACGTACCCATCGTGGATAGGAAGTTCCTTAGCCTGACCATTTGTTGGAAATCCAAAGAAACAATACGAGCCTTGTACGGTATTAGTTGTAGAACCTATCATTCACTTATGGTGGCGCCCCACTGTTTGGATGGTAGCTATAGTAGGCATACGATACTGGTCGTATGTTGGCTAAGATTAATATTATACTTTCGAAATGTTTTCTTCACTATGCACTAATAATAATATCAAAAAGGATTTGATTTTTTTGCGTAGTAAGCATCTTTGACTATCATAAGAAGAAATCTCCTCCAATTCTGCGTTTGCATTGTGTGTGTGGTGGGAGGTCTTATGGTAGTTTCATTTTCCAAAAGCATTGCAAATTTGTTTTATTTTCTTTGTGAAAAATAACTGTTTTACGATCTCACACCAGTCACCATGACTGACTCGGAGTTTATTGTTTCCCTTCTAAACTCTGGGTGCCCACCAATTTCCACACGGGCAGCCTAGAGTTATGTTATCAGGATATTCTGGAGCTTGGAGATAAGCTGGATGACGAGATGTAGTATTTGTATCTGATAGTATTTATTCCGCTGTGTATTCTGTATGAGGACAAGTTTATATAACTGTCCATTGTTGTATATTGACTCTGATGATTGATGTATGTATAAAATGATATAGTTCTTTGTTTTAAAGATTATTCATTTATCTATTATATATTGTTCCGCTGCGATATGTGAGATTCTGATATTGTTTCCTGTTCTGATGTTGTTCTGTTGTTCTGTTCTTTCTTCTTCTTCTCTTTTTCTTCTATCTTTTCTTCTATTTCCTTTTCTTAAAACCCCTCAGGGTTCGTATTTCCATGCCTCTTGAGTTAATCAATGGAGATTAGTGTTTAATCAAGGGTACGGATTTGCGGGTCTTGACATGTTGACTTTGGCCTTGAAAGTAATTATTTCAGATGTGTGTCCTAGAAATTAATTGGAGTGCAAAGTTTGTCCTTCTAGTGAAATGCCCCTTTATTTTATATATTTTATTTATATGTATATATATAGTTTATTTAAGTATATTTATATATACACACTTCTATTATTGAATTATTTATATAGTGTATATATATGTTACATATATGTTTATAAAAAAATTGATTTTGATTTCGAATCATTAGTAAAATAAAATAAACCTTTAATATAATTTTTAATAATTTAAAATACACACACACACATATATATAAAGTATAAGTACTATATATATTTATGTATTTATAAATATTTCAAAATAAAATATGGATTTATGTATACACACACACGGATATACATACATACATACACACACACACACAAATATATATATATATATATATATATTTGCAATATTTTGAATATATATACTAAAGTATATAAACTAAAGTATATAAACATACATTTGGATGATATATTTATATACTAGATGAGCTAAAATGTCTATTGTAGTATAAATCCTAGCACTTACACGTGGGCATGGTATACCTTGCATGGATTGCTCTATGACATATCCACACACGCATACACACACAAACTTATATATATGTATATCATACACATGTATATGCATAATATAATATTAATTACATAATATAAAACTATATTATATATTTAAGTAAAATAATGATTTTATTTGAAAGAAATTTGAGAATGTTCTAAATAATTTAGAGTTCATAGGCCCAATATAGATCCAATATCATAAAAATATTTGAAATTCACCCATATCTTGCATTGTGGGCTTACCCAGTTCCAACAAATGGACCCATTACCAGCTGTCGAAACCATTTTGCTGCAAAATCTGTCAAATATAATGGGAAAGGCCTTCCCATTACTTCCTCAAAAGCACTCAACGCCTCCATATGTTAGATATACCTCATTAGGTGAATGGTCAGATCTAACTTTCTATTATACATCTCCAACGCCAGTAGTTTGAAATATGGTGGATCCCTTGCGTATCGAATGTATATGGTAAATGGATTCCTATTCACATCCTCCAAGCTTCGTTCTTAGGGTCCATTTCTTAGTACCCGTTATCAGTTTATCAGTTCTGTCATTGTCATCCAATGGAAGTCTCCGATATATAACTTTATCATGCCCCTCATTCCTACGAGGAACTCCCGTTTCTAACTCCTATTGTTGTACATTCGCATTCTGACCTTCATTATAAGACTCACCATCATTCTTTAGGTGCTTTCCATCTCGTCCAACTCCAGGATCCATCATGCCCCACAGTATCCTTGACTCGGTACCGAGTTTGGCCCTTAGGTCGGTACCGATTTATAGGGTTTCCAAGGGGTTCGCTACCACTCTTTTTGCCCCACATCTCAGTGCACTTGTTCCACCTTCCAGACTTTAATTCTTGTTTCAGACCACCTTGACTATCGTTTGTTGTTCCAACCTTCTAAAGAACCCAATGAGCACTTCTTCTTATTGAGCCACCATCTTATCTTGCATTTCTTTCATGATTCTCTCCATTTTTTCTCTAGTTACATAGATGGATAGAGGATTTGATCTTGAGGATACATCCTATCTGCCCCCTTGTTCTTGTTGGCTCTATTCAACAGTAGAACTTGTGTTAGGGCTCTTCATCTCTTCCAATTCAAGTTTCTAACTCTCAAATCTAAGTTCCTTTTACTGAAAGCACCAAAATGTTTGGACCAAAAATGATACAAACACCCAATTAAGAAATAAATAATTTGTCAAAGAAAAAAGAATAAAAGCAAGAAAAGAATACACAATTTTTATGGTGGTTCGACAAATACTACGACCTACATCCACTTAATCATTTTCTATTGATCGTACTTTGTTTCCACAAAACAATATTTATAACTCGGTAAGATTCCTATAAAGTATTTTCAGAATTTTATTTCTCAACTCATCGTAATTCAGAGCTCAAAATAGAGATTAGAACAAAGGTCTTTTTGAAATAAGCCTCTCCTCCTATATATAGACAGAATCACCACAATAATCTCCGAAACATGCTCTAGCACATTCTCCATGTTCGCAAATTTCATCCCCCAAAGCTTGTGGCTAACCCAACCAACAACATTACAACTTGGACCCAAGTTGTAGACCTCAAATTGACATAGAGTTGAGATTGACTCTGGTCGAGTTAGTGTTTGGCTCGAGCCTGTCTTGAAGTAGGTTGTAAGTTGGTTTGTACTTGTGTTTTCTCATGTCTTCCTTCCAGTCTCACTTGGGTTCTTCACCACCTTTCCCAGTCTTCAACTAGGGTCCAAGTTGTTTAGGACCTAGTTGTGATTCCTTGTTAAATTTTGGTCATTTCCTCCAAATGTTCCAACTTTTTATCTTATGATGTGTCCTAAGTGCTTATATCTATTTCTCTGCCATTTTAATCTACTTCGATTATTCGAGTGTAACGACCCGTATTTTTACGGATCGAAACATCGTAAAACAGTTGACATTTGGTCGCATTGTTGATAAGTCGTCCATAGTCTAAGTCTTAGGTCGTAGGAGAGTTTGGAGCGACCTAAGGAAGTGGGCGAGTTAAGGAGTGGACGACCTAGGGAAGGGGAGCGACCTAAGGGAATTGGCGACCTAAGGATTTGGGGATAGGTCGTATAGTAGTTAGGTCGTGTGGTGGCTTAGGTCGTGGGATAGGTTAGGTCGGTTGGAGCGACCTATAGAAAGTTAGCGACCTAAGGTAGAGAGCGACCTAAGAGGGTTAGCGACCTAAGGTAGAGAGTGACCTAAGAGGGTTAGCGACCTAAGGTAGAGAGCGACCTAAGAGGGTTAGCGACCTATAGGAAGTTGCCGACCTAAGAGAGTTAGCGACCTATAGGAGTTAGCGACCTATAGGAGTTAGCGACCTAGTAGTTAGGTCGTAGACGACCTAAGGAGCTGTGTTGAGTTAGGTCGTAGACGACCTAAGTTAGTTAGGTCGTGGGTTTCTATGTGTGTTAGGTCGCGTATGTGTTAGGTTGTAGGTCGCGAGGAAGCGTGTGTGTGTTAGGTCGCAGGTTTGTTTGGTCGTAGGTCGCGGATGCGCATAGGTCGTTGGATCTGTTAGGTCGCGGATGCACATAGGTCATTGGATCTGTTAGGTCGTATGGATGTGCATTCGTTAGGTCGTTTGGGTGCGCTGATGCGCTAGGTCGTAGAAGCGCATCTGGTTAGGTCGTATGAGTGCGCATATGTTAAGTCGTTAGGTCGTAGAGGCTTGGGGGCTGTTAGGTCGTAGGGTTTTAGGTCGTAGGTCATGGACGACCTAACTCCGAGTGAACGACCTAAGGTGGATTTCAGCCTATAAATAGGAGAGTTCTACTTCATTTTTGGGATCCGGATTTTGAAGCGACGAAGTGCTGCCATTTTGAGAGCTCGACTTCTACACTTCTTCACTTCTTTTCTCCACTTTAATCTTGTGCTTCCTTCCATCCAAATCGAAGATCCAAGAGCTTAGATTGAAGATCTTCATCCATCGAAGAGAGATTTCAACGTTTGAAGCGGATTTGTGATAGATCGAGTTAGATCCTTCGCTGTCCAGATCTGAAGTGTGTTGCTTTGGGGTTGTTTAGGTGATTTGGTGAGTGGTGATTATCTCTCACACGGATCCAAAGGAGTATATCGGATCGTTGGCTTGATTTTGTGCTAAAGTAGTGATTTCCATGCATTTTCCTAATCCTAAGTATAGATCCATATAGATCCATTGTTCATAATGGTTTGGCATCCATTTTACTACATGTTAACCTATGCAAGTTCATTCATCAAGATTATAGAGATATTGCTCATGTTTTCATGCTTGTTAGACTTTTGACTCTTTAATTACGAAATTGCCATTAGTGTTATAATTGTCTATGTAGATCATATTTGAATGCTTGTTTACTTGGAATAATGTTTGACTTGATTGATTGCTATGAATTAGATGATTTGATTTAGACAAGATGGTCAAAGATGATTCAAAAGCTAAGGGAAAGGCTCTTGAATTGGAAAGCTGCTTGTGGCATATGTAGCTTGATAAGGTTTACAAACAAAAGTTGTTTGTTCCATCATGAACTAAGATTTACAATTTGATTTAAGTTAAGATAAGTTTGAAATTTCACAGGAAACTAAAACAACAGTGTATGTTTATAATATGTTAAAAATCAAACTACCCAATTGTTAAATTCAGGAATCTAATCTAAATTCTTAACCCAAAATATGATTTTTAAGAATGAAATCACTATTTTTAGTTTGGGCATGAGAGTGCAGTTCTGGTTTGAACAGAATATAGGAATGTGATGATTTCTCGCGATCTACTTGATGATGGGGGTCGAGACTCTTCCTGGAGGTGGGGATGTGATCGGAGAGTAGTGGAAAAATGACCGGAGGTAGTGTAGTTGACTCTGGCGATGGTGGTTGATCGGAGAAGTTTCTAAACCTAGTTTTAGGTAAGGTCACGAATTCGTTTCGTTCGTCACCATCGATTGATCGAGTGTGGTAGGATTTTAGGAATCGCTAGAGTGAAGGTAGTCGAGGCTGTGGACGGTGGCGGTGGCATTCAGGTGGTCGGAGCTTCGACGGAGAAGCGTTGACAGGTTTTCGTGATGGTGGGCTCTGGTGTTTCCAGGTTTGGGTTAATGCTCGATTTTGATTATGGGTTGTTGGTCGAGATTTGATGACTGCGGGGGGATGTCGAGTCGATTTCTGGTGGGTTGCGATTGACGTTGGTGGTCCATGGTGGCCGGAGTCACCGTGCATATGCATGGTGAAGTGTTCGTCTGATGTTGGTTTTGGGGAGTAGGGTAGTTGCTCGAGTAAACTCGGGTGATTTGAGGAATTGACTCGAAGTGGAATGGTTTTGGACTCGAAGTAATTAGGGGTTGTCTCGGGTTAAAATTTGGTTACAGGTTTAAAGGGGAAACTTGTTCTGTTTTTAAATTTTTAAAATAAAATTTAAACTGAAGATAACTGAAAAGCAAAGTTTTAAAACAAGTTTTAAATCTAAGTTTTAATCTGGTTTCAAGTTAGTTGAATATCAGTTTAAAAATAATTTAAAGTTTTTAAATTTAAATTGTTTTTATCTACTTTAAAATGGTTAAAAGGTTTAAATTTTAAAATGAAGGTTTAAAATGTAAGTAGGTTTTAAAATCTAAAGTCTAATCTGGAATCAAGGTTTAATCTGCATTCCAGTTTTGAAATAAAAGGAAGTTTTTTTAAAATAAAATAAAAATAAATTGTTTAATTGCTTTGTTAATGCTAATTTAATCATTGATAAGAAATGGTTATATCCTTACGTTAATTAGGATTAAATGATTTGGATTCATTAAATTGTTAAGATAATTAAAAATGGATAATTAATTAATTTATTTAATTAATGATATGGATGATTAATTAAGTAATTAAGAGTTAAATTAATTAATTAAAGTTAAGACTAATTAATTAGGAATAATTAATTTGTAATTCAAGACCCTTAATTAGGTAAGATTAGATGTTAATTAACGATTAAGAATTAATTAATCAGGTAATTAAAGGTTAATTAAGTTACAGATAAAAACTTAAATTAATTTAATAATTTGTGGTTAATGGATATCAAGGATAAATTAAATTGTAATTAATAATGGTTAATCTAAGTATAAATTCTTAAGAAAGGAAATTAAGAATTATTTATAGTTAATGAAGGTCATTAACTTAAGATTTGTTTAATAATTAATCAATGTGATAATTGTAATAATTAATTAGATTTATTAATTAAAGATAATCATTTATGAAATGTTTAAGTATAATTACATAATAGAAGTAATTAAAGGAATTTATTACTTAATATAATTTATCGAGTTTAATTTGATTTGTTTAAGTTAATTAATTAAGTTTAATTAATTTAAATTAATCATTGAATGATTTGATAAGTATAATTACTTAAATGTAATTAATAAAGTGTAATTACTTAATGAAGTAATTAATGGTAATTACTATATGTAATTAATTGAAGATGATTTAGTATGATAGTAATTTGGATTAAATTACTTTGTGAAATTAATCAAGGGATTAATTGAGATAATTAATTAAGGAGTAATTAATTTATTAAAGTGAAGTAATTAAAGGTAGTTAATTACTGAATGGGATAAATCAAGACTGGTTAATAAATGTGGTTAGTTAAAGATTAATTACTTAATGTAATTAATTTAAATGGAATAATTAAATCAAGAATGTAATTAAGGATTGATTCACTAAGACTAATTAATCAATAATAAGTGATTTTGAGTAATTAATTAATTTTAATTAATTAAGGGTAAATGTAATTAATTATGGTTAATTAATAAATAGAGTAATTAAAGTTAATTACTGTATTTGGTTATAGATAATTAATTTGTGAAATTAATTTAAGAATAATTACTTGAAAGTAATTAAAAGATAATTAATCCAGGATGATTAATTAAGATGGAAATCTAGAGAATGATTAATTAATTGATTTGTAATTCATTAATGGTTAAGTAAGCAAAATTTATAATGATGAAGTAATTAATTTAATTTACTTTAAATTAATTAGAGATAAGTAATTAATTTAATTCATTTTAAATTAATTATAAATGTTGTGTTTATGAATCATTGCTTATGTATTGATGGATGATATTGATTTCCTTGAATGGTTTAAAATCTCAGATATGAGATAAATAATGCTGTGTGATATGGACTGTCTATTTATGATGATATTGTAGATTATCTATCTGTGATATTGTAGATTATCTATCTGTGATATTGTGAATTATCTATCTGTGTGTATATGGATAATGAAATGAATTGTTTTAACTTTAAAACAACTTGGCCTTAAAAGATACGGTTTGGATTTCGATGAGACCAGGATCGGGTTTCCAGATTTGGATATCCAAAAACCACATCGATCCAAATTAACGATAGGTCTTGAATCTCAAATGAAGATGAAGATTCAGAGTGCAAGGGTTAATGTCGTTAACTCTGAGGGTGATTCCAAAATGAGTGTAACGAGATAATGCCTTTGGTTTCGTTCGAACCCAGAACGAACTTGTATGGATTGAATGCTTTCAGAACATCGTCAGGTGGATGATGTGACGCCCCACCTCTATACCCACGCTAGCCAAGAACACTACGGTGTAGTGCTGTCAACTAGCACGGAGAATAAGCCTGTTGAGGAGCGACCATCTATGTAATTGCTTTGTGCGAGCACCGATATGTCAGATAATAAAACATTGCATTTCATCTTTAGAGGAAATCCGACATACCGATACAAACTCAAGGCTACTACACAGTGGCTATAATAGTTTAGGACAATAGATATAAAAATAACACAGAAAACATAAATGCGGAATACAGATGGAACGAAAAGTCTCATATATATAATAACTGATATCAGTTACAATACATTTGACACAATACAAATGATACAACTACAATTGTCGACTCAAGAAGTTATATATACAAGTACATTATCGACTAATATACATGAATACATTATCATCTTAAAACAGACACACTGACTACTGCAACAAGACGAAGACCACTTCAAATAATATAAAAAGTCTTCATAGCTCTAGCAGCAACCCAAAGCTAAAAATCTACAACCTGTAAATACTCGGTCTGACCCGAGTATTAAATTCAAAAGAAAATAATACACGGGTCAGTCTAATTCAAACTCAGTTATTAATGCACGGAAGCAATAATAATCAAATATCAAATGGACGACAGTCACAGAAATCTCGTATACCTAACTTCTCGATAAGAGAACCGGATAACGGCAGATATAACACTAAACAGTGTTAATCCACAAAACAGAAAAGGCGGTAATTAATTGCTACGAATTTGCAGCCACCACTTGTATTTAAGGGCAAGGCTGCATCAGTAAAATGAAATAGTGTATCCAGTGAAAGAGGCAACAAGTGAAACAAGTTCAACATGTCGCAAAGCAAGGCACAGGGAAATAGCAAACTGAAGGCGAGAGCACCAAGGATATGGCACTACAACACTCAACAGAAAAGACGCAGATCAGCCTCATTAGAAGATAAGGTCATCAGTGAAGCAAAATGACAAAATGCAAATGATACAAGGCATCAATGCAATGTATCAGATTCGAGAACAAGGCAGTGCCAAAGTCGAAGCACATAGGCGAAAGCAGCAAATACATGTCCAGATGAATCAAATGCAATAGTGCATCTAACTCTACTGGGATGAATGTACCAATATCAACATGGGTGCAAAACAAATGCAAACAGGTCAAGATATATAGGTATGTAGTGACAAAGTGGATCAAAACAAATACAAAATGAAGTAGTGCAATGTAGACAATTCAACAACAGTGCAACAAGTAAGGCATCACAAAATCAAGGCAGAGGTGCAGGCTACAATATGAGTCAAGCAAATGTATACAGTTCAGACAACAAGCCAGAGGTGGACAACATGAACTAATGAACTCATAGGGACAGTGCTGTAATACCCCAAAATTTTGTAAAAAATCATTTTTGTAAAATGATTTAATTTTTGAAATATTTAGATTTAAATATGGTGAAATTTCTAGAATAAATAGTGTGCAAGTATATGTGTGCACGTGCACACTGAAATGGCACAAGGAAGAACTCCAGATTTCTTGGATTTAAAACAAGAATTAAAAAGCAATACAAACATGATTTTGCAACATGGATATTTGATTTCTGGAATTATATGGATCATCTTAGAAAATAAGAAAAGTAAGTTTTACTTTAAATCAGTAAACAGATTTTATTTAAAACCCAGAAAAGAAAATTATACATATATATGTTATAAGGATTTGTAAACCTGTGTACATATAGGTGCATATGTTTCTGAAATTAAAGAGGAATTAAATAAGCCTAGATAAGATATGTATACAAATATACATTTTTAAATACTGAAAAGTATATATATATATATAAGCAAGTGAAACTATAACATTAAAATGACATGAAATGTGATACAAGTCAATATGCTTGTGTAGGCAAAAATAGCAAAGGGGATTCTCAGGAATAATTAAAATATAAAAATAGGATAGTCACACTTTTAACATGACTAGGTGAGTGGCCATTTTCTGAAAAGTAAAAGAAAGAAAATGCAGCCTTTAAATTGGTTAATATGGCCGGGGTATTATGAATGAAAAATGCATGATGCTAGCCAGGACAGAAATGGAATTCTGTTTTAACAAAACCCTAGTGGAAAAATGCATATAAATAGGCAGTTTTAGCCAGTAGAATTATCTTTACCCCAAGCTGCACAAAAATAAGAAAAGAAGAAAAATATTGGAAGGAAGGAGAAAACACTCATACAAGGATTTTCTGGATTAATAAGAAGAAATATTTAGGTGAGTAACCTCACTGAGTTCATGGCATTAAGACCTGAGATGAGGTAGCCACTTTTTATATTGCCATTTATATATTTCTGGTTTTGATGTATATGATTTCATCAATGCTTTTTGGATGTCTTATTTTAAATCTGATATGATTTAATATGGATGATTTTGATGATCTTTGATTGGTTGAGACATTTGTCTTTGGATGTGTATCATACTGTTTTATTTATACCCATAAATGTTAAAGTCTAGGATCTTAAAATTATATAGAGAATACTCTCAACTGTTATAGATCTATGGCATGGAAACTTTACAAAAAATGTTGGGAGCTGCATTATACTTGGTATAAGTGCTGAGGCTTGAGAAGAAAAATGTTAAGGGTGCAATAGAAATTTTCTAAGTGCTGAACCCTTAATCAAAAAAAAAGAAACTCACAAGCAAAAATTATGATTGAACCAGATCCTGAATCTGAATCAATCATAAAGGCTTGCAGATCAATATAATAAGAACATGCCATGCCTATTTTTACAGTTGAAAATATTCTTATATTTTACTAAGATCAAGACATATTGACCCCGTTTAGGGAATAACTTTCTGCTTATTTCTGAGGAGAATTATGCTAGGAAAGATTATGGATGTTTCCATGTTTGCAGTGACATGTTCACTTAGCATATTTGATGATAGGATTTAAGACAATACACTAGTAAATAAACTAGGGAAGGGAAGGCCAAGAAGGCTGCTGGAATGCTTGTCATATTTGAAGTATGCAAGTTGGCACATGGTTTGTTTAAGCCCTGAGATCTTTGTGCAATGATGTGAATTAGTTCATTGCAATGTGTCCCTGTGATTCCTTATTAGCAGATGAGGCAGGGATTTAAATTGAATTATACAACCTGTAAATGAAGAAATAGGAATATGGATATTTCTTAGGTTGAATGGTATGGAACCAAGATGGTTCCAGTGAATGCAATTGTTGCAAATAGATAATTATGTTTGTATGATTATGTATGCAAGTGTAAGAATGATAAATGAATATATCATACCTGAATCAACTTAATTATACTATGTTAAAGTAATTGATTGCAGGAATTTGCTTAAATAACTAATTGGTGCTCTTATATTCTCTATTGCTTAATATCATGAATGTATTGATGTTACTCATACCAGATCATAGATCTGACCCTTGTTTGATCATGGCATATGGGGTGTCTCATTTTAAAATGAGGCAGCCACTCATGCTCTTTCAGGTAACCCAGGCACTAAGTAAAAATGAAGTTATGGCTATTATGGAGGAATGAATGAACATGCTAGCTAGTTTCAATAAGAGCTTAAATTGATTATATCTGCATGTATTCAGGAAAATTTTTATGTTTCTAAGATTTCCAGTCATGTAATGAATTCTATTATGGTTAGATGGACTAGTTGTATCATGTTAAATATATTGTTATGCACTAAGGTTTAAATTCTAAAAGAAATATCTGAGTGGGAAACAAGGAAATGATCTTAAGTATTGATATGGATGCTTGGGAAAAGAAATATGCATATGTAGGTGAGCTACTGTTTTGCATAATTTATATTATGTATTAGTTAATCTTGAGACATAACAGAGCACTGAGTTTTAGAATAAAATCTGGATTTAGCTAGAAGTAAACTTATAAGGATTATAGTTTCTTTTTACTGAAATGCTTTGTAAATAAGTTTGAATTCATTTCTGAATCGTATTGAGAAAAGTAAAATGTTTTTAAAGGCTTCAGACAGAATGCAATGAATGGTATCTCCATTGCTTTGAACTAGTGTGTAGCAGATACAGGATACATGAGTTAACCAGCTTCAAATAAATGATGTATTGGTTGATCATGATAGATTGTATTTTGAAAATAAAAATGCTTTTCAAAAGCTTAGTACATTTAGCAATTGTTTCACCACAATCATCTTTAAAAGTTTAAGACAGATAAGCAATGTAAACTGGTTTGAACAAACAAAACCTGGGAACACTTCATATACTCTGAAGTTTAGGTAGATTCTGGTTTGTAAAATGCAAATAAAAGAATGGTCACATTAACCACATGGTTAGACCATAGGTCAGGCAAATTGTTCACTTCAAATCAATGAAGCATGGAACCATTTGAACCCAGTTTTCTGGAAAATGAGCAAAGTTATTGACATGTACATGTATATCTGTGTACATGTTGATATTTGGGCGAAAATATAAACCTAAATTCCTAAAACAGTTGTAGGAAGGGGTTTCAAAAATGATAAAGCAAGAAATATTGTTTTGTATGTTAGATTATAGGCAAAAATTAAATATATATGTGCAGATATAGGTAGATATCAGATTTCAAACCATACAGGAGAAAAATAAAAAGAAAAACAAAAATTGGGTTTGAACCGACCAGCATAGCACTCGAACTCGTGACCTCTCATGTATAAGTTAGGCGCGTTTCCATTACGCCTAGATGTTGCTTGTGTTCACTTATGATCCACTTTCTTTTATCCTGAGTTTGATACTATCCAGACTTTAACACAATCATCCATATTAAAAGCTTGCTTTCCACTGATTATTACTTGATCATTCCTTAATTAGAGTAACAGACTGAAGTACATGTTTCCAGTGGATTCTATGGTCAAAAATCAGGATACAATAATTAATCTGAATTGCTAAAAATCTAAATCAAACAGAATGTTCTTGTACAACAAAAATAAAAATAAAGTATATACTCTGAATTTAAACAAGAGGAACACATACATCTTCATATGTATGTGTATGTTTTTAGATATACACTGATATATTTATATTGGTAAGTTATTTTGATCCTGGATATATTTTGTTTATTGGAGAAAGAAAATGACCCTGGGAAATATATTTGTAATGAATGATATATCTATATATCATTTCTAAAAAAAAAATCCTTATGAAATTAGGGTGGAAATAGGAGGGTCATTTCAAGTGCAATCAAAAGCACATATATGCAGCAGCTACAAACAAGTAGAGAAGAAACAATGAATGAACCAAATGTCTAGTGAATGACTAAAATGTACAACAATTATAAAAAGGTATCAGTGACATGCCAAAGTCAATTCGAACAATATCAAGAACCCATCATAAACAAATGCAGACAACAGTGATTGCAACTACTGAAATGGCAAAGATTGTGAACACAACAGCTACAAGTGTACAAAAGATACAACTGCAGACCAGTGCATCAAGCTACAAGTAAACAGAGATTCAAGATATGGCAACAGTGAATGCATGAACCAGAATGCAAGTTCAAGTGACTACTGGAATGAATGCAACTTCAAATGACCAGTGGATACTACAGATGTTCAAATGAAACTGCAAAGTGAAGACTAGGATATCAGAGCAACTACAAAAACTAGTGCCGACATGAACTACTACAGATGAACATCAGTGCAGACCAGAAAAGTGCACAAAGCATAGACTCAATATCACAGTACACACATGCATCATGAGATCAGGTTCAAGTAATTTCAGAAGTGGGTGTAGACAACATAATACTGAGACTAGAATGAATGATTCAAGTGAACAAGTGACTCATGGATGAACTAATAATGCATCAGCGGGTAAAGAGCTCGAACACAAATCATGGCAACTACACTAATGCAAATGAATCATACTCAAATCTACAAGCTACAGTCCAAAACAGTAGAGATACAAGTAGAAAGAACAAGTCTCGAACTCAAAACAGAGTCAATGAATGCACAGGGATGAATAAAATGTCAACAAAGCACATCAGTGTGCAAGAATAAACAACCCAGTGCCAAAATCCAATACAACTGCAATCATGATCATTCATAGACAGAAGCTACACTTATCATAGGGTAAACTGCAACTACATACAGACAACAGAGAAGATGGCCAGAGTCGAAATACATAGGGTCAACAACCACCAGATAAAAGAATACCAACATGATAAAGTCAGCGCCAACAATAATGACAGCGACTCAATCATCTCAAGTTACCAAGGTCAAAATCAAAACAATGCCGAATTCGACATAAAGGAAATCGCCAGAAACAAAATCGAAGCGACCGAAGTCAATATAAATTCAATTGCCAGGGATTTGAAACAAGTGAACCAGTAAATCGTTTCACTACAAAACTGTTTTGCAAATCAATGATAACAAAATGCCAAGCAAATTCAACGATTGCAGAATGAATTAGATGTGAGGGGGGGGGGGAAACCACTCACCTTTGTTTGCGAGCGTTCATCGAAGGGCTGAAGTTGAACGATAATCATGTTCACTCGAACTACTCGAAGACGCGTCATCACGAGTCGATCGGAGCCCTACATCGGAGATGACGAGACCGCCACTCTTCGAATTCACGAAAGCCCTAACTGTTGGAGGAACGAAGACGAGGACGAGGCCGCCATCACTTCTTGTTTGCTAGAAGCCCTAGCTTCGAACAGGAAATGAACGAACACGAGAATTTCTCGTGGCCGCCATTATTTTCGCTCGTTTGATTTTGGCTTAGGGTTAACGAATCGAGGAAAGGGAGGGGGTTGGGTGTTGAATACTATCACGGCTTCAAATGGGCTGATATTAATATTTAAAACCCAAACAACACTTAACCACTTTCCAAACGAATTTCAACTTTGATTCAAATTCCAATAGTAACTAGCTAGGAAAAGAAATCGTCTAAAGACGATAGTTAATCGGTACGAAATACCGGGTTGTTACAGACTCCCCTCCTTAAAGGAATTGCGTCCTCGCAATCCTAAGGGATAAGTGGGAAAAAGGTAACAACCATAAGATCATGGCAATGTCGAATGCATAAGCAAATGTCAGCAGGGGAAGTATTAGATATGAAATCAAAAGGTTCGATTGATTCAAATCAAAAGAATCAACAATCGTAGGGATCAAGGAATCAAAATCAGACGACTATCAAAAGCAAGAATCAATCGAGTTCCAGCATTTAAAAGAAAAAGAAAATAGAGCAGAATTCACGTACTGCACGAATTGAATGTGAGTAAATCAAATTACTCACCTGAATCGCCAGAGAAAAAGACGAAGCTCAAATCTCAAAATCGCAAATATTCAATCATCAAAACGATAATTGAATTTTCAAATCGCAAATAGGTCTAACTATCAAAAATGATAATCAAATTTCACAAATATCCGATTATCAAAAACGATAGTCAGAAACACAAATATTCGATTAATCAAATCGAAAAATATTTAATTATCTCAAATGATAATCAAATTGGAAAATATTTAATTATCACAAATGATATTCAAATTTCACAAATATCTGATTATCAAAAACGATAATCAGAAACACAAATATTCGATTAATCAAATCGAAAAATATTTAATTATCTCAAATGATAATCAAATTGGAAAATATTTAATTATCACATATGATAATCAAATTTCACAAATATCTGATTATCAAAAACGATAATTAGAAACACAAATATTCGATTAATCAAATCAAAAAATATTTAATTATCTCAAATGATAATCAAATTAGAAAATATTTAATTATCACAAATGATAATCAAATTTCACAAATATCTGATTATCAAAAACGATAATCAGAAACACAGATATTCGATTAATCAAATCGAAAAAATATTTAATTATCTCAAACGATAATCAAATTTCACAAATATCTGATTATCAAAAACGATAATCAGAAACACAAACATCCGATTATCAAAAACGATAATCAGAAGTCGTAAATATTCAATTAACTAGTTCGGAATTAACCGAAGTAGTAAAAGTATGGTTCCATACTCCTTACTTTTGCTAAATCGTTTAAATCTCTTTATCGTTTTCTTGAAAGTGCAGAATTGTGTGTTTTAAAAATAACATTTCACATTCTCAAACGGACAAGTCCGGAATTAAGCGAATCAGTAAAAGAAAGGGGTCATAGTCCTCGATTTTTCTGAAACGTTTAAATCGCTTCCTCGTTCTTTTGAAAATGTAAAAATTTTTGAAAACAATTTTAATTTATATTTTTGAAACAACTTTTAAAAATAAAGAATTTTGAAAACACGTTATTAAATTAGCAATATCAGTAGCAACTTAGATAAGGAAATTGCACTTCTCAAAGTAGAGTAAAACGGACAACAAATTCAGCATTGCGGGAGAACCGCTTGTAAATCCATTTTAAAATTGACGGTTACTGAAGTTAACATGTCAAAATTTCATCAAAATAACTGGCATCAAAGTATAATACCAATGAATTTTCATTCATAAAAAAAATGTCACAAGAATCTTCTCAAAGATAGAAAGGGATATCATACCCTAAACTTGTATTCATAACAAGTCAATAACACATGAATTCACCAATGCACAAAAATTGATAAACATATCAATAGAAATCACGAAAATTGGTGAAGCACAAAATTCCAGAAATCATCACAAGAAATACAGAAAATACCAGAAGGGGGGGAGGCCTATCACAAAATGGGAGTATGGAAACTCCAAAACACCGGTATCACAAGACGAGACGCTATCTCATGGTGGCTAACCATTAAAGTTTCACACAGGAATGGTCCGAAGACCGTGGGTCGCTATCCCACACGTGTGAGTCGGAATCACACAGATTGAGGTCTAGGCTAACCTCGCAGAGAAAGAGACATCGCACATTTGCTAGTCTAAATCATAAAAAGGAAAAGGGGAAGGCCTATCACAAAATGGGAGCATGAAAACTCCAAAACACCGGTATCACAAGACGAGACGCTATCTCATGGAAGCCATCCATTAAATTTTCACACAGGAATGGTCCGAAGACCGTGGGTCGCTATCCCACATGTGTGAGTCGGAATCACACAGATTGAGGTCTAGGCTAACCTCGTAGAGAAAAAGATATGTGCGAGTGGAATCACACAAATTAAGGTCTAGACTAACCAAAAAGCAAAAAGGTATGTGTGAATGGAATCACACAAGTGGTGTCTAGTCTAACCTCGCAAACAAAAAGATATGTGTGAGTGGAATCACACAAGTTAAGGTCTAGACTAACCAAAAAGCAAAAAGGTATGTGTGAATGGAATCACACAAGTGGTGTCTAGTCTAACCTCGCAAACAAAAAGATATGTGTGAGTGGAATCACACAAGTTAAGGTCTAGACTAACCAAAAAGCAAAAAGGTATGTGTGAATGGAATCACACAAGTGGTGTCTAGTCTAACCTCGCAAATAAAAAGATATGTGTGAGTGGAATCACACAAGTTAAGGTCTAGACTAACCAAAAAGCAAAAAGGTATGTGTGAATGGAATCACACAAGTGGTGTCTAGTCTAACCTCGCAAACAAAAAGATATGTGTGAGTGGAATCACACAAGTTAAGGTCCAGACTAACCAAAAAGCAAAAAGGTATGTGTGAATGGAATCACACAAGTGGTGTCTAGTCTAACCTTGCAAACAAAAAGATATGTGTGAGTGGAATCGCACAAATTTAAGGTCTAGACTAACCAAAAAGCAAAAAGGTATGTGTGAATGGAATCACACAAATGGTGTCTAGTCTAACCTTGCAAACAAAAAGATATGTGTGAGTCGGAATCACACTACTGCGGTCTAGACTAACCTTGCGAACAAAGAGATATGTGTGAGTCGGAATCACACCACTGCGGTCTAGTCTAACCTTGCAAACAAAGAGACATCGCACAATTGCTAGTCTAAATCATAAAATGATCGTCATGATCAACGAGAAGTGTCAATTACACTAAGCTAGTAAATATAAAAGTTTAGCTTCATGTCCCATAACCACTTGCTTAACTTAAATATTTAGGAACAAACTGTAAATCTACACTAGAAAATTGTCACAAAAGGTTCAATCGAACAAGTCCATGAGTTAACCGACGAAGTAAACGCAAGCGTTTCATACCACTTGTTTTACTAGGCCGTTTAATTCAATTTCTCATACGAGTGAAATAAAGGCTTGTATATACTAATAGATTGGAAAACGGTTTAAGAAAAAGAGCTTTCTAGTAAAATAGTTTTGAAATCGTTTGGAAAAAAGGATTTTAATATTTACTACTAGTATAGAAAACCTTTATATTTTTAAAGTGATAAATCACAAAAATGATTGTAGAAACAATCAATCACAAGAATTCACATACGAAGATGTGAATGGAATCCAAAGAAATCGATACTGAATCCATCAGAAAGTATGTTCACAAAAATCCCGAAGAAAATGTCATCAAGGTTGCTAATAAATGATAGCAACAAATCGGGGAAATGATCAAGAATCGATTAAATTAGGAAACCAAGTCAGTTCACTAAAATTTCACATTCGAAGACGTGAATAAAATCCAAAGAATTCGATTCCAAATTCATCAAAGTAGGAATACCCAAAAATTCCAGAAATAGAAGTTATCAAAATCGACAAAGGTGATAACAACTAATTAGAAAAGAAGAATCGATTATCAACTGGAAAAACAAAGCAAAACGAGCAGAAATGCATAAATGACTTCAACAAAAGTAAGAATCAAATCAATGTCGAAATCAACAATTAATAGCCGCAGTCGAGTACAAAATGATTCAATCATCATTATCAAAGAAACCAACGGCAAACAAAATCAGAATCTTAAAAATCAAGAAATTAGCAATTTCTCAAAAACAAAGTGACCGAAGTCGAATGGAATTCAAGATAAGGAAAACACAAAATATCAAGTTCAAAATCGCTGAGATTCAAACTAGATGTGAATGAGAAATCAAAATTACTCAATTTGCAACTGGTCCAGCTATTTTTTCATCACAGTGTAACAGGTACACAATGACACTCATAGCATAGAACAAAAGTGGAACAAAGTCCAAAAGTCAAAATGGCTTTAATTTGCCAAATTAAAACAAAATCAACATCGGCTAAATCAATTCAAAGCCCAAAACACAAGAATAAGCGTTAGGAATTCATACCTAACAGTCAAAAATAATCATATGTAAAGATGAGAGATAAACATCGACAAATAGTTGTAACACATGCTCCATCTAAGTTATGTTTTATAATTGTCCTAAACCCCAGGCTCTGATACCAAGCTGTGACGCACCACCTCTATACCCACGCTAGCCAAGAACACTACGGTCTAGTGCTGTCAACTAGCACGGAGAATAAGGCTGTTGAGGAGCGACCATCTATGTAATTGCTTTGTGCGAGCACCGATATGTCAGATAATAAAACATTGCATTTCATCTTTAGAGGAAATCCGACATACCGATACAAACTCAAGGCTACTACACAATGGCTATAATAGTTTAGGACAATAGATATAAAAATAACACAGAAAACATAAATGCGGAATACAGATGGAACGAAAAGTCTCATATATATAATAACTGATATCAGTTACAATACATTTGACACAATACAAATGATACAACTACAATTGTCGACTCAAGAAGTTATATATACAAGTACATTATCGACTAATATACATGAATACATTATCATCTTAAAACAGACACACTGACTACTGCAACAAGACGAAGACCACTTCAAATAATATAAAAAGTCTTCATAGCTCTAGCAGCAACCCAAAGCTAAAAATCTACAACCTGTAAATACTCGGTCTGACCCGAGTATTAAATTCAAAGAAAATAATACACGGGTCAGTCTAATTCAAACTCAGTTATTAATGCACGGAAGCAATAATAATCAAATATCAAATGGACGACAGTCACAGAAATCTCGTATACCCAACTTCTCGATAAGAGAACCGGATAACGGCAGATATAACACTAAACAGTGTTAATCCACAAAACAGAAAAGGCGATAATTAATTGCTACGAATTTGCAGCCACCACTTGTATTTAAGGGCAAGGATGCATCAGTGAAATGAAACAGTGTATCCAGTGAAAGAGGCAACAAGTGAAACAAGTTCAACATGTCGCAAAGCAAGGCACAGGGAAATAGCAAACTGAAGGCGAGAGCACCAAGGATATGGCACTACAACACTCAACAGAAAAGACGCAGATCAGCCTCATTAGAAGATAAGGTCATCAGTGAAGCAAAATGACAAAATGCAAATGATACAAGGCATCAATGCAATGTATCAGATTCGAGAACAAGGCAGTGCCAAAGTCGAAGCACATAGGCGAAAGCAGCAAATACATGTCCAGATGAATCAAATGCAACAGTGCATCTAACTCTACTGGGATGAATGTACCAATATCAACATGGGTGCAAAACAAATGCAAACAGGTCAAGATATATAGGTATGCAGTGACAAAGTGGATCAAAACAAATACAAAATGAAGTAGTTCACTGCAGACAATTCAACAACAGTGCAACAAGTAAGGCATCACAAAATCAAGGCAGAGGTGCAGGCTACAATATGAGTCAAGCAAATGTATACAGTTCAGACAACAAGCCAGAGGTGGGCAACATGAACTAATGAACTCATAGGGACAGTGCAATCAAAAGCACATATATGAAGCAGCTACAAACAAGTAGAGAAGAAACAATGAATGAACCAAATGTCTAGTGAATGACTAAAATGTACATCAGTTATAAAAAGGTATCAGTGACATGCCAAAGTCAATTCGAACAATATCAAGAACCCATCATAAACAAATGCAGACAACAGTGATTGCAACTACTGAAATGGCAAAGATTGTGAACACAACAGCTACAAGTGTACAAAAGATACAACTGCAGACCAGTGCATCAAGCTACAAGTAAACAGAGATTCAAGATATGGCAACAGTGAATGCATGAACCAGAATGCAAGTTCAAGTGACTACTGGAATGAATGCAACTTCAAATGACCAGTGGATACTACAGATGTTCAAATGAAACTGCAAAGTGAAGACTAGGATATCAGAGCAACTACAAAAACTAGTGCCGACATGAACTACTACAGATGAACATCAGTGCAGACCAGAAAAGTGCACAAAGCATAGACTCAATATCACAGTACACACATGCATCATGAGATCAGGTTCAAGTAATTTCAGAAGTGGGTGCAGACAACATAATACTGAGACTAGAATGAATGATTCAAGTGAACAAGTGACTCATGGATGAACTAATAATGCATCAGCGGGTAAAGAGCTCGAACACAAATCATGGCAACTACACTAATGCAAATGAATCATACTCAAATCTACAAGCTACAGTCCAAAACAGTAGAGATACAAGTAGAAAGAACAAGTCTCGAACTCAAAACAGAGTCAATGAATGCACAGGGATGAATAAAATGTCAACAAAGCACATCAGTATGCAAGAATAAACAACCCAGTGCCAAAATCCAATACAACTGCAATCATGATCATTCAAAGACAGAAGCTACACTTATCATAGGGTAAACTGCAACTACATACAGACAACAGAGAAGATGGCCAGAGTCGAAATACATAGGGTCAACAACCACCAGATAAAAGAATACCAACATGATAAAGTCAGCGCCAACAATAATGACAGCGACTCAATCATCTCAAGTTACCAAGGTCAAAATCAAAACAATGCCGAATTCGACATAAAGGAAATCGCCAGAAACAAAATCAAAGCGACCAAAGTCAATGTAAATTCAATTGCCAGGGATTTGAAACAAGTGAACCAGTAAATCGTTTCACTACAAAACTGTTTTGCAAATCAAAGATAACAAAATGCCAAGCAAATTCAACGATTGCAGAATGAATTAGATGTGAGGGGGGGGGGGAAACCACTCACCTTTGTTTGCAAGCGTTGATCGAAGGGCTGAAGTTGAACGATAATCATGTTCGCTCGAACTACTCGAAGACGCGGCATCACGAGTCGATCGGAGCCCTACATCGGAGAAGACGAGACCGCCACTCTTCGAATTCACGAAAGCCCTAACTGTTGGAGGAACGAAGACGAGGACGAGGCCGCCATCACTTCTTGTTTGCTAGAAGCCCTAGCTTCGAACATGAAATGAACGAACACGAGAATTTCTCGTGGCCGCCATTATTTTCGCTCGTTTGATTTTGGCTTAGGGTTAACGAATCGAGGAATGGGAGGGGGTTAGGTGTTGAATACTATCACGGCTTCAAATGGGCTGAGATTAATATTTAAAACCCAAACAACACTTAACCACTTTCCAAACGAATTTCAACTTTGATTCAAATTCCAATAGTAACTAGCTAGGAAAAGAAATCGTCTAAAGATGATAGTTAATCGGTACGAAATACCGGGTTGTTACAGATGATGAGCATTATAAGTGATGAGTTCTGTTAAGGTAATCGTAGCCTCAATCCTCATTAACCGGGAATGCCTAAAATAGGGGAGGTGCAGCAAGGCTTCGTGGGTCGCACCCACTTGAGAGCGAGATTTACCCCTGTCTAGATGTCCCTTTTTATTTTCGGCTTTGTGGGCAGTTTTGAGCTCCAACTGCCAGGGTTTTCTTGTTTGGGACTGTCCAGTAAGGGATGGTTCCGGCTTTGTGTTGCAGGGGACTTTGGGTGGGTCCTCGGTACGCTGATCTAGGCCAGGTACTGTGACGGACGGTACCCCAGTAGCCCTGCCATTGTATGGAATCCAAAATCCAATAAGTGCCCTCGGATTTGATTGTATTACCCACATGTTTGGCTAGTATGCTGGAATTTAATAGATGTAACAATTTCAGCTATTTCTTATTTACTTGAAAACCCTAGACCTATTATAATATCACTGGATTTCCTATCAAAGTTTTGGTTAGCGTAAGGTAAAAACTTTTCCATGTTTATGTGTGGGAAGTCTTACGTGATACCTTTTGTTTTCAAAGGATTTTCAAAGTTAAGCAACTTTAACCTGTTACTCATACCAGACCCATGTCTGACCCGGAGTTTATTCTTGTTTTTCCTAAACTCTCGGGTACTCAAATTTTTACGAGTAGCCAAGGGATTCAGGTTAGCTTTGACGAATTGTGGAGGCGCAATGGAGCAGGAGGCTTCGGCGTTGTAGATATATAGTGTTCCGCTGTGTTGGTATCTCTGTGTTGTATTTGAGTTGTATCGAGTTGTATTAACTAGACAGGTGTTTATAACTGTCTAGTATGTGTTGTATTATCTGTGTAACTCTGATGTATATGTTATTATGTAATCTCTTATGTGATATATTATATTTCATTCGTTCCGCTGTTGAGATTCTGATGTTGTTTCTTCTTTCTTCTCTATCTTTTCTATTTCTCACCCCTTTCTTTCTTAAAGACGATGCGCCTTTCTGGTAGTAGAAGGGTGGGTCGTCACATTTACGCTATGGAATTCGAAGGAACTCATGAGTTTATGTCTAGACGACCGAAATCAAACAATAGAAAGAATCCACCAAGTGAATTATCAAAAATCACGGAGGGTACTTTTCATATCTTTTACTGCGAAATATATCATACTATATATAGTACCCTTTCCAAATCACAACTTCAAATATCACCCTTATATAAATTCCATTATATATAAGATTTAATTTCCAAATCGAGTACCTTCCAAAATCAATAGTCTCGAATATATCATATCATTCTTATATAAATTTCGTTATATACAAGATTAACGCTTTTAAGATTGAATACCTTTCAAAGTCAATAGTTTTCAAAATAACTTCATACTTATACAAACCATTTTCATATAAGAGTCATAAACTTTCAAATCAAATATTTTGATAAAGTCAAAGGTCTTCGAAATCAATCCATTTCAATATCAATCCAGTTTCAAGTCTATATACGATCTCAACAATCATTTTTTTTCAAATCACATATCATTCAAATTCAAAATTTCAAATCAATAGTTTTTCACAACTTCAGTTTTATATTTATCAAATTCAGATAAAATCAAATTTCTTTCCAAATCTTCAAGATGTTTCTTAAAACAATTTTACTATAAAACCTTCCAAAACTATTCTTCATATTTATACAAAGTCAGAACTGCTTATAATAAATCAATTTGCCAAAAATAAGATTTATAAATATTTACTATGTTCAAAACATTTCTTAAAACTCATTACATTTAAAAGCATCTCAAAACTAAATTTCATACTTGTATAATTCAAAATAAACTTATACAATTTACTTATCAAAATATTTAGCTTTTTAAAACTTGTTCAACTTCTATTTGTCTTTACTTTAAAATTTTCAAAACTAAACTTTATATACTTTCCAAAATACTTACCTTTGAAAATTAATTCTCAATTAGGAAGTATTCGACTATTCAGAGTAGTCGGAAAAAAAATCAAATTCTAATTCAATATTGGAAATCAACAATCAATCATCTTAATAAGATGCACAATCAATGAATCAATTAATCCTAATGCATAGGATACATGTGTTCATAATATAACTCAACCCAAAATTCGAGAACTGAACACCGGGTTTTATTTCAAATCATTCGAAATAAATATATATATACATATTTCTCTCGAATATCAAATCATACTTCAAGGATTTGAACCAAATCAGTTTCATTAAACAATCGAGTAGCAAATCTACTAAAGTGGCCTCCCCCACTCTGAAACTCGAAAATGAATGTCGATGATGTTGCAGTCATCACCGAATTATTTCCTAGCACAAAAGTGAGTTTCGGACTTCCATTTCTTTTAAATCTTTTGAAAATCCGCTTTGAAATCACTTTGAAATCATTTATAATATTTATATTTGGAAAATAATTTCAAATTATGCTATTATATATTTCCAGAATCTTATAACCCAATTTCAAAACTCCCGGAATTCAAACTCTCAATTTCTAGTTTGAATAACTTTTTGTTTATTTATTAACCATATCGAGATAAACCATATTTCATATATCACTTTCAAATGGTATCCATTACTCTTTAAAATGATACAGAGAATTCAGATATATATATTCACTTCTAAATCCATGATAAAAATGTAGTTTCTCAAACTGGTTAAATATATTTCCATGAACAAAATTTCCAACCATAGTCAAACGCTCAAATCAACAGCCAATAGTCGATCTCTTAAACTGACCAAGCATGACTCAACAATCAATAAGTGATAGTATGCACATCCATATAAATCAAATAATCAATCAACAAAGAAATAACATCCATTCATTACCAATAGTCACGAATAATTTTATCAGTTTATAGAATTCATTCTTTTGTATTCTATATATAATCCAAGTTAAAATCATTTCATTTGTTAATTTCAAAATATTTTTATATCACTTACAAATATGCTCTCTTCTATACATATATACACTGAATGAGCTTAGCCTACAGGTTTAGGTATACGCTAAACCAAAGCTCAGATACAATCTGTGATGACCCTCCTTTTTGAACAGTTCAAGTCAACAATAAACCATACATGTCCAACTCAAACCGTTTAAAAGATAGATTATCAATGAGTTTATTTTAAAGAAATAAAAGAAAAGAACAAACAACAACAGAATCTCACAACGGAACGACAAAATAATAATCACATAAACAATTCATGAAGTTGTTTAATAATATATACTCAATTCAATTTACAACATCAATCAGAGTTATACAATACTATCAAAGTTATACATTTTTATATAGACAAAATGAAATAGTGCAATGGAATAAATACTAGTAGATATGATATACCAAATCTTCGTCTTTGTCCTCCAGAATAACTGTCTTCGATAACTGAAAAACTCGGTCTGAACCAAGCGTAATGAAAGCAAAACACTCGAGTCAGGACTAAAATTTCTCATATAAGTCAAATCAAATTAGAAGAAATATAGTTTCAAAATGAACCGTTTCTTTCGATTTCCAACAAATCTGGACTCAGATCCAAATTCCAAACAATTGATGTAACGAACCGGATTTTTTGATATTTAATTTGGAATATTTAAATGGCTTTAAATATTGGATTTGGAATTATAATTTAGTTAGTAAGCTTTTAAAACTTAAAATTTCAAGCGATTTCGTAAATTTAGGAAATCATCGATTTATTCGACGCGTTAAAATAGCGATCCGGGGCACAGTCTCGGAATTCGACGAAACCAGTTCCATTGTATCCGTAATAATGTATTATTATCGGATTTTAAATTTCATAGCGTTTGGATTTATCGTTTGGTTGTATGATTTGAAAACGCCTAGAAATAATTTAATTAAATTTAATTTAAATAGTTGATTTATAAAGCTATCTTCCAACGACCGAATTAGACCTCAAGACTTATTCCATTAGGTTCGGAATAGTGGTATAACATTAGAAATGCCTAGCGGCACGCCTCCATAGGGGTTCAAAATTTTGAGATATGTAATGTGAGATATTTGGAATAAAATAAAATATATGAAATCAAATTAATGGCAAATCTTAGCTGACCTAGTCTGATGGAATGAGCCACCCTACCAACGTCTACTTAAGTTAAATCGTGTATTTTCTTTTAGTTCAAAATGAAATCACATCTTTCTCTCCCTATTTAAGAAATCAAAATCGTGTTCTGCCTTCTTCCACAACTGAAAACGAATTCATGAAAAAAAAGAATGCAATCGAATGCAATAGAATGAAATCAAATAGCGATCGAAGTTGCATGCATGTGTGGGGGTGGTGGTGACCTGATTTTAGTGACGAAGGGGGAAGCCGCATGCGAGGGAGCTAGGGTTGGCGCTGGGATCGGGGGCGAGCGACTTTGTGCTATTAGGTGAGGCGAGAGTTTTACTCGCGTGAATGGAGGGATGCGTTGCTGGATTTGTGGAGCACGACATCTCGTTCACCAATTGCGGAGCTTCAAGTCGCGATTGCCACCGTAGAACCGAGCTTCACATATTTGGGTCCATTGCGACGAGCGTGTGATGTGGAGCATGTAGGGATTGACCGTTCATCGAATTGGGTTGTGTGCGAGGAGAACTTGAAGAGAGAGAAGGTAAAATGTTGGGTTTTCTTATGTCCGTGCTAATACATGAGGCGTGAATTGGGATAGGTGATGGAGATAACTAGTTTAAGTGGGTACTCAGTAATTTATTTTAAGCAAACGTAGGAAAGGTAATTAACTAGCTAATCAGGAATTAGTGAAATTAAATTACAATTTAATTTGTGAATCTCATAAATGCTATTATTAATTTTTACGAGGTCCAAAATCATGGAATAAATCACGATATATTCGTAGTTGTGAATTCTACGTGATAGAATTAAAAATTGGAATGGATTGCAAAATAAATCAAGGTGAGTAAATCTCACTCGATTTGGTTAACTAGTTTAAATTATAATAATTAAAATTATTTATTGGATGATTGGTTGATGGATACATATTTATCAGTTGAATGCTATTATATATATATAGTAGTATATATTAGTAGTTGGATATATTTCCCGCCTATTGGAGCGGATGAGACCCTATGCGCCCCGCATAATAGCGGATGACCCTATATACTGCGATATCCCCCTCGAAGTGGGATTGGTATTTTTTTATGTTGTATTAACATCTGTGGATGCAGAAAAACAGATTGGAGGGATCCAGCTGGATTCCTCAAAAATGTGGATTTTGATTTCATATATAGTGATATATGATGTGTTGGAATAATCTATTATAGATTATTGTTGTGATGTGAATTATTGGATGCTATAGTAGCACTGGCATAACTTTTGGTATTTTAAATACCATAAATATTAATTTTGGAATTCGAAAGGATTTAAAAGGATATTTTGAATATAAAAATATTTATATCGAAATTTGGATTTATTTTTAAGAAATTGATTTGGATAAAAACAATAATTGGTTTTTGTTTGTATTTAACTATTCGTAAAAATATTTTAAATAGAGATTTTAAAATAATTTATATAAAGGATTTTTAAACGATGTTTCTGGAAAATATGAAAAGAAGTTGAAATCGATATTAAAAATAGATTGGCAGAAATGAATGGAATTTATAAGGAATTGAATTTATAAAATGGAATTTTATAAATGAGATTATTTTTATAAAAAGTGAAACTTAGAGAAGTTATAAATTTATAAACGATGTTTATAAATAAAGGAAATCGATATTAGATGAAAATTTGAGAACATAAAATTCATAGGGTGAATTTATATTAGAATATGGAAATAGGGTTGGGAAAAATAGTGGATACTATTTTTGAAAAGTGAAAATGGTTAAGGAGATCGGAACGAGATCGATGTGTTGTAAATCGAGAGGGATTTATATTGCGATTTTAAAAATTTATTTGATTAAGAAGTTAAGTTTTGATTTAAAAAGGGAAATTTTTTATTTATTTAACTATGTAATTTTAAACTAGTTAGTATCGAAATACTTCGGAAGTGAATTTTTAAAATATCTAATATTAATTGAAATTAAATTCTAATTTTTATAATGGGCTTTGTAAATCGATTTGTTTATCTAAAAATGAGTTATTGATGTTTATAAAAAGTGTTTCGATATTTTAAATAATTACTTGGATATGTTTTTAAAAATAAATTATTATTCTTTAAAATACTTATTATCTATATATATAGAGTACTGGAATGATTTAAATTCATTATAAATCTTCTCGTGGTTTGGAAACAGGGTTTATTCAGTAGAGGGGATCTATAAGAGAAATTCTCAACATGGAATTTGGGAAAAAGTAAGGAAAATTTCCGAAGTATTTAAATAAAAGTGAACTTCAAAAATGAATTAGTATTCATAAAAGAAGTTAGAAATGGATATTTGGAATTTTAGACAAGTGTTTGACTTGGAAATATTAAAGAAAATTAATTTAGGAAACCGGAACTTATAGAATTTGTTATAAAGGAGTTAAGGAATTTATAAAATAAATTGTGAAGGATTTTGAGAAGAGATAAATTCATGGAACTTTCCTAAGTGTTGAGAAGTAATGGGTTTAGAAAAATATATTTTTTAATATTTTTCAAAGTGTTGAAATAAGAGATGTTTGAAATATCCTGATATGGATATAAGTATTTGCATTGTCTCAAATATTGAAAATTTGGAAGGGATTTGAATATTTATCTTATAAAGATATTTTGAAAATAATCTTTGGAAAATTATAATGTGGGCCTAGTGACTGCTTATGGATGTTATATTGATAGTTAAATAACCGACTATCAAATATTGGCCAATTTCGTTGATCGTTTCGAAGAGACTAGGATCGGATTTAATTATCCGAAAACCACTTCAATCCGATTTGAGCATTACGAATGGATATCATGAAGATAGTGAAGACGGTGATTCAGTTTGTCTAGACCCAAGACAACTTCTATGGACGAATTCTATCAGAACATCGTCATTGGAGGACGATGAACATTATAAGTGAAATTGTTCTTGAAAGGTAAACGTTAGCCTCAAGCCTCATCAACCGGGAATGACTAAAACAGGGGAGGTGCAGAAAGGCTAAGTGGGTCGCACCCAATTAGGGCATGTTATCACTTTCCTAGATACCCTCGAAAATATATATAAATTATGGATATGGATGTGCATGGAAAAGGGAGCGCTCGATTTTAAGGGTGGGAACACCTGGGGTGATAACATATTCGGTACTATTCAGGTTATGGGTAGGCCGGTCTTGTATGGCAGGGGATCCTGGCGAGGCCCTTGGTACATTTTTCTAGAGGTGTACTGTGATGGGCGGTACCCCAGTAGCCTAGTTATTATATGGAATTCATTCTCCAATAAGCACTGTACGGTTTTGATTGTGCCCAACTATGCTGAAACGTGAGATGCAAGCATTTCAGCTATTTTCTATTTACCTTGTTTAGACACTATTATAATATCAGACGATTTTGATATCAAATGTTTTGGTTATCGTAAGGGAAAAACTCGTCGTGTTTATGTGTGATGCAGTCTTACGAGATACCTTTGTTTTTCAAAGGATTTTGATAACTTTAATAATTCAAATCGTGTTTTTTCTCACGCTGATTTTCCAGACTGACTCGGGTGTTATTTTATTATAATGCTTGGGTTAGACCGAGTATTACAAATTCAGGATAGGATGCTATGGAGCTCAAGAGACGAGCTGGATGACAGAGACGTATTTTCGTACTTGATTCATATTTCCGTTGTATGAGGACAAGTTATTATAACTGTTTAGATTGATGTATTGATTGTTGTACTATGATGATTGTAAGTATAAAACAGTTACAGATTATTTTGTATAAAAATCTATTATATTTATTATATTTTGTTCCGTTGCGATTGAGAGATTCTGTGTTGTTGTTTCTATTTTATTCTACCTTTTTCTTCTTCACCACTAATGATCTGGTATTTCCGACACTCGATTGCTCAGCATTCTATATAGTAAGTGTATTGATGTCGATTTTCGAGGGTCGAAAATCCCGTTCGTTACAATTGAATTGAATTCCAATGTTTCAATTCAATTCCTTTCAAATTCAATCTCCTTCGATTTCAATTTCGATTTCAAATAAATCAATTTCATTTAATTTCAATTCAATTCCAATTTGAATTAATTTCAATTCAATTCTCAATTTTAAACCATTTCGATTTATATAAATTCGAGTTCGATTTTCAAAATATTAAATCACTTAAATCAAATTAAACTTCAATATTCAATTTAACATTCAAATCTTCAAATAAAATTCAATTCTGAGCTCAATTTTGAAATATCGTTTAAATTATGTTTACTTAACAATATTTCAAAGTTCGAATAAAAGTTCAAATCTTTTTAAACAATCAATTTCCGGAATTCAAATCATATTTCGATTTTAACTTCAAAATCTCAATTTCATTTTTAAACAATTTCGTTTAACAAATTTTGATTCCAACATTTTGAGCTCAATTTCGAAAATAATTCGATTTCCATAAATTCAATTTTTACTTCTTTAAATCAAAATCATTTAAATAATTTCAAATCAATTTTTTTTAAAAATCATTTAATTTAACCAACTCCGATGTCCGTATATACTTTTTCTATCCTATGGCCAAGTGAATCAGTAATTTCAATTTAATTCAGGGATGGATATATATCATTTCAATCCAAAATAAATGTCATGGGTATATCATTTCAACCTATTTCTTAATTTATTCGAAATAATTCAATTTACAATTTTATATACTATAAATAATATACAAGATGATAACATGATATATATATATAAAAATAAATAATCATCCAATCATCCAAATATTAGCCAATTTGCATCCATCACAATCAATCGTCCAAACAGTCAAAATATCACAACGATAAACTGGATATCAATAATCAGAAGTTTACTAGTAATTTAATTCCAATTCAATTTTACTGTAAATTCAAATTTCTATTAGTTAATTCAGATGTCAAATTAAATGTCAACTAAATTTATCAAACAACAATCAATAAATTCAAATCACTTCGTAATTTCAATTTTTACTAACATAAAAATAATCTAGTAATTCATGAGTGTATAAATACTCACCTTTTTATTTGAAACTAAAAATATTTTCAGCTTCAAATAAATCCCTACTCAACTCCAAGCTGTAGACAACGTCGATACGATTCCAACGCAAAAGACGACATTCGAATTGGACCTCATACGCAAGAGTTATGATTTTATTAATATAACGGTAATTAAAAGTCGAATTAATTTAATAACATAATTAAAATAATTAACCTAAAACTGTTACCTCTCGTTCATTCAAGCAACAACCTGTGAGAACCCATGACATGATCGTCCACCTCCTTGCGCTCGCTACCACAAGGCCTCAGCCATCGACCAGACCTCGCGCGCCTAGGCGAACCGCCGCGCCTCATTCACCATGCACGTGCAACCCTAAAACATAGTCGGCCCAAACCCTAAATTGATGAATGCGACCTCCCTCCAGAGCCACCGCTCCCTCCATCGCCACAGTGCTCCGCCTTTAGGAACACACGCGTTCGCCTCCTCCCAGACGCGACCAATTTTTTAAGCGTTCGTTCGAACTGCTATTGAAATGAGAGATGAAAGGGGTATATGGGGAACAAAAGTGTGGGCCGCTTATACGAATGTTGGGTGAGGTTGAGATAAGGGTGAATATTTATTATTATAAAAAGAAAATATCTAACTCGATTGGCCCGCGAAATCACGAACTCTAAACGAAATGTGCCGCCTAGCGTTCTATATGTTTTACCCCCATTCCGAACACAATGGAACGAGTTTCAAGGCCTATTCGATCATATTCAGAAGATTACATTTCAAAATCAAATTATTTAAATTAAATTCCTTTAATTAATTTCTACGCGTTTCAAGCTCGCACGGCCAAACTACAAGTCCGATGCTACGAAACTTGAAATCCTATAATAATTCACTATTACGGATCCGATGAAACTGGTTTCGTCGAAATCCGAGACAGTGGCCAAAATGGCTATTTTTACTCGTCAATTAAAACGAGCAATTTTCAAAATTAAATTTAATCACTTTAAATCCTATTTTAAAAGTTAATAATCTTCATTCATATTTAAATAAAATTTAAATAAAATTTCGATACCATTTTCATTCACATTAATTCAAGATTCAATTATTTAAATAATCCCAACATTAAATTTAAAGAATTTAATTATCTAATAAATCACTGTATTTCAATATAATTTATTTAACTTATAAAATTTAATTTTAAAATGAATTCAAATAATAAAACAACTACTTCCATTTTATAGTAATTCAATATGCATTATTCAGTTTCAACTATTGATTATAACCCATTCAATATATATAATTTAATTTCAATCCTTATTATTGTCAAAATCTCCGTAATTGGTTATTTCAAAATTTTGTTCAAGTTCATATTCAATAACTACACTAATAATACATTAAATTTTATTTTTAACCATTTTTATTCAATAATCATAATAAATTTAATAATTTAAAATAGGTAAAAATACGGGTCGTTATAAAACTGGTCTGGACTTTATTTTCTTATAATGCTTAGGTCAACCCGAGCGTATTTTCAGATTTAGTTATTGATGCTTTGGAGCTTCACGAGATGAGCTTGATGCCTCCAAGTCATATTTACGTATTTTATTTTCCGGTTCATTTCTTGTATTGTATTTGTCAGCATTTGTAAGGACAGGCTGTTTTAACTGTTCAGGCCAATGATATGTTAGTTTACTCTGATTAATGTATTCATATAAAACTTTTCTTTTATAAAGATAATGTGTATATTATATATTACTCGTCACGATGTGAGGTTCTATTTTGTCTTTCCGGCACTTGAATGCTCAACATGTGAATACTGTGGATGTATTAATGTTGACTTTTAAGGGTCGAAAAGGTCGATTGTTACAGTTCCCTCATGGAGCGCTTGTGTTTTTATAGGGTCCATGCAGGTATTTCCCATCAAAAATATTTAGAAAAAGTCATAACTAAATTTCAAACTATGTAGATCCAATATGAGTTGACTGAAATTTAGACCAACTCCAACAGTAATCATTCAAGCCTCAGAATTCAGGGTTTACATCCCAATAGCGACATTCAAACTAAACATTCAGACTGAATATTCAGTTTACGCTTCAGAAAACCGAAGTGGTCATGGGTGTCCATTTAATGGATGTCCAGTCTTAGACGTCCATTTAATGGGCGTCAGAGCATAGATGCCCATTAAATGGACGTCCAACATCGAATATTTTATATGGATATATTCAATATCCTACGTTGGATGCCCATTTAATGGGCTCCTGACATTAGACACCAATGGGCATTTAGCATCATGCACCCATTTAACGGGCGCCGACATCAAGCGCCTAATTAACGAGCGCCAACGTAAGGCGCCCATTAAATGGGCATCTGACTATTGGGTTTTTCTTCACTTTCAGGCTTAAATTTTCATGACCTTGAATATTTAGGGCTAAAGCTATTGGAGATGTCCCTATTCAAAGTCGACACGATCTCTTTTGGAAAGATCAAACTTTCGATTGATCCTCTAGCAATCGAGCTTAACAGGTTTCAAGGCTTTAGTGTACGAGCAGCATCTCTTGTCAAATTTCCACTGCTCCAAATATCGCATTTTAGCACTTCTTTATGCAAAAATTTGATCAACCTTTTCCCATTACTTGAGCAATTCTTTGTGCACATATTTTTTTGTCTCAGCTGATGTTATATTAAATGCTAAGCATCGTGAGGCGATAAAAATCATGTTTCGCTTAATGCCGCTTAACTACTGCTTAAGCATCACTTATGCGCTGCTTAATTATCTAATGTACATTATTTATATTTGTATAAATTTATGACAAATAGATCAAATAAAGTGTATCATTTGTGTATGCAGAAATTGTTCACAAAGAATTAAAGTTTAACTATAAAGTCAACTTATAAATTCATAGATTGCAAACGCTAGATTTGAGTTACTGTTCAACAAAATTAAGCATACTCAACTTAAGTAAAAAAGTGCACATTTGTCAAAAATCATATCTTTATGCAAAAATCAACTCATCATCAATCAACCCATATTGTTGAAAATGAGGAAATTTTGTTAGAGGATGTGGCTTTTTCGCTATAACCCGTTTTATTTTTAGTTTAAAAATAATATTTATTTTTATATTTTGCTTAGTAGTGCTTAATCATTGCTTAAATTTAAGCAAAGCACATATAAACTCCAATCAGGCATGCATAAATGCTCATCGCTTAATACTTTTGATTTTCAAGAAATTAAGTGTTGCACATGCATTTCGCGCTTAAGTGCACATTTCATAACATAGGTCTTAACTTCATATACTTTATCAATGGTAAGTCTTTTGCATATAGTCATATATTGTGATTGAACCTTCATACTAATTGCTAGTTAATACAAGTAAATTTTAACGACCCGCCTATTTTATCATCGAAAGTCGACACAAAATACTACCACCGTGATTAAGTGTCGAACATTCAATCATCAAAAGGGCATTGTTAGGGTAAATAAAAAGAAAAGATGTAACGACCCAGAATTTTTAATATTTAAAATTCGAATATTTAATTAATTTTAAATATTAACAAGTGGAATTAATAAGTCGAATAATTTATTTTTCGAATATTTGGATTTAATTGGATAATTAAATCGATAATTTAATAGTTGAAATTCCAGAAATAATTGAAATCTGGATTAAATGTGAATGAAAATGATTTATAAAGTTATATTAAATCATGTTGAAGTTATAGTGATGTTATAGAACTTTTAAAATTTAATTAAAAGTTAATTTGTGAAAATTGAATATTTTAATATTTAATCGACTAGTGAAATTAGCCATTTTTGGGACAGTCTCAGAATTGGACGAAACTTGTTCCATTGGATCCGTAATAGTTTGTTATTATCGGATTTCAATTTTCGTAGCAATCGAAGTTGTCATTTGACTGTGGTAGCTCGAAACGCATCGAAATTGTTTTAATATTAAATTGGCGAGTTAAAATAGTCATTTTTCAAAAATCTCGGATTTCGACGAAACCAGTTTCATCGGATCTGTAATGTGATATTATTGTATGGTTTCAAATTTCAAGTCAATCGGATTTATCGTTTGTCCGGGGCAAGTCGAAATGCATCGAAATCGGTTTGAATCGGTTTAATTTAAAACTGATCATTTTTCTCCGTAACTCGCACAAATGACCGAATTAGCTCCTGAAACACGTTCCATTGTGTTCGGAATGCGGGGTAAACCTTACGAATGCCAGGCGGCATGTGTGATTTGGAGATCGTTTGGAAAAGTCGTTTTAAAATAAATTTTATATTATATATATACGTATATATATATATATACACGTTAACGAGTAAAACCTAAACCCTAATCTCTAATGCCGGCCGCCACTTCAATATTCAAAGGCCAGGAATGCTCGATTCTTTCGTCCCTTTTTTCTTCAAATCCACTAACCAATTCAAGAAATTATTAACTAGAAAAACATAGAGCATTGAGGGATCTTCGATTTCATACGGCGATGATGGGTTATCATCATCATTTGGAGGCACGAGATGGCCGCATTCGTATATGATTCACGCACATTTTTCAACGTACATACGTGACCGAGCTCGCCTATATTCACTGTAACGACCTGCCATTTTGAACCATTCGCATCCATTATAAGTGTATAGGTAGACACTCCTGCCGGATTTGAATTGCTCAAAATACCGCGTTGTTAATTTAAATTTTGCAAAACTGAACATATACAGTAAATAGATATAATCACAGATCACAGACACAGAGTAATAAATGCAGCGGAAATAAAAGAGATAGTAGTTCATGAAGCTACTATATGAATATAAAAAAATACATCAGAATTTACAACAGAGAGTAATATGATACATCAGAGTTAAATCAGAATACATCACTGGAATCATCGAATATCTGAAAGCTGGATAGATAGCTGGATCTCCAAGTGAAGCTCCAACTCCAAAGGTGAGTCTCGAAAGCTGAACTACTCAGTCTGACCCGAGCGTAAAGCAAAACACAAAACACTCGAGTCAGGATTAACATTCTTATATTAATAAATCCAACTCAAGTGAAATAACAATTGAAATACAAGTAACTCAAAGGATGTTTGGAATAACCATCCTTTAAGGATCCGTTAAACTATCTACTATGTAGTAATGTACGCTAAGTAGATAATGTCTATCAGTAATATAAAGATGTCAAAATAGGGTTAAGCAGGGCCCATACACCTCTTAACCTATTTATTCCCAAAAGCATATACAAGACCGTAGTTTCCCCAAAATCGGAAGTCACCAGAGGGCAATCCATATACAAAAGGTACAAACCAAAATCGTAGTGGTCGCGAATAGGATAATCAGTATGACAAGGTACATGAGGCGATACCAACTAGGATACTAGTAGTTGCGTGATCCGGACTGATGTTGGGCATAGCAGCTACTACCCCAACACCGCGAAACAACACTCCCATAATCGAGGGGTGCACCCAAATCGAATCACAAAAGTAATAGATATGGTAACGAAGAAGTGTGTCCGCTAGAGGTGGCGAACCTCAATGGCCCGGCGCGGCTCCTGTTTTAGTCATGTCAGGGGTCATCCAAAATCGTTCTCTTTCTTCAGTCAACGCGTTCACCAAAACCATCCACTTCGTTCTGGATCAACACTCCACGTATAGTTATTAAAGTGGTTTCGGTTCAGATAGAGAGTATATCCATTACCGATCCCGGTCTCTTTAATAACTTCCGTAATTATTACACCGATTGGTCGTTTAAATATTTCAAAAACCAAATCAATTTCAATTTCAAATAGAATTCGTAAATCAACATTTCATTTGTCTTTCTAAAACAATTTCCAAATTTTCGTTTCAAAACTTCCAACTTACCATTTCAAAATCTTATAATTCAATTTCAAACTTTATTTAAAACAATTCAAATATTGGTTCAAATTCGTATATAAGTTTCATTTCGAAAAACATTTAAATTAATTTAATTTAACATTCAAATCAATTTAAATTCATTTATCGATTACATTCAATATTCATTAAGTAATTTATCATTCAAAACAATCTCTATTAAACTTCTCATTCATTAAATCAATTACTTAAGTTCAACTCCATTTTAAAACTTAAAATTTTGAATTAAATTCAATTCGTCAAATCAATTCTTTCAATTACAAGTCTTACATTAATTCCAAAAATATCACATTTCATTTTCGTTAAAGAAATCCAATTTCACTTATTTACTTTCTTAAACAATTTTCCCAAAATTTAATTTATAAAGAAACTCAATTTCAATTATTTACGAAGTAAAATTCACTTATTCAAAAATTCAATTTTACTTATTAAAGAGTTCAATTCAATTTAATCATTAAATAATTCAATCTTATTTAATTATTAAATAATTCAAAACTTAATTATTAAATAATTTCAAAGTTTAATAATTTCAAACTTAATTAAATTTCAAACTTAATTATTAAATCATTTCTCAAATTAAACACCGTTCTTTTATCAATTTCATTTTAATATTTTATTTCAGATTATTAAATATCCACATTTAAATTTCATTTAAAAATTCAATTTCCAACTTCGTTTCAAACATATTATTTATTTAAATAAAATCTTTTTTTTTTATTTTTTTAAATCAAATTATTGACCAATCGGGTTTTATTTAATTTTCTATCCTATGTCAAAATTCAATTTTGGGTATTTATCATTTCAACCCGATTCCAATTCAATTCAAAAATCAAAACATCACAAAGGGAACTTGCAGTGTGATAACTGGGATGGTGTCAAAGTAAATAAACAAGCAATTAACAACAATCATTAACAATCCAATAATCAATTCAAATAATCCCGAAATAACCGTATTAATTCGTATTGTCATTTGTACGAATTAATATAATTATTTCTAGAATCTACACTATCATTTCATGTAGATTAAAGATTATTACATTACGGTTTTCACTTGTCATCCAATTTACAATTTCATACATCATCAATTTAACAACATACATTCAGTGGTTCAATATGAAATTAAACAAATCCTACATGTCAATAAATTCAACAGTTAAAGGGGTCATATTATACAAATGTCAGTTAATCAAATTTAACATTTAATTATCCTATATCAAGTTCAATTTCATACTATTTATCATTTTAACATTAACAATTTAACGTCCAATATAAACATCAACAATCAATCAATTTCAGCCAAACTGTATTATCATTGCATAAATAATTAACAGATAATGGTGTCAGATATCACAGGTGAACTGATACAGGTAATAGCATATATAACAGTGTAATTAACTAACAGCAGCATATTTCAATTGTCGTTTCAATTGAAATCAAATTTAATTAATAAAGAACGTTAATCGTGAGTGAGTGCTCACCTTCCGAGGCTAGAGAGAACGAGAATGGAAGCGAATAGACAAAGACAAACATACAGATCAAGCGAGCTGGATAGCGACAAGTCGGAAGCTTGCTGCGATAGATTTGGTATTGAGAATGTTAGTCAAATGGCATGAGATCAAAGGAACAGGTATAACACATATATAAATTTTCTAAAATTTCAAATTTAAAACATATAGTTAAATAGTATATATGTTTATTATCAAATCAATGTTTATTATATAAATCCATATAAACTTACTTTGCTAAAATAATATTTTGACTCAAAACAGATCATATAGACTTCAATATACCACTATATACATATATGTATAAACTCATGTTCTTATTATATTATAAAATCAATATAACTAATATATTAACACACAAAATAAAATATACATTAAGATCATTATCGCTAACACATACATAAATATATGACCGTACTTGGTATTATTATAATATACACATGCATGAAAACCCAGAAACCAACAGACACCACAAAGTATAATATATAATACTCTTTAAATTCAAACCAATTTGTACATACATGCTAATATATAACACGGTGAACAACTTATATATATTATTGTACGTATAACATATAACTATATAAATGTTCAGCCTTTATAACTAACTGATATATATACACTAACCTATATATACAAAACTAATATAACTAATATATGAATCAAAACCTTATAACTATAACCAACACATACAAATTAAAAATATATATATACTATACGTATAATATTTGAAGGCTAACAGCCTGGATCTGGGAAACACAAAAGAAAACGACATAAATGAAATAATAATTATATAAAACTTACATGCTTATATTACAACCTGAATATAATATAATACTATACGAGAAGAGGAGTAGGTTGATGATAGGCCGATGGTTGCACGTGTGAGTGGCAGAAAGACAGTGGTGGAGGCGCTCGGCTGGGCTTGCTGGAAGACGTGGCGGAGGTTGCGAGGTGATGGGACAGCTGGCGTTAGAGAGGCTAGAGCACTTGAGAATGCAAGAGTGATGGAGGGGAGAGGAGTGTCAGCTGCTATGAGACCGGAGGTGATGGTGCGGTTGTTGAATGGTCGAGGGGAAGGGTGCGACTGCAATTGGAATGGTGGAGGAACGAGGTGCAGTTGATCTTTATTGGAGTGCGGGTCTACAAGTGAAGGCTTGTGGGCGGGCATTGTTGGGCGCACGGCGGAGCGAAGAGAGGAGAGGGAGGGTTTGAGGTTGAAGAGTACGCGTGATTACATAGAGAAGGTGGAAAGGGCAGGGAAGTGGAAAGAGGGGATGAATGGTAAAGAAAGTGAACAGCTGCAAAAAGAAGTGAGCGCAATATGAACCAGCAAAACAAATTTGTCATTGGAAACCAAAAGGCCAAAAGTTGTAATTACAACAGCTTGATATTTATTATCTCGGAATACGAAATGCAAATGACCATTGGTTTAAACGGTGGAATTGAATGGGAAAAGAGGACCAAACAAAACTCAATACGGTTACCGATACGGTAGGCGTTACGCAAAATGCAACGTACAACGGAACTCCGAATTTGACAATCGAATATACCATAGAGATCGGCACGACGAGACGATCAAAACGGTATGTAGAAATCAGTGGTACGATCATCCGATAAAAATCGATATCGGTACCAGAATGCTGCATTTTGCAGAAAATAAGAACGACGGAGCAATAGATGTCCGAATTTGGAAAAATGACGAACTGACATCTTGCTCAGAAGATGGTTTAGAATTTTTCTATGTAAAAATATTTAAGTTTCGGAAACATTTTATTTTCAACGCTTTTTAACTGATTAAATTGAAGTGGATTTACGCGCGAAATAAACTTTCGTATTTTCGGACGAAAATTTACCAGTTGCTATGTTTAACTAGACGTATTCCAAATATTAAATTTTTATTTCAAAATTTTATCGTTTGAAATTTCACAAAATTTCAACTAATTACGTTATTAAACAGTTGAAACTTTACGGGTCGTTACATTCTCCCCCACTCAAAACTTTTCGTCCCCGAAAAGGAACGAGGTAGGAGAATAGAAACAACCAGAAAGAAAAACAGATTTGAAATACTAATAACAATTAATTTAAACCATATAAATTCAAATTTAAATTAATTTATATCCAATAATTGATTGAATCCATTTGATTTCACTAAAATCAATCTCAACTATTTCTAAATTCATTATTTTACTATCCAATTATCCTAAATTTACAATTTCTAAAACCATAAATTTGAATAATCTTTTATTATAATCATATTTCATTTTCAACAGATTAAATTCTTTAATTCCAAATTATTGTTAAGTTTTTTTCTACTTAATATATCTAATCACATATATTTAACCCATATAAATTAATTTAAACCATAAAAGTTTCGATTTAAATTAATTTATATTTACTAATTGCTTTTAAATTCAAGGTATTTTCATAAGTTGATCAAATTTCAATTTATTAATTTTTTTCAAAACAAATTTATTTTTCAATTATCTGAGTTTTACTTTATTATCCTATCTAACTCTATTAACATCTTTATAATCAAATTTTAGTGTATAACATTTATTATAAACACTCAATTTTATTTATAAGTTCAATTTATATTATATATTATCCAATTACATATTCAACTTCTGAATGATTTAGGTAAGTTGTATTAGAATGCAGTTGAACAATATACAAATAAAATTTTCCCAATTCAATTATTCAAGTTTAAATATTTATTACAAATTTTGGTTTTATTTATAATTAAAATCATTCTTTAACAAAATTTAAGAATTAGATTCCCGATTAACTTTAACAATTTAGAGATATATATAATATATTTATGTCAATCAAATTAAATTTTAAAATAAGATACTTATATATATATAAATCAAATTATACTGAAGAAATTCAAATCAAAATATTTTTCAAAACAAACCGTAGCAAAGCTACAGAATAGTTTCTCCACTTCGAAACTCGAAAATGAATGTCGATGATGCGGCCGCCATCACCTGAAATTATTTTCCAGCGACAAAGAGAAGAGCACTGATTTCAACATTTAAAATTCTTTGAAAACGATTTCTATTTGAAAATACTTTCAATACTATATACTTTAAAATTTTAAAACCAAAGTTCGAAATCACCGGAAACTAATAAGTTCTCAAATTTCTGAATTAAATTCATTTCAAATTCCAATCAATTTATAACCAAGTTTATAAATTCATTTATTTATATTATGCAATAGCCAATGGTTTACAAAACAAGAAATGAAAATCAAATATTATTATTACAAACAATTTAATTTACCTATTAAATTCCAGAAAATTTTTACTTATGTTTTTACAATATAATCAAACAAATTTGAAAACAATATTGTGTCCGTTTGCTCTGCTCAAGTGTTTTGGAAATTCTATCGATAGCGTTGATCAGACGAATCGATCGAAAACCCAAATCAACATCAGCAACTCAAACAACACAATATATAAAACATTTTTATATAGATTTACAAATACACTTCCTCGCTCGACTATATAAGAATCGATTTCAAAGCAAAGATAGAGATTCAAATTTGATTGACTCAAATCAAAGAGAATTTTGATTCAAAAAAATAAGTTTGAAACAGAAGATAAGATAATCTGATTTTCAGAACCGGGAGATGGAGGAGTTTATTTAATTCACGGGCAACCTTAACCGAGTCGTCCGTAACTTCAAGAATAAGATCGATGCTGAATTCCGAGGTAAATCAACATCCTATCTCGAGAAATAGAATTCAGGAATAGTAGGAGATAGATAGCATCGTAAACCGAGGATACAGAAATCTCCGGTAAATCGATGCCTATTATAAAGGAGTTTTGCTCCTTTACGAATCATTCGAAGGTTGGCGAGACCGCCGACCAATTATAGATATCATTAAAAATGGAGTTGTGGGGTGCTCCATGATTGAAAGAAGACGAATAGTGAAGGACACGAATGAATTTCGAAACCGAGGGAACGTTTCAAAATTCGAAGAAATTGAGTCAAAGGAAGGGATTGAACTCGAATGAGAGTGATTCTGTAAATACATTTACCCTATATGTTAAGTTTTGCCTAGAGCTACCAAAGCTCTGATACCAACTGTAACGACCCGCCATTTTGAACCATTCGCATCCATTATAAGTGTATAGGTAGACACTCCTGCCGGATTTGAATTGCTCAAAATACCGCGTTGTTAATTTAAATTTGGCAAAACTGAACATATACAGTAAATAGATATAATCACAGATCACAAGCACAGAGTAATAAATGCAGCGGAAATAAAAGAGATAGTAGTTCATGAAGCTACTATATGAATATAAAAAAATACATCAGAGTTTACAACAGAGAGTAATATGATACATCAGAGTTAAATCAGAATACATCACTGGAATCATCGAATATCTGAAAGCTGGATAGATAGCTGGATCTCCAAGTGAAGCTCCAACTCCAAAGGTGAGTCTCGAAAGCTGAACTACTCAGTCTGACCCGAGCGTAAAGCAAAACACAAAACACTCGAGTCAGGATTAACATTCTTATATTAATAAATCCAACTCAAGTGAAATAACAATTGAAATACAAGTAACTCAAAGGATGTTTGGAATAACCATCCTTTAAGGATCCGTTAAACTATCTACTATGTAGTAATGTACGCTAAGTAGATAATGTCTATCAGTAATATAAAGATATCAAAATAGGGTTAAGCAGGGCCCATACACCTCTTAACCTGTTTATTCCCAAAAGCATATACAAGACCGTAGTTTCCCCAAAACCGGAAGTCACCAGAGGGCAATCCATATACAAAAGGTACAAACCAAAATCGTAGTGGTCGCGAATAGGATAATCAGTATGACAAGGTACATGAGGCGATACCAACTAGGATACTAGTAGTTGCGTGATCCGGACTGATGTTGGGCATAGCAGCTACTACCCCAACACCGCGAAACAACACTCCCATAATCGAGGGGTGCACCCAAATCGAATCACAAAAGTAATAGATATGGTAACGAAGAAGTGTGTCCGCTAGAGGTGGCGAACCTCAATGGCCCGGCGCGGCTCCTGTTTTAGTCATGTCAGGGGTCATCCAAAATCGTTCTCTTTCTTCAGTCAACGCGTTCACCAAAACCATCCACTTCGTTCTGGATCAACACTCCACGTATAGTTATTAAAGTGGTTTCGGTTCAGATAGAGAGTATATCCATTACCGATCCCGGTCTCTTTAATAACTTCCGTAATTATTACACCGATTGGTCGTTTAAATATTTCAAAAACCAAATCAATTTCAATTTCAAATAGAATTCGTAAATCAACATTTCATTTGTCTTTCTAAAACAATTTCCAAATTTTCGTTTCAAAACTTCCAACTTACCATTTCAAAATCTTATAATTCAATTTCAAACTTTATTTAAAACAATTCAAATATTGGTTCAAATTCGTATATAAGTTTCATTTCGAAAAACATTTAAATTAATTTAATTTAACATTCAAATCAATTTAAATTCATTTATCGATTACATTCAATATTCATTAAGTAATTTATCATTCAAAACAATCTCTATTAAACTTCTCATTCATTAAATCAATTACTTAAGTTCAACTCCATTTTAAAACTTAAAATTTTGAATTAAATTCAATTCGTCAAATCAATTCTTTCAATTACAAGTCTTACATTAATTCCAAAAATATCACATTTCATTTTCGTTAAAGAAATCCAATTTCACTTATTTACTTTCTTAAACAATTTTCCCAAAATTTAATTTATAAAGAAACTCAATTTCAATTATTTACGAAGTAAAATTCACTTATTCAAAAATTCAATTTTACTTATTAAAGAGTTCAATTCAATTTAATCATTAAATAATTCAATCTTATTTAATTATTAAATAATTCAAAACTTAATTATTAAATAATTTCAAAGTTTAATAATTTCAAACTTAATTAAATTTCAAACTTAATTATTAAATCATTTCTCAAATTAAACACCGTTCTTTTATCAATTTCATTTTAATATTTTATTTCAGATTATTAAATATCCACATTTAAATTTCATTTAAAAATTCAATTTCCAACTTCGTTTCAAACATATTATTTATTTAAATAAAATCTTTTTTTTTATTTTTTTAAATCAAATTATTGACCAATCGGGTTTTATTTAATTTTCTATCCTATGTCAAAATTCAATTTTGGGTATTTATCATTTCAACCCGATTCCAATTCAATTCAAAAATCAAAACATCACAAAGGGAACTTGCAGTGTGATAACTGGGATGGTGTCAAAGTAAATAAACAAGCAATTAAAAACAATCATTAACAATCCAATAATCAATTCAAATAATCCCGAAATAACCGTATTAATTCGTATTGTCATTTGTACGAATTAATATAATTATTTCTAGAATCTACACTATCATTTCATGTAGATTAAAGATTATTACATTACGGTTTTCACTTGTCATCCAATTTACAATTTCATACATCATCAATTTAACAACATACATTCAGTGGTTCAATATGAAATTAAACAAATCCTACATGTCAATAAATTCAACAGTTAAAGGGGTCATATTATACAAATGTCAGTTAATCAAATTTAACATTTAATTATCCTATATCAAGTTCAATTTCATACTATTTATCATTTTAACATTAACAATTTAACGTCCAATATAAACATCAACAATCAATCAATTTCAGCCAAACTGTATTATCATTGCATAAATAATTAACAGATAATGGTGTCAGATATCACAGGTGAACTGATACAGGTAATAGCATATATAACAGTGTAATTAACTAACAGCAGCATATTTCAATTGTCGTTTCAATTGAAATCAAATTTAATTAATAAAGAACGTTAATCGTGAGTGAGTGCTCACCTTCCGAGGCTAGAGAGAACGAGAATGGAAGCGAATAGACAAAGACAAACATACAGATCAAGCGAGCTGGATAGCGACAAGTCGGAAGCTTGCTGCGATAGATTTGGTATTGAGAATGTTAGTCAAATGGCATGAGATCAAAGGAACAGGTATAACACATATATAAATTTTCTAAAATTTCAAATTTAAAACATATAGTTAAATAGTATATATGTTTATTATCAAATCAATGTTTATTATATAAATCCATATAAACTTACTTTGCTAAAATAATATTTTGACTCAAAACAGATCATATAGACTTCAATATACCACTATATACATATATGTATAAACTCATGTTCTTATTATATTATAAAATCAATATAACTAATATATTAACACACAAAATAAAATATACATTAAGATCATTATCGCTAACACATACATAAATATATGACCGTACTTGGTATTATTATAATATACACATGCATGAAAACCCAGAAACCAACAGACACCACAAAGTATAATATATAATACTCTTTAAATTCAAACCAATTTGTACATACATGCTAATATATAACACGGTGAACAACTTATATATATTATTGTACGTATAACATATAACTATATAAATGTTCAGCCTTTATAACTAACTGATATATATACACTAACCTATATATACAAAACTAATATAACTAATATATGAATCAAAACCTTATAACTATAACCAACACATACAAATTAAAAATATATATATACTATACGTATAATATTTGAAGGCTAACAGCCTGGATCTGGGAAACACAAAAGAAAACGACATAAATGAAATAATAATTATATAAAACTTACATGCTTATATTACAACCTGAATATAATATAATACTATACGAGAAGAGGAGTAGGTTGATGATAGGCCGATGGTTGCACGTGTGAGTGGCAGAAAGACAGTGGTGGAGGCGCTCGGCTGGGCTTGCTGGAAGACGTGGCGGAGGTTGCGAGGTGATGGGACAGCTGGCGTTAGAGAGGCTAGAGCACTTGAGAATGCAAGAGTGATGGAGGGGAGAGGAGTGTCAGCTGCTATGAGACCGGAGGTGATGGTGCGGTTGTTGAATGGTCGAGGGGAAGGGTGCGACTGCAATTGGAATGGTGGAGGAACGAGGTGCAGTTGATCTTTATTGGAGTGCGGGTCTACAAGTGAAGGCTTGTGGGCGGGCATTGTTGGGCGCACGGCGGAGCGAAGAGAGGAGAGGGAGGGTTTGAGGTTGAAGAGTACGCGTGATTACATAGAGAAGGTGGAAAGGGCAGGGAAGTGGAAAGAGGGGATGAATGGTAAAGAAAGTGAACAGCTGCAAAAAGAAGTGAGCGCAATATGAACCAGCAAAACAAATTTGTCATTGGAAACCAAAAGGCCAAAAGTTGTAATTACAACAGCTTGATATTTATTATCTCGGAATACGAAATGCAAATGACCATTGGTTTAAACGGTGGAATTGAATGGGAAAAGAGGACCAAACAAAACTCAATACGGTTACCGATACGGTAGGCGTTACGCAAAATGCAACGTACAACGGAACTCCGAATTTGACAATCGAATATACCATAGAGATCGGCACGACGAGACGATCAAAACGGTATGTAGAAATCAGTGGTACGATCATCCGATAAAAATCGATATCGGTACCAGAATGCTGCATTTTGCAGAAAATAAGAACGACGGAGCAATAGATGTCCGAATTTGGAAAAATGACGAACTGACATCTTGCTCAGAAGATGGTTTAGAATTTTTCTATGTAAAAATATTTAAGTTTCGGAAACATTTTATTTTCAACGCTTTTTAACTGATTAAATTGAAGTGGATTTACGCGCGAAATAAACTTTCGTATTTTCGGACGAAAATTTACCAGTTGCTATGTTTAACTAGACGTATTCCAAATATTAAATTTTTATTTCAAAATTTTATCGTTTGAAATTTCACAAAATTTCAACTAATTACGTTATTAAACAGTTGAAACTTTACGGGTCGTTACATTCACATCAATGGTGGAGTGGTGGGTGGCGAATTGAATGGTGGTGCCTGATCGAATGCTAGTGGACCGGAGATGGGTGCGTTCTCAACCCTAGACGGTGGCGTGGTGGGTTCGTGCTCGCGTTTTAGTCTGGGAAGATGAAGTATAGAACGCGCGGCCATGATCTTGGGGAAAGAAATCAACGGCTGAGATGAAAGTGAGGGTTTGTAATTTAATTAATTTGTAAATTAATTGTATATAAATTGTACGAACTTTAAAATTGCATATCTCTTTCATACGAGATCGGAAAAATGCGAAATCAGTTGCATTGGAATCGTATCGTCGAACACTACGCGATGCAACTAGATTGGATGCGATCGGAGTCAGTGAAATTTTTTGAGTGAAATTAAACGTCCGTTTAATTTTATTCGAAATAAAAGCTGGAACAGGATTGAAACTAAGGTGAGAACTCCTCACTCAATCGAATGTTTTGTTTCGATTTAAATTTTAAATAGTTAGATTTAAAATTGCTTGATTGTGTGGATTGAATGATGATTGCTATTTATTTTGATAAATAGACATTATACGCCGTTAGTAAGCGGATGTTAATTATTAAAAACATATACTGCGATAATTTCACATTTAAGTGGAATTGGTATTATATATGTATATAGCAATATATATATATATATATATATATATATTGGAATATGTATATATTGGAGTTGATTTCCCGCATTGTATAGCGGATGAGACCCTATTGCGCCGCATAATAGCGGATAATATTTATAAATCCCATATACCGCGATAATTTCACTGTGAAGTGAAATTGGTATTGTGCTAACATCTGTGGATGCAGGGAATCAGGTTGGAGGGATCCAACTGGATTCCTCACCGTATTGTTTTATTTACAGATATTGTTATATATTCTGTTGTCATATTTATATATGAAGTTTGGATGCTGTGATTGACCATTTGGTGCTGTTGCATCATCGGATCCATTTTTGAAGTTTAAAAATAACGATTTTGATTTTAAATTGGGATTCTTGAAAAAATTATAAACGATTTATATAAAAGATTTATAAAGTTGATATTTATAAATTAAGAATACTGGAATTATAAAACGAGTTTTATAAGTATTAGAATGAAGTATAAATGGATTTCACAAGTGAATAAAATTTATAGAATTATAAATTGTGAAGTTATGAAATGAATAGATTTTGTAAAATAAAGGATTTATAAATAATTAACTTATAAATCGGATTTTGGGTATAAAGTTGAATTATAAATTGAACTAATTTATAAAAAGGGATTTTATAATCAAAGCTTTTATAAATATAAATGTGAATTTATAAACATTGTTTTATAAATTCGAAACCAATTGAATTTGATAAATTAAACATAGAAGATTAATAAAGGGGATATATTCGTGATTTTGGACAACGAATTATCCTTTAAATTAAAGGTTGTAATAATAAGAGTTTGGTTGGGAATTTTATCCATGATTTTGGACAGTGGATAATCTATTAAATAAAATGTGTAGAAACGTTAAGTGTGTTAACGAAGTATATTCAAGATTTTCGACAGTGAATATATTATTAGATAAAATGGATATGTTTTGGAGAAGTGATATTACGAAATAAAGTAATTGTTTTAAAAAGATGTTTTAAAACGTGTTAAGTATCAAGACATATATTTCAACATTTATTGTTGAAATAGACGTTTCGAGGAATAAGGAAATGGTGGACTATAACACTGTTGTTATAGTAAATGGTTTCCGAAAGGAAATGTTTTATATAGTATTGGGATTTATATATCTATCTAAATTTCGAATCCCTATACTAGTGATTTTGAGTTGTCGTAACAATGTTTTACGTAACATTCGTTTTGAATCAAATAAAATTTGTGAAAGAGAATGATTTCCTTAAAGAATGAAATATATACTTAATTTTGATTTAAGTATATTGAATATTATCAAATGTTGAAAATAAATGGATTTGTGAATTACCTATTATTAAATAGGTATGGAAATGTTTTTCCAATATGAAGTGAAATGTTTTGAGATTTATCTTCAAAGATAAATTGAAACATGGAAATTGATTTGAAATTGTTTTTAAATAGTTGAAGTGTGGAAATTATATATCTTGTAAAGATATTTTTGAAAGATAAATAATTTGGTAAATTATTTGGAATCTGATGATGTTGCGCATCTTTATTGATAGTTAAATAACCGACTATCAATAATTACCTTGGATGGGTATTTATTGTGATTTGCTTGAATTTGAATGCCACACTTATTTTTGAATAAGCGCTCACTATTCGGGTTAGCCGGGAAAGGAACTTTGTGTCGTATAACCCATTCCGAATTTGTGATACGACAATATGGATCGTATTGAAGACCGGTGGTGAAGACCGGGTGTTTGTGAAAACGATAGGATGACCTATCGGAATGAGTTATATGACACAAAGGTCTTTTCCCAGCTAACCCGAATAGTGAGCGCAATATTTAAAAATATATGGATATTGGGATTTCAATTAAGTCACAACTTAAACCCAAACTTTCTTCTTTCAAATGGTTTAACAAATTACCATTTTAATCTTTTAAACAAAAAGATTCATTTTAACAACCTTCGATGGTTTAAACAATTTCCAGATTTTTATCTTTTAAACAAAAGATTCATTCACAGATTTTCCAAATCAATTTCCATTTCAATTTAACTCGTTAAATCTTTAAATCAAAGATTTAACTTATAGCTTTCAAAACAATTTCATTTCGAATGGTTTAAACAAATCATCATTTCAAATCTGTTAAAAATAAACAGATTCAATTCATAGCTTTCAAAAAAATTCATTCATAACTTGAAAAACCATTTTTCAATTCAAACTGGAAATTCCTTTAACTAAATTGGAATTTCATTTCTTATTTGAAAGTTTTTATCCCTTTAAAACAAACAGTTTTTATTTTGGAAATCTGATTCATTCATACGAGTTGAAATCTTAGGGTTAAATCTAAATTCTCAAAATTATACTTTTAAATGGTTTAGATTCATACAAACACATTTATATCATCTTTAATCCCTAGTTTCAAATCATAGGATTCAATTTCAAACTTGAATTCAAATTTAAATCAAATTATTTAAATTTCAAAACTCGATTAAGTTATTCAAAATAACTTTTATCTTTGAAATTCTATTTCAAAAGCTTTTCGCTTTAAACCCAAATTTCCAATTTCAAAATCAATTGAAATTAAAAATTTCAATTTCAAAAACATCAAATTTAAATTATCTGTGACTTAACCGATTTCCACGTGTTATCCATATTTGTGTGTGTAAAGGTGTAGTCCAGGGGTTTAACACACAATAGTGCAACATCAATCAATCATCACAGATTAAAATACCGAAATATAGCGGATAAGCGATATAAACTATAACGCTTATCACTCATTCACAGATCATAGATATATACAGATGTATCATAAGTAAATGAATAAATTACACACAACTGAATCCATAGAACAAAATATCATAGATCAGATAGGACAATCAATTCAAGGCATCACATATAATACAATCATTCATAAGTAAGGTCCCGTATTTAATAATCATTTATAAGCAGGATCAATTAATTGTTTAATCCTAATTAATTCAATTTATTTCCAATCAAATTTATTTACTTACGAATTTATTATCCAATTCTGATTAATTAATTACAAATCATTCGATATAAATTAATTTATCAAACACTTTAATTAATTAAATTTTTCTTAATTAATCATATTAATTATATCACCTTTAAACAAATTACTTAAATAATTAATCTTAATAAATCAAAATATCCAAAATTTATTTCAATAATTGATTAATTCTTAATTACTTTCATTTAGTAATTTCTTTTAAACAATTTATAATTGACTATCTAAATAAATAAATCCAATTTATTATTAACATCAATCACTTTAATCAATACTTAATAATCCTTAGTTAATTAACTTAATTAACTAATAACATTTCTTTAATTACTTTCCTAAGAAATTAGCTTTAATTCTAAATTATTAATTTTAAATTAAATAAATAAGTCATTCTTTAATTAACTTATTAATTTAAATTACTTCAATATCTAAATTATCTCTAAGATAATCTATTCCTTTATTAATGATTTAATTAGTATTAATGTGTAGAACATTACACTTTTGAATTTAAAATTTAAATTACATTTTGCATACAAGATTCAAAATGATTTACCATTTAAAATTTTAACCAAATTTAAATTAAATTTTAAACTTGTTTAAAACACCTTCGGATTTAAAACTGATTTTTAATTTCAGATTTAGATTCAAGAAACAAATTTCCCTTTTTAAAACTTAAAGATTCAAAGTACCATTTGAATCTAACATAAACTTGATTTAACTTTATTTAGATCAAGCTTATCAATTTAATTTCATTTAGCTTTGGTTTAAATTCTATTTGCAGACAGTTTTGAACAAAACTGTACCCAATTAACTCACACACGCACCCAAATCACACTCGAAGCAACCATCCCAAATTCTCGAGTATCACTCGAGTCAAGTCATCACACGACCCCTCTGACATACCTGCACCATCGTGCACGTGCACGCACGCCGCAGCTAGTTCCGATCATCGTCGCCGATACCAACAAGTCACCCACGATCTCTACCATCGCCCCCAAGCGTTAAACCTCAAAGTTGAACTCGAATTCGAAATCGAGCAAAAATCAAGACCTGGAGTACAAGAACAGGCCTCACCTCCAAATCTATCAACGTGCCATTCTCGATGCCTCGACCACCTGAACACGCGTAATTCCGGCCATGAACTCGTCAACCCCCAAGCTATCACCTCCCAGAAGCATACGCAACTCGATGCACGTATGAGGTTGCGGTGGTCAAATTCCCAACCACCTCAAAATTAGGTTTAGAAGTAAAAACCCTCCCGCCGCCGTCACCTCAGTCATCCTTGTCAACTCCGACCATTTTTCCAAGCATCCCCATAGGCTTCTCCACCACCTCACACGACCTCGACTGCCCCAGTTCACCATCACGCCGGAGTTTGACCAAATAACGTTTATAGTACAAAGTCGAACTGCTCTTAAATCTTAACACTAAAAATTATGATTTAAGTTTTAAAAATCATATTAAGGTGTACGAATTCAAGTTGCCTATCTGAATCCATGAATTAGGAAGTTTCAATTCTTCACTTATTTAAAGCTTTTCTAGTTTTCTTGATTTCCAAAGATGTTAACAAGTTGTTCGAACTTAAATGAATCTTAAGTTTTGAGTATAGGCTATAACAAATAGTTTTGGTTTGAAACTTAAGTCCAATCAGTAAATAGAACAAGTGGAAAAGATTTTTTGAAATAAAAGTCTTGTGTTTGGAAGTTTAAAACAGAGGACATATATGAATATCAACCTGCGCACACATACTTCCATCATTCAAATTCACTCAGAGAATCAATACTTATCCAAACAGTTATTCACAGATGTAAAGGCAACAAATTCATATCTTACAAATAAATGAAAACATCTGTTACTCACCTGGAAATATTTTGCAGTGGACAGAGCTGCTTTATTTTTTTATTTTTTTGTTGAAACAGGCTGAGAACTTAATTGCTTTAACTATTCAGTTGCTTTGATTTTTGAATTCCCATTTGTTTTTGATCTGAAGTTTGAAAACTTGATGTTGATCTTTCTGGAATGCTTGAAAACAGAGTCTGCCTTGATTTAATTTGTTTTGGTTTGAGTTTTATTGAGTTGTTTGTAGCATTTTTACTCAGTTTTCTTTTTCTCAGCTTTGTGTAAACGAAATGGAATGGGAGATTGATGTATACAAATGAGTTACAGATGATGTATGGTTTGAACAATACAAATAAAAGAGGTGTGCAGGTGATATTATTATTGTTTGTACAGGGTATTGTTACCTTTTCTTTGTACTAAAGTTATGGCATTCATTAATTGCTAGAGCATGTTGCATTAAATGCTTTGCTGGTTTGATGCATTTCGAGTTGACCTTGGTTTGTTGTTAGAGATGTTTGCATGAATACTTTATCTGGTCACATACTTTTTCTTATCTTTTGTTGGCTGAAAATTTCTTTTGTATTCTTATATAAATGACATTTGTCTTGCTTTCTTTTATAAGTGTTCATACTTATATTTGTTTGTTATTATATATACATGAGATACTATTTTAATATGTTGTTAAAATTAAGCAAATGTTCTACTTTCTATTTTTATTAAAACTTATCTTATATTACTTTCTATTTCTAGTTTAAATATTTATTGTCTTACATTATTTTATAACTCAAACCATTATTAACCATCAACTCTAATATTCATTATCATCAATTATCATTATTAAACAATTTATTTAAGATTTAATTTTAAGTCTAATATATACAATATTTACAATATTATTAAAATTTTAAATGATTTATACAAAATATATTACGATTCGGGGAAACTCGCTTATTTTATCAATTAATTTACTATTTTTATTCAAAAATACCATTAATTATTAATTTAAATTAAATTCTGGGGTCGTTACAAACTCCCCCCTAAAAAGAATTTCGTCCTCGAAATTCGAAGGCACGAAAACAACACAGAGATAGATAAAAGATAGATGAAACATCTTTCCAAATCAAAATGTATATCTAGTCTGCATTTGGCTTACCAAATCAGAATATCAACAACAGATACAAAAACGTATCTATTTAACACTTCACAAGATGCTCGGGTTTCCAGATCTACGAAATATGCAGGGGCATGAGTTAGTTCGAAGGGATAACTAACCTTTCGTAGAATATATCGAGACCCAAACAATAGATAAATGGATTAAATCTTCCAAAAATTAGATATGGATTCCAAACTCAAATCGGAATATCTCAGAATACATACCAATTTGTCCCTCTTCGGACTTTGGTATTCATAAGAAATTACAATAGAATTTCAAAATTTGGCTTTAAACGAAATCGTTTTATTGATTTAATTCAATTTAGCCTTCATATTCTATTAATCAATTTAACTCAATTTAAAATTTCCAATTTTAAATTCATTAAGGTTTAAATCAAAAAGCTGATAAGAAACTGATGAAGATACGAAGTAAGAATTTTCTACAACGATTCATAGAACCATCATCAAACTGAAACTTCTTCTTGGAGCTGGTATGAAGCAATCAAAAGAATTTTGGAAACGAATCAAAGAAAATTGATAAGAGCGATTATTTCCACTGTTGCAGGATATTGACCATTTATAGTCGTATTCCCTTATCCCCTATCTCGTTCTCTTCTTACACTCATACTCACTATCAGTGGATAGTAAGAGAATTTACTGAGACGTTCAGACGGATATCTTAGAGATACACTCATTCTAGAGTTTACTTCACTCTATCTCTAATGAGTTACTTAACGTGTTATACTCCTGAGCTAAAGTTCAACCTTAGCTCTGATACCAAATGTAACGTCCCAGATTTTCGCGCTCGAAAATCGACATCCATACTTTACATCGTACTCGAATGCCATAGATTCGACCGTTCAAATCCGAGTCGCCGGAGCTTATAACAACATTAAGTATAAAAACACAGCGGAATAAAGAAATAGATGATATCATATACAACTCCAATGAATACAATATCCAGAATGATATACAACAATGATATCAATATGATACAACAATATCAGAGATAAATAATGATACAGCGGAAAATAACAGAAGTGATAACTCCAAATTATCTTCAAAAGAGAATGAATCCAACGACTCCAATAGAATGCTCCAATCCATAGCCAGCTCCAGATAATCTACTCAACCTGAATATCTGAGAAACCCAACTCTAGACTGCCCGTGTGGAAAATGGTGGGCACCTAGAGTTTAGGAAGGGAACAATAAACTCCGGATCAGTCATGGGACTGGTGTGAGCAACAAAAACAGTTTATCTTTAAACAACACAAAATAATTTAAACATTGAAAACCGCAATGCTTTTGGAAAATGAAACTACCATAAGACCTCCCACCACACACACAATGCAAACGCAGACTTGGAGGAGATTTCTTCTTATGTTAGTCAAAGATGCTTACTACGCAAAATCAAATCAAATCGTTTTTGATATTATTATTAGTGCATAGTGGAAAACATTTCGAAAGTAGAATATAAATCTTAGCCAGCATAGGTACCATTATATTATGCCTGCTATAGCTACCTCCTGAGGAGACAGGTTATACAATTTGCAATCGTAAATGGCTCGTATTGTTTCTTTGGATTTTCCAACAAATGGTCAGGCTAATGAACTTCCTTCCGCCGCATGGGATCGCCTCTGGCTGGACGTCCCGAGAGACAAACTGCTCTCTGCCAACAAGGTCGGGTTACCCCTATAACAGGTAACTCACGAATATGCCACCTCCCGGTCCTTTGGGACCTTTATCCGAGGCCTCGGTAACCAACATCACACATAATAAATAAGGTGTGTCCACATGAGTAAATATCTGGGCTCCATACCATGATACCACCCCTTTCCAGAAGGAAATGACATACCCTAAAGGGCGCGACCCTCATAACCTTGCCGCAACATTCCTGTTTTGACCATTTCCGGGTTGTGAGGCCCTGACGAAGTCTCGTCCACAAAGCTATGCTTTTTCAAAAAGCCACGCTTTGGGTCAATAGATGATCAACGAATGATCACAAAGATAAATGATCAAACAAATGATCATATCATAAATGATCAATCAATGATCATCACACAGCAACACTCAGCATGTCACATTACCAAATTGGGATATATCGCTGATAACTTCAACTACATAACCTCTGAGCTCGTATGTCTCAGAGAAGGGTGTTAAGCTAAGAGAATAAATTCTCCGCCACCAACAGAAATGTATTTGAAAGAAATCGGCTTTATATCTCAAAATGTAATGTCAGACATGTAACCATACAAGTCTATTCCGGGTTCGAACAGAACTGAAGGCACTTCTCACGAAGCCCTTGCAAATTCGGATAATTTTCAAATCACGTCCGGACTTCCCATCATAAAAGAGTGATATAAATCTCTATACCGGAGCAACTCGGTGCAGAGACATTCGACAGGTTGTCCTTTCATTTTTCGAAAATATCCGGTCTTCAACACCGGTCTTCAAATGCCATTCATATATGACGTATCACTATTCGGAATGAGTTATATGACACAAAGGTCTTTTCCCGGCTAACCCGAATAGTGAGCGCAATATTTAAAAATATATGGATATTGGGATTTCAATTAAGTCACAACTTAAACCCAAACTTTCTTCTTTCAAATGGTTTAACAAATTACCATTTTAATCTTTTAAACAAAAAGATTCATTTTAACAACCTTCAATGGTTTAAACAATTTCCAGATTTTTATCTTTTAAACAAAAGATTCATTCACAGATTTTCCAAACCAATTTCCATTTCAATTTAACTCGTTAAATCTTTAAATCAAAGATTTAACTTATAGCTTTCAAAACAATTTCATTTCGAATGGTTTAAACAAATCATCATTTTAAATCTGTTAAAAATAAACAGATTCAATTCATAGCTTTCAAAAAAATTCATTCATAACTTGAAAAACCATTTTTTAATTCAAACTGGAAATTCCTTTAACTAAATTGGAATTTCATTTCTTATTTGAAAGTTTTTATCCCTTTAAAACAAACAGTTTTTATTTTGGAAATCTGATTCATTCATACGAGTTGAAATCTTTGTAACGACCCGTAAATTTTAATAGTTCTAATAATATGTTAATTGAAATTTTGTGAAATTTTAAACAATAAAATTTGAAAATAAAAATTTATTATTTGGAATACGTCTATTTTAATATAGCAACTGATAAATTTTCATCTGATAATATTGAAGTTTATTTTTCTGTGAAATGTTATTCAAATCAAACCGGTTAATAACAGTGAATTTAAAAGTTTTCCGAAACCAAAATATGTCAACAGGAGAAAATTTATTCAGATCATTCTGAATCAGACTGCGAAATTCGTTTTGCCAAATTTGGACTTCTACTGCTCCGTTTATCTTAATTCTGGCAAAATAGCATTTTCTGGTACCGGTTATCGACTTTCGATCGGATGATCGTACCACTAGTATCTGTATACCGTTTTGATCGTCTCGTCGTGCTGATCTCAACAGTATATTCATTTTTTTGTATTTTGAGGTCCGGTACACGACGGAGACAATAATCTGTTCGTTGTAACGGTACCGAAATTTTGACTTTATATATTCCTTAACGTTTCAAATATGAAACGTGCTGTCCAAAAAAAAAAATTTGATTTAAAATTTCAGCTGAACTTTCGCGTGACCGTTGCTTTTACCTTTCCTTTATATTCGTCAGACTTTGCAATTACTTCACTGTTCATCCAAAAGGTGAATTTGGTACGTATCTTTATTCTCTTCCACTTCCTGTGCCCATTCGAATTTTTCTCAACGGTCATTTGTTTTATTAATGCCTAAATTCCTGGCTGACTTTCAGCGTTCCTTTCATTCTTTATAAATTGCTGTTCCAACGTTTCCTATCTTCTTTTTCACTGTCCATTTTTATATATATTTTACTTTTAAAACCTATACCTGCTTCTTCCTTATATTAGTTTCCATTCACGCAAATCTCCTATCTTATTACCTTCGCCATTCGCCTGAGGCGAGCCACCCACTCATGTAGCTTTCCACTGAGCAGCGTCCACCCGTGACTAAGCAACCAACCTCCTCCGTCTTCCACATCCATGGCCTTGGCCAACGACCATCTCCTCGACAACCCATCACCGTGAAACACCTCGGCAACCAAGCACGCATCACATCTCCCCCTAGTAGCCGAGCAGCGCCAGGCAACTCCGCCCTAGCCTACCTCCGTGCAACCCCTCACCAGCCACGTCGGAGCCAACCCGTGCACCACCTCGCTTGGCTACTCTCCACCTGGATGCCGAAGGCAGCTCTAATGGCCTCGGTTTACATGCAACCCTCCTCATTGCCGAGCACACTTCTGCCGTATACTCCATCTCCTCTTTCCTCAACGTGGCAGCCTTCCCTACCGCGTGTTCCACCCCTGTATGTTGATATAGGTGATCTTATTAAAGTATACACATTTGTTTATATGTGATGTTTGTAAACTATATATATATATGAGATTTGAAAATATTTATATTATGTTTGATTATATAAATTAAGTATATGTTAGTTATATGTTGTTAAAGTATACAAGTATAAATTTAAATTATATATATATATCTCTATATATGTATTAGTTTTAAGATACATGTATTTATCTATGTTGTTCTGTAGTTTATGAAAGCATACAAAAATTCATGTTCAACTTAGATATATATATGGATTTATTTACAACATATGCGGTTACAGTAGTATATATTATATAGTCATAGATCTTTATATAAATGGGTTCGGTCTTCTTTTTTTTTAGCTGTTGTGAATATGCCAGCTATGTATATATGATAGTTATATATAAAGTTGGATTTATTATCAACTTGTTATATATATATATATATATATATTATTTATAAGTTTAGATAGGTCATTTATATAACTTGGTGTTTATATATATATATATATTACATTATTTTAATATATCAATTTATATAAAACTGCATACATGTTAGATTATTTTATTCACCTCTTCATATGTTAGCTTGCGTGTGTATATAGGTTTGGTTATATTATATGTTATATATCCGCCTATGTCTGCATATAGGGTTAATTATAGGTTTGCATACCCATTAGCTGTATTGTGTTTGCAGTTGTATTTATAATTAAGTAAATGTATACACATATTTAAAGTACTATGCTTTTGTCGTGTTTTATAAAATATTTTACATTATGCATGTATATTGTCTACTGATTTCATACATCAGTATATATTGATTTTTTTTTGGTTCCAAATATCATTTATATATACAGAGTACTATATATATGTGTTTTATTTTATTTTTTTTATGCGTTAATAACTATTGCTTTTATGTATTGGGTTTAAAAATGTAAATTATGTATTTGCTTTGATTTTAAAATATATGTGTTTTAAGGATATAGTATTGATTTTAGAATATATGTGTATATATAGATTTATATATGTATTTTAATTTAATAATGGCTTAAGAAGATAATATAATAAAATAATTCATTTCAGTCTATATCAAGCAGATTCTGATTTATTTCGTCTATATTCTTATCAGCTTTGATCGTCAAATTCGTGCCAATCTTGATTTGTTCTGGAATTCGTGCTTGGATTCGTAATTCACTTCATTGTCTATCTCTCTAACCTCGAAAGGTGAGCAATCACTCACGATTAACGTTCTTTTATTTATTAAATTCAATTTCAATTGAAACGACAATTGAAATATTACTGCTGTTAGTTAATTTCATTGCTGTATATATGCTATTATCTGTATATGTTCACCTGCGACATTTGACACCAGTATCTAGTATTTATATACCTGTTATTACTATTATCTGTATATGTTCACCTATGACATCTGACACCAGTATCTGTTATTTATATTGATGATATAAGCCTGTTGTTATATTTTATATTATCTGTTATCACTCTGCAAGTTCCCTGTTAGTATAGAATTCACTATGGGTTGAAATGATACATACCCGAACGGACTTTAGAATAGGAGAAAATCGTTATGGGTTGAAATGATAAACCCAAGCGATTTTCATTTGAATTGTAATTGGGATTACGGGTCGAAATGATATCTACCCGTATATATTTAAATTTCGGATTGAAATGATAAATATCCGTATCATTTAACCATATGATGTATATATACAGACACCGTTGGTCCATATATATAAATATTTTAAAAATAAATTTTATGGTTTTGGAAAGAAATATATGGTTTTAATAAATGTTGAGCCTTAAATCATTTAATTTAAATTAGGATGGATTTATTACATATGAGATGTTTAAGTATAAAAATTATATTTCAAAATAGGTTTTGGTAATAATTTGAATAAGTTAAGGTTGGAAAGATAATTTATTTAACTAAACCAATTTGAACCTTATTGAAATTGAGATTTAAGATAGGATTTATAACTTGGGTTTTATTTAAATAATTTAATGAATAATTCTTGCTTGAATAAATTTAAGAAAATATTTAGTAAAAATGAAATGTAAGGCTAGTTAAATGATATTGAATTTATTAAGTAAATATTCCCTGATTAAATAATAATGAAGTTAAATCAAGAGCTATATGAAACTGTTAAATTTAACTTTGAAAATGTTGAATATTAAAGCTTTGAAATATATTGAAAATTTAAATGATCTGTTTAGAAATGAATTAAATTGATGAATTGAGCTTTGAATAAATTTGAATTTGGAATTTGAAGTTGATTTGAATCGATTTGCTAGACTTGAGGAAATTAAATACTTTACTTTTTAAATCATTTAATATATATATATACTATTTTGGAAAATGGATATATTTGAAATGAAATGATATTTGGGTTTTGAAGTATAAATTTAATTGAAATGACCACGGTGTTAAAATGTATATTTCCACCTTGTAGATAGTTCTGAAGATCCTTAGAGGATGGTTATCCCAACATCCTTTAAGTTACTCGTATTTCAATTGATATTTCACTTGAGTTGGATTTATTTATATAAGAATGTTAATCCTGACTCGAGTGTTTTGTGTTTTGCTTTATGCTCGGGTCAGACCGAGTGATACAGTATCTGAGACTCACCTTTGGAGTTTGGAGCTTCCTTTGGAGATCCAACTATCGCCTCAGCTTTCAGCTCTTCTAGTTGATTTTGTTCAAAGAAGTCATCTGTTTGGATTGGAGACTTCACTGTATTTGAGATATTCCGTTGTATTTTATTTCTAACTCTGATGTTTATATAGTAGCTTCATGAACTACTATTTTATCTATTCCGCTGCGTATTATTGTATTACTCTGTGTCTGTGATTCTGTGATTGATTTATTTACTGCATATGCTATGTTTTTGCCAAATTTAAATTAACAATCTATTATTTTGAATTATTCAAGTCTGACATGTGTGGATTTATTGTCGATTTGAATGGTCCGAAATACCGGGTCGTTACAGTTGGTATCAGAGCTTTGGCTCTAGGCAAAACTTAGCATATATTGTAAATTTATTTACAGAATCACTTTCGTTCGAGTTTAATCTCTTCCTTTTGATTCGATTTCCTTTGAACTTTGGAACGTTCCCTACGGTTCCAAAATTCATTCTTGTCTCTCCCTAATTGTATTCTTTTGATTCTGGAGTATCCCAAAACTCACTTCGAATGATCTCTATAAGAATAGGATCCCACCAATCTTTGAATGATTTGTGAAGGGGTGAAACTCCTTCACAATTGGCATTGATTCACCGGAGATTTCTATATCTTTGGTTTAGATGCCGCTATCTCTTGCGATCGAATGTTGATTTTCTTGGAATTTTGCATCGATCTTGTTGCTGAAGTCACGGTTGACCCTAGGGTCATCCGCGATTTATATAAGTATATTCATCTTCTGTTTTTTAATTAATTATCTCATTTTCGTTTGAACTTATTTTTGAATCAGAATCCTATTTGATTAGAGTCCCTCTAAGTTGAATTTCTATCTTCGTTTTGAAACCCATTTTTGAACCATCCTTTGAAAAATCAGGCTTGTTTATATTTTAGAAATTGTTTTATATATCGAAATTATTATATTCTATATATAAAAGTTAAATGTTTTCGATAAAGATTATAAAACCCTTAAAAAAAAAAAAAGAATTTGAGGTTTTGAAAGGATTTGAAATTTTGAAAAAAAATTTATATAAGAAATTTGATTTATCTAAAAATGATTTATAACTGAAGGATTTTTTTTAAAATTTGAAATTCGAGAATTGAACTCCGGTATTTTGAAATTGGTTTTTAGATTTTTGAAATATATAATAATAATATGATTTAAAAGTAATTTTCCGAATAAGAAATGTTTCAAATGATTTTAATGAGTTTCGAAGAAATTTCAAAAGAAGTTTGAGAAAATAGAAGTCCAGAACTCACTTATGTCGCTGGAAAATAATTTCGGTGATGAGTGCACGCATCATCGACATTGATTTTCGAGTTTCAGAGTGAGGGATAGGCCACTTTAGTAGCATTGCTACGCGAGTGATTTTGTAAAACCAATTTTGATTTCAAATTCCGAAGTAAGATTTGATATTCAAAGGATATATGTATGTATATTTGAAATGATTTGAAGTAAGCCGGTGTTCAGTCCTCGAGTTTTGGATTTGATATAACCCTATCTATTAACATTGATTTACTGATTTGTTGCTGATTTCCAACTCTTGAATTTTAAAATGATTTCTTCAACTATTTTAAAGGGTCGAGCACTTCCAAATCAAGGTTACCTTTTCAAAGCTAAGAAATTTTGAAAAGTATTTTGATAAAGTATATATAAGTTTGTTTTGAATATTTAAGTATGAAGTAATATGATTTAAATAAGTTGAAACTGTTTGGTTAAGTAAAAGAATAAGGAAATTTTAAATTTTCTAATATGAAATTTAGATTTGAAATGTCTTGAGAAGAATTTGGTCTTCAAAATATTTTGAATAAAATTTAGTTTAAATGTTTTAACTTAGTAACATCTTTATGAAACTATATATTTAACAAGTTGGAATAAATATATAAGTTGTACGTATGCTGTTTTATTCGCATAATTAATTTGATCCAAGTTTGAGTACACAAGTTCGAGGTGGATTACACCATTTCGTGTTAGGATTTTTCATTTGATTCTTGATGGCGAATATTTGATATGGATTTTGGGCTTGATTCTTGAATTCTCTATCGTAGTATATGGCTATGCAAGGAGACCGATGGATTCTAGTCGAGAAACCATATCGAAACCCGCATTAGGGAAGTCGAATGGACAATACCAGTTCGAAAGCAAACTTGTGTGATCGATCGAGCGATCAAATGTGATTTTGCGAAATGATGACGTATGTACATCTTATATCCTAATATCATTGATATATTTTGACGCTGAAATTGAAAGCTGTCGAGTTAGAATATCTTTGCTTACTAAAAGTAAATTTCCAACTTAAATTACAAAGATATATAACCCATAAAAGCGAAGATATTCAATCCCATATGGCTCTTCATACAGCGAAATTTATTTTGAAAAATTTGAACTTTATATAAGATAGACCTTACGTAAGTATAAGATGATTTTGAAAACCATTGATTTTGGAAATGAATTGGTTGACTTAAATTATTGACTTGGAAATTTGGTTTTATTTTCTAAATCTATTATTCGGGAAACGTGGAAACTAAAGATAATTAATTTGAGAAGAAATAATTTGGTGAAATTCTATATGATTTTGAAATTGAACTGATATTGAAACAAATTGAAATTTGAGAACCTTATGTTACTAAATACTTGATTTGGGAGTTGTCGAACTTATATAAAATTGATTTGTATAAGTATGAAATTGATTCGAAACTATAGATTTGAAAAAGTACTCAATTTGGAAGTGAAATCTTATATATTTGAAGTCTATATAAGTATGGTTTGATATACAATTGATTTTGGAAAGTATTTGATTGAAAATTAAATCTTATATATAATGGATTTTATATAAGTACGATATTTGAAAGTGATTTGAAAAGGTACTATATGATACATATTTTCGAAGTAAAGATATGGAAAGTGCCTTCTGCTTGATATCCGATTTGTGGCCACATCTTGGATTCATTCTATCGATATTATTCTCTCTGATTTTGGTTTTCCGGATATGATACTCGAGTGTCCTTCGAATTCCATGGCGTTACCCATGGTCTTATGTTTCTCTCGTGACTGCATAGCGCAACTGCCTGGCTGAGTCTTGCCTAGGGGTACGGATTGTTTCCTGGGGGATCCAGGCGTAACCATTGTGTATCCTGCAATCTGTGTAGGTCGCGAATAGTAGCGCAAATGCTTGGCTGAGTCTTGCCTGGGGGTACGGATTGTTTCTTGGGGGATCCAGGCGTAACCATTGTGTATCCTGCATTCTACTAGTCATCATGGCGTAACTCGCAAGGTTGAGAAAGCTTACGGATATGGATTGTTTCCTGGGGGATCCAGGCGTAACCATTGTGTATCTGCGAACCATGGTTGGACAAAGGTTTTGTTTGTGTTTTTGATTGGATTGTACTTTCCATATCTGTTTTTAAAAGTTTTTCCAGTATTTTCACTGGGTGTTGAAACAGGTCTACTAAGTACCTGGAGAATTCTAGTTTTGCGCCTGATCAACGCACTACCAGAGTCTACAGGAACGAGGATAAACTTGTTGAAACATCGAGTTATAAAAGTATTTTCGAAAGAAAATTTGTTTAGTTATAAAAGTATTTTATTATAAAGGTATTTTATTATAAGAGTATTTCCAACAAAGAAATTCTGTACTAATATTCGAAATTGAAATTCTAATGGTTTGAATAAATTATTCATGCCCGATACTAATCTTTTGAAGCTATCTTATCTGCTCAGCTTTATTTATTCACCTATATTCTGTTTTTCCAAGTCCCTCTTCTCCTTGTTGACTATATCCCTTTAAATATTGTTTATTTATATACTATATGGTTTAATAGAAATTTTAGTGTTATAAATATTTTGAGTTATTAATTAAATACGACATATTTAAAAAAGAAATGATAATTGATTTATTAATAATGTTGAAAAGTATCTTGAGATAAATGAATTTTTTTTTATAAATTATGGATTTAATGTTTTCAAATAGCTTCTTTGTAAATATTAGTAATAATGTAAATAATTGTTTTCAAATAGTTTTCATATAATTATAAAGGTGTCATTTAAACATATAAATGGTATTTATAAAGGAAGAAAGAAATTTTACAAATGAGTTTTGAAAAAGTATTAAATTATAAAAAAAATAATTGATTTGCAAATGAAGTTTTCAAATGAATATTTCAAGTAAAATTTATATAGTTTTAAATTAATTGTTTAATCTTAACTTTCAATCTATTTTTCTTTCTGGTTGTTTATATTCTTCTACCTCCTTTCTTTTCGGGGACGAAAAGTTTTGAGTGGGGGAGAGTGTAACGACCCGTAAATTTTAATAGTTCTAATAATATGTTAATTGAAATTTTGTGAAATTTTAAACAATAAAATTTGAAAATAAAAATTTATTATTTGGAATACGTCTATTTTAATATAGCAACTGATAAATTTTCATCTGATAATATTGAAGTTTATTTTTCTGTGAAATGTTATTCAAATCAAACCGGTTAATAACAGTGAATTTAAAAGTTTTCCGAAACCAAAATATGTCAACAGGAGAAAATTTATTCAGATCATTCTGAATCAGACTGCGAAATTCGTTTTGCCAAATTTGGACTTCTACTGCTCCGTTTATCTTAATTCTGGCAAAATAGCATTTTCTGGTACCGGTTATCGACTTTCGATCGGATGATCGTACCACTAGTATCTGTATACCGTTTTGATCGTCTCGTCGTGCTGATCTCAACAGTATATTCATTTTTTTGTATTTTGAGGTCCGGTACACGACGGAGACAATAATCTGTTCGTTGTAACGGTACCGAAATTTTGACTTTATATATTCCTTAACGTTTCAAATATGAAACGTGCTGTCCAAAAAAAAAAAATTTGATTTAAATTTTCAGCTGAACTTTCGCGTGACCGTTGCTTTTACCTTTCCTTTATATTCGTCAGACTTTGCAATTACTTCACTGTTCATCCAAAAGGTGAATTTGGTACGTATCTTTATTCTCTTCCACTTCCTGTGCCCATTCGAATTTTTCTCAACGGTCATTTGTTTTATTAATGCCTAAATTCCTGGCTGACTTTCAGCGTTCCTTTCATTCTTTATAAATTGCTGTTCCAACGTTTCCTATCTTCTTTTTCACTGTCCATTTTTATATATATTTTACTTTTAAAACCTGTACCTGCTTCTTCCTTATATTAGTTTCCATTCACGCAAATCTCCTATCTTATTACCTTCGCCATTCGCCTGAGGCGAGCCACCCACTCATGTAGCTTTCCACTGAGCAGCGTCCACCCGTGACTAAGCAACCAACCTCCTCCGTCTTCCACATCCATGGCCTTGGCCAACGACCATCTCCTCGACAACCCATCACCGTGAAACACCTCGGCAACCAAGCACGCATCACATCTCCCCCTAGTAGCCGAGCAGCGCCAGGCAACTCCGCCCTAGCCTACCTCCGTGCAACCCCTCACCAGCCACGTCGGAGCCAACCCGTGCACCACCTCGCTTGGCTACTCTCCACCTGGATGCCGAAGGCAGCTCTAATGGCCTCGGTTTACATGCAACCCTCCTCATTGCCGAGCACACTTCTGCCGTATACTCCATCTCCTCTTTCCTCAACGTGGCAGCCTTCCCTACCGCGTGTTCCACCCCTGTATGTTGATATAGGTGATCTTATTAAAGTATACACATTTGTTTATATGTGATGTTTGTAAACTATATATATATATGAGATTTGAAAATATTTATATTATGTTTGATTATATAAATTAAGTATATGTTAGTTATATGTTGTTAAAGTATACAAGTATAAATTTAAATTATATATATATATCTCTATATATGTATTAGTTTTAAGATACATGTATTTATCTATGTTGTTCTGTAGTTTATGAAAGCATACAAAAATTCATGTTCAACTTAGATATATATATGGATTTATTTACAACATATGCGGTTACAGTAGTATATATTATATAGTCATAGATCTTTATATAAATGGGTTCGGTCTTCTTCTTTTTTAGCTGTTGTGAATATGCCAGCTATGTATATATGATAGTTATATATAAAGTTGGATTTATTATCAACTTGTTATATATATATATATATTGTTTATAAGTTTAGATAGGTCATTTATATAACTTGGTGTTTATATATATATATATTACATTATTTTAATATATCAATTTATATAAAACTGCATACATGTTAGATTATTTTATTCACCTCTTCATATGTTAGCTTGCGTGTGTATATAGGTTTGGTTATATTATATGTTATATATCCGCCTATGTCTGCATATAGGGTTAATTATAGGTTTGCATACCCATTAGCTGTATTGTGTTTGCAGTTGTATTTATAATTAAGTAAATGTATACACATATTTAAAGTACTATGCTTTTGTCGTGTTTTATAAAATATTTTACATTATGCATGTATATTGTCTACTGATTTCATACATCAGTATATATTGATTTTTTTTTGGTTCCAAATATCATTTATATATACAGAGTACTATATATATGTGTTTTATTTTATTTTTTTTATGCGTTAATAACTATTGCTTTTATGTATTGGGTTTAAAAATGTAAATTATGTATTTGCTTTGATTTTAAAATATATGTGTTTTAAGGATATAGTATTGATTTTAGAATATATGTGTATATATAGATTTATATATGTATTTTAATTTAATAATGGCTTAAGAAGATAATATAATAAAATAATTCATTTCAGTCTATATCAAGCAGATTCTGATTTATTTCGTCTATATTCTTATCAGCTTTGATCGTCAAATTCGTGCCAATCTTGATTTGTTCTGGAATTCGTGCTTGGATTCGTAATTCACTTCATTGTCTATCTCTCTAACCTCGAAAGGTGAGCAATCACTCACGATTAACGTTCTTTTATTTATTAAATTCAATTTCAATTGAAACGACAATTGAAATATTACTGCTGTTAGTTAATTTCATTGCTGTATATATGCTATTATCTGTATATGTTCACCTGCGACATTTGACACCAGTATCTAGTATTTATATACCTGTTATTACTATTATCTGTATATGTTCACCTATGACATCTGACACCAGTATCTGTTATTTATATTGATGATATAAGCCTGTTGTTATATTTTATATTATCTGTTATCACTCTGCAAGTTCCCTGTTAGTATAGAATTCACTATGGGTTGAAATGATACATACCCGAACGGACTTTAGAATAGGAGAAAATCGTTATGGGTTGAAATGATAAACCCAAGCGATTTTCATTTGAATTGTAATTGGGATTACGGGTCGAAATGATATCTACCCGTATATATTTAAATTTCGGATTGAAATGATAAATATCCGTATCATTTAACCATATGATGTATATATACAGACACCGTTGGTCCATATATATAAATATTTTAAAAATAAATTTTATGGTTTTGGAAAGAAATATATGGTTTTAATAAATGTTGAGCCTTAAATCATTTAATTTAAATTAGGATGGATTTATTACATATGAGATGTTTAAGTATAAAAATTATATTTCAAAATAGGTTTTGGTAATAATTTGAATAAGTTAAGGTTGGAAAGATAATTTATTTAACTAAACCAATTTGAACCTTATTGAAATTGAGATTTAAGATAGGATTTATAACTTGGGTTTTATTTAAATAATTTAATGAATAATTCTTGCTTGAATAAATTTAAGAAAATATTTAGTAAAAATGAAATGTAAGGCTAGTTAAATGATATTGAATTTATTAAGTAAATATTCCCTGATTAAATAATAATGAAGTTAAATCAAGAGCTATATGAAACTGTTAAATTTAACTTTGAAAATGTTGAATATTAAAGCTTTGAAATATATTGAAAATTTAAATGATCTGTTTAGAAATGAATTAAATTGATGAATTGAGCTTTGAATAAATTTGAATTTGGAATTTGAAGTTGATTTGAATCGATTTGCTAGACTTGAGGAAATTAAATACTTTACTTTTTAAATCATTTAATATATATATATACTATTTTGGAAAATGGATATATTTGAAATGAAATGATATTTGGGTTTTGAAGTATAAATTTAATTGAAATGACCACGGTGTTAAAATGTATATTTCCACCTTGTAGATAGTTCTGAAGATCCTTAGAGGATGGTTATCCCAACATCCTTTAAGTTACTCGTATTTCAATTGATATTTCACTTGAGTTGGATTTATTTATATAAGAATGTTAATCCTGACTCGAGTGTTTTGTGTTTTGCTTTATGCTCGGGTCAGACCGAGTGATACAGTATCTGAGACTCACCTTTGGAGTTTGGAGCTTCCTTTGGAGATCCAACTATCGCCTCAGCTTTCAGCTCTTCTAGTTGATTTTGTTCAAAGAAGTCATCTGTTTGGATTGGAGACTTCACTGTATTTGAGATATTCCGTTGTATTTTATTTCTAACTCTGATGTTTATATAGTAGCTTCATGAACTACTATTTTATCTATTCCGCTGCGTATTATTGTATTACTCTGTGTCTGTGATTCTGTGATTGATTTATTTACTGCATATGCTATGTTTTTGCCAAATTTAAATTAACAATCTATTATTTTGAATTATTCAAGTCTGACATGTGTGGATTTATTGTCGATTTGAATGGTCCGAAATACCGGGTCGTTACAATCTTAGGGTTAAATCTAAATTCTCAAAATTATACTTTTAAATGGTTTAGATTCATACAAACACATTTATATCATCTTTAATCCCTAGTTTCAAATCATAGGATTCAATTTCAAACTTGAATTCAAATTTAAATCAAATTATTTAAATTTCAAAACTCGATTAAGTTATTCAAAATAACTTTTATCTTTGAAATTCTATTTCAAAAGCTTTTCGCTTTAAACCCAAATTTCCAATTTCAAAATCAATTGAAATTAAAAATTTCAATTTCAAAAACATCAAATTTAAATTATCTGTGACTTAACCGATTTCCACGTGTTATCCATATTTGTGTGTGTAAAGGTGTAGTCCAGGGGTTTAACACACAATAGTGCAACATCAATCAATCATCACAGATTAAAATACCGAAATATAGCGGATAAGCGATATAAACTATAACGCTTATCACTCATTCACAGATCATAGATATATACAGATGTATCATAAGTAAATGAATAAATTACACACAACTGAATCCATAGAACAAAATATCATAGATCAGATAGGACAATCAATTCAAGGCATCACATATAATACGATCATTCATAAGTAAGGTCCCGTATTTAATAATCATTTATAAGCAGGATCAATTAATTGTTTAATCCTAATTAATTCAATTTATTTCCAATCAAATTTATTTACTTACGAATTTATTATCCAATTCTGATTTATTAATTACAAACCATTCGATATAAATAAATTTATCAAACACTTTAATTAATTAAATTTTTCTTAATTAATCATATTAATTATATCACCTTTAAACAAATTACTTAAATAATTAATCTTAATAAATCAAAATATCTAAATTTTATTTCAATAAGTGATTAATCCTTAATTACTTTCATTTAGTAATTTCTTTTAAACAATTTATAATTGACTATCTAAATAAATAAATCCAATTTATTATTAACATCAATCACTTTAATCAATACTTAATAATCCTTAGTTAATTAACTTAATTAACTAATAACATTTCTTTAATTACTTTCCTAAGAAATTAGCTTTAATTCTAAATTATTAATTTTAAATTAAATAAATAAGTCATTCTTTAATTAACTTATTAATTTAAATTACTTCAATATCTAAATTATCTCTAAGATAATCTATTCCTTTATTAATGATTTAATTAGTATTAATGTGTAGAACATTACACTTTTGAATTTAAAATTTAAATTACATTTTGCATACAAGATTCAAAATGATTTACCATTTAAAATTTTAACCAAATTTAAATTAAATTTTAAACTTGTTTAAAACACCTTCGGATTTAAAACTGATTTTTAATTTCAGATTTAGATTCAAGAAACAAATTTCCCTTTTTAAAACTTAAAGATTCAAAGTACCATTTGAATCTAACTTAAACTTGATTTAACTTTATTTGGATCAAGCTTACCAATTTAATTTCATTTAGCTTTGGTTTAAATTCTATTTGCAGACAGTTTTGAACAAAACTGTACCCAATTAACTCACACACGCACCCAAACCACACTCGAAGCAACCATCCCAAATTCTCGAGTATCACTCGAGTCAAGTCATCACAGGACCCCTCTGACATACCTGCGCCACCGTGCACGTGCACGCACGCCGCAGCTAGTTCCGATCATCGTCGCCGATACCAACAAGTCATCCACGATCTCCACCATCGCCCCCAAGCGTTAAACCTCAAAGTTGAACTCGAATTCGAAATCGAGCAAAAATCAAGACCTGGAGTACAAGAACAGGCCTCACCTCCAAATCTGTCAACGTGCCATTCTCGACGCCTTGACCACCTGAACACGCATAATTCCGGCCATGAACTCGTCAACCCCCAAGCTATCACCTCCCAGAAGCATACGCAACTCGATGCACGTATGAGGTTGCGGTGGTCAAATTCCCAACCACCTCAAAATTAGGTTTAGAAGTAAAAACCCTCACGCCGCCGTCACCTTAGTCATCCTTGTCAACTCCGACCATTTTTCCAAGCATCCCCGTAGGCTTCTCCACCACCTCACACGACCTCGACTGCCCCAGTTCACCATCACGCCGGAGTTTGACCAAATAACGTTTATAGTACAAAGTCGAACTGCTCTTAAATCTTAACACTAAAAATTATGATTTAAGTTTTAAAAATCATATTAAGGTGTACGAATTCAAGTTGCCTATCTGAATCCATGAATTAGGAAGTTTCAATTCTTCACTTATTTAAAGCTTTTCCAGTTTTCTTGATTTCCAAAGATGTTAACAAGTTGTTCGAACTTAAATGAATCTTAAGTTTTGAGTATAGGCTATAACAAATAGTTTTGGTTTGAAACTTAAGTCCAATCAGTAAATAGAACAAGTGGAAAAGATTTTTTGAAATAAAAGTCTTGTGTTTGGAAGTTTAAAACAGAGGACATATATGAATATCAACCTGCGCACACATACTTCCATCATTCAAATTCACTCAGAGAATCCATACTTATCCAAACAATTATTCACAGATGTAAAGGCAACAAATTCATATCTTACAAATAAATGAAAACATCTGTTACTCACCTGGAAATATTTTGCAATGGACAGAGCTGCTTTATTTTTTTATTTTTTTGTTGAAACAGGCTGAGAACTTAATTGCTTTAACTATTCAGTTGCTTTGATTTTTGAATTCCCATTTGTTTTTGATCTGAAGTTTGAAAACTTGATGTTGATCTTTCTGGAATGCTTGAAAACAGAGCCTGCCTTGATTTAATTTGTTTTGGTTTGAGTTTTATTGAGTTGTTTGTAGCATTTTTACTCAGTTTTCTTTTTCTCAGCTTTGTGTAAACGAAATGGAATGGGAGATTGATGTATACAAATGAGTTACAGATGATGTATGGTTTGAACAATACAAATAAAAGAGGTGTGCAGGTGATATTATTATTGTTTGTACAGGGTATTGTTACCTTTTCTTTGTACTAAAGTTATGGCATTCATTAATTGCTAGAGCATGTTGCATTAAATGATTTGCTGGTTTGATGCATTTCGAGTTGACCTTGGTTTGTTGTTAGAGATGTTTGCATGAATACTTTATCTGGTCACATACTTTTTCTTATCTTTTGTTGGCTGAAAATTTCTTTTGTATTCTTATATAAATGACATTTGTCTTGCTTTCTTTTACAAGTGTTCATACTTATATTTGTTTGTTATTATATATACATGAGATACTATTTTAATATGTTGTTAAAATTAAGCAAATGTTCTACTTTCTATTTTTATTAAAATTTATCTTATATTACTTTCTATTTCTAGTTTAAATATTTATTGTCTTACATTATTTTATAACTCAAACCATTATTAACCATCAACTCTAATATTCATTATCATCAATTATCATTATTAAACCATTTATTTAAGATTTAATTTTAAATCTAATATATACAATATTTACAATATTATTAAATTTTTAAATGATTTATACAAAATATATTACGATTCGGGGAAACTCGCTTATTTTATCAATTAATTTACTATTTTTATTCAAAAATACCATTAATTATTAATTTAAATTAAATTAAATTCTGGGGTCGTTACAGGGTATGACATTTCCTTCTGGAAAGGGGTGGTATCATGGTATGGAGCCCAGATACTTACTCATGTGGACACACTTTATTTATTATGTGTGATGTTGCTACCGAGCGCTCGGATAAAGGTCCCAAAGGACCGGGGGGTGGCATATTCGTGAGTTACCTAGTTACAGGGGTAACCCGGCCTTGTTGGCAAAGAGCAGTTTGTCTCTCGGAGCGTCCAGCCAGAGGCGTTCTCTTTCGTGGCATAGGAAGTTCCTTAGCCTGACCATTTGTTGGAAAATCCAAAGAAACAATACGAACCTTGTACGGTTTTAGTTGTAGAACCTATCATTCACTTATGGTGGCGCCCCACTGTTTGGATGGTAGCTATAGTAGGCATAGTTTGAAATGTCTATGCTGGCTAAGATTAATATTATACTTTCAAAATGTTTTCTGCACTATGCACTAATAATAATAATCCAATGATTTGCGTAGTAAGCATATTTGACTATCATAAGAAGAAATCTCCTCCAATTCTGCGTTTGCATTGTGTGTGTGGCGGGAGGTCTTATGGTAGTTTCATTTTCCAAAAGCATTGTGAAATTGTTTGTTTTATTTGTTGTTGTTGCTTAACGATAAACTGTTTTAGTTCTCACACCAGTCACCATGACTGTTAGCACCAAAATTGGTCACTAACCTCGTAGAGAAAGATTGTGTAGAGATATAAGTGATGAAAGTAAATTAAACAGAGAAGACAATGCTAATCTAACTGCAGAAAGTAAGAACACCAAATTTATAGTGGTTCAGCGTAATTGCCTACGTCCACTTTGAGGTTAAACTTTATTGATCTTCTTTATAGTTGATTACAAATACAATTCGTGAATCAAATGCTTGAATGAAGTTGTTAAGTAGAGAAGATGAGTCTTGAAAATGGCAGAGTCTCCCCAGTATTCTCTCTCCCAAAAAAGGATCCATTTCACTGTGACCCTGCCCCTCTATTTATAGGCAAATATGGGCTGGACTTCCCAAGTGGGCTGGATAGCCGAACGCTCCAGCCCCAGTACAGTGGTCGTTGTATGCCGAACCAGGTGTGCCGAACGCCCTGATGCCGAACAGTCCCTTCTATGCCGAACGATGTGGTTAATGTTTGGGAAGTGCAGGATGTTTGTCAGTCGAAGCCGAAAGCTCTTCTAGATGTCGAGTACTGTTGTTGCCGAGTACTCCTGATGCTATCGAGTACTACGCCGAGTACTCCTGTATGCCGAACTCCAGATGCTGCCGAGTTCTCCTTGATGTCGAGCGCTCTTGTATGCCGAGCAGTCTTGTATGCCGAGCAGTCTTGATGCCGAGCACTCTCATATGCCGAGCAGTCTTGATGCCGAGCACTCTCGTATGCCGAGCAGTCTTGATGCCGAGCACTCTTGTATGCCGAGCACTCTTGCTGCCGAGTATTGGTTGACGCCGAGCGCTCTGTATGCCGAACATTATGGATGCTATGTACTTCGTCGAGTACTCCTAGATGCCGGACATTCTATGACGCCGAGTTCCACTAGGAAGCCGGGTACTTCGTCGAACACTCCTAGATGCCGAGTACTCTCTGACGCCGAGTGCTACCTGATGCCGAGCACTGGTTGCCTGGTCAAATCTCCAGGAAACACTTGCCCCCCAAAGTGTATCATGTGACCGAACGTGATGCGCTTTGAATCTGGTTCAATTTCCCTTGATGCTGCCTTCTCGAGAATGCCTGTGACGGAGGTGCGTGACGAGCGTGGTTTGGACGCCGAACAATATGTTCGAAGCCGGACAGCCCTCATGTGCCGAACGACACTTTGTTTTGATGCCGAACACTTCTGGTATTGACCGGTTCTACCGGGTATAGCCTTTTCAACTTCTACCTCCCTCTATATAACCAGGCGCCCTTCCACCATTTTCCTTTTACGCCTTCTTTTCTGTCATTCCTAGAGACTTGCAATTCTTGCAATCCTATCAGATATAAAGTCTAATTGATCCTTCCTCAACTTCGATCGTCGAACTAGGTATCATTCCTTCCACATTTACATTACTTCAACTTTAGGTTCATCACACGGAAACGGGGTATTTCTATGGTTGTACAATGTGTGGCTAGTAGAAGTGGCTCGCACGTTTGGAGTCGCCGAACGGTGCATGGTAGTTAGGCCTAGCTCCTTTGTGCTGATCAAGACTGGAAGAAAAAGGAAGATGGGGTGTCGAACGGCGTAACCTTCGCCGGGCGATCTGTCTCTGTCGTACGGCGTAGATGGAGAAGGAGCAGGGTGGAATTATGATCGAGGGCGGAGCGCTACTTTAGCCGAACGAACTAAGGCCGAACACTACCCAAATGCCGAACAGACATACACGCCGAATAGCATTTAGACCGAACAACATAATTGTCGAACAACTGTCATGCCGAACAGATACATACCTGCCGAACAGAACTTAGACATGCCGAACAAACACATACGTGTCGAACAGAATTTGGCATGCCGAACAACCACATACATGCCGAACAGAACTTTTAACTGGACGATGACTTAACCGAACGAGGCCTTTAGCCGAACATAGACTTAGCCGAACAAGGCCTTTAGCCGAACGCTTGACAATGACTTAACCGAACACACATACATGCCGACGTATTCTTAGGACGATCAATGCAATTGCCGATCAACATTTAAATGCCGAACAGTTATAAATGTCAAGTTAGACTTAAGCCGGAGACTTCACAAATTACACGTTTTCTAGATCTGGAACTGTAAGCACCACTAGGCAGGCTCTTTCAGACGGTCAGCGATGACGGTCTTCGAAGGCAACGATTCGAAGCTCATTTTTATATCTTTGAAATCTTATTGCTTGTACACAATTGCTTGCACTAGTTCACACACCACGTGGCGGGAAAACTCGTGTTGCTAATTCTAACGTTCAACGTTTTTTAAGTATAGTTCTCTCAAGCACTTAGCCAGGTTCATTATTTATTTGGGATGTCGAGAAAATCTAGCTCCGCCACTATATCCGACAGGCCTGGGCCGTCATCAAGGCAAGGAGCCGTTGATACTTCTAATCTGTCGACTTCTCCTGCTCATAACTTGGCACCTGATGCTCTGGAGGCAACAATCTTACTAGACAATCCGATCGATTCACAAGCCTCGAAGATCAACGAAGCTGCTCTGCGACGGATATGTTCCATTCATGGGATTCCTTTTGCCGACGTGTTAGTTCCTTTGAGACACGATCGTCCTCATCTGCCCCCAGTCGGGTACACTACCTGCAACAAGTTCATGTGTTGGATGGGCAGCGTGCCTCCGTTCAATTTATTTCTCCGGGATGTTCTGCAGTACATAGACATAGCTCTGTCGCAACTGCACCCGAACGGCCATGCATTTCTATACGGGACTTACTTACTTTTCATGGCCGTCTTCTTCAGACTTCCAACCCCCGGTGATATCAGATACATTTATATGTTCAAGAGACAGAAAGACAGTCCTTCCTTTATGTTCCTCGAGCCATACCACAAATGCCAGATCTTGACAGGGGCATGTAGCAAATTCGCCCTGTACAAACAGGAATGGTTCTATGTGCGCTGCCCTTCTGGTTTCGCTAGGAGATGGGTTGAAGGCAATAAGTCTCTCTGCTGAGTCACTATTCGTATTTAATCGGAGTCATGCTTTTCCTAACTCTTCATTTCATCTTTTCAGGTATCAACCCACGTCCGGAAGGCCGAGGATATTCTGAGGCTGTTGAAGCCATTAGAGCTCTTCCTGCTGAGGATCGAGACATCCAGACTATCATTTCAAATGAATCGCTGTCGGGGTTTGGCTTGCTAGCCCCTGGTCGTCGGATCAGCCTTCCAGAAGGTGTCACCATTCCCAAACCCCCGTCCGGTAAAGGGAAAAAACAGGCCGGATCATCGTCGCGCCGCACTCCCGATACGCACAGAGAAGGTGAACGCAGAGAAGATGATGTTCCTGAGACTCAAGGCGAGAACGTGGGTCCCACTTGGAATCCGGCAATCGAGGTTCAAGATATTGAGACGTCATCCTCCCCTTCGAAGGGGAAGAAGAAGTTAAAATATACAGTTCAAAAGGAGAAAGTTGGTGGCACTTCAAAAGTTACGCCTATCCCGCCTGAGAAAGAGGCTTCTTCGCAGCATCTGGAAAGTTCCTTGAGGGGTCCATCGAACCTTTCTATTCCCGAAGACATACTTAATTACGGGTTTGATGATCCTGAAGCCCTCAAATTTTCTTCGCTCGCTAGAGGCAATGCGGGAGTTCAACTCCCGGTCCAAGGAGACAACACCCCGATTAGTAAAGATAAACGAACTGGTCCGTCGGGGGGAACACTAGGACACACACGCACATATGCATTCCATCATACACTTCAAGTTTTTCCTCATCTCACGGACTTTTCTTAACTCGTTGTTATCTCCATTCTTTGCAGGTGATATGGGGCGTTCTCACGGACTCGATCGTCTTCAGGGCTCTTCTGTATTTCATCACTCTGGACGGGATTCTGGTTCAGGCAGACGTAGGGACAGAGGCGATTATAAAGATAGGTACAATCGTTCCCGCGAGTCTTCTCACCGCAAGAAGGCACACTCTCAATCTTCCCAGTCCCGTGATCTTCCTCCTCCAACTGAGCCGGATAGGGAGAAGTCTTTACAGAAGGGTTATCAATCTGATGCTCCTCGAGAACAACATTCCAGTTCATCGAGTACAAGGCAAGTCCGAGAGCAACGGAAAAAAGCGGAATTCTCAAAGCCTCCTCCTCCTACTCCTGCGGTGGACCCAACTGTTGCGGAAAAGATGGTCGATCTTAAGGCCAAGTTTCCAAAAATTTGCTTCGATGGTCTGAAGTTCCTCCCGGCCATTCATCATATTCCCGGGCATGTGAAACAGAGTGCCATTTCCTGCAATAACGACGTCTATGTTCAACATGACGCGTTTGTGTACTTGGTGGAGAAAATCTCGGAAGTATCCGTTGAGCGTCAACACGAGATCGATCGTCTGAATCTGGAGGCCGACAGCGATAAGAAAATCATCAAACTCCAAGACGAAGAGCTCGCTTCGTATAAGTCGAAGCTGGAAGCTGCTGAACAAAGCGCAAAAGATACTGCAGAGGCAGTTACTCGTTTAGAGGCGGCTCACAAAAAAGAGCTTGACGAAGCAGTCCAGCGCAGCGGTGCCCTCGCCCTAGAAAAAGACTCTGTCCAAAAAGAAAGGGACGCGCTCGCCACCCAAGTCAAAGAGCTGAAAGAATTACTCTCCAAGGAGAAGGAGGATAAGGTAGCTGCTCAAGAAGAATCACAACGATACTGTGATGAGATCATTGCTACCCGACTCCTGAAAACAAAGCTCGATGACAAACTCGTTGGGGTTAAGAAAATGAAGGATGAGGCCTGTGAGGAGGGCAAAAGAGAGGCTGCGGAGGAGATTGATTCTCGCCTCGAGGCGACCGCGGAAGCCGGCAGGGAAGAGGTCAAAAACATGTTTGACCCGTTGATTGCTGAATATGGAGCCCGCGTCCTTATGCATTGTGACTTAACATTCTTGGGCGACGGCTACCTTGAGTCCCTAGCTGAGGCCTGGGAAACCTTGATAAGGATCAGGAAGATCGAGTCGGGTTCCGAAGAGGTTGATGAGGAGGCCTTGGTGAAAAAGTTCCTTAGGGGGAAAGAGCCATCGGATTTATCCGCAGCATTGGCACTTTACAGCAAAGGCTCTCCCCTTCCAAAAGAGAAAGATGATGAAGCTGGCCCGTCTGGGGCCAATATTACTGCTCTTCGTACTGCTGCTCAATCCGCTGTCCAATCGGCCGGTCGGCCGACACTTGATCCATTCGAGCAGCATGTTGGTTATGACCCCGAAGACCCCGGGCTCGGTGCTCATGTGCTATCACCCATCCTGGAGGGTGAAACCCCACGCGCCACTGATAGCCAACCGGAACTTGGTAGGAAATTCTCCTTTCTCTAGAAGTTGAAAGATCCCGTCTTTTTTCAGCAGTGGCTAATCGTTCTAACGCTTATTCTCTACGTTCCCGTGCAGGTTGTTCTGACGCCGAGCCAACTCCGAGGAGCGATGACGTCAAGGAGGAGGCTGGGAAAACAAGTGATGCTGTCCACGCGGGAGTACTCCCTGGTCCTGATGCTCAGGTGATCGGGGCGTTGGATGATGATAAGCTCGACGCTTCATCTCTTGCCGAAGGGGACGATGAAATTGAAATCACCGGCGCCACTGAGCATTCCTCGCATATGAGCATGAAGGACCGCCTTGCCGAAGAGGAGAAGAAAAAGGCCGAGGTCAAAGTTGAACCTGGAATCCTGGAACTTACCGACCCGCGGAACAGACCTTTGAAAATCATCCTCCCGGGCAGGTCCAAACCGCTAGATGTTCCGTCTCCTACTCCTGACTCCGCTTCCTTAGCAAGCAAGAAGTCCAAGAAAAGGCGTGAGGGAGAGGAGTCATCGGAAAAGACGAAGGAAGACAAGAAGAAGAAGTCGAAGAAATGATCGATATACTCGTTCAACGAGCTTCTTGCTTAAGTCTTGTAATTGCTTTTATCTTCCGTAGCTTGTAGTTTGTATAGACAGGTCTGGATTTTGTAGGAGTGATCATGTAATCCCATTTTGAACTTATCGAATAAAGTTTAGTTTCTTTTTGTTTTAATGATTCTCTTGTCTTTCTTTGGTTTGCTGACTCTGTGCTCCGGGGACTTGGAGACTTGAAACCGTTTATACTCTAGTTCGCGCTCCAGGGACTCAGAGTACTCCGCTCCGCACTCTGGGGATTCGGAGATTCGTATTCGTTTATACTCTAGTCCGCGCTCTAGGGACTTAGAGTACTCCGCTCCGCACTCTAGGGATTCGGAGATTCGTATTCGTTTATGCTCTAGTCCGCGCTCTGGGGACTTAGAGTACTCCGCTCCGCGCTCTGGGGATTCGGAGATTTGAAATCGTTTATACTCTAGTCCGCGCTCTAGGGACTTAGAGTACTCTGCTCCGCACTCTGGGGATTCGGAGATTTGTATTCGTTTATACTCTAGTCCGCGCTCTGGGGACTTAGAGTACTCCGCTCCGCACTCTGGGGATTCAGAGATTTGAAATCGTTTATACTCTAGTCCGTGCTCTGGGGACTTAGAGTACTCCGCTCCGCACTCTGGGGATTCGGAGATTTGAAATCGTTTATACTCTAGTCCGCGCTCTGGGGACTTAGAGTACTCTGCTCCGCACTCTGGGGATTTGGAGATTTGAAATCGTTTATACTCTAGTCCGCGCTCTGGGGACTTAGAGTACTCCGCTCCGCGCTCTGGGGATTCGGAGATTTGAAATCGTTTATACTCTAGTCCGCGCTCTGGGGACTTAGAGTACTCCGCTCCGTGCTCTGGGGATTCGGAGATTTTGAAATCGTTTATACGAGTCCGTACGTCGTACAAGATAATGTAGTTCGTCATTCGACTGTGAGATACAGAAACGTTAGTGATTCATGGAAAATGCGGCTTCAAGCCTTTATTAATGAAAATTAACTAAACTGCTTGATTACAACTTTAAAAAGAAACTACGTTATGACTGAACGGAAACATGCAGGAAATAACAGTGCCTGAAATAAGAAAGGAAACATGCTAAATGTAATAGTGCCGCAGATGTTCACTGTTCCATGCTCGGGGGAGTGTCGTGCCATCAACGGTCGCTAGCTTGAATGTTCCTTCTCCAAGCTTCCGTTCAATGGCGTACGGACCTTCCCAGCTGGGATTCATGCGTGATGGTACCGAGAAGACTCGTTTCAGAACGAGATCACCCACATCAAAGATTCTTGGGCGGACTCTGCCGTCGTAGTAACGCTTGACTCGATGTCTGTGCGCTGCCGCCCTTAATTCAGCTTCTTCACGCTTTTCGTCGATGCAGTCCAGTGATTCCAGCAAGAGGTTTTGGTTCGTCTTGGGATCATAGTATGTCACTCGGTGCGACGGAACTTCAAGTTCCACGGGTATAACGGCTTCAGAGCCGTATGCTAAGGCGAATGGAGTGTGGCCGGTCGCGGACTTGTTGGTAGTCCTATAGGCCCATAATGCTGTCGGGAGTTCATCTACCCACTTGCCTCCAACCTTCTCCAGACGCTTCTTCAGTATGGACTTGATTATTTTGTTAACAGCCTCGACTTGTCCGTAAGCTTTCGGGTGTGCCACGGCGGCAAACTTCTTCTCGATGCCATACTTTAAACAGAACTCTTTGAACTCTCTACTTTCAAATTGCGTCCTGTTGTCCGTAATGATGGTGCGCGGAAGGCCAAAGCGGCATATAATGTTTCGTACAACGAAGTTAATGACCTTCTTAGATGTGATTGTGGCTAAAGGTTCTGCCTCAGCCCATTTTGTGAAATAGTCGACTGCAGCTATCGCATATTTCGCGCCACCTTTGGATATAGGCAAAGAGCCGATTATGTCGATTCCCCAGATCGCAAATGGCCAGGGACTAATCATCTGTGTAAGTTCCGTTGATGGAGCCCTCGGGATTTTCGCATATCTTTGACACTTGTCGCATTTTCTTGCGTAGTCCGCGGCGTCCCGGTTTACGGTGGGCCAGTAATATCCATAGCGGAGGATCTTCTTTACTAGCGTTTGCCCCCAGTATGGTCGCCACATTCCCCTTCGTGAACCTCTCTTAAGACCCGCTTTGTCTCATCATGAGCGATGCATCGCAATAATGGGACTGAGAATCCTTTCCGGTACATCGACCCATCCTGCATTACGTATCGCGCGGCCTTCCGAAGGACCTGCCGTCTTTCGCTTCTTTTTTCTGGTAAAGCCCCGGTCGTTAGGTACAGTTTGAATGGGGTTATCCACGATTCCTTTTCGATTTCTGTCTCCAACACGCGATCGACTTTCATCTCGTCTATGCTCGGGGCATGCAAGACTTCGACGGGATACAATCCCATTTGATGTGCGTCGCCGGTACTCGCAAACTTAGCCAATAAGTCTGCTTCTTTATTTTGTTCGCGTGGGATATGTGAAATGTCATAACGCTCAAGATTTGATAATAGTTCTTGGACCTGAACGAGGTATGGAGCAAGCTTTCGTCCCTTTGCTTGGTAGTCTTCCCGTACTTGGTAAGCCACCAACTGTGAGTCGCAAAAGATTTCGATTGATTTGATCCCGAGTTCTCTGATGAGCTTCAAGCCAGCGATCAGTGCCTCATATTCTGCTTCGTTATTTGTAGCTGGGAAATCAAGCTTCACGGCATAACAGATTGATCGGTTTTCTGGAGTTATGAGAACTACGCCCGCGCCGAAGCAACGGTCGTTTGATGCACCGTCAGTGTATAATTTCCATCGAACAGGGGGAATGATGTCGTGGTCATCCGGTTTGATGGGTATGGTAAAATCAGCGATGAAATCTGATAATGCTTGACCTCGGATGGCTCTCCGCGGTAAGTATGCGATATCGAATTGGTTCAACTCGATGTTCCATCTTAGCAATCTCCCAGAAGTTTCCGGCCGTTGGAGTACCTGCCTCAGGGGTTGATCGGTATAAACACCGATTGAATGTGCTCGAAAGTATGGGCGCAGCTTACGTGATGCAATCACCAAGCAATAAGCCAATTTCTCGATCTTAGGGTAATTCCTCTCTGCCCCTGTTAAACGCTTGCTAACATAGTACACCGGCTTTTGGACTCGATCCTCCTCACGAACCAAAGCCGCACTTATCGCATGTGGGGATACTGCCAAGTATACATATAACATTTCGTGGTCAACTGGTTTTGACAGCCTTGGTGGACTCTCCAGATGCCTCACCAGATTCTGGAATGCTTCCTCACAACTAGACGTCCATTCAAAATTTCTCTTTCCTTTCTTTATTATATCAAAGAATGGGATACACTTGTCAGTTGCCCTGGATATAAATCGACTTAGCGCAGCTACTTTTCCATTCAAGCTCTGTACTTGCTTTATGATTCTGGGCGCTTGCACATCTCGAATAGCTTGGATCTTTTCTGGGTTGGCTTCGATTCCCCTAGCATTGATGATGAATCCCAAAAACTTCCCTGATGCGACGCCGAATGAACACTTCAGAGGGTTGATCTTCATCCCGTAAAACCTGAGTATGTCGAACATTTCAGCCATGTCTCGAATGTGGTCGTTTGACCGTCGTGACTTCACGAGCATGTCATCCACATAGACTTCCATCGTTCTACCCAGCTGGTCCTTGAACATCCGATTCACTAAATGCTGGTAAGTTGCTCCTGCATTCTTCAATCCAAAGGGCATCACTACATAGCAATACAGCCCGACATTTGTAACGAAGCTGGTGTGTTCTTGGTCCGGAATATGCATCGGGATTTGGTTGTACCCTGAGTACGTGTCCATGAATGACAACAGCTCGTGTCCTGCGGTGGAGTCGACCAACTGATCGATCCTAGGCAGCGGGAAACTGTCCTTAGGGCATGCTTTGTTCAAGTCGGAATAATCTACGCAAGTCCTCCATTTCCCATTCGCCTTTTTTACGCACGGGGTTGGATACCCACTCAGGGTAGAGAGCGTCGCGGACGAACCCATTTGCTTTGGGTTTGTCCACCTCTTCTCCGAGAGCGGCGGACCTCTCCCGATCCATTCCTCTCCTTTTTTGTTTAACTGGGACGTATTTCGGATCTATGTTCAACATATGACTCGTGATGGCGGGAGAAATCCCACACATATCAGAATACGCCCAGGCGAAAACATCAAGATTCGCCCGGAGGAAGTTGCTAAGGTCTTCAGTCATCTCGGGACAAAGCTGTGATCCGATTTTCAGAATTCGCGAAGGGTCGTCGCGGCTAACTGAGATGTCAATTGTTAATTCAGCCAGTGCCGCCTTCTCTTCCCTGGGTTTCTCATCGTCGTCTCTCGGATCTATATCTCCGAAGATCCGAGAACTATGCCCGAGCCAGGGCTCGGGCACTACTTGTCAATTATTCGCATTAAGGATGCAGACGGGATTGTCCGCAACCTTCCCCTTCTCCCTCCGATGGGCTTCTCGGAGCTCAGCCACATAACAGGAACGACCAGCTGCTTGGTCGCCATGAACAATACCTACTCCTTTGTCAGTTGGGAACTTCAAAGTTAAACACCACGGGGACAATGCTGCCCTAAACTCAGCCAGGGCCGGCCGGCCAAAGAAAACATTATATGGAGAATCCACATCCAAAACTACGAAGGGTAGAATTCGCACCCTCCGACGCTCGCCTTGCCCCAGTTCAACTGGTAACTCAACGTACCCTACGGCGTCGGTTGCTGCGCCGTTAAAGCCGTGTATACGAGCCTTGGACGGTTTCAGGTCTTTTGTTTCTAGTTTCATTTGATCGTAAGCCTTCTTGAAGATGATGCTGACTGAACTTCCACAATCAATCAGAATTCTTTTCATATATGCTGGTCCGATCGTTGCAGATATGACCATGGGGTCGATGGTCGGAGCCTCTATCTGATCAGCGTCTCTACTTCTAAACACAATATCGTCTGTCATTATGCGCTGCTGCTTAGCAGGGGCCCCGTCCTCCGTGTTCGAACAGCACTCAAAATCTGCATGCTTCAGGGAACTTGCATATCGCTCCATCTCTTGCCAATTCTTATCTGTGGGGTGAGGTCCGCCGATAATTGTATTTATGACTAGTCTACCTACGGTTCGGGCAGGCTCCTCGGGATGACGCGGAGCAGGTGCACGACTAGGGTTGGACGTTCCCTGTCCTCCTTCTTGAGGATCCTTCACAAATTCTTGCAATTTCTTCTGCCTGATCAACTTTTCAATAGCGTCGTGTAGGTGTCTACACTCCTCCGTATTGTGCCCATAAGTCTCATGGAAGCGACAATATTTCCTGGTCCGTTTTTGTTCCTCGGTTGATTCTTTCGGACGTGGCTTTCTGTATTGAAAAGTATTGCAGGTGGATAGGTAAATGTTCTCAAGTGGTGCGTTCAGCGGAGTATACTCGCTGTAGCTTGGAATTCTCGACTTCCACTTTCCCGCTTCTTTTCTTTTCCCTTGACTCCTTCCTCCGGACTCCTTGGGTTGCCCAGGCTTGTTCTGGACATTGACCTGGACCTTTCCCGAGCTGTCTCCAGACTGCTTCACAGCAATGTTGCTCTTTATTGATTCTTGGACAGGTCCTGGTGCCTTATCCCATCGTACCCACCTAGCTTCCTCTCTTCTTATGAACTGGTGTGCTTTTGAGTAGAAACGCTCTAGCGTAGCCGGAGGTTTTCCTGCCAGCCAGTCTCCAAACTCAGAGTCTGGATCCACACCTCTCATTACAGCCATTAGAATTGCATGGTCGTTGGGATTACTGACTTCAGTTGCTGCAACGTGGAATCTTTGCAAATATTCCTTCAACGACTCCCCGGGATTTTGGATTACACTTGACAGAGACATCATGTCCTTTAGGCTCGTAGTGTGTATCCTGAACTGCTCAATAAACTTCTTTGCCAACTCCTCGAAATTTGATACGGATCGCGGAGGAAGTCGGGTGAACCACATAGTAGCGATCCCAGATAGAGTAATCGGAAAGCACCTACACTTGGTGGCATCATTCGCTCTAGCTGAATCCATCATCCATTCGTACCTCATGACGTGCTGTCTGGGGTCAGTCCTCCCTTCATACGCAGGGATAGTAGGCATACTAAACTTCCTGGGGTACGCCGCTTGCAACACAACATCCGCGAATGGAGTATGACTTTTTGACACTCCCCAATCATCATTCGATAACCCCTGATTTTCCTTCATCAACTGCCTGATCATGGCTGTCAGATTTGGTGTCTGTATGGAAGGTGGAAGGTTGGTGTCTATTCTACGCGCCTGTCCATGCTGATACCTCCTCTCCTGGCGATCTGCCAATCGTGCGTCTTGAGGTTCGACATTGTTAGCATTTTGATGATCCGGGCCTCTGTCCTCCATTTGTACCCCGGTCCTGAAGTTTCCAGCTCTTGCTTGGTCATGGTCTCCAGTTGTTTGAACAGTAGCTTCTGCTCGTGCAGCGTCAGTCTTGCGGCGTCTGCGCCTGGGAGGTTCATCAGAGGAAGTTGAACTGTCAGATGAAGAGTAAGGAGCGGGATTGCCCCTAGCATTCTGTTGCTGCAGTTGAGTGAGTTGTGCCATCAGGTTGGCGTTAGCTTGCATCTGCTCTCCTAGTTGTCTCCTACTTTCCCTGAGTTCTCTCATCAAGTCATTGACCTCTATTCTGGTGACAACCGGAGTCTGTTCTTGAGCGGCAATTCCTGCACTCGGAATCACTGGTTGATTGCTAGGTCCTGCTTGTTGCACACTAGCAGTTTCGTGGGCATCCGCATTATGAGAAGCTGACCTGGTACGTGGTCTTGCCATTGTAGAGTTATCGGTATGAACTCTGAGTAGAATCAACGGATGTCCTATCAGTGAGTCGGATCTTCTTTGGGGGATTTGTTCAATCCAGTAGCTTCAAAGCAAATCCTTGAGGTCTGAGAATTCAATTCTCAGTGAAAGCACCAAAGTGTTAGCACCAAAATTGGTCACTAACCTCGTAGAGAAAGATTGTGTAGAGATATAAGTGATGAAAGTAAATTAAACAGAGAAGACAATGCTAATCTAACTGCAGAAAGTAAGAACACCAAATTTATAGTGGTTCAGCGTAATTGCCTACGTCCACTTTGAGGTTAAACTTTATTGATCTTCTTTATAGTTGATTACAAATACAATTCGTGAATCAAATGCTTGAATGAAGTTGTTAAGTAGAGAAGATGAGTCTTGAAAATGGCAGAGTCTCCCCAGTATTCTCTCTCCCAAAAAAGGATCCATTTCACTGTGACCCTGCCCCTCTATTTATAGGCAAATATGGGCTGGACTTCCCAAGTGGGCTGGATAGCCGAACGCTCCAGCCCCAGTACAGTGGTCGCTGTATGCCGAACCAGGTGTGCCGAACGCCCTGATGCCGAACAGTCCCTTCTATGCCGAACGATGTGGTTGATGTTTGGGAAGTGCAGGATGTTTGTCATTCGAAGCCGACCGCTCTTCTAGATGCCGAGTAATCTTGTTGTTGAGTACTCCTGATGCTATCGAGTACTACGCCGAGTACTCCTGTATGCTGAACTCCAGATGCTGCCGAGTTCTCCTTGATGCCGAGCGCTCTTGTATGCCGAGCAGTCTTGTATGCCGAGCAGTCTTGATGCCGAGCACTCTCGTATGCCGAGCACTCTCGTATGCCGAGCAGTCTTGATGCCGAGCACTCTTGTATGCCGAGCACTCTTGCTGCCGAGTATTGGTTGACGCCGAGCGCTCTGTATGCCGAACATTATGGATGCTGTGTACTTCGCCGAGTACTCCTAGATGCTGGACATTCTATGACGCCGAGTTCCACTAGGAAGCCGGGTACTTCGCCGAACACTCCTAGATGCCGAGTACTCTCTGACGCCGAGTGCTACCTGATGCCGAGCACTGGTTGCCTGGTCAAATCTCCAGGAAACAATGACTGACCTGGAGTTTATTATTTCCTTCCTGAACTCTGGGTGCCCATCATTTTCCACACGGGCAGTCTAGAGTTAGGTTATTAGGTCATCCTGGATTCAGGAGATGCTGTGGAGCTCATTGGCAAGCTGGATGGCGAGACGTATCACTTATACTATGTATTATTCCGCTGTGTATTCTGTATATGGACAAGTTCAAATAACTGTCCAGTGTTGTATTGTTGTTGTAAACTCTGATGGTGATGTAATGTATAAAATGATATAGTTCTTTGTTTTAAAGATTATTCATTTATCTATTATATATTGTTTCGCTGCGAATGTGAGATTCTGATATTGATTCTGTTTCTGTATTTTTCTGTTGTTTCTTCTTTCTTTTCCTTCTGTCTTCTTCTACCTCTTCTTTTTCTCCATAACAATTCGGTTTTTCGGCATTTGATTGTTTGACAGTTGATATAGTGAATGTATTAATGTCGATTTTCGAGCGACGAAATGTATCGCAATCGCTACAAAAGAACAGAGAAAATCAAAATCTCATAGCAGAATCGACAACACATAATAAAACAAGGACAGTCAAATTAGTCACTCCAAAAATACTGAGTATATAAGAGTTAAAAACAAACCTTATCAGCTGGATAGTTATAAAATCTAGACCTTATAATTGCTTGTATGGATACTATATAAAAGAGCAAAAATAAAATACTAGGATATTTGAACCTTTAGCTCCTCTACAAGAACTCCTTAACATCAAAGCCAACCTGGAAAAAACTCGGCCTGACCCGAGCATTATAATAAAATAACTCATAGATAAGTCTGGAAATACGAACATAAGAAAACTCAAATAATGGGGAACATATAAAAGTTCTGTGAGACCACGCCGCTAACGCGGAACGGGTTTTTACCTCACAAGAATGACATCCATACAGGAAAGAGTAGAGATAAACAACAGGAAACAAATTCAAATAAGAATGGGCATAAATAGTATTAAAAATCCAAAGTTTGAAGAACGAAAATAATTCGAGCAAAATCCAAACTGGACATAATGGATAAAAAAAGATAACAGTCCAAACTTGATAGAATAGACAAAACAAGACAACAATCCAAGCTTGATAGAATGGACAAAACCAATAATTAAACACCGTGAATAGTGGTTGACTCTTCCCTTTGCAATTAAAGAAAAGCATATTCATAGGTTAGAATCAAATAAGGGAAGGAAAATTTCCAACAAATGACTAGGGAGGTGCACCACTCTTGAAGTATACCTCTAGTAATATACTTCTGAGAAGCTTATATATCCCTTGCCCCTCTCGAAAATACACCAGCTAGAGTTAAACCCTGTCGAGTACTTTACGAAATGGGGGTGGAGTCTCAGAAACTGCAGCCAGAGCAGCAATTTCAATAGCTGCGTGCAAAATGCCTATAAAAACTCAATTTGTTATTTCAGGATAGGGATGTCCATGCCAAACCTTACCGAGTATCCGAATATTTCATATCTAAATGCACAAATGAATCTGATCTAGATGAGATATGAAAATACCCTAATGGGAGCAACCCCACATAGATGGACGTCCTTTCACGCTTTTGGTTCAATCATTTACCGACAAAGGATAACAAAGCTCAAAGAGCAGCAAATCATTTGTAAGTTGATGATACACCATGAAGAAAGCTGCATTCGATAGTAAATCAATCAACCATCGAAGATAATTAAAATGATCGTCTATGGAAAGTAAATATCATACATCCAACACTACTCGTCAATTCCAAACAAGTGCTATCCCTTGATTGAAAATGAAGCCAGGCAAGTTGAGGTAGGGTTACCTCTAGGTATCACCTTGACAACATTTTTAACCTTCAAGATAGAAACGAGTCCAAGCCTCAACGTTTAGTGTTAATGTATGACTAAATCCTTTCCATATAAGCGATATCGTTTACGGAATTATTTTTCCATAACCGAATCAAATTTCACTTTTTAAAACTGAACTTGTGTTTGATTTCCATATTACAAATATTGGTAAAAGCACTTTGGAAATACTCTTTAAAAATGTTCTTTTATAAGACAAAATTTATAATACTAAGTGTATTAAAATAAAGGTCAAGAACAAATGTCATTAAAATATTGTTTACTATAACCCAAATAATTTACACTTAGCTTTATTTACAAATAATTCCTTTTAAAAGATTTTCTCATTTATAAACCATCATTTGTAAATTTAAAACAATATTTATTATCCCAAAAGAAAATAAAACAATTTAAATACCTTTATAAATTCAAAATAATATTAATTATCTCGAAAGATAATTAATCACATTTATAATCTCTTTTAAATAAACAAATCCGTTATCTTTAATAAAATAGTTACTTATTTCCAAACACTTTTATATCATCGGTAAATTAACTTAAAAACCTTTAGTGAATTAGTTTATTAACTTTAAAACACTTTCATCAAATTAGATAATGTACTTTAATCACTTTTATTAAATTACTCTACTTTAAATATCATTAATAAAAATATTTATTAAATTCAAATATTCATTAATTAAAATGAATAGTTAATCTCAAACATCATCAATTAAAATGATAAATAAATTTAAAATACCATTAACTAAAAAAAAATTAATTAAGTTCAAATAATCATAAATTAATTGGATTAATTAAATTTAAACATCATTAGTTAAAATGATAAATTAAAACATCATTTATTAAAATGATTAATTAACTACAAAACATCAATAATTTAAAATGATTAAATAAATTTCAAATATCATTAGTTAAAATAATTAAATTTAAAACAATCATTAATTAGAATGATTAATTAAAGTTTAAATGATTAATTAAAATGACTTAATTAATATTCAAATCTCATTAAATCAAATAGATTAACAAATTTCAAACATCATTAATTAAACTGATTAATTACAATCAAATATCCAAAATTATGATGATTAATTAGAATCAAATATCATTAATTAAAATAATTAATTAAATTCAAATATCATTACTTAAAATTATTAATTACTTTTAAATATCATTAATTAAAATGATTATAAATTTCATATATCATTAATTAAAATGATTAATTAAACTCCATTATCATAAATTAAAATATTTAATTAAACTCAAATAATCATTAGTTAAAATGATTAATTAAATCCGATCTCATTTAAATCAAAAGATAAGCCAATTTTAAACGTCATTAATTAAATTGGTTAATTAATTTCAAAATCATTAGTTAAAATAATTAATTAATTTTAAAATTATCATTAATCAAAATGATTAGTGAATTTTAAAATTCTGTTTAGTGAAAACACAAGCTCAAGTTCAAAACACACACACAACAGGGTTTTGGTGATGAAAGTCCATAAACGACAGTATAGCGGAAATCGCTATATCGGCATTTAAAAATTTAAATGGAATATCAAGATTTATGTTTAATTAAATATCAATATAACAGCATAAGGATGTAAATAAATAACTATTGACGAGAAATCCCTTAGGGTCTCTCTACAAATTCTCCCTGCAAAATAATGGTTAAAGACATTATATATAATAATATGGGTCCATAGCAATCAAGTTAATATGTCATCCATTTTCCAAATGAAAATTCAACCAAACAAACAATCAAACAATTTAACTAACATTCAAGCAATCAATAATAGTTTATAGCATCATAGATATGGTATAGTAAAATTGAACGTGAGTTAAATTCACATTGATTTCAGTTTTTGCCGAAGCATTCTGATTTGAACTAAAACCGGACGGGCGTTCGATTTTAGAAAAAAATTCTACTAGCTCCAAATCAAACCAAACCAACTCCATTGCATAGAAAATGTCCATACGAGTGGAACACAACGACTGACGTCCGAATCTGACCTCGTAAGAAAAAGTTATAGATTTTACAAGTTATCGATTAATTAAAATTAATAATAACTATACTATTTACAAAATTACTGCTGCAAAACACAACCTACTTCTTCCCTCTTCTCCTTAAATGTGCACATCGAAGACAATGAAACCCAATCAAACGTGCATGACATTCCAATGACATGGAGCTATGCTCCACTAAACTCAAATCTGTATTCGCCATCGCGTCGCTTTACGTGAGAGCAACCAGCCGAATCCATCACCATGTCACTCGCACCCCTCCATCAAAACGCATCCTTATCCCCTCTAGTCAACCCCATAAGGTCGCACGACCCATTTTGTCGTCGATCCCGCCAAAAATTTGAGTCTAGGTGCTAAACACCTCCAAGAATCCAAATTCGAACTTCGTTTTGCAAATCGACGAGCACAATTAGAAATAAACCAAACCCTAACTCGACTGCCGCTAAATCAATCTCAGCCAGTCGTGCATGCACGCAATAAGAAGGGTATAAAATTGATTGACAATCATCGTACGAGCCCAAAGAAACTTGTTTGATGATTTTTCGTTGCTTGGATTCTTAGTTATGGATTTTTAAAGTTTTAGTTTTGTAAGAGGAAATTTTCAATTCATGTTACATGCATTGTTTTTATAGAGAGGAGAAAGTAAGGGTTGGGTGAGGGAAGTATGGGCCTGATTTGATGGGGTATGGGGTTGAATTTGAAATGATTTGATTTTTCTTTTTATTTATTCGAAAACATTCAACATAACATACCCAAAAATCTCTGACTCCAATTGAAGCATACCGACTGGCGTTCTATACTAAATGCACCTATTCCGAATTCAATGGAACTATTTTTGGAACCTAATTCCAAAGTATACAGAGGTTACCTTTTAAATTGAATTATATTTAAAATTAATCGCTATGCATTTCGAGCTCGCACGACCAAACGATAAGTCTGATTGTTACAAAACTCGGCAGCGGGATCTAATGGCACTAGTTTCATCAAAACCCAAGACAGTGCCCCGAACGATAATTTCATAAATTTAAATATCGGTTTATATTTTTGATCAAATTATTTGTAAATAAATTTACAAATTGAATTCATCAATATTATTTATTAATTAAAAGGAGTTAAATAAAATTATTAAATCCATCTGACTAATAATTAATTTACAATTCAAATATTTAAAAAGGATCGCAATATTTGAATTCAGGTTATTAAATTCCAAAATCCAATTATTTAAATATTAAAAATTGATTAAACATTTAAAATCAAATGACCTAAATTTTAGGTTGTTACATTATCCCCCCTTAAAAGAATTTCGTCACCGAAATTCCCAAGGAAGAAAATGATTCCAAACCCTTAAGTTTAAAACTATTAACTAAAATGAGTTATTAAACTTAATAATTAAACCTCAAAATTTCGGTAGCGTCTCCTTTGCACAACTCAATCAGAACAACTACAAATTGCCTCTATGGTCTCTAATCTAACCAAAGAAAACAAAAGCCAAGTGGCATCCCATAATCGGGGCATAAAATCATCAACTAATTTAATTTTCTAAATCTTTTACGTACCTTTTTGTGTTTGTTACATATTTTTAACATGTAATTTATTATATTTATGCAAATGTATATAGGTGCCAAGAATCAAATAGCAATCTCTTGTATCCCTGTACTTACGAAATCCAAAAAAGAATCGGGTTGACAAATGCAATATGATGTAGCTCTATATGAAAAGATTAGCCAGATATAAATCTATCTGCAACTCTAGTATAAAATAAAGCTACATGCAACTGATAACAATATCATAATCATAGGCGACAAAATACAGAGAATATTCTATAATAAATGATATGCATCAAATAATTTTAGATGATAAATTTAGATCTAAATGCCTGGGTTTTAAATTCAAAATTTTATTTTAAATTTCTCAGATGGGAATTAAATCAAAAATCAAAGATCAAAACGACAAGGAGTGGATACCTCCTAATAAATATGTTGAAACTCTAGAATCAAAACAACATGGAGCATCCAGTGATATTCCGATTCCTGCAAAAAACATCAACTAGAGTAAATAAATAATACTTTCGCAAAATCTTCAAAATCTCCTTTTTTTTTTCAAAATCACCGAGATTTAGGTACTAATAAACATCCCTTAACTTTATAAACTATGGTAATAAGATCACACAATCAGTTAATCAAATCAAATCAATCAAATTCCATGAAGGAGTAAACTAACACTAGCCGTCAATCAAATTCCATAAGGGGAAACCTATCACTTAACATTGTTTCAAAATGTCAAATGACTGAAAAAAACAAACCTTAACTTAGGTTCAAAACTTTTTTGATTGCCCAGAAATATAGATAATTCACTAAGCATACCATTTTGCTAAACGACTTTTGGTTATTGCTTAGAAGACTATCCTCATTTGGGCAAAATTAAAAGTTATACTCTAAAATTATTGGTTTCTTAACTATACCAATTTTTCTGAATCACTTAAATTTGCATTTAGTAGTTTATTCAATACTAAAGTTATTTATGAATTATTCCATAAATTTTCACCTAGGTTTAAAAATATTTTATAAAGTCATTTCTTAATAAAACATCAAATAAAAACTTATTCCAATTTATTTACTTGTATAATACTCTTCCATATCCTAAGAGTACATACAAATTTTATTTTACTTTTTCAAAGATCAAGATGGGGATCAAATCAAATTTTGGTTCCTTAAAACTGAGTTAACCTATTAACTTCTTTATCTTAGAGTGTTAAAATGGACGATGTTTATGGGTTGACTCAAAATAACAAGTAGTCCACACTACTTAGATGTTTTAAAAAAAAGTTATGTATTTTTATAAAACAATGTTTATCAAAACTTTCCCATCTAATTTAACACATTTTAAACCTGTGTTAAATTATCCCATATCTTATCTATGGTTAAAATCTCATATATTAAAATAACCTCTTATTAGAAATACTTTTTGTTTTGAAAACAATTCCCTTTTTACAGGAACTTAAAAATAAATACCCGGTTTTTAATTTCAAAAACTCATCTTTGAAAGCATACTACATATATTTTTATATATAATAAATTCAAATGATTTATTTATTTAAAAATAACCTTGAGTTCGTTTGGATTTGAACTCATTTAGATCACACCGTGGTAAAGAGAATAATTTACTAAGTAATCCACAACGTTCGCCTAAGCAAACATCCGATTGTCACTTAGAAGATTCTTCAGATTACCATAAATCTAATCGACATGTTTTCCTCGAGTTATCCCAAAGAAAATGCATTCTATTTAAAATTTTACTTTTAATTACTTCCAAAAATGCTACTATTTCACTTCTCAAAATTCCTTTGAAATTATTTTCAAAAATAAAGGGATTTAAATTCAATAATCCTTTTCAAAACACAATTTATAAACTAAATTTATATAAAATTTCTCTTATATAAAATCATCTAATATTATAATAACTCTTCTTTATTACAATATAATTTTCTCAGATATTTATTCTCTAAATGTCTTATCCTACCATTTAGATTATATTAAACAACTTTTCATTAAAGTTTAATCCTTAACTCACCATTATTAAAAGGTGAATTTTAACTTAACATTTTCTTTGAACACCTTATACCAAATTGTGAAACTTAATTCACAAGGGGTTAATTTTAAATCAAAGCAATAAATGCTGCTAAATAAACCGAGCATAATTTTACAACTAACAAACAACAGTCAATGCTCCTAATTTAATTAAGCATGACTGAACAAACAATAGCGGTAATAAATAAATAGTCTCATATTCAAACAAACACACTCTATAACTATATAAAATTTTTAAAATTATTCCTTTATATATAAAATATAATCTTAGGCAAAATATTTCATTTGCCAAATTTCAATAATTCAATATCATGTCCGTTGGCCTTGTTCAAGTGTTTAGAAGCCCTTATCGACGCTGTGGCATCCCACGTTTCGACCACAACTCATAAACAACTTAATAGACCAATTAACATAATACGTTTTTATAACAATAACAAATACGCCTTCGAATATATAATACTCTCAAACTCATTCTAGGGTGTTGCTTACCCTATCTCTAATGAGTTATACCCTACCAAAGCCAAGGTTCTCGCTTAACCTTGTGCTCTGATACAAAGCTGTAACAACCCGCCTTTTTGATCATCGAAAGTCGATAACGAATACTACCACTGTGTTCAAAAGTCGAACATCGAATCGTCAAAAGGGCAGATTGTTAGGGTAAATAAAAAGAAAAGAACAGAGAACAGAGAAAATCAAAATCTTACAGAAGAATCGACAACATATAATATAACAAGGACAGTAAAATATGTCACTCCAAAAATACAGAGTATATCAAAGTTAAAAACAAACCTTATTAGTTGGACAGTTATAAAATCCTAATCTTACAATTGCTGATATGGATACTATATAAAACAACGGAAAATAAAATACTACGATCGGTGAACCTCCAGCTCCTCTCCAAGAACTCCTTAACATCAAAGCCAACCTAGAAAAATACTCGGTCTGACCAGAGCATTACAATAAAATAACACCCGGATGAGTCTGGAAATACCAGCGTGAGAAAACTCAAATAATGTGGAATATATAAAAGTTCTGTGAGACCACGCCGCTAACGTGGAATGGGTTTTTACCTCACAAGAATGACATCCATACAGGAAAGAGTAGAAATAAATGATAGGAAACAAATACAAATAAGAATGGTCAAAAATAGTATTAAAAATCTAGATTTGGAAGAATGAAAATAATCTGAACAAAATCAAAACTGGACAGAATGGATAAAACAAGATAATATTCCAAACTTGATAGAATGGATAAAACAAGATAATATTCCAAACTTGATAGAATGGACAAACAAGATAACAGTCCAAGCTTGATAGAATGGACAAAACCAATAATTAAACACCGTGAAGTGTGGTTAACTCTTCCCGTTGCAATTAAAGAAAAGCAGATTCAATGGTTTGAATCAAATGGGGGAAGAAAAATTTCCAACAAATGACTAGGGAGGTGCACCACTCTTGAAGTATACCTCTAGTAATATACTTCTAAGAAGCTCATATACTCCTTGCACTTTTCAAAAATGTACCGGCCGGACCCCGCCAAACCTTACCGAGTACCCGAATATTTCACATCTAATGCGCAAGCGAATCCGATCTAAATGAGATGTGAAAATACCCTAATGGGAGCAACCCCACATAGCTGGACATCCTTTCACAGTTTGGGTTCAGTCATTTACCGACAATGGATAACAAAGCTCAAAGACCAGCAAATAATTTTTAAGGTAACGATACACCATGAAGAAAGCTGCATTCGGTAGTAAATAAATCAACTATTAGAGATAATTAAAATGATCGTATATGAAAATTAAATATCATACATCCAACACTACTCGTCGATTCCAAACAAGTGATATACCTCGATTGAAAATGAAGCCAGGCAAGTTGAGGTAGCATTACCTCTAGGTATCGCCTTGACGACATTTTTAACCTTCAAGACAGAAACGAGTCCATACCTCAACATTTAGCGTTAGATTATGACCAAATCCTTTCCATATAAGCGATATCGTTTACGGAATTATTTTTCCATAACCAAATTGAAATTAACTTTTTAAAACTGAACTTGTGCTTGATTTCCATATTACAAATATTGGTAAAACACTTTGGAAATAATCTTTAACAATGTTCTTTTATATGACAAAATTTATAATACTAAGTGTATTAAAACAAAGGTCAAGAACAAATGTCATTAAAATATTGTTTACTATGACCCAAACAATTTACTCTTAGCTTTATTTACAAATAATTCCTTTTAAAGGATTTTCTTTTAAATACCTTTATAAATTTAAAACAATATTAATTATCCTGAAAGATAATTAATCACATTTATAATCTCTTTTAAATAAACAAATCAGTTATCTTTAATAAAATAGTTACTTATTTCCAAACACTTTTATATCATCGGTAAATTAACTTTAAAACCTTTAGTGAATTAGTTTATTAACTTTAAAACACTTTCATCAAATTAGATAATTCATTTTAATCCCTTTTATTAAATTACTCTACTTTAAATATCGTTAATTAAAAGATTTATTAAATTAAAATATTCATTAATTAAAATGAATAATTAATCTCAAACATCATTAATTAAAATGATAAATAAATTTTAAATACCATTATTTAAAAACAATTAATTAAGTTCAAATAATCATAAATTAATTGGATTAATTAAATTTAAACATCATTAGTTAAAATGATAAATTAAAACATTATTTGTTAAAATGATTAACTAACTATAAGACATCGTTAATTTAAAATGATTAAATAAATTTCAAATATCATTAGTTAAAATAATTAATTAAATTTAAAACAATCATTAATTAGAATGATTAATTAAAGTTTAAATCATTAATTAAAATGGCTTAATTAATATTCAAATCTCATTAAATCAAATAGATTAACAACTTTCAAACACCACTAATTAAAATGATTAATTACATTCAAATATCCAAAATATTGACGATTAATTAGAATCAAATATCATTAATTTAAAATAATTAATTAAATTCAAATATCATTACTTAAAATGATTAATTAATTTTAAATATCATTAATTAAAATGATTATAAATTTCAAATATCATTAATTAAAATGATTTAATAAACTCCATTATCATAAATTATAATAATTAATTAAACTCAAATAACCATTAGTTAAAATGATTAATTAAATCCAGTCTCATTTAAATCAAAAGATAAACCAATTTTAAACGTCATTAATTAAATTGGTTAATTAATTTCAAAATCATTAGTCAAAATGATTAATTAATTTAAAATTATCATTAATCAAAATGATTAGTGAATTTTAAAATTTTGTTTAGTGAAACCCCACATGATAGGGTTTTGGGGATAAAAGTCAATAAACGATGGTATAACGGAAATCGCTTTATCGGCATTTAAACAATTTAAATGAAATATCAAGATTTACTTTCAATTAAATATTAATATAATAGCATAAGGATGTAAATAAAAAATTATTAACGAGAAACCCCTCAGGGTCTCTCTATAAATTCTCCCTACAAAACAATGGTTAAGGACATTATATATAATCATATGGTCTAGCAATCAATTTAATATGTCATCCATTTTCCGAACGAAAATTCAACCAAACAATCAATCAATCAATTTAATTAACATCCAAAAATTCAATAATAGTTTATAGCATCATAGATATGATATAGTAAAATTTAATATGAGTTAAACTCACATTAATTTCAGTTTTCGCCTAAGCATTCCGATTTGAACTAAAATCGATTGGGCGTTCGATTATAGCCAAAAATTCCACTAACTCCAAATCAAACCTACTCCATTGCGTAGACAATGTCCATATGAGTGCAACGCAATAAAGGGTGTCCGAATCCGATCTCGTACGCAAAAGTTATAGATTTTACAAGTTATCGATTAATTAAAATTAATAAATCAATAATACTATTTACAAAATTACCCATGCAAAACACAACCTCCTTCTTCCCTCTTCTCCTCAAACATGCACAGTGAAGACAATGAAACCCAACAAACATGCACGACATTCCAATGACACGGAGCTACGCTTCGTTAAACTCAAATCCATCTTCGCTATCATGTCGCTTTACGCAAGAGCTACCACCCGAACCCATCACCATGTCTGTGACGACCGCCCATGACCCCCGCACTGAATCTAGAGATAGTGCCCTGTAAAGTGTGCCAGGCAGCCATGGACGATTGTCAGGGTAAATTAAAACAGTAGAATCTATCGTATAACTCACAGCGCATGGATAAAATACAATAGAACATATAAATAGTGAAGCTTCACAGAATAGAATGTCATCATATAAAACTTCATAATAGTTGAATACAAACATCTGAATAGTCAATACATCAAGCCTCACTACATATCACTCAAAGAATTATACAAGCAGCGGAACATCCAGTACATATAGTAAGAAATGATATGCAAGCCTCCAGCTCATCTTCGTCATCAGCATCGTTGGAAGCAAGAACAGCACCTATCACCTGCTACCTAGTCTGCCCGTCCCAAAATGGACGAACAACCCAAGGCAATAAGAGTTAAAACATAAAGCCTTGAGTCAGACAACAGTCTTAGTGAGTGGTAAATTAACTAACAACATACCAAAAGAGCATAAAGGAAAAAGGAATAGGAATCCAACCCTCCCACTCCACCTCTTTCTACAGTGATAGCCCCCAGACACACACTAAGCAGAAGCAAACATAGCAAAGAAAACAATTAAAGTAAAGTAATTATCACTCGAGTCAAGGGCGATGTTTTCCAAGTACAAACCCCCAAGGCCTAAACCAAGATCAGATAAGCACCCAGAAAATACCGCTCTTGAGACCGAATGACGATACAACCAAACATCCATGACTCTGGCTACCACTGTTATCATTGCTTCGATACCACCGTTAATTGAATGACCGGCACATTCTTTCAGCCGTCCGTCAAGGGCTAATGGAAACCCCAGTTCTAGACATAACTCCGCACGTCGTCGAAACCCGTGCCTAGGACTATCGAATCTGCCTAGAGTACTTGACTACCAATCAGTAGTCTTTAGGGACTATCGAATCTACCCAGCGTACTCTTGCTTTGAGCATGCTAGAACCTTCAACAACGATGAAATCTCAGCCTTCTAGTCATCCTCCTCGACGACTATTTCCATACTAGCTCAAGCGCCTCTCGAGCAAACCATTATCCTCAAACTCGAACCATTTCACCGAGTTATCAACACGCTTGGAGTGATCCCGTCTGGATTAGACCGAGAATATCTCATATCATGCCTCGCTTCATCACATCCTAGCAAAGCCTCATCTTAACATCATCATCATCAAATCTATCCATATGAGCTTCATCATCCGCTACATATGCCACGAGCAGCTTTCCCAATTCAAGAGCCTTTCCCTTAGCTTTTGAATCATCTTCGACCATCTTGTCTAAATCAAATCATCAATCAACTAATTCATAACAATCAATCAAGTCAATCATTAATCCAAGTAATCAAACATTCAAACATGATCTAATAAACAATTATAACAATAATGGCAATCTTGTAAATAAAGGTTCGAAATCTAACAAGCATGAAACATGAGTAATATCTCTATAACTTGATGAATGAACTTGCATAGGTTAATCATGTAGTAAAATGGATGTCAAATCATCATAAACAATAGATCTATACTTAGGTTTAAGAAAATGCATGGAAATCACTATTTTAACACTGAATCAAGCCAACAATCCGATATACTCCTTTGGATCCGTGTGAGAGATAATCACCACTCACCAAATCACCTAAACACCCCAAAAGCAACACAATTCAGATCTGGACAGCGAAGGATCTAACTCGATCTATCACAAATCCGCTTCAAACGATGAAATCTCTTTTCGATGGATGTAGATCTTCAACCTAAGCTCTTGGATCTTCGATTCGATCTTCGATTTGGATGGAAGGAAGCACAAGATTAAAGTGGAGAAAAGAAGTGAAGAAGTGTAGAACTCGAGCTCTCAAAATAGCAGCACTTCGTCGCTTCAAAATCCGGATCCCAAAAATGAAGAAGAACCCGCCTATTTATAGGCTGATTTTCCCTTAGGTCGTCCGCCCCTACTTAGGTCGTCCACGACCTAACAAACCCTCCGACCTAACACACAGCGACCTAACACAATGCGCGACCTAACATAATGCGCGACCTAACAGCTTCCGACTCAACGACTTAGCACATGCACGTGACTTAACACTATACGACCAAACACTGCGCGGCTTAACTACGCGCGGCTTACGACCTAACACACTCAAGCGGCCTAACAGCAGTGCCGACCTAGCGACTTAACAGAGGCCACGACCTAACAATGTCATGACCTAATAATGTCACGACCTAACAACTCACGCGACCTAACAACTCACGACCTAACATTCTTAGGTCGTCTATTTCCTAGGTCGTTAACTCGCCCAGTTCTTTATGCCGCTAACTCTTAGGTCGGTCAAATCTTATAGGTCGTCCCAAACTATCATACGACCTAAACCACTACGCGACCTAACTGTTATACGACCTAAGTCCTTACCTTGTCCAGTCCTTAAGTCGCTTACCACTAGGTCGTTAACTTCCTAAGTCGCCTATTTCCTTAAGTCGCCAAATCCTGTAGGTTGCCAACTCTTAGGTCGTTCACTCTCTTAGGTCGCTCCATCCTCTTAAGTCGCTCATCCAACCTAACCTACCCCACCACCTAAGCCACCACACGACTTATCTCCTATACTACCTATCCCAAAATCCTTAGGTCGCCAACTTCCTTAGGTCGCTCCTCTTCCTTAGGTCGTCTACTCCGACCTAACTACTATACGACCTAGGACTTAGACTATGGACGACTTATCAACAATGCGACCTAATGATAACTGTTTTACGATGTTTTGATCCGTAAAAATACGGGTCGTTACATTCTCTCCCCCTTAGGAATTTCGCCCCCGAAATTCCAAACAAACAAGAGCAAACAAAGACTATTCTGCATGCCTACCATCCATAGCAATCAACAAACCATGCATCCAATTACTAGCCTAGCATGCAGAATTCTAAGACTAAAACAAGTTACAATGTCGTTAGATGACACGACACCTTAGGGCCATACCTTGAAGAGTTCAGGATGAGCTGCCTTCATCCTCTCTTCCACCTCCCATGTACAGTCGTTATCATCCACTACTACAAAACAGGCCATTTGCATCACCTCATTTGAATCAGTTGAAGTAAAAACTGATGCAAATAGAACTATTTGCATCAGTTCTGTCTTAATAACCGATGCAATTGGTACGTGAAAAGCAATAGGTAATAAAAAAATCAAATTTGCATCAGTTGTCACCAACAACCGATGCAAATACGTCGATGCAAATAGTTTTAGTCGCATCGGTTTTAAAGTCAACTGATGCAATTACATCCAAAATAATAATTTTCGCACCGGTTCCCAAAGGAGGCGATGCAATTTCAAATTATCTAGGTTATTCATTGCTCACCTGTTACGTCCCGCCTTTCCAATTTTTTTTCCCGCTCCCGTTGTTTTCCCCAAATAATTAGCTTGCTTCAAAAAAAATAAAAAAAAAACCCTAAAATTGATGGAAAAATGGAAAACACTATCAAGCACGACTCGACGACCTTTGATTGAAAAATGGAAATAATAGCCGTCTTTCATCCGTCATCTACAATAGCCCAGCTGAAGCTCCGATAATGGCAGACAAGAGGAAAAATGGGAAAGAAAATTAGCGTCATACCGTCGATACCTCTCTCTACGCTAACTTGAAGTTAAGTAGAACCTCTCTCTCTTTAAGTTCATTTGTCTTTGTAATGTTTAGATTTATGTGAGTTCTCTGATAATGTAATTAGATTGAATTTTTGAATGGATTTTCGCGTTTCGTTCAGTCCATATATGCCAAAAAGTATTAATGAGATTTCTAAAGATACCTTTTGACTGTAGACATTTTCTAGATCATCCATTATATTTTTAATAGTGAAACTACTGGAGCACTTGATGTAAAACTTACTTTGAATAGATAACCAAATTTGACTAGAATAACTACAGTTAAAGAAAATATGATCCGAGTCTTCATTATATTGAACAACACACAACTAGTAGATCTGAGATTACTCCAGTTGCTTATTCTTGGTAATGTAGGCAGTCTATCGATGTAGGCAAAATGTGTACATAAAGACATTTTAGGTGAGCAGGCCTTATTCCATATATGTTTAGACCATTGGCATGTCTGAAGTTGTTCCTTGCACCATAACCAAGCAGATTTAGATGAGAAATCACCATTTTTATGTTAAATCCCACCACCAGTAATCACAGTCTCTATCTTTGAGTATTGGTATTCGAGTGATTTCTTTCTTGATGTTAATAGGTAGATTATAATTATCAAGTTTTCCAATTGTGATTATCAATCAAGCTTGAAACATAACTATTCTGGTCTCTATATAATATTAAATTTTCATCATTCAATTTATGCAAGAAAATTTCACCATGAAGCCAGGGATCATGCCATATTTTTATGTGTTCTCCGTTATCTATTTTTCTAGAAATAACTCCATTACAGATTACTATATTTTTGAAATGCGCTCATTATTAAACAGAGTACAGTTGAAATCACCAGCAACTGCCCATGGTAGTGTTATAAGCTGCAATTTTTTAATATGCTGAACATGCTTTTTTGTACATAGAATGTGGTTTTTGTTACATAGAATGAAGTAAACTTGGATGGAAAATTTCTTCAAATTTGTCACTTTCAGCCAAGAATAACTGACACAGATAATTTTCTAAACTTATTACAAACTTAAATCACTTGCTAGAACGATTTGAAATCAAGTCAGTGGAATTATTTTAGCTAGTTGGTAATTAATGGGATATGATCATATACTTTGATAAAGAAACATTAACCATTATATAGATCAAGTTCAGACGAATGTTTTCCTAATGTTGTTTTGAACCAGAGCAAGTGATCCAGCACTGTTGCTAGCAGCTGGGTGTATAACATATACATTGATTATTTTACTTTGATTCAGTAAATTTTATCATTTTTCAATTCAATGTAACATAACTCGAGTTGTAAATATATCTAGAGTCCTGATGGGTGCACAGTAGCAAATATGACACCGGAGATGCAATTCGGGACTTACCACAATCTTCCACATTTGTGTACTGAGGTATTTTTGTCATTTTTAAACATCTTTCATCATTTGCTTACTTATATATGTTCTTATGCATGCTGATATACTTTGCTTCGTTGATATGCAGGCTGATGATGCGTTCGAGTAGGCTTAAAAAGCTAAGTATTCCAACATTATTAATCTTTGATTCTATCTTATATTATAATTAGTATTTATATTATAGTTCGAATGTCTGGTTTATGTACTTTGGTTACATCTATCGTAGTTGTTCTATGTTTAGGTTTTATTTGCCATTTTTTGCATTTTTGTCTGATAGTTGTTTTAAGTTCATATGTCTAGGTAGCCTTAATTAATTGTAGTCGATTTATGGTGAATTAGGGAGTCGTGATTTTGGGTTTCGGTTCATAACTGAGTTTATTATGTTATCTCCTTTTGAAGAAAAGGTACTGTGCCTTCAATCTATTATTTTATAGTATATATATTATATCGAAATTTCAAATTTTAAAGTGATTTGTACTTGCTATCAACAAATGCAACTTACAATGTTTAAACTGATCTATACTTGGAATTTAGATGAGAGAGATAAAACATTTTTGGAGGGATCAAATATAACCTGTAACACTATGTATTGGAGTAATAATTTTAGCATGCTTTGTGATATGTATAGAAGGCTATAAATGCTATGTGATATGTATAACATGAAAGATTTGATGTTGAAACTGTTATCCTATCTTGATTATTCTCATAGATGATTAAAACGTAGGATTTAGATCTTCATAATCATTTAACTTCGTGGCTACAAAATTTGTCATTTCTATTAAAAGCGTTTATTTAAGATGTTTGACCCAATCACTACAGGACTTTTCTAGTGTCATCTTAAAAGTGTAAGGGTTCAAAAATGGAACCACATTATCAACAGCTGGTGCCTTTCTTCCTTAATCTCCTACTTGGTTACAGCACCCAACATGTAAGATATCTTTATCTGATTATGTACAGCTAATTTCTTACCAATTACTGTCTAAACGTTTCATTCTATCCTAAGAGTACAGAGGAATTTTATGATGTGGTGAGCTTATTCTATCCTAAGAGTACAACTAATTTGATTGATGTGGTGGTGTTATGTCGATCAGAGTTCAGCAGATGGAGGCAATTTGTCTACGATGAGTTGAAGTGTGGTTGCAGAAGGAACTGGGAGTTAGCTGGGATGTCGATTTGTACGGTGAGTTGCTTAAAATTGGAGGTGGAAAGGAGAGGTACTGTCTTATTTCTGTTTCTAATCTACATTTCCTTTAATTTTGCAAGACTGCTGCTTTCTGTATTTGATAGCTTATGCAAGCTTGTAATCCAATTCACGCTTCATTGTTTCCAAAATAACATAAACCAACACTTCACATAAATCTTATAATGTACATGTACATCCTTACTAGAAGGATGCATATGTTTGTCCATAACATATATATCAGGTACTTAAATTGTTATATTATCTTTCAATCATGAATTCAGAATGACATCATACTTTAACAAGGCGGGTTGGCCAACTAATGCATCATGCACAGAAGGAGAAAGATGAATTTTTTGTTTAACAAGATTAGTTTAAGAAGAAGAAAATCAAAGATGAATTTTTTGTAACTTTAGGTTAGATATGTGATTTTTCTAAACTAATTATAACTCCTTTATTATTTAACTGTGAAATTAATGTGTTGACTTTGGTCTGTAGAGTTTGTATGTGGAAAATTGAATAGAATTGCTTAGTGGTTGATTTTATGTGGAATATTAAGTGGTTTTCGTTCTTCGTTGGGCTGGATTTTTTGTATAAATTGGTACTTTGGTCCATTGGTGCCTAATGACAAGAAGAATAAGAAAAGGAACTGATCTAATTAAAAATGCAAGTTGATTATATGATGAATTTTAACGTGTGTGTTAGCTAGATCCAGGATGAAGTTCATAGTTATATCACTGCCAATTTGATTTTGTTACTTCGTTGTTGGTATCTTTTGAAATACTAATACAAACTTGGTCATAGCCACAAGCAGCTCAAACGATAACTTTTAGCTACAAAATTGGAGGAGCCTCGTATGCATAAAATTATAGAGTTGCTTTAGATTTTAAAAATTAGGTAGTCAAGTTTTGTCTTTATTCTCTTTTTGAAGCTGAAATGCAAGTTAAATGAATATCATCATACTTGATTTATATAGTTGATCTACATTTTGAAGTGAATGAATTCACAGTTAGCTAACATTTTGTGTAAGATTTTATTCATGTAACATGACTATTTTACTACTGCATACTACAACATATCAATATTTCTTTTCTGATGCTACGACCCTGAAAATGAGTGTTGTACAAGAACTAGAAACAACCTATAGTAGTTACATTGCAAATTATCCCTTGGACATCATTCATATATGCACTGTGCCCCATTAAAAAAATTAGGGCATTTGGCGTTGGTTGAAAATTAATGGAATTATTTTTGCATTTCTTACTTGTCTTAGATATTAATCCATACAACGATGTACCTAGATAAAATCAATATATGATAACACGCTATTTTATCTAAACAACCATTGGTTGTTGCTACCATGACTGTTATATTATCTTTGATTTTCTTCTTCTTAAACTAATCAGCCATTGTTTAACAAGTTCATTTTAAGCCATTCTGTGATAATAAGGAAGACTATAATTTAAATTTTCTTATCCTCGCAGGCTATCTATTTGCTTGCTGCAAGCACTCTAAATATTGAGCCATCCAGGTATATGAACTGTTTTCCTGTTTCAGTAACATTTGATATGTTTGGATAGTTTTGATGGCGATGAACTTTGTCAATGAAGAGTAGTGAATGAGTAATGTTGCTGGTGAAGTTTGGCACTGATTGTCAGTGGAAAGGATACTGGAGGTTGAAGAATTGATGTAGTAGGTAGTGATGGATGTTTATAAAGCAGTGATGCTGTGAGCAGTAAACTAAGCGATTGTGATTCTATCTCATTACAACCAGATAGAAACACATTCATTATTGTACGCATTCATTATTGTCTTCATGTTGATGCGGCAAATTTGAATATGCAAAAGGTTTTCCTCTAGTTTCATATACCCTGATCGAGAAATTGATTAAAGTGGGGGTACCATCACTATAAAGAGATGACAATGCAACGGTTGACAGTTATGGGAAGGTATTCATGAATTCTAAATTTACCAACGTTTTATCAATGCTCATTGCAAGCCCTCTTCTCCTCCATGTATATTTACAACTTTGTAAATATGTTTCAACTAGACCACAGTTTAAGATGCAATTTTTAAAACTATTTGATAAAAGTGATATTGAACTATCTCTTTTTATCCTGGGGGCTCAAGGCGTTATTAAGTTCTCAGTGTCTATCCATGGTAAATCAATTAGAAATCTTGAGTCAACTTTGTCCATAGCTCCTCCCTTTCAAAATAAAAGTTGCTTGCATGTCCGAATGAGAACAAAAGTTAAAGCTTCCTTTGTTAATCAGCATATATGTTGAGAACTTTCAGTTATCAACATATGCTCCTACACATTTTTACCCTATGTTATCAAAATTCTGCATTAACTCCCATGTTGTTTTTATGTACATGGGCGCAGTTTGAAGAAAAATGGTCATAAATTTTTCAATATTTTTAGTGGATAATTTGTTCTCCAACAAACTAATAATACATTTTTTGTGGATGTTAATGAAATACATGATCCATTTTGGATTGTGCATTCATACCTTTTATATTCCACCTGAGAAGATTCATTTATTTTTCCTCTGCTCCTTATTTATCTTTTAGGAGTATTTGGCTATGCAGATTTCGTAAGAAAACTAAGATGCTTTTTGACATGTTGTTGATACACCTCTAGCATGTGGGAGACATTCTCTAATTCTTCTTTTTCTGTTGTAATTTTAGGAATATGCGTTGATGTTTTCTCTGCAGCAATGAAATCCTCATATGGGGAATCATACTTCTCTTTATATGTTTCTTCTACTCCATGTTCTTCAGTAACTTGTTGCTTTGTTTCAGTTTCAGGTATTTCCATATGAATAGAGCTTGCATTACTAGATTTAGTTTCTTCACGAATATCAGCAGTTAAGTTACTATCTTCAAATAAATTCTAGAACATGTTACCCATGCTTACTTCTAACAGATGATATTTCTCTGCAAGGTCAGTTACAAAAAAGTCCAGTTCTTCTTTTCTGCTGTAATATTGATGATATCTGTATGGAATATAAATGATTGTAGTCGAACATAGGTTATTTCTATTCTTTAGTTAATAACAACACTGTCATGATGTTAAACAGGTCCGGGCAGTCTAGATATTCTTCAAGGCCACTCGAAGGCTACAATGATACTCATATTGAATAATGCAGCGCAAGGCATACTATCATCGTTCTTTTTCAAATATGAAGGTAATTATGTAGTTAGTTTTTCCTTTTTTTTCTTCCTTGGTGTGGGTCTAATACATACATGATGTAGATCATTTATTTCAATGTAATTGATGTACAGAAATACAATTTTAAAGAAATATTCATCAACTATTGCCACTATATTTACTGGATTTGCTTCTGCTGCACTATTTGCCCATGACCCCCGCACTGAATCTAGAGATAGTGCGCTGTAAAGTGTGCCAGGCAGCCATGGACGATTGTCAGGGTAAATTAAAACAGTAGAATCTATCGTATAACTCACAGCGCATGGATAAAATACAATAGAACATATATATAGTGAAGCTTCACAGAATAGAATGTCATCATATAAAACTTCATAATAGTTGAATACAAACATCTGAATAGTCAATACATCAAGCCTCACTACATATCACTTAGAGAATTATACAAGCAGCGGAACATCCAGTACATATAGTAAGAAATGATATGCAAGCCTCCAGCTCGTCTTCGTCATCAGCATCGTTGGAAGCAAGAACAACACCTGTCACATGCTACCTAGTCTGTCCGTCCCAAAATGGACGAACAGCCCAAGGCAATAAGAGTTAAAACATAAAGCCTTGAGTCAGACAACAGTCTTAGTGAGTGGTAAATTAACTAACAACATACCAAAAGAGCATAAAGGAAAAAGGAATAGGAATCCAACCCTCCCACTCCACCTCTTTCTACAGTGATAGCCCCCAGACACACACTAAGCAGAAGCAAACATAGCAAAGCAAACAATTAAAGTAAAGTAATTATCACTCGAGTCAAGGGCGATGTTTTCCAAGTACAAACCCCCAAGGCCTAAACCAAGATCAGATAAGCACCCAGAAAATACCGCTCTTGAGACCGAATGACGATACAACCAAACATCCATGACTCTGGCTATCACTGTTATCATTGCTTCGATACCACCGTTAATTGAATGACCGGCACATTCTTTCACCCGTCCGTCAAGGGCTAATGGAAATCCCGGTTCTAGACATAACTCCGCACGTCGTCGAAACCCGTGCCTAGGACTATCGAATCTGCCCAGAGTACTTGACTACCAATCAGTAGTCTTTAGGGACTATCGAATCTTCCCAGCGTACTCTTGCTTTGAGCATGCTAGAACCTTCAACAACGATGAAATCTCAGCCTTCTAGTCATCCTCCTCGACGAATATTTCCATACTAGCTCAAGCGCCTTTCGAGCAAACCATTATCCTCAAACTCGAACCATTTCACCGAGTTATCTACACGCTTGGAATGATCCCGTCTGGATTAGACCAAGACTATCTCATATCATGCCTCGCTTCATCACATCCTAGCAAAGCCTCATCTTAACATCATCATCATCAAATCTATCCATATGAGCTTCATCATCCGCTACATATGCCACGAGCAGCTTTCCCAATTCAAGAGCCTTTCCCTTAGCTTTTGAATCATCTTCGACCATCTTGTCTAAATCAAATCATCAATCAACTAATTCATAACAATCAATCAAGTCAATCATTAATCCAAGTAATCAAACATTCAAACATGATCTAATAAACAATTATAACAATAATGGCAATCTTGTAAATAAAGGGTCGAAATCTAACAAGCATGAAACATGAGTAATATCTCTATAACTTGATCAATGAACTTGCATAGGTTAATCATGTAGTAAAATGGATGTCAAATCATCATGAACAATAGATCTATACTTAGGTTTAAGAAAATGCATGGAAATCACTATTTTAACACTGAATCAAGCCAACAATCCGATATACTCCTTTGGATCCGTGTGAGAGATAATCACCACTCACCAAATCACCTAAACACCCCAAAAGCAACACACTTTAGATCTGGACAGCGAAGGATCTAACTCGATCTATCACAAATCCGCTTCAAACGATGAAATCTCTTTTCGATGGATGTAGATCTTCAACCTAAGCTCCTGGATCTTCGATTTGATCTTCGATTTGGATGGAAGGAAGCACAAGATTAAAGTGGAGAAAATAAGTGAAGAAGTGTAGAACTCGAGCTCTCAAAATAGTAGCACTTCGTCGCTTCAAAATCCGGATCCCAAAAATGAAGAAGAACCCGCCTATTTATAGGCTGATTTTCCCATAGGTCGTCCGCCCCTACTTAGGTCGTCCACGACCTAACAAACCCTCCGACCTAACACTCAGCGACCTAACACAATGCGCGACCTAACATAATGCACGACCTAACAGCTTCCGACTCAACGACTTAGAACATGCGCGCGACTTAACACTATACGACCTAACACTGCGCGGCTTAACTACGCGCGACTTACGACCTAACACACTCAAGCGGCCTAACAGTAGTGCCGACCAAGCGACTTAACAGAGGACACGACCTGTTAGCACCAAAATTGGTCACTAACCTCGTAGAGAAAGATTGTGTAGAGATTTAAGCGATGAAAGTAAATTAAACAGAGAAGACAATGCTAATCTAACTGTAGAAAGTAAGAACACCAAATTTATAGTGGTTCAGCGTAATTGCCTACGTCCACTTTGAGGTTGAACTTTATTGATCTTCCTTAGAGTTGATTACAAATACAATTCGTGAATCAAATGCTTGAATGAAGTTGTTTAAGTAGAGAAGATGAGTCTCGAAAATGGCAGAGTCTCCCTAGTGTTCTCTCTCTCAAAAAAGGATCCCTTTCACTGTGACCCTGCCCCTCTATTTATAGGCAAATATGGGCCGGACTTCCCAAATGGGCTGGATGGCCGAACAGTCTAGCCCAAGTATAGTGGTCGCTGCATGCCGATCCTGGTATGTCGAACGCTCTGATGCCGAACAGTCCTTCCCATGCCGAACGATGCTTTCCATGCCGAACGGTCCTTGTGTAGTTGTGCATACTGAATGCCTTCTGAATGCCGAGCGCTCTCGTTGCCGAGTTATCCTATCGCCGAATTCTACTGACGCCGAGTACCATGGGATGCCGAGCGCTCTTGTAGCCGAGTGCCAGTTGATGCCGAACACTACTTGACGCCGAGTACCTTGGGATGCCGAGTACTCCTGTAGCCGAGTGCTAGTTGATGCTGAACACTACTTGACGCCGAGTCTCCTGGTTGCCGAGCACTACGGATGCCGAACGCTATGGATGCCAAGTGCTTCGCCGAACACTCCAGGATGCTAAATGCTTCGCCGAACACTCCTGGATGCCAAGTGCCTCGCCGAACACTCCTGGATGCCAAATGCTTCGCCGAACACTCCTGGATGCCAAGTGCTTCGCCGAACACTCCTGGATGCCGGACACTCTCTGATGCCGAGTGCTACCTGATGCCGAGCACTAGTTGCCTGGTCAAATCTCCAGGAAACACTTGCCCCCCAAAGTGTATTGCGTGGCCGAACGTGATGCGCTTTGAATCTGGTTCAATTTTCCTTGATGATGCCTTCTCGAGGATGTCTGTAACGGAGGTGTGTGGCGAACGTGGCCTGGATGCCGAACGATACGTTCGAAGCCGAACAATCCTCGTGTGCCGAACGTCACTCTGCTATGATGCCGAACACTCCGGTATTGACCGGTTCTACCGGGTATAGCCTTTTCAACTTCTACCTTCCCCCTATATATCCGCTCCTCTTCTTCTTCTCCCCTTTTACTTTTTACTTCTACCGTTCTTGCAATTCTATCCAATCGTCCGAATTCGAGACTTAACTACACCATCTCAATCTCCGAACTGCAAACTTAGGTATTTTTCCTCGTACATTCAAACGAGATGTTCGAACGATGTCGCGTAGAAGGTTTTTGTGTAGCTCGTCTGCATTGCCGAACGACATAGAGAGGAAGAATGATTAGGAGTATGTCCACTTATTGTCTTAGCTTCTTCGTGTCGAACCGAAGTTAAGGGGAAGAGGATCGAATGAAGGTGTTGGAGGAGGTAAAGGTGTTGTTCGCTGCTTCGGCGTATGTCGTCATGCGCCGGTCGGTGGAATGGGAAGTTGCCGAGCACTACCTTGGCCGGACAATCCCAGGCCGAACGCTTACTAACATGTCAAACTATAATTGAGCCGAACGAAGTAAAGCCAAACAATACCCAAAGGCCAAACAACTGACATGCCGAACATTGAATTCAGCCGAACAATCCTTAGGTCGAACCCTGACTTTAGCCGAACAAAATAATTGTCGAACATTCCTTAGTCCGAATAATGTCTTTAGCCGAACAATACAATTGCCGAACAATCCTTAGGTCGAATAATGTCTTTGGCCGAACACTTGACAATGACTCAACCGAACAAACATACATGCCGATCTATTCTTAGGACGAACAATGCAATTGCCGGACAACATTTAAATGCCGAACAGTTATAAATGTCAAATTAGACTTAAGCCGGATACTTTACAAATTACATGTTTTCTAGATCTGGAACTGTAACCACCACCAGGCGGGCTCTTTGAGACGGTCAGCGATGACGGTCTTTGAAGGCAACGATTCGAAGCTCATTTTTATATCTTTGAAATCTTATTGCTTGTACACAATTGCTTGCACTAGTTCACACACCACGTGGGGGGAAAACTCGTGTTGCTAATTCTAACGTTCAACGTTTTTAAGTATAGTTCTTCCGAGCACTTAGCCAGGTTCGTTATTTATTTGGGATGTCGAGAAAATCTAGCTCCGCCACTATATCCGACAGGCCTGGGCTGTCATCAAGGCAAGGAGCCGTTGATACTTCTAATCCGTCGACTTCTCCTGCTCATAACTTGGCACCTGATGCTCTGGAGGCAACAATCTTACTAGACAATCCGATCGATTCACAAGCCTCGAAGATCAACGAAGCTGCTCTGCGACGGATATGCTCCATTCATGGGATTCCTTTTGCCGACGTGTTAGTCCCTTCGAGACACGATCGTCCTCATCTGCCCCCAATCGGGTACACTACCTGCAACAAGTTCAGGTGTTGGATGGGCAGCGTGCCTCCGTTCAACTTATTTCTCCGGGATGTACTGCAGTACATAGACATAGCTCCGTCGCAGCTGCACCCGAACGGCCATGCATTTCTATATGGGACTTACTTACTTTTCATGGCCGTCTTCTCCAGACCTCCAACCGCCGGTGATATCAGATACATTTATATGTTCAAGAGACGGAAAGACAGTCCTTCCTTTATGTTCCTCGAGCCATACCACAAATGCCAGATCTTGACAGGGGCATGTAGTAAATTCGCCCTGTACAAACAGGAATGATTCTATGTGCGCTGCCCTTCTGGTTTTGCTAGGAGATAGGTTGAAGGTAGTGAGTCTCTCTGCTGAGTCACTATTCGTATTTGATCGGAGTCATGCTTTTCCTAACTCTTCATTTCATCTTTTCAGGTATCAACCCGCGCCCGGAAGGCCGAGGATATTCTGAGGCTGTTGAAGCCATTAGAGCTCTTCCTGCTGAGGATCGAGACATCCGGACTATCATTTCAAATGAATCACTGTCGGGGTTTGGCTTGCTAGCCCCTGGTCGTCCGATCAGCCTTCCAGAAGGTGTCACCATTCCCAAACCTCCGTCCGGTAAAGGGAAAAAACAGGCCGGATCGTCGTCGCGCCGCACTCCCGATACACACGGAGAAGGTGAGCGCAAAGAAGACGAAGCTCCTGAGACTCAGGGCGAGAACGTGGGTCCCGCTTGGAATCCGGCAATCGAAGTTCAGGATATTGAGACATCATCCTCCCCTTCGGAGGGAAAGAAGAAGTTAAAATATACAGTTCAAAAGGAGAAAGTTGGTGGCACGCCCATCCCGCCTGAGAAAGAGGCTTCCTCACAGCATCTGGAAAGCACTCTGAGGGGCCTGTCAAACCTGTCCATTCCGGATGATTTACTTAATTACGGGTTCGATGACCTTGAAGCCTTCAAATTCTCTTCACCCGCGAAAGGCAATGCAGGGGTTCAACTCCCGGCCCAAGGAGATACCACTCCGATTAGCAAAGATAAACGAACGGGTCTGTCGGGGGGAACACTAGGACACACACGCACATGCGCATTCCATAATATACTTCAAGTCTTTTTTCCTATCTCGTGAATATCCATTAACTCGTTGTTATCTTCATTCTTTGCAGGTGATATGGGGCGTTCTCACGGACTCGATCGCCTTCAGGTCTCTTCCATATTTCATCACTCCGGACGAGATTCTGGTTCAGGCAGACGCAGGGACAGAGGCGATTATGAAGATAGGGACAATCGCCCCCGCGAGTCGTCTCACCGCAAGAAGGCACATTCTCAATCTTCCCAGTCCCGTGATCTTCCTCCTCCAACTAAGCCGGATAGGGAGAAGTCTTTACAGAAGGGTTATCAATCTGATGCTCCTCGAGAACAACATTTCGGTTCATCGAGTACAAGATAGGTTCGATAGCAATGGAAAAGAACGGAATTCTCAAAGCCTCCTCCTCCTACTCCTGCGGTGGACCCAACTGTTGCGGAAAAGATGGTCGATCTTAAGGCCAAGTTTCCGAAAATCTGCTTTGACGGCTTGAAGTTCCTCCCAGCTATCCATCATATTCCTGGGCACGTGAAGCAAAGTGCCATTGCCTGCAATAATGACGTCTATGTTCAACATGACGCGTTCGTGCACTTGGTGGAGAAGATCTCGGAAGTGTCCGTCGAGCATCAACACGAGATTGATCGCCTGAACCTAGAGGCTGGTAGCGATAAGAAAATCATCAAACTCCAAGACGAAGAGCTTGCTTCGTATAAGTCGAAGCTAGAAGCCGCTGAACAAAGCGCAAAAGATACTGCTGAGGCAGTTAGTCGTTTAGAGGCGGCTCACAAAAAAGAGCTTGACGAAGCAATCCAGCGCAGCGGTGCCCTCGCCCTAGAAAAAGACTCTGTCCAAAAGGAAAGGGACGCGCTCGCCACCCAAGTCAAAGAGCTGAAAGAATTACTCTCCAAGGAGAAGGAGGATAAGGTAGCTGCTCAAGAAGAATCACAACGATACTGTGATGAGATCGTTGCTACCCGACTCCTGAAAACAAAGCTCGATGACGAACTCGCTGGGGTTGAGAAAATGAAGGACGAGGCCCGTGAGGAGGGCAAAAGAGAGGCTGCAGAGGAGATTGACTCTCGCCTCGGGGCGGCCGCGGAAGCCGGCAGGGAAGAGGTCAAAAGCATGTTTGACCCGTTGATTGCTGAATACGGAGCCCGCGTCCTCATGCATCGCGACTTAACATTCTTGGGTGACGGCTACCTTGAGTCCATAGCCGAGGCCAGGGAAATTTTGATAAGGATTAGGAAGATTGAGTCAGGCTCCGAAGAGGTCGATGAGGAGGCCCTGGTGAAGGAGTTCCTTAGGGGGAATGAGCCATCAGATTTATCTGCAGCATTAGCACTTTACAGCAAAGGCTCTCCCCTTCCAAAAGAGAAAGATGGTGAAGCTGGCCCATCTGGGGTTAATATTACTGCTCTTCATACTGCTGTTCAGTCTGCTGCCCAATCGACCGGTCGGTCGACACTTGATCCATTGGAGCAGCATGTTGGTTATGACCCCGAAGACCCTGGGCTCGGTGCTCATGTGCTATCACCTATCCTGGAGGGTGAAACCCCACGCGCCACCGATAGCCAACCGAAACCCGGTGGGAAATTCTTCTTTCTCTAGAAGTTGAAAGATCCCGTCTTTATTCAGCAGTGGGTACTCGTTCTAACGCTCATTCTTTATGTTTTCGTGCAGGTTGTTCTGACGTCGAGCAAACTCCAAGGAGCGATGACGCCAAGGAGGAGGCAGGGAAAACAAGCGATGATGTCCACGCGGGAGTACTCCCTGGTCCCGATGCTCAGGTGATCGGGGCGCTGAATGATGATAAGCTCGACGCTTCATCTCCTGCCGAAGGGGATGATGAAATTGAAATCACCGGCGCCACTGAGCATACCTTGCATATGAGCATGAAGGACCGCCTTGCCGAAGAGGAGAAGAAAAAGGCCGAGGTCAAAGTTAAACCTAGAATCCTGGAACTTACCGACCCGCGGAACAGACCTTTGAAAATCATCCTCCCAGGCAGGTCCAAACCGCTAGATGTTCCGTCTCCTACTCCTGACTCCGCCTCCTTAGCAAGCAAGAAGTCCAAGAAAAGGCGTGAGGGAGAGGAGTCATCGGAAAAGACGAAGGAAGACAAGAAGAAGAAATCGAAGAAGTGATCGATATACTCGTTCAATGAGCTTCTTGCTTAAGTCTTGTAATTGCTTTTATCTTCCGTAGCTTGTAGTTTGTATAGACCGGTCTGGATTTTGTAGGAGTGATCATGTAATCCCATTTTGAACTTATCGAATAAAGTTTAGTTTCTTTTTGTTTGAATGATTCTCTTGTCTTTCTTTGGTTTGCTGACTAATTGTAGCCATAACTCAAGTTCTTATGAGTTGCATTATCTCCCGGTCCATTCTCGTGTTATTCAAACATTTCTGGACATGGCGTACTTCTCGTCCCGCATCTCTCGAGTACTTGGACTTTTTGCAGACTCTGTGCTCCGGGGACTTGGAGACTTGAAACCGTTTATACTCTAGTTCGCGCTCCAGGGACTCAGAGTACTCCGCTCCGCACGCTGGGGATTCGGAGATTCGTATTCGTTTATACTCTAGTCCGCGCTCTGGGGACTTAGAGTACTCCGCTCCGCGCTCTGGGGATTCAGAGATTCGTATTCGTTTATACTCTAGTCCGCGCTCTGGGGACTTAGAGTATTCCACTCCGCACTCTGGGGATTCGGAGATTTGAAATCGTTTATACTCTAGTCCGCGCTCTGGGGACTTAGAGTACTCCGCTCCGCACTCTGGGGATTCGGAGATTTGAAATCGTTTATACTCTAGTCCGCGCTCTGGGGACTTAGAGTACTCCGCTCCGCACTCTGGGGATTCGGAGATTTGAAATCGTTTATACTCTAGTCCACGCTCTGGGGACTTAGAGTACTCCGCTCCGCGCTCTAGGGATTCGGAGATTTGGAATCGTTTATACTCTAGTCCGTGCTCTGGGGACTTAGAGTACTCCGATCCGCGCTCTGGAGATTCGGAGATTCGAAATTGTTTATACTCTAGTCCGCGCTCTGGGGACTTAGAGTACTCCGATCCGCGCTCTGGGGATTCGGAGATTCGAAATCGTTTATACTCTAGTCCGCGCTTTGGGGACTTAGAGTACTCCGATCCGCACTCTGGGGATTCAGAGATTTGAAATTGTTTATACGAGTCCGTACATCGTACAAGATAATGTAGTTCGTCATTCAACTGTGAGATACAGAAACGTTAGTGATTCATGGAAAATGCGGCTTCAAGCCTTTATTAATGAAAATTAACTAAACTACTTGATTACAACTTTAAAAAGAAACTACATTATGACTGAACGGAAACATGTAGGAAATAACAGTGCCTGAAATAAGAAAGGAAACATGCTAAATGTAATAGTGCCGCAGATGTTCACTGTTCCATGCTCGGGGGAGTGTCGTGCCATCAACGGTCGCTAGCTTGAATGTTCCTTCTCCAAGCTTCCGTTCAATGGCGTACGGACCTTCCCATCTGGGATTCATGCGTGATGGTACCGGGAAGACTCGTTTCAGAACGAGATCACCCACATCAAAGATTCTTAGGCGGACTCTGCCGTCGTAGTAACGCTTGACTCAATGTCTGTGCGCTGCCGCCCTTAATTCAGCTTCTTCACGCTTTTCGTCGATGCAGTCCAGTGATTCCAGCAAGAGGTCTTGGTTCGTCTTGGGATCATAGTATGTCACTCGGTGTGATGGAACTTCAAGTTCCACGGGTATAACAGCTTCAGAGCCGTATGCCAAGGCGAATGGAGTGTGGCCGGTCGCGGACTTGTGGGTAGTTCTATACGTCCATAATGTTGTCGGGAGTTCATCTACCCACTTGCCTCCGACCTTCTCCAGACGCTTCTTCAGTATGGACTTGATTATTTTGTTGACGGCCTTGACTTGCCCGTTAGCTTTTGGGTGTGCCACGGCGGCGAAATTCTTCTCGATGCCATATTTTAAACAGAACTATTTGAACTCTCTGCTTTCAAATTGCGTCCCGTTGTCCGTAATGATGGTGTGTGGAAGGCCAAAGCGGCATATAATGTTTCGCACAACGAAGTTAATGACCTTCTTAGAGGTGATTGTGGCCAAAGGTTCTGCCTCAGCCCATTTTGTGAAATAGTCGACTGCAACTATCGCATATTTCGCGCCACCTTTGGATATAGGCAAAGAGCCGATTATGTCGATTCCCCAGATCGCAAATGGCCAGGGACTAATCATTTGTGTGAGTTCCGTTGATGGAGCCCTCGGGATTTTCGCATATCTTTGACACTTGTCGCATTTTCTTGCGTAGTTCGCGGCGTCCCAGTTTACGGTGGGCCAGTAATATCCATAGCGGAAGATCTTCTTTGCTAACGTTTGACCCCAATATGGTCGCCACATTCCCCTTCGTGAACCTCTCTTAAGACCCGCTTTGTCTCATCATGAGCGATGCATCGCAATAATGGGACTGAGAATCCTTTTCGGTACATTGACCCATCCTGCATTACGTATCGTGCGGCCTTTCGAAGGACCTGCCGTCTTTCGCTTCTTTTTTCTGGTAAAGCCCCGGTCGTTAGGTACAGTTTGAATGGGGTTATCCACGACTCCTTCTCGATTCCTGTTTCCAACACGAGATCGACTTTCATCCCATCTATGCTCGGGGCATGCAAGACTTCGACGGGATACAATCCCATTTGTTGCGCATCGCCGGTACTTGCAAACTTAGCCAATGAGTCGGCTTCTTTGTTCTGTTCGCGCGGGATATGTGAAATGTCATAACGCTCAAGATTTGATAGTAGCTCTTGGACCTGAACGAGGTACGGAGCAAGCTTTCGTCCCTTTGCTTGGTAGTCCCCCCGTACTTGGTAAACCACCAACTGTGAGTCACAAAAGATTTCGACTGATTCGATTCCGAGTTCTCTGATGAGCTTCAAGCCAGCGATCAGTGCTTCATATTCGGCTTCGTTATTTGTAGCCGAGAAGTCGAGCTTCAGGGCATAACAGATTGATCGGTTTTCCGGAGTTATAAGAACTACGCCCGCGCCGGAGCAATGGTCGTTTGATGCACCGTCAGTGTATAATTTCCATCGAACGGGGGGAATGATGTCGTCGTCATCCGGTTTGATGGGTATGGTAAACTCAGCGATGAAATCCGCTAATGCTTGCCCTCGGATGGCTCTCCGCGGTAAGTATGCGATATCGAATTGGCTCAACTCGATGTTCCATCTTAGCAATCTTCCAGAAGTTTCCGGCCGTTGGAGTACTTGCCTCAGGGGTTGATCGGTATAAACGCCGATTGAATGTGCTTGAAAGTATGGGCGAAGCTTTCATGATGCAATCACCAAGCAATAAGCCAATTTCTCGATTTTAGGGTAATTCCTCTCTGCCCCTGTTAAACGCTTGCTAACATAATACACCGGCTTCTGGACTCGATCCTCCTCACGAACCAATGCAGCACTTATCGCATGCGGGGATACAGCCAAGTATACGTACAACATATCGTGGTCAACTGGTTTTGCTAGCATTGGTGGACTCTCCAGATGCCTCACCAAATTCCGGAATGCTTCCTCACAACTAGACGTCCATTCAAAATTTCTCTTCCCTTTCTTTATGATATCGAAGAATGGGATGCACTTGTCAGTTGCCCTAGATATAAATCGACTTAGCACAGCTACTTTTCCGTTCAAGCTTTGTACTTGCTTTATAGTCCTGGGCGCTTGCACATCTCGAATAGCTTGGATTTTTTCTGGGTTGGCTTCGATTCCCCTAGCATTGACGATGAATCCCAAAAACTTCCCTGATGCGACGCCGAATGAACACTTCAAAGGGTTGATCTTCATCCCGTAAAACCTGAGTATGTCGAACATCTCAGCCAAGTCTCGAATGTGGTCGTTTGACCGTCGTGACTTCACGAGCATGTCATCCACATAGACTTCGATCGTTCTACCCAGCTGGTCCTTGAACATCTGATTCACTAAACGCTGGTAAGTTGCTCCTACGTTCTTCAATCCAAAGGGCATCACTACATAGCAATACAGCCCGACATTTGTAACGAAGCTGGTGTATTCTTGGTTCGGAATATGCATCGGGATTTGGTTGTATCCTGAGTACGCGTCCATGAATGACAACAGCTCGTGTCCTGCGGTGGAGTCGACCAACTGATCGATCCTAGGCAGCGGGAAACTGTCCTTAGGGCATGCTTTGTTCAAGTCGGAATAATCTACGCAAGTCCTCCATTTCCCATTCGCCTTTTTTACTAGCACGGGGTTGGTTACCCACTCAGGGTAGAGGGCATCGCGGACGAACCCATTTTCTTTGAGTTTGTCCACCTCCTCTCCGAGAGCGGCGGACCTCTCCGGATCCATTCCTCTCCTTTTTTGTTTAACTGGGACGTACTTCGGGTCCATGTTCAACATATGACTCGTGATGGCGGGAGAAATCCCACACATATCAGAATGCGTCCAGGCGAAAACATCAAGATTCGCCCGGAGGAAGTCACTAAGGTCTTCAGTCATCTCGGGACCGAGCTGTGATCCGATTTTCAGAATTCGCGAAGGGTCGTCACGGCTAACTGAGATGTCAATTTTTAATTCAGCCGGTGCCGCCTTCTCTTCCCTGGGTTTCTCATCGTCGTCTCTCGGATCTATATCTCCGAAGATCCGAGAACTATGCCCGAGCCAGGGCTCGGGCACTACTTGTCAATTATCCGCATTAAGGATGCGGACGGGATTGTCCACAACCTTTCCCTTCTCCCTCCGATGGGCTTCTTGGAGCTCAGCCACATAACATGAACGACCAGCTGCTTGGTCGCCATGAACAATACCTACTCCTTTGTCAGTTGGGAACTTCAAAGTTAAACACCACGGGGCCAATGCTGCCCTAAACTCAGCCAGGGCCGGCCGGCCCAAGAAAACATTATATGGAGAATCCACATCCAAAACTACGAAGGGTAGAATTCGCACCCTCCGACGCTCGGCTTGCCCCAGTTCAACTGGTAACTCAATGTACCCCACGGCGTCAGTTGCTGCGCCGTTAAAGCCGTGTATACGAGCCTTGGACGGTTTCAGGTCTTTTATTTCTAGTTTCATTTGATCGTAAGCCTTCTTGAAGATGATGTTGACTGAACTTCCACAATCAATCAGAATTCTTTTCACATATGCTGGTCCGATCGTTGCAGATATGACCATGGGGTCTATGGTCGGAGCCTCTATCTGATCAGCGTCTCTACTTCTGAACACAATATCGTCTGTCATTACGCGCTGCTGCTTAGCAGGGGCCCCGTCCTCCGTGTTCGAACAGCACTCAAAATCTACATGCTTCAGGGAACTTGCATATCGCTCCATCTCTTGCCAATTCTTATCTGCGGGGTGAGGTCCGCCGATAATTGTATTTATGACTAGTCTACCTACGGTTCGGGCAGGCTCCTCGGGATGACGCGGAGCTGGTGCACGACCTGGGTTGGACGTTCCCTGTCCTCCTTCCTGAGGATCCTTCACAAATTCTTGCAATTTCTTCTTCCTGATCAACTTCTCAATAGCGTCGTGTAGGTGTCTATACTCCTCTGTATTGTGCCCATACGTCTCATGGAAGCGACAATATTTCCCGGTCCGTTTTTGTTCCTCGGTTGATTCTTTCGGACGTGGCTTTCTGTATTGAAAAGTATTGCAGGTGGATAGGTAAATGTTCTCAAGTGGCGCGTTCAGCGGAGTATACTCGCTGTAGCTTGGAATTCTCGACTTCCACTTCCCCGCTTCTTTCCTTTTTCCTTGACTCCTTCCTCCGGACTCCTTGGGTTGCCCAGGCTTGTTTTGGACATTGACTTGGACCTTTCCCGAGCTGTCTCCAGACTGCTTCACAGCAATGTTGCTCTTTATTGACTCTTGGACAGGTCCTGGCGCCTTATCTCATCGTACCCATCTAGCTTCCTCTCTTCTTATGAACTGGTGTGCCTTAGAGTAGAAACGCTCTAGCGTAGCCGGAGGTTTCCCTGCCAGCCAGTCTCCAAACTCAGAGTCTGGATCCACACCTCTCATTACAGCCATCAGAATTGCATGGTCATTGGGATTACTGACTTCAGTTGCTGCTACGTGGAATCTTTGTAAATATTCCTTCAACGACTCCCCGGGATTTTGGATTACACTTGACAGAGACATCACGTCCTTTGGGTGCGTAGTGTGTATCCTGAACTGCTCAATAAACTTCTTTGCCAATTCCTCGAAATTTGATACGGATCGCGGAGGAAGTCGGGTGAACCACATAGTAGCGATCCCCGATAGAGTAATCGGAAAGCACCTACACTTGGTGCAATCATTCGCTCTAGCTGAATCCATCATCCATTCGTACCTCATGACATGCTGTCTGGGGTCAGTCCTCCCTTCGTACGCAAGGATAGTAGGCATACTAAACTTCCTGGGGTACGCCGCTTGCAACACAACATCCGTGAATGGAGTATGACTTCTTGACACTCCCCAATCATCATTCGATAACCCCTAATTTTCCTTTATCAACTGCCTGATCATGGCTGTCAGATCTGGTGTCTGTATGGAAGGCGGAAGGTTAGTGTCCGTTCTACGCGCCTGACCATGCTGATGCCTCCTCTCCTGGCGGTCTGCCAATCGTGCGTCTTGGGGTTCGACATCGTTAGCATTTTGATGATCCGGGCCTCTATCCTCCATCTGCACTCCGGTCCTGAAGTTTCCAGCTCTTGCTTGGTCACGGTCTCCAGTTGTTTGAGCAGCAGCTTCTGCTCGTGTAGCGTCAGTCTTGCGGCGTCTGCGTCTGGGAGGTTCATCAGAGGACGTTGAGCTGTCAGATGAAGAGTAAGGAGCGGGATTGCCCTTAGCATTCTGTTGCTGCTGTTCAGTGAGTTGTGCCATCAGGTTGGCGTTAGCTTGCATCTGCTCTCCTAGATGTCTCCTGCTTTCCCTGAGTTCTCTCATCAAGTCATTGAACTCTATTCTGGTGACAACTGGAGTTTGTTCTTGAGCGGCAATTCCTGCACTCGGAATCGCTGGTTGATTGCTAGGTCCTGCTTGTTGCACACTAGCAGTTTCGTGGGCATCCGCATTATGAGAAGCTGACTTGGTACGTGGTCTTGCCATTATAGAGTTATCGGTATGAACTTTGAGTAGAATCAACGGATGTCCTATCAGTGAGTCGAATCTTCTTTGGGGGATTTGTTCAATCCAGTAGCTTCAAAGCAGATCCTTGAGGTCTGAGAATTCAATTCTCAGTGAAAGCACCAAAGTGTTAGCACCAAAATTGGTCACTAACCTCGTAGAGAAAGATTGTGTAGAGATTTAAGTGATGAAAGTAAATTGAACAGAGAAGACAATGCTAATCTAACTGCAGAAAGTAAGAACACCAAATTTATAGTGGTTCAGCGTAATTGCCTACGTCCACTTTGAGGTTGAACTTTATTGATCTTCCTTAGAGTTGATTACAAATACAATTCGTGAATCAAATGCTTGAATGAAGTTGTTTAAGTAGAGAAGATGAGTCTCGAAAATGGCAGAGTCTCCCCAGTGTTCTCTCTCTTAAAAAAGGATCCCTTTCACTGTGACCCTGCCCCTCTATTTATAGGCAAATATGGGCCGAACTTCCCAAATGGGCTGGATGGCCGAACACTCTAGCCCCAGTACAGTGGTCGCTGCATGCCGATCCTGGTATGCCGAACTCTCTGATGACGAACAATCCTTCCCATGCCGAACGATGCTTTCCATGCCGAACGGTCCTTGTGTAGTTGTGCATACTGAATGCCTTCTGAATGTCGAGCCCTCTCGTTGCCGAGTTATCCTATCGTCGAGTTCTACTGACGCCGAGTACCATGGGATGCCGAGCGCTCTTGTAGCCGAGTGCCAGTTGATGCCGAACACTACTTGACGCTGAGTACCATGGGATGCCGAGTACTCCTGTAGCCGAGTGCTAGCTGATGCCGAACACTACTTGAAGCCGAGTCTCCTGGTTGCCGAGCACTACGGATGCCGAACGCTATGGATGCCAAGTGCTTCACCGAACACTCCTGGATGCTAAATGCTTCGCCGAACACTCCTGGATGCCAAGTGCCTCGCCGAACACTCCTGGATGCCAAATGCTTCGCCGAACACTCCTGGATGCCAAGTGCTTCGCCGAACACTCCTGGATGCCGGACACTCTCTGATGCCGAGTGCTACCTGATGCCAAGCACTAGTTGCCTGGTCAAATCTCCAGGAAACACGACCTAACAATGTCACGACCTAATAATGTCACGACCTAACAACTCACGCGACCTAACAACTCACGACCTAACATTCTTAGGTCGTCTATTTCCTAGGTCGTTAACTCACCCAGTTCCTTATGCCGCTAACTCTTAGGTCGGCCAAATCCTATAGGTCGTCCCAAACTATCATACGACCTAAACCACTACGTGACCTAACTGTTATATGACCTAAGTCCTTACCTCGTCCAGTCCTTAAGTCGCTTACCACTAGGTCGTTAACTTCCTAAGTCGCCTATTTCCTTAAGTCGCTAAATCCTCTAGGTTGCCAACTCTTAGGTCGTTCACTCTCTTAGGTCACTCCATCCTCTTAAGTCGCTCATCCGACCTAACCTACCCCACGACCTAAGCCACCACACGACTTATCTCCTATACGACCTATCCCAAAATCCTTAGGTCGCCAACTTCCTTAGGTCGCTCCTCTTCCTTAGGTCGTCTACTTCGACCTAACTACTATACGACCTAGGACTTAGACTATGGACGACTTATCAACAATGCGACCTAATGATAACTGTTTTACGATGTTTCGATCCGTAAAAATACGGGCCGTTACAATGTCACTCACACCCCTCCATCAAAATGTGTCCTCAACCACCTCCAGTCGACCCCATTAGGTCGCGCGACCCATTTTGCCATTGATCCCTCTGAAAACTTGAGTCTAGGTGCTAAACTCCTACATGAATCCAAATCTGAGCTTCGTTTTGGAAATCGATGAGCACAATTAGAAATAAACCAAACCCTAACTTGACTTCCTCTAAATCAATCTCGGCCAGTTGTGTGCGCATGCAATAAGAAGGGTATAGAATTGAAGGCAATCATCGTACGAGCCTAAAGGAACTTGTTTCATGATTTTTCGTTGCTTGGATTCTTAGTTATGGCTTTTTAAAGTTTTAGTTTTGTAAGAGGAAGTTTTTAATTCATGTTATAGGCGTTGTTTTTATAGGAAGGAGAAAGTATGGGCTAGGTAAGAGAAGTATGGGCCTGATTTGATGGGGTATGGGGTTGAATTTGAAAAGATTTGACTTTTCTTATTATTTTATTCGAAGACATTCAACATTTTATACCCAAAAATCTTGAACTCCAATCGAAGCGTGCCGACTAACATTCTATACTGAATACCGCTATTTCGAATCCAATGGAACTATTTTCGGGACCTAATTCCAAAGTATACAGAAGTTAGCTTTTTAAATCGAATTACATTTAAATTTAATCGATAAGCATTACGAGCTCGCATGACCAAACGGTACGTATGATTGTTTCAAAATTCGGTAGCATACAACCATTTATTATTTTGGATCTAATGGCACCGGTTTTGTCAAAATTCGAGACAGTGCCCCAGAATGATAATTTCACAAATTTAAATATCGTTTTATATTTTCGATCCAATTATTTTTGTAAATAAATTACAAATTGAATTCAACAATACTATTTATTAATTAAAAGGAATTAAATAAAATTATTAAGTCCATTTAACTAATAATTACTTTAAAATTCAAATACATAAAAAAGATCACAATATTTGAATTCAAGCTATTAAATTCCAAAATCCAATTATTTAAATATTTAAAATTAATTAAACATTTAAAATCAAATGACCAAAATTTTGGGTTGTTACATAAATAAAAAATATACATTATTTCCTCCTCCGAAGTATACTTATGTAGTAACAAAATGAATTTTTGTACCAAAGGCTTCAATCTCAATTCTCTACCATTTAATAAGTATATCAACCTTCATGCATTATTGCATCGACTTTATTTCCTTGTATCACTTCCCTAGATTGTACATGTCTTCCTAATTATTTTCATTAGTTTTTTGTATTAACAAACATGTTAGGTAGAATACTAGTATTGTATTTGATAGTGATATATTTGGATATTCCATGTGCACAATAAGCTTAAGCTTCATAAGCCTTTAATCCATCATGTGCGCTTGTACTTTTTTAAGTATTTTAATTCAATCAGGTTGAATATGGAGCAAGTATTGAAAAAGTACAAAAATTATACACTTGTTAAATTCATTGTAGAAGTTTCATTTGTACTTTTATGAGTGTTACAGGTTGAAGTAAAACAATATCAAGTTACAACGGGTGTTATAGGTTGAAGTTAAGCAATATCAACATAAAGACAACTTATATAGTTTACATGTACAAAGAAGAGTGGAGAACAAACCATTAAAAATACTCAATGATGTGTCGAGCATAACAATGTGCATGAGTTAAAAGATGATATACCATGCAAAAAGGTTAAATCAAAGAAAACAGAAGTCAACTCAAAGAATACAATGGAGTGTACGAGCTTTCAAGGAGTTATAATGGAGTTAACAAATCTACTAGAACACAATAAAGTTGAAGAAACACTCAAAGATGGAAAAAGGAGTACACAAGTCAAATAGGTTATTTAACAAATTCTTATCGAGTCCTTATAATTTATATTGGTCACAATCCCAAAAATTTATTCCCAAATCACTCAAAAATTTGATATAGTATTCCACATATCATTTAGTATTTTTGAGATTTTTTGAGATTTTTCAGAGATGTGGAGAACTGCTAAAGGAAGCATGAAATGCACTTGACCTAGACTATGCATTACACAACCCAAGTTTGAAGCGTTTAGATATAGCTCTGAAAGAAACCTTAAGGGTAGGAAAAATCGATATCTTAACATACGCCGCCCATCTCACTTATCCTTAACAATACACCACCTTTCTCTCTTATCCAAATAAAAAATAGGAGAAAAAACATTGTGATGATTCATCGAAAATTAAAGCATAATTTTGTGAGTCTTTAATCAAATCGAAGGAGGAGGTCGTCCAAATTTGTTGTAGAAGCTTGAATTCCATAGACTAAAGGTACTATCTTCTATCTTGTTCGTAGATTTTCCACATTAATGCCCATTTTCAATATTTTATCAATGTTCATTTTACAAATAAGTATTGTTAGAACTGGACTACGCAGCGGGGTAAATGAATAAATTTCAAAAAATATATTCAATTTGGATCATTTTTGGCTTATGAAGTCTAAATTTATTTAGATCTTATCTAAATTTATTTTAAACAAAATCAATATTTCATTTAATTTATAGTTATTTTTTATTATATTAATGTTATGTATAATATATATTATATATGTGTATCATATACACATATGTGTGTACGTGCATGTGCAACATAAATGGTGTACATGGTTTGACATACCCATGTATAAATGTTGGGATTTACACCGCAACGGATATGTTAGGCCCTTCATATGCATGGGTCCCATTTAATATATGTGTATATATATTTGTCTATAATTATATATATATATATATCATAAAATAGTATTTGTAATACACACACAAACACGTGTAAATATATATATATATAATATTATAACATATAGTAATTTATATATTTAATATAAATAATTATAAGTTCAAATACAAATTTAAAATTTAAATTTTAAATCTCAAATAAGATCTGTATAGCTAATATCTAGTAAATTCAAATTTAGATAATGTATTAATTTATATATATGTTTCGAAACCTGGAAAATATAATTATATATATATATATATATTTTGTAAGTTGGTAAAATTTTATTAAGGCATTAAAGGCCCAGAACAAAGTCAGCCCACGCTGAACAGTACAAACTCAAAGTACAATACATTCCGACAGAATCTAACCCTTTCCAAAAAGCAAAAAAGGTAAAGCTTCTCTCCCAAATCATTTCATGGCGGTTGGAACTGATGACTCGTACTTGGGTTTCCTTGTGATGGAAAGCTCCAGTCCTCTCCTACAACATGAGCTTCGACTCGTGCCTGCCTGGTAAGAAACCCCCTCTTAATCCTCTTCAGAATTATCTGCATGTCCACAATTGCTAATCCATTAACTTCCATGTGCTTTCTATGCTTGCTCTGGAAAATTCTTCGATTCCTTTCTTTCCATATGCTCCACGCAGTCACAGTGATGGCGATTTTGTGCAGCTTGGATTCAACGTCTTTATCGCCTCCTCTCCGACTCAGGTACTCTACTTGTTCTATTAAGTTGTTAGAGTAAGGTCTTATGTTTAAGTATTTGTTGCACGAGGTCCACACCGAGTTAGCAAAGCTACATTCAAAAAATAAGTGTTCATGTGATTCTGAGCTCTGATTACATAGGACATAGACAGTTTCATTGACCACTCCCCATTTCGATAGTCTATCCCTTGTCGGAACATAGAAGTAATATTTAAGAATTCAATATATAATGAAACATATATATCTATAAATTAATGTAAATAAATAAATAAAACATATATACACAAAAGTCAGTCTATACGTATACGTAAAATCGTTTTTATTCATTTAAATCTTATGGTCAAAAAATTGTTTTTAATCTTGATTTCTGTACAAAAATCATTAAGTATAAAATAATTAGTTTTTTTCAAAAACTTGTACAAACATATACCAAATTTTATAAAATATAAATTAACATACTACATACATTTTATAGATATATAAATATTGAAAGGTTATATTTTATATTTAAAACAAATTGTATAATACACACACACACACATTGTTAATTTTTTTTAGAAACCTATTATGTATACATGATGATAAAATTTATATGTAAAGATTATGTAATGTATATATACATTTATTTAAAATCAAACTAGTTGTAAATATAATTTAATGTTTTAAATTATTTCCAAAATTAAAATAATCAATTTTTTATCATCGCCAAAGGATATATATAAATTTTTTTTAATATACATATATACAATCATATTCATCCAATGTTAATGACACAAGCATATAAGAATTCGTGATAATATACACATAGATGAAACATCATAATGACATAATAGATAATAAAAAAATATTTAAATGATACAAATTAGATTATTCCCTTGTCCAAAGCCTAAATGAAACAACTTGAGATGTTGAATTTGTTTACTCCTTGAACCAGTATACAAAGCATTGGATAGAGCTGCTAATTTGAGTGCCGCAACCACCGATCTTTGAATTGAATTTAATTTAATTTGTAATTATGGAAGCTTGAATTTAAGGAGGAGAGAGATAGCTGGCCTTGGCTGGTTGAAATTGAGCAAGGGAGAGCGCACAAAAAGATGGGGTTAGAGATGAATATGTAGGAAAGATCTGAAGAGTAAAAGGAGGATCCCGATCCTTCTTTCTCTCTTACCAATTCACCTCTTTTGAATCAAAATTAAAACCCCCCCCTTTAACCTTCTATAACCGGCCATGATAGGCAACCTTATAAGCCTCAAAATCATTTCAAGCCCGATGGATAAAAACCATATCTAAATCTAATTCAGATGCACATCGATATCATACATATATATACACATGTGTGTTTATAACTATTATACACACACTTATTTCATATTGATTAACACAAATTAATAATACTTTATAATTAATATTTCTGAAATATTAATTAATTTATAACAATTATAATTGATTAAGTCAGGTGGTAGTAGGAACATTCAACATTTTGGTTATATGACTCTTAGGTGTAAATTCTGTCAGCGATTAACATCGAACAATTTGAATATTAACATTCACAGATCACTTAGCAGGTGGAGTGACATTATGGCCAAATTTATTGCTTACATATCTTAGGTGAAATCCAATTTTACTTTATTTAAGCATTACCCGATACTGAAAATATTTACACCAATTCTCTTTGTCAAAACTATATCACGTTAGGACTTATAGAATTTAGCAATGGTCAAAATATCAATATCGTCCACATTCAACTTTATAGGCCAAACATAGAGTCGTTGGTTCAATAATAACAATTTTTATTACCCGAACTACCCGGGCTAAAGATTTTGACTTTGATTTAACTTTAGTTGACTGTAATACTAACGTCATATAATTGAGGAGACGAACCCTCACTTGAATAATGTTTTATTTCCAACACTTCGACGCCCTATAGTCATTCGATGGACGTCGTGCCACTGGTTAACTATAGTATAATGGCGCTTTCATATTGAAGATTTATAGTATTCTCAACTCAAAACATTATCACATTGATCTTTTCTGTTTGACATTGGTTATATTAAACAACAAAAAATTTATAGAGTGAGTCATTTTATAGTTATCCAATAACTATCAGTACGTAACATCTAGGTTCCCCAGCAGTCATGAGTATCACACTGCCCAGTATTTGAAAAGCATTAAGTACTCTAGTCTCAACAAATGTATTGATATGCAGTTTCAAAATATCTTAACTAGCAATATTAAAATGATGGGTTTATTAAATGGTGATAAAATACTCATGATTACAACATTTATAATTACTACAGAAAACCATTTATGGATTATTTTTATTAAATATATTTAAATTAAATAGTTAATTAATTATAAGACAGTATAACAAGTATATAACAGAAAGAAAACACATTTTTTTACGAACAAGATTTGACTACAGAGTTAATAATTTGCAATAAATTACAGAATTGCCTCAAGGGCATAACCCTAACTCTATCAATCTACCACTTACACTTGGGGCCAATTATAGAATCTCAGTCCTTTTCCTTCGATCAGCTTCTCAAGAGTTTACCATGCTAACTCATGAATGGATCTGTTATGCTTTCCTTAGTATATACTCTTTGTATCACAATCTCTTTCTTTACAATGAATTCTCCAACAAGGTGGAACTTTCAAAGAATATATCATGCTTCCTTGTGTGCTCTTGGCTCCTTTTTGATCTGTATCATCGCATCGTTGTCACAAAACAATGGCATTGGATTCCCTATATTGGAAATCACTTCGAGCTCACTTAAAAACTTGCGCATCCAGACCGCTTCTTTAGCAGCTTCATTAAGAGCGATGTACTCGGCCTCCATCATGGAATCAACTACTCTTTCTGGTTTGGAACTTTTCCAATTGACTACCCCACCATTAATAGTAAAAGCACAACCTGATACCGAGTTACTATCGTCGATATCACTATGAAAGCTAGAGTCAGTATACCCCTTCATAAGGGGGTCTCCATTCTCATATATTAAGTATAAGTCCCTAGTATTTCTTAAATACTTCAGTATACATTTTACACTCGCCAGTGATTTTCTCTAGGTTAGACTAGTATCGACTTGCACATCCTAATTCGTATGCTACATTGGTCTAGTACATATCATAACATACATTATATAGCCGATCATGGAAGCATACAATATCATTTTCATATGCTCCTTTTCTTCATCAGTACGAGGAGCATCCTTTTTAGAAATGACGATTCCAAGTTATATTGGAATATTTCCACGCTTATGATTCTCCATACTGTACTATTTCAGCATGGTGTCTATGTACAAGGATTGAGATAATCCTAACGGCCTCTTAGATCTATCTCTATAGATCTTTATACCTAGTAGATATGTTGCTTCTCCAAAATTCTCCGTGGAGAAATTTCTAAAGAAAACTTTCATCGATTGTAATAACGAAATGTCATTGTTAATCAACAATAGGTCATAACCATAAAATACTAAGAATATAATAGCATTTTTCTGTTCCGTTCGATATATGCACGCTTCCTTTATGTTCTGATAAAAACCAAACTGTTTGATCACTTAATCAAAACACTTATTCTAACTTCTTCAAGCTTATTTAAGTCCATTAATGGACTTTAACAACTTGCAAGCTTTGTCCTTAATCCCACTAACCTCGAAACCCTCGAGCTGTAACATACAGACGGTCTAAATCATAATTTAGAAATGCTGTCTTTACATCCATTTGCCATATTTCGTAGTCATAGAATGCAGCAATAGCTAGCATTATCCAAATGGAGTTAAGCATAGCTATAGATGAAAAGGTCTCATCATAATCAATACCTTGAATTTGGCGAAATTCTTTTACAACTAGCTTATCCTTATATGTGCCTACTTGTCCATTTTCTTTTAAATTTAAAAATCCATTTGCAGGCAATTGGTTTTACCCTTTGGGTATATTAGACAAAGTCCATACTTTGTTTTCATATATGGAATCCATTTCGAATTTCATTGCTTTAAGCCAAAGTGCAAGTCTTTACTTTGCAGTGCATGTTGTAATGATAGAAAAGTGTCTCATCTAAGACACGGCCCTCCTTCTCTCTATCAAGAAAATTGTAGTATCTCTCTAGTCCACTAGATTCTCTACTAGACCTAGTAGGTTGTGTACTTTTATATATCGATGAACTTGGTTCTCTCACTGGTTCAGCCTCCGTGTTAGTTTCTCGTATCTACTCCAAGTTTACAACTTCGCTATTAATTTCTTTTGGTAGAAATTCATTTTCTAAAAAGATAGTGTATGGGGAAGCAATAACATTTTCTTCCTTTGTATTGTAGAAAATATATCCCCTAGAATTCTTTGGATATCCTATAAACTTACACAAAGCCGATCTTACCTCAAGCTTACAGGGATCGACGTTCTTAATATAGGCTGGACAACCCATACCTTTAAATAATCAAGATGGGTTTTCTTCCTATGCCACATCTCATATGACGTCTTAGGAAAAGACTTAATGGGCAACAAATTCAACATATGCGCTATAGTTTCTAGCGCATCTCCCTAATATGATAGAGGTAACTCAGCCTTACTCATCATGGAACGAGCTATATCTAATAGGCTTCGATTCTTTCGCCTGAAACATTGTTGTGTTGTGGAGTATAAAATGGAGTAACCCGAGAGATAATCCCATTATCTTTTAAGTACTATTGGAGTTCTTGTCCACATACTCACCTTCCCGATTGGATCGAAGTATTTTAATCTCTTAGTTTGTCTAATTCTCAACCTTATTCTTAAATTCAAAAACTTTCTCGTAGACATTTGATTTGTTCTTCATAAGACAAACATATCCCAGTCTTGAGAAATCATAGGTAAAGGTTACAAAATAAGAATAGTTATCTTTGGCAAATACAGGCATTGAGCCACATACATCAGCATGTATGAGCCCCAAGAGTTCATCAACTCTTTTATTGCTCCCACTAAAAGGGTGCTTTGTCATTTTACCTTTGAGAAAAGACTCACACTTATCAAATGATTCAGAATCAATTGATGGTAGAAAACCTTCGGTTTTCAATTTGTGTAGTCTTTCTCACTTATATGACATAGCCTATAATGCTAAGATAATTTTTATTTATATCGTTATCCAAAGATCTACTCATAAAACATACATACTTTGTATCGATCACATAAATTCCATTATCTAAAATTCATCACAAACTTTATTACCATCTAAAATAATGTTCATAACCTTATTAGCACAGCAAAAAACATAAACTGTCACAGACAATCTAGATACATGAATAATTCCACAAATAAAGTCTTTTACATCATAGCACTCATTTAATATCAAGACCAATCCAGTCGGCAAATTTAAATGAAAATCTTCAACTGTCGTTGCATCTACAATAGAACCATCAGCAACTTGAAGCCTTATTTCTCCCTTTGCCACACGATGCCAGTTTTTAAGCCCATGTAACGAATTATAGATGTGAGTTCCGGATCAAGTATCTATAACCCAAGATAATTTATTGATTGCAAAAGAATTTTAAATCATAAATATACCTAATGGAGCAGCAGAATAATTTTGCTTTTCTTAAACGATCTTCGAGTGCTCCGGATAATTCCATTTCCAGTGACCATTTTTATGACAATGATGATACCCACACTTTTTCGTAGCAACAATCTTCTTATTTCTCTTGTTAACCCTTTTCCTCTTCGTTGAACCTTTTAAAGATGAGGTATTTCCCTTAATAACAAGTACGACCCCTTGATCCTTGGAAGAAGACTCCACCGACCTCAACATATTGAGGAACTACACAAAGCTTATGTTCAACTAGTTCATATTATAGTTTAATATGAATTGCTCATACCGAGGAGTGAGAAACCACAGGATCAAGCCTACTTGCATATCTTTTCCAATCGAATGTAATCATCCAGTTTCCATCGCTTATTATTTTGGTATTGATTAGTTTCTTAGCAAGTTCATAGTATGGGTTGCAGTGTAACAGATATTAAGGCTATTTTAACACTAGAGGGGCGGGGGTGAATAGTATTTTATAACTTTTATGAATTTCTTAACTTTGTTTCTAGTTTTAAATCAAATCGTAGGTTATCGATACAAATCTATACTGATCAAGTAGTCATAGATGCAATCACAAATAAATATAAAAGCAATAATAAAAGTAAAGTAATAGAGATGACACCAGTAATTTTTATACTAGTTCGGATTAACCAATCTTACATCTAGGCATGTAAAGTACTGTACAGGTTTCTTTTCAATCGTCTACTTTAACCGTGTAGCAAGCAAACCAGAATACAATCTTGATTTCAAGACCATAAGACACACCCTCCTGTCTTATGAGTTTAGGGAAAAGTCTAATGATTTACTGAGCAACAAGATCACCTACTTGATTAGAACGGGCAATAAGCACACCACTTGAACGACCCGTAAATTTTAACTATTTTAATAACGTAATTAGTTGAAATTTTATGAAATTTTAAACGATAAAATGTTGAAATAAAAATTTGATATTTGGAATGCGTCTAATTAATCATAGCAACTAATAAATTTTCATCAGATAATTTGGAAGTTTATTTTCGAGTGTAATTTTATTCCAATTTATATCAGTTAAAATTGATGATAATAAAATGTTTTCCAAACCTGAATATTTTTACATAGAAAAATTCTAATTCATCTTCTGACTAAGACGTCATTTTTTGTTTTTTCAAATTCGGACTTCTTTAGCTCCGTCGATCTTATTTTTCTGCGTTTTTGTTGCATTTTCCGCTAGTAGAAAATTCAAATTTTTATAATTCAAGCATACCACTGATATCTGTATACCGTTTTGATCGTTTTGTCGTGCTGATCTTCACAGTATATTCGTTTGTGTGTTTCAACGTCCGATACACTGTGAAATCAATAAAACAAGAAACCGTATCGGTATCCTATATTTAACTTTTTGGTTTCCTTGTCTTTTCGTTTACTTCCTGAAATACCAATGGTCATTAGCATTTATTTTCTGAATTCACGTTCATAGCTTTTGTCATTTCGCAGACCTCGGTATTATTATTTTTTAGTCGCGCCTTTTCATTTTTTCATTTCCATCCGTTCATTATGTTCCAAAGAAATAATAATATTTTTGAGATCAAACTTTCTCCTCTCCTGCCTTGAACTTCACCAACTCACCGAACCCATGCTGCTCAACCACTTGAACGGCATCAACCCAACCCGTGCTCTTCTCCTTCCACCACCGTAGCCATTCCCCTTCATCCACACCTTTCCGCCATGCCGCCGTACGTTCTTCACCTTGCCCATGCTTCCCTGGCCGTGATCCAACAACAACCCACGTCCAACCCATCGTTGAACACAACCGCCAAGCCTTCGACCCCACCACCGCCCACCTCCTCCCTCTCTCGCCTGAGATTAGCAACCCGACCACCCTCCCATGCCAAGATGATTTCGAGTTTCCAGATCCGCAAACCTCTTTAGCCGAGACCAAACCTTGCCTTCTCTCTCCTGCCCGCAACCGCGACCATCACCTGAATCTTTCTTCTCCTCCTCGGCCTCCCATTTTCCTTGCTTAGTTCGGCTGTGACCCTGGCTGTTCTCCCTCTTTGTATATAAGGTATATACAATTTATATCTAAGTTATAGTATAAATTTCGTATAAAAAAATATAGTATGTTGTGTTACGGCTCATACTCTTTCAGCAATATGTTATATAAGTTATGTATAATTAGTTGTTTGCATATATATGGCGTCTGCATACTTATTTTGGTCTGCATAGTACATTTAGTTGTAAATATATATTGTGCCTAAATGTATACATTAGTTTGCTGTCGATATAATTTTCAATATATGTTTTGTATTATTTTCTTATGTATTGGGTTTTAGACATAATATATATATTGATTTCAAGGTTTATATATATACTCTGAGACTTTACTTTACTGTTACATATATTTTACACAATGATATTTTATATATGCTTTATTATATAAATCTCTAATGTATGTTGTAAGTCTGATGGCTTATAATATGGATGCGTCCTAGTATATAAAGTGATACAAGGATAGTTAGTTTGCTGTAATATGTTATATGGTATGTATATTTTCGATTGTGTCTAAAGTTATATATGGGTTGATTTGTACAGTTATGGGTTTGCGTAATTTTTTTTTGTTTCATTTTTTTTACATATAAACTGTAAATTTAGTTTTATGCATATTATATAGATTTATAGTTATGCAGCTTGTATAGTATATTATATTCTATAGTCTATATGTATAATATGATAGTATATATAATAGTTTATTTATACATTAGTATTTATATATTAGCCTATTATGTTTTAATGAAAAGAATTTTAATAGGTACGCTATAGTATATAGGCTGTGAAATATATTTTTGTTTTGTTGTGGTATGTTGTCCATATATATAGAGTATAAACTATAAGAGTATATGTAAGTTATTATAATTAGTATATATATTTTAAATTGTATACTGTTAGTTATATTTTAATGTATATGTTAGTTATGTACAGTGTATTAAGTTATATGCATACATTTAGTAACCCATACGGTTACAGTATATAGTATACTATATTTTAAAGTTAGAATCTATGTTTGTATATATATTTATACTAATATATAACTACAGTAATTTATGGGTTTTATAATATTGAATTTAAAATTATATATATATGTGTATATAAATTCACTTATACTATTCATCTTCATCGATCCAGTTCTGATTTGATTTCGTCAATTTCTGATTTATCAGCTTGTCCGTTGAATTCGTGTCGATTTTGTTTTTTTGGGATTCGTGCTTGGGTTCGTAACTCAATTTCATCGTCTATTTATCTAGCCTCGAAAGGTGAGCAATCACTCACGATTAATGTTCTTATATTTATTAAATTTGATTTCAATTGAAACGACAATTGAAATATGTTGCTGTTAGTTATTTATATTGCTATATATATGTCATCATCTGTAACTGTTCACCTGTGACATCTGACACCATTATCTGTTATTTATATTGCTATAAATATGCCATCATCTGTAACTGTTCACCTGTGACATCTGACACCATTATCTGTTATTTATATTGCTATATATATGCCATAATCTGTAATTGTTCACCTGTGACATCTGATACCCTTATCTGTTATTTATGTTGATGATATATGCCTGTTTTATTATTATCATATCTGTTATCACTCTACAAGTTCCCTGTTAGTATAGAATTCACTATGGGTTGAAATGATACATACCCAAACGATCTGTAGAATAAGAGAAAATCGTTATGGGTTGAAATGATAAACCCAAGCGATTTTCATTGACATTGAATTTGGGATTGCGGGTTGAAAAGATATATACCCATATATATATAAATTACGGATTGAAATGATAAATATCCGTATCACTTGACCATAGGGTAGAAAATTTTATACAGACACCATTGGTCTATATATATATATATTTCGAAAAATGATTTCTATGGTTTTGAAAAGAAAATATATGGTTTTAATAAATATTGATTTTAAAGATATATTAAAGTTGATTTAATAAAGTTGATATATAAGTATTTATTTAATATCTATATTTCAGATATAGAGTTTATAATGATTTGAAATTGATTTGAAATTATATTTTTATTTAAGAATTTTACTTAAATAAGTTTGATTTTAAATTTATTAAATTTGAAATTTTAAAGATATGATTTTATAACTTGAATTTGATTAAAAGTGACTTAAATGAATATTTCAAATTTATATAAATTTAAATGGGATATTTTGTTATTTAAATTTATAAATCGAGGTTTATTTAAAGGATATATATTGAAATGATTAAGTAAATATTTCAAAACTGAATAATAGTGAAGTGAATTTGATATATAGACAATTATCGAATTTAGTTTTGAAATGAGGAATATTTGAAGCTTTGAAATATTTTGAAATTGAAATGGTTTATTGTGGTTCAAATCGGTATTTGAAATCGATATAACTTGAAAATGTTTAATTGAAATGGGAATTGAAATTGATGATTTAGATTTGATTAAATTTGAATTTGGAATTTGAATTGATTTGAATCGATTTGTGAAAGTCGAGGAAACTATTTTATTTTATAAAGTAATTTTAACTTATATTTAAAACTATGGATATTTTACTTATAAATTATTTTAATATAAACAATTTTAATATAAATCATTTTTAATATAAATTATTTTATTATAAACTATTTTAACTTATCACTGTTTATATAAACTATTTTATTTATAAACTATTTTATTATATATACTAATTTTAATATCTAAACTGTTTAAGAGGAAAGTGTTATGATTTCCAAAATGCTATGATTTCAAAGCTGTGATTTTCAAAGTGTTTTCATTTTTAAAAGACTATGATTTCGAAAATGTTATAACTTTGGAAAGTGATATGATTTTGGAAATGGATTTATTTGAAGTGAAAACGATATCGTATGGATATGGTTTTGAAATGGCAATGATATTTCAGTTTTGAAATATAAACTATTTTGAAAGTTTATTAAATGACCAATCGGTGTAATAATTACGTAGTTATTGAAGAGTCCGGGATCGGTTAGGGACATACTTTCTGTCCAAACCGAAAACCACTTTAATAACTATTATACGCGGAGTGTGATCCGGAATGAAGTGTTTGGAATGATGACGTTGCTGGATTTGAAGAAAGAGAATGATAATGGATAGCCTTGACACTTGTGTCAAATTGGAAATGACTTAAACAGGAGCCGTGCCGGGCCATTGAGGTTAGCTACCTCTAACGGACACACTTCTTCGTAAACTACTCATTACTTATTTTTGATTGGTGCGCACCCTTGAATTGGGAGTGTTGTTTCACGGTGTTGCGATCGTTGCGGCGATGCGTTCTCACTAGTTCGGATCAGGCAAATTGTAGTTTCACTATCTTGGGTATTGCCTCATGTGCCTTGTCATACTCGTATCCCTATGCGCGACCACTACGATTTTTTTCGTGTTATACCTATGGAGTACTCCCTGATAGCCCACTAGTTTATGGTGGAGTTTACAGTGCTGTATAGACTATGTCGCTTATATAAAATGTATTAAGGGGGATAATGGTAACGCCTTAACGCTATTTTGATACTTTATATTACTGATAGGCATTATCTACTTAGCGTACACTACTACATAGTAGATAGTTTAACGGATCCTTAGAGGATGTGTGACACCCCAGCTCTATACCCACGCTAGCCAAGGACACTACGGGGTAATGCCGTCGACTAGCGCGGAGAATAAGGCTGTTGAGGAGCGACCATCTGTGTAATTGCTTTATGCGAGCACCGATATGTCAAAAAATATATCTTACATCTCATAATCCGACATACCGATACAAACTCAAAGCTACCACATAATGGCTATATATAGATCTTCGGAAAAAAATATAGAAATAAACATAACACAAATCAGTCACAGACAATTCAAATCACAAAGGCGGAAATTGATATGAATATAACACATGAAAGTGTACATCAGAGTAGTGGTCAAATAAGATCCACAATATCACAAAAGAAAAGATACAAGTGCTAGACAACAGAATATGTATACATCAATGAGTCGATATATCGAATGTATACAACCAAAAACTACAATGCTAAAGTAGTTAGCCAGAATTCAAATGATAGTCCCAGATAAGAAGTCATGAGGAAGCACCTGTAAAATCTCAGTCTGACCCGAGTATTATTTAAGAAGAAAATAATAAACGGATCAGTCTAGCTATAAATATCAGATAAAGTGATATAGAATAAGAGATATGACAAAAACGTATGATAACCATAAAGCCATACTGTGATAAGTATCTAATCGAAAATCAATACAGAGATTAATCAATATCACAAGAATTGTAACGATCACGACTTTTCGACGCTCGAAAGTCGACATTAATACGTTCATTGTATCAACTGCCGAACAATCGAATGCCGGAAAACCGAATTGTTATGAAGAAAAAGAAGAGGTAGAAGAAGACAGAAGGAAAAGAAAGAAGAAACAACAGAAAAACACAGAGACAAAAAACAATATCAGAATCTCACATTCGCAGCGAAACAATATATAATAGATAAATGAATAATCTTTAAAACAAAGAACTATATCATTTTATACATTACATCACCATCAGAGTTTACAACAACAATACAACACACTGGACAGTTATATAAACTTGTCCTCATACAGAATACACATTGGAATAATAATATCATATACAAGTGGTATGTCTCGAGATCCAGCTCGCCACTGAGCTCCACAGCATCTCCTGAATCCAGAATGATCTAATAACCTAACTCTAGACTGCCCGTGTGGAAATTGGTGGGCACCCAGAGTTTAGGAAGGAAACAATAAACTCCAGGTCAGTCATGGTGACTGGTGTGAGAACTAAAACAGTTTATCTTTAGAAACAAACAACAATAGAATTTTAACATTGAAACCCGCAATGCTTTTGGAAAACGAAACTACCATAAGACCTCCCACCACACACACAATGCAATCGCAGACTTGGAGGATATTTCTTCTTATGATAGTCAAAAATGCTTACTACGCAAAACAAATCATTTTTGATATTATTACTAGTGCATAGTGTAAAATTCTTTCGAAAATACAATATTAATCTTAGCCAGCATAGGTACCATTATATTATGCCTGCTATAGCTGTCTCCTGAGGAGACAGGTTATACAATTTCAATCGTAAAGGGTTCGTATTGTTTCTTTGGATTTTCCAACAAATGGTAAGGCTAAGGAACTTCCTTTCCTACTGCCGAATGGGATCGCCTCTGGTTGGACGTCCCGAGAGACAAACTGCTCTCTGCCAAACAAGGCCAGGTTACCCCTGTAACTAGGTAACTCACGAATATGTCATCACCCGGTCCTTTGGGATCTTTATCCGAGCGCTCGGTAACCAACATCACACATAATAAATAAAGTGTGTCCACATGAGTAAGTATCTGGGCTCCATACCATGATACCACCCCTTTCAAGAAATAAATGACATAACCTAAAGGGCGCGACCCTCATAACCTTGCCGCAACATTCCTGTTTCGACCATTTCCGGGTTGTTGAGGCCCTGACGAAGTCTCGTCCACAAAGCTACGCTTTATACAAAAGCTATGCTTTGGGTCAAACAAATGATCAAAGTAATGATCACAAAGATAAATGATCAAACAATTGATCATATCACAAATGATCAAACAATGATCATTTCACAGCAACACTCAACATGCCACATTACCAAATTGGGATATATCGCTGATAACCTTCAACTACATAACCTCTGAGCTCGTACGTCTCAAAGAAGGGTGTTAAGCTAAGAGAATAAATTCTCCGCCACCAACAGAAATGTATTTGAAATAAATCAGCTTTACATCTCAAAATGTAATGTCAGACACGTAACCATACAAGTCTGTTCCGGGTTCGAACAGAACCGAAGGCACTTCCGAAGAAGCCCTTGCAATCCAGATATTCACAATCCCGATAAAACTTCCCATCACAAAGGAAATCTCAATACCGTAGCTAACGGTGCAGAGACAATCGATAGGTCATCCTATCGTTTTCACAAATACCCGGTCTTCACCACAGGTCTTCAATACGATCCATATCGTCGTATCACAAATTCGGAATGGGTTATACGACACAAAGGTCCTTTCCCGGCTAACCCGAATAGTGAGCGCTTATTCAAAAATAAGTGTGGCCTTCAAATTCAAGCAAATCACAACAAATACCCATTCGAGGTAATTATTGATAGTCGGTTTTTTAACTATCAATAAAGATGCGCAACATCATCAGATTCCAAATAATTTTCCAAATTATTTATCTTTCAAAAAAAATCTTTACAAGATATATAATTTCCACACTTTAATTATTTGAAAACAATTTCAAATCAATTTCCACATTTCAATTTATCTTTAAAGATAAATCTCAAAACATTTCACTTCATATTGGAAAACATTTCCATACCTATTTAATAATAGGTAATTCACAAATCCATTTATTTTCAACATTTGAAAATATTCAATATACTTAAATCACAATTAAGTATATATTTCATTCTTTAAGGAAATCATTCTCTTTCACAAATTTTATTTGAGTCAAAACGAATGTTACGTAAAACATCGTTACGACAACTCAAAATCACTAGTATAAGGATTCAAAATTTAGATAGATATATAAATCCCAATACTATATAAACCATTTCCTTTCGGAAACCAATTTACTATAACAACAGTGTTATAGTCCACCATTTCCTTACTTCTCGAAAAACATCTATTTCAACAATAACTGTTGATATATATGTCTTGATACTTAACACGTTTTAAAACATCTTTTTAAAACAATTACTTCATTTCGTAATATCACTTCTCCAAAACATATCCATTTTATCTAATAATATATTCACTGTCCAAAATCGTAAATTTAATTCGTTATCCAAACTCAACATTTCTACACATTTTATTTAAAGGATTATCCACTGTCTAAAATCGTGGATGTAATTCCTTTAAATTAACTTCTATAATTCACTTATCAAAATAAGTGATTTCGGATTTATAAAACAATGTTTATAATTTCTGTTGGGTGAATTCTCAACATTTAATCAACTAACGCTCGAACCAAAACATCTCCACCTCAATACCGAACCAGGACCAACACACCTACTACCAAATCTAGTAGTCACCGAACGAAGCTACCGGTCCAGATCATGGCCGAACCAACCCTCTCCTCAGCCACCGAACCAGCTCCGCCGAACCAACCCTCTCCTCAGCCACCGAACCAGCTCCGCCGAACCACCATGCTCCTACCACCGGACCAAGATTCCACCGCCGAACCAAAGGAAACCGGACCAGCTCTTCCAGGCCAGATCATGTCAGCCCAGGCCCATCAGCAGCTGTACACATCCTAGACCCCTACCCTCAGCCTCACTCTATAAATAGAGGGGCAGGGGTACGACCATGGGGACAAGTTTGGAGAGCTCAAGCACGGAAGGAACTCTTCAAACAACTTTCTTTTACTCGTATCAAAGCTTTGTACTTGTAATCAAAACTAGAGAAGTGAAATAACATATAAAGTGGACGTAGGCATATTCTGGCTGAACCACTATAAACTTGTGTGTCTTTTTACAGTTTAGTCCCTGCTTTTCATATATTTGCATAAACCTCCAAAATCGCTAAGAACAACATAAGCTTTACTAAATCATACGACTTTGAGGTGTTTGTCCATTTTTTGTGCAAACATTTTTGGTGCTTTCACTGAGAGTAAGGCTCGAAGCTTCAGCTTCATCCGCTTAACAAGTTTTCCTGACAGCATCGTTCGCCACTTGGAAAACATGCCTCCCAAACAGAGAAAAGATGTTAACAAAGGAAAAAACATCGCATCCAGCAGTCTTCCTGATCCAGCTGCCGCGAATCAAGTAAATCGTCCTCCTCCAGCAACGGTAACAAATGAAGGACAGGCTAACCCAACCACTCCTGCCACAGAACAGCCTGCAGCAATTACTAGGGCAGATTTGGACAGAGTTGTTGTTGAAGTAACTAACCGCTTCACGTCCCAGCAGGAAGCCTTGGTGGACCATCTCATGTCACGCTTGAGGGACGCTGAAGAATCCAACCGCAACACTGAATCATGGGGCGAGTCCCAGTCTGGAGGATCTCAGAGACAGCAAAGATCTTCCTTCTTCGAAGGAGCTAACGGCAGAAGTAGCCGTGGTAGGAGCCGAGACCGAGCACAGCCCGAAGTTAGGCCTGAGGAAACGTTTGGTACCGAACCCAACAGGGAAGGTACCGGACGAAGGTCAACTGTAGCTGAGCCTGTCATGCTGCCTAACCACAGAAACACCAGTGAACGGGGCCGAGCTAGAGTTCAGCCCGAAGTTGGACCCGAGGAAGTGCTTAGATCAGAACCCAACAGGGGGAGATCAAGGCAAGGGCCAACTGTAGCTGACCCAAGCATGCTCCCAGAAGATCAAAGGCAGCCACTGGAAAATATGAGGAATGATAGACGATACCATCCCTACAGGTTATCTGGACGGAATCAATCCCACAGAACAGAACCAAACTCATTTCTATCTGCTCCAAGTTCTGATGAAAGGATGGCACGCTTATTCAGAGAGTGTGTCCAACGGGAGCAAAGAGATCGAGGGATAGGCGCTAGGGTAACCAGTCCTTTCGCCCGCAATATCGAAATCGCTATCACCCCCCGAGAATGGAAGATGCCGACAATGGAACCCTACAAAGGAACCTCCGATCCCGTTGTACACTTACAGAGGTACACACAGCATATGCTCATGAGTGGAGCAACAGAGGGAGTACTGTGCAAATGCTTTCCGCTCTTCTTAGCAGATCTTGCTACCTCCTGGTTCTGTCATCTACCCCAAGGATCCATCAGCTCATGGGAAATGTTGAAAGAAAAATTCATCAGTCAGTTCCGCATTCATGTGGAGCAACCTAAGGACGCTTATTCCTTATCCAGCGTCAAACAGAAACCTAGAGAAAAGCTGCAGCAATACCTAACCAGATTCAACGCCGCAGCAGCCGCAGTTCAAGATGCCGATGAGAAGCTTATCCTAATGGCCCTCTGCAGTGGGGTGCATCCGGACACTAAATTTGCTAGAAGATTGACAAAAGAAAAACCAGCTACTTTACCCGATTTCTTCCATGAGGCCGGGAAATACATGAGGCTTGAGGATGCTGCCATTGAGGGGCAGTCAGGACAGCAAAGTAAGACGACCCATGGCAACGCCCCTGCTGTGGCGAGGGACATTCGAAGAAATGACTCCAGAGACAATGCTGGGGGCAAGAAGGTAGAAAAACGCCTATATCGGCCAGGACCAAGATTCGACTCTTACACCCCTTTGAACGAGACCGTCGAAAATATCTTCCTTGCCACCCAAGGCGAAGTTAGATACAAACGCCCACCATACAAGAAGGAATCAGATAACGCACAGAAGTTTGGAAAATTCTGCCGCTTCCACGAATCTCACGGACATGATACCAACGAATGCCATCATCTCCGAGATCTGATTGAGGAACACATCAGAAGGAAGAAACTGGAACGCTATGTAAAAAGTCAAGACAGGACTCCAGCTCCTGCCAATGAAAACCCAAGGCTACCCTCACCAGGGACCGACAGAGGAAACCATAACGCTAGCAGCTCTAGTCAAGAGAAGATAGTGGTCCATACCATCTCAGGAGGTCCGCACGTCGCAGACAGAAGTTGGAGAGAGATGGAAAGATATGGGAAGTCGCTTAGAGACAATAAAGACTGTGTCGATACGGTTATAGAAGAGCGCCACCCAAAGCGGAAAGAAAGTGATGACATCACATTCAGTAAACGCGATCTGGAAGGAAGACAGTACCCTCACATGGGTCCCATGGTTATCTCTGCCCGACTCGGTCCCGCCGAAGTTTACCGAATCCTGGTAGACACTGGAAGCTCTGTAAATATCCTGTTCAAACACGCATTCGACAAAATGAAGCTATCAGTAAAGGATGTATCTCCCTGCGATAAACCACTACACGGTTTCACTGGAGATGCGAAGATGCCCCTCGGGCAGCTGGACCTCTTTGTTGAGATTGGAAGTCATCCCCGCTCCGTTGTAAGGAAACAGACGTTTGTGCTGGTAGAGAACCATTCGGCCTACAACGCCTTCTTAGGAAGACCAGCCTTGTCTGACTTCCAGATTGTCCTAGCCCCATGGTGCCTGAAAATGAAATTTCCAACAGACAATGGGGTAGGGGAAGTGGAAGGAGACCAAGATATTGCACGAGACTGCTATGTAACCGAACTTCGCAACAACCACAGGAGAGATAAAGGGAAAGGTGTAGAGATTGCCCTCTGCACAAAAAGCCTTGAAGCATAGCAACTAAAGAAAGCCCCTCCTCTTCGATACACCAGCGACCCTTTCAATGAATTAGACCCTAGGGACAAAGAGGAGGAGGCCACCGCCGAGCCTGCAGAGGCTATGGAATTTATATCTGTAGACAAGCACGACTCAAGTAGGCTACTTAAAATTGGGTCCCAGCTGAAAGCTGAATTGAAGGAACAACTCATTGATTTTCTCCGCCACAACTTGGATGTATTCGCTTGGTCACACGCTGACATGACCGGAATCTCCCCCGACATAGCGTGCCACGTATTAAAAATTGATCCTACCAAGGCGCCTGTAAAACAAAAAAAGAGAAGTATGGGGGCAGAGCGATCAGCAGCCCTCGATGAAGAAGTAAAGAATCTACTCGCCAATGACTTCATACGAGAAGCTATTTACCCAGAATGGATCGCCAACCCGGTACTAGTAAAGAAGGCTAATGGGAAGTGGCGGACCTGCATTGACTTCTCCAACCTAAACGACGCCTGCCCAAAGGATTGCTTCCCGCTTCCCAGAATCGATCAACTTGTAGACAGCACAGCCGGGCACGAACTCCTGTCTTTTATGGATGCATACTCAGGATATAACCAAATTCCTATGCATGCTCCCGACCAAGACCACACTAGTTTCATCACCGACCGGGGTTTATACTGCTACAAAGTGATGCCCTTCGGACTTAAAAATGCAGGAGCCACCTACCAGCGCCTCGTCAACAAGATGTTTGCAGGGCTAATAGGACGAACAATGGAAGTATATGTAGACGACATGCTGGTAAAATCACGGAAAGCCAAAGATCACGTAAGCCACCTAGGCGAAATGTTCCAGGTACTTCGACGGTATGGAATGAAGTTGAATCCACTAAAGTGCTCCTTCGGAGTGTCATCGGGAAAATTCTTAGGATTCATCGTCCATGCCCGAGGGATAGAAGCAAACCCTGAACAAGTCCGAGCATTAAGGGACATCAAGATACCTTCCACCCGAAAGGAAATGCAAAGCCTAAATGGAAAAGTGGCTGCCCTAAGCCGATTCATCTCCAAAGCAACGGACAAGTGCGTCCCCTTTTTCGAAGCTCTAAAGAAAGATAAAGGAAAGTTCGAATGGACGGACGAATGCTTAACCGCTTTCCTTAACCTAATCGAACACCTCCAGAAACCACCGGTACTCTCGACCCCAAGCGAAGGCGAAGAATTATACCTATACCTTGCTGTGTCATCTCACGCTCTAAGCGCTGCCTTGGTAAGGGAAGACAACCGCACGCAACGACCAGTTTACTTCGTCAGTAAAAGGTTTACTGGGGCAGAAGTCAGATATCCTAAGCTTGAAAAGTTAGCATAATGTTTACTAATCACTTCACGAAAGCTACGTCACTACTTCCAATCCCATTCCATCAAAGTTCTGACCGATCAACCACTGAGGCAGGTACTCCATCGTCCCGACACTTCCGGGCGACTACTTAAATGGTGTATTGAGCTGAGTCAATATGATATCACCTATCACCCTCGCACCGCCATCAAGGGACAAGCCATGGCTGATTTCATTGCAGAATTCACTACCAACGAGGATAAGGAGCAACTGGAAATAACAGAAGATATCAAGTGGAATCTCTTTGTGGACGGTGCATCTAACGAACAAGGCTCGGGGGCGGGTGTGGTAATAATCACTCCCAGGGGAAATAAACTGCACTATGCTATAAGGTTGGAGTTCGCTGCCACCAACAACGATGCAGAATATGAAGCAGTAATAGCCGGATTAGAAATTGCTATCGAGATCGGAGCCAATTCTTTGTGTCTTCACAGCGATTCTCAGCTTATTGTTAATCAAATACTAGGGGAATTCCAAGCCCGAGAAGAACGACTCATAGCATATCTAAAGAAGACCAAGTTACTTCTCAGCCGATTGGACCACTACTTAGTCAAACACATCCCTCGGGAAGAGAACCAAGAGGCCGACGAATTGGCAAAGCAAGCAAGTATGAGAGACGTCGCCATCTTCGGGGCAGTAACTGTCTCAAAGCAAACGATCCCAAGTTTTGAGCAAGTGAATCTGATAGCTGCAACCGAAGAAGCAACTTGGATGACCCCCATCCGAGACTACCTACAAAATGGCACACTACCCGACGGGCGTAACGAAGTCAAGAAAATCTTGAGGAAAGCGTCCCGCTACACAATACAAGGAGACATCCTCTATCGGCGCGGGTTCTCTAACCCATTGTTAAGGTGTGTCGCCGGAAGGGAAGCCAAGGGAATCTTATCCAACATTCATCAAGGAAGCTACGGAGATCACACCGGAGGGCAAACGTTAGCAAAAAAGATACTCCGATACGGATATTTCTGGCCCACCTTAAGCAAGGACGCCTTAGATTTCGTCAAGAAGTGTGACAGATGCCAAAAATTTGCTAAGATCCCTCGGCTACCAACAACCGAGATTACTCAGATGACCAGCCCTTGGCCCTTTGCAGTATGGGGAATTGACTTAATCGGTGAACTGCCAATGGGTCGAGGCGGCGCCAAATATGCTATAGTAGCAGTCGACTATTTCACCAAATGGGTGGAAGCAGAACCTCTAAATAAAGTATCTTCAGCGAAAGTTATCAACTTCTTAATCAAAAATGTTCTGTGCAGGTACGGAGTCCCACTAAAAATCATATCAGACAATGGACTTCAGTTTGACAGTGAGCAATTCGCCAACTGGTGCCAAGAACATGGAATTCACAAAAGCTTCTCATCCGTAGCATATCCCCAAGCAAACGGACAAGTCGAAGCAGTCAACAAAATTCTGAAAACTCTGATCAAAAAGAAGCTCGAAAAGTCAAAGGGCGCTTGGGTGGATGAACTCCCTACGGCACTATGGGCCTACCGCACATCTTTCAGAACATCAACAGGGCACACTCCTTTCTCTTTGGCATACGGATCGGAGGCTATGCTCCCAGTTGAAACCATTGTGCCTTCCCACCGTAGGATCCACTATAACCCAGAAGAGAACGAAGAGCTCCTCAACATGTCTTTGGATCTAGTCGAGGAGAGAAGGAATGATGCAGTCCTAAAAACAGCAGCCCACAAGCAAAAGGTGGCAGCACAATACAACTCCAAAGTCAAGCATCGTACCTTACGAGAAGGGGATCTTGTCCTCAAGCGAATCTTCCCTCGCCCCGGAGCACTAGACCCAATCTGGGATGGACCATATGTAATTCATAAAGATCTCCACAACGGAGCCTATATTTTGTCAACAGTGGACGGAGAGGTGTTCCAGAGGGCATGGAACATCCAACACCTCCGTTGATACTTTTCTTAACTTGTATTGCCCATATGAAGTGAATTAACAAAGAGAATCAGTGGACGTAGGCATTTTTTCGTGCCGAACCACTTTAAAAAAGCCTTGTCTCTTTTTTAACTTGTTCCTTTGTATCTTGGCTGCTTGTTAACTTTATCCTTTTCTGTTGAACAAAATCCTGAGCATATAGCATTTCTATTCAAAGCACTCCACAATGCAACTTCACGTGGACAAGACCCAACAGGTACTATGCGAATCTATGCCCTCGCCAATGAGACACTTTTGCTCCAGCATCCCTCTGCTGCGGGTTAACTCATTGCTCGCGACGGCCCTTAAAGCCAACTGTAATGAGCCGATTATAAGCCACCGAGAAGGCCAACTATAGCCGAGGCAGCTCATTACGGCGTTAGGCTCGCCGGCAACTATGAACCGATTATAAGCCCCAACATAAGGTGTGGCCAGCCAGGGGCAGTTCACAGTTGACGATCGGCACCCACGCTAGCCGGCCACAGTAAGTCGAATAATACCCATGAGTACGGGCCATAATGGCCCGGGTAGTTACTGTGCGCGATCTCGGCTCCGGTGTGTCTTAAGTGCGGCTGTGGTAAAAAAGAATTAACTCCCCGTGGAGGCGTAAGATGGGTGACAAATGTCTCCAAGACCCACAGCTAGGGAAAGTGACTACAAAACCCGTTTGCCACGAACTTAAGCACATCGAAGGCCTTCCGTGACTGGAAGTTTTACTATTTCACATATTTCAATTTTACTTAAAAAACTTTCCTCCTATCCTCTATAACAAACCATAAAGTACAGGATGCAGGGTAAGAGATAACCGCCAATGGATGCAGAGATTCACAATCAGATGGCAGGGCATTCAACCGCTTTCCATGCTTGGTCATACAAGATATTTGAAGCTGCCATTTACAAACAGAACATGAAAGGCGGTATTTTCTTCCTTTATGTGCAGATGCATGACTGTAATTTAATTTTTTCACACCACACGCTAACATTGCAAGTCATGAGATTATGATCTAAAACCAGAATCTGACATCAAACACAATTTAATTACGAGAATATACACAGCTATATTTCTCATACGACATGTCAAAACAGCAACAAACATTCAAGAAACGACAAAATCAGCTTAAGTTAAAAAATTACACGTCAAGAATAATGTTGATTATTACAAGTAGCAAGAATTACAACTTAGAAGTTACTCTACTGTCTTAAGACTAACAGATACAACAATGCCAAACCTACAAAAAGAATTTTCCAGGTCTAATCAGGGAGCCGGTTGCGTCAAAGTCTTGTCCTTGCTCTTTTGCCCGCCTGTCCGGTCATAAAAAGGATTCATTAGTGATAAGTAACCAAGTTAACGGAAAGACTAGAAAGGAAGACTTACCAGCACCTGCTTCTTGACCGTCCTGGTCGTCATCCTCTACCTGCACACCTGCCTCTTCAGCAGCAAGCAGCCGCATACCCTCCTTTACCGCCGCTTTCTCCTCCTTGGTGAACTGGGCAGTGACCACATCCATACTGAAGACCGTTCCACCCTCTTTATCTGCATCAGCCTTAGCCTCCTCCAAAGCCCGAAGATAGATCTTGGCCATGACCCTGGGATAATCATCCATCCAAGAGAGATTGCCCTGCTTCCAAGTTCGGAAATACATGTCCTGGAGCATGTCATCCATCATTCCCTCATTCTCCTCAAACTCCCTCATCCGGGCATCGGAAGCCGACAACCTTTCGACGGCAGCATCTCTCTCCAATCTGTATCTCGAGCAATCAGCCTGAAGGGACCTCCGCATCACCTCCATCTCTTCCCTCAACTTAGCTTGAGCAAGCTCTGCAGCCTCAAGTTTCTCGGACAATTCCTCCACCTGCTCGAGATCCGCTCTCCGAACCTCATCCACCGTGGCAATAGCCATGTCAATCCGCTCTTTGCAAGCAGCTTCCATTTTCCGCAGTTCAGCCCGACTGGCCTCTTCCATGGTTTTCCTTAGTCGCCCAGTAGCAGCCTCATGCTGAGAAATCTGGATAGCCTGATCCGCAAGTTGTTTGGCCTGATCCGAAACCACCAATCGAAGTTGGATATTGGCGCTCCCAATCTCCTCTCCGGCCTTAACCAGCCGAGCATGATGCCCCATCAGCTTCTTGGTCTCCTCTACCACCCGATCAATATTAGCCTTGGCCTCGTCTCCCATAGTGACTATACGAGTAGTGAGTAGATCGAGATCTAAGGCCTTGGCTTCGTCAAGTACTCGTACCATGGGGTTACGGGGGAGAAGATGTTCACCAGTGACTTCGTCAAAAGTAATATCATGAGAACTGGGATCCAGATCAGGATGACCCGCAAATGGATTACGGGCCAAGTCGGGACGGTCGATATGAATAACAGAAGGGTTTCCGGACGGGTGCGGAGAAGGTGCAAACTCGCTACCCTCCTCAGTAATGTCATGAATAGGCTGAGCCGGAGGCTGAGGACCGGGCGAAGTTTCGGATAAAGGATGCCTCCTCTTCCTCTGTTGAATACCCTCTTCGATGACCCCAAGAAGAGGACGGTATCCGACTACATCCCCGGAGCGTTGGGTTGAGGGCTTCGGCTTAGCAGAAATTTTGGAAAGTTTATATTGCTCAAGCATGTGTCGTAGGTCTGAAGCTTTGGACGTCTTGCCTGCTCCTAATATAAAGAACAAATGTCACAATCTTACATCACTATACGATTCGAGAAATGCGGTAAATTACAAGTTAAAAAAGGAAAAGAAACACAGCTATGGTTGTACAAACCCTGGGGAGGAGTGGGATACTGCAATAGGTCCTGGATTTCATTCCAGGACGGGAGCGGATCGTAAAATATTCCTAAGTCCCTATCATTTATGAAGCATGCAGGAGTCAAGAGTTCACCTTGAGTCGTCGGAGCCACCTTGGCTGGAATGGTCGGGGAAGACTCACTTGCACCAGTCCCGGCTTTGTCCGCCTTCCCGGTCTTCTCTGCCAAAGCCGGATCCTCATCCAACCCCTCAAAAGCCTGGTGGAACGCATCATCCGTCCACTCCTGGATCTCGCCCGCTTGCCCAGGAAGTAGGGCCCCGATGCCATCGCTACCTTTGTCACCATCCCGACCATCTCCACCCTCGCCTCTTACCTCCTCTATGTCTTCCTCCTCCCGGGTAAGTGGACAATTGCTGGGGGAGGGGCCGTCCGATTTCTTGAGTTTCTTACCTCCGACAGCTGGAGGTTTTGTGAAAGGCTTCCTCTTGCTACTCTCTGCCGTAACACCTTCCTTGGTCTGAGCAGCCGCCCTCTCCTCCGCCGTTTCCCTTAGCTTAACTACAGACTGCTGCGGAAGGATCAAGTTATATTCCAGAAGAATCGCATTTCTAATCAAGAAGGCAGATGATCTGTATTTCCCAAGAATGGCTTCTATCTCAGCCGCCGTCTGAACCAGGCGGTCAGTCTCCACAACCGGAAAGCCACCTGTCGCTAGCAAAAATGAGAAAGTATGAGAAGAAGCATCGCAATCGGAATAAAAATTATAAGTAAAAGCATCAACTTACATCCAGAGGTAAAGCGCCGGATGGAGACGGAGTCGTCCCTAACAAAGAACCACTCTTTCTTGAACATGCTGAATTTAGAGTACAGGTCCAGGACCGGCTTGAAGGTCACAGCGGACTCCAAGCTAATATATGGGGACCCCTTCTTATAGCCCCTTAAATTATACAAGTACCGGATCTCCCGGTTGGAGGGAGCGCGACCATACTTCCTCCGAAAAATAACGAAAAGGCTCACCAGTATGGCATAAGAGTTGGGCTGAAGCTGGAATGGGGCCACCTTTAGATACGTGAGGAAGCTGACTACCCAAGCATTGAGAGGCGGGATAGCACCACACATGCAATGGTACCTACTATAAGCAAAGTATCCTTCGGGAGGACTGTATGGCATGACTCCTGGGCCCGGCAGCAGCATGAGGGCTCTATCGATCCCAAAGGAACGAGATATAACATCGAGTTGCTCCTCTTTGAGAGAGCTAGGAAAGCAGTCAGGCGGGGAATCCAGCAGCTCCTGGGGACCGTATCCATCCACTAATGACCTCGGGGCGGGCCCATGACGCTCCGATCCTGATTGAGCTGGGGGCACGGCCGAGGACTCTCCTTCACCCCCGGATCTCCTCTTATCTGATCGAGTTTCAACTTTTCGAGACATTTATCTGCAAACATGGGAAAAGTATATCGTTAGAATATACAAGCAGCGTAATCTGGAATTTCGCTTAAAAATTCGAAGTATGAAACACATGTTCACTCGATACAACAGTTCATTCGGCGGGCAGATGCAACAAGTCAATAGTCCATTCGGTAGTATGATATAAAGTTCATTCGGCACTCAACTCGTGAGTTCATTCGGCAAAATACAATACCTCAGTTCATTCGGTAGTATGATATAAAGTTCATTCGGCACTCAACTCGTGAGTTCATTCGGCAAAATACAATACCTCAGTTCATTCGGTAGTATGATATAAAGTTCATTCGGCACTCAACTCGTGAGTTCATTCGGCAAAATACAATACCTCAGTTCATTCGGTAGTACAAGAATGAAAATTCATTCGGCAAAAAGAACCTCACCTTGATTCGGCTAGCAACTTGATTCGGCGAAATAACTTGGTTCGGCTAAAACTTGATTCGGCTAAAACCTTAATCCGGCTAACACCCTGATTCGGCAAGATAGCGATGGAAGGATTCGGCAGATAAAAAAAAAACGAAGGCCTTGGTCCCCTACTTATAGGCGAAGGCGGAATACCGGACCAGTTGGTTCGGTAATAGGAGTAGGATACAAATGACTAAATGGGATGGTGAAAAACAAAGCACGATGTATGTTAAACATACACCCTACTTTGGGGGGCAAATGTTGGGTGAATTCTCAACATTTAATCAACTAACGCTCGAACCAAAACATCTCCACCTCAATACCGAACCAGGACCAACACACCTACTACCAAATCTAGTAGTCACCGAACGAAGCTACCGGTCCAGATCATGGCCGAACCAACCCTCTCCTCAGCCACCGAACAAGCTCCGCCGAACCAACCCTCTCCTCAGCCACCGAACCAGCTCCGCCGAACCACCATGCTCCTACCACCGGACCAAGATTCCACCGCCGAACCAAAGGAAACCGGACCAGCTCTTCCAGGCCAGATCATGTCAGCCCAGGCCCATCAGCAGCTGTACACATCCTAGACCCCTACCCTCAGCCTCACTCTATAAATAGAGGGGCAGGGGTACGACAATGGGGACAAGTTTGGAGAGCTCAAGCACGGAAGGAACTCTTCAAACAACTTTCTTTTACTCGTATCAAAGCTTTGTACTTGTAATCAAAACTAGAGAAGTGAAATAACATATAAAGTGGACGTAGGCATATTCTGGCTGAACCACTATAAACTTGTGTGTCTTTTTACAGTTTAGTCCCTGCTTTTCATATATTTGCATAAACCTCCAAAATCGCTAAGAACAACATAAGCTTTACTAAATCATACGACTTTGAGGTGTTTGTCCATTTTTTGTGCAAACAATTTCCAATTCTATTTATGAAACTTCGATTTATAAAAATCCTTGAATTAACAAATTCGATTTATAACTCAATTTTATACCAAATATCTAATTTATAAGTTAATTACTTATAAATCTTTTATTTTACAAAAATCTATTCATTTTATAACTTCACATTTTAAATCTATTAATTTCATTCACTTATGAAATCCATTTATACTCCCTTTTAACACTTATAAAAACTCATTTTATAATTCCAATATTTTAATTTATAAATATCAATTTTATAAATCTTTTATATAAACCGTTTATAATTCAAAAATCCCAATTTAAACCATTTTATAAATAATCAACTATTTATTCCAAAAAAATCACTTTTAAAAATCCTTTTAAAAATCAAATCGTTATTTTTAAACTTCAAAAATGGATCCGATGATGCAACCGCACCCATCATAAATCACGACAATCAAACATCATATAACATCATATGATAATCAACAAATATCACAATATCTGTAAATAAAACAATACGGTGAGGAATCCAGTTAGATCCCTCCAACCTGCTTCCCTGCATCCACAGATGTTAGCACAATACCAATTCCGCTCCAGTACGGAATTATCGCGGTATATGGGTTTAATAAATATTATCCGCTATTATGCGACGCAATAGGGTCTCATCCGCTATACAATGCGGAAAATCAACTCCAATATATACATATTCCAATATATATATTGCTATATACATATATAATACCAATTCCACTTCAATGTGAAATTATCGCGGTATATGTTTTTAATAAATAACATCCGCTTACTAACGGCGTATAATGTCTATTTCAACATAACAAATATCAATTTAACATCCAATCACACAATCAATCACTATCAACAATTTTAAATCTCAACTATTTAAAATTTAAATCGAAACAAAACATTCGATTGAGTGAGGAGTTCTCACCTTGATTTCAATTCCGTTTCAGCGTTTATTTCGAATAAAATTAAACGGACGTTTAATTTTACCCAAAATTTCCGCTAGCCCCAAACGACTCCAATCCAATTTCATTGCGAAGTATTCGTCGAAATGATTCCATCGCAACTTGTTTCGTAATTTTCTGATAATGTATGAACAAGATATAATTATTTGAAGTTTATACAAATTTTAAATAAATAAATTACACATTTTATTATAATTTAAACCCACAATTTAATCTGGGCCGCATGTTTCAGGCAAAGCAAATCGTGGCCGCATCTTGTTGCTTCTTCTCCATCGCGTATAACCCTAGTAAACAAACACGCTCGCAACCCATGAGGCGCCCATCTAGGTCTTCAAATCGCCACCTCCACGATCCATTTCCCGATGATCAGACATCATCAACCAAAACGCCTCACCCTCCTCTACCTATGGCCAATGACCGCACGCGCATGGCCACGCCCTCGTCTCGGAAATCGTGCCAAAACGCAGACGAACGCGCCCAATTTTCCACCAATCCACGCATCTATTTCTGATCATATCCGTTGGATTTGTAGTTCATGTTGTGCTCTACAACTTTCATTTAGGAAGTTTGTTTAATTAACGTGTGGATTTGAAGAATTTGAGGGAAGAAGATTGAACATTTTCGGCCTTTGATTTAGTAAATGGCGGCCAGGCTGAGATGAAATGAATTAGGGTTTTGCAATTGTTAACGTATATATATACGTATATAATAATATTAAATTCGTTTTAAACGACTTTTTCAAACGATCTCCAAATCACACGTGCTGCCTGGCATTCATAAGGTTTACCCCACGTTCCGAACACAATGGAACGTGTTTCGGAGGCTAATTCGATCATATGTGAGAGTTACGGAAATAAACAGTCAAATTTAAATCAAATCGTTTTAAACCGATTTCAATGCGTTTTGGCTTGCCCCGGACAAACGATACATCTGATTGACACGAAATTTGAAATCTTACAATAATTCAACATTATGGATCCGATGAAACTGGTTTCGTCAAAATCTGAGACTTTTTGAAAAATGACTATTTTAACTCGCCAAATTAATATTAAAACAATTTCGATGCGTTTCGAGCTGCCACGTTCAAACGACAACTCCGATTGCTACAAAAATTGAAATCCGATAATAATAAACTATTACGGATCCAATGGAACTAGTTTCGTCCAATTCTAAGACTGTCCCAAAAATGGCTAATTTCACTAGTCGATTAAATATTAAAATATTCAATTTTCACAGATTAACTCCAAATTCAATTTTAAAAGTTCTATAACATCACTATAACTTCTATATGATTTAATATAACTTCATAAATCATTTTCATTCACATTAAATCCAGATTTCAATTATTTCTGGAATTTCAACTATTAAAGTGTCGATTTAATTATTCAATTAAATCCAGATATTCGAAAAATAAATTATTCGACTTATTAATTCTACTTATTAATATTTAAAATCAATTAAATATTAAATTTCAAATGTCAGAAATTCTGGGTCGTTACAAACTTTCCCCCTTAAAAGAATTTCGTCCTCGAAATTACCAAGTAAGAAAAATTCACAAAATCCATTAACTTTTCAGAAATCCATTGTATGAAAATTTTATATTCACCTTTTTTTTCAAAACCTTTAACTTCAAATAAAACAATGGTTTCTATTTTCTAGTTCTATTCCTACATTTTCATTTCAATTTGGAAATTGACTTTTCATTAATAAAAATTTTCCAAAATTTTCAAAATTTTCTAACGCCCTAAATTTCCAGAAAAATTTGCCAGCGTCTCCTTTGCGCGGTTCGATCGTAGTAGGATCACAATTGACATAAATATGTATACATCGACCCACCCGGTTGGAAAAGTAGAAAAACAGTTCATATTTCCTATTTTTATTGCGTAGGCGTACCTTTTTAGCATTTTTAAGCAAAGCAGTTATTTATTAAGCATTTTAGCGCAACCAAATCAACCAAACGGTAGCCACCGCACCTGTACTTACTCAATTTAAACATGTAAGTGACATATATATAAGGTTATTAACAATTTACTCTTTTACACAACTACAACACTTGCATATCAAAGAAATGCATACTAAACAAGGTTTATAAGCAACTTATAAAATTTCAACATTACTTGCAATTGTTTACAACCAATTCGTATACAATGACATTCAATTATTCATTTTCAATTAGTTTACATTCACTAATTTATATTGAAGTTGGTTCACTTCCAATTCAAATCTAATTTCTATTTAAATTTACTTCACCTTCCATTTAAATCAAATTACATAACTTCCAATTCCATTTATTCAATTTCATTAACACTAATGAATTATACTACATACAATCAACCAACACTCAAATAACAACCAATGTATATTCAACACAACCAAATTTATTCACTTTACTTTATTTCACATTCAATTTGGTTCAACATTTTTAATTCCAATTGGTTCAATATTAAATTGACTTCCTTCCAATTATTCAATTTCCAATTACATTGGCTTTAATGAATTAACACTTATATCCATGATTCCATATCAATTTAGTCACATTCGATTGATTAACATTCAATCCATTCATTCATTAATTCAATTGCTAATCCATTTAACAAATAAAGTTGAATTTTATTTATATAACTCAAGTTCACATTCATTTAATAAATTCACTTTATTAATTTACTTTGATATCAAAATCAAATTCATTCAACATTACTTAAGTTATTTTCCATTTCAAACATCATTTGCTCAAATTAACTTAAGTTTCCACTTATTAATCAAATTCAGATTCCAATTCTATTTAACTTTTACCAAAGTCAAAATTTATTATCTCATATTATAAGTTCAAAACTTGACTACTTATATTCAACAATTACAGCTTAGATTTTATTGATTCACTTATACTTACTTTAATTTAACTCCATCCTTTAAGTTACATTCATTTTTATCAAAACTCAAATTGTATAAGTTATCAACTCATTTATCATTCCCATAAAATATTTTAAATAGGATTCCAGAGTCTTTTCAACCTTTCAAAACCATTTTGAAATCAATTCAATTTATCTTTTGAATTTCCAAAACAAAATCCAAATTTTCCAAACAACTTTCATTTAAAATAATCTGGCAGCAATTCCTCTTTTGGAAACCCGAAAATGAACACCAATGATGTTGCGATCATCATTGGAATTATTTTCCAGCGACCTGAAAAGAGTTTAGAGCTTTCATCTCTCCAAAACAATTTTCCAAAACATCAAATCCTTTTAAAACAATTCCCTGGAATTTTATTTTAGATTATAAATCACATTTACAAATCTTTTACTAATAAAATTTCACTTCTTATATATAAGATTATTTTTACCATTGCAAATCATTTTAATTATAACTTCATACATTAAAATTCATTTTCTTATACAATTTACTCTTTTACAATTGTTGTTTTATTTAACTTATTCAAACAACTTTTATTAACTTTTATATATTTACATTTTTAACAACCAAACAATGAATCATATACACTTTAATAATTTCAGAAAAATTATTTCTTTATATACAAAATATAATCGAGGTAAAATTATTTCATTTACCCAATTTAAAACAATATCATGCCGAATTGTTCTATATAAGTGTTTAGAGATCCCTATCGATAGAGTTGTACGGACTATACCGACCAGAATCCATATACCACTCAACAAACCAATCATCACAATATAAAATAATTTTATATTCACTAACAAATACGTGCTCATATCTATTATTACACTCAAATCATTCTAGAGTACTACTGACTCTATCTCTAATGAGTAATACCCAACAGAGCCATGGTTGTCGCTTAACCGGATGCTCTGATACCACATGTAACGATCACGACTTTTCGACGCTCGAAAGTCGACATTAATACGTTCACTGTATCAACTGCCGAACAATCGAATGCCGGAAAATCGAATTGTTATGAAGAAAAAGAAGAGGTAGAAGAAGACAGAAGGAAAAGAAAGAAGAAATAACAGAAAAACACAGAGACAGAAAACAATATCAGAATCTCACATTCGCAGCAAAACAATATATAATAGATAAATGAATAATCTTTAAAACAAAGAACTATATCATTTTATACATTACATCACCATCAGAGCTTACAACAACAATACAACACACTGGACAGTTATATAAACTTGTCCTCATACAGAATACACATCGGAATAATAATATCATATACAAGTGGTACGTCTCGAGATCCAGCTCGCCACTGAGCTCCACAGCATCTCCTGAATCCAGAATGATCTAATAACCTAACTCTAGACTGCCCGTGTGGAAATTGGTGGGCACCCAGAGTTTAGAAAGGAAACAATAAACTCCAGGTCAGTCATGGTGACTGGTGTGAGAACTAAAACAGTTTATCTTTAGAAACAAACAACAATAGAATTTTAACATTGAAACCCGCAATGCTTTTGGAAAATGAAACTACCATAAGACCTCCCACCACACACACAATGCAATCGCAGACTTGGAGGAGATTTCTTCTTATGATAGTCAAAAATGCTTACTACGCAAAACAAATCATTTTTGATATTATTACAAGTGCATAGTGTAAAATTCTTTCGAAAATACAATATTAATCTTAGCCAGCATAGGTACCATTATATTATGCCTGCTATAGCTGCCTCCTAAGGAGACAGGTTATACAATTTCAATCGTAAAGGGTTCGTATTGTTTCTTTGGATTTTCCAACAAATGGTCAGGCTAAGGAACTTCCTTTCCTACTGCCGAATCGGATCGCCTCTGGCTGGACGTCCCGAGAGACAAACTGCTCTTTGCCAAACAAGGCCGGGTTACCCCTGTAACTAGGTAACTCACGAATATGTCATCACCCGGTCCTTTGGGACCTTTATCCGAGCGCTCGGTAACCAACATCACACATAATAAATAAGGTGTGTCCACATGAGTAAGTATCTGGGCTCCATACCATGATACCACCCCTTTCCAAAAGGAAATGACATACCCTAAAGGGCGCGACCCTCATAACCTTGCCGCAACATTCCTGTTTCGACCATTTTCGGGTTGTTGAGGCCCTGACGAAGTCTCGTGCACAAAGCTACGCTTTATTCAAAAGCTATGCTTTGGGTCAAACAAATGATCAAAGTAATGATCAAACAATTGATCATATCACAAATGATCAAACAATGATCATTTCACAGCAACACTCAACATGCCACATTACCAAATTGGGATATATTGCTGATAACCTTCAACTACATAACCTCTGAGCTCATACGTCTCAAAGAAGGGTGTTAAGCTAAGAGAATAAATTCTCCGCCACCAACAGAAATGTATTTGAAAGAAATCAGCTTTACATCTCAAAATGTAATGTCAGACACGTAACCATACAAGTCTGTTCCGGGTTCGAACAGAACCGAAGGCACTTCCGAAGAAGCCCTTGCAATCCGGATATTCACAATCCTGATAAAACTTCCCATCACAAAGGAAATATCAATACCGTAGCTAACGGTGCAGAGACAATCGATAGGTCATCCTATCGTTTTCACAAATACCCGGTCTTCACCACAGGTCTTCAATACGATCCATATCATCGTATCACAAATTCGGAATGGGTTATACGACACAAAGGTCCTTTCCCGGCTAACCCGAATAGTGAGCGCTTATTCAAAAATAAGTGTGGCCTTCAAATTCAAGCAAATCACAACAAATACCCATTCAAGGTAATTATTGATAGTCGGTTTTTTAACTATCAATAAAGATGCGCAACATCATCAGATTCCAAATAATTTTCCAAATTATTTATCTTTCAAAAATATCTTTACAAGATATATAATTTCCACACTTTAATTATTTGAAAACAATTTCAAATCAATTTTCACATTTCAATTTATCTTTGAAGATAAATCTCAAAACATTTCACTTCATATTGGAAAACATTTCCATACCTATTTAATAATAGGTAATTCACAAATCCATTTATTTTCAACATTTGAAAATATTTAATATACTTAAATCACAATTAAGTATATATTTCATTCTTTAAGGAAATCATTCTCTTTCACAAATTTTATTTGATTCAAAACGAATGTTACGTAAAACATCGTTAAGACAACTCAAAATCACTAGTATAGGGATTCAAAATTTAGATAGATATATAAATCCCAATACTATATAAACCATTTCCTTTCGGAAACCAATTTACTATAACAACAGTGTTATAGTCCACCATTTCCTTACTTCTCGAAAAACGTCTATTTCAACAATAACTGTTGAAATATATGTCTTGATACTTAACACGTTTTAAAACATCTTTTTAAAACAATTACTTCATTTCATAATATCACTTCTCCAAAACATATCCATTTTATCTAATAATATATTCACTGTCCAAAATCGTGAATATAATTCGTTATCCAAACTCAACATTTCTACACATTTTATTTAAAGGATTATCCACTGTCTAAAACCGTGGATGTAATTCCTTTAAATTAACTTCTATAATTCACTTATCAAAATAAGTGATTTTGGATTTATAAAACAATGTTTATAATTTCCAATTCTATTTATAAAACTTCGATTTATAAAAATCCTTGAATTAACAAATTCGATTTATAACTCAATTTTATACCAAATATCTAATTTATAAGTTAATTACTTATAAATCTTTTATTTTACAAAAATCTATTCATTTTATAACTTCACATTTTAAATCTATTAATTTCATTCACGTATGAAATCCATTTATACTCCCTTTTAACACTTATAAAAACTCATTTTATAATTCCAATATTTTAATTTATAAATATCAATTTTATAAATCTTTTATATAAACCGTTTATAATTCAAAAATCCCAGTTTAAACCATTTTATAAATAATCAACTATTTATTCCAAAAAAATCACTTTTAAAAATCCTTTTAAAAATCAAATCGTTATTTTTAAACTTCAAAAATGGATCCGATGATGCAACAGCACCCATCATAAATCACGACAATCAAACATCATATAACATCATATGATAATCAACAAATATCACAATATCTGTATATAAAAACATACGGTGAGGAATCCAGTTGGATCCCTCCAACCTGCTTCCCTGCATCCACAGATGTTAGCACAATACCAATTCCGCTCCAGTTCGGAATTATCGCGATATATGGGTTTAATAAATATTATCCGCTATTATGCGGCGCAATAGTGTCTCGTCCACTATACAATGCGGAAAATCAACTCCAATATATACATATTCCAATATATATATATATTGCTATATACATATATAATACCAATTCCACTTCAATGTGAAATTATCGCGGTATATGTTTTTAATAAATAACATCCGCTTACTAACGGCGTATAATGTCTATTTCAACATAACAGATATCAATTTAACATCCAATCACACAATCAATCACTATCAACAATTTTAAATCCCAACTATTTAAAATTTAAATCGAAACAAAACATTCGATTGAGTGAGGAGTTCTCACCTTGATTTCAATTCCGTTTCAGCGTTTATTTCGAATAAAATTAAACGGACGTTTAATTTTACCCGAAATTTCCACTAGCCCCAAACGACTCCAATCCAATTTCATTGCGAAGTATTCGTCGAAATGATTCCATCACAACTTGTTTCGTAATTTTCTGATAATGTATGAACAAGATATAATTATTTGAAGTTAATACAAATTTTAAATAAATAAATTACACATTTTATTTTAATTTAAACCCAAAATTTAATCTGGGCCGCATGTTTTAGGCAAAGAAAATCGTGGCCGCATCTTGTTGCTTCTTCTCCATCGCGTATAACCCCAGTAAACAAACACGCTCGCAACTCATGAGGCGCCCATCTAGGGCTTCAAATCACCACCTCCACGATCCATTTTCCGATGATCAGACATCATCAACCAAAACGCCTCACCCTCCTCTACCTATGGCCAATGACCGCACGCGCACGACCATGCCCTCGTCTCGGAAATCGTGCCAAAACGCAGACGAACGCGCCCAATTTTCCGCCAATCCACGCATCTATTTCTGATCATATCCGTTGGATTTGTAGTTCATGTTGTGCTCTACAACTTTCATTTAGGAAGTTTGTTTAATTAATGTGTGGATTTGAAGAATTTGAGGGAAGAAGATTGAACATTTTCGGCCTTTGATTTAGTAAATGGCGGCTAGGTTTTGCAATTGTTAACGTGTATATATACGTATATAATAATATTAAATTCGTTTTAAACGACTTTTTTCAAACGATCTCCAAATCACACGTGCCGCCTGGCGTTCGTAAGGTTTACCCCACGTTCCGAACACAATGGAACGTGTTTCGGAGGCTAATTCGATCATATGTGAGAGTTACGGAAATAAACAGTCAAATTTAAATCAAATCGATTTAAACCGATTTCAATGCGTTTTGGCTTGCCCCGGACAAACGGTACATTCGATTGACATGAAATTTGAAATCTTACAATAATTCAACATTACGGATCCGATGAAACTGGTTTCGTCGAAATCCGTGTAACAACCCATAATTTTGTGAATATTTTTAATTAAATTTTTATTTGAAATTTTGATTTTTTAAATCATTTAAAAGTGAATTTTTAGAATTATTCCAATGTAAGTTTGGAATTTGTTTGTAATTTATTTTCCAAATGCAATAAATAAACGATTTTTGAAAATTTTATATTTTGGTCAAAATCTGAATTTTCAGTTTAAATATAAAAAAAATTGAATTTCAAATTTTAGTCTTTTTTTTAAAGAAGAATATATTTATGATATCTGTTCTGCTTTTCGTTTCGTTAAATTCTAAGTTATACTTTTTAAATTAGATAAATTACAGCATTTTTACACGCAGTTATTTACTGTATTTCAATTTCTAGTTTTCTATGTGTGTTTCTATATTTTTATTTTCTATGTTATTTTATTTTATTTTTCTATTTTGTTTATCTAAACTTTATTTATTGGATTTCACTTGTGTGTATATCTTTTCATAAAAGGCTTGGAAGAAATCAAGGAGACATGCGTTACATTTCTTTAATGCTTGCCTTTTTATTTACCTACCCGCTTTATTACTTACCCTAGCCATTCACCGTTCATAGCCGTGAATTGCTCTTATTAATCATGTACAAACATCTCAAAATATCCTCTTTTCAATTGCATTTAAGAATCATATATATATATATACATATATATATATATATATGTATGTGTGTGTGTTTCTTTCTCCTTATTTCTTACCTTTTATTTCCTAGCCTTTTTGTTTTTCTATCATTTACTCCTCTTTAGCCGTTCAAAATCTTTTCTTACCATCCACTCCACTTCATAATTCACGTACAAAATTTATTTCCTATCTCTCATTTTTCATTTGCATTTAAAAATAAAATATATTGTACGTTTTTTCTCCTTAACTTATGCCTTTCCGTTTCCTTAGCATTCATAACTCCTTAGCTCTTTTTTTTTCTCTTCTATAGCCGTGTATTTCCTTTTTCCATACACGTACAAAATTTATTTCCCATTATGATTCACATATTTCACTTGCATTTAGGAATAATATATGTATAAGTTTTTTTCTCTTTATTTCTTGTCTCTTTGTTTTCCTAGCATTTACTCTATCAAATCACATAAAAATCTTCTCAATATCTCAGTTCCTCATTTGCCTCTTTTGATTGTAATATTTTACAGTAAGTTTCTTTTATTAAATAGGAAATAAATCCCACTCATTCACTAGCCTTTTTATTTGCTAGCCTTTCATTTTCTAAACCCTACATCTTAGCCATTCAAATCTCTTGAAACCCTAGCCGCCTTCTTTTTATTTCTTATTCACTTACAAGTTCTCATCCTCTCATTTTCATTTGCGTGAAGAAAATACAACAAGCTCTAGGTTATTTCCATGGCTTCCTTCTCACTCTTTTTTTCCACTTTTATTTTATTTCCTCTTTTTTTCCTTTTGTTTTCTCCTTGCATAGCTCAGCCTCCACCACCACAACATTACCTCCTCCTCACTATTAGACCATGGCAAAGCCCACTTGGTGGTTGAAAGCAAGGTTATGTTCTTTGATTCGTAATTGCATAGTTTAATTCATCTTTTGTTGTGTTGAATCTTATTCTTATGATTTGTGTATTTGTTATATACAAGATCAATATCTTGGCTCTCCATCCATTCAAATCAGAATTGTGTCTAGTCGTGCTTTCCGGATTTTTGTTTGTGTGTTTGCTTTGCAAATTTCAGCATAAAAAAGTGAGTAATCACACCTGACATTCATACTTATATTATTGTGAATTGATAGCAAGTGAAAGTGTAGAAATAATTATATTATGTTATACATGCCTGTGATATATTTATATGATATTAAATACTGTTTATATGCCTGTTACATCATCTATTATATTTTATTTTATTTTACTATTTATTTATATTCTATTCTCACACTGCAAGTTCCCTGTAGAATAGAATTACTATGGGTTGAAATGATACATACCCGAACGGACTTTAGAATAGGGAAAGATCGTTATGGGCTGAAATGACAAGCCTAAGCGATTTTTATTTATTTTATTTAACTTGGGATTGCGGGTTTGAAATGATAGAACCTGGATTTTTCTTTGTAAATTACGGATTGAAATGATATATTATCCGTATCACTTGACCTAGGTTAGAAAATATTATACAGACCCGTGGTTATTTTATAAGTTTTTCTGGAAGTTTTAAGTATTTTGAAAATGTAAATTTTGATATTTTAATTTTAATTTTGTTTTTAAAATGATTTAATAAAGTGAAAAATGATTTCATATGTATTAAAAATGTTAAATAAATAAATGGAAATTTGTGATTGGAAATATAAACTAATTTAGAAATATGTAAAGTTTTAATTATGAAAGAAACGTGTAAAGTTCTAATTAATGAAAGAATATGTAAAGTTTTAATTATGAAAGAAACGTGTAAAGTTCTAATTAATGAAAGAAATATGTAAAGTTTTAATTATGAAAGAAACGTGTAAAGTTCTAATTAATGAAAGAATATGTAAAGTTTTAATTTATGAAAGAAACGTGTAAAGTTCTAATTAATGAAAGAAATATGTAAAGTTTTAAGTATGAAAGAAACGTGCAAAGTTCTAATTAATGAAAGAATATGTAAAGTTTTAATTTATGAAAGAAACGTGTAAAGTTCTAATTAATGAAAGAAATATGTAAAGTTTTATTTATGAAAGAAACGTGCAAAGTTGTAATTAATGAAAGAATATGTAAAGTTTTAATTTATGAAAGAAACGTGTAAAGTTTTAATTAATGAAAGAAATATGTAAAGTTTTAATTTATGAAAGAGACGTGTAAAGTTCTAATTAATGAAAGAAATATGTAAAGTTTTAATTTATGAAAGAAACGTGTAAAGTTCTAATTAATGAAAGAAATATGTAAAGTTTTAATTTATGAAAGAAACGTGTAAAGTTCTAATTAATGAAAGAAATATGTAAAGTTTTAATTTATGAAAGAGACGTGTAAAGTTCTAATTAATGAAAGAAATATGTAAAGTTTTACTTACTGAAAGAAACATGTAAAGTCTTAATTAATGAAAGAAACATGTAAGTCTTAATTTGTGTAATATTGATTTAAAATAATAAATGCCCTTTTTGTAATAAAACGTAAATTAAAACGTACATTTGATAATGTAAGTTTAATTAGTGTAATATTGATTAAACGATAAATGCTCTTTACTGTAATAGAAATGTAAGTTAAAAAGTACATTTAATATGTAAGTTTTAATTAATGTAAATGACATATTTTAATGACTAAAATAATAAAGTTTCTTTATTGTAATGATAATGTAAGTTAATAAGGTACTCTTAACTTAACATAAGAATTTCAGCATTAAATTGGATATTACAGTAACAAAGTTTATTTAACTATAAGGCTATGATAAAATGACCATGTTAAAAAATTTTAAGTATATAAATACTTTGATTATGTAAAATATTAAATTGGAAAGTATTACATTCCAAAAATGCTATGATTCCTTAAGGTTACATTACCAAAATGCTATGAAAATTTAAAGGAAGATTTCAAGTTTAATAAATTAAAGGAAATATTCAGTGATTTTTGAAATTTGGGTTTTATTGAAATGATATATTATTGAATTGGTTTTGAAATGGAAATGATATATTTTTGAATTGGTTTTGAATAGATATGTTTTGGGTTTGAAAGTATGTATTAGTTTGAAATAAATGATATGATTTTGAAATGGTTTAAAGGATGTATTTTGATTTGAAACATAAACTATTTTGAAATTTATAACCACGGGTTATAATAACGATTGGTTGGCAAAGAGACCGGGATCGGATATGGACATACTCTCTATCGATACCGAAAACCACTTTGACAACCGTGTACGTGGTGGAGATTCCAGAATGAAGTAGGATGGTGGCGACGTTCTTAAGGTATGTTACGTGGACCCAACTCCTCTGAGTTGGCATAAGGTGGCTAAAACAGTTGCGATCTCGGACCAGTGAGGTAGCACCTCTTCTCGGACACATTTCTTCGATATTATACTCTTACTTGTGATTGATTAGATGGCCATCCTCCGATTTGGGAGTGTTGTTCGAGGTGGAACGATAGTGGCTGCTATGCGTATCCATTAGTCCGTGTGCGTAATTGGTATATCTACCCTGGCATTGCCTAGTTGTGCCGTGTCACCTACCATATCGAGCTTTACTACGATTATGATTTTAAGATCCGACCGCGTTAAGGTTCTCCATCCCCTTAACGCTATTTTCTATATGATTATACTTTACTTATTTAGACACTATTATAATAGCGAATATTACTACATAGTAAATAGTTTAACGGATCCTTAAAGAATGGGCGATCCCAAGCATTCTTTAAGTTACTTGTACCTTTATTACAGTTCACTTGAGTTGGTTTACATTATATAAGTATGTATGTCCTGACTCGAGTGTTTTGTGTTTTGCTTTACGCTCGGGTCAGACTGAGTGATACAGCATTAGAGACTCACCTTCGAAGCTAGAGTTTTGCTTTGAAGATCCAGATATCTATTCATTTTGTTATCCAGTTGATTCCAGTTGTACCTGATTTTCATACTGTTACTCCTATTGTATCTTGGTATTCCTATTGTATCTTAATTAACTCTGATGTATTTATATAGTAGCTTCATGGACTACTATCTCTTTTACTTCCGCTGCATTATATTACTCTGTGTCTATGATCGGTGATTTTTTATTTACTATAAATGATGAGTTTGCCAAATTTTTATTTACAACGCGGTATTTTGAGCAATTCAAGTCCGACATGTGTGGATGCGAATGGTTGAAAATATCGGGTCGTTACAGTTGGTATCAGAGCTCTGGTTTTAGGCAAACTCAGCATATAGAGTAAATTTAATTACAGAATTGCTTTCGTTCGAGCTTGAATTCCTTCATCTTCGATTCGGTTTCCTTTGAATTTTGGAACATTTCCTTCAGTTCCGAAGTCCATTCTTGTCCTCCCCTATTCGTGTCTTCTTGATTCTGGAGTGTCCCGTAACTCCACTCCGAATAATCTTTCTAATAAATTGGCGGTCCCGCCAATATTCTAATTACTTGTAAAGGTGTGAAACTTCTTTACAAAAAGCATAGATTCACCGAAGACTTCTGTATCCTTGGTTTACGATGCTACTATCTTTTGCTATGCCTGAATTCTATCTCTTGAGATCGAATGTAGATTTACCCCAGAAAATCCACATCGATCTTATTCATTAAGTCACGGTTGACCTGGTTAAGGTTGCCCGCAATATGTATAGGCTTACCCATATCATAATCCATATGATAAAAATATCTCTTAGAAGTTTTAAGAATATTCTTTGCTCATTGAAGAACAAAATCCAATTATACTTGTAAATAAATCTTATGAAAAAGATTTACAGAATTTTAAATTGCTATTTCCATCCAAAATCAATAAATACAAGAATGGAGTCATCGAGATATTCGTAGAATACTCGATTCATAAAATGGATGAAATAAGCTGGACAAACTGAATGACATAATAAGTCATTTATAAGTTTCATATCGAGTGCGGAATGCGGTAAATGGAATGCTAACTTCCGCAACTCGTAGCTAATGGAAACCGGTGGCAAGGTCGAGCTAAAAAGACCTTATCACCATTCAAAAGATTGCTTAGGTGATAATCCTAAAAAAAACTCAAAATTACCGGAAAATTCTCAAACTACATGAATGAGAGAAATAACACTTTCCTCATCATGTGAGCTTGAATAATAAAATGATGTCATCAAATTGGAATCAAAATCACAAAGGAAAAATAGAAATCTGCTTAACAGATTGAAAATCTCGAAGATGAATAGTCCACACGGGACAAAGGATATGGCTTCATAATAATTAAGCCAATCCTGACAAAAGTCAATTCCGAAGCATAAGTAAAAATCGGCTCGGAAAAAAAACACATAAAATAATTTCGACATCAATAAAAAAACAAATTGAGTGTTGCGGGTCCACTAATCCAGATTCGCAATCCTCAAAGAAGTTATCAAGCCCAGAAATGTTTAAAGAAAAAGAATCACAAGTTCTTTTGATATAAAAATAATGAGATGAAACCCATATAAAAAAGAACTCGAATAAGATAATCATAAAATAAATGTCATCAAGGATAGAATGGATACCTTGACTAAGAGAAGAGTTGCTAGGGGCTTGCAGCTTTCCTTCTCCCTTGCTTGGAAGCTTAGGACATGAAGATAAAAGATGACCCGAACTTTTGCAATGACGACAAAAGAGGGGTTCCAGACACTCATTTGCATAGTGGTCCGTAAGACCACAATTGTAGCATCGTTCACGACTAGAGGTAGGAGCATTTGCTACCGAAGATTCTTGCTTCCCTTTCTTGTTGGGATTGGGATTGGGGCCTTTGAACTTAATAGGCCTCTTCATGGTATTGTTGAAGTCCTGTTTGGCACCCACAACTTCAACATTACTTTCATTATCGGCCTCTTCGAGACGAAGAGCGATATCAATAAGCGGATTGAAAGAAACTTCCAATTTCAGAAGTAATGCACTACAACAAAAACACCATATTACAACGCCCTTTTTACAACGGGCATTGACTGCGCGTTGTAATAGAATGCTATTACAACGGTCCTTCTAGGCCCGTTGTAATAGATGCCCTATACAACGCCCTTTTTACAACGGGCTATGACTGCCCATTGTCATAGAATGTTATTGCAACAGTCCTTTCAGACCCATTGTAATAGATGTCAATTTTACAACGTTCACAAAATGCCCGTTGCAATAGATGTCAATTTTACAATGGTCATAAACGTTGTAATTCCTGCTCGCCTAAATTTCGTGCCCTATTTCTCCTCTTTATTCCTGCCCGCCTAAATTTCTCTTCACACTTCTCTGAAAACCCGCTTTAATCCTAAATCCCTTCTTCAACCCACGAAGCCCTCTCAAATCCAATCCCCGGTTTAACTCTAAATCCCTGCTTCAACCCTCGAATTCCTCTCAAATCCAATCCACCACCCACAAATTCCTCTCAAATTTGGCGTTCTATTGCTGCAACTCTCGAGGATGGAAGTGTTAGGTGGCTGCTTCTTTGGCGCTGCTTGTGGCGGCCTCCGTTATGTTTGGGTTTTCTGCTCTGAGTCCGTTCACCACTCGGTTATCCATAGTATCCTCAATTACTAGATGGTAGATATTGGTCATTACTACTACAGAAATGGATTCTGGAAGTGGGATTTTTTCAATGGAAGAACCTCATTTAGATCCAAAGTGGCTTATTGACCCTAAGCTGCATGCTAAAGTATATGAGGGGAAGTAAGTACTATCCGGTTTTGTATGACTATGAAAATTTTGCGTTTTATCAAGAGTTTTTGTACGTTTTGTGTAGGTATAAGAATCAAAATGTTGCTATTAAAATTTTGCACAAAGGGGATACGGCAGAAGAAATAGAGAAGAGAGAGGGTAAATTTATGAGAGAGGTTTCTATGCTTACTAAAGTTCAGCACAAAAATCTTGTAAAGGTTGGATTTTGATTTATTTTTTGTTGATTCAAATTTGTTATCTTACTGTTATACTGTTAGATTCAACTTGGTTGTCCATAACCTCTCACTAAATTGCATGAATTAACCACGACAACATATTCCTGATAATAGGCAAATAAATTATTAGCATAATAAGAATTCAACCCTTGCATTTTGCACTGGCCAGATGAACTATTGTTGCGGATAGTTTAATTTAGATGGCAGTTGATTATCTGTTACTTTTACTGCAGTCCAAAATAATATCTGTTATTCTCTAATGTTGCATGAACATAAGATATAGAATGAATCTATTACTACAGGAGTTATTTGTATGTCCTTTATCCACCTTTATATCCAAGCAAAGTTATTAGCAAGATACTGTAATCTGTGGCATCAAACTCAAATTTAAAACTACTTATCGGCCTATAGGACACGTTCTATGTATAGTAAGAGTAGAACATCCATCTCTTATAGAGTGTTGAAGAAAACTCCAACTAAAAAATAAATTTAATTGGTTTCCTTTCAGTTTTCCAATAACAAGTTTATAGGGTATTGGGAATGCTCTTAGAATAGGAGACTGTAGTACCTCTACTTAGAAGTAAATTCAATAGCTAAACATCATCTAGCTGATTTGTATGCTTATTACATGATGAGTGGGCTTGCTATGGAAGTGTTAGAATATGGGTGATGAGTGAGATTGCTATGGAAGGAGAGACTGATAAAGAGTGATCCGTTGTGTTTAAAGATCATAGTAGACAGTAAGATATAAACTATACGGGCTTGAAATATATAAGACTATATGCAGTTCATTGGAGCTTGCAAGGAGCCCATGATGGTGGTGGTAACTGAGCTTTTGTTAGGAGGATCATTGAGAAAGTACTTGCTGAATATGAGGCCAAGAAGTTTAGACCTTTGTGTGGCAGTAGGATTCACATTGGACATTTCTAGAGCCATGGAATGCTTGCACTCTCATGGAATCATTCATCGTGATCTGAAATCTGGTAAAAATATCTATATATTAGGAGATTAATTTGATTACTTCTTCTGCTTGATTTTTCTGGGTGTTCCATAAATAATGGGTGTTATGTGGTTTCCATCACAGAATAAAGTTTGTAGCTTTATAGATTTCTTGGATATCACCCATTGAGATAGTATGTTTGCTACAGAAGCGGTAAAATGCAAATATTAGAATAGAACTTCAATGAGCGTTTACAAAGTAGTAGCAGCAATGTTATTATAGCATATTGATTATCTTTAGTAATAATATTGCTGTTTCATTATTTTCCACCATGGAAATTGCAATTTCTCAATTCCTATGTGCATTTCTGTGCCTTTTCATTTGAATATTGTTTGTGCGCTTATCTTTCTTAACTCTTAATTCACACAATAGCACTGGGTTACAAGATTAAAACCACTGGACATTTTGGGAATTGCAATTGGATGTTTCTTGACATTACTATTATGAACTTCGGTGTTTTTTTTCTTTTGGTCTCTGCCTCACTCGGTTCATTTTGCCTTCATTTCGTCATTATGTCAAATAACAACATGCAGTAGGGAGTTTCAACGATGATTGACATGATTCACCAATGCTAAGTGATTTGTTTCTCAATCAGTGTCTACTTGTGAATCTACATATGACTTAATAGTCAAATTATTATATATGAATGGCTGGGTACTCCTAGTAATGCTTTTCCAGTTTGGAATATAGTTCATTTAAGATTTATCTTGGAGAGGTCTAAGGCCACTTGAATGAATTTCAAGATGGGCTTGCATGCACTTTGGTCTCAAAATGTCGGAAAAATTTGATTGTGTTATTGAGTTAGTGTAATATTAATAGAGCTTGGTACATAGAGGTATCTATTTATAGAGTTAGAAGTAAACATAACTGAATTTTGGGGCTCCTTTTTTTGTTGATATTTTCTTAACTGTAAACTTTAATTTTATTAGTTATAATCATTCATAAAGTTGTATTTTAGGATATGGAAAGTCATTTGAAATAAGCAGTTCATTACTTGCCATTATACTATTGATTTGGATTTCAAGGGGTAACCAATATTATCATGCCAAGTAATGTGCTGTTTATTTTCAAATGTAAGCAGACTTGGAAAACACACTTTACTATCATCTTGATCCCTGGTCGAGACGACCGCACAATTATTTGTTATATTTCCTATTTTATAATGGTGATTTATCATTGACTGAGCTTATGTCAAACATACCTAATAGTATTAGTTAGTAAAGATTGCATTATTCAAATAGTTATTTTATCAGAAGGCATGTTATGTTTGTTGATGTTTTGCCCTTGTTACCTATAGTCTCTTGTAAATCCAAACGATTTGAACGTGTGTAAATAAACTGGCCGAATTAGGTTGATCCGGCTTATTTTGCTGTTTATCATCCGATTTATCCTTTAGACAAGCATCTGTCATTTGTTTAGATAGTGTGAAATTTACCAATGAATAAATCAAAGAGCTGTTATTGTTGCTAAGGTGAGGTATGAAATAAAAGTGACGCATAGAGTGATTCTGTGTAGGGCAACTACCATATCTCCTCTTCTAGTAAATTTTCCTTTTCAATTGTAAAATAAGCCAAACCCGTAAGGTTCTCAATCTGGATTATTCATTCTTGCTATTTGTTAGCTTTTATTTTTGACTGGATTAATTGTAAATAATTGTCTTAAATCAATGAAGTAGGGTTGAAAAAAAAAGTCTGGATGGAATATCTTGTTTGTTAGTTTTAATTAATTTATTTGTCCATATGTTTGGGATATTGAGATCACCATTAGTTAGATTGTTACAGATGTTAAATTTTGTGACACTATATGATGGAGAATTGAAGAGGATGAATGTAGCTTGGTGTCGGAGAAGACGGTTCGCAAATCGGAGTCCGGAGGAAGAAGATAGGAGGGATGAAGCTGAGGTTCTACTGTAGGTCAGACGTCTGGTTGAGAGGGCTAGACGTCTGACGAGGTTCAGGCTGATGCCAGAAACATCTCCCAGACGTCTGGTCCCCCTGGCCGGACGTCTGGTTCTGCCTGTGCCAAGCAGAACCTGGCCTTAGACGTCTGAGGTCTGAGGCCAGACGTCTGGTTCTACCTGTGTTTGCAAACCAGAACCTAACCTCAAACGTCTAAGGTTAGAAACCAGACGTCTGGAACGGCATTTTCCTGTTTTTCTGGGCCGAGCCTTTGAGCTGTTTTGTGATTTGTTGAAGGGCAAAGTGGACTTTCGCCAGGGTTTTCTCCATTAGTATATATACTCAATTCAGGTTTAGAAGAAGAATAGGCTGATCATTCTCTATTCAAGGGTTTAGTCCTCCATTAATTAGGGTTTTAGGCAAAACTCTATTTCTTCAATTCTAATCTCCTCAAACAGATATTCTTATTGAATAGATCATTGTAAACAATCTATTGTACTCTTCTCATTTGGTTATAATAAAAGATCTCTCTCAAAGTGGATGTACACTAACGCGACGTTAGTGGAACCACTATAAATCGGTGTGTGATTTATTGTTTTCGTTATTGCTTATTATCATATATTGCTTGTGGTGTTATTGTGATCGTGTGTGGATTTGGTTTCATTGAGTTCTTCAAGTGTTTGGTTGTTTTGCACTATCTATCAAGATCTAGCTTTTCCGCATGCGTTTGGGGATTTGAGTTTGAGCGGTCTCGATCGAAATCCACCATAACATTTTGCGAACCGTCTTCTCCGACACCAAGCTACATTCATCCTCTTCAATTCTCCATCATATAGTGTCACAAAATACAACACTCCACCTTGACACTATATCCATCTCCAACACCAATGGTACCATACCACCAACGACCGATAGCTCCAACTACCAACACTTCTACCTTCAACCAAACATGAATGTTTCCCCAACGGGTTCCGGCACATCCACCCCCCATTGCACTCCATCAACGAGTTCAGGCACAAAGCCCCCACCCACCAACGAAATGTTGAAAACATCCAACACCGTCTCACCAAAGACAAGAGCACTAGGAGTGTACACTAGCACTACACCAAGAAGATAGAACGACAATCTCATGCCAATACTCTTCCTCATCTACACAAATATCTCTCTCAACCGTGCCACCCCGTGGCACCTAGCACTTCTCCAAGCGAATTAAGTCCGAGCAATGCTCGAACTTCCCAACCGGCAATGCCTTAGTGAACATATCCGCCGCGTTTTCTTTTGTGTGCACCTTTCGAAGATATACTTGCTTATCCTCATCCATGGCTACCAAGAATGACTCCCTCACTTCTATGTGCTTAGTCCGTGAGCTAAATGCCAAATTCTCCGTCAAGTGAATAGCACTTTGGCTATCACATTGAACATCGATGCTATCGTGTTCAATACCCAAGTCACACAACAATCACTTCAAATAAAGTGCTTCCTTCGCCGCCTCCACCGCGGCTATCAACTCCGCCTCCGTAGTGGATAAAGCTACTACGGTCTGCAATCTAGATCTCCAACTTATGGCCGTACCACCAAGTGTGAAGACATAACCGGAAGTTGACTTTCTCCTATCTCTATCATCGGCGTAGTCCGAATCAAAATAACCAACTAAGTTGCAACTCCTTTTCCCACTACCGCCAAAAACAAGACCATGAGATGACGTACCCCTAAGGTATCTCAATATAAGCTTCACAGCTTCCCAATGCGATTTTCCCGGATTAGACATGAAACGACTAACCACCCCGACGGCATTTGCTATATCGGGCCTTGTACACACCATAGCGTACATCAAGCTTCCAACCACACTTGCATATGGCACCTTTGCCATATAAGCCTTGTCTTTCTCCAAGATAGGTGACCCTTTACTCGAAAGCTTCACATGCAAAGGTAAAGGTGTATTTGACGCCTTTGCATTTTACATGCTAAACCGGCAAAGCACTTTCTTAATATACTCCTTTTGAGTCAATTTCAACTCAAAACGCTTTCGATCCCTTTCTATCTCCATGCCCAATATCCTCTTTGCTTCTCCAAGATCCTTCATTTCGAATTCCGACTTTAATTGCAATTTCAACTTGTTGATTTCATTCTTGTCCTTCGAAGCAATGAGCATGTCGTCCACATACAAGAGTAGATACACCCAACAATCATTTCCCCAACTTCTTGAAATACACACAAGCATCCTTGATGCTTCTATTGAAACCGTTTTCAAGCATAAAATGATCAAATCTCTTGTACCATTGTATAGGTGATTGCTTCAACCCATATAGTGATTTCTTCAACTTGCACACCATATTTGACTTACCATTTACAACAAAACCTTGCGGTTGCTCCATGTAAATGTCTTCATCCAAGTCACCATGCAAGAAAGCGGTCTTCACATCAAGTTGCTCCAACTCCAAGTCATGAACAGCAACTATAGCAAGTAATATCCGGATAGAAGTATGGCGCACAACCGGTGCGAATATCTCATCATACTCCATACCCTTTCTCTGTGCAAACCCCTTAGCCACTAGCCTAGCTTTGTATCTTCCATCGTCCTTCACCTTGTATATCCATTTGCACCCTATAGCACGTTTTCCTTTAGGAAGCAGAACCAAACTCCAAGTTCGATTCTTCATTAATGATTGCATCTCTTCCTCCATGGCACAAATCCACTTCGAGCTATCACTCGAATTCATGACGTCATCAAGGTCCAAAGGCTCATCTTGGACTACATGAAGCGCATAGTCCAACTTATCACAAAAGCTAAGATAGTTCCAATCACCATATCTTTCAGGTGGTCTTATGGTACGACGCCCAACCCGAGTAGCAATATTTTCACCGAAACTCCTTTCGGCTCCACCTTGAACCGAAACTTCTCTAGGCTCGTGTACATCACCAACACTACTAGATGCACCACGTGGACTTTGTGATGTAACATCAACCGCATTTTCTTCACAAGCATCTTCAACTACTCTACCTCTACCACTTGGACGAAATGGTAGAATATTTTCCTTCTCCTTCGATTCATCACGAACCAAAACCGGAATATCCGATGAGCTCTCATTCTCCTTGAACAATGCCAACTCATCAAAAGTAACATGACGAGAGTTTGTCACCTTCTTCGTTTTCGGATTCCAAATCCGATAGCCTTTCACTCCATCCGCATAGCCAAGCAAAATCCCCTTGAAAGCTCTAGGTTCAAGCTTATCATTACCCGGATCATGCACATAAACCGGACTTCCAAAGACACGAAGATAGCTCGAGTCAATACTCTTTCCCTTCCACACTTCCTCCGAAATTTTGTTATCAATAGCCGAGCACGGAATTCGATTAATGATATGCACCGCGGTTGACAACGCTTCAGCCCAAAATCCCTTCGCCAAACCCGATGTCAATCTCAAGCATCGAGCTTTCTCAAGTAGAGTACGATTCATCCTCTCCGCAACACCATTCGACTGCGGATCTCCAGGTGTAGTAAAATGCCTCCGAATACCATGATGCTTGCAAAACTCCAAAAATTCTCCGGAAACATACTCTCCGCCATTGTCAGACCTTAGAACCTTCAAAGACTTTCCACTCTCATTTTCAACAAGAGCCTTCCATGCTTTGAACTTTGCAAATGCCTCCGACTTGGCCTTCATTACATACACCCAAACTTTCCGAGAAAAGTCATCTATAAAGGAAATATAATACTTTGCTCCTCACAAAGAAGCTACTGGTGCCGGTCCCCATACATCCGTGTGCACATACTCAAGAACATTTCTTGAATCATGTTTTCCTTCACCGAATGATACTTTTGTTTGCTTCCCCAAGACACACTCTTCGCAAAACTCCAATTTGTTGAAACTCTCACCATCGATCATCTCCCTCTTCCGAAGAATCTCCAAACTCCTCTCCGAGCTATGACCCAACCTCAAATGCCACAACCTTGTCGCATCCAAGCCACGAGAACTATCAACACCTACACAAGTTTCACCTTCTACGGTCTCTCCACGAAGCAAGTAAACACCATGAGCCTTAGCACCTTTCATGACCACAAGTGCCCCTTTCGAAACCCATAAACAATCACTCTCAATAGTGATCTTACATCCAAGAGAATCTAATTTCCCCAAAGAGATAAGAGACTTCCGAAGTCCCGGAACATAGCGTACATTAGTGAGAGTACGAACCACTCCGTCAAACATTCGAATTTGCACGGAACCAATGCCTTGAGACCTACACATAGCACCATTTCCCATAATAATTGAATTTCCCTCTTTAGCAACAAGAGAAGAAAAACAATTCCTATTAGGCGTCATATGATACGACGCCCCCGAGTCGAGCACCCACTCACTACCGAAAACATCCGATGCTACCGCCGTCAACACATCTACGTCTTCCTTACCAACTCCACTCTCCATCGCTACAGATGAAGATGCTACTTCCTTCTTTGCCTTCTCCTTGTCCGGACATTCATTTCTCCAATGACCGTGTTTCTTACAAATATATCACTTGCCTTTCCTTTCCTTCGATATTCCTCTCCAACCGGGATTCCTTGATTTAGAACGCCCCCGGTTGTCCTTCTTCACATATCTTTCCTTCTCCACAAACAAACCTTGACCATTACCGGCACTACTACCACCAACACTCAACTCCTTCATTTGATCTCTCAATTCCTCACTAAGAAGACCCGTCTTGACATCATCTAACGTTAATGTATCCCGGCTATAGATCAAACTATTTGAGAAACCCGTATAACGGTCCAGCAAAGAACATAACAATATCATCGCCTTTTTCTCTTCCTCAATCTTCAAATCTACTGCCTTCATCTTCATAAGCAAATCATCAAACACATTCAAATGTGCCTTTAGCAAAGTTCCTTCTTTCATCTTATAGGTGAAAAACGTTCGCAACAAGATCAAATGATTAGTTAGAGACTTCTTTATATACAATTCTTCCAACTTGTCCCAAATTCCCTTAGCGGTGGTCTCACCACTAATTTCGGAGATCACATTCTCTCCCATTGCAAGTTGAAGCGTAGTAAATGCCCACTCTTCCATTTCCTCTCTCTCGACATCCGAGATGTCCGCCGGCAACAAATGAGTATCAAACACCACTCGATGTACCCGATTCCTCCTTAGAACCGCTTTCATCTTCCATTGCCATTTTTCAAAATCATTATCGCCATTCCACTTGTCGATAACCAATTGCGATCCCGACGCCACATACGACCCACGTACATACGGCGCTATACTACTTGGACCAACCATTGAATTTTCAGAGGTATCCGTTTCCGGCATTTCAACAACCACCTACCAACTCCAAAGCTCTGATACCAAATGTTATGGTGGATTTCGATCGAGACCGCTCAAACTCAAATCCCCAAATGCATGCGGAAAAGCTAGATCGTGATAGATAGTGCAAAACAACCAAACACTTGAAGAACTCAATGAAACCAAATCCACACACGATCACAACAACACCACAAGCAATATATGATAATAAGCAATAACGAAAACAATAAATCACACACTGATTTATAGTGGTTCCACTAACGTCGCGTTAGTGTACATCCACTTTGAGAGAGATCTTTTATTATAACCAAATGAGAAGAGTACAAGAGATTGTTTGCAATGATCTATTCAATAAGAATATCTGTTTGAGGAGATTAGAATTGAAGAAATAGAGTTTTTCCTAAAACCCTAATTAATGGAGGACTAAACCCTTGAATAGAGAATGATCAGCCTATTCTTCTTCTAAACCTGAATTGAGTATATATACTAATGGAGAAAACCCTGACGAAAGTCCACTTTGCCCTTCAACAAATCACAAAACAGCTCAAAGGCTCGGCCTAGAAAAATAGGAAAACGCCGTTCCAGACGTCTGGTTTCTAACCTTAGACGTCTGAGGTTAGGTTCTGGTTTGCAAACACAGGCAGAACCAGACGTTTGGCCTCAGACCTCAGACGTTTGAGGCCAGGTTCTACTTGGCACAGGCAGAACCAGACGTCTGGCCAGGGTGACCAGACGTCTGGGAGAAGTTTCTAGCATCAGCCTGAACCTCATCAGACGTCTGGCCCTCTCAACCAGACGTCTGACCTATAGTAGAACCTCAGCTTCATCCCTCCTATCTTCCTACTCCGGACTCCGATTTGCGAACCGTCTTCTCCGACACCAAGCTACATTCATCCTCTTCAATTCTCCATCATATAGTGTCACAAAATTTAACAACAGGGTTAATTTTTATTCAGGTTTACACTTTGGTGATTTAAGATTTTGGGGAAAATATCAGGAAAGATTTGTCTTACCTCTTTCTTTAAAAAAAAACTCAGGGTTCGAACTCTGATCTTTGGTCTCACAGTCCGGGCCATCGACAACGTTTTCAATTTTTTAGTTTTGACTAAATTGAATTCTAACATATAGCTAGTATGATATCCTAGAACTGACTCATAGTTTTACATGAACTTCGCAAAAGAAATATAAATTCTCCTTCATGCAGTCTCATTATTTGTTGTTTTCGAACAAAAAACATGCTTCTAATCGCAGATCAGAGAACAATAAAGCTTGTAGATCTCGGTTTGGCAAGGGAGGAAACACTCACAGAGATGATGACAGCAGAAACACGAACATATAGATGGATGGCTCTAGAGGTACTGTTCGCAATATTTCATATATGAACAATGCAGCTTTTCTCTACTATCAATTGATATTGTAAGTGAATGCTAAATAATTTGCATGTAGTTGTACAGTACCGTGACTTTGAGGCATGGAGAAAAGAAACATTATAATCATAAAGTGGATGTTTATAGCTTTGCAATCGTGTTATGGGAACTGCTGCATAATAAACACCCTTTTGAAGGCATGTCGAATCTTCAAGCAGCATATGCAGCTGCTTTTAAGGTAATAGGTTTTGAACAATTTGGAACTTAATTACCAAATCATACTCCCTTTAGAGATTGTCACCCTTATCGTTTTCTTTGGTAGTTATGCTATATAGAGGATAAATGCCGAATCATGTCTTCTTGTTATCTTTGGGTTTTCCAATATGACCCGATTAAATTTAACATTTTTTGATAGAATATTTGCCATTTGGCAGAAGTGCACATTTTTTAGTTAAATTTCTCTAAATGCACTCCTATAGCAAACTACTGTATTAGACTGAGAAATAATATCAACGTCTTTGATACCTAACCAGAAATGTGATTTATCCATGAAATCTAGTCACGGTTATAACTTAAATGGTTTGTGTCAAATTAGAATTTTCATTTTTTATAGTTAACGCAAATATGAACTTGTATAATCAAAATGCACATAAGATCCTCTATCCCCAAATTACTTATCCCCCTTGTCCTCTCCCCTAATCTCCACCGTCCAGATTATCAATAATTCAAATTAATTAAAATTTATTTATAATAAATGAATGAAGATGATTCAAAGCGGCTTATTTTGGTATTTATCATCCAATTTATCCTTTAGACAAGCATCTGTCATTTGTTTAGATAGTGTGAAATTTACCAATGAATACATCAATGATGCTTGTTTTTCTTTCCGAGGAAGAAACAGAGACATCCACCACCACATATGAGCCTTGTTGCTATCTTTCCGAGGAAGAAACAGAGATGCAGACTATCAAAGAGGCCGTTGGATCAACCATCACGTGGCATAAAGACTTCATCTCTGTGGTATAGTATGATTGTACTTAGAACATGATATTTGTAGCGGATTGTTATGTGTTAATGCTTTATGTATTTGGCATGTAAACTTATCTAACTTTTTGGAGTGTTAGAATTCTATGACTCTAGCTTTTAGTCTTTTCGTATGTGATTTTAATTATTTTACGACAATATTTAGTATTAGTATGGATGTATTGCATGGATGCTGTTGTAATTTTTTTTAAATTTGCATTTATTTTGCAACGGGCAATGTGTGTTGTTATATGAGCTTTTTACAACAGTCAATGCATGTTGTGAAACAGGCTATGCAACTAGTATGGTTAGTCTATTGCAATGGGTTTTGGCCGTTGTATTATAGTCTATTACAATGGTCATAACCCGTTGTAAAAAGGTATACTGCAATGGTTTTTACAACGTGCTTTGCCCGTTGTAAAATGTGATGGATCTATTACAACGAGGCCTATTACAACGGGCACATGCCCGTTGCGAAAACCATATTACAACGGGCATTGCCCGTTGTAAAAAGACTGTTTTGCTGTAGTGATGGCTTCTTGAGATTCTTGTTCAAGCCATAAACAAATCTCTGATTTTTCTTCAATGGGGTATTAATGTTTTCAACCCCGTATTTAGAAAGAGATTCGAAAGATGCGACGTAGTCCGTCACAGAAGATTCTCCTTGAAAAAGGTCGATAAAACGTCGGGCCAAAGTTACTTTTTCAGCCTCCGGCACAAAATTCAATTCGAATCATTTCTGAAATTGCTCCCAAGTGAGATCCGTTCAACGATTTCAAAAATAAGAAGCTCATACCAATCCAATGCTCTTTCTTGGAGCATGCTAGAAGCCACTTGGACTCGAAGAGAATCAATAAGATCCATGCGGGAAAAGATGCGATCGCATGATCTAAGCCAAGCTTGAATTTCTATAACGGTTTTGGAACCCTTGAATGACCTTCCACCCAAAGCGGTGTAATCTCTGCACAAGTGTGCAAACCCGGATTTAGGGTGAGTAGGCGCTGGAGCGGGTCCGGCAGCTTCAGCATTATTCACAAGGTCTAAAAGTTGTTGAGCTGACATAAATACTCCATCCTGGGGAGTAGCACTAGATTGACCGGCGCTGGAACGGCCAGAACCAACCATTTCTTTTCTTTAAGAAAGAAAGAAAAGAAGAAGAAAAGGTTATTCTTAGAATGAATATCAAACAATCATGATTGATAAAACAAGGAATCATAAAAGAAAATAGGATAGAACGGGTCCAATTGACTCGAATAAATTCCTAAAGCACGACTCCTAAGAAAGACTTAGGACATGATCCTTGCTAAATTATTCTACATTGTTCCGAAGTTGGCTCTGATACCAAGCTATGACGTTCCACCTCTATACCCACGCTAGCCAAGGACACTACGGGGTAATGTCGTCGACTAGCGCGGAGAATAAGGCTGTTGAGGAGCGACCATCTGTGTAATTGCTTTGTGCGAGCACCGATATGTTAGAAAATATATCTTACATCTCATAATCCGACATACCGATACAAACTCAAAGCTACCACACAGTGGCTATATATATATCTTCGAAAACAAATATAGAAATATACATAACACAAATCAGTCACAAACAATTCATATCACAAAGGCGGAAATAGATATGAATATAACACATGAAAGTGTACATCAGAGTAGTGGTCAAATAAGATCCACAATATCACAAAAGAAAAGATACAAGTGCTAGACAACAGAATATGTATACATCAATAAGTCGATATATCGAATGTATACAACCAAAAACTACAATGCTAAAGTAGTTAGCCAGAAGTCAAATGATAGTCTCAGATAAGAAGTCATGAGGAAGCACCTGTAAAATCTCAGTCTGACCCGAGTATTATTTAAGAAGAAAATAATAAACAGATTAGTCTAGCTATAAATATCAGATAAAGTGATATAGAATAAGAGATATGACAAAAACGTATGATAACCATAAAGCCATACTGTGATAAGTATCTAATCGAAAATCAATCCAGAGATTAATCAATATCACAAGAATCTTCTCAAAGATTAAAAGAATGTCATATTCTTAATTTAATTCACCAAGCCATAATAAATGACATACATATCAATGCCAACTAAAAAAGGTGGTGAAACATAAATCCTAAGTGTTCTGGTAGCAGGTCGGTCGACTGGACTGGAGTTCCGGTCGATCGGAACCTGTTTCCAGCACTTCCAAGCCTATCTAAGTGAAGAGCAAACTCTTCCAAATTGCAAACGGACGAGCTATGGCGCTAAGGGTTTATGTCAATCGACAACCCGACCCTATAGGCTCTTCGGTGCACCACTAAAAGCATGATTAAACATCAAAGTTATGATTTTTAAAGATTTGGCTTCAAAACACCAAAAATTGAAATATTCACTAATTCAATCCAAATCAATAGCAATTGCACATGAATAAGTGTTAGGAATTCATACCTAACAATCAAAGATAGTTATAGACATAGATGTGAGATAAAAATCTCACCTTTAAACCCAAAACAAATGAAGAAGAAGCTATAGAGCAATGGAAAGGACAATCACTCTCCAATTCCAACTCAACAAGCTTGAATCTAAGCTTAAAAGAGTAATGTTTCCTAAGTTAGGTTTAGAAATTTCTGAAATTGAAAGGAGAACGAGTTGGGGAAGAAGAAGAGGAGGCTTACCAAAGCTTCTTCTTGAAATTTGGAGCTAGAACTTGATTTGCAAATGGAACTAGGGCTTAGGAATTCTAATTCCTTTTTCTCCTCCACCATTTTTATCTAGAGCTTGAAAGTGTTAGGAAAATGAAGTGAATGAAGATAAGTGAGGGTGGAGCTGAGGGCTTGAGTTAGGATATAGGGCTGAAATCCAAACCAAAGCCCAAAGTGAAAAAGTAGCAAAATTCTACTAACTCCAAACATATCGAAGCTTATACTCAAAAAGGTTGCAAATGGAATTTTGAACTCAATGCAAGTGGTCTCGAGTCCCAATTCGACTGTTTGCAAAAAGTAGCTTTTCGAACTAAAATCCAACGAACGATGAAATATTTAAATATAAAATCGCTAAATTTACGGGTTGTTACAGACTCCCCTCCTTAAAGAAATTGCGTCCTCGCAATACTTAAGAAGAAAATAAAGAGTAACAACCATAGAAGCATATCAACACAAAAGAAAATTTGAAATAAGAAGTTCACCATAAAGAGCACAAAAGAGTTAGCCCGAACATGTTCGCTCGATGAATTCTCTGGATTCCCAAGAGAAATCCTTAGGATTTGAGAACTATCAGACTTTCACAAAAAGAACATCTTTATTTCGAAGGCACTCAACCCCCGAAGAAATTATGCGAATAGAATGTTGCTCAAAAGTCAAATCTAGTGAAACTTCAATTTCTTCAACATCACCGGACTCAAGAATAAAATCGGAATCCCTAAGGTATTTCCGCAGTAAAGAGACGTGGAAAACGTCATAATAGCAAAAGATTGAGCCGGTAATAAAAAGGTGATAAGCCACGGAACAAATACGATCGGTAATGGGAAAGGGACCAACATATCGAGGTGCTAACTTTCCCGATCGACTGAAAACGCACAACACCCATCATAGGTGAAACACGAATGAACACCAATAAGATCTGGACTTGAAACCAGCTTCTCACCGGCTTCAAGCCAACACAAAGAGAATCGGCATGGCTTTCCGTAGAGTGGCTCGAAAGGTACCATACCAATACAAGATTGGAAGCTATTATAGGAAGAAAACTCAACAAGAGAAATATGATCTTCCCAACTTCCACAAAAATCGAGAACACATGAATGAAAGAGATCTTCAAGAGTTGATTCACACGCTTGGCTTGTCCATCAGACAAAGATGATAAGCGATGCTAAAATTTTAAGCTTTGTTTCTAAAGCTTTTGAAGACCTTACCAAAATCCACTAGTAAAATAATGGATCACGATTGCTAACAATAAAAGTAAGAACTCCATGAAATTTAATTTGACATAGAGTTTAGCTAAAAAATAAATATATTCCAAAAGAAGGATAAGCCTCCAGGCTACACAAAACAAGAGATGAACATAAATTGGATTCACGATCTCGAATCTCATAAGTGGATAAAGTCTCGAGATCATTCCATCCGGATATCATCATAGAAACAACTACTTGTTGCTTTCGGCTAAGGGCATCGGCAACACGGTCACCCTTTCCCGAAGTATAAAGAATATCAAGATCATAAGATGCAAGGAACTCGAGCCAACACTGTTGACGCAAATTATGTTCCTTTTGAGAAAATAAACATTTCAAAGATTTATGATCGGAGTGGAGAACAAATTTCTTCCCCAAAATAATGATGTCAAACTCTAAAAGTGAAAACAATAGCCGCGAGCACTAGATCATGAGTGGCATATTTAGTCTCGATCGGCTTTAATGATTTAGAAACATAAATGTTAGCACGTTCTCTTTTGCAAGAGAACGACATACAAACCAATACGATTAGCATTGGTACAAAAGATAAAGTCTTGGTTCCCTATGGGAACAACAAGAAAAGGAATATCGAAAAGAAAGAGTTCTTTTAAATTGATCCTCTTTTCTCAAAAGCTAAAACTTTCAAAATTACAATTATCTTTATGTAATTATCCTTTCAGAAAAACTTTTATTTTACAAGTCAATTTACTGTGTCTGATTGTCTCATCAAAGCGTTTAGGAGATTCTTATCGATAACGTTGATCAAGCGCATCGACCAGAATTCTTAAAGCACTCAATGGGCAATACAATCACAAAATCATCTTCTATATGATAAACATGTTTCTTAAAAACCTTTAAGAGTATTCTTTGCTCGCTTAAGAGCAAAAATCAAATTGTACTTATAAATAAATCTTATGAAAAAGATTTGCAAAATTTTAAATTGTTGTTTTCATCCAAAATCAATATATGGAGTCATCGAGATCGGAGAATACTCGATTCATAAAATGGATGAAATAAGCTGGACAAACTGAATGACATAATAAGTCATTCATAAGTTTCATATCGAATGCGGAATGCGGTAAATGGAATGCTAACTTCCGCAACTCGTAGCTAATGGAAACCGGTGGCAAGGTCGATCTAAAAAGACCTTAACACCGCTCAAAAGATTACTTAGGTGATAATCCTAAGAAAAACTCAAAAATACCAGAAAATTCTCAAACTACATGAATTTGAGAAATAACACTTTCCTCATCATGTGAGCTTAAAGAATAAAATGATGCCATCAAACTGGAATCAAAATCACAAAGGAAAAACAGAAATCTGCTTAACAAATTGAAAATGTCGAAGATGAATAGTCCACACGGGACAAAGGATATGGCTTCATAATAATTAAGCCAATCCTTACAAAAGTCAATTCCGAAGCATAAGTAAAAATCGGCTCGAAAAGAAAAATCACATAAAATAATTTAGAATAATCTAGCAAGGATCATTGTCCTAAGTCTTTCTTAGGAATCATGCCATAGGATTTGATTCGGGTCTTCGTACCGTTCTATCCTATTTCATTTTATGATTCTTTGTTTTATCAATCAAGTTTGTTTGATATTCATTCTGAGATTAACCTTTTTCTCTTTTCTTTCTTTCTTAAAGAAAAGAAATGGTTAGACCTGGCTGTCCCAGCGCCGGTCAATCCAGTGCTACTCCTCAGGAGGGAGTATTTATGTCTGCTCAGCAGCTTCTAGATCTTGTTAAGAATGCTCATTCTATCGGACCCATTCCAAAGCCTACTCATCTTAGATCTGGTTCTACACGCTTGTGTAGAGATTACACCGAATTGGGTGGAAAGCCATTCCGGGGATCCGAGAGTGTCATTGAAATCCAAGCTTGGCTTAGATCATGCGACCGCATCTTTTCTCGCATGAAGCTTGTTGATCTCCACCGAGTCCAAGTGGCTTCTAGCATGCTCCAAGAAAGAGCATTGGATTGGTATGAGCTTCTTATTTCTGAAATCGTTGAAGCGGATCTCACTTGGGATCAATTTCGGGAAAGATTCGAATTGAAATTTGTGCCGGAGGTTGAAAAAGTAACTTTGGCCCGGCATTTTATCGACCTTGTTCAAGGTGAATCTTCTGTGACGGACTACTTCGCATCTTTCGAATCACTTTCTAAATACGGGGTTGAATATATTAATACCCCATTGAAGAAAAATCAGAGATTTGTTTATGGCTTGAATAAGAATCTTAAAAAGCCTTTACTTTTGAAACTAGAAGTTTCTTTCGATCAGCTTATAGATATCGCTCTTTGACTTGAAGAGGCCGATAGAGAAAGCGATGTTGAGATTGCGGGTGTCAATAAGAGGAGGCATCCCTTTATTAAGTTCGAAAGTCCTAATCCAAACAAGAGGGTGAAACAAGAAACTCCAATAGCAAAGACTACTACCTCTAGTCGTGGACAATGCTACAATTGTGGTTCCATAGACCACTATGCAAGGGAGTGTCTGAAACCCCTTTATTGTCACTATTGCAAAGATTTGGGTCACCATATGTGACACCCCACCTCTATAACCACGCTAGCCAAGGACACTACATGGTAATGACGTCGACTAGCATGGAGAATAAGGCTGTTGAGGAGCGACTATCCATGTAATTGCTTTGTGCGAGTACCGATATGCCAGATAAAAATATAACTTTTCATCTCCAGAGGAAATCCGACATACCGATACAAACTCAAAGCCACTATACGGTGGCTATATATATATACTTCGGAAAAAAATATAGAAATAAACATAACACAAATCAGTCACAGACAATTCATATCACAAAGGCGGAAATATATATGAATATAACACATGAAAGTGTACATCAGAGTAGTGGTCAAACAAGATCCACAATAACACAAAATATTAGATACAAGTGCTAGCCAAAAGAATATATACACATCAAGGAGTCTAAATCTCAAATGTATACAACAAAAAGCTACTAAATTAGAGTAGTAACCAAAAGTCTGATGGTGGTTCCAGATAGGAAGTCAAGAGGAAGCACCTGTAAAATCTCAGTCTGACCCGAGTATTATTTAAGAAGAAAATAATAAACGGATCAGTCTAGCTATAATTATCAGATAAAATGAGATACAAGAAGAGATATAATAATAAAACGTATGATAACCATAATTGTCATACCACGTCAAGTATACATTAGAAAACCCAAAAAAGTCATACAATATCTCAATAATCTCAAAACACAGAAAAGAACGTCATATTCTTAATTTAATTCACCAAGCCACAAAAATGACATACATATCAATGCCCATGGAAAATGCTGGTGAAACATAAATTCCAGAAATCAATATCCAGAAATCACAAAAGTTAACGACACACAAATTCTTGAAATCATCAACAAGAAATCCAGAAATCAATAAGGGTTTCACGTATGGGTCGTACTTATTTTGGTGCGGCAATGTTTATTTACTTCATGGAGCAATCAGCTCAATAAGTCGGGGCATGGGTCATATCTATTTAGGTGCGTTGATGTTCGTCTATGCATGGGTCGCATCTTTCTAGATGCGTCGTTGTTCGACTTTGCATGGGGTGTATCTTTCTAGGTGCATCGATGTTAGACATTACATGGGACGTATCTTTCTAGGTGCGTCAATGTTTATTTATGCATGGGGCGTATCTTTCTAGGTGCGTCGATGCTAGAGCATGGGGCGTATCTTTCTAGGTGCGTCGATGTTCGACTTTGCATGGGGTGCATCTTTCTAGGTGTATCGATGCTAGAGCATGGGGCGTATCTTTCTAGGTGCATCGATGTTCGACTTTGCATGGGGTGCATCTTTCTAGGTGTATCGATGCTAGACTTTACATGGGGCGTATCTTTCTAGGTGCGTCGATGTTCAGTTTATGGGATTGGCCATCCCCTTTTCTTGTGATTTCTGGATTTCTCATTGTGATTTCTGGAATTTATGTTTCACCACCTTTTCCAGTTGGCATTGATATGTATGTCATTTATTGTGGCTTGGTGAATTAAATAAAGAATTTGACATTCTTTTTATACTATGAGATTCGTGAGATATTTGTATGATTTTCCTTTGTTGATTTTCTAATGTATACTTGTCGAGGTATGACATTTTTGGTTATCATACGTTTTTATTATATCTCTTCTTATATCTCATTTTATCTGATAATTATAGCTAGACTGATCCGTTTATTATTTTCTTATTAAATAATACTCGGATCAGACTGAGATATTACAGGTGCTTCCTCATGACTTCTTATCTAGGACTATCATCTGACTTCTGGCTAACTACTTTAGCATTGTAGTTTTTGGTTGTATACATTCGATAGATCGACTCATTGATGTATACATATTCTGTTGTCTAGCACTTGTATCTTTTCTTTTATGATATTGTGGATCTTATTTGACCATTACTCTGATGTACACTTTCATGTGTTATATTCATATCTATTTCCGCCTTTGTGATATGAATTGTCTGTGACTGATATGTGTTATATTTATTTCTATATTTGTTTCCGAAGATATTATAACCACTGTGTGGTAGCTTTGTGTTTGTATCGGTATGTCGGATTTCCTCCAGACATGAAATGTAAGTTATATTTTATGACATAACGGTGCTCGCACAAAGCAATTGCGCAGATGGTCGCTCCTCAATAGCCTTATTCTTCACGCTAGTCGACGACATTACCCCGTAGTGTCCTTGGCTAGCGTGGGTATAGAGGTGGGGCATCACAGCATGGTATCAGAGCCAAACTTCGGAAAAATGTAGAATAATCTAGCAAGGATCATTATCCTAAGTCTTTCTTAGGAATCGTGCCATAGGATTTGGTTCGAGCCTTCGTACCGTTCTATCCTAATTTCTTTTGTGATGCCTTGTTTTATCAATCAAGGTTGTATGATATTCATTTTGAGAATAACCTTTTTCCTCTTCTTTCTTTCTTTCTTAGAGAAGAGAAATGGTTAGTCCTGGCCGTCCCAGCGTCGGTCAATCTAGTGCTACTCCTCAGGAGGGAGTATTTATGTCTCCCCAACAACTTTTAGATCTTGTGAATAATGCCCAAGCTGCCGGACCCGCTCCAGCGCCTTCTCACTCTAAATCTGGGTTTGCACGCTTGTGCAGAGATTACACCGCTTTGGGTGGAAGGCCATTCAAGGCTTCCGAAACCGTTATAGAAATCCAAGCTTGGCTTAGATCATGCGACCGCATCTTTTCTCGCATGAATCTTGTTGATCTCCACCGAGTCCAAGTGGACTATTCATCTTCGACATTTTCAATCTGTTAAGCAGATTTCTATTTTTTCTTGTGATTTCGATTCCGCTTTGATGGTATCATTTTATTCTTTAAGCCCTCATGATGAGGGAAGTGTTATTTCTCTCATCTAAATAGTTTGTCACACTTTCCGGTATTTTTGAGCTTGTCTTAGGATTATCACCTAAGCAATCTATTGAGTGGTGTTAAGGTCTTTTCAGCTCGACCTTGCCACCGGTTTTCATCAGCTACGAGTTGCGAAGGATAGCGTTCCACGTACCGCATTCCGCACTCGTTGTGATTTTTGCATTTGGTTCGTTATGTCATTCGGTATGACGAACCTTCTACCTTATTTCATCCATTTTGTGAATCGAGTATTCTACGAATATCTCGATTAGTTTATTCTTATATTTATTGATTTTGGATAGAAATAGCAATTTAAAATTTTGCAAATCTTTTTCATAAGATTTATTTACAAGTATAATTGGATTTTGTTCTTCAATGAGCAAAGAATATTCTTAAAACTTCTAAGAGATATTTTTATCATATGGATTATGATTTTGTGATTGTATTGCCCATTGAGTGCTTTAAGAATTCTGGTCGATGCGCTTGATCAACGTTATCGATAGGAATCTCCTAAACGCTTTGATGAGACAATTTGACATAATAAATTGACTTATAAAAAGTAAAAATGTAAATTTTTCTAAAAAGATTATTACATAAAGATAAATGTAATTTTGAAAGTTTTAGCTTTTCGGGGAAGAAGATTTTTTAAAAGAAATTCTTTCTTTTCGATACTCTTATTCTTGTGATTCCCGAAGGGAACCAAGACTTTATCTTTTGTAACAATGCTAATCATATTGGTTTGGATGTCGTTCTCTTGCAAAAGAGAATGTGCTATCACTTGTGCTTCTAAATCATTAAAGTCAATCGAGACTAGGTATGCCACTCATGATCTAGTGCTCGCGGCTATTGTTTTCGCTTTTAGAGTTTGGCATCATCATTTTTTTGGAGGGGGGAGAAATTTGTTCTCCACCTCGATCATAAATCTTTGGAATATTTATTTTCCCATAAGGAACTTCATGTTGACTCGAGTTCCTGGCATCTTATGATCTTGATATTCTTCTTATTCCCAGAAGGGAAATTGTGTTGCCAATGCGCTTAGTCCTAAGCAACAAGTGGTTGATTCTTTGATGATGTCTGAATGGAATTATCTTTTTACCAAGTTCATCGGACATTTCAATATACCCCGCTTTATTGAGCTCCGTCTCATTTCTTATATGGTCTAGCGCCCAATGTTCTTTTAAGGTGTTCGGTTCATTGAACGTACCGTTTTTGTACTACGTCGGTGTTCCGAATTATTTGAGTTTCCGTTCATTGGACATTGTACTACGTCGATGTTCGGAGTTATTCGTGTTTCCAGTTTCTCGGGCGTATTGTTAGTGTACTATGCCGTTGCAACGGCTCAATTTTCTACTATTCTTGCCGTTTTCCACGTCTTTTAACTATGGAAATGATTTTAGGTTTCCGATTTTTATTCTTGAGCCTGGTGTTATAGTAGGGATTGAAGTTTCACCAGATTTGATTTTTGAGCAACATTCTATTCGCATCATTTCTTCGGGGGTTGAGTGCCTTCGAAATAAAGATGTTCTTTTTGTAAAAGTCCGATGGTTCTCAAATCCTAAGGATTTCTCTTGGGAATCCAGAGAATTCATCGAGCGAACACGTTCGGGCTAACTCTTTCGTGCTCTTTATGGTGAACTTCTTATTTCAAATTTTCTTTTATGTTGATATGCTTTTATGGTTGTTACTCTTTATTTTTCTTCTTAAGTATTGCGAGGACGCAATTTCTTTAAGGAGGGGAGTCTGTAACAACCTGTAAATTTAGCAATTTTATATTTAAATATTTTTTTTTGAGAGAGACGGTTGTGTAGTGATAGACTACACAGCCGGTTAATATTAATATTAGGAAAATATGAAGTAAAGACCGGTTGACAAGCCCAACCGGTGGCCAAAAAAATAGGCTAAGTTAGCTAACATAGAAATGTACATAAGAGCTAATGGAGTACAAATTGGGACAAAATCACCAACATCGATGATTTAGCAAACAAAAAGGGGCAGACAGAATCGCGCCGGAGCTGCTACCGCGGGGAGGCACTGGTACTGGCCATTGATTCTGTCGAGTCAGCAGGAGCGGACCTCAGCCTAAATCTGAAAGGAGCCGAGCTGGTACCTGTCCAGTAGTAGAAAAGTTGTGAGATTCTGCTACAGATGGCCGTGGATGAAGATCTAGGTTTGTTGAAGACAAAAGCATTTCGTTCTTTCCAGATGCACCAGCAGTAAATAGTGATAAAGATGTCGAGATTGTGATTTCCAAGGTCTTGCTGCCAGTATTCAAAAAATGAAATGCAATCCGGAATGTAACCCAAAAGATGTGCGCTGGTTGAGGCCCAAATTGCAAAAGAGAAGTCGCAGTCTAAGAAAAGGTGGGTAATTGTTTCGTCTTGAGAGGAGCAAAGAACGCAGAGGGGGTCAGTGGGGATGTTTAAGCGAATAAGTCTGTCTTTGGTGTTGATACGGTTACGAATGAGGCACCATTGGAAGAAGAGAAATCGAGGGTGTGAATGGCAGTTCCAGATCCTGCTGTAGGGGAAGAGGCGGCCAGGGTGGATGAGGAAAGAGTAGAAAGTTGATACAGAGAAGCCTTTGGATGGGTTAAGTGCCCAGGTGAAGCGGTCTGGTGAGTGGGACAGGCGAAGGGATTGTATGATTTTTGAGGCTATGAGAAGTTCATTGAAAGTTTCGATGGAAAAAATGGAGGGGGGATGAAGGCTACTGGGGCCCAGGTGACACCGGGTAGAAGTGGTGGCCAGTTGTAGATTTGTGGAGGAGAAGAGGTTAGGTAGTGTTTTGGCTAGGGGGGAAGAGGCTACCCATGTGTCATGCCAAAAAAGGCAGTTGTTGCCATTGCCTATTAAAACATGAAAGAGGGATTTGACTCGGGGGATGGTGAGGAGGACATTGGACCAGAATGGAGAAGGTCTGCAACTGGGGGGGAGGTGTAGAGCTAGGTGTGGATTAGAGTAGTGATATGAGAGAAGGATCCAATCCTTCCAGAGGAAATTTTTGGGAGAGAGAAAACGCCAGAGCCATTTTGTTAATAGGGCAGTGTTGAGCGAGGAGAGATCCGGGACACCAAGGCCACCATGGTATTCTGGGAGGCAGACTGAGCGCCAATTGATAAGGCATTTTGCTTTGGAGCCATTCCATAAGAAGGTCCTGCGGGATATGTCAATTTTATTGGAGACCCAAGAGGGGAGTTTGTGGAAGGAGATCCAGTAGGAGGGGATGGCAGAGAGGACCGATTTAACTAGGATTAATCTACCAGCTGTCGAGAGGGAAGCGGCTTTCCAGGATGCGAGGCGGGATTCTATTTTGTTGATGAGGGGTAACCAGTCAGGACGCGTGAGTCTGATGGGCCGAATAGGAAGGCCCAGGTAGGAAATTGGAAACTGGGAAAGTTTGCAGTTGAGAATGGCAGCGGTTGCGGGACCAAGGTGGTTGGAATTGCCAAGCATGATAAGGGAGCTTTTGTGGAAGTTGATGGAAAGGCCAGAGATTAATTCGAAAACGTAGAGGAGAACTTTGAGGCAGTGTAGGTGATTAGGATTGGGTGAGGCAAAGAGGATGGTATCGTCTGCAAATTGTAGGTTGGAAATCTGAAGGTTGGCTGTAGGGATGCTGATTCCGGCTAAGTGACTGTTGGAGATGGACAGTTTAATCATACGGTTGAAGACATCTGCAATAAGAACAAAAATTAGGGGTGAGGGGGGGTCTCCTTGACGAAGGCCTCTCATAGATTTGATCAGACCGCCAAGTTCTCCATTGACTGATACAGAAGACATCCTGGAGTTCAGGATAGAGGATATCCAGGAGCACCATCTCGGTGGGAAGCCTCTATGCCGTAGTAGAGCAAGAATGAAGTTCCAGTTGACTGAGTCAAAGGCTTTGGAGAAGTCAAGCTTAAGTAGGATTCCTGGGGTGTTGGTTCTGTGGCAGAAAGACACCACTTCTTGAGTGGCGGCCACACAGTCTAGGATATTGCGCCCGAGTATGAAGGCCGATTGCTCCAGGCCAACTAGAGGGGATATTACCGCTTGAAGTCGGTTTGCCAGGATTTTTGTAATGATTTTGAAGGTGGTGTTGAGGAGGCTGATAGGTCGAAAGGAATCAATGGAGGAGGGGTCATCAGATTTTGGGATGAGGGATATGATGGCGTAGTTGATTCGTGTAACCGAGCTAGGATCGTTTTGAAATTCGAGGCACATGTCCATAATGTCAGATTTCACAGTATTCCAGAAGTGTTTGAAGAAAAGGGGGCCAAAGCCATCAGGTCCAGGAGCTTTATTGTCTGACATATCTTTAACTGCATTCCAGATTTCTTGTTCCGAGAAGGGGTGATCTACTTGCAGACTATGGGGGTCAGGGTAAAGGAGACTCCAGTCTATGTCTGGTAGAGGGGGGGAAGGTTTGCCAAGGATGTTGCGGTGATGGTTGGTGAAGAGGCGGAGGAGATCCGATTGGTCAGAGTAGGTGATGTTGTTATGTTGAATGTTAGAGATGATCGAGGATCTGCGTCGTCCATTTGCTAACCTGTGGAAGTAGGCCGTGTTTCTATCTCCTTCTTCCAACCACTTTGCTCTGGAGCGTTGTTTCCAACCGATTTCTTCTTGTTTAAGGAGCCTGTCCAGTTCCATTTCGAGGAGATTCAACTGATGTGTTTCTGGTTCAGTTAGGGATTGGGATTCAGCTAGGATATTAAGGTTGAGGATTTCATCTTGGACATGTGAGATCCGATATTTAAGGGAGCCCCAGATGTATTTGGCCCAAGGTCTTATCAATTTTCTGAGCGAACGGAGCTTGGCCACAATACGAGCAGTAGGAGATTCTAGATTGGTGGGTTGAGACCAGGCCAACTTGACAAAGTCATCAAAAGATGGTTCTAGAAGCCAGAGTTGTTCGAATCTAAATGGTTTGTGGGTGGTGTTCAGAGAGCCAGTGTCAAACAGGAGGGGGCAATGGTCTGATATCGTGGTTGCCAGGCCCGAGACAGATGAGAGGGGATGTTGGTCTTCCCAGGTTGTGTTGAAAAGAAATCTATCTAGTTTGGCCAGGGATGGGTTGTCTCTACGGTTAGACCAGGTAAAGAGGCGGTTACTGATGGGGGGATCAATTAGCACACAAGAATTGATGAAGTTGTTGAAGGCGGTTGAGTCATTGGAAAGGTTACCAGAGTTTCTTTCAGAGGGGTGTCTAGTGGTGTTAAAATCTCCGGCAATAATCCATGGGCCATTTATTCGGGCTGCGAAGTCAATGCAATGGTCCCACAAGACAGCCCTGCCTTGTGAGTCGGAGGGACCATATACATTTGAGAAAAAGTAGATTATGCCAGATTCAGAGTTTCGAAGAGTGACATTAAGTACTGAGGGGAATTTGATGATTTGATGTAGGGACCATTTATTTTCATTCCATGCTGTTATGATCCCACCACGGGATCCAATAGCATCAATGTGGGCCCACCCAGATAAGAGTATACCAACAGTTTGTGTCAAGTGAGATTGTGTGGGGTCGGCTAACTTAGTTTCTTGAAGCATTATAATAACAATTTTGTGGGGGGACAGGATTGTGTTTACAGCATAGCGCTTAGATGGGTCCCCCAACCCCCGTACATTCCAAGTGATGAGTTTCATTGGGATTAGGAAATATGCTCTTGTTCTAGAGTTTGCATGCATGTGTAGTGTTCATCGTGCAAACTCACGCCCACGCAACGAGATAATATTTTATTAAGCCTTTTATTTGCGGATGAAAAAACAACAGGCAATAAAAAACTACCAGGTTGTCCAGGATCTGAAGCTGCTCCAACCAATCTGGAGCTACGCCTAACCAGTGCTGGGGAGAGGAATTTTGCTGCGTCGAGCTGTGGGGTCTGAACTACCGCGTCCAGATTGAGTTCAAGTGGAGGGGCCACATTTATGGTGGAGGAGACGTCAACGGGGTGGGAGTCGGCTAGGACAGGGGCTGTGATAATGGGGTGGGAGTCAGGGAGGATGAGGTTGGAGGGGACGAAACCAGGTTCGGGAGACTGAATAGGTTATTGGTGGAGAGGGATGGAAAGGTCGAGATCCAGCATTGGGTCCCATCTATCGAATTGGGCTGGGATCCCTCTTCTGGGACCTGATACTTCAAAGGAGGTGTCTTGTAGTGGCAAAACAGGAAGGGTAGGGGGTGGCAGGGTGGCTTCGTGAAACATGGCATCAAAGAAGTCATCTTGGTCTAAGAGTATTTCAGGGGTAGACCATTTCTGGTCAAGAAAGTTGAAATTTTGTTCAAGGTTGTAATCAAGGCCAAGGTAGGTGGTATCAGGGGCACGGTTTGGGTGAGAGTGTTGCCAGCGGTTGATGGTTAGGAGGAAGTCGGTGTTGTTGAGAGATGCCACGAAGGAACAGGGAGTGGAGATGCCCTCGAAGAATTGGAATTTAGCGTAGAGAAACCGGTGATCAATGTAGGCCCAGTCGCAGTCATCCAAAGCAATGAATCTACCCATGGGTTTTAAGGCTTCTCCAATGGCATCTGGGTTATCCTTGAGCAGTTCGGGGAAACCTTCAACTTTCGCCCAAGATTCAGGTTCGAGGGAGGGGGCGGAGAAGTTATCATGATCAGTCCAGGGTCTCAGGAAGACAGTGCCACCTGGTTTGGCTAAGGAACCAGTCGTGACGAAGACATTTCTCTCTATCTCAGAGTCACAGTAGATGAGAAAGCTGTTATCGGTCAACATCCAAATTGGCCTTTCTCGATGCCCATGTTGGTTAAGGGCAGCTTGGATGTCTAGAATACTCCAGAAACCTTGGGTTATTGTGGCAATGAGGTAGCGGGCTGAGTTCTCCATGAGGAATTGAGGGCTTGGAAATTTTTTTGCGAAGAGAGGAGCTAAAGGGTTATGTGGGGAGGATTTAGGAGAGGGAGGGCTTAGGTTGATATTGGAAAGTGGAGAAAGGGCTGATGATGACGATGGGATGTGAATCGACTTTGAATCAGGTTGTGGGGCCCTAGCTTCTGTGGGTCCAGGGGAAGGATTAGGTCTGGGAAATCGGGTTTTGGGTGCAGAATGGGGATAATTATTTGGAGGAGAGAGTTTTTTGGCATTATTAGTCTTGGAAGATGAGAGGACGGGCTGCACAGGGAACAAAGCCTGTCTCTTCAAGGGGCAGGTGGATGAAAAGTGACCAAAGAATCCGCAATAATAGCAAATCTTTCCATTTCTGCATGATTTTGCCACGTGTCCTATGCCTGCACATTTCAGGCACCGCCCTCTGGAACTCAGGAAAATGACCGTTTCCCGCGTGGATTTGAATTTTGGGACGAGTTTGGGACGTTTGGGTTTGGGAAGGAGAGGCGGAGGTTGATGGGATAACACGACTTGGGCGAAGCTGGGGCCGCCTTTTTGGTATGTGGGATATTTGCTGGCATAGCGATGGGACACCTCTGGCGAGGCAGGTATCAGGATGTCGGGGGGGAGGCAAACGATGGTGGGGTAGGGAGGATGGGGGGTTGGGCAGGGGCAGGATGCCGGAAGTGTAGAGCATATCTTGGCGGAACAAAGGAAATTGGAGGAGGATGGGGGGAGGAGGGGGTGTTGGGGGCAGAGGGCAGGGAAGTGGTAGACGCCATTAAAGTTGGTAGTTAACGTTGGAATTCTTCCAAATATGTTTTGTTCTGTTCTTGTTTGAATTAAATTTCATCGTTCATCGGATTTTAGTTCGAAAAGCTACTTTTTGCAAACAGTCGAATTAGGACTCGAGACCCCTTCCATTGAGTTCAAAATGCCGTTTGCGACCTTTTTGAGTATAAATTTCGATATGTTTGAAGAAAGTTGAATTTTGCTATTTTCACTTAGGGCTTTGGGTTTGAGTTTGGGTTCAGCCCACTTATCTGGTTATATCTTTACTCCACCCCCTCTCCTCTTCATTACTTCACTTTCATTTCCTAACACTCAAGCTTCATCAAAAATGGAGGAAGAGAAAAAGAATTAGGAAATTCCTAAGCCCTAGTTCCATTGCAAATCCAAGTTCTAGCTCCAAATTCAAAGAGAAGCTATTGGTAAGCATCCTCTCCATCTTCTCCAACTCATTCTCCTTTCAATTTCAGAAAATTCCCTAAACCTAATTTAGGAAATGTTTCTCTTTAAGCTTGGATTCAAGCTTGTTGACTTGGAATTGAAGAGTGATTGTCCTTGCCATTGCTCTATAGCTTCTTCTTCAATGATTTTGTGAAAATGTGAGATTTTTATCTCACATCTATGCCTATAACTATATTTGATTGTTAGGTATGAATTCCTAACACTTATTTATGTTCATTTGCTTTCGATTTGGATTGAATTGGTGAATTGTTCAATTTTTGGTTTTTGGAATCCAATTTTTATAAAAATCCAATCTTTGATGTTTGAACACGTTAGTGGAGTGTTTCGAAGGGCCATACAAGGCTAGGTTGTCGTTTGGCGTAAATCCTCAGTCGTAGATGCTCGTTTGTCCACTTCCGTCCGCGTTATGGAATTTGCCCCAAAGGGGCCTAGACTGAAAATGCTTTTGGAGCTGGTTCTGTCGACTAAACCAGGGGTTTAGCCGACCGAACAAGAAAACAGAATGTCTCGGAACCAGGTTCGGTCGAACGAACCAGGGGTTCGGTCGATCAAACCAGACCCAGGAAATTGCCTGGGTCTGTATCGGTCGACCGACCCCCTGGTCCAGTCGACCGACCTGCTCCTATTTTGCCTATTATGTCTATTTTTGCCTATTTTGCTTGATATCCAAATTTTATCGATTCGTGTTGATTCCCATTTGTTGTTATCATCTATTATTGACGTTGATGACTTCTTTTTTCGGGATTTTTTAGAATATCTATTTTGATGGATTTGGTATCGATTTCTTTGGATTTGATTCACGTCTTCGTATGTGAATTTTTATCATTGATTGTTTCTACAATCGTTTTTGTGATTTGTCACTTTAAAAATATAAAGGTTTTCTATAGTAGTAGTAAATATTCAAACTCTTTCACAAAGACGATTTCAACTCTAATTACAATACAAAGCTCTTTTATAAAACCGTTTTCTAATCTATTAGTATATACAAACCTCTACCTCATTCGTATGAGAAAATCTAATTAAACGGCTTAGCAAAACAAGTGGTATGAAACACTTGCGTTTACTTCGTCGGTTAATTTATGGACTTGTTTGATTGAAACTTGTTTGCGCCAAAATTGGTCACAAACCCCGAATGTCGTGAAAGCATCAGTGTATGAATATATAAATCAACAATATTCACACACAAATCTCAAATCTATGTAAACAGAGTATCACAATTCAGAAATAATGAACAGAAACACGAGATTTATAGTGGTTCGGCGATCTTGCCTACGTCCACTCTAAAGTTGATGATTTTATTGATGTTCACTTAAAGATTATAATTTCTTGTAATGTAGTACAACTGATTTTCTGAGCTAAGTCTGAATCTAAGGAAGCAGTGGTGGTTCTGAGTAAATCTGGTAGAGTCTGGGCGCTCTTTAGCTCTCAAAATTGTCTGACCCCTTTTCTGAATGACCAGGGGCTCTATTTATAGGTGTAGGAGGCTGATATTACCCCTAAATTGAAGGGAGACCAGTTCTGGTACGTGAGGGGGCCCACATGCCCGCTTTTTGGAAATCCGGGCCCACTTTGGGTTCGATTCGAACTCAACTTCGAATCGATCAAGATTTGCTTCGATTGAGACGAAATTTGGCATGAACATTCCTTTGGTTGCCAGTAAGCTACTGTGAAAATTTCATAGCATTTGGACTTGTAGATCTCGAGATATGATCGATTCAAGATCATGTTCTTGGATGTGAATTCCCTTCGAATCGATCCTCATCGAACTGGCTTATTCGAATCGATGCCTTCGACTCGATTCATTCGAATCGATAGGGTTGACTCGATGGTTCAACGTGTCTTCACGATGACATGGTGCGCCTTCTTCATATCGATCCGACTTCCATGCCGAGTTGACTGGGTCGAATCCATGTTTCTAGGTGCTTTGACGTAATGGATACGAGGGAGTGGTTTCGAAGATATGTTCGTTCGAATCGACAAAGGTATGCCACGGTTGATTGGTTCGAAGCTGCCTCAATAGGGTGGATTCGAAGTAGAGGAAAACTTGATGGGTTCGAAATGTAGGATTCAAACGTAGTCTGTTTGGATGGATTCGAACTAAGGAGTGTTCGATGGATTCGAAGCTAGGTTATGTCTCATGGATTCGAACCATCGCATGGCTTATGGAATCGAAGTTCTTCCACTACATGGATTCGAACTGAGTGCTCTCCGGTGGATACGAAGTAAATGGAGTCGAACGTGATGGAACCGAACCTGATGAAGTAGAACCTGATGGATTCGAACCATATGGATTCAATCTTAGTGGATTCGACCGTTATGGATGCGAACCCGAGGCTATGTCCTCTACTTGCGTCGACGATATCTTGAGCGTACGACCTCGGATTGACTTGATATTTGGAACGTTGGCTTTCACGGCTTTGCTTGACGTGTCTTATCAATTGCAGCCCGATCCGGACTTGAACAAAATTCATTGACATCCACAGTGTTCTTGTGATGTAACTAACTTTCGGGACGGATTGTCATTGATTTCTAGTTAGTTTCTTGGTGTCACGGCCTTGCCAAAAGGCGGGATAACATTTGCCCCCCAAAACATGCCTTGCGATAGGAAGGTGTGTTTTGTAGTTCCATAAGTTGGATGTTCATATCCTGTTGATGACCTGTGGTACAACCTGCGAAGAGTTTGACAGTTTTATATGACCTCAAATGACGACCGTTCGCGATCTAGCCATTTGAGGTGGAATGCGACCGTTCGCGATCTAGCATTTCTATATGGCCCCGAATGATGACCGTTCGCGATCAAGCCATTTGAGGTAAAATGCGATCGTCCGCGATCTAGCATTTTTTGTATGACCTCAAATGACGACCGTTCGCGATCAAGCCATTTGAGGTGAGGTGTGCCGTTCGACGCGAGTTGTGACCGTTCGTGGTCGAGTGCCGTTCGAGGCGAATGATGACCGTTCGTGGTCGGGTGCCGTTCGAGGCGATTGATGACCATTCGAGGTCGGGTGCCGTACGAGGCAATATGTGATCGTTCGCGATCGAATGTTATATTAAATGAATTGTGACTGTTCACGGTCGGGTGCCGTTCGAGGCTAATGGTGACCGTTCGTGGTCGGGTGCCTATTCGAGGCAAATGATGATCGTTCGTGGTCGGATGTCGTTCTAGACGGATTGTGACTGTTCGAAGTCGGATGTCGTTCTAGACGGATTGTGACTGTTCGAAGTCGGATGTCGTTCTAGACGGATTGTGACTGTTCGAAGTCGGATGTCGTTCTAGACGGATTGTGATCGTTCGTGATCGATTGTTATACTAGATGAAGTGCGACCGTTCGCGGTCGGGTGCCGTTCGAGGCAAATGGTCACCGTTCGAGGTCGGATGTCGTTCTAGACGGATTGTGACTGTTCGAAGTCGGATGTCGTTCTAGACGGATTGTGACTGTTCGAAGTTGGATGTCGTTCTAGACGGATTGTGACTGTTCGAAGTCGGATGTCGTTCTAGACGGATTGTGATCGTTCGCGATCGAGTATCGTACGAGGGAAAATTTGATCGTTCGTGATCGGGTGTTATATTAAATAAAGTGTGACCGTTCGCGGTCGGGTGCCGTTCGAGGCTAATGGTGACCGTTCGAGGTCGGGTGCCGTTCGAGGCTAATGGTGACCGTTCGAGGTCGGGTGCCGTTCGAGGCTAATGGTGACCGTTTGAGGTCGGGTGCCGTTCGAGGCGAATTGAGTGTGCCCGGGGGGGACTTAGTATTATCGATGCCAGGTTCACGTTCGGGTAAATTTCTGAATTAGCGATCGTGGCGGTTCATCGCCATACAAGGTGTGCTTGTGGACCGTTCGCGATCCAGAGCATACGCAAGTAACTTCTTCTACAGAATTGAAAATATCAAATTAACGTTCATAGAAATATTCAAACAAACAAAGTCTAAATGTTCAAATCAACATGAAAAAAAAGCAAAGAAAGGATGTCAAAGTGTAAATTCTCACTACGAGACGGTCAATAACCATTCAGAGCATGCCTGTGGATCGTTCGCGATCTCATACATGTGTAAATGGTTTGATGTTGTTAGTGAGAAGTTTACGACTCATTCATCGTTATTCAGATCAATTGATAACCAAACGGTGTCTTGGTTCAGGATCACCCCAAGCTGATGTAGACGGTGGTCGCTCTGGTTCCACCGTTGGTGCTCGCCTCCTCACATACTGAAGTAGCCTACCGTTCCTGATATGCCCTTCTACCTCATCCTTCAGGTGTCTACAGTCATTTGTGCTATGACCATTCAGCTTGTGGAATAAGCAATATTTGTCTGACTTTCTCTCGTCGTTAGTTGGATACCGTCGTATTGGTTTACGATAGGCAACTTGCTCTCGGGTGTCTTGGTAGATTCGCTCCAAACCCTCGTTTAGTTCTGAATAGGTGGTAAATCGCGGCTCCCTCCGTTGTCGCTTTGACCTTGCATCATTATCCTCAGCCTTTCGTTTTCCTTTATCCTTGCCTGAGTCCTTTTCGAGAGGCTTTTTGTCTTTAATTACATAAACTTCTATTCCTTCTCCTTCTTCTCTTTCAGCATTTGCGTCTTCCAATCGCAAAAACTTTTCTGCCTCGTGATAGAATTCTCCTAGGTCCATAGGCAGATCCTTAGTTAATGAATTTTTGAATTCTGTGCCGTCAGCTATTCCGGACACAGCTGCCATCATAACCATGGATGGATCTGGCCGATCCACCGATGCTGCTGCCGCATTGAACCGCGTCAGGAAATTCCTCAAAGACTCTCCCATTTTCTGCTTTAGCATTGCCAAACTCATCACATTCTTGGGTCTTGAAATGTGAACCCTGAATTGCCTCATAAATTTCTCAATCAAATCGGTCCATGTCCCAATGGAGCCGCTCTCTATCTGTCTGAACCATAAAGCTGCTATGTCTGTCAAATACAATGGAAAGCACCGTGCCATGACTTCCTGTGATGCCCCCAGCACTTCCATGTGCCTTATATACCTTGTTAGATGGACCGTGGGATCCGTCCTCCCGTCATACCTATCCACTGTTGGCAGTTTGAATTCTGGTAGGTTCCTAGCCAACCTAATCGCAGGAGAAAAGGGACTCCTGTTCACGTCTTCAAGATCTCTGTTTACTAATCCGCCTCTCATGGCTCGCCTGACCATCTCTGCCAGTCTATCATTGTCTCCAAGCTGTAGTCCTCGCTCACTACCTTCGATCTGCCCCCGAGTCCGTGTGAGCTTTCAGGTGTCTGCCCCCCTGGCTGAGCGTTCATCCCTCTATCGCTGCCAGGTTGCTCGGATGTCCTTGTCTCTCTTCCCAGGTTCGGATCAACATGTCCTAAGTGTGGGTGCCCCAGCTCCGGCACTGCGCTAGATGGTCCTGCTCCGTTCTGGACTCTGGTTGCTCCTTGATTTTGCGCTCCAAGTTGTCCAATCTGTTGAAGCAAATTCTGGATCATTTCTTCTTGTCTTCTCATCATTGCCTCCATCTCATCCCTGGTGATGAAGGCTGAAGCTTGGTTTGCCCCTGAGGAAGCCTCTTGACTTCCTTCGTGCTGACTTCTCTCAGCTCGTTGCCTTCTACTTGTTGTCGGGTCATTATCTTTCAAATCTTCAAGCTTTCAGATCTGAACTTCAAATCTCGTATAGCGGGTGCTAGTCCTTCTCAGTGAAAGCACCAAAGTGTTTGCACCAAAATTGGTCACAAACCCCGAATGTCGTGAAAGAACCAGTGTATGAATATATAAATCAACAATATTCCCACACAAATCTCAAATCTATGTAAACAGAGTATCACAATTCAGAAATAATGAACAGAAACATGAGATTTATAGTGGTTCGGTGATCTTGCCTACGTCCACTCTGAAGTTGATGATTTTATTGATGTTCACTTGAAGATTACAATTTCTTGTAATGTAGTACAACTGATTTTCTGAGCTAAGTCTGAATCTAAGGAAGCAGTGGTGGTTCTGAGTAAATCTGGCAGAGTCTGGGCGCTCTTTAGCTCTCAAAATTGTCTGACCCCTTTTCTGAATGACCAGGGGCTCTATTTATAGGTGTAGGAGGCTGATATTTCGCCTAAATTGAAGGGAGACCAGTTCTGGTACATGAGGGGGCCCACATGCCCGCTTTTTGGAAATCCAGGCCCACTTTGGGATCGATTCGAACTCAACTTCGAATCGATCAAGATTTGCTCCGATTGAGACGAAATTTGGCATTAACATTCCTTTGGTTGCCAGTAAGCTACTGTGAAAATTTCATAGCATTTGGACTTGTAGATCTCGAGATATGATCGATTCAAGATCATGTTCTTGGCTGTGAATTCCCTTCGAATCGATCCTCCTCGAACTGGCTTCCTCGAATCGATGCCTTCGACTAAATTTATTCGAATCGATAGGGTTGACTCGATGGTTCAACGTGTCTTCACGATGACGTGGTGCGCCTTCTTCGTATCGATCCGACTTCCATGCCGAGTCGACTGGGTCGAATCCATGTTTCTAGCTGCTTTGACGTAATGGATACGAGGGAGTGGTTTCGAAGATATGCTCGTTCGAATTGACAAAGGTATGCCACAGTTGATTGGTTCGAAGCTGCCTCAACAGGGTGGATTCGAAGTAGAGGAAAACTTGATGGGTTCGAAATGTAGGATTCAAACGTAGTCTGTTTGGCTGGATTCGAACTAAGGAGTGTTCGATGGATTCGAAGCTAGGTTATGTCTCATGGATTCGAACCATCGCATGGCTTATGGAATCGAAGTTCTTCCACTACATGGATTGGAACAGAGTGCTCTCCGGTGGATACGAAGTAAATGGAGTCGAACGTGATGGAACCGAACCTGATGAAGTAGAACCTGATGGATTTGAACCATATGGATTCGATCTTAGTGGATTCGACCGTTATGGATGCGAACCCGAGGCTATGTCCTCTACTTGCGTCGACGATATCTTGAGCGTACGACCTCGGATTGACTTGATATTTGGAACGTTGGCTTTCATGGCTTCGCTTGACGTGTCTTATCAATTGCAGCCCGATCCGGACTTGGACAAAATTCATTGACATCCACAGTGTTTTTGTGATGTAACTAATTTTCGGGACGGATTGTCATTGATTTCTAGTCAGTTTCTTGGTGTCACGGCCTTGCCAAAAGGCGGGATAACAAAACTCTTGTGATAATTTTCGAGTGGAAATCTACAATCAGTTCGTAAATATTTGAGTAAAGCAACTGGTTATGGGACATGAAGCTAAACTCTTATATTTACTAGCTTAGTGTAATTGACACTTCTTGATGATCGATGATGATCATTTTATGGTTTAGACTAGCAATGTGCGATGTCTCTTTGTCCGCACGGAGGATTGTACCTCATTTTATTGAGTTTCGTCTCATTTCCTTATGGGCTAGCAACACATGTGCTTTTAATGTGTTTCGATTCATTGGATGTACCATTTGTACTACATCGATGTCTCGGCTTTTCAATTCATTGGACGTACCGTTTGTACTGCGTCGATGTTCCGAATTGTTTTGTGTTTCGATTCATTGGATGTACCGTTTGTACTACATCGATGTCTCGGCTTTTCGATTCATTGGACATACCGTTTGTACTGCTTCGATGTTCCAAATTGTTTTGTGTTTCGATTCATTGGACGTACAGTGTGTACTGCGTCGATGTTCCGAATTGTTTGTGATACACGTGTTGGTGATTTTTCATGCTCCCGCTTGGGATTGGCCATCCTTTTCTTGTGATTTCTGGATTTCTAATTATTGATTTCTGGGATTTATGTTTCACCACCTTTTTCAGTTGGCATTGATATGTATGTCATTTATTGTGGCTTGGTGAATTAAATTAAGAATATGACATTCTTTTAATCTTTGAGAAGATTCTTGTGATATTGATTAATCTCTGGATTGATTTTCGATTAGATACTTATCACAGTATGGCTTTATGGTTATCATACGTTTTTGTCATATCTCTTATTCTATATCACTTTATCTGATATTTATAGCTAGACTGATCCGTTTATTATTTTCTTCTTAAATAATACTCGGGTCAGACTGAGATTTTACAGGTGCTTCCTCATGACTTCTTATCTGGGACTATCATCTGACTTCTGGCTAACTACTTTAGCATTGTAGTTTTTTGTTGTATACATTCGATATATCGACTCATTGATGTATACATATTCTTTTGTCTAGCACTTGTATCTTTTCGCACTTGTATCTTTTCTTTTGTGATATTGTGGATCTTATTTGACCACTACTCTGATGTACACTTCCATGTGTTATATTCATATCTATTTCTGCCTTTGTGATATGAATTGTATGTGACTGATTTGTGTTATGTTTATTTCTATATTTGTTTACGAAGATATATATATATAGCCACTGTGTGGTAGCTTTGAGATTGTATCGGTATGTCGGATTATGAGATGTAAGATATATTTTCTGACATATCGGTGCTCACACAAAGCAATTACACAGATGATGATTAATCATAACTTTGATGTTTAATCATGCTTTTAGTGGTGCACCGAAGAGCCTATAGGGCCGGGTTGTCGATTGGCATAAACCCTTAGCGCCATTGCTCGTCCGGTTGCAATTTGGAAGAGTTTGCTCTTCACTTAGATAGGCTTGGAAGTGCTGGAAACAGGTTCTGGTCGACCGGAACTCCGGTCCAATCGACCGACCTGCTACCAGAACACTTCTCTGGCTCTTTTCCAGTTGACTGGCATATTGAGTCCGGTCGACTGACCAGCATCCCATGGATTTTTCCAGGTCTGAGTTCGGTCGACCGAACTCAGTGAGTCAGTCGACCGACCAGCTCCTATTTTGCCTATTATGTCTATTTTTGCTTATTTTGCTTGATTTCCAATTTTTATCGATTCGTGTTGATTCCCATTTGTTGTTATCATCTATTATTGACGTTGATGACTTCTTTTTTCAGGATTTTTGAGAATATCTATTTTGATGGATTTGGTATCGATTTCTTTGGATTTGATTCACGTCTTCGTATGTGAATTTTTATCATTGATTGTTTCTACAATCGTTTTTGTGATTTGTCACTTTAAAAATATAAAGGTTTTCTATACTAGTATTAAATATTCAAACTCTTTCACAAAGATGATTTCGACACTATTTTAAATATAAAGCTCTCTTTTAAAACCATTTTCCAATCTATTAGTATATACAAACCTTTACCTCACTCGTATGAGAAATCTAATTAAACGGCTTAGTAAAACAAGTGGTATGAAACGCTTGCGTTTACTTCGTCGGTTAATTCTTGGACTTGTTCGATTGAATCTCTTGTGATAATTTTCTAGTGGAGATCTACAATTTTTTCGTAAATATTTAAGTTAAGTAAGTGGTTATGGGGCATGAAGCTAAACTCGTTTATTTACTAGCTTAGTGTAATTGACACTTCTTGATGATCGATGATGATCATTTTATGGTTTAGACTAGCAATGTGCGATGTCTCTTTGTCCATGTGGAGGACTGTACTTCATTTTATTGAGCTTCGTCTCATTTTCGTGGAGCAATCGGCTCATAGGTCTTCGGACCGTTTGTTTGTGATAGGCCTTTCCCCCTTTTGATTTCTGGATTTCTTGTTGATGATTTCGAGAATTTGTGTGTCGTTAACTTTTGTGATTTCTGGATATTGGTTTCTGGAATTTATGTTTCACCAGCATTTGCCATTGGCATTGATTTGTATGTCATTTTTGTGGCTTGTTGAATTAAATTAAGAATATGACGTTCTTTTCTGTGTTTTGAGATTATTGAGGTATTGTATGACTTTTGTGGGTTTTCTAATGTATACTTGACGTGGTATGACATTTATGGTTATCATACGTTTTATTATTATATCTCTTCTTATATCTCATTTTATCTTATAATTATAGCTAGACTGATCCGTTTATTATTTTCTTCTTAAATAATACTCGGGTCAGACTGAGATTTTACAGGTGCTTCCTCTTGACTTCCTATCTGGAACCACCATCTGACTTTTGGTTACTACTCTAGTTTAGTAGTTTTTTGTTGTATACGTTTGAGATTTAGACTCCTTGATGTATACATATTCTTTTGGTTAGCACTTGTATCTATTCTTTTGTGTTATTGTGGATCTTGTTTGACCACTACTCTGATGTACACTTTCATGTGTTATATTCATATCTATTTCTGCCTTTGTGATATGAATTGTCTGTGAATGATTTGTGTTATGTTTATTTCTATATTTGTTTCCGAAGTCCATATAGCCATTGTGTAGTAGCTTTGAGTTTGTATCGGTATGTCGGATTTCCTCCAAAGATGAAATGTAAGTTATATTTTTATCTGGCATATCGGTGCTCACACAAAGAAATTACATGGATGGTCACTGCTCAACAGCCTTATTCTTCGTGCTAGTTGACGGCATTACTCTGTAGTGTCCTTGGCTAGCTTGGGTATAGAGGTAGGGCGTCACAGCTTGGTATCAGAGCCAAACTTCGGAACAATGTAGAATAATCAGCAAGGATCATTGTCCTAAGTCTTTCTTAGGAATCGTGCCATAGGATTTGATTCGAGTCTTCATACCGTTCTATCCTATTTTCTTTTGTGATGCCTTGTTTTATCAATCAAGGTTGTTTGATATTCATTTTGAGAATAACCTTTTCCTCTTCTTTCTTTCTTTCTTAGAGAAGAGAAATGGTTAGCCCCACCTCTATACCCACGCTATACAAGGACACTACGGGGTATTGCCGTCGACTAGCGCGTAGAATAAGGCCGTTGAGAAGCGACCATCCATGTAATTGCTTTGTGCGAGTACCGATATGCCAGATAAAAATATAACTTTTCATCTGAAGAGGAAATCCGACATACCGATATAAACTCAAAGCTACTACACGGTGGCTATGTATATATACTTCGGAAATAAATATAGAAATAAACATAACACAAATCAGTCATAGACAATTCATATCACAAAGGCGGAAATAGATATGAATATAACACATGAAAGTGTACATCAGAGTAGTGGTCTAACAAGATCCACAATATCACAAAAGAATAGATACAAGTGCTAGACAAAAGAATATGTATACATCAAGGAGTCTAAATCTCAAATGTATACAACAAAAACTACAAGCTAAGTAGTTAACCAAAAGTCAGATGATGGTTCCAGATAGGAAGACAAGAGGAAGCACCTGTAATATCTCAGTCTGACCCGAGTATTATTTTATAAGAAAATAATAAACAGATCAGTCTAACTATAATTATCAGATAAAATGAGATATAAGAAGAGATATAATAAAAATGTATGATAACCAAAAATGTCATACCTCGACAAGTATACATTAGAAAATCAACAAAGGAAAATCATACAAATATCTCACGAATCTCATAGCATAAAAAGAATGTCATATTCTTTATTTAATTCACCAAGCCACAATAAATGACATACATATCAATGCCAACTGAAATAGGTGGTGAAACATAAATTCTAGAAATCACAACGAGAAATCCAGAAATCACAAGAAAAGAGGATGGCCAATCCCATAAACTGAACATCGACGCCCCTAGAAAGATACGCCCCATGTAAAGTCTAGCATCGATACACCTAGAAAGATGCACCCCATGCAAAGTCGAACATCGACGCACCTAGAAAGATACGCCCCATGCTCTAGCATCGATACACCTAGAAAGATGCACCCCATGCATAAATAAACATCGACGCACCTAGAAAGGTACGCCCCATGTAATGTCTAACATCGATGCACCTAGAAAGATACACCCCATGTAAAGTCGAACATCGACACATCTAGAAAGATACGACCCATGCATAGACGAACATCGACGCACCTAAATAGATACGCCCCATGCCCCGACTTATTGAGGTGATTGCTCCACGAAGTAAATAAACAACGACGCACCTAAATAGGTATGACCCATGCGTGAAATAAACATCGACGCACCTAAATAGGTACGACCCATGCGAGAAGTGAGACAAAGCTCATTAAAACGAGGAATTTTCTTCCACATGGACAAAGAGACATCGCACATTGCTAGTCTAAACCATAAAATGATCATCATCGATCATCAAGAAGTGTCAATTACACTAAGCTAATAAATATAAGAGTTTAGCTTCATGTCCCATAACCGCTTGCTTAACTCAAATATTTACGAACAGATTGTAGATTTCCACTCGAAAATTATCACAAGAGTTTCAATCGAACAAGTCCATAAATTAACCGACGAAGTAAACGCAAGCGTTTCATACCACTTGTTTTGCTAAGCCGTTTAATTAGATTTTCTCATACGAATGAGGTTAAGGTTTGTATATACTAATAGATTAGAAAACGGTTTTATAAAAGAGCTTTGTATTGAAATTAGAGTTGAAATCGTCTTTGTGAAAGATTTTGAATATTTACTACTAGTATAGAAAACCTTTATATTTTTAAAGTGACAAATCACAAAAACGATTGTAGAAACAATCAATGATAAAAATTCACATACGAAGACGTGAATCAAATCAAAAGATATCGATAGCAAATCCATCAAAATAGATATTCTCAAAAATCCCGAAAAAAGAAGTCATCAACGTCAATAATAGATGATAACAACAAATGGGAATCAACACGAATCGATAAAATTTGGATATCAAGCAAAATAGGCAAAAATAGACATAATAGGCAAAATAGGAGCAGGTCGGTCGACTGGACCAGGGGGTCGGTAGACCGATACAGACCCAGGCAATTTCATGGGTCTGGTTCGGTCGACCGAACCCCTGGTTCGATCGATCGAACCTGCTTCCAAGACATTCTGTTTTCCTGTTCGGTCGGCTGAACCCCTGGTTCAGTCGACCGAACCAGCTCCAGAAGCATTTTCAGTCTAGGCCCCTTTGGTGCAAATTCGATAACGCGGACGGAAGTGGACGAACGAGCATCTACGACTGAGGATTTACGCCTAACGACAACCTAGCCTTGTATGGCCCTCCGAAACACTCCACTAACGTGTTCAAACATCAAAGATTGGATTTTTATAAAAATTGGATTCCAAAAGCCAAAAATTGAACAATTCACCAATTCAACCCAAATCGAAAGCAAATGAACATAAATAAGTGTTAGGAATTCATACCTAACAATCAAAGATAGTTATAGGCATAGATGTGAGATAAAAATCTCACCTTTTCATAAAATCAATGAAGAAGAAGCTATAGAGCAATGGCAAGGACAATCACTCTTCAATTCCAACTCAAGAAGCTTGAATCCCAGCTTAAAAGAGAAACATTTCCTAAATTAGGTTTAGGGAATTTTCTGAAATTGAAAGGAGAATGAGTTGGAGAAGATGAAGAGGATGCTTACCAATAGCTTCTCTTTGAATTTGGAGCTAGAACTTGGATTTGCAATGGAACTAGGGCTTAGGAATTTCCTAATTCTTTTTCTCTTCCTCCATTTTTGATGAAGCTTGAGTGTTAGGAAATGAAAGTGAAGTAATGAAGAGGAGAGGGGGTGGAGTAAAGATATAACCAGATTTGGGCAAGTGGGCTGAACCCAAACCCAAACCCACGGCCCTAAGTGAAAATAGCAAAATTCAACTTTCTCCAAACATATCGAAGTTTATACTCAAAAAGGTCACAAACGGCATTTTGAACTCAATGGAAGGGGTCTCGAGTCCTAATTCGACTGTTTGCAAAAAGTAGCTTTTCGGACTAAAATCCAACGAACGATGAAATATTTAAATAAAATATTTAAATATAAAATCGCTAAATTTACGGGTTGTTACAGGATAGTTATCCCAAACATCCTTTGAGTTACTTGTATTTCAGTCGTTATTTCACTTGAGTTGGATTTATTGATATAAGAATGTTAATCCTGACTCGAGTGATTTGTGTTTTTCTTTACGCTCTGGTCAGACTGAGTGTACCAGTATTCGAGACTCACCTTTGGAGTTGGAGCTTCGCTTGGAGATCCAGCTATCTATCCAGCTTTCAAATATTCAGTTGATTCAAGTGATGTATTCTGTTCTTGTATTTGACTATCGTATTCGAGACTTCTGTTGTATTTTATTTAACTCTGTTATATATATGTAGTAGCTTCATGAACTACTATTCTTTTTTTTCCGTTGCATTATTGTTATATTACTCTATGTCTGTGATTATTTTATTTACTGTATATGCTGAGTTTTGCAAAATTTAAATTAACAATCTATTATTTTGAATTATTCAAGTCTGACATGTGTGGATTTATTGTCGATTTGAATGGTCCAAAATAGTGGGTTGTTACAAGGGAATACTTGATGATGAGTGGGTAGTTTTTGGAGGGAAAAATATATTTTTTTATATCCAAAGAGCATGTAGTGAGAGTTTAGAGAAAGAAGAAGATGAAAAGTTAGTTTAAAATTCTTTTTCTAACCCTTAATATAGTGTTTGAAAAGATGCATCTATTTGTGAAAAGACGTAATAAACAATCACAACCTTTTAAATTAAAAAGCATCTTTTTATTGGTTTTAACATAGTTTAAAAGGAAGTGTTTATTCGTAAAGAGATGTGATCAAAAATTAAAATTTAAAAATAATCTACCTAACGGTCCATATGTCGACATACCTATGCGGTATATGTCGACATACAAATGTATGTTTTGAAAAAATAGAAACTTAAGTTTTAAAAATTCCAAACTTTTGTAAAATCATTTAAACATTTTTTTAATATACTTTGAACTCATAATTTTTTTTATAAAATATTTGTAAAAATATATTTTGAATTTAAAATAATTTATTTTGATAAAATATCGAAGATCGAACTTTTTTAATAAAGATCGGAATCTGCTATCAGGGACTTTAATAATTTATTCTAATGACTCATACTAAAGTCTTGAGCTCTTCAAGTCTTTTGTCTCTAAACTCATGAGTCTTGATCATCATCTTTATATCTCCATTCTTGGTCTTTATACCGACCAGTCTTCAAGTTTAATTATCTTTTACCTGTGTATTATTCTGCAATATATATTATACAACTTGACAAGACAATAGTATCCATATTTATATGGCTGTTATCATCAAAATCAATATCTGAGGTATTAACAACTCTCCTGTAATGACCCAAAATTTCATTCATTTAAATTTGGAATATTTAATTGATTTTAAATATTGGAAAGTTAATTTTACAAGTTAAATAACTTATATTTCAAATATAGCGATTTATTTTATAATGAAATTGTTAACTTTAATATTTGAAATTGTTTAAATAATTGAATCTTAAATTTAATATGAATGAAAACGATTTCGAAAGCTATTTAAATTTTATTTGAATAAGAAGGAAGATAGTAAACCTTTAAATTTGAATTAAAAATGATTAAACTGATTTTGAAAATTATTCTTTTTAATTAGCATGTAAAAATTAGTTTTTTTGGGGCACTATCTTGGATTTCGATGAAATCGGTTTCATTGGATCCTTAATAGTATATTATTATATGCCGTCGAATTTCATGGCGATTGGACATATCATTTGGTCGTGCGAGTTCGAAATGTGTAGAAATTAATTAAAGGAATTTCTATTAATATAATTTGATTTTGAAAAGCTAACTTCTGTATATGATGGAAATTGAATTTCGATATATATTCCATTGTATTCGGAATAAGGGTATAACATATAGAACGCCAGGCGACACGGTTCGTTTGGAGTTCAAAATTTTAAAGTGTGAATATTGCCATGAAAATTTGCTGTAAAAGAGCCTTAATTTCGTTCATCTGCAACCAAACCCTAACCTAAAATTCCAACCACCATTAAAACCCTAACATTCCATGGCCATGGTTCATCGGAGCCACTCCGTCCACATTCAAGCTTCGATCCCAACTAGAAAAGCGTAGAGCTTGACTAGATGAAGCTAATCAATGGTTGGATCAAGCTGATTGGCGAAGAAGTGGCTGGAGGCCAAAGTTCGAGGCGCAGTTTATGGGTTTCGGTGCGATGTCAAGCGCGTGCGTGGTGGCGTAGCAGCGGCGAGCGAGATAGGCGACGTGATGGCGGTGGCGCTGGCAAACTTTGGGCGGCGATCGATCATCGTTCAAATTTAAAAAAGAAAAAAAAAGAAAGGAGCATATGCCTGGGAAAAACGAACGTGAAGGAGATAGAGGGAAGGAGGTTGAAGGGTTAGTTTTAAAATTTTAATTAATTTAAGTTAAGTTAATTTAATTGTTTCAAAAGTTAATTAATCCATAACCTATACGTACGAGGTCGGTTTTGAGCACGACAAGTGGCGTTGCGATCATATCAGCGAGTACGACGCGATGGAGTTAGATTGGATGGATTCGAAGCTAGTAGGAATTTTGGTTTAAATTGAGCGATTGTTCAATTTTAATTCAAACAAGATCACTTTGGCAATTTTTGAAATTTCTGTGAGTAAACTCACCTCTCTGACCTACTTATATTTTTATATAAGTGGGAATAATTTTATTTATGTTGTTGGTTGCTTGTTTGGATGATTTACTATATTTATTAGTTGATTTGGATATATTCCTGCCTATTGGAGTGGAAAATACCCTATTACGTTCCCGTGTAAAAGCAGATGACCCTTTGTGTACGAATCCCGCCTCGAAGCAGTTGATTTATATTTTATGATTATATTTTGTATGTGATGCAAAGGGACAGTGTTTGCACCAAAATTGGTCACAAACACCCAATTGTAGATGAAAGCACCAGTTCACAATCACAGATCACATATAACAAGTATGTAAAGAATTAAAAATGAAGAACACTCAGAAAATTTAGAAGAAAGCAGTAAAGAACACAAGGTTTATAGTGGTTCGGCAATCCGGCCTACGTCCACTTTTAAGTTGATAATTTTTATTGAAGTTTGCTTGCTGATTACAACGAGTTACAACTGATTACAACAGCAAAATCCGAGTACAATGATGAATCCGGCGAAGTTTGGACATAGAAGAGCCAAAAGTCCCTTTTCTGTAGGTTTTAGGATGCTATTTATAGGCGCAGGCTGCAAATATCTCGCTTAGATCTTGGGAGACCTCTTCTGGCACGTGGGCGGACCCAGGCGATCGATCCCATGTGGTTTGCACTCGATCCGTGATCGATATGAACGAATTTCGTATCGATCAAGATTTTGCCCAATCGAGTCGAAATCGAGTATGGACATTCTTTAGGTTGTACGTAAGCTCGAGTGAAAATTTCGTAGCATTTGGACTTGTAGATTGTGAGATATGATCGATACAAATTTGGGCTATCCGGCCGCTGCTCTCTTTGTGTCGATGCTTCACGTATCGATCTGTTCGAATCGATCCAGGCATGCACCTGCGAGTTGACGTGGCACTAACTATTCGAATCTATCCATTTTTTGCGCCGAGTCGACCGACTCTTCCTTATGCACGTGCCTTGTTCGTATCGATCGGAACTTGTTCTGTTCGTATCGATCGTTATTGCATTGTTCGTATCAATCGAATGCATCTCACTTCGTATCAATCCTTTGCATTTCCACTGCATATCGATGAGAGGTGTTGGTTTTGCATCGATGTAAGGCCGATCGATACGAAGTGTGCGTGACACTTGATCGGTACGAAATGGACATTAACGTTACAATCAATGGATACGAAGTGCGATGCTTTTTCATGGATGTTGATCCGTGGTCACCTGATGGATACGAACTGAGGTCACTTGATGGATACGAAGAACACTACTCTCCTGATCGATAAGAAACCGTGCGCACCTAATGGATACGAACCAGATCGATTCGAAGGAGGGTTTTCTCTGGTTGCTTTGATGGATACGAACAAGGTGATCGCTTGAATTGCATCGATCATACCTCGAGCATATGAACTCCGATTGACTCGAAATCTATAACGTTGGCTTTCGTAGCTTTGCTTGTCTCGTCATATCAATTGTATCTTGATCCGGACTCGAATAAAATTCGTCGATATCTGTTTGCGCCAAAATTGGTCACAAACACCCAATTGTCGATGAAAGCACCAGTTCACAATCATAGATCACAGATAACAAGTATGTAGAGAATTAAAAATGAAGAACACTCAGAAAATTTAGATGAAAGCAGTAAAGAACACATGGTTTATAGTGGTTCGGCAATCAGGCCTACGTCCACTTTTAAGTTGATAATTTTTATTGAAGTTTTCTTGCTGATTACAATGAGTTACAACTTATTACAACAGCAAAATCCGAGTGCAATGATGAATCCGGTGAAGTCTTGACGTAGAAGAGCCAAAAGTCCCTTTTCTGTAGGTTTTAGGATGCTATTTATTGGCGCAGGCTGCAAATATCTTGCTTAGATCTTGGGAGACCTCTTCTGGCACGTGGGCGGACCCACGCGATCGATCCTATGTGGTTTGCACTCGATCCGTGATCGATAAGAACGAATTTCATATCGATCAAAATTTTGCCCAATCGAGTCGAAATCGAGCATGGACATTCTTTAGGTTGTAAGTAAGCTCCAGTGAAAATTTCGTAGCATTTGGACTTGTAGATTGTGAGATATGATCGATACAAATTTGGGCTATCCGGCCGCTGCTCTCTTCGTGTCGATGCTCCTCATATCGATCTGTTCGAATCAATCCAGGCACGTGCCTGCAAGTTGACATGGCGCTAACTATTCGAATCGATCCATTTTTTGCGCCGAGTCGACCGAGTCTTCCTTGTGCACGTGCCTTGTTAGTATCGATCAGAACTTGTTTTGTTCCTATCGATCGTTATTGCATTGTTCATATCAATCGAATGCATCTCACTTCGTATCGATCCTTTGCATGTCCACTGCGTATCGATGAGAGGTGTTGGTTTCGCATCGATGTAAGGCCGATCGATACGAAGTGTGCGTGACACTTGATCGATATGAAATGGACATTAACGTTACAATCAATGGATACAAAGTGCGATGCTTTTTCATGGATGTTGATCAGTGGTCACCTGATGGATACGAACTGAGGTCACTTGATGGATACGAAGAACACTGCTCTCCTGATCGATATGAAACCGTGCACACCTAATGGATACGAACCAGATCGATTCGAAGGAGGGTTTTCTCTGGTTGCTTTGATGGATACGAACAAGGTGATCGCTTGAATTGCATCGATCATATCTCGAGCATATGAACTCCGATTGACTCGAAATCTGGAACATTGGCTTTCATAGCTTTGCTTGTCTCATCATATCAATTGTAGCTTGATCCGGACTCGGATAAAATTCATCGATATCCATAGTGAACGTGCGTATAACCGATCTTCGAGACGGGCTATCCTCGGTTTTTAATTAAGTTCTTCGTATCACGGCCTTGCCCAAAGGCGAGATAACAATATCCATAGTGAACGTGCATATAACCGATCTTCGGGACGGGTTGTCCTCGGTTTTTAATTAATTTCTTGGTATCACGGCCTTGCTAAAAGGCGGGATAACACTTGCCCCCCAAAACATGCCTTGCGATAGGAATGTGTGTTTTGTAATGCGATAAGCTGGTTGTCTGTATCTTGTTAATGACCTGCAAAGAGATTGATAAATCCACCAGGCTGCGAATAGCGATCGTTCTAGATCGTATGCCATTCGGGGTCGTATGTGACCGTTCATGGCCGGGTGCCGTTCGCGGTGAGTTGTGATCGTTCACGGTCAGGTGCCGTTCGAGGCGAATTGTGACCGTTCGCGGTCGGATGCTGTTTTCGTAGTCGGATGCCATTCGAGGCGAGTAGTGACCGTTCGCGGCCAGGTGCCGTTCGAGGCGAATTATGACCGTTCGCGGTCGGATGTCGTTCGAGGCGAATTGTGACCGTTTGCGGTCGGGTGCCGTTCGAGGTGAATTGTGACTGTTCGTGGTCGGGTGCCGTTAGAGACGAATTATGACTGTTCGTGGTCGGATGCCGTTTGAGGCGAATTGTGTGTGCCCGGGGGGACTTAGTATCATTAACGTCATATTTCACGTTTGAGTGAGTTTCTGAATAGTTTGTGGCGGTGGTTTATCACCATCTCAGAGCATGTCTGAGGACCGTTCGCGATCCCAAACATGTGTAAGTGGCTTGGCCGTTATAGAATTGTTAAAACCAAATTTTCATTCAAATGAGTCTTTCAACAGAAATGTCCAACAAAATCAAGTCCAAACATGAGAAATAGAAAACAAAGGCAAAACAGAGACGTCAAAGTGCAAACACCTACACTGATGCGATTGATAGTCGTGTCAGAGCATGCCTGAGGATCGTTCGCGATCCCGTACATGTGTAAATGACTTAATCGTGTTGGTGTGTAGTTTGCCACTTATTCGTCACTATTTCAATCAGTTGATGACAAGCTGATGCCTCGATCCTGAGCGGTTCCCAGTTAGTTCAGGTGGTGGTCGTTCTTGCTCCACCGTGGTGGCTCGCCTCCTTACATATTGCGATAGCAGGCCATTCCGGATATGTCCTTCTATCTCATCCCTCAATTGTCGGCAATCATTCGTGCTATGACCATTTAGCTCGTGGAATAAGCAATACTTGTCTGATCTTCTTTCACTATTGGTCAGATCCCTCCTCATTGGCTTTCGATAAGGAACCTGCCCCCTAGTGTCCTGGTAGATCCGTTCCAAGGTTTCATTCAACTCCGTATAAGAGGTGAATCTCAGTTCCTTTCGCGGTCGCTTTGGTTCATCACCGTTATCCTCGGCTTTTCGTTTTCTTTCATCCTTGCCTGAATCTTTTTCGGGAGGATTTCCACCCTTGACTGCATAAACTTCTACTCCCTCTCCTTCCTCTCTTTCAACATTTGCATCCTCTAATCGCAGGAATCCTTCGGCCTTATGATAAAATTCTCCTAGATCCATAGGTGGATCCCTTGTTAATGAATTTTTGAACTCTGTTCCATCAGCTATGCCAGCTATGGCTGCCATTAAGACCATGGATGAATTTGGACGATCCACCGATGCTGCATTAAATCGTGTTAGAAAATTCCTCAAAGATTCCCCAGTTTTCAGTTTTAGCATCTCCAGACTCATTACATTCTTGGGCCTCGAAATGTGAACTCTGAATTGCCTCATAAACTTCTCGGTCAACTCGGTCCACGTTCCAATGGAACCGCTCTCCAATTGTCTAAACCATAGTGCTTCTATGTCTGTCGGATACAATGGGAAGCACCGGGCCATGACCTCCTCTGATGCTCCTAGTACTTCCATATGCCTCATGTACCTTGTCAAATGAACAACATGATCTGTTCTCCCGTCATACATCTCCACCGTTGGTAACTTGAATTCTGGTGGATTCCTGGCTTGCCTGATCATAGGAGCAAAGGGACTCCTATTCACATCTTCCAGATTTCTATTCACTAGTCCGCCTCTCATGGCTCGTCTGACCATCTCCGCTAATCTGTCACTGTCGTCAAACTGTAGCCCTTGTCTGTTGCTTCCGACATGCCCCTCGAGTTCACGAGGGAATCATGGAATCTAGTCTCCTAGACGTGCATTCATTCCTCCACCAAAGCCATGTTGAACAGCTCCACCTGGTACCCTGCCTGAGGTTGGATCAACGTCCTTCGGATGTGTGCCCCTAAGTTCTGGTGCTGCTCCTGACGGTCCTGCTCCATTCTGAACTCTGGTTGTTCCACGCTCCTGATCTCTATCTCCAGCATCTCCTGCAGCAGCGTTCCCTTGATTTTGCATTCTGGCTTGTCCAGCTTGTTGGAGTAGGTTCTGCATCATCTCCTCTTGTCTTCTCAGCATTCCCTCCTGCATGACTTCCATCATCATCTCCATCTCATCTGGGGTGAAGAAGAATGAGGCCTGATTCGCTCCTGAGGAAGCCTCCTGACTTCCTTCATACTGACTCCTTTCTGCTCTTGGTCTCCTTGTTGATTTTCTTGCCATAGCTTTCCAGACCCAAGTCTTTAAGCTTTCAGATCCGAAGTCCTGATTGTAGAATTCCCGAGCGCTAGCGTTCTCAGTGAAAGCACCAAAATGTTTGCGCTAAAATTGGTCACAAACACCCAATTGTCGATGAAAGCATCAGTTCACAATCACAGATCACAGATAACAAGTATGTAGAGAATTAAAAATGAAGAACACTTAGAAAATTTAGATGAAAGCAGTAAAGAACACAGGGTTTATAGTGGTTCGGCAATTCGGTCTACGTCCACTTTTAAGTTGATAATTTTTATTGAAGTTTGCTTGCTGATTACAATGAGTTACAACTGATTACAATAGCAAAGTCCGAGTGCAATGATGAATCCGGCGAAGTCTGGACGTAGAAGAGCTAAAAGTCCCTTTTCTGTAGGTTTTAGGATGCTATTTATAGGTGCAGGCTGCAAATATCTCGCTTAGATCTTGGGAGACCTCTTCTGGCACGTGGGCGGACCCACACGATCGATCCCATGTGGTTTGCACTCGATCCGTGATCGATACAAATGAATTTCGTATCGATCAAGATTTTGCCCAATTGAGTCGAAATCGAGCATGGACATTCTTTAGGTTGTACGTAAGCTCCAGTGAAAATTTCGTAGCATTTGGACTTGTAGATTATGAGATATGATCGATACAAATTTTGGCTATCCGACCCCTGCCCTCTTCGTGTCGATGCTCCTCGTATCGATCTAGGCATATGCCTGCGAGCTGACGTGGTGCTAACTATTCGAATCGATCCATTTTTTGCGCCGAGTCGACCGAGTCTTCCTTGTGAACGTGCCTTGTTCGTATCGATCAGAACTTGTTCTGTTCGTATCGATCGTTATTGCGTTGTTCGTATCAATCGAATGCATCTCACTTCGTATGGATCCTTTGCATGTCCACTGCGTATCGATGAGAGGTGTTGGTTTCGCATTGATGTAAGACCGATCGATACGAAGTGTGCGTGACACTTGATCGATACGAAATGGACATTAACGTTACAATCAATGGATACGAAGTGCGATGGTTTTTCTTGGATGTTGATCAGTGGTCACCTGATTGATACGAACTAAAGTCACTTGATGGATATGAAGAACACTTCTCTCCTGATCGACACGAAACTGTGCACACCTAATGGATACGAACCAGATCGATTCGAAGGAGGGTTTTCTCTGGTTGCTTTCATGGATACGAACAAGGTGATCGCTTGAATTGCATCGATCATATCTCGAGCATATGAACTCCGATTGACTCGAAATCTGGAACGTTGGCTTTTGTAGCTTTGCTTGTCTCGTCATATCAATTGTAGCTTGATCCGAACTCAGATAAAATTCATCGATATCCATAGTGAACGTGCGTATAACCGATCTTCGGGACGGGATGTCCTCGGTTTTTAATTAAGTTCTTGGTATCACGGCCTTGCCAAAAGGCGGGATAACAAATAGGTTGGAGGGATCCAACAGGATTCCTCACCATTGTTGATTTTACTTTTCATATATATGCTGATATATGATGTATTGGATGCCATATTATTGATTGTGATATGATTTGACTTATTTAGTGCTTTAGTAGCACCGAGCCTTATTTTTGGTATTTTGAAATACTAAAATGATGATTTTGATTTAAAAAGGATTTTGAAGAAATTTTGAAGCATAACTATCTTTTAATAGTTTTTGAATTATTAAAAGAAGGAATTTATTTGAAATAAAATAAAAGCTTGATCTTTGGAATATTAAATTTACTATTTTGTGAAATACGTTAAATAGAGATTCTAGAATAATTTATAAGTAGGATTTATAAAAGTATATTTTACAGATAAAGTAATGTATTTTTAAATTGTGTTTTATGGAATATTAAATAGATTTGAAATTAATATTTTGTAGATGGATTTCTATATAAATTAGATTATCAACGAGAAGGGATTTATAAATGGATTTTATAAATAAATGAGATTTTGAAAAGAATAGATTTATAGAACGAATTTTATAAATAAAGAGAAGTTATAAAAATAGAAGTGAAATTTATAAACATATTTTATAAATATAGAAATGATTTATATTGTAAGTTTAGGTATGGAGTTAATCGTTTAAAAAGTGGTTATCTTCTAAAAGAATGTTTGAAAGAAATATTTTGATGGAGTTAATGGTTTTAAAAGTAATTTATCTTTTGGAAGTAACGTCTTGGGAAAATAATAGTTCAAATGGAATTTAATAGTTTGAAAATGATTTAAATTATGATGAGTGTCAAAAACATATATTTCAACATATATTGTTGTAATAGACGTCTTCGAGGAAGTAAGGAAAGAATGGACTATAACACTATTGTTATAGTAAATTATTTCCAAAAGGAAATGTTTTATATAGTATACGAGATTTATATATATAATTAATTGAATCCCTATACTAGTGTTTTGGGTTGTCGTAACAATGTTTTACGCAACATTCGTTTTGATCCAAAGGAAGTGCATTTTGAAGAATACTTTCCTTAAGATTTGTGTGTATATATATATATATATTCGTTTTAAGTATATGGAGATATTTTCAAAGTGTTGAAAAAATGGAATGATTTGTGAATATACTTATATCGTTAATATAAGTATATGAAAATGTTTTCCATTATCGAATAATTTGAAATGGTTTTGTGAATATATCTTTTTAAAGATAATTTGAAGTAAATATTTGGAAAGTGATTTAAGTAATAAAAGATTAATTAAATGGGCCTAGTTAATGCTTAGTGCTAGATTTTATTGTTGCTTTGATAACTAAATAACCGACTATCAAATTTGGCTTATTGTTGTTGATCCGGAGAGACTGGGATCGAATTTATCTGAAAACCACTTCGGACCAACGTATATGCGTTTGAATGTGCAGATGTTGGAAGACATAGATATTTGGGATTTTTGTAATAAAGGACTGCTTGTTGATTATTTGGAGATAGACTCCCAATATATAAATATAGTAGTAGTGGTCTCTTTGTTATGAAATATCCAATGCAAGGACTAATCGCTACTGATCCTAGGGGTGATTCCCAACAGTATATGGTAGAAGAAGTGCGTTCGATTTGTCCAGTTCCTGGACAACTTGTATGGATGAATGTCTGACATTGCATTTTAAAATCACATTGATTGATCTCTATAAATGTATCATCTACTAGGTGGCGGAGAAGGCAACATCTCTTAGCTTAACACCCTTTCTTGAGACGTACGAGCTCAGGAGTTATACGTTTGTAGAAATCAGTTGTGTGATTATGGAATGGCAATATGGCATTCAAAGGGGAAAGATGACATGTTATGTGAAACATAAGCGTGACCTCAGGCCCCACACCCGAAAATGACTGAAATAGGGTAGATGCGGCAAGGCTATGTGGTTCGCGACCATTAGGATATGATCATTCCCCTCTAGATGTATTTATTCCTGCTATGACATTCGGGTTTTAAATTATTATGGTGTATGCAAAGAGGGCCCTCGAATAGGTCTGTAACGACTGCGGTGACGACATATTCGGTATTATCTAGAATGAGGTATGCCAGTCTTGTATTGGTAGAGGTGCAGATGTTTTGTAGCCTCGGTACATTCCTCGAGAGATATACTACCAAAAGGTAGTCCCTTCACCTGGTCATTTGTATGGAGATCCGTTCTCCATTACGTGCCTACCATTTTGTTTGTAGAACCCACTTTGTGGCTAGTATGCTGGAATTTAATCAATGTAACAATTTCGGGTATGATTAATATTATTTGTATACTGGACACTTGTATAATATAAAATAATTTGATATGAAATGTTTTGGTTATCGTAAGGTAAAAACCTGTCCGTGTTTATGTGCGACATCGTCTTACAAGATATCTTTAATTTGAAAGGTTTTTATACCTTTAAAATTCAGTTGAGATGTGTTTTCTCATGCTGGTTTACCAGACCGATCCGAGCATTCTTCCATTTCAATGCTCGGGTCAGACCGAGCATATTTACAGATTTAGATTTGGATGCTTTGAAGATTCAACAGATGAGCTGGAGATCTTCGGGATGTATTCCCGTATTTGTTTATTTTTCCGCTGCATTGTCTTTTAAATTATCAGCATTTTTAAAGACAGGTTATTTTAACTATCCGTGCTAAAGATTGTTATTTGATTATTGTACTCTAATGGATGTACATATTATAATTTCTCTTTTTGTAAAGTTCATTAATATTATTATATGTTGTTCAACTGCGTATGTGAGATTCTGTGATTGTTTTAGTTTCCTTTTCTTCTTTTCTTCTTCTTTCTTCTTTTTTTCACATGACTATCCGTTTTTCCGTTCAATTTGGGTTGGACATGTGTGGTTTATTGTCAGCTCAAATTGGGCGCGGGAGCGAGTTGTCACAGCGTGGTATCAAAGCTTAGGATTGTGCGAACACCTAGGCTTTGGTTGGGTACTCATTATAGATAGGGTTAGTAATACCATAGATTGAATTTGAGTGTATTATATATGAGTGCGCATTTGTTAGTGATATAAAAATATTTTATATTGTGTTAATTTATCCATTGAGTGGCTTATAAATTCTAGTCGATATGTGGATGCCATGTTATCGATCGGGGTTTCCAAACGCTTAAACAAGGCAAATCGACACAGAATTGTTTTGAATTGGGTACATGAAATAATTTTACCTAAATTTTATTATATATATAAAGGAATAAATTCTCAGAAATTATTATAGTTATATATGGTGTGTTTGTTTGTTAGTGAATGGTAATATTTGATTATTATCATTTGTTGTTGCTTGTTGTTGTTTGTGTTCTAATAAAAGCTGTTATTATTATAAATGGAAACAAAGATTAACAATAAAAAGTGGTTTTATATAACTAAAGTGAAATTGTATATATAAGTATAAATTTATAAATATGATTTGTAAATAAAAAGAATAAAAGAAATAAAAAGCACTAAACTCACTTTAGTCGCTGGAAAATAATTCGGGTGATGACTGCAACACCATCAGTATTCATTTTTAAGTTTCTAAGTGATGAATTGCTACCTTAGTGATTTTCCATTGAAGTTGTGTTTTAATAAAATAAGTTTAGATTGTAAAATTCCAAATATGATTTGATAAACATATGAAAATAAGTTTCTGAACTTATAAATTTAAAATAGTATAGATCAGAAATAAGTTTATAATTTATGAATTTGAACAGGAAAGTAAAACAAAAATTTAAAACGGTTGAACATTTAGGTTAAGCAAACAAAAGGAAATTTGAAATTGAATTATGAAATAAAAATTTAACTTAAGTAAAGTTAAATAAATTGAGTTAGTGAAATGAAGTTTAACGCAAGAAAGGTAAAATGAAAATGAAGTGTATTTGAAATGAATATGAACTTAAGTTATAAAATGCAATTCAATTTGAATTGTAAAATGAATTGAATATGGTTTAGAATGTTGTTCAATAGAATTGAATATGAACGTAAGTTTTAAAGTAAAATAAACATAAGAAGTGTTGTATAAAATGTTTATAAACTTAAGTAAATAATTTTATGGATGGTTGTTAAGTGTTGTTAGTATTAAAGAAAATATACTGAGTAAAGTGAATATGGAATGAAATGTTGTTAAACATAAATTGAATTTAAAGTGAATATTAATAAGTGGATGTTAATGACTTGAATGTAAGTGAAATTAGTATGATTAATTGAATTTGATTTAAATTGAATGCGAATCAAATGAATGTAAAAGGAATTGAATGCAAAAATAAAAAAAGAATGGGATATAATAAGAAACCAATTGAAATAAATACATAAGTTGTACGTATATTATTTTATTCGCATAACTATTTGATCCAGATTCAAATATACGATTTCAAGGTGATTTCACCATTCCGAGTTAGGATTTTCCACTCGATTTCTTGACAGCGAACACTGGATATGGATTTTTGATTGATTCTGATATTCTCTATAATAGTATATGGCTATGTAAGGAGAATGGTGGTTTCTGATCAACGAACCGGATCTGAGTCCGCACTAGAGTGGTTATGTGAACGATACTAGTTCAGAAGTGAAATTGTGTGATCGAGTAAGCGATCAGGTATGGTTTTGCATATGGATGATATATGTACATCGTACGGGCTTTAGTAAATTAAATACTAACATTGGAAGATGCAAATTGATATGGTTATGAATTAATTAAACGAATATTAATTGTTTGACGATTCCTCTTGTACTTTTGCTAGATTTGCACATAGTTATTGTATTAGTACATGTTATATATTTATACTACTTTCTATATACTTGTTCTCATTAGTTGTTAAGTGATTAGTAGGTGCAGATGGCGTATGCTTTGCATTTGGAGCTCGCTTTTGCATTATATTGATTGTATATGCTTGCTAATATAATAAAAAGCACACAACTCAGGTTACATATCGTACTTTTATATTTTTTCCTGCCTCATCCTTGAAGATGAGATGTATATTGGTGATTATATATATTGTATATTTTTTTCGATCGAGCTGCACAAATGAGAAGCTGACGAAATTTTTCGTAAATTTAAGATGTTAGAAAATTTTTGAGAATTTTGGAAAAAATTTATAACTAAAATTTTTGATTTTGAGTTATATCTTAGATGGTGTTAGTTGGAATATTCGAATGAAATTTAATGAATTAAAAATTGTATAATCTATTTCAACTAATTGGTTTTGAAAAATTAATAGGTTTGGGATATTTTTCTTACCTTGGTAATTTCGGGGATGAACTTCTTTTAAGGGGGGAGAATGTAACGACCCAGAATTTCAGTCATTTAAATTTGGAATATTTAATTGATTTTAAATATTGAAAAGTTAATTTTATAAGTCAAATAACTTATATTTCAAATACAGCGATTTATTTGATAATTAGATTGTTAGATTTAATATTTGAAATTGTTTAAATAATTAAATATAGAATTTAATGTGAATGAAAACGATTCAAAAGTTGATTTAAATTCTATTAGAATAAGAAGGAAGATAGCAAACTTTTAAATTTGAATTAAAAGAGATTAAACTGATTTTGGAAATTATTCTTTTTAATTAACATGTAAAAATAGTCATTTGGGGCACTGTCTTGTATTTTGACGAAACCAATTTCATTGGATCCGTAATAGTATATTATTATATACCGTCGAATTTTTTGGTGATTGGACGTATCGTTTGGTCGTGCGAGTTCGAAATACGTAGAAATTAATTAAAGGAATTTAAATTAATATAATTTGATTTTGAAAAGCTAACTTCTGTATATGATGGAAATTGGCTTTCGATATATATTCCATTATGTTCGGAATAGGGGTATAACATATAGAACACTAGGCGGCACGCTTCGTTTGGAGTTTGAAATTTTAAAGTGTGAATAACGCCATGAAAATTTGCTATAAAAGGGCCATAATTTCTTTCATCTGCAACCAAACCCTAACCTAAATTTACAGTCGCCATTAAAACCCTAACATCCTACGGCCAGGTTCATCAGAGCTACTCCGTCCACTTTCAAGCTTCGACCCCAACTAGAAAAGCGTAGAGCTCGATAAGATAAAGCTAATCAATAGTTAGATCGAGCCGATCGATAACAAGGCGGTGGTTGGAGGCCCACGCTCGAGGCGCAATTTATGGGTTTCAGTGCGATGGACGCGCGCGTAGTAGCGGTGCAGCAGTGAGCGAGGCAAATGCAGTGGCGGCGGCGCTGGCAAACTTTAGGTGGCGATCGATGATCGTTCAAATTGAAAAAGAAAAAGAAAAAAAAGAGAGGAGCGCACACCTAGGAAAATTAAAAGTGAATGAGATAGAGGGAAGGAGGCAGAAGGGTTAGTTTTAAAATTTTAATTAATTTAAGTTAAGTTAATTTAATTATTTCAAAAGTTAATTAATCCATAACTTGTTCATACGAGGTCGGTTTTGAGTGCGACATGTCGCGTTTTGATCATATTAGCGAGTACTATGCTATGGATTTTGTAACAACCCTGAATTTTTAACATTTGAAATGTGAATATTTAATTGAGTTTAAATATTCGAATGATGGTTTAATCTGAAATTCAATTATCAGAGTGAATTTGGTAATTAAATTTTTGAATTTAATTTATTGAAATTGGATAAAAATTTGAATCTTCAGTTTTAAACTTATTAAAAATAATCTGAAGGCTTTAAAAATTCATATTGATTATACTGAAGATAATAGAAGCTTCAGAATTGAATTTGGAAATGCGTTATTCAGTTTTGAAATTTTGTTGTTTAAATTGAATTTAAAAATATCGTTCCGAGGCACAGTCTCGTTATTCGATGAAACCAGTTCCATTGGATCCGTAATATTGTATTATTATCGGATTTCAATTTTCGTAATGTTTGGAGTGATCGTTTGGCCGTACGATAAGCAAACGCGCTGAAATTAAATCGAAAATTTAATATTATAACTGGTCCAAAAAGCTATCTTCTCCATACGATCGAATTTGGACTCGAAACCTTTTCCATTGTGTTCGGAATTAGGATAATTAATTTGCCTAATTATTTTAGTACTAAAGACAATTTATCTAATAGGAAATTGATTATAAATTAGTTCAAATTAAAAAGGGGTAATCAATTAAATCTATTAAAAAGGAAATTGAATTGTCATATTATTTCGAATATTAATAAATTGTATAAATGTTTATACAAGGTCTAAAATGGAGAAACAAGTCGGAAATGGAAAATGGGATTGCAAAATAAAAAGCAAAGGTGAGATCTTCTCACTCAAAAGGAAAATTTGATTTTTTCAGTTATTGATTGATTGTTGTTTGGATGTGATATTAGATATAGTAGGATATATATATATATAGAAATATATATATATATATATTGGCATATGTATATATTGCAGTTGTGATTTCCCGCATTATATAGCGGATGATACCCTATTGCGCCGCATAATAGCGGATTGATATTTTTATAAATCCCATATACCGCGATATTCCACCTTGAAGTGGAATTGGTATTGTGCTAATATCTGTGGATGCAGGGAAACAGGTTGGAGGGATCCAACAGGATTCCTCAAAACATTTGAATTAGTTTCATATGTTGTGTGATTGATTATTTATAATCTGTGTATGATTATATCTGTGATTGAATGTGTTGAAGGCTAAAATTTAGCCGAATGTATTTTTGGTATCGTTGGATACTAGAAATGAATATAAATTGGATTTTGAAATTAAAGTGGAAAACTTTAAGTGAATTTATTGTTAAGAATTGAATTTATTGAAAGAAGGAGTTTTTAAGTATAAAAATTGATTTTTGAAATCTTACCGAATAAATTTCAAAATATGGGAAAAAATTATAAATAAATGAGTTTTGAATAAAAAGTTGAAGAATTCATTTAAAAAATGGAATTTTAAACGATTTAGAAAGGATAAAGGAATTTATTTAAAAGTGATAAACTTTTATAAATCAAATTGTAATTGATTTGGTATTTGAAAATGAACCTTTGAGAAATCGATATGGAAATTTATTTGGAGTTGAAATAAATTTAGAAATCAAATTTGTAATTAATTTGGTGATGGAAAATAAATCATTGGAAAATTTGTTTGAAATTGATTTAGTGTTTGAGAAATAAATCTGGAAGTCGATTTGCAAATGATTTGTTATTTGGAATTAAACTTAAAAATAAATTGGCAATGTTTTATCCTGGGACCTGTGGGTTATGGGCCCACAGGTCCCAGGATCGCTTAACCGGGTGCTCTTTGGACCAGTTATAATATTAAATTTTCGATTTAATTTCAGCGCGTTTGCTTATCGTACGGCCAAACGATCACTCCAAACATTACGAAAATTGAAATCCGATAATAATACAATATTACGGATCCAATGGAACTAGTTTCGTCGAATTCCGAGACTGCGCCTCGGAACGCTATTTTTAAATTCAATTTAAACAAACAAAATTTCAAAACTGAACAACGCATTTCCAAATTCAATTCTGAAGCTTCTATTATCTTCGGTATAATCAATATGAATTTTTAAAGCCTTCAGATTATTTTTAATCAACTTAAAACTGAAGATTCAAACTTTTATCCAATTTCAATAAATTAAATTCAAAATTTTAATTACCAAATTCACTCTGATAATTGAATTTCAGATTAAACCATCATTCAAATATTTAAACTCAATTAAATATTCACATTTTAAATGTTAAAAATTCAGGGTCATTACAGATTTGGATTGGATGGATTCGGAGCTACTAGGAATTTTGGGTTAAATTGAACTACCATTCAATTTTAATTCAAACCGGAGCACTTAGGAGATTTCTGGAATTTCAGTGAGTAAATCCACCTCTCTGGCCTGCTTATATTTTTATATAAGTGGGAATAATTTTATTTATGCTATTGGTTGCTTGTTTGGATGATTCAGTATATTTATTAGTTGGTTTGGATATATTCCCGCCTATTGGAGTGGATGAGACCCTATTACGTTCCCGTGTAAGAGCGGATGACCCATTGTATACGAATCCTGCCTCGAAGTGATTGATTTATTTTTTATGATTATATTCCGTATGTGATGCAGGGGGACAGGTTGGAAGGATCCAATAAGATTCATCACCGTTGTTGATTTTACTTTTCATGTATATGTTGATATGTGATGTGTTGGATGCCATATTATTGATTGTGATATGATTTGACTTATTTAGTGCTTTAGTAGCACTGGGCTTTGTTTTTGGTATTTTGAAATACTAAAATGATGATTTTGATTTAAAAGGACTTCGAAGAAATTTTAAAGCATAAATATGTTTTAATAGTTTTTGAATTATTTAAAGAAGGAATTTATTTGAAATAAAATAAAAGATTGATCTTTGGAATATTAAATTAACTATTTTTTGAAATACGTTAAATAGAGATTCTAGAATAATATATATGTAGGATTTATAAAAGTATATTTTATAAATAAAGTAACAAATTTTTAAATGGTGTTTTAAGAAATATTAAATAGATTTGCAATTAATATTTTGTAAATGGATTTTCTAAATAAATTAGATTATCAAAGAAAAGGGATTTATAAATGGTTTTTATAAATAAATGAAATTTAGAAAAGAATATATTTATAAAAGGAATTTTATAAATAAAGAGAAGTTATAAAAAATAGAAGTTTTATAAGATAGAAGTGAAATTTATAAACGTAGTTTATAAATATAGAAATGATTTATGTTGAAGTTTAGGTACAGAGTTAATCGTTAAAAAAGTGGTTTATCTTTTAAAGGAATGTTTAAAAGAAATATTTTGATGGAGTTAATGGTTTTAAAAGTAATCTATCTTATGGAAGTAATGTTTTGGGAAAATAATAATTCCAAATGGAATTCAATAGTTTGAAAATGATTTAAAATGTGATGAGTGTCGAATACATAGATTTCAACATTTATTGTAGTAATAGACATTTTCAGGGAAGTAAGGAAGGCATGGACTATAACACTATTGTTATAGTAAATGATTTTCGAAAGATAATGTTTTATATAGTATACGAGATATATATATATATATATATATATATATATATATATATAATTATTCGAATCCCTATACTAGTGTTTTGGGTTATCGTACCGATGTTTTATGCAACATTCGTTTTGACCCAAATGAAGTGCGTTTTGAAGAATACTTTCCTTTAGATTTGTATTACTTATTTTCGTTTTATGTATATGCAGATATTTTCTAAGCGTTGAAAAAATGAAATGATTTGTGAATATACTTATATCGTAATATAAGTATATGGAAATGTTTTCCATTATCGAATAATTTGAAATGGTTTTGTGAATATATCTTTTTAAAGATAATTTAAAGTAAATATTTGGAAAGTGATTTAAGTAATAAAATATTAATTAAATGGGCCTAGTGACTGCTTATGTGCTAAATTTTATTGTTGCTTTGATAGTTAAATAATCAATTATCAAATTTGGCCTCTTTATCGTCGTTGATCCGGAGAGCAGGATCAGATTTATCCGAAAACCACTTCGGACCAACGTATATACGTTTGAATGTGCAGGTCTCGGAAGACATTGATATTTGGGATTTTTGTAATGAAGGACTGCTTGTTGATTATTTGGGGATAGACTCCTAATATACATATAGTAGTAGTGGTCTCTTCGTTATGAAATATCTAATGCAAGGACTAATCGCTACTGTTCCTAGGGTGATTCCCAACAGGATATGGTAGGAGAAGTGCCTTCCGTTTGTCCTATTCCTAGACAACTTGTATGGATGAATGTCCGACATTTCATTTTAAAATCACATTGATTGATCTCTATGAACATATCATATGCTTGGCGGCGGAGAAGGCAACTTCTCTTAGCTTAACACCCTTTCATGAGACGTATGAGCTCAGGAGTTATACATTTGTAGAAATCAGTTGTGTGATTATGGAATGGCAATGTGGCATTCAAAGAGGAAAGATGATGTGCTATGTGAAAGGTAATCGTTTCCTCAAGCTTCACACCCGAAAATGACCTAAACTGTATAGATGCAGCAAGGCTATGTGGTTCACAACCATTAGGATATGATCATCCCCTTCTAGATATATTTATTCCTGCTATGACGTTCGGGTTTTAAATTGTTGTGGTGTATGCGAAGTGGGCCCTCGGATAGGTCGGTAACGACTGGGGTGATGACATATTAGGTACTATCTAGGAATAAGTAGGTCGATCTTGTGTTTATAGAGGTGTGGATGTTTTGTAGCCTTGGCACATTCCTCTAGAGATGTACTACCGGAAGGTAGTCCCTTCACCTGGTCATTTGTATGGAAATCCATTCTCCACTACGTGCCTACTATTTTGTTTGTAGAACCCACTTTGCGGCTAGTATGCTAGAATTTAAACAATGTAATAATTTCGGCTATGATTTGTACTATTTGTATATTAGACACTAGTATAATATAACAGAATATGATATGAAATGCTTTGGTTATCGTAAGGTAAAAACCCGTCCGTGTTTATGTGCGGTGTCGTCTTACGAGATACCTTTGATTTGAAAGGTTTTTATAACTTGAAAATTTAGTTAAGATGTGTTTTCTCACGCTAGTTCACCAGATTGATCCGAGCATTCTTCCCTTTCAATGCTCGAGTCAGGCCGAGCATATTTACAGATTTAGATTTGGATGCTTTGGAGCTTTAGCAGACGAGCTGGAGATCTTCAGGACATATTCCCGTATTTGTTTATTTTTCCGCTGCATTGTTGTTTAAATTATCAGCATTTGTAAGGACATGTTATTATAACTGTCCAGGCTGATGATTGTGATTTGATTGTTGTACTCTGATGGATGTATGTATTACAATTTCTCTTTTTGTAAAGTTCATTGAATTATATTGTATGTTGTTCCGCTGCGTTATGTGAGATTCTATGATTGGTTTAGTTTCGTTTTCTCCTTCTCTTCTTCTATCTTCTTCCTTTCTCATGACTATCCGTCTTTCCGTTCAATTTGAGTTGGACACGTGTGGTTTATTGTCAACTTGAATTGGGCGTGGGAGCGGGTCATCACAACCCCTTTTTGATGATGACAACCATGTAAATATTCTTGTATATAAAATATAATATAACTTTCCCTAAGTTAAATAACTCCCCTTTAGTATATGCATGTGTTATATTTTATATTTTTCTCCCCCTTTGTCGTCAACAAAAATGGGTGAAAAACAATACTTCTCCTAAATGTGATTTACATATGATTTATGGAGTCAAAATCAATATTTAAATACTAAACCTTGGAGACATTTACATAAGTTGTTGACATTAAAACTCATTTTAGGGTGTCCCTTAACAAGTTCATATCTAGCAACTTTAGGTAAGTGTTTGAAATATAAATGACCAAATCTTTTGTGCCAAATCCAAGGGTCACTAGATTCAGCCAAAAGACAAAGATTGTCATTAGACACTTTCATAGTTAAGATGTAAATATTATGTTTCCTAATATCTTAAAAGATAATTTTAGACTCATTATCCTCGATGTGGAAAATGCCATTTTAAAACTTAATTTTAAAACCCTTATCGCATAATTGACTAATACTAAACAGGTTATGTTTCAAATTCCTACCTAGAAAACATTAGAAATAATAGGAGTATTAGAGTTACCGACATTGCGATGCCAATCACATATCGTTTTGAGTTGTCTTCGAAGTTAACCGATCCTTTATCTTTGTAAACTATATCCTTTAAGATGTTTGGATTTCCAGTCACGTGTCTTAAGCACTGTCTAATATCCATTTGTCCTTGATTTGTGATGTATGAATATCAAGTGTCTATTCAGCATTAGCTATATAACATACTGGTTCCTGCAATTTCACACTATACATTTCCAAAACATCAAGTGACATTTTAGAATAATTAGTTTCTAATCTATTTGATAGCAACATACAAATTTCATAATTTTGTTTTTTTCTATAAAAGTGCTGAAAAGTGAACTATCAGTGTTACTAGCGATTAATACTTTTCAAAAATCAACTTACAAGTTTTTAAAAACCCAATGCTCTGATACCATATGTGGGTTATAGTGTAACATGGAAGTGCTACAAAGGATCGTAATATGGAATATTATCTAAGTTATCTACTAATGCGGAATATAAATATTAAAAGTAAATACTAAAGTAAATGACACCAAGGATTTTTATACTGGTTCGAACTTCCCGTTCTACGTCCAGTCCCAGACTCCTTCTGGAATTTAACTATCAGCCCTTTCTTAACCCGGAAGAACATGTATTACACCACCTGAGCAACCGAATAGGACTTCTACTGCCTAGACAACTGAATAGGACTTCTATCGCTTGAGCAACCGAACAGGTCTTCAACAATACAGAGAATTTTCTAGACTGATTGTGCTCTTTTAATAGCACGGAGAAGTCTTTTAGAGTACACTCTTCCTATAATCATCTCATTTGTGGTATACTGTATAGTTCGTAAAGATTGGAAGTTAATTTAATAACAAATGAATTTGTGCTTGAATGTGCAAGTGATTATAACGAGAATTTGAGCGCAAATGGTAAAATGATTAGATAATAAGTATAAGAGAATAGAATTAGAAATTAGGTAATTAAAACAAATGAATTGAAGGCTATATATAGTGTTTAAGTGTTGCAACTCATCGTGAAAAGTTACTATCAAAAGATACGGAAACAACCTTGAATCAAAGATTGTTTCTGTTCGATGAATGGAAGTGACCGTTCAGAAAATAGCCGTTATGCAATTTCAGTCAACTGAATAATAGATTTTCGTCTACTGAAAATTTAAAATTTTTGAATTAAAAAGAGATATATTCAAGAAACGTATAATTCAGTCGACTGAATAGGGCAGTTCAGTCGACTGAACATTCAAATGCACTATGCTTATGCATAGATATTCAGTCGACTAAACTGCCTATTTCACTCTGCTGAATACCCTTATTTCTGCCAATTTGAGATTCTTAGAAAAGCTTTTGTGTGAGAAATTTATGTAATGCAATACTTGGTATATGTAGTATGATTTTAAAACAATTTTAGGTACTTGTGTGTGCATATACCACCTTGGAGAGGTTTTAACAAAAATCAACTTCTAGACTACACTATAGACAAACCATAAATAATATTGAAGCTTCTATCTGAATTCTTGGTCTGCAATCTATTGTTAAGTAGAATAACATCTTCTCCTGCAAATATGGTTAGTTCACATAATATTTACTTATATAGTTGTCATGATCAAAACATCAAAATATAAGGTTCTAACATAACAGACCTTAAGGCTATTTTAGCACTAGAGGAAGGATGGGTGTTGAATAGTGTTTTATAACCTTTATGAATTTTTTAACTTTGTTTTAAGTTTTAAATCAAATAACAGATTATCAACGTAGATCTATACTAATCATGCAGTCACATATAAATTTAAAATAATAATAAAAGTAATGTAAGAGAGATGATACTAGAAATTTTTATTCTGGTTCGGATTAACCAATCCTACATCCAGTTGCGTACAATACTGTTCAGGTTTCTTTTCAATCGCCTACATTAAGTATGTAGCAAATAAACTAGAATAAAATCTTGATTTCAAGTCTATGAGACACGCCTTCCTATTTTACAAGTTAGGAGCAAACTTTTTTGATTTATCGGGCAACAAGATCACCCACTTAAGTTGAATGGGTACCAAGAACACTTACTTGCACTACAAGAAATCTTATTATTGGTTGCATTATTTAGTAGCGTTTGAAAGCTAATGCAACAATTGAAAAATTTAGAAGAGTAAAACAAAAAAATAAATGCCACCAAAATGTTGCCGCCAACTTTTCATTGATATTTTGGTGAATCTCTTTTAGTTCGCTAATATCACCATTTCCTCCACTTAACATTTCCTCAACTTATTTCTGATAATCTCCGCTACCAAAACAACGATGAGCCTAGATTGCAGCCGCTTCCCGTCATCTCCTCTTTTCCCTATCTCTTTCCTCCAATATCATCCCTTTCTCAACCTTTCCCTCTCATCCAACCTATCTCCATCATATCCACTCTTCCTCGCCTCCGTTCCTGGGCTTGTCAAAGGCTACAAACCCTAGATTTGGATTTCGACATAGTCACGCGCTAATAACCTAGATCAGCACCAATATCGCATTAGAAATTCTTAGGTAACTTTTACACCAGTTTCAAGAGTATGATAGGTTGAAACAAGTTCTATTTCTATCTGTTCTAGTTGTTCTCAGAAATTTTGTTCTATTTCTACCTGCAGTAAAATGGCATTTTTGTGCAATTACTCCTTTTAAATCCCAACATTTATATGCCACTTCTCATTTCATTTGATTTTCTAGAAATTAGGATTTTTAGTAATACTAAAGGATAAACAAGCTTAGAGGAAAGCTTTATTTCGGTCGAAGTTGAGAGAATCTTCTCAGAATCGAAATCGATTCTCCTTTTGTTAGATATCCCTTGATTACTTTATTTTATCATTCCATTTTTGTGCTTTTTTTAGGACATAGGTGATTCATAACACCCATTAACAGTTTTTTGTTAATTGTAAGTATTCTGTTAATTGCCGTTGGGTATTATAATTATAGGTCTTTTTTTGTTGTTTAAGCACACGTTTTAGAAATAATATAGTCTGTAGGCCATAACTTTTGTTTCTTCATTTAGCGAACACAGACCAAAAACAAACCATAAATCCATTTCAGCAAATTAGTTCATTTCTTGGTTTATAACAATCCTTTTGGCCTTGGTGGTAATCAAGTAGAAAAATGCACTCTTCAAGAGTAAAATGAAGTCAGTTGTCCTTGGAGAAAAATTTAAATTTAAATTTGTTCCTGAGCAAATTTCCACTTATTATTAAATGAATTACTCATTTAAAGTTATTAGAGTAAGACATACATCTTTAAGTATTATATTAAGTGGTTAATATGTGAATAAATGAGTTGAAAAGGATAGCAGTAAAGCCAAGGGAGAGTCAATTTCAGTTTCATTCTTTTGGATATATGATTTTTATGTGCCTAATGGTTATAACGTTATTTATATTGGATAACAATGACATGTTATGTGTTATTGCTTTAGGTATAATAAATCAGATCAAACCTTATGCAGAGTATGTAATGTAAATCTGAAATCTGAATCTCTTTGGATTATGCATCAGGCTTCTCGAAAGCATCTTGAGGTAATAAATATTCGACATATATATCAGGATAGTCATACCTGACATACCATTAAACTTTCTTATTAAACACAAAGTTTATGTTTTGGAATTTAGGATAGTACGAGCCAAGTACTTGTGTTGGTAAATATATGTCAGGTATATGTTTGCACAAAAAATGGACAAACACCTCAAAGTTATATGATTTAGTAGATCTTAGGTTGTTCTTAGTGATTTTGGAGATTTATGCAAATATATGAAAAATAGGGGCTAAACTGTAAAAAGACACGCAGATTTATAGTGGTTCAGCCAGAATGTGCCTACGTCCACTTTATATGTTATTTCTCTTGTTTTGTTGTGATTACAAGTACAACGCTTTGGTACAAGTAAAAGAAAGTTGTTTGAAAGTTCCTTCCGTGCTTGAGCTCTCAAACTTGTCCCCCATTGTTGTACCCCTGCCCCTCTATTTATAGAGTGAGGCTGGGGGGTAGGGGTCTTGGATGTGTACAGTTGCTGGTGGGCTTGGGCTGATGTGGTCTGGCCTGGAACCTTTTGGTCCGGTAATACTTGGTCCGGTGGTAGGTGGACTGGTGGTTGATCCGGCAAGGCATGGAAGAGGAGTTGGTCCGGTGGTGTGTGTAGTGAAGAGTGGTTCGGTGGTTCTGGTCCGGTGTAGAATGGTGATGAGTGGTTCGGTGGTTCTGGATGGAGTTGGTCCGGTGATACCCTGGTGATGGAGTTGGTCCGGTGATACCCTAGTGATGGAGTTGGTCCGGTGATACCCTGGTGATGGGGTTGGTTCGGTGATACCCTGGTTCGGCTAGGGATGGTTCGGTGGTCGTGGGATGGAGCTTGGTTCGGTGTCAATGTCGAAATATACCCAACATTTGCCCCCCAAAGCAGGTTATGTGCCAGCACATGGCGTGCTGTGTTTCTCCTTTGAATAGTCACATCCGGTTCCAGATGCCGAACCGGCTGGTTCGGAGGTCCACCTTCGTCTATAAGTACGGAGCTAGGGCCCTTGTTATTTCCTACCGAACGAAGCACTTGAGCCAAATTTGTTGCATAGCCGAATCAATCTACTGAACTGCCTACGCCTGCCGAATCAGGTACTTAACTTCCCTTCGCCGAATGAGACTTGTGTGTACCGAATGAGTTCGAGACTCTGAATGCCGAATGAGTATTCTTATTTGGATCACCGAATGAATTCCACACGGGGAATGCCGAATGAACCTTGAGACTCTGAATACCGAATGAATTTTAACCTTCACCTTATCGAATGACAATAGGAATTTGGGCATTTTGATTTTATGAGTGAAATTCTAGATTGCACACTCTCGCTTCTTTACTTCCTTTAGTCTAATGACGTTCTTCTTTGTGTTTGCAGATAATGTCTCGTAAAGCGGAAACTCGATCAGAAAAAAAGAAAACCGGGGTCGAAGGAGGTTCCTCTGCCGTGCTCCCAGCTCAGCCGAATCCAGAACGTCACGGACCTGCCCCGAGATCACTAGTGGACGGGTACGGCCCTTAGGAGCTCCTGAACTCCCCGCCTGATTGCTTTCTCAGCTCCCTTAAGGAAGAGCAGCTTGACGTCATCTCCCGTTCTTTCGGAATTGATAGGGCGCGAATGCTGTTGCCAGGGAGAGAAGTTATGCCATACGACCCTCCTGAAGGGTACTTTTCCTACAGCAGATACCACTGCATGTGTGGTGCCATTCCTCCTCTTAACGCTTGGGTAGCCAGCTTCCTCACATATCTAAAGGTGGCCCCATTCCAGCTTCAACCCAACTCCTATGCTATATTGGTGAGCCTCTTCGTCATTTTCCAGAGGAAGTATGGTCGTGCTCCTTCCAACCGGGAGATCCGGTACTTATATAATCTGAGGGGCTATAAGAAGGGGTCCTCATACATCAGCTTGGAGTCAGCTGTAACCTTCAAGCCGGTCTTGGATCTGTATTCCAAATTCAGCATGTTCAAGAAGGAGTGGTTCTTTGTCAGGGACGACTCTGTTTCTATTCGGCGTTTTACTTCTGGATGTAAGTTGATGTTTTACTTATAATTTCCATTCTGATTGCGATGCTTCTTCTCATACTTTTTCATTTTTGCTAGCGACAGGTGGCTTTGCGGTTGTGGAGACTGACCGCCTGGTTCAGACGGCGGCTGAGATAGAAGCTATCCCCGGGAGGGATAGATCAGCTGCCTTCCTGATCAGAAACGCGACCCTCCTGGAGTATAACTTGATCCTTCCACAACAGTCAGTAGTCAAGCTGAGGGAAACGGCGGAGGAGAGGGCGGCTGCTCAGGCTAAGGGAGGTGTCACGGCAGAGAGTGGCAAGAGGAAACCTTTCACAAAACCTCCAACCATCGGAGGTAAGAAACTTAAGAGATCGGACGGTCCTTCCCCCAGCAATTGTCCACTTACCCAGGGGGAGGAAGACGCGGAGGAGGAAAAAGGTGAGGGTGGAGACGTACGGGAAGGTGATGAAGGTGGCGACGGCGTCGGTGCCTTGCTTCTTGGGCAAACGGGCGAGATTCAGGAGTGGACGGATGATGCGTTCCACCAGGCTTTCGAGGGGATGGACGTAGATCCGGCTTTGGCAGAGAAATCCAGGAAAGCGGATAAGGCCGGGACCGGTGCAAGCGAGTCTTCTCAGACCACTCCAGCCAAGGTGGATCCGACGACTAAAGGTGAACTTTTGACTCCTGCAGGCTTCGTTAATGATAGGGACTTAGGAATATTTTATGATTCGCTCCCGTCCTGGAATGAAATCCAGGACTCATTGCAGTATCCTACTTCTCCCCAGGGTTTGTATAACAGACGTGTTTTCTTTCTTCTTTTAACTTTTAATTTACCGCGTTTCTCGAATTATGTATCGATGTAAACTTGTGACACTTGTTCTTCATATCAGGAGCAGGCAAAACGTCCAAGGCCTCAGATCTTCGGCACAGGCTTGAACAGTAAAAGCTTTCCAAAGCTTCCACCAAGCCGAAGCCTTCGACCCACCGCTCCGGGGATGTAGTCGGCTACCGTCCTCTTCTCGGGGTTATTAAAGAGGGTATTCAAAAGAGAAAGAGGAGTCATCCTTCATCCGAATCTTCACTTGGTTCTCAGCTCCCGGCTCAGCCTCTTCATGATATCACAGAGGAGGATAGCGAGTTTGCACTCTCTCCGCACCCATCCGGAAACCCTACTGCTATTCATATCGACCGTCCTGACTTGGCCCGTAATCCATTTGCAGGTCATCCTGATCTGGATCCAAGTTCCCACGATATTACCTTTGACGAGGTTACGGGTGAGCACCTTCTTCCCCGCAATCCCATGGTACGGGTGCTCGATGAGGCTAAGTCCTTAGATCTTGATCTACTTACTACTCGGATATTTACCATGGGAGACGAGGCTAAGGCTAATATTGATCGGGTGGCGGAGGAGACTAGGAAGCTGATGGAGCATCATGCCCGGCTGGTTAAGGCTGGAGAGGAGATTGGGAGTGCCAACATCCGACTTCGATTGGTGGTTTCGGATCAGGCCAAACAGCTTGCTGATCAGGCCATTCAGATTTCTCAACATGAGGATGCTTCTGGACGACTAAAGAAAACCATGGAAGAGGCCAGCCAGGCTGAACTGCGGAAAATGGAAGCTACCTGCAGGGAACGGATCGACATGGCCATTGCCACGGTGGACGAGGTTTGGAAAGCGGATCTTGAGCAGATAGGGGAGCTATCCGGGAAACTTGAGACTGCAGAGCTTGCTCAAGCCAAGTTGAGGGAGGAGATGGAGGCAATGCGGAAATCCCTTCTGGTTGACTGCTCGAGATACCGATCGGAGAGAGATGCCGCCGTTGAAAGGTTGTCGGCTTCCGAGGCCCGGATGAGGGAGTTTGAGGAAAATGAGGGGATGATGGACGAAATGCTTCAGGATATGTACTTCCGTACCTGGAAGCAGGGCAACCTATCCTGGATGGATGATTATCCCAGGGTCATGGCTAAGATCTATCTTCGGGCTTTGGAGGAGGCTAAGGCCGATGCGGATAGAAATGGTGGTGTGGCTTTCAGCATGGATGTGGTCACTGCCCAGTTTGCCAAGGAGGAGAAGGTGGCGGTGAAGGAGGGTATGCGGTTGCTTGCTGCTGAGGAGGCAGGTGTGCAAGTAGAGGATGACGACCCAGATAGTCAAGAAGCAGGTGCTGGTAATTCTTCCTTTTTTAGTCTCTCCATTAATTTGGTTGCTTATCACTAATGAATCCTTTCTTTGACTGGACAGGTGGTCAACAGGACAAGGATAAAACTCCAATGCAGCCGGCCCCTTGATTAGACCTGGAAAAACTCTTTTTGTGGACTTGACAGGGTTGTATATGTTAGTCTTAAAACAGTAAAGTGACTCTTAGGTTGTTATATTTTTCCACTTGTAATAAATAGCCTTATCTTTGACGTGTAATTCTTTAACTTAAGCTGATATTGTCGTCTTTTGAATGTTTTTGCTATTTTGACATGTTGCCCAAGAAATATAGCTATGTATATTCTTGTAATTAAATGTTGTTTGATGTTAGGTTCTTGTTTAAAACATAATTTCATGACTTGCAATGTTAGCGTGTGGTGTGAACAAATTATAGTTATGTAGAAGAAAATACCGCCCTTCATGTTCTAATTGTAGATGGCAGTTTTGAGTATCTTGTATGACCGAGCATGGAACGCAGTTGAATGCCCTGCCATCCAATCGTGAGTCCCTACACCCATTGGCTAGTATCTCTTACTCTGTATCCTGTACTTCAAGAATTGTTACAGAGGATAGGAGAAAAGTTTTTTCAAGTAAAATTGAAATATGTGAAAAAGTAAAACTTCCAATCACGGAAGGCCTTCGATATGCTTAAGTTCGTGGCAAACGGGTTTTGTAGTCACTTTCCCTAGCTGTGGGTCTTGGAGACATTTGTCACCCATCTTATGCCTCCGCGAGGAGTTTATTCTTTTTTACCACAGCCGCACTTAAGACACATCGGAGCCGAGATCGCGCACAGTAACTACCCGGGCCATTATGGCCCGTAATCGTGGGTATTATTCGATTTACTGTGGCCGGCTAGCGTGGGTGCCGATCGTCAACTGTGAACTACCCCTGGCTGGCCACACCTTATGTTGGGGCTTATAGTCGATTCACAGTTGCCGGCGAGCCTAACGCCGTAATGAGCTGCCTCGGCTATAGTCGGCCTTCTCGGTGGCTTATAATCGGCTCATTACAGTTGGCTTTGAGGGCCGTCGCGGGCAATGAGTTAACCCGCAGCAGAGGGATGCTGGAGCAAAAGTGTCTCATTGGCGAGAGCATAGGTTCGCATAGTACCTGTTAGGTCTTGTCCAGGTGAAGTTGCGTTGTGGAGTGCTTCGAATAGAAATGCTATATGCTCAGGATTTTGTTCAACAGAAAAGGATAAAGTTAACAGGCAGCCAAGATACAAAGGAACAAGTTAAAAAAGAGACAAGGATTTTTAAAGTGGTTCGGCACGAAAAGGCCTACGTCCACTGATTCTCTTTGTTAGTTCACTTCATATGGGCAATACAAGTTAAGAAAAGTATCGACGGAGGTGTTGGATGTTCCATGCCCTCTGGAACACCTCTCTGTCCACTGTTGACAAAATATAGGCTCCGTTGTGGAGATCTTTATGAATTACATATGGTCCATCCCAGACTGGGTCTAGTGCTCCGGGGCGAGGGAAGATTCGCTTGAGGACAAGATCCCCTTCTTGTAAGGTACGATGCTTGACTTTGGAGTTGTATTGTGCTGCTACTTTTTGCTTGTGGGCTGCTGTTTTGAGGACTGCATCGTTTCTTCTCTCCTCGATTAGATCCAAAGACATGTGAAGGAGTTCTTCGTTCTCTTCTGGGTTATAGTGGATCCTACGGTGGGAAGGCACAATGGTTTCAACTGGGAGCATAGCCTCCGATCCGTATGCCAAAGAGAAAGGAGCGTGCCCCGTCGATGTTCTGAAAGATGTGCGATAGGCCCATAGTGCCGTAGGAAGTTCATCCACCCAAGCGCCTTTTGACTTTTCGAGCTTCTTTTTTATTAGAGTTTTCAGAATTTTGTTGACAGCTTCGACTTGTCCGTTTGCTTGGGGATATGCTACGGATGAGAAGCTTTTGTGAATTTTGTGCTCTGAGCACCAGTTGGCGAATTCCTCGCTGTCAAATTGAAGTCCATTGTCTGATATGATTTTGAATGGGACTCCATACCTGCACAGAACATTTTTGATCAAGAAATTAATAACTTTTGCAGAAGATACTTTATTCAGGGGTTCTGCTTCCACTCATTTGGTGAAATAGTCGACTGCCACTATAGCATATTTGGCCCCGCCTCGGCCCATTGGCAGTTCGCCGATTAAGTCAATTCCCCACACTGCAAAGGGCCAAGGGCTGGTCATTTGAATAATCTCAGTTGTTGGTAGCCGCGGAATCTTAGCAAATTTTTGGCATCTGTCACACTTTTTGACGAAATCTAAGGCGTCCTTGCTTAAGGTGGGCCAGAAATATCCGTATCGGAGTATCTTTTTTGCTAACGTTTGCCCTCCGGTGTGATCTCCGCAGCTTCCTTGATGGATGTTGGATAAGATTTCCTTGGCTTCTCTCCCAGCGACACACCTTAATAACTGGTTAGAGAAACCGCGCCGATAGAGGATGTCTTCTTGTATTGTGTAGCGGGATGCTTTCCTCAAGATTTTCTTGACATCGTTACGCCCGTTGGGTAGTGTGCCACTCTGTAGGTAGTCTCGGATGGGAGTCATCCAAGTTGCTTCTTCGGTTGCAGCTACCAGATTCACTTGTTCAAAACTTGGGGCCAGTTGCTTTGAGATGGTTACCGCCCCGAAGATGGTGATGTCTCTCATACTTGCTTGCTTCGCCAATTCGTCGGCCTCTTGGTTCTCTTCCCGAGGGATGTGTTTGACTAAGTAGTGGTCCAGTCGGCTGAGAAGTAACTTGGTCTTCTTTAGATATGCTATGAGTCGTTCTTCTCGAGCTTGGAATTCTCCTAGTATTTGATTAACAATAAGTTGAGAATCGCTATGAAGACACAAAGAATTGGCTCCGATTTCGATGGCAATTTCTAGTCCGGCTATCACTGCTTCATATTCTGCATCGTTATTGGTGGCAGCGAACTCCAATCTTATAGCATAGTGTAGTTTGTTTCCCCTGGGAGTGATTATTACCACACCTGCCCCCGAGCCTTGTTCGTTAGATGCACCGTCCACAAAGAGATTCCACTTGATATCTTCTGTTATTTCCAATTGCTCCTTATCCTCGTTGGTAGTGAATTCTGCAATGAAATCAGCCATGGCTTGTCCCTGCCTCAGTGGTTGATCGGTCAGAACTTTGATGGAATGGGACTGGAAGTAGTGACGCAGTTTCTGTGATGTGATTAGTAAGCAGTATGCTAACTTCTCAAGTTTGGGATATCTGACTTCTGCCCCAGTAAACCTTTTGCTGACGAAGTAAACTGGCCGTTGCGTGCGGTTGTCTTCCCTTACCAAGGCAGCGCTTAGGGCGTGAGATGACACAGCGAGGTATAGGTATAATTCTTCTCCTTCGCTTGGAGTTGAGAGTACCGGTGGTTTCTGGAGGTGTTCGATTAAGTTAAGGAAAGCGGTCAGGCATTCGCCGGTCCATTTGAATTTTCCTTTGTCTTTCTTTAGAGCTTCGAAAAAGGGGACGCACTTGTCCGTTGCCTTGGAGATGAATCGGCTTAGGGCGGCCACTTTTCCATTCAAACTTTGCATTTCCTTCCGAGTGGAAGGTATCTTGATATCTCTTAACGCTCAGACTTGTTCAGGGTTCGCTTCAATCCCTCTGGCGTGGACGATGAATCCTAAGAATTTTCCTGATGACACTCCGAAGGAGCACTTTAGTGGATTCAACTTCATTCCATACTGTCGAAGTACCTGGAACATCTTGCCTAGGTGGCTTACGTGATCTTTGGCTTTCCTTGACTTCACCAGCATGTCATCCACATATACTTCCATAGTCTGTCCTATTAGCCCTGCAAACATCTTGTTGACGAGGCGCTGGTAGGTGGCTCCTGCATTTTTAAGTCCAAAAGGCATTACCTTATAGCAGTATAATCCCCGGTCGGTGATGAAACTAGTGTGGTCTTGGTCGGGAGCATGCATAGGAATTTGATTATATCCTGAGTATGCGTCCATAAAAGATAGGAGCTCGTGCCCGGCCGTGCTGTCTACAAGTTGGTCGATTCGGGGAAGTGGGAAGCAATCCTTTGGGTAGGCGTCGTTTAGGTTGGAAAAGTCAATGCAGGTTCGCCACTTCCCATTAGCCTTCTTTACCAGCACCGGGTTGGCGATCCATTCCGGGTAGATAGCTTCTCGTATGAAGTCATTGGCGAGTAGATTCTTTACTTCTTCATCGAGGGCTGCTGATCGTTCTGCCCCCATACTTCTCTTTCTTTGTTTTATAGGCGCCTTGGTAGGATCAATGTTTAATACATGACAGGCTATGTCGGGGGAGATTCCGGTCATGTCAGCGTGTGACCATGCGAATACATCCAAGTTGTGGCGGAGAAAATCGATGAGTTGTTCCTTCAATTCGGCTTTTAGTTGGGACCCAATTTTTAGTAGCTTACTTGAGTCGTGCTTGTCTACAGATATAAACTCCATAGCCTCTTCAGGCTCGGCGGTGGCCTCCTCCTCTTTGTCCCTAGGGTCTAATTCATTGAAAGGGTCGCTGGTATATCGAAGAGGAGGGGCTTTCTTTAGTTGCTATGCTTCTAGACTTTTTGTGCAGAGGGCAATCTATACACCCTTCCCTTTATCCTTCATGTGGTTGTTGCGAAGTTCAGTCACATAGCAGTCTCGAGCAACGTCCTGGTCTCCTTCCACTTCCCCTACTCCATTGTCTGTTGGAAATTTCATCTTTAGGCACCATGGGGCTAGGACAATTTGGAAGTCAGACAAGGCTGGCCTTCCTAGGAAAGCGTTGTAGGCCGAATAATTTTCTATTAGCACGAACGTCTGCTTCCGTACAATGGAGCGGGGATGGCTTCCAATCTCAACAAAGAGGTCCAGTTGCCCGAGAGGCATCTTTGCATCCCTAGTGAAACCGTGTAGTGGTTTATTGCAGGGAGATACATCCTTCATTGATAGCTTCATTTTGTCGAAGGCGTGTTTGAACAAGATGTTTACAGAGCTTCCAGTGTCTACCAGGATTCGGTAAACTTCGGCGGGACCGAGTCGGGCGGAGATAACCATGGGATCCATGTGAGGGTATTGCCTTCCTTCTAGGTCACGCTTACCGAATGTGATGTCATCACTTTCTTTCCGCTTCGGGTGGCATTCTTCTATAACCGAATTGACATAGTCTTTATTGTCTCTAAGCGACTTTCCATATCTTTCCATCTCTTTCCAGCTTCTGTCTGCGATGTGCGGCCCTCCTGAGATGGTATGGACCACTATCTTCTCTTGACTAGAGCTGCTAGCGTTGCGGTTTCCTCTGTCGGCCCCCGGTGAAGGTAGCCTTGGGTTTTCATTGGCAGGAGCTGGGGTCCTGTCCTAACCTTTTACATAACGTTCCAGCTTCTTCCTTCTGATGTGTTCCTCAATCAGATCTCGAAGATGATGGCATTCGTTGGTATCATGCCCGTGAGATTCGTGGAAGCGGCAGAACTTTCCAGACTTCTGTGCGTTATCTGATTCCTTCTTGTATGGTGGGCATTTGTATCTAACTTCGCCTTGGGTGGCCAGGAAGATATTTTCGACGGTCTCGTTCAAAGGAGTGTAAGTGTCGAATCTCGGTCCTGGCCGATATAGGCGCTTTTCTCCCTTCTTGCCCCCAGCATTGTCTCTGGAATCATTTCTTCGAACGTCCCTTGCCACAGCAGGGGCGTTGCTATGGGTTGTCTTATTTTGCTGTCCTGACTGCCCCTCAACGGCAGCATCCTCGAGTCTCATATATTTCCCGGCTTCATGGAAGAAATCGGGTAAAGTAGCTGGTTTTTCTTTTGTCAACCGCCTGGCAAATTTAGTGTCCGGATGCACACCACTACAGAGGGCCATTAGGATCAGCTTCTCATCGGCATCTTGGACTGCGGCTACTGCAGCATTGAATCGGGTTAGGTATTGCTGCAGTTTCTCTCCAGGTTTCTGTTTGACGCTGGACCAGGAATAAGCGTCCTTAGGTTGTTCCACATGAATGCGAAACTGACTGATAAACTTTTCTTTCAGCATTTCCCACGAGCTGATGGATCCCTGAGGTAGATGACAGAACCAGGAGGTAGCGAGATCTGCTAAGAAGAGCGGAAAGCATTTGCACAGTACTCCCTCTGTCGCTCCACTCATGAGCATATGTTGTGTGTATCTCTGCAAGTGTACGACGGGGTCGGAGGTTCCTTTGTAAGGTTCCATTGTTGGCATCTTCCATTCTCAAGGGGTGATAGCAATTTCGATGTTGCGGGCGAAAGGGATGGTTACCCTAGCGCCTATCCCTCGATCTCTCTGCTCCCGTTGGACACACTCTCTGAATAAGCGTGCCATCCTTTCATCAGAATTTGGAGCAGATAGAAATGAGTTTGGTTCTGTTCTGTGGGATTGATTCCGTCCAGATGACCTATAGGGATGGTATCGTCTATCATTCCTCATATTTTCCAGTGGCTGCCTTTGATCTTCTGGGAGCATGCTAGGGTCAGCTACAATTGGCCCTTGCCTTGATCTTCCCCTGCCGGGTTCTGATCTAAACACTTCCTCGGGTCCAACTTCGGGCTGGACTCTAGCTCGGCCCCGTTCATTGGCGTTTCCGTGGTTAGGCAGTATGACAGGCTCAGCTACAGTTGACCTCTGTCCGGTACCTCCCCCGTTGGGTTCGGTACCAAACGTTTCCTCAGGCCTAACTTCGGGCTGTGCACGGTCTCGGCTCCTACCATGGCTACTTCTGCCGTTAGCTCCTTCGAAGAGGGAAGATCTTTGTCGTCTCTGAGATCCTCCAGATTGGGACTCGCCCCATGATTCAGTGTTGCGGTTGAATTCTTCAGCGTCCCTTAAGCGTGACATCAGATGGTCCACCAAAGCTTCCTGCTAAGCGTGAAGCGGTTAGTTACTTCAACCACAACTCTGTCCAAATCTGCCCTAGTAATTGCTGCAGGCTGTTCTGTGGTAGGAGTGGTTGGGTTAGCCTGTCCTTCATTTGTTACCATTGCTGGAGGAGGACGATTTACTTGATTCGTGACAGCTGGATCTGGAAGACTGCTGGATGCGATGTTTTTTCCTTTGTTAACATCTTTTCTCTGTTTGGGAGGCATGTTTTCCAAGTAGCGAACGATGCGGTTAGAAAAACTGTTAAGTGGATGAAGCTGAAGCTTCGAGCTTCTATTTCTCAGTGAAAGCACCAAAAATGTTTGCACAAAAAATGGACAAACACCTCAAAGTTATATGATTTAGTAGATCTTAGGTTGTTCTTAGTGATTTTGGAGATTTATGCAAATATATGAAAAATAGGGGCTAAACTGTAAAAAGACACGCAGATTTATAGTGGTTCAGCCAGAATGTGCCTACGTCCACTTTATATGTTATTTCTCTTGTTTTGTTGTGATTACAAGTACAACGCTTTGGTACAAGTAAAAGAAAGTTGTTTGAAAGTTCCTTTCGTGCTTGAGCTCTCAAACTTGTCCCCCATTGTTGTACCCCTGCCCCTCTATTTATAGAGTGAGGCTGGGGGTAGGGGTCTTGGATGTGTACAGTTGCTAGTGGGCTTGGGCTGATGTGGTCTGGCCTGGCACGTTTTGGTCCGGTAATACTTGGTCCGGTGGTAGGTGGACTGGTGGTTGATCCGGCAAGGCATGGAAGAGGAGTTGGTCCGGTGGTGTGTGTAGTGAAGAGTGGTTCGGTGGTTCTGGTCCGGTGTAGAATGGTGATGAGTGGTTCGGTGGTTCTGGATGGAGTTGGTCCGGTGATACCCTGGTGATGGAGTTGGTCCGGTGATACCCTGGTGATGGAGTTGGTCCGGTGATACCCTGGTGATGGGGTTGGTCCGGTGATACCCTGGTTCGGCTAGGGATGGTTCGGTGGTCGTGGGATGGAGCTTGGTTCGGTGGCAATGTCGAAATATACCCAACAGTATACAATTGATTCATATATTCAATACATCATCCTTTAATATTAATTTTGCGTTAAGCAAGTCAGGATATGATCATTTTTCTATAAAATCGGAACGTAATAGAACTTGGTATAAAGGATCTCGAGTGGCATTGGTTCTAACCTTCGCAAATATGTGAAACAAACATTTGACAAACATTTTTATATTGGTTTCAGGACTATTTCATAGGTATTGAATGACATGTTTGTATCACAAATGCATTAACTTCTTGAAAATTGGTTATAAGAAGAGGGACACGAGTCCACTAAATTATATAAAGGAAGCTTGGATTCACGCTTTGCAAGGATGCTCCTAGGTAACATGTAACAACCCGCATATTTATCGATTTTATATTTAAATATTTCATCATTCGTCGGAGTTTTTGTCCGAAAAGCTACTTTTTGCAAACAGTCGAATTAGGACTCGAGACCACTTCCATTGAGTTCAAAATGCCATTTGCAGCCTTTTTGAGTATAAACTTTGATATATTTGGAGTTAGTGGAATTTGGCCACTTTTTCACTTAGGGCTTTGGTTTGGGCTGAACCCATTAATCACTTACTAACTCAGTTCCAACCCCCTCTCCTCTTCATTACTTCATTTCTTATTCTTCTAACACTCAAGCAAAACTGAAAATGGGGAGAGGAATGGGAAATTAAAACTCCAAGCCCTAGTTCCTCTTGTAATCTCAAATTCTTGCTCCAAAATCAAAGAGAACCCATTGGTAAGCATCTCCTTCTTCTTCTCCAACTCTTTCTCCTTCCAATTTCAGAAATTCCTTAACCTAACTTTGGGAATGTTCTTCTTTCTAAGCTTTGAATTCAAGCTTGTTGAGTTGGAATTGAAGAGTAATTGCTCTTGCCATTGCTCCATAGCATCTTCTTCATTCGTTTGGGTTCAAAGGTGAAATTTTTATCTCATATCTTAATCTATATTTATCTTCGATTGTTAGGTATGAATTCCTAACACTTATTCTTGTGCAAATGCTTTTGGTTTGGATTGATTTGGTGAATATTCCAATTTTTAGTGTTTTGAGTTCAATTCTTTGAAAATCCTAACTTTGATGTTTTGATCATGTTTTTGGTGATGAATCGAAGAGCTTATATGGCCGGATAGTCGATGGGCGTAAACCCTTAGTGCCGTTGCTCGACCGATTGCAATTCGGAAGGGATTGGCATTCATTAGATAGGCGTGGGAGTGCTGGTAACAGGCTTCGGTCGGCCGAACTCAGGGTCCGGTCGACCGACCTGCTACCCAAGCATTTCCCTGCCTCTGGTTTTGTAGAACTGGTAACAGGCTCCGGTCGACCGAACTTAGGGTCCGGTCGACCGACCTGCTACCCGAGCATTTCTGCCTCTGGTCCGGTCAACCGAACTCAGTGAGTCGGTTGACCGACCTGCTCCCTTTTGCCAATTATGCCTATATTGCCTATTTGTATGAAGTTCCAACTTTAATCGATTCGTGTTGTTTCCCTTTTGTTGTTATCATTTATTATTGACTTTGATGACATTTTCTTTGGGATTTTTGGAATATCCATTTCGATGGATTCGGTATCGATTTCTTTGGATTTTATTCACGTCTTCGTATGTGAATTTTGGTGATTGATTGTTTCTACAATCATTTTTGTGATTTGTCACTTTAAAAATATAAAGGTTTCAATACTAGTATTAGATATCAAAACTTCTTCATCAAAACGATTTCAACTCTATTTTCAATATCAAACTCGTTTATAAAAACCGTTTTCCAATCTACTAGTATATACAAACCTTTACCTCACTCGTATGAGAAATCTAATTAAACGACTTAGTAAAACAAGTGGTATGAAACGCTTGCGTTCACTTCGTCGGTTAATTCTTGGACTTGTTCGATTGAACCTCTTGTGATGAATTTTCTAGTGGAGATCTATAATTTGTTCGTAAATATTTAAGTTAAGCTAGTGGTTATGGGACATGAAGCTAAACTCATATATTTACTAGCTTAGTGTAATTGACACTTCTTGATGATCGATGATGATCATTTTATGGTTTAGACTAGCAATGTGCGATGTCTCTTTGTCCGCGTAGAGGACGGTACCTCTTTTGTGGAGCTTCGGCTCGTTTGGAGGAGCTTCGGCTCGTTTTGCGATACACGTGTTGGTGAGTTTTCATACTCCCATTTTGTGATAGGCCTCCCCCTTTTTGTGATTTATGGATTTCTTGTGATGATTTCTAAAATTTGTGCTTTACCAATTTTTGTGACTTTCATGGATAAGTTTTATCAATTTTTGTGCATTGGTGAATTTGTGTGTCGTTTACTTTTTGCGAATACAAATTTAGTGTATGATATCCCTTTTTATCTTTGAGAAGATTCTTGTGATATTGATTAATCTCTTGTTGATTTTCAATTACATACTTTTAGCAGTATGCCATTATGGTTATATACGTTTATACCATATCTCTTATTCTATATCATATCATCTGATATTTATAGCTAGACTGATCCGTTTATTATTTTCTTATTGAAGTAATACTCGGGTCAGACCGAGATGTTACAGGTGCTTCTGCTTGACTCCTCATCAGGGATTCATTACTCTGACTTTTGGCTAACTACTTAGATTAGTAGTTTATTTTGTTGCATACATTTGAGATATAGACTCTATGATGTATACTTATCCTTTTGCCTAGCACTTGTATCTATATTCTTTTGTGTTATCGTGGATCTTGTTGACCACTACTCTGATATACACTTTTATGTATAATATTCATATCTTATTCCGCCTTTATGATATGAATTATCTGTGATTGATTTGTGTTATGTTTATTCTATATTTGTTTCCGAAGATATTATAGCCACCGCGTAGTAGCTTTGAGTTTGTGTCGGTATGTCAGATTTCCTCCTGAAATCAAATGTTTATCATACTATCTGACATATCGGTGCTCGCACAAAGCAATTACACGGATGGTCGCTCCTCAACGGCCTTATTCTCCGCGCTAGTCGATGGCATTACCCCGTAGTGTCCTTGGCTAGCGTGGGTATAGAGGTGGGGTGTCACATAACAAGAACTTCAACTTTTACTGCAAAATAATTTTTTTTATGTTTGAATTAAATGAGTTTCTGAAAAGCACAGTTTCATTCGGATATTTTAGCCTCTTATCATGTTTTGCTCAAAGGCACCATGTGCTTAGAGGCATTTCTATAGCTAAGGCATTGACCTTGGTTAATGAGAGACGCCCCGATCTAAGGTCTCATAAATACTGTGCTGCATCTCTTCAAATGATATTTGTGTCATTGTTTGGGTCATATCTGAAGTGCTTGTAATTATTTAATGCTTGAGAGTTATCAATTGAATCTGGCAGGTTTAACTTGTGCAAATCCTGCTGCGCTTGATTCAAAAACAATGAAATTTTGAGATTATTATTTGCAAACAACATTACACGTTCACTGATGAGGATCTGAATCGAGCTGACTGGTTTTCTGTGTTTCTAGATCTGATGATGCTCACGCCTTGATAGTAAGTTCAGTTTGTTTAAATTTTTTATGAATGATGTACAAGTTTTTTGATAGGTTGAGACATTCAGCTTTGAATAATTTTTACTTTTCTTGTAAAAATGAAGATGATTACTCTGTGAAACTTCAGCATTTGAGATCGCGTATCTTGTAGATAGAATTCTAGCTTCAAGACCTTTTTCTATAGTTCTTGTTCAGCCCTACGATGTTACTCTAGCTGTATTTACTGACATATTATCCTTGGTCGGGATATCGTTGTAGACTTCTTACATGATAATAAAGGACACGAAATGTAACATTAAACCAAGCTGCTTAACAGCAAAGCAACTCAACTCTGAGTTGCTTCAGCAAAGCAACTCATGACTGTTGATAAACTCAGAGTTAAATGGTCAAGAAATTGTTTGGTCAGGTAGGTGCTACACTTTTTAGGGAAATTGTTAGTAGTTGATGCTCGTGTAGTCTTGATAACCATCAGATTTTGACAACTACTTTCATTTATTCCTTACTAGTTGTTCTTTTTACATCAAATTTGGTACATTAAACCGGTTGGTGTGTAAGTGAGAAATAGTAATAATTAATAATAATAATAATAAATTAACCAAGCTAATAAAAATTAACTAAGTTTTGTTAAAATTAAATAACTTTTATAAAATTAACTAAGTTTAAGTTAAATAAAATTTATAAATAACAATAATATAACTAATTTAACATAGTTTTATAAATGATGATGATGATGATGAATTAACTAAGTTTATAATAACAATAATAATAATAATAATATTATTATTAATATTATTATAACTAAGTTTATGTTAACTAAATTTTATAAATAATAATACTATAACTAATTTAACAAAGTTTTATAAATAATAATGATGACAACGATGATGAATTAACTAAGTTTATAAAATTAACCAAGTTTATCTCTACTATTAATAATGAGAATTCGTTGAATAAAATTTCAACCGCATCTTTTTGAAATTCCGAAAATGCCCTATGTCCACCAACGGAATCTTACCGTCCGTTTACAACCTCCACCACCATCCCCTTTCCAAGCACTCCTAAACATAATTTCACTATAAATTTGCATCATACACCATCAACGTAACTTTTTGAGATAAAAATGTTGTGACCACTAAAGCCATCGGATGCACGTACATGCGATTTGTACTAGTATTAATAATAATAATACTAATAATAATAATACAATTAAATTAACCTTGTTTTTTAATAATAACAATAAATTAACTAAGTTAACCAAGTTAATAAAAGCTAACTAACTTATGTTAAAATTAAACAAGTTTTATAAAATTAGTTAAGTTTAAGCTAACTAAATTTTATAAATAATAATATAACTAATTTAACAAAGTTTTATAAATAATAACAATGATTATGATGATGACATGAATTAACTATGTTTATAAAAATTAACTAAGTTTATAATAATAATAATAATATAATTAAATTAACCGAGTTTTAGTAATAATAATAATAAATTAACTAAGTTAACCAAGTTAATAAAAATTAACTAAGTTAACTAAATTTTATAAATAATAACAATATAACTAATTTAACAAAGATTTATAAATAACGACGATGACGATAAATTAACTAAGTTTATAAAATTTAACTAAGTTTATAATAATAATAATAATATAATTAAGTTAACTGAGTTTGAATAAATAATAATAAATTAAGTTAACCAAGTTAATAAAAATTAACTAGGCTTTGTTAAAATTGAACAAGTTTATAAAATTAACTAAGTTTAAGTTAACTAAATTTTATAAATAATAATATGACTAATTTAACAACATTTATATATTATTGTAAGATTGGACTTTATTTATTTTATTTCGTTTATAGCTTTGATTATTTATATGACATTATTTATAAAATATGATATACTCGTACAATGTTGTAGATGTTTGATATTAGATTTGAAGTCCTATGAATTAACATAATTGTTTGACTATATGTTGTGCTTTCACTTGTGCAGGCATTGGATTTCCGAAGAGAGCAAAGTTGGACTTTTATGGTACTAGCTTTCACTTGTGCATGCAACAGAGAATTATGGGTAATCAAGCATTTTATTAGCACCAGTTTGGTATAACATTTTATTTGTACTAGGTGTGTAAATTTGTATACGAATGGTTATTGTATGTGAGTTTGGTCATTTTATCAAAAAACTATTGTATTAGAATGGTTATGGATATCATATTTGATTATATGATTAATATGTTTTTTAATTATTTGAATATGATGATTATGTGAGTGATTGTTGATTGATATAGTAGAAAAGAAAACAGACCATTAACAGGAAATAATAGCATGAAAAAATGGTGCAAAATGATCAACAACTTTTAGCAGCGTTTCAAAAACGCTACAGAAACACATATAGTGGCGTTGAGTAAACGCAATCGTAAAGTAGGGGTAAAGTTGGAAACTCAATTTGTAGTGCGAAAAAAACCTTTTGGTGGCATTTTTAAAACGCTACAAAAAGATTTATGGTGGCGTTTGAGAAACGCTGCAATAAAAGGATTTATAGTGGCGTTGAAATAAATGCATCTAAAAATCATGGATTTTTAGTTGCGGGCTTTATCACGGCGTTTATCAAAATGCTACCATAAGTTTTGGCAGCGTTTTTTGTGCGCCACCAAAAGTAAAATTTCTTGTAGTGTTGATTTGAACGAGCAACAAGCACACCCACTTGATTTGAATGGGCAACATGCACACCCAAACAAATAAGAGTAGAGTTGTTGATTTTCAAATATAAATGGTTGTACTTGGGATACAAGACATCCTATAGCCCCTCTGATAGAGGTTTGATCTTTGAATTGATGAGAGAATGATGATGAGTGAATAGTTTGTGTAGTGCAAAATAGAGTTTTAATTTCAGAGAGTGTGTAGTGAGAGTTCAGAGAAAGAACAAGATGAAAATTTAGTTAAAATTCTTTTTCTAAATCTTTATGTAGTATTTGAAAAGATGCATCTATTTGTGAAAAGATGCATCTATTTGTGAAAAGATGTAATAAACAGTTACAACTGTTTAAATTTAAAAAAGGCAGCTTTTTACTAGTTTGAATTGAGTTTAAAAGGAAGTGTCTATTCGTGAAGAGATGTGATCAAAAATCAAAATTTAAAAATCATCTCCCCAACGGTCCATATGTCGACATACCTATGTGGTATATGTCGACATATATGTGTGTTTTGAAAAAATAGAAACGTTTAATAAGTGTTTCAAAATTCTTAACTTTTGTAAAATCATTTAAACTTAGTTTTAATATACTTTAAACTCAAAATATTTTTATAAAATATTTGTAAAAATATAGTTTGAATTTTAGATAATATGTTTTGATAAAATATCAAAGATTAGAAATTTGTAATAAAGATCAGAATCTGCTATCTAGGACTTTAGCAATTTATTCTAATGACTCATACTAAAGTCTTGAGCTCTTCAAGTCTTTTGTCTCTAAACTCATGAGTCTTGATCATCATCTTTAAATCTTCATTCTTGTAATTTATACTGATCAGTCTTCAAGTTTAATCATTTTGTACCTATGTAATATTCTACAGTATATACTATACAACTTAACAAAACATTAGTATCTATATTTATATGGTTTTTGTCATCAAAATCAATATCTAGGCTATTAATACATACCTGGCTAAGTGGGTCTATTCACCAAAAAGAGCTTTGAGACTATCAAACACTCATAGACATACATGTTTTTGTGCTACCTCTACGGTGGTTTATTTAACGTGGGCAACACAAAAATTTGGATGAACTATAAGTCTGAAACCCATTTATCATAAGCAAGTCTTGGTTCGGGGTCCGCATCCTCAATGGGTTGTTCTTTTGGAGATGTCGTTATCAACGACCAAAGACATCCATAAATTAATGCTATCTTTATCGCCCTTCCTTTGCTAGTCAACGTAGATAGGTCCGATGAGTTTGTCAATATCAGTAAATAACTTGGGTATAGACATTTTTCTATAAGTATTAACTTGGTAGATTAGGACAGTTTCATAGTAAATGTTCTTGTAATATTAGTAAGATTAAATTTTATGTTTTATTTTACTAATAAGCTTCCACTTGTCTTTTATGTTTCTCCAACCCTAAGATGAAACATAGAAGTCTTTCAACTTCAATATTGGGTATTAGGACTCGTCTACCTTGGTATTTTTGACCTTAAGGAAAACTTCAATATTGGTAAGACCTTTCATTCCCACTCATCCGTTAAGGAGCTGAGGATTTTTGAAACAATATCAAAGTTTGTATATTTTTCTCCTAGAGCTAAGAGAGAATGATATATGTCTTGGAATCTAGAGTACATTTCATTTATTGTTTCATCTTGATTCATTTTGAAATTCTAGAACTGATTTTTGAGCATAGAAATCTTACTCTGCTTTACTTTTTTAGTACCTTAATGTGTAATTTTAAGTGTACACCAAATTTCATAAGCTGTAGTACACATGCTTACTCTACTAAATTCATTTTTGTTTAATGAACAATATAACATATTCATGGCTTTGGCATTTGCAGTAGCATCCAGTTTTTGTGTGTTAGACCATTGTGAATATTCTGTAGTAGGTATGTTATATTCCGCTTGAGCAATATTCCAAGTTTCAAAACTATTAGCTTGCATATAAATTCTCATTACAGTAGACCAATAGTTATAGTTCAACCCGTTAAATAGTGGTGGTCGTGCAGTAGATTGACCTTCAAAGAAACTTGTGCTAGTGTTGTTTTCCATATTAAAATATCAGATAACAATGTTACGGTTATAAGATGACCTTGCTCTGATACCAAATGAAAGTGACTATGCTATAGGATCATATAATATGGATGTATCTATAAACTACTTGTGCGGAATATAAAATAAGTAAGTAAATAAATAAAGTAGTAAAGTAAATGACACTAGAGATTTTTATACTCGTTCGAACTTCCCATTCTACATCTAGTCCCAGACTCCATCTGGAATTAAACAAGCAACCCTCGCTTAACCCGAAGGAATAGGTTTACACCGCTTGAGCAACCAAACAGGACTTCTACCACCTAGACAACCGCATAGGACTTCAACCGCCCGAGCAACCGAACATGACTTCTTTACAAAAAGTATCTGAGTGTAATATTCTCTTTAAATAGCACTGATAAGTCAATAAAGTACAATCTTCCTATAATCTTCTCCTTTATGATATATAGTGTAATGTGCTTGAAGAATATGGAAGATAAAGTGATCCACGATCAGAGATTGTATGTATTTTGAGTGCAAATGGTAAATAGAGAATAAGAGATAAGAAATCAAGAAAACTAAAAACAGTTGTTATAAAATGTTTGTTGGATTCTAGACTCTATTTATATAGTTTTAAGAGTTGCAATCTTTGATGAAAAGGAGCGATGAAAAGGAACGAATGCAGGTCTTGCCGATATCTTGATTTCGGATTTTGCGTCGTCTCCACACGACGCCGGGATGGAGGAGCTTGATAGTGCTCTTGAACTGAGCGGGTCGCTTGCTATGAGTGCGGCCGATATTTTTGGTTGGTCGGGGGGTTGCACATGCATACACTTCACTACACTACATGATTCACAACTATACATCGTCCAACTTAGGTAATTACTAACTCTTTCTTCATTTTTCATTTTCAGGTACTATGTCTGGAAGAGGATCGATGCTCGGTAATCTCCGCTCGGCCCGAAAGGCTTCTTCTTATTACGATTCCCGCATGAGGGATTCAGACAGAGATCGCGATCGTGAGTATTCTAATCAGGATAGGTATGGGCGTGATAGGGACAGGGAATACATACATCGGTCTAGATCACGCTCTCCTACTCCTCCTAGACTTCTATCTCCACCCCCTGCTTTTGTCCCACACCCACCGGATCCTCTTCGTCACAGGCCATCTTCTCATGCTTCTAGATCTGAGACTCATCTTCAAAGAGTTGAGACCATGGCCCCCATGATTACAGAGCAGGTCCCAGCTGAACCCACAGGAGAAGGGGCCCTTAAGCTGGCTCAGATGAGGAAAGACTTTCCGAACATTTGCTTCCATGGCTATGTCTTCCCGCCACACTTAAAAAGAATTCCGTCAGGGGTAGAAGGCACAATGCATGATTACGTTCATGACATCTACACGCAGTACAGGGAGTGGGTAAAGGCCGCGGAGAAAGCTTCTAAGGTTGCCTTTGAGCGAGCTAAAGCGCTTGAGAAACTAGAGACCGAACTCGCTCAAAGGGACCGGATCATACAAGTGCTAACTACTGAGGCCGAGCCTTCTCGGAAATCGGAGATTGAGGCCACCAAAAAAGCCGATGAAGCGAAGGCGGAAATGGAAAGGTTGGGGCAGACACATGTTGCCCTGGTGGAGGAGATGGGCCACTGGAACACTAAAGTCACCGTCGAGCGGGATGCGGCGGTTAAGGAACTCAATGAGCTCAAGGCCAAATTCGCCGACATGGCCAAGGAAAAAGATGATGCGAACAAGCTGTTCTGCTCAGGGGTGAATGGCATGCGGCTGTGGCTAAAGTCCAGAAGGTGGAGACTGAGGTCGAGGAGAGAGTGAAGTTGGCCGAGTCCAGGCTAGAGGCTGACATCGAAGGCCTTCTCATCATTTACAATGCTAATGTGCTGAGGCACAGAGGTCTAGCCTGGCTCGATGATTTTTCGACACATCTCTACAATGCTTGGAGCCGACTGGTTGAGGAAGAGAAGGAGGCGCATCAGGGCGAGTCCGTGGACGAATTTGAACTCGAGAATTGCATTCTGACTGAAGAAGAAAAGAAGATTCTCCACGAGTCAATGATTCTGCGTGAGAAGGAAAGACTTGGCGCCCAGCACTTTGAAGTGGGAGAGGGTTCTGGGGTTGACCACCATGAAGCAAGTCTCGAAGTTCCCGCGTCAACCCAGCCCGAATCCTCGTCTGCGGTTGATCCCCAGGCCATTCCTGCTTACAATCCAGATCAGCTGCAGATGTCTCCAGCTGCAGCGCAAGTCACTGATGCCGCTCTACCGCCTACGAGCCAAACTGAGGAAGGTATTCTGAACATTCCACATATCTTCCTTAAGTCGAAATCTACAATCGAGTTAAGTTCTAACAGTTCTCTTATTCTTTGTACAGTGATCGATGCTGCACCGGCCATGCCTCCTGCTACTCAAGAACCATATCAAACGCAGGAGGCTATAGTGACTGAAGCAATCACCGTGAGTACAGCTGCCACACTTGATGATATGCAAGGGAGTACGATTATGTTTGACGAGCAGCTGATGGATGAACTCTTTCATCGTCATGGCGATCCTCTTGCTGACTTGTCATCTGTCATGAATGGAACTGATCCTGATGCAAGTTCTTCAATACCGACTGCTGATGCCCCCAGCGGGGCTCGAGCAGTAACTGAAGAGGAGATGTTTGCTCAAATCGACGCTGAAATGGCAGCAACGACTTATGGTGGAAGTTTCGGAGGTGGGATGGCAGCACCGGGACCTGCTCCGCTTAGCATGATATCTCCCAGTGGTACTGTTTTCATTACCAGCGTGCCCATTCCACCTTCTGTACTTGATCCTGTTCCTCCGACTCCGCCCACTGAGAGCATTCCTATCCACTCGAGTTCGGAGGAGGAAGTTGATATAATGCCCTCGCCTGAAGACCCACCGTCGAAAAGCAAAGGCTCGAAGAGGAAGATTAGCGGTGGCTCTAGCGGGTCTACACCGAGAAGGAAGCCAAGGAAGAAGAAAGATTAAACATGCTTCCCCGGTTTATTTTGACTTGCATTTTGTTAGCCGTGTATAGATGCGGGTTCGGCCCCTGCTAGTAGGATTTTTTGGAAACTTGTACACGAACTTCTTTTATAAACAATAGAAATGAAACATCTCTTTTTTGACTTCTTTTCTGTCATTGTGTATTTGCCTAAGTGTTTCAATATCTGAAATGCACTTGTGAAGTTTCAGCTTCCGAGTGAAGTTTGTTCTTGTTTGCCGAGTTCGGGTACTGTGGACATGGTTTGCGACCGGGGAGCGAGTTGAATTTTTACATCGCATAGCTTCAGTCAATGGTCGATGCTTAAGTCCTGCCCCCCAGTCTTGGGGGTGAGTTGTGGATCATCAGTTGACGATCGTTTCTCACTTATAACATGTTGAGTCTAGTGCCACTGAGCGGATGTCTGAGGCAAGCGAAGATTGAGTAATGCATCCATGCTTGTTTGATTGTCGATGATCATATACACACTCCGGGGAGTCCCATTGTTTATCGGCGGTTGGTCACGCCGGCTTAAGTTTCAACCATATGCCCGCGATCTGGGGACTTGGAATTGATGTTAATACTCTGACTCGCGCGCTGGGAGTTTGGAGTTGTCGTTTATACTCTGACTCGCGCTCTGGGAGTTTAGAGTTGTCGTTTATACTCCAATTCGCACTCTGGGAATTTGGAGTCGATACTTATACTCTGGTTCGCGCTCTGGGAACTTGGAGTTGATGTTTATACTCCGACTCACGCTTTTGGAGTTCAGAGTTGATGTTTATACTCCGACTCGCGCTTTGGGAGTTTGGAGTTGATGTTTATACTCCGACATGCGCTCTGGTAGTTCGGAGTTGGTGTTTATACTCCAATTCGCACTCTGGGAATTTGGAGTTGGTGTTTATACTCCGACTCACGCTCTGGGAGTTCGAAGTTGATGTTTATACTCCGATTCGCACTCCTGGAACTCGGAGTTGATGTTTATACTCCAATTCATGCTCTGGGAATTTGGAGTTGGTGTTTATACTCTGACTCGCGCTCTGGAAGTTCGAAGTTGATGTTTATACTCCGGTTCGCACTCTGGGAACTCGGAGTTGATGTTTATACTCCAATTCGCGCTCTAGGAATTTGGAGTTGGTGTTTATACTCCGACTCACACTCTGGGAGTTTGGAGTTGATGTTTATACTCCGACTCGCGCTTTGGGAGTTTTGAGTTGCTGTTTATACTCCGACTCGTGCTCTAGGAGTTTGGACTTGATGAAGGATTGTCGTGTATCAATCCTTTTTTGACTTTGATGTGATGGCTTGCCCCCGAGCTCGGGTTTCACTTAGCGAGTGATTGGTTGCATCGCAGTCACTCTCTATTTGAATAAATTCCACCGTATGGTGAAACTTAGCTCTCCGTGCATAGTGATGGTCATATGAAGCGTTTCAAGTAAATCACAGCTCTGGCTCGAAGAGATTGCATTTTATTGCTGAAATAAGAAAGTATGGCAAAATCAGTTTCCTTATTACAAGTTCTAATTTCAAAATACAAAAACAAATTGCAAAAAAGGAAAGTAAGCTAAATGGATAAAGATAGCCTGTCATGTGTAATAGCGGCGAAGGCTCTCGCTATTCCAAGCTCTTGGTAGAGTAAGACCGTCGACGGTTGATAACTTGAATGTGCCATCTCCGAGCCTTCGTTCAATAACATACGGTCCTTCCCATGTCGACTTCATATGCGAAGGAACCGGATAGATTCTTTTTAAGACGAGGTCGCCTAGTTCAAAGGTTCGCGGACGGACCTTGGCGTTGTACAATCGGGTGACTCGACTTCGATGCATAGCTGCCCTTAAATCAGCTTCTTCACGCTTCTCATCTAATAGATCGAGAGATTCAGCAAGTAATATAGCATTTGTCTTTGGATCATAGTATGTCACACGATGAGAAGGTACTTCTAGCTCGACTAGAATAACGGCTTCTAAACCGTAAGAAAGAGAGAATGGAGTGTGACCGGTTACACTCTTGTGGGTTGTTCGGTATGCCCATAAAGCCATGGAAGTTCATCAACCCACTTGCCACCGACCTTTTCCAGTCATTTTTTTAGAATGGATTTTATAACTTTATTTACAGCTTCGACCTGTTTGTGCGCTTGAGGGTGTGCAACTGCAGGGAATTTCTTTTGGATATGAAATCGTTTGTAGAAATCTTTAAATTCAGCACTGTCGAATTGGGTTTCGTTGTCTATAATAATAGCGTGTGGGAGACCGAATCGACAGATGATGTTACGAACCACAAAGTTGATTACTTTCTTCATTGTAATGGTAGCGAGAGCTTCGGCTTTAGCCCACTTTGTAAAGTAATCAACTGCGACAATGGCGTACTTTGCACCACCTTTTGCCAGAGGTAGAGCACCGATGATGTCGATGCCCCACATTGCGAACGGCCATTGGCTGACCATTTGCATTATCTCGGTGGGAGGAGCTCTAGGAATTCGGGCATATTTCTGGCACCTATCACATTTCTTTGCATAGTCCAACGCATCACGATTCACGGTAGGCCAGTACTATCCGTAGCGAAGTATTTTCTTGGCAAGTGCTTGCCCCCCGGTGTGATCGCCACATTCTCCCTCGTGCACATCGCGCAATACTTGTTTAATTTCATCGTGAGCGATACACTAGAGTAGGGGGACTGAGTACCCCCTTCTGTACATGAGTCCATTCTGGATGGTAAATCATGAGGCCTTCCGAAGGACTTGTCTCTTTGTACTCCTGCGCTCCGGCAGGCTTCCATGCTCAATGTAATTTCTGAGTGGGGTCATCCATGAATCCTTTTCGGGAACGGTTTCGCATACCCAGTTTATTTCTGTCTGGTTGATGCTTGAGGAAGATAGCGTTTCTACGGGAACGAGTCTCATTTGCTGAGCTTCACCTGTGCTGGCTAGCTTTGCCAATGAATTGGCCTTTTGGTTGCGCTCCCGAGGTATACAATAGATCGCGTAGTAATCGAACTGATTCAGTACCTCCTGAACTCGAGGTAAGTAAGCAGCCAACCTTCGATCTCTTGCCTGATACTCTCCCCATACTTGACACACAACCAATTGTGAGTCGCAATAAATTTCAACTGCGATAATTCTCAAATCTCTAGCAAGTTTTAAGACAGCTAAGAGGGCTTCGTATTCAGCTTCATTATTAGTCGCATGAAAATCGAACTTCATAGCATAGCATATGGATCGGCCTTTAGGGGTTTCGAGTACAACACCAGCGCCCGAACACCGGTCGTTTGATGCACCATCAGTATACAGCTTCTAGACGTATTCGGGGGATTTACTGGTTTCGGGAAAGTCCTCTGGAATGGTAAATTAAACTATGAAATCAGCGAGGACTTGTCCATGGATTGCTCGTCTCGGAGTGTAAGTAATATCAAATTGACTCATTTCAATGTTCCACTTGAGTAACTACCAGACGTCTCAGGTCGTGAAAGGACCAATCGTAACGGCTAGTCGATGTAAACAAATACGGGATGTGCCTGGAAATACGGTCGGAGTTTTCTTGATGCAATCACAAGGCAGTAGGCCAACTTTTCTAGCTTTGGATAGTTCCTTTCAGCCCCAGTAAACCGTTTGCTGACATAGTATACTGGTTTCTGTATCTCGTCTTCTTCTCGAACCAAGGCAGCGCTGATAGCGTTTTCTGATATCGCCAAGTATGTGTACAACTTCTCATGATCAATAGGCTTTGATAGTATTGGCGGTGTGGATAGATGTTGAACTAGTGCTTGGAAAGCGCCCTCATACTCCGTGGTCCATTCAAAGTTTCATTTCCCTTTTCGGATCAGATCGAAGAAGGGAATGCATTTGTCAGTGGACTTTGAAATGAACCTGCTCAATGCTGCTACCTTTCCATTGGGACTCTGGACTTGCTTTATTGTCTTGGGAGTTTCAAGATTTCTGATTGCCCAAATCTTTTGAGGATTAGCTTCGATTAGCCGAGCGTTAACCATGAACCTAAGGAATTTTCCGAATGCAACCCCAAAGTGACATTTCAGTGAGTTGAGCTTCATTTTGTATTCTCGAAGTATGTTGAACATAGTTTCCAGGTTATTAACATGGTCGGTGGAGAGTCGTGACTTCACAAGCATGTCGTCTACATATACTTCCATTGTTTTCCCGATTTGATTGGCAAACATCCGATTGACCAATCGTTGATAAGTAGCCCCGGCATTCTTGAGTCCGAATGGCATAACTTTGTAGCAGTAAAGCCCAGGTTAGTTATGAAGCTGGTATGTTCTTGATTGGGTAAATGCATCGGTATCTGATTGTAGCCAGACTACGCATCCATGAAGGATAAGAGTTCATGCCCAGTTGTCGAATCTACTAGCTGATCAATTCTGGGAAGCGAGAAACTGTCTTTGGGACTTGCTTTATTCAGATCGGAATAATCGACACACGTTCTCCACTTTCCATTCGGCTTTCGGACGAGTACGGGATTCGACACCCATTCAGGATATAGGGCATCCCGAATGAACCCGTTCGCTTTAAGCTTTTCAACTTCCTCTTTAAGGGCGGCAGATCTCTCCGGATCCATACCATGCCTTTTCTGTTTGACCGGGACATGCCGCGGGTCAATGTTCAGGGTGTGGCTCGCGATGTTCGGCAAGATCCCACACATATCGGAATGTGTCCAGGCAAATACGTCAAGATTTGCCCGCAGAAATTCAACCAATTCCTCTTGAGTTTGCTGGCTCGGCTGAGATCCAATCTTTATCATTTTCGAATCATCGTTACTGTCGACTGGGACATCAATCGTCAGTTCGGCCGGGGATGCTTAACTTTCTTTAGATTCTCCTATGTCTTCAGTTTCTCTCGGGTCAAGATCCTTGAGGAATTGGCTGGGGTGCCCGGGCCTGGGCCCGGGCATTAATTGTCAATTATCGGCAGAACGGACGCAGAGAGATTCCTCCATGCCCTTTCCTTTCTCCTTTCGCTGCACCTCCCACAACTCAACAACATAGTAGGCTCTGGCAGCAGCCTGATCTCCCTGAATGATTCCTATTCCATGATCAGTGGGAAACTTTAAAGTCAAATACCACGGGACGATGGCTGCCCTGAATTCAGCAAGGGCCGGTCAACAAAAGAAAGCATTGTAAGGAGAGTCTATGTCCAAAACAATGAATTGCAACATCCGTACTCTCCGACGTTCTCTAACCCCCAACTCCACTGGCAGTTCCACCATTCCAGTGGGTATAGTAGCACTTCCGTTGAAACCATGGACTCGGGATTGACAAGGCTTCAAGTCCGTGGCTTCCATTTTCATTTGATCATAAGCTCGCTTGAACAAAATATTCACAGAGCTTCCACTGTCAACTAAGATCCTCTTCATCCAAGCGGGACCTACTTGGGCTGAGATGACCAGTGGATCGATAGTGGGGGCTTCGACTTTATCAACGTCTCTGTTCCTGAACACGATGTCATCTGTCATCGTTTTCTGTTGCTTGGCCGGAGCCCCTTCATCAAAACTACTACAACACTCGAAGTCCGCATGCCTGATAGAACTGGCATACGACTCCATTTCCTTCTAACTTCGATCTGCTCGGTGAGGACCACCACTTATCGTATTGATAACCAACCTTCCGCCTGTACGAGCAGGTTTCTCCTGTCTTTCCTTATTCGATGCACGATTCGGATTTGATGGGCCCGCACCAACAGATTGTGGCACCCGCACATACTGATCCAGCTTCCGCTCACGTATCAGTTTTTCAATGAGGTCTTGTAAGTGACGACAATCATTGGTGTTGTGTCCATAACTCTCATGGAATATACAGAATTTTCCTGTTTTGATTTGCCTCTCAGTTGGCGGTTTTGGGTCAGGCTTCTTGTATTGTATGGTATTGCAGGTCTGCAAATACGCATTTTCCAACGACGTGTTCAACGGAGTGTAATTATCGTACATGGAAGCTCTACGCCGTGGTCAACGATCCTGATCGCGTTTTTTGTTCTGATTTTTATTGTCCCTCTGCTGATTCTGTTTATTTTGGACGTTCAATTGAATTTTTCCAAAACTATCTCCGGATTGTTTAACAGTGATGTTACTTTGGATACCTTCGATGTTGGGCCCGACGTCATCTTGCTTCCTAGACTGTTTCACATCCTCCCTTCTAAGGAATTGGGCTGCCTTGGAATAGAAACGGTCCAATGACGCAGGTGGTTTCCCAGCTAACCAATTTCCGAACTCGGAATCAGCATCAATCCCCTTAGTCAATGCCATCAGGATAGAGTTATCATTAGGATTGCTTATTTCTGCACACGCAGCATGAAATCGCTCCAAGTAACGTCTAAGTGTTTCTCCGGGAGCTTGTGTAACACTAGACAGAGTGTTAACGTCCTTAGGCCTCGCCACGTGAATACGGAATTGCTCGACAAACTTGGTGGCCATCTGGTCAAAGTTAGAGATGGATCGTGGTGGCAAACGAGTGAACCACATGGTAGGGATGCCCCCTAGGGAAATGGGGAAACTACGGCACTTTACTGCGTCATCGGCTCTCGCAGCATTCATCAGCCATTCGTATTTCAAGACGTGTTGATTGGGATCAGAACTTCCTTCATAAACTAGCAAAGCTGGCAACCTGAAGTGCCGAGGTGGTTCAGCATATAAAATGTCATCGGTGAAAGGGGTATGACTCCGGGAGATTCCCTAGTCGTCATTACTGAGACCCTGACTTTCACGGATCATTTGATGGATCATCGTTGGTATATCCGGCACTCAGATACTTGTAGCATGTTGTGCCAAGGTGTGGTCGGGTTCCACAACGCAAGTCTGGACCGGACGCGGTCGACGGTCCATGCCTCGCCTCCTTGGTTCAACATCCTCAGGGACATAAGGCTCAGGAGTCTGCTCTCGTTGGTGAAGTTGAGGATCAACTTGGTTTCTAGCATCACCTCCTCGTCCGACAGTGGTGGTAGTAGCAATGTTGCCGATGACATGATAAGGAGCAGTACCTCCCCAAGACGAAGGTTCTGTACGGAGACTAGCGGATGGTCCAGTTCTAGGTTGCCCAAGATTTGAAGCAGGTTGGTGTCCCGTGGCTTGGGTGTACCTTACACCTAGTCATGGGCGTGTGGATATGGTTTGGCCATCAGAGGAGGCTGAACTCTCCGTGGAAGAATGAGAACCTTGGTCTCTTCTGGATCTTCTTCGCCTTTGGCGATTTAGCTGGTTAGTCAACTCTGTGTTGGCGCGCAGTTGTTCAGTTAGCTGTTGTCGACTCTGGGTCAATTCTTGAAGCAATGTTTGGAATTCTTGTATAGTGATTGGACCTGATGGATCTAAAGGTCCTGCAGCATTTTGGTTGGATGGAGGTGATTGCACGGGATTTTGTCGGTCCCGTGCTCCTTGATCAGCAGCTGTAGAAATGGTATGTGTGCTCACCATAATGAATTGATGAACTCCTTTCCTAGATCTGATTGCAAATCTAAATAGAATGGAAGGGCTTCAAAGTTCTAGATCTGGATCTTCTTCTTAGATTTATGCAATCCAATATAGATAGGAGATCCAAAGAGCAGGAGAAAAATTGGGTTTCTCAGTGGAAGCACCAAAGTGTTTGTACCAAAATTGGGCACAACACTCTTCGGAAGTCTTTGAAGAGATAAAGTGAAGAAATTAAATGGAAAAAGAGGAATTATCTAATAAAACCTCCAAATTTTAGAAATGAGAATAATTGAAATGCAGGGAGACACAAGAATTTAGAGTGGTTCGGCGTATAGCCTACGTCCACTATGAAGTAGTTTGCTTTATTGATCTTTCTTTAATGATTACAAGTGAATTCAACAAATTACAGCAAATAACAATGATTTTCAGCAATGAAATTCATTGGTAGCAGCAGCAATGGAGTTCAGATTTGGATCTGGCGGAGTCTGGGCGTTGGAGATCTCAAAGAGGAAGAAGAACCCCTTTTCTGTTGACTTTGGGGGTCTATTTATAGGTGTAGGAGGCTGATATTTCGCTCAGATCTCGGGAGACCCTCTCTGGCATGTGACCAGGCCCGTGCGCCCAAGCCCGTGAAGTTTCGGTCCGATCCGTGATCGATACGAATAGATTTCGTATCGATCAAGATATCATCCAATGGAGTCGAAATTTGGCATGGACATTCTCTAGCATGCACGTAGCCTCCTGTGAAAAATTCATAGCATTTGGACTTGTAGATTAGGAGATATGATCGATACGAAATGAGGTTTTCGGTAGGCTGTTTCCTTCGACTCGCTCTGTTCGACTCGCTTTCGTTTGACTCGGTGACGTGGCGCTTGAGTCTTTGGATCACTCTGTCTTTGATTTTGTTTTGATCGAGTCGAACTATGCATTGACTGAGCGAGTCATAGTGGAGCGTCCTGAGGGTTTCGAACAGTAGCTTTGCAGATGGAGTCGAACAAATGGATTCGAACGAAGCGAGTCGAAGAAGGCATCTGAGGGAGGCGAAGCGGAGCGAGTCGAAGTAGTCACTTCCTATGGTTGTGAAGTGAGTCGAAGTTGTCACTTCCGATGGTTACGAAGCGAGTCGAAGTTGTCACTTCTGATGGTTACGAAGCGAGTCAAAGGAGTCATTTCTGATGGTTGCGAAGCGAGTCGAAGGAGTCACATCTGAGGGAGGGATGCGTAGCGAGTCGAAGGAGTCACTTCTGATGGTTGCGAAGCGAGTCGAACGAGTCACTTCTAAGGGATGCGAAGCGAGTCGAAGTGAGCGATTCGATCGGTGGTTGGTTTTCATCCAGTGTTGTATCGTTCATAACTTGAGCATACGAACTCGGATTAACTTGAGATTTGGAACGTTGACTCTTATAGCTTAGCTTGTCATGTCATACCAATTTTAGCTCGATCCGGACTCGGACAAAATTCGTCGATATTCATAGTGAGCCTGTGTATAACCGATCTCTGGGATGGATCGTCATTGGTTTACTAGTCAATTTCTTAGTGTCACGGCCTTGCCAAAAGGCGGGATAACAAATATGTAAGGGGGATCCTTATATAAATTGGATGTAAATAAACCTTGAGGACACTGGGTGGATTTAATGTTTTTGATACACTGTTTGGGGTTACAAACAGAAATATGCTTTCAAAAATATACATTGGGGCTATCAATGTGTTTTTATTTAATTTAACCTAATTGGGGCTACCAATGGGAATAGGTTAAACAGGTGTTATACCTGGGAAAATAAATAATGAAAAGATGAATATTTCTCGTCCCGGGCATTCCTCTGGTAAACGTCTCTCTAAAAATATAGGATTTTGGTTGCATCGTGGTTGCTAGATTGGATGGTAGGAAATGGTTGCCGCACATTTTACTATTATTTATCCACTTATGTAGAATTTTATGTATATTTGAGGTGCTGGCATACATGCCTATAGGTCACGATGTTGCATACATGCTAGGATCGAGCTCATCAATAGTATGTTTGCATACATAATCGCATTGCATTTTTGGATGAGCGGATGGTTGTGTAGATTATTATAAATAAATTAGTTGTATAACATGGTTATTGTGTGCTTGTTACACTATCTTCCCTTGGTGACTTTGAGGGTGAAATCCTTTTTAAGTGGGAAGAATGTAACACCCCATAAAATTTAATAAGAAATTAAGTAACTAAAAATAATGTTAAAATGGAAATTTAATAAATGTCGAATTTGACCATGGGAGTTGCACCATTCCGTCCATGGCGATTTTCTGATCAATTTCCATATATGATATGTTGAAATCGGAATTAAAATGAAAAGTTATGAACTTTTGAAGTTTTTGAGTTTAAAATTTAAATGATTGAATTTGAATTAAAATTTAAAAATATGAAGTTTGAACTTTAAAAATTGAATTGGAAAAGTTAACATTGTGGGAGGTTTAATGTTTAAGCAAGGGTTAAATTTAACGTGTAATGTTAAATTAAATTAAGTAATAAATAATTAATAAACGAAAAGAGATTAATTGGGCGATTTAGGCCCCAAGGGGTCAATAGCCTCTAGTCAAGGGGTCGGCCGCTACCGGTCGACCGCTTGGGTATAGGGGGTCGACCACTTGAGGGTGAAAATGCCCAATTTGAGGAAGGTGGCGGCTAGGGTTATCATCTATTTTAACGGTCCATATCTGATTATTTGGATCCGATGGTTATGGTCCTTTCTTTGTAAATAGACCCCTAAAACCCCACTTTTCCTTCATAAAATTTTAGGAATGCTACCGAAGCTCTGTCAAAATCTTTCTCCTTATTGTTTCAGAAACAATAAACTTTCTGGTAAATAATTTTAATTTCTTATCTCTAATTCAAAATAATCGTTATTCTCTCTAACTTCTAATTTCTGAAACCTAGTACATATTTATATATACATACATACAATCTATTTGTTGTATATCCAAAAGGGGGAAGATTTAACAGAGGATTAAGAGTGGTATAAATCAGATCTCTTCTTCTTCTTCTTTTTAAGATTCCAGAATCAGTTAGGATTTTCAGATAAAAGGAATTTATGTTAATTCATTTGATTCCCAATTCTATTACTCTAGTTTCTTATTATTAATCTAATCTCTATATACAATTTACTTTGTTGTATAAAGAGGGAGATCTAAAAGAGAGTTAGGCGTGGTGAAGTCAAATCCTGTTAGGAAGCAAACAATTCTCTGTGAGTGGAAATATCAAGCTTTTCATGTTTTTGTAATTGAGTAGTATATGTTTGGATTTGGTGTATGCCTTGGGAAATTTTGGAAACGAAAACATAACACCTAAAAACCCCATAATTTCCCTAAGTAAATACCAATCTTTATATATTTTAGAATTATAACTATTTTTGGTATTTGTATATTAGAATCTAATTAACTATTAGAATTAGATAATCTATGGTTAATTTAACCTACTTTCCCCTTTTGAATTGAAGTATTAAAGGGTTTAAAAGAAAATAAATTAGAAATAGTGTGTAAATTATGCATTCGATTGTTTGTAGTTTGCAAGCCTATTTCTACAACTTATTTAAATAAGGAATTTGTTTCTCATTTCAAATGTTGTATACAAACGTTGAATTGAATATAGATGATCTAATTTGTGGTGATATGTTCTTTAAAACAGAAAAGAGATTCTAGTGTATTAATATGAAACAAGTGTAGATATTCCTTGTTTGTACAAATCTATTTTATTTAGATATAGTAGTAGCAGTTCTTGTTGGAGTTGTAGATTTGCGTGATATTTCAAAATACCTTGTAAGCGAATTATTATCGAACTATTGTAATGTAATGATTAGACTTTAAATTCTATGCATAAAAATATATGTATATATTATCAACGTATTGATTATTAAGGTTAATAATAACGTAATAAATATAGTGTATTGAACATATTGATTAGAATTAATTGGGTAGTGAATAACATTAATTTGTATGAAGTAAGTTAGTGTAAATTAGGGAGTTAATCCCTAATTAAGGGCATAATAATGGAATACCTTATGTGGCCTCAATTATTATTCGCGTAGGATGATGTATGTATATAGTGAGAACCATGTTGCGACCCACCTTGAGTTAGGCCTTAAATCACAGAGACCTGCTTATTATATCGATCTTAAATGGTCAAATTCTGCCTAACTCACATTAAAGAGGTACTAAGTGGTTTGGAGGTTCACTCACTCACATCATTAACGATAGTTGCGTTAGAATTTTGAAATGGGTAGGTACTAAAGGACGGGGACTTGCCTATTTTATAGGTATTAACGGTAAGTGTTTTCCAAATCACCAATAGAGGGTATTTATGGTTTGGATGCTTTTTCTTTCATCATTGATGTTAGTTGCATTAGAATTTTGAAATCGAATTGGAAAGGCTTTTGGGCTTATGGTTAAAGCTATTAGTATCTATAGCACCACCATTTAGCTTAACTGTTATATTTGGATAGTCTTAAATACGCAAGGCATATTTCTTATTTAAATAATACTGCCCAAATACAATTATGGTAAAGCTTGAGATTTCCAATGCACCATATATTTGTTTTTCTAACCCACTCCTTATTACAACACTGATTAAAGGAGGCAGTGCTGATTTTAGCAGGCTAAGGTGGAGATGAAGGCTTATGACAGTTATATATATATATATACAAGTAGTTTGGCACGTGCGATGCACGTGCGAAGAAGGAACTGGTGTTAAGAAACAATGTCTATGAGGGTTGTTGAATGTGATAAAATGAGTGTGACATACACGTATTGTTGAATATTTTGGATGTTGACACGCAAAATGAATCTACTGTCGATGGACGTGGACGTAGAAAATTTGTATCGAACATGGGATGAAGCATTATATCAGACTGGCATTGTGTGGATAGAAAGAAAAGTAATATACATATGGTGTAATGAATTATTAACGCATGTTAATGCAAACCGTAGAGAATAACTTTGATTTGTAACGGAAATAGAATACGTTCTTTGTTACATATAGTAGGTGATCAGAGATATATATGATTGCAGTTTGTGAGGAGAGGGAAACAAAATGACTTATTGGAGTTAAAAAACTATTTGATAGTAAATTGTAGGTTGTAAGTGTAGTTGTCGTAACCGTTTTCTCTCCTCCTTGTTCCAGGCTTGAGACCGGCATCAGCAGTAAGTTGATGGCGGAGTTAAAAACGTTTTATAAGGTATTTTTTATGTGAATCGAAAGTGAGTTGGAGTAGTAAAGGAGGAAATTTTTGTTAACCCAGTTTTGTATTTTGTAGAAGTTGTAGCTGAATATATGACTGAAAAACAGTAAAAGGGAGAAAAAGATTATAAGTGCAGATATTACTCATTTATAGTCGTATAAAAAATCCCATAATTATTTAAATAGAGTAATAAAACAAATGTGAAGAACTTATATCTGTACCCATTGTTGCAGAGTAATAATTATAGTAAAAGTACAGCATGTGGAGTGGGAAAATGAAGTATTGTTAATTAAATTCATGAGTACAATGTAATAACACATCCTTGTAGAAAACATTTCTAGTATGTGTGCCATTTCTATTTCAAATCTTTCCATTTTTCACCAAAACTTTCGTTGTTTTCCGTGAAACGCCTCTTGATAACGCAACATATAGCTGACCATGACTGAAAACATGTTCGGTTAGATAAATACCAACCCGAGGGATTGTTTGTCCTTGTGATTTATTAATCGTTAAGGAAAAGGCTAATTTAATTGGAAATTGTTTACGTATTAGGTTGAAAGACATGTTAGTATTCTTAGAAGGCTTTAGTGGTATACGTGGAATAAATACTCTTGTACCACGAAAATGTCCAACAATTATTTCTGCATCTATGAGATTTCTGTGAAAGACACGACATAATAATCTGGTTCCATTACATAATCCAATTCATGGATCAATATTCCTAAGCAACATGATTGGTGCTCCTACTTTCAGTCTTAATTTATGTGGTGGTAGACCTCCCGGAGCAAGTGAGTTTAAGAATTCATATTGATATAGATTATGTGTATCTTCTTCGACTTTGTCAAAGGAGTAGTAAATGCGCTCACTACCTGGAAACAGTTCTATAACTTTGTTATTAATGTCATCTACTGTTTCATTTGTAGGGGCTAATATTGCTCTATCCATTATAAAATTAGGATCACCTAATATGTCATTGAGTTCAGTAAAGACTTCATTAATCAGAGCATAGAGTGAAGAAGTAGTGGTCCAAGGTTCAACTATTTTAGTTGGGAGCTGTATAATATCGTCTTGAATATAGACTTCATCTCCATTTCTGATACGTAAATTACATTTCAATTTCATTCCGATTCAACCATAATGAATAGAACCAAAAACAAAATTTTAGATTATATGTCAAGTTTCAATGCAATGATTAAAGCCAATAGCAATCATGATATAAAAGTCAAATACATGCATTATTCATTATATAATATTTATCAAACTCAAATTTTAAATTTGTGTATATAGAATTAGGGCTGGTATATATTGGCAAAGGATACACTGTCAAGGAGGAAAATAAATACACTTGAAAATAAAGTAAACATCGGCTTTGCTCAAGTAGTTGTATACATAATCGGTTGTTTATCTATATAAGAACAGTTTACAATGAGATGCAAGCTGCATGGTCAACTAACAAAAAGGAACTTCTGGGTAATTAATTTGAGGTATGTGCAACTAAGTAGAGATTAGTATCATATAGACTTATTTTGTTATTCTTAGTCAGTTTCTATTGGAAAATTACTGAACATACCACCTTATTTTTTAATGTATAGATCAGAAAGACAAGATTGAATAAAGATGATCAATAAATAAATGGTTCAAATGTTTGAAGAGTTAGGCCCAACACACTTGAGATGTATAAATTGGTAAATTTTTAATTAGTAGCATGAATAGTGTGATCCAAAACATGAATAAGAGTAAAAATGAATGCAATTTGCCTTACAGGAACTGCTCAAATCACTACAGACGGGTAGCGACTTACTTAGTGAAGGGAAACTACGTTCTGGAATGTTTCAGATAGTATTTAATGTAAATAAATGGGTTCACTACTACATTTCTTATGTCAAATTCTGGTGTACAACATGCATATAGATCCTTAAAAATGTTAAGCAGATTTCCATAGAAATTCAGCCAGAAAATCAAAAGAATATAAGTTGGTTTAATTAATGTTGAGCGTAAATAATTATAATAATAGTTGCAGTCACAGTGCTAGCTTTCTTCACCTATCAGTTGCCATAAAATGTTAAATATTAGTAATAGTATAACAACTATTTAACATGTTCCTGAAATATAAAATTTAATATCTTTGCATATAGTAAGTTAAGCTTACAAAAGCTAAAATCAATGTACATTGAAATTAACGCACAATGAGAGCGATACTTAAGTAACAATATAAAAGTACAGAAGTGATAGTCTATGAACATGCTCAATAGAAGGGAGAACATAGCAATAAAACATTAAAAAACATTAGTTTCATATTGACTTGCTGTTGCAGTTCATAATAACTACAGAATTCATACGACCTACCATAATGTATAATTTATCAATTTACACGTATAGTCACACTTCTTATTGTATATGGGTACGTATTTTTGCAAGTAAATATTAATATGCAAAATTAAAAATGAACAAATCTGTCAATGCATCTCTATTTAGCTAAAGGGAAAATCAATACTGCCTATATTTACATGTCATCCCGTACATGCACCTTCGTAGCATCGATGCAACACTTATGTTTCACTTTTTGCAGCACCTTACATTGCTGTTTATCTCCTGCCTTTCTCATCTGGCCATTCATTTCTACCTATGAAGCACCTATTCCCTTTGGTTAAAGCACTTCTGGTTAGTTGCATGCATTCTTGTTTTCGTTGCAATAAGTCTTGCTGCATTTTTCACTGGCTTTAGGTGGTTCAAACTTTTGCTGCTATTGTGTGAGGCCTAAAACAAATCTTTAGAGCTGCTAGTTTTGAAAGAAAGTGAGGTCTACTGGTGCTTCATGGCAAGTTAGGCCCGGTGCCTTTGCATTTCTTAAAAAATTTGTGCACATTCATAAATCTTGCCTGTGCATCCTCTTGCCTACTTAATATGCAGCACCTTCATACTTCAGCACCGAAGCGGCATCATAGCATCACCAGGGCACCTTTTACTTCCACACCCAAGCAGCATCAAAGCAACTCCAAAGCAGCACCTTCATGCACATATACATTGCTGTCCAAGCATCACCAGGCCTTCTTGCAGTCCTTTTTCACATCCATTCATATTTACCCTTAGATATTTGGAGGACAAACTTCCGACATGACATCCATAGAAAGGAAGGATTAACTCAAGCTTAGAGCATAGTACATGACTATTATATGTTGATGATATAAACATAGTACCTAGTTATTCAAGATGAATTTGTTAAAATAGTGATCACAATGCTGTTAATTTTGTATATTATACTATTAAAAACAATATTTCCCTTACAAAGGCATGTTTCAACATAAAAGCTTGTACAACTCACATAAATAATGTTGACATGAATGCTCTGGCTTCATGCACAAGGTCTTAGAGTAAATATGCAGGGCGCTTGAATCCAAAAATAATACATGAAATCAAGTGCAGTCAATAAAATAAGAAGTATGGACAATATGTTGCATAATAAGACAGCATTAAATTATTTTAGCACACGAAGCCAAGGAACAAAATGCATGCATGCGAATAAATATGAGACACGAAGGTACCTAAATGACTGCATATATTTGTATGGGACAGCTCGGGCTTCATGCAAGGAATAGTACGTGATAGACGAAAAAAATACAAATGCAGGTGCAATGAAGAAAACAACATCCTACAATTTATCAAACTTTCATATTCAAAGGAAAAAAACACGCATAATGAAGCAAATTTTTTTCCAATGAGGTAGCCATAGTATTTGTAGGTTAACTGTATTTATGAGAATGCTCAGCAATTTCTGCAAAAAAATCCTCTAACGTGCTCTTATGATCAGTAATAATGCCCTGCATGCATAACATATTTTTCTCTTTAGTGTCATTCTATCAAATTTTGGGTTCCATGCCACCCCATGCCACTTAAGTTTCTAGTAGATCATATTTATAAAGAATGTTCAATATGAATACTGACCTCACTGTCAATAGCAAAGTACTTCAAATTCATCTGTCAATATGAGTTATAAATATGAGTTAACTTCTTACATATAAAAAATTTCGCATATAAAGACAGTAACAAAGAAACCGGTTATGAATGAGTGAATTTTTTTTCAAAAACATCACCACAAACATGATACCGATTTTTTTAATACAGTTTAGTAATGCAAAAAGCATGAATAAGTAAACTGGCAAAGCTTGAAAAAGAGTAGAGGTATAATGTAACCATCACAAAACAATGTACTGAGCATAATAAATTTTTACTAAAAACATCAAAAACTCACATCTTCGATCTATACTCCTTATTATACGTTTCTCTTTTAGATATTCAACAAATTTAAATGCATTCAAAGATTTTATTTTTGTTATTTTTTCCAAACATTCTACTGTAAACTAAACTTTATGTCATTCGAGACTACTCTAAACTCCTCCATATCTCTGATAATCGAAAGTACCAATATAATATATGGATAATTGTTTAGCAAGTTAAAAGGTACGATGGTTCATTTTGAATTGGGTTGAGCTACAAAACATCAAATACAGTTTGAATTATGCCTGAAAAAATCCAAAGTAAAACAACATAGTGCAATGTACAAAACAATTACAATGAATTGCTTAACCATATAATTAGCGCATTATTGACAGTAATAAAATCTAAAGTTGGTATGCATATGAGAAAGGTTATACTCACCATTTCCTAAATTGTCACTGTTGCTTTTATGTGCAGCAATCTGTTATGCTAGGTCATCTAATTGCCAGCACCGTTATTCGCTGCTTGATCCCAAAAATAGTACTAAACCTTGTAATGTATAAGAACAAAAAAAGGCATGAGTACTTCTCAATGGCTTGATGGTACGAACATGGTTAAACTTTTCAATGATACATCGGTTACACCAATAAATCAAAAATCATTTATGCAACATACAATTAGTATAATTTTTAAGATTATCATAACTATATAGAGTTTCACACACATACTGAAACAAAAAGCAAAATATCAGATAAAAATGTTATATAGCATACCTTGGTCAAAGAGTGAAATGCTTATCATATTGTTCTTTCTTTCATCAAAGAGGTTTTTATTCAAATTAACCCAAATATTAAGGTAATATGCACCTCCATATATATTTAAATAATATAACCAAAAAGGATACATAAGAACTCATGAATAGGATGTGCAGTGGAAAGAATAAGAACATTAGGTTGTAATATATATGGTGTTTTGTTAGCATCACGTAAATAAATCTATCATTCATTGTATTGCTGACAGTCCAAATGTTCTCAGTAATTTCATAGAACAATCAGAGTGCAATTCTAAAGGTTGTAATATATATCCTAAAGCCTATACAATGAGACCGGTTGCTCCATTAAAACAACTAAAGGAAACAATATGCATATAAATAACAGTAAGAAAAAGAAAAAAAGAAGATTATAAAAGCTCGACGTAGATGGCATAGTGAATAGGTTGTACTACAATGAACTAAAAAGGTTAATTATCATATTAATCAACAAATCCTTAAGAGAAAATGAAATGCATGTAAAATAGGGGTAGTCGAAAATGGCTTGCATTATCACCTACTGAACATCAAAGAATCATTCAAAGAATGATATATAATGTGCCAATACCTCGCAAATATAAATTATATACAATATCATATCAATTTAGTTGTACAAAGGTATAACACTATAACATCGTTCAGAGAAATTCAAAAACATTGGAAGCCAAAATTTATAAATATCTAATGAAGGAGAATAGTTGAAGGAGATACATAACCAATATATATATATTTCCTGATCGATATTTCCTTTGCATCTGATAAAATTTAAAAATATCAATAAAACAAAGTAAACGTTTTACCTTGAATGGCGACTGAATCGTCTTCCACTCCAATCTATCTGTCAACACTAACCAGTTTGTTCCCTAACATCTCCCACATTCAATCTTGTACCGAGCAAATGAACCGTAGTTCAAAAAAATAAAAAATAGAAACCTAAAATATTAATTTCAGGTTAATATTAATTAAATCTGCTGCACAACAAATTGATCTTTAGTCAAGTAGAATAATTTCAGATCAGTAGATACCTTCCAAACATAGCCGAAGTTGCTCTCTTTGTTGAACCCTTTGAATGCTTTGACTGTCGTCATGTAATTGTTGTTCAGGATTAGAGATTATGGTAGTGAAACTTTTGCATCGCTGATGTTAATTTTTGGTAGTTGTTCCATTTATGTACAGTTGTTGTGGACCAAATTTTCGCCTTTTTCTTCTTTGTTTGGTTTGTGAAGAAGACATAAGGACTAAGGAGGAAAGGGAAGTGGGGCTGAGAAACCGGTTACAGGAGTAAATGGGATGGAAAACTGGAACGTGGTGGATAGAATGATATCAGACAAATATGCCCCTTGTTTGAAAGGTGGGGAGCAAATTTGTTTTTAAAGTAGAATAGGGCATTTCTGACAGTTCAAAAAAGGCTTCACTAAGGGAAGTATTTGCTTTATATATAAGATATATATATATATATATATATATATGCCTTCTAAGTATTTTTATTTTACCCTGTTCAGTCGGTTATGTTTGTAACAACCAGTATTTTTAACTATTTTAAATTATTGAATTTAATATGATTATTTGATAAAAATGGTTAGAAATAAATATTTAATGATTATTAATGTAATTTATTGGAGGATTAAATTGTTTAAATTTAATATTGGTAAATTATTTGAATAATTGATTTTTGGATTTAATATGAATGAAAATGATATCGGAAGTTGATTTAAGTTTTATTTAAACAACAATGAAAATTGTTAACATTAAAAATTGAATTTAAAAGTGAGTAATTAGAAATTGGAAATTTTATATTATAATTGACGAGTAAAAATAACCATTTTGGCCATTTTCTCAGATTTCGACAAAGTCAGTTTCATCGGATCCGTAATAGTGAGCTATTATAGGATTTCAAGTTTCGTTGCGATCGGACTTGTCGTTTGGCCATGCGAGAATAAAACACGTAGAAATTTAATTTTGAAATTCAATTAAATAAATTGATTTTGAAAAGCTATCTTCTTAATACAATCAAATTAGGTCTCGAAACTAGTTCCATTGTGTTCGGAATGGGGGTAAAACATTATGAATGCTAAGCGGCATGCTTCGTTTGGAGTTCGGAATTTTGGGCGTTTATAAGCGAGATATTTTCTGATTATAATACTAATAATATACATCTATTTACAATCAACCTCATATCATCCACCCCAACCTTATCTCCATCGTACGTATACCACTTCCTTTTCCCTCGTTTTATTTCTAATCTCGATCTATTTACGGTCAACCTCATATCATCGTGAGGCGACCCGGGAATCTCCTAGAGGCGAGGCGACATCTCGAACGAGAAGATCGACCTGGAGGCACCGCAGCGGCGACTCAGTGACAAGGGACAATCAAAGTCGAAATCCTGGCGGAGCTGTAGGCGATGGCGTGAGGGAGGTTCGGTAGGCGACTGTCGTTAGGGTTTGGGGGCGCCTCGATCGCATGAAAAAATAAATTAAAAGAAATATCGGGTTCTTGAGTGGGCGTAGCATGACCGGATGATGAGCAATGAATGAAGGAAGGTTGGGGTCGAATGGCAGTAAGGTTTCGTTTAGTTAATTATATTAATTAGTTAACTTTTTTTGATAATTATAGTTTAGTTTTAAATTATATCGAATGCTAATTAATTCGTAACTTGCACATACGAGGTCCGTTTCGGACAAAATGAGTTGTGGTGCATTCGAATCGACGTCTTCTACGATATGGGATACGAGTTGGAATTTATATGAAGCTGGAAATATTTTCATTTTCAAATAGAAAGTGAGTGTTTTATAAGCACACGTTTGACTAATATATTTTTATGTTAGTAAAATTTATATCGTGGAGTGAATTGAATTTATTGATTGTTGTTTGATAAATTTAATTGACATTTTAATGGACATCTGGACTAATTGATAGAATTTGAATTGACAGTTAAATTGAATTAGAATTTAATTGCCAGTAAAATACCCGATAATGATAACTATGAAATTGTTGTGAATTTTATTGACTGTTTGGATGATTGATTGTGATGGATGCTATTGGTTGATATTTTGGATGTTTATTTATTTTGATATATCATGTTATCATCCCGTATATTATTTACAGTATATAAAACAATAAATTGAATTATCTTGAATAAATTAAGAAATAGGTTGAAATGATATATACCAATGGCATTTATTTTGGATTGAAATGATATATATCCACCCCTAAATTAAATTGGAATAACTGGTTCACTTGGCCATAGGATAGAAAATTATATACGGACACCAGATTGGTTAAATTAATGATTTTAAAAAATTTCGGTTGAAATTGTTTAAATGATTTGATTTAAAGAAAAAAATCAAATCTGTGGAAATCAAATTATTTTCGAACTTGAGCTTGAAATGTGAAATTTAAATTTGATAATAGGAATTGTTTAAATAATCGAAGTTGATATTTTGAAGTTATAAACGAAATATGATGTGAATTTCAGAAATTGATTTGTTTTAAAAGATTAGACTTTTATTCGAACTTTGAATATTGCTAAGTAAGGGTAATATAAAATGATATTTCAAATTGAGCTCGTGATTGAATTAAATTTGAAGATTTGGAATTCAAATTGGATATTGAAGATAATTTGATTTAAGTGTTTTGAATCGATATTTTGAAAATCAAACTCGAAATTGATATAAATCGAAATGGTTTTAAGTTGGAATTGAAATTGATTTGAATTGGGAAATTTGGAATTGAATCGGTTTGACTTTGAAACTATTTTCAAATGAATTATTTTAGTATAAACGGTTTAAAATCTATATTCTCTAAATATTCAAATTATTTTGATTTTCCTAACTATTTTACTATATAAACCATTTTTAATACTCAGAATATTTTCTATTAAACTATTTTAACTATTTAACTATTTTAAAACTATTTAAACTATTTTCTGAAAATCCAAACTAGTCGAAAGAGTGGAATGTTTATATTTAAATCTTGGATTTTAATGCGAATTGAGTTAAAGTGAAGTTATAACCTAAAGTGTAATTCGAATCAAATTTTGAAGGGAAATCGATATAGCGAACTGAATTGACATTTTAAAGCAAAATATGATTTGTGAAGCGAATATGATGATTTCGAAATGGATTTGATTTTTGAAGCGAATATGATTATTTCGAAATGGATTTGATTTTGAAACGAATACGATATTTTGATATCAAGTACGAATTGTTTTCAAAATATTAAAGTACCAACCGGTGTGTAAAATGACGATTGGTTGTTAAAGAGACTGGGGCCTCTTATGGCATACTCTCTGTCAATATTAGAACCACTTTAAAAACTGTGTATGCGGTGGATCATATCCAGAATGTAGTGGTTGAATTGGCAAAACGTTTACTGGAATGAAGTAAGAGAACGATGATGGATAGCCTTGACACTTGTGTCATAATTAAAATGACTAAAATAAGAGCTTATTTCTGGCCACTGAGGTTAGCTACCTCTAGCGACGTTGATCCCTCGCATTACTATTGTGACTTCGTATTCGATGGGTGCACCTTTTGTTTGGATTAATTATCGCGGTCGGCCACGGTTGGGTTACGACCAGCCAGAAAGGGTAAGCTGGTAGAATCCTACCTTGGGCATTGCCTTACGTGCCTTGTCATATTTATCCTTATACGAGCACATTACGACTTTGGTTTAGTATTGTACCTATTGTGGACTCACTGGCTACCGACGTTACTGGTTGTGATATAGGACCTACATAGACTACATGCTATAAAATGTGTTAAGGTGGATCAATGTAAAGCCTTAATGCTATTTTGATATTTATTTTACTGATAGACATTACCTATTATAGCGTATACTATTATATATAAATAGTTTAACGGATCCTTAGGAGATGGAAATCACGTATCATCTCTTAAGTTATTGCACGCACGTTATACATTGGATAGGAGGTGTAAAATCCCGTAAACATCTCTGACGCCTCAGCACTCATGTTTTATGTGATATTAATTTGACTTACTTAAGACTATTTTAGTCCTGACTCAAGTGTTTTTGTTTTCCATTATGCTCGGGTCAGTCCTGAGTTTTTCAGCGTATTGAAGATTATTCCTTGGAGGACGAAGACGAAGATTTGGTATATAACTATTATCATTATTCCCTACATCATGCTATTCTGCTGCATTGATTACTTATCCTTGATGTGTGTATATATCTCTGACAAATGTTGTATATATTATAATCAAATGTATAGTAAACCGCTTCATGAACTGTTGATTTGACTATTATATTTTATCATTCCACTGTGAGATTCTATGTTTGTTTTCTTCTTCTTTCCTTATTTATCTTAATTATCCCCATTGATTATCTACATTCTGGATTGTTTAAGTTGGACATGTGTGGATTATTGTCGATTTCTTCCGAAATATGGGTCATCACAATGTTATTTTAAGATATTGTATTATGGTGACTTTATGCAAACATGTTGAAATATTTAACATGTTATGTTTCTGAAATGGTTTTCTTTATAAAATGAGTACTTATTTCTGATATTATATTTTTTCCATTTCGCTCTGAGATAATGAAAGTAAACATAGACAGCTCTGTGTATTTTGTATTGTTTTAATTTTACCAACATAACGGCTCGCCTTGAGATAGACTTAAGGTTCGAACCTACTTTTATTGGATCAAAATTAGGTCAATTTCGGCGCGAGTTATTATAGTGATTCCAAATACCAAGAATCCTAATAGTATTATGTGATAACAATATCATGATATAGTTCATAATAGAACTTAGAGCTCACTAGAAGTTGAGAGACATACTCCAAATTGTTTCACATGATAAATGTAGTTTATCAATGTAATAACTCACCTCGTAACAGGCCTAAATTTCGACCCAGAAAAGACCCGTCGAAACTTAGATCCATTCTAAGGCAAGCTATTGGTGGTAAAAAAATAACATTGCAGAGCCATAACTAGACTTTTAGAAATCACAGCGGATGGAACAAAATATAATAATAAAGTGTACCCATTTATTTCAAAACCATAAAAATGTCATACACAAAATCTCATAAAAACCGTCATATAATATCTGTTACAACAATTGTCTAAATCCAAAGATACACATAAAAGCAAATAGTAATAAATACTGCCACTTGCCAAGCTACTCCATCTCTAAGCATCATTACCACCGTCACTCCGTCCTTAACCTATGTAGTAATGAGGAGGGAGTCGAAACAACAAGTGTCTAATGAATAAAAACCCCGAGTCTTACCTTTTCGGTACTTGGGAAGTGTATTTCAAAATAAGAATATGTCTATGAATATAAAACCATTAAAGTCATTTAATACTTCTTTATAAGAAAAGAAGGCGGGTCCAACCACTTAATACCTTCCATTCTAGAAGTAGGTTTCTAGATTCCCATATCTCAATCATACGTCAAAAATAGCTAATAGTGTGAGAGAAGATACCCAAGCCACTAAATACTTCCCAATGGAAAATAGGCAGACTTTGGTCATTTAAGACTTTAATTGAGGCAGACCCCATCATTTAAGACCTATTTCTAGAAGCGTGCTCCTCAATGGTAGTATCTAGCTGACATCGCATGGAATCTCATAGGCCACTTAATTCTTCCATGTGGAAATAGGTAGACTCTCGTCATTTGAAACCTTAAATAAGGCAGACACCATCATTTAAGACCTATTTCCAGAAGCGGACCCCAGTAGAGATACCACCTAACGTAACCCCTTTTCCATTTAATACTTCATCCGGGGAAAAAGGCGGGTCCAATCACTTAGTACCTCAAAACCCGAAGCGAGCCCTTCGTCTTAGGTCCCATACCCATAATGACGTCTCACATAGTCCGCTATTCGTAGGAACTGGTAGCCAAATCAGCAGGACAGATTTCCCCTACAGAATTTGTAACTAGCCTTGCATCATTACAAATATTTATCATAAGGATATCTCACATTAATAAAACTGTACACAACTGCTAGTAGCCTCAAAGTGAAAGGCAGACTTCCGTTATGTAACTCTATTGACCTCGCATCCCTACGACTTTGCCATAAATCAATTACTCTCCATATACACACACACACACACACACTCATCTCATTGTTTCATAAATGAAGTCTTATGAGGAATCTTTCTTATTACGTCTTAAAATAATTAGGCTATATAAGAGTTTCCTCTTATTTTCGTCTCAAAATCAGTTACCTTCTTAATGGGGGGAATAAATGTAATAAATGCCTAATTAACTACGATATATACACAATAATTATAAGTTAATTAGGTAAATGAGATAAATAAATATTCGTCTCTAATAAGTTCTAAGCGAACAGATTTTATACTTTAAACTAGCGTTAAATGTCAACCCCCTAACCGATTATTTTTACAAGTCCTTTTTCTACACTTTCCCAAGATTTCATGGAATTCTAACGTCCAAAATAGGGAATAAATATTCATAACCAAAACTGCAATAATAGACTTGTATATAAAATAGAAACTCAATTTATAACACCAGTTCAATGGAATCTCTAAAAACATTAAGAATTGCAATCTAAACCCCATACTCTACTCAACTCCTCTTTTTGCAGAGAAATAGAAAAGAATAAGTGGTGTAAACCAGGAATAGAATCTATGATCTAAACCCCTTATTTTATTGAAGGATCACAATTAACCCAAAGAAGAAGGAGAAGTGAAATAGACTATGAAATTATCAAAGATTGCATAAACAAAACAAATCCCATCAAATTAATGTAAATAATTAGGGATCTCAGCATATAATTGACATATCGAAATAAAAAGAAATTTTGGGGGATTTTATTTATCATATGTTCGAAATCCCAAAATCCCTAAGCCATATTAAAATCCAAAATAAATACACTAAACAATTGCTGAAAAGAAATACTAAGGTTTCCACTAATAGATTAGCCTTAGCTTCACTCAAATGGATTTGTAGCCTTCCGATCTCTTCCAAAATCACTCTCTTTTGATATATACACACACAAAATAGGGAAGAGGTATATATATTCATTAGATTCAGAATAATTAGAGAAGAATAGGATAAGAATAGATTGGAGGAAGAAGAAATAAATAGGAAATAAGGTGAATTCTTACCTGAATCCTATGGAGTTTCTGAATCTTATTAGAGAGAGATACAATAGTAGAGTTTTGTCGTATTCTCCAAAATAATATGAATAAAAGTGGAGAGGATAGGGTTCTATTTGTAGAAGTCGAAACGCACCAGAACCGTAGGATGGAAGTAGGTAGAAACGGGTAAATCTGGAGCATATAACCGAATAAAACATTACTTCAAACCCTACTCGCCACTAGTAACTTATGTTGCCAAGCGGTCGACCGCCCTTGGGTGACCGGTCGATCGCTACGGTTCACAGGTCATCCTATTCAGGTCGACCGCTCCTCTTATTCAGAGGATGTTTATTTATTTCCATTGCCAAATTATTTTATTCCCTAATTAACTTTTTAATGTTAAACGTTAATTAAATGTTTACTAGCCCCCAAGCTAATTTTTGAAATTTAAACCCTAGATTTCTTATTTGAATTTGAATTCAAACTGAATTAATTTAAATTTGAGAACTTCAAATGCTCATAACTTCTTTGCTTGAGCTCCGTTTTCAGCATATTATATTGGAAACAGATTAGAATTTCTTCATGAACAAAATGGAATAACTTTCATGGTCAAATTCTAACTTTTGTAAAATTTCCATATTCAACCCTTATCATATTTAATTCAATTTACTTTATTTATGGTTCATTTTACGGGGTGTTGCATTCTTCCTTTCTTAAAAAGGATTTTGTTCTAAAATCTTCCAAGGAGCGAACAGCGTAACTCGCAGTAACATCGATGTTATACGACCAAGTTCTCTACATGACCATCTACTCAACCAACAGTGAAATGTGATTATGTACTGCAAACATGCTAAGATGAGCTCAACCTTAGCGTGAGTGTATAATTGTGTCATATAAGTATGTATGCAAATATCCTAAACATGCATAAAAATTTCTATATGAGTGTAAAGTGATTATGAAAAAGTGTAACAACCATCTCCTACCATCAAATCTAGCAACCACGGTGCAATTAAAATCCTAATTTTGGAGAGAAAAATTACCAATGAAAAACTCTAGGTGAGTGTTTTTCATCTTCTCCTCGGTCTCCCATGTACTTTTCGCTAAATTGTCCCCCCATTATACTTAGACCAACCTAATTATTTTATTTACGGAGTCTCATAGTATCGTGCTTAATAATGCTTGCGGTGGCACGACGCACTGTCGGCTCCATCTCAAAATCCCCCAAATGATCATGCTCTATTCTGCTAGCGGTGTCATGAAGGTATTTCCTACGGTGAGAAACGTGGAAAATAGTGTGGACTCCTGCCAACTTGTTAGGAAGCTCCACACGATATGCCAAATTTTTTATTCTTTCCATAATTTTGAATGGCCCAATAAATCTAGGTACCGATTTTACAAACTTGCCAAACCTAATAACTATTCTAAGGAGGGAGATTTTAACAAATACCATATCTCCAACCTCAAGTCCAAGCTCTTTCCTTCTTTTAACCCCATAAGATTTCTGACGGCCTTGCGCTACCATCATCCTTTGCAAGATCAACTCTATTTTTTCTGTTGTATCACGGATAAATCGAGTCAGTGCAATACTTTGTTTGTGGTTTTCCACCAACAACTGGGTGATTTGCATGGCCGCCCATAAAGTGCTTCAAAAGGGGCCATACCAATCATAATTTGATAGCTATTACTATAAGCAAACTCAACCAAAGTAGATGTTGCTCCCATTGTCCTCTAAAATCCAAGACAAGCTCTCAACAAGTCTTCCAAAACACTATTCACCCTCTCTGTTTGTCCGCAGTTTGTGGGTGATATGCCGTGCTAAGGTTCAATGAAGTTTCCAAAGCTGTTTGTAGGCTCCCCCAAAACTCGCTAGTGAACAAGGGGTCCCTATCACTGGCTATGCTTACAAGAATTTCATGTATACGAACTACCTCGCTAATATAAATTTGGGCAAGAGAGGCGCTAGTCCCATTTCTCCTAATCGGAACAAAATGATCACTCTTGGTGAGTATATCTACAACAACCCAAATAGCCTCGTTGCCCTTATGACTTTTAGGCATTCCTTCCAAATCCATTGAAATATGTTCCCACTTCCAATTCAGAATTTCCAAAGGTAATAATAATCCACTAGGCTTCCCTTGCTCAGGTTTTATCTTTTGACATGTTAAACACCTAGCAAAAAACTCCACCGCGCTCCATTTCATTCCATTCCAAAAGAAAATTCTCTTCATGTCCTTGTACATCTTATCTCCTCCGGGATGAATGGTTATCCTTAAGTGGTGACACTCCATAAGCACATCTTTCATCAAATCGTCAATTATTGGGATGCAAAGTCATCTATCTCTTCTCAAATATCATTTCTCATCAACTAAGTACCTCCTAGCATAGGGAAAATGCTCTCCTTTTCTTAATTTTTCCAAAATCTCTACTAATTCCTTATCTTTTACTTGCTCATGCCCTATACGATCCATCAAGGCTGGTCTAATCTCCATAACTGATAGAGAACCTTAGATGGGTTCTGCTGACGGTTGGAGGTTAAAATTTGAGTAAAACTCCAACTGTCTCCATTCATATATTGCACTTAGGGTAGCGTGTCTCCTACTATGGGCTTCGGCGAATACATTCCCTTTTCCAAGGGTATACTGATTACCAAATTCAAAGGATGCTACATAATCCATCCACCTATGCTGCCTAAGGTTCAAATCTTTTTGGAAAAATAGGTATTTGAGTGATTTATGATCAGTAAATAGCTCAAACCTTTCCCCCAAGAGATAATGCCTATACATCTTTAAGCCAGAAAATTTGGCTGCCAGTTCTAAATCATGCACTAGACACCTCTTCTCATTGTCCTTTAGTTGTCTACTAGAATAGGCAACTACCTTCCATTCTTGCATAAGAACTACTCTTAATCCTGTTCCACACGCATCTCTGAAAACCATAAACGGCTTAGTTCCATCTGGAATACTGAGCACAGGTGCACTAGTCAATGACTCCTTAAGATTCTCAAATGCCTTGGTGTATCTATCATCCCAAACAAAAACTAGATTCTTCTTAGTCAATCGGGTTAAAGGGGATACTATTTGTGCAAAGCTCTTGATGAACTTCCTATAGTAGCCTACCAACCCTAGAAATCTTCTAAATGCATTACTAGGAGTCTTCCATCCTTAGACAACTTCCACTTTAATAGGGTCCACCACCAATCTTTGCTCCGAAACAATATGCCCAAGGAACCTAACTTTATTTTTCCAAAAGTGGCATTTAGAAAACTTGACTTTGAGTTGGTTTCTCCTGAAGGTCTCCAATACCTCTCTAAGGTGGTCCTCGTGCTGCTTCTTGCCTTTGGAGAAAACCAAGATATCATCAATAAACACCACGACAAATTTATTTAGTTGCGCTCTAAATATTCTACTCATCAAATCCACAAAGTATGCTGGGCCATTGTCAGTCCAAAAGGCATTACTTCCCACTCATAGATCCCATCTGGCATACAGAATGCAGTATTCGGCTTACTCTCCTCTACAATCTTCAACTGATGAAATCCCATTGCTAAGTCTAATTGGGAAAAGACTTTAGCTCAAACAAGTTGTTCGAACAAGTCACCTATTCTAGGTAGAGGGTACATATTTTTCCTTGTCAACTTGTTCAACTCCCTATAATCAACGCAAAGTCTTAAAGAACCATTTGCCTTGGTAGCAAAAACAACAGCGGCTCCCTACTATGGAGTACTTCTATGGATGAATCCTTCTTTCAATAGCTCTAATACTTGCTTATCCAATTCTCTTCTTTCTTTAGGCACCATATGTCCCAAAGGCAAAGCGACGGGTCTTGCGTCCTTCTCTAAATCGATTCGGAACTCAATCTCCCTATGGGGTGGGAGACCCAGGACCTCCTCGAAGGCATCAAGAAATTCACAAACTATGGGTACTGATAATAGCTCTCGAACAACAGATAGATTTAGTGAGTATAAATGGCTTAACTCAACTAAAGCTTTAGGTGTACAAAGAATTTCCAGGTCACGACCTCCACGACCCTTTAATCGTACTACCCTTTTATCACAGTCAAGAACGGCTCCATAATATGACAATCAATCCATAACCAAGATAATCACATACCCTCGAAATGTATAACGTATGTAGTACATATGAAATTAGCGTCGCATATATCTAACACTAGGTCTTTGGAAATAAGAGAAAGATGGGTAGAACTCCCAATGAGATTGGAAACCTCTATTGGGTTGTTGACCATTTGGGTTTTAAGGTTTAAGGAATTTACTACATCCCTAGCTATAAAGGAATGTGCTGCCCCCGAATCAAATAGGGTATGAATAGTAACCCCAAAAATAAGAGTTATACCTTCTAGAGCTTATTTTCATTGGTCTCTTGGTAGCTTACTAGCAATAAAGATAGTTTCAATATCGTAGGCATGTCCGCTTGGTCCTTCCTTAGCCATCTTGGGACATTGATTCTTGTGATGCCCTTCCTCGTGGCAGTTAAAGCACCTTCCTTTAAAGGCTTCATTCATCAGACTCACCCTACAATCTTTAGCTTCATGGCCCATCCTTTGGCATTTCTTACCCACCTTTACGTCCTTCTTAAACTTCCCCTTCGACTACTTGTTGGCCCAAAAGCTCCCCTTCTTAGAACCTCCTTACTTTTGGGTCAGTGCAGAATTCTCTTTCTCTCTCTTATCTTGCACATTGTCCACATGCAGCATCACTATTTCTACCAACATCTCATACGTGACCCCCATATGTACTTGGGTGAACAACATTTCTCTTAGTGGGGAATTTAAGCCCTTCATGAATTTCATATACTTTTTCATAGGTGTGTCTATCAGGCTCATCCCGAATTTAGCCAATTTAGTAAACTTATCTATGTATTCCTTAAGAGTAAAATCTCTTTATCTTAGTTGAATGAACTTTTCCAATTGCAAGCTAACCTCTGCTCTAGACATGAATCTCATCTCAAATCGGTCCTTGAATTCATCCCAAGAGAATATCCTTCCCGGGTGCTCATCAGTCAAAAAGTTCTACTAATTCAAGGCTTCTTCCCCAAGGTGCCAAGCTTCCATTCTTCTTCTTAGCTGATCATCCCAACCAAACTGTCTAAATATCTTTTTGCAGTTACAAATCCATGCTTTAGCTTCTGAATATCCTTCAATTCTAGAGTATGTCTTCCCTCCCATATTAAGAAAGTCCTTACATAGCTTAGGAAAGTCGGTAGGACGGGGTGCTGCATCAACGGTAGGGGAGTGGGTACTACCGATGCAGTTGGAGGAATATGAATCTGCTCGAAAGTCCTAAGATATTATTTAAACCATTCAGGCATTCCAAGAATGGGTTGTCTTCCACTAGTAAGGTTCCCTTGTTCAGAAAAATATTGATTATCAACCATATCAACTATCTATAGGTTAAATCTTTAGTGACAATTTCCAAAGATAGTATTTACATGCTGAAAGAAAAGAAAAGTTTGCCTAGTGTATGTGCGTATATTCAAGAAGAGAGAGTATATATATAGAGTAAAAATTCTTTTAAAAAACTTTTTCAAAATAAAAAATACATCTCTCATACATATGTTTTTCCCCATTGATCGGGTAACCTAGGCTTTGATACCAAATGCAACAACCCACCCAGGAACAGGCCTAAATTTCGACCCAGAAAAGGCCAATCGAAACACGAATCCATTCTAAGGCAAAATATTGGTAGTAAAAAGAAATAACACTACAGAGCCATAACTAAACTTTCAAAACTCATAGAAGATGGAATAAAATATAATAGTAAAGTGTACCCATTTATTTCAAAACCATAAAAATTTCATACACAAAATCCCATAAAAACAGTAACATAAAATTCGTTACAACAATTGTCTAAATCCATGGGTACACGTTAAAGCAAATAGTAATAAATACTGCCCCTTTCCAAGCTTCTCCATCTCTAAGCATCATCTCCGCCATCACTCTGTCCTTAACCTAATGTGTAATGAGTAGGGAGTCAGAACAACAGGTGTCTAGTGAATAAAAACATCGAGTCTTACCTTTTCAGTACTTGGGCAATGTTTGCGCCAAAATTGGTCACAAACACCCAATTGCAAGCGAAAGAACCAATATCCAGTCACAGATCATAGATATAATATATGTAGAGAGTATAATATGAAGAACAATCAAAATTAAAATGAAAGCAGTAAAAAAGACAAGATTTATAGTGGTTCGGCTAACTCCGGCCTACGTCCACTCCAGAAATTTCCTTTTATTTATAATGAAATCCGATTACAGTTACAATCCGGAATTTTTGAAACAAAAATGGCAGAGTCGCTTTTTGTAGAAGAAGATGTTGAAGAGTAAAATGAGAATCCCTTTTTCTGAAGTCACTCATGTTGTATTTATAGGCAAAACCCCGGCTACAGGGCCTCCTCACTTACATGGGCCCACCAAAACCATAGTCGAGCCCAACTCGTCCAAATACGCCGACCTGAAGCAAAAATCAAAGTAGAACCCGAAGCAAGCTTGTCTCCGACCCCAAGTTTGATCCTCCTCATATGACACGAGTTCTAACCTGAAGCAATCTTGGTTCTGACCTGAAGTTATTTGAACGCCGACCCCAAGTAACATGTATATCGACCCCATTGAACTCTCCTCTACTGACCCGAGTACTGACCCAAAGTAAACATAGTACCGACCACAAGCGCTCTCGTATGCCGACCCTTCAAAGTGAAACACCTCCATTCCAATGCCAACTCCAAATCTTATGCCGGCCCGGAGCTTCCCTAATGCCGACCCCAAGCTGAGTGCATGCCCACCCCAAGCAAATGCCGATCCCATGAAAATATGCCGACCTAAGTTACTTCTATAGCTGACTCTAAGTGGACCAACTACTAACCTAAAGTAAGTGCCTCCTTGACCCGAAGTGAAATCTACTCTGACCAAAGTTGTTCCATATGTCGATCCCTCAACGTATGCCGACCCCTCGAAGTATGTCGACCCCATATCTCCTAATGCTGACCCGAAGCCTTATCATTGTCGACCCGAAGCAAGATCGATCCCAAACAACATGCTAACCTGACTCCTTGCCGACACCAAAGCACACGGTATGCCGACCCCAAGTATTACTAGCACTAACCACAAGTAGATGCCGATCGGACCCCAAGCAAGAGCAACGCCGACCTAACCAAAGTGCATCCAATCATGACCCGAAGTAGAACCCGAAGAAATACCAAAGCCAACCCCAAGCTGAACCCGAAGAAATGCCAATGCCAACCTGACCGAAGTACATTCTGTTATGACCCGAAGTAGAACCCAAAGCAAACCACATGGTGACTCGAAGAAACCCCTTGGCTGGCCCAAAGCAACTCGACCTTTCCCGAAATCCATATTCCAAGTACTCGGTATCATTTATCCATCGATTGTGCTGATTCCTGGCTTCATATTTATATTTCCTATCCATAGTTGATTTTCCATCCATTCGTCTGAATCAAACCCATAATATTCCAGCTTCAATAACCGTGCAATCCATTGGGTTAAATCCGCCTGTATACGGCCTTGCCAAAAGGTGGGTTAACACTTTGCCCCCCCAAAACATGCCTTGGGATCAGAAGGCATGTTTTGTATTGCCATAAGTCCAAAATCCAAAGTCCATAATCCACCGATTGCCATATCATCCAACCTAAAGTCCAATCCGTTGCCAATCCGATTCCTTGATCTCTCCAGATCATTAGCGAAATCCATGAATATTCTACGTCAATATCCAGTTCCGAATCTATACCCCGATCCCGACTCTGCAGTCAAGGACTTATATTCTCCGACCTCGACTCTCCGGTCGAGGACTTACATTCTCCGGCCTCGACTCTATGGTTGAGGATTTATATTCTCCGGCCTCGACTCTCCGGTCGAGGACTTATCCGTGGGGTGTTATACTCCGGCCTCGATCCCCGGTCGAGGACTTAATCTATGTTCGGGTCCATCCCGTCACTCTCCGGCGAAGGGACTCGTAACTCACGGTTACTGCCCCGTCTCTCTGATCGAGATCATAACCGCGTGATCTGAAAAACCAAAGTTTGTAGTAAAAAAAATAAGATTTCATAAACTTAAGAACCACGGTTCATCGTCATCTCAGAGCATGCCTAGGGGCCGTCCTCGATCCCGTTCATGTTCATGTAACTTAGCCACATTACTACGGGGTTTATTACTCATTCCATACCATAAAGAGATGATGACCTGTGCCCTTAAGCTGGGCTAGCTATGATTTGTGGCGGATGGTAGCTGCTCCAATTTCCATCACCGCTATCTGTTTCCAAACAAAGCCATCCAAATCCATGCCCCCAGTTCCATGGGTAGTTGTGCCAATCCATTCTCCTTGGTTGGGGTTTGCCCCCGGTTGATCTGATCCATATCTAAGCTTGATAATTTCTGATCCAAGTCTTGGATTCCAATTTCCAGCTGTTCTTGCATCCATAGGTTGTTTCCCATCATCATTCACATCCTACCCCCGAGTCCACGAGGGAATCCTTAAACTTGCCCTTCTGGACGAGCATCCAAATCCCGATCAACGCCAAATTGCATAGCACTGCCTAGTATCCTACCTGGAATCGACCCAATATGATCTGAAGGCATGCTCCCAAGTGTAGAACGATAAGGGGCAGCTCCCGGTGGTTCCGCTCCCTCCCGCATCATGTTTGCTCCGTTTCCTTGATTTTGATTCTAGGCTTCCTCCGTCCCAGCTACTCCGACTTCGCGATCTACATTTTTAGTATCTCCTGCTACTCCATTCATTTGGTTTTGCACTCCAGCTTGTCAAACCTATCGAAGTAGGTTCTGTATCATATCCTCCTGCCTTTTCAACATCGTTTCCATCTCATCTCCAGTAATATAGATTGAGGTCTGATTAGGTCCTGAGGAGGCCTTCTGACTTCCTTCATGTTGACTCCTCTTTGTCATCTATCTCCTTGTTGATTGCCTAACCATAGTTTTCCAAATTCAAGTTCCTAAGCTTTCAAATCCAAGATCCAAGATTCCAAATCCCTGAGTGCTAGCGTTCTCGTTGAAAGCAATAAAATGTTTGCGCCAAAATTGGTCACAAACACCCAATTGCAAGCGAAAGCACCAATATCCAGTTACAGATTAGAAATAGAATATATGTAGAGAATATAATATGAAGAACAATCAAAATTAAAATGAAAGCAGTAAAAAAGACTAGATTTATAGTGGTTCGGCTAACTCCGGCCTACGTCCACTCTAGAAATTTCCTTTTATTTATACTGAAATCTGATTACAGTTACAATCTTGAATTTTTGAAGCAAAAATGGCAGAGTAGCTTTTTGTAGAAGAAGATGAAGAAGAGCAGAATGAGAATCCCTTTTTCTAAAGCCACTCCTGCTGCATTAATAGGCAAACCCTCGGCTATAGGTCCTCCTCACTTACATGGGCCCACCAAAACCATAGTCGATCCCAACTCGTCCAAATACGCCGACCCGTAGCAAAACTCGAAGTAGAATCCGAAGCAAGCTTGTCTCTGACCCCAAGTAAAACATAGTCAACCCCAACTTTGATCCTCATATACCGATCAGAGTGTTGACCCGAAGCAATCTTGGTTCTGACCCAAAGTAATATGAACGCTGAACCCAAGTAACATGTATGCCGACCCCTTTGAACTCTCCTCATCCGACCCGAGTACTGACCCAAAGTAAACATAGTGCCGACCCCAAGCGCTCCCTTATGCCGACCCCTCAAAGTGAAACACCTCCATCCTAATGCCGACCCCAAGTCTTATGCCGACCCGGAGCTTCTCTGATGTAGACCCGAAGCTGAGTGCATGCCGACCCCAAGCAAATGCCGATCCCAAGCAAACATGCCGACCTGAGTTGCTTATACAGCCGACTCCAAGTGGACCAACTACTGACCCGAAGTAAGTGCCTCCCTGACCCGAAGTGAAACCTACTCTGACCCAAAGTTGTTCCGTATGCCGATCCCTCATAGTATGCCGACCCCTCGAAGTATGCCGACCTCATATCTCCTGATGCCGACCCGAAGCCTTATCATTGCCGATCCGAAGCAAGGCCGATCCCAAACAACATGCCGACTTGACTACTTGCCAACCCCAAGCACCCAATATGCAGACCCTAAGTATTACTAGCCCCGACCCCAAGTATGCCGACCCAACCTCAAGCAAGAGCAACGCTGACTTGACCAAAGTGCAACCAATCGTGACCCGAAGTAGAACCCAAAGCAATACCAAAGCCGACCCTAAGTTGAACGCGAAGCAATGCCAATACCAACGTGATCGAAGTACATCCTGTTATGACCCGAAGTAGAAACCGAAGCAAACCACATGGTGACTCGAAGCAACCCCATGGCTGACCCAAAGCAACCCGACCTTTCTCGAAATCCATATTCCAAGTACCCGGCATCGTTTATCCAACGATTGTGCCGATTCTTGGCTTCAAATTTATATTTGCTATCCGTAGTTTAATTGTCCATCCATTCATCTGAATCAAACCCATAATATTCCAGCCTCGATAACCGTGAAGTCCATTGGGTTGAATCTGCCTGTATACGGCCTTGCCAAAAGGCGGGTTAACAGGCAATTTATTTCAAAATAAGAATATGTCTACGAATATAAAACCATTAAAGTCATTTAAGACTTCTTTATAAGGAAAGGAGGTAGTCCAACCACTTAATACCTTCCATTCTAGAAGTAGATTTCTAGAATCTCGTATCTCAATCATACATCATAATAGCTAATAATGTGAGAGACGGTACTCAAGCAACTTAATACTTCCTAGTAGAAAATAGGCAGACTCTGGTCATTTAAGATCTTAATTAAGGTAGCCCCATCATTTAAGTCTTATTTGCAGAAGCGTGCTCCTTAATGGTACTATCTAACTGACATCACATGAAATCTCATAGGCAACTTAATACTTCCAAGTGGAAAATAGGCAGACTTTGGTCATTTAAGACCATAAATAATGCAGTCCCCATCATTTAAGACCTATTTCCAAAAGCGGACCTCTATAGAGATACCACCCAACATAACCCCTTGGCTATTTAATACTTTATCCGGGGAAAAAGGCGGGTCAACCACTTAATACCTCAAACCCCAAAGCAAGCCTTTCGTCTTATGGCCCATTCTCATAAGGATATCTCGAATTAATCCGCTATTTGTAGGAACTGGAAGCCAAATTAGCTGGGCAGATTTCCTCTACAAAATTTGGAACTAACCCCACGTCATTACAAGTATTTATCATAAGGATATCTCATATCAATAAAAGTGTACACAACTGCTGGTTGTCTTAAAGTCATTACGAATGCAATGGAATAACTTTTGTGGTCAAATTCCAACTTTTATAAAATTTCCATATTCAACCCTTATCAAATTTAATTCAATTTACTTTATTTATTTATGGTTCATTTTATGGGGTGTTACAATTAACGTCCGAGAGAGTTGATTAACGGAGTAGATAATTGAAACATAATAGCATACCCATTCACTAAGTGATTGAACCAATTGGTTTTGAGAAAACCGACTAGAGAAGTTGGAATAATGTTCTATGATTGACCCCAAGTGCAAGTAGAAGATTGATAGAATTAGGAGTATGCCCTTGGGGTAATTATATAATTCTTTACATATGTCTAATTTGATAACCAATCTTATTCAAAATAAAAGGAGTTTCCTTTCTATTATATAGTCGATATAATATGTTATATTAATTAATTAATTTAATTAAATGTATATTTAATAGAAAATCCATAAATGGTAAGTTTTGTGATAGTAGCTATAGAGTGTTGTAACTGTGAATAATTTGTCACAATGAAAATAAATATACCATTTTAAATGTTCCTAGTCAAGATGCGTCGAGACTCGATACCGATGTTTCTATTGAGACTAGAGTATGTAATACTCTTTAAATGTTAGGCAGTGTATTAGTTATGACTCCTAGGAGCACCTAGGGGTTACGTACTGATAGTTATTAGATAACTATAGAATGACTCACTCGATAGTTTTCTGTTGGTTAATATAACTAAGGTCGAATAGAAAATATTGATGTGATTGATTCACATAGTTCTCTCGACTTGAGAATACTATTGATCTTCAATATATGAAAACTCCATTTTGATTATAGTCAAATCATGGCATGGCATCAATCGAGTGACCATAGTTGGGTCGAGTGGAAGTATTGGAAGTGAAACACTATTCAAAAGAGTATTCGTCTCCTCAGTTACATGGGGTTACTATCACAGGTCAACTCAAGATAACTCAAAGTTAAAATTTCTGGCCATAATAGTGCGATTAGTAATAATTGTTATTATTGAACCAAGGATTTGGATTTTGGACCACGGAGTTGAATATCGATGATATTGGAATTTTGACCACTACCAAATTCCACAAGTCCAAAGTGATATAGTTTTGACGAGGAGAATTGGTGTGAAAAAAGTCACAATCGAGCGACGCTTAACAAAGTGAAATTGGATTTTACCAAAACCAAGTAAGCAATGTATTTGGAAACAATGTCATACTACCTGCTAAATGAAGTGTGAACATTAATATTCGAATAGTTTGATATTAATTGTTGACCAAATTTTCGCCTAATGAGTCACACAACTGAAAAAATTAATTCTCCTTTGGCTAAATGAATTAATTAGTTTATAATTGTTATTAATTAATTAAATTAATTAATTTTTATGAAATATTAATTATAAATTTAAATATGATTTGAGAAATAAATATTACAATATATGTTTATAATAGTTATGAATACATTAATCGATACACGATGTTGATAAGCAATTAAATTGGATTTAATTGAGTAATAATTTTTCATAGGCTTAAATGGGTTTAATGCCCATTATAAGGGTTGTAGTTTTTGGCTACAAATATGAAATAGATGGCTAGGGTTTAAGGGTTAAGGGGCCTGGTTTTGATGGCTGAGATTGAATGAAAGAGATATAGGATTATGTCCACCTTTCTTTCTTTTCTATCCACATATTTAAGCTCCCTAAACCTAATTAGATCTCATTTTTTCTTAGCCTCCTTCTTCATCATTTTAATGGCAGAAAATTAATTCCCTCTCCAATAAAATAAAAACTCCCAAATCAAATTCAAGATCCAGTTTCTATTTGATTGTTGAAGGTCATCAATTCAAGGATTAGCACCCCTTTGATTTGGAAAAGGTTTCAATAGGAGAATTCCTTTTTTCAAGGTGCGCTATAAGACTTTGGTAACAAAGTATGTCCTTTTCTATATAGATAATGACTTTGATGCAATATTTGATGGAAATTTAATTTGATTATCATAGTTTGTATGTATGTATCATTGTCTCATTTAATTTAAATTGTTTATGGAGATTGAATTGTTTATTGAATGATATGATTGTTTTTTTATAAGTCCAAATTGAAATTTGTTTATGATTTAAACAAAGAACTTAGGTTTAAATAATCAAATCAAAGTGTAAACCTTTAGATCTAAAAATTTGCATGGTCAAATTGACTAATTGTTTTTCTTTATTTCATTAAATTAAAACTAAATCTATATATGCTGAAATACAATGTTTTATTTTAGATATATGCTTTTAACATTCAATTTAAATTCCAATTCTTTAGATCTAAAAATTTCAAATTATATTTTAAAGTTGAAACTAAAATTTTATATAGAATTAGTACAATGTTTTAATTATAGATATATGTTTTAATCTTTCATAGCAAAGTGTAATTTTAGATTTGAATTGGCACTTGTATCGCGGTAGATATTTACAAATGAATAAAAGGATTTTGACAACAGAAAGCTTTAAAATCGACTGTAATAACAATCTAATTTGTATTATTATGAAGTTTTGATTGAATCTCATATATACATAATTAAATCTATGTGTATATGTCCATATAAAATTTATTTTCTATTTTCAAATTGTTATAGTATGAAATAGTTTCTTTTCTTTTAATTTAAATGAGCCAATAATATATAAATATAATTTATTATTCACTGTTTATATTCTGTATTATGATACCTATTGATTGCCATTTATATGCTGCATTAGTTAAGTCCATCAAAAGGGAAATTGTATCAATCAACCTTGTCATCCTTTATTTATTTCCCTTCTTAACTCCTAAGCGATAACCATTCAACTTTTTCTTTCTTGCATGCATACATAACTTGTTATCTATTGGTTACACCTTGTCATTATTTAATTATTTTGACATATTTACATACAATTTATTTTTGACTGTTTATATTCTTATATTAGATACCTATTGATTGTCATTTATATGTTGCATTAATTTATTCTACCAAAAGGGAATTTGTATCAATAATCCTTGTCATCCTTTATTTATTTCCCTTTTTAACTCTTATGCGATAACCATTCAACTTATTCTCACCTACATATATACATAACCTGTCATCTATTAATTGCGCTTTGTCATTATTTAATTATTTTGATATATAATTAAAATGAATATATTCAATATATTAATACCCTTTCACATTCCACACTTAGCTAAATTATAAAAAATGTCATAATTAATAAAATATGATTTTACTAATAATAGTATTAGATTCGGATCTAATAAAACCTTTAGACTTCATAGGCCTTAAAGATTAGGATAGGAGGATTTTTGAAATTTTCCCTTTTCTTTGCTACGGGCTAGCCTAGTTCCAACAATCTCGTAGTCACTTCCTAAAGAATTGGGAGCCTCAACATGAATACCATCCATTATCAGACAAAATGTTGGAATGATGGTTGGGTTGGTAGGCAAGGAAGCTGAGTGTGGGGAAGGAATATCATTCACCTTTTCCTTTTAAGTCTCTTTAACCTTTTGAATTGAGTGGCATGCTCTCTGACATTAACGACCTAGATTTATGCTCAGTGGTCCCTGTGATGGCTATGTCTTCATCGCTATTAGTCATGGGAGGATCATTCATAGCCTCTTTTGCTAGTGTGTGAATCCTTTTGGCATCGAGACCCGGAATGGATCTAGCTAGAGGTTGGGGATGAAATTGGGGTAGAAATGATGATTGACTCAATTGTTATAGCATGAGGGCCCTGTTATCCCGCCTTTTGGGCAAGGCCGTGACACCAGGAACTTGACTGGAAACCAATAACTGTTCGTCTTGAAGACCGGTTATACGTAGGTTCACTATGGATATCGACGAATTTTGTCCGAGTCCGGATCGGGCTGAAATTGTTATGACATGACAAGAGAAGCTATAAGAGCCAACGTTCCAAATTTCAGGTCAATCTGAGTTCATATGCTCATGTTATGATCGACGCAAGTTGGAAAACCTATCCATGTAGAGGTTAAATGTCGTAGCTTCCCCATTTCCCTAGGGGGCATTGCTACTATGTGGTTTACTCGTTTACCACCACGATCCATTTCTAGTTTTGACCAGATGGCCACCAAGTTTGGTTAACAATTCCGTATGCATGTAGCGAGGCCTAAAGATGTTAACACTCTGTCTAGTGTTACACAAGCTCCCGGGGAAACACTTAGACGTTACTTAGAGCGATTCCATGCTGCGTGTGCAAAAATAAGCAATCCCAATGACAACTCTATCCTGATGGCATTGACTAAAGGGATTGACCCTGATTACGAATTTGGAAATTGGTTAGCTGGGAAACCGCATGCGTCATTGGACCGTTTCTATTCCAAGGCAGCCAAATTCTTGAGAAGGGAGGATGTGAAACAGTTTAGGAAGCAGGATGACGCAGGGCCCAACATCGAAGGAATCCAGAGTAACATCACCGTTAAACAGTCCGAAGATAGTTATGGAAAAGTTCAATTGAACATACAAAATAAACAGAATCAGCAGAGGACAATGGAAATCAGGGAAAGAAGCGAGATCAGAGTCGTGGTCCATGACGTAGGGCTCCCATGTACGATAATTACACTCCATTGAACACGTCGTTGGAAAATGTGTATTTGCAGACCTGCAATACCATGCAATATAAGAAACCTGCTCCGAAGCCACCAATGGAAAGACAAGTCCAAACAGGAAAGTTTTGCAGATTCCACGAAAGCTATGGCCATAATACTAATGAGTGTCGTCATTTGCAAGATCTCATTGAAAAATTGATACGTGAGTGGAAGTTAGATCAATATGTCCGGGCGCCGCAGTCAGGAGGTGCGGGCCCATCAAATCAGAATCGTGCGCCGAATCAGGAAAGACAGGAGGAACCCGCTCGTATAGGTGGGAGGTTGGTTATCAATACAATAAGTGGTGGTCCTCATCTAGTAGACCAAAGCTGGAAGGAAATGGAGTCATATGCCAGCTCTATCAGGCATGTGGACTTTGAGTGTTGTAGTAGTTTTGATGAAGGGGCTCCGGCCAAGCAACAGAAGACGATGACAGATGACATTGTGTTCAGGAACAGAGACACTGACAAAGTCGAAGCCCCCACTATTGACCCACTAGTCATCTCGGCTCAAGTAGGTCCTGCTTGGATGAAGAGGATCTTAGTTGACAGTGGAAGCTCTGTGAATATCATGTTTAAATGAGCTTATGATCAAATGAGGATGGAAGCAAAGGACTTGAAACCCTATCAATCTCGAATCCATGGTTTCAACGTGTTATCCCGCCTTTTGGCAAGGCCGTGACACCAAGGAATTGACTAGTAACCGACGATGGCCCGTCCTAGAGATCAGTTATACACAGGCTCACTATGGATATCAACGAATTTTGTCCGAGTCTGGATCGAGCCAAAATTGGTAGGACATGACAAGCTAAGCCAAGAGAGTCAACGTTCCAAATCTCAAGTCAATTTGAGTTCGTATGCTCAAGTTATGGACGATACAAAATTGGATGAAAACCAATCATCGGTCGACTCGCCCCCTTCGACTCGCTTCCTTCGACTTGCCCCACATCCCTCAGATGCCAACTTCGACTCGCTTCGCAACGCTCAGAAGTGACAACTTTGACTCGCTTCTCTCAAAGACCAGCTTCGAGTCGTTCAAGTTCGACTCGCTTCACTGCCATTAGAAGTACCTACTTTGACTCGCTTCGCAACGCTCAGAAGTGACAGCTTCGACTCGCTTCGCTCAGAGGCCAGCTTCGAGTCGTTCAGGTTCGACTCGCTTCACAGCCATCAGAAGTACCTACTTCGACTCGCTTCGCTCAGATGCCTTCTTCGACTCGCTCCATTCGAACCACTGATCAACTCCATCAACTTCGACTCCATTGGCGAAGCCACTGCTCAAACCTCTTAGGATGCTCCATTTCGACTCGCTCGACCAGTGCATACTTCGACTCGCTCGATCTGGGCACACTTTGACTCGCTCAATCGGTGAACATTTCTACTCGCTTGAAACAACATCAAGGGCAGAGTAAGATTCAAGCGCCATGTCATCGAGTCGAATGGAAGCGAGTCGAAATAGAAGCGAGTCGAAGGAAATAGCCTACCGAAAACCTCATTTCGTATCGATCATATCTCCCAATCTACAAGTCCAAATGCTATGAAATTTTAACAGAAGACTACGTGCATGCTAAAGAATGTCCACGCCAAATTTTGACTCCATTGGATGAAATCTTGATCGATACGAAATCTGTTCGTGTCGATTACGGATCGGACCGAAACTTCACGAGCTTCGGCGTGCGGGCCTGGTCATGTGCCAGAGAGGGTCTTCCGAGATCTGAGCAAAATACCAGCCTCCTACACCTATAAATAGACCCCCAAAGCCAACAGAAAAGGGGCTCTTCTTCCTCTTTGAGATCTCCAACGCCCGGACTCCGCCAGATCTAGATCTGAACTCAATTGTTGTTGCTACCAACGAAATTCATTGCTACAAATCATAATTGCCTGCTGTAAATCATTGAATTCACTTGTAAACACAAAAGAAAGATCAATAAAGCAAACTACTTCATAGTGGACGTAGGCGATACGCCGAACCACTCTAAATTCTTGTGTCTCCTTGCACTTTAATTATTCTCATTTCTGAAATTTGGAGTTTTTGTTAGATAATCCCTCTTTTTCCATTTAATTTCTTCACTTTATCTCTTCAAAGACTTCTGAAGAGTGTTGTGCCTAATTTTGGTACAAACACTTTGGTGCTTTCACTGAGAAAACCAATTTTTCTCCTGCTCTTTGGATCTCCTATCTATATTGGATTGCATAAATCTAAGAAGAAGACCCAGATCTAGAACTTTGAAGCCCTTCCATTCTATTCAGATTTGCAATCAGATCTTGGAAAGGACTTCATTAATTCATTATGTTGAGCACACGTACCACTTCTGCAGCTGCTGAACAAGGAGCACGGGACCGACAAAATCCCGTGCAATCGCCTCCATCCAACCAAAATATTGCAGGATCTTCAGATCCATCAGGTCCAATCACTAGACAAGAATTCCAGACATTGCTTCGAGAGTTGACCCAAAGTCGACAGCAGCTAACTGAATAACTGCGCGCCAACACAGAGTTGACTAACCAGCTAAATCGCCAAAGGCGAAGAAGATTCAGAAGAGACCAAGGTTCTTATTCTTCCACAGAAAGTTCGGCCTCCTCCGATGGCCAAACCAGATCCACACGTCCATGGCTAGGTGTAAGCTACACCCAAGCCACGGGACACCAAACTGCTTCAAACCTTGGGCAACCTAGAGCTGGACCATCCGCTAGTCTCCGTACAGAGCCCTCAACTCGAGGAGAAGCTGCTCCTTACCATGTTACCGGCAACATTGCTACTACCACCACTACCGGACGAGGAGGCAGTGCTACAAACCATGCTGATCCTCAACGTAACCAACAAGAGCAAACTCATGAGCCCTATGTCCCTGAGGATGTTGAACCAAGGAGGCGAGGCATGGACCGTCGACCGCGTCCGGTCTAGACTCGCGCTGTGGAACCCGACCACACCTTGGCACAACATGCCCCAAGTATCCGAACGCTAGATATACCAGCGATGATCCTCCAAATGATCCGTGAAAGTCAGGGTCTCTCAAATGACGACTCAGGAATCTCCCAGAGTCATACCCCTTTCACCGATGACGTTTTATATGCTGAACCACCTCGGCACTTTTGGATGCCAGCCTTGCCATTTTATGAAGGAAGTTCTAATCCCAATCAACACTTCCTGAAATACGAATGGCTGATGAGTGCTGCTAGAGCTGATGACGTAGTAAAGTACCATAGTTTCCCCATTTCCCTAGGGGGCATCGCTACCATGTGGTTCACTCGTTTGCCACCGCGATCCATCTCTAACTTTGACCAGATGGCCACCAAGTTTGTCGAACAATTATGTATGCACGTGGCGAGGCCTAAGGACGTTAACACTCTGTCTAGTGTTACACAAGCTCCCGAAGAGACACTTAGACGCTACTTGGAGCGATTCCATGCTGCGTGTGCAGAAATAAGCAATCCCAATGATAACTCTATCCTGATGGCACTGACTAAGGGGATTGATGTTGATTCCGAGTTCGGAAATTGGTTAGCTGGGAAACCACCTACGTCATTGGACCGTTTCTATTCCAAGGCAGCCTAATTCCTGAGAAGGGAGGATGTGAAACAGTCTAGGAAGCAGGATGACGTAGGGCCCAACATCGAAGGTATCCAAAGTAACGTCGCTGTTAAACAGTCCGAAGATAGTTCTGGAAACATTCAGTTGAACGTCCAAAATAAACAGAATTAGCAAAGGGACAATAGAAATCAGAACAAAAAACGCGATCAGGATCATGGACCATGGCGTAGAGCTTCCATGTACGATAATTACACTCCATTGAACACGTCGTTGGAAAATGTGTATTTGCGGACATGCAATACCATGTAGTATAAGAAACCTGCCCCGAAACCACCAACGGAAAGACAAATCCAAACGGGAAAGTTCTGCAGATTCCATGAGAGTTATGGCCACAACACCAATGAGTGTCGTCACTTACAAGACCTCATTGAAAAACTGATACGTGAGCGGAAGTTGGATCAGTATGTACGGGTGCCGCAATCCGTTGGTGCGGGCCCATCGAATCAGAATCGTGCGCCGAATCAGGAAAGACAGGAGGAACCCGCTCGTGCAAACGGGAGGTTGGTCATCAATACAATAAGTGGTGGTCCTCACCCAGCAGATCGAAGTTGGAAGGAAATGGAGTCGTATGCCAGTTCTATCAGGCATGCGGACTTCGAGTGTTGCAGTAGTTTTGATGAGGGGGCTCCGGCCAAGCAACAGAAAACGATGACGGATGACATCGTGTTCAGGAGCAGAGACGCAGATAAAGTCGAAGCCCCCACTATCGATCCACTGGTCATCTCAGCACAAGTAGGTCCCGCTTGGATGAAAAGGATCTTAGTTGACAGTGGAAGCTCTGTGAATATTTTGTTCAAGCGAGCTTATGATCAAATAAAGATGGAAGCCGTAGATTTGAAGCCTTGTCAATCTCGAGTCCATGGTTTCAACGGAAGTGCCACAATACCCACTGGAATGGTGTAACTGCCAGTAGAGTTAGGAGTTGGAGAACGTCGGAGAGTACGGATGTTGCAGTTCATTGTTTTGGACATAGACTCCCCTTACAATACTTTCTTGGGCCGACCGGCCCTCGCTGAATTCAAGATAGCCATTGCCCCATGGTGTCTGACCTTAAAGTTCCCCACTGATCATGGACTAGGAATCGTTCAGGGAGATCAGGCTACTGCCAGAGCCTGTTATGTTGCTGAGCTGAGGGAGGCGCAGCGAAAGGAGAAAGGAAAGGGCGTAGAGGAATCTCTCTACGTCCGTTTCGTCGATAATTGACAATTAACGCCTGGGCCCAGACCCGGGCACCCCAGCCAGTTCCTCAAGGACCTTGATCCAAGAGAAACTGAAGATGAAGGAGAATCTAAAGAAAATCAAACATCACCAGCCGAACTGACGATTGATGTCCCGGTTGACAGTGACGATGATTTGAGAATGATAAAGATTGGATCTCAGCTAAGCCAACAAGCTCAGGAGGAATTGGTTGAATTTCTACGGGCAAACCTTGACGTATTTTCCTGGAAACATTCTGATATGTGTGGGATCTCGCCGGACATCGCGAGCCACACTCTGAACATTGACCCGCGGCATGTCCCGATCAAACAAAAAAGGCGCGGTATGGATCCAGAGAGATCTGCCACCCTTAAAGAAGAAGTAGAAAAGCTTGAAGCAAACGGATTTATTCGAGACGCGCTATACCCCGAATGGGTGTCGAATCCCGTGCTCGTCCAAAAGCCGAATGGAAAGTGGAGAACATGTGTCGATTATTCCGATCTGAATAAAGCCTGTCCCAAAGACAGCTTCCCGCTTCCCAGAATTGATCAGTTAGTAGATTCGACAGCTGGGCATGAACTCTTATCCTTCATGGATGCGTACTCTGTCTATAATCAGATACCGATGCATTTACCCGATCAAGAACATACCAGCTTCGTAACCAATCTAGGACTTTATTGCTACAAAGTTATGCCATTCGGACTCAAGAATGCCGGGGCTACTTATCAACGATTGGTCAATCGGCTGTTTGCCAATCAAATCGGGAAAACCATGGAAGTGTACGTAGACGACATGCTTGTGAAGTCACGACTTTCCACTGACCATGTTAAAGACCTGGAAACTATGTTCAACATACTTCGAGAATATAGAATGAAGCTCAACCCACTGAAATGTCACTTTGGAGTTGCATCCGGAAAGTTCCTTGGGTTCATCGTTAACGCCGGGAATTGAAGCTAATCCTGAAAAGATTTAGGCAATCAGAAACTTTGAAACTCCCAAGACTATAAAGAAAGTCCAGAGTCTCAATGGAAAGGTAGTAGCGTTGAGCAGGTTCATTCCAAATTCCACTGACAAATGCATTCCCTTCTTCGATCTGATCCGAAAAGGGAAACGAAACTTTGAATGGACCACGGAGTGCGAGGGCGCTTTCCTAGCACTAGTTCAACATATGTCCACACCGCCGATACTGTCAAAGCCTATTGATCATGAGAAGTTGTACGCATATTTGGCGATATCAGAAAATGCTATCAACACTGCCTTGGTTCGAGAAGAAGACGGGATACAGAAGCCAGTGTACTACGTCAGCAAACGATTGACTAGGGATGAAAGGAACTATCCAAAGCTAGAAAAGTTGGCTTATTTCCTTGTAGTCGCATCAAGAAAACTCAGACCGTATTTCCAGGTACATCCCATAGTTGTTTACACCGACCAGCCGTTACGACAGGTCCTTTCGCGGCCTGAGACGTCTGGTAGGCTACTCAAGTGGAACATCGAGCTTAGTCGGTTTGATATTACTTACACTCCAAGACGAGCAATCCAAGGACAGGTCCTCGCTGATTTCATAGCTGAATTCACCATTCTAGAGGACTTCCCGAAATCGCTCAATCCCCCGAGTATGTCTGGAAGCTGTATACCGATGGTGCATCGAACGACCGGTGTTCGGGCGCTGGTGTTGTGCTCGAAACCCCCGAAGGTCGATCTATTTGCTATGCTTTGAAGTTTGACTTTCATGCAACCAATAATGAAGCTGAATACGAAGCCCTCTTAGCTGGCTTAAAACTCACCAGAGATCTGAAAATCATTGCTGTGGAAATTTATTGTGATTCACAATTGGTTGTGTGTCAAGTGCAGGGAGAGTATCAGGCAAGAGATTGAAGGTTGGCTGCTTACTTAGCTCGAGTTTAGGAAGTACTGAATCAGTTCGATTACTATGCCATTTATTGTATACCTCGGGAGCGCAACCAAAAGGCCGATTCATTGGCAAAGCTAGCCAGCATAGGTGAAGCTCAACAAATGGGACTCGTTCCCATAGAAATGCTGTCTTCCCCAAGTATCAACCGGACAGAAATAAACCGGGTATGCGAAATCTTTCCCGAAAAGGATTCATGGATGACCCTACTCAGAAATTACATTGAGCAAGGAACCCTGCCGGAACGCAGGAGTGAAAAGAGACAAGTCCTTCGAAAGGCCTCAAGATTTACCATCCAGAATGGACTCATGTACAGAAGGGGGTACTCAGTTCCCCTACTCCGGTGTATCGCTCACGATGAAATTAAACAAGTGTTGCGCGATGTGCATGAGGGAGAATGTGGCGATCACACCGGGGGGCAAGCACTTGCTAAGAAAATACTTCGTTATGGGTATTACTGGCCTACCGTGAATCGTGATGTGTTGGACTATGCAAAGAAATGTGATAGGTGTCAGAAATATGCCCGAATCCCTAGAGCTCCTCCTACTGAGATAACGTAAATGGTCAGTCCATGGCCGTTCGCAATATGGGTCATCGACATCATCGGTGCTCTACCTATGGAAAAAGGTGGTGCGAAGTACGCCATCGTCGCAGTTGATTACTTCACAAAGTGGGCTGAAGCCGAAGCTCTCGCCACCATTACAACGAAGAAAGTAATCAACTTTGTGGTTCGTAACATCATTTGTCAATTCGGTCTCCCACACACCATTATTACGGACAACGGAACCCAATTCGACAGTGCTGAATTCAAAGATTTCTGCAAACGATTTCACATCCAAAAGAAATTCTACGCAATTGCACACCCTAAGGCAAACGGACAGGTCGAAGCAGTTAATAAAGTTATAAAGTCCATGCTGAAGAAACGACTGGAAAAGGTCGGGGGCAAGTGGGTCGATGAACTTCCTATGGCTCTATGGGCTTACCGAACTACCCACAAGACCGCGACCGGCCACACTCCGTTCTCTCTTTCTTACGGTTCATAGGCCGTTATTCCGGTCGAACTAGAAGTACCTTCTCATCGTGTGACATACTATGATCCAAAGACAAATGCTATATTACTTGCTGAATCTCTTGATCTACTAGATGAGAAGCGTGAAGAGGCTGATTTGAGGGCGGCTGCGCATCGAAGTCTAGTCGCCCGATTGCACAACGCCAAGGTCCGTCCGCGAACCTTCGAACTAGGCGATCTCGTCTTAAAAAGAATCTATTCGGTTCCTTTACATATGACGCCGACATGGGAAGGACTGTATGTTATTGAACGAAGGCTCGGAGATGGCACATTCAAGTTATCGATCGTCGACGGTCTTACCCTGCCAAGAGCTTGGAATAGCGAGAGCCTTCGCCGCTATTACACCTGACAGGCTATCTTTATCCATTTATTTACTTTCCTTTTCTGCAATTTGTTTATGAATTTCGAAATTAGAACTTGTAATAAGGCAACTGACTTTTCCATACTTTCTTATTTCAGCAATAAAATGCAACCTCTTCGAGCCAGAGCTGTGATTTACTTGAAATACTTCATATGACCATCACTATGCACGGAGAGCTAAGTCTCATCATACTGTGGGATTTATTCAAATAGAGAGTGACTGTGATGCAACCAATCACTCACTAAGTGAAACCCGAGCTCGGGGGCAAGCCATCACATCAAAGTCAAAAAAGGATTGATACACGATAATCCTTCATCAACTCCATATTCCCATAGTGCGAAGCGGAGTATAAACCTCAACTCCGAACTCCCAGAGCACGAGTCGGAGTATAATTATCAACTCCGTATTCCCAGAGTGCGAAGTGGACTATAAACATCAACTCCGAGTTCCCAGAGTGCGAACCGGAGTATAAACATCAACTCCGAACTCCCAGAGCGCGAGTCGGAGTATAAACATCAACTCCGAACTCCCAGAGCGAGAGTCGGAGTATAAACATCAACTCCGTATTCCGAGAGTGCGAAGCGGAGTATAAACATCAACTTCGAGTTCCCAGAGTGCGAACCGGAGTATAAACATCAACTCCGAACTCCCAGAGCGCGAGTCGGAGTATAAACATCAACTCCGAACTCCCAGAGCGCGAGTCAGAGTATAAACATCAACTCCGAACTCCTAGAGCGAGAGTTGGAGTATAAACATCAACTCCGTATTCCCAGAGTGCGAAGCGGAGTATAAACATAAACTTCGAGTTCCCAGAGTGCGAACCGGAGTATAAACATCAACTCCGAACTCCCAAAGTGCGAGTTGGAGTATAAACATCAACTCTGAACTTCCAGAGCGAGAGTCGGAATATAAACATCAACTCTGTATTCCCAGAGTGCGAAGCGGAGTATAAACATCAACTCCGAGTTCCCAGAGTGCGAACCGGAGTATAAACATCAACTCCGAACTCCCAGAGCGCGAGTCGGAGTATAAACATCAACTCCGAACTCCCAGAGCGCGAGTCGGAGTATAAACATCAACTCCGAACTCCTAGAGCGCGAGTGTGAACCGGAGTATAAACATCAACCCCGAACTCCCAGAGCGCGAGTCGGAGTATAAACATCAACTCCGAACTCCCAGAGCGCGAGTCGGAGTATAAACATCAACTACGTATTCCCAGAGTGCGAAGCGGAGTACATCGACTCCAAATTCCCAGAGCACGAATTGGAGTATAAACGACAACTCCGAACTTCCAGAGTGCAAGTCGGAGCATAAACATCGACTCTGGATTCCCAGAATGCGAAACGGAGTGTAAACACCAACTTCAAGTTCCCGAAGCATGGATCGAAGTATAATTATCAACTCCAAACCCCCAGAGCGCGAGTCGGAGTACAAACACAAATTCCAAGTCCCCAGATAGCGGACATATGATTGAAACTCAAGCCGGCGTGACCAACCGCCAGTAAACAAATAAGGTTCCCCAGAGCGCGGATATGATTATCGATGATCGGACAAGCATGAATAAACCGCTCAATCCCCGTTTGTCTCAAACACCCATCCAGCGGCACTAGACTCGGCATGCTATAAGAAAAGGGCAATCGCTGACTGATGTTTTACAACATACCACCAAGACTGGGGGGGCAAGACTTAAGTATCAACCATCGACTGAAGCAATGCGACGTCAAAATTCGACTTGTTTCCCGGTCGCAAACCATGTCCACAATACCCGAACTTGGCGAACAAAAACAAACTTCATTCAGAAACTGAAACTTCACAAGTGCATTTCAGACACTGAAACGCTTAGACAAATACACAATGACAAAAAAGAAGTCAAAAAAGAAAAGTTTCATTTCTATTGATTATAGGAGAAGTCCGTGTACAAGTTTCCAAAAAATTCCTACTAACAGGGGACGAACCCGCATCTATACACGACCAACAAAATGCAAATCAAAACAAACCGGGGAAGCATGTTTAATCTTTCTTCTTCCTTGGCTTCCTTCTCGGTGTAGACCCGCTGGAGCCACCGCTAATCTTCCTCTTCGAGCCTTTGCTTTTCGGTGGTTGGTCTTCAGGCGGGGGCATTATATCAACATCCTCCTCCAAGCTCGAGTGGATGGGAATGCTCTCTATGGGCGGAGTTGGCGGAATAGGATCGAGCACAGGAGGCGGAATGGGCACGCTGGTAATGAAAACAGCACCACTGGGAGATATCATGCTAAGCGGAGCAGGTCCTGGTGCTGCCATCCCACCTCCAAAACTGCCACCATGAGTCGCTGCTGCCATTTCAGCATCAATTTGAGCAAACATCTCCTCTTCAGTTATTGCTCGAGCCCCGCTGGAAGCATCAACAGTCGGCATCGAAGAACATGCAGCAGGATCAGTTCCACTCATGACAGATTACAAGTCAGCAAGAGGATAGCCGTGACGACGAAAAAGTTCATCCATCAGCTGCTCGTCAAACATAATCGTACCTCCCTGCAGATTGTCAAGAGGGGCAGCTGTACTCATGGTGATTGCTTCGGTCACAATAGCCTCCTGCGTTTGATATGGTTCTTGAGTAGCAAGAGGCATGGCCGGTGCAGCATCGATCATTGGACAAAGAATAAAAGAACTGATAGGACTTATCTCGATCGAGGATTCTGATTTGAGAAAAATATGTTGAATGTTCAGAATACCTTCCTCAGTTTGGCTCGTAGGCGGCAGAGCGACATCGGTAACTTGCGCTGCAGCCGGTGACATCTGCGGCTGATCTGGATTATAAGCAGGAACAGCCTGGGGATCGACCGCAGATGAGGATTCGGGCTGGGTTGACGTTGGAACTTCAAGACTTGCTTCATGATGGTCAACTCCAGAACCCTCTCCCACTTCAAAGTGCTGGGCGCCAAGTTTTTCCTTATCACGCAGAATCATCGACTCGTGGAGAATCTTCTTTTCATCATCAGTCAGAATGCGATTCTCGAGTTTGAATTCATCTACGGACTCACCTTGATGCGCCTCTTTCTCTTCCTCAACCAGTCGGCTCCAAGCATTGTAGAGATGCGTTGAAAAATCATCGAGCTAGGCTAGACCCATGTGCCTTAGCACATTAGCATTGTAAACAACGAGAAGGTCTTCGATGTCAGCCTCTAGCCTGGACTCGGCCAACTTCACCCTCTCCTCGACCTCAGTCTCCACCTTCTGGACCATAGCCACAGCCGCATCCCGTTCACCCCTGAGCAGAACATCTTGTTCGCACGCCTCCTGGGCTACGTTGTTCGCGTCATCTTTCTCCTTGGCCATATCAGCAAATTTGGCCTTGAGTTCATTAAGCTCCTTGACCGCCGCATCCCGCTCGGCGGTAACTTTGGTGTTCCGGTGGCCCATCTCCTCCACCAGGGCAACATGTGTCTGCCCCAACCTCTCCATTTCCGCCTTCGCTTCATCGGCTTTCTTGGTGGCCTCGATTTCCGACTTCCGAGAAGACTCGTCCTCAACAGTAAGCACTTCAATAATTTGGTCCCTTTGAGCGAGCTCGGTCTCCATCTTCTCAAGCGCTTTTTCTCACTCAAAGGCCACCTTAGAAGCCTTCTCTGCGGCCTTAACCTTCTCTCGGTATTGGGTGTGGATGTCATGGACATAATCGTGCATCGTGCCTTCTACCCCTGAAGGAATTCTCTTTAGGTGAGGGGGGAAGACATAGCCGTCAAAGCAGATATTCGGAAAATCCTTCCTCATCTGAGCTAATTTAAGGGCCCCTTCTCCTGTGGGCTCAGCGGGAGCCTGCTCTGTAATCATGGAGGCCGTAGTCTCAATTCTCTGAAGATGAGTTTCGGACCTAGATGCATGAGAGGACGGCCTATGACGAGGAGTCTCTGGTGGATATGAAGTTTGAACAGGACGAGGAGACGGAAGTCTAGGAGGAGGAGAGCATGATCTGGATCGATGTCTATACTCCCTGTCATGCCCATACCTATCCTGGTTAGAGTATTCGTGATCGCGATCTCTATCTGAATCCCTCTTGCGGAAATCATAGTAACCAGATGCTTTCAGGCTGAACGGAGATTCCCGAGCATCGATCCCCTTCCAAACATTGTACCTGAAAATGATAAACAAAGAAAGAGTTAGTAACTTTCTAAGTTGGACGAAGTACAGTTGTGAATCATGTAGTGTAGTGAAGTGTATGCATGTGCAATCCCCCGACCAACCGGAAATGTCGGCCGCACTCGTAGCAAGCGACCCGCTTAGTTCAAAAGCACTATTAAGCCCCTCCGTCCCGGCGTCGTGTGGAGATGACACAAAATCCGGGATCGGAATATCAGCAAGCCCTGCAAAAGGACTCTCCACTTGTGGGGAAGGAGCCTCCGAAATTCTAATCCCCTGGAAAGGTAAAGACACGACCACGGATTTAAATCTCTTAGATTTAGGGCGTTTGTGAGCAGCGGCCTTGCCTTTTCTTCTTCCTCCCGAATCCAGGACATCGGCAGAAGGCCCAGCTAGGAGCTCGGTATCGGTAGGCGTTCTTTCCCGATAAACTTCTTCGGCGATCACGACTGTGGGCGCTTTGCGCTTCACCCGTTTCTTCGGGACCACTCTATGTATCCCTTCCAGATGTATGCTCGGTCTCCGTTCTATCAGCCCGACAGCCCTCAAATTCCTGTCGGTGAGGACTAAGTCTATGTGCCTTTCTTCGCCTAGAAACGCTTGAAGAATCCGAACAAGCTCTCTGAAGTATGCGCCATCAGGACGAGAGATTGCAGCTATAAGAAAGGAAAAGTATGTCAGTTTTGAAGTCAGTTACTAATATCTCAATGATTCAAGAGAGAAATGGCAACACTTACGTCTATCCAACCACCACCCAGCAAATCCAGGGGGGCACCGAACGTAGAACCATTCAGTTTTATAGTAACTTAGCCTTCCCCAGGAGCCCAGTACAATGTGGCAGCTTCTGACCGCCTCCAGAAAGGTGAAAGAAGGGCTGTCTCCACGGCTCTTGACGTTGAATAAATATCTGATTTCGATCGGCTTCGGCGGTCGAAAGAGGATCTCCATGAACATGACAAAGGTGCTGTTCAACAAGGCATACCCGTTGGGATGTAGCTGAGATGGAGCTATGCCAAGAAACGATAACATCTCCCTTATATATTCATTGAAGGGAGGGAGTGTCCCCGCTGTGCAAGCGTGACGGTTGAAAGCAATAAACCCCTCCGGGGGATTGTGTGGCCTGTCAGTTGGCCCAGGAAGTAGCACGTCATCAAGCGACTAACCATGCCTTAAGCAAATATGTCCTAGCATATCTTCGGAGATACCCGACGGCACGAAATCTGTTGGATTGAGAATAAACCGAGCACCCAGACGCTCGTCCGGAGCTGACTCTATAACTTCGGCTTCAATAACCGGTATCTCTATGGTTGGAGGAATAGAACTTGGGAGTTCCGACTACTGAGAACTTGAAGGGTCCATGACCAGCTAGCTTATAAAAAATCATTGTTAAACTGACAAATAACACTCGTGTATCCCCCAGTGTAAAGTGTGTGAGTGTGTTGTGCAGTGCAGTACTGTATATTATTTGAGAAGATCAACCAGATTAAGGAAAGCATATAAACGACGAGACTTCGGAATTCGGTTGGAAGGACCGTCATCGCTGACCGTCACAACCGTGCCATCCAGTTATTAGCTATCAGTCCGAGTTAAAATGTGTTATTATTTTAGTAAGTTCCAGTTTCATCGACGAACTTCAATAGGCAATCAGGTGTGCGGTGAAACAATTAAGTCCAATTAAGCAAATCTGAAGCTCGTCGGAGTTAAGTGGTCAAAGGCACTAGAATTTTCGGTATCGTCGAAATTAAATCAATGGTCAATCATTAAAAGTTCAAGTTCAAGACAATCACTCTGGTTCAAGTTCGAATCGTTCGCTAAGGCTCGAGTTCGAATCAATTGTTCGGGGTTGTGTAGTTTGACTCGATCCAAGATCACGTGCTTCGACTCGGTCCAAAGCCACGCGTTTCGACTCGCTTCGAAGCCTCTGCTTTGACTCGGTCCAAAGCCACGCGCTTCGACTAGCTTCGAAGCCTCTACTTCAACTCGATCCCAAACTCCGCAGTTCGACTCGATCCAAGGAACTCCACTTCGAACCATTCCAAGGCCACTATTTCGACTCGATCAAAAGACGTACTTTCGACTCGATCTAGGGCCATTGTTTTGAGTCCATTAGACACAGCCCCGTCGTATCGATCCACAGATTCAAAGCATTCGACTTGATGCGAAGCTCCACCATCAATCGATACGAAGGCCTCCGCCTCATCATCTCGAAACCCCTACTCCAGATCGACACGAAGCTGAGGCCAAGGACTTTTTGATCGCTCATGACTCTGATCGGTTTGGTGTTAAGAATCGAGTCTCCTCGTTTACATGATGGTTTCGCTCAATGGATTACCTAAAATTTGTTAGTTGGTTCAAATAATCGAAGGTATGAATCAAGTCGAAGGCGAGAGTGTTTTTTCTTCTTTGTTTTCTCGAGTCTCAGAGCGATACGAAGGCAAGGCAGGATAACGAAAAGTAAAAAGTGAAAAAACGGCTAAGTACGAAGTATTTATATGGACTCGAAAGCAAAGGGAAAAAACGTTTCGTATCCCGGTGGATTCGAACACACATTTCGACTCCGTTTCCAGTACATCGATGCGAAGCTCCCCTTCATGTCGCCTAACTTCGACTCCGTCTCCGGTGCAGATAGACAAGCAGTTCGAATCCATCAGGGAAGCGTACTTCGACTCGCTCCATTTCGACTCGCTCAGTTCATAGACATCGGGGAAATTTACTTCGACTCGCTCCATTTCGACTCGCTCAGCTCACAGCCATCAGGGAAATTTACTTCGACTCGCTCCATTTCGACTCGCTCAGTTCACAGCCATCAGGGAAATTTACTTCGACTCGCTCCACTTCGACTCGTTCAGTTCGCGTCCATCATCGAGTCAACAAGCACTTCGTATCCATCAAACCCTGCGTCTATCGATGCACAATTCCTATTCGTGTCCATAGTTTCCAACTCCTTCCCTAGAGCATCGATACGAACAGTCAGTTCGAATCCATCAAATCATGGCTTCCAGAGGCCAACTCCATCAACTCGACATACTTACTTCGCATCCATAAATCCAAAGAAAATCATCTTCGTTGCTTCAACCATTCACATCGATTCAGGAGAGGATCGTTACGAAGGGACATTCAAAAGCAACCATCGAGCGTTGTTGCAGCGAATTTCGCATCGATTCTGGAGAGGATCGATACGTAATTCAAAAGTAAAATAAACTGACAATGACTCGTGGGCGTACAAACGTCAACGAGAGTCAGGTTAACATATATACATGAATGTCCGACTAATATTCAATATTCCAGATTTTCAGGAATCAGAAACTCATCTAGTAACGATTGCAACAAAAAATGGGTAACCACTGACATACAGCAATCAGTCGCAACAATACAGGGTACACCAGTTGACGGTCAACAGTTTACATTATCGGAAAAAACAGTCGAAGATTACAGCTTTCATCGAAAAGACAATGACTATTCGGAATAAAGATTGCAGCACTTCAAAGCACATCATGTTTTCACAAGACTTACTTTGGGGGGCAAATGTTATCCCGCCTTTTGGCAAGGCCGTGAAACCAAGGAATTGACTAGTAACCGACGACGGCCCGTCCTATAGATCAGTTATACACAAGCTCACTATGGATATCAACGAATTTTGTACGAGTCCGGATCGAGCCAAAATTGGTAGGACATGACAAGCTAAGCCATGAGAGTCAACGTAACAAATCTCAAGTCTATCCGAGTTTGTATGCTCAAGTTATGGACGATACAAAATTGGATGAAAACCAATCATCGGTCGACTCGCCCCCTTCGACTCGCTTCCTTCGACTCGCCCCACATCCCTCAGATGCCAACTTCGACTCGCTTTGCAACGCTCAGAAGTGACAACTTCGACTCGCTTCGCTCAGAGGCCAGCTTCGAGTCATTCAGGTTCGACTCGCTTCACCGCCATTAGAAGTACCTACTTCGACTCGCTTCGCAATGCTCAGAAGTGACAACTTCGACTCGCTTCGCTCAGAGGCCAGCTTCGAGTCATTCAGGTTCGACTCGCTTCACAGCCATCAGAAGTACCTACTTCGACTCGCTCCATTCGAACCACGGATCAACTCCATCAACTTCGACTCCATTGGCGAAGCCACTGCTCAAACCTCTCAGGACGCTCCATTTCGACTCGCTCGACCAGTGCATACTTCGACTCGCTCGATCTGGGCACACTTTGACTCGCTCAATTGGTGAACATTTCGACTCGCTCGAAACAACATCAAGGGTAGAGTGAGATTCAAGCGCCATGTCACCGAGTCGAATGGAAGCGAGTCGAAAAAGAAGCAAGTCGAAGGAAACAGCCTACCGAAAACCTCATTTCGTATCGATCATATCTCCCAATCTACAAGTCCAAATGCTATGAAATTTTCACAGAAGACTACGTGCATGCTATAGAATGTCCATGCCAAATTTCGACTCCATTGGATGAAATCTTGATCGATACGAAATCTATTCGTTTCGATCACGGATCGGACCGAAACTTCACGGGCTTGGGCGTGCGGGCCTGGTCACGTGCCAGAGAGGGTCTCCCGAGATCTGAGCGAAATACCAGGCTCTTACACCTATAAATAGACCCCCAAAGCCAACAGAAAAGGGGTTCTTCTTCATCTTTGAGATCTCCAACGCCCAGACTCCGCCAGATCCAGATCTGAACTCAATTGCTGCTGCTACCAACGAAATTCATTGCTACAAATCATAATTGCCTGTTGTAAATCATTGAATTCACTTGTAAACAAAAAAGAAAGATCAATAAAGAAAACTACTTCATAGTGGTCGTAGGCGATACGCCGAACCACTCTAAATTCTTGTGTCTCCTTGCACTTTAATTATTCTCATTTCTAAAATTTAAAGTTTTTGTTAGATAATCCCTCTTTTTCCATTAAATTTCTTCAATTTATCTCTTCAAAGACTTCTGAAGAGTGTTGTGCCCAATTTTGGTACAAACACAACGGAAGTGCTACAATACCCACTGGAATGGTGGAACTACCAGTGGAGTTGGGAGTTGGAGAACACCGGAGAGTACGGATGTTATAGTTCATTGTATTGGACATAGACTCCCTTTATAATGCTTTCTTGGGCCGACCGGCCCTCGTTGAATTCAGTGTAGCCATTGCCCCTTGGTGTTTAACTTTGAAAGTTCCCACTGATCGTGGAGTGGGAATCATTCAAAGAGATCAGGCCGTTGCCAGAGCCTGTTATGTTGCTGAGCTGCGGGAGGCGCAGCGAAAGGAGAAAGGAAAGGGCGTAGAGGAATCTCTCTGCGTCCGCTTTGCTAATAATTGACAATTAATGCCCGGGCCTAGGCCCGGGCACCCCAGCCAATTCCAAAGGGATCTTGACCCAAGAGAAACTGAAGACGAAGGAGAATCTAAAGAAAGTCAAGCATCCCCGGTCGAATTGACGATTGATGTCCCAATTGACGATGATAATGATTCGAAGATGATAAAGATTGGGTCTCAGCTAAGCCAGCAAACTCAAGAGGAATTGCTTGAATTTCTACGGGCGAATCTTGACGTATTCGGCTGGGCGCATTCTGACATGTGTGGGATCACACCAGACATCGCGAGCCACACTCTAAATATTGACCCGCGGCATGTCCCGGTCAAATAGAAAAGGCATGGTATGGACCGAGAGAGATTTGCCGTCCTTAAAGAAGAAGTAGAAAAGCTTAAAGCAAATGGGTTCATTCGAGATGCATTGTATCCAGAATGGGTGTCGAATCCTGTGCTCGTCCGAAAGTCAAACGGAAAGTGGAGAACATGTGTCGACTATTCCGATCTGAATAAAGCTTGTCCCAAAGACAGTTTCCCGCTTCCCGGAATCGATCAGCTAGTAGATTAGACAGCTGGGCATGAGCTCTTATCCTTCATGGACGCGTATCCTGGCTACAATCAGATACCGATGCATTTACCCGATCAAGAACATACCAGCTTCGTAACCAATCTGGGACTTTATTGTTACAAAGTTATGCCATTCGGACTCAAGAATGCTGGGGCTACTTATGAACGATTGGTCAATCAGATGTTTGCCAATCAAATCGGAAAAACAATAGAAGTATATGTAGACGACATGCTTGTGAAATCACGACTCTCCACTGACCATGTTAAAGACCTGGAAACTATGTTCAACATACTTCGAGAATACAAAATGAAGCTAAATCCACTGAAATGTCACTTTGGAGTTGCATCCGGAAAATTCCTTGGGTTCATCGTCAACGCTCGAGGGATCGAAGCTAATCCCGAAAAGATCTGGGCTATCAGAAATCTTTAAACTTCAAAAACCATAAAGCAAGTCCAGAGTCCCAATGGAAAAGTAGCGGCCTTGAGCAGGTTCATTTCAAAGTCCACTGACAAATGCATTCCCTTCTTCGATCTGATCCGAAAAGAGAAACGAAACTTTGAATGGACTACGGAGTGTGAGGGCGCTTTCCAAACACTAGTTCAACATCTATCCACACCAGCTATCCTGTCGAAGCCTATTGATCATGAGAAGTTGTTCGTATATCTGGCGATATCAGAAAACGCTATCAGCGCTGCATTAATTCGAGAAGAAGACAAGATACAGAAGCCAGTATACTACGTCAGCAAGCGATTGACTGGGGCTGAAAAGAATTATCCGAAATTAGAGAAGTTGACTTATTGCCTTGTTATTGCATCAAGGAAACTCCGACCGTATTTCCAGGCACATCCCATTATTGTCTACACCGACCTGCCGTTACGACAGGTCCTTTCGCGGCCTGACACGTCTGATAGGTTACTCAAGTGGAACATCGAATTGAGCCAGTTTGACATTACTTACACTCCAAGATGGGCCATTCAAGGACAAGTCCTAGCCGATTTCATAGCTGAATTTACCGTTCCAAAGGACTTGCCCGAAACCAGTGAATCCCCTGAATACGTTTGGAAGCTTTACACCGACGGTGCATCAAACGACCGGTGTTCGGGCACTGGTGTTGTACTTGAAACTCCCGAAGGCCGATCTATATGTTATGCTTTAAAGTTCGATTTTCATGCGACCAATATTGAAGAAGAATATGAAGCCCTCTTAGCTAGACTAAAGCTTTCCAAAGATTTAAGAATTATCGCTGTGGAAATTTACTGTGATTCGCAGTTAGTTGTATGCCAAGTACGGGGAGAGTACCAAGCGAGAGATCGAAGGCTGGCTGCTTACTTAGCTCGAGTTCAAGAAGTACTGAACCAATTTGATTATTATGCCATTTATTGTATACCTTGAGAGTGCAACAAAAAAGCTGATTCATTGGCAAAGCTAGCCAGCACATGTGAAGCTCAACAAATGGGACTCATTCCCGTAGAAACGTTAACCTCCCCAAGCATTGACCGGGCAGAAATAAACTGGGTATGCGAAACCGTCCTCAAAAAGGATTCATGGATGACTCCACTCAGAAATTACATTGAGCACGGAACCCTGCCGGAGCGTAGAAGTGAAAAGAGACAAGTCCTTTGGAAGGCCTCACGATTCACCATCTAGAACGGAATCATGTACAAAAGAGGGTACTCTATTCCTTTACTCCGGTGTATCGCTCACGATGAAGTTAAACGAGTATTGCACGATGTACACGAGGGAGAATTTGGCGATCACACCGAGGGGCAAGCACTTGCCAAGAAAATACTTCGATACGGATATTACTGGCCTACTGTGAATCACGATGCGTCAAACTATGCAAAGAAATGTGATAGGTGTCAAAAGCATGCTCGAATTCCTAGAGCTCCTTCTACAGAAATAACGCAAATGGTCAGCCCATGGCCGTTTGCAATGTGGGGCATCGACATCATTGGAACTCTACCCCTGGCAAAAGGTGGTGCAAAATACGCCATCATCGCGGTTGATTACTTTACAAAGTGGGCTGAAGCTGAAGCTCTTGCTACCATAATGACGAAGAAAGTAATCAACTTTGTAGTTCGCAACATCATCTGTCGATTCGGTCTCCCACACACCATTATTACGGACAAACAGAACCCAATTCGACAGTGCTGAATTTAAAGATTTCTGCAAACGATTTCACATCCAAAAGAAATTCTTTGCAGTTGCACACCCTCAGACGAATGGACAGGTCGAAGTAGTTAATAAAGTTATAAAATCCATTCTGAAAAAACGACTGGAAAAGGTCGGGGGCAAGTGGGTCGATGAACTTCCTATGGCTTTATGGGCTTACCGAACAACCCACAAGTCCGCGACCGGTCACACTCCGTTCACTCTTTCTTATGGTTCAAAAGCCGTTATTCCGGTCGAGCTAGAAGTACCTTCTCATCGTGTGATGTACTATGACCCAAAGACTAATGCTATCCTACTTGCTGAATCTCTTGATTTACTAGATGAGAAGCGTGAAGAGGCTGATTTGAGGGCAGCCGCGCATCGAAGTCGAGTCGCCCGGTTGTACAACGCCAAGGTCCGCCCGCGAACCTTTGAACTAGGCGATCTCTTCCTGAAAAGAATTTATCTGGTTCCTTCGCATATGAAGCCGACATGGGAAGGACCGTATGTTATTGAACGAAGGCTCGGAGATGGCACATTCAAATTATCGACCGTTGACGGTCTTACTTTGCCAAGAGCTTGGAATAGCGAGAGTCTTCGCCGCTACTACACATGACAGGCTATGTTTATCCATTTAGTTTATTTTCCATTTCGCAATTTGTTTCTGCATTTCGAAATTAGAATTTGTAATAAGGCAACTGACTTTGCCATATTTTCTTACTTCAGCAATAAAATGCAATCTCTTCAAGCCAGAGCTGTGATTTACTTGAAATGCTTCATATGATCATCACTATGCACGGAGAGCTAAGTTTCACCATACGGTGGAATTTATTCAAATAGAGAGTGACTGTGATGCAACCGGTCACTCGCTAAGTGAAACCCGAGCTCGGGGACAAGCCATCACATCAATGTCAAAAACGGATTGATACACGACAATCCCTCACTTAACCCCCGGTTCCTAGAGTGTGAACTGGAGAATTAAAAATACATCTACGAAGAGGGTGGATCCGTCCACCTAACGACTTCGTCCGTATCTGAACTAGGTTTCAGGAGGGTGGACCCGTCCATCTAACGACCTCACTTGTTAACTCAGGGTTGATGTGATCCGACCATCCATGATCCTGACACAACTCCGAACTTCCAGAGTGTGAGTCGGAGTATAAACAACAACTTTGAATTCCCAGAGTGTGAAACGGAGTATAAACATCAACTTCGAACTCCCAGAGTGCGAGTCGGAATATAAGCATCAATTCTGAACTCCCAAAGTGCGAGTCGGAGTATAAACATCAACTCTGAATTCCCAGAGTGCGAGTCGGAGTATAAACATCAACTCCAGATTCCCAGAGTGCGAAATGGAGTATAAACAACAACTTCGAACTCCCAGAGTGCGAGTCGGAGTATAAACATCAACTACGAATTCCCAGAGTGCGAGTCGGAGTATAAACATCAACTCCGGATTTCCAGAGTGTGAAACGGAGTATAAACAACAACTCTGAACTCCTAGAGTGCGAGTCGGAGTATAAACATCAACTCCGAATTCCCAGAGTGCGAAACGGAGTATAAACAACAACTCCGAACTCCCAAAGTGCGAGTCGAAGTATAAAAATCAACTCCGGATTCCAAGAGTGTGAAACGGAGTATAAACAGCAACTTCAAGTTCCCAGAGCGTGAATTGAAATATAAATATCAACTCCGAACTCCCAGAGTGTGAGGCGGAGTATAGATGTCGATTCCAAGTCCCCAGAGCGCGGACGAATGATTTAAACTTAAGCCGGCGTGACCAACCGCCGATAAACAAATGAAAATCCCCGGAGTGCGGATATGATTATCAACAATCGAACAAGCATGGATGAATTACCCAGTCTCCGCTTGTCTCAGACATCCATTCGGTGGCACTAAACTCAACATGTTATAAGTGAGAAGCGATCGCCGACTGATGTTCAACAACTCACCCCCAAGACTGGGGGGTAGGACTTAAGCATCGACCATTGACTGAAGCGGTGCAACATAAAAATTCAACTCGCTTCCCGGTCGCAAACCATGTCCACAGTTTCCGAACTTGGCGAACGAAAACAAACTTTATTCGGAAGCTGAAACTTCACAAGTGCACTTCAGATATTAAAACACTTAGGCAAATACACAATGACAGAAAAGAACCCAAAAAAGAGAAGTTTCATTTCTATTGTTTGTAAAAGAAGTTCGTGTATAAGTTTGTTCCAAAAAATTCTTACTAGCAAGGGCCGAACCCGCATCTATTCACGGCCAACAAAATGAAAGTCGGAATTACACCAAGGAAGCATGTCTAATCTTTCTTCTTCCACGACTTCCTTTTCGGTGCAGGCCCACTGGAGCCGCCACTATCCTTCCTCTTTGAGCTTTTGCCTTTCGGTGGCTGATCTCCGGGCGGGAGCATGATCTCAACATCCTCCTCCGAACTCGAGTGAATAGGAATGCTGCCTGCAGGTGGAGTCGGAGGAACAGGATCAAGTATAGAAGATGGAGTGGGCACACTGGTATCAAAAACTATACCGCCAGGTGATATCATTCTGAGCAGAGCTGGACTAGGTGCCGCCATTCCACCTCCAAAACTGCCACCATGTGCTGCGGCATCCATTTCAGCGGCGATTTGTGCCAAGATTTCCTCTTCAGTAACCGCTCGAGCCTTGCTGGCAGCGTTAGTAGTTGGCATCGAAGAGCTTGTGGCAGGAACACCTCCGCCCATGACAAATGGTAAGTCAGCTAAAGGATCGCCATGACGACGAAAGAGTTCCTCCATCAACTGCTCATCAAACACAAGCGTGCTTCCCTGTATATCGTCAAGAGGCGCGGCAGTAGTCACGGCGGTCGCTTCAGAAACGATAGCTCCTGCGTCTCTGTGCAGTTAATGCCCCGCTATTACCTCGCTATAACCCCGCTATATCTCATAGCGGGTTTCTGCCGCTACGATTTTTCCATATAGCCCCACAATATAGCCTTTCCGCTTTAATCCCCGCTATTCCCGCTATATCTTCTTTAATAAAATGAATTGAAAAATTCAATTTATACATTATAAAAATTATGAAACTAATTTATTTGATTTAATTTTTAATATATTTTCAAAAATGAAAATACTCTAATATTCTACTAAATTCAATTATGTTATATAACAGTTTTACGTTTATTTAAAGTATATTCGCACATGTTTTTATTTAAAAAGTATTTATGTATTAGTTATAATTCAATTGAATGATAATTTTTCATTTAATTACCATTTATATATTCGTAAAAACATTAAGTACGAGTTTTATATGCTATTTTAAAGCCATCCGCTATATCCCTCTATATCCTCGCTGTATCCCCGCTATGACTTTTTGCACCTCCACCGCTTTGAATCCGCCGAGCGCTTTAACTGCACAGCTGCGTCTGATATAATTCTTGAGTAGCAGGAGGCACGACCGGTGTAGCGTCAATCACTGGATAAAAAATAAAAGAACTGCTAGAACTTAACTCGAGCAAAGATTTCGACTTAAGAAAGATATGTGGAATGTTAAAAATACCTTCCTCAGTTTGAATTTTAGTCGGCAGAACGGCTTCAGTAACTTGCGCTGCAGCCGGAGACATCTGCGGCTGATCCGTATTATAGGCAGGAACAGCTTGGGGATCAATCGCAGACGAGGATTCGGGCTAGGTTGACGATGGAACTTCAAGACTCGCCTCATGATGTTCAACCCCTGAACCCTCTACTACTTCAAAGTGCTGGGCCCTGAGTCTTTCCTTTTCATGTAGAATCATTGACTCGTGAAGAATCTTCCTTTCATCTTCATTCAGAATGCGATTCTCGAGTTCAAACTCATCCACAGACTCACCCAGATGCACCTCCTTCTCCTCTTCAACTAATCGGCCCCAGGCGTTGTATAGATGCACCGGATAGTCATCGAGCCAGGCTAGACCCCTATGCCTTAGCACGTTAGCGTTGTAAACAACGAGAAGGTCTTCGATATCAGCCTCTAACCTGGACTCGGCCGATTTCACTTTCTCCTCGACCTCAGTCTCCACCTTGCGGACTTTAGCCACAGCCACATCCCGTTCACCCCTAAGCAGAACAGCTTGTTCGCACGCCTCCTGGGCTGCGTTGTTTGCATCATCCCTTTCCTTGGCCATATTAGAAAATTTTGCGTTGAGCTCGTTAAATTCCTTGACCGCCGCATCCCGTTCGGCGGTAACAGTAGTATTCCGATGGCCCATCTCCTCCACCAGGGCAACATGCGTCTGCCTCAACCTCTCCATGGCCACAGTCTCTTCGTCAGCTTTTTTGGTGGCCTCGATTTCAAATTTCCGAGAAGACTCGGCCTCAGCAGTGAGCACTTGAATAATCCGGTCCCTTTGAGCGAGTTCGGTCTCCATTTTCTCAAGCGCTTTGGCTCGCTCAAAGGCCACCTTAGAAGCTTTCTCTGCAGCCTTTACCCACTCTCTGTACTGGATGTAGATGTCATGAATGTAATCATGCAACGTGTTTTCCACCCCTGACGGAATTCTTTTTAAATGAGGTGGGAAGACATAGCCGTTGAAGCATATATTCAGGAAATCCTTCCTTATCTGAGCCAATTCAATGGCCCCTTCTCCTGTGGGCTCAGCTGGGACCTGCTCTGCAATTATGGAGGCCGTGGTTTCGACTCTCTGGAGATGAGTCTCGGATCTAGAAGTGTGAGAAGATGGCCTGTGACGCGGAGGCTCTGGTGGATGTGGGACAAGAACAGGAGGTGGAGATGGAAGTCTTAGAGGTGGAGAGCGAGATCTAGATCGATGTCTGTATTCTCTGTCCCTATCACGCCCATATCTATCTTGGTTAGAGTACTCGCGATCGCGGTCTCTATCTGAGTCTCTCCTGCGGGAATCAAAATAGGTAGAAGCCTTTCGGGCCGAGCGAAGATTCCCCAGCATCGATCCTTTCCCAGACATAGTACCTGAAAATGAGAAACGAAGGAAGAGTTAGTGATTTCTTAAGTTGGACGATTTACAGTTATGAATCATGTAGTGCAGTGAAGTGTATGCATGTGCAACCTCCCAACCAACTGGAAATGTCGGTCGCGCTCATAGCAAGCGACCCGCTCAGTTCAAGAGCATTATCAAGCTCCTCCATCCCGGCGTCATGTTGAAACGACACATAATCCGGAATCGGAATATCAGCAAGCCCTTCAAAAGGATTCTCTACTGGCAGGGGAGGAGCCTCCGAAATTCTAATCCCCGGGACGGGCAAGGACATGACCATGGATTTTAATCTCACGGATTTAGAGCGCCTGTAAGCAACTACCTTGCCTTTTCTTCTTCCACCTGAATCCTGGACATCGGAAGAAGGCCCAGCTTGGAGTTCATTATCAGTGGGCGTTCTCTCCGGATCAACCTCTTCAGCTATTACGACTGCGGGCGCCTTGCGTTTCAACCGCTTCTTCGAGACCGCTCTAAGCGTCCCTTCTAGCCGTATGCTTTGCTTACGTTCAACCAGCCCGACAGTTCTCAAGTTTCTATCGGTTAGAACCAAGTCGATGTGCCTCTCTTCACCCGGAACCGTTTGGAGGATCCGAACTAGCTCTCTAAAGTATCCACCGTCAGGTCGAGATATTGCAGCTGTGAAAGAAGAGAAGTATGTCAGTTTCGAGGTCGGTTATTACTATCTCGATAATTCAAGAGAAAGAATTGTAACGCTTACGTCTATCCAACCATCGCCTAGCAAATCCAGGGGGCACCGAACGTAAAACCATTCAGTTTTAAAGTAACTTAGCCTTCCCAGGAGCCCATTACAATGTGGCAGTTCCTGATCGCTTCCAAGAAGGTGAAAGAAGGGCTGTCTCCACGACTCTTAACGTTAAATAGATATCTAATCTCGATCGGCTTTGGTGGTCGAAAGAGAATCTCCATAAACAGAATGAAGGTGCAATTCAACAGGGCATATCCATTGGGGTGTAGCTGGGATGGAGCTATTCCAAGGAATGATAACATCTCCCTTATATATTGATTGAAAGGAGGAAGTGTCCCCGCTGTGCAAGCGTGACGGTTGAAAGTAGTAAACCCCTCCAGGGGGTCGTGTGGTCGGTCATTTGGCCCAGGCAGTAACATGTCATCAAGCGACAAGTCGTGCCTTAAACAAATCCATCCCAGCATATCTTCGGAAATGCCGGACGGCACAGAATCTTGTGGACGACAAATGAACCAGGCGCCTGGAAGCTCGTCCGAAGCTGGGTCTATAACTTCGACTTCAATGACCGGTATCTCGATGGTTGAAGGAATTGAACTCTGGAGTACCTGCTGCTGTGAACTTGAAGGTTCCATGACTAATTGGCTTATGAAAAATCATTGTTAAATAGACAATAACGCTCGTGCATCTCCCAGTGTAAAGTGTGTGAGTGTGTTGTGCAGTGCAGTACTGTATATCACTTGAGAAGTTCTACAGAATTAGAGAAAGCATGCAAACAGCGAGACTTCAAAATTCAGTCGGAAGGACCGTCATCGCTGAACGTCAAAACCGTGCCATCCGGATATTAGCAATCGATTCAAGTCAAAGTTTGTTAAGATTTTGTTGAGTTATAGTTCCATCGGCGAGCTTCGAAAGGCAGTCAAATGTACAGTTCTATCGTCAGGTCCAGATATGCAATGATGAAGCTCGCCGGAGTCGTATGTTTGTTAAGTTCGTATCGATGACCCGAGGAATCAAGTTCGAATCGATCGCCTCAAAGCCAGATCATTTCAACTCGACTCCCTCAGTTCGTATCGATCGAGGCATGTGTTCTCGTATTACTCGGAAAGAACAACATTTCGAATCGATCGAAGCTTAACACTTTCGTATCGATCAACTGGGTCGCTTTCGTATCGATCCCCTGGCGCATAATTCGACTCGATCGAAAAAAATCTGGGTTTCGAATCCATCAGACGCAACACCTTCGTATCGATTAACTTACTGGAGGTACTCGCATCGATCATCAAGACTCGATGCAAAAGCTTAGCCATCGATCGATACGAAGGCCTCCATCTCATCATCTCGAAGCCCTTATTCTGGATCGATGCGAAAACGAGGACTAGAAAACCATTTTATCTCCACACTCCTTCTTCCCCAGATCGATTCGAACAACATCCTATCTTTCCTCGACCTCACACATTATCTACTACCTCGAGCCATGTTCAGGCACGAATTCGAATGGAATAGCAAGAGAATCTGGATCTCATTGTTTCAGGATTGATTTTGTTCAACTGATTACCTTATTTCGACAACTGTTTAAAGGGATTAAAGATTTTGGTTCGATTCGAAGACGAGCAGTTTTCCTTTCTTTGTCTCAGAAGCGATACGAAAGCAAGGCACAAAAGTTAGAAGTCAAAAGTGAAAAGTGGCTAAGTCCACAGTATTTATATGGACTCGAGCATAAAGGAAAAAATGATTTGCATCCCCGTAGATTCGACCAGTTGCAAAACATCACCCCGGGATCGATTCGAACAAACCTTTCGAATCCATCAACCCTCAGATGAATACTATTTCGTATCGATCGTGGGACTTCTGTTCGAATCCATTGAGCGTTGCGCTGTTCGAATCCATCTACACAAGCCTTTATCGAAGCGAAGTTGCCAATAAAGGCTTTTCTGAGTCACCCAAATCCATCGATACGAAACCACTTTTCGTATCGATCATCTTCGACTCCATCTCCAGTGCAGCGATGTGAACTGTACAGTTCAAATCCATCGGTACGAAACCGCATTTCGTATCCATCAAATCGCAGCTCCCAGAGATAATGCCCATCGATGCGAATTGTCTTTTCGTATCCAAAAACATCAGATTCATCGATATGAAGGCACATTTTGTATCCATTTTAGTGGCTCGTGCCAGTTCAAAAATGAATTCCACAAAAGTTCATAACCATCGATACGAAAGTTAATTTCGTATCCATTGAATCTTAGATCCATCGATACGAACGACCGCTTCGTATCTATCAAACCCCATGTCCATCGATTCGGAATGCTCATTTCTTATCCATCAATGAATACCGGGGCAAAGACAATATTTCAACCCTTCACATCGATTCAGGAGAGGATCGTTACGAAGGAACATTCAAAAACAACCATCGAGTGTTGTTACAACGAATTTCACGTCGGTTCAGGAGAGGATCGATACGGAATTCAATATAAAATAAACTAACAACGACTCGTGAATGTCAACGAGAGTCAGATTAACATATATGCATATACGTCGGACAAGTATTCAATTTTCGACATTCACAAGAATTGGAAATTCATTTGATAACGATTACAACAACAAACGGCTAATCACTAGCATACAACAACAAGTTGCAACAATACAGGGAACAGTAGTTGGCAGTCAACAGTTTACATTATCGAGAAAATCAGTCAAAGAGTACAGCTTTCATCGAAAAGACGATAACTATTCAGAATGAAGATTGCAGCATTTCAAAGCACATCATGTTTCCATAAGACGTACTTTGGGGGGCACATGTTATCCCGCCTTTTGGACAAGGCCGTGACACCAGGAACTTGACTGGAAACCAATAACTGTTCGTCTTGAAGACCGGTTATACGCAGGTTCACTATGGATATCGATGAATTTTGTCCGAGTCTGGATCAGGCTGAATTTGATATGACATGACAAGCGAAGCTATGAGAGCCAACGTTCCAAATTTCAAGTCACCGAGTTCATATGCTCAAGTTATGATCGATGCAAGTTGGAAAACCCATCCATTCGTATCGATCGTTTCGAATCGATTGGAGTCGCAACCCATCATTTCGCATCGTTCCTCTTCGTATCCATCAAAAAGCTTACTTCGACTCGATCAGCTACGCATCGATCACCAGGGCCTACTTTGACTCGGTCAGCTCCGCGTCCATCACCAAGCCTCTGTTCGACTCGATCGAGTTCGTATCCATCAACAAGCTCTGTTCGACTCGATCAGCCAATGACCACTTCGCATCGATCCGCATCCATCAGGGAGCAATAGTTCGACTCGATCGTCTAAATGCCTACTATGTATCCATCAGTAGATAAGTACACTTCATATCCATCGTGGATCCACTGTTCGAATCCTTCGTGTTGCCATTATTTGAATCGATCGGGCCATCACTGTTCGCATCCATCCGGGCCCTTCAGCTTCGTATCGGTCGACAGGAGTCGATTTCCATCAATACGAACAAAACCATACTGGCAGTGCATGTCAATCACTTTCCATCGATACGAAAATGGACGTTTCCATCGATACGAACGAAGCAAGACTATCGATACGAACAACATAGTTCTGATCGATACGAACCAAAAATCCTGCCGAAAGTCTCCATTTCGTATCGATCATAACTCGAGATCCACAAGTCCAAATTCTATGAAATTTTCACAGAAGCTTACGTGCATGCTAAGGAATGCCCATGCCAAATTTCGACTCCATCGGACGCAATCTTGATCGATACGAAATCCATTTGTATCGATCACGGATCGGACCGAAACTTCGCGGGCTTGGGCGCGCGGGCCTAGTCACATGCCAGATGGAGCCTCCTGAGATCTGAGCAAAATATCAGCCTCCTACACCTATAAATAGAGCTCCAGGGCATATAGAAAAAGGATCTTCTTCTTCTTTGAATTCTCGAGCGCCCGGACTCTGCCAGATCCAGTTCAAAACTCCATTGCTGCTGCTATTAACGAAATTCACTGCTGTAAATCATAATTATCTGCTGTAACTCGCCGAATTCACTTGTAATCATCAAAGAAAGATCAATAAAGCAATCAACTTCATAGTGGACGTAGACAATACGCCGAACCACTCTAAATTCTTATGTCTCTATGCATTTTAATTACTTTCATATCTATGATTTGGAGTTTTTGTTAGATAATCCTCTTTTTCCATTTAATTTCTTCACTTTATCTCTTCAAAAACTTCCGAAGAGTGTTGTGCCCAATTTTGGTACAAACAGGCCCAGAGCTAGATACATATCAATTAAAGAGGCAATGTCATATGGACCTGAAACTTGAGAAAGTGAAAAATAGAGATTAGAAATGTCGACGGGTGTCATCTAAGCCTTCTCGGACACAAGAGAAACTTGAGATATACCTCCAGAGGAAATAGAAGTTTGTTTGGGAAGGAATCCCCATCAGACACTCCTCTACAATGGGAGATAATGCTAGCATCTTCAGGTAAGACTTGGGATTGTATAACCATGCTCCTTATTATTGAATATCGACAAAGGGTGTTGAAGAAGTTGTCACTTTCGAAGTCATCGTAGTAGTTGAAGCTATAGAAAACCCAAAGGAAGGAACAAACTCGGAAATGAGAGTCTTAAATGTATAAGTATCGAGGCACTAGAAGTGGTCGTCGCTAAACCAGAAGTTTTTGCTGGGAGTTCCTTAGTAATTGAAATAGAACTTTCACCCAAATCCTTAGAACAAGATTCGGGTAGGTCCTCAACAGCCACCTAGTTAGAATTTGAAACTTCGGAAGCTAATACCATTTGGCTTATGACAAGTGCATCCAGATCCTCACTATTTAAAAGGTCATCCTTCAACACATCTTTTTCGACCTTGACCCCATCTAAATGTTCTTTCTCATAACGATATCTTTTTACACCATGGCTAATGCTCTGGGGTATGCATTATCAAGCCATCTTAAATTTCCAAACTTAATGACGTTCATATAGAAGCAAACTAGAGTGGGCTCTATCTCAGATTTGATCTTATTCTCAACACTGTCTGCATGAGTTTCCACATCCTTATGCGCTTGTTGAGCATCAAGCTTTTTTTCTATATACTCCTAGGCCTCACTAAGAGATTTATCCTTCACTTTTTCTTTGCCTTTAGCGTAACCTCTAATTCTAAAATTTTCAAAGTCTACTCATCAACATTTTTCTAGAGAGCCTTTTTTTCTATAGAAAAGGTGTGCCTCCTATGATGTGCAGATTCGAGCTGAGTATGTTGCATTTGAAACCAATCCTCATATGATTTTCTTTCTTCCTCTACCTTTTTCTCTATGGCCTTATAATACCCCTTGATCTCTTCCAACCTATGTAGTTAAAGCGCTCGGCAGATTCAATGCAACGGAGATGCAAAAAGTCATAGCGGGAATGCAGCGAGGATATAGCGGGAGATAGCGGATGACTCTAAAATAGCATATAAAACTCGTACTTAATGTCTTTACAAATATTTAAATGGTAATTAAATGAAAAACTAACATTCAATTGAATAATAATTAATAAATAAATAATTTTAAATAAAAACATGTGCGAATATACTATTACTAAACGTAAAACTATTATATAACATAATTGAATTTAGTAGAATATTAGAGTATTTTTATTTTTGAAAATATATTAAAAATTCAATTAAATAAATTAATTTCGTAATATTTATGATGTATAAATTTCATTTTTCAATTCATTTCTTTTAAAGAAGATATAGCGGAAATAGTGGAATATAGCGGAAATAACCGGATATAGTGGAAATAGCGGGCCTCAAAGCGGAAAGGCTATATTTGGGGCTATATGGAAATATCGTAGCGGTATAAATCCGCTATGAGATATAACAAGGTTATAGTGGGGCATTAACTACACAGCTTCCAACTCTTCATCCTAAGTAATGATGATTTGCTCATTATCTTTATTTTCTATCTCCTTTCCTTGAAAAGCTACATGTTTCTTCCTATCGACTTCCGATAGAGCCTGTGCGTGTCTCCTCCATATATAATACTTATCATATACATCTTTCACACAAGTCATGATGTCTTTGGCCACGTTGACAAGAATGTCTTTTAGGTGATAAGTGAATTTAATATGATCAAAGCAGATTATTGGGAAAGCTCTTTGTAGCTCGGCAATTTGTGGATTTATGGTAGGTTCTATCACTGCCAAAGAAACATACGCAAGTGTATGATCTTTACCAGATCTTCATTTAAAGGGATCAGAAGCTGCAAAACTAGATAGTTAAACAACCTGCTTGGATTTATGGGACGATGCCATTGACTATGTAACAAGATGCATAGAAGTCGGCTAGTCTGAGACTTTGAGGACGGCCCAGGTAGGTTTATCAAAATATATATCTTGACCCTTGGGCAAAGGAAAGCGACTACAACGTTGCAAAGCGGATGTCCTACTAGACCCAGAGTGGTCACATGACCCTCGATCATAATCATCATGATAATTTTGTTCTTCTTATTACTTTTCCCTCTCTCTACAATGATGCCATAACGATTTGAATTCGTATAATGACTCATAGTGTCAGCTTGAAGGATCGCGCTTGTGATTACCTAAAGGGTGATCGTGGGCTCGCTGTTATGTTTATTTGGCACGGAGGATCCACACCCAATGAAGTAAGCTAACATGAAGGTAGGAGAAGTCAACGGTAAGGGAAGCAAAGTGATGATGTAGGTAGGAGCAAATAGACACACCTGCTCTAATGAGTAACTATGCAAGCATAGGCTTGGTCCATTGTAACTCTCTCTGTCCAGTAGGTTTACAGTTAAAGAAAGTGATACCACCCGATGGTAAGAATATAGTAGAAAGGAATTCTTTTCTTGTAGTCCCAGCATTGAACAGAAATTACTGTTCGGTCTATGATACATCGAACAAGAATTCCCATCCGATGCAAGAAACTACCGAACAAGGTATTCTGTTCGGTGTCAAGTACACTAAGCAAAATATCTTGTTTGGTGCAAGATATTACCGAACATGGCACTTAATGTTGCATACATTGAACATAATTCCTTATCCGGTACATATTTAGGACCGAGCCAAGAAAGGAGGAGGCTATGCCAAACTAAGAACACGTATGAAGGAACATGGCCAAAAAGATGTCCACATCCACCTAACCCCAAACAGAACAAATTAAACCGAACCGAATAAGTTATTTATGAAATGAAATCTAAACATATATGTAAATTCCTAATCATTTTTTTTTCATATATGGAAATAACCGAATCGAGCAAGTTATATTGGGAGATTGCCTGATTTACTGGGGTAACCTACATACCTCTATACTCCTATAAATATCCAAGCTTTTAGCAGCTATAGGAGGAAATTTGTGGGGAACCTCTGGACTCTACCGAGTAGGAATAACCAAATAGAACTTTTGATTCCAATATTTAACAATAAATCATTGTACTTCACATTCAAATACTTGTAAAAGCTGAAATATAATAAAGGGAATAAAAATGAACAGGCCTATTATAGCTGAACCACTATAAATCCGAGTGCATTTTAATTTTCTTGCATTCTATTTTTATTGAATTCTCTGTTATAAATTCAATTAGAATTATTTGTTCACTTTTTGTGCAAATATTTTTGGTGCATTCATTGAGAGCATTTCCCAACATGCCTCCTAAATCTAAGAGTAGGACTGGTGGTACTAGTCGGAATGCTAACCAAATTGCTACCTATCAAGGCAACCATTCATTCAGTACTCTAGGACTAGACACAATCACCAGGGGTGATTTGGACACTGTTGTGGCGGATCTCGATACTTGTTTTACTGCAAAACAACATGCTATTGTGGACCTAATCATGGCACGGTTGGGGAAAATGCAACCAACCCCACAAAACTGTGAAGTAAGAGGGATAACTTATTCTCGAGGATCCATGAGATGAAGAAGGTCGTGCTCTGGTAGTAGATCAGATCGAGAAAACTGAGGAGCGGGACGAGTGAGCGCCGAGTAAATGGATCATGCAAGGACTCAACCTGACACCACGCTCAATGATTAGTTCGACATCAAATCAATTAGAAGAGGTAATGAACCAGTGATGGTAAAGGAAGATTCTTCCCAGTCTAGGCAATGATATCCCGTCCTAATAGAAGTGGCAACTAATGGAAGGCGAATTTATCATTGTGAATGATCCCGAAGTGGAGAACAGAGTCAAGGTCGCAGAGCAAGTTATCACAGAAGAAATGAAAGATGTTTTCTACCCCGATGGGAGAGGTCTACTTAGTTCCGCTCATCCCTTGAGCTTGAAGACCGGATGACAAAATTTATAAGCGATTGTGTACGTTATGAGCAAATCGAGCGTAGAATCAGAGAAAGAGTTCGTAGCCCATTTTCCATGGAGATAGAGACTACTTGAAATTATAAGAATTTCCGAATGCCCACCATAGACCCTTACCAAGGTCTGGCCAATCCAATAGTGCATCTGCAATGATACACGTCAACACATGTTGCTTAATAGAGGGATGGATGAAGTTTTTTGCAAATACTTCCCCCTATTTCTGTTGCACCTGACAATTATGTAGTTTTATCACCTTCCCCTGGCTCAATCCATTCATGGGAAATGTTAAAGGAGAAACTCATTAGCCAGTTTCAGGTCATATAAAGCAACACAAGGACCCTTACTCGTTCTTGGATGTAAAACAACGAGAGGATGAAACACCACGACAATACTTGACTCGCTTTAATGATATAGCAGCCAGCATCCAGAATGCTAACGAACGCTTAACACTTGTGGCATTGTATGTTAGTGTTCATCCCGAAATGAATTTTGCCTGGATATTAACTAAGGATAAACTAGCTACCTTGCTAGATTTCTTCTATGAAGCAGCAAAGTACAGGTGGTTTGAAGAAGCCACAGCTGGACGACAAGCTCGAATGACTATCAAACCATTAGAAGCATCTAATATTGAGAACGCTATGGTTAAAGATAACAAAAGTAGTTGTGCTGAGAAAAAGAAAAACAATATCCAAAGAAATTCAAGCAGAAAGCAAGTGGAATGGAAAAGGTTCAGGCATAGAATGGGGTTTGATACTTACATAGATTTGGACAATACTATAAAAAATATCTACCTCACCACGCAAGCATAACTCAAATATAATAGGTCTCCACTGAAAAAGAAACCGAAGTTGAGATGTATACAGTGAAGTATTATAGATTTTACATATCCCATAGACATAACACTAACAAATTTCTTCGTTTGCGGGATATAATAGAAGAACACATTAGGAAGAGAAATTTGGAACGGTATTTTATGAATCGAAATTCTCCCTTGGCTCCCGCAAAGTGGGTCCCAAAGCAAATCCCACCTGGAAATGGGGGTGAAGGATCCAAGTGCTAATCATGAAAAGGTTAGGAGGTTAATAATCAATACCATAATAAGATGACCTCACGTAGCTGAGAGAAGCTGGGCTTAGGTGGAAGGATATGCAATGTCGTTAAAGAATGGAGAGGCTTTAATGTGCATATAGGCAAGGAGCAAAAAACCAAGTCCCTACGTTAAGAACAAGATGAGATAATCTTTAATGCCAATGACTTGTGCGGTAATCATAAAGATCCCCTAGTGATTTCGATAATGCTCGACCTAGTAGAAGTACATCGGATTCTAGTAGACAGTGGGAGTTTGGTAAACATTTTGTTCAAAGATGAATTTGATAAAATAGGGTTGTCCATGAATGATGTTACACTGTATAGCCAACGACTACATGGCTACACAGAAAAGGGCACAATGCATTTGGGAAGGTATGATTTATTTATTGAGATAGGAACCTACCTTTGATCAACCATATAAAAACAAACTTTCATTTTGGTGGATGAATTCTCGACATAGATGCCTTGCTAGGGCTGCCAGCCTTATTTGATTTTCGCACAGTAATGGCTCAATGGTGCTTGACCATTAAATTTCCTACGACCAAGGGAGTAGGGGAGTGGAAGGAAATCAGGATGCCGCTAGGGAGTACTATTTGGTAGTGCTCATAGAAAACAAATCGTAGGAGAAAGAGAAGGGTACAGAGGTTGCATTCTATGCCAAAAATTCAATTACATAGAAATTAAAGGACATCCCCTCGCTTGGGTTCAAAAGTTATCCTTATAATGAACTTGACTCGAGAGATGGAGGAGAGGGGGCTACAGTTGAGCCCGAAGTGGCAATGGAATTTATGGAAATAGATAGCAATGTACAACCAAGACGTATTTCCCTGGTCCCATGCAGATATGTGTGGAATCTCCCCCTCGATTGCATGTTATGCCTAGAATATCAACCCAAGGAAACCCCTAGTGTAGAAAAAAAATAAGTATGAGTCTGGAGCGGTCAGTGACTCTTAATGAGGAAGTGAAAACATTGTTGGAAAATGATTTCATCAGGGAGTCTCACTGCACGAAATAATTTGCAAACCCGGTTTTTGTTAGGAAATCGAATGGAAAATAGCAGATGTGCATTGCCTTCTTTAATTTAAATGATGTTGTCCTAAAGACTGCTTTCCACTCCCAAGAATCGACCAATTAGTAGATGGAATGATAGGACATGAACTTTTATCTTTATGCATGCATACTTCGGATACAACCAGATTACTATGTATGTCCCAGATTAGGAACACACTAGCTTTATTACTGACTTAGGACTCTACTACTACAAGGTCATGTCATTTGGACTCAAGAATGCAGGGTTACATATCAACCTTTAGCCAACAAGATGTTCACTAGTCAGATTGGAAGAGGTATACCTTGATGATATGCTAGTAAAGTCAAAAAAGGCTGAGGACAACATCTCACACTAGGATGAGATGTTTCGAATTCTACATGAGTTTAGGTTGAAGCTGAGCTCACTAAAATTTTCCTTTATTGTTTCTTCTAGAACATTCCTAGGATTTATCATGCATGCCAGGGAAATTGAAGCCAACCTAGAATAAGTCCAAGCTTTAAATGATATAAAAATCCCTAAAACTCGAAGGGAGATGCAAAGCAAAAACGACAAGGTGGTTGCCCTAAGTAGGTTTATATTTAAGGCTACTGGTAAATGTGTTCCTTTTTGAAAAGCACTCAAGAAGACACTACGCCATAGATTGCATACTGCAACACCAAAGAAGTGATGCAGGATGTGCCAAAAAATGTTGCTGAAGGCTAAAAAAGGGCAAAGGCAACACTTTCTCGGTGTTGCATTTTGCCGCGTTGCCGCAGACCTCAAAGGCAACATTTTGACTATCTAAGGCAACATAAGAAATATTGTTGCAATAGAATCCTATTTGGGTCTATAGCAACATCCATAGGTGCATGTAGCAACATTCAAAAATGTTGCTATAGATATTAATTTTCTGAATTTGTGGGGCCCACAATGTAGAGCATATTTGATTTTTTAATAGAAATAAATATTTATTTAATAAAATGCTATTGCACAGAATTGGATATTCAAACAGTAATTTATTTAAATAATTATTTTATTTCAACATTTAAAATAGTACAAATTCCCGACTCCACTATTTTACAATTCAATGATAAATAACACTGATATTCACATATACAGATATTCCTCACTACATCACTCAGTTCACTCATTACATATACAGTTTCAATTTATACAGACACCGACACTGACAAATATATGACGAGCTGAGTGCCGAGCCGAAGGCGAGCCGAGTGCCGAGCCGAAGGCGAGCCGAGTGCCGAGCCGAAGGCGAGCCGAGAAGCGGGTCCGGGCGCAGCGCCGGCGGGGGTCCGGGGCACCGCAGTCCCGGCGGGGATCGACCTTCTTTGAAACCTGTCTTCAACTCCATTTCAGATTGAATCCAACATCTGAGCAATCTGCAAAAATACACACTGACGCAGTAAAATTGAAAAGGAAATATTTTTGCAGTATAAAATAAAATGTAATTTTGAAAATATTATTTGCCTCAGTTATTTGGGTGACAATTTGGTCCAAGCAGTTGACAATGCACAAGAACAAAAATGAAACAGAAGCATGCTACAGAAATAAACAGCATGCTCAATGAATTGGTCAGAGCAAACTATACCAGACTTGTATGCCAAACATAAAACAACAGTGGACAGAGCTCAACAAAAGAACTCAAACTCACAATTAAACCAAAACTCCAACCATATTCAAAAATACAGACCAACAGAAGTGTCAAGTGAATGAGCTGCAGCAATTTCAAAAATGGCCGAAGTCAGATAATATAAGAAATATGAACTCGAGCAAGTCCAGCTACCATATGAAAGCAACCATACATATATACATGTGTGAAACAGCATGTATATATATAGGCAGTGCAAACAGGCTCAAAGGACCAGTGCATATATACATGTTCAAGTGCAACAACAAACACATATATACATACATGAATGCATATATATATACATGATAATGGAAAACATAAGTGATACGACAGTTTCAGTGAACAAGTGAAGCACAAAGAGAAAGGTACACAAGTGTGTGTGGCACCAATGGAAACAGTATGGTGAAGCAACTTGACTACAAAAACTCAAGTGAAATATATTACAAGTTCAAGCTACAGGATGTCAACCAGAAGATATATTACAAGTTCAAGCTACAGGATGAACAGACGTAGCCAAAGTCAACCACGAACAGTAGCAAGTTCAACCAATTCAAATCAAGTTGCCGAAGTCTAGTTAAATGTCAAAGGCAAAGTCACGATGAACAATCAATTAAATGACCGATGTCAACAGATATATACGAACGTAAATCTAGGGGTTCGAACCCTATATAAACACATTAACATCATCGGCAGATAGTATCGAGTTCAAGCAAGCAATACAGTAAAGTAAAAGCAACAAATTACATACCCGAATACACAGTTGAACTCAAGCAAAATCGAAGGAGCTGTATTCGAAGCAAGGAGACGATCGATTGCCAAAGCAATTCAGAAGAACAGCAATTGTAATCGATCGACAATCAATCGGGTCCTTCGATATTAGACGAAGCCCTAATCGCACAAGGCCGAAGCCCTAGCTAATCTCACAGGAGCGAAGACAAGGCCGAAGCCCTAGCTAATCTCACAGGAGCGAAGACAAGGCCGAAGCCCTAGCTAATCTCATAGGAGCGAACACGAGGCCAAAGCCCTAATTTCAGAGCAAAAGAGGAACAAGATAGGAGCAGCCATTATCACATACGAGAAAAGGGGATCTACTCTAAACTAGTTCAGGTGGTAAAACGAAATTTTGGGGCAAATTGCAGTGGTGATCCATTTTAACAACCATATTAAATGTAGACCGTTGGATCGTATTCACGCGGATTGCTAATTTTATTAATTTTTTAATTTGAATACATCTATAGCTACTACAACATCTTGTTGATACCTATGCTAACACCTTGAAGCGAGTGTTGTAATAGACAAAAATCAGCATACCTATCGTTACATTATAGTTAGCAACACCTTGTAATTTCGTTGCAGTAGGCCATCTATGGCGTAGTGAGAAGAAATATGATTTTACGTGGATAGATAAATGCATGATCGCGTTCCTTGACTTATTGGAACAATTACAAGAGCCTTCGGTTCTTTCCACACCATTTGCATAAGAAGATTTATACCTCTACTTGGTGGTGTCTTTCCACACCCTGATTGTAGCATTGGTTTAGAAGGAAGATCCGGTACAACGTCTAGTTTATTATGTGAGAAGCACTTCACTAAGTCATAGTCTAGGTATCCTAAGCTGGAGAAGTTGGCATACCACCTACTAATCGCATCCCAACAGTTGGGGCACTATTTCCAATCGCATCCCATTCGAGTCTGACAGATTAGCCCTTAAGACAGGTCCTACATCGACCTTATACTTTAAGAAGACTTACCAAATAGAGTATTAAGTTAAGATAATATGATATTACTTATCATCGAAGACGACCAAAGGATAAGACTAGGTACGCTTTATTGATAAATTTACAGTATGGACGATGAATTGGAGTCCGTGGAGGAAGAAGCTCTTAAGTGGAAAATGTATGGGGATAGGGCTTTAAACGAGCATGACTCTGGTGCAAGAGTGATACCATTGACACCCAGAGGAAGGAAGTTGATCTGCAAAATATGATTTGGGTTAAGGGCGACGAACAGTGAGAACAAATATGAGGCTTTAACAGTAGGATTGGAGATAGCTAATGAACTGGGAATCAGGTAGCTATGCGTGCACAATGGCTCATAGTTGGTTGTAAAGTAGGTTCTTGATGAGTTCCAGGTTGAGGGGGAACACTTGAAATCCTATTTCGTAAGGGTGAAGGTTTTTCTTAAAGAAATGGAGCATTACGTGATCAAATACATCCTAAGAGAAGAGAATCAAGATGCCGACGAGCTGGTAAAGTTTGCAAGTTCAGAAGCTGGACCTCTATTGGGATCGGTACCTATTGCAACCCAACTTAGTCTTGGCGAGGAGGTGAATGTGATTGCGAATATCAATGGCGAGGTGACCTGGATGATGCCATCAATAAGATATTTGAGTGAGGGGATATTACCATGCAATAGGATCAAAGCTAGAAAAGTCTTGAGGAAGACACATTGCTTTATCATTTAGGATGGTATGCTATATCAAAGAGGATTTTCTAACCTATTACTGAGGTGCATCGGTGGGAAAGAAGCTAAGGAAGTATTGGAAAACATACTCAAGGCAGCTGTAGAGATCACACTTAGGGGGCAGACTCTGGAAAACAAGGTGTTGTAGTATGGTTATTTCTGGTCGACATTAAATCATAATGCGATGGACTATGATAAAAGGTGCGACAAATGTCAGTGGTTCACGAAGATCCCAAGATTTGAGCTAATGCACATGGTTAGCCACTAGTCTTTCGCAGTCTGGGGAATAGATCTGGTCGGAGAGCTTCCTACGAATCAGGGTGGAGATAAGTATTCTATAGTAGTAGTTGACTACTTTACTAAGTGGGTCGAAGCTGAGTCACTTACTAAGGTATCAACATCAAAGGTCGTAAATTTTTTGATTCGAAATATGATATGTTGGTATGGAGCCCCCTTTCAAAACATCTTGGACAATGGATTGTAGTTTGATAGCGAGGAATTTGATGATTTCTACCAACAACATATGATAAAGAAATATTTTCCACGGTAGCATACCCGCAGGCTAATGGACAGTTGAAAGCGGTCAACAAGGTTCTAAAAACCTTCATAAAGAAGTGGTTGGAAAAGGCGAAAGGAGCATGGGTGGACGAACTTCCCTTGTCACTGTCGGCTTATCGCACTTCCTTCAAGACAGCAATGGGACATACTCCTTTATCATTGTCTTATGGGTCGGAAACGATGTTTTTGATGGAAACAAATGTACCATAACACAAGAGGATTTATTATGATTCAAGTGAGAAAGAGGAGTTAATTAATGCATCATTGGATTTAATTGATGAAGGGCATGAAGAAGCTGCTTGAAAGCCGTGGCGCATAAACGAAGGATTGCCAGTCAATATAATTCTAAAGTCAAACACCACACACTTAAGGAAAGGAACTAGATGTTAAAGCGGATATTTCCTAGATTGGGAGCACTCACCCCAATCTGCGAAAGATTGTATGTTATTCACAAAGACTTGGGTAATGGAGCTTTCATCCTAGCACAGTAAATGGAGTTATATTCAAAAAAGCCTGGAATGTTTAAACTCTTTATCACTATTTTACTTGGATTCTATTATTTTTCTAATTGTATTGCAATTGTGTAATGGAAAAAGTTATGAAATGAATTTTAATAAAATGCACTTTCTTCTAAATCTTGTTATGACAGGTAATTAGTATGAAATGTGACTTTGTACTACAGCCTAAACACATTGGATTAACGTTGGTATTAAGAAAAACACCACAAAAGCTCAATGTGTCGAACTCTTTACCTGGGAGAAAAACAACCTCTATACAATATAGAACTTCTCCCCTCAAACTTTTAGCCGGCAATGGCAGACCAGAGTGACCCTGATTGGGTGTCCACCATTGACGATTGGCTCAAACTTCTTACTGGAAATTGTGGAGCAGAAGGACCCTAACCAAGTGTCCACCATTGATGATCGGCTCAAACTTCTTGTCGGCAATGGTAGACCAAAGCGACTCTAACCGGGTGTCCACTATTAAGGATCGGCTCAAACTTCTTGTCAGCAATGGCGAACACGAGTGACCCTAACTAGGTGTCAACTATTGATGATCGGTTCAAACTTCTTATCGGCAATGGCAGACTGGAGTGACCCTAACCGAGTGTCCACTTGTAACGACCGGGAGATTTTCGATTCTCGAAAATCGAAATTAATACGTTCACTGTATAGAATGCCGAGCAATCGAGTTCCGAAATTACCAGATCATTAGGGTTCAGGAAGAAAGAGATAGAAGAAGAAAACAGAAATAACAACAGCATAGAATCTCACAATTGCAATGGAACAAAATATAATATATATTAACAGATTTTTATACAAAAGAATCTGTTGCTATTAATAAACATGTAATCATCAGAGTACAATAGTCAATACATCAATATGGATAGTTACTATAACTTGTCCTCACCAGTGTTGACCATACAGTTTAAATACACAGCAGAATATAATCAAGCACGGGTAATATGTCTTTGTCATCCAGCTCATCTCCTGAGCTCCAAGCATCCTATCATGAATCTGTAATACTCGGTCTTACCCGAGCATTATAATAAAATAACACCCGAGTCAGTCTGGAAAACCAGCGTGAGTAAACACACTCAATTTGAATTATTTAAGTTATCAAAATCCTTTGAAAAACAAAGGTATCTCGTAAGACTGCGTCACACATAAACACGACGGGTTTTTACCTTACGATAACCAAAACACTTTTATAGAAAATCTAGTGATATTATAATAGTGTCTAAGTACAAATACTTATTAAAATAGCCGAAATTGTTAAATAAATTAAATTCCAGCATACTAGGCTCTACCATCAAAATCGTAATGGTTCGTATTGGTTATTGGATCGAAGTGGTTTTCGGATAATGCAGATATCTGATCCCGGTCTCATCGAACTCAACAATAAATTTAAAAAGGGCAATTTTATCAGTTAAAAATTTCACAATCAGGGTGTCAATATTCACATATGGAAATACATTCCATATGTTCACTTTATCAAGACCAGTCCATCGAAAATAATTCGCTTGTAATCATTCCATTTTCCAAAATCGGAATAGCGATCAGTTCCAGTCGATTTACATGCCAATAAAACGTGTTAACGTTTTATTCTATTTACTTTAATTTATTTGGCATCTTAATAGCATGAGCAATAGATAATTGAAATCAATATCAAGAACATTATCAGTTAACATAGATCATTAACTCAATCAATGATTTATAATTAATACTAAATAAATTTACAATTCAGAACTGAACTGGTTCCAATTAACTGAGCCGAGTTACATAATTTTAAATCCATATTTATTTTGTTAACCAAGGCAATTAAATAAATATTTCATTCTTAATTAATTCAAAAATTATTAGTTCATTAAATAATTAATTTATCAATTCACAAATAATTAATCAAATAAAATATCACTTGTCTATTTACTTAAACCGTTTAAATCATTAAATCTTCAAATTGCAGAAAACTGGAAGTTATTATTTCAGATAAAATTACTTGGCGATAGGATCTCGATGCAAAAATCTACGTGACAATTTGGGCTTAAAATGAAGAAGAAATAGGGTTGTAATTTAAGGTTTATCAAATAATTTGATTTGGAATTATTTTTGAAACTCTCGGCCCAAACCCATTCAAACTGACCCATCTACAACTTTACCAAACCCCAAACACTTTGCCTTCTTTCCTTTTTTTCATTTATTTAAAGCAAGGGAACAAAGTTTAAAAACTTATAAACCTTAAAATAAAATACTTAGTTTAATCTTAAACAACCCAGCCTATGCTACACTCAATTTGGCCCAACTAATCAAACCCAACTCCTTTCTTCTTTTTTTCCACTCCAGTACACCGTGCACGAACGTGTGCACGTACACGCCACCCTCAGTCATCGCCTCTAGTTGCAGATCATCCCTATGAGTCACCGCCAACCCCAACTTCTCGTTCCTCCACCCAGAAGTCCATGATATTCCCACATTCGTTGATTTGAACATCAACCCAAAAAAAAATTGGAATCACCCAACCCAGTCTAATGCCTCGCCTTGGCCACCTCGACCTCCGTCCTTTATGAAAACTTGCCCTGATGCTCGCCACAACAAACTCCACTGTAAAACCCTAGTCTGACCTCGTCCCACCTCTACAACCCTTTTAAGATTTCCGCGCCATTTTTCCCCGCTTCCCCATCACTCGAGCACCCTCCACGTCCAACCCTTCAACTCGAAATCAACCGCACCACGAGAATTCGCCAAAACCCCCAAAATCGATCAACTACGAATTTCTCTTCCCTCACATCATTAAAAATATCCAAACCACCTTTAAAAATCGAGTTTTTCAATGACTAACCCATTTATATCTTCCATTCTTAATATGATATTCGAATTTTTTCCATACTAACTTACTTACTGTAATTTGGAGTTTTCTTCCTCCATGTTCAATAGACTTCAATGAAATAAATTTTCTAGCGTTCTATACTTAAAAGAAAATCATTTTGGTTTTGATATCAAGTTATAAAACTAAAGGGATTTTGAGATATAGATTTTTAAAGTTGAAGCATGCTATTTTATAAAATATGAACAGAGAAGAGGAAGAAGAAGTACAGTATCTTCCTTTTTGAGTTGCAGGTTGATCTACCTATGTTATCATACATATACAAGCCCATGTACACACACAGTTATATATATACATATACTTACCACAACAAAGGTTCAACCATGTCCATTATTATATGTACATATGAATAATAATCTGTAAACAAGAGGAAAAATGTTTACATACAGTTGACCAAGGATGAATACTCTCTTGTTTTGATTTTCCAGCTTTATGATCTCTGTCTTCTTTTAATCTTTTTTTTCATGGCAGAACTTATACATTTTTTTTCTTTTATATGCGTCAACAAAACATGGTCAAGTACATGTATATATACGCTGAAAAGAAACAGTGAGGCTATATGGTGGCTGTAGTGTTGTACAGGGTTTCATTTTCTCATCCTTTTTTTCATGTAGGCTGATGTGATTTCATTTGGGGGCTGATTTGATTTTGTAAGATGATTTGATCTTTTGTGTGTGATTTGATTTAATATGGCTTGATTTTGAAATTTTGTTGGCTTGAATTGATGTTTGTCATGATGATGTTTCCTATGTATAGACATATACACATATATATGTACATAGATTTACCTGTACACTATTTTGACCATATATATGTTTACATGCTTGCATATTTGCATATTGATTTGTTTTCATATATATATATATATATACACATATATTTTTGTCATCGTAAAGTTTACACTTATATGTATATATATTTACATATACACTATTCTTCCAACATATACACAAACATATATATGTATTTATATATATTTTAAACATCATAAAGCTTTGTATATATACATATAGATATTTTATCATAAATTTTGAATAGTAAAGTTTTACATACATATACATATATCTATTTTATTATTTTCAGAAATTAGAATTTAAATTTTTAATATAGTCTCCAAAATTTATATATTCATATATTACCTATATCAGAAATTTAATTTATTCGACTGATAAAAATTAATACTCCAAAATTAAAATTAGTTAATTTTCCCAATATCAGATGACCAAAAATCTTGGTCGTTGCACCACTATTGTTGATCGGCTCAAAAATCTTGCTAGCAATGGAAGACTAGAGTAACCCTAACTTGGTGGCCACTATTGATGATTGGCTCAAGTTTGTTATTAGCAATGGCGGACCAGAGTAACCCTAACCGGGTGTCCACCATTGATGATTGGCTCAAATTTCTTGCCCGTAATAGCGAACCAGAGTTACCCTGACCAGTGTTTGTTATTGACAATTGGCTCAAACTTCTTAAAGGCAATGGCAAACTAGGGTGACCCTAACCGAGTGTCCACTATTGACGATTGGCTATTAGATTTTGGGATGGCCAGGGAGAACCCTACTTACCGAAAGTTAGGACATGACTGCCACCTGGTTGGTTCACCCAATGTTTAGCTATGGACTTCTATCAGAAACAGATAACCGAGCTTGCCCTTGGTGAAACATGGTTATTGGCTATACAGCTCAGTGTAAGTAGTCAATACAGAAATTGCCTATGACAACTATCAACAAACAGATACTAGATCAAACTTATTTAAAGTACACATTGAATATGTATGCAATAATAGGAAAACATGAATGACGAAAGTGTAGTAAGGCAGGCATGTAAGAATAATAAACATCCAGATCATACTACCAAACACCCAAACATCTACAATGTAAGTCTATGAGTATCAAAAAGTAATACACATTCACCCTCACCGAAATATCAAAATTAGGTAAACACGGATAACCATGCTTATTATAGACAAATGCAATACAACTATAGCCATCATTTGGTTCTAGACTTGGAGAAAATTCACTTGCCATAAGGCTTGGACAGCCCTCGCTCTTCTTCCTTTGACTTGGCAGCATCGGCCTCATTATGCTCCATCTATCTTTTCTTCATCAGCTTTAAGTCCTCCATTACTTCCAACTCTACTCTAGCAACATCTCCTTGAAATCTTGCCAGGACATTCTGCTTGAGAGCTTCCTCTCTATCAAAATCCTCAGTGGACTCAATGGAGCCTAAAATTTCAACATCAGCATCATAACTTAGGCCATCAATCATCTCATCTTGACTCTTATCGACTAGAGGATCTAAGGAGCTTGGGGGCATGGTCCATGACAATAGGGCTTTCGAATTAATTATAAATTTGGAAGGACCCATCACAAGCATGTCACCTGCATGGAAATGAGGAGGGCTGTCAAATATGGTTTTGTACAAACAGGCTCGAACGTACTGAGCAGTGGGCCATGGACAATAAAGAAGAATCCTACCTCCTTTAGGAGAAACTGGACTGTCGCCATGTGTTTGAACATTGTCTAGAGGAGAAGGCATGTCTCGAGGTTGGCTCATAGTTAAAGAGCCTGAAGAAACATGAAAAACAATTAGAGTGGCATCATGTATGGGAGCATAAATAACATGTTTTGAAGTTTGACCATGTATCGTCGCCCCTGAAGTCGAGCCTCCATTCCTTTTTCTTTCCTCCTCCTCTTTTTGGGCCATCTTAGCTTCGTCTAGTTTGATATAACCAAGGCAGATGGTCTCCCTCCTCTGCTGTGAAGCGAGTGTCGATGGCCTCAAAACTAAAAGGCGGCCCTCCTTATTTACTAGCGGTCTAAGATTCCTTAATTAGTCATTTATGGATGGACAACCTAACTTCCTGATGGTTGTCCATCCAAGCTAGGATCTTTTTAGTTTCTATCGTAAAATAGATCTCGTCTTGGGCCTCTTCCACCTGATCCAGTAGGTTGTTCATCTCATCACACTCTGTTTGCAACCTCTCAGCATTGGTGGTTTCAACTGCTTTCTCAATAGTCATAACTTTGAGCTTATTCTGAAGAGAAACCCTTTCATCTTTCCACTTCACCACCTTCTTCTTTAAATCAGCAAGGTCAGGTTCCATTTTCGTAGCCATCACCTGGAGTGTATCTAATCTTTTTTGTGAACTTGGCTTTAACATTCTTATAGTCCAAATAGCTATCCAGCTTTAATATTATACTCCTCATTACCAGCTTTAATTTTGTTAGAATGGTCTTTCTTCAATTTTTTCGATTCCTTGGCATGAACATCCTTTATTTTCTTAATCTACTCCGCCTGAGACCTCTCTAATGCATCTAACATCGCCCTATGATCTAAGTCCTTTTTTGCATCTACTTCCTTGGCTAAAAAATCTTCAGATTATGTTCAACCTTCCTTTTGTTGATATCCTCTTTAGCCTTGACCACTCTAAAGTGAAACTATTATAAGGCCTTTACGCTACTCAGTCCGTCTATAAGAAGATCGATCACTCCTGGAAAGGACAGATGGGGAGCCACAACAAGCAAACGAACAACGAGGTCTCTTAGTTGGTATGGTTGATGGAACTCATCAAAATTCAAGTCTGTTGTGTTAGTAATAATGACCACTCCTTCTTTATTCTTCCCCTTTTCTTTTCCTTTAGAGGTAGGAACAATGGCTCCTCTCTTGTCTATCCTCTCCTATTTCTTAGTAGTCTTCGAATCTGATAGAAGAAAAGTTGAAGCCCAAGGAGATTTAAAAGAATGACCGAGAGTCTTGAATCTTACTTTGCTGCGGGGGGGAGTGGGATTTCTTTTTGGAACCATCTTTAGTGTCTTGGTTACCTTTGTCCCTAATTAGGCAATAAAATACATTTTCTCCCATCTTAAGTTCCATATCTGGCTGCCCTACATTCTTGCTCGGACCAAACGACATTGCAGCTTTCTTAATATCTTTGAGGGGTGCATCCGACTTCAGCTGCCTCATTTTAGATAGCAATTTTTCCCTTTTTGAACTCATACTCCTTGAATAGTCTAGAAACAATGAATTAGAATCAAGCAAAAGTCCAAGAAGCACACGACTAAAACATAGATATGTATGAGTGTGTGTGCGTGCGCAAAAAAGTGCATGGAATCTAGACGAACCCTTGGGGTCCTCATGGGTTTCCATCTATTGTTGTATTTATGCTATGGAAGCAGAGTCCACATATTCAATCCCTAACTCCAGATAATTAAGATAATCGGAAATGATGATATCTCCAGGGATAAAAACTTCCTCATCCTTGGCACCGAAAGTGCGGTGTTGGGCTTCCACCATGTTCGAATAAATGAACAGTTAAGGTGTTAATCGATGGAAATTCTATTGGTTTAGAAAACCGTCGAAAAATTTCAAATTAAAAATAACCGGAAGTGCATGGCGTACACTTGTAGTACGTGGCGAATACGGGTCGATCCGTAGGGAATTGATGATTTTAAAAATCTTTTCAATCAAATTAAACCAAAGTCGATTGAAAGTTATGCTAGAGAATTAGAAAATTAATAAACTAGCAAAAGAAAATAGATAAAAATATGAGAGCGTAGAGGAAATTTATAGGTAATTTCCACTCTCTATATCACATAAATCAAAAAAATGAAGTTATAATCTCTCTTTTCTTGTCATTAGTGTAATTAGTTGATGTGCTTATCATAAGTATGGTATATTTGTGCTATTAATAGCATAATATAAACCATCAAACTATAACACAACCACTAATACACATTTAACTCTCATGAAAATGACAACAAAGTTGAAAATGAAAATCTATTTTAAGCATGGCCTATTAACTATTGTTTAGAAATATAGGCCATCAAATTTTGATTTAAACATTCACTTCTTTGCCATAATAATATATAGATGAAGAGGAAATTTGTGATTCATATGACTAAGCATATCCTATTTGTTTTGAACAACATAAGCTATCAAACTCAATAATAAGCACAAAATTACATAAACATCATTTTCCATGAAGCACAAAAAGAGAGCATAACATTTATCAAAATGTTAAAGCTATATAATTAGAGAGCTTCATTACCCCCAAATTGAAGGGGTTTAACTTCTCATAATTGTTATCATATCAACAAATATAGCTTGCAACATAGAACAAAACAAAGAGAAAACGAGAGCTAAATGGAAGAAAAAACTAATCTACTTGCATAAAATAAATTCTACACTACTAGCATGAAAGGAAATGAACATGTAAGTAAAAGGAAATAATAATTAACATTGCATAAAAAGAAAAGAAGATTACATAGAATAAAAATGGCTAAGTAGTCATGAAAAGAGAAAGAGAGCTTTCTTTTTATTTTCCTAAGAGAAGAGACTAAGAGAAGAGAGCCTAAAAGAGAGACTAAGGGAGAGGAAAGGGTTACATGAAACATAAGGGGTACTTATACATGTGTTAAACCCTAATTCATATTTTTGGGGAATGCCCAAAATACCCTTGAGAAAGTGTGGAGGCCAAGTAATCATTAGCTTCTACTAATCATCATTTAAGTGTACATGAAGCCATTAATTCCATAACCATGTACATTAGCCTCTAATTTGTACATTAAGGTAGGTGGGTAGGTGGGGTCCTCCATTATCTTCACTTTGAATTATTTCCATCTTCATTTGTTCTCTTCACTCGTCATGAAACCACTTGTATATGAACCCAAATTCCTATAAAATAATACATAAATTTCCAATTAAATTTTACAAATTAATATATGCACAAAAATGACCATTTTGCCCTTGGATGAAGATGAATATGTGACGATTTGAAAATAATATGAATTTTGGTTTAAATAGGTTAAAATGCCCGATATGATCATTTATTTAATTTAAATAGATTAAATATGGTGGTAAAAATATGCACATTTACGTGCACATCACAAGGCCAATATTCGTTGAAGAGTGAGCTTTACTATGATAAAAAGCGGTGTGTTCGCTATCATGAGAACATGGACTTGTATGTTCCACTGTCTTTGTTTGGATGATGTCATCATTCTATTCCCTTATGGCTATAAATCGGCTACATTTATAGGAGTCGGTCCTAAAGGAGTCTAAAGTTGCCTCTTCTATGTCCGTATGAACAGTGAGATCGGCTCTAGGTGGATCTGAAATCAAGATGACACTAGAAATAGAGGGATGGGAAGTTGGTGATTCACTTGTCTCAATAGTTGCTAAGGTTTTACCTTTCTTTTTCTTTGCGAGATTTTGGATTTAAGATGCCCAGCCTTTCTCGATCGAATGCCTTATTGATAACAGCCCAAACTGTCTTAAATTATCATTTGTGACTAGGCAGGGAACCTTTCCAAGCTCCATGGGGATTTGTTGCAACCTACTCAACATGTCCTCCAAGTCATTCCCCGATGTAGCTCTCACTAAACATGAAGGTGAGGCCAAAAGAGAAGAAAATTAGTGAATAACACGGAGTTGTTTGAAAAAGGATAAAAGAGATAACTTACATCTCCAATGACATGATGGAAGCATAGGGTCATCCCGAAAGAAGAAATACTCTTTCCTAAATATTACTTAGCGTACATGTCCTCTACCGATTTGAACTTGACCCTTGCCTCGAGATAGATGAAAGGTGAACCTTCCACTTTGCTCTAACGGCATAAAGGAACCCGATCTGGCGATGGGTATGAGGAACTTGAAACTCTCTTATAAAGTTGGCATATATGCTAGATAGAATAGCATAACCATTGGGGTTCAGCTAGAAAAGTGCAATCTATAGGTACATGAGGAAGCCTGTGACACACTGAGAAAGAATAGGTGGGCCCCAGTCGTATAATGATATCTTCAATAGGCCATGTACCCGTCTGGTGGTGCATGAGCCCGTTGTTTGGAAGTCTATGAGTAGCCATAATTGTATCTAGCTGCATAGTAGTTAGAGTAGAAGTTACGAAGTCGATGGGGTCCACTTACAACTATGATGGCCTATCCTTATGCACAAGAGAGCTAGCGTAGCTAGATTGGTTAGTCCGACATCCCAATGGTGCACGTGTCAGAGGAGCATAGGAAAATGGAGCCCGATTTCCAAAAGCTGTCAGTGAGCGATTCTAGCGATAGTCTGACATAATAACCTATCTTTCATATTATCATAGAATGTGTGAGTGCTTATGTGTATGCAGGCATGCACATGTGAAATTGAAGAGTTTGGTGTGGAAAACAAGTCATAGATAATAGATAATTTTAGAAAATGTATTGAAATATGCAAGTTGGAGCACACAGTGCAATTTAGTGTGTGCAACCAAAGTATGTTCTACGACCAACAAATAGTCACTCCTGCTCAGTAGCCAAACAAATAAGACAACCAAACCCTGGTTTAAAATGTAGATTCCCTTCGATTCAGCGAAACTTTGTATTCGTAATGCTATAGCTTGAGATTGCCACTTTTTTACACACACGCCTTAACCCCTATCTTCTAACGAAGACCGAACTGAGAAAAACCCTAACCCAATAATGTTGCACAGAACAAAAACAAATTAGAGAAAATAAATTAGCATCATAAATGTTTAGAATGTTAATGGAAGACTTACTGAGATAGGTGGTAGGTGAAGATGATTATTATAGCAATTTAGAGGTGTTTGGAGAAAGATCGGCACTAACAGATGGTTTGGGGAGACGAACTAGTGTGGTAAATGAGAGAGCGAGAAAATGATTGAAGGTGTTCGGGTGGAAAGAAGCTCTGCCTTCATATAGGGAAGCATGTCTGTCTGGCATCGGACGAACATGAACGAACACCTTCCTATCTAGCATGCTAACAACCAACCAAGCGAATGCCAAACCTATTATTGATCACTAAATCGAGCATACCTAGCTAAAATGAATGCAAGACTAATTGCATATAGTTTTTGATGGGTTGCATGGTGGATTAAGGCATCAAACAAAGCCCGCTTTGTATTATATGAACCAAGATTTAAGGGGAAAGTGTTATGAGCATTTGCGCCTAGAGGATCCAGGCCTAATGAAGCAAGCAAACATGAAATCAGGAGAAGTCAAAGAGCACGGGAGGCAAAGTGATGATGTAGATCGCAGGAACAAGTGGAACCTACTCTGATTGTTAAGTATGAAATCATAGGATTGGTCTGGCATAACTCTCTCCGCCCAGTAGGTTTACAACTACAGAAAGTGATTCTACCTGGTGGTAAGAATACACTGGACAGGAATTCCTATTTGGCAGTCCCAACACCGAATAGTAATCCATGTACGGTCTGTGATACAGTAGATAGTATTCCTGTCCGATGAAAGATACTACCGGACAAGAGATTCTGTTCGGTGTCAAGTACACCAAGCAGAATATCTTGTCCGATGTAAGATATTACCAGACATGGTATTTTTCTTGGTGTTTCATATATTGAAATACCTTGTTCGGTACATATTTAGGACTGTTCCATTCACATCCACCTGCCATTCCAATTACCCATGAATGGAACCAATTCTACCGAAATAAACAAGTTATTTATGGAATAAAATCTGAACCTATAGGGATTTTCATGATCATATCTTTTGTATATGGAAATAACCGAACCGAGCAAGTTATATGGGGAAATTGCTTAATTTACCGGGCTGACCTCCCTACCTCTAAACACCTATAAATGTCCAAGCTTTTAGCAGCTAGAAGGGAAAATTTTGGGAACATATAGACTCTACCGAAAAGGAATAGCCAAATAGAGCATTCAGATTCCAATATTTAACAATGAATCATTATACTTCACATTTAAACTTGTTAAAGATGAAATATAAGAAAGGGAATAAAAATGAATAGTAAACGTAGGCCCATTATGGCTGAACCACAATAAATCTATGTGTACTTTGCTTTTGTTGCATTCTATTCATATTGAATTATCTGTTATAAGTTCGATCAGAGATGTTTATCCACTTTTCATGCAAACATTCTGCAAAAAGATAGGGGCATCCCATTGTAACTAAAAAGAAAACACGATCGAGTTAAGGTTTATAAATCGAGGAACATGATGTATAGTGTAAATGTGTGGAGACTTTGAGAGTCATGTAAAGTGTTGTATTCCCTAATCCCCCCATAAACCATGCTCATGAAGTTGACTAGCGCAGTTATTTCCGATGTAGTAATCGAAGGCACATCTATAGCCATGCAAAATAAGATAATCAATATCAAGGAAATTGAAATTATCAAGATCATATAAAGGAATGTCATTTGGGACGCTCCTAAGTGAACCACATGTGTCCCTAGTTGAAAGAGCCAAACTTTCCTCCTCAGTTGGAGCATGATGAGGCTATGGGAAAGGATGGAGTGAAATGACTTTTAGCTTTGGAAGAGGGGAAACGAGGTACTTGACCATCACCACCCGTCTCTCACATGGACTCATGACCAAGGTTCACATTTTCACTATCACCCCCGTCATCATTATCATTTTCATCTCCTCCTTCATTGTTGTCTTCGCCACCATCACCTTCCTCACACTCCCATTGATTAACCAGAGGATCTTGAATGGTAAGTGGAACCTCTTGATTTTGAAAAACCAAGGGATCAATCTTAGCCTCCTGATAAAGCTGGGCATCTCTACGAGCAATAGAAATAAGGTCGAGACTAAGATCGTCGCCTAGAAGTTGAAATTTCCACAACTTGGCAACCAGGCTTTTAAATCTCCCCGAGATGGCCGAGATGAAAAATCCGAGATATCAGCCAAAATCCGAGATTTGGCAGCCTATTTAGTTATAAGTGTTTTAAATATCGCCCGAGATAGCCGAGATATTTTCCCGAGATATTGGCCAAAATCCGAGATTTAAAACACTGTTGGCAACTATCAGAAGAAATTTCGTTTTTCCTCTTCGATCAGATTATTTGAAAGAATTTTGAGAGTGCAAGAGCTGCACTAATAGGTCTTCATGGAATATCTATAAATTCATGAAATAATGGAGTTAGCGATGTGAACAGAACTAACTCTACCAAGATAAAGAGTGACTTTAGAACTTACATCCCAATAGCCACCTTTGAGAAAAGCTAGGTGGAAAGTGCATAATGAAATATTCATCTTTGAAATAGCTGAGCTTGTTTCAAAGACCAAGATCACACAATGGCCTCTTCATAGTTCTAGATAGATCTGGGAAGGGCTGTCTTGTTGCTTTTTAAAACTAAAAAGATATCTAATTTCTTCTGATATGGGCACCCTGCTCAAGCAATGAAGACAAACAATATAAATCCTTTAAAGAAGCATAGTTATTTAGGTGAGGTTGAACAGGGAAAAGCTTCACAAATTAGAGGACGAGTGAAATAAAATGATTGAAAAAAGGGACACCTCCAGAGAGACAAATAGAAATTGCAAGTGGTATCTTCTTTGTGTGCATCATGAGCTCGACAAAAGGGCTCTTAGAGTAGAACGCTCTCAAAAGGAATATCGTTGCTCTCACAGACCCACCTAACTCCCGCTTTATCCAATGTAGGTGGCATAGAATCTGAGAGGTTATTTGGAATTAATGCACCCTCAAGATTGATATCGGGGATAATCGCCACATAAGCTTCATCCCCCACTATAATGGGGACCACCTCTAAAGAATGTCTTATCGAATGATGAGATAGTTGAGGTCGAAAAGACAATGAACTATATGACGAAGTATATTTGATGTAGAAGCTAAGTCAGTTACAAATAAGATGAACTTTGATGTAAATGGACCTACATCCATCGTAGATAGACTCGAGGAGCATCTATGATTAATGACTACAAAAACTCTCCATAAATGAGCAAGGTCAGGTAGAATTTAACTCTGATCTTCATGCTGAAATTAAGCCATGTGCAGTTGATGTATGAGACCTAATGGATGTCAGTGTGTACTGACCAATTGGATCTCATGCATTGACCGGGCATTGATATGAAATCCAGTCTATGCAGTGTGCCCTATGTTCAGACATGTTTTGCACGAATGCTCCGTGTAGATAGCTCACATGTGTTGGCAAATGTTCTCTGTCGCACTATGGAATTGTGTGTCGGATTTACCCATTATCGTACAATAAAAGAACTGTCATCCTAAGCAATAAGGAACTTCTATTTGTAGGAACACGAGAGTGAAGTGTTCAAATAAAAGAAATAATAAAAGAGTCCAATGAATGGCACAATGCATTTGATGTGATAGTTACTTGAAACCATTCCACTTGAACTCAACTACCGATATACACAAGGCTAAGAAGTATTGAAAAGTGACCACTTCCTTCCTCGAACTTAAAAACTTATCCAAAATGCAAAAATCTTATGGTAGTGAGAATAACTCAGTTTCAAGCCAAGATCAACCCGAAACAAACTCCGAGCACTAGAAAATACAAGAAAAAATCAAGCTCAAACCATGTTCCCCTCAGAGGTTACTCTTGGTCAACTCAAGAATGCCTAAAACATTGCTTTCCATTGCTACAAGAAAAATAAAAGGAAAAAGGTGGAGTCCCAATGACAACAGAGTGTAAATTGATAGCCATAGTCAATAGCGTGCAACCTCAAACTAGCCGCCACCTACCTAGATATAAAGATGATGTTAGTGGTAACCTCAAACAAAAATAAAGACGAGGAAGATGAATTGAAATCCAATTGAATTGGGGCAAGTCATGTGAGTTGGAAGTTGAAGGACTCTGGTAGGTGCTAGCGGTGTTAGGTAGGAATAGGTGGTGTCAAAGGCAGGTGGTGGGGTTGGTGAAGCCTAAGTCAATGGTCCGAGAGTAAGCTTGACATTCACGAACGAAGATAAATGAGCGAAGTAGAAAGTGAAAAGGAAATACGACAAAGTGTTATTTAAACAATTGACTCTTGGAAAACACAGTAAATTAAATTCAGTATCGAGCCATAAAACACAACTTGGTATGGAGTTGAAAAGAAAGAAAAATAAAAAGAAAGGAAAACAAATAGTTATGGAAGTAAAGTGAAGACAAATGAAATGGGAAGATAAACTCTTACCTGACCGATTAAAAGGAGGGACCTCCAGAGTTTCCAGACCCGATTGATAACTCTAAATAGAATACTGCAGCTCTTATATCCTCTAAAGGATATGAATCCATACCTATGCAAATTGATGTGATGATCTCCAGAAGTGCTTTATGAAAATATTTTAGAGGATGAAGACAATTATTAATATTGGAGTTTGAAATCGATAGCTTGTCTTGATCCAAAGCATGCCCCGTTAACACAAAACATATTTTCGAGGGCAGGTGTTATCCTACTTTTGAACTAAGCGATATCTCGATGACCAAGAACTATTAACTAGTTACGAAATAAACAAAAAGTCCAGAAATGCAAGTCTGGAAACCAGAATTCAAGCGAAGTCCAAAAAATAAGTGTTGAACCTTACTTGCCACTTAAAGGCTTATTCTTAAAATAAGTCAAGTAGTGGAAGGCAAAAGAAAAGATATGTAACGACCCACATTTTACATATTGGAGGGTCATAAAATATTATTTTTAAATTTGTATTGGGTCGTATAACACTATAGCCCTGGAGGATGTTGAATATTGACATTCTTGACCCGAGAAATTTTATCAGATGATTTTACTCCAGAAAAATTGCAATGGCTATAACTTTATGTAGAAGCTGAATTAAGACCCGACACCACTTCCATCAAAAATATATGACTGTTTCCCCTTTCATAGAGTGGTCATAGTAGCGATTTGGACTTTCTAGCTAGAAGATATAGATGTTTAAAGTTTGATAGTTTTTGGAGCAGCTTAATGGGTAATTAGCGAGATTGAGAATAGGCCCACTAACCTATTTCGGGTTTGAGACTATTAGTTGCCAAAATAACCTTTTCGAAATTATTTTTACAATCTCCCAACTAAATCTAAGCCTTTATTAACTCTTTCTTCATCAAAATCTTCACATTTCTCCTCCAAATTAGGTCTAAATCATATACTAAGAGTGGTTTACAAGGGGATTAGTTAGAGATCTTTAAATCTACATTTTTAGGGAAGAAAAATAGAGGCTTTGCTGTTCATTCTTGGATTTTCTTGATTTGCTTACAAAACTTGGATTTTAGAGGGTTCGGTGAGTGATTTATCGTCTCACACCTAATTATATATGTGTCTATATGTTTTAACATGTTTTAGATTCATTTTTAATGACAAAAGTATGTTTTAATGACTTTTAAAATCCTACTTTAAGTAAAAACTTGAGTAAAGTGATTTTAGGTGTTCTAATCATGTTATTTGAGTGTATGATTGCCTTTGTTGATGTTTGGACATGATATAAACACATTTTATGATGATTGCTATGATTTATTGTGTGACTGGCATGATTAAATGTTATTTGATATGTATGATGTTTGTGTATATGCTTAAATGTTGCTTGATGTATGTGTGGTGTTTGTTTGTATGCTTGAATGGTTGAAAATGCTCATTGAAGCGAATTAAAGGTAGGGAGTGTAGAACCACACTTTGATATATAGGCTCGAGGATTTTAGGGGTTGTATCGATGCATAGGGAAGGCATCCGGGTTGAAGAATAGAGCATAGCGATGAAATCAAGATGAAACTAGAGTTTGGAGAAACTGTAGCATTTTTGTTCGGTGGCGTTTTCTTAGTGGTTGGGTTCTTAGGGTGTGCTTTGGGTCGGTGGTAGGGTACACTCAGGGTGTTCTTCAAGTCAGTGTTGGAGAAAACCCAACAACAAATGATGTTCGGTGGTGGCGTGCTCAGTGGCCGAACAAGAATTCCTATCTGGGGGTGATTCAGGCCGCGCTTTGGGATTTGGGATTGGACCGTAGAATTTCTAGGCAGAAAATTGAGGATGGAGTTTTGGGGTCGTTCAGGTTTCTCTTCAGAATTTTCCATAGGTTGCTTCGAGTTGACTAAGGATTTACCCTCGTCATAACTTGGGGTTTAGAAAATTTTGGTCGTGGCAAGGCGATGTTTCAGGATTTCTTCATGATTAGATCCAGGGGCATTGTGAGTGATGTGAGTGAGATAGACAACTTCAATGACTTAGGATGGCCCCAGATTTCGTGTGGCAACTAGTGAGGCGATGGCGTACTACTTCGACATGATGATGCCACCGATGATGATGACCTTGGAAATTTGGTACGATGGATCTACGACTTACGATGGTGTCTAAAGGCATTTTAAAGATGTGAACCTAATGGTGGGTGTCATGACGGTGATCCACAAAGACAAGTTTAACGGTGCAGGCTTGTGAGTAAAATTTGCGATGGTGTTCTACTATGGAGGTAGCCGAGATGGAATAATGATCGAGTTCCGTTATGGAGACGCATGCAAAGGGATTGTTGATAACTCTAAGGTTTCTAGTATGCTTGAAAGAAAGGGATGTAGGGGAGCTCACGTGGATTTGCAATCGTATCCAAATCTTTGCGATAGTATTTTTGCGATTATGAGCCTGGTTCCTAGCCTTACGAAGTGGCATGGACACCGAAGAAGCTGAGATTTTAACTAAGTCCCTAGTTTACGACTATATCATACGAGTTATCATATATCCAACATACCTAAATAATGCTGAGGATTGTTAGATGGATGCTATGTTTACTATGGTTGTTTATCACTATATGGTATCACACAATGTTGGTATTTTCGACCGTACACCTAGACATTGGATATTGTACTTCGATTGTAGTACACTTATATGGAATGATAGTAGATTAGCATATATCGGTTGTTATGCGCTAACTCTTCGAATGTAAGGACAAGTCAAGTATGGTTATTCATACCTTATGCCTTTATTTACTATATACAATTTTTATAGTATTATTGGGATGATGTATCGCTCACACTAGACTGTTGCCTGAGCCAAGGTTTTATGCTTTGCTTGTTATTTTCTTGGGTACTCTTAAATCAATAGATTAGGGATAACATGTCCAGATTATGTATGGAGTTGTACGGAGTACAAACAGGTGGTTATGCTTTCATATACACACACATGCTAAGACACACATATGAGCTTGCTATCGCTTATATTCCATTGGTAGTACTATGGATCTATACTCGTACATGTATTACTTTACAGATGGTTATAGAGTTTATTTTGGAGATTTGGGATGTATAACCTCTTCTATTTCTGTTTTTGTATAATCTTTGAACATGTTGCACTCTGATGTTCTTATTTATGGTTCATTTAATCATATCACCGTCTTGCCTATTATACATCTATGTTAATATATTATATTTTGTCTATACACTATGACATGTTCTACATATTCTATATCCGGATTTTTGTTATTTTACACCCTTGGCTATCATTTACGTCAACCAGGTACCTCGACAGTGCATTATACAAGTACATTGGTACCAACGATCTAAGGCAGTTTTCACATTTGGTATCAAAGGCAAGGTTGCATAAATGACATAAATTGATACTTAGATCCATTAAAGATAAGGAAGGAGCTAATGCCTTAGAATAGATCAAGTTATATATGAAAGTGTGTACTTGTTATATGTTTGTTTTCAAAATAGTTTAGTAGTATATAAAGTATATAAGTCGCATTGCATTCACGGACACCACTGGTGCATTAGAAAGGTTGATCGTTCTTATTACATCTTATAAGAATGAGCCTACTGATAAGGAATGCTACCAAGACTTCTATTTTGGGAATAAAGCACGAAGCGGGCAACGAGGCAGCTGTGAATCTTGATATGCAAGCTTTGTTTAACAACATGATAAGGAACATGTTGCAAAATGCCCAAGAGTTGCTCTTGCCGTGGCTGTTGGTGGTGGTGCTTCAATGCAAGCATCAAGGGCTGACTTTGCAAAACTGAATAAGAAATACTCTAATCTAGAAGGCAAACTATTTATTGGAGTGGAATCAAGTATATAAGTTTAGGATTGGTTAGAGACTTGCGAACTCAACTTTAAGGATATGGAGTTGGAGGATGCGTTAAAGAGGAAGCTAGCCTCTAGATTGCTGTAGGGGCAAGCTATGGGGTGGTGGAACACCATTAAGATTACCACTCCCGAGAATCATATTACTTAAGAGCAGTTCAAGGTGAGATTTGAAGAGACGTATATACCGACTGCCTAGAAGTCGATGGTTTTTTGAAAAATTGCTGATTTGAGATAAGGACACTTGTTTGTGTCGGAGTACGTGGCCGAATTCAACATGCTGGTCAAAGTATAGCCTATCTTTCATCGATACTTCATTTAAGAAGAAAGAGAAGTTTACTATGGGCTTAGACGACTACTTAGGACAGAAGTTGGTAGAATATATTGACGAGTCCTTTGAGAAGCTGGTGGAGAATGTTGTTCAACATGAGAGTCCGTATCTGAAGTCTAGGACAGTTTTTGGTTCCAATGATAGACCAAAGCCATAAGCAAGTGGAGGAGGCAAGAAGAAGTGAAACCAAAACAATAATAAGAGGAATCATCTACAGATCAAGGGTGGCCAAAAGAAGGCTAAGTGGGAGCCTACTTGCTACAGTTTGGTGAGAAGGGAAATCTTGTTAGAGATTGTAAGGCAGAAGGCAAGAAGTGATACAACTACAATAAGATGGGGCATATCAAGAAGGATTGTCCAGAACCGCCAAGGAATACCCAGGTTGTGTCTGCTTATGTATTTAACGTTTATCCATGTAACAACCAGGTGGTGCTTCAATGCAAGCATCAAGGGCTGACTTTGCAAAACTGAATAAGGATTACTCTAATCTAGAAGGCAAACTGTTTATTGGAGTGGAATCAAGTATCTAAGTTTAGGATTGGTTAGAGACTTGCGAACTCAACTTTAAGGATATGGAGTTGGAGGATGCGTTAAAGAGGAAGCTGGTCTCTAGATTGCTGTAGGGGCAAGCTACGGGGTTATGGAACGCCATTAAGATTACCACTATCGAGAATCAGATTACTTAAGAGCAGCTCAAGGTGAGGTTTGAAGAGAAGTATATACCGACTGCCTAGAAGTCGATGCTTTTTTGAAAAATTGCAGATTTGAGATAAGGACGCCTGTTTGTGTCGGAGTACGTGGCCGAATTCAACATGCTGGTCAAAGTATAGCTTATCTTTCATCAATACTTCGTTTAAGAAGAAAGAGAAGTTTACTATGGGCTTAGATGACTACTTAGGACCGAAGTTAGTAGGACATATTGACGAGTCCTTTGAGAAGCTGGTAGAGAATGCTGTTCAACATGAGAGTCTGTATCTGAAGTCTAGGACAGTTTTTGGTTCCAAAGATAGGCCAAAGCCATAATCAGGTGGAGGAGGCAAGAAGAAGTGAAACAAAACAATAATAAGAGGAAGCATCTACAGATCAAGGGTGGCCAAAAGAAGGCTAAGTGGGAGCCTACTTGCTACAGTTTGGTGAGAAGGGCTATCTTGTTAGAGATTGTAAGGCGTAAGGCAAGAAGTGATACAACTACAATAAGATGGGGCATATCAAGAAGGATTGTCCAGAACCGCCAAGGAATAACCAGGTTGTGTCTGCTTATGTATTTAACGTTGTTCCATGTAACAACCAGGTGGTGCTTCAATGCAAGCATCATGGGATGACTTTGCAAAACTGAATAAGGATTGCTCTAATCTAGAAGGCAAACTGTTTATTGGAGTGGAATCAACTACCTAAGTTTAGGATTGGTTAGAGACTTGCGAACTCAACTTTAAGGATACGGAGTTGGAGGATGCGTTAAAGAGGAAGCTGGTCTCTAGATTGTTGTAGGCGCAAGCTACGGGGTGGTGAAACGCCATTAAGATTACCACTCCCGAGAATCAGATTACTTAAGAGCAGCTTAAGGTGAGGTTTGAAGAGAAGTATATACCGACTTCCTAGAAGTCGATGGTTTTTTGAAAAATTGCTGATTTGAGATAAGGACACCTGTTTGTGTCGGAGTACGTGGCTGAATTCAACATGCTGGTCAAAGTATAGCCTATCTTTTATCGATACTTCGTTTAAGAAGAAAGAGAAGTTTACTATGGGCTTAGACGACTACTTAGGACAGAAGTTGGTAGGACATATTGACGAGTCCTTTGAGAAGCTGGTGGAGAATGTTGTTCAACATGAGAGTCTATATCTGAAGTCTAGGCCAGTTTTTGGTTACAAAGATAGGCCAAAGCCATAAGCAGGTGGAGGAGGCAAGAAGAAGTGAAACAAAAACAATAATAAGAGGAAGCATCTACAGATCAAGGGTGGCCAAAAGAAGGCTAAGTGGGAGCCCAATTGCTACAGTTTGGTGAGAAGGGCCATCAAGTTAGAGATTGTAAGGCGGAAGGCAAGAAGTGATACAACTACAATAAGATGGGGCATATCAAGAAGGATTTTCCAGAACCGCCAAGGAATAACCAAGTTGTGTCTGCTTATGTATTGAACGTTGTTCCATGTAACAACCAGGTGGTGCTTCAATGCAAGCATCAAGGGCTGACTTTGCAAAACTGTATAAGGATTACTCTAATCTAGAAGGCAAACTGTTTATTGGAGTGGAATCAAGTATCTAAGTTTAGGATTAGTTAGAGACTTGCAAACTCAACTTTAAGGATATGGAGTTGGAGGATGCGTTAAAGAGGAAGCTAGCCTCTAGATTGCTGCAAGGGCAAGCTACGGGGTGATGGAACGCCATTATGATTACAACTCTTGAGAATCAGATTACTTAAGAGCAGGTCAAGGTGAGGTTTGAAGAGAAGTATATACCGACTGTCTAGAAGTCGATGGTTTTTTTAAAAATTGCTTATTTGAGATAAGGACACCTGTTTGTGTCGGAGTACGTGGCCGAATTCAACATGCTGGTCAAAGTATAGCCTATCTTTCATCGATACTTCGTTTAAGAAGAAAGACAAGTTTACAATGGGCTTAGACGACTACTTAGGACAGAAGTTGGTAGGACATATTGACGAGTCCTTTGAGAAGCTGTTGGAGAATGTTGTTCAACATGAGAGTCTCTATCTGAAGTCTATGCCAGTTTTTGGTTCCAAAGGTAGGCCAAAGCCATAAGCAGGTGAAGGAGGCAAGAAGAAGTGAAACAAAAACAATAATAAGAGGAAGCATCTAGAGATCAAGTGTGGCCAAAAAAAGGCTAAGTGGAAGCCTACTTGCTACAGTTTGGTGAGAAGGGCCATCTTGTTAGAGATTGTAAGGCGGAAGGCTAGAAGTGATACAACTACAGTAAGATGGGACATATCAAGAAGGATTGTCTAGAACCGCCAAGGAATAACCAGGTTGTGTCGGCTTATGTATTGAACGTTGTTCCATGTAACAACCAAGTGGTCCTTCAATGCAAGCATCAAGGGCTTACTTTGCAAAACTGAATAAGGATTTCTCTAATCTATAAGGCAAACTGTTTATTGCAGTGGAATCAAGTATCTATGTTTAGGATTGGTTAGAGACTTGCGAACTCAACTTTAAGGATATGGAATTGGAGGATGCGTTAAAGTGGAAGCTAGCCTCTAGATTGCTGCAGGGGCAAGTTATAGGGTGGTGTAACGCCATTAAGATTACCACTCCCGAGAATCAGATTACTTAAGAGCAGCTCAAGGTGAGGTTTGAAGAGAAGTATATACCGACTGCCTAGAAGTCGATGGTTTTTTGAAAAATTGCTGATTTGAGATAAGGACACCTGTTTGTGTTGGAGTACGTGGCTGAATTCAACATGCTGGTCAAAGTATAGCCTATCTTTCATCGATACTTCGTTTAAGAAGAAAGAGAAGTTTACTATGGGCTTAGACGACTACTTAGGACCGAAGTTGGTAGGACATATTAATGAGTCCTTTGAGAAGCTGGTGGAGAATGTTTTTCGACATGAGAGTCTGTATCTGAAGTCTAGGCCAGTTTTTGGTTCCAAAGATAAGCTAAAGCCATAAGCAGGTGGAGGAGGCAAGAAGAAGTGAAACAAAAACAATAATAAGAGGAAGCATCTACAGATCAAGGGTGGCCAAAAGAAGGTTAAGTGGGAGCCTACTTGCTATAGTTTGGTGAGAAGGGCCATCTTGTTAGAGATTGTAAGGCGGAAGGCAAGAAGTGATACAACTACAATAAGATGGGGCATATCAAGAAGGATTGTCCAGAACCGCTAAGGAATAACCAGGTTGTGTCTGCTTATGTATTGAATGTTGTTCCATGCAACAACCCTAATTTTGGTTAACATTAATTAGGATATTTAATTGGATAAATAATGTAAATGGATAAGCAGATTGGGATTTGGTAATAAGAATGGGTTGAGCCTTAAAAATGAAATTATGGGATTAATTAGAACATTAATAAGAAGGTGGATACATGAGGTGGGAAAATTAGGAAAAGAGTGTAACTCCTAAATATAGCCCTTCCCATTCTCATTCCTCCCTCACTTCATTATTCACAAACAAAATCAAAGGGTTAAGGCCGACCATAAACAAAGTATCCAAGGAGAAGAAAAGCTAGGAACTCAAGTAGGAAGCTTAGGGGAATCAAATCAAATTCAAATCTCAACCATCTTAAATCATTCAAGGTGAATAATAGTTATGCATATCATGTTTTAAAATTATTTTTCGGTTTAAGCATAAATTTGTTTCTTTTACTTATATTTTGTCATGTTATGATATTTTGAATGAGTATATGCTTATTGGTGAATTTATAGAATTTATTTATAAAATTGAGTGATATGTTTGAGTTAGAAAACCTATCATATGATAAGCAGATGACTGAAAATTTTAGTATGATGTTAGAAACATTATTTTGGAAGTGGGTTTTTAATTTCATAATTTTTTGATTTAATGAGAATTTTTAACGAATTTCCTAAGGTTCGAAAATGAAATATTTTGGGGTTTGATTATTTAAAATAATTAAATTCTGTTTTGGCCCTGAAATTTTTATATGTTGAAGAATATGACTAATTTGATTTATTGTGATTTTTGGGAATTTTTTCCAAGTGTTTAAGATTTATTATGAATTATTTGAGCTAGAAAAGCTTAATTAATTATTAAAACATTCATATTAAAATACACGATTTGCAAATGTTTTGGAAAAGAAAGGTAAGGGTGCGGCAGGTTTTTAGAAAATTATTTGATAAAGAGAGTTGTCATCCAATAGTGTTTTGAAAAAAAATAAGGAGTTGGTGGAAAAGTCTTTTAAAGGCAAATTTTCCGTTTTCATGTTAATTACGATAATGCCACGCCGAATTCACCATTGCCGCTTCCCACCTTTTCGTGCTCATGGTCTTCGCTGCCAACCTAAGACGATACATATGATATCAGATGTTATCAGTATGGAATAGATCGGTCAGGGTCAAAGTGCGTAGTCCAGTACTAAGGTCGATGTCGTGAACTTCGGAGTGAGCATTGTCGCCTGTTTTACCTAAACATTTCGACATTGCCTATTACCAGTAGTGTCAGCGACCCTGTATTTTCAAAGTAATCTCTTCGGCTCTAAACCGGCCGCTTTACTTATTGGCTATGTTGCCATGTATTATCACTTCGGCCTCGTTGGCTGCCACTTTTAACCCTTAACACTTGTTTTCGAAGAAGGATAGCTCGCCGCCCATTATCACTTCGGCCCTAATGATGCCGCTTATGTTGTTTGGCCAAGTATCTTTTAAGCGTTTAAAATATGATTTATGAAGAGGACAACTTCAACTATTTACCCCTTATGTTTACAAATCAAAGACTTTAACATATATTATATTGAAGAACGGCGATGACCTCAATGGCGATAATGACGCCGAGCTCTATCAAAATATATGGTTTTATTGTTTTGGCCTAAGTTTTGAGAGGCGAAGACCCTCATCGGCTATATGCTTGCCCCATTTATCAATATAAAGGCTTTATATTGTTTTGGCTTCATAGCCTATGTTTTATATGTGAATAACTTCCAAGTGATTTCTAGATTCATCAATATAATTTTACAAAAGATTATATCATGACATAAATATTTTGGAATAAAGTAAAGGGCTATAATTTCCTTATTTTAGAAAGTATGAATTCAAGTGTTAAATCTTTTGCAAAGTTATTGTTTTCAAGGAAATAGAAAAGGGTATTTGTTTTTACTAAAGAGATTGTTGTTCTTATCACTTTTGGATAGATTGTGATAAGATAAATTTGACTCAAAGATTAGAAAACCAGATGGGACTGGTATATGGTAGCGCCCTCTACTTCAGCTGTTAGTCCCTAGCTGATATTAGTCTAAAATTCCAACGCGTATGGCTTTGTCACGAGTACGACTAAAAGTAGGTTTACACACAGAAAGGAATACAAAAGGATAAGACAGTTTATAGGTTAGCCTGCAAAAACTTTAGGTTCGTTGTAAGCCTAGAAAAACTATGAGATTTACCGATAGTCAGGTAAACACTAGGATAAGTGTATTTGGCAGACTATCCAGTTTTCTTCTAATAGTCAGTTAGAAAATTTGATATACCCGATAGGCTCGAGTCAGCCATGTAGGTTGGTAGTTACCATGTGAAAACTAAACATTAGGACAGATAGTCCATTGATTTGACGGATAGTCATGATTACCCACCAGCATGCATGCACATTATTGTTTATATTGTTTATATTATTTATTATAACTAGTTTGGTTGTAGGACTTGATAAGCAAAAGATACATTTTTAAAGGATATTAGTGGGGAAAACCCGTTCCGCTTAGCGGTGTGGTCTCATTAGATATCAATTAATCGAGATGGCATATTATTATTCTCCCTAGGCTTTTTTATCTAAATCGAAGTTTATGTTTTCCCCATAAGCTCTCGGGTGCTCAAAATTTGATTTGAGTACGTCAAGAGTAAGGGCTTTACAGGTTAAGTATTTTTGACGAATAAAGCTACCAGAGACGTGCAGGAGGCAAAACTAGCTATGTAAGAGTCTATCTATTACTATTATCCCCCGTTTAATGCTAGTTGTTGTATGAATGTATTGACAGTAGATGTATCTGTCTATTTGGTAACTCCGATCAACCAAAGGGCACCTTCTTATGTCGCTCTTGGAGTATATTATAATAATTACATTTTATTGGAACCTGAGCAACGTTTGGGTTTATGTACTGAATAAGAAATCATAACTTTGAAATGAAATGTGAAAGTTTGCTTTTATTTAATATTCTTGTGCTTCTGATATTATGGATACCATTAACAAGACATCATTTTGTTACCGAAAATTAATACTATAGATGAATACAGCATCTGTAATGTTTAGTTTTGGGTCATAAAATGAGGGATACTACAACTTGGTAGCAGAGCATAGGTTTATGTAAAACTAACGAATTTTGAACTTTAAAAAGATTTTTTGTAAATATAATCCAAATAAATCATAGAAAAAAGTTGGGTGTAACGACCTTGATTTTCGGACACTTCATATTTATATATCTGAATTATTTAAATATTTGAATCTTTGATTTAATGTTATTAAAATGATTTAATAAGCTTTTTAACCTCCTTTTAAAACATAACTAATGATGGTAAACTTGTTTCGGAAAAATGTTTAAAAAAATAAACACTTTGAAAAAATATCAATACTGTGACTGAAATTCGTTTTATCAATAAACGACTATTTTCTCAACCGAAGTTGTTCAAAATTTTTACACATGTCTAATTAATAACTAAGGAGTTAATTAGCAACTAAAAACATTTTCATGTTTATGGCTAACTAAATACGAAAATGAGCAAATAAGGAAAATGAGCAAAAATGGAAATAATTAACTCTTAAGCTAACATCTAATGAACACATTAGCCACTAATTAAACACTCTCCTCTTCATACAAGCTTGGAAGGTCCTAGAAGCTTCCTAAAGGATAAGAGGTATTATGGTAAGGGTATAATAGTAATTTTCCTAGAAGGAGAAGTGGCATAAAGTAAAAGTAAACATAAATGGAAATGCTTAAGTGTTAAGCAAATCATAAAGTAGATGTGATGAGAGGTAAGCCTTCCAGAGGGGGTGAGAGTAAGCTTATGCTTCACCATTTGAAGCCTATAAATAGAGGGGTGAGGTTCACTTAATAATCAAAAATAAATTCCTAAGCTTGAGATGAAGTAGGAGGGTTGAAAATAGTGGAAGTGCTTAAGCACTAATCCACTAATTTCTCTCTAACTTTTTCAAAAGTTAATAAAATCTTCTCTAATCTCTTTTAAACTTTAGCTTTGGGTCTAAGACATCATGGAAAGCATGATTAGAAAGTAAGAAGTAGGAGAAGGTGAGAGGAAGAGGGGGATCCTGGATGGGCCGTGAGCATGAAGGAGGAGGAAGTAGTTTGCTTTGGTTTTGAAGTGCTAAAGGTTGGGCCTTTAGGCTTGTGTTGATGCAAGGAGGTGGTTCTTTGGTTCTTATAGCCTTGTGCTTGGGTTAGGCATGGATCTAAGTGATTTATCTCAATATCTATTAAGTATATATTATGCGTGTATATATATATATATATATATATATATATATATATATATATATATGTTGTGTTTGAATTATAAAGTTAAAGTGACATTAACTAAGTAAAGTTATAAACTTTGGACTCCTCTTGCTTTTGAAAGCAAATGATAATTCTATATTGCATAACATCACTCCTATTATCCTATTAAACATGTGGGGTGGCCTTGACTTGAGTTTTAAATGGTTATTTAACTTGCGTGTTAAACTGAAGTAAGTTTGAAAGTGTTTGGAACGATAATAGTCGTTATAAGTGCACTTGAGAACCCCTTGTTTTTGGGAATTTTTATAAATAAATGAAAAGATATTCTTAACAATTTCGTTCCAAGGTTTTTAATTACCCTAATGGTAGTACTTACTACGAAAATTACAAGTCTTAAATCATTTTTTTAAGTGATTAAAACTAGTCGCAAAGATTAAGCATTTCAATGTTGTTTTAACAAGGACTTTTAACAGCACTTATAAATATTGCAGTACGTCACTTACTGTTTAAGTATTTAAAATGCGAAATTTTGGCTAGTTTTTCGTGATTTAAATGGTTTCTAATTTCTTTTTTTTATAAAATTTTCTGATGGAAGTTCTTATAAAATGTATTTGAGTATGAAAAAAAGAGTAGAAGTTTAAATATAGTCTTAATGATTATTAACGAATTTTGAGACTAAAGTGCTGCAAAATGTAAAACATGTTTTTAATCAAACTTCTAAATTAATTATTTTTAAGTAATATTTTAAATAGATATTTAAAACCAATTTACAAGTATTTCCAAAGTATTATATATATATATATATATAAAAGTTTTGACAAAGGTGATTGACTATGCTTAATACTAATAAGCCGACGAGCAAACTTGTTTGTTTGTGAGATTTAAGAATGAGGTGTCTAGGCAAGGCTTGGAGCAACCAGTGCCCAAACTTACCTGGCTTCACTCTTGAACAAGGAACAATGTAAGTTGAAATGTCAGAAACGTGTTAATCTTGTAGTTTACTTACTTGTTTAAAAGGATAATTAACTTTGCTTAAAGCTAAAAGCCGACGAAGAAGATTTATCTATTTCTATGAGTTAAAGATTGATGTCGAGTAGTGGCGGAGCAATAGAGCTCTAACCTACCGGACTTCCCTCTTCAATGAGGAATAGTTAAGTCAGGAATGTCAGAAATGAGTTATGTATACAAACATTGATTTGTATAAGCAACTGTTTTAACTAGATAATCGATTAATCGACTATCGAACTTAACTTATTATTAAACTTATAGGATGTTTTAAAGATAGTAACGAGTAAGAAAATTATTTGGCTTTACTGTGACAATGTGTTAGTCACATTTTTCTTCAACCCTTTTCAATTATACTTAGGGGTGTAAATAGATCTTTAAAAGAATGTTTTAAAGATAAGCATAAGCGAAATGGTTTAGGTTTGTTGTGAAAATGTGTTAATCACATTTGTCTTTAACCCTTTTTAATTATACTTGTGAATGTAAATAGATCTTTAAAAGAATGTTTTAAAGAAAAGCATAAGCAAAATGGTTTTGGGTTTGTTGTGACAGAATTACATTCATATTTAACCCTTTTATGTTATACTTATGAATGTAAATAGATCTTTAAAAGAATGTTTTAAAGGTAAGCATAAGTGAAATGGTTTTAGGTTTGTAGTGACAATTTTTGAGTAACATTAGTCTTAAATCTTTTGAATGGAGTTGTGAAAGTACTTAGATCCTTAAAATGGATATTTTGAAGGAAATTATAAGTAAGGAATCTTTTTAAAAAAGATAGAAAAAGTAAAGGTTTAAAGTAAGAAATCTTGTTAATGATTATGAATATACTTATACCATTTTAGATAAGTATATGAATTCTTTTTGAAGTATAAAATGAGTAAAGGTTTTAAGTAAAAAAACTTGTTAAATGATTTGTGAATATACTTATACAATTTGAGATAAGTATATGAATACTTTTTGAAGTATTGAAAGAGTATAAATGAATAATAGAAATTTATAAACGATGTTTTGTTAAGTATAAGAAGTTTTACTAATAAAAGAGAGGTTTTAATTATTAAAAGATTATTTAAACAAAAAGGGGATTAGAAGTCTCTTATGTGACTTGATATACTTTGTTTGACTTGATCGTGCTTTGTTTGTTTCCTCATTTATGGAAAACGTTTATTTGTATGCTTAGCACTAAAAGCCGATGATGTAGGCTTGTCTATCTGTTGGAATTGAGATTGATGTTCGAGTAGGGATATGAGCAATAGAGCTCTAACCTACCGGCTTCACTCTTGATCGAGTGATAGCGTGAGATGAAAATATCAGAAATCTGATAAGTATACGAGGCTTGGTTTCCATATGCGATCATATTTATCATTGAATGACTAAATTTGTCGATTCAGTCTTGGAGAGACCGGGATCGTTAAGTGTTTTACTTACCGAAAACCACTTCAAGGCTGAGATATGTGTTTTATCTCTTAGAGCTAAATTGTTTCTAGATACATGAATCTATATGGAGATTCGAGATCTATTTAAGATGCTCGAACAAATGTAGTTGTTCGTGATAAATTCAGGATGTGGGAATCCATGTATGATATCGAGATCTGTTAAGATATGGGAATCCATGTATGGTTTCATGATCTGTTCAAGATGTGGGGATCCAATTTGGGATTCATGTTTTTTTTGAGTGATAAAGACTTATGCGAAAGATGCTAAATGTAACTTCGACATCGGAAACGGCTACACAGAGTAGGCAGCATAATCTGGGGCTTTTCTAACCCACGACAGGATATTGTCAACTTTAGATCTAGAGTATGCTTATCGATGTTGCGAGCGAGAGTTGACGGTATTTGGTTCACGTTGTTCATGTTTATGTTCCCGCGTGGGCCTTTGTGTTTTCCTTTTGGTATATTTTATCTGGAGATATACGACACTCGGAAGGTAACTTCTGCTTGTGCATGGAGTTCGGATTTGGCTTCTCTGAAGAGATCTCTGTGGAAAATCCATTATGCGAACGTTCCTTATCGATTTTGATTGTACTCCTAATATGTTGTTAAATTTAACCAATGTAACCATTTCAGCTATGTTATATTATTTATATTCTACACCCTAGACATTCTCTATTATATCACTTTATGTACCTATTAGATGGTGTTTCTTTTGAGAGGATAATCATTATGGCATTCCATGCACTCTTAAAAGTAATGTTATATGTTGATCACATATTTCTTGAGTTTCTCATACCAAACTTATTTCTGGCGCTTGGTTTTTGTTTTCCCTAAATTCCTCGCGTGCTCTTTTGAGTATCTTGAGAAAGGCAGGTTTTCATTGATGTTCTTTGGAGCTCGAGAAGACGAACTGATGTTTCACCTACCATAGTATTCGTATTTTTGTTGCATTACTATATTGTACATATCAGCATTTGTGAGAACAGGTTGTTATAACCATCCAGGCTGATGATGGTACTTAGGTTTTGTAACCTTGAAATTTCTGTATCTGAGTAACCCCTTTGTACTTTTCCTTTGATATTATATATTATCGTTCCGCTGTGAGATTCTAATATTGTGCTCTCTTCTTCCTTGTTTTATTTATTTTTGTTTTTATTTCATCCTAACAATTCGTCCTTCCGGCACTTGGATGCTCGGCACATAAATAACATGGATGTATTAGTGTCGACATTCGAGGGTCGAAAGGGCGGGTTGTTACAGCTGGTATCAGAGCCGAAGGTTAAGTGAGAACCTTGGCTTTAGTGGGTAAGACTCTTTAAGAGATATGGAATGAGCTAGCATGAGTCGAGCATATTATACATATAAGAGCATATTTGTAATTGTTATAAACGTATACCTTTGTTTGTACCAAAATTAGGCACAACACTCTTTAGATGTGATTGAAGAGATTAAAGTGAAGAAATTAGATGAAAAAGAGGCTAATCTAACAATCACACCAATAAAAGCTTGCAGAAATGAAAAGACACAAGAAATTATAGTGGTTCGGCGTTGTAGCCTACGTCCACTTTGAATGTTTTTCTATTTTATTCCTGATTGATAACCGATTACAATAGTACAACACTCGAAGACTTAAGTTACAATGGAGTTGCGGCAGAGTAACGACGTAGCAGAGTCAAAAGTCCTTTTTCTATTGTCATTGGAGTACTATTTATAGGTGTAGGTATGAAATATCTGCCTTTGAACTCGGAATGCTCCTTCTCACATGTGGGTGAGCCCACCAGATCGATCAGGGCTCATTTGGGATCGATTGGGATCGATCCCCATCTTATTCGTATCGATCAAAATAATGTCCATTTTGGCCGAGATCGATCGGAGACATTCTTGAGGAGGTAAGCAAGCTCCTGTGAAAATTTGGTAGCATTTGGACTTGTAGATTTCGAGTTATGATCGATCCAAGGTTTGTTTTGCAAGTAGGCTGAAGGGTGTGTATCGATACCTTCGTATCGATCGACCTTCATACCGATCCCTCGGCGTATCGATCAAATGTTTAATAATGACGTGGAGCGATAGTTCAGGAGAGATCCAAGTTTCATGCTAGAAGACCGCTTCCTTTGGTTGACCATGCTTTCTTTGTATCGATCGTGTGTGGTTCCTTTCGTATCGATGTTTGTGCACCGCGTCGTATCGATGCTTGCTGTTGGCTTCTTATCGACGATTGGAAGACATCTTTGTATCGATGCTTGGGTGCTCATTTCGTATCGATGCCTGGAATGATCGATATGAAGCAGAGTGAAGGAGTTGATCGATATGAACCGATCATATGGATAGGTGTTGATGGATACGAAGGGGATAGACTTCGATGGATATGAAGCTGGATGGATACGAAGAGGGATGGCTTTTGATGGATATGAAATGGCATCTCCTTTCTTGATTTTGATCGATCCATAACTTGAGCGTATGAATTTCGATTGACCTGAAATTTGGAATGTTGGCTTTCATAGCTTTTCTTGTCACATCATGCTAATTGTAGCTTGATCCAGACTCGGACCAAATTTGCCAGTACCCATAGTGAACCTACGTATAACCGATCTTCGGACGTACTGCCCTTGGATTCTAGCCACGTCCTTGGTGCCTCGGCCTTGCCAAAAGGCGGGATAACATTTTCACCCCAAAGTACATCCCATGTGAACATGACGTGCTTTTAAAAGCTGCATTATTTATCCTGAAAAAGTTCTATCCAATTCGTTGAATAGTCGCTGCCTTTTTATCAAGAGATGTAACCTTTGATTGATTTCTAGCATTATAAATGTTGAATTGTTGACTGCCAATGATCATGTAGTGCCTTGTTGTAACTCAAGGTCGAGTGGTATCAATTTGTTGTTCGTTATTCTGGTTGTCACCAGGTAAGCATTCAGTTCCTGCTAATTTTGAAATTTGAATGTTGGTTTGTCATACATACACGTATATTAACCTGACTCATGTTCACGTTTGCACGTTCATAGGTCGTTGTCAAGTTTTCTTGCTTGAATCGAGTTTCGTATCGATCCTCTCCTAGATCGATGTGAAAATTAAGTTGTAACAACAATTGATGATTATTTTAAGGTATCCCTTCGTATCGATCCTCACCTGGATCGATCTGAGAAGTTGGAATGCATGATGCATATCGATGGCTATTGATACGAAATAGGTAGTTCTTAGAGGCGCTTCGTATCGATAGAGAACTCAAGAAAGAAGAACTGTCTTCGTCTCCAAATTGAATAACTCATTAATTCTTCGAACTGGTTGTTTAATCTAGGTAATTAACCGATCAAAACCACTCTAGAATGATGAGACTCGAGTTTTAATGCCAACTTGTCCAAAGTCGTTGCCGATTCCGACGTTGTTGATGCCGGAATTTTGTCGGAGTGAAGTCGAGGAGGGAGCAATGGCGTTTTAGCAGCTTAGGGAAGAAGAACTGTTGATGGATACGAAGGAATCACTGGAGCATTGGGAAGTAGCTCGTATCGATCTGAGAACGTGGAAGCTCGTATCGATCTGGAAACGATGGAAGCTCGTATCAATCTGGAAATGATGGAGTAGCTTCGTATCAATTGAGAATGGTGGGAGTTCGCATCGATCTGGAGCGATTGATACGAAGACTGATTTTCTGATCGATATGAACTGCGTTTCTTGCAATCACTACGAAACCTAATTTCCTTGATCGATACGAAGTGGGCTTCTTGTGGAACGATCTAAGTTTGAAATTTGATGGATATGAGACTTTTGCATACTCGAACATTCGACTCCGACGAGCTTTAGCCCTGCATAATTGGACTTGACCATTGAACTGCATATTTGACTACCCTTCAAAGCTCGTCGATGGAACTGTTATTTGACAAACTTAATGAACTCTAGCATGGATCATTCTCTAAAGTCAGGTTGGCACGGTTGTGGTTGTCAGCAATGACGGTCACTCCGGTTGAATCTTGAAGTCTTGTCGATTTAACATCTTTCAGACTTGAAGAAATGTTGAGTATTATGTAGCACTGCACTACATAACACGATCATTCACTTCACAATCACGGGGGGAACACGGGTTTATTGCCATCTAATGATGATTTTGACTGAGTTCAATAGTTATGGATCCCGGAAGCTCCGAGCCGCAGGATATCCAAAGTCCTCTACTTCCAGTTATTGAAATGCCAGAGATCGCAGCTGAAGTAATAAGTCCCGCTTCGGACGAGATGTTGAGTGTAGCTTTTATTATGAATCCACAGGATTCTTTCCGCTCTAAACTCTAAAGTCTCCGGAGATATGCTCACCAGAACCTGTCTCAGGCACAAGCTATCTCTAGAAGATGTTTTAGTACCGAGCATGGAAGACAGAGCCCATAATCCCCCAGAAGGGTATACTGCTTGCAATAGATTCATGTGCATTGCTGGAACGCTGCTTCATTTCAATCAATTTATTCGGGAAGTGCTTCTTTTCTTAAGGATAGCTCCGCTTCAATTACATCCGAATGGATACACTTTGCTCAATAGATGTTCATTATCTTCATGGAGCATCTCATTCGACCTCCGACTGTCGAAGAAATCAGATATCTATTCAACATTAAGAGCCGCAGGGACAACCCTTCTTTCACTTTTCTAGAGGTAGTTAGAAATAGCCAAGTAGTGGCAAGAGCCTAGAGTAAACTAAGCTACTTTAAAACCAAGAAAACTTCGTTCAGTGTCCACCGGGATTTGTCAAACGGTGGCTAGTTAGACGTAAGTGTTCTAACTACTTCGTCGATTAACTAAGTAATTTAAGTTGATGCTGAGTCTAATACTTTGCTTCTTTTATAGCTTCGACCCCACAGCCTGAAGGAGAGCGATTCAAAGAGATCGTACGAACTCTCCAATCTGTATCAGCTGAGCTTAGAGATATCGATGAAGTTCTCACCGAAAAAAACTTGATCGCTATTGGGCTTATAGAAAGAGTTTACAGCATTGGATCGGTGGAAGTTCTCAGAATGGCTCCTGTGAGGCATGGAGGTAGAAGAGATCCCGGTGTCGTTATCACTGAACAGGGCGATGATGAGAGTGTGCCCGTTGGAGATGAGCATGCAGCTGCGGCTTCGCAGAGTCTTTGATCTTCAGAGTTGAAAAGAAAAGGCAAGACTATTTTCTACAAATCCACGAGACACAAAACTATCATGATATGTCCGCCTATAACAATTGCTATAACACTACATCAAATAGCCCATTTTGCAAAACTTTTCCACTTTAAATTTCTAACGGTTATAACCGTTACCAATTTATTACGGTTATTTCCATTACAAGCAATAATAACAGTTATTACCGTGACTACATTTGGTGATTTCGTATTATATTTAAAGTGAGTAGGATAAATTTTTAATTTATGTTCTTTTGCACTTAAAACATCTATTACGGTTCTTTCATTCCTCGTTTTAATTTTCACGTCTCTTTCTCCATCAAGCTTGGGTTTCACCGCTCGCAATCAATATCAGGGTTTTGCTCTCCTACTTCAATTCATAGTTTCGCTCTCCATACTCATTTACACATTACCCCTTTTCAAATTCCAATCGGATGCAAGTTTGAAACCTTCGTCTATTACAATTTTTGAAGAAGACGTCATTAGAGGGATGACAAAGATAGCATTTTTGTTTCTTGTACAGGCGGGACTGCCACTAGATTTCATATGGCACGTGTTTTTTACGGGTGCGGAAGCAAGTATGTTTTCGATTTATGTACATTCTAAACCTCAGTTTGTGTTTGATGCGAGCAGTACGCGAACACATTTCTTTTTCGGCAGGTAGCTTGATCATAGTATCAACGTTTTCTTACATTTTTTATTGTTAGGGATTCTTTTTAGGGGCATTTTTTTAGCTGATTTAAATAAAATGCATGTAGGTGAGATGGGGTGAAGCAAGCATGATTGAAGCGGAGATATTGTTATTGTAGAAAGCGCTTCAGGATCATGCGAAACAGTGTTTGTTTTGTTATCCGAACGTATTGAATGTACAAATTTGACAAAAATTTATGTTTATAAAGATATTTGTTTTTAGTCTATTTTTTAAGCTGTTTGGGCCAATATGTTATCACTTAGAATTTCATATGGAGTAATCGATTAGTAGTTGAATATAGATATGCGTTTATTAAAATCTAGTTGAACTTCAGCATTTTTTTTTGCTTATTAGACCAATATGTTATCACTTAGAATCTAGAATATGTTATCTCCTCCAAAATACTTATTGTCTCCAAGCTCTCCTCCTAATAATTTAACAATGTTGATGAGTGTTCTCTTTGCTTCTTGTTAGGCTTCTCCATTCAGCTTCCATATATTTAGACCTGCATTTCATACCTTAGAATTAACGTAATAAGCACAAAATTTAACCTGATACTTCTCATATGTATCTTTGGAGAAAAAGGAGTAACATCATTCCATACATCATCGATACACTCAACGATCCGAAGTAGATTCGCAAATAGGCTTTGCATTGTGAATCAAAACGGGGATCTCTTTATGGAGTGGATTCAATTTATGAAGCAACTGTATTTTTTCTTGCAAATTCTATTCTTTCATATCGTATTTGACTCTTTTCTCTTTAAAGCAATTTTATCTCTTTGGGAAAATGGGCTTACTTATGTTTACATTAAACATGCTTCATTTGCACCAAACTTAAATTTTGGGGATCTGATTTGATACGTGGGATATTATTGTTTTTCTTTCTGGGGTTTACGATGTTACCTAGTTTTAAAGTACATCCTTTAATAAAGGATATTTTAGCTGCATTATTTCATCTTACTGGTTAATGGTATGAAAACTATGTCAGTTTTTCGATGTATCAAGATATTATATTTATGACTTAGCAACGGGAGAATAACACGCAATTGCAAAATAAATTGTATCATCTCGTGTGAACACGGACACTCTGTCAAGTTGGATAAACTATTTTTAAACCCCCACACAAACACACACACAAAATAGTTTTCTTTATGTTAACAGAACAAATATCTAATTGTTGCAGTTGTGTTCCGCTTTACAACTTCAATTACACATATGACTATCTAATGTCTTCTTCGAAAAGTTTTTTGGATAGGTAAGCAATCATAATTCTAGTAAAGAATTTTATACATATCCTTATTTTACTTTACCAACAATAGCTTGATTGATGTCTCGCTTGATAATGCTTAATCTGAATTTTGATTGTCAGTATTATGGATAAAAAGACAAAAGGGAATGTCGCTACATCCCAAAAATGTTGTTTATAATCCCGAAGGATAAATGGAGGAAAGGATCTTAGGTTTGAAAGATTCTTATTCTATAAGAAAATTTGTTCTTGATTTACTTTCTTTCTATATTTCGATCACATATCAAATTGTCTTACTTTATTCTAAAGCGGATAACATTGGTTTGAAGGCACGCAAGATTTGCTGTCGAAGATAACGTAGTTTTTCCAATCTTCAAGAAGCATTGCAAGGTATGTGATAATTTGAACAGTTTCTTTTCTTCTTGATATAGCTAAAATTCAGCTGTAGTATTTCCATTTCTATGAGGTTATAACTAATAACTCAATTTCATTGCAGAGGGCAGTGGCTAGAAAGCAGCACAACTGTATTACAGATGAACATTATGTGCAAACTTTATTTTCTGTAAGCTTTCTAGAAATCAATTGAAAATGTTATTTTTTTAACATGTGAATGAAACATTTTTTTAACATTATGTAGCCATTTGTCTAGGCATCCTTTATGAAAAACATGGTTACAGTTTCTCAATTCCCATACTCTATCTCTTCCTTTTACATCACTCAGGCACACTGCACAGGTTACTGTTTCCTTTTCTTCTTCATTCACTTTTAGCTTGCTGCATGTGGAGATTCAGAGATTCCCTTTGACTGCCTTTCTCAATATGTCTATCTTGTTGCTGTTTTGATTTCTGTAACTGTTTGAAAAACATCTTACTGGAAGTAGGATGAAATTTAATATGAAGGTCAAAACTGTTTCTAATCTTGAGCAATAATACTCCATTGTTAGGCTCATATCACGATCTTTAAGTTTTAAACGGATTATGAATGAGAATAATTTGATAGAATGATATTGTGGGACAAGATTTATATAGATGGAGAAGGAATGATGAAGTATTGAAGATTTGAGTTAGTGGAGACTACTTTTTTGCTTTTTGATTCTATATCGTGTTATCACTTAGCAAAGCGATGAAAATGATGTGATATACAATTCGTTCTTTAGGAATTCATAGCTGGAAATCACTTGTCTCACCTTCTTTAATTATAATTTAATGTTTGGTGGAAAGATTAATTAACTAGTGGTTGCCATTTCAAATGAATTTTTACTACTTATAGACGTATACAGTCACGTGATATTTCACCTTTTTTATATCAAACACTCTAGGAAAACTATGAAGCTATTCATGTATATTTTTTTCAGAATATAAATTCTATCACTCATAAGTCTTTTTGTCATTTAATTCTTCCAACTTCTAAATCACACAAAAAGGGGAAGAAAACTAAGTTTTGAGATCAACAACCAAAAATCAAAAGAAAAAAAAGGTAGAAGAAAGAAGTAATAAGGAGATATTTACTCAAAAGAAAAATCTTTATCCAATATTTCATTCACATGTTATATCGACTGATACTATACCAAACTATTATTTAATCTTTACCACTGTAATCTAATGGCATGAGTTGATTTTCTACATGACAGAAAAGTTTGTTAATTAATTGAAAATGTTTTTTTTTCATTTTATCATGTTACATGCAATCATCATGACACAAAAATATTATTGTCTGATTAGTCTAAACCTATGTGCTATTTTCATGTGTGACCGCAAAATCACCCCATGTATTTATGACTTTGTAATTTTACTCAAGAACTCACAACCTTGTTATCATATGTGCATAATGTGATTTAAATACTTGATTTATTTAATTGAGATATCCATAAAATTATGTAATAATATATGAATAGTGTGATTTAAGTATTTAATTAGAGAAATACATGAACATGTGCACAACTGAGCCTCACTCAGTTCTGGAAACTGAGAAGCGGAGCACGGCACTCAGTTTTGGAAACTGAGCGCGGCATCAATTATGGAAACTGAGCGCGGTTCAGTTCTAGAAACTGATCCTCGCTCGATTATGGAAACTGAGCCTGACTCGGTTAAATATTGTGCCTGGTCCAACTATGGCAGCTGAGCCTTGTCCAGTCCTAAAAGCTTGGAACTCAAGCTAGCGCCAAAGGGATTTTTCCCTTCTATTTCTCCACTTCCGCGAAAACTGCCATATAACCTTAAAAAGGTTTTCAACCTAAATACAAAATTTCCAATCTCACTATATACATATATACACATATATTTTGAAACAAAAGAACAGAACTATATAGTCACTTTTTTCACTCAAATAAAATAATGTAGATGCATCCACCATAATGTTTTCATTTATCAGTTGCAATCGTTAACAAACAGTAAAACCATTTCATTTTCTCATTCATTGACCATAAATACCAGTAGCACTTAAAAAGAAAAACAATGGACCGATTCAGGCCGGACCCGAAACATAGCAAACGACAATCCATAATCTACCCAAGTCCATGTCCATGGCTAAAAGAGAGACCAACTTCTTGTAATTTTTTGTAGACATTACACAAATGTTATCACTCCCAACCCAAACTCTAGTAAACATCACCATTACTTCTAAATTTGTAATACTCAACTCAAATAAGCTTCAATTTCAACATGCATACTCTACCAATCGAAAGTTCAGATTTTTACGATGTTCAGGTATTTACACTTGATTTTTATGAAGACCAAAAAATTTATCTCTTCCTTTATATGCTAATTGGATGTCTTTTTTCTAGTTGTGAAGAAGAAAGAGGAGTTGGGAAGTAACACTGATGAAGTCGAAGGGATGCCACCTGACTTTTATGACGAAGTATGTTTGTTTGGTTTATCTTTTAAATTTGGTCATTTTATAAAACATGTTATATGCTTTTGAGTTTGTTAACATATGTGACATTATGGTGAAATGAGAATAGTGTTCGTGTATTGCACCACTTTTGTTCTTCGTATTATAATCAATTCTGGATTAGAGTAGGCTATACATTTAACTCAAGTAGGTAGAACTTCTACCTCAGAAGTGCATAAAGTATAAAAAAATTATGCTCCTTGATGACTAGTCTGTTTTATGTTTCATTGTTACAGATCTATAAATATAGTCACATCTATTAACCTGATTACAGTCTGTTTTGTTTTTTCAATTCCAAGAGCATTTCCAGGAGCATCCATGGAAGGATCATGCATATGTGGTTTTAGCGGTCTATTTTTTCAATTCCAGGAGCTTTGGTCGATTTGCTCATTCTCTAAAGGATTCTCATTTGTAGTCTGTTGAAGTTGTGGTTTCAACTGTAGTTATGTGTAGCTCAAGCTTCGTTGCATTAGATGAACATTCTCTATGTTTTGTAACTACGATATATCTATTAATGTTTTGAAACTACAATATATCTATAAATGCTTTGAAACTGCAATACAAGACTTTTACTTTGCAATATTATGTTGAGTCTATTTTGCATAATGATATTTGTTCCTGTTTTATCTATAAATGTTTGATATTATCTAAAGCAACGGTTCATTTGATTTTTGTCTATAGCTTCATTTGATTTTTTTCTGTACATGCCTGTTTTGTATAATGATTTAGTGTCTGTTTTGTAATGTGCATAAAAAATTTCAATTGGTTATATCTGTTGGGAATATGAAATTATAACCGTAATTTCCAATGGTTATACACATTGGAATAGAAAAATTCCCAACGGTTATAACCGTTGGAAATATCAAAATTCCCAACGGTTATAACCGTTAGAAATACCGTAATTTCCAACCATTATAACCGTTGGAAAAGAAAAAATTCCCAACGGTTATAACCGTTGGAAATACCGTAATTTCCAACGGTTACAACTGTTGGAAAAGAAAAAATTCACAACGGTTATAACCGTTGGAAAAGAAAAAATTCCCAACGGTTATAACCGTTACAAAATATGTAAAAAAATTATAACGTACCTGCTACCAACGGTTATAACCGTTGGGAATTTGATTACCAACGGTTATAACCGTTACAAAATGACAATTCTGGTGTGAAAGGATTGGCGGATATCCCTATTCTAGATGACTTGTCTTCATACCAAGACCTTGGATTAGAGGGGCTTCAAAGTGCTTTAGAAATAGGGGAGCCAACTCCTACGAGCAGGGCTACCACAACCGGTTGGTTGGGGGGTTTGCACATGCATGCACACACTTCATGACACCACACAACTTCTAATCACATGTTTCTCAATCTTTGGAGATAACTAATTCTGCTTCTCTTTTCATTTTACAGATACGATGGTGAGACAGGGATCTATGCTTGGCAGTCTTTGTTCTACGCGCCGTTCTTCTAGCTCATATTCCAAATGCCATAGGCATGAATCCGAAAGTGACCATGATCGCAACCACCACTCCAGCCGTGATCGTTATGAAAGGGAGAAGGAGAGGCAACATCAAAGTAGGCGCCATTCCCGGTCGCGATCTCCACCACCTAGAGGTCCCTTGAAACAATCAGGCTCTGGTAGGCAACCTTCTGAGTCTGCACGCCAAGTAGTGCCTCCCCATACTTCGACATCTGGCGATCAATATCGTAGAACAGAAGCAGAAGCTCCCATTGTCACTGCACCAACTGCTATGGAGCCCACGGGGGAGGGAGCCATCAGAATTGCTAAGTTAAAGAAAGACTTCCCAAATATCTGCTTCGATGGCTTCCACTTCCCTCCAAACTTGAAACGAATTACCAACGATGTAGAAAGACTGGTGCAGGATTATGTGCATGATTTCTACAATCTGTGCTGGGAGTGGGTGAAAATTGCAGAAAAGGTTTCAGCGGTCGCTTTTGAGCAGGCAATAGTAATTGAGAAACTGGAGAAAGATCTCGCTCAGAAAGACCGTATAATACAAGTGCTTAACAATAAGAACGAATCTTCTTGAAAATCGAAAGAGGCTAATAAGAAAGCCGTCGAGGCAAATCAATCAATGGAAAAAAATGCGATAGACGCATTTTTCCTTGGTTGAGGAGATGGGCCACTGGAACACCATTGTTATGGCCGAAAGAGATGCTGTGCTCAAAGAGCTTGAGGAGCTAAAGGTGAAATTTGCTGAGGCCATCAAGGAGAAAGATGACGCCAACATAGCTGCCCAAGAGGCATGTGAATAGACGGTGGTGCTAAAGGATGAAAAGGGATGCGGCAATTTTAAAGGCCTAGGAAGCCGAGGCGAGGATTGAGGAGGAAGTTAAAGCGGCGGAGGCCAAGATGGAAAATGAGATTAAAGATCTTCTGGTTACCTACAACGTCAACGTCTTAAGACACCGCAATCTCGGCTGGCTCGAAGATTATCCCTTCCATCTGTATAAGGCCTGGAGTTGCCTAGTGGAGGACGAGAAGGTGGACCGTAATACTTCGACTATTGGCAACTTTGAACTGGAAAATCAGATAGTTGGAGATAAGGAAAAATTTCTTCAAGACACCATCGTTGCTCTCGAAAAGGAAAAGCTTGCCGCTAAGTATCTGGACGTCGAAGAAGGATCCGAATTCGAGCATCATGAAGTAAGTTCTGAAGCGCCTACAGCAACCCAGCTTGAGCTTACTTCTGCAGTTGATCCTCCCGCTGTTCCGGCGTACGACCCGAACATGCCACATCTCTCACCCATGACTGAGCACGGACCGGAAGGCATGTCGGCTCAACCGGGGAGCCAAACTGAGGGAGGTATTCTGAACACTTCTCCAATTCACTTGAACGTAGGAACACTGTCAGAAGACATTACTAATATTTTCTCCTATCTTCATTTAGACTTAGATTCTGCATCACTTGATCCTCCTGCAACTCAAGGAATGCATCACGAGCAGGAGGCACTAATGACGGAAGATACAACTACAACGGTCGTCGCATCGGCTGGAGAAATGCACGAAAGCAGTTGCATTTTTGATGAAAAAAGGATGGAAGCACTCCCCGGTCATCAAAGCGACCCGATTACTGAAATGCCTATCATTATTGATGAAGATGTGGTTATTACGAGCTCCTCGGGCCCAACTAGTAGCATGCCAATGGGGATTCACGCAGATCGGTATGAGGAGATAATGGCGGAAATTAAAGTTGAGATATAGTAAGCCAAGTAGGCTAGTAGTGTTAGTGGTGGCATGGCAGGTCCCAGCCCAGTCCCTTTGCTTATCGTTTCTCCGGGTGGCACCATCATCGATACCAGCGCGCCTCATTCTTCTAGCGTTGAGGGTGCCACCATTTCTCCAGTTCCACACACGGAGGATATTCCAATCCCTTTAAGTTCCGAGGAGGAGACGGTTCTAATTCCTCAGGCCTAAGATAAACTAGCTAAAGCAAGCTGGGGAGGTAAAGGCTCAAAGAGGCAGCTGGGCGGTAGTACGAGCGGGTCTACGCCGAAGAAGAGCAAGAAGGACAAAAAACCAAAGGAGTAGACTTGCACTTTTGCATTTTCTTTTTGTAGATAATTGGAATAGGATTCTCTTTTGCTTTTTGTAGGCCGTTTATAGATGCGGGATCGGCCCCTGCTTATAGGAATTCTTCGAATAAGTTTTTGTACTTATCTTTTTTCAAAGAATAGTGGAAACAAAACTTCTTTTTGGTTTTTCAACATAACTCTACGTTTATTTGTTTAAGTATTTCAGCACTCGCGTTTCCATTCAATGTACCTGTGAGGCTTTAAGTCTCTAATGCGAACTTGAGTCCGGTCATTAAGTCCTGAAGTCATGGCTTTGGGTCATAATTGGTCGATCGACAGTCGTTTTCTGCCTTCACTAACTTTAATTTAACTTAGTCGAAACAAAGTTAGAGTAAAATGATTTCTGAGTGGTTGGATCACACCCGCTCATTTGTTGGTATTTGCATCCACACTCTGGGATAATCTTGTACGTCGGCGGTCGGTCACGCCAGATTAATGTTTGAAGTCATATCCATGCTTCGGGGACTTAAGTTATTTTGCGGGCGGTCAGTCACACCGGTTTAATACTTAGAATTATATCCACACTTTGGGGACTTAAGTTATTTTACGAGCGGTCAGTCACACCCGTTTAATACTTAAAGTTATATCCGCACTCTGGGGACTTAGTTATTTTACGGGCGGTTAGTCACACCCGTTTAATACTTAGAATATCCACGCTCCGGGGACATAAGTAAATTTTACGGGCAGTCAGTCACACCCATTTGGCATTTATACTCCAGTCCACGCTATCAGGACTAGAGTTAGTTGATGGGTGGTTAGTCATACCCATTTGGTGGTTATACTCCAGTTCGCACTCCGTGGAATTTGGAGTTGGTTAATGGGTGGTCAGTCATACCCATTGGGTGTTTATACTCCAGTCCGTGCTCTTGGGGCCAGAGTTAGTTGATGGATGGTCAGTCACACCCGTTAATGTTTATACTCTAGTTTGCACTCTGGGAATATAGAGTCAGTCGACAGATGGTCAATCACATTTGTTTAAGTATTAGGATCTCGTTCGCACTCCGGGAACTAGGAGTTAATCAGGGTTGTGGACGGTCGGGTTACATCCACCCTGAGTTGGCAAGCGAAGTTGTAGATGGACGGGTCCATCCTCTTTGAGCTGGGATTGAATGAGGGCGAAGTTGTGGGAGGACAGATCCACCCTCTTCGAGCCCATGTTTTATAGTTTGTACTCCAGCTCGAACTCTGGGAGCTGGAGTTTGTTAGAGGATTGTCATGTTTCAATCCATTTTACTTTATTATTGCTTGCCCTCGAGCTCGGGGTTTTACTTAGCAAGTGACTGGTCTGATCACAGTCACTCCCTATTTGAATAAGTCCCACCTTGAGATAGAACTTAGCTTTTCGTACATCGTGACGGTCGCACGATGCATTTCATAAATTCTTTATCTGGCTTGATGAGCCTGCATTGCATTGCTGAAATAAGAAAGTATGATAAAGTCAATTGCCTTGTTACAAGTTCGAATTCAAAAAATGCATAAATAAATTTCAAAGGAAAAGCAGACTGAAGGAATAAAAGCCAGTTTTGTGTAATAGCGACGGAGACTCTTGCAGTTCTATGCTCTTGGTAAAGTAAGACTGTCAACTGTTGATCTTTGAATGTGTCGTCTCTAAGTCTCCGTTCAATGACAAACGCTCCTTCCCATGTCGGTTTCATGTGTGAAGGGACCGGATAAATTCTCTTGAGTACGAGATCGCGAACATCGAAGGTTCTGGGTCAGACCTTAGCGTTGTATAACCGGGCGACTCGACTGCGATGTGCGGCTGCCCTCAAATCAGCCTCTTCATGCTTCTCATCCAATAAATCCAAAGATTCTGCAAGCAAGATGGCGTTTGTCTTTGGATCATAATAGGTCACACAGTGAGAAGGTATTTCTAGTTCAACTGGAATAACGGCTTCGAAGCTGTAGGAATGTGCAAACGGAGTGTGGCCTGTCACGGACTTGTGGGTAGTTCGATATGCCCATAAGGGCCATGGGAAGCTCATCGACCCACTTGCCTCCAGCCTTCTTTAGTCACTTCTTTAGAATGGACTTGATAACTTTTTTGACAGCTTCGACTTGTCCATTCGCTTGAGGGTAAGCTACTATTGAGAACTTTTCTGGATGCGGTAGCGTTGACATAAATCTTTGAACTCGATGGCATCGAATTGGGTCCCGTTGTCAGTTACAATTGTGTGTGGGAGGCCAAAACGACAAATGATGTTGCGGACAACAAAGTTGATTACTTTCTTCGTCATGATAGTAGCAAGTGGCTAGGCTTTCGCCCATTTGGTAAAGTAATCTACTGCAATGATGGCATACCTCGCACCCCTTTGGCCAAAGATAAAGACCCTATTATATCAATGTCCTATGTGGCAAACAGCCATGGACTAACCATTAGAGTGATTTCGGTAGGCGGTGCTCTTGAAATCCTAGCATGCTTCTAGCATTTATCGCATCTCTTGGCATAAGACAATGCGTCTCGATTCACGGTTGGCCGGTAATATCCATATCTGAGTATCATTTTGCAAGGGCTTGCCCCCAGTGTGGTCGCCACACTCTCCCTCATGCATATCGTGTAACACTCGTTTGATTTCATCGTGGGTGATACACAAGAGTAAAGGAACAGAATACCTGTAACTCGGTGGCTTGACCAGGTAACAAGAGGCTTGACGTAAAAGGGTTGCTCGGCATAGAGCACCGTTCGACATTGAGAGGCCGCTCGACATCCAGCCTCATTCGGCATAGCAAAGTCGTTCGACAAAGAAAGGTTGTTCGGCATCCCACCTCGCTTGGCATAGAAAGGTCGTTCGGCATCTAGCCTCGTTCGGCATCCAAGCCCCGCTCAGCATATGGCTTCGCTTTGCATCTAGCCTCGTTCGGCATCCAAGCCCCGCTCGGCACCCAGCCTCGTTCGGCAAGAGCCTCGTTCGGCATAGCAAAGTCGTTCCGCATAGCAAGGTCATTCGGCATGAGCCTCGTTCGGCATCTCCCTTCATCCGGCATCGAGTCTCGGTCGGCACAGGTCTCGTTCGGCCTACATTCTTCACTTCGCACACTATCTTGATCGGCATGCAGGTACTGTTCGGCGTATCTTCCTCGTTCGGCATGCGAATGCCGTTCGACACGGATATGTCATTCAACAATTACCGTTCGGCAATTGTAGCTCAGCGCACCGAAGTCACTTACTACGGGCCGAGGTATCTTACTCCTAGGCCCATGAGGGAAGTCCAACCCATCTCCGTTTATAAATAGAGGGGCAGGGGCACAGTGAAAAGGACCCTTTTTTCGAGAACACTGGGGAGATTCTGACGCTTTCTAGACTCATTCTTTTCAGTTCAAACTTGTATTCAAGTCTTTATAGTACAGATTGTATCTGTATTTAATCAATTTTGAAAGCAATAAAGATCAAAACTTAAAGTGGACGTAGGAAATTACGCTGAAACACTATAAATTCGGTGTTCTTGTTTTTGCATTTAATTTAGCATACAATTCTTTGTTTTAATTTACTTTCTTCATTACTCTCTCTACACAATCTTTCTCAAGGGTGTTAGCGACCAATTTTGGTGCTAACATTTTGGTGCTTTCACTGAGAACCGAATTCTCAGGCCATGAGGATCTGCTTTGTGGCTACTGGATTTAATAAATCCCCCGAAGGAGATCCAAGTCATTCACAAGACGTCCATTGATTCTACTCAGAGTTCCTATCAATAACTCTAATATGGGAAGACCACGTACCAGATCAGCCTCTCATAATGCGGACGTCAATGAGACTGCTAGCGTACAACAAATAGGACCTAGCAATCAACAAGAAAATCTGGGTATAGGAACTACCATCCAAAATAAATTGGAAGTTATCACCAGAACTGAGTTCAACGACTTAATGTGAGAACTCATGGAAAGCAGGAGACAACTTGGAGAACAGATTCAAGCTAACGCCAACCTTATGACTCTACTCACTCAACAACAGCATCGGAATGCCAGGGGTAGTCCAGCTCCTTACTCTTCATCTGATAGCTCGACTTCGTCCGATGAACCTCCCAGGCGTAGACGCCGCAAGACTGAAACCACGTAGGAAGGTGCTGCTGATCGATCAACTAGGGATCACTTACACCTCGGAGACCACACCCAAGTAGGAACAGGAAACTTAGGATCTGGAGCACGTGTGGAAACTGGATGCCCGGCTCACCAAGACGCCAATGATGCTGAACCTCAAGACACATGTTTGGCAGATCGCCAGCAGAGGAGACATCAACCTGAACGATCCCGTAGAACGGACTCCAACCTTCCATCTTCCATACAAACACCAGACCTATCGGTTATGGTCAGACAGATGATGAGAGAAAATCAAGGCCTGACCAATGAAGATTGGGGGATATCCAGGAGTCATACTCCATTCACAGACACTGTTCTATGGGCCGAGTACCCCAAGAAGTTTAGCATGCCAACTATCCCGGCCTACGAAGGGAAGACTTATCCCCGACAGCATGTGATGAGATATGAATGGATGATGGATTCAGCTAGAGCAAATGATGCAACCAAGTATAGATGCTTCCCAATAACCCTATTCGGAATCGCTACCATGTGGTTCACCCGACTTCCTCCATGGTCCGTATCCAGTTTCGAGGAGTTGGCAACGAAATTTATAGAAAAGTTCAGGATACATGCTACTAGTCTAAAGGACGTGATGTCCCTATCAAGTGTAATCCAGGCTCCAAGCGAGTCTTTGAAGGAGTATTTACAGAGATTCCATGTTGCGGCTGTTGAAGTTAGCAATCCAAATGATCATGCAATTCTTATGGCTGTGATGCGAGGTGTGGATCCAGATTCAGAATTTGGAGATTGGTTAGCAGGAAAACCTCTAACTACGCTAGAACGTTTTTACTCAAAGGCTCATCAGTTCATAAGAAGAGAGGAAGCCAGGTGGACAAGGCGAGATAAGGCAGTAGGGCCTGTTCAAGAGACCGTGAAAAGCAACATCGCTGTAAAGCAATCCGGAGACAACTCGGGGAAAGTTTAGGTCAATTTCCAAAACAAGCCCGGTCAATCTAAGGAGTCCTGTGGAGGAAATCAAGGGAAGAAAAGAGAAGCAAGGAAATGGAAACCGAGAATTCCAACCTACAACGAATACACCACACTGAATGCATCTCTTGAGAATATTTACCTATCAACTTGTAATACTTTTCAATACAGAAAGCCACGCCCAAAGGAGTCAACCGAGGAACAAAAGCGAACTGGGAAGTACTATCACTTCCATGAGACTTACGGGCACAATACTGAAGAGTGTAGGCACCTACATGATGCTATAGAAAAGTTGATTAGACAGAAAAAGTTGCAGGAGTTTGTAAAGAATCCTCAAGAGGGGGGATAAGGAACGTCTAATCCCGGTCACGCACCAGCTCCACATCACCCTGAGGAGCCGGCTCGGACCGTGGGCAGACTGGTCATAAACACGATAATAGGCGGACCTCACCCTACAGATAAGAACTGGCAAGAAATGGAGGGATATACTAACTCCCTGAGGCATGCAGATTTTGAGTGTTGTTCAAATACTGAGGACGGGTCCCCAGCTAAGTAGTAGCGGACAATGACAGACAATATATTATTCAGGAGCCGAGATGCCGACCAGGTGGAGAATCCTACCATTGACCCGATGGTCATATCCGTGACTATCGGGCCAGCCTTAGTGAAGAGAATTTTGATTGATTGTGGAAGTTCTGCTAACATCATCTTCAAAAAGGCATATGACCAAATGAAGATGGAGACGAAGGATTTAAAGCCGTCTAAAGCTCGTATTCATAGCTTTAACGGTGTAGCGACTGATGCAGTGGGGTATGTTGAGTTTCCAGTTGAACTGGGATAAGGTGAGCGTAGGAGGGTGTGAATCCTACCTTTCATAGTCTTGGATGTAGATTCCCCATACAATGTATTTCTAGGTCGACCGGCCCTGGCTGAGTTCAGGGCAGCATTGGCCCCGTGGTGTTTGACTTTGAAATTTCCGACCGACAAAGGAGTAGGTGTTGTGCATGGCGACCAGGCGACCGGTCATGCATGTTATGTGGCAGAGCTTCGAGAGACCCAGCGGAGAGAGAAAGGAAAGGTTGCGCAATGCGTACAGCTCCATACGCATTCAGAATACTGATAATTGACAAGTAATGCCCGAGCCCTAGCTCGGAACATTCTCGGATCTATAGAGACATAGATCCGAGAGACGATGATGAGGAACCCACGGAAGAAAAAGCAGCACCGGCTGAACTGACGATCGATATTTCAGTCAGCCGAGACGATCCGTCGTGAGTACTGAAGATTGGATCACAACTCAGCCCTTCGATGACCAAGGACGTTAGTGATTTCCTCCGAGCGAATCTCGATGTTTTCGCTTGGACACATTCTGACATGTGCAGGATTTCTCCCGCTATTGCGAGTCATATGTTGAACATAGACCCGAGGTACGTTCCAGTTAAGCAAAAAAGGAGAGGGATGGACCCGGAGAGGTCCACTGCTCTCAGAGAGGAGGTGGACAAACTCAAAGCCAATGGGTTCGTCCGCGACGCCCTCTACCCTGAATGGGTGTCAAACCCCGTGCTAGTGAGAAAAGCAAATGGGAAGTGGAGAACTTGCATAGATTACTCTGATTTAAACAAAGCATGTCCTAAGGATAGTTTCCCATTACCTAGAATTGATCAGTTGGTTGACTCCACTGCAGGACACGAGTTATTGTCATTCATGGATGCATACTCGGGGTACAATCAGATCCCGATGCACATTCCAGATCGAGAACACACTAGCTTTGTCACAGACGTTGGGCTATATCGCTATGTAGTGATGCGTTTCGGACTAAAAAATGCGGGAGCGACTTATCAGCGTCTGGTGAACCGAATGTTTAAAGACCAGATTGGTAGAACAATGGAAGTCTATGTGGATGACATGCTCGTGAAGTCACGGCAGTCAAACGACCACATTCGAGACTTAGCGGAGATGTTTGGCATACTCAGATACTATGGGATGAAGATCAATCCTTTGAAATGTTCCTTCGGCATTGCGTCAGGGAAGTTTTTAGGATTCATTGTTAATGCCCGGGGAATCGAAGCTAATTTGGAAAAGATTCAAGCTATTCGAGACATACAAGTGCCCAGGACTATAAAACAGGTACAAAGCTTGAATGGAAAGGTGGCTGCGCTGAGTCGATTCATATCCAGAGCCACAGACAAGTGTATTCCCTTCTTCGATATAATAAAGAAAGGAAAAAGGAATTTTGAATGGACATCCAACTGTGAGGAAGCATTCCGAGCTCTGGTAAGGCATTTAGAAAATCCTCTAGTGCTGTCGAAACCAGTAGACCCTGAACTGTTGTACATATACTTGGCCGTATCCCAACATGCTATAAGTGCGGCTTTGGTCCGCGAGGAGGACAGAGTTCAAAAGCCAGTGTACTATGTCAGTAAACGTTTGACGGAGGTAGAAAGAAATTATCCTAAGATCGAGAAACTAGCCTATTGCTTGGTGATTGCATCACGCAAGCTTTGTCCATTTTTTCAGGCACACTTAATCAGTGTTTACACTGATCAACCCTTGCGATAGGTACTCCAACGACCAGAAACTTCTGGAAGGATGTTAAAATGGAATATCGAGTTGAGCCAGTTCGATATTACCTACCTGCCACGAAGGGTCATACAAGGGCAAGCACTAGCAGACTTTATCGCTGAATTCACCATGTTGGACGAATCGAGTAGCAGCGATGTCATACCTCCCGTTCGATGGAAGCTGTACACCGACGGGGCATCTAACGACCGTTGCTCGGGAGCTGGTATAGTTCTTGTGACTCCTGAGAACCGATCAATTTGTTATGCTTTGAAGCTCGAATTCCTAGCGACGAATAATGAAACCGAGTATGAAGCATTGATTGCTGGCTTGAGACTTATCAGAGAACTGGGGATAAAATCGGTTGAAATCTTCTGTGACTCACAACTGGTCATATACCAAGTGCGGGGGGACTATCAAGCGAAGGGAAAGAGACTTGCCCCATACCTCGCTTTGGTTCAAGAGCTGCTAGCAAATTTGGAATACTATGATATTTCACATGTCCCGCGTGAACAAAACAGAGAAGCTGATTCAATGGCGAAATTTGCTAGTACTGGTGATGCACAGCAAATGGGATTGGTTCCCGTCGAAACCTTACATACTCCGAGTATAAATATGATGGAGATAGATTTCGTGTTAGAAACTGAAATTGAGAAAGAATCATGGATGACCCCATTCAAACGATACATATTGCATGGAACCTTGCCCGAAAGAAGGAACGAGAGACGACAAGTCATTCGTAAAGCTTCAAGGTATATGATGCAAGATGGAATAATGTATCGAAGAGTGTTCTCGGCTCCCTTACTCCGGTGCATCGCCCATGATGAGATAAAACGATTTTTGATGGAAGTGCACAAAGGAGAATGTAGTGACCAAGCTGGGGGCAAACACTCGCAAAAACGATCCTCCGCTATGGGTATTATTGGCCAACTGTGAATCGGGATGTTGCAGACTATGTAAGAAAGTGCGACAAATGTCAAAAGTTTGCAAAAATCCCAAGAGCTCCTCTAATGGAAATTACGCAAATGGTTAGTCCTTGGCCATTTGCGATTTGGGGGATTGATATAATCGATTCCTTACCTATTTCTAAAGGTGGTGCGAAATATGAAATTGTCGCAGTTGATTATTTTACCAAATTGGCAAAAGCAGAGCCCTTAGCCACAATCACCACCAAAAAGGTCATTAATTTCGTTGTAGAAACATTATATGCCGCTTTGGCCTCCCACGGACTATTATAACAGACAACGGAACTCAATTCGAAAGTAGAGAGTTCAAAGAATTTTGTCAAAAATATGGCATTGAAAAGAGGTTTGCAGCAGTTGCCCATCCAAAAGCCAATGGGCAGGTGGAAGCCGTGAACAAAATAATCAAGTCCATATTGAAAAAACGTCTGGAAAAGGCTAGAGGCAAGTGGGTGGATGAACTTCCAATGGCACTTTGGGCTTACATAACCACCCACAAGTCTGCGACTGGCCACACTCCATTCGCATTGGCATATGGCATGGAAGCCGTTATACCCGTAGAACTTGAAGTTCCGTCACACCGGGTAACTCATTACGACCCTAAGACGAATTGGGATCTTTTGTTGGAATCACTGGACCTCATTGATGTAAAATGTGAAGAAGCTAATTTAAGAGCGGCTGCGTACATACATCGAATCGCTCGATATAATAATGAAAAGGTCCGGCCGAGAATCTTTGATGTGGGTGACCTCGTTTTGAAACGAGTTTTCCTAGTCCCATCACATATGAATCCCACAAGGGAAGTTCCATACGTCATTGTACGGAAGCTTGGAGAGGGAACTTTCAAGCTAACGACCGTTGATGGTGCGATACTCCCCCGAGCATGGAATAGCGAGCATCTGCGACATTATTACACTTAGTCTATTTCTTTCATATTTTAGTTGCAATTATTTCTAGTACATTTTTATTTCGTTGATTCTTAGTTTTCGGCACATAATAAGACAAATTAGCTTGTTTTCCTTAATAAAGGCTTGAATCCATCTTTTCCATGAATTACTGATGTTTCTATGCATGACAATCCGATGGCAAACAACTAGAGTTACATTATTCTGTCTGACGTACGAACGCGTATAAACAACTTTGAAATCTCCAAGTCCCCAGAGTGCGGACCGGAGTACTCTGAGTCCCCAGAGTGCAGACTAGAGTATAAACGACTTAAAAGTCTCCAAGTCCCCAGAGTGCGGACTGGAGTACTCTGAGTCCCCAGAGTGCGGACTAGTGTATAAACGAATTGAAATCTCCAAGTCCCCAAAGTGGGGACCGGAGTACTCTGAGTCCCCAGAGTGCAGACTAGAGTATAAACGACTTGAAATCTTCATGTCCCTAGAGTGCGGACCGGAGTACTCTGAGTCCCTAGAGTGCAGACTAGAGTATAAACGACTTGAAATCTCCAAGTCCCCAGAGTGCGGACCGGAGTACTCTGAGTCCCTAAAAGTGCGGACTAGAGTATAAACGACTTGAAATCTCCAAGTCTCCAGAGTGCGGAACAGAGTACTCTAAGTCCCCAGAGTGCGGACTAGAGTATAAACGACTTGAAATCTCCAAGTCCCCAGAGTGCGGATCGGAATACTCTGAGTCCCCAGAGTGCGGAGTAGAGTATAAACGACTTAAAAGTCTCCAAGTCCCAGAGTGGGGAGTGGAGTACTCTGAGTCCCCAAAGTGCGGACTATAGTATAAACGACTTGAAATCTCCAAGTCCCTAGAGTGCGGACCGGAGTACTCTGAGTCCCAAGAGTGCGGACTAGAGTATAAAGGACTTGAAATCTCCAAGTCCCTAGAGTGCGGACCAGAGTACTCTGAGTCCCCAGAGTGCGGACTAGAGTATAAACGACTTGAAATCTCCAAGTCCCTAGCGTGCGGACCGGAGTACTCTGAGTTCCCAGAGTGCGGACTAGAGTATAAACGAATTGAAATCTCCAAGTCCCCAGAGTGCGGACCGGAGTACTCTGAGTCCCCGGAGTGCGGACTTGAGTATAAACGACTTGAAATCTCCAAGTCCCCAGAGTGCGGACCGGAGTACTCTGAGTCCCTAGAGTGCGGACTAGAGTATAAACGACTTGAAATCTCCAAGTCCCCAAAGTGCGGACTGGAGTACTCTGAGTCCCCAAAGTGCGGACTAGAGTATAAATGACTCAAAAATCTCTAATTCCCCAGAGCGCAGACTATAGTACAAATGACTTGAAGTCTTCAAGTCCCTAGAGTACGGACTAAAAAATATTCCAAGTACCTGAAGCGTGGAATAAAGGATGTACAATTCCAAAAAATCTCCGAGTCATATGAAAACGAATTGTGGGTTTATGTAACTCACAAGAGCTTGGGTTTCGACCACAGTTATACAGTAAGCTGAACAACAAAAATCAGTTGAAATACAAAGGAACTAAATTTTATTTATTAATCCAAAATGAGGTCCTACTACAACTCCTCCAGAACTCGGAGACAAAAGTCTATCTACATTGAATATGAAATTAAATAGAAATAATTACATAATCTAAGCTAACTCTCGTTGAACGAGTATAACAGCTACTTTTTTGGTTTCTTTTCCTCCCTCGTTTTCTTAGACGACTCCTCCCCCACGCGTTTTTGCTTGGACGCTTTGCTTGATGGGGAAGTAACATCTGAGGAAGAACAAGGGACTTCTAGTGGCCTCGACCCACCAGGGAGGATGACCTTTAGAGGCATGTTCAATGGATCATCTAGCTCCACTACTTGGGCCTCAATCTTGATCTCAACTTTCTTCTTTTTCTCTTCCGCAAGTCGCTCCTTCATGCTCACTTTCGAAGTGTGTTTCGAAGGCACATGTAATCTCAACTTCATAGATTTCTTCAGGTGATGGAGTTTCAGACTTGTCCTCGTCAAGCACCTCAATCACCCGAGCATCAGGACCGGGAGTCTCACCCGCTTAGGTAGCCTCGCTCGCTGTCCCCTTTTCCTCCTTGGCGTCATCGCTCCTTGGAGACGGATCAGGATCAGAACGGTCTATGCAAAATCACAAGAGATGAACGTTAGAATACAATAACCTCTCGCCGAAAACGAAGGTTCTTTGAACTTTAAGAAGAAGAGTTATATAGCGGCTTCTTGCTGGCTCTCAACCGTCCGAGAAGTCTCACCCTCTGGAATGGGAGATAGAACATGAATGCAGAGGCCAGGGTCTTCCGGGTCATAACCTGCGTTTTGCTCGAATGGATCAAGTACTGGCCGATCAGCCGATTGAGTAAGAAGGAGGAGCTAGAGATTCAGCTCCGGACGGGCCAGCAATGTCATTTTTTCATTTAATGTGGGCAAGTCTTTGCTGAAAAGAACCCTCGCTGCAGATAAGTCTGAAGGCTCGTTCCCTCGAAGGAATTCCTTTATCAAGGCCCCTTCATCAATCTCTTCCATTCCCGATTTAATTTTCTTTATCTTTATAAGAGTGTCCCATGCCTCGGCTAGAGATTCGAGGTAACCCTCGCCAAGAAAAGTCAAATCCCGATGCATGAGGACGCAAGTGTTGTATTCTACTATAAGCGGGTCGAACAAGCACTTGATCTCTTCCCTATCGGCCTCGGCAGCTGCCTCGAGGCACGAATCAATATCAGAAAGCGCCATCTTTTTACCTTCCTCGCAGGCTATCTCCTTCAGTGCTTCGGCTCTGGAAAGCTCATCATCTAGTTGTGTTTTGAGGAGTCGAGTGGCAACAATCTCATTGCAATATCGTTGGGACTCCTCCTGAGCAGCTATTTTCTGTTCCTTCTCCTTAGAGAGTAGTTCTTCCAACTCTTTGACTCGCAGGGCAAATGCATCCCTTTCTTTTTGAACAGAGTCCTTTTCTAAAGCCAAATCCCCACGGCGTTGGACCTCTTCATCAATTTCTTTCTTATGAGTTGTCTCCAGACGATTGATGGCCTCCGCAGTATCTTTAGCATTTTGTTGGGTAGCTTTGAGTTTGGACTTGTATGAAGAGAGCTCTTTATCCTGAGCTTTGATAATGTCTTTATCGTGAATGGCTTCAAGCTTCAAGCGGTCAATTTCATGTTGACACTCAACAGAGACTTCCAAGACTTTTTCACCTAAATGGACAAACGCGTCATGTTGAACATAAACGTCGTTGTTGCAAGCAATGGCGCTCTGTTTGACATGTCCCAGAATGTGATGGATCGCCGGGAGGAACTTCAGACCATCGAAGCAGATTTTGGGGAACTTAACTTTAAGCTCAACTAGCTTCTCCAATATCGTCGGATTTGTTGCGGGAACAGCGGGAGATGGCTTTGAAAGTTCAGTCTTCTTATGATGTTCCCGAGATTGCCGTGTGCTGGATGAACCAGAGTGTTGATCATGGGGGACGTCGGATTGGGATCCCTTCTGTGCAGACTTCTCCCTGCCTTGCTCTGATTGAGAAGGATGATCACGAGAATATGAGGACTGGCTGTATTTTTTCCTTTGATAAGTTGATTCTCGGGGGCGATAGTCTCGGTCTCTGGAATCGTCTTTGTCTCAGCGCTTGCCGGGGCCCGAATCCCAGCCAGAATGATGAAAAATAGATGACCCGCAAAGACGATCGAAGACGATCGAGTCCGTGAGTGCGTCCCATGTCACCTGCACAGAATTTAAACAACGTCAAGTTAGCAAAGGTTAGAGCGAAGACAAAGATTTAAGTGCAAGGTGAAGTGCACGTGTCTGTGTGTCCTAGTGTCTCCCCCCAACGGACCAGCTTTTTTGGCTTTACTTATCGGAGTTTTCTCTCCCTGATTTTGGACTTGAGCACCTTCATCGCCTTTTTCGGGTGAGCAAACCTTTAGGGTTTCCGGATCATCGAAGCCATAATTAAGCAAATCGTCGGGAATAGTGAGGTCCGACAAGCCTCTCAATGAACTCTCTAGGTCTTGAGGAGAAGGCTCTCTCTCCACTGGAGTAAGGGTGACCTTAGAGATTCCACCCACCGTCTTCTTCCTCAATTTGTAGGTCAATTTCTTCTTTCCCTTCGAAGGGGAAGGCGTCTTCTCGATATCGTGGACCTCGACTATCGGGTCCCAAGCAGGGCTAACATTTTCGCCCCGTGCTTCGAGTGTTTTGGCTTCTCTAATCTCCCCCTCCTCTGTTGTGTCAAGGGCGTTACGTGCTGAAGATCCAGCCTACTTTTTTCCTTTGCCTAAAGCAGGCCTGGGTATAGTGACGCGATGAGGAAGGCTTATTCGGCGACCTACCGCTAGCAGCCCAAAATTCGTGAGCGATTCATTTAAAATAAGAGATCTGATGTCCTGGTCTTCTGCGGGAATAGCTCGGATAGCTTCGACAGCTTCAGAATATCCGGAGCCTTCGGGATGTGGATTGATACTTGTAAAAGTATAGAAAGAGTTAGAAAAGGTGCAGTTTCCGCCAAACACGAGTATTGATCCAGAAAAAAGACTTACTCCCTTCCACCCATCTCCTTGCGAAGCCGGGAGGATAGCGTACTTAGAACCACTCCTGTTTATACTGGGTGAACTTGCTCCATGCTCCAGTCAGGATTTGACACTTGCTATGCGGCTCAAGGAATACAGAAGATGGACTATCTGACCGTCTCTTGAAGCGATAGATATAACGGATATCACTGGGAGTCGGGAGCCTGAAATGGACACTCATGAACAGAATGCAAGTGCCGTATATGAATGCGTGGTTGTTTGGATGTAGTTGCGATGGAGCGATCTCGATGTACTGCAATAGGTCCCGAAGAAAGGATTTGAATGGCGGCACGCTACCGACCCAGCACATGAATCGGTTGCAGGCTGTATATCCTACGGGGGGCAAGTGAGGACGATCCTGTCCCGATGGAACCAATACGTCGTCGAAAGGAATCCCGTGTACTGAGCATATACGGCGAAGCGTGCTTTCGTTAATCTTCGAGGCATGAGAATCGATCAGATCGTCTAAAAAGATCGCTGCATCCAAGGCATCGGGAGCCAAGTCGACAGATGCGATCGCGGGGTTCGGCATGTCTTGTACAGGAGTAGACAACGCATTTGAAGTTCTAACTTCTTCTTGTTGAGAAGATGGCCTGGGTCTGTCCGAGATCGTGGCAGAACTAGATTTCCTAGACATCTCTAATGTGTATAGAATCTGATGAAGCGCCTGTTAAAACTATACTTGAAAAACGATCAACATTAGACTTAACAGCAAAAATACTCCCCCCCGTGTGGTTTGTGAACTAGTGCAATCATTCAAGTATAAGTTCCAAGGAATTAAAAGTCACAGAGTTGATGAAACAAAGTTGGGTTTTAGACTATCATCTTCGAAGACCGTCATCGCTGATCGTCTACGAGAACTTGTCGTATGATGATTCCTATTTTGAACTCGGCTTCGACACTGTATATGAAAGGTTATTATCTGTTTTAAACAAGTTAAGTTCAAATTTGTAGTTTTCAAAACAAGAGAGTTATCAGTCTGGATTGTCTGATATGCTTAACTATTTAAGTCCTTGTCCTTGTTCACTGTCATATGTTCGAGCATAAAAAGTATGTTAACAATGCATTTTTGTTTGAGTTGAGATGGTTCTGACTGTTATAGCCTAATGTCAAGCTTAATACCGGATGGCGCTGCAAAGACTCAACCTCCTACACTCCCTCTACCCCGTTCAGCATTCAGCAGGTCATGCCGAGCCACGGCCATGCCGAGCCGCACCATTCGACACCATGAACCAACTTCATTCCTATGCTCCCTCTCTACCGCTCGGCACAAAAAGGTCATTTGGCAAGTCATGCCGAGCCGCATCGCTCGGCGCTCTGCCCATAACTTCTACCTCCTCTCCTGTACTCCCTATTACCTCGTTCGGCATAAGGGAGCTATGCTGAGCCGTGGTCATAACGAGCCACATCGCTCGGCATGCTAGACCCAACTCCAACTTCACTCCTTCACATCTTTCCATCATTCGGCATAAGTAAGTCATGCCAAGCCACATCCGTAGGTCTTCCTCTAACTCCTTTCTCCAAACAAATTAAACATCCTCCTAAATGGCCAATCGATCACTATTTCAACTCGCACACAGCCCTCGACCAACTGTAACCAACCTCACCAATTCCTACCGGGACGACACCCTCCTCTTCTTCCTCTCCATCTAATCCTAAGGCACGTCTAAAAACCTCGAATCCACATTCCATATCTATGTGACTTCCATTATTCATGGTTTAGAGGAAGATCCTGAATTCAAGTCTCGTCTAAAATCTCTATTCGAAGAGAGTCGAGTGAATGAAGAGTCCATACCTAGATGAAGGGTTCGAGGTCTAATGGGGTGCTCGATTTAGAAGTGGAGTCCTCTCGAATTTGTTATTGAAGGCAGTCGAGGTGTAACGTGTGGAATTCGGGAGTCGAGAAGGAGATTGAGGTGTTGGTAAAAATCTGGAAGGAGGTATGTTCGTAAGAATAATAGAGCGGAGGTAAAAGGTAAGAAGGGAAGAAGAAGGGAAGTACTGAATTTTATAGTAGGAAGGAAAGAAGGTGAATAGTCAGCGATCGGTAGAACCGGTCAAGGCACCTCCCTCGCTCGGCATCAATGTCGTTCGGCATTCATTATGTCGTTCGGCATTAGATGTGTCGTTCGGCGTTCAATGTCGTTCGGCGTTCAGTGTGTCGTTCGGCATTCAGGAGAACACGGAGTACTCATGGATCAAAGTGCATCATGTTCGTCCACATGATAAACTTTGGGGGGCAAGTGTTACCCGGTGGCTTGACCAAGTAACAAGAGGCTCGGCGTAAAAGGGTCGCTCGGCATAGGGCACCGTTCGACATGGAGAGGTCGCTTGGCATCCAGCCTCATTCGGCATAGCAAAGTCGTTCGGTAAAGTAAGATCGTTCGGCATCCCACCTTGCTCGGCATAGAAAGGTCGCTCGGCATCTAGTCTTGTTCGACATCCAAGCCCCACTCAGCATATGGCCTCGCTCGGCATCTAGCCTCATTCGGCATCCAAGCCCCGCTCGGCATCCAGCCTCGTTCGGCATAGCAAAGTCGTTCCGCATAGCAAGGTCGTTCGGCATGAGCCTCGTTCGGCAAAGCAAAGTCATTCGGCATATCAAGGTCGTTCGGCATGAGCCTCGTTCGACATCTCCCTTTATCCGGCATCGAGTCTCGGTCGGCACAGGTCTCGTTCGGCCTACATTCTTCACTTCGCACACTGTCTCGATCGACATGCAGGTACCATTCGATGTATCTTCCTCGTTCAGCATGCGAATGCCGTTCGGCACGGATATGTGGTTCGGCAATTGTAGCTCAGCGCACAGAAGTCACTTACTACGGGCCGAGGTATCTTACTCCTAGGCCCATGAGGGAAGTCCAACCCATCTCCGTCTATAAATAGAGGGGCAAGGGCATAGTGAAAAGGACCTTTTTTTCGAGAACACTTGGGAGACTCTGCCGCTTTCTAGACTCATTCTTTTCAGTTCAAACTTGTATTCAAGTCTTTATAGTACGGATTGTATATGTATTTAATCACTTTTGAAAGCAATAAAGATCAAAACTTAAAGTGGACGTAGGCAATTACGCTGAACCACTATAAATCTGGTGTTCTTGTTTTTGCATTTAATTTAGCATACAGTTCTCTGTTTTAATTTACTTTCTTCATTACTCTCTCTACACAATCTTTCTCAAGGGTGTTAGTGACCAATTTTGGTGCTAACAATACCCTCTCCTGCACAGGACTCCATTCTGGATAATAAATCATGAAGCTTTTTGGAGAATCTGTCTTTTCTCGCTTCTGTGCTTGGGTAAAGCTCTATGCTCAAGATAATTTCTGAATTGAGTCATCCACGACTCCTTCTCGGTTGTTGCCTCGTGCACCCAGTTTGTCTCTAATTGGTTGATACTCGGAGTAGTAAGTGTCTTGACGGGGACGAGTCCCATTTGTTGTGCTTCGCCAGTGCTGGCCAGTTTCACTAAAGAATCGGCTTTTTGATTGTGCTCTCGGGGTATATAATGAATATAATAGTCGAACTAATTCAACACTTCTTGAACCCAAGTAAGGTAGGTAGCCAATCTCCGTTCTCTGGCTTGATACTCTCCTCGAACCTGGCATACGACCAATTGCGAATCACAATGAATCTCCACGGCGATAATTCCCAAGTCTCTAGAAATTCTAAGTCTGGCGAGTAAAGCTTCATACTCGGCCTCGTTGTTAGTTGCGCCAAAGTCAAACTTCAAAGCATATCATATAGATTGACCTTCCGGGGTTTCGAGTACCACTCCAACACCTGAGCATCGGTCGTTTGATGCACTATCACTGTATAACTTCCATATGTACTTGGGAGATTCACTGGTTTCGGGTAAGTCCTCCACTATAGTAAATTCAGCTATAAAGTCCACCAGAACTTGTCCTTGAATGGTTCGCCTCGGTGTATAAGAAATATTAAATTGAGTCAACTTGATGTTCCACTTATGCAATCTACCAGACATCTCAGTTCGTGTAAGGACCTGTCGTAACGACCGATCGGTGTGGGTTGTGATCGGATGAGCCTGTAAATATGGACGGAGCTTCCTCGAGGCACTGACAAGGCAATAAGCTAGCTTTTCGAACTTCGGGTAGTTTCTTTCTGCTCCTGTTAATCGCTTGCTAATATAATAGACCGGTCGTTGGATCTGATCCTCTTCTAGAATTAGCGCAGCACTGATCACATTTGCTGAAACTGCCAGATAAATATATAATCTCTCATGATCAACCGGCTTCGACAAAATGGGAGGTGTCGCCAGATGTTGAACTAGTGCTTGGAATGTGCCTTCACACTCCTCTGTCCATTCAAAGTTCAGCTTTCCTTTTCTTATCAGATCAAAGAAAGGGATGCACTTGTCTATAGATCTGGAGATGAACCTGCTTAAGGCTGTCACCTTCCCATCGAGGCTCTGAACTTGCTTTATGGTTCTAGGAGTTTCAAGATTCCGAATCACCCAGATTTTCTCAGGATTGGCTTCAATTCCTCTGGCATTGACAATGAACCAAAGGAACTTTCCCGATGTGACTCTGAAATGACACTTCAATAGATTGAGCATCATCCTATACTGTTAGAGTATACTGAACATTGTTTCCAAATCACAGATATGGTTGACGGATAGTCGTGACTTCAGGAGCATATCTTCCACGCACACCTCCATGGTTTTCTCGATATAGTTAGCGAACATTCGGTTCACAAGCCTTTGATAAGTTGCTCCAGTGTTTTTTAGTCCAAATGGCATCACCTTATAGCAATAAAGTCCCAGATCAGTGACAAAGCTAGTGTGCTCCTGGTCGGGATGGTGCATTGGGATTTGATTATAGCCAGAATACGCATCCATGAAAGTTAAGAGCTCGTGTCCAGCTATTGAATCCACAAGTTGATCAATTCTGGGAAGAGGGAAACTATCTTTAGGACAGGCTTTATTCAAATCTGAGTAGTCCACGCATGTTTGCTATTTCCTGTTCGATTTCTTGACAAGCACTGGTTTTGATACCCACTCCGGGTATAATGAATTTTAAATAAACCCATTCGACTTGAGTTTATTTACTTCTTCCTTAAGGGCGGCAGATCTCTCAGGATCCATAGTGCGCCTTTTTTGTTTGACCGAGACATGCCGCGGGTCAATATTTAATGCATGGCTCGCGATGTTCGACAAGATCCCATACATGTCTGAGTGAGTCCAAGCAAACACATCATAGTTTTCTCAGAGAAAATCAACCAATTCCTATCTCATCTGGTGGCTAAGTTGAGATCCGACCTTTACTGTTCTAGAATGGTCGTTGTGGTGGATTGGAACATCGATCGTCAACTCTGCTGGGGAAGCCTGATTGTCTTTGACTTTCTCTTCATCACTATTGTCTCGGGGATCAAGATCTTTATGGAACTAGTTGTGGTGCTCGGGCCTAGGCCCAGGCGTTAGTTGTCAATTCTTTGAAAAATGGACGCGGAGAGATTCTTCTACACCCTTGCCTTTCTCCTTATGCTACGCATCTCGCAGCTCAGCAACATAACAGGCACGTCCAACTGCCTGATCACCATGTACTACTCTAACCCCATTATCAGTGGGGAACTTCAGAGTCAAACACCATTGGGCAATCGCTGCCCTGAATTCAGCGAGGGCCGGTCGGCCCAAGAAAGCATTATAGGGAGAATTAATGTCTAACACAACAAACTGCGGCAGCCGGACTCTCCGGCGATCTCCAATACCTAACTCAACTGGCAACTCCACCATGCCCGTTGGTATGGTTGCACTTCCATTAAAACCATGTACGCAGGACTAACATGGTTTCAGATCTTTTGCCTCCATTCTCATTTGTTTGTAAGCCCGCTTAGAAAGAATATTCATGGAGCTTCCGCTGTCAACCAAGATCCTCTTCATCCAACTAGGATATATTTGAGCTGAAATGACCAACGGATCGATAGTGGGGGCCTCGACTCTATCAGCATCGCGATTCCTGAAAACGATGTCATCGGTCATCATTCTCAGTTGTTTCGCCGGGGCTCCATCATTAGAATTACAAAACTCGAAGTCCACATGCCTAATCGAGCTGGCATATGACTCCATTTCCTTCCAGCTCTGGTCAACTGGATGAGGACCACCACTCACTATGTTTATAACCAACCTCTCGCAATTACGCCCGGGTTCTTCGGGCCTAGTTCGACCTTGACCATGATTCAGGTTAGATGGGCCTGCACCTCCATCCCGCGGCGCCCGAACAAACTGTTCCAACTTCCTTTCTCTAGTCAACTTCTCAATGATGTCTTGTAGGTGATGGCACTCATTGGTGTTGTGGCTGTAACAATCGTGGAATCTATAGAACTTCCCTGTTTGAATTTGCTTCTCAGATGATTGTTTCAGAGCTGGTTTCTTATACTGTCCGGTATTACAAGTCTGAAATAAAAATTCTCCAGCGACGTATTCAAAAAGGTATATCGGTCGAACATGGGTGCTCCGGGTCTCGGTCCGTGATTTGGGTCTCTCTTCTTCCCCTGACCTCCGTTACCCTTTTATTGACCTTGCTTGTTCTGCATATTCAGTTGGACTTTACCGGAACTCTCACCGGTCTGTTTCACAGCAACATTGCTCTAAATGCTTTCGACACTGGTCCCCGCATCGTCTTGCTTCCTAGATCGTCTAGCGTCTTCTCTCCTCAAAAACTGGGCTGCCTTAGCATAGAAATGATCCAACGACATGGGGGGTTTCCTAGCCAACCAATTGCCAAACTCGGAATCAGGATCGATTCATTTAGTCAATGCCATTAAGATAGAATTTTCATTAGGATTGCTGACCTCAGCACAAGCAGTATGAAACCTTTCCAAATAATGTCTAAGTGTCTCTTCTGGAGCTTGGGTAACACTGGACAAGGTGTTGACATTCTTTGGCCTTGTAACATGCATACAGAACTGTTCAACAAACTTTGTAGCCAACTGACCAAAACATGAAATGGATCTGGGTGGTTAACGAGTGAATCACATAGGTTCAATACCTCCAAAGGAAATAGGGAAACTCTACACATAACCGCATTGTCAGCTCGAGTGGCATTCATGAGCCATTCATACTTTAATATATGCTGGTTAGGATCTGAACTTCCTTCGTACACGGGCAAGGTAGGCATCCTGAATTGATGAGGTGGCTCAGCACAAAGAATGTCGTTGGTGAATGGAGTATGACTTCGGGATATTCCCCAATCGTCATTAGTAAGACCTTGACTTTCTCGGATCATTTGGCGGATCATGGTTGGAATGTCAGGCATCTGGATGTTCGGGGCCAAGGCATGGTCGGGTTCCATGTTGCGGGGACGGTCCGTGCACCATCGATGGATGTCTTGATGAAGGGCTGGATTTGGATAGTTCTAGATATCAGATTCCAGATCTATAGCAGCAGCAGCTGCATGGTCTTGGATGGTGTGATAAGGAAGCGCCCCTCCTCGGGAGGAGGGTCCAGCTTGGTGCCCTATGGAAGGACCAACCCTGGATTGTTCGAGATTCACATCACACTGATGCCCGGAGGCTTCTGCATAATTTTCATCCAGCCGACGGCGTGTGGATCTATGGTTGAGGTCAGATGAAGTCGAGCATTCAGTCAAGGAATGTGAGACATGATCCCTCCTAGTTCTCCTTCGCCTTCCCTCGTTTAGCTGGTTCGCGAGCTCCTTGTTGGAACGGATCTACTGGGTGAGCTCTTGACGGCTCTGAGTAAGCTCTTGCATGAGGATCGGAACTCCTCTCTAGTTACAGGACCTTGTGGATCTGAGGCTCCAGTTGATGTTTGGCCTATGGCTGCGTGGGATTTTGCCTATCCATTCCTTCTGGATCTACAACATTTGAAGCGATTCTGGTAGTACGCACCATGGTTGATGTAGCTCTTTCCTAGATCTTAAGTAAACGTAGTAGAATGGAAGAAACTATAAGAAGACAGATCTGGATCTCCTCCTTAGATTTTAGCAATCTAACAACGGTAGTAGATCTAATGAATCAAAGAAAATGGAGTTTTCTCAGTGAAAGTACCAAAGTGTTTGTACCAAAATTGGGCACAATATTCTTCGGATGTGATTGAAGAGATTAAAGAGAAGAAATTAAATGGAAAAAGAGGCTAATCTAACAATCACACCAATAAGCTTACAGAAATGAAAAGACACAAGAAATTATAGTGGTTCTACGTTGTAGCCTACATCCACTTTGAATGTTTTTCTATTTTATTGCTGATTGATAACTGATTACAATAGTACAACACTCGAAGACTCAAGTTACAATGGAGTTGCGGTAGAGTAACGGCGTTGCAGAGTCAAAAGTCCTTTTTCTATTAGGATTGAGGTGCTATTTATAGGTGTAGATCTGAAATATCTGCCTTTGAACTTGGAATGTTGCTTCTCACACGTGGGTGGGCACACCAGATCGATCATGGGTCATTTTGGATCGATTGGGATCGATCCCCATCTTGTTCGTATCGATCAAATTGATGTCCATTTAGGTTGAGATCGATCAGTGACATTCTTGAGGAGCTAAGCAAGATCCTGTGAAAATTTGGTAGCATTTGGACCTGCAGATTTCGAGTTATGATCGGTCCAAGGTTGGTTATGTAAGTAGTCTGAAGGGTGCGTATCGATCGACCTTCGTATCGATCCCTCGATGTATCCATCAGACGTTTAATGATGACGTGGAGCGATAGTTCCAGAGAGATCCAAGTTTCATGCTAGAAGACCGCTTCCTTTGGTTGACCATGCTTTCTTCATATCGATCGTGTGTGGTTCCTTTCGTATCGACGTTTGTGCACCACTTGGTATCGATGCTTGTTGTTGGCTTCGTATCAATGATTGGAAGACGTCTTTGTATCGATGCCCGGTTACTCATTTAGTATCGATGCCTGGAATGATCGATACGAAGCAGAGTGAAGGAGTTGATCGATACGAACCAATCATATGGATAACTGTTGATGGATACGAAGGGGATAGACTTCGATGGATATGAAGCTGGATAGATACGAAGAGGGGTGGCTTTTGATGGATATGAAATGACATCTCCTTTCTTGATTTTTATCGATCCATAACTTGAGCATATGAACTCCGATTGACCCAAAATTTGTAATGTTGGCTTTCATAGCTTTGCTAGTCACATCATGCTAATTGTAGATCGATCCGAACTCAGACCAAATTTGCCAGTATCCATAGTGAACCTGTGTATAACCGATCTTTGGGACGGACTGCCCTTGGTTTCTAGCCAAGTCCTTGGTGTCTCAACCTTGCCAAAAGCCGGGATAACAACCTTAATGGTAATTATAACTATGAAAATTAAAGATCTTATATAAGGTAGCTTATATAAGTGAATTGTCAAAGTATAGTTTAATAAATATAGGGGTTAATGATGTTTATCTTTTATCCCTCGTTAATTAGTTTAGTTACGCTCGCCATTTTATGGGCATTAACTATCATTTGTTGATTGTTGATTTGTGCTCGAGCACTTTATGGGCACTTTTACCTTTTTACTGCATGGATTGAGTAAACAGTATTGTAGGTGAAAGAAACGAAAACCTTGTGAATTTATATTCATAATTTGACTATAGATGTTCAGCGATAATGTTGGGTTAAATGGTTAATTTAGTAAAAGATATATATTTCAATATGAGGAAGATAAGATATTTTGTAAAATAAAAATTTTTGAAAGGATTTTATACAAGGATGTGATTTTATACAAGTATGGTTTATAAAACATGATTTATAAACAAAAAGGATTTAATTGGTATTTTGAGAACTTAAATCCCAATGTCCTTGAAAATATTTTTCATGGTTTTGGAAAAATAATGGTAGTATTATTTGAAAGTTGGAAATTGGTTTATGAAATCGTGATCATGGTACTTAGTATATTTACGAAGTATTTGATACCATTTTGAAAATGATTTTGTTTAAGTCCGAAAGGCATGAATTGGATGTACACATTTCAACTCTTGAAAATAATTTTGGTGATGACTTCAACATCATCGGAGTTTATTTTTGGGCTTTTAAGTGGGTGATCCTACAGGGTTGTTTTAGTAAAACATATTTTGATTTAAATTCCAAATGTATGATTTGATATGCAAAAGATATATGTATGTATTATTATTTTAAAATGATTTGAAATAAAACCCGGGTGTTTAGTTCTAAAAGTTTTCTTTGGAAAGAAATTTGATATGAACTTTCTAAGTAGAAAAGTTTTATATATGGGTGCCCAGTGGCAGTGGCATAGCCCGGAATAAATGATGAAACTTTTCATATTTTCTCTTTAGGTAAAGTATGTTTAATAAATTATTCAAATTTGTTAAAATATTTTATGGACAGATGTAGCATATGCATTAGGATTGTATATGTGCATCATATTATGATATGTTGTTTTCTAGTTTTCATTTGTTAAAATAAAACGGGATTTTCGACGATTTTGGATAGTTAGGAACTTCCAAATTGTTATGGAATTTGAAACTTAGTGTTTAGTGAAAATATAAAGATTTGTGATATAACACTTGGACTGAGAAGTTAGTAAGTTAAAACAAGTTTAATTGGTTAAACATACTTGTTAGTAAAATGAATTTGATGTTTTGTATATACTCTTAGGAAGTCATGGAGTATTATAGGAATATGAACTTAAGTTGTACTATTTACAAACTTGAAGTTATGTTTTATGAAATGATTCGTAAATGATTTTATTATTGAATAGCATACTATTGGGATAAATGAATGTGATTAAAAAGGAATTGGTGTAGTTAAGAAACCAATAGGATAAATACGTAAGTTGTACGTAGATCATTTTATTCGCATTATTGTTCCTGATCCAGTATTTAAGTACATGATTTCGAGGTTGTTTACACCGGTCTGAACAAGGATTTTTCACTCGATTCTTAACTGCGACCACTTGATACAGATTCTTGATAAGATCCCAAAGTTCTCTATCATATTATATGGCTATGTAAGGAGAACGGAGGTTTCTAATCAAGGAACCTAATTGGAATCCGCACTAGAGAGGTCAGGTAATTTACACTAGTTAGGAAGTTAAATTTATGTGATCGAGCAAATGATTGGAATTGATATTGTGTACAGATAGTCCATGTGCATCTTACTGGTTTTAGTATATGCATACTATATTTTGTTGGCTTATGGAGTATAGGTGATGAATCTTCGATTTGTTATGAGGTAGCATGAATTATCGACTAAGTAATAACCTGAGGCTGTTAAGCATAAGGTACACTTAGTAGGTCGTTTGTCATCCTTGTGCGATGAGAGGATTTTGAACTTGAGAAAACCATGAGGTTTGTTTGCTAGTGATTGAATATTGTTAAGTATTTCTAAATGATTATTTCTTTTGTTGCTTGTATTGGAATTTTGAGGACGAAATATTCTAAGTAGGGGAGAATGTAACTACCCGAATTCCGGACACATCGTATTTAAATATCTGAATTATTTAAATACTTGAATCTTTGATTTAATGTTATTAAAATGATTTAACAAGCTTTTTAACCTTCTTTTAATCATAACTAATGATGGTAAACTTGTTTTGGAAAAATGTTTACAAAAATAAATACTTTGAAAATATATCGATAATGTGACCGAAAATCGTTTTATCGATAAACAGCCACTTTCTCAACAGAAGTTGTTCAAACTTTTTACACATGTCTAATTAATCACTAAGGAGTTAACTAGCAACTAAAATATTTTCATGTTTATGGCTAACTAAAGAGGAAAATGGGCAAATAAGGAAAGTGAGCAAAAAAGGAAATAATTAACTCTTAAGCTAACATCTAATATCTAATGAACACATTAGCCACTAATTAAACACTCTCCTCTTTATACAAGCTTGGAAGGTTCTAGAGGCTTCCTAAAGGATAAGAGTTATTATTGTAAGGTTATAATCGTAATTTTCCTAAAAGGAGAAGTGATATAAGGTAAAAGTAAGCATAAATGGAAATGCTTAAATGTTAAGCAAATGATAAAGTAGATGCGATGGGAGGTAAGCCTTCCAAGGGGGTGAGAGTAAGCTTATGCTTCACTCTTTGAAGCCTATAAATAGAGGGGAAGGGTTCACTTAATAATCATAAATAAATTCCTAAGCTTGAGATGAAGAAGGAGGGTTGAAAATGGTGGAAGTGCTTAAGCACTAATCCACTAATTACTCTCTAACTTTCTCAAAAGTTAACCAAATCTTCTCTAATCTCTTCCAAACTTTGGTTTTGGGACTAAGATATCACAGGAAACATGATTAGCAAGTAATAAGTGGGAGGTGGTGAGAGGAAGAGGGGGATCTTGGATGGGAGGTGAGCATGAAGGAGGAGGAAGAAGTTTGCTTAGATTCGGAAGTGCTAAAGGTTGGACCATTAGGCTTGTGTTGATGCAAGGAGGTGGTTCTTTGGTTCTTATGGCTTTGTGCTTGGGTTAGGCATGGATCTAGGTGAGTTATCTCACTATCTCTTAAGTATATATTGTGTATATATATGTTGTGTTTGAATTATAAAGTTTACGTGAAATTAACTAAGTAAAGCTGTAAACTTTGGACCCCTCTTGCTTTTGAAAGCAAATGATAAATTTATATTGGGTAACATCACTTCTATTACCTTCTTAAACATGTAGGGTGGCCTTGACTTGATGTTTAAATGATTTTTTAGTGTTAAATTGAAGTAAGTTTGAAAGTGTTTGGAACGAGAATAGTCGTTATAAGTGCACTTCCGAATCCCTTGTTTTCGATAATTTTTATAAATAAAGAAAGATATTCTTAAGGATTTCTTTCCGTGGATTTTAAGTACCCTAATAATAGTACTCACTATAAAAATTTCAAGTCTTAAATCATTTGTTTATGTGGTTAAAACTAGTCGCAAGGATTGTGCTTTTCAATGTTGTTTTAACAAGGATTTTTAACAGCACTTATAAATGTTGCAGTATGTCACTTATTGTTTAAGTGTTTAAAATGCGACGTTTTGGCTAGTTTTTCGTAATTTAAATGTTTTCTAAATTTTTTTATTATAAAATATTTTGATGGAAGTTCTTATAAAATATATTTGAGTATGGGAAACAGAGTAGAGGTTTAAATATAGTCTTAATGATTATTAAAGAATTTTGAGAGTAAAGTGCTGCAAAATGTAAAACATGTTTTTAATCAAACTTTTAAATTAGTTATTTTCAAGTAATATTTTACATGGATATTTAAAACCGATTTACAAGTATTTCTAAAGTATTATATATATATATATAAGTTTTGACAAAGGTGATTGACTATGCTTAATACTAATAAGCGAACGAGAAAATTTGTCTGTTTGTGGGATTCAAGAATGTGGGGTCTAGGCAAGGCTTGGAGCAACCAGTGCCCAAACTTACCTGGCTTCACTCTTGAACGAGGAACAGTGTAAGTTGAAATGTCGAAAACGTGTTATTCTTTTTATTTACTTACTTGTTTAAAAAGATAATTAACTTTGCTTAACGTTAAAAGCTGACGAAGTAAATTTATCTATTTCTGAGAGTTAAAGATTGATTTCAAGTAGGGACAGAGCAATAAAGCTCTAACCTACCGGACTACCATCCTAAACAAGGAATAGTTAAGTCGGGAATGACGAAAACGAGTTAAGTATACAATCATTGGTTTTTATAAGCAACTGTTTTAACTAGATAATCGATTAATCGACTATTGAACTTAACTTATTATTAAACTTTGATCTTTAAAAGGATGTTTTAAAGATAGTAACAAGTAGGAGAAATGATTTGGATTTGTTATGACAATGTGTTAATAACATTTGTCTTTAACCCTTTTTAATTATACATACGGATGTAAATAGATCTTTAAAAGAATGTTTTAAAAATAAGCATAATCGAAATGGTTTTGGGTTTATTGTGACAATGTGTTAATTACATTCAACGTTAACCCTTTTTGATTTTACTTATGAATGTAAATAGATCTTTAAAATAATGTTTTAAAGATAATCATAACTGAAATGGTTTTAGGTTTGTAGTGATAATGCTTAAGTAACATTATTGTTAAACCTTTTGAATGGATTTGTAAAAGTACTTAGATCTTTAAAATGGATATTTCGAAAGGAATCTTCTTTAAAAAGATAGAAAAAGTAAAGGTATAAAGAACGAAATCTTGTTAATGATTATGAATATACTTATACTATTTGAGATGAGTATATGAATACTTTTTAAAGTATAAAAGAGTAAAGGTTTTAAGTAATAAAACTTGTTAAATGATTTGTGAATATACATATACCATTTGAGATATGTATATGAAAACTTTTTGAAGTATTGAAAGAGTATAAGTGAATAATAGAAATGCATAAATGATGTTTTATTAAGTAAAAGAAGTTTTAGTAATAAAAGACGTTTTAATTAGTAAAAGATTAATTAAATAAAAAGGGATTAGAAGTCGCTTATATAACTTAATCGTGCTTTGTTTGATTCTTTTTTTAAGTAAAACGTTTATTCGTATACTTAGCACTAAAACCGATGAAGTAGGCTTGTCTATCTATTGGAATTAAGATTGATCTTCGAGTAGGGATATGAGCAATAGAGCTCTAACCTACCGGCTTCACTCTTGATCGAGGGTTAGTGTGAGATGAAAATATTGGAAATGTGATAAGTATATGAGACTTTGTTTCCATATGCGATCGTTCTTATTATCATTGAATGACCAAATTCGTTGATTCAATCTTAGAGAGACCGGGATCTGTAAGTGTTTTACTTACCGAAAACTACTTGATGGTTGAGATACGTGTTCTATCTCTTGGAAGTGGATTGGTTCTAGATACGGGAATCTATATGGAGATTTGAGATCTGTTTAAGATGCTCGAACACATGTAGTTGTTCTTGATCTATTTAGGATGTGGGAATCCATGTGTGATTCCGAGATCTGTTGAGATATGGGAATCCATGTGTGGTTTTGTGATCTGTTTGAGATGCGGAGATCTGATTTGGGATTCGTGTTCTGTTCGAAGAATGAAGACTTCTGTGAAAAATGCCGAACGTAACCTTGACATCGAAAATGGCTAAAGACAGAGTAGGCTGCACAATCTGGCGTTTTGCTATTCCACGATAGGATATTGTCAACTCCAGATCTAAATATGCTTATCGATGTTGCGTAGGGGAGTAGATGGTATTTGGTTCACGTTGTTCATGTTTATGCTCAGGCGTGGGCCTTTGTGTTTTCCTTATGTTATATTTTATCTAGAGATATACGACGCTTGGAAGGTAACTTCTGGTTGTGCATGGAGTTCGGATTTGGCTTCTCCGAAGAGAACTCTGTGGAAAATCAACTATGCGAACGTTCCTTATCGATTTTGATTATACTCATAATATGCTGTTAAATTTAACCAATGTAACTATTTCAGCTATGTTATAATATTTATATTCTACACCCTAGACATTATCTATTATACCTCCATATTTCGCTGAGTAGGATTCGACAATGGACTTGAGTCAGTGATTTGAAAAGTTCATTTCCTCAATCTTGATTCACATAGAAATTAAGAAATTCTTATAATACCGATGAAATTAGATAAACCCGACTTCCCAAGGAAGGACCTCATGTCCAATAGAATATCTCGATCTAAGTATGAAGGTAAGAATAAATACAATAATGATGAATGGAAGAAAAAGAAAATCCTTTAGCTAGATAAGGGGCGGATGTAGCCAAGTGGATCAAGGCAATGGATTGTGAATCCACCACGTGCGGGTCCGATTCCCGTTATTAATTTATTCAGAAGGAATTCGTCGAGATTGTACAATTTTTTCCTATTTATCTTATTCTAAAAAAATATGTATATAAATAACACAAATAAATAAAGTGCACCCGGTTGGGTCCAACCTATTCTTGAAATATACAACTCGCACACATTCCAAAATGTAACGCCCCACCCCAAGACCCACATTAATAACAAAGACAATCACATATTAATTCTGTCTGCTAATGCGGAGAATAGGGCTGGCTAAGGGCGACTAACTATAACCTTGTCTTAATTATCTACTGAACATGTCGACAAATGCTATCTACTTTTTATCAACTCGAATGGATCGACATATTCAATAAATAATCAATACAAAGCTATAGATGGCTATGGATCTATCATAACAAAACATCATAACTAAATGAATAACTCATCACAAAACAGTAATAGATATACATATACATAAATGTACAATGATACATCAATGTGGTATGACGACCACTCAATAAATACAAGTCAAGGGATAGCAACTCAAATGCTACACAAAGGAACAAATCATCTAAAGATGGAGACTCAAGATCCATAGGGAAGCGTCAAGCAATAGCAAGTCCAATAAAGAAGACTAAACCTGTAACAAACTCGGTCTGACCCGAGTGTCAACAGACAAAATTTTAACTAAATACATTTATAATGATAAAAAAAATCAAGAAGGAATTGAAAAGACAAATCAAAAAATAATGAACTTTATTTCGACTATAAAAAAGTCGTTTTATAATACTTTTTATAATAATAATTTTAGTATTAGCAACAAAAATTCTAATATTTATTGGGACTTATCTTCTTATGTACCTATTAGATGGTGGTTCTTTTGAGAGGATAATCGTTATGGCATTCCCTGCAGTCTCAAAAGTACTGTTTTATGTTGATCACATATTTCTTGAGTTTCTCATACCAGACTTATGTATGGCATTTGGTTTTTGTTTTCCCTAAATTTCTAGTGTGCTCTTTCGAGTAGCTTGAGAAAGGCATGTTTTCGTTGATGTTCTTTGGAGCTCGAGAAGGTGAGTTGGACGTTTAACCTACAGTAATATTCCTATTTCCACTACATTACTATATTATAAATATCAGCATTTGTGAGGACTGGTTGTTATAAATGTCCTGGCTGATGATGGTACTTAGGTTTTGTAACTTCGAAATTTCTGTACCGGAGTAACCCCTTTGTACTTTTCCTTTGATATTATAAATTATCGTTCCACTATGAGATTCTGATATTGTGTTCCCTTCTTCCTTGTTTTATTTCTTTTTCTTTTTGCTTCACCCTAACAAATCATCCTTCTAACACTTGGATGCTCGGCACACGAATACCGTGGATGTATTAGTGTCGACATTCGAGGGTCAAAAGGGTGGTTCGTTACATTGGGGTATGGGATAACGCTATAATCCATACTTGTACTTATTATATATAAGTATATGCTTTATGTCTATTCTCCCACTCTCTTAGACCATTCTTTCGTATATTACTAAGGTTCGAATGCAGATTTAAGAAAGTAAGATATGGAGGCGGGAAATGGAAGGGTGAATCTCGATGGAGGAAGCACTACTAATGGAAATGCCAGGCCCAATACTAGAAGGAACCTGGGTTGACAAAAAACTGCTAATGTAGGTGATGGAACGCCACTAGTTGATATGGGAGCAATGTATCAATTGTCAACATGATGCAAGCAGGAGCTACTGCTAGATTAGTTGGTAGAAATGCTGGAGGAGCTAATCAAGAAGTTCTGGTTGTCAACAACTATACTGTTCTAAGTAGAGACTATGCAAGGATTGGAGGGAAGCCATTTATTGGAACGGAGGATGTAATTGAAGTGGAGAATTGGTTGCTTCATTGTGAGAGGATTTTCGCTGATCTTGGTTTGAACGATGAGCAAAAGAGGAGATTAGCATCTAGGCAACCGCAAGGAGCTGTGTTGTATTGGTGGAATAGTGTGACTATTGGGGTAGCAGAACTGAATTTGACTTAGGCATATTTCAGGAGAAGGTTTGAAGAGAGGTTTATGTCTGAGATCGCTCAGTTAACTCTGTTAAGGAAGTTTACTAAGTTGTACAAGGTGATATGATGGTGCTTGAGTATGCAACCAGATTTAAGGAGTTGTCGTATTATGGGTATGCTACCATGGATACTGTAATAAAAGGGAATGAGAAGTTCATCCGTAGGCTGAGACCTGAGCTTGCTAAGGTAACTTTACCACATCTTTGGGATCCATGTGATGTAGTCGTGGAGATGGCTTTGAGAAATGAAGAGATGCTTGCTTTGTTCAGTAATAACAAGCCAATAGAGAGTCAAGGTGGACAGAACCGGAAGCGAAAGTTTTACCAAAAGTAGGGAGCTGCCAAGAAAGGCAAGTCCGGGGCTGCGTGTTACAAGTGTGAAAAGAAGGGCCATTATGCTAATGAGTGTCGAACTGGCAAGGGAAAGGATGTTGATAGGAAGAAGGATATTAAGTGTTTTAACTGCGACCAAGTGAGACATTACAAGAACAAAGTTCCGAAAGTGGCCAAGGCAGATAAAGGAAAAGTATTTACTTTGGAACTGGCTACCTCGATACCAACAGTTGAAAAGAAAGGAAAAGTTGTGATGGGAGGTACGCATTTGATTTATGGTATACCTTTTAGAGTACTATTTGATATGTGTGCATCACATTTTTTTTATATCTCATTGTTTGCTAGATAAGCTTAACATAGAACCCTCGTACCTAGTTACTTCCTTAAGGGTTGCGAATCAAATAAGAGGGTATCCAACTCTTGGGATGAGATGTGGAAATTTAGAGTTTGAATTATTAGGTCATCTATTTGCCTGCAGTTTGCATGTATTTGATTTCATAGGTTTTGAGATTATTTTTGGATACGAACTAGTTAAGTAAATACGATGGTAGGATATTTTGCCAAGATAGCGAAATATCTCTAAGACACGCTAATAGTAGCAACCGAATTATATACTCAGTAGAGAATCCAAATTTTGATGTTTGTGCATGGTTGGGTGTAATAGAGGAGGAAGATGAGTTGAATCGAGTTTTCATAGTAATAGAATTTTCCAGATGCCTTTGACCCTATTACAGGACTACCGTCGAAACAAGCTATTGAATTTCGAATAGATGTTATACTCGGAGTTGAACCTATAAGTAGAACTCCTAGCAGAATGACACCTACCGAGATGAAGGAGTTAAAGGTGCAGCCGGTGGATTTAGAAGGGAAAAGTTTTATTAGATTAAGCAGTTTGCCTTGGGGAGCAGCCATGGTATTTGTGAAGAAACTGGACGAGTCACTAAGGTTGTGTATCGATTATCGTACGTTGAACGAAAAGATGATAAAGAACCAATATCCATTAACGAGAACCTATGATTTATTTTATCAGCTAAGTGGAGCCAAAGTGTTTTCCTAGTTGGATTTGACGATAAGGTTCCATCAACTAAGGGCGGTGGAAGACAGTATTCCATTGACGCCGTTTAGAACAAGATATAGTTTGTACGAGTGGTTAGTAAGGCAATTCGGGTTAACTAATGCGCCAGCCTTCTTTGTAGACTTAATGAACCGAATCTTCCAAGAGCATTGTAATATCCCCTATATAGAGGCCCAAAGCTAAGCGCTACAGATGTTGCAATCATCCATAATATTAACTTTTGAGGACCAAATACGGTAATGTTAATGGTATACATAATATCAAACGCAAATTAATATGAAACAAAATCATAGCTTTTAAAAACAACTTTTCTGATTACATTTCAAAACACATGTTTCACATTCAAATTACATAATCCCAATCGTTTCCTAGGTTCATATAAAATATAATTATTATATAAATATGCCAAGAGCGAAATATGATGATGCCCTCTTGGTTGACCAGAGTACTATATAGTCATACTGACATAATACAACACAGCGGAATTAAATAAAACTGCATCTCCTAAATAGCTATCCGTCAGCCACCTGCTCGCCTTCGGAAGCTTTATTTGCCAACCTACTAATAACCTGTAAACCTCAACCCTCAGCCTACTCAAATCAATTTTGAGCACCCAAGAGTTTAAGGGTAAAAACATAAACTTCGAGTCAGACATAAAGCCTCGTGATAATAATACTATACATCTCGACTATTTGATATTAAGTGAGACCACACAACTTCACGGAATGGGTTTCCCCTTACTAATATTCTTTTAAAACATATCTTTTTGCAAATTGTAAACCTGCAACCAAAACTGGTTAAAAATGTAAAGCATTATCATGTAAACATACATGTCAGGTAACAAATGAACTATATATTCGAACACTATAGTTTTGTTTGGCTAATTACTAACCTTTGGCTGACTCAAGCCTACTAGAAAATATAAATAAAATAATCTAACGCATGTTAGATACTCCTCTTCTGGATGGTCTATCCTAAACTTATCTGTTAGATACTCCTCTTCTAGACGGTTTGTCCCTAACTTATCTTCTCTCAAGGTCACCTGATCCTAATAGTGTTGCGAGCTCACCAATAACCTACCTCTGTACAAACATATATATTTCCTTCTATATGTAATCATAATTTTCGTCTTACCTGTGAAAAAGCCATACACACTGGAATTTTGGACTAAATTAGTTGGGTCTAATAGCTAATGTATAGGGCGCGATCCTATACCAGTCCCATCTAGTATACAAATATCCGAGTCATTTTACTTAGGGTAACCTTCCCTTTAATTTTCCTTGAAAACTTTTTCCTCTCAAAATTGATTTAAAACCTTTTAAATCAAACTTAAACAAGGAAAATATATACTCTATGCTTTACTCAAAATCACCTTGCCATGTTATATATACTTTACTCAAATCTTTGTTGGTGAAAACATTTAAACCTTTGAAAGTACCCCTTTTGAGTCCATTGAAAGTACCCCTTTTGAAATCAAGTAAACCCTTCTTTATAACCTAGGCTGAATGGCCAAAACAATCCTTTCGAAACCATTCATATAAACCTTACAGAACCATTGAAAAACCTTTCCTTCGAAATCTTTAAAAGCCTTAGACATCCTTCTTTAAAACCATTTAAACATTGCCTTTCAAAACAATTGGATTCCTTTCAGACCTTTCGAAACCATTGGGGAACCACCCCTTAGAAACCTTTCTTTAAAACCTTTTGAAAGCATCAAAACCTTTATGAACAACAAACCTTTCGAAATTATTTGGGTTCAATTTAGAACTTGTGGAAACACCTTTCGAAACCATTTAAAATTAACCCCTTCGAAACCTTTGGGTTCTATCTTCAATAGAGCAAAAGGGTCCTAAAACATTTAAGTCGAAAGCACTCTTTCAAAAGCTATTCCAAAGAAAGAAGTGTTGGTGTCGAAACTAAACTTTCGAAAGCATTGGAGAAGTGGCCAAGTTTTAAAACAAAATATACCTTCCGAAACCATTGACTTCGAAAGGTAGACAAGCGGCAGCTAGGGGTTTCAACCTCTTCGAAAGCAATTACTTAAAAAAAGGTGCAACCCATTCGAAACCATTTCTTTAAAATGTTTGACTCGACCAAAAGCAAACCAAGTCGAAAGCACTTCCTTCGAAAGCAAACCAGGCACATTTTCAATTTAAAACAAAGTCATGCTTCGACCCCATTGGAACCTTTAGTTTCGACCCAATACCTTTCTCCTTAGTCCAATTCACTCTGTACCAAGTTATAAATACTATGTGCATTGGTTTCGATGGCCATGGAGGTGGCAGTACTTGGTCGGAACCTTTGTGCCAAAAGTGGCGAAGCATGCAAAAAGCATGTAAAAACTGATTTTAACTTTAAAAGCAATTTTTTTCAACCAACCTGCCTTGTTTGTCAAAATATTATTGGTTGCTAAATTCTTTTCTAAAAGTGCTGCCAAAATTTCAAAATTAAACAATTTGAATAATTTACAAATTACCCCTTCTCCTTTTATAAATATATAAAACATTTAAGTCTCATACCTTAAATAATTTTATATATCTACTAAATCACTTAGGAAAATTCTACAAAAATTCCAGAAAATCATTTTTAATATGTTTTCCAACATATATTAATTTTGAACCCAATGCATAAATAATTTAACCATAAACTATTTTAAACCCATATAATCGTTTTCTTCACTAGAAAATTTATATTAAATCCACATAAATTCATAAAATTATGAAAATTGAAACTCATCTCTAAAATATCATTTTTGATCTAAATCTAAAATCGCAAGGAATTTGGATGTCATTAAATAGGTTTTTCACATTAAAACATATCATAAAAGCTATATGAATAAGCATAAATCATCAATAAGCGTATATAAACACTTAATCATTCAAAACATGGCATAGTCTTGCAAAATAAATCGGGCTTAACCTTAACATCGAAAACAATAGAAAATATGAGATGTAGTCATTATTTAACTTAGATTTGAGATTAAGGAGTTCGAGATTTGAATGGATGAAGTTGATTAATCTTCTTCCTTTAGCTCTTTCTTCCTCTTGTTCTTACTAATGGTGGCCAACCTCTATTTGTTTTTAATTTTGCAAATGAACATGTAGAACATACACAGCTAAGGGTTTAGGGTATTAGAAATATCTCTTTCCTATTTTACCCCTCTTTTATTTCATTTTAACTCTTCTTTAGTTCATTGGTTACATGGCACGTTACCCCTTCTAAAATCAAATCTCAATCCCCTAATCATCATAGTATTTTATTTAATATATCTAATTGGATGTCCTAAATAATGTTACTAAAAATATAGGGTGTTACAAGCATTTAGATAGATTCGTATTGGTATTTATAGATAACATTTTGATATATTCTGAGAAAGAAAGATATCATGAGATTCATCTTAGAATAGTGCTTGAGACGCTGAGGTAGCATAAGTTAAAAACGAAGTTTTCGAAGTGTCATTTTTAGATGAAGGGGGTGAAGTTTCTTAGTCATGTTGTTTGCGCCAAAATTGGTCACAAACACCCAATTGTCGATGAAAGCACCAGTTCACAATCACAGATCACATATAACAAGTATGTAGAGAATTAAAAATGAAGAACACTCAGAAAATTTAGATGAAAGCAGTAAAGAACACAGGGTTTATAGTGGTTCGGCAATCCGGCCTACGTCCACTTTTAAGTTGATAATTTTTACTGAAGTTTGCTTGCTGATTACAACCTGATTACAACAGCAAAATCCGAGTACAATGATGAATCCGGCGAAGTCTGGACGTAGAAGAGCCAAAAGTCCCTTTTCTATAGGTTTTAGGATGCTATTTATAGGCGCAGGCTGCAAATATCTCGCTTAGATCTCGGGAGACCTCTTCTGACACGTGGGCGGACCCACGCGATCGATCCCATGTGGTTTACACTCGATCCGTGATCAATACGAATGAATTTCGTATCGATCAAGATTTTTCCCAATCGAGTCGTCATCGAGCATGGACATTCTTTAGGTTGTACGTAAGCTCCAGTAAAAATTTCGTAGCATTTGGACTTGTAGATTGTGAGATATGATCGATACAAATTTGGGCTATCCGGCCACTGCTCTCTTCGTGTCGATGCTCCTCGTATCGATATGTTTGAATTGATCCAGGCACGCGCCTGCGAGTTGACGTGGCACTAACTATTCGAATCGATCCATTTTTTATGTCGAGTCGACGAGTCTTCCTTGTGCACGTTCTTTGTTCGTATCGATCAAAACTTGTTCCGTTCGTATCGATCGTTATTGCGTTGTTCGTATCAATCGAATGCATCTCTCTTCGTGTAGATCCTTTGCATGTCCACTGCGTATCGATGGGAGGAGTTGCTTTCGCATCGATGTAAGACCGATCGGTACGAAGTGTGCGTGACACTTGATCGATACGAAATGGACATTAATGTTACAATCAATGGATACGAAGTGCGATGCTTTTTCATGGATGTTGATTAGTGGTCACCTGATGGATACGGACTGAGGTCACTTGATGGATACGAAGAACACTGCTCTCCTGATCGATACGAAACTATGCGCACCTAATGGATACGAACCAGATCGATTCGAAGGAGGGTTTTCTCTGATTGCTTTGATGGATACGAACAAGGTGATCGCATGAATTGCATCGATCATATCTGGAGCATATGAACTCCGATTGTCTCGAAATCTGGAACGTTGGCTTTCGCAGCTTTGCTTGTCTCATCACATCAATTGTAGCTTGATCCGGACTTGGATAAAATTCGTCGATATCCATAGTGAACGTGCGTATAACCGATCTTCGGGACGGGCTGTCCTCGGTTTTTAATTAAGTTCTTAGTATCACAGCCTTGCCAAAAGGCGGGATAACACATTTAGTCTCAGAAAAAGGGTTGTCGGTAGATCCAGCAAAGATAAAAGCTGTAAATAACTGTAAAAGACTCGAGACAGTGACTAAGATAAAAGGTTTCTGGGATTAGCTGGTTATTAACAGAGATTTATCAAGGATTTCTCGTAGATAGCGGCGCCTTTGACTAAGCTGACAAGAAAGGATGTAAAGTTTATTTGGTCCAATAAATGTGAAGAGGCATTCCAGAAGCTAAAACATTTATTGACCAATACACCCATGTTAGTCATTCTAGATGGGAATCAAGACTTAGTGGTGTATACCGATGCGAATAGGGTTAGGAGCTGTGTTAATGCAGAGGGGTAAAGTGATTGCCTACACTTCTCGAAAGCTCAAACCACACGAAGTCAGGCATCCAACCCATGACTTGGAGTTAACTGCGGTAATCTTTGCTTTTAAGGTATGGAGACATTACCTTTCGGGAGAACGATTCTAGTTGTATATGGATCACAAGTCACTAAGATACTTATTCTCTCAGAAGGAGTTGAATATGAGACAACATAGATCGTTGGAGTTTTTCGCTGCGTATGATATTGGAGTTAAGTACACATTGAGGAAAGGAAACAAAGTTGCAGATGCACTTAGTAGGAAACATCTGAATATGTTGTTAGCTATGTTCGTTGAATGGAAATATTTGGAAGCATTGACTACTTGTAGTATGTGGTTAAGATCGACTGCCAGTTCTAGTCAGAGTACTGGAATGTTATCTTGTTTGGAAGTTCAACTAGTATTGGTCGACAGAATTGCTTCTAAGTAAAGAGATGATGCATTGCTAGCTGAAGAATTTGGAGATTGGAAGGTGGAACTGAGATTGATGATTTGAAGTATTTTTATCTTGACCAGAATGGATGGTTGAGAAAGAAGGGACGATTATGTGTTCCCAATGTTGGTGACCTAAGGAAAGAAGTTCTTAAGGAATGCCATTGATCAAAGTTTACTATTCATCCTGAAGGAATTAAGATGTATAAGGATATGAAGAGAAGTTTCTTCTAGGTGGGTATGAAAAGGGATGTAGGCTTATGGGTAAAATAGTGTCTAAATTGGCAGCAAGTGAAAGTCGAACATCAGAAGCCGAGTGGATTGCTTCAGCCTTTAGATATACCAGTTTGGAAATGGGATTCGATATCTATGGATTTTATTGATGGGTTGCCAAGGTTAAACAGGGGAAATGAAAGTATATAGGTCATGGTGGATAGATTGACAAGGAGTGCACATTTCACTATTGTTAAGTCAACCAGTACAGCACCTGTATTGGCTAAGTTGTTTATGACGAATACTTAGACTGCATGGGATTCCTAGTAGTATAGTCAACGACAGAGACGCTAGTGAATTCTATAAGAGTCTACAAGAGATTTTACGTACCAAGCTCAAGATAAGTACCGATTACCATCCACAGACCGATGGGCAAACAGAAAGAGTTAACATAGTTTTGGAGGATTTGTTACGAGCTTATGAGCTAGACTTTGGAGGATCATGTGAAGAGAATCTACACCTAGTCGAGTTTTCTTATAACAATAGTTGTTAGACTAGTACAGGGATGGAACATTTTGAAGCTTTATATGGAAGGTCGTGTATATCACCCGTATGTTGGTTAGAGACTGGAGGTAGAATGATTCTTGGTCCATATTTAGTAAGAGAAGCCATAGAAAAGATTGAGTTGATTCAAGCTAGAATGAAGGAAGCTCAGTCTAGGAAGAAAAGTTATGCGGATAGGAGACGGAAAGACTTAGAGTTCTCAGTGGTAGATCATGGGAAGCCGGGGAAATTATCACCTAGATTTGTTGGGCCATTTCCTATTATAGAAAGGCTCGAGAAACTTGCTTACCTGATAAAGTTACCGAATAGTTTAGGAATCCACAATGTATTTAATATTTCTTATCTCAGGAAGTGTGTTTGAGAACCAAAGACTACTATTACTCAGACTCGATTGGAAGATTTAGTAGTGGAATCAGACATGGTCATTGTTAGGCAACCACTTCGTATTGTGGCTAGGGATGGGAAGAAGCTAAGGAAAAAGACAGCGAAGTTAGTCAAGGTCCGGTTGAATGACGATGGGAGAGACGGTACTTGGGAAATGGAGAGCGGGATTAGGGATACTTATCCTAATTTACCGTGATGGTATGTTTTATGCCTTTATTATATGTTTGTTATATACCTTATCATAATTTCGAAGACGAAATTCTTTAAGGAGGGGAGTCTATAACAACCCTAATTTTAGTTAACATTAATTAGGATATTTAATTGGGTAAACTAGAAAAAATGTAAATGGATAAGGAGATTGGAATTTGGTAATTAGAATGGATCGTGCCTTAAATAATGAACTTATGGGATTAATTACAACATTAATAAGAAGGAGGATACATGAGGAGGGCAAAATAGGAAAAGAGTGTAACTCCTAAATATAACCCTTCCCATTCTCATTTCCTTCCTCACTTCATTATTCACAAATGAAATCAAAGGGTTAAGCCCGGCTATAAACAAAGTATCCAAGAAGAAGAAAAGCTAGAAAATCAAGTCTGAAGCTTAGGGGAATCAAATCGAATTCAAATCTCAACCTTCTTTAACCATGCAAGGTTAATAATAGTTATGCATCTCATGTTTTAAGAATTATTTTTGGTTTTAAGCATAAATCTGTTTCTTTTGCTTATATTATGCCATGTAATGATAGTTTGAATGATTATGTGCTTATTGGTGAATTTATAGAATTTATTTATGAAATTAAGTGATATGTTTGAGTTAGAAACCTATTATATGACACCTAAATGACTTGAAATTTTAATATGATGTTAGAAATCCTATTCTCAAAGTGGGTTTTTAATTTCATAATTTTCTGATTTAATGAGAATATTTATTGAATTTTCTAAGGTTGGTGTTTGCACAAAAAATGGACAAACACCTCAAAGTTGTATGATTTAGTAGATCTTATGTTGTTCTTAGTGATTTTGGATATTTATGCAAATATATGAAAAGCAGGGGCTAAACTGTAAAAAGACACGCAGATTTATAGTGGTTCAGCCAGAATGTGCCTACGTCCACTTTATATGTTATTTCTCTTCTCTTGTTTTGATTACAAGTAAAAAGCTTCGATACAAGTAAAAGAAAGTCGTTTGAAAGTCCTATCCGTGCTTGAGCTCTCAAACTTGTCCCCCATTGTTGTACCCCTGCCCCTCTATTTATAGAGTGAGGCTGGGGGTAGGGGTCTTGGAGGTACATAGCAGCTGGCGGGCCTGGGCTGACGTAATCTGGCCTGGTGGATCTGGTCCGGTTTCCTTTGGTCCGGTGGTGAGATGAGTGGTCCGGTGGTGAGATGTGTTGCTTCGTTCGGTGGAGACTTTATTCAGTGGAGAGGTTTGGACCGGTGGGGAGTTGGTTCGGCATAGGCTGGTTCGGTGAAAGTTGGTCTGGTCGTAGGTTGATCCGGTGGGGATTGGTTCGGCATCTTGGTCCGGCAGGCTCCTGGTTCGGCAGCGACTTGGAGGAAGGTGGACCGGTGGGGCTCACGTATTTTGGTCCAGCATGGGTGCGTAGGTTGGTTCGGTGGTGGTTGTCCTGGCTCCCTGGTTCGGTGGTGGATGAGGTAGCTGGCTGGGGATGAGAGTAGAGTGGAGTTGAGATTGATTCGGTCGTAATGGTCCGGTGGGACTTCGTCCAACATTTGCCCCCCAAAGTGGGGCACATGCCAGCATGCGTCTCACTTTGTTTCAGTTCGTTCGGTTTCAACTGCTGATCCGGTTGGTTCGGTCGCCCACGTTCGCTTATAAGTATGGGCTTCGAACCTTCGTTTACCCTCCATCGTTTGAGATAGCCGAAAACCCCTAAGTGCCGAATCAATCAAAGCGCCGAATCACCTAGTGCCGAATCAGGTGTGTTATTTTCTACCGAACGAGCTATTGCCGAACGGACTTGGGAACACGGATTACCGAATGATCATGTGAATCCTGATTGCTGAATGAACTTTTGAACCTTCTATGTTTCGAATTAAAAATGAAATCCTGGATTGTACGCACTTTCCTACTTATATTTCTATTTCCTTTGTTTTAATGGCGTACTTTTTCGTGTTGCAGATAATGTCTCACAGAGTTGAAACTCGATCAGATAAAAAGAAGTCCCAGGGCGAAGGAGAATCTTCCGCATTGCCCCCTGCTCAACCAGGACCAGAACGTCACGGAACTGCCCCGAGATCACTGGTGGACGGGTACGGCCCTCAGGAACTTCTGAACTCCCCGTCCGATTGCTTTCCCAGCTCCCTTAAGGAAGAGCAGCTTGATGTCATCTCCCATTCTTTCGGAATTGATAGGGCGCGCATGCTGTTGCCAGGGAGAGAAGTTATGCCATACGACCCTCCCGAAGGCTACTTTGCCTACAGCAGATACCACTGTATGTGTGGTTCCATCCCGCCTCTTAAGGCTTGGGTCGTCAGCTTTCTTACATATCTAAAGGTGGCCTCATTCCAGCTTCAACCCAACTCTTACGCCATTCTGGTGAGTCTCTTCGTCATCTTCCAGAGGAGATATGGGCGTCCTCCTTCCAACCGGGAGATCCGGTATTTGTACAACTTGAGAGACTATAAGAAGGGGTCTCCCTATATTAGCTTGGAATCTGCCGTATCCTTTAAGCCCGTCCTGGACTTATACTCGAAGTTCAGTATGTTCAAGAAAGAATGGTTCTTCATCAGGGGTGACTCTGTTTTCATTCGTCGCTTCACCTCCGGCTGTAAGTGTGAAGCCTTATTTATAATTTCCGTTACAACTGCAGTGCTTTATCTTACGTGCTTTTATTTCTTGCTAGCGATAGGTGGTTTTGCGGTTGTGGAGAATGACCGCCTGGTTCAGACGGCGGCCGAGATAGAAGCTATCCCCGGGAGAGATAGATCGGCTGCTTACCTGATCAGAAATGCGACCCTTCTGGAGTATAATTTGATCCTTCCACAGCAGTCAGTAGTCAAGCAGAGGGAAACAGTGGAGGAGAGGGCGGCTGCTCAAGCTAAGGGAGGTATCACAGTAGAGAGTGGCAAGAGGAAACCTTCCTCAAAATCTCCAGTGGTCAAAGGTAAGAAGCTTAAGAAGTCGGATGGTCCTTCCCCCAGCACTTGTCCACTTACTCCGGGGAAGGAAGATGTGGAGGAGGAGAGAGGTGAGGGTGGAGATGACCGGGAAGGTGGTGACGGTGGTGATGGCGTCGGGGCCTTGCTTCCCGGGCAAGCATGCGAGATACAGGAGTGGACGGATGATGCATTCCACCAAGCTTCCAAGGGGCTGGACGGAGTGCCGGCTTTGGTAGAGAAATCCGGGAAAGTTGACAAGGCCGGGACCGGTGCAAGCGAGTCTTCTCAGACTATTCCAGCCAAGGTGGCTCCGACGACTCAAGGTGAACTTTTGACTCCTGCAGGCTCCATTTATGATAGGGACTTAGGAATATTTTATGATCCGCTCCCGTCCTGGAATGAAATCCAGGACTTATTGCAGTATCCTACTCCTCCCCAGGGTTTGTATAACAACTGTGTTTCCTTTCTTCTTTTAACTTTTAATTTGCCACGTTTCTCGAATTATGGATCAATGTAAGCTTGTGACACTTGTTCTTCATATCAGGAGCAGGTAAAACGGCTAAGGCCTCAGATCTTCGGCACAGGCTTGAACAATACAAGCTCTCCAAAGCTTCCTCCAAGCCGAAGCCTTCGACCCACCGTTCCGGGGATGTAGTCGGCTACCGTCCTCTTCTCGGGGTTATTGAAGAGGGTATTCAAAAGAGAAAGAGGAGTCATCCCTTATCCGAACCTTCACTTGGTCCTCAGCCCCCAGTTCAGCCTCTTCATGACATCACGGAGGAGGATACTGAGTTCGCACTTTCTCCGCACCCGTCTGAAAATCCTACCGTTACTCAGATTGATCGTCCTGGCTTGGCTCGTAATCCATTTGCGGGTCATCCTGATCTGGATCCAAGTTCCCATGATATTTCCTTCGACGAAGTTACCGGTGAGCACCTTCTTCCTCGCAACCCTATGGTAAAGGTGCTCGATGAGGCCAAGTCTCTGGACCTCGACTTGCTTACTACTCGGATTGTCACTATGGGGGACGAAGCTAAGGCAAACATCGACCGGGTTGCTAAGGAAACCAGGAAGTTGATGGGGCACCATGCCTGACTGGTCAAAGCCGGGGAGGAAATCGGGAGTGCCAACATAAGATTGCGGTTAGTGGTTTCTGACCAGGCCAAGCAACTCGCTGATCAAGCCGTCCAGATTTCCCAGCACGAGGCCGCCTCTGGACGTCTAAAGAAAACCATAGAAGAGGCCAGCCGGGCCGAACTGCGGAAAATGGAGGCTACCTGCAAAGAACGGATCGACATGGCCATTGCCACGGTGGATGAAGTCCGGAAAGCGGATTTGGAGCAGATAGAGGAGTTGTCGGGGAGGCTTGAGGCCGCAGAGCTTGCTCAAGCTAAGCTGAAGGAGGAGATGGAGGCGATGCGGAAATCCCTTCAGGCTGACTGCTCGAGATACCGATTGGAGAGAGAAATTGCCGTTGGAAGGTTGTCGGCTTCCGAGGCCCGGATGAGGGAGTTTGAGGAGAATGAGGGGATGATGGACGAAATGCTTCAGGACATGTACTTCCGAACTTGGAAGCAGGGCAACCTATCCTGGATGGATGATTATCCTAGGGTCATGGCTAAGATTTATCTTCGGGCTCTGGAGGAGGCTAAAGCTGATGCGGATAAAGAGGGTGGCGTGGCCTTCAGCATGGATGTGGTCACTGCCCAGTTTACCAAGGAGGAGAAGGTGGCGGTGAAGGAGGGTATGCGGTTGCTTGCTGCTGAGGAGGCAAGTGTGCAAGTAGAGGATGACGACCAGGATGGTCAAGAAGCAGGTGCTGGTAAGTCTTCCTTTTTAGCCTCTCCATTAACTTGGTTGCTTATCATTAATGAATCCTTTCTCTGACTGGACAGGTGGGCAACAGGACAAGGATAAAACTCCAATGCAGCCGGCCCCTTGATTAGACCTAGAAAAACTCTTTTTGTGGACTTGACAGGGTTGTATATGTTAGTCTTAAAATAGTAAAGTAACTCTTAGGTTGTAATATTTTGCTACTTGTAATAAATAGCTCTATTCTTGACGTGTAATTCTTTAACTTAAGCTGATTTTGTCGTCTTCTGAATGTTTGTTGCTATTTTGACATGTTGTATGAGAAATATAGTTATGCATATTCTTGTAACCAAATTGTGTTTGATGTCAGGTTCTTGTTTAAAACATAATTTTATGTCTTGCAATGTTAGTGTGAGGCGCGAATAAATTGTAGTCATGTGTTTACATATGAAAGAAGGAAGTACCGCCCTTTATATTTTGCTTGTGGATGGCAGCTTTGAATATCCTGCGTGACCGGGTAAGGGATGCGGTCCATTATCTTGCTGTGAGTATCCGCTTCTATTAGTGAGTGTCTCCTGTCTTGTGTCATGTACTTCAGGAATTGTTACAGAGGATAGGAGAAAAGTTTCTTAAGTAAAATTGAAATATGTGAAAAAGTAAAACTTCCAATCACGGAAGGCCTTCGATGTGCTTAAGTTCGTGGCAAACGGGCTTTGTAGTAACTTTCCATAGCTGTGGGTCTTGGAGACATTTGTCACCCATCTTACGCCTCCGCGGGGAGTTAATTCTTTTTTACCACAGCCGCACTTAAGACACATCGGAGCCGAGATCGCGCACAGTAACTACCCGGGCCATTATGGCCCGTAATCGTGGGTATTATTCGATTTACTGTGGCCGGCTAGCGTGGGTGCCGATCGTCAACTGTGAACTGCCCCTGGCTTGCCACACCTTATGTTGGGGCTTATAGTCGGTTCACAGTTGCCGGCGAGCCGAACGCCGTAATGAGCTGCCTCGGCTATAGTCGGCCTTCTCGGTGGCTTATAATCGGCTCATTACAGTTGGCTTTAAGGGCCATCGCGAGCAATGAGTTAACCCGCAGTAGAGGGATGTCGGAGCAAAAGTGTCTCATTGGCGAGGGCATAGATTCGCATAGTACCTGTTAGGTCTTGTCCAGGTGAAGTTGCGCTGTGGAGTGCATTGAGTGGAAATGCTACGTGCATAGGATTTTGTTCAACAGAAAAGGATAATGTTAACAAGCAGCCAAGATATAAAGGAACAAGTTAAAAAAGAGACAAGGTTTTTTAAAGTGGTTCGGCACGAAAAGGCCTACGTCCACTGATTCTCTTTGTTAATTCACTTCATATGGGCAGTACAAGTTAAGAAAAGTATCGACGGAGGTGTTGGATGTTCCATGCCCTCTGGAACACCTCTCCGTCCACTGTTGACAAAATATAAGCTCCATTGTGGAGATCTTTATGAATTACATATGGTCCATCCCAGATTGGGTCTAGTGCTCCAGGGCGAGGGAAGATTCGCTTGAGGACAAGATCCCCTTCCTGTAAGGTACGATGCTTGACTTTGGAGTTGTATTGTGCCGCCACTTTTTGTTTGTAGGCTGCTGCTTTGAGGACTGCATCATTTCTCCTCTCCTCAACTAGATCCAAAGACATGTGAAGGAGTTCTTCATTCTCTTCTGGGTTATAGTGGATCCTACGGTGGGAAGGCACAATGGTTTCAACTGGGAGCATAGCCTCCGATCCGTATGCCAAAGAGAAAGGAGTGTGCCCCGTTGATGTTCTGAAAGATGTGCGATAGGCCCATAGTGCCGTAGGAAGTTCATCCACCCAAGCGCCCTTTGACTTTTCGAGCTTCTTTTTGATTAGAGTCTTCAGAATTTTGTTGACGGCTTCGACTTGTCCGTTTGCCTGGGGATACGCTACGGATGAGAAGCTTTTGTGAATTCCGTGTTCTTGGCACCAGTTGGCGAATTCCTCGCTGTCAAATTGAAGTCCATTGTCTGATATGATTTTGAGTGGGACTCCGTACCTGCACAGAACATTTTTGATCAAGAAGTTAATAACTTTTGCTGAAGATACTTTATTCAGAGGTTCCGCTTCCACCCATTTGGTGAAATAGTCGACTACCACTATAGCATATTTGGCCCCGCCTCGGCCCATTGGCAGTTCGCCGATTAAGTCAATTCCCCATATTGCGAAGGGCCAAGGGCTGGTCATTTGAGTAATCTCAGTTGTTGGTAGCCGCGGAATCTTAGCAAACTTCTGGCATCTGTCACACTTTTTGACGAAATCTAAGGAGTTCTTGCTTAAGGTAGGCCAAAAATATCCATATCGGAGTATCTTCTTTGCTAAAGTTTGCCCTCCGGTGTGATCTCCGCAGCTTCCCTGATGGATATTAGATAAGATTTCCTTGGCTTCCCTCCCAGCGACACACCTTAATAACGGGTTAGAGAATCCGCGCCGATAGAGGATGTCTTCTTGTATTGTGTAGCGGGATGCTTTCCTCAGGATTTTCTTGACTTCGTTACACCCGTTGGGTAGCGTACCGCTTTGTAGGTAGTCTCGGATGGGAGTCATCCAAGTTGCTTCTTCGGTTGCAGCTATCAGATTCACTTGCTCAAAACTTGGGGCCAGTTGCTTCGAGATGGTTACTGCCCCAAAGATGGCGATGTCTCTCACACTTGCTTGCTTCGCCAATTCGTCGGCCTCTTGGTTATCTTCCCGAGGGATGTGTTTGACTAAGTAGTGGTCCAATCGGCTGAGAAGTAACTTGGTCTTCTTTAAATATGCTATGAGTAATTCTTCTCTAGCTTGGAATTCTCCTAGTATTTGGTTAACAATAAGTTGAGAATCGCTATGAAGACACAAAGAATTGGCTCTGATTTCTATGGCAAGTTCTAATCCAGCTATTACTGCTTCATATTCTGCATCGTTGTTGGTAGCAGCGAACTCCAACCTTATAGCATAGTGCAGCTTATTTCCCCTGGGAGTGATTATTACCACACCTGCCCCCGAGCCTTGTTCATTCGATGCGCCATCCACGAAGAGATTCCACTTGATGTCTTTTGTTATTTCCAATTGCTCCTTATCTTCGTTGGTAGTGAATTCTGCAATGAAATCAGCCATGGGTTGTCCCTTGATGGCGGTGCGAGGGTGATAGGTGATATCATACTGACTTAGTTCAATGCACCATTTAAATAGTCGCCCAGAAGTGTCGGGACGATGGAGTACCTGCCTCAGTGGTTGATCGGTCAGAACTTTGATGGAATGGGACTGGAAGTAGTGACGCAATTTCCGTGATGTGATTAGTAAACAGTATGCTAGCTTCTCAAGTTTAGGATATCTGACTTCTGCCCCAGTAAACCTCTTGCTGACGAAGTAAACTGGCCGCTGCGTGCGGTTGTCTTCCCTTACCAAGGCAGCGCTTAGGGCGTGAGATGACACAGCAAGGTATAGGTATAATTCTTCGCCTTCGCTTGGAGTCGAGGGTACCGGTGGTTTCTGGAGGTGTTCGATTAAGTTAAGGAAAGCGGTTAAGCATTCGTCAGTCCATTCGAACTTTCCTTTGTCTTTCTTTAGAGCTTCGAAAAAGGGAACGCACTTGTCCGTTGCCTTGGAGATGAATCGGCTTAGGGCGGCCACTTTTCCATTCAAACTTTGCATTTCCTTCCGAGTGGAAGGTATCTTGATATCCCTTAGCGCTTGGACTTGTTCAGGGTTTGCTTCAATCCCTCTGGCATGGACGATGAATCCTAAGAACTTTCCTAATGACACTCCGAAGGAGCACTTTAGTGGATTCAACTTCATTCCATACTGTCGAAGTACCTGGAACATCTCGCCTAGGTGGCTTACGTGATCTTTGGCTTTCCTTGACTTTACCAGCATGTCATCCACATATACTTCCATAGTTTGTCCTATTAGCCCTGCAAACATCTTGTTGACGAGGCGCTGGTAGGTGGCTCCTGCATTTTTAAGTCCGAAAGGCATTACCTTATAGCAGTATAAACCCCGGTCGGTGATGAAACTAGTGTGGTCTTGGTCGGGAGCATGCATAGGAATTTGGTTATATCCTGAGTATGCGTCCATAAAAGATAGGAGCTCGTGCCCGGCTGTGTTGTCTACAAGTTGGTCGATTCGGGGAAGTGGGAAGCAATCCTTTGGGCAGGCGTCGTTTAGGTTGGAAAAGTCAATGCAGGTTCGCCACTTCCCATTAGCCTTCTTTACCAGCACCGGGTTGGCGATCCATTCCGGGTAGATAGCTTCTCGTATGAAGTCATTGGCGAGTAGATTCTTTACTTCTTCATCGAAGGCTGCTGATCGTTCTGCCCCCATACTTCTCTTTCTTTGTTTTACGGGCGCCTTGGTAGGATCAATGTTTAATACGTGGCATGCTATGTCGGGGGAGATTCCGGTCATGTCAGCGTGTGACCATGCGAATACATCCAAGTTGTGGCGGAGAAAATCGATGAGTTGTTCCTTCAATTCGGCTTTTAGTTGGGATCCAATTTGCAATAGTCTACTTGAGTCGTGCTTGTCTACAGATATAAACTCCATAGCCTTTGCAGGCTCGGCGGTGGTCTCCTCCTCTTTGTCCCTAGGGTCTAATTCATTGAAAGGGTCGCTGGTATATCGAAGAGGAGGAGCTTTCTTTAGTTGCTATGCTTCTAGGCTTTTCATGCAGAGGGCAATCTCTACACCCTTCCCTTTATCCTTCCTGTGGTTGTTGCGAAGTTCAGTCACATAGCAGTCTCGAGCAACGTCCTGGTCTCTTTCTACTTCCCCTATTCCATTGTCCGTTAGAAACTTCATCTTTAGGCACCATGGGGCTAGGACAATTTGGAAGTCAAACAAGGCTGATCTTCCTAAGAAGGCGTTGTAGGTCGAATGGTTTTCTATTAGCACGAACGTCTGCTTCCGTACAATGGAGCGGGGATGGCTTCCAATCTCAACAAAGAGGTCCAGTTGCCCGAGGGGCATCTTTGCATCTCCAGTGAAACCGTGTAGTGGTTTATCGCAGGGAGATACATCCTTCATTGATAGCTTCATTTTGTCGAATGCGTGTTCGAACAGGATGTTTACTGAGCTTCCAGTGTCTACCAGGATTCGGTAAACTTCGGCGGGACTGAGTCGGGCAGAGATAACCATGGGATCCATGTGAGGGTACTGCCTTCCTTCTAGGTCACGCTTACCGAATGTGATGTCATTACTTTCTTTTCGCTTCGGGTGGCGCTCTTCTATAACCGAATTGACACAGTCTTTATTGTCTCTAAGCGACTTTCCATATCTTTCCATCTCTTTCCAGCTTCTGTCTGCGATGTGCGGTCCTCCTGAGATGGTATGGACCACTATCTTCTCTTGACTAGAGCTGCTAGCGTTGCGGTTTCCTCTGTCGGGCCCTGGTGAGGGTAGCCTTGAGTTTTCATTGGCAGGAGCTGGGGTCCTGTCCTGACCTTTTACATAGCGTTCCAGTTTCTTCCTTCTGATATGTTCCTCAATCAAATCTCGGAGATGATGGCATTCATTGGTATCATGCCCGTGCGATTCGTGGAAGCGGCAGAACTTTCCAAACTTCTGCGCGTTATCTGATTCCTTCTTGTATGGTGGGCGTTTGTATCTAACTTCGCCTTGGGTGGCAAGGAGATATTTTCGACGGTCTCGTTAAAAGGAGTGTAAGTGTCGAATCTCGGTCCAGGCCGATATAGGCACTTTTCTCCCTTCTTGCCCCCAACATTGTCTTTGGAATCATTTCTTCGAACGTCCCTTGCCACAGCAGGGGCGTTGCTGTGAGTTGCCTTATTTTGCTGTCCTGACTGCCCCTCAACGGCAGCATCCTTGACCCTCATATATTTCCCTGCTTCATGGAAGAAATCGGGTAAAGTAGCTGGTTTTTCTTTTGTCAACCGTCTAGCGAATTTAGTGTCCGGATGCACACCACTACAGAGGGCCATTAAGATAAGCTTCTCGTCGGCATCTTGGACTGCGGCCGCTGCGGCATTGAATCGGGTTAGGTATTGTTGCAGTTTTTCTCCGGGTTTCTGTTTGATGCTGGATAAGGAATAAGCGTCCTTAGGTTGTTCCACATGAATGCGGAACTGACTGATAAACTTCTCTTTCAACATTTCCCACGAGCTGATGGATCCCTGGGGTAAATGACAGAACCAGGAGGTAGCGAGATCTGCTAAGAATAGTGGAAAGCATTTGCACAGTACTCCCTCTGTTGCTCCACTCATGAGCATATGCTGTGTGTATCTTTGTAGGTGTACGATGGGGTCGGAGGTTCCCTTGTAAGGTTCCATTGTTGGCATCTTCCATTCTCGGGGGGTGATAGCAATTTCGATATTGCGGGCGAAAGGGCTGGTTACCCTAGCGCCTATCCCTCGATCTCTTTGCTCCCGTTGGACGCACTCTCTGAATAAGCGTGCCATCCTTTCATCAGAATTTGGAGCAGATAGAAAGGAATTTGGTTCTGTTCTGTGGGATTGATTCCGTCCAGATGACCTGTAGGGATGGTATCGTCTATCATTCCTCATATTTTCCAGCGGCTTCCTTTGATCTCCTGGGAGCATGCTAAGGTCAGCTACAGTTGGCCCTTGCTTTGATCTTCCCCTGCTGGGTTCTGATCTAAGCACTTCCTCGGGTCCAACTTCGGGCTGGACTCTAGCTCGGCCCCGTTCACCGGCGTTTCCGTGGTTAGGCAGTATGACAGGCTCAGCTACAGTTGACCTTCGTCCGGTACCTCCTCCGTTGGGTTCGGTACCAAACGTTTCCTCAGGCCTAACTTCGGGATGTGCTCGGTCTCGGCTTCTACCATGGCTACTTCCACCGTTAGCTCCTTCGAAGAAGGAAGATCTTTGTTGTCTCTGAGATCCTCCAGACTGGGACTCGCCCCATGATTCAGTGTTGCGGTTGGACTCTTCAGCATCCCTTAAGCGTGACATTAGATGGTCCACCAAGGCTTCCTGCTGGGACGTGAAGCGGTTAGTTACTTCAACCAAAACTCTGTCCAAATCTGCCCTAGTAATTGCTGCAGGCTATTCTGTGGCAAGAGTGGTTGGGTTAGCCTGTCCTTCATTTGTTACTGCTGCTGGAGGAGGACGATTTACTTGATTCGTGACAGCTGGATCTGGAAGACTGCTGGATGCGATGTTTTTTCCTTTGTTAACATCTTTTCTCTGTTTGGGAGGCATGTTTTCCAAGTGGCGAACGATGCTGTTAGGAAAACTGTTAAGTGGATGAAGCTGAAGCTTCGAGCTTCTAGCTCTTAGTGAAAGCACCAAAAATGTTTGCACAAAAAATGGACAAACACCTCAAAGTTGTATGATTTTGTAGATCTTATGTTGTTTTTAGTGATTTTGGAGATTTATGCAAATATATGAAAAGTAGGGGCTAAACTGTAAAAAGACACGCAGATTTATAGTGGTTCAGCCAGAATGTGCCTACGTCCACTTTATATGTTATTTCTCTTCTCTTGTTTTGATTACAAGTACAAAGCTTCGATACAAGTAAAAGAAAGTCGTTTGAAAGTCATATCCGTGCTTGAGCTCTCAAACTTGTCCCCCATTGTTGTACCCCTGCCCCTCTATTTATAGAGTGAGGCTGGGGGTAGGGGTCTTGGAGGTACATAGCAGCTGGCGGGCCTGGGCTGACGTAATCTGGCCTGGTGGATCTGGTCCGGTTTCCTTTGGTTCGGTGGTGAGATGAGTGGTCCGGTGGTGAGATGTGTTGCTTCGTTCGGTGGAGACTTTATTCGGTGGAGAGGTTTGGACCGGTGGGGAGTTGGTTCGGCATAGGCTGGTTCGGTGAAAGTTGGTCTGGTCGTAGGTTGATTCGGTGGGGATTGCTTCGGCATCTTGGTCCGGCAGGCTCTTGGTTCGGCAGCGACATGGAGGAAGGTGGACCGGTGGGGCTTACGTATTTTGGTCTGGCATGGGTGCGTAGGTTGGCTCGGTGGTGGTTGTCCTGGCTCCCTGGTTCGGTGGTGGATGAGGTAGCTGGCTGGGGATGAGAGTGGAGTGGAGTTAAGATTGATTTGGTCGTAATGGTCCGGTGGGACTTCCTCCAACAGTTGGAAAATTTGATATTTTGGGTTTTGATTATTTAAAATAATTAAATTATGTTTTTGGCTCCGAATTTTTTATATGTTGAAGAATATGATTATTTGATTTATTTTTATTTTTGGGGATTTTGCCCAAGTGTTTAAGATTTATTATAAATTATTTGAGCTAAAAAGGATTAATTAATCATTAAGACATTCATATAAAAATATAAGGTTTGCAAATGCTTTCGGAAAAGAAAGATGAGGGTGTGGTAGATTTTCAGAAAAGTATTTGATAAAGAGAGTTGTCATCCAATAATGTTTTGACAAAAATAAGGAGTTGGTGGACAAGTCTTTCTTTTAAAGGAAATTTTTTAGTATTCGTATTAATTGTGATATTGCCACGCCAAAGTCACCATTGCTGCTTCCCACCTCTTCGTGATCATGGTTTATGCCGCCAACCTAAGACGATAAATATTATATCATATGTCATCGGTATGGAATGGATTGGTCTTGGTCGAAGTGTGATGTCCAGTTTTAAGGTCGACGTCGTGAACTTTGGAAAGAGCATTGTCACATGTTTTACTTAAACACTTCGACATCGCCTATTCCTAGTAGTGTCACCGACCCTATATTTTCAAAGTAATCTCTTCGGCTCTAAAGAGGCCGCTTTTCTTGTCTTATGTTGTTGTGCATTATCCCTTCGTCCTCCTTGGCTGCCGCTTTTAACCCTTAACTCTTGTTTTCAAAAAAGGATAGGTTGTCGCCTATTATCACTTCGGCCTTAATGATGACGCTTATGTTGTTTTGGCCAAGTATCTTTTAAGATTTTAATATATAATTTATGGAAAGGACGACTTCGACTAGATCCCTTATGCTACAAATCCAAGACTTTAACATATTTTATATTGAAGAAGGACGATGACCCCAATGGAGATAAAGACGTCAAGCTCTATCAAAATATAATGTTTAATTGTGTGGCCTATGTTTTGAGGGGCAAAGACCCTCATCGGCTATATCCTTGCCGCATTTATCAATATAAAGTTTATATTATTTAGGCTTTATAGCATATGGTTTTGAAGTGAATAACTTCCAAGTGATTTCAAGATTCATCAATATAATTTTATAAAAGCATATATCATGGCATAAATATTTCGGGATAAAGTAAAGGGCTATAATTCCTTGTTTAGAAAGTATGATTTCAAGGGTTAAATCATTTGCAAAGGTTTTTTTTCAAGGAAATAGAAAAGGGTGTTTAGCCTAGGATTTTTACTAAATAGATTATTGTTCTAATCACTTTTGTATAGATTTTGACAAGATAAATTTGACTCAGAGAGAAAACCAGATGGGACTGGTGTAGGGCAGCGCCCTATACTTCAGCTGTTAGTCCCTAGCTGATATTACTACAAAACTCCAATGCGTAGGGCTTTGTCACAAGTAAGACTAAAAGTAGGTTTACGCATATAAAGGAATAAAAAAGATAAGATGGGTTATAGGTTGGCTTGCAAAACCTTTAGGTTCATAGTAAGATTGATAGATAGTCCGGTAAACACTAAGATAAGTGTATTTGGACGGACTGTCTAGTTTTCTTCTAATAGTCAGTTAGAAAATTTGGTATATCTGGTAGGCCTAAGTCAGCCATATAGGTTGATAGGTACCTTGTGAAAACTAAACATTAGGAAGGATGGTCCACTGATTTGACGGATAGTCATAATTACCCATGCATCATGCATGCACATTATCGTTCACATTGTTTATATTGTTTATTATAACCAGTTTGGTTGCAGGACTTGATTTGCAAAAGATATATTTTTAAAGGATATTAGTGAGGGGAAAACTCGTTCCGCTTAACGGCATGGTCTCATTAGATATCAATTAACTGAGATGGCATATTTTTATTTACATCGGGATTTTTTCTGAGTCAAAGTTTATGTTTTTCTCTCAAGCTCTCGGGTGCTCAAAATTTTATTTGAGTAGGTCAAGAGTAAGGGTTTTATAAGTTAAGTTGGTTTTGGCGAATAAGGCTTTCGAAGACGTGCATGAGGCAAAGCTAGCTATGCAAGAGTCTATCTATTACTATTATCCGTTGTTTAATGTTAGTTGTTGTACGAATATATTGATAGTAGATGTATCTGTCTATTTAGTAACTTTGATCAACCAAAGGGGCATCTTCATATGCTGCTCTTGGAGTATTTTGTAATAATTATATTTTATTTGAACCTGGGCAACGTTTGGGATCATGTATTGAATATGAAATTATGAATTTGAAATAAAATGTGAAGGTTTGCTTTTATTTCATATTCTTGCGCTTCTGATATTATGGATACCATTAACATGACTGAATCTTTTCATCAAAAATTAATAATATAGATGATTGCAGCATCTGTAGTGCTTAGTTTCGGGCCTCAAAATCAAGGATGTTACGTTCTAGCTTCATCGAGTGCTCCATTGACGAAGGAGAAAGAGAAGAGCGTCATTATTCAGAGTATACTTCCTATTTCTGATACACCTGTACATGTATTATTCGATACTAAGGCATCATATTTCTTCATATCTAGTGATTTGGTAGATAGATTGGGACTGAACCTCGAAATAGTTGACCGGTTCAAAAGGTTTGTTGAGACTTAGCCTTATCAAGTCATGGAGGTTCATTTGGTTATGATTGATTTGGTTGGCGTTTCATGGGGTTTGGTATTATTCTAAGGATTGACTAGCTGCAGAAGTACAAAGTAGTTATGGATTGTGAAAGGCTATTGGTGACGGTAGGGATGGATGATGGGAGTAGGTTGGAGATAGGCTGGCTACCTGACGATAAGGTGATGGTCAGCTTTTTGTATTCGCTCAAGATCCTGCACAATGAGTTGTCTACTGTACCTATAGCGAGGGAGTACCTAGACATATTCGAGAATGTGACCAGATTACAACCATGTAGGGAGATCGAATTCCACATATATTTGGTAAAGGATGTTAGATCTATTGTTATGGCATTAAGGCGTATGGTGTCGGAAGAGCAGAAGAAACTAAAGGTGCAAGTGAATGACCTAACGCGATCAGGGTTGATTCGATGGAGTATATTGGAATGGGGAACAACAATAGTGTTTGCCACTAAGGCGGATGGCTCTTTGAGATTGTGTGTTGATTACCACGTGCAAAATAAGTCGACGAGGAAGAACAAGTATCCACTCCCACATATTGATGACTTGTTCGATCAGCTCTATGGTGTTATGGTGTTCTCTCGGTTGGACCTTTCGATGTGGTTTCATCAACTGAGAGTGTATCGATTGCAGCATTTCGTATGTTATTCGGATTTTATGAGTGGTTGGTTATGCCGTTCATGGTAACAAATGCACCAACATATTTTCTTAATCTTATGAACTGTGTCGTCAGGGATTAACTAAATAAGTTTGTACTTGTGTTCATGTATGATCTCCTTATTTATTCGAGGATGGAGGAAGAACATAAGGAGCATTTTAGAATTGTGTTCTAGGTGTTGAAGAGGCACAAGCCGAAGGCAAAGTTTTTGAAGTGTTACTTTTGGAGGAGGGAAGTGTGATTATTGGCTCATGTCATTTCTGAATGGGGCATTGCTGTTGATCCTGCGAAGGTGGCAGCAGTGCAAGATTGGGATTGACCCAAGACCACTATAGATGTAAGTGGTTTCCTTGGATTGGCGGATAGTACAGACGCTTTATCAATGACTTCTCTAAAGTAGCAGCATCATTTACCAACTTGAGGTAGAAGAATCCGACTTTTTTTTGGGATGCAAGTTGCAAGCATGGGTTTATGAGTCTGAAGGAGAGTTTAACATGTGCACTGGTATTAGTCATTTGGAGCGGGAAAGAGAAGTCGATAGGATACACAAACGCATGCATGTGGTACTGGACTAGGTGCAGTGTTGATAATGATGGTAAAAGTTGTTGCTTATGCTAGTTGACGAGTGAAACTGCACAAGAAGAAGTATCTGACTCGTGATTTTGAGTTGGTGGCAATAGTATTAGCTTTGAAGATATGGAGGCATTATTTACTTGGAGAGAGTTTCGAGTCATATACGGACCACAAACCATTGAAATATCTCTTCTCCTAGAAGGATCTTAAGCTTCATCAATAATGATAGTTGGAGTTCATGGCCTCTTACCACTTTGACATTTCCTATACGCCTGGTAAGGGAAATGAAGTTGTTAATTCTTTGAGTATGATATATGCAGCTTGGGAGTGATGTTATTAGAGTGGAAGCAGTTGGAGTTTATCATTGGTTATAATTTTAGAACATGATGTGAGCTAGAGATGGAAGTGTTGGCTAGCTTGGCAATCAGACCTACTTTAATTGAGCGGATTGGTACCAGTTAGGGGTGAAAGCTTGACTAGCGGAATCATGGCAAAGATAAAGGAAGGAGTAGAGTATGAAGAGATGATGTACGAACTCAACTGTGATTGTTGAATCCATAAGGACATGAGATTGTTTGTTCCTGATATGAAGGGGTTGAGCGATGAGAACCTATGAGAGTACCATCATTCGAGATTGAATATACATCCTAGCGGTAATAAAATGTACCACGATATGAGGTAGAAATTTTATAAGAAGGAATGAAGAAGGATATTGGGGCATTTATCTCGAAGTACATGAACTGTCGGTTGGTAAAGGCAAAGCAGAAACCGAGTGGTTTGGTGCAACTGCTCAAGATTCCCGAGTGTAAAAGGGAAACAGTTTCGATGGACTTCATCGAGGATTGTTGAGGACTAGAGGAGGATACAATAGCATCTAGGTCATAGTGGATAGATTGATGAAGGGTGCGAGATTTTTACTCATAAAGTTTAGTAGAAAGGCGTCCAAATTGGCCGAGTTATATGTGAAGTGGGTCATGTAATTCCATGGTGTGCCAAAGAGCATTGTGAGCGACGAAGACCCATTGCTCACTACCAGGTTTTAAGTGCTCGCATGACGCGTTAGGGACATAGCTGCATCTCAGTCCAGCTTATCGCCCACAAACTGACCAAACTAAGAGCATGAATCATATCATAGAATATCACTTAAGAGATTGCATCCTCGATTATTGTAGCTCATGGGACAATCATTTGCATTTAGTAGAGTTCACATACAAAATTAGTTATCAGTCCAACATCGGTATGGAACCATTTGAGGCGATATATGGCCGACCGTGCAATGCTTCTTCATGTTGATGGGGAGCGAGAGAGAAATATGATGAGAGATACTTCAAAGAAGATTGAGGTCATTTGGCAACGAATGAAAGCTGCTCAGAGTAGACAAAAGAGCTACACTGGTAAAAGAAGACATGATTTAGAGTTCTCCATCTATGATATGGTGTTTGTCAAGATCTCCCTATTGAAAGATGTTGTTTAATTCGATACTCAAGGGAACTTGGTGCCGAGATTTTTTTGGTCCTTTTCTGATACTTAAAGGGAATGGGAATCTAGTTAACATAGCTCAGAAGATAGCAAGCATGCATAATGTATTCCATGTCTCTCACTTGCTAAAGTTTGTGCATGGATCAGACGTAATAGTTGAACCGAATCAGCTTAAATTTATCGATATTGAACCATAATCTTTGACACCTGGTAGGTCTATTCATATCGTCGGATATGATACAAAGCAGCTTAGGAGGAAGACAGAAGAGCCGGTGAAGGTTCAATGGGGGTGAGAGCGAAGTTGATTGTACTTGGAAGACCAATGAGAGAATAAGGACCGCTTTTTCAAAGCTCTTTACTTGGTGAGACTTTCTATTTATCGCATTTACTTTCACTTTCGATATTATGTAATGTAGATTAGTATCCTGCATGTTATGGTCGGCATAGATATCATTTCTTTCATCTATGTGCATATTTGATGTTTGATATGTTTTCTCATGGATGTTAGGCAAGCAAGGTAGCTATGTTGATTTTACCTTGTTTGTGTTCGGGATTCCAGGGATGAAATTCCAAAAGGGATAAGAGTGTTAGGACCTATATTTTATGTATTCGAGGGTTGTAAAATATTATTTTTAAATTTGTATTGGGTTATATGACACTATAACCTTCGGGGATGTTGAGTAGTGAAATTATTTACCTCAAGAAATTTTATCAAACGATTTACCTCTGAAAACTTGTTATAGTTATAACTTTTGATAGAAGCCAAATTTGCAATTGTATTATAATATGGAAATAGCTGGATTGAAATAACGATAGAGTTCCATTATGAAGACACGTGCAAAGGAATCGTTGATGACTCATATGTTTCTATATATTTTTAAAGAAGGGGTATGTGGGGATGCCCACTTGAATCTGGGCTCGTATCCAAATCTTTACCATAATATATTACCCTATGCTTTTGCAATTGTGAGCCTAGTTCCTAGCTTTACAATGTGGCATGGAATTGAGCACCATAGAAGCCAGGATTTGTTTGAGTTCATGGTTTGTGATTGTGTCATACGAGTTATCATGTATTCAACGCATACGGATGATGGTAATGATTGTCTGATGGAAGCTATGTTTGTCATGGTTGTTTATCACTCTAGGGTGTATATGATGTATGTATTTTGACCGTGTACTAAGACACCGAATATACTTTGATTGTAGTACACTTGTATGGAAATGATAGTAGATTAGCATATATCGATTGTTTTGTTCTATGATTTTAGATGTAGAGACAGGTCGGGTATGGTTCTTCATACCTTATGTTCTTATTTACTATATTTGATTTTTATAGTATTTTGAGAAGATGTATCTCTCACACCATACCATTGACTGGCCCGTGCTTGTATGCTTTGCTTCTTATTATCTCGAGTACTCTTAAATGAGTAAATTGGGGATAAAAGGTCCAGATAGCACATAAGTTATACGAACTACGATCATGAGGCTACGCTTTCATATATCTATACTTGCAGCTTACTATTGCTTATATTCCATTGTACAGTACTGTAAAGTCATTCTGGTACTTTTTAGAGACAATTATAGAGTCTATTTCAGAGATTTGGGATGTATAAACTCTTCTATTTCGGTTTTTGTATAATCTGTGAACCTGCTACACTCTGATGTTCTATGGTTCATTTGATTATATTTCTTTCTCGTCTATTCTACATCTATATTATTACATTATATTTTATATGTGTGTTGTGGGACGTTCTACAAGTTATGTGTTTGGATTATTGTCACTTTACACCCTTAGTTATCATCTTACATCGACTGGGTACCTCTACAACGCATTATACAAGTATGTTGGATATCGGTGGTGTAGGGTGGTTGTCACAAAATATAACTCAAGATCACAACTCGATACCCAGACTCAGTACCGAGTCATGAGTGACAAGCCAACATTCCGCTTTCATGAAGTCTAAGACAAAACAAAGCAGAATAAGGAATTATGGATGGTGAGTGTGATGATTTGCCCTTCGTATTACCCTAAATCAACGCTGAGAGACAACGTCTGACTCTTGAATACCAGTAAAGACAATCCATCATGGGAAAAAAAATTAAAACTAAACGTCATACCAAGGCATATCGATACCATCTCACAACGGAATGATAACATATAATATACTAAATATACATGAATAGAACAGAATAAAGAAAATACAAGAGACTGCACCAACGGAAGCAACCAGTAGATAAATATCAATACAAAAAGTCAAAATACATCAACTCCATTCATATGGAGTTCGGAATATAATATACGATATCATAAGTCTCATATACAAAATAGCTTGTCTACTACGTACTACATTGTCAATAAGTATACATATCCAATATATCGACTTCATGCCTCCAGAATACTCTATTTGTCCTGTAAGCATGTCTCTAAAAGCACCTGACTCCTAAATTACTAAATCGAGTACTCAAGAGTTATCATAATATAAATAGATAAAGACAAAACATAGTTTACATATAAAACCTAGTGTGAGAGGAACTATCTCTAAGTAATGCATGTACATGCATTTTATATAGATCTAATAAATGTGAGCAAAGATCAATGGGTAATACTAATCATACATCGCCCAACTTTACCCATACACCAACAAGTCGGGATGATACATAATATTGGTTCCCTTATTAAAACAGTAGATACTATAACAAATTAAGCTATTGAATATGAAAAACTGCAACAATATAGTAATGTTATTAACTTAGCATCTCCATACCTAAAAACGAAATACAAATATCTATAACCGATACCCGTCTTGAATTGCTATTAGCTGCCAATGAGACCTATCGAGAGCCACAACTGACTTGTGGATTCCCCTAAAAACAAACAACTCAAAATAAGGTTGTCGGTAGGTCCTATTGCAGTACCTGTCCGTACTACGGAATAATATATGACCTACTCGGGACTGCTGTCCCAATCCCTGTCTGCCCCTGCTCTGAAACCGTGTCTATAGGTTGTATCATCACAATGATATGATGGATTGCCTCACTAGCATCCTTTCTTTCCCATGAATATACACAACACCAAAATATTGCCGTCCCTATGTGGATCGTGATTCGTTCTTGCAGTGCCTTGCAATACTCGGTTGCCCTAAGTAGAGCATACCAAACCAATATATATAAATCGTCCAAACCGTGCTTCTATAATTATATAGACATATATCATTTGTACCACATATTTATACATTTGTATAATATATTTTATCTACTATCCGGTAACCCGAAGTTGGGCATATCGAACTATTCATACGCTTAAATTGTGTATCGATAAATCATGCTGAATTGCCATTAGCTACCAAGGAGACCTACCGAGAGCCACAACTAACCTGTGGAATCTCCTAAAAACCAACAGCTCAAAAGAAGTTGGCATGTGGGTCATGTCGCAGCACCCATTCGTATTACGAAATAGTATATAACCTACTCTAGACCGGTGCCCCAATCTCTCTCCGCCCCTACTCCAGAACTACGTTTGCAGTATGTGTCATTTCAATGGTACAATGGATTCCATGAACCAATCGATAGCCCCAAGTCAGACATATCTAAGCTATATATAAATGCTTTAAACCGTATACCAATTAATATATATAATTCCATGCATCTCCCAGTAGCCCTAAGTTGGACATACCAGAACTATATTTATACATATAGACATATATAAATCACAAATCACATAAACTATATATAGGTGTGTGTGTGTGAATATATGTGTATATATGTATATATATGTATTCATACATATATAAATATAAATAAATATATTTTTTCAATTTATATATATATATATAAAACCAGTCCAACTATAACTTCTTCATATTTTTTTATAGAATTCTCATGCTTATTTTATGAAATAATGCACTTGCCTATCACTCATACTATAGCTTATTTTCACTTAATTCTTCTATTTAAATTAAGTTTAGCTATCAATAAGGCATCAAAATATTATATAGCTCATGTACATAGTTTATATATATATGTATGTATATGTATACACATATATTTTTAACCATTTTTTAAGGTCTAAAGTTAATAAATCACGTTATTACAATATTCGAGAATTTATAACCTTAATCAAGCCCTATTAAATGATACAATACTTCTTTGAAATTGCTAACTTCTCAATCACCTTTATAGAAATTCACTATTTAGTTAATTATTCATTTACACTATAATAAACCAATATCAAATCCAAATAAACTTCAAAGTCGTTTTAATACAAGTTTAACCTGCCTAAATCATTACTTTAGTCTTACAGCTTATTTTAAAGGTCATACTTCTAATTTCCGATTAGTAATAAAATATATAATAATATTTCTATCAATAATATAGCTATAAATTAGAATTATAATTAATTTATAACTATGTTATAAATTAGTATCAACTCATCTAATTCTATTCAATATGAATAGAACATAATATTTATATATACGTAATCTCAATCAATTATCCAGAGTATCAGTAATATATATAATAATACTTCTATTACTGATCTAACTACATATTTGAGTTAAATTAATTTATAACTTTTATAAATTATTATCAACTCCATTTAACTCTGTTCAATACAAATAGGACACAATCTATATGTGTGTGTGTGTGTAATTTTACCTCTTATTTTCAATATATATAATTATGGGAATTTATACTAAAATATGAATTCAAAGTTAAAATTCCGCTCACCTGAGCCATAAAATCCCAAGTGCCCAAATCCAGTCCAAGCCCATGTCATGTTGAAGATAATCTTGCTACAAGTGCAACGACGAAGAGTGCATCTCGATTGGACCTCATATACAAGAGATATGAATTGAATACGAAAAGAGACAATTGATTTTATTAATTAACTTTAATTAATGATTAATTACCACTCTAATTCATCTCCCTCATTCCCCTAATTACACTTGCACAAACGTGCATAGCAAAACCAAAATACAAGCACGCTTCAATCCACGAATTCACACACTATGCTTCATATGAAACACCCCCACCCCCCTTAATATACCCAAAATGACACATTAAAAGGCGTGGTGCGTTGTAGGTATAACTAAAGCTAACAGGACTAAGATTCACAAGACAAATATAGGTAAAAACAACGGAAACTTAAAATAATAACTTAATTAAAACAAAACTTCATAATTGCTTCATAAATAAGTCAAATACCAAATACCAAATACCACATACATGTCTAAAAATCCAATATGTTTCATGAAATAAAAACTTATAGTCTCAAAAATCGGAGTACATAATATCCCTTATAATAAGCCAGTACATAGAAAGAACAAAAGCTGAAAATAAAAGAAATACATGGTAGCAAACTCCTCCGAGAAATCTCCAAACAACTGCAATCTACTGACCTCTCCCTTGATTGCCTATGGGGTGAAAAAGGGAAAATGGAGGAGTGGGTCAGACTAAAAGTCAGGTGAATGATAGTAATTACTAGAGTCTTTAAGCAAAGTAAAAGTAATAGACTCTGCAATAGTTCTAGTATATAAAGAGGAAACAAAGGAAATAGGAAAGCGATAAACTGGAAATAAGTTCGATTAAATATTGCTTAATTTATAAGATATGTTAACTTTGATTGTTTGCACTTGTCCTTGATTTCTACTTTGATTAGGCTGAATTCCTAATCCTGTAATTAGGATGTAACCCTAATTCTACCCTTTTTGATCGGCCTGCTACTCAATAGACCTTACTGCGGACCAGTCGCTATATAACTACCTACACAGCAGCCAATGGTATCTACGAAAGATGCACAGAGCAACCACTATGGATCCGGACGACATATATAGCTCCCTACACAGAAGGCAATGGTTTCTATGAAAGACACTCATACTAAGCACTTGGAACTCATAGCTATTACTGAGCACCCGAATGGAAGTCGCACGCGTAACTGCCACCATGCCCATGCTACGTTTTGCTCCACCTATTGGGTCTTCTTATTACCTCTAACTTCCAGCATAAGCGTTCCCCTCATCTCACTTCAAGCTAATATGAGAACACCGTGTGTCCGTAGAAACTATAGGAGAAATGTTGTTGGTACTGGCCCATCATCCAAACAATATCTAGTTGTGCCCCTTATCCAAATCCCCCGTGATTTGGACTTCTATTTGACCAATTACTACCATTCTTAGCATAAGCGTGCCCTCATCTCACTTTAGACTAATGTGAGACACTATTTTGTCTAATAGGGAATGCTATTTGGTATAGGTCCTACTTTCATCTTTGCTTATTAACTTAGCTAAATTATTTAAATAATCCTTTATTATCATCTATACTTTCTACGCTTATTAATTTATCCTAAGTCTTAAAATAAGCCTCATTCTATTATTTTTTTCTTGTTATAACCTACGTTATAATCATGCTTATTACTTAACCCAAGGTCTAAGTGTGAAAATAAGCTCTTTCATCTTTTACTCTTTTTTAGTTATAATTCTACGTTATAACTAAGCCAATAAATTAGTCCAATTCTAATCATAATTAGGCATAATTTCAATCCAATTCCATTTATATTACGGTCTTTATAATTTACATCTCATAATTATAAATAATTATAACTTAATCCAATTTCATTGTAATTAGGCATAATTTCATTCTTAATTCCATTTCATTGTAATCTTTATAATTTACATCTTATCTTTCGTTATTTCAGAATTCTTATAATTTAATCCAATTTCGCGTTAATTCTATTCTAATCCATACGTGAAGAAGAAGGAGAAATAAAAGAAAACTGAAAATAGAAGAAAATCCAAAGCGTAGGAAAAAGATGTAAATAACGCATAAATAACAGTAAATAAATTAAAATACTGTAAATAAACTATAAATAAATGGAAAAGCTATAATTAACAAAAATAAACAAAATTAACTGAAAAGAATAACTAAAAGAAATAGACTGAAAGTAATTTTAAAAACTGTAAATAATCTACTAAGAAGGTTATTCCAAAAATTATAGTAAAACTACAACTATTGGAAACCCTATTATTTTAAATCACTTAAAGAAATCTTTAAAATAATTACAATCACTCACCTGAGACAAAAGTTAAAATCCTTTTTTTACAGCAACCAAAATTCTCTAGAAATCTCCTCTAATTTGTACAATCTCCATCTTTTATTTGAATGTATATATATATATATATAATATAATTTTATTTTATAAATGAAGAATGTAGGTAAATATTTGAGAGAGAGAAATGGAGGCTAGGTTTTGATTTTTAGAGTGAAAACCAAGGTTAGTTTAGGTCCTATTTATAGTGTTTTAGGTGTGTTTTCAACCGTAGACTAGAATCTCGAGAAACTTCTGCTAACTCATTGCTGTGTCAAACCTTACAATGCACCTTGTCAGCACCTTATCTTATGTTTAATTTAATTAATTACACCCTCAATAATATACAAACTATAAACAATGTTTTCTTCTCCTCAATTAATTTCTAATTTGTGACATTTATTTCATATTAAATTTCCATGCATCCCTCTTTATTTGCATGTTTCAGTTCAGTTTTCAACATCCCATTTAATTTACATGTTTATGTCTAAAATAAATAAATAAACAACATATCAATATATTTCCACATTTACATCTGAAATAAGTAAATTAACATGTCAATATTTCTCCATGTTTATGTCCAAAATAAAAATAAATTAATAAATAACTAGAAATTCTTATGCCAGTATTGTACATATTCACGTTTGAATTAATTGGATGAATAACATGTGAATTGTTATGTCAATATTTTATATATTCAAATTTGAATTCATTAAATAACATGTGAATTGTTGTCTACATTTTCTTTTTTCATATTCACATATGTTGTAATTAGATAAATAACATATGTCCACAAACATGTATATATGTTGTGTATTAATTAGTAACCTAATTCTTTACCTTTAAATGGAGTAATCAATTACATTAATTGATTGGTATTAATGTTTTTATGTTTAAAAATCAAACCAACCCTTATTCTTTACTAACAAAGAAATAACATACCTTATATTTTCTGTAAGGTAATCCTTCCATAATACACTCTTGCCTTTTCTTTTCAAAATATAATGTTTATTTTATTAAATGCCCTTTTTTTATAAATATATGGTTACATTTTCTCTCATTTACAATAACCCATCTCATTTGAACATCGTCATCTAAATTTATAAAAGTGGATGCATACTTTTTAAATGCACTATTATACTTTTTTTTCTTTTTTGTAACAAAACAAACTCCCTGTTTATAAAATCATACATATATTCAAAAATGAGAAGTTTATTTTATTTATCTCAAAACGTGCATTTATTTTTATTTAAATGTTCATTCCATTTTGACACAAATGCAAGTTCTTGCATTAAATTCAATCATTACAATTTAATTTCTTTTTCCCTTTCTAATTGAAACATTTCAATAAATCTAATGCCAATTAATTTCAATACTAATTTCAAACGTATTCTAATTATAAACATTATTTCTTTTCACTTATAATTATTTATTAATTCCTCCTTAAATTTTTGGGTTGTTACATCATGAATCGACGAATCAGCAACCCATAAGCATCACACTATGCATGCTCTCCGAGTTGGACCTTGCCTCGTCAAGCTCGGCCACCACAATCAAAATCCAAAATGCTCCATTCCATGCGATTTGAATATGTCATGATTTCTTGGGTACTTTGGAGAAGCTTTGATTGGTGTGGGGAGATGCATGTCGTGAAGAAAAGTCCAATATTGTAGATAACTTTGCCTAACTCCTCCTCAAACTTCGTCCCAACCCTCGCCGACGTCTACAAATGTCGATCTCGGCCAAGCACTAGTGCATACCCCAATGGCACCATAGATTTGTAGCCCTCCCCGAGTCTAACGGCCCCAACCTCAACATCTACGGTGGTTTGTAGCTCCGTCAATCAAAGTAACCATTTTGCCCATTAAATGAGAACCGTTTGGCATATTTATTGGAAGAGGAAAAAGATAAGTATAAGGGAGGAAAATATCTGAGTGAGTATATATAATAAAATATATATTTTATTTTTATTTCTCAAATAAATCACCACATATTTTGAACTTGTACAATCACATAGTATAATGGATCGCCACGAACCTTATTAGCGCAAATCACCTCATTTTTTGGGTACCAATCGTACAAAATTTCGTTGCTATCTGAGATAAAACTCCAGGATGAAAATTTCAAGCATTTCGAGGTCATTTTGGCCATCGAGTCATTCGATTCCAATAATTCATCAACCCTATGCCTCATAATGAAGTCCTCATACTATAATCATAAGCCGTCAGTCGAGATCCCACTGGATTCGACTGTGCAATTATTTTTACAAAATAAGTACAATCATATGTAACTCATAAAAATACCATGACTCTAAATATAGCAATATTTATACTCATTTTGATTCGCAACGTTGATCTAGACTCAATAGCCATATATGAAAAATCAGATGTTGGACCTTTAGTTAATTTATGATTCAATATTTAAATTAACTATTTAAATATCCGTATAAATGCAGGTATTTAAATTCTCTCCTCCTTAAAATAATTCCATCCCCAATATTCCTATGAGTATGATGACACAACCCAGCTGGCCAAATTTCCAAACATCTACTTCTATAAATTTCAGCCAATTTTCCCATAAACAATTAGCATTACAGGAACTTCCAAAGCACATAATAAATCCCCTAACCCTTAGGATTCAAAGCCCTCTCATTTTGGAAAAATTCAATGACACCTCCTTTGCACAAATAGCTCCGAAAAAATCCCAAAACAACATATAATATCTGAGGCATCCCATATCTAAGGCATCGCATTTTTGAGGACACGCAAGCGCATGCGCACACACATACACACATCCTTACCATCTACACCATAAATATTACCTCTTTTACAGTAAGAGCATGACATTTAGATGCGAGTAAGCATCCCAATTGGTCATTGTTGCTGCCATATACCTAATCGTGCACTCAACAAAGAGGATTATATACAATTTCAATAATATATCATGAATTTAAGCATGCTAAATCATATATTGCAACCGTCTCAAATAAATATGCTATATCAAACCATGCAACAATCATCTTTAATAAACATGTTACATAAAACTATGCAAGAAACACATCCAGTGTAACGAGCACCTTCAATAACCATGTCGTAGCAAACTATGCAACAAACACATCTAATGCAACTAGCATATCCAATGCAACAAACATCTCAAATAAACATGTTATAAAAAATTATGCAATAGGAATCTCTAATACAATAAGCATCTATAATCCAATAGGCATCTCTAATAATCATTTTATAATAAAAAGCGCAACTAGCATCTCTAATGCAACAACAAAGAAAGCTCTACACCATGCTTTCTTACATATTAATAGAAAAAAGGAAAACAAATTTTCCTTAAGTAATTAGTGACATACCAATACAAAGCTTTATCGAACACGAACAAGCTTAACCTCATTGGTTTGAAGCCACATAACCCTATTCTCAAAAATATGAATAGCCTTTGAGTTCTAAATCCACAACCTGTTCACATCCACTTTCTATAGTCAACTCATCACGACAACGTCACTAGAATCTATCTATTACTTAAATAGGAAATGAGAAACCGACACAATTACATGATGACATTTGTCCCAATTCAGAAATACCGTTTTCTTTTATCAAAAATATATCAATATTCAGTAAATGCTAATGTTTTTTTCTTTCCCCCAATCAACGTTATCCCTCTTTAATTACGCTTCTAGCATCTCCCCAAGATCCTAATCATCGCTCTAAACACTGTGTTCCACCCTGTGTCTCTCTACCTGTCGAGTAATCCTACCATAGTTATGTCCACATCCATGATCCACATTCCTTGCTTTAACAACGAATTTGAAAATTAGGGCAAAAAAACTTCGACGTCGTTGTCCAATTTTTAGATTTCGATGCTGTAACAGCCCTGAAATGATAACCTATGTGTTGAGTGTGTAGGCTTTTATATGTGTGAGTGTGGTCTGTGTTGAGTCAGTTTGGGTTTGGTTAAGTCAGCTTTGTACATGGGCATGAAGTTGTATACTATATATACTGGTACAAGCCATGTAATCAGTGTGAAGAAATCAGAAATCAAATTTACATTCATTTCCAGTTTATCATGTTCTATTGCAATCTTTGATATTTGGCTCTTTCTTCTTTGATTCCTTAATACTTATTTTTTTAATCAATTTTCTAGTTACAATCTTAATTCAGTTCAAGTTCTTCTTCTTGTTCCTTTTATTTGCAATTAGCATTTCATGTTTTTACATTTCTGCATTTATTCAGTATCAGTTCTTATTTCATTTCCAGTAGCTTTACAAATTCAAGTTCTTTTCATTCTTGCAATTTTATCTTGTTAGTTCTTACCTAATATTGCTTGTAATCCATTTTTGCCATTGACATTTACTGTTATTACTTTAGTTGATCATTTTCTTGCAAAACAAGTTCTTCTTGCAATCTGTTCTTGTTCTCACGTTACTGCAAATTACATTTCAAGTGCCATATCAAATCTTAAACTTGATCCATCTTTTCCATTCCCTTCTCTGTTGATCTTGCTGTTACTTTTCCTTATTTAGTTCTGCATACATCCAATTCCATACCCACTCCTTGCTTCTTTTCTCATTTCTGCACACCATTTCACCATGAACAAGGAAGATTCACTGTTTGGGGCCTTCCAATTGGTATCGGAGCCGATGACTGGGGCAACCTCTGACAACCAGTCAGATCCTTACTTCACCACCACATATTCCCAAGTCCTCCCTCCATATCAAGATCTAGCATGGACATGGCAAGGAGAAATCAAGAACCAGCCCCTTCATCCTCTTCCACAACCACCTATGTACTATCAAGATCCTTATCTTTCAAACCCATACACTAACCTTCATATGCCAACATTCCCTCAACCAGCACCCTATCAACCAGTTCCCATAACCCTTGCTCCAAATCATCAAGAACCCCTTCTTTTCGGTAATTCAAGAAACCATTTCCCAAGCCTAAAAACTGCTGCTAACGATACCCTTAACATCTCTCAAACCCAAGATTTTGAATCACCATCATGGCTAATATTCGAATTAGAGCATTCAATCAAGATCCTGGAATCAATGGAGTTAAGCACCATAATCATGATGATCAAATCTATCAACAAAAAGATTGGTGATACTATCACTTCCCTTCAAAGCAGTCTATTAACAACATCTCGGTCAAAGATTAAGAAAAAGGGGATTACTGGTCTTTCTTACAGACTTTGGGATATTTGCATCGAGTTGACAAAACAATATCCTACCGGTTATGATTCATGTATCAATGAATTTGGGTTCTTCGCTGTGATCTTGGGTGAACTATCAAAGAATTCTTGTACTGCTGCAACTAAATGTGTACAGGGTGATTTCTCTTATGATAATAACCAAGTGTTAGTTCCTTTAGATGTACACAAACCGTTGATTGAAAATACGAATGGATTCTTGTCATCAAATGTATGCGAACATGATTCATCAATTCCCCAAATTTCTGAAGATCTGATTGCTAAAGGTGGCTCGTTTTCTGTTGTTGGTTGCCTACCTGTAGACCAAGACACTGTTGTTATTCAAACAGCCCATGAGATAGTATCATTACCTGAAATTGAAATAGTGGAGGAAAAAGTCCCCTTTCAATCAATAGTAAACACTGAAGCCATATCTTCATGTCAAACTTCATGCAAGAATGGAGACGTAGCTTCAGATTCAAAGGAATCACTTGATATGGTTTTTGAAGAAGCAACTATTTTGGAGAACATCAATAATTTCAAATATGAATTGAAAGGTGCGACCGAAGAGAAACAATTAGAAGTTGTTTGGGTTGTCTCTAAAAGTGATCCCATTAAGGGTTTAAGTGAATTTTGCTTGCTTGTTAAGGCTGCTAGCACAATTTATATTGAGGAAGAAAAGGGAACATTCTTTGCATTTGAAGCTATCATTTTCAATGAGAACCCATACAAACCATATAAACCGCCATGGCCACCACCTTTGCTATCACTCGACCTTGAGGACAAGGTCATTTTTGAAGGGGAAAGGAGATGTAACAGCCCTGAAATGATAACCTATGTGTTGAGTGTGTAGGCTTTTATATGTGTGAGTGTGGTATGTGTTGAGTCAGTTTGGGTTTGGTTAAGTCAGCTTTGTACATGGGCATGAAGTTGTATACTATATATACTGGTACAAGCCATGTAATTAGTGTGAAGAAATCAGAAATCAAATTTACATTCATTTCCAGTTTATCATGTTCTATTGCAATCTTTGATATTTGGCTCTTTCTTCTTTGATTCCTTAATACTTAGTTTTTTAATCAATTTTCTAGTTACAATCTTAATTCAGTTCAAGTTCTTCTTCTTGTTCCTTTTATTTGCAATTAGCATTTCATGTTTTTACATTTCTGCATTTATTCAGTATCAGTTCTTATTTCATTTCCAGTAGCTTTACAAATTCAAGTTCTTTTAATTCTTGCAATTTTATCTTGTTAGTTCTTACCTAATATTGCTTGTAATCCATTTTTGCCATTGACATTTACTGTTATTACTTTAGTTGATCATTTTCGTGCAAAACAAGTTCTTCTTGCAATCTGTTCTTGTTCTCACGTTACTGCAAATTACATTTCAAGTGCCATATCAAATCTTAAACTTGATCCATCTTTTCCATTCCCTTCTCTGTTGATCTTGCTGTTACTTTTCCTTATTTAGTTCTGCATACATCCAATTCCATACCCACTCCTTGCTTCTTTTCTCATTTCTGCACACCATTTCACCATGAACAAGGAAGATTCACTGTTTGGGGCCTTCCAGATGCTTAGGCAGATTGCCGCCATCATGCTCTGTCGCATCGCCGCATCATCACCCACCATCGTCAACTGCAAGCCCCGTGCAACTGATCCTTCCCTACATTCCTTCACCACTACTGCCGTGGGAACTTTATCACCAAGGTAAGCCATCCTTGGCAGCAAATTACTGTTCAGGTTAGCCATTCTATACAACTCATATTTGGGATTCTGTTCAGATTTGAACACATAGTGGGAATTATGTACGTTTGAATCCGTAATTTCATTGTCTGTTGTTTCACCCTATTGTCACGAACATTTTTTTTCTTTCAATTTTACTAATATGGATAAATATGAAGACATTGTTACTTAGGTTGGTTTGCTTTGATAATTTGATGATCTTTTGTGCCAGTAAGTTTCAATCTCCAACTAATTTGTTTCACATGTCATGCATTTCATAACTTATAGATTTTCCATAGATAAATTTAGGTATGCCGTTGAAATTGGTTGCCTCAACTATTGAATCAGGATTATATAAACTCTTAGTTGTAAAATATTTTCATTACTTTTTATGGTTGCTTTGGTATAAATTCCTCTGTTATCTTAAATCCAATACACCTGTACAAATAATCAACTTTTCTATATTTGTAACAGTGTACGATTGAGGCTTATTAAATTATAATGTGATAAATTTTAGTACCCACGTTTACAAAAATGATATCATGTATGGTAGACATAATTTTTTTTCGTGTTTCCTAAAATTATCTCGAGCTAAGTAGAACAAACGTTCGTTGATAGTCGTGCATTTTACTGACCTTTTGATATGTAGACATGGGAGTGTACTAAGTTTGTGTTTTCAATATGCAATATTAATTTGATGTTATGCATAGATTTGAAGATTTGTATGCACTTTCAGTCATTTATACAGAAGATTGAGTTTCATATTTTGTTTTTTTATTTCTTGGTCGGAGAGCATACCCACAAGATAGGTTGAAATTCATCTAACCTTTATTTCCTTTTAATATGATATTATTGCAGATTATCAGGCCCTGATGTTCTAATATCAATTTAGTTGCATTTTCTATTAGCTTAAATCATCACCATAGTTGATTTTGGGCAGTTTTTCAGACTTTTGGTTACCTGTTCCAAGCTTAGGATTTTCAGACAGTGAGTTAAAATAATTCGCAAGTGAGAGATAATATATCACACAGGTATGGATTTGTTGTGCTCGATTGTTATTTCATACAACTTCAAACTCATTGGAAATTATTATGCTTTTTTGTTATGTCATCAACTCAGTTGCCTTTTTCGTTGTATTAAATTGTTTTTTTGACTACTTTTGGGGATTTGTACGCAATTCCCCCCTGTTCCGTTGTTATGGTTTCCTTTTTTAACTTTAGTAATTTACAGCTGATAGAACCTATGTACCACACCTGTATAAAGTCATGTTACTAGATGTTATTTAATGTGCATTTTTGATAAATTTGGATTCATAAACTAATTTATGACTGTATACTTTAAACGAATGCAAAACAAATATCCATCAGTTATACTCAATAATGAATAGTGGCTGAGATTAAGGTTTGCCGATTTAGTTCCTCCCAATGCACCTATATTGTGCATGCTGTAAGTTTATGATTACAAATATGTGAAGCATCAACAAGTTTCAAAATTACAATTATCCACCTTTAAAGGCATTTTTGTTTTGTAATAATGTAATAAGTCATAACTACAAAGTTCTCTGTTTGTTGCTCATCAATGTATGATGTATTGCTGTGTACTTTATTTACGCTGCAATCTGAATCATTCTGCGTTAGTTCCATTTGAATGATTTTTTGCCGATCACCATGATTTCATAAAACATCAACTAATAGACTACTACAATTAGCATGACTAAATATGGTTATGAAATGTGATAATCTTATTTTACAGTAATGTATGGTCTCCAATTGAAAACATTACTTAATTTTCAAGTATTGTGTTCTAACAATAGAAGTTCAATCCCCTTATAAGTTTCGTGAACCATTTTTATGAACATTTTTACCTCTGTAAAAATTTAATCTACATGTGCAGTTGTCAGTCTGTAAGTAGTTCTACTATCAACATCATTTGCTTTTGAACGTGAGTATAATAAATCTGTACCAAGCCAAAGCATATGGAAAACAATAAATATTGGTTCAGTTTGTCCATATTTACCAACTTGATAAATTATGGTTTGGGTAGAAGAAATATAATAACAATTTGCACTCTGGCTGAAGTTTTTTATTTCTTAAGCATTTCATAATAATTTACTTATTTGTTGTTGTTGTTTTTAGATGGTTATATTTGTCATAATTTTTAATTAGCTGTCTTATTGTTTTATTTGCAGATCACAACAACTAAATTTGTTTTGCAAATATCTTTGACCAAAAGGTTTGCAAGTTTGTAGGGAAAGTTATCATATTGCTTATATTTTATTTTACAAGGTATGCCGGGGGATTTCTGAAATGACCCTCCTATTTACACACTAATTTTATTGGTGATTTTTTTTTGCAATAGAGATGATATATAGATATATCATCTATTACAAATATATTTCCCAGGGTCATTTTTCTTTTCTCTAATAAACAAAAATATATCCAGGATCTTTCACAATATAGAAATATTGTTTTAATTCTAAATCATTTTTAACATACATATATGAAGATATCTATGTTATATTCTACTTGAATCAGAGCATAATAATAAGTAGAAATCCTTTTTAAATTTGCATAAATGTGATAAATTCCCTTTTAAATTAAAACTTAATGTATCCTGATTTTTGACTATAGTGTCCACTGGGAATATGTACCTTAGACTGTTATTAAACTTAAGAAATGACCAAGCAATAATCAGTGGAAAGCTAGCTTATAATATAGATGATTTTCTTAAAGTCTGAATATTATCAAACTCAGGTTAAAAGAAAGCGGATCCTAAGTGAACGCAAGCAACATCTAGGCGTAATGGAAACGCGCCTAACTTATTCATGCAAGGTCACTAGTTCGAGTACTATGCTGGTCGGTTCAAACACAATTTTTGTTTTTCTTTTTATTTTCTCCTGTATGGCTGAAATCTGTTACCTACCTATAATTGTACATATATATTTAATTTTTGGCTATAACCTATCATACAAAACAATTTTTCTTGCATAACTATTTTTAAAACCCATTCTTTCAACTGTTTTAAGAATTTACATCTATATTTTTGCCCAATATCAACATGTACACAGATATACATGTACATGTCAGGGTCTTTGTTCATTTTCCAGAAAACTGAGCTCAAATGTTCCCTTGCTTCATTGATCTGAAGTGAAACATTTGGCCTGACCTATGGCCTAACCCTGTGGTTACTCTGGCCATTCTTTTGCTTGCATTATTACAACCCAGATTATACACAAAACATTGTTACCTTTTCTTTCCAAAAGCATGTATATATATTTGTATGAATCAGACATTTTGTGATCAGATATATATCATTCTTCCTAATCATACTTCTCTTTTTAAAAATACATCTTCAGGGTATAAACACTTTTTCTTGCATCTGGACTTATGTCAATATTATAAATTGAAGATATAGCAGTTTAATTCTTTTCTGGGTGTGCTCAATATAATTTTCTATATATCTTTATTCTTTTTGAAAGAACTCAGGATTAACTGAAAATCATCATAAAATGATTATGCTTATAAAATCCAGGTTTTTCCCTCTAAATCAAAACAACTTTAGCAATTAGGTTTTCAAATCAGTTTAACATCAATATCCTTAGTTCATACCAAATCAGAAATAACCAGAAACAACATAGCACATGTCTCTTACAAGTTCTTCCTACTTAATACATTAGATAGCCATATCAATCAGGGAATACATGCATGAATTAACACATTTTAGCTTTTATTTCTAATTATCTTAGCATCCTCTATTCCATATCTTTTTAATCTTGCTTACTTAGCTCCATCATAACCTGCAAAAGCATTAGTGGCTGCCTCATTATAAATGAGACACCCCCATGTGCCATGAGCGAATAAGGGTCAGATCTATGATCTGGTGTGAGCATTTCTAACATATCCATGATATTAAGCTAAGGAAACAGCATAGATATACTTTGCATACTTGACAGGTATTATCATGTACAATACATAAGAGCAAACATATGCAATAAAACAACTTTTATCTGGAACTACTAGGTTGCCTTATCTTTTTCTTATAAATTCCTGGCCTCATCTGCTATAAGGAATCAAAGGGACACATTGCCATGAACTAATTAACATTATGGCACAAAGATCTCAGGACTTAAACAAGCCATGTGCCAACTTGTCTACTTCAAATAGGACAAGCATTCCAGCAGCCTTCTTGGCACAAAATCCTTAGTTATATCACTAAGTGTATTTATGTTCATTCTATCAATGATAGCTAGGTGTACATACCACCTGTACTCATGAAACATACTAGTTACCTTGCAGCCATGATATTGCAAGCAAGTTAAAGGTTACTTTCTAGAGGTATAACACCCCAGTCATTCCATCTCACATTATTTAGCATATAAACCCCCTATTCAAGCATATACCAGAATGTTTGCAACTGAGAATAAATACATGGCTCTATTGAGTTTATTTTGATTTTGCAAGCAACTATATTTAGCCAGATTTTCAATCCTGTTTAAACATAGTTTTTAGGCTTGTAAATTTCTGTTTAGTTTAGGGCTCAGCACTTATAGAGAAAAACTCCATTGCACCCTTAACCAATTATTTCAAGCCTCAGCACCATACCAATGTATATGCAGCTCATAGTTTTCTTTATCTTTTCATTCTTTGTCTTAAGCCATTATTCAAACTAGTTACAAATACTTTGATATATGTTCCTTAAGGTTTTGGTATAATATACAGAGATGAAAATAGAACAACAAAGTTATACATCCAGCATAGCAGATCATATCTCATCAAACATTCATGAAACCATCAGCAGCCAACATAGTTTGTAAATCAAAACATGCAAAATATAGCATATAAAAGCTTGGCTGCCTAATCCCAGGTCTTAATGCCATGTATATGAGTGAGGATACTCACCTAAATGCTTACACAAACTCAAACCAGAAAACCCTTCCAATCTTTAGCCTTATCTTCCTCTTCTTCCTTAGGTTAATTAATTAGTGAGAGAGCAGTTTTCTGATTGGGCTCTTGGTTTAAATAAGGGTTCTGTCTAGGGTTTTGGGTGATGCAAAATCCCTATTTTAGCCCAGACCAGAATCATGCATTTGGCATTGCATATTCCCTCCTTCCTAATCCCTTAATATCCCGGCCAATATTTTAAAACAAGACTAAATTGTGCCTATTTTCCTTTCTTTTCAGAAAGTGATAACTTTAAGTATTTTTATTATATTTACTTCAAACATGATAATGGTGTGACTTTCTATTTTCTGCCTATGTACATTTGCTTTCTTGCACTTTGGTTCTTACTGTTTTAGTGCTTCCTTTATTTATTTTCTGCTCAAATAAAGTCTGGATATAAATATACATTTATACAACTATGGGTGTTAATTTAACTTTAACCTTTTATTTGCAGAAAACATGTGCATACTTATGTGCATTTCTACACCTATTATTCAAATAAAAATTTCACTTATTCATTATAAGTCAATGTTCTCTTCTGCCTCAATTTTCAGACAAGTCATACATAGGCATATATATATAGATATATTTATATACACACATCCTCAGGAATTTTTAATACTCATGTCTAGGTCTATATTTTCTTTATTTAAAACATTTTATCTAAATGTTTTCCTTCCTTGTTTTATTATTCAGGAATTCTGGATTTTCTCTTAGTGCCATAACTAGTGTGCACGTGCACACATGCACACAACCCTGCACCACTGAAAATCCCACCTATATAATAATTCTGATTTTTCCCCAGAATTTTAATCATTTATTTAAAAGAATTTTCCTCAAAATCTTGGGGTATTACAATCAACCCTTCTTTTAGGAATTGTGCCCTCACAATTTGCAACATATTCTTTGAGTACTCCTACTTTCTTAGGAAAATTATTCAAATATGCATGAGCAATTCAAATAGTCACTGTCTATCATACATATCAAACTTTTTTTTATTTTAGTAATCTAAGAATTTACCTTTCAAATTTGCAAAGAGCCTAGGGTAATCCATCCTGATTTTATCCTCTAGCTCCCAAGTACAATCACTAGGATCTATACTCCATTGAATTTTTACAAGCTTCCATGTCTTGTTTCTTAATTTCTTTTCTTCCCTTGCCACAATTCCCACTGGCTCTTTCTCATAGATTAGATCTGGATTAATCTGAACTTCAGTAGGCTTTTCTAAGATTTCCTCCTTGTCATGTACCCATCTCCTTAGTTGTGACAC